>CM070022.1:5650312-8495834 GCA_036247105.1 Cirrhinus mrigala
GGAATGATAGAACGATAAAGCAAATGATAAAATGATAGAACGATAGATAGATAGACCGTTAGATAGAACAACAGATAGAATGATTGAATGTTAGAACGATAGATAGACAGAACGACAGAACGATAGATAAACTGATAGATAGAACAACAGATAAACAGATAGATAGATAGATAGATAGATAGATAGATAGATAGATAGATAGATAGATAGATAGATAGATAGATAGATAGATAGATAGATAGATAGATAGATGGATGGAATGATAGAACGATAAAGCAAATGATAAAATGATAGAACGATAGATAGATAGACCGTTAGATAGAACAACAGATAGAATGATTGAATGTTAGAACGATAGATAGACAGAACGACAGAACGATAGATAAACTGATAGATAGAACAACAGATAAACAGATAGATAGATAGATAGATAGATAGATAGATAGATAGATAGATAGATAGATAGATAGATAGATAGATAGATAGATAGATAGCTGTCACATTTCTTGTGTAGTTCTATACTCAGTCTGTCAACAATTAATTTGTTTAATTTTTCATTCCAGCTTTAAAAAAAGGAATGTTAGGAGAGACAACTGAGGAAGGAACCACAACTGAGAATTCCATGAAATCTCCTGAGCTCTGAATTTCTGATCAATTGTTCTCTGATCAGTCTGCCGAATAAGAGCCGGCCTTCATTAACAGCTCTGTGAAGTAATGCTTTTGTCTGATTCAGAAGACAACGTGTGTTTGAGTGCAGTGAACCACAACATCAAAGACGCTAGAAAAATCGTATGAGTTAAAGATGAGTGTCCTTAATCAAATGCAAATAAATAAATAAATAAATACATACATAAAAAACAAACTCTTGATTTGTATAATGCACTAAAATTGCACTAGGCATCTCCGATCATGTCTTTCAAGTCATTTTACATGAATATATTGCCCAGATCAGCTGCTCTTTGCATGTCGAAATGAAAAAGATACATAGGTTTATCCGTCCCTGTTCCGGTCGGCTTCAGAAGTGAGTCAGTCAAATGCAAAAAAAAAAAACTGACCTCAGGCAAAGACCATTAAATTCATAAGCAAACTGTGAACTTCTTAGGACGTTCTGAAGATAAATCCCGTCATCCGTGTGCCTTCAGCCTTTCAACATCTCTGCTTTTGCAGATTTCAAAGTTAATTTCCACCAGAGCACTCCGATAGTGACGCTCCAAAGGCAAACTCGCACATAATGCGAGAAGCCATGAAAGCTCTTCCATGTTCATTTAACATGAGTTCTTGTCCTAACTAGTCTAAAAGAGTGACATTTTGTACTTCTGGTCTGTCACTTCACGCCGGTCCATTTCATAACCGCATTAAACATCAAATGCACTTATTTTTGTTTTCAGTGAGCTCTAAAAAATTTCAAGTCACATGAAAGTGGTTGCGTCACTCCTGGTTAGGATGTTGTGCTCTCAATGTGGCCTTTTTTCAGCATTAAAAACCTCAAAACACTCACCTGCCAGAAAAAAAGCAGAGAAAAGGCAGAGCACCAAGACTTAGAATTTACATTAGGAAGTCTGTATTTTTCACACTTTCACATCCAATATTTCCCGATCGGCACTCCGGCAGTAAAATATCAAAAGGTCAGCGTGTAACATTTCGTCTCCGTGTGCTCGGCAGGGTTGTAATGCGAGCTCCTGGAAAGTGAGCACCATGGGAGAACATCATAATGCAGTTTCACTGCTAACAAAGTCCTCAGTTGTACAATAAACAAGGGGTTTTCAAACCTGTACTACAATATAAAGCAGCTATACACTTTCATATACTGCAGTGGCTATGTGGAACTGCAAAGAAAAGTCATTTGTGCCAAGCATAAAACTATTTTTTTCACAGTCAATTGCATTCAAAAGAAGCTTACAGCAAAATAATGCTATATAAGCATAAAAGAAGTCTCCTATGCTCACCAAAGCTTCATTTATTTGATCAAAAAATACAGAAAAAAGTAAAATATTTTTACAATTTGGAAGAACTGTTTTCTATTTTAATATATTTCAAAAAGCAATTTATTAATGTGATGGAAAAGCCAAATTTTCAGCATTTGTTGCTCATTTCTTATTAACAATTTTGACAATGTGCCACTTTTTTAGGGTTTCTTGAATTAAAAGTTTAAAAGAACAGAATTTATTAACTAATTTCTTTTTTTGTAACATCATAAATATCTTTTTCTGTCACTTTTGACCAATTTAATGCATCCTTGCTGAATATACACTGCCATTCAAAATATATATCTATTTTTTTAAATAAGTTTCTAATGCTCATCAAGGCTGTGTTTATTTGATCAAAAATACAAAAAATAAATAAATAAATAAATAAATAAATAAAAATACTGTGAAATGTTAGGACGATGTAAAATAAAATTTATAATATAAAATCTAATTTATTCCTGTGATCAAAGCTAAATTTTTAGCATCATTATTCCAGTATTCAGTGTCACATGATCCTTCAGAAATCATTCTAATATGCTGATTTATTATCAGTGCTGGAAACAGTTGATGTTTAATATTTTTTTGGAACCTGTGATGCTTTTTTCAGGATTCTTTGATGAGAATCTTTTTAAAATAGAAATCTTTTCTAAGATTATACACTACCGTTCAAAAGTTTAGGGTCTGTACATTTTTATTCTTTCCTTTTTTTTTTTACTTAATACTTTTATTCAGCAATGGATGTGTTAAATTGATAAAAAGTGATAGCTAAGATTTATATTGTTATAAAATATTTATATTTTGAATAAATGCTGTTCTTTTTAACCTTTTATTCACCAAAGATGGCACCACAACTGTTGCCATCATAGATAATTCTAATAATAAATCAGCATATTAGAATGATTTCTAAAGGATCATGTGACACTTAAGACTGAAGTAATGATGCTGAAAATTCAGCTTTGCATAACAGGAATAAATTACATTTTAAAATATATTCAAATAGAAACCATTATTTTATATTGTAATAAAATTTTGCAAATTTACTGTTCTTTTTTTCTGTATTTTTGATCAAGTAAATACAGCCTTGATAAGCATAAGAGACAGGCGGGGTAACTAAATAAGACATCATGGCTTGTAAATTTTTGGTTGAGCGAACAGCTTTTGTAAAACCTTTATTTTCTCTTAAAATTTTCTACGGACCCCCAGTTCCCCATTTGGTAACCACTCAGCCTTCAGTAAACTAGGTCACTACACTATAACAGCTGCATTCCAGACCACTTATAATAAGTGCTGCTTTCGTCAGCAATCAAGATCAGATTGTACTACACAGGGCAGCAAGCAAATCATACGGTTTTGACAGGCCACAGTACAATATGCCTCACAGATTGATCTGGTAAACACTGTGAGCAGCACCAACCTTCACCATATCTCTCCAGGCTCAATGAAAGATTTATACAAGCCAATGTGTTCTGCAGCACATGTTGTGATGATCTGAAGGTGAGGATGTAAAGGTGGGGTGTCTGCTGGATTTCTATCTGGCTAAGATGAAGCAATGATCCGATGCATTTATACTCAAAACAGAAACACACAGGCTAAAAATCACCTTTGTGCTACTAGAAAATAATCAAATCTTTCAAAGAGGCTTTGTAACAATTAAAGGATTAGTTCACTTCCAGAACAAAAATTTACAGATAATGTACTCACCCCCTTGTCATCCAAGATGTCCATGTCTTTCTTTCTTCAGTCGTAAAGAAATTATGTTTTTAAAGAAAACATTCCAGGAATTTTCTGCATATAGTCGACTTCTATAGTGTCCGCGAGTTTGAACTTTTGAAAATGCACTTTAAATGCAGCTTCAAAGGGCTCCAAACTATCCCAGCTGAGGAAGAAGGGTCTTATATAACAAAACGATCTGCCATTTACATAAATAAATTAATATTTATACACTTTTTAACCACAAATGCTTGTCTTGTCTAGCTCTGCAATGTGCATGCGTCCGGACAGTTAGGGTATATCAAAAAACTCCCATTTCATTTTCTCCACCAACTTCAAAAACGTCCTACATCGCTGTTTTACCTTTTTTTTTCTAAAGGCCAATTGATCTTTTTTGCATGTTCACTTTGTAAACACTGGGTCGGTACTTCTGCAGCGATGTAGAACGATTCTGAAGTTGGAGGAGAAAATTAGAGTTTTTTGACATACCCTAACTGTCTTGAACTGGACGCATGTGCATCACAGAGCTAAACAAGACGAGCATTTGAGGTTAAAAAGTGTATAAACATTAATTTATTTAAGAAAATCACTGATCTTCCTCGGCTGGAATTGTCTAGAACCCTCTGAGGCTGGATTTAAACTGGGGGGCACCATTGAAGTCCACTATACAAGAGAGAAATCCGGAAATTTTCCTCAAAAAACATAATTACTTTATGAGTGAAGAAAGAAAAACATGAACATTTTGGATGACAACGGGGTGAGTAAATCATCTATAAATTTTTGTTCTAGAAGTGAACTAATCCTTTAAACTGGATATTTACGACATTACTTCTTATCACAAGTCTATATATTTTTTTGGCTATTATTCTGTACAACTGTTTGCCTCATTATTTGAATATATGCCAGTCTACACTGGTCAAAACTTTGGAATAATTAAGATTTATTAATGTTTTTGAAAGAAGTCTCTTCTGCTCACCAAGGCTGCAACTTTTTAATCAAAAATAAAATAAAAACACAAAAATTGTGAAATATTATTACAATTCTAAATAACTGTTCTCTATTTGAATATATTTTAAAATTTTAGAATCCTGAAAACATGTATTTCCATAAAAATATTAATTGAGAACCAATAATAATTAAGCAGCAAATCAGCATATTAGAATGATTTCTGAAGGATCGTGTGACAATGAACAATGATCAGTAATGATGCTGAAAATTTAGCTTTGAATCACATAAATAAATTGCATATTAAAACATATTCAAATTGAACACAGTTATTTTAAATTGTAATAATATTTCACAACATTACTGTTTTTACTGTATTTACTGTATACTTACTTCTTCTAGACTTCTTTTAAAACTTTTAAAAAAATATTAAATATTTCAAACTTTTGACTGGTGTTATCATTTAATCACCAGATCAAGCTGCAAAGTGAACCAGACTTTACGCAACTAGTCAAAAGTCTGGTTACGCAAGACTAAATTTGCGGTAACAAGCAGCAGGGTACTTTCCTGAAAAACAACTCATTTCTTTCATTATTCACTCAGCTACAGTCTTACACAGAAATTACAAAAAGGAGAAAGCAGATAAAGCAAGAACATCGTGTGGATGTGGGAAAGTTGCCTGAGAGGAGATCAGTTCCTTCTGGCTCTGTCAAAGCTCTCCGAGGAAAATTCATTTATTCAGCATGGCTACAAATCCATACTCAGCAGGTGAAAATCTACGCTCATTTTTGCCCTTTGATGAGTAGAAATGTTCAATAAAAAGAAACATTAAAACAACATCAAAGCAACCCTCTGCTCTTAAGGCTGTAGATCAATATGGAGGAACACGAGCAGTGCAATTGAAGCATGACCCATGATGGGAACATGAATCAACCGCAGCTTAGCTTGTGGAAAGAGAAAACATTAATAGCAAAAATGAATATTAGGGTTTAATTCGTTTCAGGCATAAACATTTTAATGCTGTTTTTCTTTATTTTCCCTGCAGGCAGAGATGAGAAGTCACAGCAGGACCACGCGCCCCTCCGTACAGCAGTAAATATGAATACGGAGCCTGCGTGCAACGCTTTGTTGATGGCGATCTGACATGCCACCTTCATGAGAAGCCTCCCTTGGGGCGGCTGGGAAGCGAAAAGAGGATTTACCGCCACAGAAGAGCCAGACTCGACCATTGTGCCCTTTAGATAAAAGACATTAAGTCTGGGGTCTGGAGCGTGAGTGGCTTTGGCGCGTAAACAGTGAGAAGACGCTTTGGGGGGGAATGATGCATCTAAACAGACAGACCCGCAGCTACGGGACAAGGTGGAGCTGCAGCGACCACCGTTGATGAAGCATTTACTAAACTATAGCCACAAAAATTTTGGACTTACTTAATTGAAAAAGGGGTTCATGCATTATAGTATAATGTAATATGTGACCCTGGACCACAAAACCCATCTTAAATTTAACAATAGCCGAAAATATATTGTATGGGTCAAAATGATCGATTTTTCTTTTATGCTAAAAATCATTAGGATATTAAGTAAAGATCATGTTCCATGAAGATATTTTGCAAATTTCCTACTGTAAATATATCAAAACTTCATTTTTGATTAGTAATATGCATTAGTAAGAACTTGGAACAAGAATTTGGATAACTTTAAAGGTCATTTTCTCAATATTTTGATTTTTTTTTTTGCACCCTTTGGCACCAGGGTCACATTTAAGTATCATTCATAGTTTTATTAAACAAAGTAGTAAAACAAATACTACTATATATAAAAAATACAAATTCAATATTCTGTATTAAATGTGCATTTTAATAACTTTTAAAATATTTATTTATTAATAAAATGGATGCAGACATATTCATTTAAAATGCAAGCAATTTTTTAAAACTACCAATTAATTAAAAAAATTAAAGAGGGATACACAGAAATTCTGAATGTTACAAAAAATAGTTAATTATTTCCATTAGTTCCAAATCTGATTTAACTGTTCACTTTTTAAAATCTAAAATAAAATAAAATAAAATAAAATAAAATAAAATAAAATAAAATATATATTTTAAAATAAAATAAAATATATATTTTAAAATAAAATAAATAAATAAATAGTATTTATATATTGTATTCAGTTCATTAATCTATCAATTAACAACAACAACAACAACAAAAAAAAAAAATATATATAGGGATGCACAGAAACTGTGGATGATAAAATAGGCAGTTAATTAAAAACCATATAAAACCATATTAAATTGTTACACTATATTATATATATTTTATACTAATAAAACTATATATTAGTATAAAAAATATAAAAATATATAGTATACAAATTATTTTAAAATTATTTTATAATAATATTAAATTATTATTATTATTCATATTTTAATTACTTGATAATATTAATAATTAATAATAATAATAATAATAATAATAATAATAATAATAATACGACGGATACATATAAATTCTGGATGATACATAAAAAAATTATTAAAATGTCAAAAAAAAATCATTAAACCTTTAACTTTATATTAACCTTATTTTATTTCAGTATTTATATTTTATTGCAGTATTTCTAATTTTCATTTAGTTTAAGATGACATAATTATTAATTGTCAATTATTAATGAATTAATTATGATATGATAAACAGTTGTTTTTATTAGTTCCAAATCTGATTTTAGTATATACTTTCTTTAACTATTAATTATATTGTTTTGGGGTCATAAATGATCAATTAATACAAAAAAAAGTATAAGGATGCACAGAAATTCTAGACAATAAAATAGTTAATTATTTCCATGGTTGATAACTGTATGAAACCTATACGAAATCTTTATACTAAATTTTTAAACTATAGTATTTTAAACTATATATAGTTTTCAGCTAATTACCAACTTTACATCAATGCTGGAATTTGTTTAACGAATTCTAACATTGAAATATAACTATATAAATACTGTTAATGAAATTTGCTAAAGATTAAATTTAACAATTGCATTTTCAAAGATGTGTGCTCTAGAGGACAGGATAGGTAAACTAAATGTAAAAATACACAAACATAAGTGTGCAAAATTAAAAACTCAATATAATGATAAATTAAAAATAACGAAATAAAAAAAAATACTGAAAACCAGTATTGCCATGATTTATCATACATCCCGTGTTTTATATTTATATAAATTTACACTATATTGTTAAAATACAGTATGCTATCCTAGTTTAATATGAGGAGACACTTATAAATAAGCCAATTAATGGGATCATGTCCCTGGAAAAAAGAAGTGTAAAGACTGAGGTTTTTGAAACAACAATCAGTTTGTTTACTACCTGACCATCCTGTCACAGCAACACTCACTCAACTAATGGAGTGAGTCTGTTCTGTCGAGCCGTTTGAAAATGTCATTATTTTTCCAATTCCATCTAGTGACGCAAACAGTTCACCTCAAACCAACCTCGGCCCAGAGCTCAAGAGGAAAACCAAATCTGATTTAACACTTGACATAAAACACACAATAAAGCCAACAGATCACCGGCTAGCTCTTCTCCAGAACCTCTTATACAGCCATTTCACCTGCTAGCCTGATTTACGTGTTCCTGAAGTGCCTTTAAGGGGTTAAAGTAAGAATAAGGCAGTCAGGCATATGTAGTTCTCAAAAGATTCACCTCAAAGACTACACGAGAGCTGGTAAAAGCAGCTTTAGGGGTTGCCTAAATAAGATGAGAGAATTCCCTTAGGAGACATTCCCATAGACCTCTTAAGGACAACTATAACATAAACACACAGAACAGGTACTTAGGGGCAATTCAGTGTACTTACAGAGCATATCTGAGAGATGTCAAGAAACCTTTCTTCATTGAAACTCCTGACGTTCCACCATAATGCTGAAACGCTGAGGTCTAACGCCTAATGAAAGGTCACGCAGGACACTGGCTTATGACTCAAGCTAATTAGAGCTGACGTAAACACTAAGGTCAGTGGAGCCTACAGTATAGACAGATCACACCATCCTCTGGGAAATAAGGTCCAAAACACACTCAACACAAGCACATCAGCACAAAGAGTGGATTACACTGCATGAGAAAATGCTTTAGACCACCAAACACAATGGCAACAGGGTTAGAACTAAAATTAACACTTAATTTCAATACTTGAACTAAACAGGAACTGAACTGAAATAAAATAATAAATTAAAATTATGCAGACATTTAAAAAAATAATGAAAATAACACGATTACTAAAACTTTATAAATATGAACCTTATTTTATTTCAATATTTATTTTTATTGCAATATTTCTCATTTTCATTTAGTTTAAAATAATATACTAAAAAATAAATAAATCAAGCTAAATAAATAAATAAAAACATTTAGAAACAATTACTAAAACTTTTACTTTATATATTTTAACCTTATTTTATTTCAGTGTTTCTCATTTTCATTTAGTTTAAGATGAAATACTAAAACAAATAAATACAGAAAATAAACAAACAAAACAAAAAACTAAAACAGACATTCAAAAAAATGAAAATAACAAACACAAAAAATACAATACATTTTTACTTTATATATATATATTAACCCTAATTTATTTCAATATTTCTATATTTCTAATTTTTATAATTTAAGATGAAATTGTAAAATAAACAAAACAAAAAAATTAGAACTCTACAGACATTTAAAAAAAATAATAAAAACGACAAACAAAAAATGACTAAAATTTAACTTATATAAACCTTATTTTATCCTCTATTTTTCATTTACTTTAAGATGAAATACTAAAATAAATAAATAAATAAATAAAACGAAATAAAACTATAAACATTTTTTAAAAATAATGAAATAAACAAAAAAAAATAATTTATATTAGGGCTGTCAAACAATTAATCATGATTAATCGCATACAAAATAAAATTTTGAGTTTGCCTAATATATGTGTGTGTACTTATGTATATATAAATACAAACACTTTCATATATATATTTAAGAAATATTTACAAGTGTATGTATTTTTTTATATTTTTATATAATTTATTTTATAGACAAATAAAAATATTTTGTACATAAATAACATACTTCTCAGAAATATATACATTGATTTGTGTGTATTTATATATACATAATAATTACACAGTACACAGACATATATTAGGCAAACTCAAACTTTTATTTTGTATGCGATTAATCACGATTAATCGTTTGACAGCCCTAATATATATAAACCACCTGATTTTATTTCAATATTTCTATTTTTCTATTTTTATAGTTTAAGTTGAAATAGTAAAATAAATAAATAAAACAATTAACAAATAACAAAAATGACAAACAAAAAAAATGTTAATTTTATTTATTAACCTTACTGTATTTCAATATTTCTCATTTTCATTTAGTTTAAGATGAAATACTTAATAAAACAATTAAATAAAACCATACAGACATTTAGAAAATGAATGACAAATACACACACAAAATACAAAAATTAACGTGGTATATATTAAATCTTAATATATATATATATATATATATAAAATATACACTATATATTAATAAATATTAAAATATTTTAATATTTTTATTGAAATATTACAATATATTAATAGATATTAAATTACTTATATTAAAATGGTTAATTAATAATTATCAAAATAATTGCATTAATAATTCAGTGCATGGGGTCAGTATTTGGAGTGATTAAAACCAGAAATGTTAATCTTATAATTTTATGAAGAATTCTTAAAATTAATTTTGTTAAAACTTTTGAGATGCTCACATTAATATTTGAGTTGTTTATTGTCATTTTTACAGTCATTTTAAGACATTTTGTTACAGCGTTATGTTGCAAATAGTTGGACATTTTTATAAATCTACACATAAAAGGTTAGTTTTATAAGCATATTTAAACATATTTAGACATTTAAAGCCAATTATGTATGAAAACCTGTGAAAAATACTGGTCAAATCAAGTATTGGTCTATTTTTAGTTGTGCATTTGCAGATAGTATGTTTCTGTCTTAAAATACATGACGAAGATTGCATAATTCACCATGACCTGCTTTTACTGACAGGTCACACAGAACTTTCTAATGCGAGTCAATTTGATTCCCTTTTCAGCATAACACGTCGTTGATTTGGTTTCAATATATGTATATACACATAAACACACACACCCTGGCATTTGCAAATAATCTTGTATAACGCTGCCATTTTTATTACAGAGCAATAAAACCTACCTCAGTAATTTAAGTCTAATACATTCCTTGGCATTTGCAAATATTCTTAATCCAACCATTTTTTCCTGTAACAACACAGCACACGGCAATAAACGAGAGAAAAATACACACAACCTCGGTGACAGTGTGTGTAAATAGGGCACTGCTGACTAAGAATGAGACTCGCAGGGTTTGTGCTGCAGTCTTCAGGCCAGCGGGGAAATCTGCTCGGCTGCAATGCAGAACCACCGACAGGGATGCGAGAGAGGATGGAAGCGGAGAAACTCACCCCAGGACTGCCGGGACGGAAAGCCAGAGGCGCAATGTGGGTCAAGATGGAGGGGCTGATCACATCCGATTAGAGCGAAACAATCACAGCTGCGGGCTGAACTTCTCTGATCGACTGACACTTCACATCAGCCACCGTTTGATTCTCGCTGCCGATGGAACATGACATTTCCAGGGAAGATCATTCATAAACCAGACCAGAAATCTGTATCTTCACAAGCAGTGACCGCCAAAAATATGTTTTTTCTTGAAAATTATGCACTATGCTTCTTTAAAACGTGAACGTTTAAAACGTTTAAATGTGATTTAAGTGTCCAAATATGTTTTGGGGACATTTAATATGCAGCGCTGCTGTAAATATAACACAAGGAGATATTTCTGGGTTACTTAAGAATAATTTCCAAATGGTTGGGTCAAAGTATATTTAAAGAATATTCTGGGTTTAATATAAGTTGTGGCATAATGATTATTTTAATGAAATGAGGTCTTCATAGTATAGACATGAGATATCAATAATATGGGTATTAACATGATTGCAGTGTAAAAAAAAAAAAAACTTTTTTGTGTAAAGTAATATAATTAATTGAACTTTGTTGCTGTGACAACATAACACTGTAACAAAAAAAACAAAACTAAAATAACCATAAAAATGAGAATTAAAAAAATTAGATATGACATATTAGTTATATATAATTATTCTTGTGATTATTTAGCATTAATTTAATTATTAACAATTTTATAATATTAATATAAAATAAATTATATTTAATATTATTTTAATAATTAATAATTGTATAAAGTAGAAAATAATTTAATATTTTAATAATTTTATAGTTTTTTTTGCTTTTTTGCTTTTTTAAAAAAAAACAAGGGATGAATTAAAAAGTATTTTACTCAACATCATGCCACAAATATTAGATTGAATCATACTTAATATTTTAATAATATAAATTTTAATATCAATAATGTAATAACAAATTAATAATTATTTTGTCTTTTTTTAAATAAAGGGATGAATTAAAAATATTTTATTTAATACCATGCCACAAATATTAAGTTAAATCATATTTAATCATATTTTAATAATAAATTTAATAATTAATATTTTAATATCAATAATTTAATAACAAAAATAATACATTAATATCTTAATACTTATTTTATAGTTAATAAAAGTTTTTGCTTTTTTAAAAAAAAAATAAATAAGGCATTAACATTTTACTCAACATCATGCCACAATTATTTTATAACACTTTAATAATTCATATTTTAATATAAATAATTTAATAACAAAATAATTTAATATTATAATCATTATTTTTATAGCTAAATAAACTTTTTTTTTTAAACAAGGGATGAATAAAAAATTATTTTACTCAACATCATGCCACAAATATTAAGTTAAATCATATTTAATAACATTTTAATACCATTAATTTAATAACTAAAATAATAAATTTATATTTTAATAATTATTTTATAGTTAATTAAAAAATATATAAAAAAAAAAAAATAAGGGATGGATTAAACAAATATTTTACTCAACATCATGCCACAAATAGTAAATTAAATCATATTTTATAACATTTTAACAATTAATATTTTAATATCAATAATTTAATAACAAAACAATTTAATGTTTTAATAAATATTTTTTAATTATAGTTAACTACAGTTTTTGCTATAATTCTTTTTATAGCTAAATAAAATTTTTAACTTAAAAAAAACCAACAACGGATGAATTAAAAAATTGTTTACTTAACATCATGCCACAATATTAAATTACTATTTTAATATCAATAATTTAATAAAAGTAATAATTTAATATTTTAATAATTATTTTTTATTATAGTTAACTACAATTTTTGCTTAAAAAAAAACAAGGGATGAATAAAAATATTTTACTCAACATCATGCCACAGACATTAAATTAATTAATATTTAATAATAATAAAAAATATTATTATTATTTAGTATATATTATTGTAATATTATTATTTTACTATTTCGAATACTTATTTTTAAAGTTAATTACAATTGTTCTTTTAAAAAAAATAAAAGATCAAGGTACTCAATTTCACGCCACAAATGCTGTCAACTGCGCTTAACTTGTATTGAACCCAAAATATTCTTTAAACTTATGATCAAAAGAACCATAACTACAACTAATTTCCATCCAAGTCAGTTAAAAACATTCATGCAGTGAGACACAACAACAAACACTCCATGTTAGACTTCGGAACAGTCTAAATAGCTTTGCAAGAAATGAATCAATGTGAAAGGTTTTACTTTTATCACTTAAGACAGTCTAAATTACGGGAGAAATGGCAGTAATTTAAGGATTAGTCTCTCATCAGCCGCGTCAGTGAGATAAGGCAACATTTCTCAAGCTTTCCCTCTCAAACAGAGACAATCACACTGGCTCACGGGGATTACTGAAGACACTTTGTGCCTTTGAGCAACACATTTAAAGGTCATGCATTTCAGTCTGTGACTTTACATTTATATCTACAGTACATAATATTGAAAACAAAACCTCACATCATGTCAGACAGGCCTCACTGCATGAATACGATTATATCCACGAATGCCAGTGCATCATTTTATATAGGAATTGATTATAAATTCATACTGTGATATACACCACGTCTTCTTGCATTAGTGCAATCATTAGTCGCACCTGCTTCAATGGGAAAAAAAAAATAATAAAATAAAATTTTTTGAATGCATTTTCTTTTCTTCCAACTTGAATCTTATGTCACAATGCTTACTTCAAATTTACATTTACTCATTTAGCAGATGCTTTTATGCAAAGCATATATTTTACCCTGCATATTATTTTTAATAAATAATTTGTGAAAGTATACACAGTATGAAACAATAAATGGATGCACTTTAGTGAGGCCAGCAATGCATCATACTAGTGATTTATACAAGTTGTGTCTTGCATTTAAAAACAGTTATTTGGCATTTTAATCTAATTTTATGAAAAATGGCTCCCAGAGTACTCATACCTCTACTGCATTATGCAATGCACGGTCCACAAATTTATGCATGCTTCTACTCAATCTTGAAGTTTCTCAAAAAATTCAGTACACAACAGCACATCGTGCAGAATCAATAAACTTGACTTTCCATTTCCAGTTCTTGACTCATCATATTAATTAAGGCACTTTTTGCACAAAACTGCATGTAATAAAGCACATTGAACATGGTATCTGGATGCCACTGCATGCAAAGTCATGTATAAAAGCCTGTTTCCACCATGCAATAATTTAAAAAGCCAATTATGACTATTTATTCCTCAGATTTGCAACAACAATGTAATCTGAACATTTTCGTAGGTTATATTCCTTGCAAACAGACACATTGCATACTCTGAGTATACATTTTGTATACTGCAAAAACAGTATGAGAACTACATGTTTGTTTACTGTCATCTCTCACACCATGGGGAGAAATAAACCAAACGCCAACCTGCACACGGTTTGCTATTCTGAACAGCATCGGTAACAGAAGACACAGAGGACCATGGTGCAATAAATTCATGTCAAACACTGAAACTGAGCACAATGGGTGAATAATTCATAATTGAGTGCTGCTGTCTCAATAGCTCATGAGCTCTGGGATGATGAGTATCAAATCAAACTACTATAGCAGAAAGTGCCAGAAAGCAAGTACAGACACATATAGAGGACTCAAGATTTAAGGCCAATACTGAACATTGTTTTCCTACAACAATATGTTGTATTTATGAGTAAAACAGACTGTTCAAAGAAATAAACAAGTATCTGGTAATTGATTTTATCCATCAAAATTGAATGGAACATGAAAAGTGGGCATTAAATGCCAAAATAAAGCTTTTTTTTCTTAGCATAGTATTTGCATTTTAACCATATATAATATAAAATACACTGACCAAAATTATAAACGTAACACTGTTGTTTTTGCCCCCATTTTTCATGAGCTGAACTCAAAGATCTAAGACTTTTTCTATGTACACAAAAGGCCTATTTCTCTCAAATATTGTTCACAAATCTGTCTAAATCTGTGTTAGTGAGCACTTCTCCTTTGCTGAGATAATCCATCCACCTCACAGGTGTGGCATATCAAGATGCTGATTAGACAGCATGATTATGGCACAGGTGTGCCTTAGGCTGGCCACAATAAAAGGCCACTCTAAAATGTGCAGTTTTAGGGGTCTGGGGGAGGGGTCCGAAGACCAGTCAGTATCTGGTGTAACCACCATTTGCCTCACGCAGTGCTGCAACACATCTCCTTCACATAGAGTTGATCAGGTTGTTGATTGTGGCCTGTGGAATGTTGGTCCACTCCCTCTCAATGGCTGTGCGAAGTTGCTGGATATTGGCAGGAACTGGAACACACTGTCATGTACGCCGATCCAGAGCATCCCAAACATGCTCAATGGGTGACATGTCCGGTGAGTATACTGGCTATGGAAGAACTTGGATGTTTTCAGCTTCCAGGAATTGTGTACAGATCCTTGCAACATCATGCTGCAACATGAGGTGATGGTCGTGGATGAATGGCACAACAATGGGCCTCAGGATCTCGTCACAGTATCTCTGTGCATTCGAAATGCCATCAATAAAATGCACCTGTGTTCGTTGTCCATAACATATGCCTGCCCATACCATAACCCCACCGCCACCATGGGCCACTCGATCCACAACGTTGACATCAGCAAACCGCTCACCCACACAACGCCATACACGCTGTCTGCCATCAGCCCTGTACAGTGAAACCTGGGATTCATCCATGAAGAGAACACCTCTCCAAAGTGCCAGACGCCATCGAATGTGAGCATTTGCCCACTCAAGTCAGTTACGACGACGAACTGCAGTCAGGTCGAGACCCCGATGAGGATGACGAGCATGCAGATGAGCTTCCCTGAGACGGTTTCTGACAGTTTGCGCAGAAATTCTTTGGTTATGCAAACCGATTGTTGCAGCAGCTGTCCGGGTGGCTGGTCTCAGATGATCTTGGAGGTGAAGATGCTGGATGTGGAGGTCCTGGGCTGGTGTGGTTACACGTGGTCTGCGGTTGTGAGGCTGGTCGGATGTACTGCCAAATTCTCTGAAACGCCTTTAGAGACGGCTTATGGTTGAGAAATGAACATTCAATTTACGGGCAACAGCTCTGGTGGACATTCCTGCAGTCAGCATGCCAATTCCACGCTCCCTCAAAACTTGCGACATCTGTGGCATTGTGCTGTGTGATAAAACTGCACATTTTAGAGTGGCCTTTTATTGTGGCCAGCCTAAGGCACACCTGTGCAATAATCATGCTGTCTAATCAGCATCTTAATATGCCACACCTGTGAGGTGGATTTAGACAGATTTGTGAACAATATTTGACAGAAATAGGCCTTTTGTGTACATAGAAAAAGTCTTTGACTTTGTCTTTGAGTTCAGCTCATGAAAAATGGAGGCAAAAACAAAAGTGTTGCATTTATAATTTTGGTCAGTGTAATATAATATAATATAATATAATATAATATAATATAATATAATATAATATAATATAATATAATATAATATAATAATCAAAAACATGCAATCGCAACATAATGTTTGCAATTTTAGCCGGTTTTTAGCATAGTATGTTATTTCTGCAGTATGCAGAGTGTGCATAGTGTGCAATTTTTCTGTATGTACAGAATATAAGCTAAAATATGATTCAAATACAGTATAACTACAATGCAATGCACCATACACAATTTTATTTTCTGTTGTCCATGCATTGAATGTAAAATCAGCTTTTTATTGATCCTTTTATTGATTAATTTCCAACAGAACTGCCAAGAGTAGAGAATTTTAACAGAAACCTGGAATAAAAATGAAATAAATAACTGGATATGGTTTTCATTTCATGTTGACTTTAAGCTTGAAACTTGAAACGGATTTACCACCTCACATCTACATCAACTAGATTTAAAAAATAAATAAATAAAAAAAATCAATCTCTCAAGCTTAAAAGTGTTAAAAGCGAATATTGATTCATTTACGCTTGCACTAGGCAAGAAATAAAATCTGAAGTTAAAAAAACTAAACGTCATAAATTCATCTTATTATTCCTTGCAGGAGTGAAATGTTAAATGCTCCTGCTAATTTAAATCCAGAACGTGTTTATGTGTCAAGCGAAACTGTGAACTACGAATGCAGCGCATCTGGTGATCAGAGCTAAATTAAGACGAGCATCATGCTCAAAAAAACCCCACACGCACGTTTCTTTTATCTTCGGGGAGCTCGGTTGAAATTAGATTGAATTGCATGACAGGCCTGTGATAAGCAGAGCAGATAAAAATAGCATCTCTGGGGAGCGTCTGATGTTAAGACAGCGAGGTGGAGATCTGGTGTCTTTAGCCGTGTCCTCACCTTCTCTCTCCTAAAGGGGCTAAAGGCTGAACAGAGCTGCTGACAGACGCTCACCAGGTTCATTCAGTCCACACACAAATTTTATCATTTGTCTCCAATGCAGCTAGAAAAGCATGTTTATGATCACCTGACTACATAATTCTGATTGGTTGGTCAGCCTAGAAGAAATGCATTTTCGGAACATCTAATAGCATTTTTAATTTTACAAAGTAATTTAGCACTACATTCTGTCTATGTCCTGCAAATTCTTCGTCCAGCATTTTTTGGTTGTTTGAATGCTTTCAAGCAATGAATATATGATTGAGATCCATTTTTTAAACTGACTTTAAAGAGACTTATATTTAACTATTACAAAAGTTTCAAACGCTCACTGATGGTCTAGAAGGAAAGACAATGCATTAAGAGCCGGGGGGTGAATACTTTTAGAATGTGAAGATCACTTATTTTGTCTTTTGGGAAACATAAGTACCTTCTGTAGCTTCTAAAGGGTAGTACTAAATGAAAAAGAAATCTGATATTTAAACAAAATAAGAAAGTGTACACATCTTCATCCTGTTCAAAAGTTTTCACCCCCTGGCTGTTTTACCTTCTGGAACATCAGTGAACACTTGAACCTTTTTTAATAATTGTGTATATGTGCCTCAGTTGTCATCAGTGTGAAAAGATGGATGAGATAATCTTTTCTGAAGAACAGCAGACTGTTTAACTGTTTAGGACCAACAAGGGACTCATGAACAACCACCACAAAACAAAACAGTTGTGAATCATCTAGGTAACAACATAGCTTTAAGAATCAAGCATATGTACATTTTTGAGTCATTTTAATAAATTCAACTACTATTTTGTCTTGTATACTCTGTGTAAACATCTCATATCTCATTTATAACAGTACTAATTTTATTGCAGTTGACGTCAAAAGTTTACATCCCCCTTTCAGAATCTGCAAAATGGTAATTATTGTACCAAAATAAGAGGGGTCATACAAAATGCATGTTATTGTTTATTTAGTACTGACCTGAATAAGATATTTCACATAGAAGACATTGACTGTACTTCAGGTCGCATAAATTCTTTGGTTTTCCAGCATTTTTATGTATTTGAACCCTTTCCAACAATGACCGTATGATTTTGAGATCCATCTTTTAAAACTGAAGACAACTGAGGGACTCATATGCAACTGTACAAAAGGTTCAAAAGCTCACTGATGCTCCAGAAGAAAAAAAAACATGCATTAAAGAAGAACTCCACTTCCAGAACAACAATTCACAAATAATTTACTCACCCTCTTGTCATCCAAGATGTCTTTCTGTCTTCAGTCGTAAAGAAATTATGGTTTTTGAGGAAAGCATTTCAGGATTTTTCTTCATATAATGGACTTCATTGGTGCCCTGATTTTGAACTTCCAAAATGTAGTTTAAATGCAGCTCCAAAGGGCTCTAAATGTTGTGAAGGATTGCTTGAACCAGTCCAGTAGAAGTCGCTAACGGGCTGCTAACACGTTAGAGGACAATTTAGTTCAAGCGAAGCGACGGGCAGTAAGAGCTCAATGTTGCTAGTTATTGTTGCTTTGGTGGATTTGTGCGTGCAACAATCAGTGAGTGTATAACTGTTTACATACTGCACATATTTAATGAGACGGAAAGAGTAGTTTGTAAGATTATTCCCGTTATCTGCTGTTACCACGTTACTGTTCTGTGATCTCCGTAATTCTGTGATGACGCAGCACTTTCTATTTACCGTCAGTTCGCCATGTATGTCATTGTTGTAGTTATACTGCATTTGCATTGTGAATACTGTTAAATATCCACGTTTATATTATGTTAGTCTTTACGGACGATTTCTTTCTGCTATTTGCTGCTATTGTTACTATTTCATGCAACGTGTGACGCAGTTTGTGGCTAAACACATAGTTGACGATAGTTTACTCTTTAGAGCATATTGCTGTCAATGTTTAATGATGGATGATTGATGTAACTTGACTAATAACAGTTATTGTTGATTATCATTTCTTTCTGTAGAACCACATCTATATCCACCTGTTGTCTATATGAAGCAAGTGTGAAATAAAGAAACTGTTGATGACAAATAAGGCTCATGCATTCTAACCGATGCACCACAGTGATCATCACTTTAAACTGGCAACACCATTAGATACTTCATTACACTAAACGATCCCAGCCAAGGAAGAAGGGTCTTATCTAGAGAAACGATCGGCCATTTTTTTCAGAAAACAAAATTTTGTATACTTTTTAAGCACAAAAGCTTGTGTAGCACAGGCTCTGGGATGCGTGTTCATGTACTATTGAATCATGTCAAAAGGTCACGCAGAACGTAGGCAGAACCACAGACCCAGTGTTTACAAAGCGAACGCGCAAAGACTAAGTTCAACGACGTCGGACGATTCTGAAGTTGTAGGAGAAAATAACATTAAGTTTTTCGACATACTCTAACTTTTTGAGGTAGAGTACACAGACGATGAACTTGTGGTGATTCGAAGACGTGATTCGTAGTAGTGATGGGAAGTTCGGATCATTTTACCGACTCTGACCTTTGAGCCTCGTTTAACAAAATGAACGAATCTTTTTTCGAGTCATTTCGTTCATTTTAGCAAAATCAGCATCATGTGACAGTCCCATAAGATGAACGAACGACTCGAAAAACCCGAAGACTCGAAACAGGTCAACTAATTCCAGTACAGAACCTAATAGGATGTTGCCCATGCGTGAATGAACGAATCACTTCCCGAGACGACTCGTTCTTCCCGAGTTACATTAAAGGTTCATTCAAAATGAACGAATCGTTCAAGAACGACTCGTGGACGCACATCCGAGAGCCTGTGCTACACAAGCATTTGTGATTAAAAAGTATACAAATTTTAATTTTTCGAAAACAATGACTGATTGTTTTGCTAGATAAGACCTTTCTTCCTCGGCTGGGATAGTTTAGAGCCCTTTGAAGCTGCATTTAAACTGCATTTTGGAAGTTCAAATTCAGGGCACCAATGAAGTCCATTATATGCAGAAAAATCCTGAAATGCTTTCCTCAAAAACCATAATTTCTTTACGACTGATCACAGAAAGACATGAACATCTTGGATGACAAGAGGGTGAGTAAATTATTTGTAAACTGTTGTTCTGGAAGTGGAGTTCTCCTTTAAGAGCCAGGGGTGAAAACTTCTGAACAGAATGAAGATGTGTACATTTTTCCTATTTTGTGTAAATATCATATTTTTGTTCCATTTAGTACTGCCCTTCAGAAGCTACAGAATATACTTACATGTTTCCCAAAAGACAAAATAAGTTAAATTTACCCTAATCTTTAAATTCCAAAAGTTTTCACCCCCCTGCTCTTAATGCATTGTGTTTCCTTCTGCAGCATCAGTGAGTGTTTGAACCTTCTGTAATAGTTGCATATGAGTCCCTCAGTTGTCCTCAGTGTGAAAAGATGGATCTCAAAATCATACAGTCATTGTTGGAAAGGGTTCAAATACACAAACATGCTGGAAAACCAAAGAATGGGACCTGAATTATGGGACCTGAAGGATTTTTCTGAAGAACAGCAGGCAGTTTAACTGTTCAGGACAAACAAGGGACTTATGAACAACTATCACTAAACAAAAAAAAAAAAAAAGCTGTGGATCATTCAAGTAACAACACAGTATTAACAATCAAGGGGATGTAAACTTTTGAACAGGGTCATTTTTTAATAATTAAACTTATTTTCTTTTGTGGA
The DNA here is from genome assembly GCA_036247105.1 of Cirrhinus mrigala. Lineage (NCBI taxonomy): Eukaryota > Metazoa > Chordata > Actinopteri > Cypriniformes > Cyprinidae > Cirrhinus > Cirrhinus mrigala. The sequence continues at coordinate 5,671,608 of CM070022.1, forward strand.
TTATATGTAAACATCTTTTATGTGCAATATCTTATTCAGGTAAATACTATATAAACAATAACATGCATTTAGGATAATCCCTCCTCTATATATATATATATATATATATATATATATACATATATATATATATATATATATATATATATATATATATATATATATATATATATATAAATAATGACAAGAGCTTATATTTCCAGGTTTTGAATGACCATTGTAACCCAGTAAGGACAAAGTCAAAGGACAAGGGATACAGTTGCATCCTTCTTTTAAAACCAATCCTCCAAAAAATACAATATATCCAGGAAAAGATAGATACTGGAAGTCTAAAACAGCCTGTGTTTACGGTAGACTGACGCAGCGCTTCAAATCAAGCACAGCTCAAGTCATTGTAGCTGAAACACACTAATGGACGCGTCAGGCTTTCAAGTGCTGCGAGGGAACAACTTGAAAGAGAGAACAGGCTTGTTGTGGGAGATCTCAGGTTCACAAGACGCACGCCTTCCAATGTGTGCGTTCACATCAAATGATTTAGATGCAACTTTCAGGTTGAAATCGGCTAGATTTCAGCATGATTTACATTTGAAAAGGGTCAGTGGAATGCTTCTTGCGGCCATTAAAGACGGAGTTTCACACTGTTGTAAACAAAACACTTCGCTGCACTAAAACGATTCTTGCATTGGATAATGAGATTATTACATCAGAGGGAGGCTCATAATCGTTTGTGCATCTTCATTATATTTTGGCTGCACCGTTAAACTCCTCCCCTCGACTTCCTTTGATTCTACGAGCTTCAGTCATTAGATTGCATTAAATTTTGTCCCATTCATCATCCTGTCTCGTCTTGTATCATGTTCAATGGGGGTGTGACAAATTGAACCAATATTTCAGATTATGTACAACATAAAGTCAGCCGTAAGCAAACCATAATACATCTGTAATCTGATATGGTTCAAAGTGGTAAAAGTGCAAGGTAGGATTTTTTTTTTTGGATGGTACTGTAAGAACATGCAGATTACCTACAATTGTCCGCATTTTTAAATATTACTTTTATACTTATTTAGTGCTTTTTACAGTGCATATCATTTCAAAGCCGCTTTACAGAAAATGAATCCCTCATACTGTAAGTGGAAAGACATTTTCAAAGCGCTGCTATATTTAATGCTACTCATTACAAAAACATCCAAAAAATGAGAGAGAACTGAGAATATATGAGATTAAAAATATAGAAACGCATTGAACTGAACTCAGCAGGCAAAAACATCTAAGACGCAGAAAACCAGGCAGTCGGCTAGAACAAAAACAGGCTAATTATTCAAGTACTTGTGACTATTTCAACCCCTCGCAGCAAATAAAAACATGCCTATTTTATGCTTTTAAGAGCACAGGTAAATCAACCACTGGGAAAAACATCTATAATAATGTATTTTTAGTGACTGACACACTAGATTTCAAAAGTAAGTTTATTTATTTACTTCTTGAAAAAAAAAAAAAAAAAAAAAAAAACTTTTATTTAGCAAGGATGCATTAAATTGCATTTAATTGACATTAAATGCTAAATGTTTTTCTTTCGAACTTTCAATTTATCAAAGAATCCTAAAATATCTATCAATGTTTAACAAAAATATTAAGTGACACAACTGTTTTCAACATTAAAAATGGTAAGTAAAGTGTCTGATTTCTGATGTGACACTGAAGACTGGAGTAATGATGCTGAAAATTCAGCATTGCATCACAGGAATAAATTACATTTTAGAATATATTCAAATCGGACAGGGTTATTTTAAATCGTAATAATTATTCACAATATTGCTGTTTTTTTTTTCTGTATTTTTGATCAAATAAATGCAGCTTTGGTAGGCATAAAGGCTTATTTCAAAAAAGGAGCCCCCAAACTTTTGTATTTATTCAGAGCATAGTTTTGTCAAAAAATGGTACTCCAGTAAATAAACCAAAAATGATAATGTTTTGTGTAATAGATTTGTTTAGAACAATTATTCTTAAAGTATAAATAGAATTGTTAATGGAATCATTAAGAAATATAAACAGAATCTTAACCAGACAATTCCTTATGATAGAGTTATTTTAAATTGTAACAATTTTTCACAATATTACTGTTTTTTCTGTATTTTGATCAAATAAATGCGGCCTTGGTGAGCAGAAGACACATCTTTCAAAAAACAATGAAAAATCTCATCAAAATTAAAAAAGTAACTCAAAATTTGTAAAAGTAAAGTATGTTGCTAGCAAATATGTTTATTTCAGTACAATACATGACTATGTTTTAATGCCCATCGACGGAGTCAATATAAATCAATATAATCAGATCTCAACCTTTTTGACGTACATTTTTGAGCTGCAAATCACAAAACTGAAGGAAAGACTTGAGCGATTTCACTTGGGCCAGAAAACAACCACCTAATAATCTTGCAAAACCCAAACAACCGCATAGCAACACTAAAAACCACTCAAAACACTTTAGCGGCCGAATAGCAACACCCTGGCAATTACCCACAACACCACTCGCATTTTCTTCAGAAAGCCTAGCCTGAAATCAAACGTCCTGAGCTTTAAAGAGACACGCAAGCAGCTCGCCTGGAGCCCAGCTCTCCTCTGAGATGACACGGCCACTGGGCTGTGATCACAGCAGGCGGGGGCACAATGAACACTGCCGTTTTCTATTAGCAGGAGGGCAGGATGAACGATCGCACTTCTCTTTTTTTTTCCTCTGGCTTGTGATTGCTCATCTCCCCGAGCCTGGGCAAACACGTGTGAGGAAAATAAAGACAGAGTTTGCACGGGCCAGTTTATTGCATATGGAATCACTGGTTTGGTAAATTATTTATGCCCTGAAGTGAGCAGAAGATAATTATGCTGAAAAGAAAAATACTATATGTTTTTTTGGCTGCACATGCAGCTCTTCGGCAAGCAAACGGAGGAAATAATCATACAGACTTTCAGATAATGACGCATTTTCGCTCTCATATGTTGCACTGAGAAGTCTAATTCATTTTAGCGAAGTAAATGAAGCTTTTCGAAAAAACAACTGGCTGATTAATTTGAGTTAACTTTTTGTACATTTCAAGCCTGGTTCAAATTTAACTACTTTCAACCAACACGGATTCTCTCAGAGCTAGGGATGGGAATCATAAGGAATCATCTGGCTCAGATTCTGTTTATATTTCTTAATGATTCCATTACCAATTCTATTTATACTTCAAGAGTAATTGTTCCAAATTATATAGGGTTTTAAACAAATACACTACACAATACAAAACAATTGGAGTAAAACTATGTTTTGAATGCATTCAAAAGCTCACCAAGGCTGCATTTATTTGACCAAAAATACAGTAAAACTGTAATATTGTCAAATATTATTACAAGTTTCAATTACTGTGTTCTATTTGAATATATTTCAAAGTCAAATTTATTCCTGCGATGCAAAGCTAAATTTTCAGCATCATTACTGATTCATATTTTTGTGAAAACATTCATTTTTTCAGGTTTTCCAGGTTTCTTTCATCAATAGAAATTTCAAAAGAACATATTATTTGTAGGGCTGTCAAACGATTAATCGTATACAAAATAAAAGTTTGATTTTGCCTAATATATGTGTGTGGGCTGTGTGTAATTATTATGTATATATAAATACAATAAGAGAAATATGTTATTTATGTACAAAATATTGTATGTATATATAAAATATAAATTCTAAAAAAAATTAGAATAAAAACATATACTTGTAAATATTTCTTAAATATATACATGAATGTGCTTGTATTTATATATACATAATAATTACACACAGTACACTCACATATATTAGGCAAACTCAAACTTTTATTTTGTATGCGATTAATTGCAATTAATCATTTGCCAGCCCTAATTATTTGCAATAAAAATCTTTTTTAAATTATAAATTAGGTGTCAAACGATTAATCGTGATTAATCGCATACAAAATAAAAGTCTGAATCTAATATATGTATGTGTGTACTGTGTGTAATTATTATGTATATATAAATACACACAAATTAATACATATATTTAAGAGAAATATGTTATGTACAAAATATTTTTATTTATATATAATATAAATTCTATAAAAATTATAATACCTACATATACTTGTAAATATTTCTTAAATATATACCTGAATATGTTTGTATTTATATATACATAATTACACACAGTACACACACATATATTAGGCAAACTCAGACTTTTATTTTATATGCGATTAATCGTTTGACTGCCCTATTATAAATATTTTTACTGTCACTTTTGATCAATTTAATGCATCCTTGCTGAATAAAAGTATTAATTTCTTAATTAATTAATTAATTAATTTCTTAAAAAACTTAGAAATCTCACAAAAGCACAGTAAACTTTACAAGTTTGCAAAAATACTGATTTTAGAATCAGTAAGCGACTCAAAAACACTACATACGTCTTTCTGACTGACTCATAACTCATAAATTTGTCTCAGACTTCTCATTTTCTAACATAGAAATTTCCATTTTTATGTCTACAAGTGATACTGGTTCTAAATAAGGATTTATTCCCAGCTCCCAACATACTTGCAGACACATTTAAATCATCTAAATGGAGCCCTGAAATAGATCGACGGGATTGTGATACTTCCCGCGGATTAAATTCAATCCAGGAGCCTCATAAAAATTCTGGACTGGGATGCTGTGAGTCGCCGGTGATAAAACGAGGTAATCTGACCCAACACATCGAGTGAGCAGAGAGAAAGAGGCAATCAATGAAGCACAGCGGTGGAAAAGCAGGGATTTATCTCAACAAACACACACCTCACATCCTCTACAGCCATCCCAACATCTGGACTTTTCCGACATTTTTCCCATTTAATCACGCTTGAAGGTTGAAAGAGTGTTTGCTGAATCCGCCCTGTTGGGATTAGAGCTGTAATCGGGATAGGAGGGGCTCTATGATGGTTAGGACACAAATCAGGTAAAGCACAAATCTCTTCATGTAAACTCGTGTTGAGTCACTGTCCTGAAACTGTCTCGTGTAAGCTAGAGGCTCAAAAAATGATTTCTTGAATTTTGCTTGGATTTGCCAAGGTACAATCCTGTAATCGAAAGTCAAAGATCGCAATATGAACTCTAACATTTCTCATCAAATTCTCCCAAAATCAAATGATCTCAATAATGGTCTCATTTGTCTAAATGCCAGTAATTGTGCGATTTGTATCTAAATGCCCACAATTATCTCAATAATTGTTTCATTTGTGTCTAAATGCCAAAAGGAAATTCTTAGGTCTTCTAAGCTTTGAAAGAACAAGCAATAACATTCCTCTAGAATATTATGCTACGCATAGGAAAAGAAATCGTAAATGAAACTAATATCTCAATTGCTTTTCAAAGACAAAAATTGGAGACTTTTGCATAAGATAGTAAAATGAAAGATCTCAATATGATACTCCACTTTCAGAATCTTCAAAGATCAAATATATATATACATATATATATATGTATAATGTTACTTTTAGCTGTATGTCACATTTCAATTAAAGTTCTTTATTTGAAACAATTGTTGCATAAAGAACATTTACCATTTATAGAACCTTTTCATGGCACAAAAGGTTCTTTATAGTGGGAAAATGTTCCACTAAATAAAAAATAAAAAGGCAATTGTAACATTTTCTCTCACAATTCAGACTTTTTTTCTCAGAATTGAGAGATATAAACTTGTATTTCTGACTTTTTTCCCTTGCAATTTTAAATTTATATATCACAAGAATTGTGAGATTGAAACTCGCAATTCTGAGAAAAAAAATTCTGAGAATTTGACTATAACTCACAATTTCAAGTTTCACATACAATTCTGATAAAAGAAGTCACAACTGTGAGACATAACCTTGTAACTGTGAGTTATAAAGTCAGAACTGCATGATATAAAGTTGTAATTGTTATAAAATTAGAATAGTGAGATATTTCTTACAATTGTGAGTTTGTATTTTGAGAATTGCAAGATATAAACTCAATTCTGAGAAAGAAGTGTCTTTTTTCCTCTGAATTTTACTTCATAGCTCACAATTTTGATTTTCTTACACAATTCGGAGAAAAGAAGTCAGAATTGCAAGATATAAACTCACAATTGTGAGAAAATGCCAGAATTGCAAGATAGAAAGTGGCACTTTATTCAGTGGTGAAAACGGCCTTCCATAGTAAATAAATACAGTGTATGACAATGAAAGTCCTGCGGATGATTATGGAGTATTGATGATCGCCAGAACAGTTTATCTGCAACAGAAGATGGAGCTCATCCGCTCTGTCTGTGGAATTGCTCAGACACAGTTTGTGGAGTTTATCTCCAAAGCGAGGCGGATGGGTGTACGTTGGCCTCGGCTCTGACGGGTCAGCAGACTCAAATCCAAAGAGCTGTGTTCAAAGACCACCCCAGCAGGAAGCAAATCAAAAGAACTCAACCGCCGCCCCGTTCCAAAGAGCATGTTTTCTCCAGATCAGACACTGACGCATCCTCTAGTCAAAATGAGGGGCATTGGGAAAACATGAAGCTTTTTTTTATTCCTTTGGTCTGGTACAATGTGGATTCAGTCATGTATTAGCAAAATCTAGTTGCAGTGTGAGAAAAGTTGATCAAAATTTGCTCATACAATTTGTACTGTTTTTCATTACATCAATGAAAATGATAAAACTGTTACCAGAAAGGTTTCTGACACTTCCATCACAGAAATGCAATATAATAATCGCTTACTTTTTTATTATTAAATTATATATGCATTTAAGACATTGCTTACATATTTTTCACTGTAATAAACATGAGTTTTTCCATATACATAAAAAATAATTTATTAAAATAAAGTAATAAATTCAAAAATGTTTTTAATATAATAATAATTATATACAGAATAATTATATTAAACACATATATATATATATACATATATATATATTTATATATAGACACACACACACACACGTATATATATATATATATATATATATATATATAGATAGATATATTTTTTTTAACAAAGGCTTCCTAATAATAAATTATATGTAAAAATATTAACAAAAATATCCACTCTAAACAGCGTTTTCTCTGTGGCATTGCAGGGTTCAGTCATGTATTAGCATTAATATTAATATTAAAACACATGATCCTTCAGAAATTATTCTAATATGCTGATTTGCCGCTTAAGAAACATTTATTAATATTAAAGTTGAAAACAATTCTGCTGCCTAATATTTTTGTGAAAACCATGACACTTTTTTAGGTTTCTTTGATGAACAGTCAAACTCCAAAAGAACAGCATTTATATATAATAGTTTTTTTTTTATTACATTATAAATGTCTTTACAGTCACTTTTGATTAATTTAATCTTTGCTGAATAAAAGTATTAACTTCTTTTTAAAAAAAGACCCAAAACGTTTTAAATAGCAGTTTGTTCTATTATTTGAATAAATAAATTAATAAATACATAATAAAAATTATGATTTATTATTATTAGTATTATTATTATTGCACACATATTGTACCATTGTTGGCATTTACATTCAAGTTATCAGCCAACTCTTCCAATCTCTTACATTCTCCCATAAAACTTTGCAGGACAAACTTTTCTGCACTTGTGATGGTGGTCTCGCAGCAAACTGAATGGAAGGACTGAAAAAATCATTCCCTTCTCATCCCTCCGCATGGTATCTCCTGGCCAATCTGTGCTCATGTAAATACCAGCTGCCTCTGTTCTCTGAGCCATGGCAATACACACCCACACACTCCACAGCAGTCACATGACACCACATTCAATGCTTTAATCATATTAATCTTTCAAAAACTGTCACTAGCCAATGCAAGATTCCATCTGTAGCCTTTTTCCCACTAGTTACACCGGCTACCAGAGATAGCGTTGCCGTGCAAGACTGCTGGGTTTATCAGAAGGATAGCGAGAGATCGTACTGACCTACATACAGCACGAGCACACAGACTCTCTCACTCAGGCACGTGGCTCCACTACTGCAAATACTCCACGCATTAAAAAAATAACAAACTTCATACCTAGAGCCATGCGGTTTCTCATGCATGAGCCACAGCATGTTGTCAGGGAAGAAACGGAGGGGCCCGGAGTGAACGGGAACACCAGCCACATTGTTTTCAGCATAACAATGTGCTTCCTCCATGTATGGAAACTGTAACGGGTTCAGTTTAACAAGAGCTCATGTCAGTATACACTAGGGCTGTACGGATGGGCGGTTTTGACAGTATATACTCTACTGTTTGATGGCAGAAATGTGTCAGGTGGTCGATTTCTTTATAACCTTAAAACTCCTAGAACTTTTTCATAGCTGTTCATTTATATATTCATAACTGCCAATGTTTTATCATGTCAAGACTATATAAAACAGAAAAAAAATAGGACAGGAATTGATAGTCTGTTCAGAATTTATTGAGTTGTAAAAAGTGTGTAGCATACCTGAATGGCGCCAGATCGAATGGGATTTAAGAGGAGGAACTAAAGGTTACAAACTATTTACTCTTTTTGGAATAACATACACTGATAAAATGGTCACAATAACATGAAGAATCTTTATTAAAAAAAGAAAAACAATTTTTGATTTCATGTTGACTTTAGTTTGGCTATTTATACTACCGTTTAAAAGTTCATCTAAGGTCATTTCTCCCTTTATTCAGTCAAAAGTGCATCAAAAGTGAGAGTAAAAGACAAAGGGTAAAAAATAAATGAATAAAAATAAAATAAATACATAGAACGATAGACAGAACGATAGATCAAACGATAGAAAGAATGTTTGAATGATAGACAGATTGACCGAATGATGGTTACATAACACTGAACGATAGATAGAACGATAGACAGACCGATAGAACAATAAATAGATAGGTAGATAGAACGATAGATAGATAGAATGATAGATAGACAGAACGATAGAAAGAACGTTTAAACGATAGACAGAATGACTGAACGATAGATACATAACAATGAACGAACAGATAGAACGAAAGAACGATAGATAGATCGATGGATAGATAGAATGTTAGAAAGAACGTTAGAAAGACAGAATGACCGAACGGTAGATACATAACATTGAATGATAGACAGAATGAAAGAATGATAGATAGAACGAAAAAACGATAGATAGATAGATAGACAGACAGATAGAGCAAAAGAATGACAGAAAGAACGATACAGCGATATAATGATAGATAGAATGATAGAACAACAGAGAGAATGATAGATAGATAGATAGATATATAGAAAGAATAATAGAACAACAGACAGAATGATAGATAGATAGATAGAATGATAGAACAACAGACAGAATGATAGATAGATAGATAGATCGATAGATAGAAAGAATGATAGATAGAATGATAGAACAACAGACAGAATGATAGATAGAACGCTAGAACGATAGATAGAACGATAGAATGATAGATAGAATTATAGCTAGATAAATAATACGATAGATAGAATGTTAGAAAGGACGTTAGAAAGATAGACAGAATGACCGAATGATAGATACGTAACAACAATGAACGATAGACAGAACAATAGAATGAAAGAATGATAGATAGATAAGCAGACAGAGCAAAAGAATGACAGAAAGAACGACACAGCGATAGAACGATAGACAGAATGATAAACAGAGGGAACGATAGATAGAGCAAAGAACGAGACAGAACGATAGAATGGTACAGTAATAGAACGATAGAACAGATAGAACGACAGACAAACAGATAGAACAAATGATAGAATGAATGATAGAAAGATAGATAGAATGACAGACAGAGAGATAGAAAGACAAATAGAATGAACAATAGATAGAACAAACGATAGAACGATAGTTAAAGCGAAAGACAGACAGACAGAACATTAAAAAGAAAGTCTGAACGATAGACAGAATGACCGAACGACAGATACATAACATTGAACAACAGATAGAACGAAAGAACGATAGAATGAAAGAACGACAGACAGAACGATAGAACGATACAGTAATAGAATGATAGAACAGATAGAATGATAGAACGAAAGACAGAACGGTAGAACAATAGACAGAACGACAGAACAACAGATAGATAGATAGAACGATAGAACGACAGATAGATAGATAGATAGAACAAATGATAGAATGATAGATAGATAGAATGACAGAGAGATAGAAAGACAAATAGAATGAACGATAAATAGAACAAACAATAGAGCACTAGATAAATAGAAAGACAGACAGAACATTAGAAAGAAAGTCTAAACGAAAGACAGAATGACCGAACGATAGATACATAACACTGAACGATAGACAGAACGATAAAATGATAGAAAGAGCAACAGAACGATAGAAAGATAGATCGAATGATAAACAGAGACAGAAAGACAAACAGAACGAATGACAGATAGAATGAACGACAGAATGATAGATAGACAGGCAGATAGATAGAATAGTAAATTTCACCAAAATACAAAGAAATGACAAGTAACACTGAAGTAAATGTGATTTTTTTTTATATAGAAGTATTTTCTTGTAAAACACACTCTAATATTATGTTTTATTAATTATAACTTAGCAAAATATTTTTACAGTGTATTAGTTTCCACAGAGAATATTATTTTAACTGCAATATTATTTCAGAAGATTACCATTTTTACTGCATTTTTGATCAAAAAATGTGGCCTTGGTGAGCATAAGAGTTTTTCAAAAACGTTTAAAAACCCTTACCAACCCTACATTTTTTAACAATTATGTACTTTTGCCAGGCATAATTCAACATAATTCAGAATTTTTATATTATCATTAGTTTTTTTTTGGCCTTCAACTCAAGTGTTTTATACTGAGAAGCTATTTTTTTCATTTAATCATATCTTTTGCATCTAAAACGGGAAAACTATCAAATGTTATTAACCTTTTATTTTCACTTATGCTTACATTGTATTTAATTAGTTCATGCATATGGAAATCAAACCCATGAACTTGTTGTTGCTATAGCACCAAATACTCTGATATGTCATTTCACCATAAAGCGCTATAGAAATAACAACTATGCAGATGATATATACTGTTACAGTGATCTCAAATGACTCACAGAAGATTTTAGTCACACCGCCCACCCTTAATAACAAAGTGCTTCCTCCACATAAGGAACAGAAGCCGGTGTCAGGATCCACTGTAGAAACACACTCCAAGGAAGCAGATGCAGAGTACCAGAAGAAAGACGCTCAAAACGATGCTATGCCTAATATAACACCGTCGTCACGGCGTGGTTGCTATGGCTGCAGTTGTCAGCATGGCACAGGGGGCTCGTGCCATGACTGACAGCTGTGACAGCGATGTAATCCAATCCCCCTGCTGCAAAAAAAAGTCTTCATCAGAGCCCGACTGCACAGAGATCTCGACATGAACTGAGTGGGAGAGGAGCGCGTAGGCAACACAGTGGAACGATGCCCGGCGCATGGAATCATATTCTGACAGTGGAGAAATTCACAAAGCATCTTCAAGACGATTAGACAGAGGAAATAATCCGCTGAGGGACAGTGACAGGGCAAAGTATCCAGATCAACAATATGTGATGAAAAATACATTAAAAATCAGTGTAGTACAATCAATTTGGTGAGGTTTATGGGTAAAGTTAAAATTGACCTATTTACTTTCTTAATGGAAGATTGTGGTAAAATTGTACATGCATTTGTAATAATTTGCTTTGCACACCAAAACATCCAAATCTGACAATTCAATCAAGTTTTAATGGATAAAATCTGCCTTTAAAAGAAGAATTCTTTGATGAATAAAACATTAAAAAGAGCAGAATTTATTTAAAATATAAATATTCGATAAAATCCTTTGTATCTGTTCTTCACACAAAGCTATTGAGTGAATCCAGATGACTCAAGTTTACATTTTATTTTCAAATTTTCCAAAGTAATCAGATATCAGCATTTTGAACCAATAATCTACAGAAACAAAGAAGAAAGTATTTTTTATGAAACATATATGAAACAAAACTACTGTCCAAAATTGCACAAATCTATATTCAAAATAAAAGTCCCTAAATGAAGCTATGATACCACTTTATTAAACCTGGACAGGGTTTCCCCTGACATGTGTAAAAGGAACTGCAATGATGTGAAGAATAAAATAAAATAAAATAAAATAATAAAATAAAATAAAATAAAATAAAATAAAATAAAATAAAATAAAATAAAATCACTGAAATCAAAATATACATTAATAAATAAATTAATTTAAAAAAAGAAAAGAAAATTAAAACTGTTTTCACAATAAACATAAAACAAAATAGAAATAAAAACTAAATAGATGTAAAAATGTCTTAGATTGTTAAAATATTAACTTAAATATTATATTATTATTATTAATTTATTGAAATATTAACTCTCAGGAGGGAATTCAAATAATTTTGATGAAAAACTAATAATTAAACCATAAAAGACAATTTTTTTTCAAATAATAATAATAATAATAATGTTTAATGTGTATAGTGCCTTTCCCAAGCTCAAGGACGCTTCACAATAACTTCACAATAATGAATAAAAGATAACATTTTATAATAAAAACTGAATAAAAGACTAACTAAAGATAAAAATATTTAATCATTTACCTGTACATTTACCACAAACGTGAATATGTTGTCAACTTACTGAATTATTAACTCACAATATTAGGATGTATTCACCTTATGAGAGCCTATGAGACTTCGGGTTCATTAGGGAAATAACGAGAAGAATAACGACGTGCAGTAAACGGTAAAAATGTTTGCACTACAAACTGGTGTATTCATAATTAAGATAATACATTAAAGTAACATGGTAAGACATAGCAATTTGCAATACCAAGTAGCAAAACAAGCTGTTTTGTACAGCTAAAAATAACTGGACGTGGATGAGACCAGAAGCCAGACCTATAAAATGTACAAATGTCCAAGCCCACTCTCAGCAAAAATAAGGTGGCTAAGTAAATATTTTGGTTCAAAGGGGTTTGGCTGACAAGTTTTGGAATTCTATCTTTAAAACATAAACAATACATCTTATTTTCTCATTTTTGTATTGAGTTGAATTGAACACAAATAAGTGTAAAGCAAAACATTTTCTGTCCAAAATAAAAGACTCAATACAATACGCAAACCTGAAAAAGACCTGGATTATAGTGCACAAGTCCTATGGACTACTTTTAGGGTTCTTTAATGTTGTTTCATAGCCCTTGTTGAAATGTTATGCACCAAATTACTGTGAACTACATTCAAATTCTCCTTTTATGATCCAAGGGAAAAAAATAACAGCATATGGGTTCAGAATGACATGATGAGTGAGTAAATAATGACAGAATTTTCATTCTTGGAGCCTAGAATGTGAAGCAGATGCCCACCCATATGGGTCACATAGATAGTAACCCTCAGCCCACTGCACTCAGAAATATCAATAGCTCATCAGCACAGTGTCAGCACACTCCACTGACGCACGTGGAGCTGAAAACATGTCGTTCTGACACGGGGAGGCAGGTATCGAGTAATGAAGTTGAGTAATTAGAGAAGATGAAAGACATTAGTATTGGCATTGTGTCAGTAAATGAAGTGAACTATAATGGGAGGCGCGACGGAGCTGAAGCTCACGCCCGCTGTGCCTTTATGAGAGATCTGAAGGCGTCAGCGCCTGGGTGTAAATGTGGAGGTGCTGCCACAGCGAGAACTGGCACTACAAACAACACCCACATCAGAGAACAGAACACAATTACTGCACAAATTAAGTTTTACACAATGGAACAAAATGGAAAGGGGGAGAAAGAACTATGCATACAAGAAAATTCACTGAGATATGGTTAAAACAGTGCGTCATACACAGCCAGGAGATTAAATGGAGACCTTTGATTTTTAGATTTTCTTGCTGAGAAATCTCATATATAGAGGTTCACTTAATGTTTTAAACTGAGTTCTTTTAAATGTGAATTCTTTTATTCAGCAAGGACAAGAAAGGACAAATTAAAATGACCAAAAGATACAGTAAAGACATTTATTACAGAACAAAGGATTTGTAATAAATGCAATTTTTACTTTCTATTCATAAAATAATCTTTAAAAAAAGATGTATTATGGTTTCCACAAAAATAGTCAACATTGATAATAACCAGAAAAGTTTCTTGAGCAGCAAATCAGCATTTTAGAATGATTTCTGAAGGATCATGTGACACTGAAGACTGGAGTAATGATGCTGAAAATTCAGCTTTGCATTTCAGAAATAAATTTCAAATTCCAAAATATTCAAATAGAAAAGAGTTATTTTAAATTGTAATAATATTTCATAATATTACTGTTTTTACTGTATTTTTTTATCAAATTTTGTTATGTTAAGTCGCAACGTAGCGTGTGATGTTTCGAGCATGCAGGCACTTCATCAGACCAATTTTTGGTATTTTTGGAGCTTTGGTGTTGCCGACTTTATTAAAAAAAAAAAATTCTACTTGTTTGTTGTTTTAGTTGACCACCCATTTAAAATAGATGTGCATGCTTCTGTTTGCTTTTTGTCATTTTTTTGATTAAATAAATGCAGCCTTGGTGAGCATAAGAGACTTCTCTGAAAATTTTGAATGGCAGTGTATGTTTAAAATGAGCTCTAATATGTTTATTAAACTCATTCAAAGACTAAATGATCTCTATGGAAGCCTGTTTCTGCCACTGAATAAAAAATAAAAAAAGGTTATTGCGACTTGTTATCTCACAATTCTGACTTTTTTAAAATAAAGGTGCAACTGAGTGATACAAAGTCAGAATTCTGAGATATAAACTCACAATTCTGTGAACATATCAGTTATTTTTTCTCCTCAGAACTGGACTTTATAACTTGCAATTGCAAGTTTATGTCTCACAATTCTGAGAAAAGAAAAAAAAAGTCAGAACAGTGAGATACAAACTCGCAATAGCTAGGAAAAAAGACAGAATTGTGAGATACAAAGTCGCAATTGCGAGTTTGTGTTTTGCAATTCTGACTTTATTTCTCGCAATTGTGAGTTTATATCCCACAAATCTGACTTTATATCTAGCAATTTTGACTTGATAACACGCAATTGTGCATTTGTATCTTACAGTTCTGAAAAAAAAGTCAGAATTGCAAGATGTAAACTCGAAATTGTGAGAAAAAAAAAGTCAGAATTGTGAGTTAAAAAGTTGCAATAACCTTACTCTCTTTTTTTTCATTCAGTGGCAGAAACAGGCTTCCATAGATCTCAAACATGCTAATCGACATTCATTTTATGGCTCTGTCTCTAAGAAACAATTGTGTCATTTAAATAAAACCCAATGAGTCTCCCAAACTATGAACCTCTCAGCACTTTGAGTAAGCTCTCAAACCTCTCAGGTTTGATTCTGAACACCAAAGACTAGAAAAGCTTAGAGAGGTGCAGGAAATGAGCTGACCAGCCTGCAGCCACCTGCTTGTTTCTTTCAGATCCAGGGGCCTGTCAAACATGATTATCTGTAGTGAGAGTCTTAACACATTCAGGTTGAGGGGGAAAGTTCTGGTGAGTGTGTTTATTGAAGGATTCTGGGCAGCATGCTGGGCACAGGTTATGTGAAATTACAGCAAACCAATACGACAAGCTCCTGGAACTTAGTAACCTGATAATCCGAAACCTTTACCTAACCCTAAAGTCAAAGGAAATGATAGGTTCATTCGAATTTTGCTCAAGCTTAAGCCTAAAATCTGATAGTAATGCTGTTCTAGGACCAATAAGATTAGTGATCCGACTTGCCAAAAATACAGTAAAAATTTGTGAAATATTATTACAATTTAAAATAACTACTTTCCATTTGAATACATTTTAAAATGTAATTTATTCCTGTGATTAAAAGCTGAATTTTCAGCATCATTACTCCAGTCTTTGGTGTCACACGATCCTTCAGAAATCATTCTAATATGCTGATTTGCTGCTCAAGAAACATTTCTGATTATTTTCAATGTTTATAACACTTGAGCTGCTTCACATGTTTGTGGAAACCATGATATGTATTTTTCAGAACTGTTATATGAAGAGAATGTTTGCACTTATGTCACGGTTTGATCAGTTACTTGGATGCGCGGCCATATTGGAGATACTCGGATGTACACAGCAGCATGGATTGCATAGTTAATGTACTACTGAATATGTTGTTCTGCTAATTTATGCTGTCTAAGCCATTTAAAAAAAAACATGTGGAAGCTGCTAAATCATATAGAGAAGGACTTAGCAAGCAGGAAAGGGCATAATACTTTGACAAACTGAAATTAATTGGTGGTAAAGATACGTACTATTATTGGCCTAATATCTCACCTACATGACTGAAACTGATAAGAACAAACACAAATGTTGTCAAGATTCTTGCCCTGGAAATCCTGGTTCAGTCCAACCACAAACACCTTTTGTTACTCAGACAGTTTTTTGCACTCTTCTCCTTGATTTGTTATAACTTTTGCCAGTCTATAGTACTCCAAATGTTTTTCCCGGTCTGACCGACAGCCCACTACAGCCCAAATCATGACAATAATTGACCATTTCAGCAGTAATAATCAGCAAAATGTGTGAGTTCAATTCAGGTTCAGTGGCATTGTTTATGTTCAGTGCCGCCAATATGGCCGACTGATGACACGTTGTGAAAACACTCTACAGAAAGATTAAAAGAACAACATTTATTTGAAATCATAATCTTATGAAAACATTGCCTTTATTGTCACTTTTGATCAATTTAATGCATATTTGCTTAAAATAAAGCTTATAATGACCCTCAAACCCTTTGAACAGCAGTATATTAAAGGAGTAGTTCACCTGCAGAACAAAAATTTACAGATAATGTACTCACTCCCTTGTCATGCAAGATGTTCATGTCTTTCAGTCGTAAAGAAATTATGTTTTTGAGGAAAACATTTCGGGATTTCTCTCCATGTAATGGACCCAATTTTAAACTTCCAAAATGCTGTTTAAATGTTTAAAAGGGCACTAAACAATCCCAACCAAGGAATAAGGGTCTTATCTAGCTAAACACTCGTCTTGTCTAACTCTGTGTGAACTGCTTTTTTTCCAGTCATGACAATTAGTGTACGTCTAAAAACTCCCGTCTCATTTTCTCCTCCAACTTCAAAATCGTCCTACATCACTGTTTTTACCTTTTTTGTTAAGGGTGTTTGATCTTCTTTGCATGTTCACTTTATAAACCCTGGGTCTGTACTTCTGCAGCAATGTAGGATGATTTTAAAGCTAGAGGAGAAAATGAGATGGGTGTTTTTTAGACGTACCATAACTGTCACACTCTTAAAAATAAAGGTGCTTCACAATGCCATAGAAGAACCTTTTTTGTCTGAACGGTTCCATAAAGAACTTTTAACATCTGAAGAACCTAAAGAAAGGTTCTTTGTGGCAAAAGAAGGTTCTTTAGATTATAAAAAGGTTAGAAAGAGATAGTTCTTTAGAGAACCTTTGACTGAATGGATCTTTGTGGAACCAAAAATGGTTCTAGATAAGACACTTTTTTCTCGGTTGGGATCGTTTAGTGCCCTTTGAAGCTGCATTTAAACTGCATTTTGGATGTTCAAATTTGTGGCCACCATAGAAGTCCATTAAATGAAGAAAAATCCTGAAATGTTTTCCCTCAAAAAACATAATTTCTTTACAACTGAAGAAAGAAAGACACGAACATCTTGGATGACAAGGGGGCGAGTACATTATCTGTACATTTTTGTTCTGGAAGTGAACTAATTCTTTAATACATGTTAAAATATTCATAACATAAAAAGAGAAGAAAATAAATAAATAAATAAATAAATAAATAAATCACAGACAAAGAACAATTACCAACCTTCTGGCCTTTCTAATTTCCCAAACAAATCTCCTTCAGGAGAGGTCAAAGTTTACAACATTTCATTTTTAATCAACAGAATCAATGAAGCAGTTTAACATACATCATTTTCCAACTAGTAAACAACAATACGGGTCAGACCTTCTTGATCTCTGACTGGTGACCTTTCACCTGTCCAGAACCACCTGAGGACTCAATTCAAAATGAAAGTCCCTGAACACTAGCAAAATATAAAGCAAATGAGTGCAACTATAAGTTTACTTTTTCAGGAGAAAATGTACGCAGCTTCTGCTTGTGCAAATATCTATAGTTAGGTTTGAGTATGAATAATAGTAATAAGAATAGTGATACTTCCCTTATTCAAAACTTATTAGAAGTAACTTCAACCCTAATTACAACTTATTGAAATTAATTCTTCATTAGAAAATTTTCTGCCAGGACATCATACATTAATTATACAGACATTAAAACACAATGCAACGCATTGCAAAATTCAAAATACAGGTAAATCGCCTATTAAAAAGAAAATTCCTGTGTATTAATGCAGTACATTGTGCTCTATTTTTACAGATTTTTTTAGCTTGCACTTCCTTTGCTCAATTATCCACAGGAGCGATGACTATATCGGCCAACTAAATGTCACTGCACTTACAAACAGAGTCCATTTCAATCAATTCTCTGAAAAGCTGTATGTTGCTTCACGAAGATGAAAGAGCAGCTCTTGAGTGTACATTGTTGAGGTGCTCAGGGCTTGTTTTCTCCAGGTGAACATCGGCGGTCTCTTTCATTCTGCTCTGGAGAGTTCATAAAGACATCCACAGCAGGGTGCAAGTGAAGTTACCTGACCTCTTTCAATTGGTATTGTCAGAGTACTAAGTATTTTCATCCTCCTACTGAGGAGACACTTGAAAAGATTTGAGTTCATTCTGTTAAGCCTTAAATATATAATGCATATGTATGTAAACAGGCTCTGTTACAAAACTTAGTGAACTGCCTTCTAAGACAACACTCTATAACTGACATAGCAATTGAAACACTCTACGCAGGCATACAAATAGTACGTCAAGTGAAGTGCACAACAGAAATGACTCACAACTGATTTCAATAAACTTTGGTGTTATAAAGTTGTTAAATATAACACACAAAACTTGTAAAGAATATTGAATATTTTTTGCTCTTTGATAAACTGGTTTGGAAAAAAACATCTGTTTAATGCATAAAATGTAAATGTAAGCTAACAAAATATTCTACTAAGTATAAAAATAAGCAAATGCTGGGTAAAATACACCATCTTATTTAGATTTAACTACTTTCTTTAGATATTCTTCAGTATTAAATTAATAATTAAAGCACTTACTTTTACTTTTATTTATACATATTTTTTATTTTCTGTTTTTATTTTTTAGTTAAAACTGTACAAATTTTATTTTGCTTTTTTTTCACGTTTTATTAGTGTTTTGTTTTTATGTATTTTTAATTTTAATAATTTTTTATTTCTGTTGTAGTCTTTTTTGTACAAGTTAAGCTAAGTCACGACGAGAAAAGTAAAAAGAAAAAAAATAAAAATAAATAAATAAATAAATAAATAAATAAATATATATATATATATATATATATATATATATATATATATATATATATATATATATATATATATATATATATATATATACACATTTTATTTTTATTTTTATTACAAGTAACAAAAATGTTTTTATGGTTTTAGCTTAGTAATTATAGGCAGCTTACTAGATATTTGAAACAGAGCCATAGCTTTGTGGAGAATAAATCTCAGTTTTAGTCTTTCTTTCTTACAACTCCTTTCAAACCTTTTTTTTTTTTTTTTCTCCAAGAGAAGAGGATTTTTATTGGTTTTCCATGCAAGATGCTTTGTAAAGTCATAATCATATGTGGTCTGGCAGTAAGACATTGTGGAACATGGTGTGAAGGACTAATCCTCTTATGCCATACTAAATAAACTTTATGGATCTAGAATAATCTTTAATCCACACAACACAGCCATATTAGAGATGCCTTGGTCTTAGCATAAGCCCTGCCATTTAGATTAAACAAACACCATTTTCCCAGCAGGACCGGGACCACACACACACGCCCGTAAAGGGCGACCTATTTCATAAAAAGCAGATTTTTTTTTTTTTAAAGAAACTATTATGCTGTAACACATTTACTGACCCTTTGAGGCAAAAAGAACTGGTTATGTAACATTATAATGCAATAACGGTATGCCTCCGCTATAATGCAAAAAACATAAGGTGTAGTACTTTCCTTGGTGAAATAAAGGGATTAAAATGCAATATTCCTCGAAAGACTGGATCTTACAATAGTCTGTATACGCTCTACCAGACTCGGTGTGTGGGTTTTAGAAATGCTGTTTTTAATACTGGAATTTGGGCTGAACAACATAAAATATTCACAACATAGCCATGGTAATAAATGGTAATAAATGTAAGCAGCATGATTTTTAACATACTTTTACATGCCATTAAGTTTCCTAAAGTCCCATATCAGCAACTTTTTGCTAATATGAGAGCATTAAAAATGTAAAACTCAAATGCAATCCTCATCTGACATATTAAAACTGCTGTAGTTAAAAATAAGAGGGTAAATATTGCATGGTTATTTCTTATATTCTCTCTGAAATGGCATTAAATTATACATTTTGAATTGAATTCTGAATTAATGAAAATAATACTACTAAAATAAAAAAAAATGAAATATTAAATAATCAAAAGATCAAGAAAATAGTTTTTATTTATCTTTAGAAAGTGTTTTTTTTTTTTTTTCGTTTATTTAAAAAGGAAAACTTTTATATCAATACAGTACCATACAAAATTTTCAAGTTAGAACTTTACTTTTTAAAGAAATTTATAATTTTATTTAGCAAGGATGTTAAATTGATATAAAGTGATAGTAAAACTTACATTGTTACAAAAGATTTCTATTTTTAATTTATTCCCTTTTTTAAAACTCTATATTAGGGCTGTCAGTTTAACGCATTAACTTAATTACTTATGAAAAATAACGCAGTTTACATGCTGGCCCCACTCCCAGACCTGTAAATCATCTTATATTTCATACATTTGACTGTTGACAAATATGATGCAGGGCAACAACTCTATAAATGCAGTTATGGCCTAAAATTCAAGATATTTGTGCAAAAAAAAAATAAAATAAATAAATAATAATAATAAAATAAAAAATGCCCCTGTATGAGTTTTGTCTCATATTTATATCACTTATCACACAATATCACACGGGCAGCAAGAGCGATATGACAGGAGTGCTGATTTTGTCCCGATTTATCACAAGCTTAAATACGATTTTATATAACAGTTCAGTAAATAAGAAGCTGATATTAAGTTATATTTTAAACACTATATTATATTATGTTTTTGCTCAATTTTGAAGCCATAGCAGAACTGTTGCATGTTTCAGAGCAACACCACAGTGTTTAGTTTCTGAATGAATCCACGTTTTGAACGAACTGTGTGAATCAATGATTCAAAGGTCCACTTATAAAGAGAGCCATTTACTTCACGTCATAAAGACATTTACCGCCACCTGCTGGCAGATTTAGTTTCTTATTTAGAGTATCATTTCATTAAATAATAACATTAATGACAATAATAATAATAATAAAAACATTAAAAAATTTTAATTATCTCATTTACTCACCCTTACGACATTTTAAACCTTTCTTTTGTGGAACATAAAAAAGTACAAAAAAGCTGTTTTTGTTACCATAACTTTCATTATTTGAACAAAAAAATACTGAAATATTTCTCAAATGATCTTTTTTTATGTTCTATAGTTTACTATTGCAGCCTAAATGTTTATTTGTAATAAATTTTGTGTTGAATCAAATAAAATATCTCTTAAAGCTACAATTTTTGTAATGTCTACTTGATACTTTCTCATTTAACACAAAAATAGTTTTAAATAATCCTTTATGGGTATTTTCATAGCCAAATTAATTTTGCAAATGATTAGATTAATTAATCAAGACATCAATTAATTAATTAGATTAAAAATTGTAATTTTTTTTTTTTTTTTTTTTTTTCAAATCAAACAAAGTGGTCCTAATACAAGAACGGGTATTGTTTTGATTTTAGGACAACTTTGATGGAAGGTTTTGATCCACTTTTTGATCCACAAATTTTGACTATATGTGTGTGTGTGTGTGTGTGTGTAAAAGATTTTAAATAAATATAGATATTTTCAGAACTATTTTTTAGCTATATCAGTCCTAACTGGAACATAACATATGGAGAGTTAAATATTGCCAAATAATACCCAAAAATAGTCCTTGATTCCAGTTGGATGTCTTCATTTAACAGTATCATCATCACAGTATGTACAGTATCATCACATGAACACAAAGAGCTTACAGTTTTGTGAAACTTCCACAAATATCACACAATCATTCTCCTCACTCCCTGTGGGAAATTACTGGCAACTGAAGAAGAAAGCAAAAATGTGACAGTGAGTGGAAGTTATGTAATAAACAATGAAAACGCTTTAGCTTTAAACCCACTGTACCTCCGCAGCGCTTAAGAACATGCAACCCAGGTCACATTTCATCCCAAAGGAATATGCGCTATAATTCAGCATTTAAAGCGTGCAGAGAATAGGATGCGCTTCATTTGGTGAATAGGAGCATGATCAAAATGCTTCTGGGAAGTTCACACTCTTAATGCGTAGTGCAATTAGGACTGCAGCTTTCTTAAATTAGAGCCAAATTTAGGTGCTTCAAAATAAGCAGAAATAAAAATCAATCACACAAGGGAAATGCATTTCCAAAACTGTTAAAATGCCATTAAACGTTCTGTGAGAATAATATATTCCGAGGAAACCGATCTCGTTTGTATGCGCGTCCCAAATTTAAAGCCCTTTGCCAAGACTCTGGAGTAGTTTTCAACCAATTATAGGCGTGGGGTTCGTTTGCCGGTAGGTCCGTATGAAAATCAGGGTCACACGGGGTGACATTAAAATGCATTCCTTGAAATGAGTTCAGAATTTCACCCGGCACATTTTCTTATCTGCTTCTTGGAAAGAAGGTGACAATTAAGTCACCTACATTTTTCCTCCATTCAATTTTCTTGAAATAACATTTCAGTCTTTAGCAGAGAGCTTATCCTTACACTCCACTTTCAATAAAGCCTCTTATTTTGAGACAAGGAATCTTCAAACAGTACCAAGACCTCTTAAAATAGCAATTATATGGACCATAAGTGGCCTCTGATCCCATGCCCTTACTCTGAACTCCTCAAACTTCAAAGCATTTTAGGAGTTTAGAAAACATATATTCAGTAATATTACCAATTTAACTATCGGATGAGAAAAAACTTGAACTAGATTGAGCTGGATAATGACACTGTAGAGCTCCTTCACTGAATCAAATGTTTCATAATTGATGAACGACACTTATTCAACCAAATTGAATCAACTAACTCAAGCTGAATAATGACACTACTATCTAAGCTGCTTTTTATTTGAATAGAGTTTGCAACATTTACACTGTTATTGAACCAAACTGAATCAACATTGAATTAAACCGAGATAAATAAACACAATATTGTTTTTAGAGATGCTTTACAAGTGTTAGAGCTTAAATAAATGAGACTTGACTGGACATTTGGAAACATACGAAGTGTACCCAACTTACAGTATGTTCAACAAGTGTGTGTTTGTTTGTTGGGCAGAGCGAAGACAAACTGAATGCTCCCGCTTCACTAACAAGCCTTATTATAGGAGGTAACGTGGTGTGAAGTGTGAGTGGCTCTGACAGCACAACTTTGTTCCTGGAGGATTGTGTGATCAGGAGACAAGAGGCGAATCCTGCGTAATCTGGGTAATCTCTGCTCTAAGAGTGGATAAACTCTGTTGAGGCATAGGCTACACACAAGAGTTCAGTCTGCATTAACTGTTCCTACTGGTGGAGAGTACAGCCAATGTTCACAATGTGTCATAAAAAAGCATGACACAATAAAAGAAAAAAAAACATGTATACTTTTAAATATAAAGATTCCAAAATAGTTTTTTCACAGCAATGTAATAAAAACACTATTGTCGGTTCTTTGCACTCAATGTTGACAAACTAAATATTTGATCCTCAAAACTTACAGCATCTTGTCCAGCTACGATACGGTATTACATGTTAAAGGGTTCATCAGATGCCCATTTTCCACAAGTTGATATGATTCTTTAGAGTCTTAATGAAAAGTCTATAATATACTTTGGTTAAAAATTCTCAATAGTAGTGTAAAACAACAGCCTTTTTACCTTGTCAAAATCAGCTCTGCAAAAATCATCCTGTTCTGGTCGAGGCTGCTTTAAATGTTAATGAGCCCTGCTCGCCCCGCCCCTCTCTTCTCTCTGTGGAGTGACGAGCCTGTTTACTCTAGCCGCGTTTAGCCACTAAACTTGCTAACTAGCACGTTATTAGGAAAGGCGATCGCAGAGATTCATAAAAAAAAAAAAAAAACCTTATACTCACTTCTGCTGTAAGTTAAGCTGGATCACAAATGATTTGTGCGAACATAGATGCATTTATGTAGATCGGAAGGTGCATTCCTTTACCAAACAAAAGTAATCCACTGCATCTTCAGCGGCTCAGATGACGGGAGTAAATGATGACCACAATGTTCATCATTACATCTAACAACACAACACCTCAATTGCTCAATCGGAGATATTCTTATCTAACTTACATCCCTGCTCCGGCATCAAAACAATGACGGTCGGACTGTTACAGCTGATTTAGGGCGGGTCTGAGGTAAGACGCTCATGTCAATCAACTATCGTGGGAGCGGCCTCTGTTGGTGTGACGCTGATCTAAGAATGGCTCAATTTGAAAAAGGGGATATTACTTTTACAGATTAATTAAAAACCACTGCATGGATTTTTATCATTATACATACACTGCCAACACACAATGTTCAAACAACATGTAAAAGTGAACTTTGCATCCGAAGACCCTTTTAAAGGGAAAGCACAATTCTGTCAAAACACACAGTTTTGGCGAGTTACCTCGTAAACGTAGTCTTAAATGAATTATAAAGTCTTATATGACCGCAAAGAGTTGTCAGATATTTGTCAGATCTGTGTCATGTGCATCAGGTTTTAAAGAGACAGTGCTGATTTTAAAGTGAAACCTGCTGAAGTCTGTCTTTGATGTAAATCGAAGAACAAAAGAAAAAGAGAAATCACTCGCCTGCTCTAGTCACTGATCAACTTTTTAGTTTGAATAAAGATTAATCTATATAGTTTATGCATATACAATTTATAGTTTATGTGAAACCACAATTAAAAGTTGTTATATATTTCAGCCTATTAAATGTTAAAAATTAAGGCTTTCAATAATACTGTAATGTCGAATGGCTATAATTAATAAGCAAATTTGAGGGAAAATGCATTTAATAGAGACAAAAACATAAATATGTTTAGTCTCTGTAGTAGTAATAACTGCCTGTTTTTGGAAAAAGAGTTTCATGGCTGGTTAAAAAAAAAAAAAAAAATTTGGACGGTAAATTTTATCAAGTCACCAGCCATTGTGGTACTCTCCTGAATGTGCAGGGTAGACGCACACGAAAGAGAAGAAATTGTTGAATAAAGTCACAATTTTAGTTTTCTTTGCACACAAAAAGTATTCTCGTAACTTCATAAAATTACAGTTGAACCACTGATGTCACATGGACTATTTTAACAATGTCCTTACTACCTTTCTGTGCTTTAAACGTGTCAGTTGTGTTGCTGTGCAGAGTCAAAAAGCTCTCAGATTTTATAAAAAATATCTTAATTTGTGTTCCGAAGATGAACAGAAGTCTTACGGGGTTTGACATGAGGGTGAGTAATTAACAGAATTTTCATTTATGGGTGTTTCATTTATGGGTGAACTAACCCTAAATTACAGCTTCAAGTGTTTACGGAACAGAACTCTTGAAATTGTGATGATTGACACTATTGGTTGAGCATTGTTTTGCTGCCATTTGGTATCTGGTATTTTTAACCGAAGTAATATAACAGCAACCAAAGACCCATTATGTTTAGAGATTTGAACTAAACCACTGTCGACAGAGCCATCATGTTTTGTTGCATTTGTAAGGCTACTTCACAGAGTGCGCTCTAGAAGGTTGCCATGACGGGCATCTTTGGGCTTGTTGTTTGGGCTCGGCTCATAAAGCAATCCATTTTATGGATGAGTTAATAAAGATCATTCAAGATAATAAAGCAGGCAGGTGCAGAATGTAATATTTTAGTATGTGGCTTATTTCCAAGATAACATGTTTGTGTTTAAATTTATGTGGCCAGAAAGGTTTGCAGAGTTCCACACTCTTCTTTATTGGCATCTGTGGTTCCATAAAGAACCTTTAACATCAATGGAACCTTTCAAATGCAAAGGTTCTTTAGAGTGAAAAAAAGACTCTTCAGGTCATTAAATGTCCTTCACATTAATAAAAAATGGTTCTTTTAATTACTGTTCACTGAAAGGTTCTTTGGGGAACCAAAAATGGTTGTACATTTACATTTTTGAATTAGTTCTTTAAAGGGGTTCTATTATGCTTTTTCACTTTTTGAGTTTTAGTCAGTGTGTGTGGTGTGTATGTTTGGGCATAAAAAAAGATCTACAAAGTCACAAATCTCAATGCCACTCCAAAGGAAGAGATTTCGTTTTTAAAAAATCCCTTTTCAAGAACTACAACAAATGGCTCATTTGGACCACAGCGTTGGTGACCGTAATGCAGTCAAAACACATGCCGAGGCGCTGGCTGGTATAAACACAAGCACTGATTAGAGTGGCCGCGATCTGTTCCGGTGACCGCGTCAGAGCCATAACGAGCCACAGACGAGCGCAGTGTGTGGCAAGAGATTTATTCATCATACAGTGTAGATAGCTTCACTTATAACGCAAGTCTTTTTTAAAAAGCATAAACTCGCACTAGACCAATCTAGACTAATCCGTGATGCTGTTCTTTGATAATGTTAATGTTCTTTGCTCGTTTTCTGTAGTTGCTTTTTGAATAACTAAGGAAATGTAAGCATTATAATTAGTAACTTACAATGTTTTTATTCAATTGTTGTCATGTTAAATACAAATTAAGTCATATTAAAAACATTAGGCTGCTTTTAGCCTTATACTGGAGCTGGTTTCGAGCTATGAAATTATGTAAATAATTAAATAAATGGCTGACGATAGGACCCAACACTACTGTAGCATCAACTAACCCTTAATATATCCTTAACTATAACGGAGCAGACGAAACTTTCCGCTTTGGTAAGGGGCGTGGCAATACTGAAACACCATCTAAGCTGTTTGCCAATCACAATGCACTGGGACAGCTAACCAATCACAACACATTCCGTTTTTTGGAAGGCAGGCCTTCATTAGACCCAGAACCAATCAAACCATTTGTGCCAGGCTGGGTGGAAAGGTATTGAAATAATGTAAATTATGTGAAAAATTTTCGAACCACCAAGCATGACAGCATGTTCTAGCACACCCCCAAAACAAAATCAAAACTTTGTAAAAGAGCATAACAGGACCCCTTTAAAAAAAAACAATATGCTAATCTGAAGAACCTAAAATGTAACATCAAAAATCTAATTCTTCATTCAAACATACAAAAACCAAGAACCTTATCCTGCTGAAAAGACCAGAATAATTGGTCACCAGAAATGTGCTTTGGATACTGATGTCCCAACAAGGCTTCTTTGATAAACCAGCATCACCAAAAAATAAATAAATCAACTAGATCAGCACCAAATCAAACTGGAAGATCTAGGGGTTTTTTCAGCTTCATGAGAAAAACATTCTTAGCTGAATAGGCAAAATTAAATCACCAACTCCTTATCGTCATCTTAGAATAATAAGGTTCTATCTGCATTCTGAGCACTTTTGAGATTCTGAGCTTCAAAATTTTTGTCTTCCATAGACTTCTGTAGATAGAACCATTTTTGTTTTCTAAAAAGATGCCCAAAATGTACACAGCTTATAAAAGAAACATCACATAATGTAAATAAGTTGTCACAGAATAAGAATATGTGAATAACTCAATTTTTACAAAAATGTCAGATAGAACCTTATAATTCTAAGGTGACGTTATATGTATGATCATATTGATCATTTCTTAATAATGTAGCTCAGATTTTACTTCTGACTCACAGAAAATGGTTATTATGCTTACAGATTCATTATGAAACCAGCATAACATAAGCAGAGTCCACTGTATGTGGTCTCTATGCTTGGCCACGTAATGCATGTCCTAATGTGCACTTTGGATCTCATGGAATCACATGGGAAAACATGGCTAGAGCTCTAAATGATGGCGTCAGCATGTAAAGGGAAGCCCTGTTCAGAAATAGAACACACATCTTCTGTGGTATTAATCAATCCCATTAAAGGGATAGTTTACCCAAAAAAAGATAATACTGTCATCATTTACTTATCCTCATGCGTCTTTCTTTTGTGAAGCATGAAGGAAGATATTTTAAGAAATGTCGATACAATGGAAATTAACGAGCTTTAACGTTGTCTGGTTTCCAACATTCTTGAAACTATTTTCTTTTGTGTTCATCAGAAACAAACATACAGATTGGATCAGCCACTTTCACAAATTCACACACCAATAACGATAAGCTAGTTCTGCAGGCGCAGTGGTTTACCCACTTTGCTTTGTGCCTAAAAACTCTCCTTGCCTGTGGAAAAATCACTGTAATGGACAGCCTCTTATGGTTTATCGCTTTAGTGCCCACCTGTGCAAAACAAATTGACATTCTGGACTCCAACCTCTCTACAAATCGAATGATACATTATTCCTCTTAATTTCTGATGCTACACACTATTTAACCAAGAATACAAGTCAAGGTTACAGTAACCCACGTAAGTCAATTCTGGCTTGTAAATACCCTCATTAATTAAGAATCCTTCCTGAGTCAATATTAGCTGGGTTTGAGACACAAGGGAGCCAGAGCTGAGATGTGGAGGGTCAACACAAGACTGTATATCGATAAAATAAGAAAAGAAAGAGTGCTTCTAATTGGAGGCTGAGGAACGGGGAGATATGGACAAAATTGCTCCGGTCTTCTCCAGGGATATTTGAACATCAAACCCACGTTCAGACAGCAAACAGGGAGGGAAATGTACAGAGACCAGCGTGCCATTTAATCCAGCCTGCTTATTAGAAATAAAAGCACCAAGTATGCCAGCGCTATCGATTGCAACAAGAAAAACACAGCCATTAAGAATCACTTAACAAAAAGCTTGTTGGTTTAAACCATCATTTCAAGGAACGCCGGTTCATTCTCTTCTACAGCACTCGTTTCCAGGCCTGTTATATGAACATCTCCATCATGGGATGATATCAGCCCTAGACAGCAGATTTATTGCTCTTCTGTGAAGCCAATAAACAGCAGAAATGTGAGCCAATTCCCCACAGGTTGAAGCCTGAGCTCTTCTACGGTCAGATTCATTATGCATACAGTACATCATACGTCAAAACTAAATTTCCCACCCCTTGAGCGCTCTAGAAAGCGCAATAACATTATCGCATCCGAGCGATATCGCAGTCAAACTGCACGCTATCATGCATCTGCCCATCCAAGATAGACTCTCCGCATTTCTACCAGATGTTTTTCAATGAAATGAGCCAATGATCTGTAATTACTGTGACCTACAGGAGAGAGATATGTAGGTTAAGTTCGCCTTCCGCTCCGCTTTATGCATGCATGTCCCAGGGATGTTTTCAAAGTATAAATCCCAGCAGCTCCTTTAATCTCCTTACGCACTTACATCCGCTTTAAAAATTCACTAACACAGTGACAAATGCACGTTGACTCAGGACGTCGCTCTGGCCAATAGAAGGGTCCAAACTGCACATTTAGACTTTCAGTGATCTGATACAGGTTTGCAAATAAAGCTTATTATTACAATGATTTTTAATGCTTTGTAGTACAAAGCACTTTGTAAAATCAGAAAAATCCCTGATTTAAATGAATGTACTGCAAAATTATAAAATTGTTAATTCGGCATTCATTGCATTGTACGAAATTTATATATATATAATTTTTTTTATTTTTTACTCAGAAAATTCACTTATTCTGATTATTGTAATACAAATAAAATATATGCTAATATATGTATTTGTAGCACTGAATGAATGCATATATATTTGCATTACAGTAATGAGAATTTGGGGGTTAGATGTGTGTTACTGTCATCAAATAATATCACACTGTGAAATTATGGTCCTACAATTAATCTTTTTAATTTTCAAATAATTAACAAAAATGTAATTAAAATAATTTTTTAAATAATTATTTAATATAATAATGTAACAAACATTTATTTATTTATTACATTTATAATTTATCATATTTTATAAAGAGATTTACAGTATAACATATTAATATAGACTTTTTTTTTTTACTACAGCAGATGCTTTTGTGCACAAAATAGGTGACTGTGAAACGGCTAAATTTGCAATCAGAAGTCAAATAACTTCCATTACTTTGTACCTCGGAGCTCCTTCTATTTTATTGTCAGATTTCATTATAATAATGATACGGCTGTTATCTAGCACAAGAAATCGAACAATCAGTCTGGGAAAATGGAGACAACCTACTGTGCTGAAACGGGGACATGTTTCTCTACCATACAGACTTTGAGAATCAGAAATTAGGATGATGAGAAATAATTCAATCACTCTACGCAGAGCTGTTTTGAAGTGAGACGGAAGACCTATAGCTGTCCTTTTTTCCTTACTCCAGATAATAAAACAAATGCAACTTTGTACAAACAGCCAGTCTGGAACCTCTACATCCCACTCACATTCATCAAGGTACTTATGGAAATGGCCGTATACCTGTCTCCCAGAAGTACAGCGACTTCCCGTCTCCGGTCGTTTGGGCGCAAGTGGTCCAGATTCCACAGAGCAGTAAAAATAACCTCCATAAACACAGGAGCGCTGTCCTTGCACCCCTAACCCCAAGTCCCATGGCTCTCCTGAGTCGCGTATAATCCACTCGGTCGGGAGGAAAAGAAACCCCAACGAGAGCAGAGAAAGAAGTTCAGTCGCACAGACTGAAAGAGTTTGCGTGCCTCTTCAGTTAGTGTTCCCAGAAGGAACAGCGCGTGCGGCGGATCTCCTCGGCTTCTGCTCCTCTGGTTGGCTGAAGCGAATAGGAGAACGTTCTGGCTGAACAATAGTGAACGGCAGCCACTGCTGCTACTGCTGCCGCTGTCCTCTGCCTACTGCAGCTGACTGACGCCGCATCTCCCCTCCCTCTGCCTCACACTCTCTCTCTCTCTCTCTCTCTCGAGCTTAGGGCACAAGGACTCTCCTTCGCCATGCTCCTGTGACGCTAAAGAAGACAAGATAAGAGGGGAGTGCTGTCGCTAAGGGAGGGAGGGAGAAAGAGGGAGATTTATGAACTGCATATTGCACATTTTCTGTCTCTGCTTGCTGAAAGACTGGAGTTGCATGAAGCTGGATGAGTAAATGAAGGAAATTATAAATACAGTTTCAATTCAAGATTCTAAAATGTTTCAAGATGCGAAAAATGCTAAAAGGACCACTGGAAGAAAATAATGCATGTAGAAGCAAGTGAAAAGTTGCACTAAATGCTCTGCCTGAAAGCACAAAATAAAAATTAACCACATTTAAGTTCTCAATACACATTCCTGAATGTTTTGGGAACTTCGAAATGCAAAACTTGCTCTTGTCTCTTCAACCACACTCTTAAAAATAGGTGCTCAGCGATGCTATAAAAGAACCTTTTTTGTTTAAATGGTTCCAAAAAGAACCTTTAACATATAAAGAACCTTTCTGTTTCACAAAAGGTTCTTTGTGGCCAAAGAAGGTTCTTCAGATTATAAAAAGGTAAGAAAGAGATGCTTCTTTAAAGAACCTTTGACTGAATGGTTCTTTGTGGAACCAAAAATGGTTCTTCTATGGCATCACTGTACACCTTTATTTTTAAGAATGCATGTTTCTAATCGAATTACATTACCAAGGAGGTTTGAAAAATCGGTACATTCAGTCGCAAAATGAATTGTGACATCTTTGTTCATCCACAATGAAATCTGAATACAATTATTTTTGAGCCAATCACCTGAGCCATGATTGCACTTTGGCTAATTACTATTTAGCAAGGTTATAATAATTAATTAAAACCATTAAAAATAAAAACATGCAATGCAATACATTTTAACAAATCCACTTAACTATAAACTAGAACTAAATAAATAAAACAATACAAACTTTATAGACCTTAGTGAAAAACAGACATACTAAAATGTATTTAAAATACATTTATTTCATGCTAGGTATACTACAAATACATGTACATATTATGCACTTAACAGATTGTACTTTAGTAAACTAAACTGGTATATTTAAAGTCTGCTAAATTGGAACAACTAATTTTGTACTTAATGTACAAAAAAATGTACAGTAGTGCCCAACTAAAGATACACTTAATTATATTTGATTGTGCTAAAGTTGAACTATTGAGAGTATAATTTAGGTACACTTTAAATGTTTAGCATTTAAAATTATTATTTAAAACAAAATAATTTATTATTTAAACATCATACAATCCTCATCAATAGTGACATTAAAACATATTTTAGGCTTAATATTAAGAAATGTGCATTGTGCACAAGTAGTACTTCAAATAAAGTTTAATTACAATTTTTTTATATTAGTAAGTCTCAGTAAATATGTCAATAGACTTGAATACTAGCATTAGTATAAAATAATTGCATTTTAAATCATTACTTTTTTACTAGGGAACACATTTGTAAAATAAAAGAAAACATGACAAAAACACAACCAAATTAAAACTTTAACTAAAATTAAAATGAAAAATATAAAAAATAATTAATAATAACTACAGAAACTTTAAAGTTAATTAATACTAAAATACTTCTCTGGAGCCACTAACATGGAAACATTTCACTGATATTACAAAAATACAATGGGTTACATTGTATTTTAAAGTGCATTTTCAAATGTTTAACTGCACTTTCATACTTATTTATGCTTTTCATATTATTTCAACCCATGGCAGCCAGCCAGCTCGAACAAACAGTACGAGCAAATGATTTTAAACCTCACAATCTTACTGTACTCAACACACCCAGTCCATTCTCAGTATATCGTCAGACTACGGATTGTGATGTCATTGCACAGGCAGAGATCACTAAATCTTAATGATTGTCTTGTTAATCCACTTTCCTAAGCTCAATAGCTCAGGTCGTGATCTTGAGTGGCAGATACTGGCACTGGCATGAGAGCAAACTAAACATCAGTGCATGAGGCTTAAAATTAACACTAGAGCTTTTGGTGTGGATCGAAGTCCAGCTGACAGCAGAGTTTAGTTTATTTGTGACCCTGGCCACAAAACCAGTCATGAGGGTCAAGTTTTCGAAATTGATATTTATACATAATATGAAAGCTGAATAAATGAGCTTTCCACTGATGTATGACTTGTTAGGATAACAATATTTAGCTGAAATACCACTACTTGAAATTCTGGAATCTGAGGATGCAAAAATCAGAATATTGAGAAAAATCACCTTTAAATTTGTCCAAATGAAGTTCTTAGCAATGCATATTACTAATCAAAAATTAAGTTTTGATACATTTACGATAGGAAATTTACAAAATATTTTCATGGAACATGATCTTTACTTAATATCCTAATGATTTTTGGCATAAAAGAAAAATCGATCATTTTGACCCATACAGTGTATTTTTGGCTATTGCTACAAATATACCTGTGCTACTTAAGACTGGTTTTGTGGTACAGGGTCACATTTGGTTGTTAAACTGACTGATCTGAACTCAGATGTGAAACAGCAAAGTGCATTAGACTCAACTTTTAAAAAAATGTAAGAAAATTAAAGTAAGAAATTTTACTTTTTGGGTGAACTATTCCTTCAAACATGCTGAACAGCTTTTCTTTATACCAAATAAATTTCTGAAATTAAAAGATTTCAATGTCCACTTATATACAGTAGCAAAAACCACCTAAAGTCAAAAAATCCAAAAGTAGCATATACCGAAATGCATGGAAACAGAAAAAGGCAAACGTCTGTGATACATCTAGAAATACATCTCATTCATTAAAAATGTGTCTGGGACTTTGTAGTAGTGCAGTGGTTGGTAGTTTTATGAATGACAGTTGAACCCTGCAGGAGATCTTCTCTTCCACTCCAGTGGTCAGACAGGCCATGAGTGAAGCCACTCAAGCAGAACCTGCCCTGGTCAGGGCTAATGTTCACTCAACACCGCTGTGAAGCTCCCTGAGCAGAGGCACAGCCCGTGCCAACATGGAGACGGACTACAACACTAATCACTTTGTTAGGGAGTTCAGCCGTCAGTTGTATTTAAAGGAGATTGTGGTCTGTTCGTCATTAGCTCTGTTTCCATCCACTTATTTTTATGCACATTTTGGGATATGGCATAAAACACTGGATGGAAATGGCAAGATGTGCATGAAACCTTAAAATGCACATTAAGAAAAAAAAACGTATGCGCTCATGCAAGGCAGAATTTTTTATACGGTGCATAAATTACGATGAAAACACACTTACTCTTACCTCACAGAACTTTCTCAAATGATGCATTCCCAAATATTAGGCATCTGCTTCTAAAAGCAAGATAACATGACAATGTTATTGCGTTTCATCAGCTCGCAGCCTTCCCCAGTTGCAGAAAAGTTTTATTACTTAGCCTATACTTTGTGCCAGTTTACCAGAAAGTGCAGATTTTTTTTTTAATATTCGGGAGCGGTGCTACATTTGCAAAAGTCTTATGCAAAATTCCTTGGATAAAACATAATGAGAGAAAATATAGTTTGTACACAATAAACATAATAAACATCCACTTTTAAGCAACACCACAAGTGCATTAGTCAAACATTCTGCAATATAGGATAAACTCATTCAGATAAACAGATATTTACACATCTTTTAAAAATATTAAATAAGTAGTTAAATGCCGCATTTACTTTAAATGGTATGCAGCATTAGAATCAGGCCTATTTGTGCAAACTGTGGACAAATCTCTTTTATGAGTCTGTCCTTTCAATGAATCTCCATGATTCAGGTTCTAATCCAGGTCTAATCGGGATTCCCATTGTGTTCTGCATTATTGCTTATAGCTTTCTAAAGGCAATGTAAATAAAGCCATCAATTTAATCTTATCAAATCTGATGCATAACAACTAAGCTGAAGTCAAAGTCACATATGAAGAGATGATTGTTTTTAAATCATTTATTTTTTATTTCCGATATCTTGTTTTCTGTCCTACCTTAATGCTTAAGTCACTATATTTTGTGACTTCAACGTTTAACAAAAAAAAATATTGTGGGAGGAAAAAAAAGACTAAAGTGATAAATGGCTGTTTCCTGAATTTTTTGCCAAGTCTAAATCCGCATGGGCTGAGAAGTGCAGAACACTGCCAGAGGAGGATGACAGTTTGTCTGGCCGCAGTGACAGGACTGCGATAGATTAGACTGCTGTCCGTGAGTCACAAGGCAAATGCGATGACAGCAGTGGCAAAGTCTTGCAGGACTGACAGTCCCTGAGTCGCCATAGTGATGCCTGAAGCCACTGACTCATGTTCACAGAGGAGGAAGAGTCCAAAATAGACAGCCGATGCTAACGGTTCAAATGACTGAACAATCGGAACACTGATCCCGCCCCCCGGCACTCACAAC
This sequence comes from Cirrhinus mrigala, assembly GCA_036247105.1. Lineage (NCBI taxonomy): Eukaryota > Metazoa > Chordata > Actinopteri > Cypriniformes > Cyprinidae > Cirrhinus > Cirrhinus mrigala. The sequence goes on from CM070022.1 coordinate 5,707,196, forward strand.
CTGATTACCAATATAGCATTAATATACCATGGTATGCAAACATTAAATGCCCCGAAAAAAGTCGTGTACTGTCGGAAAATGTCTTTACCTGGCGTTCAGCGTCATTTAAAAGCGGCATAAGCAACTTCGTGGGTGAAAAAAGATGGATGACAGTTGTCCGTTTTAATCGTCATGTTTCTGTTTACGTAGCTAGAAGCCACTCTAAACGATTCACTGTATGGATGATTCAAAACTGAATCGCGAATCGATTCGAAACGTTTTCGCTAAACCGTTTGACTCTTTTGTGGGAAAGAACCAAAGGATTGATTCATTCACGAATCGAGCGTCGCTACTTAAGATTCTAAACAGACGACAGAAAATTTAAAACACATCACACGATATGATTGCAGAAATAGGCTTATTGTAAGACAAAACTATCATAAATTATATAAGACATTTATTAGAAAAACTTTACTGAAACTCGCCGAATTTTCATTTTAATACATTTTTAATACACCATACACCACTGGTAGGTATAAAATAAATAAATTCCATTCTATTTTCATGTAGTGACACTACTGGTAAATAAGTAAATAAATTTGTACTAGTCACAGCACTAGTATGTATGTATAAATAAATCATTTTTTTCTTAGTCAAACAACTGGAATAAATAAATAAATAAATAAATAAATAAATAGGCCTAAAAAATAAATAAATAAATTTGTTATATATATGTGACCCTGGACCACAAAACCAGTCATAAGTAGCAGGGGTATATTTGTAGCAATAGCCAAAAATACATTGTATGGGTCAAAATGATTCATTTTTCTTTTATGCTAAAAAGCATTAGGTTAAGTAAAGTCAGATTAGTAAAGTAAAATTAAGTAAAGATCATGTTCTATGAAGATATTTTGTAAATTTCCTGTAAATATATCAAAACTTAATTTTTGATTAGTAATATGCATTAACTTAATTTGGACACTAAAGGCAATTTTTTCAATGTTTTGATTTTTTTTTGCACCCTTAGATTCCAGATTTTCAAATAGTTGTATCTCGGCCAAATATTTGGTCATATCTGAACAAACTATACATCAGTGGAAAGCTTATTTATTCATCTTTCAGATGATGTATAAATCTCAGTTAAAAAAAAAAAAAAAATTGACCCTTATTGAATGTTTTTGTTGTCCAGGGTCACATATAGTCAAAACATTGGTATACATACATAAATGCAATCATTACTTAACATTATACTTTTTTACCCCCATTTGTTAGACTATAGCATTCAAGCATCAATTTGATTTATTTTTGAGTAGAGTTATGTGTGTGCATCTAAAGGTGTGTGTGTGTTTTGTGGGTAGGGTCAGTGTGGATTATGAGCTTAAATCATCCAGTTACCTCTCTCTGCTGACCTACTCTGAGCTCATAGAGGGGGAAAACCAATTAGTCTGATGAGATTCTTCAAAAGCATTTCTGCTCTCCAGAAGTGATGTGATTCTTATCCACATAAATGCATCATTTTCATTCTCTTAACTGACGGACAGAAATGCTACAAAATTCAGACCATCTTTGCAAACCCCTACCATCATCTATGCATCTTCAGCCCAAACATTTTCACGAATCCAGCTTAAGTGTTCCCATACACGTGCTTAACTTGATCGTCACACAAATCCACCAATGCTATCAATGCTGTAATTCCATGGAAAGCTCAACAGAGCACAATGGCAACGTGCCCTTGTTCAGACAACTGTTGAGCAAACACAAACACAAACAATGCTTTGCTTGCAGCTTTGCATGGCTCAAAATGTGTAATGTATACTTTCAATTCAGCAAACACAACCACAAAATACTCATATTTGTAGTCAATCAACTCTTTTTGCTATATAAGCAACTGACAAAAAGTCAACAAAAATTAGTTTGTCCTCTTAAGTAGCATCAGTTTATAAATATCTGCAAACATAATTTAAAAAGAGCTGTATTTTTTCTAGCACAAAATAATGAGCTTTTAAAGAATGAACCTCAATTAGAGTGAAAGGTCCAAACTATATAACAGATTATATTTAAAGGTAAACAGATTTACAGTAAATACACTACCAGTCAAAAGTTTATGGACAGTAAGATTTTTAAATGTTTTTTAAAGAAGTCTCTTCTGCTCACCAAGCCTGCATTTATTTGATCCAGAGAACATTAAAAACAGTAACATTTTGAAACATTTTTACTATTTAAAATAACTGTTTTCTATTTGAATATATTTTAAAATGTAATTTATTCCTGTGATTTCAAAGCTGAATTTTTAGCATAATTTCTCCAGTCGCATGATCCTTTAAGAATCATTCTAATATTCTGATTTGCTGCTCAAAAAACATTATTATTATTATTATTATTAGGTTGAAAACAGCTGAGTAAAATGTTTTTCAGAATGTTTTTTCTGAATAGAAAGTTTAGAAGAACAGCTTTTTTTTAAATACAAGTCTTTATCATCACTTTTTGATCAATTTAAAGCATCCTTGCTAAATAAAATTATACTGAATTATACTAACTCTTAGCTTTTGAATGGTGTAGGGTATAATGTTACAAACGCTTTTTATTTCAGATAAATGCTGATTATTGGATCTTTCAATTCAAATAATCCTGAAAAAAAAAGTACTCAACTGTTTTAAATATTAATCAAAATAAAAACAAAAATGTTTCTAACAGCAAATCAGCATATTAGAATGATTTCTGAAGGATCATGTGACATTGAAGGCTGGAGTAATGATGCTAAAAAGTTAGCTTTGATCAGAGGAATAAATTTCATTTTAAAATATATTCAAATAGAAAACAGTTATTTTAAACAGTAAAAATATTTCACAATTTTACTGTTTTTACTGTACTTTGGATCAAATAAACGCAGGCTTGGAAAGCAGAAGAGACTTCTTTAAAAACATTAAAAATCTTACTGTTCAAAAACTTTTGACTGGTAGTGTATGAAGAGAACAAAACACAACATTAATCATATACAGTGCTGGGTAGATTACTTACAAATTGTAAGTACTCCATTACTGACAAATTACATGACAAAAAAAATGCAGTTAGTAACATTCTGGATTACACATATTAGGTAATGTAGTCTGACTATGTTTTGATTACTTTTGACCTTTGTGTACCATATTGATTTAAATAAAACAAAAGTAAAACTAAAAGTTCCATTCTTTGTTATCAGCATGATGAAATGCATTAAACATTTACAGTGTTTCCCAAACTGTACATATGTAGGTTCATTTTGAAAGGAAAATTAAGGAAAATTTAAAAGAAGAAAAGAACAGGATTGAATCAATAAATGATGAAACATTTACTGCCATCGTATGTATATGTAATCATGTAATCCAAAAAAGTAACTAATCAGATTACAAGCATTTTAAAATGTAATATACTCTAATTACAAGTACTTATTTTTTGGAATCTGATTACATAATCCAGTTTACATGTAATCAGTTACTACCCAGCAGTGATCATTTACATAAACAGCTTTAGTTTAGTAATAAAAGCTTGTTAGTATCAACAAGTCACATACTTACTTACTCCTCAATACTGACTCTATATATGATTAAATGAAACACTGAACTTCAAACTTAAAGGAGAAGTCCACTTTCAGAACAAAAATTTACAGATAATGTACTCACCCCATTGTCATCCAAGATGTTCATGTCTTTCTTTCTTCAGTCATAAAGAAATTATGTTTTTTGAGGAAAACATTTTAGGATTTTTCTCCATATAATGGACTGCTATGGTGCCCCAATTTCGAACTCCCAAAATGCAGTTTAAATTCGGCTTCAAACAATCCTAAATGTGATTATAAACTATCCCAGCCGAGGAAGAAGGGTCTTATCTAACAAAACGATTGATTATTTTCATTAAAAAAATACAATTTAAATACGTTTGAATCTCAGACGCTTGTCTTGTCTTGCTCTGCATTTTGGAAGTTCAAACTATAGAAGTCCACTATATGGAGAAAAACACTGAATTTTTTCCTCAAAAAAACATAATTTCTTTACAACTGAAGAAAGAAAGACATGAACATCTTGGATGACAAGGGGGTGAGTTCATTATATGTAAATCTTTGTTTTGGAAGTGGACTTCTCCTTTAAGTTCACTGTAAACAAAGTTCTGGTTGACATTGAACTAGAACTTACCAAGTAACGCAGCTTCCCATGAAAGGTTTGTTTGCGTCTGTGGATTTTACATATTTGCCATTAGGAAAAAAGATTATCTACCCATTGACTGCTCTCTGAAGTTGAAAATCCAAATGTCAGATTTGCATACCAAACGCAAATGCAAAAAATCATTTTCTGAACTGGTATTTTGTCTTGTTTTTTAGTATAAATATCTAAATATGTTTAGAGCAAGATAAATGTACCTGAGAAGCAAAACTGTTTAGAAAAAATAAGACTTGCTTTCAGAGGACATATATTGATTTTCCTGTTATTTTTCACTTATTTTAAGCAAACTTGCTGGGAAAACAATAAAAAAATATAGTATGCAAATGTACATTTGCTCATGCAAATGTAAATCTGACCAGATATAATCCATGCATGAAGAAGAAAAAAAAATCTTATTTTAAGCCATTTCATAGAAAATACATAAATATTGAGATGTTATGAATGTTGACTAAGGCTGAAAAATGGCAAGAAGAAATAGCTAGTTGCTCTATTAAATATAATAGTGATAATTAGCTATTATAAGAAAGGAGTGGGGTGATTTGGGTTGGTTATCAGGCAGTACAGCTGCATGTAAATAATATGCAAATTCAGTGAAAAACATCTTGCCACTTCTGAGGGTGCTGGAAGGTTTGAGTTCACTGAGAGTATCAAAGTAAATGTGGGTCGACAGTATTAAAGCGAAGCGACAACACAGCCGACAAAGAAACAGGTCAAATTGAACTGCAGTCCTTGGGATTAATCTGTCAAATTAATAGTAAAAGATCCAGCTGCCGATTCTTGTCTTAACTTCATTTAACACAGCCTTTCAAAGACAGTCAATTCTGGTTTGTCGAACAACAAAAGTGAATGTCGAGCTACACGACCGGTGATCAGAAGAGTCTGTGTTTCGTTCTGACTCACGTCTATTTAAATGACAAAGAAAGGAAGAAAATGAATACGTATATGACTCATTTTGCCCTTGATGTTCGTTTGTTCTTTAAAAGACGAATTTACTCTGTCTATATGGGGACGTGATGAAATTACAGACAACACTCTTTGCCTGTGACCTCTAGTGTAACTGCATCATTAGGAGATCTCAGCAGCAGCGGGACATGCCTTTCGTTATCATCGCCATGGTAACAAACATTGACGGCTCATGACAGGCAGTCGTGTGTCATTCATCAAAAACTCGCTGTCATTCATGGCACTTCAATCAAGGATGCTATATCAAATGCTTCATGTCAGCAGAAGCCACTATCCTTGAATAAACTGCACTTTATTAGAGCCATTAGAGATGTAAAGTATGTTTATTTCTTGAACATAATAAAACTGTATTTAGACATGCTCCAAACTTTTGTAAATTGGCTGCAAAAATTGCAAACCTCATAAAAAAATTAATAGAAAATAAATTATGCATATAATATTCAATTGGACCTCCTGAGTTCAACAATCCACATTTTATGAATGTTAAAATAATAAAGTGATCCTTTCACGGACGGCTTCTTAAAGGGAAAAAAAGTGCTAAATTTTAATGAAAAGTGCCAGACACAATAAAAATGAGAACGCCGCATATAAAATAATAATATTAATGTAAATAAAACAAAGATAATTGGAGTATGTTTCACAACATACTATTTCAGTATTTCTACTTAAAATTTCACTTCTACATAATTCAGTGTGTTACTTGCATTTCTTTGTAATATTTATTTACTGCATTTGTTTGTGAAATTTATGAACAATTTCTGAGTGAAAATGGTTTCTACATCAAATGTTAATTTTTTTGTTAACTAATTTATTTACTAAAAACATTTTTTAATGTTAAATATATTTTGATATAGTAATTTATTTTATTTTATTGGTTGAATATAATAAAATAAATTAATAAAAAAAAATCATACAAACCTAAAAAAAGACTTTTATTACTTAATTTACTTAAATTAAATTACTTAATTTTAATTTAAGTAAATTGGCTGCAAAAAAAATGCAAACCTCATGAAAAATTTAACAGAAATTAAATTACTCATACAGTAATCAATCTGACTTCTTGCGTTTGATGATCAACATTTTATGAATGTTAAATTAAGCAAGTGGTTATTATACTGATTTGTTGAGAAAGAGAAAAAAAATACATTTTCATACCCAATTCTGCACTTTATTCTTCCAAAGTGCCAGAAACAATCTAGTCAAACAATAACTACCACCTAGTCACATGTAAACTCATTAACTCATTTAATTACTAAAACATACGGCTATTAGTAGTAGTAGTAGTAGTAGTAGTAGTAGCATTTTATTTTTATTTATTTATTTTTGTTATTTTAAATATATTTAGATTTTTTAAAAAGAAATAATTTCTTGCTTAAACTTAATACAAAAATAACACAAACCAGGGTTTTAAACTTTGGTATGGTAAATCTCATAGAAAATGAATAGAAAATTAATGAATCATATAATGTTCAATTTGACCTCTTAAGTTTGACATTTTATAACCTCCTGCGTTTCATTTGAATGTTAAATGAAACGAAAGTAGTCCTTTCACTGATCGTTTGTTAAGAAAAAAAAACTGACTTTTTCATGCCCAATTTTGCAGTCTATTCATGCAACGTGTCAAACACAATCGACAATCAAAGAACAACCAAGTACCACCAAGTCACATGTTCCCTTTGAATTTTCAGTGTCTCTATTTTTTTCTTACATTTCTGAGAGCAAGCTAAAAGACTGTCAGCAACATCATTCCATATGTAATGCGTATAAACAGGCCTATATGTAAATGAAAAATTGAAATTTCCAGACTCATGCTGACTAACTCCCCGTGCCACTCTATTCACCACCAGGGAATGCTTTAGTCTTTAGTAACATTTATAAAAGCAGTTTGATGATCTGATTGGTCATAAAGCCCTTTGGCTAAAATGTGAGCTCATGCTGGACACTGGAGTGCATGCAGTCAGTCACTGGACCACCAACACAGGGATGCTGGGGCTCATACCACATCCGTCTCCAACAATCTGACCTACAGCAACCACCGCTTTACAAGCCTGCCAGCTCAATGTCCCTCATCACCATCAAACCACAGAGCAATCTGATAAATTAAAGAGTGATTGTGGAGATCAGAGTGGATAGACCATAATTCAATCCCATTTTCTGTTATGCTTTGGCCGATGGCATTGGAAAACATTGCATGCTTTATAAATGACAACTAAACTGAATCGTGTTTGAGGTTTAAATAAGCATAGTAATGCCAGGCTTGCACATCTGGTTTATAAGTTCTACAGAATAAAAATATTATGTTCTTCCGCCATTAATTTGTAGATAGACATTTAAGTCATCTAATCATCGATTAATCTTTTAAGGTGAATAGGTAACATAAAACTGGTTATAAATAAACAAACAAACAAAAGTTTAGCTATGAGGTTCACTGTCAAAACAAGTGAACACAAGTTGTTTTGGTGTCACATCTGTTATAAATAATTTATTTTAACAAGACAAGAAGGTGGAAAAACAAGTACAAAAGCTATTGAACGCTATTTTTTTAACAGGCTGTGTCTCTTTGAAGAGAGAGACAGACTAATGAAAAGACAACCACTAAATTAATACTCTACCACTATAGTATAATTACTACTCCAGTAGCTCATGCTTTTATATTAAATCTATAATTCAAAATTAAAACGGGCCTCACATAGAGAAAATCAATTTCACTTCATTACAACACTGCCATCTGTTGGTTTCAAAATACTGAGCTCAACAAATGCAGTTTTGTTTTGTTTGTTTTTTTGTGAGTTTTTTGTTTCTTTCGGGAAATGTACGTATTATATAATTGATATTATAATATATTCCTGTTATTTTATTAAACGGGATGGATGTTTTAAAGTGATAGAAAGAACCAACTAACCATAAAACATCACAGAGCTCAAAGACATTGCAAATACTCACTGGTTGTTTTCTTTCCAAACAAATCGGTATCACTTCCTGTAGCGTGATGACGTTATGGAAACTGGCTCGTTTTAAAAGGTATTTTACACGGAAATATTGAGAAATAGGGAAAAACCCATGAAATGATTACTAAAAAAAATATTTCCAAGAAAACGTGTTTGAAGCATTTAATTAAGAGAATCAATTATAATCAATTATCAATTATCAATTATATACATAAACATATATATATATATATATATATATATATATATATATATATATATATATATATATATATATATATATATATATATATATACTTTTATATATATATTTTTTTTAAGTACAAAAGTACTTATAGTTATGAAAGAAAACACACCAATACGATTTCCATTTTTTATTAAAATATTAGCCTATACGATGGCAACATTAAGGAATGATACACGCCTACGCAAATTTCCCAATAAACTTTAGACTGTGTGTTTTTACATTATATGTAACCATGGACCACAAGACCAGTCACAAGGGTCCATTTTTGGAAACTGAGATTTATACATCTTCGGAAAGATGAATAAATAACCTTTCCATTGATGTATGTTTTTTTTTAGGATAGGACAATATTTGGCTAAGATATTTGAAACTATTTGAAAATCTGGAATCTGAGGGTGCAAAAAAATCTAAATATTGAGAAAAGTTTTGACATATTTATGGTAGGAAATTTACAGAATATCATCATAGAACATGATCTTACCTAATATCCTAATAATTATGGCATAAAAGAAAAATCTGTAATTTTAACCCATACAAATTGTTACAAATAGGCTATCCATCAGGGCTCGACATTAAGCCTTGACATGTGCACGTGCTTCGGACAAGTCAGTCATTCACTTTTCCGAGTATAAAAGTTACTTGCCCGGGGGAAAAAAAAAATGTTTTTTTTCTTTTCTTTTCTTTTTTCTTTTTTTTTTTTTTTTTTGTAAATGTAATCCATTCTAAAACAATAGTCTCATCACTGCTCTATAAAGTCTTACTTTAATCAGTATATTTGTAATATTTGCCTTAAATTGATTTCTAGGACACTTTTTAGCTTTATGAAGGGCTATATTTTCCTAACCTTACAAAATGTACGCGTCATCATCTATGTCAAATTCTTACATTTTATCAGTAAAATCAATAATTAAAATTATTGCAATTATTTGCTATTTTATCATTAAAATCTATGCATTTATTCATTGCAAATGCATAAATAATGTTATAAGATTAATGGTTTACTTTTTTTTTTTTTTTTTTAAATATTAATCTGAAATGGAAAAATGCAATGATACTTTTAAACATGTAAACATTGACCCAGCGATTGGGTTACTACCCAGAAGGTTGGGTTAAACATTTAACCCAACAACAAGGTCAGAACAACCCAGCATGTGTTCTGCCCAATATTTACCCAGCGCTAGGTTGTTTTTAACCCAGCAGTTTTTTAGAGTGTACTTAAAACTGGTTTTATGGCCCAGGGTCACATATGTCCATCTATACAAATTAACTGTTAAAACTATGAATCAAGATTCCCCAATGATATTTTTAGTCCTCATATCAGAAAAACAAAACAGATTTGAGATGTTTTCGAGGACACTAGTCTCTTGTTGCTCAACACTTAAGCACTGCCTTGTTCTGACTTGAACAACGTGACTACATTTAGGTGTGTGTAATATTTAGTTCAACCATAAAAACCTGTCGTGATTGTGTAATCACTGATCTTCTGGACACATTGTGAAATGAGGAAACACATATTTAACCTAAATACTGTACAGTCATTTTGTCACTTTACTTGAAGTCTCTGTTTTAAAAAAAATATCTATTTATATAATTTATATATTTTAATGGAATTTTTAATATAAAATTTATGTATGATTATTTATATAACTTTCTAATAATGATAATGTAATTGTTTAATATTACATATACGTTTATGCTACATTGCGGGACCAAATGTTGCCACAAGGATAGCAAAACCTGACATTTTTGACATTGTGGGGACATTTTGACTGCAGTTCCCACTCAGGGGAAAAATTATTAAAAATACTACATGATGTATATCTGAAAGTATAACAATATAAACAGGTTGCTGAGGGGATAGAAACTATATATTTTCTAAATATAAGTCTATGGGAAGTCCCCACAATTCATAGAAACCTAAAATGTGTGTGTGTGTTGTAATTGGGGGACCACATTTCCCCATATATAGTATAGTATGGTGGCTTTTTATGTACTCTCATCTACATCTCACACATTTCTTAAAAAGTTTCAGGTTTTAACCAACAACCAACGACACTTTTTTTCCTCTCTTTCTCTTTCTCTCTCTCTTATCTGCCTTGTTATGTCATCACTGTCCTTCAGTGTTAAAATATGAGGGTGTGGTTTTAGTTGAAAGGTAATTAGAAAGAAGTCCACTGTTCCTGTTTTATTTCAGCACATTCATTGCCATCAGCCACATAACCTGCTGATACAGGTAAGAAAATTCACTGGCAATTGAACCAAACTCTTATTTTGTTGTGTGTTATTACAAAGGTCAGTGATTACAGCTACATGTAGATGTTTCGTGTCAGTGATAGTGTTGACATGTTTTCTGTTCTTTTTTTTCTGGTTTATGGTTACCAAAGAATCACTTATTTTTTTTCCGTGTAATTGCTGTAGGGTATTTGCGATGGCTGGGTAACCTAAACACTAAGGGCGGAAACATACTAAAACTATTTTGTTGCCAGGGGGTGGAGGTAGGTGGGTAGGAGTGCTAATGAGGGTAACAAAGATTCAGCCGTAAACTTAAAGGAAAGATGGCTTGATTTTATTCTTTGTGTGGAAGGGTTATGGTTTCTGTTGCAATCCAGATCCAGTCTGACAGCATTTTCAGGCAGCATGTACAGGCTTAATACTAGATTTGGCCCAAGGCGTTTCAGCAAAACTCCCTGTGCTGATGGATGCGTGCTAATTAATCTTTAGCTTTAAACTGAAGTCTTTTTCTACGACATATGTGAAGGTAACTTGATGATCAGGAAGAATGTCAGGTAGGGTTTAAAGAGAAACTGTATGACTTCATGGCCTTACAATTATGTAGAAGTTTCGAAACGTATCCATGTGACTGTATACAGTAAGTTGGCTAATTGTGGGGATTTCCTGTAAACATACCAGATGACCCATATTACATTCTATGTCCTGATGGTAGTCACTTTCAAGACAGTCCTGTTTTTGAGTTGCATATGAAAACAAACACCGACATGAAGATACTGGCATTGACCTTTCTGACAGATTTCAGACAAACATATATATAGACAGATAGATATAGATATAGACATAGACATAGATATAGATATAGATAGATTCTCATATTATTGTTTACTTTATCACTAGATGGCGTACTCCACGCAAACACTGGCTGCAGGCTGCTTTGGGAAAATATACAAGGAGAAGTTTGGAGACACATGGGCTGCTGTGAAGAGAGTTCCTCTAGGAGTCATCAGCAGACAACAGCTGGAGAGGGAATGCAAAGTTTATCAGTATGTATATTTAATATTTCTTAATTTTTAACTATTTTAACTGAGGTTAAATTATAACCATGAAGCACACTTTTTTTTCAACACCAGTAATGCTCGGCATACAAACATCGTGAAGCTTCTTGGTGAACCTTGGGTGAAAGACTCGAAGTGGAACATTCCTCTGGAGTTCATCTTTGGGGAAGATCTTGAGATGACCATCTTCAAAGTACAGCTTTCTAAAATACAGGTAAAGATGTCTGACGCAGCTCAGAAATGAAAAATCTGTCTTCCTTTACTCATTCTTCTCTCAAACCATGATTTTTTCTTTAATGAAACAGATTGAGAAGTTTAGCAGAATATCCACATTTGGTGCTTTTTTTCCATATGATATAACATTAATATATAATACTTTATATATATATATATATAATGTATTCAATAAAATAAATGCTGTTATTTTTAATGTTTTATTCATCAAACATCCTGAAAAAATCACAAGTAAAAAATACATTAAAAAATAAATAAATATTAGGGCTGGCAAACGATTAATCATGATTAATCACATACAAAATAAAAGTCTGAGTTTGCCTAATATATGTGTGTGTACTGTGTGTAATTATTGTGTATATATAAATACACACAAAATAATGTATATATTAAAGAGAAATATGCTGTTTATGTACAAAATATTTTTATTTATATATAATATAAATTCTATAAAAATTATAATAAATACATGTACTTGTAAATATTTCTTAAATATGTACATGAATGTGCTCAAACTTTTAGTTTGTATGCGATAATAAATATTAAGCAGCACAACTGTTTCCAATATTGATAATAAATCAGCATATTAAATTAATTTCTGAAAAACCATGTGACACTGAAGACTGGAGTAATAATGGTGAAAATTCAGCTTTGCATCACAGGGATAAATTCAATTTTAAAGTATATTAAAATAGAAAACCACTGTTTTAAATTGCAATAATATTTCACAATATTACTGTTTTTTGTGTATTTGTACTCAAATAAACGCAGGCTTGATGAGCAGAAAAGTCCTCCTTAAAAAAAAACTTTTGAACAGCAGTGTATAAATGTGACCCTGGACCACAAAACCAGTCATAAGGATCTTTTTTTAATTTTTTTATTTATTTAGATTTATACATCATCTAAAAGCTGAATAAATAAGCTTTCAATTGGTGTACGGTTTGTTAGGACAATATTTGGCCGAGATACAACTATTTGAAAATCTGAAATCTGAGGGTGCAAAAAAGTCAAAATATTGAGAAAATCGCCTTTAAATTGTCCAAATGAAGTTCTTGGCAATGCATATTACTAATCAAAAATTAAGTTTTGACATATTTAGGGTAGGAAATTTACAAAATATCTTCATGGAACATGATCTTTACTTAATATCCTAATGATTTTTGTCATGAAAGAAAAATCGATCATTTTGACCCATACAATGTATTTTTGGCTATTGCTACAAATATACCCGTGCTAATTAAGACTGGTTTTGTGGTCCAGGGTCACATATATTCAGTGTTGGGGAAAGTTACTTTTAAAAGTAATGCATTGCAATATTGAGTTACTCCCTAAAAAAGTAACTAATTACGTTTTTGGAAAGTAATGCGTTACTTCCCTTTTGCATTACTTTTTAAATCTGGGCAGGGCTTGCTTATTTGTTTTTAATATAAAAAGTTCTATTTTTGGCAAATGTAAAAGCCTTTTCACACCAAAAGCCTTTGAGAAAAGTAAATTCACGTCTGTACAGTGTGCAGAAGGAAAAAAAATGTCAACTCTTCAGCCAAAAAAAAAAAAAGGGGAAAAAAAAAGTTAGATTATCTGAGTAATTTTTGCTTATTAGTATGGTTGAATTGGATCGTCAAAGGTCGGCAAGTAAAGACATCGGTTAATAAAATGGGATTAAATGCATAAAGGTATTATGTATTATTTAACATTATTGCAGGTTTGCGTCATATTCTGAGTTGAATTCACTGTGTTTATTCATTTTGAGGAATACTGAATCTGTTTTTTGTGAGTGAGATAAATTAATGCATGTTCACATTTATTCTAGAACTAACATCTTACTCCTGATTTCTCTCAACATGAGGACAGGAGAGCTTTTAATCAATAAATGGGGGGGAAAAAGTAACTGCTATTACTTATTTGAAAAAAGTAACTCAGATATTTTCTTGTCAATTAAAAAGTAATGCGTTACTTTACTAGTTACTTGGAAAAAGTAATATTACGCAACTCGCGTTACTTGTAATGCATTACCCCCAACACTGCATATATTTATTTATTAGTTAGTTAGTTTGTTTTTCTTGGGTCTTTGCACATTAAATTACATCTCAAGTGACATGAGGATGAGTAATCCTCATGAGTAATAGGAAATTTGCATTGGCTGAACTATCAACTTTTACAACATCTTTAAAAAAAAAAAGTATGCTTTAAATTATTAGTGGAGCCAAAATGCAACAATGTCTTTTTGTCTTCTTCAGCTGACTCCAACAGTGAAAGCCACAATCATCACTGGCATGTGTGAAGGCTTGCTCTATATGCACAGTAAAGACATCGTCCACCAAGACCTCAAACCTGATAACATCATGGTAAGACCGACACATATGTTCCTCAGTGGGCCAATAATTGAGTTTTTATTTTAGTGTTTAGAGATTAAGTTATCTTTTTCAACCTCAAAGTTCTCAATTTGGTTTCATTTGGGTATCAAATTGGTCTTGGATGTTGCTCCTAAAGTTCCTCTGAAGAATTCAATGAGCAATGTTTAAGTTCGTATTGAAATCTTGACTTTTGATTAATTGTCTGCACATTATGGTATTGATCTAGAATTGATCTAGATACTTACTTCTCTTACATCCCATTTCAGGTGGAGCATCAAACCCATCGTGCTGTGATCATTGATTTGGGACTAGCAAAATTTTCAAGAAACGGACTCTCCTCTGCAGTAAACTTGGGCAATGAAGCGTATTCAGCTCCAGAGATCCTGCAAGGTAATGGCGTTCGTGACAAGCGCTCAGATGTTTGGGCCATGGGTAAAATCATAGCTGAACTCTGTGCAAGGATCAGGTTACCCACCCAATTTGTGACTCCGGCCAAGATTCGTGAAACCCTGAAAGACCAGCCATACAGTAATCCAGTGTCCAGGATGGTGGAACTCAATCCCAGTTACAGAAGCAGTATGGCTGGAGTCATCACAGAAATCAGGAGAGCAGCTTCAGCTCAACCAACAGACATGAGACTAAAAGACATCACAAGAGACATTCCTAGAGACATCACAAGAGATGGAAATGACATAAGGCAAAATCAGAGGTGGTGTCCACCAGCAGCTCCTGTTCCTAAAGTGGAGCCAAATAAACCTCCTATGTTATATTATCGACAGGATCCACCTCAACAGAGAGAGATGGGAAAGGCAATGGTACCGGTTAGGGGGGATGCCTTAAACAAGCAGCTCTCCCTGATGTCATTTCCTTGCCCTCTCCCAGAAACTGGAAAAGTGACCCAGGAACTCTACAATGAGGAGAAAGGAGCTCTAGAATATAAAGAGATTGTCACAAAGGGAGGAAAAATCATTAAATATGAGAAAGTGCAAATAACCAAAGATTCTTAAAAACAATACTTGGGAATAGACTTGTGTTCTGAAAAATGTTGAGCACTTTCCTTTTACACGGGTGAAATGCTTTATAAAAAGAAATCCCAAACTGGAAAACTACTATGGTGAAGTTGTTGTTGATATCACGTGTACATTCATTTAACAGTAATTTTGTCTAAGTAAAAACCATTAAAATGTCAAAAACACTGAACAATGTGTTGTTCTACTTTTTCTGTCATTAATACTGTGTAGTATATCACATATTAAAAAATGTTAAAATTAATTTGGACTTTATTAAATAAATAGCCATCCGGTATCCATAAGAGAAAAAGATACATATATCATAGGTTGCTCTGGACCAGGGGTTTTTAACCCTAGTCCTGGAGATCGACTTTCCTGCAGAGTTCAGCTCCAACCCTGACCAAACACACCTGAACCAGCTAATTAGGATCTCAAGGAGCTTGATAATTACAGACAGGTGTGTTTGATTAGGGTTGGAACTAAACTCTGCAGGAAAGCCGATCTCCAGGAACAGGGTTGGGCACCCCTGCTCTGGACTAATATTTTGGCTCCATCTGGTGGACTGTAAGAGTGGAGACCTCACTTAATGCATTTGCTTCATTCATTCTGAGAGTGTGGTTTTTTTTTTTTTTTTTTTTCATTCCAAGAGTAAATGTATCTTTGAAGTGTGTATTTCAGTATTTCCTCCAGTTTTGCACTTTATGTGCTAGAATCAATAGATATTGCAATATCAGGACAATAATAAACTATATCAATATTTTTCAAAGTTGTAAATAAAACAAACTTTTGTAAAGTGTTTTACGAAAAGTACAATTTTATTCTTTCTGCAGTTTTAAAAATAAAGGTGCTTTAAAAGGTTCTTCAGTTAAGTGATGCCATTAAAGAACCATTTTTGGTTCCACAAAGAACCATTCAGTGAAAGGTTCTTTAAAGAACCATCTCTTTCTTACCTTTTTATTATCTGAAGAACCTTCTTTCGCCACAAAGAACCTTCTGTGAAATCGAAAGGTTCTTCATTTGTTTAAGGTTCTTCATGGAACCATTTAGACTAAAAAGGTTCTTCTTATTGCACTAGAAAACAGTGTAAAAGCAACTAGCTAGCAATAGACCACATTCACCACAGTTATTGCTTTTAATATAAAATTACATGCAGTTTTTGTAGTCTTTAAGTTTGCTCGTCAGTTTCCGTCAAGTTGTTGTTAAAGACCAAGAATGAAAAATACTGAATACTAATCAGTTTCAAGAACTATTACTCATTCCATATGAGTAATAATAGTAGTTGTTGTGTCACAATGTTACAATAGCATCCCCTAGTGAAAAATAAATATACTAAAATATATTTACATTACAAATACATTTCATTCAGTATACTAAAATTACATTTACATATTTATGTACTTAATAAAAATACCCTGCAACTGTACTTTTAGTATACTAAACTGCTATACTTAAAGTCTGCTAAATTGGAACAACTAATTTTGTGCTTTAATGCTCTTTAATTGTGTGGAAGTAGTGCTGAAGTCTAACTAAAGATATAATGAAGTATATTTGATTGTGCTTAAGTGCTAATATACTTTAGGTACACTTTAAATATCTTGCATTTAAAGACCGATCATACGATCCTTATTAATAGTGACATTAAAACACTTTTTAGCCTTAATATTAAGACGTGCATTGTTCACATGTAGTACTCCAAATAAAGTGTACATTTATATCAGTAAGTCTCGAATGATATGTCAGTAAATATGTTAATAGATTTGATACTTAGTGTGAAATAAATGTATTTTAAATATATTACTATTTTTACCAGGGTCCAGAGGTTTGTGGTCATTCCAAGAAATGGGGCAATATCTCGATATCAAAATGACATTGAGAGAGTTGCTCAAATATATCAGCATGTAATCATGAAAAATGGCCAAGCTGTTGCAACCAGAATTCAAGATATCCCAGATGAAAAAAAGTGCACTTCCACAATGTACTTAAAGCGCTCTATTTTTACACCAGAGGTTGCGTTAGACTTTAACAGGGTAACACAACAGGGTCGTAAAAATTCCGTCATAATCTATTATTACCCGTCAATTTCATTTTCATATTTTAATTATAATAACACATTTAATTGCTTTTGTTCACATTATCATTTTTAATTATGAACCTACAGGACGATATAGGCTCCTGCATTTATTTTGAAGAGAACAGATGAACAGATGAGACTGCCTAATTTTTCATGTTCAACACCACACCCTAGAGTGACAGCGATTTTAATATATTCTATTCTTTTTATTCTTTTTTTTTATTTTTTATGAACCAATATCAATTCATAAATTCCAATCGATCTCTTGGTATATGCTGTTTTCAGCTGATGAATGAACAGTAACGTACATAGTGCGCCTTCCATCCATGAAATCAATATGCTAAGCTTTGTGTTACTTTTGATATAAAACAAAGTCTCAGATTTGATGATAAATGATGTCAACTGCATTGGAAAATTCCAGCAATAAATACTGTTTTGGCGCTCTTTAATGTGGCGTGATAGATCGTTGTAGCTTCTGTGTCCTCGCCTGTGCGTAATCAAATACAAATCAAAACTGTTATATGTTCTGCTACAGTGGAGCGCACTCGCCACCAACTGGACAGGATTGGGAATTACAGTTAGAAGTTACAATATATCACCCTCAGTGTAATCTGTCAAAGTGACGGATGGCCGTCACTCAGGGGCGTCGCTAGGGCTAATCATTCGGGGCTCGAGCCCCGAGAGTTTTTTCTCTAGCCCCGAATGTTTTTGTATCGCCCTATGATTTCCGAGAAATTCACGGAATTTGTCAAAGTTTGAATGAATTAATCAAAAGCCGGTCATTACACTTCAATCAAATCGCGATATGGACTAATATCTGTAAATATTAAGCCGCAAAATACCATTTAAATATGAATCCTGCATGTTCTGCGTGTCTCTTTATGAATGAATGTTTCAGACGCACACGCGGTTTCCTTTACTATACACACTGAAGCGCGCGTGACGCTCCCGGTGATTTCAGCGTCTGCCATAAAAAAAATGCACGAATAACATCTCCAGAACTGCTCTGTGAGTACTTCGTGAGCATTTCATTGTTTCATTTGATTAAAACCAAGGTGATATACTCACAGAATTTAAAGGTATTCACGGCAACCTATCAAAATAAAAGTTTGGGTTTAGCTTGCCTTGTAGACATTGTGCCAGAAATATTTTACTATCATTCTGTAGAATGTAAGTTGTTTTATGTATTCAAATAAGCAGACATGCTAAAACAAATTAGGTAACAATAAAACATAAGGTGAGAAAAACATTTCATAGGGCCCTAAACATAACTTAACTTTTGATAAATTGACAGTAAATGTTATAAGTTTCATTGTTTAAATTAATTTGACTTTTTTTTTTTATATTAATAATAAAATTAAATTTAATCATTAAAAAGGAGTCAGAAACTAATTTGGATCCAGGTTCACCCACCTGTGTCTACGTAATCTTACGTAAGTATGATGTGAGCTCCCATCCACCACCACTAGCACCAGATGTTTTGGCATTAGCCCCAAATGTTTTCAAGTCCTAGAAACGCCCCTGGCCGTCACTGATAAAAGAATTCCGTCAATGACAGACCATTTTTGGTTAACGCGACCTCTGTTTCACACACTAATTTTGTACTTAATATACTACAAATTATTCTTTAGTATTTCTTAAGATAATCTTAAGAATGTCCAAATGTACTCAAATGTGCTATTTTGGGACAAAAACAAACAAATAATCCTGTTTTTTGTAACAGATGTCACTCTACTTGTTATACACTGGCATGTGAAAGTATTACACAGTATTAAGAACCAAGCATTCTCAAACTTTTGAAGGGAGCTATATGTAAACATCTTTTATGTAAAATATCTTACTCAGGACAGTACTAAATGCATTTTTGCTGAGCAGCCTACCAAATGTGATGTTATTTAATGAAGTAACACTTAAGGACCAACTAAGTATGTAATGAAGAGCATCTTTAAAGGGAAATGAGCAAGTCAGGTTAGAGGCCATATGACTAGCACAGTTGAAAACAAAGCTGTGAGGGATTGATTTACAGTCTTGACAAAGGCAAGCACTGTGTAAAGGTCCTAGATGACAAGTTTCGAAACTGTTATATGAAGTTTTTGTCTTTTGAAAGTTTTTTCTGTGCTTTTTTTAAAAGACCCGTCTTCAGATGAATGATCGGTATGTTGTTAAACAACAGTGCAATCCACTGAACCCACTGTACTCCCTCACATCCTCATTTTACATTCCTGTGAAAAAATTAAATAAGGCACTGACTATAATAACTAGTGCTCTTGATTAACATTAAACACGTTTTTTCATACAGTAGCTTACATTCTTTGGTCTTCAAAAATAAAACATGTCTTAACTTTTTTACAAACAAGATAGATGTATACTCATAGATACAATATAGAAGAAATGTATATATATATAAAAAAAAATAATAATAAAATAAATAAATAAATAAATAAAAATCTAAGAGAACAAACCTAATTCTTTCTTTCAGTTTCTTTCTTAGCCACCCCACTACTCCTGTCAGTAGATATGTGGGTGGGGATGTATGAAAGGCCTTAAATAGATCTCTGGTAATTCAGATCACCTTCACTGCTTTGAAGAGCTGCTTGAAAACTAGACAAAGGCTTTGGTAAGCAAATATCATATTTAATTGAATGAATCTTACATAAAGTATATGTTTTCGTACATATTTATTGTAAAAACTAAATAAAAAAATAAAATTAAAAATATTTTTGTTTTTTTTTTTTCTGCATTTAATAGCTCCACTTAGCAACATATGTACTAAAAAAATTATCCAGTATTGCATTAATACTGACTTTGTCTAAGCACATTTGCACCAATTAATATACACAGCAACAACAGTTACACTGTACTCTATTGTTCTGCTTAAATGTAAAATTAACTCAAAGCAGGCTAAAAGCTTGTAGGAAAAGTGTTCAATAAAAGTTTTGAAATGATTTCCTTGTTTCTCACAGTTGTAACATCTGTTTGCCACACTAAAACATCTCCAACAATGAACCAAAACCAGGGGATGATTCCGTATATTTGTACCAGTGGACATATTAATACCTTGCAATGGTATGTTGTGTACCCTTTTATTAAACAGTATATTAAGAGACAAGTATTATTAAATGTGTCAAAATCCTGTCTCTGTAATGACAGTGATCAATTTGTCATTCATATGTACTCATCTAGCATTTTTGAATTTATTTTTATTTAAATGAAAGCTCTGGAGGACTGCAGCATGTCTTTAATGATGATTCGGATGATGATGAATCTCCAAATGCGATGATTCTTGCCCAGGTAATGGTTTGTGAATATTTTCTTTATAAACTAAGCATGTAAAAAGATCAGTAATTCTATTGGACATGTTCTCACCATGTTTTTGTGAAAACTAAAATCATCTCGTTTTTGTTTTTGTTTTTTTACATTTTTAAAAATGTTTTGTCAGATGCGAGCAAAAATGACGCTTCCAGCAAACTTCTTCAAGGGTGGTGCACCTTCTCTTCCACCAACTGGCGAAGTGACTCGCTATTATCCTGGTTCAGGAAAAGGCCCTCGCATACAAAAAATTGTCATGAAGGATCACCAAATTCTCTATGCTGAAGAGACAAAACCTCGCGCTTCAGCATCCAATGCACAACTCCAATTCTTCCCGAAATTTATATGAATTATTGTTTAATCTCTATGCTTATTCAAAATGTTGATTTTTTTTACTCTACCTTCTATTGACTTTAAATGAGTTAATTACTTACGTAATTAGCATAATTCCATTTAAAGAGGTATACTTTCCCCTATCTCTATAGAATCATCAGTTGAAAGTATGAAATTAAAATCTATAATTATGTAAACGATTTGCATTTTTCCAGTCTCTACAGTTACTACAGTCTCAAGTTACTAACCGAAATGAATCACGTATTTGTTGGGTTGCTTTTTGTCAATGATTTTGCTTTTTTGTCAATAATAAAACGTTCCTCAAACACTGTTGTGTATGCTTGATTATGGCTAATGTTTATACCATTCCTTTCCTTTGATGAATGCTTTACAGGAAACCAAATTTGAAAGCTATACTTCTAGCCTTCATTGACACTGTTGAGCATCTATTTAGCTTATATGAAACCTCTCTCAATTCAATTCAATTCAATTCAATTCACATTGCTTTATTGGCATGACATACTTATACATATTGCCAAAGCATTGTACATAGCAAGATAAAAAATAAAAATACATATACATCCATAAATAAACAAAATACATATAAAATACATCCATATATATATATATTTATATAAACATTAATGGTTCTGCTATTACAGATGTGTTCACTCTTTACTTATATTCATGGTTTCATACCTTTTTCTTTGATGACTTTTTTATTTATTTATTTTATTTAGGTATATAAACACACATGCATCAAAGTTAATTGAGGATACCAAACAAATATCACTGTACAAATAAAAAAAAAAATAATAATAATAAAAATAAATATATTTTAGCTTAAAAACTCAGTTCAGTTGCTGTCTTAAATGTTTAAGTATAAGCAATGTAACTATGCAAATTATTTCAGTTAAACTTAAAAAGAGAATAACTTAAAAAAAATTAAGTAATATATGACATACTGATCATATCATTTTTCATATATATATATATATATATATATATATATAAAATGAAAAATGATATGATCAGTCATCTGTCAAATGACAGTGTACCTGACAATACACTAATCTCTTGACAATCACTAATCTTCTTGCACCTACAAAAGTTGTCAAAAATGTTATGATCATAAGAGTAAGCACAAAGTCAACTGTTGCTAAAATTGGTCACGTCAACAAGTATGAAAACTATCCGAAGAATTTGAGTCATTTTTTGTCATCTTGTCACTTTTTTTCAGCAGTGGATTCATGATTTTTGTTTGTTTGTTTTTCATAGCTAAGGTTGTCAAAAAAACCTTCATATATCACGTTGGATTAACTTAAAAAGTGTAATGCAAAAATGGTGCATATATATTTTAAGTAAATCTAACACTTTTTTCTACCAGTGTATAAAGAAATGGCCAAATACTTTTAAAAAACTAAAATGTTGAATCCTTGTTTTTACTTGTTTTTAAAGGTCTTATGGAATGTTTTTAGGGTTGGGTTTATAGAAAATGCCTATGAGAAAATTTCCTATAAACAATGTCCCATTTATCATTTTTAAGTGTCATTCATTCAGAATCCTGTGTGACCACAGTTTTTGCAAATGTGGGGAGATGTACTGTAATAGGAATAGAAACAAAACTTTAGTCCTATTTTACTTTGTCAAAGTTTTGATGCTTAGCCAACTCTGAACTCAGAAAACACAGTGAAGGTACAATGTAAATCTATTAAACTAATAGAGTGATTTGACAAACGACACCTGTCAAGCATGCAAGCGCAGTTACAAGCAGATACACAGATACACTCTTTATTTTGATATGTTGTGTATTTTAAGTCACTCTATTTCTTTTGTCAAACGTAAAAAGTTAAACTGTTGTAATTGCTTATTAACTGCAATTTTCATAAAGCTTGAGAAAGCAGAATCCATGATTAAATGAATCAACTACCATGGAAAAGCTGCAAATTGTTTACCAAAATCGTCATGGAAAAAAGTAAAAAAAACAAAAAAAAAACAAAAAAAAAAATGTATTCAGCAATCGGCGCAAACTTTATTCTGTCTTTGAAATCTGAGTTCGGACATTTCAGCCTCGTTTCACAGGTTTCTACATTTCTCATTCTTTTAGTGTTCTGTTTTATTCTTAACAATGCTCTGCCCTGTTTTGAGTATTGGTTTGTAGTGCTTAAACAGTCCAATTCTCCTTTCTCCTCCTCACCTATAGCACCATTTCCACAGTCCCATCAATAAGGGCATAAATACTAAAATATTTATAACTTTAAAAGTCCATAAAACCATGTGTCTAGTATTGAAACAAATACCATCTTACAAAAAAATATGGATTTGCATTGATTCTGTTAGAAATTTAGAAAAGGGAACAAATATAATAGTTGCTTTCAATTACTTTCTTGGTTGCCTCAAAACTATTCCTGTTATTTGTTCCAAATAGTGGGTGGGGATGTTGTGTCCTCGGTCTTATAGATGTCTGTTGCTCAAGTAGAAATACTTTCATTGCTTTGTAGAGCTGCTTGAACAGTGCACAAAGACTTTGGTAAGGAAATATCAAATTTAATATAAAGAGACTGATTTTGTATGATTTTGGTATATATTATCATATAAAACTGTATTTATTATGTCTATAAAAATAAATGTATTTTTAGTCTTAAATGTTTAATTGGAAATCTAATAATTCTACATGGTTTCTAAACAATCACTTTATTTTTGCTGAATTTATGTACCAGAATTTGTCTAGTGTGCTCAATTACATTGCAACAACATTGCATTCTGTTATTTCTAAATATGAAATAAACTAAAAGTAGATAGAATACAAGAAACGGGTTCAGTTATTTGAAATTACTTTCACTGTTTCTCAGCTTCTAAGTCTGCTTACCGCAGCACTGCAAATAATGAACCCATGGGGAATATGTAATCCAGTGAGTCCTATGATGCCTATGATGTCTATTGGGTTAGTATATTTGTATCAGTTAAAAATAAAAGAATAATCAAATAAAAATAATTATAATAATCAATTTACATTTACTGAGCTTCATTAAAACATGATTAACATGACTCATTTATATTAAAGGTACGGGCCACAGCCATGTTTCTGTAACGGTAACATACCTTATGGTGGGATGCCTTTTCCACAGGTAGTGGAGTCTGAACCATTCAGAACATTCACAAAAATGATTTTTTTTTTTTTTTTTTTTTTTTTTTTTTCAACAAAGAAAATAGGAAAATAGCCCTTGTGTTAATATTCTGTAACTGAGAGATATCACTTACTGTAGTACTACCAGAACCCAGTACTGCCATATAAATAATCAATATGCCGAAACAAGTAGATGATTGTAACTAACCACCTTGTTTTGTTCTTTCAGATGAATATGATGGCTCTATCAACCCCATTCCAGGGTGCCATGCCTTCCTATTCAACTAAAGTGAAGATGACTCGCTATTTACCCGATACAGGAAGAGGTGCTAGAAAACAAACAATAGTCCTTCAGAATGGCAATTTATTGTATGCTGAAGAAGTCAAATATTAATCTTAATATTACTGAATCATTCAGCAGTCTGCCTGAATGATTGCTTAATCTCTATGCTTAAAAGTTGATTTTTTTCAGTCGACTTTCTTTGTTGGGTTGCTGTTTGTCCTCAATGAATTCCTTTTTTTTTTTTTTTTTGTCTGTCAGTAATCAGAGGTGGAAAACAATAAATGATCTTTAAACACAGTAGTGTCTGTGTAACATCCTTTTGACAAATGTGACCCTGGACCACAAAACCAGTCATAAGTAGCACGGGTATATTTGTAACAATAACCAAAAATACACTGTATGGGTCAAAATGATCCATTTTTATTTTATTCCAAAAATTATTAGGATATTAAGTAAAGATCATGTTCCATGAAGACATTTTGTAAGTTTCCTACCTTAAATATATCAAAACTTAATTTTTGATTAGTCATGTGCATTGCTAAGAACTTCATTTGGACAACTTTAAAAGGTGATTTTCTCAGTATTTTGATTTTTTTTTTTTTTTTTTTTTTTGCATCCTCAGACTACAAATACTTGTATCTTGAACAAATATTGTCAAATATACATAAACGGAAAGCTTAATTTAGCCTTCAGATGACGTATCTTCCAAAAATTCCGAAAATTTGACCCTTATGACTGTTTTTTTGGTCCAGGGTCACAAATATAAATTGGCATGTTAATATCATGAAGCTAATAGTATACACAAATAATGTTTGATGAAAATGATAAGATTTTAACATATACATAAACATAGAATTACATATAATTACAGTGCGCTTACTGTACTTACCTAAGAAAGTAAGGTTAAGATTAGGTTTAGGGGTAAGTTCATGGTTAGTACCTAGTTATTACCCAGTTATTGTAATTAATATAATAAGTACACACAAGCGGAAAAGGACTGTAAAAAAAAAGTGCTACCGAAATTTGTTCCAAGTTCAACAACAAAAATTATTTAATGAATAAATGCACAGTGGCAGCCTCACAGCAAGAAGTCCCAGTCCCTGGTTTGGGCCACAGCTGAACCAGGAGGCCTTTTTGAGTGGACTTTGCATGTGTTAAATGTATCTATGATGGCATTATAAATATGCTATTTTTCAATGTTCCGTTTAAAAAAAATCCAGCTGAAATAGAGACATTAATAAGCTTCTGTTATGTGCATTAAAAACTGTCCTTGTATCATACAGAGAACAATAAATATGATTCAGTAATGACTTTCTTGTGTGTAAGATACATTTGAGAGAAATTTGGGTTAAAATAAAATAAACAAGCAAACAATCAAAAAACATGACAATAATTCTAACATAAAGTTATGTTCCAACACACACGTTAGATTCTAAAACTACAGGACAGCTATAGATGTGGGGCCAATGACAACTTTGGACATTCCAGGTGTTCTTGTGGTGTTCTGATAAAATCTTTCTGTCTGTGTTGTTGTTTCAAATGATGTCTGTAATGACACATTGCTACTGTCAGAGAACTATGCCCCTGTGTTGACTTGTTGACTGACAGACTTGCACTTCAAAGCCAAATATGCAATTTAATATTAGTCATGCTTCTCTGTAATGCTTGTTATGTTGCTTTTCCTTTCTGTTTTACTGATAGTGAGGGATTGTCTCTTTACCATTAATTATTTCTATTTAATTTCTATATTTGGAAATTACAACACATATTTTTATGAGACATTTTAGGTACCACTTTATTTTACAGCGTCCTTGTTAGTTACACGTTACATGTGCTTACTATTATAATAACAATAAATTATGCATTATCACATGCTAGTAACCCTAAACCAAACTCTAATCCTAACCCTAACCCAAACCATATAGTAAGTACATGTAGTTAATTAAAATTAATCAGTACTTAATTGTATAATTACACGGTAACAAGGACACCTTACAATAAAGTGCAACCAAATTTTTGTTTTTATTTCTATTTAACTAAATTATTATGGTATCTGCAAACAAGTCACAAAACTGAAAGCCATTTAATGATTCCGAATCATATTTCAAAATAAATATATTTAAATCAATGTAGCAAACCCGAAACTTTAATAGTCAAGTTGGCTTGCGACTAAAAAGTTGCCTAGATTGAACTATGTAAAGTTCTTAATGATGACATTGTACATCCAGCACTACTAAAGCTAAAAAAATCATTTATATATTTATTTGATTTTATAAAATCGATAGTGAAGGGAAAAGATTCATCAATGAAATGATGTATACAACATGCTGTGTGACATCCCACATGCTGAATGAATTACTGTCACATCAAAGAGACAAGAGGGACAACATTTTTGTACTTTTCCAGTAACTTGTGTTTGAACGTCCTTGTAGATGCTAAGATACTTTGATAACCAGTTATGCATCATCATGTTTCTCCAGGCTGTAAGGCTTTATTTCTCATCAGACAAGATAATGTGTGTTTTAGTAAAGTTGAAAATGTTTTAAAGGAGAAGTCCACTTCCAAAACAAAGATTCACATATAATGTACTCACCCCCTTGTCATCCAAGATGTTCATGTCTTTCTTTCTTCAGTCGAAAAGAAATTATGTTTTTTGAGGAAAACATTTAAGCTTTTTTCTCCATATAATGGACTGATATGGTGCCCCAATTTTGAACTTCCAAAATGCAGTTTAAATGCGGCTTTAAATGGTCCCAAATGCGGTTGTAAACGATCCCAGCTGAGAAAGAAGGGTCTTATATAGCGTAACGATCAGTTATTTTAATAAAAATAATACAATTTATATGCTTTTTAATGTCAAACACTCGTCTTGTCTTACTCTGCCTGGACTGTTTTTTCCGGTTCATGACAGTTAGGGTATGTTGAAAAACTCCCATCTCATGTTCTCCCTCAAATTCAAAATTGTCCTGTATTGCTGTTTTACCTTTTTTGTTAAGGGTGTTTGATCTTCTTTGCATGTTCACTTTGCAAAGACTGGGTCGGTACTTCTGCAGCGATGTAGGATGATTTTGAAATGATTTTTCAAGTTGAGGAAGAAAATACGATTGGAGTTTTTTGACATACCCATAACTGTCTTGAGCCAGAATACACAAAGTTCAAGGAGAGCAAGGTAAGACAAGCATTTGAGAATAAAAAGTATTTAAATTGTATTTTTTTAATGAAAATAACCAATCGTTTCGCTAGACAAGACCCTTCTCTCTCAGCTGGGATTGTTTACTTTCACAAGTCTGGTCCTGATCTTCGTTCCACTCGCCACCAGAGGTGCTCTTCTTGTGTTAAGTCAAGTTACACCTGTTTTTCTTGAGTCAAGTTCGAGCTGCTCTTTCTGAGTTAAGTCAAGTTACAGCTGTTGTTCCTGAGTCAAGCAAAGTCAGAGTTGTTGTTCCTGAGTCAAGTCAAGTTACAGCTGTTGTTCCTGAGTCAAGTCACAGCTGATCTTCATGAGCCAAATCAAGTTGCAACTGATTTTCATGAGCCAAGTCAAGTCGCAGCTGATCTTCATGAGCCAAGTCACATCTCTGCTGATCGTCCACAGCCTCATCACGTCATGTCTGACCTCCCAGAGCCTCGTCACATCATGTCTGATCGTCCAGAGCCTCGTTACGTCTCGTCTAACCTCTCAAAGCCTCGCCACGTCACGTCAGATCGTCCAGAGTCTCGCCACATCACGTCTGATCATCTAGAGTCACGTCACGTCCTGTCTGCTGCACCCAGATCATCAAGGTCAGTCCTTCGTAGTTCCAGTTTGGTATCCAGTGTGAGGGATCCTCCGCTGGTGTCTTCACGTGCTGCTGGTATCCCTAAACCAGCGCTCACCAACCCTTCTGCCCCAGAAGTAATCCCCATGTCAGTAGCACTTCCCATGTGGGGATTTCTGGTGTGTTTGGGTCACGTACGCTACCGCCGAATTCCAGAGCCATCGATGGCCGCGGTGGTGGCTGAAGCTGCAGAACCTCCAGAGATGGTGACGCCCACCGATGGATCTCTAGAGGTGGCAGCTGAGGCTGCAGAACCTCCAGAGATAGTGGTGCCCGCTCCAGATCCTCCTGAGGTGGTGGCCTGGTAGTAGTGTCCATTTGCGAACTATTGTCCTGCCCTGTTCCGGCTGTGGAGGCCACTTATGAACTCTCTGCCCGTCCTGTCATGCCTATGGAGACCGTCAGTAAATTCTCTGCCCGTCCTGTCACGGCTATGGAGGCCGTCAGCAAACTCTCTCACTGTTCCACTGTGTCTCTGTCTCTGTTCTGTTTTTCAGATCTGCCTGTCCTGTCTGCTCCGCCCTGGAGGGCTCATGCTCCGTCTGCTCTGCCCTGGTGGGCTCCTACTCTGTCAGCTCCACTCAGGTGGGTTCCTGCTCCATCTGTGCCCCCCTTGAGGGCTCCTGCTCCGTCTGTGCCGCCGTGGGTGTCTTCTGTCCCGCTCTGGTGGTCTTCTGCTCTGCCGTGGGGATCTTCTGTCTCGTCTGCCCTGCTGTAGTTGTCCCTAGCTCACCCTGCTCTGCCAGTCCTGCCTCAGTCCCTAGGTCCACCATATGGACCTGGCCCTCCAACCCTTGAATTGTCCCTTGTCCCACCCCGACCCACCGCTCCCCTGGACTGTTTGTTGTTTGGAGCATCTGAAAGCCGCTCTTTGGGGGGGTGGGGGGATGGGCTATGTCACGAGTCTGGTCCTGATCTTCGTTCCACTCGCCACAAGAGGTCATCTTGCCGTTACACGGAGTGTTACACTACACCCCGGACTACCTTTCTCATGTTCCACCTCACTTTTAAATACAAGGCCCTTTCCACTATTCTGGGCCAAGTATTGGACTGCGTTTAGCACTCTCTGTGTGTCAGCTGCTGTACGGAGCCACCTTGTTAATCCCTAGACTAGTTCAGTCGTGTTTCTAGTTAGTTTATCCTTGTCTTGTATCCTCGCCTTGTTATATCGTCTTGTCTGCCTTCAGCCTGCCCTGGACTTTTCGCCCATCGTGGATTTAACCCTTTGCCTTGTCGTTCGGACTCTGTTCGCCCCCCGTATGAACTCTAGCCTGCCCTTTTGGAATACCCGTTTGCCTCGCCCCTTGGATTACATTCGCCGCTGATCGACCCTCGCCTTCCTAACAGATTACTCTTGTGTCTTGCTCTTATATACCTGTTTGCCTGACTGACCCTGCCTCTTTTTGACCATGCCTTTGTCTAGTAATAAGGCTTTGTATTTGGATCTGCCCGCTTCCCGTCTCCTTCGCTCTGTAACAGCACACTCGGCCACAAAAGGATCCAGCAGCTTTTCGCCCGGACACTGGCAAGGTATGGACATAGCAAGACTGTTATTAGCCCTCAAGCAGGGCTAAGGATCGCTCGAGGGCTATATTCAAGAGTATTTGGACATTGCACATTATTCTGATCTGCTGGACTGTGTGCTTATAGACTTTTTTTGTGAGGGTATTAATCAGCCACTTAAGTCAAAACTTAGACGCGAGGGTCCGCGTTCATCTCTCACTGCATTTATGGACTTTGGTTTGCTGTGTGTTGGCTTGCCATTCACTGTGGGCATCACGGAGGAGGACCGCGACAACACGGTAATGGCAGCCGCGAAGCTTAGTCTACCGCAAACCCCAGGACATTCGCTACTCCAGTGATTAAACCCGCTCATGAAATGGCGGCCACACCGGTGGGCGCTCTGGCGGAGACAGTGGAGCCCGTTCACAAAATGGCTGCGACAACAACGCTTCGTCATGTCACTGCTGCCATTCCTGTGTCAAGTCTAGTCACAGCTGTGTTTCCTGAGTCAAGTCAAGTCAGAACTGCTCTTCTTGTGTCAGCCTCGTCACATCACGTCTGATCGTCCAGAGCCTCATCACGTCTCGTCTGACCTCCCAGAGCCTCGCCACGTCACGTCAGATCGTCCAGAGTCTCGCCACGTCACGTCTGATCATCTAGAGTCTGTGTATGTAACAACTATCTCCCAAGCTTTACACAAAGCTGGCCTGTATGGCAGGGTGGCACGAAAAAAGCCTTTCCTAAAAAAGTGTCACACTCAGTTTAATTTGTACCAGGGAGAAAAAAAACATTTGGAAGAGTCTGATACCTTCTGGCAAAAGGTGCTATGGTGTCATGATGATGAGGGTTAAAATGTGTACTACATGCCACTCAAAAAAGTTAGACTTTTATTTACATTTATTTTATTTTCCAAGGTGTAATATGACATAGTATGATGATTTTCTATAGGCACTGTAGTCAACTATAAACAAACACAGTATCTTACATTTCAGGATGACAACTGAAAATAAGTTTTATTTTGTTCCGTTTTATTTTCAAGGAAAAGGAAAGCCAATTTTACTGGGTTACACATAACAATTTCTTTGGGCTGAAAATGACTTGTTATAATAGCAACACTTGGGATCATACACTCCCATATCATTAACATGTCAGGAGAAATTTTAATCACTGGTTGACCTAGTTAATACTAGATAATATTTTTCTTTACAGCTCTAATAATTTATTTTAATTAAGACTCAAATGAAACAAGATTACCTGTGTGACATTTTGGACATTTCAGAATGTTAAATGAAAAGTTATTAAAAGCCTGCATACATACATAAATGCACTTTTGTGACAGATAGATAGATAGATAGATAGATAGATAGATAT
Organism: Cirrhinus mrigala; assembly: GCA_036247105.1. Classification (NCBI taxonomy): domain Eukaryota; kingdom Metazoa; phylum Chordata; class Actinopteri; order Cypriniformes; family Cyprinidae; genus Cirrhinus; species Cirrhinus mrigala. Next base: position 5,738,229 of record CM070022.1, read on the forward strand.
ATGAAGAGCTCAGATGCAAAACCCTCTAAAAGCCACCTTGGTCAAAAATGAGATAATGATACTGAGTGAATGCTCTTGACACAGTATACGTCCATCAAATACTTCTTACTTCAAACTGCTAAATCCCATCCTCAGCCCAATCAGAAGTACGGTACACTCTTAAAAATAAAGGTGCTTCACGATTCCATAGAAGAACCTTTTAATCTAAATGGTTCCATACAGAACCTTTAAAGGAACACTCCACTTTTTTTGAAAATAGCTTAGCATAGATCATTGCATAAGATTAGACCGTTAGCATCTCGCTCGATCTAATGGTCTAATCTGATTCAATTATCTATGCCAAGCTATTTTCAAAAAAAAGTGGAGTGTTCCTTTAACATCTGAAGAACCTTTCTGTTTCACAAAAAGTTCTTTGTGGCAAAAGAAGGTTCTTCAGATTATAAAACGGCAAGAAAGAGATGGTTCTTTCAGGAACCTTTGACAGAATGGTTCTTTGTGGAACCAAAAAATTTAAAGCACCTTTATTCTTAAAGTGTACTTAGGTAGAAACCTATAGGAGCCTGATAAAAATGCTTATTATAACGAAAAAAGTCAGATGGACTTAGAGGCTTTTGCATCTGAACTCTTCGTATATGTATGTGTATGATCTCTTTATATATAGACACACATACATACATACCTTCCTCTAAACATTTCGTAATTGACGATTTAAAAGAAACAGCCAGAATGTTCGGAATTGACAAGCCTGCGGTGGGTCTCTCTATTTACTGGAAACATTTTTGTCTTTGTTTTTTGTCTTTTGAGAAATATCTTCACATGATTATCAGAAGGCTTGAGTGTCTTCACTTCCTTCATGCATAAAGTTCAGTGTTTGCTTCTACAGTGCATTTGTTTCACGCACATACATTTGCACATTCTTGCTCTTTTTCAGACATCTTTTTCAAACGTGGAATCACCATAATTCAAAGTCAGTTTCATGCATGTCAAAATTTTTTTAGTTAATGGAGCATATTTACACACTATTTTTAATACACAAATATGTTTTAAACATTTATGTTTTTAAATATTTTGGAATTTTAACTAGCAGTTGACAAAGTTTAAAAACAGTCTAACCAGTCTATGTAAAAATATCCCCACCCATCTGTCAGTAGGAATATTTCTGGTAGTACAAGAATAAGAATTTCATGCCATAAACTTAACAAAAATCTTAAAAGTTCAATTATACCAGAATTATATAAGTATATATTTACATAACACACACAGGGTCCTTTGTGGGGACTCTCCATATAGGCATAATGTTTTTTCTACTGTACAAGCTGTATTTTCTAACATCCTACACCAACCCTACATCTAAACCTACCCCTCACAGAAAACTTTCTGCATCTTAACATTCTCAAAATAATAATAATAATAATAATAATAATAATAATAATAATTCTGTATGATTTATAAGCTTGTTTCCCCATGGGGACCTCAATTTAGGTTCCCACAGTGGCATGAGTACTCTTTGAGTGTGTGTTCAGGTGTAAGTCCCCACTTAAAAACAGGTACACACACATATATTTTTCTAAACACTGATTAAAAGAAACGTTCCGATTGTTCAGAAATTAAAAGCAGGGGTCTCTCTATTTACTGGAAACATTTTTGTCTTTGTGTTTTGAGAAATATCTTCATATGATTATCTGAAGGTTTGCGTGTCTACAGTTCCTTCATGCATAAAGTTCAGTGTTTGTTTCTGTCCACAGGGCATTTGTTTCATGCTCGTCCTATCTAATCAAGTAATCATGTCTCGACACACAAAGAATCTCGTCTTCATCTCATCATAATGTTGTCAATCACCATAATTCAAAGCCAGTTTCATGTTTTTTTTTAAAGGGGTCATCGGATGCTAAGTTCACTTTTTCATGTTGTTTGAACATTAATGTGTGTTTGCAGTGTATGTACAAATCTACCATATAATGATAAAAATCCATGCAGTAGTTTTTAATTAATCTGTAAAAATAGTATCCCCTTTTTCAAATCGAGCCGTTCTCAGATGCCTGTCATTGTGGCATCACACTGACAGAGGCCGCTCCCACGATAGTTGATTGACATGAGTGTTTTACCTCAGACCAGCTGTCACAGTCCAGTAACTTTCCTTGTTTCGATGCCGAAACAGGGATGTAAGTTAGACAAGAATATCTCAGATTGAGTGATTGAGGTATTGTGTTGCTGGATGTAATAATGAACATAGTGGTCGTCATTTACTCCCGACATCTGAGCCGCTGAAGATGCAGTGGATTACGTTTGTTTGTGAATGGAATGCACCTCCCGATCTACATATATCCATCTATGTTCGCGCGAATCATTCATGATCCAGCTTCACTTACAGTAGATGTGAATATAAGCGTTTTTTATGAATCTTTGCAATTGCCTTTCCTTATAACGTGGTTGTTAGGAAGTTCAGCGGCTAAATGCGGCTAAAGTAAACAAGATCGTCATTCCACAGAGAGAAGAGAGGGGTGGGGTGAGCAGAGCTCATTTGCATTTAAAGGAACAACCCCTTAGAATGAGATGATTTTTGCAGGGCTCATTTTGACAAGGTAAAAAGGGTGTTGTTTTACAAAACCATTGAGAATTTTAGAGACTTTTCATTAAGACCCTAAAGAATCATATCAACTTGTGGACAATGGGCATCCGATGACCCCTTTAAGTTTATGGAGCACATTTATACACAAAAGTTTTTACAAAAGTATACTGTAAATGCTATAGTCATTGTAGGATCAGAGCACCATCAAAAATACCAACTATAAAATGTCTCGGTTACGTACATAACCCTTGTTCCCAGATGGAGGAAACGGAGACGTTATGTCGTGACGACATTAGGGGAATCACCTGGGAGCCCCAATCATCACTGATTAAGAGAAAACGCCAGTGAAAACTGTCTACACTCCCTGTGTACATGGGTATAAAGAGGCGCAGGTGTATCCACTCATCAGGTTTTATGCTGAGGAGCCGAGAACGTGTCCCTGGCAACCAGTGATGGTTTGAGATTGTGGCATGGGGACATAACATCTCCGTTTCCTCCATCAGGGAACAAATGTTGCATACGTAACCGAGACGATCCCTATCTGTCAGTCAATACGAGTTATGTTGTGACGACATTAGGGGTCTATGGAAAACGCCACAACCTGAACCCTGTCACAACCCTATGGCACTGCAAATGTTGACAAGTGCTCGTAAACTTCACAACGCACCAGCGCAAATTCGCTGACCTTGGTACCCGTTGGGACCAGAAGTGAGTATACCGCTGCTGGTGATAGCCAAGCTGCTGTTCCTCTCACCACAGAAATTCTTAGCAGAAGGGATTTCGACCTTCAATGAAAGATGCTTCGTAGTCTTTCCTCTTTGTTGTTACAGCTTGTTCGTAACGATGGGGAAGTGAGCCTTCCAGAGAAGGGCAGTACGAAGGCCACATCCTGCCCATACGGAAAGGTGACATGTGGAGCCTCAGATATGGACCCAGGCCTGGGGCAGTACTACATATGTAATGGGTCTCTGAGGCAGGTCCTACCTGAGAGTAGCGATGGAACAACTGCCAGCAGAGACTGACAGAGTGGTCTGTCCAAGAAAAGACACGGGTTTACCGAGTGGGAAGCTTTACCGTGGAAGAATACATATATGGGATTACCCGCAGGGAACCAAGCCATATGGACACTTAGCCCCTATACAGGGGCTTACCGGAGACCCGGGGCAAGCTAACACCTATACTGGGCCTGGTGTCCACCAGGGTTCGCCGTTCTGAGAACTGAACTGGAAGAGGACAAAGGCGCTCGCATCCCCGGGTGAGGGGGAATGGCGCAGCAAGCGTGACACCGGCCAGTTCTTCCCACCACTTACCTGTTACCCAGCACATGGGAAGAAACTGGCCCAATGCGGAGACTGTAAAATCTCACGAAGGTGTTCGGTGTCGCCCACCCCGCAGCTCTACAGATGTCTGGCAGAGAGGCACCGTGCACCAACGCATAAGAGGAGGCAACACTCTGTGTGGAGTGAGCCCTCACCCCTAGGGGGCACGGCTTGCCTTGGGATTGGTACGCCAAGGCGATGACATCCACTATCCAGTGGGCAAACCTCTGCTTGAAGACAGCCTTCCCTTTCTGCTGACCTCCATAGCAGGCAAGAGCTGCTCAGAGCTTCTGAAGCTCCGGGTGCGGTCCATGTATGTGTGCAACGCTCTTATGGGACACAGCAACGGCAAGGCGTGATCTGCCTCTTTCGAGGGCAGTGCTTGCAGGTTCAGCACCTGATCGCGAAAGGCGTGGTGGGAACCTTGGGCACACATCCAGGCCGGGGTCTCAGGACAGTGTGAGAGTAGGCCGGCCCAAACACTAGGTACTCTTTGCTTACCAAAAATGCTTGGAGGTCCCTGACCCTCTTGATGGAAGTGAGCGTGGTCAGGAGCGCTGTCTCCCAGACAGAAACTTCAGCTCGACTGAGTCCAGCGGCTCAAAGGGTCCCCTCTGAAGTCCAGTCAAGACGACAGAGAGATCCCAGGAGGGCAACAGGGGTTGCCTAGGAGGATTCAACCTTCTGGCACCCCTTAGGAACCTGACAATGAGTTTGTGCTTTCCCAGGGACCGGCCATTCACTGCATTTTGATGTGCTGTGATAGCAGCCACATACACTTTCAAGGTGGAGGGTGACAGCCTACACTCCAACCTTTCTTGCAGGAAAGAAAGCACTACTCCAACCGTGCATCTTTGGTGGTCTTCTCAGGGGGAAGAACACCAGTTTGTGAACAGACTCCACCTCAGAGCATAGGCTTGCTTCGTAGAAGAGGCCCTAGCCTGAATGATGGTATCCACTACAGTTTGTATGTGTTGTCTGTCCGGACCAACACGTGCTTGCCCTGCAGCAGTGGCCAAAACTGCCGCAGGGCCAGGTGCACTGCCAACAGCTCCAAGCAGCTTATGTGCCAAAGCAGTCGAGGCCCTATCCAGAGCCCCAAGCCTGCCTGCCCATTGCAGATTGTGCAGGGGCTGAAAGAGCGGCAACACCTGCGTGATAGTCACACGATGTGTACCGTGGCGCCATGCCCATCTCGGAACCCAGGAGTGTAACCAGTGCTGGAGCAGCCTCATATGAAGCGATCCAAGCAGCGTGACTGCAGCTGCGGATGCCATTTGCCCCAGGAGCCTCTGAAATAGTTTCAGTGGTACCACCATCCTGCCTCTGAAGGAACTCAGGCAGTTCAGCACTGACTGGGCATGCTCGTGGGTGAGACGAGGGGGGGCTGGAAGCTGGATGGCACAGAAGGCATCGCGTTCAGAACTGTACTTGCAAAACTCCCCAAGTCCCTGGGGGGAATGGCCAGAGATGCGTGGAGAGGCCTTGCGTCTCCCAACTGCAATCTGATGCCTGCTGGCAAGGAGGGGCATCGCGGGTGAGAGTGTGGAGTTACGTCAGACACTGTCAGCCCACCAGCCTGAGAACCCAGATGAATGTGAATGTGGTTACCGAACATAACAGAAAACAGAAGATTCTCCGCCTGGCCCACCTCCGGGGGAAGGAGCGGCGCTGTCCTCGCCGTCTCCTGAAAAAAGAACAGACTCCCTCATCTCCAGGTTGCCTGTATCAGGGCCGCTTTGCCATCTTCCTGGATGAATTTAGAGGCCGGCTTGGACGCGGGGAGCGCTGCACTCCTGCAAGAGGCTCGATGCAGCGGCTTGAATGTCAATCCAGCACGGGCCGGAGCACCACTGGAGGATGCAGGAGCGTGCACACGGCGACGAGCAGACTGAGGTCTGCCCCACGGTGCAGTGGTGGCTGATGGGGCATCACACGGGACAAGATGTGCTTGATAGCCTCGGCCTGCTTCTGTACTGCCGAGAACTGCTGGGCAAAACTTTTGATTTGCCGTCCATGATTTGCTCTTTTAATTGAAGTGCCCAGGGGAATTGCTGCAGACAGGAACACCCCTGTTCACACCGTAATGCCAACCTGAACGGTTTCAGAGATGATGGCTTTGTGGAGATCAAGCATGATCAAGCAAAAGTCTGATGAGTTGATGCACCTGCGCCTCTTTAAACCTATGTACATGGGGAGTGGCACATTATGCAAATCCACTAGCCAATTTTCATTGGCGTTTTCTCTTAATCAGAGATGATTGGGGCTCCCAGGTGATTCTCCTAATGTCGTCACAACATAACTCATAGTGACCGACAGCTAGGGAACCTGAAAATTTTGTTGAGAAGTTTTTTAAAGGTGTAAATATCTCTGAGACTAATTATACTTTTTTAACATAAAAAAACCCGCCCAAACATTACATACATATAAACTATTAGCAAACACATTATCTTACATTTCAGGATGACAACTGAAAATAATTTTTTTTTTGTTTTGGAAAGCTAATTTTACTGACTGACTAATGGGACTAATGACTTTCCAACCTTGTTATTCTATGGTTTTTATTTATTTTATTTTTTTAATAATTAATAATTTGCGGAACTGTTTTTTTTTTTTCTTTCATTGGTTTGATGTTGAAAGACCAAAATTGTAAATAAAGCTGGAAAAGTTATTTGGAATGGGGTTTGATTTCAAGCTGCATGACAAATAAAATAAATATTTCAAAGGTGTATGATGATTTTCTATGGGCACTGTATATGTAATTGTTATTTATTTATTTATTTTTTTAAGGTAGAAAATTATTATTAGTCTGAGAGATATTTACAACTTTAAAAATCTTTGCAATAAAATGTCCTGTAATTGGTACTAAAATATTCCTACTGACAGATAGGTGGGGATATTTTGATATAGGCTGGTAATGATGTTGTTAAACTAAGTCAACTGCTGGTTAAAATTCAACCATTTTAAAAATATTTTTGTATATAAATAAATATAAAAAAAAGAGAGATCATGATGAGATGCTTTGTGTGTCAAGACATGGTTTCTGGTTAGGTAACTGAAGGAACTGTAGATGCACAAGCCTTCTGATAATCACGTGAAGAAACTTCTCAAAAGACAAAAGGGTGCAAAAAGGTATGTTTCCAGTGAATGGAGAGGCTCACTGCATGCTGAACATTCTGAACATTTTTTTTTTTTTAAATCAGAATCAGAAGAATCATAATTAGCTTTATTCGTCGGGTGTGCGCAAACACACAAGGAATTTGTTGTGTTTTTTTAAGGTGCTCCTGGTACATACATGCATACATACATACATACATATCTGACGTGAAAACAGAAAAAAACATTTTAATTAAAAACTTAAAATAAATAATAATGTGTATGAATCTGGAACAGAAGATTTATGTACAGATTTGTGCATTATTTACTGAGATGTGCATATGTATTTACATAATAATACTAGAGAAAGAGGCAATAATTAGAGATGGAAAAAAATTACAGAAATGAACTCCAGAACATGGGTAATGATTCATGTTTTAGCTGTTTAAGCTGGAGATGGCATGGGGGGAAAAATGTTTTTATGTCAAGATATTCTAGTGCTCAGGGATCTGTAGCGTCTGCCTGAGGGGAGAAGTGCAAACAGGTTGTGTCCGGGGTGAGAAGGGTCTTTGATGATGTTTTCTGCCCGTTTCTTCACTCTGGAGTTGTACTGAAGTCCTGAAGGTTGGGCGGGTGCACACCAATGATCCTTTCTGCTGTCCTAACAGTCCGTTGCAGTCTTCTTAAATCTGATTTGCTGGCTGCCCAAAACCAGACAGTTATAGAAGGGCACAGAACTGACTCAATAACAGCTGAATAAAACTGTGTCCTCAGTGCCTGTGGTAGATGAAACTTTTTCAGTTGACGAAGGAAGTACAACCTCTGCTGGGCTTTTTTCACAGTGGAGTCAATGTGATTGTCCCACTTCAGGTCCTGGGAGATGCTAGTTCCCAGCAATACGGGGCTCAAGCCCCTGCCCCTGCCCCTTTACTTGCCGATGCAAAAGTGCCCTTTTGGTCTGATCTAGGTGAATTTCTTCAATTACAAGTAAAAGTACAGGTGTTAAAAAGGTGATTTAGTACAAAGTACTCTTCTCAAAAGGTACTCACAGTATTATTTTTTATTTTTTATTTTAATGAACTATCAAAAATCATTTAATCAAATCAGAACTACATGGAGAAAATAGAATATGGCAATACAAACGTAACTTTGCTTTCCATTTATTACTTAAAAACACTTAGAGCAAGAGAAAAATATATACATATATACATCTATCTAAATATATACAGCCTTTGATTGGTTAGCTTTTTTTTGTTTCCTGATGTTGTTTCTTAATCTGAGTACGTTTAACACATCAAAACTCCACGAGTCATTGGTTAGAACATTTGTTTATAGAGAAAACACACCAGGACACTTGACTATAAATCAAAATAACTGTGTTTACATGGACATTAGTAATCTTATTATTTACTTTATTCTGAATAAGACAATATTATGATTAAGCCGTTTACATTTGTAAGTTGCTTTTAAGAGTATTCCTTTCATGTTCCCATTTTACAAGTTAAATAGATCGATTAATGGGACACGTCATTATGTACCCACTCTACAGCATCTTAACATTTAAATGTTAAAACTTTAGGCAGTAGTTACAGGAAAAGGTCTTGTGTTAAAAATGTTTTCCCTCTTGTTTTTAAATTCGTGACTGCATATTAGATGCCTTAATAATCAGTACATTCTGCACATACTTACTGATGTGACTTCTGCTTTCATTATCCGCTTTGATACGCCTCAAATCAGTGATAGCATCAATGCAAACAGTGGTAATATTTTTTAACTGTGAAAGCAAATGCCCTCATTTCTGAACATTCTAAGTGTTTCATTTAAATCAGAGACACCAAAAGTTTAGATGAATATTTCTCTAGAAAAGTTCTGTCTTGACTGACTCTCAAGACATCCATATTCTACTAAAGTATAAAGACCATACTGTATCACATATAGAAAGTTATTAATGAACTTCACTCATTTGAAATAGTATTTCAGTGCATGAGCTGCACGAGAATACAGCGATCATCTCATTATGAATCATTCATTACAATGTGTCTCATTCACACATGCACGCCATCATAACTGACTTTGTCTGCACAAAAAACAAGAGACCACAGAAAACCTTATTTTGCAGACATTTACATATATAAAGGCATTTACATGTTATTCACTGTAAGGAAAGAGAGGTGTGTGAGTTATTATGAGAACAAATGGGATGACTTGGACTTCTGGTGGTGAAATTCGAAATTATTGAGCTGGATAAAAGAGTCATGTCAGACAGATGAAAAGAAGCTGAGCTGCCTAATACTCTATAGAAAGAAACTGATCTCAAGACTGAACAGAAATCCTTAAGAATTTAGAATCATTTTGCAAAGACAAACTTTGGTTGATATTTGGTATTCTGGTATTTAATAAGTTATTCATTAAAAGGAATTAGAGAGGAATAATGGGAACAAATGGGATGACAGGGACCTCTGCTGGTGAAACTGGTATTACTAAACACAACAAAAAATATAAAGAACTGTATTGCCACAGAAATGGAACAATTGAAAATAATGGAAAAAAGGAAATTAGTAAAATCTTGTTTGTTCAAATTTATTCATTTAAAATATTGGTACCACCCAGCAATTTATGTTGATTTATGATTTCCTGAAAACCTTATTCTGCAGTCATTAAAGGGGTCATCGGATGCCCATTTTCCACAAGTTGATATGATTCTTTAGGGTCTTAATGAAAAGTCTATAATATACTTTGGTTAAAAATTCTCAATGGTAGTGTAAAACAACACCCCAAATTAATTAAAAACCACTGCATGGATTTTTATCATTATAGGGTAGATGTGTACATACACTGCCAACACACATTAATGTTCAAACAACATGTAAAAGTGAACCCCTTTAACAACTAGAAGCAACCTCACGTGACACAATATGAATTTCACATTCATGTAATTTATCTCTGTTTTTTTTTTTTTTTGTTTGTTTTTGGCTGCCTTCTGAAAACTCCTTTTGATAGATTGGTGGAGATATCGTTATTTGAGGCTCACAATTTATATGAAACACAATTTATTTATATATTTTGTCCTTTATGATCCTTAAAATAAATCTGTCCTAAATATTCTAAGTAAGTTTATTTTATTTAATCAGTAAGACTATTTAGTTTCATTAAAAATAAATAAATAGCAGAGTTGTAAACATAATTTTTGTTACAGTAGCAATGTTTTGGAAATCAAAAGTAAAGTTAGACAAACAGCAAAAAGAAATACTAATGAACTAAATGAATATATGTGATAAAAGGCATTTAAAGCAAGTAGGTGTGACAGTGAGGAAGAACACATCCCCGTTTCTATAGATAGTGTGACAAACAAATTTAAAAATCTTTCAGTTTTTTTGACAGTGTTTACTAAACCTAGTAACAAAAAAAGTTCATCAAATAAGTTGCAAAATTATGATTACGAGGAACAAAAAAAAAAAGAAAGAAAGAAAGAAAGAAAGAAAGAAAGAAAAACGAACAGAAAAAATTTCTGTTTCTGTGCCTTGCTTGTTTTTCTTTATATTTTCTCTTAGATGAACTTTGCGCAGTAATTGGACAGTGACTCGTCAACACCACAACATCGTGGAAGGTGTTCACACATATCAGCATATAATCATGAGGAACAGCCAAATTTGTGAAACCAGTGAAATAAGGTGATTATAGGCTGTTGTAATGAAGATGTTTTTCTTTCTGTGCTGTGTCTCATATCTTTTTAAGTATAGAATATATACAATTATGAAGACTACTGTCTTCATGCTTCATCTAAATTAGATGTTGATATAGTCAGACTATTTTTTTTTTTTTTACTCCAGTATACTGTAAAATTGTTATTCTTGTTGTAAAAGTTGTAAATGTTCTAACACACTCCAAGGTCCATCAATGCATAACTTTCTAAATGACTCATATTTGAACTTTAGGTCAAGTGCTTTAGGCTACAAGTGACAGTGAGGAACAGCACATCTCCTTTTCTACAGTAAGGGTGTCAAACAGTTTCCAAAATATTTCTTCACAAGCAATGGAGTCCAGATCAATGGAGATTGTTTTTTTTTTCTATTTTCTCTAAATAAACCCAATGACAACAACATAATTATAAGCAAAAAAAAAAAACATTTATTTAAAACATTTTAAATAACATTTATTGCTTTTCCTTACATTTTCTCCTAGATGAGCAATGCATTATCACCATATAGGATAGTGAATCATTATCACGAGGATATTGAGAAAGGTGTTCGAATAAATAAGAGTTTAATCGTGATGAATGGCACAACTGTTGAATCAGAAGAATACAAGATTTTAGGGTTGTGCCGATAGACGATAGTATCGTGTATCGACTATAGTCAGAGATATCGCCTGTTGCTGATAGCAAGACGATTATTATTATTATCCGTAAAAAATAGACTAGGCGCCTAACTTTAGCGATGCAGTGCAGAAAGCCGCTTCTGGGGCGCTTCAGAAAATTGCCTCGAGGTGGCTGGTATAAACACGCATTGACTAGATTGGCCGCGTTGCAGAGCCAGCGCCAGGACAACTTCATGGGGTGGTATTTAAATTTCTACAGGGGGCACAAATCACGGTGAGCAGGATGTTTCGGGTGGGAACCGTGCAATCTGTGGTTGCGTGCAGTTGCTGACACTCGCGAAAGTGTGCAATCGCCTTCTTATGCGCTTTTTTCCGGTTTTACTTTCACTTTTGAAAACGATCACGTTCAGCAAGGAGGGAAGAGGATGGAAAAGGTGGGCAAAGTAACTCGTTTTGGGGGGAACTGCCCCCCCTTCGCACCACAGACTTGTGCAGTCTAAATAAGAGGTAAGAGATTTATTCATCATTAGGGCTGCTGAGTTCGATACTTTTTAGGCACCGACCGAAATGCCTCGATACCATGGAGTGTCGAAAAACCTCTTGTCGTTAGGTACTAAACTTCAATACCTAAAGGGTTAATCTCGTCAAGGTCAGTGTGCCAATAAGCCTGCAGCACTAGGTGTGTTCGACTAGAAGCGGCGCCGCGGCTTTCACGGAATGCGCAGCAGCAAAAGTTCAACAAGCAAATAGGCTGACTGAGATTCTACCGGAAATACGTCAGCAGCGTTCGTGCATAGAGTCTATTTGAACTTTGAGCGCGGCTTGGTCGACGCAGCAACAAACCGTCCTCGCGCGGCGCATATGAAGCAGTCTGCTCTCTATAGCACTCTTGATCCTGCGCAGACCGCGACAAAGTCGAACACACCTGCTAGTTTACACCGGTTACACTCAGAGATGTGGCTCACATGTGAGGCTGTAGCGTGAAAGCATCACAGCCCCCTTAGATGTAAGGCTACGTTTACACTGATACTTTTTTTGTTTAAAAAATGAAAACAATCCTCATCCATACTGGCATTTCAGAAAAGATACCTGTCCATACTACACGACCGAAAGTGTGTGTTACGTGAACATTCACGAACACTGTAGCATGATGCTACATAAGACAATAAATAAGATTTATATTCCGCTTTTACTCAGAACCCATTTCAAACCACAATAACTGTGTTTGCAATAGCTTCCGTTTAATGTTGTTGAAATATGTTATGTCCTCTGAGTCAGAACAGCAACTGCAGAAGAGAGAAGGCATATAACGTTATACATACCGGCAGACGGCGCTGGAAGGTGCTAGTGTTTGTCAGTAAATTAGTGGAAAATGAATAGAAATTATGATTCTATCTGAGGTATGCATTTTAAAACGAACATGCCATAGTGTGAATGTAGCCTAACAGATGTGTAAACTGAAAACTTTTTGAGCTTTATTAAAATCATCTTCACTGATTTATTGTGTTGGATATATTTTGTCCCTTTGTGCAGTGAGCTCAGGAGTCTTTGAATGTGTATAAACGTCAAATAAGCTGAAAAAAATATTTTGAGATAATGTAACCTTGTTAAAATTGATTTAATAAAATTAGTATCGAAAAAAGTATTGTTCAGGAACAGGTATTGAAGTCAAGGTATCGGTATTGTCACTGATATCGAAAATTTTTTAACAATACCCAGCCCTATTCATCATACAGTGATGCAACTATTGTATTCACCTATTTAAAAACATTAAAGTTTTTAAATATGCTTTTATGTTGAAATAACTTCACATTCAATCTTCAAATAAATGTAGAAACAACATAAAGACAGCATATTTTTAATATTTGTTGAAATATTGACTCAAGGCCAGTATCACTAATACCAATACTGCTGATGTCTCTAGGAAATTGTTTTCTTTTTTCTAATATCTAACCATTCACTACAGCCATTCAACAATCCAGTATAGTTTAGTTTTCTCACTAGCGAGGTAATAACCGTGTGGTTCTTGAACAGATGAATTTATAGTTTCACTATTAGTAGAGACTCTGCTGCCACAAACTGTTGAGAGAAGCACAGACTCACAGAGTTAATTCACACCCCAATGAGCTTCTGTTAAGCACATTGACAAATTGGCCTTGTATCATGGAGAGGACAGCCAACATGATTCAATATAGACTTTCCTGTCCATTTTTAAGTCTGTGAAAATCAGTGTAGTCTGTGTAATGACATACTTTGTAATAGTTAAAGAATTTTGTTGACTGACAGAGACCTGCTTTTCAAGTCCACGTAATCAGTCATGCATCTTTGTTTTCCCCATAGAAGTTGGTTTTCCTTTCTGTTTGTTTTTCATCTTGCATCAGTCTTAAATACAGCCCTAAATAAAAATAATTTTCTTTGTGTAACATGTTTGAAATGTGGACTGCAGCATTGGCAAGGACAGTCATCATAGTTTCACTTACCTAATGTATTGTGTCTGCGTGGACAGAACTGTCACCTGACTTCACAGCAATGAAAATCTCAAGTCCTTTCTGTGTGGAATTTGTATGTTCCTCCTGTTTTGTTAAGATACTGTATTTTGAAGACCAACAAGCTAACATCACTGTTGAAAAACTGCTACACTGCTACCTTCAATACATTTTTCTTCCCACAAAAACTCTGGTCAAGCTTACTTATTTTATGCGTTAGAGAAGTCTTTGGCGAGCCACACAAATGTGAATTTAAATATGAAATATGAATGTACCTAATTATGCTTATTCATATGAACTATGATATGATTTCATATTACAAAATAGAAACAAACACATCGTTATTTATATAAAGCCAATTATTTATAAAAGGAGAAGTCCACTTCCAAAACAAGATTCACATATAATGTACTCACCCCCTTGTCATCCAAGATATTTGTCTTTCTTTCTTTAGTCCTAAAGAAATTATGTTTTTGAGGAAAACATTTAAGCATTTTTCTCCATATAATGGACTGATATGGTGCCCCGATTTTGAACTTCCAAAATGCAGTTTAAATGCAGCTTCATACGATCCCAAATGCGGTAGTAAAGATACCAGCCGAGAAAGAAGGGTCTTATCTAGCGTAACAATCGGTTATTTTCATAAAAATAATACAATTTATATACTTTTTAATGTCAAACGCTCATCTTGTCTTACTCTCCCTGAACTTTTTTTTCCGGTTCATGACAGTTAGGGTATGTCGAAAAACTCCCATCTCATGTTCTCCCTCAACATCAAAATGGTCCTATATTGCTGTTTTACCTATTTTGTTAAAGGTGTTTGATCTTCTTTGCATGTTCACTTTGCAAAGACTGGGTCGGTACTTCTGCAGCGATGTAGGATGATTTTGAAATTATTTTTGAAGTTGAGGGAGAAAATACAATTGGAGTTTTTCGACATACCCTAACTGCCTTGAGCCAGAATACACAGAGTTCAGGGAGAGTAAGACAAGATGAGTGTTTGAGATTAAAAAGTATTTAAATAGTATTTTTTTAATGAATATAACTGTTTTAGTTTGCTAGATAAGACCCTTCTTCTTCGGCTGGGATCGTTTACAACCGCATTTGGGATCGTTTGAAGCCGCATTTAAACTGCATTTTGGAAGTTCGATATCAGGGCACCATATCAGTCCATTATATGGAGAAAAAAACCTGGAATGTTTTCCTCAAAATGTTTTCCTTTAATTATATGCTATAATCTAATAAATGGAAATCTGACTGAACTAAACATATTCTCTTAAAGTTAAAGTTCTTTAAATTACAAACCAGTATGTGATTAAGTAGACATCTTGACGTTGAGATGAAAATTTCCCCAGGAAGACAATAACAGAACATGTTTACTGTAATGTCTGTTATAATTTACGTAAAATATCACACATAATATTTGGCAATATTATTGACTTTACTGCACAGACACAATTGGATGAGAACTGAACTGAGCTGGATGATGACATCACTGTTTCTCCAGAGATGCTTTATAAATTATCTGAACTCATACAGTTAAACTGAACTGAATCATCAATGAACTGACATTAACTGAAAAATCATTGTTTACTATTGTCCTCTTTTTAAAGCTTTTTAAAGAATTAAACTTTGTTTGCTGTTATACTGTAGAACTTTAAAACTTGAAGTTTAACTACAGTCCTGAATTGTATGTATGTTTTGAAATTAACTACAGTCCTGAATTGTATGTATTGTATGTTTACTTACAGACTGTAACGCCACGCCAGCAGAGGGAGCCCTCACCTACTGACTGACTGTTGCTGCTCCCTCTGCTGCTTCGCTGGTAGCTTCCTGTTTGGCAGCCATTAAAGGCAGGCCATGCCAAACAGACACTCGCGAAGTATTGTTTTGCTCATGCGGACTCTACCAAGCGTTTTTCCCTGTTTCCTTTGCCCTGTTTTTGTCTTTTCACGGTTTTGTTTCTTGATCATAGTTTTGTCTTTGTTTTGCCATAGTTCTGTCTGGTTTCATTTCCTTGTTTATTTGTTACCTTTCGGACTGCTCTCCCTGGTTTTGGACTCTGCCTGTTTCCTGGATTTACGCTCTTGCCTTGCCCTGGATATTCCTGTTTGTTTGGTTATCGACCCTGCCTGTCTTGACTACGATCTGTTAATAAAGCTCGCGATTGGATCTTACACGCTTCTCACGAGTCCTCATTACAGAATACTTCGCCCCCCCGAGATCCAGCGGCTTTTTGGAATACAGATCATCATGGACCCTGCATCACGCCTCATCAGTCTCCGCCAAGGTAACCTGTCTATAGAAGATTATGTTGTGGACTTTTGCGAACTATGTCATAAGGTGGATTTCAATGATGTGGCACTCAAGGACATTTTTCGTAATGGACTAAACAATCCGATTCGTTCTGGCCTACCTGGAGGGAAAATTCACTGGTCGTTGGAACAGTACATTGACTTTGCCCTCCGGTTGGCTGGATCGCCATTTACTGTGGGGGTAGCTGATGAGGAACCCTGCTATCCCCCAGTATCAGCCAAACCTGTGAATTTTTCAATCATGTCAGAGGCCTATCATGCCAAGCCACAGCCTGCTAACGTCACGTCTGCCAAGCCACGGCCTGCTCACGCCATACCTGCCGCTCCAAGGCCTGTTCACGTCACGTCTGCCGCTCCAGGGCCTGCTCACGCCAAGCCTGCCGCTCCAGGGCCTGCTCACGTCAAGCCTGCCGCTCCAGGGCCTGCACCTGTCATGGCCGCCCGTCCAGAGTCTGCACCTGTCATGGCCGCCCATCCAGAGTCTGCACCTGTCATGGCTACCCTCCTACAACCAGCTCACAAGATGGCTGCTATCTCCAAGCCAGTCCACAAGATGGCCGCCATCCCAGAACCAGTGCACAAGATGGCCGCCTTCCCAGAGCCAGTCCACAAGATGGCTGCCGTCCCTGAGCCAGTCCACAAAATGGCCGCCACCCCCAAGCCAGTTCACAAGATGGCCGCCATCCCAGAGCCACTCCACAAGATGGTCGCTGTCTTCAAGCCACGATTCATGATGGCACACGTACTGGACTCACCCCTAATGGCTGTATGGGCAGCTAAAATGACAGCTACTGTTCCTGTACCAAGTCAAGCTGCAGAACCAAGTCAAGCTGCAGAACCAAGTCAAGCCACAGTTGCTGCTCCAGGGTCAAAAGCTTCCGAGTCCAGTCGAGTTCCAGGGTCAAGTCAGGTTTCCAAGTCCAGTCAGGCTTCCAAGTCAAGTCGAGTTCCAGGGTCAAGTCAAGTTTCCAAGTCCAGTCAGGCTTCCAAGTCAAGTCCAGTTCCAGGGTCAAGTCCAGCTACAGCGTCCGGCCAAGCTACAGCGTCCGGCCAAGCTACAGCGTCCGGCCAAGCTACAGCGTCCGGCCAAGCTACAGAGCCCGGTCAAGCTTCAGAGCCCGGTCAAGCTTCAGAGCCCGGTCAAGCAACAGAGTCAGGTCAAGCAACAGAGTCAAGTCAAGCAACAGAGTCAAGTCAAGCAACAGAGTCAAGTCAAGCAACAGAGTCAGGTCAAGCAACAGAGTCAAGTCAAGCAACAGAGTCAAGTCAAGCCAACGCTGCTGTTCCCCATGAACCAAGCCAAGTCACAGCTGTATTCCACGAACCAAGCCAAGATACAGCTGTTATTCCCCATGAGTCAAGCCAAGTTACAGCTGTGTCCCACGAGTCAAGCCACGTCACAGCTGTGTCCCACGAGTCAAGCCACGTCACAGCTGTGTCCCACGAGTCAAGCCACGTCACAGCTGTGTCCCACGAGTCAAGCCACGTCACAGCTGTGTCCCACGAGTCAAGCCACGTCACAGCTGTTCTCCATGAGTCAAGTCAAGACACAGCTGTTACTCTCCACGAACCAAGCCAAGTCACAGCTGTGCCCCACGAGTCAAGCCAAGTCACAGCTGTGCCCCACGAGTCAAGCCAAGTCACAGCTGTGCCCCCCGAGCCAAGCCATGTCGTTCCTGAGCCAAGCCATGTCGTTCCTGAGCCAAGCCATGTCGTTCCTGAGCCAAGCCATGTCGTTCCTGAGCCAAGCCATGTCGTTCCTGAGCCAAGCCATGTTGTTCCTGAGTCAATCCACGTTACAGCAAATCTTCACAAGCCAAGTCAAGTTGCTGCTATTGTCCCTGAGCCAAGTCACGTCACAGTTAACCTTCAGAAGCCAGGTCAAGTCACAGCTGGACTGCACAAGCCAGGTCAAGTCACCGCCGTTCTTCCCGACTCAAGTCAAGTCACTGCCGTTCTTTCCGAGTCAAGTCTGGCCACGGCAGGCCTCCCCGAGTCAAAGCAAGAAACTGTTGTCCCAAGCCACGCAGAGCCCACGCTCCCAAGCCACGCAGAGCCCACGCTCCCAAGCCACGCAGAGCCCACGCTCCCAAGCCACGCAGAGCCCACGCTCCCAAGCCACGCAGAGCCTACATTCACAAGCCACAAGCCCATAACATCCACACCCTCAAGGTCACCAGACATCCCACTATCTACTGTGCTGCCTGTAATGGCCGTAGCCATTTTCAGTGTGTGGGCTGCACACTGTGTTCCAGAGGCCTCGCCTGTCCACGAGTCTACGCCAGAGGTCTCTTCTGTCAAGGAGGTGGCGCCCATTTATGAACTCCCTGCCACACCTGCCCAAGCATCTGCGCCCATGCCCCCAGAGGTGTCAGCGCAAGCTGTAGATCCTCCTATGGGGGCGGCGTCCTCCTATGAACTCTCTCTCTGTCCTGTCACGACCAGGGAGACCTATCACGAACCCTCTGCCTGTCATGTCACAGCCAAGAAGGCCTACCATGAACTCTCTGACCGCCATGTCACAGCCAAGAAGGCCTACAATGAACTCTCTGCCTGTCATGCCACGGCCAAGGTGGTCGTCCGTGATCACACCGCCCTGCTATGGATGTCACTAATTCCACTATGGATATCTCTGCTCCTGTCTGCTCTGCCTGCTCTGCCTGTCCTGCAATGGCTCCCTGTTATGCCTGCTCCGCCAACCTCGCCATGGCTTCCTGTTCTGCCTGCCCTGCTTGCCCTGCCATGGCTTCCTGCTCTGCCTGCCTCGCCATGGCTCCTTGCTATGCCTGCTCTGCCTGCCCCGCCATGGCTTCCTGCTCTGCCTGCCCCGCCATGGCTGCCTGCTCTGCCTGCCCCGCCATGGCTGCCTGCTCTGCCTGCTCCGCCATGGCTGCCTGCTCTGCCTGCCCCGCCATGGCTACCGGCTCTCCCTGCTCTCCCTGCTCCAGTGTTCCACTGTCTGCCATTGCTCCACGGCCCAGGCCCTCCAGTGTTCCACTGTCTGCCATTGCTCCACGGCCCAGGTCCTCCAAGGATCCACTGTCTGCCACTGATCCACAGTCCAGGTCCTCCAGTGCTTCACTGTCTGCCACTGCTCCATGGCCCAGGTCCTCCAGTGCTTCACTGTCTGCCTCTGCTCCATAGTCCAGGTCCTCCAGTACTTCACTGTCTGTCCCTGCTCCACGATCCAGGCCCACTTCCTCTACATGGACCTGGCCCTCCGTCCCACCCCCTGTTTTGCCTCTGTTCCCCCACCCTCCTGGACTGTTGTTGTCTGAGCGCCAGGAGTCGCTCCTAGGGGGGGGGATTCTGTAACGCCACGCCAGCAGAGGGAGCCCTCACCTACTGACTGACTGTTGCTGCTCCCTCTGCTGCTTCGCTGGTAGCTTCCTGTTTGGCAGCCATTAAAGGCAGGCCATGCCAAACAGACACTCGCGAAGTATTGTTTTGCTCATGCGGACTCTACCAAGCGTTTTTCCCTGTTTCCTTTGCCCTGTTTTTGTCTTTTCACGGTTTTGTTTCTTGATCATAGTTTTGTCTTTGTTTTGCCATAGTTCTGTCTGGTTTCATTTCCTTGTTTATTTGTTACCTTTCGGACTGCTCTCCCTGGTTTTGGACTCTGCCTGTTTCCTGGATTTACGCTCTTGCCTTGCCCTGGATATTCCTGTTTGTTTGGTTATCGACCCTGCCTGTCTTGACTACGATCTGTTAATAAAGCTCGCGATTGGATCTTACACGCTTCTCACGAGTCCTCATTACACAGACTTACCAAAAAAAGAATTAACCAGATATTCCAGTCTCTTCTGACAGACAATAGTCGCCACATTTTTCCTTGAAACATTCCAAAAAACAAATTCATGAACCACATTAGTATTTTAATTGTCATTCTACAGTTCATGAAAAAAAAACATATTTTTAAAGAATGACTGATTGTAATGAAATATTTGAGGAATGGTTTTATGGTAAATGGAGATTACATGTATTATATGTATCTTTCTTGTCCTTTATTTCTGTTTCTTACTTGGGTTACTCTGAAACCTTCCTACCGACAAGTGGGCGGAGCTGTTATCATATGAGACGTACAGATATTTCTGTAGGAAACAAGTCGGTTCAGAAAGTGAGTCACAAAGTGCCAGTGAAGAGGAGCATTAGCAAAGAAAATGGTAAGGAAATAAACGTCTTAAATATCTAGTTTTCTTTTATATAATTAATGAGACCATTTGGTTTCATTTTTTTTTATAGAAAAAAAAAACAAAAAACAGGGTTGTGATTGTAAATGTAATTTTCTTACCAAACTTCTAGGCAACAACATCCTGTAATAAATGTGGGTTGATTAAAAACTACTATGGATCATTACCGTATGTATTTGTTTCAGATGAGTTATTGGACTTTTAATGTGCATAGAAATATGTTTTTTACCTGTGAAGTTATATGTCTAAATGAACAAATTCCAAGCTTTATCAGTGCATGATCAATGCATAACTTCTTACATGACCCATTTTTTTAAACTTAAGGTTAAAATGCAAGTGTGACCCTGAAGAACAGCCCTCCCCTTTTTCTCTGGTAAGAATTCCAAAATAATAATAATGTTTTGAATTTGTTTATATTTTCTGTTTACATTTTAGCACATTTGCTGTGTTTTTGTCACTTCTATTAGTTTATTTTTTCTGTATGTAGTTTTTATTAACTTGTATTTCAGTTGTAGTTATTTTAGTATATCAAGATAAACTAAAAGAAAATGAGAAATGTTAATGTGATAGAGCTGTAATAAAATAAGTTTGTATATATATATATATATATATGTGTGTGCGTGTGTGTGTGTGTGTCATTTTTATGTGTGTAATTTTTTTTTAGTTAACTATAACAACCCTCGATGAGTATGAGCATAAAAACACTTTTACATGACCTTATATTTTTATTTTCATTTAGATGAGCAATGCGCTGGTTGCATCACACAGTAACACAAACATGGTTGTACCAAGAAATGGGGCAATGACTCGACATCACAAAGATTTGGAGCGAGGCATTCAAACATATCAACGTGTAGTTATGAAGAACGGCAGAGCTGTTGAATCCGAAGAATACAAGTTTTATTCAACTGATTAAAGGCTACTTGAAAAAATGAAGAAAAGCCATTTTAATGTAATTAAAATGTGGGGTCTTTCTGTGCTGAAATATAGAATTGTTGTATAGATTGTTGTCTTTATGCTTCATCTAAATTAGAAGATCATACTGTCTAGTAACTATTTGCTTTACTGTTCTTGTACGTTGCTTTACTATATACTGCTGTGTATTCTCAGTGATTTCTTTTGTCAATAAACTCAGTTGGAAGTCCAAAATGTGTTAACATGTTGCTATTAAAACAGAAATTAAACTTTGAGATGAACTAGTATCATCTTCTTTCATGGACCCCAAAATTGGAACAAATCACTTGATCACTATTACATTTCCCACCATTAACAATAAATCCATCCCACCTATTTTTGTGTTTTAATTTTCTCATGCAGGTAAATGTGATTGAGTAAGAGACCATGATGATATACTGTTTATTCAAAAGTATGGTTCTCATGGTTTTGGTATTGACATGGACGATAGTCCATGAAAAAAAAAATAATAATAACCTGACCTCAAGAATCCTAAAAAGACTGCACAGAAAACAAGAAAGCACCAAAATTATTTACTTACAAGCTTATTACAAGGAATTAGAGATTTGTGATAAATTATGGGTCTTTCGATTTCCAGGTAAGACTGAAACATGCCTAAATATGTATTGTTCGAGCAATGAACAGAAAGTAAATTGTTTTCTAGTGTGTTTGGTAAACACAAGTTCCCTCATTTTATTATTCTGTAACTTAATAAAAGGGCTAACTGTCTTATTTTCTAGGTTTATTTACTAAAATGAAACTACTTCTTGTGTTTCCTCATATTTTTCTTGAAGTAATGCAATGGTTCTATCATACAGTAATAACATGATCATACCAAGAAATGGCTTCACAGCTCACCATTACAACAACATAGAGGATGGCTTTCAAATCTATCAACATACAAACATGCAAAAAATGATTTAAGCAATCGATTGGTATTCAAATGAATAATGTCTCCTAAAAATGTCATGTTTCTCACTTAATGTAAATATTTGTTTGGGACATGATGTGCTGTCATTGGTATGGTAGAGACCTCTGGTGGTGGAACTGAGAATTTATGATGGTGCATATTTGTGGTAAGAGAGATGTGAGGGAGTATATGGAATATACATGTAAATAATTCCAAAAAAATATATGGAATAACTTCAAATGTTTGAAATGGTAATTTCCAGGCTTAGGAAAAGCATGTAAATGAGTATAAACGTAAAAAGTCATGGACATTCTGCTCTTAAATATTTCATCAGCTAGATTTAGATTTTTCTTTTGAAAAGGCCCTGCAGGAATCTCTGTTGAATGATTTCCTGAAACCTCGAACCTGTAAACACTAAGAACCGCAAAAGCAAACTTCATTGGTCGAAAAGTGTAGGAATCCTGAAAGTGGGCGGCTTAAAGAGAATCACTGCCCTCACAAGGCATTTTGCAGTAAATGCATGAAACATTTGAAGTAAAATCCATCTGAACTAGAGACATGCTGAGCTTCTGTTAACTTAAAAATACCTTCAGTGAACAACTTTTAATGAATTTTTAAAGGCTTATTTCCTTTTTCTTTTACTATTAGAAACACTACTGGTCACTGATAGTTTGTGTCGATCATCTGGTGTCTTTTTTTGTCTGACTGGACAATTATAGTGGTAAGAACAATTTAATTACATTTTACATCACCGATTCAGTCTGTTTATGAATTTGAATAGCTTGTAACGCCAACTGTACTATTTTTATATGTACATTTACATAAGTAAATATAATGTCCTGATGAATATAGAAATTGCTATTATGTGATTATGATAGAATCAGGTCAAATTCAATTTATCACTCATCCATTTTTGAGGTTCTGTAATTGGTTTATGTATGTCTTTTTTTTTTAATCCATGCATGCTCTTGATTGCTTTTAAATTTTAAACCTTAGTGAAAATATAGTTTCTGAATTAATTTTTTGAACCTTTAATGCAAAATATTTACAGTAGGTAGTTAAGCATAATGTCTTTAAGAAGATTTACAACAGTACTAATACTCTTTACAAAAGTTAACAACCCTGATTTGAGGCTTGACAAAGTGCAAAATGAAAGCAAAAATCACATCAGTGAATATGTGCAGCATGAACTGACTCTTAAGACATCTTTCTGTTGGGAATTTAAAAACAAGAGGGGCAACATTTTTTACACTTTTCCTGTAAGTAACTGTCACTCCCATTTTTGAAGACAGACATAAAAATGCACTATCCAGACTTAAATTATTATAATTCATGAATGAAAACATTTTGTAATATGATTTTGATGTACATTTTCCATGGTAATGCAATGTCTGATTTTAAAATGCATTTCAAAGGATGAATTTTGAGATTTTAAGTTTTGAACTGATATATAATTTCTTATGATTTCTAAAGTGTGATAGGGAAAAAGGCAACGAAGAAAGTCTTTTGTGACAAAGGTCAGAACTCATGTTATGATGTAGATTTTTTAGGTTGCACTCTTGACATATATTAATCTATTACTTTTCCTACATGATTTGTAACACAGAAATATGGTAAAATATCTATTTAGGAGTCTTAGACCTTTCCAACGATGTATAGTTTGTCGTGATTAGATTAGGATTTATTTGTAATATGGTGAAGTAGACTTAGGCGTCCCACAGGGTGGACGGTGACAGTTAAAGGGTTAACACAGATAAGTTAAAATGCTGTAATCAGAGGGGTTAAAAACTGAACACAACATGACAACGCAACACTTTGAAATGTACTAAATGCATAAAGACTGTATAAAGTTTCTAAAAGTGAGATATAATTATTATGGCTTCCCTATTTGCCTCCTTCCCAATTTGTTATGCAAATGAGTGTTTATTCATTCAAAGATACATAATTTAGTTGTAACACTGAGGAAAAAACATAAATCAATCAGAAATGAATTTAATTACAGTCAAATAATTAAACAATGAATTAATTTGGATTTTTCATCGTTTCTCCAGATGGCTTTTTCAGCTGCTACTTATGCTAAAGGAAACTTTGGAAAGGTCTATAAAGTGAAACTTGGAAATACCCACGCAGCTCTTAAGAAAGTGCCTTCGACTGCTGTATCTAAACAAGAAATTCAGAAAGAGAAAAATATATATTGGTGAGTATTTGTATAAATGCCAATTTATTTATTTTTTATTTTTTTAATTTAATTAATTTTTTTTATTATTTTTATTATTATTATTTGTGCTAAGACAGACTACACAAATCTGTTCTGTTCATGAATCGGCAGAATAAATATTGAATAAGTTTATGTGGAAAAAATTAAGAAATTGAAAATTCATTGAAATCATTGAAAACTGAGAAAACACGCTGTAAAAAGTGATGTTTATTTAACTTTAAAAAAAATTGAGGAAACCTGTTGCCTTAAAATTGTTAATGAAATAATAATAATTTTTAAAAAAAGTTAAGTGAATCGTCATGTTCAATTAACTTATTTTTTTAAATTATTATTTTCTTAATCATTTTAAGGCAGTGGGTTTTCTTAATTTTTTTTTAAGTTAAGTCAACTTATCTAACAGGAAAAGGTTTACTATTTAATATAATGTAATGTGAGCAATTACTGTTTTACAAATTTACATATAGCCTAATAAAAAAAGAAGTTAGACATTTTAACCGTATTGCCGATTGTGATATTTCATATTTGGCACATGTTATTATTACTGTTACTGTAGGTCACTGAGTCATTCCAATGTGGTAAAGCTCCTGGCAGAACCCTGGTTGGATTCTCAGGGCATGTGGAATATCCCATTGGAATTAATCTCTGGGAAAACTCTGGAAAAGCTTATGTTTAGCCCACAACCATGCATGCAGGTACTGTTAAAAATTACATTTCAATTCATCTTTTCTTTTTCTTTTTTTTAAATTTCAACTGATAACAGATTTATCCTAAACTTGGTGAAACACTGTTAAAATTCAAGAATGCTTAAATAAAAATAAGAAAAATCAATATCAATGTACAAATGTGCTTTATGAACTAAAACAGTCAGTTATAGAAAATAGCTAATAGATAAAATAGATAGATTTATCTAGATTTATCTAATAGATAAAAATATTCAGTCTATCATTTTTAACACCTAATTATTCAGAAAGCCACACAATTTAAAATGACAACAACAACAAAAAAATTACTTGTGCACAAAACATAATTTACAGGTCAAGCCACAACCATTAATGATATATTATATGATATATTTGATTTTGACAAATGCGAGTTGTGCTAATAGCTATTTTTTATTTTCTTTCTCAGCTGACGAAGCCTGTCATGATCACTATTATCAAAGGCATGTGTGAAGGCCTCACTTATATGCACAGCAAGAATATCGTTCACCAGGACCTCAAGCCTGACAACATCATGGTGAGTTAATGAAGGTTTTTTCTGGCTGTGAAACATAATTTCTGGCAAAAAAATGCATGTGAAAACAAATGCCCATAAACACTAAACATTTTAAAAATAATTCTAAGCAAATGTTCTGTTTAAAATGATGAAGAATATTTCTCTAGAAATTTTATTTGTTTATTTAAATAAAGATATTTAAATAATGATGATATTTCACAATTTTTACTGTATTTATTATTAAATAAATGTAGCCTTGGTGAGCAAAAAAGACATTTAAAAACATAAAAATTTTACCAATCCCAAACTTTTGACTAGCGTGTATTAGGAGAAATTATATATATAATAGCTCTAGCATTTAAATGGTTTCAAAAATGAACTGGTTGCATGGGGAAATGGCTATCATCTCATTACTCTTTTTATTAAAAATAAATAAATTAATAAAATCAACAAATATGAATTTCATGAACTCTAGAAGAAAATACAGCTGAATCATTATAATGTGTCTCATTCAAGCATTTATCGTCATTTAATCTCTTTACAGGTGGAATACAACACTTACCGGGCCGTCATAATTGATTTAGGCCTCGCCAGATTCCAAAAGAACGGGTTCTGCTTTGGTGTAGAAGGAGGCAATTTGTGTTACTCTGCCCCGGAGATTTTCCTAGGGAAACACAGAGACCAGTACTCTGATGTGTGGGCGATGGGTAAAATCATAGCAGAGCTCCTGATCGTGCCCAGAGCGAGACTCCCTCCAACCATCAGCACTATCTATGTGTTTGGAGCCATGGGTATGAATCCTTACAGTTTCCCTGTCTCTAGAATGGTGGACGGATTTGTTATGTTCAGACCTACAATGCAACAGATCTTAGGAGATATTCTTCAAGCAGGGAAGAGGTGGATTAGGATTAGCAGCATTTTAGGAAATATGGGAATAGCTATGTAAATGATTCTCAACTTTTAATGTATTTTTTTCAAAAAAAAAAAAAAACGTTTTACTGTATTTTTCCCGAGATTTATGCAAAATGATTATATGGATTATATGTTTTGCAGTACATGTATATCAATTATGATCAGACTCTGATTAGTGGAATAAAAAAATGTTTTATTTGAAAACAATGTTGGAATAGCTATCTGTTGTTCATTTTAATATATTGGTTGATGAGTAATGAGTTGATTTTACTAATTTGATTGAAATGTAAGGTGTTTATTTGCCATAGAAATAAAAACCCATTGATACGTTCGGTCTGTATTGACATGTTTCACTTTCAGAAGTTTTGAGATGTAACAGCTTAGAAGATGTTTTTTTTTATGCCTCAGAAAACTCAAAGGAGATCTCGTGTGTGTTTCATTTATTTATCAGCTTTGTTTCAGATGTTTCTCTTTAAAAAACGTAGAAATGTGGAAAGTGCAAATTATTTGCAGTTTGTAGTTTCACCACTAGAGGGTGTATTCAAGCACAAAAAATAAGTTATCAAACGTTTCAATTGTAGCCACATTGGTTTAAATGTAGATCATGTTGTAACACACACACACACAGGGGCGTAGCAACTGGGGGGGGGCCGGGGGGCACACATCCCCCTCACTTTTAGAAACAGGTGATTCTGTCCCCCGCACTTTTGTTGACCTAGCGCCCGTGTTCTCTGATTTGTTAATTAGATTTGAGTGAACTAACGTTTAGCCAATCACAGCGCGAATCTCTTGGGCGTCTGCCATGAGCTTCAAATCTGGTTGCTCTTGTGAATTTTCGTTCGTTCACCCACTTGGCTGTCGGGGGTAAAATGCACCCTAGAAAAAAGCAGAGGACGATTACATCCTTTTTTCAAACACACAATGTGAGTATGTGTTACAGAATGTCGCGATGACACGAATCACACGTTTCCATGTCATGATTTAACGTCGAAAGACAACAGAACCTGTTCTGTGTACCTCGTCATGTTGCGCCGAATTCAGTGCGTGTTCAATGCTTTCCTACTTGTTGCTTTGGGTAAAAGCGCCTGGTAAATGAGACATAACAGATTATCGGGTTCTGCTGTCTTTTGTTGCCCACGTGCTGCTCGCGTCCAGAGTAGAATTGTCCTTTCAAATCAAATTTGTTTTGCAACGAATATCTTATCATACTTTAGTCTATTAATTCATTACTACTGTGGAACAAATTGCTAATATTTTAAGAAAATATACATTAATTTGTTTTCTTATACATTTAAATAATTCAGCATCTTCCATTTTATGTTCCAGTTTTTAAATAAAATTAGCTTCATGTCATACTTGATCAAATTAGTCTTTTAATTCATTGCTGCCATGTCCTAATTGGTGTATAGGAAAGACAGGCTGCGAAGTCAATGACAGAGAGAGGGGAGGACAATTGCTCGACCTCTCCAGAATGTGTACAGGTGAGATTTTATAAAAAAAAAAAAAAAGAGGACTGACTATTTTAAGGCAGTGTTTTCTTAAATGGAAATAATTGCCAATAGTTTAAGGAATTATGCATTAATTTATTTCCTTAAACATTTAAATAATTCAACTTTTTTTTTTTGTGTTCAAGTTTTTAAATAAAATTAGCTTTATGTCATACTTGATCAAATTTCAAAACTCATTTAACACTTTTTTTTCCAACTGTTAAGTAGTAAGATAAACATTGTTCAAGTGTAGTGTAAATTAAATATTGTAAATATCATAAAATATATTTTTCATATAATTTTCTACATAAAAATTATAGATTTCCACAGTGGTCTTAAAGTCCAAGTCCTGCAGAAATTTAATTTATTTTTTCTTATGTATTTTTATGAGTATGATTTCACAGAAATAGGTTCATGTAAGTTATCCTGGCATCTTCCTCAAATTGCCACTTTGGTGCTGTAAAATGCCCATTGTTCTTCTGTTTAGAATTTTCTATCGCCCTACACCTACCCTACACCTAAACCTAGCCCTCACAGGAGACTGTGCACACTTTTTGAATTTCATAAAACACTGTTTAGTATGTTTTTTAAGCCTTTTGTTTTACGGGGACACAGGAAGTGTCCTCATAAACCATGTTTACGTTGTAGTACCCATGTCATTATACACATTTGTGTCCTCATAAACCACAAATGCCAGAACAAAACCGCATGAAAGGGTGTGATTTTAGTGTTTGAGTTTCTTTGTGTTTCTAAGACATCTTCAGAATGTGTTTTCCTCTTGCCATGTTAAAGAAACTTGTCCATTTACAAAAATACATTCTTTGCTACATTCTTGCATGTTTCTTGTTTTTCCTCAACCTGTTTGATAACATTTCCCAGAAGTCAAAAGGGACTAAAACACGGTTTTATACATAGGAAGATCTACAGCATGATTTTCATTAAATAATGATGAGAGAATCTACTCTAAAAAATGCTGGGATATTTTTTAACCCAAAGTCTGTGTTCAGCCCGTTGGGTCATTTTATTAGGTTGTTTTTAATATTTTTTACCCAGGTGCTGGGTAGTTTTTCTGTAAGTTGCTGGGTCATTTTTAACGCTAGGCTATTTTTTCTACCCAACCGCTGGGTTGAGCCCAGCAACCCAGCTGCTGAGTTACAGTCGGTCTCATTGGAGTCAGTAACTGCATCTTTCAGCTACGAGTGAAACGCGAGGCCACGGTCTGAAGTTCGCAGTTAACCCGGCGAACAGCAGCCCTTTACCAGCTCAGATTTCAGCAACACCCCGGCATGAGAATTAGTGCCATCTCGGTAAAAAGCGATAACAGAGAACGGTTGAATACAGCAAAATATGTAATATTGTAAACTATGCTGTATTCACCCAAATAAATTCAGTTTGTCTTGTATTTTGTCCATGTGTTCTTGCTTAATCATAAATTTTCATCTTTTGATTATTGCTGTTGCCTCTAGTAATTCTGCGTGTTTTAATAAATTCCAGTTCATTTTAAACCAGCAATTTAATAATTTTTAAACAATAGTTGACTCAAATAAAATAACCGAGTATGTTTTGTAAAAACATTTAACCCAACCAGCTGGGTCAAAGTAACCCAGCATGTGTTCTGTCCAATATTTACCCAGCGCTGGGTTGCCAAATAACCCAAGTTGGGTTGTTTTTAACCCATCATTTTTTTAAGAGTGTATCTGTCTGTATACTATTAGAACTAAAATAAAATAAAAAATAAAAAATAATAATAAAAAAAACTTTCTTTCTTAATGAATGAATAAATGATTTTTTTTTTTTTTTTTTTTTTACCTTATTCCAAAGCACATCTTCAACTTTGGCGAAAGTAAGAAAAATTGAACTCCCACATTTAAATGAACTAATCCCACCTGTGTCTAATTAACTCATTAGTTCTACAGGATACAGGGTGAATTCAATGGCATTAGCCTAATTCTGATAGAAGCAGACTTAGTTTACTTCACTGTGGTTTTCTACTCTTGTGATATATGTAAATTCATATTTATTGTGTTAAGTAGTGTGATGGTTAATTAAATCCTGTCACAGTTTTCCATATACCCATGACAAGCATAAATAATGTGCAATACACTCTCAAAAATAAAGCTTCCAAAAGGATGTTTTTGCAGTGATGCCATAGAAGAACCATTTTTGGTTCCCCAAAGAACCTTTCTGTGAACAGTTCCTAAAAGAAACATGTTGAAAAACATTTTAAAAATCAGAAAAACTCTTTTTTAACTATAAAGAGCTTTTTCTGCATTTGAAAGGTTCCATTAATGTTCAAGATTCTTCATATAACCACTGATGCCAATAAAGAACCTTTATTTTTAAGAGTGTATGATTAAATCCAGCTAAAATGTTGCAATAAATTAGGACAGCACTAAGCGTTTTTGCAGTACATTCCATTCTTTACAGTACCATTTAATCCAGTACTTTATTTGCAGTTCGTTTATCCGACCAGCAGAGGGTGTGTGCGAACGCTTTGTAAAACAAAAATCAGCGAAAATACTTTCAGTTTAAAGTGCAATTCTGTGAAGGAAAATGTGTTTATTATCATTGTATTTAGATGATAATTTCACCTATATCAAAACAGATCACATTTAACAAAAGAAATGCCGTTGTCTGCTACGGAAAATAAATAAATAAATAAATGCAACCTCTAACCTCAAAAGCACGTTTTGCACCTGTGTGACACAAATCACTTCTTTGAACGCTACAGATCAAACGTTTGGACACCCTTGAATTTTAACGTTTTGATTTAAAGGCATGTACTTAAACACATAAAACAGAAACAAATATTATACTTTTCCTTAATAATACATTACAGATTTCCAAATTATAAATATTACATTTTATTTATGCACGCAAACACACACACACAATTTATTTATTTATTTATTTTTTTTTTTAAGAATGAGTCTTAAAGTTTTATTCTATTGCAGTGTGCAGTGGTTTTGTTGGCGGTGATCCATCTGTAAAGTGAGATCACCTGAGGGTGTGAGCGTCATGTGACAGTGAGAATCTGAATCATCATTGGGGTGTGTCATTGGTGAAGCACCTCTAATGATTGGCTCACAGAGGAGAAGGAGAGCCAGAGAGATACATTACCTCATAGCAGAGGAAAAAGAGATGAGGTCATACTCACCTGACTCATATTCCCAGCTCAGAGAAGCATTTACACTCAATGTAAACCCCAAGTGTTTATGTGTATGTGTGTGTGTGTGTGTGTGTGGGAGAGAGGGAGAGACAGGAGGGGGAAGGGTCAGTACAGTCATAAAGCTCAATAGCAGAAAGTCCTGAGTGATGTTCATTGATAATAATATCTCCTTAAATACACATGACAAAGCAAGAGAATATTAGTACGTATATTATTATTATTATTATTATTATTATTATTGTATTGTATTAAGTTCTAATATAATGTTGTTTTCATTATAATTTTAGTTGACCAAAACAATGGTTTTTTGTTGCTGTTGTTGTTGTTTTGTTTTTTATCAGTGTTTAAACTGTTTTACCTAACCCTAGCTAGCCTATAAAATGGTATTTAATAGATTCCATTGTGACAACTTACCCCATATAGTGTGACAACATGTCCGACTTTAAGGTCAATGTTTGATAAATTAAATTATTTTTATGTACACATATTTTTGTAGATTTTTATGTTCAAAAGCTTATTAATCATACAAATATGTATCAGTACAGATCTTTTTTTTTTTTTTTTTTTTTTTTTGATAAATAAACCTACCTTGAAAATATTAATATGGGTTATTATTATTATTATTAATGTTGTTGTTATTTATGAATATAAATCCAATCATCTAGCCCATATTAAGTGTGCTCAATAAATATTGAATTTATATAATATTTATATAGTGTTATATAATATATATTGTATTTTATTGTTTTTCAGTTATGTATTTTCTAATAATTAAACATGCTTAATATGAATTACATTAACTATTAATCACACTTAATATGAATTATATATATATATATATATATATAATATTATTATTATTGTTATTATTATTTATTGTATTTATGTTGTTGTTGTTGTTTACAAATCTACAAAATATACACATCATTATATATCATTATATTGTATATTTTATTATTTTTTGTTATGTATTAATTAACTATTAATTAATCGCACTTAATATGGATTACATGATTGTCACTATCCATATTTAGTGTGATTTAATTAATACAAATTTTGTATCATATAATAATAATCATAATTTGACAGTCGTATATCTGAATGAATTATGACTTATGATCTGTTATGTATTAAGTCTTAATTAATCACACTTAATATGAATTCCGACAATCACATAATTCATATTAAGTGTGATGAACTAGTACTGAATTAATATAAATCATAATTTGTTCACGTATATGATATATTTTTTTAAAAAGCATATATGTGAATGAATTATGATTTATTATTTTATTTATTATGTTTCTGTTGCGTATTAATTAAACTTAAGGTATTAATGGCGACTGATTCATTTCATTGTTATGTGACACTACATTACGGCATGCGTGTGTACTGACAAATGCTCTGCTGGATGATGTCATATTAGGTCATTATTTACAGAATGTGGGTGTAGTTTGTACAATATTAGTATATGAGTATATGCAAACATACCGGCTCTGCCAGGAAAGACAATGTTCAGCACAGACTTCAAAAGACACTTCCAATGACTAGACGCAGGTTTGACTGAAACAAGCAAAGTGAACGAGCGGAAAAACAAAAGGGGACTTGACGAACAAAAGACCCAGGCCCACAGACAGACGGAGCAGGCAGGGAAACATGATCTGTTATCCATAGCTGATATTGATTTGGGCCTTGGGCTCCCAGTAGACACCATTAATGGAGGCAAATGACCTTTTGGACATACTGACTGTCACTAAGGTGCTGGCACGGATCCAAAATGTGTGAGAAAGATCCTTCCTGTACATCTCATACCAGTGTTGCCATCTGATCGACTCAGGCTGATGCAACTTTGAGTGTCCAACTGACCACTTAAACACTGGAAAAACTGCAAATGCAAATGAGAAGACAGAGAGCATAGACAATCACCTCATTTGCCATGAAAAGAATTTCACGAGCATTTCCTAAGAAATCAGTTAAGTATGCTTGCCTTTGATAGTAAAGAAATATGGCATTCTGATAGTCAATATGCATGTAAATTAAAACAGTTGCTACACTACAGTATCATGTTGCCACCACAACATTTTTTTTTTTCAAAGCTGATGCATTGCATGCATTTGTAAGTGTCATCCAATTAATATATTACACACACACACACAAACACATTCGAATTGTTTTATTTTTAGTGTTTAAACTCTTCTACCTAACCCTAACTAACCTATAAAATACTATTGAATAGATTCCACTATGACAACTTACCCCAATGTAGAGTGACAATATGGGGGCCACTTTAAGGGCAGTGTATGATAAATTATTTTTTTATTTTTTTATATATATATTTTTAAAAAGCATTTTTTATATTGTTGTTTTTTTTATTATATATTATTGTTATTATGTTGCATTAAATTATAATATAATATGTTGTTTTCATTATCACTTTTGTTGACTAAAGCAATGTTTTTATCAGTGTTTAAACTGTTTTACCTAACCCTAGCTAGCCTGTAAAATGCTATTTAATAGGTTCCACTGTGACAACATGCCCCAATTTAAGGTAAATGTATGATAAATTAATTAAACTATTTTCAAATATGTACATGTATTTTTTAAAAAACTGCATTTATGTATATTTTTATGTTCAAAAGTATTTTAGTTGTACAAATATATATCAGTACAGATTATTTTTAAAAAATAAACCCACCCTTAAACTATTAATACAGGTAAAATGTGTGACAATAAGACATATAGTAATTTGCTTAATAATAATAATAATAAATATATTTAAAATATAAATAGCTGGTATTATTTCTACAATTCAAACTAAAATATGTTTGTTGTTGTTGTTGTTGTTCTTATAATTATTCTTATGTTGTATTAAGTTTACCTTGAAAATATTAATATAGGTAAAAAGTGTGACAATAAGACATATTAATTGGCTTAATATTATTAAACAGATTTAAAATATCAACAGCTGGTAACAGTTCTACAATTTTAACTAAGATATGTTTGTTGTTGTTGTTTTATTTATATAATATTGCTATTATGTTGTATTAAGTTATAATATAATATGTTGTTTTCATTATAATTTTTGTTGACCAAAACAATGTTTTTTTAATCAGTTTAAACTGTTTTACCTAACCATAGCTAGCCTATAAAATGGAATTTAATAAATTGTGACAACTTACCCCATATAGTGTGACAACATGCCCCACTTTAAGATCAATGTATGATAAATTAATTAAATTATTTTTATGTACATGTATTTTTTAAAACTGTATTTGTGTATATTTTTATGTTTAAAAGCTTATTAGTCATATAAATATGTATCAGTACAGATTTTTTTTTATACCTGAACCTACTTTGAAAATATTAATATGGGTAAAAAGTGTGACAATAAGATTAATTAATTTGCTTACTATTAATAAATAAATTTAAATATCAATAGCTGGTATCAGCTCTACAATTCAAACTAAAATATGTTTGTTGTTGTTATTATTATGTTGTATTAAGTTATATTACAATATGTTGAATTCATTATAATTTTTGTTGACCAAAACAATGTTTTTTTTTTTTTTGTCAGTGTTATCTAACAGTCTTACCTAGCCTATAAAATGCTATCAAATAGGTTCCACTGTGACAACTTACCCCATATAGTATGACAGCATGCCCTACTTTAAGGTCAAAATATTTTAAATTGAGTCATTTTCTAAAATAATAGATACATTTTCTAAATTAATTTTGAAAGTTTAAAAAATAAACCTACCTTGAAAATATTTTTCAAAATTATATACAAAAATAAATTAATATTAAATATTAATTAGGGTAAAAAGTGTAACTAAGAGTGTTAGCAATTAGCTTAATATGAATATTTAAAAAAAAAATAATATTTAATATTTTTAACAATATTTAAAATATCAACATCCGGTATCAGTTCTACAATTCAAACTACAATATATATGTATTATTAGTAGTATTAGTATTAGTTTATTATTGCTGCTGCTGCTGCTGTTGTGAATGTTGTTGTTGTTCTAGATTTCATCTTTGCCGCCAGGCGTGGCATCATGAGGACAGTGTCGTCTGAGGTGGAAACACGAATGGTCTTTGTTCAAGGTTTGCCTGAGATGTTGCTAGACACGTGCTCGCTCGCTCTCGCTCTCGCTCTCTCTCACTCTACCATAAATGTGCAGTGCAGATCCTGCAACGTCTGTCTGATAACTCCCCGCGTCTCTTCTTCTCAGTGCCTCTCAGTGTAACAGCACTCCATGCGCAACGGTAGTCCAAACAACAACTCAGTGACCCGCTGCAACCAACGGCAAACAGGGTGGGCGGACCCCCAAATTATGTCAGTTTAACTCTTTCAGTATGGGGAAATATTGGGGACAGATGTTTCAGTTCCTCTACTTAAAAAGCCGCCGACACTCGCCGCGTATTTTCGGTCATGTTATGACACTCCGCTGATCAAACATCACAACAGAAGTGCTGTTGTTGAGAATGCAGAGCGGCAGCTGGATGGTGTTGTTTGCAGGCGCACATGTGTGATCATTCTGGCACGCCTCTCTTCACAACACAAGACAATGCACTGTGATGTTGTAGCCTAATGTTTACGGCATAAAAATTATGATTTGGATTATTCATTAGAAGTGAGTTGCTGGTTGCTACAAAGGAGTCTGAAATGCAACGGGATGGATGGATGGGTGGATGGATAGATGGATGGATGGTGACTCTGTCTTAGCGAGGCAGGGCATGGCAAGCTGTTTGAACATTTATTCTTTTAAACGAGTAGGTTTCAATTTCAGAAATAAACAGATTATATAATAATAGCGATTGTTATTATTATTATTAAAACATTATCAGCAGAGACTAGAGAATATATTTCATAAATTTCAAGGATAAAAATATTTTTTTTGTATAATGCTGCAATTCTCCACTCGTGTTCATATTAATATTTTTATGAAAAATTATGACTCATTTAATTGCATTACACCATGAAATCAATCAATCAATAAACAAACAAAAATAAATTAAATATTTAAAAAATTAAATAATAAAACAATAATACTATATTGTCAAAATATATATAATGCATATTATGGTTTTTTAATATTATTTTTATTACAAAGTAGAATGAAAACAGTATTTTTGTTTATTGTTACTTTATCATTACAGTAATTCTGAATCAGTATTACTTAATATAGAATTTATTTTAAAAAATTAATAAATTATTTGGATTAACTAGATACACATTACTACTAATAATAAATTAAAATTTTAAAATAATATTAAAACACGCTTAATGCATATTACATTTTTGTTTATTAGATTTTTATTGTTGAATTATTTTATTTATACAATAGTAATTATATAATAATTATATTAAAAAATATTAGTTCAAAAATTCAATTACAATTTTGTTTATTGTTACTTAAAATTAT
The DNA here is from genome assembly GCA_036247105.1 of Cirrhinus mrigala. Classification (NCBI taxonomy): domain Eukaryota; kingdom Metazoa; phylum Chordata; class Actinopteri; order Cypriniformes; family Cyprinidae; genus Cirrhinus; species Cirrhinus mrigala. The sequence continues at coordinate 5,774,812 of CM070022.1, forward strand.
ATAATTAATATCAGTGCTATCAAACAATTGATCACGATTAATCATGTACAAAATAAAGGCTTTTGTTTACATAATACATATGTACTGTATATATTTATGTATAAATATAGAGTATATAAATATAGTATGTGTCTTTATATATACTTAATAAATATACACAGTACACACACTTATATTATGTAAATAAAAACGTTTATTTTGTATGCGATTAATCGCAATTAATCATTTGACAGCACTTATTAAAATGTTTAATTATAATATATATAAACGTGTGTTTATATTGTTGACGACATGTTTTTTTTTTTACAATTTATTTATAATAAAGTAGAATTAACACAGTAATTACAATTTTGTTTATTGTTACTTAAACATAAAAATTAATCAGACTTGCATAATTTATTTTAAAAAAATTTAAACTTTTAATTCGATAATGATTAGATAGAAATTTTAATCATTTAAATTTTGTTAACAGTATCTTTTGTAAGAAAAAACAAGCAAACAAACATGCCGCCGAGTCTCAGTACTAGTTACATAAAAATAGATTGATTGGAGCAATGGCTTGCCATAGGCGGGGACTGAGCGAACCAGACGGGGTGGAGCATCGCTTCGCCTGGCCCCTCTCGGCGCAGACATCCTTGTGTCCCGTTCGCCTTGTGCGTTTCGGAACCGGAGAGGGGGCTGGTCTGTGGGAGGGACTAGCGCAAAGGGGGGACTAGGACCAGGAGGGGGCGGGGTGGCGGCGAGGGTGCTGTTCCTCCAGTCTCTTACCAGTGTCTTTGTCTCACACTCTTTTGTTAGCCATGCCTAGCTTGCTGGTTCTAGCAGGGATCATGGAGAAAAATGGGGGCTACGGCGGGGATTTGGCCGGCTCCGGCTTCGGCAGCGAGGGTCTCCTGGTGCCACCCGAGGAGGAGGAGGACGATTCCCGTGCCCTTAGAGTTGCGCTGGGCCAACTGTCGCTGCTGGGGCTTGGAGAGGGCGAGGACGGGGCTCCTGCGGGTGGAGGTGGTGGCGGTGGAGGAGTTCAAGACAGGAGTAACAATAACCACCACAATCACATCCCAGCCGATTCGGGAATGTTACAAGGGAAGAACAAGTTGTGCGCCCTGTACGAGAGCTCGCCCACCGAAACCAAAGGACGGGGCTGCAACATAACGGAGTGCGTCCCCGTGCCAAGCTCCGAACATGTGGCCGAAATAGTGGGGAGGCAAGGTAAATACACCGATGCGCACTTTCACATGCTTTCCAACTCGTTCTCCAGGGTGCGCGGCTCAAACTAAGTGTGGAGCTGTCTTGACAAAGAAAAAGGGAGTGGTGATGCTTTTAACGTGTCTGTTTTAGCCACAATTCAGCACTCCGTTTCAGCGCCTAGATGGCATGTACATGGGCATTTCCTCTTAGCTTTCAGCAAACTTATCAGCGGCTACGAGAACAAAGGCGTTATTCCACATCCACGCCTTCAATGTCAGCATGCTGCTTTCCCTTTGTCGTCTGAGCGCGCGTAATTCTGCTTTTTCAAACAGAAAATGGAACGCGTGTGCGCTCGCTGGATACAATGTAACAGTCAACGGTCTTTGTTGACTGGATACATTGTGTCATCCGCTCCTTCGCGCGCCTCTGTAGTTCCTGGGGGCTTTCATATGCAGCACCACGTTGTTTTTGTCAGGCCACCTCAGACAAAGAGGACTTGTCGGGTAACTTTAGTCCACCGCTGTTGTCCGAATATCTCGTCAGCGTCTAAAAGTGCTGAAATTCTGACAGCGTGGCCAGACAAAGAAGTAAAAGTCCCTCCGTGCGCAGTTGAGGGAAGAGCTATACAAACGTGACTTGGCGGAAAAGTTGCATTTTGAATGTGTGATGATATTTGGAATAAGTTGAGGAGGCAATCGCGTGCTGTTGGGCCACTTTGGTGAGCCTGATGTCTGAAAAGTCACTTCTTAATACATTTCCAGCATCCTGGAAAGCCGTGTTGCATTCGGTCCTGGAGAGACAGACTATAAAGACTGTATTAGAGTCACGCCCCGTCTACCAGTACAACAGCCCTGCACTCAAAGCAGGGGGTCAGGAAGCCTCTACTGTCTGCTCGTTAAGAGCATAATATCTCCCCCAGATGAAATATGCACTAATAAACGTCCCAGCAAGTGGCTTCCCCGCATAAGACGACTTTGTTGAGTTGTAAAGTGGCCTGCGTGTTTTCAGAATCCCCAACTTGGGATGCAGTGAACGTGTGGATTAGAAATTGCTGATTAAGAGGATTTGAAATGGGGTCTTTACCTCATTAGTCACTGATAGTACGGCCACATCCTGTGACATTCGCTTGGCCTTTATTAGGTTAATTTAATTGCGTTTTTCTATGAATAGATAGATGCATTTGGCCTCGTAATAACAAGCCAGAGTGAAGGCGAAAAAAGCAGCACACTTAGGCATCCTTGTTATCGCCATTAGTTGGAATTTGGAGCTGTAAGGTTCCAGTGCTTTGTTCACCTGCAGTGGCTGCCATGCCTGTTAGGAGATGTGCTCCTGCAGCGAGAGGGACGATTCAGCGGCGGGAGGGAATCTGTGCTCCCCGCTGTCAGTGCTAGACAGTCCATCCAGGTTATTTTTTTTAGCTTCTGCCGTACACAATGAGGCATGAAACCAGTGTGCAGAGATCTATCCACTGAACAGGCCCCTGGGCGGAGAAAGCCACCCCACTCTTGATAAGACACCACTGAGGTGCTAATAAATACTCTTGTGCTGAACACGAGGCAGATGCTGTCGAGCACCACACCTTGTCATGAATTCATATCTCAACAATAACTTTGTGGGGGATTTCGCGTGCTTGCTTTGTCCTCGAGTCAACTCCTTCTGCAAAATAGTTGGGAAATGTACATCTTAAGCACATTTTAATTTGGGTTTCGGTGCTCAGTATCATAGTACCTGTAACTGTCAGTTAGCACATGGCACTGTTGCAGAGGCGTCATTCAGACAACAGTGATTTTTAAGCGCTATTGTATTTCGATTTTTTTTGTGTGTGTCCTATTAGGATACGTCAACACAAAGTGGAAAATTTTAATGGCATTTATTATGCTAAATACTTAAGATAATTTAAAACAAACACATTCTTTCTATATTACGAACGAAACAGCAAAATGTTGTATAATAGTGTGATGCAGACAGTGTAATGTAGAAAAAAGGCCATTGCTTTAATCGATTTGTTCATTTACCACAACAAAGAAGAGTGAACAGTCATTTCCAAATTCACTTTGGGCTGCATTCATTAAACATGAGTAGAAATTTCAGTGTGCATTGTTCAATCAATAGTTTTATGAAGAGAAATGACAAAGAAACAAAGATTAACACAGATACTTATTCTGTTTATGAACAAGGACCAGTTGGTTATTTTATTATTTTAATATACTTTGCACAAAAATTGCAAGATGATGCTCATTTTTTTAATCAAAAATGTTATTTTAGTATATTTTATATGTGACACTGGACCACAAAACCAGTCATGAGGGTTTTTTTTAATTATCTGAAAATGAGCCTTCAGTTGATGTATGATTTGTTAGGATAGGACAATATTTGGCTAAAATAGAATTATTTGAAAATCTGGAATCTGAGGGTGCCAAAAAATCAAAATATTGAGAAAATCACCTTTAAAGTCGTCCAAATGAAGTTCTTAGCAATGTAAATTGCTAATTAAAATTTAAGTTTTGATATATTTACGGTAGGAAATTTACTGAAAATCTTCATGGAACATTATCTTCACTTAATATCCTAATGATTTTTGTCATGAAAGAAAAATCGATAATTTTGACCCATACAATGTATTTTTGGCTATTCCTACAAATATACCCATGCTTCTTAAGACTGGTTTTGTGGTCCAGGGTCACATATAAAAAAAAAAAAGCAAGATAATTCTAATTGTTTACAGAAAAAATATGTTTTAATATATTTCCTACACAAAATGAAACACAACGCTCATTTTTACCATCAAAATGGTATATTTTGCATGTAGGTTACAATACAAAACAGGCATGGGCGGGACCAGACTGAATCTGCTGACTTTAATGATGAATCGGCAGAATTTTGTATATTTAAGCATGGTAAAATGACAAAAAAACATGGTCAATTTAAACATGATATATTGTGTTTATACTTTTATTCAGAACTAAAAACACAATCAGTTTGTGAATGAGTTCTTTTGCTGCAGATTCTGAGCATGGGTGACCTTTTGACCTGGACACAAATAAGTATTATCTAACAGATATTAGTACTCCTACTACTATAATGCTCCTTTTCCGCTCAACAGGTTGCAAAATCAAAGCTTTGCGTGCAAAGACAAACACCTACATCAAGACCCCCGTCCGAGGCGAAGAACCAGTCTTCCTCATCACCGGCCGCAAAGAGGACGTAGCCCTAGCCAGACGTGAAATCATCTCCGCTGCGGAGCACTTCTCCATGCTGCGGGCCTCCAGGAACAAGTTGGGCGTCTCTTTCAGCGGCTCGCCTCCTGCGCCGCTACCTGGCCAGACCACCATACAGGTGCGGGTGCCCTACCGCGTCGTGGGTTTGGTGGTGGGGCCGAAAGGCTCGACTATAAAACGCATCCAGCAGCAAACGTGCACTTACATCGTGACTCCGAGCCGCGACCGTGACCCCGTCTTTGAGATCACCGGCTCCCCCGGGAACGCCGAACGGGCGAGGGAAGAAATCGAGGCACACATCGCCTTCCGCACGGGTGGCCTGCATGACCACAACAATGAGAACGACTGCTTGGGACCTGACAGCGGCAACGGGGGTCTGGAGAGCCGCCTGCAGCAGGTGTGGGGGCTACAGGGGGCCCCGCGCAAGCCACTTGCCAGCAGCTACCGCCAGAATTTCTCAGACGCCATGGTCGGAAGTAGCGGAGGAGGAGGAGGTGGAGGAGGAGGAGGTGGGATTTACAGTAAAGGTGACTTTACCAACCACGGCAGTGGGGACAAGCCATGCTCCTACTTTGGATCCGAGGGCACTCAAAGCTGGGGTGATCCCGACTATCCCAAACAGGTGGCTTACTACGCCCAGCAGCGCTCCAAAAGCTTTGGAGGCCTGCCTCTTCCTCTGACCAGACTGTCGCCGGGACTGCCCGAACCGTGCGGCACCGGAAACTCCAATGCCGTCGGGTCTCCTCACGCCCAGGCGCGCCGCGCCCACAGCGAGCCCACCGCCGCCACCGCTGCGTTCACGGGACGGCTCCCTGTGCCGGATTCTCCGCCCGCCGTGGCTCGGGACTGCATGACCTGCTTTGAGAGCAAAGTGACCGCCGCTCTGGTCCCATGCGGTCATAACCTCTTCTGTATGGAGTGCGCCATCCGAATTTGTGAGCTCAACCATCCGGAGTGTCCTGTCTGCCACACCCTGGTCACACAGGCCATCCGGATATTCTCTTAAAAAGAAAAACGTCTTTGTTTTGTTTTGTTTCGTTTTTTTGTTGTTTTTTTTTTGTGATTCGTTTTTACTCTGTAGAATCAGTTCACTTTTAATCTTTTTTTATTTGGTCAGTATTCACTTTTTTTATTTTTCAGAAAACACAAAACCAAAACAAGCAGCTATTTTAGAACACACTGCTTGGTTTACTAAAAAAAAGAGGAAGAAGTATTTTCAGATTTTTCTTTTATATGTACACATATATACATATATATTTTATAAAGGTTTTTTTAAAAATGGAAAGAACGTAGTTCTTAGCATGTTCGTTTGTTTTACTTTACTTTATTTAATTTTTTTACTGGTGCTGTTTTTTTCCACATGCTTTGTGTGGACAGTAACAGAAGAAATAATGTGAACATTTTACACTTTTCCTTTGCTGGGGAGGTTATTATTATATATATAAAAAAAGAAAAATATCATTACGAGTTTATTTCCTAAGATTGGAGTATAGTTTTACATCCAAGCATCTGCAAATGAGCGAGTATTCTTTTTTAAGGCAAACCAGAATCTTAAATCTTTGCACCTTAAAACTGATGTAAAGTGATTGTCGACAAAACATTACATTGCTAGATGTCTATGCGAAATAGATGGTATAGAAATAGGGGCTGATATATCCGACCTGATGGCTTTAAATTCGGTTCTCATTCTAAACGACACAATTACCGACGTAGCATCTGCTTCGCAAATCAATATTCGAACGGGTAATTGACGAGTAAAACAGGGAGTTTCTCTTTTTTTGTTGGGTTTTGTTTTGTTTCTGCACCAGTGAGCCTATTATGTGATGTATCTAAAACGGTCTTATTAGGTACAATACGAAAAAAAAAAAAGAAAAAACTACTAGAGCAAACTCATTGGTCAGCTCAAAAAATCTTGGAACGCATCCAGCGTTCTGTTTTCAAGAGGACTTTCCCGGGTTCTTTTAGTAATGCTTATTTATGTTTCTGCATTCGGTCAGTGCGTTTATGGTTTTTCCTTTTCCACATTATTTAGTAAAACGCTGAGCATAAGGCATAAGATGAAGTACAAAAAAAGCAGAGGGGGCGATAGAGGGGAGGGGGGTCTGTAATCTGATCCTGAATAGACCAAATAGACAAAAGCAAGCAAGTCTCCGAGCTACGGTACAATGTAAATCACCCGTTCCCGAGGTGCTGCATTTGAGTTGCAAAGCGTCCTCTGACTGTCTGTCTGTCTGTACTGAGGCAGGTGTTGCATATCGTACTTTAGATGAAGTTTTTTTATCTTCCGAGGGTCGGGCTTGTCGGGGGGGACTGTGCTCTAATTCTACCGAGCGCTCATTCGCCGTAATGACTACAGAGCTCCTCCCAGCGAGTATATTGTTTTGTCGCAGTGGTGGTACAATCCCCGGAGCGCCCCGACATGGCCTGCCCTAGGAGGAGCTGATAATTAGCCATACATCAGAGTCCAGGTGCAAAGCAACTGCTGTAGGAAGGAGGGGCGGCGTACAGTGGCGTGAATGAGGACGGAGACGCTGTGCAGGGGGCTAAACTAGGTGCAGCTGGGGCCCCTCCTGTTGATCGCTTGCTCGCTCCCGTTCTGGTATTCCCATTGGGGAGAAAGGGGGCCTCTTTTGTCCTGCCGTGGGGTGGAAAAAAAAAAAGAAGTCCAAGAGCAGATTTTATTTCAAAGAGAAAAGCTGGCCGTTCTGGGCAGAGAGTGTGACTAGATAGACCCAAAGCATTTTCATTCGGAGATTTCTCGTTTAATGCGCACAAGAGGCAGGCCGTCGAAGTTTCCATGGAGTCTTCCTTCATGAGCGGGACATCCTGCCGTGACCCCCTCGAGACAGGCCTGCCAGCGCATGGTCACGAGCAGCCAATCGGAGAACAACCTTGAACTCCACAATGAAATCAGACAATTGTAATTGACAAGAAAGCAGGGGGGGAAACGCCCAATTTGGTGGCCGCTCATGCTGAATCAAATTACACACCCACTGCCTGTCTCATTGCAGACTTGGGGATTTCGGAATAGGGGATTAGAGCGTTCGGAGGTTGGGAAACTGTCTTTTTTTTCTCCCCCCTTTGCTAGAAGGCCACTACAAAAGAATGGAGCCACTGAAAATGTACTCAGTTTGAAATGGGTCAGTTTTTCCCCCATCGAGCCTCTCTGCGCCATTGCCACATGTGCGCGGTGTTAGAAGATATGCTAGGGTAAGCTTGTGATTGTATTTAACTTACTATAACGATTTACCTTTGAGCCATTAGCATCTTAAATATTAGTTCTGAAAAACTTTTGGACTGTTACAGCAGATAGTCGTTTGCCTCATCTGAGTTTATGCGTTACAGCCGCGTTAGCGCCTTTGTTTTTTGGTTTCTAAGGTACTTTGTTTAACTGAGATATACTTCAAGTCCCTTTAAGTGACTCTCAGATTTGAGATACGAAACTGAAAAGGCTTAACAAATTAAAGCTCTTAAAAGCACCTTATTTTTAAGCAAGCAAGCAGCATTTGCAATCGTGAAGCATGTGCATTTCTCGACAGCGAACTCAAACGGCAAATATTCTTGTTGTTATTGCACTTAGGTTATATTTTGGGTTTGCACGGATAGCGTATTTTAAACGAGCCACTTGGTCGCGGTCGGGAGTCTTTAGAAATAGCATCTTTAATACGAAGGGACAACAATACGACGGTAGTTTCTTACCTTTCTTCAAATCCCCAGCACTGATCAGGGACAGACGCTCGTCCATCGAAGGAATGTATGTTTGTGCATTTCGGTCATTTATATATAAACCAAAACCATTTTACAAACAGAATCAATTATGCAAACCTTAACAGCTCGAATTTTAGAATCTGATTCAATAGCTGTCTGTCTATATGCCGCATTTGTTCTCCTGCCTCTTTTAAGGTCACTAGGTCAGGAAACAGCAATAACTGTCTTAATAAAACAAGTCAATCCTTATCCAAAAAAATGCACTGTTACAAAAAAGGTTGATAACCCTAAGAACTGTCTAAAGCCATGCACATTGTATTTACCCGATTACAGCCCCTTCAAGCAGACTTTCCCAATTAGAAAATGCAGCACTTCAAAAGTTTTGTTTTGCTTTTTGTTTTTTAACCAAACGTCGCAACTTCTACTAGAGTGATGATATAGTTCAAAGAATGTAGCCTGAATCAATAGACAAGGTGCTGTGGAGGCATTCAGAGCGAGATATTATTCAATACAGGCTTTGAAAGGGAGACATTTTAACTGTTAAAGACTTTATACAGCCAATCACAGCAAAACCTTTTTTGAGTATTATTTATTTGATAGGAATAAGACTATATTTATTGACATTTAGGGAGATATATAATAAAGACTGACTACCATAGGCATATCATTAAATATATTTCACTGTATAAGCAATTCTGAAAATATTGTAATAGTCTCTAATAGCCTAGTTTGTAATATTGCGTAAGGCGTCATCCCAATAGAAAATGAGATAAAGTGTGATGTTATTGATGCCCCAAAATCTAGAAAATACATAACCAAAAATTTGGGTTATTACAATCAATAGGGGAAAGAATTCATAGAGTTTAGTTTGTACAGCATTTGCTTCGCCTATACGGTTATGACAATACAAAATAAAATATCTACACACCCTATTGACAGATTTTACTGCATGTAAGAGCAGCTCAGAAGAAATAAAAAAAAATGCATATCAGAATGGTCTAATCATCTGCATTCAGATAATTTAAACTGCCAAGTTCCTTCATAATTTCACTATGACTAGGGCACTATTATTACGCCTAATCCAAAATAATAACTGCCCGTGCAAAAAGCCATTCTGATCGAGAAGGGGGAGTGGTCACAATGTACGACTACAGATTCACAACAAAAAAAGTGGTCCGGTTCTAACAGGAGTCTAACAGGTTTAACAAGAATGTGTTGTCTAACGTGAAACTTAATATTAAGAACCACTGTGAATCGTTTCCGTTTCTGCTTTTTTTTTTTTTTTTTTTTTTTTTAACAGTAATTATGTGGTGTTGTTAAATAGTTGCAGTTCAACAGCTTCTCCTGCTTCTTTTTGCTTGTGCATGCTGGGAAATTATTTTACAGAGCATTATTAACCTTTAAACAGCCTGTGTAGATAAAATATAACAGAGCCACTTGTACTACAGAGATTTTTTTAGTGAGGACTACAGCTGGTGTTTAATGTAATGCTGTACAATGACACCAGTTTATTTTTCCAGACCCAACAGAAAGTATCTAATGCACAAATACCAGATAGATGCTCATATGTTTACACACCCCAAGCAGAATCTGTTTAGAAGGTGCTTAGCATTTTTTTTTTTTTTTTTAAACAAAAAAGTGTTTTTATTTTTAGTACTGCCCTGAAGATGCCATATACAAAAAAATAATTTACACAAATAATTTATTCCGTTCAGAAGTTCGCATACCTTTAGTTCACAACGCTGTGTTTTCTCCTCGAGCGTCAATGATTGTTTGCAGCCTTTTGTGAAAGCTGCATGAGTCCCTCGATTGTCCCGAGTGTCAAAGCTGGAGATCAACATCGTATAGCTGCTGTGGGGAAGAACTGAATTGTGCAGAGCATGCTGGGAAACCAAAGAACTTGGAGGATGTTTGTCAAGAACAGTGGGCTGCTTCAGCACACAGGACAAACCAGAGATTCAAAACTATCACATATGATGCAAACAGACATTGACGCTTGAGGAGGAAACACATGAAATCAAACAAGGGCATGTGAACAATTTTGTCTTGTGGGATATTAAGGCGAGACACTCGGTGAACAGGGTGAAAAATTAAATAATAGGGAAAAAAAAAAAACATTTTTTGTATTTCATGTTTTCTGAATTGTTACGTTTAAATGTGCAAATGAGGCATTATCCTATTAAATTCGCACAAATTTGCATACATTTCCAGAACAGAAATCTGAACACTGGATGAAGCCTGATTAAAATTCTTGTTTCATATTAGAGTCAAATTTTGGATAACTCTTTTTATCGATCCATAAATCAGAAAACAATACATTTTCTGAAAAAAAAAAAAAAAAGTATAAAATATGTAAAACTGTTCAAAATATAGACAGAAACAAACCTGTAAAGTTTGGTGTATGCAAGTTCTACTAAAGAGCAAAAAATCTAACAGATGCAAATAGATAAAATGCAATACAATAACAAAGCCTAAAATCTCTAAATTGACCAGTGCATGAAAAAAACAAAGTTTTTATCTGAAGTGTCTCGCCTTATTTTAAACAACCGCATCAGGGATGTGCTAAAAAAAAAAAAAAAAAATGCAGTTTAAAAATTCTTCGAGAGGTTTGCAAACTTGTGAGCTGAACTGTACCTTGCATTCCCATAATGAATATATTTGCATTTTTAGTCTTAGTTTTTTATGCGCCCGATCAGGCGAACAGTATATACCCTTATATGTTCTTACATAGCAGATAGCGAAGCTGCACGTATTTATCTATAACTGCTGCAGCGTCCATTCCATAGAATCACCAGAGAACATATACGTGATGCACTTAAGCAATTATAATGCCTTTCAGTATAGTACAAAGGGCAAATAATGTATTTGAATGTAAAAATGGCCACCCAACCAATGTGTAATTTTGCCTTTTGTTTCTTTATCAAAAGTGAGCTTTAAGTTGAATTATTTCATGGCTAGAGAAATACCACCATATCTGTTTAGGTTCTTCCTCACAGCATTTATACAAAGCAACTTAAAAGGGAACTTAAAATGTCTTATAGCTGTTTCGTAAGATTCTATTTTGCTAACATGCATTATTATTTCATAGAGGAAGAGGTCAGTATCTGGATGTTATTTATGAATATCTTTAATGAAGCAAACATATTTATAAGTAACTTCAAGACGTTTTGTTTTTTAATTAATAAATTAAAAAGTTAATATATTTCTAAAACGCATGAAGTTGATTTCTACTAAAATGATTAAAACTATAGAATTTTTATTTATGAAAGTTAGAAAAAAAAAAAAATCCACACTTCTGACAGCATAATAAAAAAACCAGTGGGGTGGGGTTTCAAAGGCTTATATTTTAAAAACGTCAGATACGTAACGTGTGCATTAACGCCAGAAATATTTTATAGCATTCGGGGGTATTTTAGTCACTTCAACTTTGTGCCTCAATACCGCGTTTTTGCATACTAGAAGCGCTCAGAAGTGTCGTGTACTTGTCCTTTAACACCTCATAGCTGAGTGAATAAAGGGTCCCTTCCTTTTTTTTTTATATTAAATTGCTTTGTTTTTAAATGCAATTGTTATGAAGCGATAACAGGCTGAAGTATAACAGGGTGAAACAGAAAAATGATTGTGCATAGTACACGCATACAGTAGTAATAATACGAGCAAAAATCAATTACATGTAACGTCGTTCCGATTTCCAATATGCATGACAAAACGTAAAAAAAACAACAAAAAAAAAGCAAACACTTTTTTTCCGCGAATCAGATGTTCCGTTATCATATTTGTTTGCAGATATGTAAACAGAATGCAGATTTCGAGCACATTCACAGTAATACCGTTAATTGCATGTAACTTCTATCAACCTGTTTTGTCACATACAAATGAGGCTTATGTACAAACTACACTCAAGGGCTGATGATTACGTTTCATTATTACCGAGAGTGTCTCAAACATGTCAAAGCGGTGAACTATTGTTTACAAGATTACACGGAGAAGCATAGTCTCAATCCTTACTTCATGGTGAACACGCATCTCGACTTTGTTTTGGCTCTGTGGTGGCAATGATAGTTGTGTAGTGGTTTCAATTTCAGTCAGACAGGAACATGGGGTGGGGGGGGTTTAGGACGGTCACCGACGTGACCTCGCTTGGGATGAGTTACTCCGGTCCGACAGTCTGTATTTGGTAGCTTCCAGCACAGTAGAAGTGTTTCATACAGCTCTCATAGTGGTCTTAGTGCATTAGTTTGGTCAAGCATCTCCTGGTACTAGTGTTCAATTTATTGTTGATAAACGAGGGGTTTGCCATATCATAGACGAGGCTAGCCGATACTCCACGAGTCGTTTTAATTTCATAATTCAGTATCGTGTCTACACGGGGGCACGCAAACTGCAGGTTTTTTCCTTAGAACATGTTCTTTGTGACTTTCATTTTTTGATATTTGATCAATGTATCTATGCCATACTAGTTTGGATTTTTGGGTTATTTTCGAGAAATTGTATTGTAAATGTTTCTAATAAAACAAACTGAATAATCCGTCACTGCCAGCCTGAATTCTGTTGCTCACACACCTGATGATTTGAAACAAAACTGATTTTATTCAGATATGTCATTACACAGAAAATGGTACAAAAAAAGGATCAAAAATCACCAAAAATTAGCTCACGGGTTCCCACGGTCACGGAAGTATCAGGGAATTTTAAGAATCGCCTGGAAAAGTCACGGAAATTAATAACATCTCAAAAAGCTCATAAATATTTCATCCACTAGAAATTGCTCTTTGTGAGTGCAATCTCTATACGATGAATTTCCATATCCGCTATTCAGGAACGACTGGAAAGGTCACGTGGAAGTCACTGGACAAAAGATGTGGGAACCCTTTCAAATACACAGGTTTTCTATACACCCAAGTTTTTAAAAAACCCCCAACATCCATGCTCACTGAAAACATATAAACGTATTTGCAGTATTCACAGCCTTTGTTCAGGAGTCCCACTGAGAAAAGAACAGGCACGATGACAGAATCTTCCCAAAGCAGTAATTATCAACGACTCCAGCTAAACGGCTGATATTCAGCATAACAGATTGATGGCATTAGCATAAATCTTACAGGCAAGGCATTTAGGGAAGCACCTCGTGTCTTTAAACAAATGACGAGACTGCGCGCCAAAGGTCCCGTCCTGAGGATTTGAGCACACATATGCACAGATAAAACCACACCAAAAGACAGAAAAGCCAGGACAGTGAGTGAGATCTCAAGAGACCTGCTGCTCTTCGGGTTACATGTAGCAGATAACAAGGGTGGCCAGCGAGGAATTCGCTTCCAGTAAGAAAACCTCAGCAGTACATCACAAGCCATCAGTTCCCCTGCCTTGCAATATAATATGGTCAATGTACCCAATCATAGAAGCTCCTCTTAGAGAACTGCATCCCACCTGCCGCTCATTTTCCAAGCAGAAAAAAAACTATTAGTCAACACCCAGAAACCAGCTAAAGCAAAACTAATCATGCAAATTCCCAACATAATAAAGTCATAAAGCAGAAAAAAAACATCTGACCCGCAGTAGGGATGGGAATCGTGGGGATTTAAAGGAACAGTTCACACAAAAACAAAAATTAAGCCATAATTTCAGTGAATTCTACGATAATATGATGATTGGATGAACTATTTCTTTACGATTCTGGCACCTTAATTCATTTTTAGTCATTTAAGGTAAAACATTAATAATAATAATAATAATAATAATAATAATAACTTATAATTTTAAGGGGAGAAAAAGCACCACCCAAGTAGCATGTATACCACAAATGGTGTATTTTCATACTTTCAAGGGGAGACACTGCAGGCAAAAACACTTTTTTCATGCACATGTCAAGTTTGAGATTTTGGGCTTTTCAGACTAGTGGAAAGAAAACATCCAAAAGACACTGTTAAGTGTTTCTTTTATAGCACTTTAACTATTTGTGTGGCCGTATTCTCAAAATCAGTTTTTTCTCCAACACCGAGTCACTTCAGTAGCACTTAGACACACCAGACTTTGCATTTTTATCCCTGTCTATATCCTGAAGATTTTTACAGAGGGATTTGTTCATATATAATTTGCTTGATTATTCCCCCAAAATTGTGAAAATATATTGTTTTCTGTCAGTATTTTCAGAATTATGGAGTGACAAAAATGAGATACCCAAAATTCCCTCTGTAAAAACGTTTGACTCTAATATGTCAAAATAATTAAACTGACTTCTAGAAATTTATGCAAATTTGTGCTCATTTGCACATTTTAACCTAACATTTTACAAAACTTCTAATACAAGAAATGTTTGCAATTATCAATGTAATCAATCAACTGTGTAAGTAAGGCGATACCTCTTAGCTCTTTTTTTTTTTTACCCTATTCACTTGCAGTGTCTCACCTTAAATGTTTGGAAACAAAAATAGTATGCCTGAAAGGTTACTGTTGAGCATAAATAAGATGCATATTGATCATGACACCTAAAATTTTAAATCGGCTCTATATTGTATATTTTATTATGCATAAAATAGCATAGATTTAGAATACTTAAGTTGAAGAACCATTAACCAAATCAAGTGTCATAAAAATAATCAGATAATTTTAGAACTAGTCAACGATTCCCAACCCTAAATCTGAATAAAGTACACTCTTATTAAACACTCCAGCACATACAGCCATTAACTTAACCTATTAACATTACTCTGATCCACAGAAAACACTCCCAGCGCTTGTACAAATGAGTGCCATGACTGGAAGGAGAAACCCTTGAGAAATTGCGATCAATAATCTAGCGATGGATAAAAGCATGACAAAAAGCACCACAGAATAACAAGATCATGTTTGCATTCAATAAATACAAGAGAGGTGTAAGAACCGAGCGAACAGGCGGCTATGATGACCACGGTTTGAATTTCTCAGGTGTTGAGATGCATGGAAAAGATGTCAGACTACTTCTGCGCTGGCACACTAAAGGAAACAAAAACATTTTGATTTCACAAGTAAATCCCTATTGTGATCAGAAAGCATTCAAGAGTTACTTAAAAGAAGCATTAGACATTCAAAGCACTTTTTCCTCATTCTTCAGCCCATTGTTTGTAAGCAGACTGTCTGTGGCGAAAGTGCAGGGATAAAATCAAAAGAGCAGCCACGTCTGAGCGTCCCAGCTAACTGCTCATTTCTAATTGGTCTGAAATAAGAAGCATGGCCTCTCATTTCTGAGAAAAAAATCCTTGATCCATTCAATTTCAACATCTCTTGTTCTTCAGTTTATTACTCACTTATTCTGGGCATAACTAAGCAAGTCCATTGTATATGTTAAGCACACCACGCACAGAGAATGCAACGGTCATGGTCAACCTTGCAGCCCAGCCCAACAAAGTTGACAATTTTCCCCGGGTCCCATGGTGGCGCTGTGGTAGCTCAGTTATTCTGACAGCAGGCGCCCTGCTTGCCCGAATTCTGTGTGGGCTGCACAGTAATGGGAACCACTTTGGAGCTGGGGGAGAAGCCGTCATCGCCACGCCCTGACATCTGCCTCTGGGACACGATACGGTAGATTTCTGTGTGAGAGAGAGTCGGTATGAAGGGTTGACTGATAAATGTGAACTTTCAGGTATGTTATTGACAGTGGAACAACTTCAGCTGCGGCTCATTATGACACATAGAAATGAACAGTGTAACGCGGTGTGGCTGAAGAGAGGTATTTCTCAGGCCAAACAAAAAAATAAAATAAAATAAAATAAATAAATAAATAAAAGCAAACCACTATTTATGCATGGCAAACTTTTAAAGTTTGACCTCAAAACACAGTTTCATTCATTCACAGGAAAAGCAGAGGACATCTGTGGCATGGAGTTTGACGCCATCTAGAGGTAACACTTAATAACATGCAAAAGCACTATGGATCTGCAAAAAAACTGTCAAGAAATGGCATAATTGTGACCGTGGACCACAAAACCAGTCATAAGTAGCACGGGTATATTAGTAGCAATAGCCAGCAATGCATTGTTATTGCTTTTTCCTTTATGCCATTAAGATATTAAGTGAAGATCATGTTCCATGAAGATATTTAGTAAATATTTTGATTTTTTTTGCACCCTCAGATTCCAGATTTTCAAATAGATTTATCTCTGCCAAATACTGTCCTATCCTAACAATCATACATCTATAGAAAGCTTATTTATTCAGCTTTCAGATGATGTACTCATCTCAGTTTCAAAAAACTGACCCTTATGACAGGTTTTGTCATCCAGGGCCACATATGTAAAATAGATATACAATTTAATAAATAAAAAGAAAGGAAAATGTACTTTGTATTTTATTAGGGAGATTTTCCCAACCCCAAACTCTCATTACTGTAATGTGACAAAATAATGCTATTATTTAAACTATTAGTATTAGTAATTGAATTTATTACACTTAATTTCTTCACTAAAAAACATTTCTCTGTGATTTTTATTACTGTATTACAATGAGAATACTATATTGCAATGAGAATGGGCTTTTTTCACATGACTTTTTTCAAATATTTGAACGAAAGCGAATTTCATACAGTAATAATAATTTAATGTAATACATTTTTAGATAAATGCATCTGCTAAATTACCAAATGTAAGTATTTAAAGGAATAGCTCAGACAAAACAAAAAAAACTGCTATAATTTGCATGATTTGAGTAAATAATCTGCTAGTTTAGATTTTTGGATAAATTATTTCTTTATGATTCTGGTTCCTTAAATTATATTCCATTCTTTACCCTTACAAGTCTGGTCTGAAATTATTATTATCATAAATTAATCATGCATAACAACAACAACAAAAACAATAATAATAATAATAATTTGTTTTGGGAAGGCATCACAGAAGTGACGGTTCTACCACAAATGGTGCATTCTACTTTTTTTAACGGTGGGAAACAAATCACGTGCCTGAATTTGCTGATGCATATGTTGTACATTTTATGCATGTTTTATTATGCATAAAATTGCACAGATTTAGAATGCATAAGCTGAGCAGAATCAAGTCAGAAATGCCCAGTTAATAACAAAACATCCAGGCCACATTTCTCTCTAAAATTAAAAATTCACGACATTTGAAAATGTTTTACATACTAAATGAATATACTAAATTATGCATAAATACTTTGCTATTTAAATACTATTCTTCTTATTACAGTAATGAGAATGAGAATGTTCTTAATAAAAAATGACTGGTACATGTTCTTCACCTCCGAAAGCTGATTTGCTCAGAACTGACCTGTAAGAATGGTCTGGAAGGCAAGTTCAACATTAGAAGAGTCCAGCGCCGAGGTCTCCAGGAAAGAAAGTCCATGCTTCTCTGTAAAACACACACACACACAATTCAACAGAGTACCTGACTTCTCCTACACACAGAAAAATCTAAAAGATGTTTTAAATATATCTAGCTTCCCAAATACATCATTTATCATAAACAAAAATAGTATAAATATTTAGAGAGCTAGCAAACACTGTTTCTGAGATAAACAAGTAGCATGCAATATAAACAAAAATCATTACTGCATTCAGTACTCAAAGTAACCTTTAAGGAAAAGGTTAACAGAAGATATCACAAACAGCAGAGCACAGTGCCAGCAACACCAAAGTCATGATGTATCAAAGGCAAGTTATATCTTGAATGTGCTGTAATTCACTTAGGATTAAAGTATATGTCAAATGTATAAACGTGAAGTATAACAGCATCTCGGTATGAAGATATATTTGCCA
The DNA here is from genome assembly GCA_036247105.1 of Cirrhinus mrigala. Lineage (NCBI taxonomy): Eukaryota > Metazoa > Chordata > Actinopteri > Cypriniformes > Cyprinidae > Cirrhinus > Cirrhinus mrigala. The sequence continues at coordinate 5,792,677 of CM070022.1, forward strand.
ATTACCACACCTCTATTACTAATACAACAATGAAGATAACAAAATATGTGGAAAGCATTGTGACTATATTGCTAATGGAATGCATTACACATACATGACTAATGCTAAATCGACACTGCCTAAAAATAGTTTACAAGATGCCACATCATTGTATCATCAATACTGCTTTAGGAGGTTACAATCAAGTAGCGTTCAATCTCTCAGAGCCGTGAGAATTTAACATAAAACCATATTAAATCCTGATCATGTGACTAAATAAAATCTGACACATTCAAACTGAGCAATCAGCAACAAGACCTGTAATTTATAAACACTTCAACCAATAGTATCCTAAAACTGATATCCACACCTCGGTGACCTTTAAAGGTATTCCAAATGACCTTTTTGGTTTTAACCAGTTATTTAGTTAACTCTCAACCCTACAAGGTGTCTTCACAAAAGTGGAATATTAGGTCTTATTTTTACAATAAAAATTGAAATAGGTAGTTAAATACTTCTGACTCCTTTGAATAAATCCAGGTAAATTATATAAACAAGCCTAGTCTTTTTCAGTTGCATTTTATAAGCAAAACTTGAGTAATTACACTTAAAAAAAACTAGCTAATAAAGTCCTCACATCACCAACCTGCAAACGCTTTGGCTTCATCCATAGGAACGGCCCTCAGATGGCGCAGGTCGCTTTTGTTCCCCACTAACATGATGACAATATTGCTGTCAGCATGATCCTGCAGCTCCTTCAGCCAGCGCTCGGCGTTCTCATAGGTCAGATGCTTGGCAATGTCATACACCAGCAGGGCTCCTACAGCACCTCTGTAATACCTGTGAACACACACAGACATTTGAAAGATGCATTCATTATCTAGCTACTAAAAGATACACAAATAACACATTTATTCCACAATTCAAGATGCTCAATAATAGTGTGACTACTAATTATTTGGCTGGTCACGTGATCACTTATGTGAAATAAAACAGCTGTCATCCTATCCGAGTGAACATTATTAGGCACCAAAGCGTGTTGGTTTCTTATTATTCAAAGCCACAATTATCATTTTTAACGTAAGAGCAGGCACGGCAATTTTTAACTTGAATATGCACAGTTTCTAGTTACTCACTTCCAGTTATTCCAGATAAGTAAAAACAATCTTTATTTTAAACACAAAGAGTTTTAAAATTTACTGCATTTGGCTATTCTTCTGGTTACATCACACATTTGAGCTTCCATGTTTATTAACTCGTTTACATTATTACATCATAACATTATTTTAATAAAATACAATATTTAAAATGTTTTACACACATCTACCCTAGTAAAAAAGTAATAGATTTAAAATGCATTTATTTTATACTATGTATAGCTCAAGTCTATTAACATACTTACTGACATATCACTCGAGACTTACTGATATAAAAATTGTAAACCTTAGTTGGAGTACTAATTGTGCACAAAGCACATTTTTTAATATTAAGCCTAAAATGTGTTTTAATGCCACAATTGATGAGTACTCTATAATCTTTGAATAATATTGTCTTTAAACGCAAATTATTTAAAGTGTACCTGAGCTTCCATGTTTATTAATATCATTTTAATAAATGCAATATTTAATACTTTTTACACACATCTACCCTAGTAAAAAAGTAATAGATTTAAAATGCATTTATTTTATACTATGTACAGTTCAAGTCTATTAACATATTTACTGAGATATCACTCCAGACTTGATATAAAAATTGTAATTAAACTTTAATTGGACTACTACTTGTGCACAAAGCACATTTCTTAATATTAAGCCTAAAATGTGTTTCAATGCCATGATTGATGAGGATTGTATGATCTTTGAATAATTTGGTCTTTAAATGCAAAATATTTAAAGTGTACCTGAAGTATACTTGCAAAAGTTTCAAAACACTTTAGAACTGCTTCCACACAATTAAAGTGCATAAAGCACAAAATTAGTTGTTCCAATTTAGCAGACTTTAAATATACCTGTTTAGTATACTAAAAGTACAGTTTCAGAGTATTTTTATTTTAAGTACATAATATGTAAATGTATTTGTAGTATACTTAGCATGAAATCAATGAGTATTAAGTACATTTTAGTATACTTATTTTTCATTAGGGTAGTCAGGGACAGAATGCATGGATGTGCATTTAACATACTTCTGTATTTTTAGCTAAGCAGAATCATGAATATTTTTATACTGTTTAATAAACAGTACTTTTTGTTATCTGTTTATCATGTCTTAAAAGAAATAATTTAAAAAAACTTTTAACTCTATTTTGGCTTTGTTTAAAGTAGTGTGAGCACCCTGGAATCTTACAAAAAGCGTCGACAAGTGTCATATATAAAATATCAGAAAATAGAAGAAAATAAAAGACAATACACAGTTTTTTTAGATCATTCATAATTTTCAATTAAGCAGATTCTTCCAACCCCAAACTATTAACGTAATTTGACAAAATAATGCTTTTATTTAAAGTTTAAATACCATTCATAACATAATTGTAATTATTATGCTTTATTTAAAATATCTTATAATAATAATAATAATTTTTAAAAAACTTACTATTTTAACTATTATCATCTTTCAAATCATAACACAAGTGTATTTTTTACATGCCTAATATTTTTTTTAACCGACAGGCCTAGAAACTAAATAATTTTGTTTAAAATGAGAAATAATTAAAATTATTCTGATAAATTATTCTTTTTTTTTTTTTTTCCCCAAGCACATTTTACCAATTCCAAACACATCAATCTTAGTAATTGTACCTGTAAAAGAAAAAATGCTTAATAATTGTGAATATAAGCCGGTTTCACTTCCAGCCCTCGTTAACAGCTATGCATCACTTAGAAATGATTATATACAGAATGAATGGTAGTTATTAAGATTTATATGGTTACACAATATGTGTAAAAAAAAACAATATGATCAGAAAACTGACTTGCCTAATAATTATACATGCACTGTAGTTTTAATGTGTGTGTGTGTTAGACACTAAATAACATATAGACCTTTTTCCTGAGTAAACGATGAACGCCATATATAAATATTTTTTTTTGGTGCACAAAACAAACAGACTTTTAAATTAGTTGATGTCTGGATAGATTTTATGAAAACACTTACGCTGATGTGATGGCCCTGTATCTCTCCTGCCCAGCCGTATCCCAGATTTGGGCCTTGACGGTTTTGCCCTCCACATGGATACTGCGTGTAGCAAACTCCACCCCAATCGTGCTCTTGCTCTCCAGGTTGAACTCATTGCGGGTGAAGCGAGAGAGCAGGTTACTCTTGCCCACACCCGAGTCACCGATCAAAACCACTGCGAATGAAGAGGACACGGGTGCGTGAGATCAACCGGCTCTACTTTATAGTGCTTTTAAACGCTATTGTGTATGTGCTATTGTCCCTGGAGACACACATGACACTGAGAGAGCTCTTTCAAGCAGATTCCATTTGTGCGCCTGCAAGAACCGGCCTCCCTCCACCGCACAACAGCAATTAGATTTGAATATTTCACACACAATGGGTGTGTTTCCACAAAGCTTTTAACAATGAGTGAAAAGGGCATGACTGAAGAGCAACTCCCTTTTTCACCCACACAGGTAGACTTACGAAATACTGGGAACGTCTGTCTCCCGCTGACAGAGGCTAAATGGAACAGATATTACAGAGATATTATATTTACAGTTACACTACCGTTAAGGTGTTTTAGGGTCAGTACTTTTTTTTTTTTTTTTTTTTTTTTCACTCAGTAAGGATGCATTAAATTGTTCAAAACAAAAGAATCCTATTTGAACTTTCTATTCATAAAAGGATCCTGAAAAAAAAAAAATGTAGCACAGTTTCCACAAAAAAAAAAAATGTAAGCAGCTTCAAACAGTTTAAACAGTTTTCAATATGTTTCTTAAGCAGCAAATCAGCATATTAGGGTGATTTGTAAAGTTGCAGCTTTGCATCACAAGAATAAATTATATTTTTAAATATACTTAAAAAGAAAAACAGTTATTTCACAATGTTACATTTTTACTGTATTTTTGATCAAATAAATGCAGTCTTGGCGAACATAAAAAAACTTAAACATAAAACAAATCCTACTGACCCCACACTTTTGAATAGTAGTGTTTGAATTAGTTAGTAATTTTAATTTTATTTTATTTTTATTTTTTTTTGATGGAATAAGTGTAGCCTAGGTAGGCATACTGTAAGAGATAAGAGGAAGGCTTTCATGTAAAATAATAAAAGAGGCTCCAAGGACATCGAATCTTATTTCTTTTGAATTTTTTTAATGTAAAAGTGAAGATGATTTCAAAGCTTAAGCGGAAGGAAAGATTATTAGAATCACTTCAATTCCAGTCTATTCATCACGCAAAGATGTTGTTTGACTTCAGAAGAAGATTTGGAATATGACATGAAGGTGATTAAACAATGACAATTAAAATTCTGATTTAACTTAAACCTGAAACAAACTGGGTTAATGTTGCCAACTCGTCAACATGAAAGAATGAAATCTATAACAGATGTCTCAGCTAATGATATCTGAGTTAGGCACACAAGAATGCACTTTGACAAAAACATCTGCTTGTTTTAAAAGCTGGTGGACAGGCATGTTTAAAAAGCCAAGCAGTGATTGAACAGCACTGATTGATTCATGGTCAAACAACGAAAGGTGCACGGACAGCTTAAACACATGGAGGTCAAGGGCAGAACTATGACTAATGGAAGTGTCAAATTCATGGACATAACCACCGCAGACATCAGAGAGGTCAGATTAGTAAGGATAATATCATTAGTATTCACATTAGTAAGGGGAATTCTCAAACGTTTTCATTTGATCTCCTTCAATCTTGAATAATTGGTTATAAACCAAAATAGAGCAAATGAATGATCTGAGAGATCTTCTGAATGAAATGAGATTTGATTTATTACATCAAAGGAGAGTTTTAAAACCTCCTGAATGCAAAGCCATCCTGAGAAAGACCTGATTTATACAGGTCTTACCGGTTTAACTGTGCTTATATTGCTGGAAACCTCACTAATGAAGGAAACCTCAAAATCAATTCAGTGCATTAAAATTCCAAATTGTTTGTTTCCATATTATAAGTTTAAAGGTATGATCTACATAGGAATTATAAAACAAAACAAGACACCTCAGGAAAAGCCAATTGTGTTGTGTTTTACATAACCAAGCAAAAAACATAACCAAGCATTTTTGTCTATTTGCCCTGTTGGAAAAATCCATATTAAGACTATAGTTGTGTTTTGGAACATGACCCTTGCTTCTAGCTGCTTTAAGATGATCATTAGCTGGTTGACCTGCCACCATGTCCCCAAAACCAGCTTGTCCAGCTTAAGCCAGTATGACCAGCTGTTTTTTTGCTGGTCCAAGGTGGTCTACCAACTACTGGACCAGTTTGAGGTAGTTATCATGTTGCAGACCGTAATTTTAATATGTAATCTCCATTTTAGAACAGAAAAAGAAGACATCTTATAGATACAAGAGAGACAAGCAACACATGGAGGAGCACATCTGAAAGTTAGCTGTTGTGGAAGTACAGTAGTAAATAACGTGTGCTCACCTTTAAAGAGATAGTCATACTCGTCCTCTCTACCCGTCATGGCTTTAATCTTCTTACCGGCTTAATAAGAAGTCCGTGTTTTCAAATATAAAGACGTTATGCTCTTCTGGAGAAGCACAAGGTGCTATTAGACTATATTTACTACGAAGTCAAGCAAACTTTGTTTATGAGACGCATCAGTTGATCACAAGCGCTTCATTACTACATGCGTTAAAGTCTCTCAGAATCAAAAAATAAAAACATACAATATATCTACTTCCGTCAACGGTTATATATAAACTAACCGTTAAGAAAATATAAATCCCGAACTAGGCAAAATTACAGCTAATCAACTTTGATACGATGTTGCTGGGCTACGTCAACCAAGTTTCGCCCTGCTGTCTCATCTTAAGGCAAACACTTACGTCATTGTGGTAAGATGTAGCCCCGCCTTTGCGATAATCCTATTGGCTAACAATCCTGTCTATCACGCGCGTGTACTTCTGAGACCCAATAAAATGGTGAACGGGCTTCCGTACAGGTGTGTAACGTCACAGGTGTGTCTTTCATAGTTGTTAGGCGATATAAATACAGAGTATTATGATATTAAAATTTAATCAATATACGTCTTGGAATAAAAATACAAGCTATGATAAAACACGAGGTAGCTGGTCAATGCTTTAGAAAATAGCGTGAAAGAAAGAGGGTCACAGGTGTATTTCAGGTGAGCACTTCCACATTCCACAGCGTGACTTCACTCATGCTTTACAGAGGATGATGGGACCTGGAAATGCCACGTAGGAGGCAATGAGGAGGAAGGGCTGTGCACCATTCAGCGACCGAACTGGAAATGCCGATTCAATTCCATTTTAATTACTGAATTTAATCTGAAATTACACAGATGTTAGATCATTTTAAGATTTATGGGTGTGAATTACCTATTTTAAATGTTTACCACTTAACGATCCACTTTAATAAAAAACAAATTTCATATATATTCTTTAAAAAAAAAAAATAAAAAATAAAAAAAAAATATATATATATATATATATATATATATATTTATATATATTATTTATATTTATATTATTTTTTTTTTTTTTTCTAGTAGTGCACACACATCATAAATTATATTTATAAAATTATATTTTAAAACAGAAAACAGTTCTTTTTCAAATTGTAACAATATTTGACAATATTACTATTTTCACAGTATTTTTCATCAAATAAATGCAGCCTTGGTGTGCATTAAGAGCTTATTTTGAAGTTATAATTTAGAATTTTTATATATGGTGATGTATTTCACATTATCAAGTCATAAATAAATAAATAAAAACCCTTAAATTCATATTTATTATATTGTTTATAGAATAATGATGATTCATACATTTTCCTGTGCATTTTCATACTCTGATGTGTAAACAGTTTTATTTCCCTTTGTTGTTGTTGTTGTTGTTAGACATTTTGCAACTTGAGATTCATTGTGGGGAAAAAAAACAATTCAGACATTTTTCATACATAGTTGAAAAAAAAAGCTTTAATTCTTACTGGAAAATGACATGCTCTATATTTTTAATATTGTGTTAACAGCAGCAACTGATAATACCTGCAGCATCAGCATTCATTTCTGAAGATACAAATCAACACTTTGCTTACAAATGCTTTATATATAGATTTGAATAGCACAAAATATTAAATTAGTGCTGATTTTAAATAATGTCTTAAATAATAGAAATAAGTTTCTTTACCATATGTGTGTTTTTTTTTTTTTAATTATCTTCATTAGGCATGTTGAATAAATCAAATTAAAAACCAAGTGTGGATAAACATATAAATTGAAATATGTTCTCCTCTTACGCATCTTACGCAAATAAAGTGATGAAGTTATTTCTCCAGTATCTACTGGTCTTAATAACTTGAGTAAGATGAATAGCTTCTTGTATTCTTCATTGGACCAAAAAGTCTGTTAAATGAATTAAAAAAACAAACAAAAAAAAAACAGGAAAGTTTGGCATGACATTTCATAAATAGTACAGACTAAAATCTCCTACTGAGAGGGAACATTTGACATTAAAGTTAATTAAAATTGACATTAATCCTTGTCAAACCTGACAAACATTAAAATGCCTTTTAATTGTTACATAATATTAACAATACAAATATGGTTATGTCAGTCAATGAAATGGATTTCCTTTAGTTTTCTTTCTTAATGATAGCCCTATTATACAAGCTGAATTCATAACTCTATTAGGCCCCTTGTGAAGTCCTTCTGTCCGAGATGTTCTTTCACAGGTTCTTACAGCAGGCCTTCTTTTCTTCCTGTGCGTCTTCTGCTGAAGCTTTAGGCTGGGATAATGTCACAGCATTGATAGAGCCTCGGGTCACTTCTTTGCTGCTCACCTTTTTATGGATTTCTGAAAGAAAGAGATCAAATAATGACAGCCTTATTATGATAATGAAGCCAAGTGCTTACAAGCCTGACTGAAGAGGAGAAACCCAGAGGGCAGGAACACATGTAAAGTACATGTAAATACAGTTTGATGTGTTCAGAATAAACAAACCTGTAAGCACAGTGTTGAACGCTGCCTCAACATTTATCGACTCCAAAGCAGAGGTTTCCATGAACAGAAGACCATTCTTTTCTATAAAAAAGATAATGTTAAAATCAGGATTAACTTTGATAAAATCAGTATTTTGCTAAATGACATACAATGTATATACTCTAAGAGACTTTTGTAAAAATACTGCCCAGTGTACTATGAAGGAACATTCTGTACTAATTTTGTGTTTAACCCATATTTTGAATTACACTTTGCATTGTGTACTGTTCCAGAGTTTAAGGAAATGAGATTGTTTTTTTTTTTTTTTCTTTCAGTGCAGTTTCTCTGTAAATAGACTGGATAATAGACTGGAAATGTAAAATGTACATTCTTTTACATTGCTGTTAACTCTAAAACAATGCAATACTGTAAAATTCAAAATACAGGTAAAACACCTTCAAAGTTCCCACAGTACATTTTCATTGATTTGCGTTAGAGTGAAGGTAATTTTTTATTTTCATGTCTGGATGTTTATAAGGGTTTATAGTGGCTTGTTTTACTGTCACGAGTACATAGATTATAAAAAATGTAATGTCAAACATACATTTATTATCAAAAATGGTGGTATTTAAGTCATATTATAAAACTAACAATTTAGTTAATTTTTTAAAATGTAGTCAAACCAAAAAGTAATAATGACTTTAATTAATATAAATAAAATAAACATTATTTTTCAATTAAAACATGGATGAAGCATTTTAAAATTCCTTAAAAATAATGTTATTATTATTATTATTATTACTTTAAGACATGCATTCTACTGTGCAATAGTAATACATATAATTTTTCAAATTAGAATTAACATTTATTTTGGCAGATTGTAGTGAAAACCTTTGAGTTTTTATGTTTAAATAAACTGTATTATTAGTAGTAGTAGTAGCAGTAGTAGTAGTATTAGTTCTATTCTTAAATGTGCATTGGCATTATTATTACTTAGAGACGTACATGCTACTGTGATACAATATTGTTATAATTTCTTCAAGTTAGGCCTAACTTTTATTTTGAAGGTTTGTCGTGAAGACTTTTGAATTTCTGTGTAAATTTTGTGAAAACTGGTATAGTACTGGTAAAAAACTGTTTTCAGTAATGACCTGCAAAGTCCTTCGCATCCTCCATTGGAACCGATCGAACTGCTGCCAGGTCTGTTTTGTTGCCCACGAGCATCACTACGATATGCGGATCTGCATGATCGTAGAGCTCCTTCAGCCAGCGCTCAGCGCTTTCGTACGTTAAGTGCTTTGAAATGTCATAGACTAGCAGAGCTCCAACTGCTCCTCGATAATATCTGAAATACAAGGAAACAGATCACACCAGATCAGATGACTCCATTTACTTCCTTTTTCGAGTGAACGGAACAGTGTCATAAAACATGATGTCATAACCAAGATTACAACGGGTGGTGAAACATGCTGTGCTACATTTCTCAATTTGCTAACGAATAGATGAATGACAATTTACATATAGTCATTAATGTATTTGCATATAAACATGTTTGGAGTGAGCTACTTAAAGGGACAAATCACCTAAAATTCTGCCATCATCTCTTCACCAGGCTGCTCTGTTACATATAATGGAAGTGGATGGTGACCATGATTTTAAAGAGAAATTTGACTTAAATATTGGTCTGTTCCTCACAAAAATCTATTGCATGGCTGATATAATTATATAACACACTTACATTTGAAAGTTAGAGTTAGGGTCAGTACGTCAGGATCATGTGACACTGAAGACTGGAGTAATGATGCTGAAAATTCAGCTTTGCATCAGTGGAACAAATTACATATTAAATTATATTCAAATACAAAACAGTTATTTGAAACTGTATAATATTTCACAATTTTACTGTTTTTATTTAAAAATTTCTTGACCAAATAAATGCAGCCTTGGTGAGCATCAGAGGCTTCTTTCAAAATAAAATATATATATATATACAAAAAAAAAAAAAAAACATACCAACCCCAACAGCAGTGTATATAATGTAACTAAGAAATAAAAATAACTACAGTAAAATAAATTAGATAAAATTTATTTTTTGTTTATTTTTATTTGAGCTCACAGCTATAGTAACCACTCTCTTTTATAAAAGAGATGTTATGCTTCACAGAAGCAATAAAAACACATCATCTTACGCAGTAATTGACATTTTTGGGGAACTACTGGCATATTTGCTTATTTAGCACCACCATTTGTCAGGTGATTCAGTGTTACACCACGTAAAACTCACGCAGAAGTGATGGCCCGGTACCGCTCCAGTCCGGCAGTGTCCCAGATCTGAGCTTTGATGGTGAGACCATTTAGCTGCACAGTTCTTGTGCTGAACTCCACTCCGATGGTTGTCCGGCTGTCATGATTAAACTCATTCTTGGTGAACCGTGACAGCAAGTTGCTCTTGCCAACGCCAGATTCTCCAATAAGAACCACTGCAACAAAACAAAACTCATTATGCAATTGGTTACAATGTCATGTTTGTTGTCTTGGACTTCTATGGCAAGTAACTCTTCAACAACAAGTGCAACATTAAGACAAAACATGTTCTATACAATCACAAATCTGCATCCTTATTTCAAAATTGTCTTGTTGTTTATTGCAACTTGAGACAGAAGCAGGTCTAATCCTAATATTCTTTTAAAACAAACCAACAGTGGATGAACAGTACGTCCCAATACAGCACTCCTTATGAAAACCCAAGTAATTGCAGGTGCAAACAAGAATGACTCAAACATGTCAGGAGTAAAAACAACACTCCACCCATGCAGGACTGTTATGACATTTCTAGGATTGGAGATAATTTATCATATTATGTCAGGAGAGGGGGGGGTAATAGGGAAGCCTATAAGAAGTATTAAAGGAATAGCGAAAATTTGCACAAAAGTTTTTTCATCACAACTAATTTGGAGAAATTTTAGCATTACATCACTTGCTCACCAATGGATCCTTTGCAGCGAATGGGTGCCGCCAGAATGAGAGTCCAAACAGCTGATAAAAACATTACAAAAATCCACACAACTAGATCAGTTGCCATCATGTGAAGTGTAAGCAGCGTGCTTGGTAGAAACAAATCCATCAAGGTGTTTTAAAAGTTAAACCTTGGCTTCTGGCTAAAATACGAGTCCTTAATCCATAATAACTTTTCCTCCAGTGAAAACGTCCATCTTCTTTCATCTCAAAATCCACCCACATATATGTCTACAACGGTTTAGGACCGTTCTCACTTGTAAACGATGCTTGATCTGTCTTCTGATTCAGACGAGGCAACTTTTTAACTGAAGAAAGCAATATTATGGATGGAAAACTCTAAATATTTTAGCCAGAAGCAATTGTTTTAAGTTTAAAAAAAAAAAAACACACTGCTTTTCACTTCACAAGATGTCAACTGATGGACTGGAGTGGTGTGGATTACTTGTGGATTATTGTGATGTTTTATCAGCTGTTTGGACTCCCATTCTGACGGCACCCATTCACTCCATTGGTGAGCGAGTGATGTGATGCTAATTTTCTCCAAATCTGTTCAGATGAAGAAACAAACTCTACATCTCAGATGGCCTGAGTGTGAGTAAATGTTCATCCGTTTACCTCATGCACAAATATCTGTGTGCAATGTTTGATATTTTAATGTAATTTCATATTAAAGCACCAGCACAGGTGATAAACATATTAAAGCTGGCCCTTTAAACGATCATTATCTTGCATGTTTGAAATTGTTCACTTAAAAGACTTCCTGTTCTTATTGCTTCAGTTCAACTGTTATGAAACCAAACACAAAATGCAGGTCATTTTAAGTAGTCTTTGTGGTTTGGTGTTGTTTGAGAAATGCTCTAACGGATCATTGTTTCACAATGGGCTTCGACAGGTACAACTATTTCCCCTCCCATACTTAGTAACTTAATGTAAACAACAAACCCTTGTTGTCATGGAAATCAGATTTTAACCAACCTCTAGGACTCAATTTCTTTTTTGTTAAACTCAGAGCTTTACAAAAGGAGGAATTTAATTGCACAAGCAACTTTTAACACATTAACTCTTTATCTATTTCTTTATGACAGTTTCTTTAATGACTTCTGAGAAAATACCAACCATTCCTCTGTAACCACTGCAAACAGTGCAATGAATGCTTGCTAACGAAACACCATTTAAAATACTTTAAAGCTCCATCAGAGATTGTTTAATATGCACGATAACTCAATCTATATAGAAGTGTCAAATCTTACCTTTGAAAACAAAGTTGTAGGCCTCATCGGACCCCATATTGTCTCTCATGTAAGCAGATCTTCCTTCACTAATCTAGATTAGTGCTGCATGAGTCAAAATCCCAAGAAATTCCAAGGAGAACCAAGAATGAAAGTTCTCCCTCTGTGTCCTACAGCGGCTGACCTGAAATAGCAGAAAAACAGTGAGAAGTATAAATGAAACCCTACCGTTTATAGTGGACAGTTGAGTTGTTTGTACAAGGAACTAGCCCTGTTATTTAGCCCAGCAGTTCCGCTATCAAATGTGCCGTACCTGGGGGAAGGTGGGCGTGTCTTTAGGTGTGCTCAAGTCAGGTCAAACAGGTAGGGTGAGCACAGGTGCAGTCATATGAAACTGGGTGCAATAGTGCACCTGTTCAGCCAATGAAAAGACGACATACACACCATATGCAACCAATCGTTTTTTAAGCAGTTTCTCCCAAGATCAGGAAGGCATTTGCCATGGAAGAGCCCCTCCCGTGGTGCATATTTTGGATTACATGGTTAATTATTGCTCAAACACAAACATTATTCAGAGTTTCAGCAAGATTTAGAAAGATAAATTAAGGCGTTTTAAGACCAAGTAAACAAAATATAAGAAATAAACAGAATGGAAAACAAAACATCATGATCTCTAAATGTAAATGCTTTTGCTCCGAACCTCTAAAGTATGAAAATAACTTTTACTGTACCTTCTGATTACACTACAAAAAGTGATGTTCTTTATGAGCATTTTTGTTTGTTTTCCAGTACAACTGTTTAATGATTTTTAAATCAAGATTCATTTACTTTTTAAGCAAAATGACATAAGAAGTCTTGCTTTATGAGAAATGGATCAAAATATAGTGAGTTTATGATTAAAACAGGAACAAACATCTGCTAATAGGCTTTAAAAAGCAACTTAATTCAAAGGGAAAAACTAATCTGTTCTTTTTTTAAGCATAAACATTTAATTTACTTCATCTTTTTTTAAAGTAATTTTTTTTAACTGGAAAACAAAAAAAATACAAAAGGAAGATTGTTTTACATTGTTTTCCTTGCATGCAACGTTTAATGCCAAGAGTTTATGAATTCAAGACTTCCTGCTCTGATTTAAGATCTTTTATGGTCTTAATTTGTTATAGTGTGACTTTAAGACCTATTTAGTAAAATGCAGAAACCCTAATTATAACTAAGACAAAGCGATATTTCTCACAATTCTCAGCTGTTTTAACTAAAAGCATCAATTTCTTGTGTTTTAAAGGTAAAACAACAACAACATGTAACGAAAAGAGAAATTTATTTTATATTGTTGACATTTGATACAGCCTAATCATTGACTGCAAAAATCCTGAGACATAAAGAAAAGATAATAAAAAGGGGAAATGCAGTTCAAATGTAATTATTAATGTTTATGCAAAGCATTATTTTGGGTCTAATAGCCACACAATTTGATATAGCAATCATACTTAGTATGCAAATAAATAAAGCCAGAGATAATATATTATAAAGGCCAAGGTTTTCAGAAGTTTGTTTCAATGTACACAAATACACAAAAGTACATCCTACGATGCTGCCACTTGTGTTAGTGGCTCCTCAAGGTACTGCACTAAAGCTTCAGCCTGTGAACACAACAAACAATTATTATGATGATGATGATGATGATTTCTTGTGTAAATACTATGTGAATTTGTTTCTTAGTAATTGAGATTTAATATATAAATATATACACCACATCTCACCTTGGCTTTAAGCATCCCGAAGCCTACGGTCTCCTTGGCATACATGCAAAGCAACAAATTTGCAACACGTGTAATAGCCACCCTGCCCTCCTGTAATGAGAAAATGCAGCACATTATAAAGAAAAGCTATTATAGAACAATACATTAGTTCATCAAATTTGTAAATCCAGACATGGCCTACAGCATCTGCTGTGATGAATGTGTATATCTTATATAATGCATACGTTATCAAAGGTTAGCATTCGCAGTCATTTACTACAACACAACTGTGCAATTTCATTCCTACCATACAGTCCATCAGAATGAATTTCAGTTTGTCCTCATTAAAGGCCTGGTGTCCGTTTTTGTCGTAAGCCGCCCAGATGTTGCTGGCAATGGCTGCAGTGACTCTTGCATCGGTGTCTCCATATCCAGAATATGCCAATAGAGAGCCTTCATTATTTAATAACCTAAAATACAACCAAAAAACACTTCATATATATATATATGAGCTGTGAAGTGGCCAAAAAACTAAAATCAATATCAAATGGCATTTGTCAACGAAATTTCTCAGAAATAATTTCATAGTCTTCATCATTTTTGCTTAATGCACACTAGTTTATTAAAAGTGAACTGGTATTTGGGTGATTTTTAGTAGATGAGGCCAGTTCTCCTTGAATTCACTCAGATAAACATTAAACAACAAACTTATTTTTGTGTCAGGATTTGCTTGAAAGGTGTATGTGTGCTATATTTCTTTAAAATAATGACATTTGATTTATGTAATCTAATGGAAAGACATTTCGATCTGGCTCAAGTGTCTAATCACGTTTGGAGCTTCTGTACGAATATGACATTGTTAATAATTTAACATGCAAGACGACATTACTCAACAAAACCCAAATACCTTGATTTTAATTGAAGAGAGCATGTTAATAAATGTACAACATATTGTTTACCAATTATCTATCAGCTAAAGCTACTGATATGAACAAAGACTGCTTTTCATATACTCACAGCGTGCTTTGTACGCCACTGGTGTTTGCTTGACTGAGTACTTGTGTTAATGCTTTAGGACGCAACATAATTTAAAGGAAAACGGCGATTATATTAATACACGTTTAAAATTTACGCGAGATTATAGCAAGAACTTCCAGAAGCCCAACAAGAACATCAGCTGACTTCTAACTTCCGCTCTGATGATTCATGGGAAATGTAGTGTCACGGAAGTGCCTACGAACTACAAAAACGTGGCCTAGATCACTGAACGTAACATGGATGATTTATTTATTTGTTTTTCCGAGTCATTAATAAATCAAAAGAAGAACAAAACCAGCGTTATCTTTTTGGCTAAGAAATTAAAAAGTTCTCATTTGTAATTTTGGGGCGGAAACAAAACTAACAGGCTACTTTTACGTTTTGAAGCGCAAACACAACTAATACTTTTAAAGCTTCTTTCTTATATACTAGAGATACATAAATGCGTTATAAAACCACAAATAACGGTACTTTATAGTACTTCTGTTTTGTCGGTCCGACACTAATTTTACAGTATAAACCGCTCCATAAGTATAGTGTTGATAGCGTCTTTTTAATGTTACTGTTAATTTATTCTTTTGTTTTTTTTAACCATGTTTACATATCTATATTAGTCTGTAGAAACAAAAAAATATATATACTTTTGAGACTTCACCACCTTTTGTTTTGACCTTGTTTTGGGAGGTAAGGACAACAACCCTTAGGTCAAGAAAGCTTAACTTCGACAACAGCTTAACTTAAATTTTCAACTCGTTCACCCTCCTAAATCAATTCCTGTTTACAATATGCACTATTAAATATAAATATCCTTTACTAGCATTTTTTTGCTCCATAAGGAACCTTTAATGTCCATAGAACCTTTCCAGTGCACTAAATCTTATTTTTGTTCTTTAAATGATTGAATGTTCTTTGCAACAGAAAAAAAGTTTCTTTTAAGAATTATTAACTGAAAGCTTTTTTGAGGAACCCAAAATGGTATTTCTACAACTGGCCTCCCTTTTGAACCTTGATTTTGAACAGTTTCCAGACTTTAACCAAGTCAGTCCCATAATTTTTAAAGAATCTTTTTTTTTTAAAGAATTGTTTATAGTAATTGCACCAACAAAAAGCAAAATTTACAGCTGAGCACATCAAAATCAACTACAGGATTCACCATGTTTCCAATCCTGGAAATCACAATTTTAAAACTTCTGGTTTTCAAATCTCATATTGTGCACTCTCAAGCAAATGACCAACAAGTTATATTTTAAAAAGTTAAGGTATCTAGCTAAAGCAATCCTAATGTCTAAGGCTTTGTGATTGTAGAACTAGATGGTTATATAATTTATCAACAAGCACAACTGACTTGTGTGTGACCTCCACATTAATTAGAAAATAATTAAAAATGTTGCAGTTATAAGAGGAGAATATGATCATGCAAAACTTTTTAAACTAAAACTGCATGGTCATGCAGCCCAAAATTGCAAAGATCAAAAAACAGTTGATTTAAAGACAAAATCAGATGTTAGAAGGAACTACAAGCCAAAATGAATGCAGGTTTCTGTAATGTAATTCAAGTAGAATAAAGAATGGATTATGGACGTGCAGCAAAAAAAAAAAAAAGTTTAACACATTTTAAATTCACAATAAAACTCTGTTAGTTCCATTAGACGACTGTTGGTTAGTAATGAGAGAAGCATCACTACATCACTATCATGCTGTAACCCGTTTTTGTTTTTTGTTGCCAGAGCAAGTTGAGGATGATGTATCCAGCACACAATACAACTGGTTCCAGGCACTAGAGTACTTCTATGTCAAAGCATAAAGATACGGTCGAAACAAATGGTGTTTGCGTTCGCCACTGCTTGTTAAGCTGAGAAATATTTTATTGATGCTTTGTTACAACCTTACCCATATGACAAGCCTTTACGGTCATTTCATGTACACTCCTCACAAAGGCAAACGACTAAAGAGATGACTGAATATCTTTTCCAAACCTCATCTTCACAACTCATTCCTTTCTAAAATAGCTGAAGTGTAAGCGATCAGAGTCAAGGTGTTATAGTGCTCCAACATGTTCATGTCTATTAGATTTCGATTAACACATCAAAATGTCAAGGAACGCTCAAATCAACGTCAACTGAGGAGGGCGGAAAGGGAGTAAAGGGTAAGCTCTACGTTTCTGCAATAAATACTGGTTCGATCAGGCATGAATTAGGAGAAACAGAGAGAAATTAAGGAAACCAAGCATTTTTCACAGAAGACAAGAATCCCTCTGGGCCTCGGAATTCAAGCGTATGGATTTTATTCCCCTAACCTCTGAGTAGTGCCTCAGGTGAGTGTGTTCTAATTGTAAGGAATGGTAACTTAAACTTGGTTCAGCAAATGTAAGCTTTGTCCCATCTTACTAGTGATGAGGGGTTAGTGTGACATCATTCCACGGCGATTCTGGTTTGTTTGTTATTTTTTTGGTTCAAGGAAACAATTTTGAAACCCTCATTGCTTATGATTCACAGGTCGACTGATTGAAGCAACAAAACAAAAAAAAAAAAAAAAAAAGGAAAAAAAAAAACACGATTGGAGTAATTGGAATTCTGTCTATGTAGGGCTTGTCAGATTTTATGTGATGAGGACTATGTTTGCTTCTTGTCTCCCTTCGCACGCTCTCAGGTGATGGAATTAGGAAGGCTGAGAGCCGAGCAGTCTTTCGATGGCGGCGTTGATGTCGCCCCCGGTGGCGATGAGGGCCTGAAGGTTGGCTTCCCTGTTAATGAAGCCCATGGCACTCAGCTGCTCCAGCTGTTGCTGGAAACGCACTTCCGGAGTCTGAGTCTGCAAAGCGAGGTGAAAAGTGAGTATAATCAAATATACAAAGCATACTAAGTGTTTCCCACAGGATTTGGGGATTCACCTTGTTTAAAACATTTTAAATTCTGCTCCAACCCGTTTTCAGTGTCTAACCTGAATGGAGTAAATAGACTCTGCACTGACTTGTAGCTGGACTCAAAACCTCTTTTTAGTTGTTATAGCGTATCACTCACTGGTTTTCACTGGTATTTATTGTTATTATACTCTAATAGTTTTATTAGTAGTAGTAGAAAGTTAGTAATATATTATTGCATTACAGTTGCACTGTTAAACAGAAGTGAAAAATCATTTTGTAATAAGCATATTTTACTTTACAACAGCGAAACCCTTGAGCAGTTATCTTGGTGTAAACCTGCCATTTCAGTCAAAACAGGTTCACAAATGAGTCTCATTACAAATCTGGTGAAATGCTGTAATCATCTGTCCACAAAAAATGTGGATCACAAGCTGATCATAAGCAAACTGCATGCCTTGGTTTAAAAACACTTAGCTCAACAGACTATACACTTCTGCCTTTTGCAATTTCGTATGGGCACTATGAAATATTGTGCGTTTGATTTTAATTCACTTGACAGATGCTTTGCCAAAGGAATGGCACAAAGCACAATGTCAAAGACATTTTGTGATCATGAGAATGCAAAAATATGCCATTAAGAAAATGTGCTGGGATAGATCAATGTAGAATATAGAATGTGAACAACCAAAAAAAAACATAAGTACCGATGCATTCCCTCCAGCAAACATCTGTAGCATCTGTTGCATGAGCTGCTGCTGGGCAGTGTTTGTTCCAGCAGCGGGGGTGGAGGCGGGGGCGGGGGCAGGGCCCTGGCCTGAGGGCGGAGGGTTCTCAGGGGTCACATTCACCCCTGTGGGCAGTGGGGCACCAGGGATACCAGCAGCCATCCCACCAGGTATCAGACTAGGAGGAGACAAGACGCATTTAATTGGGAAACTGCAGATATTGCCACTCACACTGTTTGTTTCATTTATGGGATCTGTCAAATAATTTACATAACTGGAATAAAAGAAATCCATTTAAGCATGTGTGCACTAATCTAGAGGAAGCTGCATTTACTTGACGACAAAGCCAAGAGGGAAATAACTAGTAGAAAGAGGATGTGTTCTTCAGGGTTTATCACTTTGTCGAGAACGAAGTAGCTAAGCGATATAAACCTCACAATAAACTCAAAACTTCAAACGCTCAAAATACTTCAAAATTAAAAACCTAAATTCTGATTCAGTGCTGCCTCTAATTTTTGCAGAAACCATTATACATTACCATTCAAAACTTAATTTTAATACTTATCAAGCAAAGATGCATTAAACTGATCAAAAGTGACAATAAAGACTTTTGTAATGTTACAAAAAAAGTTATTTTAAAAATAATAAAACTATTTCAAATAAATAGTTCTTCTGAACTTTCTATTCATCAAAGAATACAGCAAAAATATTAGTGTTTTTCAACACTGATAAGAAATGTCTAGAATGATTTCTGAAGGACCACTGAAGACTGGAGTAACGTATATATACGCACAAATAGAAAGTTCTTTTAAATTGTAATATTTCAAAATATTTATTCTTTATTTACTGCATTTTCCATTAAATAAATGGAGTCTTGGCAAGCATAAGGAACTAACATAAATATATGAATGAAGAATTCATTTGCAAAAACAGATAACTTTTGTTTTAACAATTTTCAAAAATAATGTTTTTTTTCCATTGTGTATTCCAATTAATCTCAATCAAACTGCAGTTGGGTTATTTTAATTAAGTAAAAATAACAAAACAAAACAAAAAAAAATACAATAAAAAACATGATTTTTTTAAAAAGTTTAAAAAAATGGAATTATTTGTTTTTGCAAATAAACTCTCCATATACATCCCAAATTATTTAAAACTTGTGTGTGTTTCTCTATGGTGGCTGACAAATAAAACTGCACCTGGGCATGAGACCAGGGGCTTCAGTTTGAAGGGTTTGCAGTCCCTCCTGGATCTGCATTAGGGCTCGCATGGCTCGAGGATTTGTCATGACAGAAAGGGCTTCCGGGTTCTGCATCTGCAAGTGAATCAGAAAAACAAGTCAGTTAGCACATAAAAATAAATGAAACCTATATTTCAAAAACATAACCTACAACAATTCCAACTAGACACACCTGCTGTAAAAATACAGGTAACTGCGCTCTCATTTGCTCCTGCAGCTGTGGATTTCCGGCAAAGAGAGGGTTGTTCATCAATACCTGAAAAAATGTTTCGATTTTAGGACATATTAATAACGCAACATAATTAAATTAAGTAAATTAAAACTTCTATGAATAATGAACTTTTGGGAATGATGGTATTGCTACCTGTGAGGCAATATCAGGATTCTGGGCCAGGGACTGCATCATGGTGCGCATATAAGGTGCAGAAAGCATGTTCTGCATGAGCTGAGGGTTTTCAGAGATCTGTTGCATTAGGCTCTGCATGCCAGGACTGTTGAACATACCTAAACGCAAACCAGAAAAAAGTAAATAAATAAAAATACATAAATCTGAGACTTAAAGTAATTCTACACTGACATATAAACCCTTCTATGCAGTATTTAACTAGAAAAAAAAACAAAAAAAAACATACATTTATTATTAGCTAAACAAATAATCTGTGCACTTAAACTACCCGCTTGCTTCTGCTAGAACATATCACCAAAAAAAAAAAAAAAACCCAATGGACCTGGTTTACAAATGTTTACATAAAAGGCCATTACCGTTTCCAAGGCTAGGGGAGCTGATGCCCAGAGGGTTGGACACACTGGGTGTGGTTGAGCTTGTGGTGGAGCTGGTGGTGGTAGCCGTCCCAGAGGTGGTGGTGGCGGCAGTGTCAGGGGGACCCCAGGGATTTGGCAGGGGCTCTCGGTTTTCTGTCCTGGAGGGCTGCGTTCCAGAGTTATCAGTATTTCCACCCAATGCCGAGAAGGGGTTATTTCCAAACTGTTCAAAAGATGATGCAATATAACATTTAATGTTACCAATTCAAATAAGTATTAAGGCTAGACTTTGGATTTGACCAATTCAATAACATTTCTTGTTAAAATTACAATATTTTCAAATTATAAATAAAAATTATAAATATATTTCTTAAATCAATTAATTTATCTAACCTGTTCACGTGCAGCACTAAACATGGGCTCTTGAATATCTGTGTACATCCTCCGAAGAGCATTGTAACCCCCGGGAATACTCTCGAGGTTGCTAAGCGCCCGATCCTGGTTACGCATCATCTCTTGCATCATGGCTGGGTTTCGTGCCAACTCCATTGTCTTAACAAGCAAAAAAAGAATGTTAATAAAAACAAATCAGTTCCTTAAATAATGCACAGCTTTTAGAGGGGCTAGTTAGAACTTTCTGAAGACAAAATATAACAGCACACTCACTCAAGCATTGTATTATTGCAAACGTATCAAGTGAAATTAACTTGGAAATATACAAGAACATACCTGTCTCATGAGCTCTGGGTTATTGAGCATGTGTGAAATCTCTGGGTTGCGCTCCATTAGTTGCTGCATCTGTGGGTTGGCCACTATCATCTGCCTCATCAGGTCAGGGTTAGACATCATGCTCTGAACAAGCGGGTTCTCCATGATCTGAGACAGCATCTCAGGGTTGGACATGAGCTGCCGCTGCATCTGTTGCTGAAGCTCCATGAAGTTGGCAGATCCCATACCGAGGTTAGCCAGGCCCGAGAGGTCACCAAACCCAGCTGAAAACACAGAAGGAAAAGCAGCATAAGACAAAAGCAAAATAAAACAGCACTATTTGCACTAAGTGTAAATAGCGACAGATGCTATTTAATAGTTTTCTGCTATTAATACTTATTGCAAACAGTAAATTATTTGCACCTCAGTATTGTAGTACATTATAAAACAGTATGCAATAACATACTGAGTGTGAATTATAACTTTAATTCAAATGATTAAATGGATGCCACCTTATTAGGACAATAAAGCACTCCCTACACCTACCCTAACTGATAGTTTATTTTTAACTTTTTGATTATTTCCCTCAATTTTATTAAAAATAAATGCCTTTCCAATGTGATAAGACATTTAAAAACAGAGTTAGGCAAAACAAAAGTTAGGCAAAACGTGGATTCAAACTCAGGTTGATCGCGTCAAAAATCACTATGGCGCACATTTCACTATCTTTCCAAAGCAGCTGATATTTTATGATTGTTTTTTGTAGTGTTGACTAGGCCAATCACACATTGGTGGGCAGAGATAAATAGCCTCTGCCAACAAGACAGGCTATTTGCACTTACTGTAAATAGACACTAAAATAAAATGACAGAAACACCTTAAAAATAACAAAATACTATATTAGGATTCACAACGTTTGTCTTTCAAACAATTATCTGTAGAAAAAGAACTTATTTAGAAAACTAAAATCAACCAGTATACTTAAATACTGCATGGCAACATTGCAACACAACAAAATATTGTAAAATTACATTGAAAACAGACAATGTGTCGAACCACAACCACAACATTTTGAAAGTTTTTTTTTAATTTTAGATATATTGTCACAAGTTTTTGTTATTTTTATTATTTTGTTTTTTAATATTATTTATTTTACCATAAATATTTCAGTTTTAGTTCAGCATACTTCAGTACTTATTTCACTGCCAAGGCAACATTTATCTTAATTTAAGTTTTTGGCATAATATTTAAATTTTATTTTAGTTCAATTATCAAAAAAAAAAAAAAAAAAAGTTGTTAACAACAACAAAACTGGTTGCAACACAAAACACCAACAATATTTTGGAATATGAGACAATGGGCTGACATCTAATATAAACAAGCTTAAAAACATTACTCACCTAGTATATTAGGTGGCTGTGTCGGGGTTGGGGACGGCCCACTGCCCTGGGGTGTGCCCAGGTTACCGGCCGGGCTGGGGTTAGCGGTTCCAGTGGCATTGCCCTGTGATGGTCCAGGGCCAGGGCCAGAAGAGGCAGAGGTCTGCGAACTACCACCACCTGAAGTCCTACAAACACAAACCACTCTATAAGTGAGCCATCCATAATGCACAGACTTTATCCTACAACACATTATGGCTTTGCATAATAAAACGCCGATTGTGTTTTGACCCTAAAA
Organism: Cirrhinus mrigala; assembly: GCA_036247105.1. Classification (NCBI taxonomy): domain Eukaryota; kingdom Metazoa; phylum Chordata; class Actinopteri; order Cypriniformes; family Cyprinidae; genus Cirrhinus; species Cirrhinus mrigala. Next base: position 5,815,777 of record CM070022.1, read on the forward strand.
GCAGGTCCTCTTACTTTTGTGCGGTTTTAATGACCAGGTGAACCGTGAGTCCGTCTTTAATGCCATGCTGACCGAGCGTGTCTCCATCCTTCAGGATCTTACCGGCAAAAATCAGAACCAACTGGTCCTGCTTCGCCTTAAATCTTTTGGAAATTTCCTCTTTAAACTGTTAAGAGGACAAAAACGTGCGGATTATGGTGAAATCAGATCAATAAAGCCTTACTTTTGTGCAACATCACAGTGCCTTTTATTAAATCTGACCTCGTAAACATCACCATTAACCAGCAACTGGTCAAACGAACTGACATAAACACTGCTAGCACCATCTTTAAAGGGAATGCTATCTAACATGTTGTTTAATGTATCTGTATATTTTTAAAGTCATCAATACAAAGCAAAACAGAAAGAGCGCGACCAAAGATGACACACTAGAATATTCTACCAGAGCAGGCCGTTTCTTTAACGACAACAGCGAGTTAGAAAACCTCACTTCACATGCGTTTTAAAACCCCCAAAACAGTGAATAAGACGCTCAAAATAACCTCATTTAAGTAATAACAAAAGTGGAAGTCCTTCTAAACATCCACAGCGACGAATTACGGCTTTGGACTGTTCGTCGTCAATCGTTAGCTCTCCGGCTAAAGCTGTTAGCCGCTGGTGTAACGAACGCCCGGGTGATAAAAACAACAAGAAACCGCGAATAAATCACCTGTGCGACAGATGAATCCTCAGCGATGGCTATTTCTTCTTTATCCTTCGGTGTTTTGACGGTGACCTTAATGATAGTCGCGCTAGCGGCGGCATTTTCCTCAGTGTTCGTCTCCACGGCAGGATCCGTGCCGCTATTCTCCGCCATCTTTACTCTTCTTTTACTTCATTACATCATCGCACCAACAAGCAGCGGGGAAAAGTGCTGCAAACGCCGAATGTTCCACAGCGCCTTCTGGTAGCGTGGAGTGTCATCGACATCACTTACTGCTCTCACTGTACGAAATGACCAGTGCTGGGTAGTAACTAATTACATGTAATCTGGATTACGTAATCAGATTCCAAAAATTAAGTACTTGTAATTAGAGCATATTACATTTTAAAATGCTCATAATCAGATTACTTGTTCACAAATTATGTGATGTTTTGCGTTCAAGAGTTTAAATATTTTTATTTTACATCTTAATTATTTAATTACTTATTCCCTTTTTATCAACTCACAAACCCACTGCAGTTCTTAATGTAGGCCTAATGTTTAATGAATTTTATGATGTTGATATCAAAAAATGGAATACATTTTTCTTTTTTGTCCCACTTTTTTATATCAATAAAGTACATTTTATGGTAAATTTAAAACAAGTTTGATGTAAAGTAATCATAAAGTAATCTAAAAAGTAGTCAGAATATATTACCTAAAATGAGTAACCTAGATTGCATTACTAACTAAAATTTTAATTGTGTAATCTGTAATCAACGGACTACACTTTCTAAGTAATCATCCCAGCTCTGGAAATTAGTCAGTTCACGGTTATTGGCACCTTAACGATTAATGATTAAGAAACACGTCTGTGTTTATTTTTGGTAAAGCATTTAAAACATTAAACTCAAGTTTCAAATGTACTTTCTTACTTTTTTTGTTTTTTGTTCGACAGGCTCCCCAAGAAAAGTGGCCAAATATCAGGACAAGCATATGATGACATTCAAGACGCTGGAGACGGCAAATAAACCAAAAAAGAAACCATTTAATTAATGTGCTGCAGCCAGGCCACAAAACACTAATAGTAAGTGGATAATTTTGCTTATTCATGAAAGTGACAAAATCTAGAACTGACTTTTTGATGCTCTTAGTATTAATTTCCATCACTTTATTTGTGTGTTGGGGTCAATCTCATCCCCATGTAATTTTCAAACTGCTGGAAATGCTGGTTAAACTATTTATTTCTAGATGAAGTTTTGTGAATATTGCTCATTTAGGGTCATTTATGAGCATGCCAAGTTTCAACACATAGATGTGTTTTAGAAAGTCTGTACAATTTTTTTTTTTTTTTACAAAATCTGTACAAAGTTTTGTCAAAGTTGTATAAAAAAGCATTGACCCCATTGCTTTCCATGCCATTTGTAAAAAAAAAAAAAAAAAAAAAAAATCAACATTTGTATGATAAAAAACAACATCAACAGAAAACCTTGTCAAACAGTAAGACTTAAAGTTTACTGCAAATGGAGACTTTTCTTCTGAATCATCCAATTAAAAATTAACTTTCTTTATCTAGTTGAGTTTTACAGTGTGGAAAAAAACTGTCAAAGGCTGTTTCTGTTGCTGCACTGAAAATAAGCAAGAGAAATCCATTTTATCCTATAAAAATATGCTATATAAAATATTATTTCTATAAAAATAGAAGTGAATTGTTACAGTTATTATTATTACATTATTACAGTTATTACAATTATCACATATCTTATTTTTTGTGTGTCTGACAAGCTACAGTAGAGCTATTCTGGTGCATTCAACGACAAAACAAAACAATAACTTCTTACCATGTTCACAGCCAAATCATTTGCTGTGTAGAAATGTATATTTAAGCAATTTTTATGAACTTAGCCTCGCTCTACTACAGTAATACCAATATACAAAAGATAGATGGCGCTGTTTATTTGTCTACAGTAGCCAATCATTTACAGAAGCTTTAGATTCGTGACGACTGAAATCTTTTAAAATCTTTTTATCTGATTTTCAACGTTTTCAAGTGAAGGTAAGTAACATTTTTTTTTTTTATCATGAACAACTTACATCTTCAATTAGGCCTACTAAACGTTAAATGAAGTCATGAACAAAATCCTGTTATACTTGTTTACAGTTTATAAGGAAGTCACTGCCGGGAAAAATTGAAGGACTCCTCCTTCAGAAAAAAAACCCCACAGAGAGTCGTGACATTTTAACCCATCTGTACTGAGACTCATAGACGTACCACACAAGGTGAGTTTATGTTAACATATTGTTTCTTAAGTTTAGAATAACAGTAATTTCATATAAGTAAAAACAAAGCAAAAAATAAAAAAGACAAGAACGTTAAAGATAATGAACAAACAGTGGTTAAACAGCCTGCACCACAACTTCCTTAAAGGAAACATAATAAGGTGGATTTTTGCATTGCTTTTGATAATCAAATTTTGATAATCAAACTTACTGTGTAGAATATTACATTTGCACACTATCATAAAAAAATGAGTCTATTTAAATTGTTGAAGTTCTTTTTTTCCTCCTGATATAATGATATGTACTTGAAAACTGATTCTCCTGAAATAGTAATCATTTGCTGATCTTATTATTTCATGATGTTAACAAACAGGTTTGGCCATTGTTACCTACTGGAAGCTTGAAGTCCATCATTTCCATCTGCAGCATGACTCTGACAGTGTCTCGGGGTGAGGGTTTGACAGTCATCACTGTCACCTCAAACCCAAAGAGCAAATGGCCCATACTGTGTCAGATTCTGGGTTTTCTGTGCTACAGTCCAGTGTGTTCTGTATCTCAGGGTATGAAAGGGAAGCTGAAGGATGTCCACACAGCTTTTGGAGTGAGTCTGACATTTACATTAACTAAAAAATACCTTTCTGATATTTTCAGGTCTTGTGATTTGGATAGAACTTAAAAAAAAAAAAAGTAAGATGCTTACAACGTGTTTACGTTTCATAATGTTGCGATTTTCAGGAGCAGGATTGGAGAGTTAGATTATGTTAAAACAATGTATTAAAAACACCTAAAGGGACATGGTGTTGGTAAAATGGGAAAAATTATATTTCAATGCTTTTGCATTCACTTGCTAAACTGTTGTTTTTTTATTGAAAAACTTTGCATTTTCTCACCAAACTTCTGCGTTCACCCAAGAAACTTTGCAGTGTTTCCACCAGAGGATAAAAATAAAAAATAATAAAACAAGGTAAAAAAAAAGTTACAGTTTAGTTTTCCCCTCTCAATTCTGAATTTATGTCTCATAGTTAAGACTTTTTAGTTTATATCTTGCAGGTGTTTTTTTCTTAGAAAAAATTCTGAATCGTGAAATAAAAGTCACAATTATCTTTTTTATTTTTATGTTAAAAACCTAATGCAAGATATAACCTCCACCATTCTGAGAAGAAAAGTCAGAAGAACCTCACAATTGTGAGGAAAAAAAGTCTTGTAAGAATTGTAAGAGAAATCTGGCAATTAATAATTTTATTTTGTAGCTTAAACAAAAATAAAAAAAGAACCTTGGAAGTGTAAGAAAGTCAGTTTATATCTTGCAATTTAGACTTTTTCCTCAGAATTGTTAGAAAAAAAATACAAATTGTGACATAAATTGTGAGGAAAAAAAGTCAGAATTGTAAGATTGTAAGATTCTGTCCCCTGTTTTGTTCCATGTCGAAAACAAGCTTCCATGATTTGTGATGAAAAGAACATGGCATGAGAGCCCAATGTATCTTTTTTTCTTGAAACTTTGAAATATAATTTTTTCTCTTATCTCATATTTTTTCCCCCCAATAACCATGTCCGATTATGTGTAGTTTTTTGAATTTGTTAAGAATATTTGTTTTGGAAAATTTACATTTTAGTTGCAGTGTTTTGCCTGTGCAGCTAAATGTAATTTATTAAAACAATATGAAGCATTTTTGGGAACTTTGCGCAAATACTTATTTATTTTACCATTAAAAATATTTCCTTGTCTACACTGACAGCAAAAATTTAATTAGTTGACTTACAATGTCATTGTACCAGTTTGGTATTTTCTAAACTATATTGTTCTCTTGTTCCATAGATTGTTCAGATGATAATTGGCGTCCTCAATATAGCGGTGGGGATTGTGTTTACATGCCTCGGGTCGTGGTATACCATGATCAGAATAGCCCATGGACCCTTTTGGCTCGGAAGTGTGGTAAGACTCAGGTCTCATTTTGGTCATTTTTAAATTTAAAATCAGTTAATGTTGTGTAGTGCCTGTCAAAAAGTATCATTCTTCTGATATGTTCAAAATCAAAAGCACTTTTCTATTGTAGTTCCTTGTAGTTGGAATTGTGTGCATTCTTACAGCGAAGTTTCCCACTTCTTGTCTGGTAAGTGTTTATCAAAGGCATTTGTGTTTTTAGTGTTTTTGACAGTTCCATTTTATACATATTTTGTTTGTGTTTTACAGATGGTGATCGGGGTGATTCTGAATGTAGTCAGTGCTGCGTTAGCAATTACAGCTGTTGTACTGTATTCAGTGGACCTTGCAAGTAATCCTACATATGAATCCTGTGAAAACCACAGATACTATTATTCACGTTATGATAATAGTCCTAAAACGCCTTCACCTGAAGATAATAGGAAAAAAGAGATGTGTCTGTATTACCAGAATCTTAATGAGGTAATTGCTTTCTTCTCTTTAGATGATAAGACTAGCTACTGCATATTGAATCTTCTTCTAAACATACTCACAGTTCAGGTTCTTATACAAAAAGCACCATAAAAGTTGTCCATACGATGTGCTTTTCTCCAGGTTTTCTAAATAAGAATAAGGAAAACATAGAAGCCGTTGTATTTTGATTTAAGTGTGATTGTTTGAAAAGCTTTATGGATGATTTTCCTTTAATAAGTTGACATGCTCTCTATCCACCCAGATCATCTTCAGAGGACTAGATATCATGATGATAGTGCTGTCGGTCCTTCTGCTCTGTGTGACCATCAGTTTCTGTGTTTTGACTGGAAAAGCTCTGTGCAAGAAGGATGAAGATGCAAAGGTACTGTATCATAATCGCTATTGCAACAATCAATCAGTCAAATCCACTGTGATCGTGAGAGTTTCAGAGAGCTGCTCTGTGTGCTCATGTTTGTTGTGGTTTTGCAGTCGGTGGAGGATCCAGAACGTTACAAGCCGCTCCTTGAAGACGCCACTGTTGGTGCTGCATGACAAGATGAACACTCAAAACAAAGTTGTTCTTTGTGCTTGTAATACAATGGCATTTTGTAGTGAAATGATTTAAAGCAGATCTCCTCCATGCCCAACACTATTATATTACATGTTTACTTACACTTGTTTTTTTCTTTTTACAAAAGTGTCATCATTGATCTTTTTCTCTAAACATGTAGATTGGTGGGTGTTACCTTTTATCACCTTTTTTAATTTCATTGTGATTTTTGGGACGGCTTATTTAAAAATAAATGACTGCAGCACTTTGGCATCAACCCTTTTCATGTTTAATTTTTTTTACTGCTTCTCTACTAAGTCTTCCTTTGTACAACAATGAAAAAACAAACTAATACAAACATACAGTTTCCAACTGTAAGAGAAACAGCAGTGTGTCAACTGCAGATAAAGGGCAAAAAGTTGTTTTGAGCAGTATAAGCACCGCTGCCGTAAATGTACCAGCAGACAGAGGCGTAAAAGTGAGGTGACAGTGGAGTCAAAAGTTCAGTGTTTATTCCTAGGAGTGCAAAAATAAAGGTTTCCTACTGGTGAGCCACAATGAAAGTTCAAAAATACATACAAATACAAAAAAAAAAAAAAAAAAAAATTTTTAAACATTTTGCTAAACATTTTGCAAAAATTGACCCAAAAGACAGCAGTTCCACTCCATAACCGTTCCACAAAGCACTCTGAGTCTTCAAACAAATCTGAGAGACCATCTTAAAGGGTTGCTCCACCCCAAAATGAAAATTTTGTCATTAATCACTTACAGCCACATCATTCCAAACTCGTAAAAGCTTCGGTCGTCCTCGGAACAAAATTTAAGATGTTTTGGATTAAAAAAACGGGAGGTTTCTGACTGTTCCATTGACTGCCAGGTTAAATACCATTGTCAAGACCCAGAAAAGTATGAAAGACATCGTCAAAATCTGCCATCAGTGGTTCAATCTGAATTTTCTGAAGCAACGAGAATACTTTTTGTAAACAAAGAAACTGCGTACGCCGTTCTGTGTAAAGTCGCACCACACGGATAAGTTTTCTACGTATAGTTACAATCTGATTTGAACGAAAACAGTTGCTGCGTCTCATTTCGGAGGCTGCATCCTCCGGAGGTCGCATTTGAAGGCTGCACACGTCATTAAGGATGTCCTATTTACAAAAAGTAACCATAATAAAATTGACCGTTATTCTTTGCGAGGTGTAAAATACTATAATTTCTTTTTTACTTTGCAATTTAACGGTTACTTTTCTTAAATGAGACCTCCCCGATGACGTGTGCAGCCTTTAAATGCAACCTCCGGAGGATGCAGCCTTCCAAATGAGACGCAGCTAGTGTATCCAGCGTACGCAGTTTGCTCCAAAATGGCGCTACGCTCACACTGAGGAGACGAATTGTTGCATAAAAACATCAGTTTTTGTTTTTCTTTGCGTACAAAAAGTATTCTCGTCGCTTCAGAAAATTCAGATTGAACCACTGATGGCAGATGGACTATTTTGACGATGTCTTTCATACTTTTCTGGGTCTTGAGAGTGGCATTTACCTGGCAGTCAATGGGACAGTCACAAACCTGCCGGTTTTCATCCAAAAATATCTTAAATTGTGTTCCGTAGTAGGGATGGGCGATATGGGCTTAAAAATGTATCACGATAATTTCTGGTATTTATTGCGATAACGATATGAATGACGGTAATTCAAGGAAATCCTGTTTCTTTAGAGAAAGTATTAACATTCCTATTTTTACCCAAAATAGGGTGTTGTGAGCATTACTGAGTACACTGTTTAATTCACTGGAATGTGAATTAAATTGTTTGTACTTTCTGTACTGGAAGTGTGAAACACACTTGGCAATAAAGCTCTTTCTGATTCAGAAACTCCACGTGTTTTATAGTAGAAGTAATATTACTGACGACGCTTCAGGAATCTCTAATCCAGTTATGGTTGTAGCTAAATAAAACACAGATAGAGGAATTTTAACTGAGGAAACTTGAAGACAATAAACATACGATTGATACAATATATGGTTTGTCTGTGTTCTTCAAGCAAGCTTTTACAATACTATAAAATAGTATGGTTTCTGCCTCATTCTGTGATATGAAGCCACGTCTGATCGCAAAAGGTTATTTCAAACACTTGACTATGTTATGAAGTTAATTTGAAGAAAAAGCATGTCAATAAATAATATCTTTGTTGGACAACAGGTTTGTAAACAGGCTCAAACACACGCAAAACCGCATCGTACACTTGCTACTAGTACAGTTAACGTTATTAAAGGCTCAGACCGATTTTTGTCGCACTGCACAGTTTTGACCAAACCACTTCCAGATTGTAGCTCCTCATTTAGCTATATGCTAGTTTCATGTCCGCCTTTAGCATATCGCACTGTCGCACACAGAAATATGTCAACAACTAGACTTTATCATTATTATCGCGGGAAGACTAATTCTTATCGTGGAGAAAATTTTTATCTGTATATCGCAGATGATAAGATATCGCCTGTCCCTATTCTGAAGGTGAACAAAGCATTTACGGGTTTGGAACGACATGGGGGTAACGTTAAGTGATTAATGACAAAACTTTCATTTTGTGGTGAAGAAACCCTTTAAAAGACTAAGCCCCTCCTACTTGGACTAAACCATTTGGTAATTAAAGGTAATAAAGAAACTTAGGAAAGACAATACACAACAAAACAAACTCAGTTAATTATTAATAATTAATTAAACAGCTCACCAGCCTCCCCCTTATGCATAAGAAGAATGGACTGTGCCATCTATTGGCGGGAATGATATTTTCAAAATGGTGGGCATTTCTGTGATCGGTTTTGTCTGTTCGGGATAGGAAAATGTTCCAGTACGTAAGTATGACTATTTACAATATGTAAGTTGATATATAGAAAGAATAAACATTTAACCTGATTACTGGTCTTGCTTTACTTCTTAACACAACACAATCCATAAATCAACATAGCAAAGTTTATGAATCATTCAATATCAAACTAAGGAAGAAATGACGTGAGGAGAGGAACAACATTACATAAACACATGACCAGTGTCACCACCTTATCTGTGTTAACTGCTGCTCAATTTGCACAAAACAGATAGGGAAGCTTGTGCTATGTCCACAGTCCCATGTCAAAGTAATAAAAGTCATAGTAAAATATGACTTTCATAATAAAAAGTCTCTAGCCACAAAGCCTCACTGTGACACCAACTAATCACAGCAGTTTTCAAAATGTATAACACAAACATAACATACATCCCTGATACACATACATTAAGTATATACATACAGTTGCAGTCAAAATTATTCAACCCCAAAATATATATATATATATAACCCCAAAAAAAATATATATACGTCCACACAGCTCTTGAAGTGAGTCAGATATTTACATTAATCACAAAACACCTTTTTGATATTTTCACGCCTCTTTGGACAGATTTGATTTGAACATTTAAAAATTATATTTATATATCAGTACATTTTTCTCATTTTATAGGCTGTGCAAATTATAATTAGTGTCATTAATATTACAGCAGAGAATTTGTTTGCACGGCTCAAGTTCTAGAGTCTGTATATGTAGATATCATGATGATAGAGCTGTTGGTCCTTCAGCTCTGTGTTTGGACTGGAAAAGCTTTGTGCAAAGCACAAACAATCAATCAGTCAAATTCAGAGAGCTGCTTTGTGTGTTCATGTTTGTTTGTGGTTTTGCAGTTAGAGGAGAAGCCAGAACTTAACAAGGCGCTCTCTGAAGACCACACTGCCAGTGCTGCATGACAAGATGATCAATAATCAAATTATGTGTTTTGCTTGTAATAGAATGAAATTTTGTCTCTCAGTATTGTAGTGAAATACTTTAAAGCAGATTTCCTTCCATCTGCAACACTGTACTATTTAAAGGAGAAGTCAACTTTCAGAACAACAATACACAGATAATGTACTCACCTCCTTGTCATCCAAGATGTCTTTTTTTCTTCAGTCGTAAAGAAATTGTGTTTTTTGAGGAAAACATTTCAGCATTTTTCTATATATAGTGGACTTCTATGGTGCCCTGAGTTTGAACTTGCAAAATGCAGTTTAAATGCATCTTCAAACGATCCCAAATGCGGTTATAAATGATCCCAGCCGAGGAAGAAGGGTCTTATCTAGTGAAACGATCAGTTATTTCCATTAAAAAATACTATTTAAATACTTCTTAATCTCAAACGCTCGTGTTGTCTTACTCTCCCTGAGCTCTGTGTATTCTGGCTCAAGACAGTTAGGGTATGTTGAAAAACTCAGACCGTATTTTCTCCCTCAACTTCAAAAATAATTTCAAAATCATCCTACACCGCTGCAGAAGTTCCGACTCAGTCTTTGCGAAGTGAACATGCAATGAAGATCAAACACCTTATATTGGATGATTTTGAAGTTGAGGGACATACACAGAATACACATTTCAGAATACACAGAGTTCAGGGAGATTAAGACAAGACGAGTGTTTGACATTAAAAAGTATATAAATTGTATTATTTTTATGAAAATAACCAATCGCTTCGCTAGATAAGACCTTTCTTCCTCGGCTGGGATCATTTACAAATGCATTTGGGATCGTTTGAAGCTGCATTTAAACTGCATTTTGGAGGTTCAAACTCGGGGCACCATAGCAGTCCATTATATGGAGAAAAATCTTGAAATGTTTTTCTTGAAAAACATAATTTCTTTACGACTGAAGAAAGAAAGACATGAACATCTTAGGAGACAAGGGAGTGAGTACATTATCTGTAAGTTGTTCTGGAAGTGGACTTCTTCTTTAAATAAGGGCCAGAATTACTAAAAAAGGACAAATACAGAGTGGAATCATAAAAGCTTTGATGTGAGTGGAAAGTTTTGCGGATAATCTACTGATAATGCAATAGTTCGCAAATTAATGATCATAGATGCACTCCTATGTTAATAACAACACAGGCACAAAATAGGTAAAGACTTAATAAATAATATCTTAATAAAAATAAGCATTAATTTACAAAAGCTAAATTTTAGATTTACCCTGAAGCCCTTTAAAAAATCTGTCATTTGTATGATTTTTAACATTGTAAAGTAAAGGTAAGTAGCCTAGCATTTAATATTATTAACAACATTGCTTAAATCTTCCGTTACTAAACAGTAATTAAATCATGGAGAACATTCCTGTTATACTTGTCTACAGATTTAAGGAAGTCACTGCTGGGAAAAATCAAAACTCCACCTTAAAAAAAATAATCCTATAGAGAGTTGTGCTGTCTTAACTCATCTGAACCGAGACTCATAGACGTGCCACACAAGGTGAGTTTAAGTTAACAGTGTTTTTTAAGATTATTAATAATTCAATGAACTTAAAAACAAAAATAAAAAAGACAAGAATGTTAAGGATAATGAACAAAATGTGGTCAAACTGCCTATATTACCTTTAACTGTTTCCTTATACACTCTGTTTTGATAATCAAATATATTTATATGTGTGTGTAAAATTTAATTAACATTCTATCATAAAAGTTAAAAAAACTGTTAAAGTACTCTTTTCTCTTTAATATATAAATATGAATATATGTAAGTAAAAATGATTCTTTTGCAACGGTAATAATTTGCTGTTCTTCTTGTTTCTTGCAGTCTAGAAGGTTTGGCCATTGTGACCTACCACATCTGTTCAGCGCTGCAGCATGACTCTGACAGTGTCTCGGGGTGAGGGTTTGACGGTCATCACCGTCACCTCAAACCCAAAGAGCAAATGGCCCTTACTGTGTGAGATTCTGGGTTTTCTGTGCTACAGTCCAGTGTGTTCTGTATCTCAGGGTATGAAAGGGAAGCTAAAGGATCTCCTCACAGCTCTTGGAGTGAGTCTGACACTTACAATTAATTGCAAAATACCTTTCGGATATTTGAAAAAATATAAAAATTCAGATGAAGACTTTTTACGTTACTAGAGCCGCACGTCCTGATTTTGCTGAGTTAGATGTGTTCCTGGGTCAACATATTTTGTTGACCCTGGAACAACATTTTAATCCAAAAATATAATCTTGACCACATCCCTACACCTAAACCTAACCTTACCCATGAGTAATCCCTAAAATCAGAGGAAATGATAGATGAATAACACTGATGTACAAGCACCAAACACTGATTGAAAGCCTAAACTTCACAAAAACTATAAACTGTTTTTTCAAATCTGATTGGTTAATCACCATGTTGTTCCAGGGTCAACAAAGATGTTGACCCAGGAACATGTCGTACTTGGTAAAATCAGGTTCTGCTACTAGAGCCCCTGATTTACATCATTGACACAGACTGCAGCAGGTTTCACTTTAAAAGCAGTGCTGTCTCTCTTTAAAACCTGATGCACATGACGCAGACTTGATATGATTTCAAGTCATTGAAGTTCTTTGAAGCTGCTTATGACCAAAACGGGCATTTTGAAAATTTTGTGTGTTTTTGTCCATTGAAGCATAAATGTCATTGTGCTAACTTGGTATTTTCTTAACTATTGTTCTCTTGTTCCATAGATTCTGCAGATGTGTATTGGTGTCCTCAATATTGCATTGGGGATTGTGTTTACATGCACTGGATTTTACTTTACCATGTATTTAACAGCCCAGGGCCCCTTTTGGCTTGGAAGTTTGGTAAGACTTGGGTCTCATTTTGATCCTTTTTTTATGTTTCTAAATCATGTAGTACAATGCATCAAAAAGTAACATTCTTTTTTATATGTTAAAAATCAGAAAAAAAAAAGGGATGCACAAATGTTTTTGTTTGTTTGCTTTTGCTTATTATAGTTCCTTTTATCTGGAATTCTGTGTATTCTTGCAGTTAGGTTTCCCACTTCTTCTCTGGTAAGTGTCCTTTAAAGGCATTTGTGTTTTTGACAGGGTCAAAAGAGGTTCAATTTCAGTTTTGCAAATTTTTTTCCATACATACACACACACACACAATTATTTTATATATTGTTTGTGTTTTACAGTTGATAATGGGGATGATCATGAATGGAGTCAATGTTGCACTGGTTGTCATAACTATGGTGGTGTACACAGTGGACCTTACAAATGGTCATAATGAATACAGAGGAACCTGTGATTATTCTTCACGTTATGATTATGGTTATGGAATGCCTTCCCTTGAAGAAAGTAGGAGAAAAGAGATGTGTCTGTCCTACAAGAATGGGGTAATGATTATCTTTTATTTTCATTAGATGGTGTAAAACTACTGCATATTAAATCTTCTTCTAAACAATATTCACAGTTTAAGAAAGAGTTTCTTTACAAAAAGCACCACAAAAAGTCATCCATATGATTTGCTTCATTCCAGGTCTTCCCCTTAATAAGTTGACACTCTGCTCTTTACCCACCTGTAGATTATCATCAGTGGACTAGAAATCATGATGATGATGTTGTCGGTCCTTCAGCTCTGTGTGACAATCATTTTCTGTGTTTTGAATAGAAAAGTTTTGTTCAGAAATGTTGAAGATGTAAAGGTACTGTATCATCAGCACTATTACAACAATCAATAAGTCAAATCCACTGTTATCATGAGAGTTTTAGAGAACTGCTCTGTGTCTTCATGTTTGTTTGCAGTTGGTGGAAGATCCAGAACTTCACAAGCTGCTTCTGGAAGATGCCACTGCTGGTGCGGCAAGTTAGAGAGATATGAAAAACACAAAAGCATATTGTCTATTAATACTGTTGTGAAATTATTTAAAGCAGATCTCCTCCTTTTGTAACACCTTAGTAAATGAATTACATGTTTAATTAGGGCCCAAGCACCAAAGTTGCTAACTAAAATGACAGCAAATTTGAAATCTCTAACTCAAACCCTCTAGCGCCACCACTTTTCCAAATTTGCACTCACATTTGTGTTAACTTTTGAACCATAAGGGCTGGAAATTTTTCAGAAAACCTACTTTTTCAAAGTCCTCCTAGACTGTTTGTCCAATTTTCATGTCCAATGAATCATATCATCTTCGAACCACGTTGACTGGTCTCTTTAGATTCAGTGTGACATATCAAGTTGAACGATATCCAATTTTCCCATGTCAGCCATTTTGGGCGTCGGCCATTGTGAACATTGTCATAAAATGTTGTATTTTACGAATGCATTGGCATATCACTACGAAACTTGATATGTGTCATCAGCACCATGCCCTGAAAGTACTCAAAAACTTTTGAGGCATCGGCGCTAATGGCCTCGTGGTTGGCGTTCCGACATTTAGCGCCGTTGCACTGCGGGCGTCCTGAGTCCGAGTGCCGGCTTGTGGACCTTTCCCGATCCCACCCCCTTCTCTCTCCCACTTTGCTTCCTGTCTTACCTACAATGTCCTGTCATAGGCATAAAAATGCCAAAAATAAATCTTAAAAAAAAAAAAAAAACCTTCGAGGCAGTACCACCTTGTGTTGAAAAATTATAACCAAATAAATAAATGATAATTAGCTTTTGGTTATAGTTTTGCCTATTGATACATCAAATTTACAAATTTTCTGTCCACCATTTTGATTATGTTTGAAAACCAACTTCTCCTCCTAGAATGTTAGTCCGATTTTTACCAAATTTTTACCAAATTCGATATCTTCAGTTATGAATTTTGTGTCAGTAGACGAAACTGTTTTTGTTTAACGCATCAGTGAATTTGCTGGCATGATGCTAAAGTGCATCTGAGGCTGTATCTCTGCCAAGTTTGACATAGTGCCACTAAACTTTGTGCCATTGTCGCCTCACATCAAATACACCACATCAATTTGATAACTGCGCCACCTATTGGTAAAAAGTGAAAAACCATTAAATCATTTTACTAATGATTGTATTTTTCAACCATTTTGACTAAAATCACCTTAAAATGCATTTAATTACACATTGCTGCAGTTGGTCTGATGCTTGCTGCCTTACTTGCTTCTGTAGTGCTTGGCCCTGTAATTGCTGCTTAAAGCTATATTTACACTTATTTCTGTTTACAAATGTGGAGTTACTGTTGATCTCTATATATTTACAGACCATGGGTGTTAACTTTTATTAGCCTTTTCAGTTTTGTTGTGGCTGCTTTTGTTTTAAATAAATGATTAGAACACTTTGGCATCAGCCCTTTCTGTGTATTTTTTTTCCATGTTTTACTCATTTACTAGTATAATTTGCTCACTTGTAAAATTTACAACAACCATTAAAAGAATAGCTGACCCAAAAACAACTGCCGATGCTGCATGATTTTATAAAGAAAAAAATCATTTTGAGGTAAGAATGTAATTTTTTTTACCAAAACAATATTTTTAGTACTTAAACTGTTGCAGATAAAATCATATAACATTAGATTAAATTTTAGATTCTCATGCAAAATGTGATGCATTTTTAAACTGATCATTTCAAATCATTGTGCAAATACAGCTAGATAACACTGGATGACAGGAGTGGGGTAAGTTGTAACACATTTGTGACCCTGGACCACAAAACCAGTCATAAGTAGCACAGGTATATTTGTATATTTGGTATATTTGGAAGACACACACGAACATAACCTTGTGATCAGACAATGAACACTGAACTGAGACCAACTAATAGAGGGTATGCATTGACGTCACTTTCCCGCCGGGACACGCCCCCTCAGCTGGACTGAGTGGCAAAAGAGCCTTCAGCGTGAATGGATTTAATAGGGAAGGTGCGAAAACGCGAGTAAAACAAACGATAATCAGTTTAAACTAAAGGCTTCTGAACTCGATATAATGTTCCTAACAACTTAACAAATATCCAGTGGTAAATGCATATTGATGCAGCCAGAAATCACTTATACGTGTCTGATTTTGACGCTGGGGAAAATAAATAAAGCAAATTTGCCTGTGAACTAATTTTGTAAATACAAAATAGGTTGGTCTAAACCCACTGATCACTTATATAAATGTTATATATATCCAGCTGAAAAACGTATATAGTTTTTGTCAGTGTTTATTTAAAACCATCCAGTTATGCAGAATTTAAGATGGTAAATATTTAGTTGATGACTTGTCAATACGATATACTACAATATAATATATAGGACATGATTTTACTGCACAATTCAACATATTAACATGAAATGATAACTGCAAATCCGTGCTTCACTGCCTGGAGACCATTTGTTTCTTTGAATTGCAGCGATTAATTTGCTTCTCTTTTTAGTAGCCTTCAGCAGTCTGTAAAAATCTACCTCCGGTTTCTTGTCAAATCTATTTGTACAGTCATTCGCAAAGCTCGTTCTGCTTTCAGAGGTGTTTTATGTGTTCTGTCGCAGCATTCACATTGAAACCAATGCTGCTACTCAGTGGGCGGAGCCGCAGCCACTCCAGCTGACGGTGACGTCACATGCATACCCTCTATCCACCTTATTTTTCCCATAAGATTGGGTGCAGCCATTCGTACATTTTTTTGTGTCTGGCTTCCGGTCTCATCCACTTCCAGCTATTTTTAGCTGCGCAAAAAGCTCGTTTTGCTGCTTGATATTGCAAACTGGTGTGTCTTAACATATTATTTTAATGTATTATCTTAATTATGAACACACTGGTTTGTAGTGCAAACTGTTTTACCGTTTACTGCACTTCGATATTCTTCTCGTTATTTCCCTATGGCAGATTATGAACCGGACGTCTAACACATTACCAGAAAACAGCTTACTTCCGCATTGAAAAATAGGGTGGATAAAGGAATGCTAATGATACAAGGACAGGTGTGGGTGATAAACTAATAAGGACGAGGACAGGAACAGGAAAACCATATATGGGCACAGAAGGGAGAAACCAACACAAACAGTCCAATGGGGGTGTGACAATATGACTGGTTGTGTGGTCCAGGGTCACATGTTAGGATCTCCTTACATAGAACTAAGAATTTTCATGTTGTCATATGGAGCTTTTTGGCAGCTCAAAGCCAAAGAAAGCGTGAGAAAATGTGCCCTCTGCAGTCTCTGTATCCACCAAGCCTGCTTAAAAACATTGATTTGTCACCATTGTGACTCCGATTGAGAACATTCATACATAGACACTTTCTCACACACAACATGTTCTTTTCTTTAGTACACTGGAGCTGAGTGTTCATAAAGCATAAATGCCATTTAGTAAGTTTGTTCCAGTAGTCTAATTTACACACACACTCCTGCATCAAACAGAAAGTGGATTTGAGCTGTGGTTAGTCACAGACAGTGAGACAGTTTCGTATTGTTCTTTTAGATTGTTTAGAGTGTTGCCAAGTCCGCGGTTTTCCACGGAAAAACTTTAACTTAAAAACCTTAAAAGTTTTTTAACTTTAAAAACTTTAAACACGGCCTGGTTTTGTTGTTTACAGGAATCTTTAGTCTTTTTTAGTGTTGTTTTTTTTAAAGCTAATATGCACAACAATATGTTTTGGTGCAGATTTCAATTTCTAAATTATCAAAAAATTCGACGACAAAAACAAAAAACAAAACAAAACACTAACTTAACATGTTCACCGCCATTTACTGTGTAGTAGTGTATATTTAAGCTATTTTGACAACCTAGAAATATTACATGTAGGCGTATCATATGAACCCAGTCTCTCTCTACTACTGTTATACCAATATACAAAAGATAGATGGCGCTGCTTACATGTCTACAGTAATCTATCATTTACATAGGCTACATTTTAGATTTCGCCGTGAAACCTTTTAAAAATCTTGCTTTTATATGAGTGAAGATAAGTAACATTTGTTATTATAAACAGTTTACATCTTCAGTTTTCTAAATGGTAAATCAAGTCATGAAAAACATTCCTGTTACACTTATTTACAGTTAAGTCACTACCGGGAAAATTCACAACTCCCACAGAGAAGAAAAACCCACAGAGAGTCGTGCCATCTACGCACATCGTAGGTACTGTGACTCATAGACCTGCCACACAAGGTGAGTTTAAGTTAACACAGTGTTTCTTAAGATTATTAACAATATTATACTGAACTTAAAACAAACAAACAAAAAATGGGCAAGAATGTAAAAAAATCAAAAAAAAAAAAAAAAATCAATAAACTGTGGTTAAACTGCTTTCATCACCACAACTTCCCTACAGAAAACGTATATCGCAGGTAGATTTCCTCCAACGAAGGCTGTTATGTAGGGGACAAAACTTCTGTTAGCAATGCTGCTTTGATAATCAAGCATATTTATACTGTGTAGAATATTTAATTTGTTTACTATATCTAAAAATATTTGAATCCATTTAAAGTGTTTAAGTTGTTTTTCTTCTGATATAATGAATATATGTACTGAAAAACTGATTCTGGTAATAATTTGATGTTCTTCTTGTTTCATCCAGTTAACAACCACAAGGTTTGGCCATTGTTACCTACCGCATCTGTTCAGCGCTGCAGCATGACTCTGACAGTGTCTCATGATGAGGGTTTGACGGTCATCACCGTCAACTCAAACCCAAAGAGCAAATGGCCCTTACTGTGTCAGATTCTGGGTTTTCTCTGCTACAATCCAATGTGTTCTGTATCTCAGGATGTTAAAAAAGGGAAACTGAAGGACGTCCACACATCTTTTGGGGTGAGTCAGACACCTGCAAAATTCCTTTCTGATATTTTCAGAAAGGTCTTGTGATTTTAGGATACTTTTGTAAGATGCAGCAATTTGGTTACACATAGATTATGTCAGTATGGATGTATTAAGAACATTTTTAAAAACACCTACACGACCAGTCAAAAGTTTTTGAACAGTAAGATTTTTAATGTTTGTAAAGAATTGTCTTCTGCTCACCTAGCCTGCATTTATTTGATCCAAAGTGATGATAAAGACATTTACAGACAGATTGCTGTTCTTTTGAACTTTCTATTCATCAAAGAAACCTGAAAAATTTCTATTCAGCTGTTTTCAACATAATAATAATAATAAATAAATAATAAATGTTTTCTGAGCAGCAAATCAGGATATTAGTATGGTCTCTGAAGGACTGGAGTAATGATGCTAAAAATTCAGCTGTGAAATCACAGGAATAAATTACATTTTAAAATATATTCAAATAGAAAACAGTTATTTTAAATAGTACAACATTTTTCTAACTTTTACGTTTTTTTTTGTACTTTGGATTAAACAAATGCAGGCTGGGTGAGCAGAAGAGACTTCTTTAAAAACATTACAAATCTTTCTGTTCAAAAACTTGGACTGGTAGTGTAAATGTTACAAAACTACAGAGCCCCTGTTGGGACATGGTGTTGTAAAAATGGGTTAGGGTTAGAGTTATTTTATTCTTTATTTTTTAAAAAACTATTTCAGTGCTTTTAGGTGAAGACAGTGCTTTTGTGAGAGAATGCAAAAATTATTAAAATATATATTTTTTCCTCCAATCTCATATTTTTCCCCAATAAATGTTCCTTAGGGACTCCATTTGTAAACATGTTGTGCAGTTTTTGGATTAGTGAAAAAATTATTACTTTTAGAAAATGTAAGTTATAGTTGTAAACTAATTTAGGGCTATGCAACCATTTCTTAAAACAATATAAAACATTTTAAAAACATTAAAATAATGTTTGCCTGTTCACACTGAAAGTTAAAATATGATTGGTTGACTTAAAGTCTCAACTTGTTATATTCTTAACTATACTGTTCTGTTGTTCCATAGATTGTGCAGATGATAATTGGTGTCCTCAATGTTGCGGTGGGAATTGTGTTTACATGCCTCGGTTCGTGGTACACCATGGATAGAATAGCCCACGGACCCTTTTGGATCGGTAGTGTGGTAAGACTTGGTCTCTTTTCGATAACTTTTATGTTTCTCACTCAAATATTGTTGTGCAGTGCATCTCTAAAAGTATCATTCTGATAAGGTATCATTGATTCTTTTGATTTGTTCAAATGTTTTTGTTTGCTTGTTTGTTAAAGTTCCTTGTTGCTGGAATCGTGTGTATTCATGCAGCTAGGTTTCCCAGTTTTTGTGTGGTAAGTGTCCAGCAAAGACATTTTTTTTTTTTTGACAGGTCCAGTTTTATACATATTTTTTGTGCTTTACAGGTGTTAATTGGGATGATTTTGAACGTAGTCGGTGCTGCACTGGCTATCACAGCTGTTGTGCTGTATTCAGTGGACCTTGTGAATGATCATACTGGATACTGTGAAGGTTACAATTCTTATAATTATTCACGTTATGATTATGGTTATGGAACGCCTTCCTATGAAATGAGTAAGAGACAGGACATCTGTCAGTATTACAGAAACCTCATTCTTTAGATGTTGTAGATACTGCACATATTCCAAACATACTCACAGGAATAGTTTTATTGTTGTAAATGTCTTACTTGATTTTCCTTTTAATAAACTGGCATTCTGATCTTTAACCACCCACAGATTATCTTCAAAGGACTTGATAGCATTATGATAGTCCTGTCGGTCGTTCAGCTCTGTGTGACCATCAGTTTCTGTTTTTTGACTGGAAAAGCTTTGTGCAAGAAGGATGAAGATGCAAAGGTACTCTATCATAATCACTATTACAACAATCAATCAGTCAAATCCACTGTGAACATGAGGGAGCTGATCTGTGTGCTCATGTTTGTTTGTGGTTTTGCAGTCAGTTGAGGATCAAGAATTTTACAAGCCGCTCCTGGAAGATGCCACTGCTGGTGTTGCATGACAAGATAAACATACAAAACAAAGTTGTTCTTTGTGCTTGTAATGCAATGACATTTTGTCTCTCAGTATTGTATTGCAATGATTTAAAGCAAATCTCATGCACCTGTTAAATTACATGTTTTATTAAGCTACACTTAATTTTTCCTTTTACAAAAGAGGTGTTACCTTTGATCTCTCTCTACATAAAGATTATTACCTTTTCCAATTTGTTGTGATCTTTGGGGCTGCTTTCTAAAATAAATGACTGGAGCACTTTACATCAACCCTTTTCATGTTTTCATTTTTTACAGCTACCCTACTAAATCTTCCTTTGTACAATGAAACACTTAGAAAACATTTTTATACAACGCAGTGGTTTGCAAACTTTTCAGGCCAAGTGCCACCTTCATTCAAATCAAAGAACTAAAATCATTATTAATTTATAGTTTATGATATTCTCTGTGAGATTAGCCATATTTTTTTATCAGCTAAATTGTCCCTAAACATGAACTTTTACTTTTTATATCAGATGCAATTTTTTACACTCCAATCAAAAGACCAAAGATTCACCAAAAAGCAGAATGAAAAATAATTATTGAGAAAGTAAACACTACATATTGCTTGACACTACACTCTTTACAATTCAACCAAATAGACTGTGACAATTTACTTTTTGTATTTAATTAATCTGTAGATAATGCAAGTCAAGTCTATTTAGATAAATATTATACAAAGTGCTTTGCAGAAAAATGAATTAGGAAGAAATAGTAATCCTCAAAAGGTTCATAAGAAATAAAAATACAAATAAAATGAACGTTTAAAAAAAAAAAATCACTTTATCACTTTAACAACTTTATGCTGTGTTGTGGCCTAATATTTGATAATACAAGCAGTTTTTATTATGTCTTCAGTTACATCTTGACTATAGACTAGGGTTCTTTAAATTTCAAGTGGAACAAAAAGGAAACATGAGATTCAGTGCCAGGGACAAAACAGCTCCACCTTCAACAGATCAGGATCATATCAGAGTCGACCTTCAGTCTTCACTTCAACCTGCTGTACATACAATTACACATAAGGTGAGTCTGAGTTTACTGTGTTTCTTAAGGTCTTGTTTGTCAAGGGCAGCAAAATGTTAGGATTTTATGCCACTATCATTTCAGCCATTGGGTTTTTTTCTGGTGTATGAGCCTTACTTGTTTCTCTTGTTTTTATCTTGTGGGATGGTTGAAGTCCATCACTTCCATCTGCAGCATGTCTCTAACAGTGTCTTGTGATGAAGGAATAACGGTTATCACCATCAGCTCAAACCCAAAGAGCAAATGGCCCATATTGTGTCAGATTCTTCCGTGCTGCAGTACAGTGTCTTTTGCATCAGAGGGTATGAACGGAAAGCTGAAGGAAATCTACCAGTGTTGGGCAAGTTACTCTGGAAATGTAATTAAATTACTGATTACCAGAGCTGGGTAGATTACTTACAAATTGTAATCTGTTACTGATTCCAAATTACATGACAAAAATGTAGTCGGTAATCTATTACATTAGACATTTTCGGTAATATAATCAGATTACTTTTTGATTACTTTTAGATTACTTTTGACCTAACTCATTTATCACATTGATTTAAACAGGATGATCTTGTACCATGATGATATAAAAATACAGAGAGTGAGAAAATATGTTCCTTTCATTGTAATTAAAGGAGAATTCCACTTCCAGAACAACAATTTACAAATAATTAACTCACCCCCTTTGTTCATCCAAGATGTTCATGTCTTTCTGTCTTCAGTTGTGAAGAAATTATGGTTTTTGAGGAAAGCATTTCGGGATTTTTCTCCATATAATGGACTTCACTGATGCCCCGATTTTGAATTTCCAAAATGTAGTTTAAATGCAGCTTCAAAGGCCTCTAAATGATCCCAGGTGAGGAAGAAGGGTTTTATCTTGCTAGTGTTTACAAAGCGAACGCACAAAGACTAAGCAAGTCAAACACTGTTTACAAACAAAAAGGTACAACGATGTCGGCTTTTGTGCTTAAAAAGTATACAAATATTTATTTTTGAAATAAGACCCTTCTTCCTCAGCTGGGAGCCTGTGTGTGAACTGATATTAGACTAATATTGTTGACATACCGATGTGATGGGTTTTGCTCAATATGATGTTAAGTGGCAGATCTGTGTGCTTGCTGCGGATGAGTATCTAAATAAGAGACGTCCTCAGTCCCAGGCAAACCTAAAATACTTATGTGGAGGACGCAAAATAATTCAATAATTATAATATGACCGTGTGGTGAACCTATGAACCAAACTCATAGTTAAACAAGGTCTCCATGCTATGTACGCATGCTGTGTACACATATCTATTATTACAAGTACAAGAAACATGCTAGCAACATGCTAACAACTTGCTAATCATGTTAGAAACATGCTAGCAACTTGCTAATCATGCTAGAAACATGCTAGCAACATGCTAACAACTTGCTAATCATGCTAGAAACATGCTAGAAACATGCTAGCAACACGCTAACAACTTGCTAATCATGTTAGAAACATGCTAGCAACTTGCTAACAACTTGCTAATCATGTTAGAAACATGCTAGCAACTTGCTAATCATGCTAGAAACATGCTAGCAACATGCTAACAACTTGCTAATCATGACAGAAACATGTTAACAATATGCTAATCATGACAGAAACATGCTAGCAACTTGCTAATCACGCAAGCAACATGCCAGTAACTTGCTAATCATGCTAGCAACATGCTAACGACATGCTAATCATGCTAGAATCAAGGTAGCAACATGATAGTAACTTCTTAATCATGCTAGTAACATGCTAATCATGCTAGTAACAAGCTAATGACATGCTAGCAACATGCTAGTAACTTGCTAATCATGCTAGTATCATGCTAGTAACTTGCTAATTATGCTAGTAACATGCTAATGACATGCTAGCAACATGCTAGAAACTTGCTAATCATGTTAAAAAATGCTAACAACATGCTAGTAACTTGCTAATAATGTTAGAATCATACTAACAACATGTTAATTATCTGTCTATCTGTCTATCTATCTATCTGACAGACGGAATTCAAACTTTAAAACTTCAAACTCTTTCAGACTGAAAACCATCCAAGCTTAAAACTTTTTAAAACTTCTTAAACTTCTTGAACTTTTTAAACTTTTCAATCTTTTCGAACTTTTTAAAACTTTCTGGTCCGGCTTTCTCAAGCCAACTTAAAGTTTGTCTTGACGAACTTTATCTAGTTCAATAATTATAATATGACCGCGTGGTGAACCTATGAACCAAACTCATAGTTAAACAAGGTCTCCAAGCTATGTACACATGCTGTGTACACATATCTATTATTACAAGTACAATTTTGTTAGATGATATTTACACCCTTTCGAAGTAAATATATCAGGTGAAAAAGGTTCAGATGACAAGAAGTTTGAGAATGTCTGCAAATAAGTAACAACGAGAATTTGTGCAGTTTAATGAGTTTGAAAGACAAAAGTCTTTCAATAATACATCATAATACATGGTGAAATAACCTTCTGAGTAATAATGAAATAATCAAATAAAGGTTCATGAGTAGTTGATGTAATGTTCTTAAACCTGCAATGATTTTTGTAAATCCGAATTGTTGTGTCGCCACCTGACTAATGACTAGTCTATGTGCGAATGTCCACAAAACTGGACTTTCTGAATGTATATAAGTGGTAGACTATTTTAGAAAGGAAAATTTAAAAGGTAAAAAAGAGGAATTAGAGAGAATCAATAAATGATGAATAATTTATTGCTATTGTGTGAATAATATGTAATAATGTAATCCATTAAAAAGTAACTGTAGTCTGATTACAAGCATTTTAAACTTATTTTAATTACAAGTACTTAATTTTTCTGATTACATGTAATCAGTTATTACCCAGCTCTGTACATTAGTAATTTATTAGCAGAAATCTGCAAATCTTAGAAATGTCACGTTGTTTACAACTAAATTAAATGTATTCAAACAATATGAAATGTTTCGGAAATGTCGAACAAATACATATGTACAACACTTAAAAAAATAATTTGCCTGTCCACAATTTGATCAGTTGACTTATAATGTCATTGTGCTAGCTGGGTATAGTCTTAATTTTATGTAATGACATTTTATGTCACTTTTTTATTTTTTATTTTTTCAGATTTCTGACAGCTGGTGGCGTAACTGTAATTATTTTGTTCTCTTGTTCCATAGATTGTGCAGATAATAGTTGGTGTCACTAATATTGTGGTGGGGATTGCGTTTTTAAGCTTTGGATTCTGCTATAGCCTGGATCCGATGTTCCAGGGACCCTTTTGGCTCGGTACTGCGGTAAGACTTTTGTCTCATTTTAATAATCACATTTCTAAATCAGTTAATATTGTACAGTGTTCTTTAAATAAGTCAGTTTTTTTGTTTTAAGTTCCTAGTTGGAATAGTGTGTATTCCTGGAGCCAAGTTTCTATATTCTTGTCTGGTAAGTGTCTGTCAAAAGCATATCTTACATTATATTTGAGGTTTTAACAGTTCCAGTGCACGTTTTTAAAATACTGTTTGTGTTTTGCAGCTGGTGGTCACAATGATTCTGAAGGTATTCAGTGCTGCATTAGCTATTATAGCTGTTATGCTGTATTTAATGAACCTGCCAACCCTGAACCCTGCGAATAGCCTACAT
The DNA here is from genome assembly GCA_036247105.1 of Cirrhinus mrigala. NCBI lineage: Eukaryota > Metazoa > Chordata > Actinopteri > Cypriniformes > Cyprinidae > Cirrhinus > Cirrhinus mrigala. The sequence continues at coordinate 5,840,965 of CM070022.1, forward strand.
TGTAGCATCAGCTATAATTCTTATTCATGATATGATTGCAGTGAGTCTCCTTCCCCAATAGAAAAACAGAAGGTAGACACTCTTTACTACAAGCATCTCGGTGAGCTAATGATTTTGTGTAAGGCAAATTAGTTCACTGAAAACCATTAATTATGTCATACTGAACTTTGTAGCATAATCCAAATCTGTATGCCTCTATTTCCTTTATGGAACATTTGAGTTAACCATGCATGCATGTAGTGCATTGTGTGAAAAGTGAATTTCTTGGTCACTTTTTTAATACAATAGAAGTGATGAGGGGTGCTGTGACTGTCAAGCACGTAACTGACAAAAATCACCATAAAAATGGTTAATATGATTTACTAGAATCTTCTAATAGAAGAGAAAGAGAGCAACATTAAGGGGAGCTATAACATTTTTTCAAATTTTTTATACCTTTGCCTTTTAACAAGTAAGCATTCTGCACTTCACCCACCTAGATAATCTTCAGAGAGCTAGATATCATGATAGTAGTGCTGTCGGTCATTCAGCTTTGTGTGACCATCAGCTTCTGTGTTTGGACTGGGAAAGCTTTGTGCAAGAAGGATGAAGATGCAAAGGTAATGTATCATTAGAACTATTACATTAACCAATCAGTCAATTCACCTGTGATCATGAGAGTTTCAGAGAACTGCTCTGTGCGTTTGTTTGTGGTTTTGCAGCCGGTGGAGGATCCAGGGCCTCACAAGGTGCTCATTGAAGATGCAACTGCTGGTCCAAGATGCTAGAGAGACAAGATAAACAAAAAAAAAACATTGTTATTTCTGCTCCAGAAATATCTGGAGAAAGATCTGCTCCATCTGAAACAATGAAGCAATTAAATGGCATGATTAACTTGCACGTATTTCTGGTGTTACTGCTAATCTCTATATATTATAGAATCTGGGTGTTACCTTTCATTAACCTTTTCAGTTTTGTTGCCGCTGCTTTTAAATAAATGAGTAGATCACTTTGACATCGTCCCTTTTTGTGTTTTATTTATGTTTTACATTCTCATCTGTAGGACATCTAAAAACATATTTATTGATATAGCAAGTAGTGCTTCACAAACCATCTTCAATCAGAGGAACCAAGTGCCAGCTCAGTAGGGGTGTAAATGTAAAACAATGTCCAAATAGTTTATGGTGTTGCCAGTTATAGTTCAAAAAGATGAAAATGAATTAACTCTACCGTAAAAATGTATTTTCAAAGTAAATTTGATTTCTTGTGATGACCCCTTTACAGACTGTGTCATATTGTCTACTGACGCAGAAATTTGGGGAATAGATACAGTTAGCTAGGGATGAACTGCTAAACTTCAGTGCCTTGGAGCATTAACAACAGTAAAAGATACAACAGCCATAAAAGAAGACCATAAATAAATGCATATTTTATAAAATAAACATATTCTTAAAAATGTGCTAAAAAACAGCATAAACTCTTGCTTGATAATTAAACCATTAAAGGAGAAGTTCACTTCCAGAACAAAAAATTACAGATAAAGCACTCAACCCTCTTGTCATCCAAGATGTTTATGTCTTTCTTTCTTCAGTCATAAAGAAATAGTTTTTTTAGGAAAACATTTCAGGATTTTTCTCCTTAAAGTGGACTTCAGTGGTGCCCCCTAGTTTGAATATCCAAAATGCAGTTTAAATGCAGCTTCAAAGGGCTCTAAAGGATCCCAGCCGAGGAAGAAGGGTCTTATCTAGCGAAACGATTGGTTATTTTCTAAAAACAATTACAATTTATATACTTTTTAACCTCAAACGCTTGTCTTGTCTAGGTTTTTTCCGGTTCAAGACAGTTAGGGTATGTTGAAAAACTCCCATCTCATTTTCTCCCTCAACTTCAAAATTGTCCTGCATTGCTGTTTTACCTTTTTTGTGAAGGGCGTTTGATCTTTTTTGCATGTTCACTGGGTTGGTACTTCTGCAGCGTTGTAGGACGATTTTGAAGTTGAGGAAGAAAACAAGATGGGAGTTTTTCGACATACCCTAACTGTATTGCCCCGGATTACACAGACTACGCATGTGCATTGTAGAGACGAGACAAGACGAGCATTTAAAGTTAAAAAGTATATAAATTGACAATTTGTTTCTAAAACGATGGCTAGTTAAGACTCTTCTTCCTTGGCTGGGCTCGTTTAGCGCCATTTGAAGCTACATTTAAACTGCATTTTGGATGTTCAGACTTGGGGCCACCATTGAAGTCCATTATATGGAGATAATTCCTGTTTTTTTTTCCTCAAGAAACGTAATTTCTTATTGACTGAATAAAAAAAAAAAAAACATCTTAAGGGGGTGAGTAAATAATCTGTACATTTTTGTTCTGGAAGTGAAATTCTTTAACATCAGCAGTGTTTATTATGTCTTCAGTTACATTCTGACTATAGCCTTGAGTTCTTTAAATTTCAAGAGGAACAAAAAGAAATCATGAGATTCACTGACGGACAAAACAGCTCCACCTTCAACAGATCAGGATCAGATCATAGTCAACCTTCAGTCTGCACTCTAACTTACATACAGTCAGTTACTCATAAGGTGAGTCTGAGTTTACTGTGTTTCTTAAGATCTTTGAAAATGCACTTCCTGTAAAAAAAAAAAAAGAACAGTGTAAAAGATAAAGAGTGTGACGAATCTTAACAATAAGCGTGGAAATAACTTGGAATAGCGTGCATTCTTCATGCTAAATTTCCCAGTACACGTCTGGTAAGTGTCTATGAAAGCGATGTCTTACAATATATCTGTGTTTGTGCTATGTTTGGTTCTGTTTTGTTTTGTTTTAAATATTGTTTGTGTTTTACAGCTGGTCATCACAGTGTTGCTAAATGTAGTCAATGCTGCACTGGCTATCACAGCTGTTGTGCTATATTCAACTGACCTGATAATAGAAAATAGTTTTGCATCTGCATACTGCAACTCCTTCAGTTATAATTCACAGACTGGTTACAGTGATTTGCCTTCCACAACAAAGAATCAAAGGACCAAAATCTGTTTAGACAATGTAAGACAAGCTACAACAAATATTGTGATAGCTCACTAAAACAAGCAATGTTGTAATTTTTCTTTAAATAACTTTACTCTTTACTCACCAAGATGATCGTTGGAGGACTAGATATCATATCTATATTGCTGTCAGTCCTTCAGCTCTGTGTGACGATCAGTTTCTGTGTTTTGACCAGAAAAGTTCTTTGCAAGAAGGATAAAAAGGCAAAGGTACCATATCATCATCACAGTTACAACAATCAATCACTCAAAATCCATTGTGATCATAAGAGTTTCAAAGAGCTGCTATGTGTGTTTGTTTGTTTGTGGTTGTGTAGTCATTGGAGGATCCAGAACTTATCAAGCCGCTCATGGTAGATGACACTGCTGGTGCTGCATGAAAAAAAATAATTCATTATGCAGATAACGGCAAACGGCAAACCTTAGTAAATCACCTACATCTGTGTACATGTATTTTCATAGGTAATTTTCACTGTATGCCCTCAGTAAATCCTGACAGTAGTTTTTTTAAGGCATTTTTTTTTTTACAAACTTTATCTTCTGTATAATATCTCATTTCTTTATATAGGCTAGATACAGTTTAGATGAAATCTTTTAAATTTTGTTGTGATCATTGGGGCTATTTTTTTTTTTTTTTTTCAGTAAGCAAATAAATAAATGAGTGGAGCACTTTGGTATCAACCCTTTTTGTGTATTTGTTTTTTAAATATATAAAAATATGATATATTTAAATTATGTCTCAGTTTCTATTATTTTATTTTTTGCCCTATAACTACAATTAAAGTCAATTATCTCTAACATGTTGGTTTGGACCCCATTATCTTTTATTGTATAGATAAGAATTAAAGATATTTCTTCAAAATATGTGATCCTGGACCACAAAACCAGTCATAAGGGTCAATTTATTGTAAATTGAGAGCTTTCTGAATAAATAAGCTTTCCATTGATGTATGGTTGGTTGGTTAGGATAGGACAATATTTGGCTGAGATACAACTATTTGAAAACCTGGAATCTGAGGCTGCAAAAAAAAAAATAAAATAAAAAAATAAAAATATTGAGAAAATCGTCCTGAAAGTTGTCCAAGTGAAGTCCTTAGCAATGCATATTACTAATCAAGAATCGAGTTTTTATATAATTACGATAGGTAATTTACAAAATATCTTCATGATTTTTGGCATAAAATAAAAATCGATCATTTTTAACCATTTATTTTTGGCTATTGCTGCAAATATACCAATGCTGGGTCACATGTATTTTCTTCTCCTGAAACATAAAACAGAGATTTATGTCATGATTATCTAATAGCAGCTGATGATAACCAAGTTAAAGTTACAATACGACGCCCATTTCTATGGAAAATAAAAATGAGTAGATTTTTTTAATGGAAAACATGCCTAAAAATGGTTGTGTGGGTTTATACTCTTTAAAATAATTTTAAATCCAGGACTGGCTTTGCAGAGGCGTGGAGAAATTACGCCTTATGAAACTCTAACTGCATAGCCAAAAAGATTCAAAGCAAAAAAAAACAAAAAAACATTCAGAGCCTTGGAGCATCGGCAACAACGCCATCTGCTGTCTGATGAGACTTACAACAGCCATAAAGCCTGGAAATTTAATGCATTTAATCTTAATTAAAATTAACATATAACAAAGCTAAATAGAGGAACTTTTTTCTAGCAAATGGGAGAAAAAATGATTGAACGCTTTGTGTTTTCTCATCCTTTTTGCTTCTCATGTGATAAACTTTCTGTGACGTAAATAGTAAAAAGGTGGAAGGAAAAACCAAAGCATACCAATGCTTTTTTAAACGAACGCTAAGCTTCTCAGGGAATCTGATGGCCTTGTTCTGCAGGAAACGCAAAACACTGAAATATGTTTTTCCATCCATCCCCCCCTCTCTCTTTTCCATCACCATGTCCTCTTAGGGGGGCTATAAACCCTTAATCAAACGTTCAAAGAATTGCCCAAAAAGTACAATGTAGCCGCATTCTTAACAGTTCAACCAAATATCGGAAAACCAACCACTGCCAACGTACTTGGAAAGTTCTAACCCGCAGCGGAACTTTCAAATGGTTGTTTCAGAAAGGGAAGCTTTGATCAAGTGATGTTTTAAACAGTGGGAAGCTTCACTGAAACCTGCGCTGCCTACTTCATTCATGAGCCTCTGTTTCATATATGTAAGATTGTCTTTAATGTTGTGGCTTCATATTTGTTAACTGGGTCAACAGTAACTTTTGTCTTAAATGACATCTCGACTACAGTTGGTTTCAATGGAACAAGGAAATATGAAATTTCATCACTTATAGGTAAGAGGGACAAAATAGCTCCACCTTCAACACATCAGGAAAGATCTTATCTCAAAGTTTGGACAGTAAAATACATACAGTTACTCATAAGGTGAGTCTAAATAAAATCCACGTACTAATAAAAAAGTAAGAACAATTTTAATAGTAAAAAGGTGTGACTAGAATCGTAACAATCTACTTTCATAGCAAACGTGAGCAGGTGAATGTTCACTTCCTGTTACAGAAACGATGCCGTCGACGAAAAACCGACAGTTAGCAATGTTGTTTCAATAATTATGCATATTTTAGAATTAGTTTGGGAAGGGAAAACAAGCTGTTATGAATTACATAACTATCATAAGAAAAAAATATTTTTCATTTTATTTGGGTCATTTGTGATTGCAGCATGCCTCTGACAGTGTCTCGGAGTGAGGGAATGATGGTTATCACCATCACCTCAAACCCAAAGAGCAAATGGCCTGCTCTTTGTCAGATTCTGAGTTCTGTGTGCTATGGTCCGGTTTGTTTTGCATCTGAGGATATGAAAGAGAAGCTGACAGACACCCAGAGAGTTATTGGGGTGAGTGAGAGACTTGGACTGATTGAAAAAAAAAATAATAATAAAAAATTAAGATGCTTAGGTATGTTCCATGTATAATTTTACATATAAAGTTTAAAAGCTGGAGGTCTATCAACTATCAACAAATATTGTTCTCTAATTTCATAGATGATACAGATAGTAGTTGCAGTCATGAATCTTGTGTTGGGTTGTTTTGGCATCATCTACTTTCTTGCTACCTCTTCGCTCAGCAGTTTGGTAAGACTTTATTCGTTCTGTTCGTGTTTATGTTTATAAATCAGATTATGAAGTAAAAAATGAATGTGTACGGTATAGCGTAAGGCTGCAACATAACAAAAACGATGGGTTCTGAATACACACACACACACATATACATATATATACAGTTGAGGTCAAATGTTTACATACATTTTTCAGAATCTGCAAAATGGTAATTATTTTACCAAAATAAGAGGGATCATACAAAATGTATGTTATTTTTTATTTAGTACTGACCTGAATAAGATATTTCTAATAAAAGACATTTACATATAGTCAACAAGAGAAAATAATAGTTGAATTTATGTAAATGATCCTGTTCAAAAGTTTACATACACTTGATTCTTAATACTGTGTTGTTACCTGAATGATCCACAGCTGTGTTTAGTGATAGTTGTTTTCTTCAGAAAAACCCTTCAGGTTCCACAAATTCTTTGGTTTTTCAGCATTTTTGTGTGTTGAACCCTTTCCAGCAATAACTGTATGATTTTAAGATCCATGTTTCCACACTGAGGATAACTAAGGGATTCATATGCAACTATTACAAAAGTTTTAAACGCTCACTGATGCTTCAGAAGAAAACACGATGCATTAAAAGCTGGGGGTGAAAACTTTTGAACAGAATGAAGATGTGTACATTTCTTATAATTTGCCTAAATATCGTATTTTTTCATTTAGTACTGCCCTTCAGAAGCTACAGAAGATACATGTTTCCCAGGAGACAAAATAAGTTAAATTTTCCCTGATCTTCAAATGTAAAGTTTCCACCCACTGGCTCTCAATACATTGTGTTTCCTTATATATATACAGTGCCCTCCACTAATATTGGCACCCTTGGTAAATATGAGCAAAGGTGGCTGTGAAAATAAATCTGCATTGTTTATCCTTTTAATCTTTCATTCAAAAAATTCACAAAATTCTAACCTCATCATCATTGAAGTAAAACAATGGAAAGCAGGGGGAAAATCTCATTATGAAATAAATGTTTTTCTCTAGTTCATGCTGACCACAATTATTGGCACCCAATTATTGCAACGTCCTTTATTCAAGATAACAGCTCTGACTTTTCTTCTTTAATGCCTGAAGAGTTTGGAGAACACCTGACAGGAGATCAGAGACCATTCCTTCATACAGAAACACTCCCGATGTTTCAGATTCCCAGCTCCATGCTGGTGCTTCTTCTCTTCAGTTCACCTCACGCATTTTCTACAGGGTTTAGGTCAGGCAACTGGGACAGCCATGGCAGAAGCTTCATTTTATGCTCAGTGACACATTTTTGTGTTGATTTTGATGTTTGATTTGGATCATTGTCCTGATGGAAAATCCAACCACAACTCATTATAGAACTTGTAGAACAGATGTAGTCAGATTTAGATTTTTTATCTGTCTGTATCTGCTAAAATCCATGATGCCATGTATCTGAACAAGACGTCCAGGACCTCTGGCAGGAAAATAAGCCCACAACATTAAAGATCCAGCAGTATATTTAACCGTGGACATGGGGTATTTTTTGTACCAAACCCATCTGGTGGTTTTGTTGCCAGAAAGCTTTTTTTTTTTTTTTTAGTTTCATCTGACCAAGCCAGTCCCATTTGAAATTCAAGTCGTGTTTGACAATTGAATATGCTGAAGTTTGTTTTTGGATGATTAAGGAGAATTTTTCTTAAAACCCTCCTAAACAACATGTGTTGATGTAGGGGCTGTTTGAATTTTTTTTTTTAGTCTTTTGACCCCAAGACTCAACTAATCTCTGCAATTCTCCTGCTGTGATCCTTGGACAGTCTTGGACACTTAAACTGTCCTCCTCACCATCCATCAGGACGATATAGACACACATCCTTTTCCAGGCAGATTTGTAACATCTTTAGTTGATTGGAATTCTTAATTATTGTTCTAATGATGGAAATGGGGATTTTCAATTCTTTAGCTCTTTTCTTACAGTCACTTTCTATTTTGTGAAGCTCAACAATCTTGTTCTGCACACCAGAACTATATTATTTGGTTTTATTCCTTGTGATCGATGATTAAGGGAATTTGGCCTTTGTGCTCCTCATATTTAACATCCTGTAAAACAGGAAGTCATGGCTGGACAATATCATTCTCCTAGTCATTCTAGTGTGCTAAATAAATGCAAATATGAATGGGAATATACTTCAGAGATATTTTACTCATTATAATTTCTAAGGGTGCCAATAATTGTGGTCAGCATGAACTAGAGAAAAACATTTATTTCATAATGAGATTTCCCCCCTGCTTTCCATTGTTTTACTTCAATGATAGGTTAGAATTTTGTGAATTTTTTGAATGAAAGATTAAAAGGATAAACAATGCAGATTTATTTTCACAGCCACCTTTGCTCATATTTACCAAGGGTGCCAATATTAGTGGAGGGCACTGTATATATATATATATATATATATATATATACACACATACACACACACACATATGTTTTACAAATTCTCCTATACTTTGCTTCTGTATAATTCAAAAATTCATCCACTGATCTTTTTCTCTAGGTGTTGTCGGTTCTTCAAATCTGTGTGGTTATCAGTTTCTGTGTTTTAACCATAAAATCTTTGTTCAAGAAGGGTAAGGGTGGAAGTGCAAAGGTACAGTATTGTCTTTATAGCTATCCTTTCTAGTGTTGTCACGATACCAGCATTTTGACTTCGATACGATACCCGACTAAAACCGATACTACGACAAAAACATAGAACAACAGGAAAAGTAACTGAATAATAGATGATCCAAATGGAGATCATAGTTATTTTATCTATTAAAACAAAGCCTTTCATTCCCCCCTTTAAAAAAATAAAATAAATAATAATCACATGCCAGTGCCACTACACAGGATTATGGTGATCAACTACCGAGCCTACAGGTAGATAGAGACCTTTGCTATATTGGTAAGTTAGCTAAAAGGATAAAGGCAAATCTTATTTCATGATATAGTAATTTTATTTCACAATAACAATTTCTATCAATGATATAGTCATTTTTCGTTATATTATCTTTGTTATTAATAATAAGAACCTAGAAGCAAGTAACAAACTAAAGGATAACTACAAAAAAAAGGAAATGAAATAAATAGGTTTACATTAAAATAATGTTTTTTTTTTTCTCAAATTCAGTTTTTGTGAATCTGTGTTTTGCATTAATTTTCTGGATTCTATTTTAATCTTTTCATTACATTTTAATAATCAAAAGTGTGTCTAATAAATTTATAAAGGATAATTAGATGTAAAGAATTAATTTATTATAAGCTATTTATTTCTCTTTTTTTCAGAAACACTGTGTTGTATATTTACATTTTCTGGTAAATAAATTCTGGTAAAAAAAAAATTCTGGTAAATATTACTTAAATATTGTTTTAATAATATTTTTATTAGTAGTAGTAGTACTATCATATATTTCTGATGGTCAAGTTAAACTTTTATTTTGACGGGTTGCTGTGAAGACCTTTAGGTTTCTGTTTGTGTATCATGTGACGATAGTTTTCAGCAAAAGAAACGGTAAATGCTCATGAAGTGACTCTCAGAGCAGTTATAGAGGTTATGTTCACGTGTTCACGTACTCATATATTGAGGCGGCAGAGGCTGAGAACACCGCGAGCGTCACGAGCTCTTCGGCATGTGTAAGGTAAACAAAATTGCGCGTCCACGCCATTCACTAACACAGAGACACGCAGAACACGCAGGATTCATGCAGGTTAAGTATTTTGCAGCTTAATGTTCACAGACACGTTTTTATTTAAGTGTACTAACCTAGGCTACTTTTAATCTATTCATCCCAGTGTATTACTCAGGAAATACGACTCTTATTAAAATGCAAGGGGAGGCACTGTAGGTGTATAGGATAAAAACAAAAAAGACCTAATAGTTATTGCCTTACTCAGTTAATTGATTACATTGATAATTTCAAACATTTTTGTATATAAAATGTTTAAATATGCAAATGAGGCATTATTTACTGAAATATGCGCTAATTTGCATGAACGTCTAATACAAAAATCTAAACACTGAGTGAAGTCAGTTTCAAAATTCTTGTTCCAAATGTTTTTACAGAGGGAATTTTGGGTATCTCATTTTTGTAACATAGTTCAGAAAATATTTAGAACAGACAGAAAACAATATATTTTCACATTTTGGAGGGGGGAATAAAATGTATATAATCAAGTAAATTATATACGAACAAATCCCTCTGTAAAAACCGTCAGGATATAAGCAGGAATAAAAATGTAAAGTTTGGTGTGTGTGTAACTGCTACTGAAGTGGAGATTTATGGCCCAGTGTAGGAGTAAAAATTAATTTTGAGAAAACAGCCTTTAAAAATATGGATTTTTTTTTTTTAAATCTATTGACACAAATAGATAAAGTGCTATAAAAGAAACACTTAAAGGGGTCATCGGATGTCCATTTTCCACAAGTTGATATGATTATTTAGGGTCTTAATGAAAAGTCTGTAATATACTTTGGTTAAAAATTCTCAATTGTAGTGTAAAACAACACCATTTTTACATTGTCAAAATGAGCTCTGCGAAAATCAACCCATTCTGATGGATTGCTCCTTTAAATGCAAATGAGTTCTGCTCGCCCCGCCCCTCTCTTCTCTGTGTGGAGTGACGAGCTCTGAGAGATTGTTTACTTTAGCCGCGAAACTTGCTAACCAGCACGTTATTAGGAAAGGTGATTGCAGAGATTCATAAAAAAAAAAAAAAACCTTATACTCACTTCTGCTGTAGGTGAAGCTGGATTACGAATGATTCGCGTGACATAGACATATTTATGTAGATCGAGAGGCGCATTCCCTTCACAAACAAACGTAATCCACTGCATTGCAGATCAGCTTGGATGTCGGGAGTAAATGACAACCACTATGTTCATTATTTGTTACATCCAGCAACACAACACCTGAATCACTCAATCAGAGATATTCTTGTCTAACTTTCATCCCTGCTTCGGCATTGAAACAATGAAGGTCGGACTGTTACAGCTGCGAGGGCGGGTTCTGTCGGTGTGACGGCACACTGAGAATGGCTCAATTTGAAAATGGGGATATTATTTTTACAGATTAATTAAAAACCACTGCATGGATTTTTATCATTATAGGGTAGATTTGTACATACACTGCCAACACACATTAATGTTCAAACAACATGTAAAAGTGAACTTTGCATCCGATGACCCCTTTAACTTTTTTTTTGTGTGTGTGTGTTTGTTTTCTTTCTACTAGTCTGAAAAAAAACACTTTATGAAAAACTAAAAAGCCCAAAATCTCAAACTTGACATGTGCATGAAAAAAGTGTTTTTGCCTGCAGTGTCTCTCCTTAAAGTACTAGTAAAATGCGGAATCGTACCGTTTTTAAAAGCAGGGTATCGCGATACTTTCTTAGTACTGGTATATCGTGCAACACTAATAATTCTCTACTGTGATCATGACCGTTTCAGAGAGCTTCTCTGTGTGTTCATGTTTGTTTTTGGTGTTGCAGTTGGTGGAGAAAACAACTTTGGAAACTAGAAGTGGAATAAGTCATAATAGCAAAGATAGCATGACAGATAGCATGACTCCTGCATTGTCTCAGGTGAGGGACTGACTGTTATCACCCAATAGTTCACCCAAAAATGAACATTTTCTAAATATATACTCACCTTAAGGCCATCCAAGATGTAGATGAGTTTGTTTCTTCATCAGAACAGATTTGGAGAAATTTAGCATCACATGCCCACTGCAGTGAATGGGTGCCATCAGAATAAGTGTCCAAACAGCTGATAAAAACATCACAAAAATCCACAAGTAATCCACACCACTCCAGTCCATCAGTTAACGTCATGTAAAGTGAAAGAAACAAATCCATCATTAAGATCATTAAGATATTAAAATGTTGCTTAATTTTGATGTGAGAGGACAACGATTTCACATTTCACATTTTGGCCACAAGTGACAATTTAAAGTTCAAACATGCAGCTTTTAGCTTCACAAGATATGAGTTGATGGACTGGAGTCATGTGGATTATTGTGATGTTTTTATCATCTGTTTGGACTCTCTGACGGCACCCATTTACTGCAGAGGATCGATTGGTGAGCAAGTGATGCTTACTTGCTCATTTCTACAAATCTGATCAGTTCTGATGAAGAAACAAACTCATCTACATCTTAGATGACCCCAAGGTGAGTGAATTTTCATAAAATTTCCATTTTTAAGCGAACAATTTCTTTAAACATAAAGAGCAAATGGCTCATATGTCATATTGTACTTTTTGTGACAGTCCAGTGTGTTTGTATTTCAGAATATGAAAGATGTGCTGACAGACACTCACACAGAACTTTTGGTGAGTCGGATACTTTTTGATATTATCAGCTTTACATTTTTACTAGGTGTTTTGTCATCTGTAAACCTGGTACAACTATTGTTCTCTTATTTCATAGACTCTACAAATAATGGTTGGTGTCATGAATATCGCAATGGGTTTTTTTGGCTTCGTCTTTGCTTTTTGGATCGGTGGTGTGGTAAGAGTTGTTACTCATTCTCATTATTATGTTTCTAAATGGGTTCATGCAGTATAATGAATAAGTTCATTCGAAAAGTAATTTATTTCTGACATTGATCTGACTTTGAGAATACCCTATTAGAATACCGTGAATTTATTTTAAAATGTTATATGATCTGTGACCCTGGACCACAAAACCAGTCGTAAGTAGCACGGGTATATTTGTAGCAATAGCCAACAATACTGTCACGAATCTGGCCGGTGGCCTTCAGTCCGCTTACCACCAGATGTCGCCCTCTCATTCTATTGACATTCACATTACACAGACTGTCGCAGCACACCCCGGACTATGTTCCCCATCATCATTGCGCTGAAATTCTATCCACCTTATTTTTCCCATAAGAGTGGGTGCAGCCATTTGTAAATTTTTTGTGTCTGGCTTCTGGTCTCATCCACTTCCAGCTATTTTTACCTGCACAAAAAGCTCATTTTGCTGCTTGATATTGCAAACAGGTGTGTCTTACCATATTATTTTAATGTATTATCTTAATTATGAACACACTGGTTTGTAGTGCAAACTGTTTTACCATTTACTGCACTTGGATATTCTTCTCGTTATTTCCCTATGGCGGATTATGAACCGGACGTCTAACACATTACCAGAAAACAGCTTATTTCCGCATTGAAAAATAAGGTGGATAACGGAGTGATAGACGTGTGAAGCGGGCGGATCCATATGCAAAGCCTTTATAGAAATAAGAAAGGGTCAAAACAGCAGGCAGGATCAAACATTGGCAAATAGGTATATTAGGACAGGACACAAGAGTAATCTGTGACACAGGCGAGGGTCGATCAACGGCAAACGTAATCCAGGTGGCGAAAGGGTAATGCGAGAGATTCAGGACAGGCAGCGAAACAGACTAGACGAGATCAACCAGGCAATGAAACGAGACTAAGATAAACAGACTAGAAACACAATTGAACTAAACTAAGAATAAACAAAGTAGCTCCGTACAGTTGCTAACACAATGAGAGTGCTAAACGCAAAACAATAATCGGCAAATAGCAAGAGGAAGTCCAAGGCTTACATAGAGTATCTGATTGGATGCAGCTGTGTGTGTGTAATCAGCGCAATGGTGGAATGTAGGGGAATGTAGTCCTGTTGTGGTGCAACAGTCTGTGTAATCACTGAATCATCTGTGAACAGATACACAATGTTTAGATGAGGTTTCCTACCCCTCACTTGAGTCCAAACAAAAAGTAATCTTTTTTTTTTTAATATATATATGTGTGTCTGTGTGTGTGTGTATATATATATATATATATATATATATATATATATATATATATATATATATATATATATATATATATATATATATATACACACATTTATGTTTTATCATTATTTCATTTTTTATTTAATTATTTTTGCATTGTATTTTTATTTATTTTATTTTAGTTATTTATTCATTTATTTTATATTTGACTTGTTAATACACTTAATCCCTCCCAATAGATTTTTTTTACTCACTGTTCCAATTGTCATTGTATCTAAATAATCTGTTTTGTAAGGTCAGGTGCTGTTTGTAAAATGTTAATTAAAAAAAAAATCTGGTGGTAAGCGGACCGAAAGCCACCGGCCATTGTATGTTGTATGGTAAAAAAAAAAAAAAAAAAAAAAATTATTTTATGGCAAAAATCATTAGGATATAAAGTACAGATCATGTGCCATGAAGATATTTTGTATATTTCCTACTGTAAATATATCAAAACTCTCAGATTCCAGAAAACTCATTAGGCCCAGGGTCACATTTAGCAAAATCAGAATGAGGTGGAATAATGTGAAATCTAGTGGTTTATATTTACACTTTCAGTGTGAACAAGTGTGTTTGGATGGACCAATGTTTTTATTTGTTTGCTTTGCCTTTTAGTTCATTGTTGTTGGAATTATATGTGCTGTCACAGTGCATTTTCCCCATCCTAAGCTGGTAGGTATGAATCAATCATTTTTATTTTATTTTATTTATTTATGTGTGTATGTATGTATGAGCATTTATATTATTTACATTTTACAGCTGGTCATCACAGTGATTTTGAATGTAGTCAGTGCTGGACTGGCAATCACAGCTGCTGTGCTGTATTCAGTGGACCTGGCAGTGGGAAGCAGTTTAAGCTGTTACAGAGAACCTTATTATTATTCATCTGATAATGACTTTATAAGGCTTAACCGTAAAAACAGTAACTTTGAGTCCTGTTTTTACTACAAAAATCTAAGTGAGGTAATGATTGGATTTATATATTGTTTTGTAAAGCATATTTGTGTATTTTATTATTATTTAACAATAGACTGATGTTTTTCCACCTCTAGATAATCCTTGGAGGACTTGATATCATGATGATAGTGCTGTCGGTCCTTCAGCTCTGTGTGACCTTAACTTTCTGCGTTTTGATTGGGAATGCTTTGTGCAAGAAGGATGAAGATGAAAAGGTACTGTATCATCAGCACTGTATCACCACAACAATCCACTGTGATCGTGAGAGTTTCAGAGAGCTGCTCTGTGTGTTCATGATTATTTGTGGTTTTGCAGTTGGTTGATGATCCAGAACTTTACAAGCCGCTCCTGGAAGATGACACTGCTGGTGCTGCATGACAAGATGAACACTTAAAGTACTTTTGTTTTAACATGTTTTAGTAATGGAAGGCAAAATGATTCATGTTGCCTTCTGCAACACCATAGACATGAAGGTACATAAGCTACATGTAGTAAATGTTCATAAATGTTTTGTTACTTTTAGAAAGAAAAGGGCTATTTTCAATTAGCACAATGCATCTTTAAAACATGATTATTTAATTTAAAAAAATAGATGCAAACAGGTAATAAATTATGCTAAGAGTACAGAAATCTTGCCTGTTTCTTACCTGTTTCATGTATGGCTGACATGTTCATCACATTAGGTTTATTTGTTTGTTTACGTTAAAATGTAATCCAATGGAAATTTTATATGTAATGCAAATACATGTTTTTGGGGTGTACATGCCTGTAGAACACTTTTCTGTAAATACTGAATGTTATCTGAGGATGTCCAACGACGTAGTACTATAATAAGCTTCTTGTAAGCTTTATTGCCTTCATTTTTGCATATAATTTGACAAGCAGATGTATAGTCAGTTAAGTTTTGCATTGAACATACAGATATGATCAAAAGTCAGGCACTGTAACACAGTTGGAGTAGTGTTTCTTTCTAATGTTCTTTGCAGATTGTAGTAATCATAAAGAATGATCTATATTGCAATAAATTGATTACTCAAATATGTAAATTGTCATAATTCACCCAAAAAATATGCCATACAGTTCAAATTGTGTTAAATGATGCAAAGAAATCTATATATTATACACTGTGTGCATAATTATTAGGCACGCTAATATTCTGGTCATATTTTTTTTCCAAGCACATTTTACCAATTCCAAACCACATCAATCTTAATAACTACTATTAATTTTGTATTTAATCATTTATACGTGATATATATTTGTCCATGAAGGCTGGAAGTGAAAAACTCCTTATATTCAGGTGTGCGTAATTATTAGGCACGTTTTCTTTTACATATAAAAAAGCCAAAAAAGAGATTTAACCCAGACTGAAAAGTCAAAAATTATTAAATGCCCATGAGAAGGATGCAATACTAATGCAATTCTAGAATTTGCAAAGTTAAGGCATGACCATTGGACAGAGAAATGCTTGTTGGGTCAGCACGGTGAGAAAAAAAAAAAAACGGTGGAGAAGAAAAGACATGTTAACTGCAAAAGAATTAAAGGGGTCATCGGATGCCCATTTTCCACAAGTTGATATGATTCTTTAGGGTCTTAATGAAAAGTCTCTAATATACTTTGATTAAAAATTCTCAATGGTTTTGTAAAACAACACCCTTTTTACCTTGCCAAAATCAGCTCTGCAAAAATCATCTCATTCTAAGGGGTTGTTCCTTTAAATGCAAATGAGCTCTGCTCGCCACGCCCCTCTCTTCTCTCTGTGGAAAGACGGTCTTGTTTACATTAGCCGCATTTAGCGCGTTTAGCCGCTAAACTTGCTAACTACCAAGTTATAAGGAAAGGCAAGCTGGATCATGAATGATTCGCGCGAACATAGACGGATATATGTAGATCGGGAGGCGCATTCCATTCACAAACAAACGTAATCCACTGCATCTTCAGCGGCTCAGATGTCGGGAGTAAATGACGACCACTATGTTCATTATTGCATCCAGCAACACAACACCTCAATCGGAGATATTCTTGTCTAACTTACATCCCTGCTCCAGCATCAAAACATGGAAAGGTACTGGACTGTGACAGATGGTCTAAGGTAAGCGCTCATGTCAATCAACTATCGTGGGAGCGGCCTCTGTCGGTGTGACGGCACACCGACAGGCATCTGAGAACGGCTCGATTTGAAAAAGGGGATATTATTTTTACAGATTAATTAAAAACCACTGCATGGATTTTTATCATTATAGGGTAGATTTGTACATACACTGCCAACACACATTAATGTTCAAACAACATGAAAAAGTCAACTTCAAGCATCCGATGACCCCTTTAAGAATTAAAGTAAAGAATTAGCTGTGAAACCATCAGGAACCATTTAGTCTCAAGCACCACCATTTTCCAGAGCTGCAACCTACCTGGAGTCTTCAGAAGTTCAATGTGTCAGGTTCTCAGAGACTTTTCTTGGGTGAAAAATCCTAAAAAATGACCCTCATTTAAAGAGAATAACATGCTGAAGTGTTGTGAAATACATGAAGACTGTTTTCTATATTCTTTATAGACAGATAAGTTGAGAGTGACTTTTGAAGGACCAGCATCAAATCCTCTTATACCACTCTTTCAAGAATTTATCTTCCAAAATCTGGCAGTAAGTTTTGGGAGTTCATTTTAGTCCATCTCTGCAAGTCAGACTTTTCAGGATAGGAGACAGACTAAACATGAACTCCCAAAATGTACTGCTAGATTCTGGAAGACAAATTCTTGAATCAGAAGTACAAGAGGATGTGGTGCTGGTCCTTCAAGAGTCACTCTCAACTTATCTGTCTATAAAGCCTATAAAAAAAACTGTCTTCATGTATTTCTTAGCACTTCAGAATGTTATTCTTATTAAGTGAGGGTTTAGGTTTTTTTCTCAAGCAAAGTCTCAGAGAACCTGTCACATTGAACTTCTGAAGACTCCAGGTAGGTTGCAGCTCTGGAAAATGGTGGTGCTGGAGACTAAACGGTTCCTGATGGTTTCATAGCTAATTCTTCACTTTAATTCTTAATTCTTTTGCAGTTAACATGTCTTTTCTTCTCCACTCTTTTTTTTTTTCTCACCATGCTGACCCAACGAGCATTTCTCTGTCTGTCATTTCTCATGCCTTAACTTTGCAAATTCTAGTATTGCATTAGTTTTGCATCCTTCTCTTGGGCATTTAATAATTTCTGACTTTTCAGTCTGGGTTAAATCTCTTTTTTGGCTTATTTATATGTAAAAGAAAATGTGCCTAATAATTATGCACACCTGAATATAAGGAGTTTTTCACTTCCAGCCTTCATGGACAAATATATATCATGTATAAATGATTAAATACAAAATTAATAGTAGTTATTAAGATTGATGTGGTTTGGAATTGGTAAAATGTGCTTGGTAAAAAATATGACCAGAATATTAGTGTGCCTAATAATTATGCACACAGTGTAAAGTTTTGCCTAAATGTCTGTATTATATGCAAATATACACCAAGGTAACAGCCAATCACATGACACCAATGACTTCTTATAGCTCCCAGACAGTACCAGAACTAAAAACGCTGTTGTGATCAACACTTGGATGTCCATCAGAAAGTTTGAGGTATTTTTTTTTTTTTTCTTTTTGTAATAAATGTAATTATTTCAACTAAATGTCATAAAAAATATTGAAAAATCTTAAATGTAATAATGAAATACACTATGCTACTTTTAGACAATGAAGAAGATGGGAGTTCCTGGGAAAATTCTGTTCGTCCTGATGCTGCTGTGAGTATGAAATCACTAAATCAATGCATTCTTTTTTATTTTAATTTGCCAGAATTGCTTGGGTAATTTAAAAAAAAAAAAGAAGAAAAACTACTGAATTCTGAATAAGGAATTTAATATAAAGCTATATGTGACCCTGGACCACAAAACCAGTCGTAAGTAGCACGGTTACATTTGTAGCAACAGCCAACTGTACATTGTATGGGTGATCAATTTTTCTTTTATGCCAGAAATCATTAGGATATTAAGTAAAGATCAAGTTCCAAGTGTGCCTACATACAGTGCCGTTGCACTACGGGCGTCCCGAATTTGAATCCTGGTTCGAGGACCTTTCCCATTCCTTCCCCCCTCTCTCTGTCCCACTTCACTTCCTTCCCGTCTGCTCTCCACTATCATATCATATTTTTTTTTGCACCCTCACTCCAGATTTTCAAATAGTTTGTATCTCTGCCAAATATTGTAATATCTCTAAACCGTATCCTAAACCGTACATCAACAGAAAGCTTAATTATTTAGCTTTCAGATGATGTATAAATCTCAATTTTAAAAAAAATGGACCCTTATGACTGGTTTTGTGGTCCACGGTCACATATTTCTGTGGTCTCATGTTCTGTGGTCCTTATGTTTTGAGTGCATTTGCCATTTTTCTTACTTTGTTTTCGTATTTCTTTCCCTCTGTAATGTAAATCTTTTTGGGGGGGAAAGTGAACGTACAGAGAATTTTATTTTTTTGGTCACTTGATGTATTGTTTTGCTTTTTTTTTTTTTTTTTTTTTTAAATATTATGTAACTCTTGATCCTTTAAAGCTGAAGAGTTTTGTTTATCTCAGTTTTATTCTTTCCAGTTGCATTTACATGATTCATCTGGCAAATACTTTTCCAAAGCAACTCACAATGCATTAAAGCTATACATTTTTTCAGTGCATGCAGCCCTCGTCAACTGAATGCGTAATCATGAGCACTGACAGACTCTGATATACTAACAACTAACATGATCATTTAAAACATATGGAAAACTGAATTTTGTGTCAAGTAGTGTTGACCAGATATTCTGATTCTGTTCCACAGACTGCACAAGAGTAGTCAGCAACACGTGTTTAATGATGAGAAAACACTCCATCTCCCTGCAAATTATCAAATTGACTGGATGAAATCTCTGGATGATGAAAAGTTAATTTCTGACATCACTATTCCTGGTACCCATGACAGCTTGGCCCTTCATGGAGGAGCAGCAGCAGAATGTCAGGCATGGTCGCTAGAGGACCAGCTAAAGGCCGGGATACGCTACTTTGACTTGAGAGTGTCTGGGGACCAACTGAAAGTTGTGCATGGACCGATTTCCCAACATACCACATTCTTTAACGCTTTCAACACAATAAAGGACTTCTTATCTAGATATAAAAGTGAGACAGTGTTGGTCAGAGTTAAGCATAGCAGCAAATTTCCAGATCATGTTATTTCCCAGCTTGAATATGAATCTAATAGTTGGGTTAGGAATGACATACCAAGAATTAGAGAGGTAAGAGGAAAGGTTGTTTTTGTTAAAAAAAACAGCTTTACTCTGGGTGTCCCTCTACATGAAACTGATAAATCTGGTGACTATAAAGTAGGAAATGCTGAAAAAAAGAAAGATAAAATTATTGCCCATCTGAATGAGGCTATAGAAGGATGTAAAGTTGGTCATGTTGTTTTGAACTATTCAAGTGGCACAGGCTGGCCTGTAGGGAGACCAGACAAAAGCCCAAAACGTTTGGCAAAAGAAATCAACCTATGGCTATATAACAATCTTGAAGGAGCACATAAAGAGCAAAAAAACTTTTGTTTTGGGGTTATAGCTATGGACTTTCCGGGCTTTGATTTGATACAATCGGTTATCAATTTTAATAAATAGGCCTGTACAAGCCTGTCATTTTTTTTTTTTTAGTAAAGCATATACTTGAAAAGGACAGAAGTGTGCATTTTTTTGGTTTTGTTAATGATAAAGCTGCCTTGTTGTTTAACTATAGGTTTTTTATTTTATTATTACTATTATTATTTTGTTTGGAAGCTTTTTCTTTTGACTTCTAAACCATGCAGTCTTGACAACAGCAGCTCAGTTGAATAAAAGTGACAAATAGCATGCTGTGTGTTCATGATGTGAAATACAATAATATCAATATTTACAAGGTCAGCCATGTTTTGAATATATATACAGACTTGCGACTTAAGAGAATCACTGTCAGCTCTGACAGTCCAGCAGAGAGTTGAACTTCACTTAGGATTTACACTAGGGCTGTAGCTATCGATTATTTTAGGAATAGAGTATTCTACCGATTATTCTATCGATTAATCGAGTTATCGGATAAGAAGTCATTTTTCTTTATTAAAGAGCAATACTAAATATACAAGATATTAGGTCTCTTAGAGATAATAGGTCTCTTAAAATAAACAACTAATTTGTTTGCTTTTTAGAAAAAGTAATATTTTTATTGCTGAAATTGCATGCATTTATAACCATGGAAACTATACCCATTTAATGCATTTTTACATACATACATACACACACACACACACACACACACACGTTTGTTTTTGTGAATTATGGGGACTTTCCATAGACTTCTATAGTTTTTATACTGACCGAACGATATTGTCTATCCCCTAACCCTAAACCTACCCCTTACAGAAAACATGTTTGCAGTGTTACATTTTCAGATAAACATCATTAACTATTTTGAATAATTTGTCAAAAATTTCAGGTTTTACTATCCTTGTGGGGACATTTAGTCCCCACAATGTAGCAAAAACATTATCTCAATTTTGACCGAGATGGCTTTTAGGGGGTTTTGCACCTGAACTTTTGATATAATATAAATTAATAAAAATACAAAAATCAATTTCACATTACTTTAGAAAAAGATAAACATTACAACTTAAAGCGAATGCATACATTAAGAAATTGAGGCATTTAGATGTAGGCCTGTTTACCCACTATTTCATTCAGCTCAGAGGGACATAAATGCATTTAACTTGCAGTTACAAATGCATAAATATATTTAGTTATTTTAAACAAACAAACAAAAAAAAATGCATACTGATATTTACATGTATTTTTTAAAAATGAAGATACTTTAAATGTGAAATCAATAACGCCAGTAGGTGGCAGTAAGTCACTGTTAAGTAAGAGAGTCATTGCGATTGAACTGAATCATTTAACGGATGATTCATTCAAGAACGAAACGCCATCATGTTGCTCAAAGACGCAAAACAGTGCTGTGGCTGTGTTTGTATTTGCTCATTTTAAAAGTGAAATGATGTCACCATCTGGTGTAGCATAATCATAACCAGGCTACATCTTTATTCTTACCTTTTCCTTTAAAACAAACTATTTTTGGAAAAAGGGAACTTTTGGGCTGCTTTTTTTTTTTTTTTTTTACAGTAAATGACTTTAGCCTCTTGCACTTGTTTTCGTTATGATTTTTATTTTTAAACCTTTACGCCTATATTGATTGTAGAACCACTGTCACCAGTAGAGCTAGGATCAACTTAGATTTACGATGCATTTGGGAAACGCAGCCCTGGTAATTTCACCATTAGGTGGCATGTATCACATACAAGTCAGCTGCTGTCCAAAGTGTGAAGGCAGAACAGAGCCACCAGATAAATGCTTGATAATTATGTAATGGCAGTGCCAGGGTAAAATGACGCAACAGGCTGAACCCAGCATTTTAAGGGTGTATATTAGGCAATTAATAAATCTAAAATGATTTACTTATTTATTTTAAATACATCACAGAATGGCCCTACAAACTTACAGCTCACAGCTGAAGCAGATTCAGTATCTCCAATATAACTAACCTTCACAAAATATGGAATGTGTGCAAGCTTCTCCAAATGTACTATAAAATGCCTTTCTCTTTAGTGGTATTAGAACTAGAAACAGTTCTGCATTCAGCTGACCAAAAGTGGTTTCTGGATGTCTATCAGGATTTATGAGATATTTATTTACTTTTTTTTTTTTTTTCCTCTGTAATTAACGTTTTTGACAGATATATTGTAGTCAACAAAACATTACCAAGACACAGAACAAGTCAAGTCATCTTTATTTATATAACGCTTTTAAGAATACGGATTGTGACAAAGCAGCTTTACAGTATTAAATAGGAAATAGTGCGTCAATAATACAAAAGGACAACAGTAAACACTCAATTTTCAATTAATTGAATTCAGTGATGTCATCAACCAGCTCAGTTTAGTTCAAATAGTATAGGATATCGCTGGAAATTAAGTGTCCCCAGAACAAATACATTTGTTTGTCAATTACTATATATAATCACATTCCAGCTGAAACTAAAGTTTGAGTATATAGTGAACTTATAATTGACTGTTCTTTATGTATATTGTTCACTTGAATGTACAGTATTTTTAAAAGTTACAGCTGAAACCTTTATCAATTGTATTGCTTTATTCTCTGCTATAGCCACAGTCTCTGCGGAAAATGATTAACTTAAATTCAGCTTGGTAATGACTTTCCTAAAAGGAAATCTGCCTTTAACTATAGGGAAGGAACCACTTGCTTTGTGATTGACTCACTGCTTTCCTATTTTTTATTGCCTTCATATGGAACTCCATAAGCTTAAAATTTAAAGTAAAAGATTTATTTGCTAGAATTATTTTTACAGTTTTTCTGAAATGCTAAAACACATTTTTTGAAACCATCACTCATTTTCTCAGAACTGTAAACACAAATCCAAATGATCAAACTAAATTCACAGAACCCCTGACTCTTGGCAAAATCAAACAATCGCTTCAAAACCATTTAATTTGTACTCAAAGTCAAACAAAGCTTTCAAATAATACATATATTAGTCAATACTATACACACTACAGATCATTCATTAGACACTACATCAAAAAATGGAGAACACAGTGCCCAGTGCATGTGGTTACTAAACAAGAGAATGTTTACTGCATATAGTAATTATTTTGCAATAAAAAAAAGATGCATAAACATACACACACTCCAAAGAAATCACACCTAAGGTTGGTAAATATACCAAAAAATAAAAAGGAAAAATACACACACATATGTATGAGTGTGTGTGTGTATGTGTGTATATATATATATATATATATATATATATATATATATATATATATATATGTGTAATGTGTGTGTGTACATTTAATCTATACATCTAATGTGTGTGCTATCTATCTATACATCTCTCTCTCTCTCTCTCTCTCTCTATATATATATATATATATATATATACATATACACACACACACAGTCATGTGAAAAAGTTAGGACACCCTACAGAATTTCATGGTTTACTATATCAGGAAATAATAAAAAATGATCAGGTCCTTGGCAGGTCTTAAAATTCGGAAAATAAAAACTCAGATAAACATCATCACATGACAAATCACACAGTGTCATTATTTATTTAAGAAAAATACAGCCAAGAGGGAAAGGCCATGTGTGACAAATTTAGGACACCCTATGAGTCAATTGCCTGTAGATCCACTTTTAGCAGCATTAACTGAAGCATTCATTTTCTGTGTAACTTTATCAGTCTCTCACATCGTTCTGGAGGAATTTGGACCGCTCTTCTTTTCAACATTGCTGAAGTTAAATGAGGTTTGTGGGCATTTGCTTATGCACAGCTCTCACCACAGCATTTGAGTCAGGATGAGCTCTGGACTTTGACTGGGCTATTGCAACACCTTGATTATTTTCTTTTCAGCCATTCTGTTGTAGATTTGCTGGTGTGCTTGGGAGCACTGTCCCGTTGCATGACCCAATTTTGGCCCAACTTTAGATGTCGGACAGATGCCCTCATATTTGACTCTAGAGTACTTTGATATCCAGAGGAGTTCATGGCCAACTCAATGACTGTGAGGTGCCCAGGTCCTGTGGCTACAAAGCAAGCCCAAAATTATCAGCCCTCCTCCAGCATGTTTGTCTTTTGGTATGAGGTGTTTGTGCTGATATGCTCTTCAGGTTTTCACCAAACTTGGCGCTGTGATTTATGGCCTTTAACATCTCCACTTCAGTCTCATCTGTTCAAAGGACATTATTCTAGAAGACTTGTGTTTTGTTCAGATGCAACTTTGCAGACCTAAACTGTGCTGCAATGTTTTGTTTTGGTTTTTTTTATAGATAGAAAAGACTTTCTACTGCCAGGCCTTCCAAACATGCCATTTTTGTCCCATATTTTTCTAATTGTATTGTCATTAATATTATCATTTAACATGTTAACTGAGGCCTGTAGAGTCTGAGGTGTAGTTCTTGGGTTGTCTGCCATTTCTCTGAGCTTTACACGGTCTGATCTTGGGGTGAATTTTCTGGGATGTCCACTCCTGGAACGAGAGGTGTCTGTTCTAATTGTCTTCCACTTGTGAATAAACTTCAAATTGTTTGGAAATGGCTGTATTACTCTTCTCAGATTGATGGCAGCAACAATTGCTTCTCTAAGGTGACTGCTGATGTCTTACCTCCTTGGCATTGTGTTAACACACACCTGAAGGCTCCAGACCAGGCAGTTTGCTGCCAAAGCTTATGCTTTTATAGAGGCGCTCAGACTTGCTGATGATCAGTTAATCAAAGGTATTTGATTAGCAGTGCTTAACTGTTATTTACCCTCTTAATTCCAGTGTTAACAGTAAGTGTGTCCTAACTTTGTCACACATGGCTTTTCCATTTTGGCTTTATTTCTATTCATGTGTTGTTGTTCATTTGAGGTTTTATTTTCGAAATTTTAAGACGAGCCAAGGACCAGTTTTTTTTTAATGATGTCCTGATACGGAAAACCATGGAATTCAATAGGGTGTCCTAACTTTTTCACATGACTGTGTATATATATATATATATATACTCATACATATGTGTGTGCATTTTACCAAACTTAGGTGTGAATAAATGAAGAGTTCAGATGCACAACCAGCTAAAAGCCATCTCGGTCAAAAATTAGATAATGATACTGAGTGAATGCTCCTGACACATATTATACATATGACAAATTACTCCCTGAAAAAGTAGCTAATTACGTTACTTAATTACTTTTTATGGAAAGTAATGCGCTACGTTACTTTTGCGTTACTTTTTTAAAATCTGGGTGGGTCTTGCCTCTTTGTTTTTAATATAAAACAATTCTAATGTAAAAGCCCTTTTACACCAAAAGTGAAATCAATTCCCCTCAGGCTGAAGGAAAAGTACATTTATGCAGGAGATCACTCTTCAGCTATAAAAAAGCACAAATGTTAGTTTATCTAAAGTAATTTTTTCTTATCAGTATGGTTGAATTGCATCATCAAATGTCAGCAGCAAAGACACTAGTTTTTAAAATGGGATTAAATACATAAAGGGTATTTGTTTTACTTAACATATTTAATTATCGCAGGGTTGCGTCATAATCTGAGTTTGCATTTCACTGTTTTTATTCATTTTGAGGAATACTGAATCTGTTTTTTGTGAGTGAGATGAATTAATGCATTTTCACATTTAGTCTAGAATACAGTAACATCATGTTTACTCCCAATTTCCAGACAGGAGACTTGTCAATCAATAAATGGGGAAAAAAGTAACTGGCATTACTTATTTGAAAATGTAACTCTGATATTTTCTTAGAAATTCAAAAGTAATGCGTTACTTTACTAGTTACTTGAAAAAAGTTATATTATTACGTAACTTGCGTTACTTGTAATGTGTTACCTCAAACACTGGTCACTAGGCAAGAATGACAAGTAGGTTTTGTAAAATTACAGAAAGAAAATAATTAATGAATTAGAAAAATTTTTGGGGACCATATGTCACACTGTTTGTGTAGCCTGCACACATACACCCTATAAACTGACATATAAGCTCACACAGGATATAACTTTAAGTGTGGTTTGATGGATGACTCAAACACAGAGTGCAGTAGGTCTTTAATGGGCTCGAAATGAGAACAAAAAGACAACAAAAACTACACATAAGATTAGACAAGTGCACATAGTGTTTTGTGACTGGTTTAGCAATAACCCAAGGTTTTCCAACATCTTTCTGCCTTTTTATTTTGTAGTATTGTTTTTAATTTATCTCACCAGTGTGTAAGACAGTGTTGTTGTTGTGTGTGTGTGTGTGTGTGTGTGTGTGTTTGAGGGCTTGTGTGTAATGTCTAAGGGCAAAGTTTAATTTTCAGTGAGACTGAATGGTTTTGAATGGAGATATTAATTTTGACCTGAAAATAGGAAGTTTGGAAAATTGGGTGAGAAGTTATGGATTTGTGTTTAAGGTTTTGAGAAAAGGAGGTGTAATTAAAAAAAAAAACGTTTAAGCAATTGAGAAAAACTGTAATTAATTGTCATTTATTTGATTATGTCACATGAAATTATATTTGTAAAATGTTAAGTTAGTTAGTGTTAGTTTAATCCAATTGTGTTGGGACTACATGAATCTTTTATGTTGCAGTTTTTATTAGTAAAGGGAAAGACTATTATTAGTATTTAATGCTGTCATGTTTGACATTAAAAAGAATTTCTTTATGTTGGAGTTTTGTGGTTACCATTGTGAATATAGTGTTTGTGGTTATAGGCTGTGTTTGGCTATGTAAGTGCAGACTATGATGTATGTTGCTGTCAGTGAGTAACTGTGATAATACCACTAAGTAAGTAATTTCTCACTTATTCATTAAGTACAATAATGATGTTTACACAGTTTAACACATTTTATTTGTTATACTTTATGCTTTCAGGAAATACATCAGAACACACATTGATTTTACCCCCTTTATGAAACCCTCGGCAGTCAGTTCTCAGTATGTTGGAGTCTGGAGATGTCTCTATGCTGTTCTCAAGTCAGTACTGTTGGACTAACTGGAGGGATAAATGAGTTTTTATTAATTAACTTGTAGATCTGTGCTGACTCAAACAATGGATTGATTCAGATTCAGTCCGATTTGTTCAACTTGTTCATCCAGATCCATTTATCAAATTTAGAGGCTACAGCGAATCCGGCAGGGATTGAAGTGCTCTGGTCCAATGGCCAAAACCTCTCTGATCCAAAAGTGACAAACCACATTGGACAACATATACAAACAAAATAATCTTTAAATTAGAAACGTAGAAAAAAAAAATCAAGCCGTGTCATCTTAAATTTCAGTGCAGTGAAACAACTTTTGGCAGTGGGTGATGCAAATCAGGTGATGCAAATGTGTTTTAAAGATTTTTGTCATCCTGTTATCATGTTATCCTGTGTTGAATTAAGATTAATTTTACTCATCAGTACAATTCACCTAGTTTAATTTCAAATAAATCTTTTCATTTGTGTGGAACCATAAGGCAGCCACATGCTCACAGAAAAGACTAAATTAATTAATTATTTGGCAAGCTCTAATGACTTTTTAAATATTTTAATGAAAATTAACATTTGATACATTATTTTGTCAACTGTGTTATGGACACATGCTGTGTCAAATGAAACTTGAATGAAGTACCACATGTTTTTTGAGTCTATTCACAGAGTTTTTGAGGTTATCTGTCTAACTTTAAAATATGAATTTGGGGCTTCATAATGGGTGTTTTGTGGGATGCTATCATGAAGGAATTCTATCTCCAGAAATATCCCCATCTTTTTTTTCTGATGGCTTAGTTCACATTTAAAAGATTTATGACATAAAAACCACACAGTTGACAAAGTCACACGGTTGACAAGAGTAACACAGTTGACAGGACACTTTAAGATAAAAGAAAATTTTTTTTTTTTTTTTACTCTTTTTCATCAGTCATGACCAAAGAGGAACGGATATATGTCAGATCTATAATATTATATAGGTTTAAGTCAATCATGAGGAATTCTGCTTTATAACCCTTGACAAAAGTGAACAAAATGTATATAATATTATGGATACTGAGTGATTATCCATAGTGGTTAAGTTTATCCATTGTAATGCAAATCATGGTTTTACACAATTCCTATGTAATTTCTGTGTAATGACAATAGTTTTGTGAGCATAAATTCACATTAAATTGCCAACATTGTCAACCGTGTTAATCCTTGTCAACTGTGTTACAGTTGATGGGTAACCCAGTTGACATGTAACAGTTGACATTTCAGACATTTTAGGGCCTTGTGAAAACTGCTGACTTTGGAGTAGTTAGTACATGGCCTTAATTAACTTATGTTTTCTATTCTTTTTCTACATATTTATAAATATAGCGTGACGCAAGTTCACCAGAACATGTTGATAACACAGTTACCACACTGTCTTCAAAGGGAAATAACATCACCTGATGTTAGACATGTTGACGCTGATTGCTTGGACATACATAGAATCGATGATTTAGTGTAGAGCAAAATATTTTTTAAAACACCTTTCTCATAATTTAATGTTTATTTTGGACAAATATTTATAAGAAATATATACAGAAACATGTATTTTAGAGCTAATCTGAAGACCCAAACCTCACATTTTGAAGTTATACTACCCAAATCGGACAGCTGTAACGGTTAGTAGCTGCGTGCTGGATGGAACGAGACGAGAGACGAGATAACAAGCAAATAGATTTAATATAATCCTTTGGTAGCACAAGCAGGAACAGACAGGAATATCCACACACGTAGTAACCACAAATCAACAACATTAAAGACCGACAGAAAACTCAGGATACAAACAGGCTTTTAAAGGGTGACTAATTACAAGGACAGGTGAATGGGATGACAATAACGAGGGCAAAACCAAAGTAAACAGGATGACAGGGGGAGACACTGGGAGAAACCAAATGAGAGTTCAATGGGGATGTAACATTACTCCCCCCTCCGAATAGGCGCGACCTCGCGCCGTAGAAAACAAAAAACAAAATAAACAAGAGGGGCGAAAAAACTGCAGCAAAACAGAGTCCATGTGGGGGGAGGCTTCGGCGGAGGACGGAAAACAAAAAACAGAGTCCTTAGAGTCCATGGGGGCGACGAAGGTGGGAGGAGCCAGGGAAGAAACAGGAGGGACCCGAAGCAGGAGAAGCCGGTAGAGACCCAGACCGCAGCCATGATGTAAGCCCACGGTGGAGCCGACGGAGGGAGGAGCCATGGTGGAGGAAGGGCTGACAACTCCAGGGGGCCGACCGACGGCGGCGGAGCAGGTGGAGGTGGAGCCCGAGGCGGAGACGGAGAGCCAAAGATCCAGGGCGACACCGAGGATCCGGAGGGCCAAGGCGGAGCCCAAGGCTCTGGCGACCGAGGCGGAAGCGGAGATCCGGAGGTCCGCAGCGGAGCCGGAGCGACAGAGGACTGAGGTGGAGCCGGAGGGAGGGAGGAGCCCAACGGAGCCGGCGGGACGGAGCGACGAGGCAAAGCCGGAGGAGTGGAGTCCTGAGGCGATGGCGGGTTGACGACGACCGACCAAGGCGGAGCCGGAGGGACGAGGGAGCCCGGTGGAGCTGGTGGGCCGACGGGCGACGGTGGAGATGAGGGAGCTGAGAGCCGTGGTGGAGCCGCAGGGTCGGAGGGCCGAGGCGGAGTTCTGGACTCTGAGGCTGGAGGCGGAGCTGAGGGATCCTCCAGCCATGACGCCGATGGAAGCTGGCAGACCCGCGGCGAGCCCACTGCACAGGTGGTGGGCTGAGGGTGAGCAGAGGGGCTGTCAGGGGACAGCGGTGACCAGACAGACAGAAGAGGGGGGGTGGGTGGGAATTCCATACCGACAGGTAGATCATGACAGGTAGGTATTTCCGTAGAAAAGTCTATTAAATCCCCAGAGTGAGTTTCCAGAACTTCCGTAAAGAAGTCCATCAAGTCCCCAGAGTTCAGTTCAAGCTCACCCCCAGCGGTGGTGCAGTGGGCAGGGCTCTCCATAGCCCTCTCTTGCTCCACGCAGCACTCCACCGTAGCGGTAGTCGTAGCCGGCTCTCGCACCTGGTCGGACGTGTTGGGCTCTGGCTCTTGAGTGATCCTTTGCTCGGTTGCTCGTGGCTCTGGCTCGTCATCCGCGGTGGGCTCGGGCTCATGCTCCGCATGTCGGGGTGAGGGTTGGCTGGGTTCTGGGTCTGGAGTGGGGCTGACGTCCTCCTTGACGAAGTCAATAGTCCATGACGATCCACAGGACGCCAGCACCCACTCGATGTAGTCCGGCAGGCTCTCTCGAGGACCCTCCCCGGATAGCAGCCCCTTTGCGGTGGTGTTCAGTCCTGCACGGTAGAAAGTGCAAAGGCTGCTATCCGGAAAGTGGGAGTGTTCCGCGAGGAAGATGTAGTCTCGGGTGTGGTCCTCAAGAGAGCGTTCCCCCTGCTTCAGGAGGATGAGGAGAACAGTAGGGTCCATACTAGAAAATCAAAAAGGAAAACACTGAGAAACAAGACGAGAAAATAAACGCAGGGGAATAATGCCGGAAAAAACTGTTGTAGGTCGGTCTTTCTGTAACGGTTAGTTGCTGCGTGCTGGATGGAACGAGACGAGAGACGAGATAACAAGCGAAATGATTTAATATAATCCTTTGGTAGCACAAGCAGGAACAGACAGGAATATCCACACACGTAGTAACCACAAATCAACAACATTATTAAAGACCGACAGAAAACTCAGGATACAAACAGGCTTTTAAAGGGTGACTAATTACAAGGACAGGTGAATGGGATGACAATAACGAGGGCAAAACCAAAGTAAACAGGATGACAGGGGGAGACACTGGGAGAAACCAAATGAGAGTTCAATGGGGATGTAACAACAGCACAAAAACAGAAAATTCCAGTATGCAATTTTTGCAAGATAAAAGATGAGTATCTGTTGGATTTTTGTTTTAAATGAATTAGAAATGTCCCCTGATATAAAAGTGATCATTGCTTGAAGTGCAAAGTTATTCAAAAATTCAGTCCATGGACATGACATGTATCCCTAATTATAGACTCACTCTTAAAACAACTTAATCACCAAACCAAAAATAAGACCCGGGCATATTTCTGTGCTTGTAAACTGCCAAATGAAAGTATGTATAATTTAAATGTCTAAATAAAATGTGCAAAAAAAAAAAGATAAGTTTATCACTAAGTGAATTATTGCATAAACAGGAAACGAACTGACGTAGGTAGAAGTAACGTGTAAATACAGACACCATGTGTAAAACCAAGTATGTGTCAGCACCCCCACAGACTATAAGAAGGGCTGCTTACTTTAATGTGAGGGCAGAGCGCACAAGCATCTTGACGAGCAGCAGGAAGAGGAAACCCGCGCTGATACACCTGACGGCTGACATTCTAAGAGACACGGACTGAGGATAGGGTAAGCTTTTTAACTGTAATTAAACTGTCAATGGAATTCACAGAAAAAGTAAACCATTTTAAATGCATGTGTAATGCGTAAATGCAGTTTTGTACTAATGTATTGTTTTATTCTGTGCTAGCATCAGTCTTCAGGCAGTGAAGAAGATGGGAGTTCCTGGAACAATTCTCTGTATCTTGATGCTGCTGTGAGTATCAAATGCTAAATTATTGTATTTTTATATGCTCAAATTGGGGTTTGGTTCATTTGTTATTTATGTTATTTAATTATATTTACATTGAATACTGATCAAGGGCTCAAAAAGGACTTTACTATAAAGCTATTTTTGAAAGTTCTTGTCTGTGTGCTTATGCTTTCAGTTTCTTTGTTTCTCATACAGTATAAAAGGTGAATGACTTTTTTTTTTATGACTTTCAGTTGTTTTGTATATTATTTTGTGAGTTCTGCACATAAAAGTCAGAATTTCTGCCTGTTTTCTTCACTGATGTTCATTCACGAGTAGCCTGATTTAATAAAAGTTTTGGAAGTGCCTGCCTACCAAACTGAATTCCTATTGCATTCCCTTTTTTTCATTGCATTTATTTATTTGGCAGACATTTATCCAAAGCAACAATGCATTCAAGCAATACATTTTTGCTGACCTGATATTCTGATTCTGTTTCACAGACTGCACAGCAGTATTCAGCAACAAGCGTTTAACGATAAGAAAACACTCAATCTCCCTGAAAATTATCAAATTGGCTGGATGGAAACTCTGGATGATGAAAAGTTAATTTCTGACATCACTATTCCTGGTACCCATGAGAGCTTGGCCCTTTATGGAGGATTCTTAGCAAAATGTCAGGCATGGTCACTAGAGGACCAGCTAAAGGCCGGGATACGCTACTTCGACTTGAGAGTGTTTGGGGCTGAATTGAAAATTAAGCATGGACCGTTTGACCAACATATAACTTTCCCTAATGCTTTCAGCAAAATTAGGAAATTTTTATCTGAATATAAAACAGAGACAGTGTTGGTCAGAGTTAAGCCTGAGGGTAATTTGAAAGATAAAGTCCCAAATTTAGTTGCAGAGCAGATTAAAAACGTCCCTGATTGCTGGGTTGCAGATAAAATGCCAAAGATGGGTGAAGTACGAGGAAAGATTGTATTTGTTCAGAAAGATGCCTTTAAGCTGGGTATCCATTCATATGGAACTGATCAGCCTAATGACCATATAGTAATAATTGTTAAAAATAAGAAAAAAAAAATTATTACCCATCTAAATTACAGTAGAAACAATCAGAATAGAATTAATCGTATTGTTTTGAACTATTCAAGTGGCACAGGCATACCTAGATTAATGTTTCATTTAAACCCCAAAAGTCTGGCAAAGAAAATCAACCCTTGGCTATATGAATATCTCGATAGCGAATATAAGAAAAGCAGTCCCAAGCCTTGTTTTGGGGTGATAGCCATGGACTTTCCAGGCTTGGATTTGATTAAAAAGGTCACTGAATTCAATTAGTAGATGTTTGAGGCTGTAATTATCAAATTAGTATGCTCAGCTTCTGACTGATTCTGTTTCTTATATACTTTTTAATTGAGTTATAAATCAAGATGTGCAACTGACCTGGGCTTTTAAAGAGATGCTCTATTCATGTTTGTTTCTGGTTTTGTCACAACAGATGCCACTGCTGGTCCTGTATGCTGGACAAGATAAACATAAAATATAATCACAGTTATTCTTTTTGCTTTGCAAGGAATGGGATTTTGTCTCTCATTTTTAAAGTGAAATTATGCCCATCATCTGTAACTGTAATACCATAATCATCAGGCTACATCTTTACATCTTTATTCTTGTCTTTTCCTTTAAATCAAATTGTAAAATGTAAAAAAAAAAAAAAAAAAAAATTGTTTGGCTGCTTTTTGAAATAAATGGCTTTACTGGCATCACTGGCTTTCAAGTTTTTTTTTTCTGTACTGTCTGAGCAACATTTTATTTTATTTTATTTTATTTTAACTTTATTTCAATTAACAAAATGTTTAAATACTCTGATTAAATTGTTACTATTTCTAGTTTTTGTTTAAAAGGGACATGAAAATCAAGGATCTTCTTCTGTTTTTAAGTTTAAATAAGAGTCAATCTAATAAATAAATAAATAAATAAATAAAGTCTAAAGAAGTATGCATGATTTCACCACCAGATGGCATGTAGCCTATCACATACAAGTCAGCTACTGTCCAAAGTGTAAAAGCAGAACAAAGCCACCAGATAAATGCTTAATTAATTAAAATGCTTAATAAATTAAAGTGCTGCCACACAGAAGCTTGAGCTAAAGTGTTCAAAGGCAGGTAAAGGTAAGTCGAATAGTCCTTTAAAATCCATATAAAACCTTATGTGCTGTAATTGTTTTATTATTATTTTCAGGTGTAATATTTGTTGTTACCAATATTGTGTTTTGAATGTTAGTGTAGATTAGACCACTTCTGTATAAGCAAGAAGGGTATCTGTTTAACAACACTGCCAGGAAAACAACTCCTCCTTATGGCGGGAAAACGAGGTTTTCCGGATCGGGATGGAGAAGTTGATTCATTCCTTTTGAACAGTTCAGTTTAAAGAACCGGTTCACAAAATTGATTCAGTGATTCCTTTACGTTATCGCGCAATGCGTCACCAAAGTCCGTGACATCATGCAAAAAAATATTATTTGTATTCACAATGCTAAAATTATTGTACATCTCTTGGCTGAAAATCTTCATTTATGTTGTTAAAATAATATGCAGGGGTCGTACACTGTGAAAAAAAATTCCTGTAAATTTACAAGGAAATTTAACAGTAAAATGCTGTTTTCATATAATAACTGTAAGTTACTGTATTTTGCGATGCATTGTGGGATATGTTGACCAGCAACAGTATGACACTGTTGTTTAACAGCACAATACCACATTTTCCCTTGTACATGTGCAAAGACGACATTTTTGTTTATCTGCACGAGGTCATTTTGCAGCTCTGCCTTTTATTGTTTTATTTCTAAAGTACTTGTTGCTTGTAAAAATTAACGTTTAAACATCCAATTCAGCTTTTGGGATTTAAATTGGTTTCGTGACTGTGTTTTAATCAGCAAGTTACCACAGGAGCGTCAGCCCTTTGTACAGACTGGCATCATATAACACACAACTGGTAAGAAACTTTTTTCCCCCTCTAACCCGCACGTCTTAAATTTTATCTGAGTAAAAAATGACTGTGAAATGATGTTTTGTTTGTTTGTGGTTACAATTTTAGCGTGACGTTCAAACCGCTATTATCTGCTGTTGATATTTGCAACCACACTTTTGGTTTTATCTTACCGAGTACACTTCTAAATATTAACATTATAAAGAGTCAGCAAAGCATCATTTGATGAAAGGATAGCATGTTTTAATCATAGAACAGTAACTGAGTAAGATATTATTAGCATTGTTAGCTCGTTAGCATATACGCCGACTGCATTTGATTTGTTATTTATTACCATCACACAATTTATGTAACTGAAACATGTCCCAAACTACATCTAAGCAAAAGATACATGTGTATGAACAAAATTCATAATTCTTGCATGATTACTGTGAACATATTCAAAGCGCTGCTAGCGATTGGAAAAATAGCAGCAGATGGACAAGGAATCTGTCGGTTTTTATTTTATTTTTAAACTTTATTTTAATTTTTGTTTAATTTTCGATCTATTCTTTACATTATGTTTTCCTTATCCTTGTAGGTGAAATGCTGACTTTGTAGATAAGCAGATGACTCATTCTTTAAGAAAATGTAAGTTTGCCTATTGTTTGTTCAAGAAATCATTCACTTAGAAATGATTATCTCATTATTTACTCAACCTTATGCTGTCTCAAACTCATATGACTTTCTCTTGGAGGACAAATGAAGATATTGTCGTGAAGAACTGATGTCTGTTTTGCCCATATGGCAGTGAAAACCAAACCTTCAAGCTCCAAAAGGAACATAAAGGTATGATTAATTACCAGTAATTTTGTCTGATATCAAAATATCACACCAAAGAACCACAAATTAGAAACTGGAATTGCAAAATGCAAAATTGTTTTCACCCAAACAAATTGAATCACTTGAGAAAACTGTCTAAACCATGCGATTAATTACTTTTATCCTCCATGTACTGTATGTCTGTTGGTGTTAAAGTTTTTTTTTTTTTTTTTGCCTCTGTACAATATTGCAACAAGTAGCACATTAGTTGTTGTTGTTGTTGTTTTTTGTTTTTTTTTGTTTGGGTCGTTTGCAGAGACTGTGAGCCATTTTAAATCGTTTTCTTTACTAATAGATGTCTGCCACTCCTTCTGACCTTGAGAAACCTGCCTGTGACTCCTAGCTTGATCCTTCTTGGTAAGTATATGTCTGCATTTTGTCTAACTAAAACAAAGCTCACAGTCCAGACTGACACTAGTTTCTTTTATCAGGAAAAGATCCACCTTAATGTGCCTCATACTAGAATCCATTTATTATAAATGCAGCATGTATGACTTGTGTTCCGAGACTTCAGTTAACGGAGAAGTCCACTTCCAGAACAACAATTCACAAATAATTTACTCACCCCCTTGTCATCCAAGATGTTCGTGTCTTTCTGTCTTCATTTTTCTCCATATAATGGACTTCATCAGTGCCCCGATTTTGAACTTCCAAAATGTATTTTAAATGCAGCTTCAAAGGGCTCTAAACGATCCCAGCCGAGGAAGAAGGGTCTTATCTAGCGAAATGATCTGTCATTTTTTTTTTTCGAAAGAGGAAAATTTGTATACTTTTTAAGCACAAAAGCTCGTGTAGCACAGGCTCTGGGATGCACGTCCACGATGCTACGAATTAGTGATGGGTCATTCTAGAGCAATTTGTTAATTTTTAACGAATCTTTAATGTGACTCGGGAAGAACGAGTCGTCTCTTGGAGTGATTCGTTCAGTCGCGCATGCTCAACATCCTATTAGGCTTTGTACTGGAATTAGTTCACCTGTTTCGAGTCTTCGGGTTTTTCGAGTCGTTCGTTCATATTATGGGGCTGTCATGTGATGAATGAACGACTCGAAACCGAAGACTTCAGAGTTGAACTAATCAGTTCTCTTTCCGGCTTATGAGGCCGTCACGTGACTTGAAATGACTTGAAAAAAGATTCATTTTATTTTGCTGAACGAGACTTAAAGGTCTGAGTCGGTAAAATTATCTGAACTTCCCATCACTACTACAAATCGCGTCTAAGTTCATCGTCTGTGTACTGTGTGCTAAAAAAGGTAGAGTATGGCGAAAATCTTATGTTCTCCTACAACTTCAGAATTGTCCAACATCATTGTACCTTTTTGTTTGTAAACAGCGTTACTTGCACTTTGTTAGTCTTTGCACGTTCGCTTTGTAAACACTGGGTCTGTAGTTCCGCGTGACCTTTTGACGTGATTCAGTAGCACGTAGCATAGTGGACGAGCATCCGTGAGCTTGTGCTACACAAGCTTTTATGCTTAAAAAGTATACAAATTTTTATTTTCTTAAAAAAATGACAGATCGCTAGATAAGACCCTTCTTCCTCGGCTGGGATTGTTTAGAGCCCTTTGAAGGTGCTTTTAAACTACATTTTGGAAGTTCAAAATCGGGGGCACCATTGAAGTCCATTATATGGAGAAAAATCCTGAAATGCTTTCCTCAAAAACCATAATTTCTTCACGACTGAAGACAGAAAGACGTGAACATCTTGGATGACAAGGGAGTGAGTAAATTATTTGTGAATTGTTGTTCTGGAAGTGGAGTTCTCCTTTTGATTATGGACTAGTTTTTAGTTAAAAGTTTAATTTGACCAAATTAAATTATACACAAGAATATGTTCTGAAGCTTTCCTCCTCTTATTTTTAAGATACTTTATTGGAATAAATCCAGAAAAGAGGATCAAAGCTGCATGGAGAAAAGTTGTGTCTAAAATAACTGGAAAAACTGCAGAAGAAGACCCAAGATGATGAAGAAGAACATCAGTCCAGAAGTATCTCATCCTTAACTCAACCTTATGCTGTCTCAAACCAGTAGGACTTTCTCTTAAAGGACAAATTTAGATATTGTCATAGAGAAATGTTTGCCCATACAATAGAAGACAAATGGGAACCAAACCTTTGAACTCCAAAAGAAACATAAAGGTATTAATTAAAGACACCAGTCATTCAATCTGATATCTTTTATAAACAATTTGTTAAAAAAAAAACAAAA
The DNA here is from genome assembly GCA_036247105.1 of Cirrhinus mrigala. Taxonomy (NCBI): domain Eukaryota; kingdom Metazoa; phylum Chordata; class Actinopteri; order Cypriniformes; family Cyprinidae; genus Cirrhinus; species Cirrhinus mrigala. Next base: position 5,879,106 of record CM070022.1, read on the forward strand.
AAAAAACAATAAAAAACATTAGCTGGTATTCACTGAAGCCTGATTTGAGAGTATATCTGTATTTTATGAACAAATAAAGACTTTATGCATGTTTGTATGCATGACTGTTTTATGGAATATTGTAAAAGTTTATCTACTGTTATATTAGAATAAAATAACAAAACATAACTTGACTTTGTTCTCTTTTGTAATACAGTCAAATAGAAAATGCAGGGTATAATATGCATTGAAAATTGAGATCATGGAGTTACGAGTAGTATGTAATTTAACAGATATATGCTGGTAAATTACAGTTGTATACTGTAGATGACAAAATGGCATTTTGCTGTTAATTTCAAAAACAGTAGCACACTGTATTTTTACAGTAGAATGCTGGCAACCACAGCTGCCAGTAGATTACCATTTTTTTTTACAGGGAAATTTTTTACAGTGTACTTGGCAGACTATCTGTAACCAGGTGAACGAGACGAGAGGCGAGCGGATCCATATGCGAGCTTTTATTTGGATGAGACAAAGACATGGTCGTACAGGCAAGGTCGAGACGGGAGCAAACAGGAATAACACAGGCAGTCGGAGAGAATAATCCAGAAAACAAGAGCGATAATCCAAGGCAGGCGGCTAGACAGACGTAAATGATAGAGCAGGCGAGAGTCAAAAACACGGGAACCAGAAACCAGGAAACGCTAACAAAACAACAATTCAATCTAACAATCCGTGACCAGCATGGAAAGTCCGGGGCTTTTATAGCGCCGCTGATTGGTCGTGAGTAAAGTGCAATGGCTGATGGGGAATGTAGTCCAGGGGTGTAGAACAACAGTCTGTGTGTAATGATGGGGTGAAAGTGACATCTGGTGGTGAGCGGTCCACAGAGCACCAACCAGATTCGTGACATAGCCCCCCCCCAAGGAGCGGCTTCCAGACGCTCGAAGGAAACGACAGTCCAGGGGAGCGGTGGGGAGGGAGCGAGACAGGGGGAGGGTTGGGGGGCCAGGCCCCTGCGGAGGACCCGGTGATTGAGGCAGGACCGGCAGAGCAGGAACCCTCCAGGGCGGAGCTGGAGGCGGAGCAGGCGACGCGAAAGCCCTCCAGGGCGGAGCCGGAGGCGGGGCAGGCGACGCAGGAGCCCACCAGGGCGGAGCAGAAGGCGCAGGAGCCCTCCAGGGCGGAGCAGGAGATGCAGGCACCCTCCAGGGCGGAGCCGGAGACAGAGCGTGAGGCACGGGCGCCCTCCAGGGTGGAGCAGGAGGCGCAGAAGCCCTCCGAGGCGGAGCAGCCCTCCAGGGCGGAATAGTAATCCGCATCACGGTCTGGGACCTGGTGAAAGCAGGGACAGAGGAGGCAGACAGAGTAGGGGGAGAAGGCGCAGCAACCCTCCAGGGCGGAACAGGAGGCGGAGCAGCCCTCCAGGGGGGAGCAGGAGGCGGAGCAGGAGGCGCAGCAGCCCTCCAGGGGGGAGCAGGAGGCGGAGCAGGAGGCGCAGCAGCCCTCCGGGGCGGAACAGGAACCCGCGTTACGGTCTGGGACCTGGGGAAAGCAGAGATAGAGGAGACAGACAGAGTAGGGAGAGAAGCAGAGAGCTTGTAGGGGGGCGCCACCTCCAAGGGAGGATCCACAGTCACGGCTGGCACCTCTGGAGGCATTGGCGCAGCTTCTCTGACCAAGGGGAACTCTGGAACAGGCTTGTGACCAGGCGAGAGTTCTGGAACAGGCTTGTGACCAGACGGGAGCTGGGGCGGAGCAGGAAACCGCGTTATGGCCTGGGACCTGGAAACAGCAGAGACAGAGGAGGTAGAAAGAGTATGGGGAGAAGCAGAGAGTCTGTAGAGGGACGCCGCCTCCATGGGAGGATCCACAGCCGAAGCTGACACCTCAGGAGGCATTGGCGCGGCTTCTCCGACTGGTGAGGCCTCTGGGTCTGTCTCCTGGTCAGACGGGAGCTCTGGAGCAGGCTTGAGATCAGACAGGAGCTCAGGATCAGGCTTGAGATCAGACGGGACCTCTGGCGCAGACTTGAGACCGGACGAGACCTCTGGAGCAGACTTGAGGTCAGACGTGATCTCAGGGGCGGACTTATGAACAGACATGACCTCAGGGGCACAGTGTGCAGCCCACACACACCAGATGGCAACCGCCATTAAAGGAAGAGCAGCAGCGGGAGGTTGTGGTGGGTCCAGTGCACCAGCTATCATGATAGCCCGTGATTGTGGGATATCAGACGAGGCATGGCACGGCTCTGGAAGGTCAGACGAGACGTGACTTGGCTCTGGACGAATAGACGAGACATGACGAGGCACTGGGAGGTCTGATGAAACATGGAGAGGCTCTGAACCGCCAGGCGGGACGTGACTTGACTCAGAGCGGTCAGACGAGACATGGCGAGGCTCTAGACAGATAGACGAGACGTGACGGGGCTCTGGAGGGTCAGACGAGGCGTGACGGGGCTCTGGAGGGTCAGACGAAGCGTGACTTGACTCTGAGCGGTCAGACGAGGCGTGACTTGACTCTGAGCGGTCAGACGAGGCGTGACTTGACTCTGAGCGGTCAGACGAGGCGTGACTTGACTCTGAGCGGTCAGACGAGGCGTGACTTGACTCTGAGCGGTCAGACGAGGCGTGACTTGACTCTGAGCGGTCAGACGAGGCGTGACTTGACTCTGAGCGGTCAGACGAGGCGTGACTTGACTCTGGAACAGCATTAATAACTTCCTTTGGCTCATGAAGATCAGCTGTGGCTTGACTGGACTTGGAAGCTTGACTGGACTTGGAAGCTTGACTGGACTTGGAAGCTTGACTGGACTTGGAAGCTATAGCAGCAGCTTGACTTGGCTCATGAGGAACTGCATTAACCTGGCTTGGCTCATGGAGATCCGCTGTACCGGGACTTGACTCATGAATAACATGGCTTGACTCAGGAACTGCAGCAGTGGCTAGACTCGACTCAGGAACTGCAGCAGTGGCTAGACTCGACACAGAAACTGCAGCCGTGGCTTGACTCGACACAGCCGCTTGACTCGACACAGCCGCTTGACTCGACTCAGGAAGTGGAGCTGTGTTGTGACTTGGCTCGGCTGCTTGACTTGACTCGGGAAGTGGAGCTGTGTCTAGACTTGACTCGGCCGCTTGACTTGACTCGGCCGCTTGACTTGACTCGGCCGCTTGACTTGACTCGGCCGCTTGACTTGACTCGGCCGCTTGACTTGACTCGGCCGCTTGACTTGACTCGTGGGGAACAACTGTGACTTGGCTTGACTCGTGGGGAACAGCTGTGTCTTGACTTGACTCAGGGGTAGCCGCCGAGACATGAAGGAGCGCCACTTTAGCTGCCCATACTGTCTTTAGGGGTGTGTCCAGCACATGGGCCATCCTGGCCACAGGTGGTGTCCGGGTACTGACCACCGGTTCTGGAAGGGCAGCCATCTTGTGGAGTGGCTTAGGCGTGGCAGCCATCTTGTGCCGTGGCTCAGGAAAGATGGCTGTAACTTGACTTAACACAGAAACAGCAGTTCTGGCTTGATTTGACACAGTTGCACTCTGACTTGACTTGGAAACTTGACTTGATTCGGGAAATGCAGCTGTAAATTGACTTAACTCGGAAACTTGACTTGACTCAGGAAGTGTAACTGCAACTTTAAATGGCTCTTGTATGGCGGCTGTGACGTGAAGGAGCCCCGCTTTAGTCGCCATCTTGCAAACGGGCTCCACCGTCGCCGCCATCTTGTGTGCGCGCGCCGGCGCCGCCGCCATTTTGTGACCGGGCACTGCTATCGCCGCTGCCGCGTTAACGCGCTCCGGCGCGGCGGCCATCTCAGCTGACGCCGCCATAGCACGGGCTCGCTCCGACACGGCCGCCATTTCGCGAGCGATCCAGGCGGAAAACTTATTTTTGGCGTCGTGATCCGGCGTAACCACCAATCTGCGAGCGGGGTGCGGGGCTGCCATGTCCGCGTTGTCGCGTTCCCCCTTCGCGACCCCCACAGTACACGGCGAGCCCACACACAATAACGCAAAGTTCATGAAAGCTGCCAGCGAAGAGCGCGGACCCTCGCGTCTCAGTCTCGCTTTTAGCGGCTCAGATACGCCATCGCAAAACACCTCAATCTTAGTACAGTCCGGGAGAGTGGAATAATTAGAAATTGCAATAAACTCACGGATATACTGTTCGAGTGTGTGTGTTTTCTGTTTGATCCGGGAGAGAATTCTGTCTGTGTCCGTATCGGCTGATTGTCCGGAGGTGAAGCTGCTGGATCCTGTGTTGACGGATTGTTCTGTAACCAGGTGAACGAGACGAGAGGCGAGCGGATCCATATGCGAGCTTTTATTTGGATGAGACAAAGACATGGTCGTACAGGCAAGGTCGAGACGGGAGCAAACAGGAATAACACAGGCAGTCGGAGAGAATAATCCAGAAAACAAGAGCGATAATCCAAGGCAGGCGGCTAGACAGACGTAAATGATAGAGCAGGCGAGAGTCAAAAACACGGGAACCGGGAACCAGAAACCAGGAAACGCTAACAAAACAACAATTCAATCTAACAATCCGTGACCAGCATGGAAAGTCCGGGGCTTTTATAGCGCCGCTGATTGGTCGTGAGTAAAGTGCAATGGCTGATGGGGAATGTAGTCCAGGGGTGTAGAACAACAGTCTGTGTGTAATGATGGGGTGAAAGTGACATCTGGTGGTGAGCGGTCCACAGAGCACCAACCAGATTCGTGACACTATCTGAGAGAAACGGTTTACGGTTCAGTGAGTCACTTTTGTGAGAAGCGCTCAAGACGATTCAGTCTGTTTCGCGAATGAATCTTTGGCCATTTTGTGAACTGGATCAGAAGATTCTTTGAAAATATTTGAATCAAAAGAACAATTCATTAACTAACATCAGTGTTTTGTTCCCAAAGTTTGACGTTTTCCTAAAATCTAGTGACTGCACTCTGGACTGTTAGTCACAGGGTAAGTCTGACTAGATTCTCAAGAGCCTAAGAGCTTTCTTAAAATATGTAATACAGCAAAGTATAAATTTGACGTCACTGGTGGATGTTTATAAGCACCCTATATGCCCTAAATAGTATTGAAAATGACTACTATCACACAGAACTTAGGATGAATAGTATGCACATTGGGATGCAGGCGCAGTTTTCTTTCCATTTTGGTCGAAAGTACAACTTCCGCCATCAATAACCTGTCAATTATCAAATTTAACCTAGAATGTTTGTGAAGGATTTCTATTAAGACTGGGTCAAGTTGTCACATTTGAATTCAAAAGTATAATTACCCAAATTCTTCTGGCTTCTAGCAGGTTCTCATATGTGCTTTAAATGTTGTAACTGAATATAGTTTCTAAATTAAAAAAAAGGTTTGACAAAGTAGTGGTTAACTGTGTAATTTTTGGATTCGACTGAATTTTATAAGAACTTTTTTTTTTCAAACAATTTTTTTTTTTCCAAAAACAAATATGTAGTGAAATACACTACCTGTCAAAAGTAGAAATTCTAGAATAATTATAGAAATTAATACTTTTATTTAGCAAAGACTCTTTAAATTGATCAAAAGTGATGATAAAGATGATAAAAAATTCTATTTCAGATAGATGCTGTTCTACTGAACTTCCTTTTTATCAAATAAACCTGGAAAAAATCTACTCAGTTGTTTTCAATATAATAATACATGTTTTTTGAGCAGCAAATCAGAATATTAGAATGATTTCTGAAGGATCATGTGACTGGAGTAATGATGCTAAAAATTCAACTTTGAAATCACAGGAATAAATTGCATTTTAAAATATAATCAAATAGAAAACAGTTATTTTAAATAGTAAAAATATTTCAAAATTTTTGGACCTTGGATCAAATAAATGCAGCTTTGGTGAGCAGAAGAAACTTTTTAAAAAAACAAAAAAAATCTTACTGTTCAAAAACTAGTAATGTAGTTTATAAATAAAAAAAGGAATGTTGGACAAAGTAGTGGTTACCTGTTTCATTTTTGCAGTTGACCGAATTTTAGCATATTTTTGGTTTACATTTTGCTTGAAAAAGACAAATATGTAGTGAAATCTGTCTTTTTTAACAGAGTATTTAAAAGTGTCAGTAAATGGCATTGTGGCATGCCCTGCTGTCATCATTTGTTAACTGAACTGTATCTTTTTGTCCTTGGCAATAGCAGTGTCAAGGCTTTTTGGTAAACAAGCTTTGTTTGTTTCTCCTCTAAAGCTTGATTTAATGAGTTACTGTATTTCTACCAATTGTGGTGTACTGGAATGATAATTTACTTGTCTTTACACAGGACGTTTGACCTTTATCACCTGTTGGAAGGCTGAGGTCTGCAGCATGTCTCTTACAGTGTCTCGAGGTGAGGGTTTGACGGTCATCACCATCGCCTCAAACCCAAAGAGCAAATGGCCCGCACTGTGTCAGATTCTGGGTTTTCTCTGCCGCAGTCCAGTGTGTTCTGTGTCTCTGAATATAAAAAAGAAGTGTTTATGAATTTTAATTATTGTATTTTCATTGAATTTGATTTGCTAGTGTTGTATGTCATCAGTTGTGATGGATGCCATGCATTTTGATGATTTTGTTTAGGACATGAAGATCTGATGGGATACAAAACCTAATTTACACTTTTCATTTCAATGACTATGTTTGGATGCACAGAGGTTTTTAATTGTTTTCTTTTTAGGTCGTTGTAATTGGAATCGTGACTATTCTTGCAACTAAGTTTCCCAGTCCTTTTCTGGTATGTGTCTATCAAAGCCATATTATATAGACTTTGTGCTTTTAGAAGTTATGTTGAGTAGCACCAGTTTATATTGTTAGTGTTTTACAGCTGGTCATTGCAGTGGTTCTGAATGTAGTCAGTGCTGCACTGGCTATCACTGCTATTGTACTGTATTCAGTGGACCTGGCACTTGGAAATAGCTTGTACTGCGACAGAAGTTATTACTCGCCTTACGGCTATGAGGTAACACCTTCACCTGAACAGAAGAGGAAAACCGAGCTCTGTATGCAGTACAAGTATCTCAATAAGATAATGTTTGTTTGTTTTTTAATTTGTTAGATTGTGTATGATTAAAAGACCAACGTTTGTGAAGCTATTTTAGTTTGTGGTTTTACAAGCTATCTGTAATTCAGAGTTATTGCATGAATCTAATCTTTTGTAAAAGTATCATGCCTAAAGTGGGTTAGGAGGTAATACATTTTAAAAATATGTAACTACAAGTTTATATATAGTTGAGGTTAAAAGTTTACATATACCTTGCAGAATCTGCAAAATTATTTTATCAACATAAGAGAAATCATAGAAAATGCATGTTATCTTCAATCTTTAGAATAATTTTATGAGCAAATGTGGAAAATTAGAAACGTAGAAAAAAAAAATCAAGCTGTGTCATCTTAAATTTGAGTGCAGTGAAACAGGGGCTGATGCAGCACTCCTAGTTTCTGTGGCTATGGCTGAAAATGTCAGTTTTAAAGTTTTTTGTCATCCTGTTATAATGTCATCCTGTGTTGAATTAATATGAATTTTACTCATCAGTACAATTCACCTAGATTAATTTCAAATAAATATTTTCATTTGTGTGGAACCACTCTAAGGCACACATGCTCACAGAAAGATAAGACAAAACACTTAAGAGTCTTTCTATATTTAGGGGTACATTTCACGTCAGCCAAAAGTCAGGAAATCAGCTTTTTTGATAAATAAACTAGGTGGTTGAATAATATATCCCCTTAATGCGCTAAATTAAAGCTTAAGCTCTAATGACTTTTTAAATATGTTAATGAAAATTAACATTTGATTCATTATTTTGTCAACTGTGTCAACTGTGAAACATGAATGAAGTACCACATGTTTGAGGTTTTTGAGTCTATTCACAGAGTTTTTGAGGTTATCTGTCTAACTTTAAAAATTTGAATTTGGATATTGTATATTAATGTAAAATACTGAGAAGCCTTTTGTTTTGTTTGTTGGTTTGTTTTATCTGGTACATGGAAATTTGTATGTAAATGTGTATAGATAAAATGCAATAAAAAGGAATAAAAAAAATAAATTTTATATATATATATATGTTATGTATGAATTTGGGGCTTCATAATGGGTGTTCTGTGGGATGCTGAAGGATGTTATTTACCATACTTACCCAAGACTTCCATCTCCAGAGGTATCCCATCTTTTTTTCTGATGGTTTAGTTCACATTTAAAGGATTTATGACATAAAAACCACACATAGCACAGTTGACAAAGTAACACGGTTCACAAGAGTAACACAGTTGACAGGACACAGAAGAAAAAGAGAAAACTTTAAAATAAAAACTTTTTATTTGAACTTTTTCAGTTCTTTTTTCATCAGTCATGACCAAGGAGGAACAGATATATGTCAAATCTATAATATTATATAGGTTTAAGTCAATCATGAGGAATTCTGCCTTAATATAATGTGTATATAATATTATAGATACTGAGTGATAAGTTCAGTTAAGTTTATCCATTGTAATGCAAATCATGGTTTTACGCAATTCCTGTGTTATTACTGTGTAATGACAATAGTTTTGTGAGCATAAATTGACACTAAATTGCCAACATTGTCAACCGTGTTAATCCTTGTTACAGTTGATGGGTAACACAGTTGACATTTTGGCCATTTTAGGGCCTCGTGAAAACTGCTGATCTTGGACTAGTTAGTACATGACCTTGATTAACTTATTCTTTCTCTATATATTTATAAATATAACGTGACGCATGTTACGTCCCCATTTTATGTCTAGGGAGGGAAGGTACGTAACAGAATAAAAGTTGGTGTTGTGTGCATGTGTGTTAGCACTGAGGATCAATCAACAACCTCAAAGTAATAGACGAACAAGAAAACCCACTTTACAACTTAAATGAAGAAAAGCTTAACATTTTTTATTATGAAGAGGCAGGAGGGTTTAAAGGCTTCAAGAGGGGGCTCAGGCCAAAACAACAAACATAACACATCTAACTGGTAAACAGAAACTAACCTATCAAAAAAAAAAAAAAAAAAAACATCAAAATACCCTAACTCCTTAACTAACATAAACAGGAGAAAACAAGTCCAGAAAGAAAATGGCACCCCCTCTACTTAACCCCGTTCTAAATTAACAATACAAAAACTTAAAGACCTCATAACAAAACAAGATACAAACAAAGATAGCTTACAAACAAATGCTGGGTTTTCTAGTTGTAAGGATGGAAGTACAACAGTGGTGAATTAACCACACGCACACACACACACACACACACACACACACACACACACACACACACACACATGTTTGTTTTTGTGAATTGTGGGGACTTTCCATAGACTTCTATAGTTTTTATACTGACCAAACGATATTGTCTATCCCCTAACCCTAAACCTACCCCTTACAGAAAACATGTTTGCATTGTTACATTTTCAGATAAACATAAATAATTTTTTAACATTGTGGGGAGCAGTGGGCACAGCCAATCATTGGTGTCAGGTGGTGGCCATTTCTCCCTACTTGCGAGTAGAGTGGAGGAACAAAGAGAGGGAGAGAGAGAGAGAGAGAGATTTGAGATTTCAAGCCACTTTTATTACAATATACAACAGTTACAAGTTAAATCCAACATTAATCACAGAACAATATACAAAACCCTAAATAAGGAATATTAATTCATCATTGCAAATCTCACACAAAGCCCCTTTAAAACACCAAATCAATTCAAACTTTGCAAGATCATTCATTAGCTTATAATAATTAAAATCTATTAAAATTCTAGATTTAACATAGTTAATAAACACTGCCTTTAAATCATTACAAACGCCATGATCATATCTTTTTCTTCTTGTAGTATAGATTGCCATCTTTGCATGTCCCAATATAAGATTAAACAAGTGACACTGATATTTACGACTCTGTGAATATTTAAAACAAACACCTTCATTGAAAAACACTCACTGAAACAATTAAAAATCTTATTTAGAACAACAAATAAGGGTGTCAACCTATAACACTGCATGGATGCATAGAAGACAGTTTCTTTTCGTGAACAAAAAGAACAATTTTGATCAACATCAGGGTTAATTCCAGAGACAAAAGCGTTCACTGCAGTAGCACCATGTAACAACCTTTATTGTAAATCTCCAATTCTCTTAGACAATAGTGACTTATACAACACTCTCCACTCAGGTTTTTCACTCTCTTTTAAATGACGCATCTCACACCAAGGTGTATCAATTTTCTTATCCAAGGCCTTCTTATTAAAAATTTTTACTGAGAGAGAGAGAGAGAGAGAGAGAACAGGAAAACAAATACGTCCTGACACGCAAGTTCACCAGAACATGTTGATAACACAGTTAACGGTCAATTAATCTACTCTGTGTGAAGACAATAATATAGATAAAATATTGAAGAGAAGTTATGGCTTACCACACTGTCTTCAAAGGGAAATGACATCACCTGATGTTAGACATGTTGACACTGATTGCTTGGACATACACAGAATCGATGATTTAGTGTAGATGCATGAGCAAAATATTTTTTAAAACACCTTTCTCATAATTTAATATTTATTTTGGACAAATATTTATAAGAAATATATACAGAAACATGTATTTTAGAGCTAATCTGAAGACCAGAACCTCAAATTTACCAAATCGGACAGCACAAAAACAGCAAATTCCAGTATGCAATTTTTGCAAGATAAAAGATGGGTATCTGTTGGATTTTTGTTGTAAATGAATTAGAAATGTCCCCTGATATAAAAGTGATCATTGCTTGAAGTGAAGTTATTGAAAAATTTGTAAATTTGATAATAGAGTCCATGGACATGACATGTAGCCCTAATTATAGACTGACTCTTAAAACAACTTAATCACCAAACCAAAAACAAGACCCTGACACTCGGGCATATTTCTGAGCTTGTAAACTGCCAAATAAAAGTATGTATAGTTTAAATGTCTAGATAAAATCTGCAACAACAACAAAAAAAAGATAAGCATCTTGACGAGCAGCAGGAAGAGGAAACCCGCACTGATAAAACTGTCATTCTAAGAGAAACACGGACTGAGGATAGGGTAAGTGTTTTAACTGTAATTAAACTGTCCATGGAATTCACAGAAAAAGTAAACCATTTTAAATGCATGTGTAATGCGTAAATGCAGTTTTGTACTAATGTATTGTTTTATTCTGTGCTAGCATCAGTCTTCAGGCAGTGAAGAAGATGGGAGTTCCTGGAACAATTCTCTGTATCTTGATGCTGCTGTGAGTATCAAATACTAAATTATTGTATTTTTATATGCTCAAATTGGGGTTTGGTTCATTTGTTATTTATGTTATTTATTTATATTTATATTGAATACTGATCAAGGGCTCAAAAAGGAATTTACTATAAAGCTATTTTTAAAAGTTCTCGTCTGTGTGCTTATGCTTTCAGTTTCTTTGTTTCTCATACAGTATAAAAGGTGAATGACCTTTTTTTTTTTATGACTTTCAGTTGTTTTGTATATTATTTTGTGAGTTCTGCACATAAAAGTCAGAATTTCTGCCTGTTTTCTTCACTGATGTTCATTCACGAATAGCCTGATTTAATAAAAGTTTTGGAAGTGCCTGCCTACCAAACTGAATTCCTATTGCATTCCCTTTTTTTCATTGCATTTATTTATTTGGCAGACATTTATCCAAAGCAACAATGCATTCAAGCAATACATTTTTGCTGACCTGATATTCTGATTCTGTTTCACAGACTGCACAACAGTATTCAGCAACAAGTGTTTAACGATAAGAAAACACTCAATCTTCCTGCAAATTATAAAACTGGCTGGATGGAAACTCTGGATGATGAAAAGTTAATTTCTGACATCACTATTCCTGGTACCCATGAGAGCTTGGCCCTTTATGGAGGATTATTGGCAGAATGTCAGGCCTGGTCACTAGAGGACCAGCTAAAGGCTGGGATACGCTATTTCGACTTCAGAGTATTTCCATTATGGAAAAGACTGCTAATTATGCATGGACCGATTTACCAAAAAACAACTTTCCAAAATGCTTTTGAGACAATTTTATCTAAATATAATTCAGAGACAGTGTTGGTCAGAGTTAAGCCTACTCTTTTTTTCTTAAGAAAAAAGTTCAACCTTTGGTTGAAAACATGATTACAAATGATTCTGATAGCTGGACTAAAGAAAAAATACCAAAGATGGGTGAAGTACGAGGAAAGATTGTATTTGTTCGGAAAAACGCCTTTCAGCTGGGTATCCATTCATATGGAACTGATAAGCATAAGGACTATATAGTAACTAATGTTGAAGACAAGAAAACAAAAATTATTGAGCATCTGAATTACACTAGAAACAAACAGAATAGAGTTGATCATGTTGTTTTGAACTATTCAAGTGGCACAGGGAAACTGAAGCTACGTTTAAACCCTAAATTACTGGCAAAGCAAATAAACCCTTGGCTATATGAATATCTCGATAACGAATATAAGAAAAGCAATCCCAAGCCTTGTTTTGGGGTGATAGCCATGGACTTTCCAGGCTTGGATTTGATTAAAAAGGTCACCGAATTTAATTAGCAGATGTTTCAGGCTGTAATTATCAAATTAATACACTCAGCTTCTGACTGATTCTGTTTCTTATATACTTTTTAATTTAGTTATAAATCAAGATGTGCAACTGACCTGGGCTTTTAGAGAGATGCTCTATTCATGTTTGTTTATGGTTTTGTCACAGCAGATGCCACTGCTGGTCCTGTATGCTGGACAAGATAAACATAAAATATAATCACAGTTATTCTTTTTGCTTGCAAAGGAATGGGATTTTGTCTTTCATTTTTAAAGTGAAATGATGCCACCATCTGTAATACCATAATCATCAAGCTACATCTTTATTCTTGTCTCTTCCTTTAATTCAAAACTTTTGGCTGCTTTTTGAAATAAATGACTTTACTGGCATCTCTGGCTTTCAAGATTTTTTTTTTCTGTACTTTCTACCTTTTTAGACACACTGTGTAGAATAGACTAGAGAACCTCCCAGTCTTATTTTGGTATTATTTATATACTGTTATACATCTTATTATATTATATATTTTGTATTAGCTTTTTTTTTTTTAAATATATACTACTAATAAGGTTTGATTTTTTTTATTTTTTTTTTTCCAGTTTTGATTCTGTTTTGTTTTGTTTTGTTTTTCTATAGGCTACAGCTCATTTTAGTGCTTAAACTTATTTTATTCAATCTAACATAATATTTTTACTTGATTATTTTATTTGCTTTAAATTGTTACTATTTCTAGTTTTTGTTTAAAAGGGACATGAAAATCAAGGATCTTCTTCTGTTTTTAAGTTTAAATAAGAGTCAATCTAAAATAAATAAATAAATAAATAAATAATGTCTAAAGAAGTATGCATGATTTCACCACCAGATGGCAGGTAGCCTATCACATACAAGTCAGCTACTGTCGAAAGTGTAAAAGCAGAACAAAGCCACCGGATAAATGCTTAATTAATTAAAATGCTTAATAAATTAAAGTGCTGCCACGCAGAAGCTTGAGCTAAAGTGTTCAAAGGCAGGTAAAGGTAAGTCGGTTTCGAATAGTCCTTTAAAATCCATATAAAACCTTATGTGCTGTAATTGTTTTATTATTATTTTCAGGTGTAATGTTTGTTGTTACCAATATGGTGTTTTGAATGTTAGTGTAGATTAGACCACTTCTGTATAAGCAAGAAGGGTATCTGTTTAACAACACTGCCAGGAAAACAACTCCTCCTTATGACGGGAAAACGAGGTTTTCCGGAACGGGATGGAGAAGTTGATTCATTCCTTTTGAACAGTTCATTTTAAAGAACCGGTTCACAAAATCGATTCAGTGATTCCTTTACGTTATCGCGCAACGCGTCACCAAAGTCCGTGACATCATGCATAAATATAATTTGTATTCACAATGCTAAAATTAATGGACATCTCTTGGCTGAAAAGCTTCGTTTATGTTGTTAAAATAATATGCAGGAGTCGTACTTACTAGGCAGACTATCTGAGAGAAACGGTTTACGGTTCAGTGAGTCACTTTTGTGAGAAACGCTCGAGCCGATTCAGTCTGATTCGCGAATGAATCTTTGGCCATTTTGTGAACTGGATCAGAAGATTGTTTGAAAATATCCGAATCAAAAGAACAATTCATTAACTAACATCAGTGTTTTGTTCCCAAAGTTCGACGTTTTCCTAAAATCTAGTGACTGCACTTTGGACTGTTAGTCACAGGGTAAGTCTGACTAGTTTCTCAAGAGCTTAAGAGCTTTCTTAAAATATGTAACACAGCAAAGTATAAATTCGACGTCATTGGTGGATGTTTATACGCACCCATGCGTCCCAATGTGCCCCAATGTGCATACTATCCACCCTATCTGCCTTAAATAGTATTGAAAATACTGAACACAGAACTTAGCATGAATAGTATGCACATTGGGATGCAGGCGCAGTTTTCTTTCTATTTTGGTCGAAAGTACAACTTACGCCATCAATAACCTATCAATTATCAAATTTAACCTAGAATGTTTGTGAAGGATTTCTATTAAGACTGGGTCAAGTTGTCACATTTGAATTCAAAAGTATAATTACCCAAATTCTTCTCGTTTCTAGCAGGTTCTCATATGTGCTTTAAATGTTGTAACTGAATATAGTTTCTAAATTAAAAAAAAGGTTTGACAAAGTAGTGGTTAACTGTGTAATTTTTGCATTCGACTGAATTTTTTGAAGAACTTTTGTTTTCTTCAAACAATCCCCCCTCCCAAAAAACAAATATGTAGTGAAATACACTACCTGTCAAAAGTAGAAATTATAGAATAATTATAGAAATTAATACTTTTATTTACCAAAGATGCTTAAATTGATCAAAAGTGATGATAAAGATGACAAAAAAATTCTATTTCAGATAGATGCTGTTCTACTGAACTTCCTTATTATCAAATAAACCTGGAAAAAATCTACTCAGTTGTTTTTAATATAATAATACATGTTTTTTGAGCAGCAAATCAGAATATTAGAATGATTTCTGTGACTGGAGTAATGATGCTAAAAATTCAACTTTGAAATCACAGGAATAAATTGCATTTTAAAATATAATCAAATAGAAAACAGTTATTTTAAATAGTAAAAATATTTCAAAATTTTACTGCTTTTGCTGGACTTTGGATCAAATAAGTGCAGCTTTGGTGAGCAGAAGAGACTTTTTTAAAAAACACAAAAAAAAACTTACTGTTCAAAAACTTTTGACTAGTAATGTAGTTTATAAATAAAAAAAGAAATGTTGGACAAAGTAGTGGTTACCTGTTTCATTTTTGCAGTTGACTAAATTTTTGCATATTTTTGGTTTACAATTTGCTTGAAAAAGACAAATATGTAGTGAAATCTGTCTTTTTTAACAGAGTATTTAAAAGTGTCAGTAAATGGCATTGTGGCATGCCCTGCTGTCATCATTTGTTAACTGAACTGTATCTTTTTGTCCTTGGCAAAAGCAGTGTCAAGGCTTTTTGGTAAACAAGCTTTGTTTGTTTCTCCTCTAAAGCTTGATTTAATGACTTACTGTATTTATACCAATTGTGGTGTACTGGAATGATAATTTACTTGTCTTTACATAGGACGTTTGACCTTTATCACCTGTTGGAAGGCTGAGGTCTGCAGCATGTCTCTTACAGTGTCTCGAGGTGAGGGTTTGACGGTCATCACCATCGCCTCAAACCCAAAGAGCAAATGGCCCGCACTGTGTCAGATTCTGGGTTTTCTCTGCTGCAGTTCAGTGTGTTCTGTGTCTCTGAATATAAAAAAGAAGCTGACGAACATCCACACAGCTCTTGGGGTGAATTAAACAACTCTCTTTTTAATGCTTTCATTAAAAGACTTCTAACATTTTAAGTTGCTTTTTTGTTTTTGAGGTGTATGAACAAAAATCTTGTTTTTTTATTGCATAGACTATGCAGATAATAGTTGGAGTCATCAATATTGTGTTTGGGATTTTGTTTCGAAGCATTTGGATATGGAACAACATTACAGATTTTTTGGCTGCTTTCTGGATCGGTGGTATGGTAAGAAATTGTCTCATTCTTCCTATTTTTATTTTTCTAAACCATTTCATGTTTAATGCATGAGTCTATAAATTAAATTGATCAGTAACAAATATGTTTGAGAAAAAAATGCAAAAATGCATGTGCAAATTTGTCATGTTTATATTCATATTGGTTAATTTAATTTAAAACACTTTCCTTACACCTTACATGAGTGTACGCAACTTAATCATTAAAAAAAAAAAAAAGAGTGTAAAATGCACACATATATATTCACCAAACATTAAGCAAAAGCATCAAAATGAATTTTATTTATAAAGAACATAGATCCTATTAATAAATTAGTATTGCATTATGGACCGATATATTGCTTTTATTTTTGGGGGGGCGGGTAGTGTTTATGACTTTTAATTCATGTATTTTAATTGAATTTGATTTGCTAGTGTTGTATGTCGTCAATTGTGATGGATGCCATGCATTTTGATAATTTTGTTTAGGACATGAAGATCTGGTGGGATACAAAACCTAATTTACACTTTTCATTTCAATGACTATGTTTGGATGCACAGAGGTTTTTAATTGTTTTCTTTTTAGGTCATTGTAATTGGAATCGTGACTATTCTTGCAGCTAAGTTTCCCAGTCCTTTTCTGGTACGTGTCTATCAAAGCCATATTATACACACTTTATCTGTGTTTTTAGAAGTTATGTTGAGTAGCACCAGTTTATATTGTTTGTGTTTTACAGCTGGTCATTGCAGTGGTTCTGAATGTAGTCAGTGCTGCACTGGCTGTCACTGCTATTGTACTGTATTCAGTGGACCTGGCACTTGGAAATAGCTTGTACTGCAACAGTTATTACTCGTCTTACGGCTATGAGGTAACACCTTCCCCTGAACAGATGAGGAAAACCGAGCTCTGTATGCAGTACAAGTATCTCAATAAGGTAATGTTTTTTGTTTGTTTGTTTGTTTTATTTATTAGATTGTGTATGATCAAAAGACAAAGTTTGTGAAGCTATTTTAGTTTGTGGTTTCACAAGCTATCTGTAATTCAGAGTTATTGCATGAATCTAATCTTTTGTAAAAGTATCATGCTTAAAGTGGGTTAGGAGGTAATACAATTTAAAAAATATGTAACTACAAGTTTATATATAGTTGAGGTTAAAAGTTTACATATACCTTGCAGAATCTGCAAAATGTTAATTATTTTATCGAAATAAGAGGGATCATAGAAATTGCATGTTATTTTTTACTTAGTACTGGCCTGAATGAGATATTTCACATGATAGACATTTACATGTAGTCCACAAGAGAAAATAATAGTTGAATTTAAAAAAATGACCCCGTTCAAAAGTTTACATATGTTTGATTCTTAATACTTTGTTGTTACCTAAATGATCCACAGCTGTTTTTTTTTTTGTTTTTTTTTTAGTGATAGTTGTTCATGAGTTCCAATTAAATTGCCAGCTGTTCTTTAGAAAAGTCCTTCAGGTCCCACAAATTCTTTTTCAGCATTTTTGTGTATTTGAACCCTTTCCATGAAGTGCAAGTGAAGTCGGGGGTGAAAACTTTTTGAATTTGAAGATCAGGGTAAATTTAACTTACTTTGTCTTCTGCAAAAGATTTAAGTATCTTCTGTAGCTTCTGAAAGGCAGTACTAAATGATAAAATATGATATTTAGGTAAAATAAGACAAATGTGCACATTCTGTTCAAAAGTTTACATCCCTGGCTCTTAATGCATAATTTTTCCTTCTGAAGCATCAGTGAGCATTTGAACCTTCTGTAATAGTTGCATATGAATCCCTCAGTTGTCCTCAGTGTGAAAAGATGGATCTCAATACAGTCATTGTTGAAAAGGGTTCAAATACACATAAATGGTGAAAAAAACAGAATTTGTGGGACCTGAAAGATTTTTCTGAAGAATATCCGGCAGTTTAAGTGTTCAGGACAAACGAGGTTTTTTTTTATGTGAAATATCTTATTCAGGTCAGTACTAAATAAAAAAATAACATGCATTTTGTATGATCCCTCTTATTTTGGTAAAGTAATTTACATTTAGCAGATTCTGCAAGGTGCATGTAAACTTTTGACCTCAACTGTATTTCATATTTCAATCAGAGCAGTATTACTCAGGATCAAAAACATTGAGGGTTCTTGAATTATATTATTTCAGATTAAATTAGAGCTGATGTTCATACTGTATTTCTTATAGGTCTTATCGACCATTACTTTCCTCAAATGACACTCTGATCTTTACCCACCTCTAGATGATCCTCGGAGGACTAGATATCATGATGATAGTGCTGTCGGTCCTTCTGCTCTGTGTGACGATCAGTTTCTGTGTTTTGACTGGGAAAGCTTTGTGCAAGAAGGATGACGATGCCAAGGTACTGTATTATCAGCACTATTACAACAATCAATCAGTCAAATCCACCATCATTAAGAGAGTTTCAGAGAACTGCTCTGTGTCTTTGTTTGTTTGCAGTCAGTGGAGGATCCAGAACTTCACAAGCCACTTATGGAAGATGCCACTGCTGGTCCTGCATGTTAGAGAGACAAGATATAAAGCAACAAATATATACAGTACATACAACACCACTCAATATAGTAATGAGATGATTTCCAGTATGTTTATTCTAATCAGGTGTTTTCCTTAAACTTTTGGTTACTGCTAGAATATGAGGGCTGCTTTTTGAAATGAATGTCTTAAGCACTTTGGCACTATCCCTTTTTATATATATATATATTATATATTAAGATAGCACCTTCTGACTATAGTACTTTTTGTATTAAGTTTAAAATGCATACACATTTATATTTGTCTCCGTTCAAAACTGATCTTAAATGAACAATGTTTTCACACCAATCTGACATTTAAAGCAATAGTTCACCCAAAAATAAAAACCTGCTGAACATTTACTCACCCTCAGGCTATCCAAGATGTAAATGAGTTTGTTTCTTGATATGAACAGTTTTTTTTTAGCATTATAGAAATTTAGCATTAAATCACTTGCTCACCAATAGATCCTCTGCAGTGAATGGGTGCCGTCAGAATGAGAGTCCGAACAGCTGATAAAAACATCACAATAATCCACAAGTAATCCACACCACTCCAGTGCATCAATTAACATCTTGTGAAGCAAAAAGCTGCATGTTTGAACCCTATCCATCATTAAGGCCTACATTTTGAATGTCCTTAGGGTGATTCAATTTTAAGCAAATTTTCATTTTTGAGTGAACAGTTCCTTTGAGGAAAGTGCATCCTAAGAACACAGTTCTACAATTCAGAATCTACCTTATAAAACTGAGCCTTAATGTAGTGAAAATATCATCAAAAATCATTTTGACAAAAAAACATTTCAGAACAACGACTTCTCTAGTATTATCTTTTTGTGGCTGTTTGCACGATTTCACCACCAGGTGGAGTAAAGATGCTTGAGTTTTATGCAAATCATTTGCTTTTGAATGATACATAACATTGGCAAGGCTTACCAGACAGAATTCTGTGTTAAACGTTATCAAAAGTAGGAGAAAAATTCCTCCATTCGCACTCAAAACTCTAAATATTGAATTAAAAAAACTATTTCACAACATAGGATCTAATTTTCTATATATGTGTCCATTCTTTCTCTTTCTGTCTAGATTTCTGTGGTGTTACCATGTGTAAATTTAAGC
Source organism: Cirrhinus mrigala (assembly GCA_036247105.1). NCBI lineage: Eukaryota > Metazoa > Chordata > Actinopteri > Cypriniformes > Cyprinidae > Cirrhinus > Cirrhinus mrigala. The sequence continues at coordinate 5,898,811 of CM070022.1, forward strand.
ATTCCTTGATGGCTGGGGTTACATTTCACAACGTTTGCTACTACTTCTGACACTGACAAGATTAATATGCCAAAAAATAATTTTGATTGTATCACAGCACCTTATATATAGCATTACAAAATAAACCAACATTTCTTTTGCTGTAATGACGGTCCCACTATCACTATCACGAGAGCTATTATTAAATAAAGACAAAAAATCCTGATCTGAGTTGAAATTATTTTTGTGAGAAGATGTGAAATGATACAAGATGCATAAACTGTAAACCAGCTCAGTTACCCCTTGCTTCCTTCCACAGTCATTAATTACTGTTTCTGGGAGGTCAGTTGTCTTGATCAAGAACAAACATATCAAGGTAGTTGTTTTTAGATTTCATACCACAGGTATGTCTGTGGTCGAGCTTCATTGGGATTACAGTGATGCTGAATCACTGGGTGCCACTTTTGTTCCTTGCAGGAGATTCAGTAATTTAAAGCAGCTGAAACCCTCAGCAAGAGTCAGAGCTTCAAATTATACTATCTTCATATGCATGCAAAGGCATTTATCCTTGCTGTGATTGAGTTTCTGTGCTTAATTCATTCACAGCTGCCTGATGCTTGATATTTATGTGATGATTTACACTGTCTGTGTGCTCTGTAATCTTATTTACACAGTCCAGATGGATTTTAAGTTGTTGACATTTTGCATCAAGAAACAAATAGTTTTTCTTGTGTTTTAATAGGCGTTTTTTCTTTCAGTTAATCAGAATCAGCTTCTGCCGTTGGTGCCAGAAACGTCAGCACTTGGAGACACAGAAATTATAAACACAGAATGACACAATTGCAGTTAAAAGGACACAGAATAGCATGTACTGCGAGTTTCTAAGGAATTAGCATGTTCATATACTATAAAAATATATATATTTTTTAACAGCACAGTGGTGCTCATGAAAAATGTTCTCATATCTGGATGTTTTGGCGCCCACAACCCTTTACTTGTCTATGTTTTCGTGGCATGACAAACCTATAAAATGTTCCATTTGGAACAAAATGAAGATGTGCAAATAATACCAGCATTTTAATTTTGGGTGAACTATCCCTTTAAGATTGTGTGTGGATAGAATAGTTATTGACTATGGCCCTACTGACAGTAAACTTGATATTCCATGGTAAAATAAATGAAACCACTGACACTGATTAGCCATTATTGAACTTTTTTTTTTTTAATTACATGGCAAATCTGTTTGCTCTTTGTCATGCATATGCTATATTACCTCTTGAGTTTGGTCATTTCCAGATCTTCTGACCAAGAGCCATAGGTTCCTCTCAAGAAAAAAACAAGTTTACTCTTTACGTAGACAGTTACACTTTTTGTATTCAGCTTGTTAGACCAGGAAGAACCTCAGGATACTGAGGATTTTCCACATCAGCATCCAATCCGTTTCGGTGAGCTTGTGTGTTACTGGAGCCACTCACCTAAAAAACATTTATTGGATCTTTTTCAGGCTGAAATTGGCCCAAAATGAAATTATTTCAATGGAGACTGCATTAAGGAAGAACCAAGGTAACATTGAGGCAATAAATGGCTGCACAATGTATTTTTGCATCTCAAGCGAAACCGTCCTGACGCACGTGATGTTTTTCTGCGTTCCTGAGGTCACCTGATGGGGCCGGACTCAATGTGAGCCACTGTGGCCAAATCATATTCATGGAAAAGTCATTTTGGTCTGATTAAAACAATCTCTTAAGCTATTTACAAGCAGACTAAGTTTGTGCTCCTCCCAAAGTTGAGCAGAGTGCAGTTTCTATGTGATTAGTTGGGAACGTTTCTAGAGGAGAGAACTTTGCTAATAGGTAAATTTTCATTTAAAATGCCAGATTCTATATTACATCTCACTTATTTGACTCAAATAAATCCTGAATGTAACTTTTTATACTGTTGTCTGCTGCCATTCTGTAGCAAGAGGCCATTTTGAGGCCCTGTGGCTTCGCCAATGGAAAGCCTGAAAACAAGCAAGTCACGCTTACTAAGCCTGCATAATGATGCAAGACTGCACTGAAATAAAACCAGACAGCCAAAAGTCCCTTGGAGATCCCACATTAACCCTTCAGATGAGAAGTGAAAGGACGTTGAAGGAAAAATTTTAAATGTCACATTTTCTCCCTGAAGAATTGCACACAAATTCATTTTAAATAAACATAGAGATGTACAAAACTGCCCTACTCTAAAACCTTTTCCGCTAACTAGACAGCATAAAAAAAATGCAAAAAAACGGCACAAAAATTATTTTATTTTAAAATCATTTATGAATATTTTTATTCTTGGTTAGGTGACTGTAGAGAAAACATTTATCATTTTATAATTTTGCAAACATTATGAAAACTTTACTTTTGAATGTTCTCTGGATCATCCGAAACAAGTAAACAAGGAACTAGTAACATTAGGTGTTTCAGAAAAGCATTCCATGAACAATGTATAAATTACATTTTTGTGCAAACACTTTGATAACGTTATTAGACCAGACACTTTAAATGAACATTCTACTAATATTACTTTTCTGAACTTTGAGAGAACCGTCACAGAAAATTCTAAATGAACCCCAAAAAGGAAAGAGAATTATAATGTTGATTTTAAAGAAGAAGTTCACTTCCAGAACAAAAATTTAAGATAATTTACTCACCCTCTTGTCATCCAAGATGTTCAAGTCTTTCTTTCTTCAGTCGTAAAGAAATTATGTTTTTTGAGGAAAACATTTCAGGATTTCTCTCCATACAGTGGACTTCTATGGTGCTATACTTTTTCATCTCAAATGCTCATCTTGTCTAGCTATGCATGAACTCTGTGCATTCCGGTTCAAGGCAGATAGGGTAGATCAAAAAAACTCCCATCTCGTTTTCTCCTCCAACTTCAAAATCGCCCTACTGTACATCGCTGAAGAAGTACCAACCCAGTGTTTACAAAGTGAACATGCAAAGAAGATCAAACTCCCTTTACAAAAAAAGGTAAAACAGTGATGTAGGACGATATTTAAGTTGGAGAAGAAAATGAGATGGGAGTTTTTTGACCTACTCTAACTGTCTTGAACCTAAATATACAGAGTTCACGCAGAGCTAGATGAGCATTTGAGGTTAAAAGGTATATAAATAATTTTTTTTTTTTAGAAAATGACTGATCATTTTGCTAGATAAGACCCTTCTTCCTCAGCTGGGATCATTTAGAGCCCTTTGAAGCTGCGTTGAAACTGCATTTTAGAAGTTCACGCGGGCAACATTGAAGTCCACTATATGGAAAGAAATACAGAATTTTTTTTCATCAAAAAACTTTATTTCTTTACAACATAAGAATGAAAGACATGGACATCTTGGATGACAAGGGGGTCAGTAAATTATCTGTAAATTTTTGTTCTGGAATTGAACTACTCCTTTAAGTTTCCATTCAGTAATAAAAAAAGGACAGATAACATAGTCCAGTCCTATTAAATTGCCCAATATTTGTTTGTGGGGTATTATGCTTACTAGAGTATATAATAATAGCTTATAGCAGCATGCTAGTGTTAAATGCTACATTCACACCATGTTGTAATTACCGTAATTTCGAAATGACAACATGTGACGTTCTACTCGTGCTGTTCACGTCAACGCCTAAATAGGCTGAATCTGCGGCGGTCAAGAGATACAAGTCCAAATAGAATACCTAAAACTTGTCACTCGTATAGTATTGAATGGGAAAAGATGCAATGCTCATTATGGCCACGAAGCCCCGCCTTCTTAATGAAGGAGCCAATCGTTGACTAGTAAAGTCAGCGCGTCACTGCAGCTGCCGTTAGAAGTCCCGGTTGCTATAGAAACAGTCAGTGTTTTGAGACGTGCGCTTAGTACTGCGCATGCGCACTGGCTGATCTCGCCTGAAAAATAACCTTTTATTGGAGCATGAGGAACAATATTTATGAGGCAGTTTGTTGTCAGATTTCATTGGTGATTTCAAATATAAAATTTAATCGTTAGCTTGGTGAACAGTTTTGGAGAATTTGATGTTTCACCATTCAGATAGATAGGAGCTGCACTTGCCTGCCCGAGAGGCATTTCAAAGATGGCCGCCGAGTGAAATGACTTGCCTTAAAGGGACTTTGTACAAGTCATAGGCTAAAGGTGCTTTCACATCATATCGGAATTCCCGTAATTACGAGATTCCAACTTGTAAAAAGCGTTCACATCCTCGTAATTTCAGCTTGTAAACTGGGAGTCTTCTGGGTGCTACGACTTGTACCACATGACCGCTGTACCACCTGACCAATGTAGGCTCTGTTTAGGCGTTGATAGTTTTGCCATAGAAAAGCATAATTCCGAGGCTGAGGACGTGAACAGCATAACAACTCGTAATTCTCAGAGAATTCCTAGTTTATCAGCTGTTTATCATTTTACAAGTTGGAATCTCGTAATTACGGTAATTACAACATGGTGTGATCGCACCTAAACTCCACTGAATTCAATTGTGAGGAAGTACAGAGTGCTGTGGAGTTGTATCCAGATTTGGCATTGATGAGCTTTAGTAACTTGTTTCTGCCAAGCAATTATAAATGGCAAATCATGGTTTGTTGGTTCATTTTAGTGGCACTTTCCCAACCATCAGTTAGTTCGCTGTAAAGGAAATGGATTGAATTTATTGATTTTTGAAAGTGTCTTCATAGCTTTTGTCCTGTCAGATGTGGTTTTGCTGGGCTGTGACGTGAGTTAAAGGCTTTTGGCTATAATATACTACTGACAGGCACAGCTGCTGCAGTATTTACTCTGTCCAGATGCACTGATGAGGAGCTGGTGGATGTGGAAAGTACCAAAACGCAAGTGACCGGTGAAGCAGTTGTGCAAAAGGGAAGGGCCATCCTTTGAATGAGACTTAAGCAGTTTAATGTGCATAATAGATGGGGATCATAATTATTGCCTTGATTTAAGTCTCCTTCGGGTTTTTAAAGTCATTTTAAGGTGTAACTTTGTAAGATTTGTTCGTTTATAGCTTATGTTTTGCCATAATTTGCTTTGCAATCATCATTCTACAATTTAAAATGTATTTTTTTTTGTATTTTCCCATCTACACTGAAAAAAAAAATGAAATGGTGTAGAAACAGTTTCCACTCAGAAATTACTAGTTATTTTCACAATTAATTATAAAGAAATGGCAAATAGCATATACACTCTAAAAAAGACTAGGGTAAAAACAACCCAGTGCTGGGTGAAATATGGACAAACCCACCAATTGGGTTGTTTTTATTCAGCGGTTGGGTTAAATGTTTAACCCAGCCTTCTGGGTAGTTTTATGTAACTCAACTATTGTTTAAAAATTACTATATGGCTGGCTTAAAATGAACCTAAAATAGGTTGCAAATCAGACACATAATTACTATTAATAAATGTTAATTTCCAACCTATGGTGGGTTAATTTTAAGCAAGAAATTTAGTAATTTTTAAGCATTTTTGTCTACATTTCAAAAATTCAAAATACAGGTAAAACCCCTTTACAAAATAAATTCAATCACATTTCCTTCATACAGTACATTTTGTCCTGTTTTTTGTTCAGTATAGCAGTGATATTACATGAATCTGTAGTGTTCAGTTATAATATTGTTGTCTTTGCTTTTAAATGCAAAGTGCTGACATTTTTTTTTTTCTATTCTAGGTTTGTTTTTGGCCACTGTCATTGGGTGGGACAAATCCTGAGATAATAATAGATCCGTTTGTGGCTCTTGTGCATAATTACAGGGTTTGATGGGTGTTTCGCAGTAAATCTATTTCTACACCCAGTGATACATGGAGTGTAGGAGGGCATACAACATCACAACTGTCCAGCAACGAATAGTTTGTTGTCTAAAAAAAAAAAAGTATTATTCATATTTTGCACCATATATAACAGGTGATGCAATTATTGGATTGTTATTTTATGAAGGAAATATCACTGCTTGCAAGGCAGCAAAATAATTGTGCTGACATTTTCAGTAAGCTTGCATTTCAGCCTTGGCTCTGTGTAAATGAAATGCCAAATCGTTTCACATCATTAGTCAGCTGCACACGAGAATCAACACAGTGAGTGTGCAGTGTAAGGATGGATATAAATAGTATGCATGGAAGACAATACCAATCTTTATTCAGTACGCATATATAAGCAAATGTCATGATGACTTTATTGGTTACATTTTTAATGCTGAACATTCTGTGCAAGACTTTAAGGCTTAAATGATCAGAATAAACCCTTAGCAGAATGTTTTAGTAATATCAGTGCAGTCCTCCCTTCAGACTGTAAGAAATGCAGAACAGATCATGTGTGGAAATGTTTTCCCCGAGAGCTCAAGTTACCAGATTTCATTTGAAACAGTCTGTAACAGAATCTTTGAAGTGTCCAAATCCAATAATGTGGTGGTAGGGGATTCTGTATCTCTACCATGAGCGCTTGAACAGTGATAATGTTAAACACAGACACAAAAACATGTATATGTATGTATAAGAAACGTTAGACTGATTTATGGATTGTTTTATTAAACAATAGCAAGAGAAAATGTAGGTTGCATACTTCTTCACCACATCTGTATGTTTGATAGTAACAGGCAGATTTGACAGATTTTACTTTGATAGTTTCACTTAGAATGATCCTTTAGTAAAGTAAATAGCGTAAATTTTGATGTTGTGTCATCTCTGATGCGCAGAAGGCACTTTAATACACTACAGCAATGTACAAATATGATTATATAACATTCAACCATTCAAAAGTTTGAGGTCGGTATGATTTTTTAATGTTTCTGAAACTTTCTTATGCTCACAAAGGCTGCATATTTGACACAAAAGTACAGTAAAAAATTTGACACAAAAGTACAGTATTGTAAATACTATTGCAATTTAAAACAACTGTTTTATATTTGAATCTATTTTAACATGTAATTTATTCCTGTGATGCAAAGCTGAATTTTCAGCATCATTACTCTTCTTCAGTGTCGCATGATAATTCAGAAATCATTCTAATATGCTGATTTGCTGCTCAAGAAACATTTATTACCAGTGTTGATTTTTGAATGAATATTTATTTGAAATAGAAATCTTTTATAACATTATAAATGTCTAAACTGTCAGTTTTAATCAGTTTATTGCATCCTTGCTGAATACATGCATTTAGTTTAGGAACAATAGAGTACTCAGAGTGCTCAGTCAGAATCTATAGTGGTCACTTGTGCAGCTTTTTGTCTAAACCTTTGATGGTGGTGAAATTTGTTCTAGAGTAACCTCACCAGACAGTCTAGTTCACTTGTAAATTACAGCCAAGAACTGCTTACTTAGACAGAAAGAGACCTGACTGACTGGTAAAGTGTTGTTTTGCCATGCCATTTATGGGCGAGTAAAATCTGATATAGATGAAAGCACAATAATAGATTGGCGCAGAAAAAAGATGCAGCAACCCCTGCTAACACACAGAAAACAGAGTTGAAAATGTGCACAGACTTTGTAATCAAAAGTCTATTCAAAAATTAAAAGTATTAAAAGGTCAGACAAACTAAGAAAGCGAAACAAACTTTTGAGCTGTTTTCTATGCCTTGCTATGCTATTTTATTGGTTTTATATATTTTTTATTTATTTACTTTTACTATTTACTCCATGCATATATTAAGGTAAGAACTTAATATAAACGGTTATATATATATATATATATATATATATATATATTAAAAAAGGGGGGGGGAAACTGTTTTAAAAAAAACTGAGAATATCTAAATGCCTAGAAGTGTTTCTGTCAAAAATGTGATGTTAAAAACTTTTCCTCACAACTTTTAAACACAACTGTGCAAAGATTTTGCATACAATCAGTGAATGTGGACGGTCTGTTGACTACATATTTTACCAGCCTAGTCCCTAAATCCCTGCTATCACCCAAAAAATACACTAATAATGGAGTACGACACACTTGGTATATTAAAACACAAATTTGATATAATAAAGTGTTCATTTACAGCTTTAAAACAAGCAGAGATAAAGGTCAAAATACTAAGAAAAAAGATTAAAAAAAAAAAAAAAGAGTGTAGAGTACAATAGTTGATTTTGGTAACCTTAGAGAGGTTAAGTAGTCTAATTATAGTGATTTAATCATAGTATTTCTGTTAATCACACTATTTCTATTTCCCCTCCTTAAGCAGAATGAAGAAAGACACAGTAGTTCTTGAACTCCTCAAAGAAGTGCAGCTCGTCCGAGAAGCTGCTGGAGAAACCCAGCTCTTTGCATGAGGTCTTGATTGTGTGAACCACACTGACAGGGATTGTCTCAAACAGCAGTTCAGCCAACGGCGTCATCATGACCTTCTTCTGCTCCAAAATCAGACTCTGTATCCGGGCTTTATCGACAGGTTCAGGCGAGGCGCTGTAGGACACCACAACATTTAGCTTGTCATCTGACGACGGCACCTGAAAGCGACTCTTTCCTGTCAAACCGTGGAAGTCTTTCTTGTTGGTGAACAAGCCGGTGGGTGAGTTAAAGACACGGACTGACCAGCAAACCCAGTCGTACTTCTTTTTCAGGTGCTCTATTAGCAAGTCGGCCAGTTGCTGGTTGCTTTTGTCGCTTTCGTCTCTCACTATGCGTTTGGCATCCAGCTCGGCCTGCGTCGGAAAGCTGTTGATGCAATCTTCGATCACGACGTTCATTTTATCCTGCACCACTTTCATCTTTTCACTCCACTCTTGAAGCAGCTTCTCATCATCGTCATCGCCTTTCAACGCTGCGTGTCCCAGTAAAGCGATCAAACCGACGCAGAACAACTTTTTGAGGGTAGCGCAAAACTCCTCCACCGCCCTGCGGCTCTTTTGCTCATAGTTCAGAGTGATTTCCAGCACAGATTCTCCTGAGAAGTTATCTCCGGTTACGGCGTTATATAAAGTGTGCAGGTTTTTATCACCGCCTGTCCTGTTGAAGTGATCCAGGAATGTTTTCTTTCTGACCTCTCTGAATTTAGGTTTCGCATTCAGCACGTCCATGAATTTGCGGAATTGGTTGGTCAGATTTTCCTCCACGGAGAAGTAGGTGGCATCTACGCCGCTTTTCTTGATCTCCTGGTTTATCTGCTGGACTTCTTCAGAGACTACTTCTAGGCGATCTCGGACTTTCTGGAACTGCTCCTTCATGTACTCCGCCTCTTTGCTTTCCACGTTATCCAGAGCCAGCTTTACGATCGGAGCTGCGATGGAGAACACGGGGAACAGATCTCCAGCGATGCTGGCCACCACTTCCGCGCCCTGCTCAAACACTTCCATGACCGTCTCCACAACATCCTTCTTCTGTGCAACAAGTTTCTGCAGCTGCTCAGCCATCTTTCAGTTTTAACAGCAAAAATATCTCTGTGTAAAATAAGATCACTTCATTATTAGAAATAGTACTTAAAACACCACAATTTAAAGGAATAGTTCACTCAAAAATGCCAAATTGCTGAAAATGTACTCTCCCTCAGGCCAACCAAGATGTAGATGAGTTCATTTCTTCTTTGGAACAGATTTGGAGAAATTTAACATTACATCAGTGGATCCTCTGCAGTGAATGAGTGTTGTCAGAATGAGAGTCCACCCTGCTGAAAAATCCAGCATAAACCAGCATGGATTCCAAGCTGGTTTATGCTGGTTAGTGCTGGTCCAGGCTGGTCTATGTTAGTGTAGTGCTAGTTTATGCTGGTTAGTGCTGGAATAATGCTGGTCCAGGCTGATTTATGCTGGTATAGTGCTAGTTTATGCTGGTTAGTGCTGGTCCAGGCTGGTTTATGCTGGTATAGTGCTGGTGGACCAGCAACTATCATCAAATGCTGGGATATAGCAAACCAGCAACCAGCATTTCATGCAGGGGACCAGCAAACCAGCACCCAGCATCCCATGCTGGGGAACAGCAAACCAGCAACCAGTATCCCACACTGGCATCCAGCAAACCAGCAACCAGCATGCAATGCTGGATTTTTCAGCAGGGCAAACAGCTGATAAAAACATCACAGTAATCCACAAGTAATAATCCACCACTCCAGTCCATAAATTAACATTTTGAAAAATGAAAAGCTGCATGTTTGTAAGAAACATATCAATAATCAAGTTTTTAATTTTAACAGTCACTTTGACTCCATAATCCATAATGATGCTTCCTCCAGTGAAAAAGTACATCTCCTGTTGTCCTCTCACATCAAAATAAAAAAAAACATATTTGTTTAAAAGTGTTTTTGACTGTTTTTACTTGTAAATGCTGCTTGATATGTGCATATTTCTCTCCTCACTTAGACAAGATGACTTTACCCGGAAACAACAGTTTGAAGTTAAAACATATTATTAATGGAATCATTTATAACAAATATGCAGCTTTTTGCTTCACAATACATTAACTGATGGACTGGAGTCATGTGGATTACTTGTGGATTATTGTGATGTTGTAATCATCTGTTTGGACTCTCATTCTGACGGCAACCCATTCACTGCAGAGGATCCATTGATGAGCAAGTGATGAAATACTACATTTCTCAAAATCTGCTCCGATGAAGCAACAAACTCATTGAAAAACCTGAGGCTAAGTAAATTTCCAGCGTTTTTTTTCAGTGAACTATTCCTCTAAGGCTCTGATTTACTAAGGCTACTAATTTGCTTGTACAATTTAGCAAATTGCATGGGACTTCAAGGCCATATTGCAGGTGATTTACTACATAATAACCAAAACCACACCCATATTTAAAGGAGGCTTTTACATGTTGTAATACCAAATGTTAGTGCATTTCAACATACATAATTTTGTAAAAACACACAAAACAGCTATCCAGTTTGAAAATTTTTATACATGAAAACCTTTAGTAAATGAGGCCTTTGTCTTCTGAGAGTATATGGAAAGAAACTTACATGTGTCAGTCCTTGTTTCCTCTCAACCTTTGAGTGGTCAGTGTGAGTCAGGGTGGGCTTACTGTAAAAAGATAAAGGAAATGAGAAATGTGTTTTACAAAACCATAAAAGCAGAAACAATACACACCAGGTGTATGTGCACATGCTAACAGAGGCTCGCTCATCCTGAAAACCACACCTACACATTCATGAAAGAAATGGTCCAGATGCATTCATTCAATTCAAACATGCACTAAAAGAATTGTCAAATCATGTTTGAACACTTAGTCACACTGTATGCAATATGTAAAAGTATAGTGGACAGACATTTCAGTTGGAAATGGTTCAAATGGATATCCCCTTTTACAAATGTTAATGATGCAACACAGAGTAGGCCAATACAAAGCTTTGCTTTTTTTGTTAAGAGAACAAAATAGTGTGTTAGGTCATTTTAAAACTTCCTAGAAGGTCATATGCACTACCAGTCCAAAGTTTGGACATATGTGACTGACCTAACGTCTTGTGATCTAGACATTAATGTCTTATGATAAGGTTTTGAGTAGGTGTGAGCAAACTTTTGACTGGTAGTGTAATATAAATAGAATGAGATCGTATACTCTTACGTAAGGTGTCTGAATAAATGTTTACAATATACCATATACAATCATGATAACGTTCACCTAAACAACTGCTGATTTTCCATTAACGTTTCTAGCTGGTGCCAACACAGGTGTGGAAATGATTAGCAGGCTAGTTCAACTAGCTGAGCAAGAACCTTTTTTTTTCCAAAGCACCTCAGTAACCATGGAAACTAGACAAGGAAAACACCATGTCAGCTTCTCTCCAGACACCCACATTATGCTTTTTTTTCACTGGGCAGTAGCTACATTCCACTGTTACAAGATGAAATCTCACTAATTTCGCAGTGTTCACCACTCAACCAAAATAGACCTGTATGCATATTTGAGATGCTGACCATTGTAAAGATCTGTTGGCATTTGATCATACAAAATGAATGACTAATTTAATACACTAAGTGGACCCATTAGCTTATAGCCTGAATTCATAACACACACATATTAAGAAGTCAGATCTCCTATGGGTTGCAATTCAACATAGCACAATTACAGTGATAACACAGTGATAAAATTATATGGTTACAATTTTAGCTATTGTTAATGTTGCTGAACAAGTACATTTGTCTGTTTAGTCCAAATATCCAAAGATTTATGAATACTTGATTCTGATTGGTCAATCACAGGCAGGCCGTCAAATATTTCCATAACCGTTGTCCAGGGCAACTGACCGTTCGCCCAGAAAACTTTTGTGCCCTTCGCGGTTTTTATAAATTATTTAAACTGAATAATATTTGTATTTTTTTTTTATGTGTATTTTTTATTTACGTCTATGTTTGTTTGTTAAGCAGTCTTTGTATAATACGTGGGACAGCATACAGTCATAATGTCCATTGGTATTTTTTGCAAAATAAACAGCTTCAGAGAGACACAAGACCACTGTCGCGGTTTATTTTGCGATAACGACCGACTGACTCTACGTTGCCCCGTACCTGCACCCCACTGAGGCAAAGGTAGGTTAATCAGTCCTTGGTTTCCTCAGGATACAAATTAGTTCATAACATGTCCACCGACACTTAAGATAAGAAAGTGTAGCGAATAAATGTTCCCTTCAGGATTTAGTTTACATATCAGGCTGGAAAAGTTATTACAATGCCTGTTGACATAAACACTTCCTGGTTGAGACTGCACCCCACCGATAATAGTTAAACAAACCCCCAGTGTTCTTCAGAACGATAACAAATGCGATTAAATTAAAGAGAAGTTCATTTTAGCGTGAAAAATCGATCCGGTATGCAGCTCACTCGTGTTTAAAACACACAGACGTTGCGAGCTGGAGAAAATGTCACAGGCGGACATCAGACTGTGAAGAGAAACGCCCAAAACTTTTCATGTGCAAAAACTGAAACTACAGCGCACAGACCAACGAAATCGTCATGTTACTGACGTTTAGAGAGCAAATACGTTCTGTTACGAACCAAACTCACCTTCCAATCGATCACAAATGGCTTTGAATAAAATAAAGCAAAAGTTCACGCTGATCTGTCTCGCACAACGTCTGATCATGCGCTGGTTCTTCTCTAAAGCGTGTGGCACACCCTTCTACTACACTCTGAAGGAATTTCAAGTATTGTCCTTTATCCATTACAAAATGTACAACTGTAGCATAGTTTCCACCGAAATAGGTTAGTATGGTTTATGTGTCTTGTGTAAATTAAATATTCAAGTATAAAAAGTACAAAATGTACCATGGATTGCACCAAATTACCATAGTACATCTTTTGTTGTTATTGTGAAAGAGAATGACTTAGGTATTGTCCTTTACCTCTTATTTACCACAGTAACCACAGTTTTCACAAAAATACCGTAGTGCAGCTCAAGAATGTAAGTGTTGCCCTTTAATTATTTACATTAATGGTTACCATAATAAGTTTTGTAAGGGGAAATCATCTCTCTAAAATATCTCTTAGTCTCTTATACATTTCCCTTAAGATATGAACCATATATTAACCTTGCAAGGCTGTGATGGATTGACATACATCAAATTACAGTTAAAAAAGTATATTGAATAAGATCCATAACTTAAACGCATCGGAATGGCTGTTTATACTTTGAAACACATTTCTAGATTATACTTGTTTTATTTGTGAATACATACCATCATAAACAAGAAATGGACACGATTTTTGGGTTACAGAGTATATATAGCTAGTTACTTGAAAGCTCATTATATTTCATTTGAAAATAAAAAAAAAAATTCCAGTGAGGAATTTTACTACAATCTAAAGTTTAAATGAAATGCTTTTTGATTGTAAACACCACGACTAACAATAAAACCCCCATGAAGTCTTTCAAATGTATTTTAAACTACAAAACATACAATTTTTTATCTAAAATGTACGCATTTATTTTTGGTCACACACATATGGTCCTTTTATGCATTGACATGCAAAAATAAAGTGAACCAGCGATAATATACTTTCTCATTGTAGGTGCACAGTAAGAATTCAGTCATCGTTTGCTTTAAATGCTCAACTATGTAATACAATCACAATTTCTAAATCAGAGTTATACGTAGATTGCCAATTTAGTGTTTCGCACTATGTCTATTCAGAATGAATGCACAGGTATGCCCGTTTGTGCCTCCCAAAGTAGAAACATTCTGGCTGGAAGTTGTTTTTCTCCTCTACTTTCTTATAGCAGCTAATGGCATGGACCACAGTGTCGGGAAGCATCTTATACAGCGTCTGAGCCACAGACTGCATGTTCCCCTTCAACTTTTGCGTCTCTATCTGATCTACGATCTGGCTCTTGTTAATCGGTTTCGGGTCAGCACTGAAAGACACCACGATTCTGATGTTGTTCGGGGTCAGAAGATCAAAAAAGTTGCCACCTCCACCACTTCCATGGTACTTTTTGCCAGCGAGCCAATTCCAGAAGAATATGCCGCTGTGGTTGAAGACCCGAACGGACCAGGAAACCCAGTAATATTTCTTCGCAAGGATATCCAGTATAAATCCTGTGAACTCTGGGTCAACGTTGGCTTGGCGCTCCAGAAGCTGGCGCTCCACATCCGTCTTGGCCTGCAGAGGGAAATTCTCAATGCAGTCATCCACCGCCGCTTTCATGCGTGTCTCTACGTCTTCCATGCGATCTTGCCATTTCTTCACCATGGCCTCACCTACCGCTCCCTCTTTTAGGGCGGCGTGACCCATGACTGCTATAATTCCCATGACAAATAGCTTCTTCAGTCTGGCACAGAACTCCTCCACTGGCTTCCTGCTCCTTTGCTCTGTGGTTACCACCGTGTCCAATATGGCATCTCCGGAGATGTTCTCTCCAGTTACAGCATTGTACAAGGAGTCAATGTTCAGATCGCCACCAGTGTTTTCATACTGGGTTATAAACTTCTCCATTTTCTTCTCCTTGAACTTGGGCTTAGCATTGACAAAGTCTTGAAACTTCTCGTACTGACTGAGTATCTTCGCCTCGTGGTCAAAGTTCTGCTTGTTCATGGTCGTCCGCTGCAACTCCAAAGCGATTTGGTCGATTTCATCTTTAATACCTTCAAGTTTCTGGTTGATCTTTTCAAACTGCTCAGCGAGGAACTTTGCCTCTTTGCCTTCTGGGTTACCGAGGAGCTCGGCCGAGGCCAAAAACACGGCCTCCAGGATGGGGTGGAACTGTCCCACAGTGGCTGCTAAAACCTCGCAGCCTTGGCCCATGATTTCCACTCCTTTCTCGATCTTGTCCTTGTTCTCCAAAACCCATTCTTCCACCCGATTCATTGTGGTTCAAAGCAGAGAGGCCGTCTTATCCTTCTTACCCTTGTCTGTAACAGATCAAGGCATATGAATCATAAAGTGGAAGCCACAACATAAAAATCAATACTAAAATCAATGGAGACATTTCTAAGGGTCATATTTGTTTGCTCAGGATGGGACCTTAACAGCAACCTGAGATGAATTGGACAGCCAGACCACAGGGGCAGAAATACCAGAGTGTTTGTACATTTATACATGTTTTCCATGGGCTCGAGCCATTTGAAAAAAAGAAAAAGAAAAATTTCTGGTCTTGTTCGGGCATGTCCTGTTCCACCTTACACCCCGCCAACTAAGTCTCAGCAAATTATACAACAATAAAGACAGATCAGTGAGATCAGGTGTAAGAATTCTGACTGGATTTAAAAGCAAACATGCTAAAAGTTTTTTGTGCTTCAGAGCACACTTTATTATAGTACTATTAGCACACAGTCGTCATGAATTGGAGAGCTGTTCACTCCCCTTCTTTGGGGAATAATTCAGCATTTAAACCCAGATGTATAGCAAAGCAGATGTTTTCAGCAGGGGTTGCTGGGAGAATATATTTGACGGCTTTAGCTGTTAAGCATTTCAGGACATTTCTGGGCACTTCAATTACACAAGGGAGATGATCTCACACTCGTATCTAATTTCCCAAGACTCAATATACAGAAAAAAAGGCACACCCAGATCTGAGAAAATCTGTAACCAATACACTTGTCCTGCGGTGAAACCATATTCTACACCATATGACTCAGATTTTTACATGCAAAATAAACACAAATAAAAATACAAGACTAAACTTGACATTTGATAAACATATTTCACAGATCAAAGACTTAATTTGACATTGTGCCTCACGTAATGATTTAGTGGATTATGTGAACAATCATGGGAATTCAGTAGCTATTATTATGAATTATAAGCATGTAGAGCTCGTATTTGGAATTTATGACTCAACAATGCATCTTTTAGAAGAGCATTCAGATCTCAATGGAATTAGGAGCAAAACAATACTTACTGAACAATACAATGATCCTGATTGTTTCAAGTCCTCCTTTGTAAGAATAATTAAGATGGCTTTGAAATTAAAACTCAAGGATGTGTCCGATTTGAAAAGGAAAATGACTTCAAAATGTAGGGAAAAAAGTATAAAAGAAGTTCAATATAATAATTTGTAAAAGAAAACACAGTTTTTGATGCTTCTACTCTCTGTAAAAAAAGGAAAGGAACCAACCGATTCTAAAAAAGAGGAACTGTTGAAGTTCAGAGCCACATCCCTTATTTCTATCCAAATGCTGCTTAGAGCTTCGTGGCACTCAGTATATTGACTTAAGCACAACATCCAGTATTATTTGGTCATAATACGGCAGGATGTTGTCCTTAAGTCAATATTGACTGACATCTACATCACAAAGATTCCCACAGTGTTTTTACCAAATGTTCATGACAAAAAGCATAGATCACAGGCCAGCTTTTTTAAATGCCAGTTATTTTTTATCTATATGACTTTTTATTCAGTGCTCTAACAAGTTTTTGAAGTTACACCAATAAAATAACAAAAGATGAAAAAAGAAAAAAGCTAAGGATGATAAATGGAAATGGACAATGACCAAAAAAAAGGAGACTCACCGTTAGTCTGGTGAAATGTTCAGAGGTGTTCTCTAGTGTTCCAACAGAGTCCAACTAAAAGCACCAGCCTCCCAGGGTCCACATGTATATATAGACTCTCTCCTGCGGCACTCCCCCTTCAGATTAACTCCATCCCCTGCCAGCATTCCTCTGAGCCCACTAGAAGAGACGAGGGACAGGCACACAGACAGATAACATCCTGTAAACATGCCTTCTTTGAGAAAAATCAGCATGCAGTACTATAGTGCCAGAAATGCTTAGAAGCGTCTTTCCATTTCAAACATCCTGCATGCTCTGCCCTTCTACATGGGTTGTCATGGGTACAGACACTCACTGTGGCTTCTGTGTGTGACGATATGCTAAACTGAATACATTACATCTTAAAATAAACTGAAATAGAAAACAGTTTTATTTTTACTGTATTTTTAATCAAATAAATACAGCTTCTATGAGCATGAAAGACTATAAAAAGCATTGGAATTTATATAACTTTATAGATAATATAAACCCTCTTGTTTCCATTACACATTTGTCCTCTGCAATTTATGCTGTCATAAAAATCATAATGACGTAAAAATATACGGTGATGTACCAGAATTGCGTGTATGTCAGAGATAATTAATTTACATGTAATCACACTCAGAATGGCTCAAACTGTACGTGGACACCATGCATCAAGGGTTAAATTCATTGTTTTTTATGCAAATCAATAAGCTGTAGTCTGTAGAAACTTTGACGAGCAAGGCAATCTGAAATTTGCGTGAAAACAGCCCTTGCGGGCCCGATGCTTCTAGGTCACTTCCTTCACCCTGCTTTACATGCCAAAGAAAGACTCTACTGTTTTCGGGATGGCAGGCGGACAAACCCATAGCCTTTGTGCTGAAGCGGTCACTGAGACACACTGGCATGCATTGACCCGTCTGTAGAAGAACAGTAGGGGGCTGTTGTGGATCACAGAGGGTCTGGCTTTAGCGTTTCAAATCTGCATGTCACTGTTAGATCTCGCACTATGCAAATCAGTTGTGCTCATAAACAATGACGTAAACAATAATTCAGGGTTTGATCGCTGGTGCACATGCATGAGAAATGGTAGAAAGGGCCTGGAGTGTGCTGTGGCAGGTTTAGGATCTATTCTTTCCAAAAATATCTAGTAGAAGTATAATGTTTGTCCTACAGGCATGAATGACACCTCAAATTACATAGCTAGTTGACAAGAGTGCTATTACTTTTCACCTATGACTTAGAAACCACTTGGTGTTTTACATAGGCTTACATTTTTTAAAGACAATATAGTTTGAATGGTCAATGGTCTCTTTGTCTAAAGCACATGAGTCGTTCATACACTATAAGGCAGAGATGGTCTGAAATATTGAAGCAATGATTGAAAACAGCTTTAATATCTTGGTAGGTGTGTCTTCTGAATAGCTATTCTCTGTATTTGACATCCCTGCCCATGCATTACTTTCATGATGTCAGGTTTTAAAAAAAGTGGATTAAGTTTTTACTTTGGTCTTAACAACAACAACAAATCTGTCAGATTGACAGTTATGCAAAGTGTGCAAAAAGGGGGAGTATAGTTCACTGCATGAATTTATCATCAATAATATTTATTATTAGTGTTTAATTAAAGTAAATGGAAAATCTGAAATGTGATTTATGACCGACACAAGTTTAATGCTTACGCTTAGGGGTTTTGAAAAACAAATAGTACTAGCATTGCTTGCCTCAGCATTTGCCACACCAACATTAGCTTTATTATGCCATATGATGTTTTTAAATCTTATCCTCTTCTTAAATATAAAACTTATCATATTTTTTTTGCGCAGAACCATGGTGCATCTCATTTTCAGATTATGTGATGTTTACTATGAGTATTGAAGTGCTTATGTATGCAGCCACAAGATGTCACTTTGGTTCACATAGATCTTGTTTGCATGAAGCAAAATCTGATGTAGTGTTAAAAATATCTGGTTTTATAATTTTCATTTTATGAATCTGTACTAGTAGACAGTGATGCAGATTATGTTCTAGGAGTAAACAAGTATTAGCATGCCTGTTGGGAAGGTGTAAGAGTAAATTGTGGGAATTATTTTTTGTGGGAATTAGCTGCAGGCCATGTTGACTAACTGTTAAGCAGAAATTATTCAGACAGGTTTGTCTTCTTAACTGAAACTAAAGGATCAATCAGGTTGGTCTTCCAAGTATCATCAAGACGTAATCATGTGGTTTGTCTTGGCTACCAAACTGAAGTGCATTCTGAAGGTTTTGTTGGAATAGATTCAATGTGTACTTCGCTGTAAATGTGCCAACGTCTGTCATGTCATGTGAGACAAACTGTATTTACAAAAGAGGAAATATCCAATGCAAATGAGCTGCTGCATATTATTGTGTTGTGTTAAAGTTTTTAGCACTGGTCTCTTCATGACAGCTGTCATTTTTGTTGAAATAAGAAGGATCATACAAAATGCTGTTATTTTTTATTTAGTACTGACCTGAAAAAGATTTTTTACACAAAAGACATTTACATAAAGTCTACAAGAGAAAATAATAGTTGAATTTATAAAAATGACCCTATTCAAAAGTTTACATACTCTTGCTTCTTGTTTACATACTGCTTCTTAATACTGTGTTCTTATCTGAATGATCCACAGCTGTATTTTTTTATTTATTTTATTTTTATTTTTTTGGTCCTCAACAGTTAAACTGCCCACTGCTCTTCAGAAAACTCCCACAAATGCTTTGGTTTTTCAGCCTTTTTGTGTATTTGAACCCTTTCCAACAATGACTGATTTTGATTTATGATTTTGAGATCCATCTTTTCACACTGAGGGCAACTGAGGGACTGAAATGCAACTATTACAGAAGGTTCAAGCACTCACTGATGCTACAGAAGGAAACACAATGCATTAAGAGCCGTAGGGTGAAAACATTTGAACCGAATGAAGATGTGTACATTTTTGCCTAAATATAATATTTTTTTCACTTACATGTTTCTCAGAAGACAAAATAAGTTAAATTTACCCTGATCTTTAAATTTAAAAAGTTTTCACCCCCTGGCTCTTAATATATCATGTTTCCTTCTAAAGCATCAGTGAGCATTTGAACCTTCTGTAATTTTTATTTACTTATTTATTTTTTAATTTATTTCTCTTTTTTTTGGGAGACTAGGTTTTTTTGTTGTTGTTGTTGTGTAATCCTTTGTCCATCCTTTCCTTTTTTAACAAGCAGTGTCAGGGAACAGCTGCTTCCGGGATCGCAGGACATGAGCAAAGAGCTTCAGTGAATTTGGAAAAAATCAATGTCATTTCGCTTAAGGGCAAAGGATGAACGCTGCTTTAATGACAGACCTGAATATCTCTGCTTCCTCTGGTCTGGACAAGCTTCATAGGAAATGGCAGTAACTGCAGTAAAAATCTCATATAATACCACTTTATTCCACATAAAATAGATGTTTTTACTTTAAAAGACAGCTTATATTTTATTTTATTTTATTTTATATCAGCTGTAATAACAAAGTGGCTGAATAAAGCAGGATGTATTGAACCAGACTAAAGAATTTTTTTAGCTCCCATCTTGACCATCCCAGTTGATGGGATCCCAGTTTGTTTAGCAGTGTTTTGGCTGACTTTAAGTATGTCTGTATTGATTTCAGTCAGGTTTCCTAAAGCATCTCTCTCTCTGCCCTTTGAAAACCTCTACCTTATGCAAATGGGAAATGCGATTACAGCCCAGACAGCAATGAAAAGAGAAGGTCACCGCTTTGCGGTGTTTCATCAATGCATTGCTGTTTTGTCCTGTGAAGGCCATTGGAGTTAATTTATGATCACTTCTCATTTAACCTTAGTTTGTCATCTCATTCTGCTTGTCCTCATGCTCAGAAACATGGATGATTCATAGTTGTGAATTTAGAATGTGATGCACAGAAATCGTTATGTGAATCCAGTGTTATTGCCTGAAGGACGTTTATTATCATCCACTTTGTTTGGGTTTTATCACAGTACAGGGTCACTTAGGTGATCATGTGATGTTCCACCAAGAACTTCACCAAGAGATAAAATACATCGCCATGAACGTTAGACTGTTGGCACTGCAACAGACCGATAGAGAACTAGAGGAAGGCTGTGCGTTACAGATGACTTGTGGTTTTGTTAAGAAAGAAGCTATAAAAAGCAGATTGTTCATTGCCAGCTGATTAAATATTACTTAACATTTAAACGTAAGGTCTAAAATTCCCCCACCCTGTTAACTGTTAAAATATTACTTTAGTACAATTTAAAAAATGCATCTTAACAAGTAACACACTGAATTAAACACAAAATTTTAGAAAAACTGAAACATTTTTTTGTATTTTCTTGTAAAACATATTCCAATAATACGTGTTTTGTTGACAGATTCATAAAAATAAAATTTTACTAATTTTACAGTTTACGTATAAATCATTAAACCTTTAACAAAGAGATAAAGAGATAAAGAGCATCTGGGATCTGGAGGACAGTCCAGGATAAATTGCATGGTAATCAATTGACACATAAAAGTCTTTAATAAACCATTTATAGTCCAGAGATAAAGTTCGCTGGAATCCACACCAGATCTGTCCTCACCTCCCATTTGACTCCCATGTGTGTTTGGCCAGTTCCTGTCAGACAAGTTTTCACTTTGTGCTTGAGCCAAAAGGGTCGTTGGTTTCAAATTTCACATACAGTATGCTTGTGGTTGTTTGAAAGACAAATATTAAGTGCATCATAGGGATATTTTGCATGAGACATCTGTATGTATTGTGAAATGCGGTCCAGTACAGTGTTTACATGAGCTGGGTAAAAAAAAAGTTGTGAAATCCATGAGAAAACATTCAGCTGTCTGCACAAAAAAAGATCAACACACCATTTACAGCTTCAATGCACCAGCCATTTTTGTGGATGCTTTCACAAAGTATTTTTGATTGAATAAAACTTTGCAGTACACAGGGAGTTGCTTATAAAGTTAATTTTATTCTGCAGTTTATTAATCCCAACAATTTACTCCTGCATGTTCCAGTTTGCATTGATGTTTGTTTCTTTCCTCTGCTTTCTCACGCTCTTGACCCCATCACATTCAGATTAAACTAAACTCGCATCCCAAAATAAATAACCACAGAGAGCACAACAAAGATTAATCACATCTCATGAGATTATTTGTTTTTCTTTTTTTCAGCAGTTTGAGGACTGCAAGAAAGATTGTATTATTATTATTTTTTATTTATTTTTTTTTTCAGCTAATACTGTATAACCAGTATGCAGAACATTTTTTTGGACATCATTTGCTGTTACATAAATTAATTTATGCAAAAAAAGTGTACATATTACTGCTTCTTTGCATAAATAAATTTCTATTCAGTCTCTGAAACAGGAGAAAGAGTCGGTTTAGAAACTATAAATATTTCAGGAAATCATTATTCTGTATTTAAGTTTAGAATAATACACTGTTAAATTAAAAGCTTTCTAAATAGCATTACATTTATTTTATTTTATTTTTTTTTTTTTATTTAAAGTTTTTGGCCAAACAAACAGAGTCATATGGGAGGTGAGGACAGATCTGGTGTGGATTCCAGCTAACTTTATCTCTGGGCTGTAAATGGTTTATTAAAGACTTTTATGTGTTATATGATTACCATGCAATTTATCCTGGATTGATTTCCAGATCCCGGTTTAATGATTTACACTGCCAGTCAAAAGTTTTTGAACCGTAAGATTTTTAATGTTTAATTTTTAAAGTCTCTTCTGCTCACCAAGCCTGCATTTATTTAATCCAAATAATAAATATTTTAAAGAAATAAATAAGAAATATTTTACTATTCAAAAATAACTGCTTTCTATTTGAATTTATTTTAAAATGTAATTTATTTCTGTGATTTCAAAGTTGAATTTGTAGCATCATTACTTCAGGCACATGATCCTTCAGAAATCATTCTAATATTCTGATTTGCTGCTCAAAAACATTTATTATTATTATTATTATTATTATTATTATTATTATTATTACTATGTTAAAAACAGCTGAGTAGAATTTTATTTCTTTGATTACAGGAATAAATTACATTTTAAAATATATTCAAACAGAAAGCAGGTGTTTTTAATAGAAAAAAAAATACTTCACAATATTACTGCTTTTGCTGTATATTGGATTAAATAAATGCAGGCTTGGTGAGCAAAAGAGACGTCTTTAAAAAACATTAACATTAACTGTCCAAAAACTATGGCTATAATCATATATAATTAATTATATCATATAAATTAACTTAACTTTAAAGATTGATTGTGTAAAGCTGTCCTTGGGTGTTTTTCTGTACAAACCCACTAGGTGGCATCAATCTGCAGAACTGTTTTTAAATAACCAATAACCCATAGTTGAAATGTGCATCAACAACTGATCAAAAATGGTCTATATCTACAATACAGTTCATTAAAATAAATTGTCACACATTTTTTATTATTACTGGTATGAAAGTGACACTCTGTCATTAAAGCAAAGCAGTTGCTTCCTGTCAAAGTTGGAAGTGTTGTGGGAATGAATCAGGCAGAAAGGAGGGAGGTTAATTGACAGTCTGATAGACTGCAGTGCTGAGGAGACACTCACACTGTTTAGAGTCAACGAAGCGGAGGAGTTGAGCTTATCTCACCACTAGAGAGAAAACACTAAGACAGAGAGACATTCCAGAGTGCTGACGTGTCTCTAGAGACAGACAGTGAGTGATGTGCTGTACAGCAATGAGCTTGAAATTACTGAGACTTTACATGCAGGTTCTGTGGAGAAGGAATGCATGTAATTCCTCAGTTACCATTACCATTCTGTTTTTTTGTAGGCACAGTCAGACGCATCAGAAGGATGAGTCCAGTGCAGAGGCTGAGGGTGAGCTGGTGTGTGTCACAGTACAAATGTTTTAATGCTTTTTATCAGATCAGGCCACTTAAAGGCAGGAGGCCGGTCGATGGTCCACTCTGATGAATAGGTAATGTCATTAGCTCAGGCTGTGATTGGCAGATGCAGCCAGAGTGAGGTATCTTGGGATTGATGCACCACCCCTGGCAGTACTATGATGTTGAGCTTCATAAAATCACTTATTGGTTTATTAAATATTGATATTGACTTTCCTGGAGTAGCCCCGGCTTTTATTTTCAATATATAACAACAAAGTCAGAAGCAGTTTGTGGTAAAATACCTGCTAAAGTATGCATTTTAACTGTTTAAGCCACTAAATACCAACATTTTTAAGGCTTTTTTTTCTGTGGTTCACTATTCAGCCATCATTAGCGACGTGTTTGGTGATACTGAACGTCAACAATTAGTTCCAGTGTGTTTTTAGCGCCATCTGCCAGTAGAATGTGCATAACAACAAACAATACTTCTTTTTATTTAGTGTAATAAAGGGCTGTATTTCAAGTGTGTTGTTACTATGTCATACCAAATTAAAATACATTTGTTTTGATTCAGTAACAGGCTGGTGTAACTAAAAAACTTTATCAGAGATGGCAGCCACATATGGATCAATAGCTCCAACCAGGACAGAAGCCTCAACCGCTAATAAATAGGCTACAGGAGTTTCTATCCACCTTATTTTTGCTACGTAAGTAAACTGTTTTCCTTTAATGCGCGAACATTCAAATCCATTAACTGACTAGAAGAATAACAAAGTGCAGTAAACGTTAAAAGTATCTGCGCTAAAATAAATATGATTTATGTTCATGAATTAAAATAACATGATAACAGATACTGCAGTATCAAGCAGCGTAATGGACTGTCTGTACATATAAAATAACTGAAAGCAAATGACACCGGAAGCCACGCATATTCAAGTTTAAAATCTGTTAAATTCAAAATCCAAGTGACGTAAACGCGCCTTCTAAACTTTACTTAAGTAGTACTTGAAGTATTAAGTACATATGTACTGATGTATTTATATTTTGTATGTATTAAATATTTTGCAATGACCTAAAAATATGTAGTTTTAACAATCAGTGAGTGCAAATCAGGGTTATCATCATTTACAAATCCAACCATTAAAAAAATTGTAAACTTTTTTATTTAGCTTAAGCTGAGGTTCTAAAATAACTAAAATAAAATTAAAAACGCTAAAGACAATAATAATGACAAAAACACAACATAATTACTATAACTAAAATTAAAATGAAAGCAGAAAATATAAAAAATAAATGAATTTGTAAATCTAATTCAAAATATCAACAAAATATAATACTATATAAATACTAAAAAAAATACGCGATTCACGCGATTTGCAGTGCCTCATGGGATGAGAGGTTCTTCATAAATTTAACAATTTACAATTACAATTTAACTTGTAGCTATAATGTGACTTTTTAAAAATGTTTTGTAAAGTTTGTAATGTTTCCAATTATCTCACAGCTGTTTTGGATCATGATATTGAACCGTTTTTCTCTCATTTATTTTTTGTATGGTAAAAATGAGTGGGAAAAATACTAACAAATGTCAGAAAAAAAATGTCATGTATTTTCACAAAGAATTATTAATGCTATTTTTCAGTCCACATGTTAAGTCACTAACAGCTGATCTGCTTTAAAAAACCCAATTTCTTCCAATTTCCAAAACAAAGATTCACATATAATGCCTTGTCATCAAAGATGTTCATGTATTTCTTTTTTCAGTCGTAAAGACTGCATTTTTTTCATATAATGGACTGGTATGGTGCCCCGATTTTTAACTTCCAAAAGGCAGTTTAAATGCGGCTTCAAACGAATGTGGAAAAGATTGGTTATTTTCATTAAAAAGTATTTAAATTATATTTTTTAATCTCAAATGCTCGTCTTGCCTTTCTCTCCCTGAACACTGTGTATTCTGAGTCGAGACAGGGTATGTCGAAAAACTCCAATCGTATTTTCTCTCTCAACTTCAAAAATCATTTCAAAATCATCCTACATCGCTGCAGAAGTACCGACCCAGTCTTTGCAAAGTGAACATGCAAAGAAGATCAAACACCCTTAACAAAAAAGGTAAAACAGCGATATAGGGCAATTTCGAAGTTGAGGGAGAACATGACATGGGAGTTTTTCGACATACCCTAACTGTCATGAAGTGAAAAAAACAGTCTGGGCAGAGTAAGACAAGACGAACATTTGGCATTAAAAAGTATATAAATTGTATTATTTTTATTAAAATTACCGATCGTTACGCTAGATAAGACCCTTCTTCCTTGGCTGGGATCGTTTAGAACCATTTTTGGGATCGTTTGAAGCCGCATTTAAACTGTTTTTTGGAAGTTCAAAATCGGGGGAAGCATACCAGTCCATTATATGGAGAAGAATGCAGAAATGTTTTCCTCAAAAAACATAATTTCTTTACGACTGAAGAAAGAAAGGCATGAACATCTTGGATGACAAGGGGGTGAGTACATTATATGTGAATCTTTGGTTTGGAAGTGGACTTCTCCTTTAAGGCCCTCCTGAGTGTAAAATGATGGATTGTTCCTTGTTTCCGCACTTCAGTGATCTTAATGAGTAGATCTGGAGAGCTGATCACAGCACTCTGGAGCTCGTCGTCGGTATATTAACAGCGAAAGGTTACTCACCCTCTATTTCTGCAGCCCCTGGCCAGAAACTGCTGACTTATGTACAAAAGCAGTAATTTAATTAGACGTGGCTTTGAGTGCTATACGTGTCCACTTCAGAGAGTTAATAGCAATGAATGTCAACAATCGCTTGTAAGTCATGTTGATGTGAAACATGCCATACGGGACAAAAAACTGAAATTAGATTTATTAATGGCTATAATCTTGAAAAAAAGCTAAATCAGTAAACAGCTGAACCTCTGTTGTTTCTCGCCACTGTATAAATTCAACTCTGAACCAACATGAATTTTTAAAAGATGCATTTTAGTCTATCATGTGCTCTCTGCTGTGCATGACATGCATTAGTTTCCTGAGACGTCTTGCCGTAAGCTTTTTTATGGCTGATGAGGAACAGATACTGTCAGCTCATGTTATTATCATGCAGGCTAAATGGGGAAGCACTTTTCTTTGCCAGTACTGTCCAGTCTCATTGCTTCAGTTTTTATTACTACAAAGCATTGTTTACATAACAACACAGCATTAACATGTTTGCTGCCTACTGCATTTAACATTATGATGCAAACATGCCCAGTAATAAAGCACAAATAGTCAGCCTTATGGCAGTTAAGTTTACATGGTAGTGTTTAATATGTTTAATATGTATACATCACTTGCTCACCTACAAATCCTCTGCAGTGAATGGGTGCCGTCAAAATGAGAGTGGGCTAATAAAAACACAGTAATCCACAAGTAGTCCATCAATGAACATCCTGTTAAACCAAAAAGTGTGTGTTGGTAGAAAACAAATTTATCATTAAGATGTTTTTGACTTCAAACCATTGCTTCCAGCTAAAATATGAGTCCTCTATCTGTAACCTATCTGTATCTGTCATCTTGTCTGAATCAGGAGAGAAATATGCACAGATCAAGCACTATTTACAAGCCAAAACAGTTCTAAACAAATACCTTTTTTTCATGGAACATCTAGAATTTTTAGGTGAACTATTCCTTTAAAATGCACAATGTATTTATTTTATTTTATAGAGTAAAAAGAAACTGTTAAAATTATATTTTTATCAAGGCATATAGATCATTAAAGGAGAAGTTCACTTCCAGTACAAAAATTTACAGATAATGTAAATTTTATCCCCCTTGTCATCTAAAATGTTCATGTCTTTCTTTGTTCAATCGTAAAGAAATGATGTTCTGAGGAAAACATTTCAGCGTTTTTCTCCATATAGTGGACTTCTATGGCGCCCCGAGTTTGAACTTCCAAAATGTAGTTTAAATGCAGCTTCAAACGATCCCCAATGCAGTTGTAAATGATCCCAGCTGAGGAAGAAGGGTCTTATCTAGTGAAATGATCGGTTATTTTCATAAAAATAATACAATTTATATACTTTTTAATGTCAAGCGCTCATCTTGTCTTGCTCTGCATGAACTGTTTTTTTCTGGTTCTTGACAGTTAGGGTATGTCGAAAAACTCCCATCTCATGTTCTCCCTCAACTTCAAAATTGCCCTATATCGCTGTTTTACCTTTTTTGTTAAGGGTGTTTGATCTTCTTTGCAATGTTCACTTTGCATAGACTGGGTTGGTACTTCTGCAGTGATGTAGGATGATTTTGAAATGATTTTTGAAGTTGAGGGAGAAAATATGATGGGAGTTTTTCGACATACCCTAACTGTCATGAACCAGAATAAGCATAGTTCAGGCAGAGTAAGACAAGATGAGCATTTGAGATTAAAAAGTATTTAAATTGTATTTTTCTAATGAAAATAACCGATCGTTTTGCTAGATAAGACCCTTCTTCCTCAGCTGGGATCGTTTACAACCACATTTAGGATCGTTTGAAGCCACATTTAAACTGCATATTGGAAGTTCAAACTTGGGGCACCATAGAAGTCCACCATATGGAGAAAAATCCTGAAATGTTTTCCTCAAAAAACTATTTCTTTACGACTGAAGAAAGAAAGACATGAACATCTTGGATGACAAGGGGGTGAGTACATTATCTGTAAATTTTTATTCTGGAAGTGGACACCTCCTTTAAAGTGCTCCTATTATGCCATTTTAAAGGTTGCTAATATTGTTTTATGAGACTTCTAAAACAGGTTTACATGTATGCAAGGTCAAAAAACACTTTAGTTTTCTCCAAAAATAGATTTCATTTTACCTTATTTCTAAATGATTCATAAACGACTCGTATGAAGCAGTTCGAAGAATCAGTCTCTCTAAACCCCACCTTTCCATGAGCCCTCACTGCTGTGATTGGTCAGATGGCGCAGTCCTTTATGATTGATCTACCGCGTATAGCGTGTGTCGGAAAACTAAACTGAATGACAGCTCTGTAGCTTTCACACCGAACACAGAAAGCGCTGCGCTGGCCGCTGGGGTCAGTGCAGGCCTTCAGAGCACAAAAGGTCAACTAATTTGAACTTTGAGCATGGCGTGCGTGCCAGCAGTGCGCTCCACTGCGCGTGCGCTTTGGTCAATGCAGAAACAAGCCGTCCTCACATGGCGCAAGCAATTGAAATGAATGGGTTTCATAGCGCAATGCTTGCCGCATTCGGTGTGAAAGGTGCTTTGTGCGCCATCCTTTATCATTACTCCAACTAATGAGACAGACAGACAGTCAAGCTGCATCAATCACAAATTTTTAGACTACAGTGGGCCCACAGCTGAACTATAGAACTACAGAAGCGTGAGTTAGCCGGTTAGCAAGACATGTGCAGGGTTGTTACGCAACATAACATACACAACTACGTCTTTTGAATGATCGCTAGAAAATACAATCTTTGTGGATTCATCTTTTGGAAGTGAATATAAAACAAATTTACTCACAGCTTAGGATGCAGCATCTTCTCGACAACACGTAAACCACATAAAAATTGAACTGTTTGTGGACGGGCAGGTGGTTCGCGACGTAGAACGTGGGCGGACATTATGCAAATGTGTTACTTCGTGACGTGTGGCCGTAACAGAAAAAGATTTGAATTCCTGATGACTCGTTCAGGCGATGGTGAGCCGACTCTTTTTTTTTGATAGACAATAACTTTATTTATCATGCACTGTCGGCTTCACAACTTTGCAGATAGTTTATGTTCACATACAGCTACATGACACACTGCATGAAAGGTCATATTTGAAAAGGCATAATAGGAGCGCTTAAATAAAGTAAAAGCGCTGCAGTTGCAAAATATATAATAACAGTAATTGTATGTTTATGTCTAAATCTACTCTGAATGCACACATACATTCACGTTCTTATGTTTCTCCCAGTAGTGACTTTCTGCAGGAAAATTCGACAGAGCAAAGCTGTCCTTGTGACGACTGATGGCGTGAACCAGAAACCCGGCTAACTGCTTCTCTAGAAGCTCCACAACAGCTTTGGCATCTCCCTTCCTCACAGGACCTTCCATCATCTGTTTGACGCTCTCGTCGGGCACAGGCTGAGGGTTGCTGCTGAACGAGACCACCAGGTTGGTGTCATTTCCTTGAGATACTTCAAAATAATTCTGCCCGGCCACACATTGAAAGTTTTGTCCGGCTCTCAAGTTCCTGATTTTGCCCAAGTTGGTGATGACTCTGATGGACCAGCTCACCCAGTTGTACTTCTTCACCAGGAAGTCCAGCAGCTCCCTGGCTGTTTCCTGAAGGTTCCCATTTTCTTTTTCCTTCACAAGCCTCTTGATGTCCATTTCGGCTTGCTCTGGAAACGAATCCACACATCTCTCTATCATTTCCTTCATTTTCGTCTCAATTTCTTGGATTTTTGTGCTCCACTCTCGAATCTTCTCCTGCTCCGATTCCTCACCGTAAGTAAGGAAACAATATCCCAGCAGAGCGATGATTCCCAAGCACAGCAGCTCCTTCAGCCTGACACAGAAATCTTCCAGGACCCTTCTGTTTCTGGCCTCGTATTGTTCCACAACTTCCAAGATCGGCTCCCCAAATGTGCTGTTCCCCATTAAAGCATCATAAAGCGCACAGAGGTTTTTCTCCCCACCTGTTATGAAGAAATGCTCTAAGAACAAGCGTTTTTTGACCTCTTTATACTCAGGTTTGGCCTCTAGAATGTCTATGTATTTTCTAAACTGGTTCCGCAAATTTTCCTCCACAGAAAAGAACTGGGAATCCAAACGTCTCCTTCTGATCTCAGAGTCAATGTCCTGTAGCTGGCATGAGAGGACGTCCAATTTGCTCCGCACAACTAGAAACTGATCTTTGACATATGTAACCTCCTTGCTTTCCACATTGTCTAAAACCAGCCTCAAAACCGGTGCAGAAGCTTCGAAAAGAGGACACAGCTCCCCAACAGCGCTGGCCAGCACCTCGGCTCCTCTCTCAAACATCTCCATTACGGCTTCAATGGCCTCCTTCTTCTGGGCTACAACCCGCTCTAGTGGACTGGCCATTTCTTTAAAAGCAAAACCACAACACACACAAAGAAAAGCAACAGTAATTTGATTTAAAATGCACTTAAGGTAAACCTTTAAATGATGTATGCAGTTTGCATTAAATTATATTTAATTATGTTTTAAACATATTTTAAGAAAACACAACAGGGATGTAATTATAAGCATGTAATGCAGTATATTTTATTTTAATTTCTTATATATTAGTACAGGCCACTAGTTTTCATAACACATCTGCATTATGCATGTAAATTTTGTTCTTTTTGATTTCAAAATGCACTGAATCATTGTTTTATGTTCACATAAATGCAAAAGGTCATGTGTTTTAATTAAATTTGATAGATAAGTTTTTGTTTAGCTCTCTTCTTCAAATTAATTGATCGGACTGAGACTTTTAAAATAGGCAAATGGACCCTTTACTGCCTTAAATATTAAAAATAAATGTTAAAATAATAAAATACACAAATACATAATAAATCATTTAGGCTAAATTTGACTTCATAATGCACTGAATCATTGGTTTATGTTCACAAAAATTTAAAAGGTCATGTGATTTAACTGAGAGAAAAAAAGCAGTATATGCAGACAAATTATTTTGTTCAGTTTTCTTCAAATTAAATGATGGGACTGCAGCATCATAAGACATTTAAAAAGGCCCAGTTAACCCTTTTAATGCATATCTATCTATCTATCTATCTATCTATCTATAAGTATTTTATATTAGTTATATGTGTTATCATAAATTAAAAACACAATGACTTATAAGGTACAAAGGACAGTTATAAAAAATTATGAGAAAATGTTTAAGATTTGAATCTAACATTACCCTTAAATGGTTAAAGTAGCTTTTAAAGATCAGCCATGCACAATAAGGATAAATAACTGAGGAGTTGATGATGATTTTAAAATAATCTTGTTCAATAAAACACAAAATGAATCATTTAGGCTACATTCGTAAATCCAGAGTTCAGGACACACCTTGCTAATCTGTCTAAAGCTCTAACGCAGTCTGCCTCATGGACGTGTCCTAATTATGCGCATCCTTGACATCACATCATCATCCC
Organism: Cirrhinus mrigala; assembly: GCA_036247105.1. Classification (NCBI taxonomy): domain Eukaryota; kingdom Metazoa; phylum Chordata; class Actinopteri; order Cypriniformes; family Cyprinidae; genus Cirrhinus; species Cirrhinus mrigala. Next base: position 5,930,696 of record CM070022.1, read on the forward strand.
TAGCAAAAATAGTAAAACAGGTTTCTCACGCCTCTCAGGATGAAGAGCTGCTGATGTGACCTCCAAGTTTCCAAATTATTCCCACAGTTTTAGGTTCGACTTCAAAGCAGAATGTCGTGATCATATGCTCAGTGTGGAAAAGATGTGCGTGATTGTGTGTGTGTGATGGAGAGAGAGAGACAGACGGTGAGAGAGAGAGAGTTGCGCGCACTGGTAGGTTTGGGGTGGTTTTGGAAAGCTGTTGGTGACTGTCGGATCAATGTTTTATATTTGACTGCGGTGTATTTTTATAGTTTGTTTACAGATGGATGTGTGATGTGCAGCTCAGGGATCAATTTTTACACGAGACTGTTTAATTGCAGTTTATTTTGCTTCGTGCGCAACATCTTACGCGCCACTGGATTAACACGAACGTGCGCAGATTTGGGATTTTCCCATCTCACAATCACAAAGAAGGTATTTCTTTGATTATTTTATATCACACATTTTATACTAGTTAGTATAATATCATTATATTACATTTGTTATGTTTGACAGATAACGTGATACTCGAGTGTCTAATAGATAGATTGTGCGTAAGTGTGGTAATGGATAGCTCAGGGGTTATATAGATGCCACTTTCGAAGCTAAAATTTTAATAATTAGCCTATTGTTATATGGATATTTATTGGATTTTGTTTTTATTTAGTTATTTTTATTGAGGTTAATCATCACTAGATTGTAGGATTATATAATTCACGTATTAGACTGGAGATAATTGTCATAGTTTTTCATCCAGAGATTATTTTTTAGCGTAGGTTTTTAAAAGAATGTTTTTAGAGAAATACTTTTAAAAATGTTGACGTTTCGACCATAAATGTCCAGGAAAAATCATGCTTCTGGCAGTTTATGGGGTAAGTTGTCACAATATGATCCTTGATTTTGCTATTTAATTATAATATATAATAATGATATATAAATCGTATATATATGAATTATATATAATTTATATATAATATAAATATAATTCGCTTTCATTTGCAATAATTGTAATTAATTTAAAGGACAGAAACACAATTAATGAAATTGATTTGACCAACAAAAATGGCTGTATAAAATTATACTGTATAAAGCAGCAATATACAAAAAATTGTTTATATGAGTAAAATTAAGAAATACAGAGAGTATCAATGTGACAACTTGCCCCAAGGTGCAAACTGACCTTGAGAACAACCAGTTAAATCTAGCTTCGTTATATGGCTGAATGTATTTCAGCGTGGCTTTTCTGTTTGGCAGCTTGTTTACCCAATAAAACATTATGAAATTGTAATTTTCATTTTAAGTAAAAATGTCCTGATTTTAGAGCTTGTTATTTGAAAACATAGATAACCACTGCTAGATAAGATGTATACAATTGTATTTTTTTTTTTACTCAATCTTATGATTTATATCATTATATAAAGCCTTTATGACAACTTGTTCTGGTCTCTGGTACTTAGAAATAGAAAAATTATGTTCAGTGTAATGCATTCATCTTAAATGGCATTTCTGCACCTTGGCACATTGTCTTAGATTTTTTTTTATATATATTATTTTTAAAATTATTTCTTATAGTCGTGTATCCAGCTGAAGGACTCTCTCTCTGGCCAGTTATGGCTCTGGATTTGGCTGAAGAGTTGTCTGACAGAAAGACGCAATGGGTAAAGTGAACATCTAAATTTCTTAACTTAATATTTTTTCCTTGATCATAGTGAAAAAGAAGCTGCTATTATTATTAGCTTGATCATGATTGTTTTTAGAGTGTGTATTTGTGATTTTGTGAAGAATAGCTAGTTGAGCTAAATCTTATGCAATCTGGGACATCTAGTGTCAGGATGAGAAGTTGCATACAGACAAAATCCTTCATATCCTTTATAGACATATGTGACCCTGGAGCACAAAACCAGTCTTTGTAGCAGTAGCCAAAAATACATTGTGTGGGTTAAAATGATATTTTTTTTCTTTTATGCCAAAAATCATTAGGATAATAAGTAAAGATCATGTTCCTACCATAAATATATCAAAACATAATTTTTGATTAGTAATATGCATTGCTAAGAATTTCATTTGGACAACTTTAAAGGTGATTTTCTCAATATTTAGATATTTTTTTTTTTTACACCCTCAGATTCCACATATTCAGTTGTATCTTGGTCAAATATTGTCCTATCCTAACAAACCATACATTAATGGAAAGCTGATTTGTGGTCCATGGTCACATATGAAGTTTTATCAGTTCTGCATTCAAAAACAGCAAAAAAAAAAAAAAACCACTCACTGCTCACTGTGGCTGACTTAAACTGTGTGTCTTAAAATGAAATCAAGAATATGTGTATATGTCATATCTTTGTTTATTCATAATACTGCAGAGTACATTACACAATGCCAAAAAAAAGAAAAAGAAAAAAGAAAACAATTAACCCTTTAACTGTCACTCCCATTTTTTAACACAGACATAAAAATGCACTATCCAGACTTAAATCTTTATAATTCATGAATGAAAAAATTTTGTAATATGATTTTAATGTACATTTCCCGTGGTAATGCAATGTCTGATTTTAAAATGCCTTTCAAAGGATGAATTTTGAGATTTTAAGTTTTGAGCTGATATGTAATTTCTTATGATTTCTAAAGTGTGATAGGGAAAAAAGCAATGAAGAAAGTCTTTTGTGACAAAGGTCAGAACTCATGTTATGATGTAGATTTTTTTAAGTTGCACTCTTGACATATATTAATCTATTACTTTTGCTACATAATTTGTAACACAAAAATATGGTAAAATATCTATTTAGGAGTCTTAGACCTTTCCAACGATGTTTAGTTGGTCATGATTAGATTAGGATTTATTTGTAATATGATGAAGTAAACTTAGGCGTCCCACAGGGTGGATGGTGACAGTTAAAGGGTTAAGTGACATTCTAGAGAGACTTTAAGGCTACATGTTATTAGAATGAGAGATTTGTAACATTATTTTGCATTAAAGAAATTATTATTTGGATTTTGGCTCGGGCAGATTCAGTTTGAGTGCACTGTACAGAAAGAAGAATAGATCACTTTAAAAAAAATAAACATTGGTTTATGACACTTTTGTTTCAAAAGTGCAAAGTATTTGCGGGAAAACAGTAGGAATGGGTTAACAGGTTGTTCGGGATAGTTGCAAGGTAGCTGCTACAGTGTTTTAAGTGATACAGACAGCTAGATGGATAGACATACAGCAGTTGCTAGGGCAATGACAGATAAAATAGAGAGAACACAGAAAGAAAGGGGAAAGGGGTCACATGGGGTAGAATCACTCATAACTGTTTAACACTTCTGACATCTTTTTGGCCACATCTTTCATCTTCTCTTCCCACTCGATGCGCAGAGCTTCCTCATCATCCCCGACAATGCCAGCATAACTCATCAGAGCAATAAGGCCGATGCAGAACAGGTATGTGAGTCGAGTGCAGAGGTTTTCCATGACACGCTGGTCGCCCTGTGAATGTTTCATGTAGACCTCTAGGATGGGCTGGCTGAAGAGCTTTGATTCGCCCATCACGCCGCCATAGAGCGTGTGCAAGTTCTGGTCACACTGATTGATCACAAAGCTCATTTCAAATTCTTTCTTGCGCTGTTCATGTGCTGCCGATACCTCCACAGTGTCCATGAATTTGGAAAACTGATTACGAATGTTTTCTTCTACACGACAGTACAGGCCATCCACAGTCTCCTTCCTGATCTGAAGCAATACGTTCTGGTTCTGCTGTGAAATTTCGTCCAGGGCTCGATTCACGCTGCCAAACTCACGTTTGAGTTTCTGAATGTCTTCATCATCCACGTGATGCAGAACCACCCGGATGAGAGAACCAGCCACGCCGAAGATGGGATTGACCACCGCTGCTGCTGATGAGATGGTGGCCACACATTCAAGAACCTTTACTAGACCCCTCTTTAGCTTGTCTTGGTCTTCTGAAATCTCATTTTCAGCCATTGTGTCTGGAAGAAGAGCCCTTCCCAGTGATGTTTACCTGAAGAAGAAACGTACAAAATAATAATAACGCTGTTGGTGTCTAAGTGCAACACACAGTAGGTGGTGTTTTATTCCCAAATGAACGAATCGCTTGAATAAAGAAAGTCATGTGTTTCATTGTTAAAGGAACACTCCACTTTTTTTGAAAATAGGCTCATTGTCCAACTCCCCGAGAGTAAAACAGTTGAGTTTTACCGTTTTCGAATTCATTCAGCCGATCTCCGGGTCTGGCGGTAGCACTTTTAACATAGCTTAGTATAGATTGTTGAATCCGATTATACTGTTAGCATCTCGCTCAAAAATGACCGAAGAGTTTTGATATTTTTCCTTTTTAAAACTTGACTCTTCTGTGCTGCACCTATGGTACGGCAGCAAAGTTCCTTGATTATTACGCCCCAATGAGAGTATAGTTCCTAGCCATATCGACCTAGAAAATCGCAACTTTTCATTTTCCGTCAGTCTTAGTACACGATGTAACCACAGAAGAGTCAAGTTTTAAAAAGGACAAATAACGTCATTATATATGGTCATTTTTGAGCGAGATGCTATCAATCTAATCAGATTCATTGATCTATGCTAAGCTATGTTAAATGTGCTACCACCAGACCCGGAGATCAGCTGAATGGATTTGAAAACGGTATTACTTAACTGTTTAACTCTAGGAGAGTTGGACAATGAGCCTTTTTTTTTTTTTTTTTTTTTTTTAAAAGTTAAAAGAGTTCCTTTAAATAACTGTTTTTGAACAAATCGACTGAATGAATCATTCTCTTGTTTCCTTCATAAATTAATTTGTGTTTTTAATGTATGATTCCATGACTCACTTATAAAGACATTTAGTTCCAGAAAAGTCAAACATTTAATTCCTAAATAAGCATTTTTGAATGAAACGTTTAAAGGATTAGTTTACTTCCAGAATAACATTTTCCTGATAATTTAATCACCTCTGTGTCATCCAAAATGTTCATGTCTTTCTTTCTTCAGTCAGAAAGAAATCTTTGAGGAACACATTCCAGGATTTTTCTCCATATAGCGGACTCTTATGGTTCCCAATGGTTTGAACTTCCAAATTGCAGTTTAGATGCAGCTTCAAAGGGCTTTACACGATCACAGCTGTGGAATAAGGGTCTTGTCTAGCGAAACGATCTGTCATTTTATTAAAAAAAAAGAAAAATGTACTTTTTAACCACAAACGCTTGTATCGTGCTAACTCTGCGATGTGTGTGAACGCCTTCACGCATTTCATAATCGTGTTGGAAAAGTCATGCGTGGTTAGTTCTTTGTGTACTTCGGTTCAAAAAGGTAGAGTAGGGTGAAAAACTCCATCTCATTTTCTCCTCCAACTCCAACAAAATCAACCAACACCGTTGTTTTACAGTACCTTATTTTTTAAAGGGTGTCTAACTTTCTTTGCACGTTCACTCTGTAAACACTGGGTCCGCACTTCCGCCTACGTCACGCACGTGTGATTGCGTAATGCACGAGGTTGAGCTAGTGCAAGATGAGCATTTGTGGCTAAAAAGTAATTAAATTTGTTTTTTTCTTAGAAAATGAAGCTAAGGTTACTCAAGGTCTGCACTCTAAAAATCTCTTTATTTAGGCAGGAGATAAAAACAAATAACACATGTTTGTTATTTGTTTTTATCTCCTGCCTAAATAGATTTTTAGAGTGCAGACCTTGAGTAACATTTGATATAAGAGACTGGTCTTTGCACCTGTAAAAGCTGGGAGAGCACGGTGAGTGCTGTGAAGCTGCGTTGAAACTGCAATTTGGAGAAAAAAAAAAAATATGGAGAAAAATTCTGGAATGTTTTCCTCAAAAAACATTTTTTGAGGGACAGTTTTTGAAATTTTTATTCTGGAAGTGAATCCTTTAAGTGAATCATTTAATGTCTCGCTCTTTAGGACGGTCGTTTATTTCCTTTTTGAATGAAACTGTGTTTTGAATTAATCGGTTGACTAAATGATTCACTCATTAAAAACAGTCACTTGTCGCCACCTACTGACATATCTATGTAACTTGCAGAATTAGTCACTGAAAATTTCCAGGCAGTTCTGAAAAGACTGACAACTTGTCTGGAGCATATACGTTTAAAAACTTTTTATGGAACTCTTTGAACTTTCTGTGTTTTTTGAGAGTGGATGTAAAAAGAGCTGAAGAATTCTAAAATTCTTCTTTTGTGTTTTGACAGGGGCGAAGAAGAAAAAACTACTGCAGATTTAGAAAGACACAAAGGTAAGTAAATAATTACGTATGTTTTTATTTACATTTATTTTATTGAAATGCTCCTTAAATATCACATTTAATACGCTAAAATGAGGTCTTACTTTGAAATGTCTTCTGGGATGAAGGCAGTTTGTTTCTGATTTCATAAATGGATGTATTTTTAAGAGCCTGCTAGAAATTAGATAAAATACAATTCTGTGATATACATTCATTTAAAGTGTGTAATGTTTACAATTCTGATCTGAATAATTTAAAAACACAGTTCAAATTTTTTATTACACTATTGCATAAATAGGCTACACATGAATTATAACCAAGCTTACATCTACAAAATGTATTGATGCTAAATATTAGAAAACTATAGATTAAAATACTGGAAATGGTTAAAAATAACCTGCTTCAGACCTTAGTTTCAGTATCAAAGAGATCTCACTACTTCACTGACTGTGAACCATCTAAACACTTTTTAATGAGATTTATGACTTAAGTTATTATTTTATCTTAATATTTCTTTAGTATTTCGGGTCCATCTTTCTTTCAAGCTTTCTCATTTTACAGAGTGCTGGATGTTTATTTGCAGCTTTGGGATCAAGACAGAATATTTACAACTTTGTCTAGCCAAAACACAACAATACAAGATCTCTCAAGCAATGTGAGTATTGGAAAGATCATCGCATCTAGAGTATATGACTTCATCCAGCTGCTGGAGTCTGTTATAGCTCCCCCTAGCTGCTGCTTCATATTTCCTGTTCATGCTAAGAATCATATCCTCTTTCTGCCATTTTCAAACTTTAACAAACAATACTTAAAAAAAAAGATATACCCATTGACATTTGCCTCATTTTGTTGCCTGATATTTCTATTCTTACCTCTTCAGTTTGCTACCTCCCTCGACTGCGCGTCTTCCCAGCAGTCACTGCAGGATGGGCAGTTTCATCTGATCTCAGTGTGGAGGGGTGCACAGATGGACTATACCATTATCTTACAGGGTCCTGGTAAATGAAACAGATTTGATCTTTCACTGACCTTCAAATATTCTTGATCAATTTGTTTACTAATGAAATGTCACAGTTTTGAATATGAATATACTGATCAGAAAATGATTAGTATTTTATTGCATCTGTCTATCTATCTGTCTATCTGTCTGTCTATCTATCTACCCATCCATCCATCCATGGGAGGTGTAGATGCTGTCCGTGGTGCTGCAGGACTCCAGATGTGTCATGTAATCCTTCGCACTGAAGGATGCAGACCTGCTTTAGACGTTATACAGTTGCATTGCTGGTAATGTATGTTCCTCTAAAGGTGGAGTAATGCACGTAGCCAGTTCCTACAACTTAAAGTTCCTGTTTTCCTACTTGTGCACCAAAACACAGACATGATGAGGAAGTGGTGGGCAGCCCTATGACACAGACTGCATAGTTAAAGTCAGACAGACATCATCTTTTTCCTGTTATTTGGTCAGACAATGCTGTATAAGAGCAGTCTGTCATGCAAGAGCCTTGATTCTCTGCGTTATTGTTAGAAAGTGGTTCTCTCCACATTTATTGAGATTACTTGTAAAATTGATGAAATCGAGTGTAAACGGCATTTCAAAGTGGCCACCCTGCAATTGGATGACAGCAAAGACACAGACAAGGACTGAAAAGTAAGAGATTTTTCGGACATTTAGTTCATTCATTTGACACCACGAGTAATAAGAATATGAGTACGTCTGTTTAATAATAGTCTAGAATGCAGCCAATCACTAACTGTAATTAGTGATAAGTAAATTTCAGCTTTGACATTAAACTTATTTTATTTCAGCTGGTTGTCAATGTAAAATATCTTTCATTTTAATTGAAGTACTAAAATAACTAACACTAAATGAACTAAAACTAATCAATAAATAAATAGAAAATACTGCTAATAAATACTATATAAACATTTTTAAAAACAAAAACTAATAAAAAAATGTCAAAAACACAACAAAATCACTTAAATGTCATTAAAATTAAAGTGAAAACACAAAATCGGCAAATAAAATTGAATTCTAAATGTAAAACTACACTCAGCTGATTGCCAATGTAAAATTTCTAATTTTCATCAAAATACTAAAATAACTAACACAAATTAACTAAAACTAATCAATCAATAAATAAAAATACTGCTAATAAATACTGTAGAGATTTTTAAAAACAAAAACTAATAAAAAATGTCAAAAACACAACAAAATCACTAAAAATGTCATTAAAATGAAAGTAAAAAACACAAAATCGAAAAAATAAAATTGAATTCTAAAAAAACTACATTCAGCTGATTGTCAATGTAAAATATCTTTCATTTTAATTGAAGTGCTAAAATAACTAACACTAAATGAACTAAAACTAATCAATAAATAAATAGAAAATACTGCTAATAAATACTATATAGACATTTTTAAAAACAAAAACTAATAAAAAATGTCAAAAACACAACAAAATCACTAAAATGTCATTAAAATTAAAGTGAAAACACAAAATCGGAAAATAAAATCAAATTCTAAATATAAAACTACACTCAGCTGATTGCCAATGTAAAATTTCTAATTTTAATTGAAGTACTAAAATAACGAACACTAAATGAGCTAAAACTAATAAATAAATAAATAAAAAACACTGCTAATAAATACTATATAGACATTTTTAAAAACAAAAATGACAAAAACACAACAAAATCTCTAAAAATATCATTAAAATTGAAGTAAAATAAATAAATAAAAATGTTGCTTTTAAAGACTATATGGACATTTTTAAAAACAAAAACCATTAAAAATGACAGAAACACAACAAAATCATTAAAATATCATTTAAAATTAAAGTGAAAACACAAAATCTAAAAATTAAAACGAATTCTAAATATAAAACTACACTCAAAAAAATCCTTAAAATATGACATAATGTACTGTATTAATATGAAATCATTTTCCATACTGATTTTTTTTTTTTTTTTTTTTTTTTTTAATGGTCTGATTTATTATTATGGTTTATGTATGCCTGTAGCCACAAGATGTCACTTCAGCTCATAATTAATGCCGTGGTGTTCATAGTAAATAAATATACAATGATCAGCATGATTTCAGAATATGTGTGATGAGGACCTGTAAGGTCATGGAAAATCAGACTAGTTTGTCCTGTTAACTGAAACAAAAACACTTTCAGTTAACTAAGCTTGTTTTGTGTCTGTATCATTTGTTTCATAAATAACATGGCAGATTGGGTTTTATTTTGTGGTAGCACTTGATTGACATGGCAGATTTTTGTAGGAGGAGGTGAATTGGATTACTGAAGTCAAATTCGTTGTTCCCAAAACAGATATTTCAAATAAATTCACTGCAGTGGCCTCCATGCTGAGATCACATGACCAGCCCACAGCCATGTTTTGCAATTTGACTTCTTAGTAATTAAAGTAATAATACTAATATTTATTTGCTTTATATAGCACCAGCTGTTTTTGTGCTTTAGTGCTGTTGTTTCCAGCCCTGATCTGTTTAATCCGAGTACTAGACACTAGGCAACCTGCCGCTCTCTGCACATTAAGACCATTCTTTAGACTCAAGCGATCGATAGACGTCTATATCACAGGAAGCAGGCAAATGTTCAGTGGCTTGTTGGAGGCTTTATATGGATTGCAGTCCATTTCACCTAAGCGTGTTTTTTGATGCTCTTAAAAACGACAGATGAAACCTCAATCCCCAAACCCTGCACCACAAGACTCTGATTAACAGTGAACACCATTGCTCTCTAGTTTTTCTTTGTGCTGTGTGGCTGCTTTGACTTTATGTTTGATTGAGCAGTTTGTCATATCACTTTGGTTCTAGACCAGGGCTATTATTGTTAACTAAAAGATTATTGTTAATTGAAATAAAGCTGAAATAAAATGTAAATGTCAGATGAACAACCTAAAAATGTTTCCTTAAAACTAAAACTGGAATAAAAATGAATTAAACCTAAACAAAAATAAAATAATTTAAAAAAATGGAAAAAAGAATTTGGCCTTAGAAAGATAGATATTTGTTCTTGTCAGTCATCAGTCAATATAGTCAATGAAATCAGATCTTAGTCTGCATATAAGAAAAAACATTTAGCCCAAGCGAGTCATCGGAAACATTGGTTGAACAAAATATACAAAGGAATCTTTTTGGAATTACACCACAAAAAAAGAAAGAAAAAAAAAAAATGTCCAGGCTGACTCTATTACAACTGCTGTCATCGCAATATTACTGCTATACATGCACAAACACATACTGTTGACCTTCAGAAAGGTCAGAGGAGAGACAAACACAGAGAACAGCATTGCACTACTCGGCTCTCACACATTGTGCGAAATTAGAGCGAGTGCAGATGGAGCCAAAACAAGATCAATATACCGATTAGAACCTTAATACGCTAATGGTTTGCCGAACGAGTGGACAGAAATAAACCCATGAGCGCAATCAGAGTGTCATTTACCTCCTGCTCCCAAAGACTGAAACTGACACTTTATTTTCTTTAAATCAACTTCCCTTTATTGAAATAAAGTTTCAATGCGTCCCCAACAAACATGACCTAAACATAAACTTTGACTGCTCAGATCTTTTTAAAATTTAATAATTATTTAATGATTAGAATAATAATAGTTGCTTTGTGTACATAATCTCAGAATGTAGTTTTTATTTTTATCTGTTTGTTTATTTATTTATTTATTTATTTATTTATTTTTATTTTGTTTATTTTTATTTATTTATTTATTTATTCATTTATTGGTTGGTTGGTTGGACATGTTGCTGCTTTCATAACTGAAAAAAGGGGGAAAAAAGAATTTGCCCTTAAATAAATCTACATAATTAATAATTAATTTAATAATTAATTTAACTGAACTAAATGAACTTGAATTTAAATAAAATCAACATATAACAGTCATTATTTATTAGATAAAACAGTTTTAATGTGTATATACACCAGTGTTATTGAGATACTATTATAATTTTATTAATGTTTTGATTTGTTTTTAATTTGATTTGATTTTTATATTTTTTGTTTTCATTTTAATAATAGTTAGCATTTTAGTAAACTGTCTTTTTGTAATTTTTTATTAATTTTTTAATATGTTTAGTTATTTTTGTAGAGAAAGTTAAATGAAAAAGACAAATTTTTCTTTAACTAGCTGAAATTATTTGAATAAAATAAAATAAAATATGAAAATGTTGTGTGTGTATATATATATATATATATATATATATATATATTTCCATTAAATACATTTTTTCAATAGGTTTAGTTTACAATGATCCTGATGTACAAAATTTCAACAAACATTTTAATTAATCAAAAGCAATGAGAAATGAGGTGCTGTCTGTGCATTGTATTTGAGGGGTGTGGTCATAATCTCATGAATATTTAATTATGGTGTCCTGGGCAAAATAATGACCAATTAGATCCATTAACAGCTGAACAGCTGAAAATGAATAACGATTATAGTTGTTTGCTGCAGTTTTGATTTATGATGTTATTTAATTTCAGATGATCATGTTTGAGATTTTATGCTTAAAATGTTTATAGGAATACTAAATATGAGCTGGTCTTTAGTTTGTGCAGAAAGTTTTTTGCAGCATGTTATATACTCATTTTGTGTATATTAACAGTAAGATCTTTCTGCACATCAGAAGGGTGAATCCAGTGCGGAGGCTGAGGGTGAGCTGGTGTGTGTCACGGTACAAATGTTTTAATGCTTTTTATCAGATCAGGCCACTTAAGGACAGGAAGCCGGTTGATGGTCTACTCTGACGAAAAGGTAATGTCATTAGCTCTGGCTGTGATTGGCAGATGCAGCCAGAGTGAGGCATCCTGGGACTGATCGACCGCCTCAGCACTATTGCAGTGCTGAGATTCATAAAATCACTCATTTATTTATTAAATATTGATATTGACTGATGCCCTTTTCTGGAGATGGTTGCGGTTTCATATTCCTGTATTTAAAAGTTTTAAAGCAGTCCAGCAAAACATGTTGCTGCGTCAGACTAGAATAATAGATGTTTGTTTTGGTCTAGTAACAGACAGGTTTAAGGTTCAGATGTTTTTTCAGAGACAGAAGCCACATGGATCAATAGCTCCAACCAGGACAGAAGCCTCAACCGCTAATGAATACAGGCTGTGCCATGCACTTCCATTCAGATTCTGAAACTGGAGCACGATAAACTGCTTTAAACTTTAAATATTACAGGATGCACCTTGTATTTTTACAAGTATTTGTATAAGATGCTGACCACCTTCATAAACAAACATAATGCATGAAAGAAAATAATGCATGATTAATCACAAAGGAAAAATATGGAGGAAATAATGTTTCTTTTTGCTTCAGAACAAGAAAAACCATCTAATCTTTATAATTTTTTTTTTTTTTTTAGAATGGTGTTTTTTTACGAGAGACGATTGCTTTGGCAATGTCACTGGCTGTTTGTAGTTTTAAACCATTAACTTTCAACAAATGCAATTTTTGTGAACCTATAAAAGGTTCTATAATGATTTGTTTTTGTCATAAATTAAAAACGTATTGACATATAAAGAGGACAGTCATACTGGATTATGTGTGTAGGGGTCAAAGGTCATCACCCATGGCAGATTGATTGTAAGGTCACAACTTGAATGGTTATAAATGGCTTTTAATGATCTTGCACCAGCGGGTCAAAATGGTCCTCTAATAATGTAGTTTTTCAAATATTATTTTGATTTCCTGTAGTTTTAAATATACAGTTGAGGTCAAAAGTTTACATACACTTTGCAGAATCTGCAAAATGTTAATTATTTTACCAAAATAATATGGATCATGCAAAATGCATGTATGCATTTATTTAGTACTGACCTGAATAAGATGTTTCACATAAAAGACGTTAACATATAGTCCACAAGATAAAATAATAGTTCAATTTATAAAAATGACCCTGTTCAAAAGTTTACATACACTTGCTTAATACTGTGTTGTTACCTGAATGTGTGGGGGTTTTTTTTAGTTATAGTTGTTCATGAGTCCCTTGTTTGTCCTGAACAGTTAGACTGCTCGCTGTTCTTCAGAAAATCCTTCAGGTCCCACAAATTCTTTGGTTTTTCAGCATTTTTGTGTAATTGCAATGACTGTTGGAAAGGGTTCATATAAGGGTCTCATATGCAACTATTACAGAAGGTTCAAATGATCTCTGATGCTCCAGAAGGAAAAACGATGCATGAAGAGCGGGGAGTGCAAACTTTTGAACAGAATGAAGACGTGTACATCTTTCTTTTTTTGCCTAAATATCATTTTTCTTTTCATTTAGTACTGTCCTTTAGAAGCTACAGAACATACTTACATGTTTCCCAGAAGACGAAATGTGAAATGTACCTTGATCTTTAAATTCAAAAAGTTTTCACCTGACATTGTGTGCATTGTGTTTTCTTATAAAGCTTCAGTGAGCGTCTTATTTTGGTAAAATAATTAACATTTTGCAGATTCTGCAAGGTGTATGTAAACTTTTGACCTCAACTGTAATTATGCATTTACAATCACATTTTTAGCATCAACTTAAAATAAACACACAGAATAGAGTAAAAGGATACAATGAAAATGAATCCTCCCTCCTGAGTGTTAAATGATGGATTGTTCTTTCACTTGGCACCTCAGAGATTTTAATGACTGGATCCAGAGAGCTGATCACAGCACTTCAGAGCTCGTCGGCTTTATATTAACAAAGTGAAATGTTACTCACCATGTTTCTGCAGCCCTTCACCAGAAAATGCTGACTTGTGTGCAAAAAGAGTAATTTAATTAAATGTGGCTTTGGGTGGTATATCACAGCAGTGGGTGTCAGATATTGAAACTATTTCTTATGCAAAAGATCCTCGTTTTACTTTTACCGAAAGCTCAGTTTGTATGGGCTGCTGAGACAAGACAAAAAGACTGAGATGTGTTCATTGCCTCTTTTCATGGTTGGTAGGGCATTTTTATTCTGTCGGCTTTATGTAGGTCATTCTCACAAAGGCCAACTTGCCAGTCCTGGCACAAGTAAAATACTGTGTACTTGGTCCAAAAGCCATTTTTCCTATGTTTAACCATTTAACAAAACACTGATTTATGCATGATGTTGTTTAAAGCAGCAGTTCTCAACCCATTTGTGTCTCCAGTCCCCCTCAGTGTCCACAACAACATTAGGACTGAGTAAAAAATATTTTTTACTTCTGTTCAAATAAATTTTATGCCATTTGAATTGCTCCAATTTAGTTTTATGAAATTTTAAAGGTCCGCTGATGTGCTTTGAAACACACAGCATTATTCTATTTACTTAACTACTTACTTAATCCTCTTCACCCCAAGTGAGACATAAGGCATTATTCTATGTGTTGACGTAATTTCAGCTGATACAGGAAGACGTATCGAGCAGTCCCGCCCCCTTTTTTTAAATAGCCAATAGCATTTTGGGACATTTCGGATTCTAGAGAGCATTTAATTGGACAGAAAATTTGATGAGAAGATGAAATGCAGGGTGATGTCTTCAAAATTGTTGATTTATATTGGTGGAAGTTAGAGACTGTGAGTTTTGAATGCTTATTTATTTCAAACATGAATTTTGATGTTAAACGTTTTAAACGTGAATTTTGATTGTTTTGGAGCACACTAGCTTATAGATAAACTTATGGCTAACATATTCATACTAAAAGCCAAAAACCTTCAGTTTTGATTTCTCTTTAGTTCTAGTACCAATATTTTATCCCAATTTCTATTAGTTTTCCAGGTCTAGAAGGTCTAGAAATCACACTTGCAAACATGGATATGTAAGGAGTTTTCTTTTTTTTTCTTTTTTTTTGTCTCTCTTTTTTTTTTTTTTTCTTTGGGAATCGTGGTCCTTCAATGAAGAGACAACTCTTTAAGTTGTTGAGAGGGTAAATAAAATAAATAAAATGATGATTTTTAATTGTTTGATCTTATTTTAATGCTTGTTTTGTCTTATTTTAAATCATTTTAAATCATTTTGTGGGCCACTTGTAAATTTGCTGAGGTCCCCAGTGTGCTCCAGTTTCCTGGTTGAGAATTCCTGGTTTAAAGGCATGATTTCAGACAGATACATACATATTTATACCATAAAATAAAATAAATTGGGTATAATTGCATATAAAAGTGCATACACATATGGGTTGGTTAGTTAAACTGGTTAGTCTTTACAAGATTACTTGATTGGTTTCACTTTAGAACAATGAAAAAAGGAATTACAATAAATGCAATAACTCTTTGTTAGAGACAGTAAGCTGACAATTAACAATACCATATAAATACTGTTTTTCAAGGCATAGATCATGGATAAATACAGTAAAGTGCTGTTATAGTATATTTTGTATTTAGTGTAATTTAAAATGCTGTGAAATAATGATCCTGATTAACCTTTCTAAATCTACTCTGAATGCACACACACATTCACGTTCTTATGTTTCTCCCAGTAGTGACATTCTTCAGGAAAGCTTGACAGAGCAAAGCTGTCCTTGTGACGACTGACGGCATGAATCAGAAACCCGGCTAACTGCTTCTCTAGAAGCTCCACGACAGCTTTGGCGTCTCCCTTCCTCGCAGGACCTTCCATAAGCTGCTTTACGCTCTCGTCAGGCACAGGCTGAGGGTTGCTGCTGAACGAGACCACCAGGTTGGTGTCATTTCCTTGAGATAATTCGAAATAGTTCTGTCCGGCCACACACTGAAAGTTTTGTCCAGCTCTCAAGTTCTTGATTTTGCCCAAGTTGGTAATGACTCTGATGGACCAGCTCACCCAGTCGTACTTCTTCACCAGGAAGTCCAACAGTTCCCTGGACATTTCCTGAAGGTTCCCGTCTTCTTTTTCCTTCACAAGCCTCTTGATGTCCAATTCAGCTTGCTCTGGAAACGAATCCACACATTTCTCTATCATTGCCTTCATTTTCGTCTCAATTTCTTGGATTTTCGTGCTCCACTCTTGAATCTTCTCCTGCTCGGATTCCTCACCGTGAGTAAGGAAACAATATCCCAAAAGAGAGATGATTCCCAAGCACAGCAGCTCCTTCAGCCTGACGCAGAAATCTTCCAAGACTCTTCTGTTTCTAGCCTCGTATTGTTCCACAACTTCAAGGATTGGTTCCCCAAACGTGGTGTTCCCCATCACAGCATCGTAAAGCATGTAAAGGTTCTTCTCTCCTCCCGTTTTGGGAAAATGTTGCAAGAACACACGTTTTCTAACCTCTTTGTACTCGGGTTTGGCCTCCAGAATGTCTATGTATTTTCTAAACTGGTTGCATATATTTTCCTCCACAGAGAAGAATTGAGAATCCAATCGTCCCTTTTTTATCTCACAGTTGATGTCTTCTATTTGAGATGAGAGGACGTCCAATTTGCTCCTCACTACTAGAAACTGATCTTTGACATATGTGACCTCCTTGCTTTCCACATTGTCCAAAACCAGCCTCAAAACCGGTGCAGAAGCTTCAAAAAGAGGACACAGCTCCCCAACAGCACTGGCCAGCACCTCGGCTCCTCTCTCAAACATCTCCATTACGGCTTCAATGGCCTCCTTCTTCTGGGCTACAACCCGCTCTAGTGGACTGGCCATTTCTAAAAACAAACAAAAATATTAATAAAAAGATTAAAATCAGATACAAATTCTCAAACACAATGGGTCTGTTTTAATTCAAGTTGCATAATGTAAAATAAAAGTTAATTGCTCAGAAGCTATTCTTTCATAACTCAGAATACTTTTTGCTTAAGAAAACTGAACGTCTCCAAGACGCTGATGTTGTAAATAAATCTAAGAAAACCTGTCGTACTTTTCTCAGACAATACAGCCAAATATAGCATATGAGTGCATTCGGTCAGATATATTATAATAATATTTTTGCTGTAAATATGCAAGATTTTTTTTTTCTTAGAAATCTTTTAACATCTAAATAATTACACGTGTTTCCATCACAGCAAAAGCATTACGCATAGAAGCTGTCCTCACGATAGCAACTGTGCCATTAGCCTTTTCTTCCATTTTAAATCTGCATGCATGTTAACGAGAAAAATCATGTCAAACTAAGTCCTGGCACATTTTAAACCTCTAAACAATTACATTCAGAGCAGAAATAAAACGATTTGCGCTTAGAATCGTGTTACGTAGATATGGCACCATGTATGTGCCATCATCTATTCCGTAAAGGACACACCTCGAAAAGCGTTTTAAAGCGCAGTCTCCCTTATAAGTATCCTACATGCGCATCAACAATTTTCCCCCTTCAGAAAATATTTTAAACAGGTTTCTCACGTCTGGCAGGTTGAAGAGCTGCTGTAAGAATTACCTGTCCGAAATTCAGGTTTCCCTCAGGTATTGGCTCGGGGAGGATATTTGTGATGATCTGAATGAGTGTGAAATGAACAGAGAGGCAGCGCGCGCGCGCGACACAGAGGGAGTTGCGCGCACTGAGAATGCGTTAGGAAGATTTTGGTTTGGAAAGCCATTGCCAATGGCCGGAAAAATGTCTCGTTTTTTGACGTGGTTGGTTGTTCCTTGCGTTTTATTCATAGTATAACAACAGATAGAAGTGTTCTGAACTGTTTCTAGAGAGAGAGCGCGCGTAATGTTTGTTCATCAAGAGGAAAATTGCGCGCAATGCGCAACATGGAGCAGCACCAGTGGATCACAAGAAACATGCGCAGATATTTTCCACACAGGGATGGCAGGTACTTCGCACACTACTGATTTATTTGAGTACTTAACGAGTTTTATATTATATTGTCTTATATTATACTAAATTAACATTTTATACGCCATCTTATTTATGGGAAAATCTAATTAATAGCAATTCTGTGCTGAATGATCTTTTCTCCGAGCGGGTGCTGATGAAGGAGGGTCCAAATGCATTATGAAATCGTACGCGGATAAAAAGGAAGGAAAAACGAAATCACATGCATCTTTGTAAATATATGCTAATTAATTAGTGGATATACATTTATTTTCTAACAATCTACAAATAAGCGTTTGAAAATACGTCAGGTGTGACCTTGTGTCTGAATATGCGTCATGGACGGCTGACACTGCTGAACATGATGACTTATTCCCATGAGACCCAACCGAGGACAGAGGTGTTTGCATTTTAATGTTTTTTCAGTCGTACAACCTACTGTTTGGCACGTAAGAAATGAGCTATTGAAATATTTTAAAGGCCCATTGTAATACAGTACATCATATTCTGATTCAGATTATTGTACTGGGGAGACCAGAGATTATCATAAGCCGAAGTTGTTGTATTTCAGTTGAGGTTTTGAGTCTAAAAGTCTTGAGTCTGTTTTTACCCCTGTTCTTCCCATTTTTTTTTTCTTTTAATCACATAAACACTCTTAATTACAAAAATCACACAAGAATAACAAATAAAACCAAACTGACACACACATCTATCTAGCTATCTATCTATCTATCATTTTTTTTGCCAATTAATTACATTTTTCTTTTTCGTTGATTAAAATGCTAAACTATTGCAGTTTTTTTTTTTTCCATTTTGGCTGTTTTTTTTTTTTTTTCCTTTTTGTGGGTATAACTCCACCTGAAAAGCATTAACAACTTTTTCTTTCTTTCCTTCTTTCTTTCCTTCTTGCAGAATCGTGTCCTCTTCGACTTGACGTAAGAGTCTCGGCAAACGTTTCTGGCGGCTGACGTGAAATGACGCAAAACAAGAAGTCTTCTGTGATCTCACATGGGGTAAAGCAAAGCTTTTTAATGTTTATGTAGCCTACTCGTAAACGAAATAAGTGTTCAATGCAGCAGGAAAATAAGGATGAAGTAATCATTTCCATTAAACTACTTAGGTTTACTCCTGAATATTTTGGTAGAGATAGTTATTATCTGTGTGAATTATCATTGATTTGCACAATTCAAAGAGAGATTTGCACGTGGTCCAGCTAGCCCCTGCTGGTAGATTCTGTAATTACACCGTTGATTGTATGAAACATTTTCCGGTGTTGTGCCCATTTTCGACCCCCTGACAAATTACTACCTCTCTCACTGAAATCACTACCTGATTGCCTAATCTTAACCCCACCCCTAATCCTAACCCTAAACCTACCAATGCTAGGGGGTAGTAATCTGGTGGGGGTCAGAATCCGGCACAACACCAGAAAAAAGACCAGCAGACAAAAACCTCGTATAACAGTTATGAAAGTTGTAAAAATTACATGATTTAGGCCTTTTATACACTGTGTGCCATTGTAAAGACTATCCCTCACAGGCTCGTTTTCATCTGCGTTAAATTCAATATGGCGTCTAACCTGATTAAAATCTACTGTGTAGGAAAAAGTCGTTTTTGACTTTCATTAAA
Source organism: Cirrhinus mrigala (assembly GCA_036247105.1). Lineage (NCBI taxonomy): Eukaryota > Metazoa > Chordata > Actinopteri > Cypriniformes > Cyprinidae > Cirrhinus > Cirrhinus mrigala. The sequence continues at coordinate 5,950,281 of CM070022.1, forward strand.
AGTTAAACTTTTTTTTTTAACAATACCGTTTTTATTGTAGCATAGATGTTTTACCAGAGTCCATTTTTTAGATGATTTAAAAGTCTGAACTTGACTGAACTTAACTGAAAGTTTACATAAACCCTGCAGAATCTGCAAAATGTTATTTTACCAAAATAAGAGAGATCATACAAAATGCATGTTATTTTTTATTAGTACTGACCTGAATAATATATTTTACATAAAAGACATTTAGATATAGTCCACAATAGAAAATAATGGCTGAATTTATAAATATGACCCTATTCAGAAGTTTACATTGTTTACACTTGATTCTTAATACTGTGTTGTTACCTGAATTATCCACAGCTGTGTTTTTTGTTTGTTTGTTTGTTTAGTGATAGTTGTTCATGAGTCAATTGTTTGTCCTGAACAGTTAAACTACCCACTGTCATTCACAAAAATCCTTCAGGTTCTCACAAATTGTTTGGTTTTTCAGCATTTTTGTGTATTTGAACCCTTTCCAACAATGACTCTATGATTTTGAGATCCATCTTTTCACACTGAGAACAACTGAGGGACTCATATACAACTATTACATATGGTTCAAACGCTCATTGATGCTCCAGAAGGAAAAACAATCCATTTAGAGCCAGGGGTGTAAACTTTTGAACAGAATGAAGATGTGTACATTTTGACCTAAATATTTTTTTCATTTAGTACTGCCCTTTAGAAGGTACAGAAGTTACTTACATGTTTCCCAGAAGACAAAATAAGTTGAATTTACCCTGATCTTTAAATTTAAAATGTTTTCACCCCCTGGCTCTTAATGCATTGTGTTTCCTTCTGGAGCATCAGTGGGCATTTGAACCTTCTGTAATAGTTACATATGAGTCCCTCAGTTATCCTCAGTGTGAAAAGATTGATCTTAAAATCATACAGTCATTCTTGGAAAGGGTTCAAATATACAAAAATGCTGAAAAAAAAGAAACAACAGAATTTGTGGGACTTGAAGGATTTTTCTGAAGAACAGCAGGCATTTTAACTGTTCAGGACAAACAAGGGACTCATGAACAACTATCACTAAACAAAAAACACAGCTGTGGATCATTCAGGTAACAACACAGTATTAGGAATCAAGTGTATTGTAAACTTTTGATCTGGGTCATTTTTATAAATTCAACTATTGAATTTTCTCTTGTGGACTATATGTAAACATCTTTTATGTGAAATATCTTATTCTGTAAACTTTTTCACTCATTCACTAAATTAAAAATTAACATGCATTTTGTATGATACTTCTTATTTTTGTAAAATAATTAACATTTTGCAGATTCTTAAAGGTGTATGTAAAGCTTTGAGCTCAACTGTATAAGTATTTCCTGTCTGCTGCATTTGACACATAGACGCTTTAAATATACAGTACAATAACAGACTGTATGTGCATTTTTTGCACAAAATTAATGAAACACATTTAAAAATGAAATATATCCAGATTTAGTTGTCAAATAACAAAGTGATATTATATGGCAGTTTAAACTGATTATAGCTGCATAGTGCATGTTGTTTTTACATATATTAAAACTAGTAGTGTTATGCACACTATATACAATACATTAAGCAGTAGCAGTATGCTTGTGTTTATGTTTGTAGATCTAAAGGCTGAACTGAATTTATGATCTTTTACCGCCATCTGGTGGCAGAAGAATATCTAACAAGAAAAAAGTCCCACAGCTACTGTACATTGTTTACATCAACAATGTGTAAGCTTTTTACGTACATTTATATTCTAAATATATCTTTAAATGAAATCTTATACATAGATAGATAGATAGATATATAGATACATAGACAGATGATTAGTTATTTATTGTATTAAAGATACAGTATGAATTTTAGTGGTTGTAAGTCAAAACAACTTGTAGTTATTTTCATTCCTTGTACTTTATTGAAAAATGTAACAATATTGTACAGTGTTATAAGTGCAACAGCATTCCAAAGACTTGAGTTTAAAAAGAAAATATTTTAATTATGATTAGGAAGGTAACGTGTTCCAATCTTTGACATTCAAAAACTACATCAACACAGAATTTAGGAACATTTATGTATATTCCAGTGCTTTATGGATGGATAAACAAACGTGAAACAAACACGATTATCTAGATGAACTTCTTCTGTGTCAAACTAAATATGCAGCACTGTACATTGTGCCAAAAAAGTAACCTTCAATTTAGATGTCACCTCTTATATTAAAATATATGCTCTGATAATCTGTTCTAATGGTACTAAAAAAAATTAAGACAGACAGGATACAATTAAATGCACACTTTCACTAAAGTGCCAAAAAGATGCATAAACATGAAAACATGAAATTATGCACAGACTACATTATATGCTCTTTATTTTGCAATGTTTATAGATAGAGAGATAGCTAGATAGATTAATATTATATCTATATTTTATATTTGTATATACTTTGTATTTATTCAGGAAACAAGTTGTTCATGTAGTCTTGAAAAACGATTTTCAAGGTGACACTGCTTATGAATGCTTATGAACTTTAATAATATTTATATAACCACAACCAGCATTCTGTAGATTAGTGTGAAATATTTTGGTCATGTAGTGTTAAACTGAGGCAAGGCATGAAGAAATGTGATTGTGTGTTTAAAAAACAAGAACTAGACTACAGGAAATGAGTGTGTACACTTCAGCATGACCTGCGGTCATCGGGAAGATAAAGCTGCAGGTCGATGAAGTCTATTAGAGCAAGAGGAAAAGGCTAAGCACGAAGGCAATAAAGAGCGTCGGTTGTCGAGAAAGCTTTCACGATCACTTGCATCTCCTCAGCACCTCCTGCATTTTCTCCTGCACATTCTTCATATTCTCCTCCCACTCTTCGTTTCGTGATTCCAAGTCATCCCCCAGGATGCCGTAGTAGCCCATCAGAGCGATGAAACCGATGCAGAACAGGTATGCGAGTCGGGTGCAGAGGTTTTCCATGACACGCTGGTCGCCCTGCGAATGCTTCATGTAGACGTCCAGGATGGGCTGGCTGAAGAGCTTGCGCTTCCCCATCACGCCGTCGTAAAGCGTGTACATGTTCTGGTCATCTTTATCATTGATGAAACTCTCCACGAAATCATCTTTCTTGCGTTGCACGTGCTCCGGTTTGGCCTCCACGATCTCCATGAATTTGCGGAACTGATTGCGAATGTTTTCTTCCACCTCGTGGTACTGTTTGTCCAGCGTTTCCTTCCTGATTTGCAGCAGGGCTTGACGGTTCTGCTGTGAAATCTCGTCCAGGGCTCGATTCACGCTGCCGAACTCGCGTTTGAGTTTCTGAATGTCTTCATCGTCCACGTGGTGGAGCACCACCCGGATGAGAGAACCAGCCACGCCGAAGATGGGATTGACCACCGCTGCTGCAGACGAGATTGTGGCCACACATTCAAGAACCTTTACTAGACCCCTCTTCAGCTTCTCTGGGTCATCAAATATCTCATTGTCAGCCATTGTGTCCGAAGGAAGATTGGATTACAGTCTTATCGTTTAGTTCACCTGAAGAAGGAAACAGATCACAATCTTAAAATTATTCTATCATTCTATCAAAAATACATATTTACAATGCATCACTGTTACACAAACATTCCGGGTTCAATCAGGGTTACTGAAGTTAACTAAAACTGAAACTAAATAAAAAAAATAAATAAATAAAATAATAATAATAATAAGTACTTAAATGAAATAAAATATATTTTTATTTGAGCTAGCTTTAATTTTAATTTAGTTTAACTTGGTGTAATAAAATAACTAAAATCTGAAATAAAAATGAATAAAGACTATATAGACAAAAAAAATGTCAAAAACACAAAATGACTAAAACTTTAATTTAAATAAATCTGAATACTGAAACTAAATCTAAAACCATTAAAAGTGACTTATTTGAAATAAAATGAATGTAAACTGAAATATAATAAAATTATTTTCATTTGAGATAGTTTTAATTTTAATTTAGTTTAACTTGGTGTAATAAAACAACTAAAATCTGAAATAAAAGTGAATAAAGACTATAGACAAAAAAATAAATAAATAAAAATGACCAAAACAATAATTTGAATACCGAAACTAAATCCAAAAATATAAAAAAATTACTTTCTTGAAACAAAATAAATATTAACTGCAATTTAATATATTTTATTTTTTTCATTTGAGCTAGTTCATCATTTTAATTTAGTTTAACATGGTGTAATAAAATAACTAAAATCTGAAATAAAAATGAATAAAGACTATATAGGCAAAAAACTGAAAATGACAAAAACAAAAATGTGAAAACTAAAACTAAATCTAAAACTATCAAAAATGACTTTCTTGAAATAAAATAAACAACTGCTATTTAATAAAATGTATATATATTTTTTTATTTTAGCTAGTTCATAATTTTAATTTAGTTTAACTTGGTGTAATAAAATAACTAAAATCTGAAATAAAAAAATGAATAAATACTATGCAGACAAAAAACAAAAACAAAACTAAAAACTAAACTAAAAAAAAAAACAAAAAAAAAAAAAACAACTAAATCTAATTCATCTAAATTAATTTGAAAACCAAAAATATAAAAATAAAAACTAATTCAAAATATTAATAACATGTATATTAAACTAAAACTAGTATTAATAAAATATTAATAAAATCTATAATAGTATCTCAATAATACTAAGATAACACAGGGTTCATTACAGGTTAAGCTTAATCAGCATTTGTGTCATGATGTTGATTATCACAAGAATGATTTTGTTCCTTGTTTTCTTAAAAAAAAAAAAAAAAAAAAAAGAAAAAGGCTACAGACAAGCACTTATAATGAAGTGAATGAGGTCCATTTTTGGAGTATTTAAAAGCAGCAAAAAAAAAAAAATCAAGCTTTTTATTTAGCTCTTACATGAATTCTATATAAATCATTCATATTGTAAATGTTAATTTTTTAAGCATTTTTTTTTCATGATGACTAAGCAGTAAAAAAAAAAAGGATATAACTTTACACTAAAATTATGCTAACATGCATGTTGTTAAGCCTTGCAGCTATACTTTAAAAACAGTGAGTATATACTGTGAATGTTTAAAGATTGCCCTCATACACTTCCATCGTACGCTAAATGCCTCAATGTAACCCAGAAAGAAAGAAGTGGAAGTTTCAATCGGCATAATGCCATAAATGCTGTTGATTGAGCTTAACTCATACTGAACCTGGTATTCTTCTTTAAATATATTTTTCAGATTAGACTGACCAACCACAGCATTCTGCCTCTGAAACGTTGAAGAGTTTGCATTTAATGCAAATCAATGCCATTTCCATATTCACTTGCATTCTGCAATCAGTCTTTAGTGTGTTCACATCATGAACCAACTTGGCAGAAATCACATTTGCTCATATAAAATGAAAAATAAAGAGACTGCAATAATATTGAGAGAAAAAATAGATTCATTTATTGTGCAAACAAATAGAGATGTTCCACAAAACATAAAACATAAGCAAACAATTATATAATAATTTCTAATAACGTATAACTCACATCAAAGGCTCATATGATATTGGAAATATCTTTTCACAATATATTCAGTCAAAATAATGACCAAACATGCTTAATATATTTAAATTAAAAAAAAAAATGCGATATACAGTATTAAGAGCTTTGTAGTACATTGGTATTGCGTTGAAAAGTCCATTGGCAAGCAGGAAAAAAAAAATTACCCATTTTCCACCCCACACGATTTATTTAAACTTCCTATTTCAAGATTGCTCGCGACATTTAAACTTTCAGCATATGAAATGAATTATCTCAGCAATCGTTCAGTGCAATGTTCCTACTTTAGTTTTCCTCAGTGCATTGGTCCAGAACTTCTTGCATCTTGGCTTGAATTTCAATAACCCTCGGGCCCCATTTGTCTCTCACTTCATCCTCGTCATCTTCACTGGCGGCGTAGTAGGCCATCAGCGCCATTAGGCCGATGTAGAACAGGTGGGCGATGTGAGAGCAGCGGGCCTCCATCACTTTTTTGTTTTTCTGGCAGTTCTCCAGGTAAACCTGCAGGATTGGCTTCCCAAACATTGTGGCACCTTTCACACCGCGGTAATACGTATCTAAGCTCATGTCCTGTCCATCCCTCTCGTAGGTCTTCACAAACTCATTCACGTGACGATCCGAGTTCTTAGGGTCCAGTTTTACTCTTTCCACCATGGTGTTGAAAGCGTTGTACTGATGCTTGATGATTTCCTCGTGCTTACCGTAGTTCTCGTTGATTTCGTCGATTCGGATCTGTCGCAGGGTCTGCTTGTTCTTCTCTGAGATGGTTTCCAGTTTCTCATGGATCTGTTTGAAGTCCTTTGCCATCTCATTGTCCTCCTCCTCCACGAGGCCTTTCCTGACCACCCCGACTACTGAAGTCACAATCCCAAAAAGGGGATCTATGCTGGAGGCGAAGGAAGAGATCTTCTCCACATAGCACAGCACTTTGGCCGCAGTCGCTTTGATCTGCTGTTTTTCTGCCATAGATGGGTCTGAATCTTGGACTTTGGTTCTTCTAGGCTTTCAGTCTTGGCTGATTCTGAAATGAAAGGAAAACATGTTCTTATTAACGAATCTTATGAATACAGCACAGACCATAATGATACTTTAACACTTCGGTGCTGAACAACATTTAAGTTTAAAACTGGCATGCTTCCTTGAGAACAATTTTCATTGAGAAATTGACAGTACACTTCACAAATATGGCAGGCAACACACAATTAAACAATGAAATAGTATTTTCTTGTGCAATCTACTGCAAAAATCCTTATTTAATTTGAGATAAATCATGTTTTATAATGTAGATGCTAAGCATCCTTCAGGATTGCATGTAGACATTACAGAAATAGCAATTCCACAATGCAATTGACTATTTTGACGCTGAACTTTCAGTGTCTAAATAGAGAAATGCATTGTGGAATTGCTTTTTCTGTTTGAGTATAAATTTAAACTGATACATCATATCGAGTATAAATTTATATTTTAAATTTAAATGCAAACTTTCATTTCAATTAGTGCTACATTATAAAACAGTTCCATGCAATTCAAAACAATTAAAATTTACATAATACACTGCCAGTTACCAGAAGATTTTTTATTTTATTTTTATTTTTATATATATAAATCTTTTCTGCTCACCAAGCCTGTGTTTATTTGATCCAAAATACAGCAAAAAGCAGTAATGTTGTGAAATATGTTTACTATTTAAAATAACTGCTTTCTATATGAATGTTTCAAAATGTAATTTATTCCTATAAATATATAAGCCAAATTTTCAGGATCACTACTCAAGTCCTCAGTTTCACATTATCCTTTAGAAATCATTCTAATATGCTGGTTTGCTGTTCAAGAAACATTTTTTATTATTATTAGTATCAATATTTAAAACAGTTGAGTACATTTTTTTAAGGATTCTTTGATGAATAGAAAGATCCAAAATAAAAAGCTTTTGTAACGTTATTCACAATACCATTCAAAAGCTTGGAGTCAGTATAATGTTTTTTTGTGAAAGAAATTTTAGAAATTAATATTTTTGTTTACCAAGGATGCTTTAAATTGATCAAAAGTGATGATAAAGACATGTATAATGTTACAAAAGATTTCTTTTTCAGATAAATGCTGTTCTTCTTAACTTTCTATTCATCAAAGAAACCTTTTCAACATAATAATAATAAATTGTTTTTTAAACAGAAAATCAGAATATTAGAATGATTTCTGTAGGATCATGTGACTGGAGTAATGATGCCAAAAAATCAGCTTTGAAATCACAGAAATAAATTCAATTTTAAAATACATTTAAATAGAAAACAGTTATTTTAAATAGTAAAAATATTTCAAAATTTTACTGTTCTTGCTGTACTTCAGATCAAATAAGTGCAGGAATGGTGAGCAGAAGAGACTTCATTAAAAACCTTACCGCTCAAAAACCTTTGACTGGTGGTGTATTTGCACACCTTTTTGTTTTTGCATATTAGAGTATCATGCTGTTAACTTAGCAACATACTAAACGTCAGTCTCTTTTGGAATCAATTGTGAGTCACTTGTGTGGTTTTGAGTCGCCTATGTAGAGCTTCCCAAATCCCTCACTCATGAGGTTCAATGACTGTTAGATTCTACTTTGAAAGACAGCTGTAGGTTTTCTAATAGGACTGTATTTTCTTTCTTGGAGCGCAAAAGGTTGCTGTCCAGTTCTGAATCTGCGCTGTCCTGAGTGGTAGTTTTCAACTGTATCTTTTTACCTAATAGATATGAAACTATTACTAACTACTTTTAAACTATACAAATTTGTATACTGTAAAATATTTAAACCTATGTACAGCGTTTCATCTTATTTTCAAGTTTTTGTGCTGTCAGAATTGAAGTTAACAGGAAGTATTGACTCAAATTCTCAGAAAACGACAGATTATTTAATAGTAAACCGGTTTGCACAGGAAAACAAACAAAACTAGTAATTCTACAACTAAAACAATGCACCTGATAAGCACGTTGAGCTTGACATACCCATTTAACCACATGGCATAATGAATGATGTCATACGTGTGGTTTTACTCAAGTTTTCCTTACTATAAACAAAAATATAATCTAAATGCAAGAGTTTGTTCTATAACATTCAGTTTATCTTTGTCGGTTGGGTAAAATAGGTTTCTAGGCTGAATGAATGAGTAAACAGGATGTCTTGTAAACAGGCTAACGCAATTAGCTCAAGAGGGAGGTTACACAAATAGCATTGTTCAGTAACAAAAAGCAGCGATTATATTTCATAACCATGTCACAGGATGCATGTTTAGTAAACCCGAGAAGCAGGAGAATGTTCTAAGCTACGGATCTTACCTGTAAATGCGTCTGTAGCTGCTCAGTTCCTAATGGTGCTGCTGCTGTTTTGTACAAGCAGCCACCATTTCACTGTCCGGTCTGAGAAACAGCCCCTCCCCTCTTTGTCATATAAGGGTAGGGTGTGGGAGTGACTCATAGCAAAGCAACGCTGATTGGTTTAGGAGGGAAAAAAGTATGCAGCTTTTCTGCAATCCCCTTTCTGAAGAACGCACACACACCCTGGATGGAAAATGGCTGCAATGCATTTTGCAAAGTTCAGTTATGGATCTTGTCACTTGCAGACAAGCATGAATAACTAGGGCGAGCAGATGAGTAAATTAGAGATCATTTGGTTTGTCTGTTTTAAAAAGAGGAAATTCTGATTTTGACTAGTCTAATATTAATGCATGAGTCAAAAAAATATAGTACGTATATGTGGGGAAAAAAAAAAAAAAAAAAGATTTATGGGCCTCAGATATCAAACACTGTGTATAGATTGTAAAACTATTTTTACAGTCAATTAAAAGCAACAATTACATAAGAAGGTTTTATTCATTCCTCTCGTACTTCATGAATGAGACAGTGAGTGTGTAAAAATTTAGGAAGCAGGTATATCCTGTTGTGGCTTTTCTGGTTAAGTGAGAAAAACCCAGTGAAATATAAACAAAGAAAGAATATACGGTGAAAGGAGAGGCTGTCGGGCAACTGTGCATGTCAGCTGCCATTTAAACAGCTGTAAGAGAGTCAAGTTCATGACAGATGCGTGGTGTGAGCTGCTTTGTGTGGGTTCGTTGTGTGGGTAAATAGAGTGGCGGCAGATTTCTTTCAATAGCTAACAAAATAATATGCATTGTATGCTTGGAGGAAAAGGTCTCATTTTTACTTTGTTTAATAGAGAATGTCACCTGTAATCAGTTAAGACAGGAAAATGAACTCTTACGTTGCAGGACGTCCCAAATGGAGATCTTGCTTTGTTTTCTTTCCAAGTGCCTGGCAGAACAGAGAAAAAAAGGAAAGAACTTTTAGTGAAGTCAAAGACTTTTCGCGAAGCATATCTACACTTTTCTTACTAAGATTTTTTTGTCTTGTTTCCAACCAAAATATCTAAAAATTCTTAAATCAAGAAGGATTTTCTAGACAAGCAAAAATGATTGTCTTGTTTTCAGAAAAAACAAGTCACAATTAAGTGAGTTTTGGCTTGAAACAAGCAAAATGATCTGCCAATGGGGTAAGCAAAATAATCTTATTTCAAGCAGAAAACAACATTATTTTGCTTACCCCACTGGCAGATTATTTTACTTGTTTCACGCAAAAACTCACTTAATTTTGACTTGTTTTCAGAAAAAAACAAACCTTTTTTTACACTGTAAAAAAAGGCTCGTCTTACTTATCATTTTTGTCTTGTTTCTGGTCAAAATATCTAAAAATTCTTAAATTAAGATGCATTTACTAGATAAGCAAAACAACATTAGATATTTAGTCTTGTTTCCAGTGGTAAAAAAACTAAATTAAGTTAATGTTGCTTAAAATAAGTACAATTATCTGCCAGTGGGGTAAGTAAAATACTCTTGTTTTAAGAATATTTTACTTACCCAACTGGCAGATAATTTTACTTGTTTTCAGGGGGAAAAAAAAAATCTAAATTAAGTTCATTTTGCTTAAAGCAAGACTAAACAGCTAATGTTATTTTGCTTATCTAGTAAATACATCTTGATTTAAGAATTTTTTTTTTTATATTTTGACTAGAAACAAGACACAAACACAAAGTAAGATAAGCCTTTTTTTTGCAGTGTATCTGTTGAAATTGTAAGAATGACTAGCGATTATCTAGGTAGTATTAGTTATAAAGTTTCGCACCAAATGCTATTATTTTTCAGAAAAGTTGTGCATTTTTTTTTTTGTACTTTTCCTTTTGGTCGAGAACAGTAAGCAGTAAACAGTGACACATCAGCAAATTATCAATGTTTTTTGATGTCAAAGTACATTCTGGCTTATTAAATTATATATGACTTTTCATCGGAATATTATGGCATAATTATAATATGGCTAAACAATATTGCCATAAAAATATATTAGTTATAGGTAATTTTTTGGTAAAACTCAAAAAACACTTTCAGGATGGCAACAGGCTAGTATTATGGAAACTGGAAGCCCCATATCCACCTTTGAGCAATCTCAGCTTTGTATCTCACAATTTTGACTGACACAGAAAAATGTGAAGAAAACTAATATTTACTGAAAAAGGTTTTTTGTGTGTGTGTGTGTGTGTGAGACGTAAAAAGCTCTATTACTAAAACAAGATACCGTATCAGTTCAACAGGTTATCAAAGTTTTTATATCACTTCATGGCCCAATAAAGATATATGTGACCCTGGACCACAAAACCCATCAGAATGGCATTACAACTAAACATTTTTTTGAGGATGCAGCAAGTCTGAACTACAACTTCTTAAATTAAACAGTGACACATCCACGTATTATGAATGTCTACAAATATCTACAAATTGTAAAATCAAGGAGGATTTTCTAGACAAGCAAAGATTATTGTCTTGTTTTCAGAAGAAACAAGTCAAAATTAAGTGAGTTTTCGCTTGAAACAAGCAAAATAATCTTATTTCAAGCAGAAAACAAGATACTTGTTTTTTCTGAAAACAAGACAATAATTTTTGCTTGTCTAGAAAATCCTTCTTGATTTTAGAATTTTTAGATATTTTGGCTGGAAACAAGACAAAAAAATCTAAGTAAGAAAAGCATTTTCTGCAGTGTGTATTTTTGGCTATTACTACAAATACACCCCAGCAACTGAAGTCTGGTTTTGTGGACCAGGGTCACATATCTGTTTAAAAGAATGGCATTACAACTAAACATAAACAGTATGATTTTTTTTTTGTTTTTTTTTGTTTTTGAGGATGCGGCAAGTCTGAACTTCTTAAATTAAAGTGACACATCCACGTATTATGAATGTTTTTTTGATGCCCGTACATTATAAAACGATATGATTTCAGAGGAATATTATGTCATAATTCTTCAGAAGTGAAGTTATTGTACAGTACCTATAAACATATAAAAGTTAATTTATGTTAAATCTTAAAAAGCACTTTCTTTTTAACAGGCCAGCACTGACTTCACTGCAAAAAATGCTTTTCTTACTTAGATTTTTGTCTTGTTTCCAGCCAAAATATCTACAAATTGTAAAATCAAGGAGGATTTTCTAGACAAGCGAAAATTATTGTCTTGTTTTCAGAAGAAACAAGTCAAAATTAAGTGAGTTTTTGCTTGAAACAAGCAAAATAATCTTATTTCAAGCAGAAAACAAGATTATTTTCTTGATGTTTTTTCTGAAAACAAGACAATAATTTTTGCTTGTCTAGAAAATCCTTCTTGATTTTAGAATTTTTAGATATTTTGGCTGGAAACAAGACAAAAAAATCTAAGTAAGAAAAGCATTTTCTGCAGTGTGTATTTTTGGCTATTACTACAAATACACCCCAGCAACTGAAGTCTGGTTTTGTGGACCAGGGTCACATATCTGTTTAAAAGAATGGCATTACAACTAAACATAAACAGCATGATTTTTTTTTTTTTTTTGAGGATGCAGCAAGTCTGAACTACAACTTCTTAAATTAATCAGTGACACATCCACGTATTATGAATGTTTTTTTGATGCCCGTACATTATAAAACGATACGATTTCAGAGGAATATTATGTCATAATTCTTCAGAAGTGAAGCTCTTGTACAGTACCTATAAACATATAAAAATTGATTTATGTTAAATCTTAAAAAGCACTTTCTTTTTAACAGGCCAGCACTGACTTCACTGCAAAAAATGCTTTTCTTACTTAGATTTTGTCTTGTTTCCAGCCAAAATATCTACAAATTGTAAAATCAAGGAGGATTTTCTAGACAAGCGAAAATTATTGTCTTGTTTTCAGAAGAAACAAGTCAAAATTAAGTGAGTTTTTGCTTGAAACAAGCAAAATAATCTTATTTCAAGCAGAAAACAAGATTATTTTACTTGTTTTTTCTGAAAACAAGACAATAATTTTTGCTTGTCTAGAAAATTCTTCTTGATTTTAGAATTTTTAAATATTTTGGCTGGAAACAAGACAAAAAAATCTAAGTAAGAAAAGCATTTTCTGTAGTGTGTATTTTTGGCTATTACTACAAATACACCCCAGCAACTGAAGTCTGGTTTTGTGGACCAGGGTCACACATCTGTCTAAAAGAATGGCATTACAACTAAACATAAACAGTATGATTTATTTTTTTTATTTTTTTATTTTTTTTGAGGATGCGGCAAGTCTGAACTTCTTAAATTAAAGTGACACATCCACGTATTATGAATGTTTTTTTGATGCCCGTACATTATAAAACGATACGACTTCAGAGGAATATTATGTCATAATTCTTCAGAAGTGAAGCTATTGTACAGTACCTATAAACATATAAAAGTTAATTTATGTTAAATCTTAAAAAGCACTTTCTTTTTAACAGGCCAGCACTGACTTCACTGCAAAAAATGCTTTTCTTACTTAGATTTTTTGTCTTGTTTCCAGCCAAAATATCTACAAATTGTAAAATCAAGAAGGATTTTCTAGACAAGCGAAAATTATTGTCTTGTTTTCAGAAGAAACAAGTCAAAATTAAGTGAGTTTTTGCTTGAAACAAGCAAAATAATCTGCCAGTGGGGTAAGCAAAATCTTGTTTTCTGCTTGAAATAAGATTATTTTGCTTATTTGATGTCTTTTTTCTGAAAACAAGACAATCATTTTTGCTTGTCTAGAAAATCCTTCTTGACTTTAGAATTTTTAGATATTTTGGCTGGAAACAAGACAAAAAATCTAATTAAGAAAATAATTTTTTGCAGTGTTCTGTATGAAGTTTTGTTAAATTCATGCACTCGCTTGAACAATTATCCTCAACCAGGGAGGTTTAACATTTACACTTGTGAATGGGATGAAATTTCATAGTAGTTCTGTTCTAATAGTTCTAGTTTATGAAAGAAGAGGGTGTGAATTAAACTTCACACAACAATTATGTCTTGCAATGTGATAGTAGCTATAATATAGCTGCCTTTAGGGGTTAAAACTCATTGAGTGTCTAACTTTTGGTTATGATAGGACTGTACTGAGAGCTTGGAGAACCAATCTATAAGCAAAAGTAAAAGGGTTGCAACTCTAAATGAACGAATGAGTGCACATGTTTATCCTCATTTTCTCATAGACCCAGACCCTTGTTCCTGATCCATCCAGAGGGGGCAGTAATTTACATTTTCAGATTTCTGATAAAAATGGAAGACAGTGCCAAAGTAAAAGGGTGTTATTGACTCTGATGCCCCCAACAGGACTAAAATTTAACCCTTTAAATGCTGGATGGTTTTAGGATTTGAAGTTTAAAGTTGGACCTACATCCTCCATTCTTTTGTTCTTTCAGTATTTAAACTCTTTTAGGATACCTCTATGTTTTATCTTAAGTTAAAAAAATATATATGATTAGGTTCATTTATAACTAAATTACTCACTTGTGCACATATAATGTAACTTCCCTCCATTTTCAACAGGAATGAGACATAAAATCGAAAGGTGAATCATTACTGATTAATATGAGGATAACTGAAAGGGTTAACAGTTCATCTGCACCAACACCAGACCACCAGCAAAATGTTGTTATAGTTTTATAGTCTATATAGTTTTATATAGATTGATAAATAATCAAAAGCTGTGCTTTGCAATAACTAGTCCATATCAAAACTTAAACGAGGGCCCTTTTAAGAGACTAATCAGAGACTAGTCTATACTATACACTTAACTAGTCCCATACTCTTTGCTTAACTAGAAAAGCAGTTCAGTGAGAGTGTTACACTCACTTAGTTCAGACCAGAATCTGATCTCTTAAGGTTTCTTCAAGTCAGCAATACTTAACATAACTTTGATTATTAATTACTTAACTGTAAAGATAATTATTTTCCCTCCAGTTTTATTTGAAAACAGTTATACATGCTTGAATACAGTGATAAGCAACACAGTGTCGAGTGAGTCAGGAAGTAGCCCGTCCCAACAGCATTCACTACTTTAAGGAGCGGCCATCTTTAAAGCTCTCTAACAGTTCACTCTGAGAAGCTAATTTGTCAAAATAATCTTGCAAAATCACAGAAATACGCAGTAATATATATAATTTACATGCTTATAGCACATTTAAGTGTGTTTTATTCATCAAGCACCATTATTAACATGCTTCCTCTCTTTCTTTTGCACAGCATTGCCTGTATGTCAAATTGGCCACTTCCCTTGGACAGGCAGCCAAGTGATCAAGACACAACAACTGCAGAGCATCTTTATCAAGCCAAAACACAACAATACAACATCTTCCTGAGTTTTCCCCACCAGTGTGAGTATTTTAAAGAGTCTGAAGCCCATTTGGAGTAGCTCACTTTAGCCAGCTGCTGTCTGCCTTGTTATAGCTCCCCCTAGCAGCTCCCTCCATATTTCCTTGTTATGCTAGCCATGATATCTATTCTCACCCTATACAGACACCATGCTAAGGCCTGTAAAAATCCATATACTGGCATGCATTAGGACCAATGTACATCCTAATGAGCCCATCCATCCATTAGTGGCCTGGCCATTGGAGAACATAGCTCCTCTTACCTCTTCAGATTGCTACCTTCTTCTCTAAAGTCCCAATCCCGACTGTACTTCTTCTTCCCAGCAAACACTGCAAAAGAGGCTCTTCCATTTTAGCTCAATATGGAGGGGTGTTCAAATTGGACTATACCATTTAAACTGGTGTACAGATGGCCCTGGAGCCTCAAAAAGGGCCCTTTGGCCACCCTATAATGCAAGTCTCCACTAGCACCATTGCAGAGGCATATATGAACCCTTATTGACCAGCCCCCTCCTCAAGCCACAGATGACCTCCCCCAATGACATTCAAATATTTCAGGCTTCCAACAGTCAGATAGTCTATACAGAGAGCCGACTGTCACTTCTGGAGGCAGCTGAGGGCGCAGACAATCTCCAAACAGGCCAGCTGCCAAGTTCTGCCATTGGTTACAGTTGGTGGAAGCTATTCATAAAGGACTTTTTATTAAAATAAATCTTTAAATAATTAATTAAAGGTTAGAATGAACCAAATGTATTCAAATGGGGGACTGAAATATGAGCCATCTATTGCATATGCTGGCACAAAGTTAAGAAGGACACCTTTCCAATGGTGCCAATGTGTTTCCAAATAGGACACCTATTTCTACTAAAAAAGCTATAATGAGCCTTAGCAGTGGAATTAAACATATATTTTAAAGTACATTGATCAACAGGTGTATACGTATGGATTCGAGTCCAACCAGTGTTTAATCATTGTTTAATAACAATATGAAATTTCTCTTTATCATCACTTCTGATGGTAGACATTCCCAAGCTACTGTTCCTTTAAACACAACAAATATGCTCTAAAATGAGCTGTTTAATTATCTTTTTAATGCATGAATCAGCATACAATAACAATAACCATCCAATAAAATGAGAAAGTATACACAACCAGTTGAATTTCTGGGGATTATGCATCGTATTGTGCTGTAACTTGTAAGTACTGTACTATGCATTTGTTCTAGACATACAGACAGACAAATGCAGGTGGTTTTGTCTGCAAAATGGTGCAAACACTGGATATTTGTTTTAATTGTGAAGGCTAGAATATTGTGACCTCTCAAAATAAAATTTCTGCTAAAACTAAAAATAACTCCAGCAGAAGTAAACAACTGTGAGTGCACAAAGGTGTGAAGTCACAGGATGAGTATGCAAGGTCACAGCTGTTAGAAAAAAAGACATCTGGGTATTAAAAGGCATATGTATATGCTTACACACATTTTTTTTTTCTGTGTCCCACATTTAATATAATATTTGCATATTTATCTGCTAATTAATATAGTTTATAAATAGACAGTTTGAGTTATGTTAAAAACAGAGACTGATTGTGCTATAATTCTAGTCCAGTAGCAGTGGTTTGTATTTGAAATAAATTTTGTGCACACATCATTTGTGGTAAGCATGCATGTACTGCTTTAAAATCATGATTATTACATCACAACTTTAATGTATGATGTTTAACATATGAAAGACATTTCAATTCAAAAGAGCAAATAAAAGGCTCTGACTAACGTGTAGTCATTCTCACAATTTAGTCAAATTTAAATCCATACCTACACATTGTCTCCTGTTGTGCATTCTTTTGTGAGTCTAAAAGAAGTACATTAGTAAGTCTTACAACCCTTCCAATCTGCTTAGCCATGAAATTTATAATTTTTTTTAGCGCGTAAAGCCTTGTATGGGTTTTATATGTCAAATAAAACAAAAGAACCTGTAAATTGACGACACATGTTCGGATGGTGGTAGTCCAGTGATAGTGATTTTACCCCGTTCCTGGTTTTTAACTGGGTAAACTGGTGTGGTTACAACACTCATTGGTGCAGTAGCGGTGTGCACTTTAGCTTTACGCATGCTTAGAAACAAAACCGAATGCACTAAATAATAAAAACGCTTACCGGCGTCGCGCAAAAACTGAAGGGAAAATGTCAGGTGCGCCAAACCAAGCCAGATAGTCGCGGTGGGATGTTTTGATGAAACTGCAATAATTGGGAACATCTACAATGCTATTAAGTCATTTTAATATTTAAAACGTGTAAATGTCAGGGTGAACACTATCCAACATCCGAGTTTAGGGTTATTTTTAGACAGGCATCCGTTAACCGCCCGACGCCATGTGTTGTTATCCCAAACAAACTATAGAGCGCTGTCAATACAGGCCTGGGTAACAGCTAACTACTCTAATGCGAAACTGTCTGGAAATGATTGTTGATTCTGATATGACGCCAAAAATTAAGACAACATACAAAGGTACGATAAAAACATAAATGTCAGACCGGGACTCATAGACAGGCTTGTTGTTCATAGATTGCTTTCAGAGATTTTACTTCGTGTTGCGTCCGTCAATCATTTTGATGAACCTGAGCGTAGCAATAGCCTACTAAAATTTAATGCACATAAATGTGTACCTACCATATTTTGGGAACAAATTTGTACCCATAAGTGAGAAAACCTGACAAAACCTCCCTTTAGGGACGTCCTCATTTGTAAAAAATGGCATAAAATGTTCTAGAATATTCTGTAATAGTGTCTTTACTCTATAATATTTATATAATGAATATATAGTGAATACACCTATTTGTATAATATATACAAACATTAATCAGTCAGACATTAATTAAACCATACACTTAAATGGAATAAAATGACCTACCTCAACTCCAGGCAAGTCACTAGATTTAAAATAGTTTGCATGAAAGATTATTTTCCTGCTTACATCTTAAATTAAGAGTAAAATGAAGTATATCTACATACTAACATTCAATATTGTGTGTTTTTTTATTAGCTGTTTATGAGTTGTTTCTTTGTTTTGTAGATTTTGGGTTTTCATTTAATGGAACTTACTACAGAATGTGCAATAATATTTTAACAATTCAAAAACAATTTATTAATCCTTTATATTAGTTTTGAAAATATTGAAAATTTGAAAATTTCTATTCAACACCAGATTACAGGAATAATCATAGAGGTGAGTAAAATGTATCTCTGTATAATACTGTCAATATAATGCTGAGTTAAAATGTCACTTGAAATGTACTGTAAAATGCCAAATAAAGCCTGTTCCACCTTATGCGCAGTTATCATCTTTACCTATATTGAATGTGTCCAAGTTAATCTGGTTGTGATTACACAATATAACCACACTGATATGAAAAAATCACATACAGATTGCCATATTGTTGGTTGTAAATGTAACATTATTAATTATCCCACATATGAGAAGTGTATATGTGTTGATGCCTGTTCCATCAAAACCCTTGGTGTTCTGTCTTTTGGCAATATTACATAGAAACTGGAGTAATAATGTTTTTGTGGTATTTAAGAAAAAAGTATATTATATCCTACTTTTCATGACTGCACCATAACTGTAATGGAAAAAGATCAAGAAACATTTGACTTCCCATGATATATATCCCATTCAGTGCTTTTGAGGCTGAATGTAATAACCATTACTCAAACAGAGTAGAAGGCCTTTAGACTTCTTCAGCACTCACTCATACAGTATAATAATACACTTCAGGCATGTGACATATTTGGAAAATTCCAGACGGATCATGGGAGTTCTCTCTGTGTTGGGTACTGTCCATGGTGCTGTAGGATTTCTGTGACTTCCATCTTTTTCTCTTGGATTTGTATTAGTAGGGATGTACAGTAGATCATGTAGTTTGTTTTTCTTTATATTTGTTAGATTACTTAACAAGTTACAGTTTGATTATGTTATCCTCACACAAGATTCACTGAAAAATTAAATGAACCAACCTGCAGTGAAAAGCCATCTTTGTCAAGTACTCACCAACATACACAAGTGCAAAGCTCATGTATGCACGGACATGTTTTACTGTATTTTCTAGCATTCTATTATATCATAAGCACAATAAAATGTTTAAACGGACAAAACATTTTCAATGCAACAATGGAAAAGTGAAGAACAAAACATCTTGAACTTAATCTTTGACGAAACTTAGTGAACAAAACAGTGTCCACGAACTCTGAGCTCTTCACAAAATTAATTAAATTGATTTCAGATAATATCAGGACGAACAAATTTTTGTAGCATAAGTTGAATTTTGATTTTTAATGCGCGACTTAAGTTAGCTTTCATCTTACGCTTCTTAGTGTTCTTCAATAAACTTTAAACTTTGTCTTAAAGTTTCGTCCTGTTTCTCCGGGACCTGAATAAAAAGAAAAAGCAATTTTAAGTGAATAAATCCAATAGCACACTAAGCTAAAAGTGTTTTCATGGTACTAAGGCGCCAACTTGAAGCATATCAACTCGAACTCCTCTTCGTGTAATGAACACGGGTTTTGGTTTTGGTTAGTAGGTTACGTGCTCCGTGTTTATAACCAACAGCTGTGATTCATTCCATATGTCGTTTTATTAGCAGCAGTATTCAAACAAACAACCTGAATCTTATATTTCTGCGATCTCGTCGTTTCAATGGTGTATTTCTTACTTCTCTCTTCTTCCGTTGATCAGAGGCATAAAGTGTTACGTCCACAAGACAGCGCCTCCAAGTGGAGAACACTGTACTGTACGGTCGACGAGCAGAAAGAATCACTCATTTGGATATTTTAAACTTCTGTTGTAAATTAAAAGACACGAATGTGAATGGTTAAAGTTGATTATATTTACGTCAGATGTAGATAGATATTCAAACACAGTGAAAACCGTTGCGCTCCAAGATGTTCCCGCGTTTCTTCAGAATCGCTCAAAAAGATGCTAACGAAAACTTAAAAGCAACGAGAGACGTTACAGTGGATTTACAACGGTAAGAGTATCTAAAACCTCTTTAAACCTTAGTTAGCAAAACGACCATCTTTTAAGTAAAACCAACCATGGTTTTATTGTAGTAAAAGTGTCAATATTTGGTATATTGATTACTATTTGCAGTTTTACTACAAATGCCATAGTTAAACTATGTCTAATGTAGCAAAACCACGGTAAATTTGTGGTTGCCATGGTTTAATTATAGTAACCATGTTTCTTTGGTTTTATTTGTGGTAAAACCCGTTAATTTTCATAAGAGGGCTTATGTGTGTTTTGCCCGTATAGCCTACAAGTGACGGTACCCTTGTGTTCTTCTACACGTCCTTTAAAAAACAACAACAACAACAACAACAACAGAAGAAACATCAGAAATTAAGTTAAAAAAAAAAAAAAAACAGCCTACAGAATTATTCTATTGGAAATTTTGAAAAAGTTGAAATTGCAGTGTCGCTAATCCACCACAAGAGGGAAGTATACATCTGACCAAACAACACAAAGCTGACCAGTTCACGGACATTCAACTGTTTCAGGTTTGAACTCTTCATTCCTCCTCCTTCGCAAATATTGATTATTTCTTATGTGCGAGTGTGTATGTGTCGATAGCATCGTCGAAACAGCTGTCAAAGCAGATTACTTTCAGATTGTGTGGCATTGCCTTAGGCCAAACACATACTCAAACACACAAAAGATGTAGATACTTTGCCAATACATTATTAGGTACTGAACACATAGGCTATGCGTTATTGTGTTACTGTAGCAGGTAATAAGAAATTCTAATACACCTGAAGAATATATGAAAAGTTCAGATGCAAAAGCCTCTAAGTACGTCTGGCATTTTTCTTTAAAATTAGCATTTATTTTAGGCTGATTTTCTAGGTTTCTATGTAGGTACTGGTACTTCTGAATGGGTTGAGGCTGGGATTTAGTGCATTTGAAGTGAAAGTACTTGATGAACATATACTGTGTGTGGAGAGCATTCACTCATTATCATTATCTAATTTTTGACCAAGATGGCTTTTAGAGGCTTTTGCATTGGAACTGATGTCTAACAGCTTCACTAGGGCAAAAGAGCATGTCACAGTACTTTTAAACATATAACTTTGTTCTTTGACAGAAGTACACTGCCAGTCATACGTTTTTGAACAGTAAGATTTTTAATGTTTCTTAAATAAGTCCCTTCTGCTCACCCAGCTTATATTTATTTGATCCAGAGTACAGCAAAAACAGTACAATTTTGAAATATGTTTACTATTTAAAATAACTGTTTTCTATTTGAATATATTTTAAAATATAATTTATTCCTGTGATTTCAAAGCTGAATTTTTAGCATCATTACTCCAGCCACATGATCCTTCAGAAATCATTCTAATATTCTGATTTGCTGCTCAAAAACATTAATTATTATTATTATTATTATTATTATGTTGAAAACATACGTTTTTTTTCCGGTTTCTTTGATGAATAGAAAGTTCAGAAGAACAGCATTTATCTGAAATAGAAATCTTTTGTAACATTATTTATCATCTTTATCAGTACTCCATTTAAAGCATCCTTGCTAAATAAAAGTATTAATTTTTGAATGGTATAGTGTATAATGTTACAAAACCTTTTCATTGCAGATACATAATCAGTTGTTTTAAATATGTATAACAATAATAATAATAAATGTTTCTTGAACAGCAAATCAGCATATTGGAATGATTTCTGAAGGATCATGTGACACTGAAGACTGGAGCAATGATGCTGAAAATTTAGGTTTGATCACAGGAAAAAAATTGCATTTTAAAATATATTCAAATAGAAAGCAGTTATTTTAACCAGTAAAAATATTTCACATAAATGCAGGCTTGGTGAGCAGAAGAGAATTAGAAATAGTAGAGAAATAGTAGTGTATAAACATTATATTGGTTTGAAACAACCTGACTGGCATAAAATAATGTCAGAATTGTTTTTTTTTTATTATTATTTAATTAATTATTTCTTATATAGTTTCAAAACACACCAGAAGTCTCATTATTTACAAATGTTTGTGCAAATACTAGTATGAAACATCACACTTTGCCCAATGTTAGTGCTAGTGACACTTGTAGTTGGTGAAAGTGTTGGTTTTATCAGAGGATGCAGTAGCATGTCAGAAGGTTTTATCACTCTCGAGGCTTTGCGTGGTTGTTCAGTGAAGTGACCCGGATTCTAAAGCAAAGTGGTGGAGGTGTTGTGGAGTGGGAACAGGGGTGGAAGGGGGGCTTGTATGATGAGAGTGGATTAGAGATGGAGGTGGGTGGGGGGGGGGTATGGGTGATGCAGTTTTGCAGCTGTGCGTGTGCTTCTGTGTCTGTGTGTGATTACGGGGGGCAGGAAAGGTTCAGAAGTGTTGGAGCAGAAAATCTCTCTTCTCTCTCCTCCTCCTCTTTCTCTTTCTGTCACCGGGCCAGACGTAAAGCAACAGCAATTTGTGCGATTTCACAGCTCACTGGATCCCAAAAAAACTCTGACAGCCTTATACTGAGAAAGGAAGAGAAGCGAGGAGAAATGGAGGGGTAGAATGATGTTATGAACTGAACAAGGGGAATTTGAAGGACCGGGGAAAATGGAAATATGTGGGATGAGGAACACTACAGTGACTATTACAGTGTCTTGTCAACTTGTTTTGCTTTAGAACTAAAGTGGCGACTCAAAACAGCAGTGAAATTGTTCACCGAAACAAAAAATCTATTAATATTAGTATAACGGTGACAATATATATTTAAATATTAAAATACAGCATTAACATAAACTGAAGAGTAAAACAATGTTTTGGTTTCTGAATGTCTCTTGAAACAAACCGTGGTCGGTGTCAAACATGTTTATCCTCACTGCAAGTTAATGGCATTTGGGTTGTATTTTTTTCTTGATTAGTTTTGTTTAATGGTTTTCAAAAACAAGGGCAAATCACAAAACCTGTTCTTGTTGCTATCCCATGAATTTACACCAAAAAATCAATTTAACTGAACATACATCTTTTGATGGATCCACTAAAAATATGTGAACTGTGGTTAGATGCATTTAATTATTTCCATTAAGCATGCATCAAGAACCAGTGATCTAGGAAATGACCTCAAAACGTAAAAAAAAGTTTTTACATAATTCAGGAAGGAAAATTCAAAAGTTTGGGGTCAGTAGAATTTTTTTGTCAATAATAATAAATGCTGTAATAAATGGTTTCTGAAGGATCATGTGAGATTGAAGACTGTATGGAAATTTGCAAGGATGTTTTTTTTTTTATGTCGCTTTTTCCATTTACCAAATCTTACTTTTTTTCACAATTCGTTCAAATGTTACTTTTTTCTCACAATTCTCAGTTTATATCTCACATTTTTGAGTTTATATCCGCAAATCTTACTTTTTTCTCACAATTCTAAGTTTATATCTCACAATTTTAAGTTTTTATCCCACAAATCTTACTTTTTTTCTGGATTTTTTTCTCACAATTTTGAGTTTATATCCTGCAAATCATACTTTTTTCTCACAATTCTAAGTTTATATCTCACAATTTTAAGTTTTTATCCCACAAATCTTACTTTTTTCTGGATTTTTTTCTCACAATTTTGAGTTTATATCCCACAAATCTTACTTTTTTCTCACAATTCTCAGTTTATATCCCACAAATCGTACTTTTTTTCTCACAATTCTGACTTTTCTCTTACAATTCTGAGTTTAAATCTCAGAATTCTGAGTTTATATCCCGCAAATCTGACTTTTTTTTTTCACAATTGTTTTTTCCCCCCTCACAATTCTGAGTTAATATCTCACAATTGTGAGAAAAAGCCTGAACTGTGAGATGAAAAGTCACAACTTTTTTTTTTTTAAACACCTTTTATCCTGTGGCAGAAAGTTTCTAACGAAAACAGCGATTTTTATTTGTAAAAATATTTCACAATATTACTGTTTTTACTGTATTTTTGATCGAATAAATGCAGCCTTGGTGAGCATAAGAGACTTCATTCAAAAACATTCAGAAATCTTACTAACTACAAACTTTTAAACTGCAAAATATCAGATGTCCAAAAAGACTGCAGATTTGTTTCTACATATTTATCTTTTTTGCCCTCTGTTTGCGAGTCTTCTGCTGGTTTAAGAACTATACTATGAGCTCAGCATAAAATCTGAGCCTGAGGATTACTTAATCCCTCAATCTCTTCATGAGCATTAACCGCTCTTTGAGCTTCCAGTTGTGTGGCCTTTTCCTTTATCTAATATTCAGAGATGTGTCACTTTTAACCCTAGAAAAACCTCTGAAGCCGTTCTGAATGCATAGTGCTCTCCCCGAACAATTACGGTGTTTGCAGACAAGCGAGTGAGAAACTTGTGCAATAATTGAAAAGGCATTTGCTAGGATGACGGAGCACTTAAAAGAACCGCCTCTTTAGAAGAGGAGCTCAAGTGCCCTCAAGATAAGACATGTCACCTGAGTTCTTTGTCTCGAGGGCTGTAGGACATCTGGATTGGCTTTTAAGGTCAGTCATGGGACAGGAAGCCCCTTTAATCCCTCCAGCTGTAAAGTGAGGAGGATATTCCTTGGGTTGCTGAACAGTAGCTGCGCACAGTCCTGTCTAATAGTTGCACATCATCGTAAAGACTTGGAATAGTTCACATAAAATGAAGATGAAATGGCTTTGTCAGAAAACAGACTGAAATTTTATAAAAAATTTTATTCCTAAAAATATGACCTCTAAACACGAGTACATTTAAGCATTGTTGTACAAAATACTCTTATAAATAATGCAAGTGAAATGAAGATATCTTTTGCATACCAAAAAAAGGTCTAGGATTTTTCTACATATGTAGTCTAATAAATATATGTATGGAAGCCTGTTTCTGCCACTGGATAAAAAAAAAAAAAAAAAAAAGGTTATTGTGACTTTTTATCTCACAGTTGTAACTTTTTTTCTCAGAATTGTGAGATATAAAATCGCAACTGCAAGTTAAAAAATCAGAATTGTGAGATTAAAAAGTTGCAATTGCAAGAAAAAGTAAGAATTGCATGATATAAATTTACAACTGTGAGAAAAAAGTCAGAATTGAGAAAAAAAGTTGCAATTGCAAAGAAAAAAAGTCAGAATTGCGTGATATAAACTTGGAACTGCAAGTTATAGAGTCAGAATTGCGAGATAAAAAGTTGCAATTGAGAGAAAAAGTCAGAATTGTGTGATATAAATTCACAATTGTGAGAAAAAAGTCAGAATTGAGATAAAAAAAAAAGTTGCAATTGCGAGAAAAAAAGTCAGAATTGCGAGATATAAACTTGGAACTTCAAGTTATAGAGTCAGAATTGCGAGATAAAAAGTTGCAATTGAGAGAAAAAGTCAGAATTGTGTGATATAAATTTGCAACTGCGAGAAAAAAGTCAGAATTGAGATAAAAAAAAGTTGCAATTGCAAGGAAAAAAAGTCAGAATTGCGTGATATAAACTTAGAACTGCAAGTTATAGAGTCAGAATTGCGAGATAAAAAGTTGCAATTAAGAGAAAAAGTCAGAAATGTGTGATATAAATTCACAATTGCGAGGAAAAAATTTAGAATTGAGATAAAAAGTTGCAAATGCGAGAAAAAAAAGTCAGAATTGCGTTATATAAACTCGCAATTGCAAGTTATAAAGTCAGAATTGCAACTTTTTTTCTCAGAATTATGTTTACTTCTTGCAGTGCAGACTTTATAACGTAATTGTGACTTTTATCTCATAATTCTGACTTTATAACTCACAGTTGCAAATTTATATGACAATTCTGAGAAAAAAAGTCAGAATTACATTATGTAAACCTGCAGTTGTGAGAAAATAGTCACAAAAAAGTCACAATAACTTTTTTTTTTAATTCAGTGGCGGAATCGGGCTTACACTAAAACTAATAATTTTGACTACCATTTAATGCAAAAATTAAAATCTGTAACAATGTTGAAAATTATTAAAGCATGGTTTTCATTGGCTGTTTTTCATTAAATGGCACCTAGGAATTCATATTTATTTATATACACAATTTATTCGACTGACTTATAATGCTGTTATATGCTAATGTAATATTCTGTTATATTATATAATTTAATGTTAATGCACACAAAATTGCTAAAAATTAAAGAGAGTTTAACAAAATGTTCTTAAAACTCAATAAAATATGTTACTCTAATAATATTATATTATATTAAGGAGCAGGATTATTATATTATATTATTACTTTGCTTTTGTTAATTGATTAAGATGGAGTTGTTATAGTCAACTAAAAATTAATCTGAAACAAAAATTAAACCATTAAGAAACATTTTCATTTCTTGAAATAAAATAAAATATTAAATGAGAATTTCTCATTTTAATGTAGTTTAACTTGATTATACTAAAACTAAAAATGAAATAAAAATAATCAATAAAAGCTAAACTGGTAATAAAATAAAACTAATACTAAGAAACTGATAAAATAATAATAACTAAACAGACATATTTTAAAAAACATAACAAAATTAGTAAAACCTCAACTAAAAAGAAAGTAGAAAATATAAAAAATATTCTAAACATATGAATAAAAATTCTGTGCTAAAATACTGTGAAATAATTTTCACTCAGAAATTGCTTGTAAATTTGCAAATGCAAAAATTAAAATCTGTAACAATGTTGAAAATTATTAAAGCATGCTTTTCATTGACTGTTTTTTATTAAATGGCACCTAGGAATTCATATTTATTTATATACACAATTCATTCGACTGACTTATAATGCTGTTATATGCTAATATAATATTCTGTTACATCATATTAATGTTAATGCACACAAAATTGCTGAAAATCAAAGAGAGTTTAACAAAATGTCCTTAAAACTCAATAAAATACGTTACTAAGGAACAGGATTATTATAACATGTTATTACTTTGCTTTTGTTAATTGATTAAGCTGGAGTTGTTATAGTCACCTAAAAATTAACCTGAAACAAAAATTAAACTATTAAGAAACATTTTCATTTCTTGAGATAAAATAAACATTGACTGAAATAAAATAAAATATTTGTCATTTTTATGTAGTTAAACTTGATTATACTAAAACTAAAAATGAAATAAAAATAATCAATAAAAGCTAAACTGGTAATAAAATAAAACTAATACTAAAGAACTGATAAAAAAAAAAAAAAACTAAATAGACATATTTTAAAAAACATAAAATTAATAAAACCTCAACTAAAAAGAAAGGAGAAAATGTAAAAATAAAAATTCTAAAAATATCTATAAAAATTAAATGCGGAAATACTATGAAATAACTTTCACTCAGAAATTGCTTGTAAATTTCACAAATAATTACAAAGAAAAGGCTAGTACCACATTTTCTTCTTTTTTTTTTTTTTTATACAGTGTATGCCAAATATATTAAAGAATAGAAGCAGGTTTATAGATAAACAGTCTTTTTCTGACATGCTGTGTGGGCCCTGTTTTCTCACATGAGCATGAAATGACTGTGTAGGGTGAGGGGTCAAGTGAAGGTGGCATCCCCACGCAGCCAACTGGAAAGCTTGGGGTTCAAAGGTCATTGAAAATATGCTTGATTGCTTGACTTGTCATACAAATCAAATCAGCTGCTAGCTGTACTAGCTGTTTAAAATGAGCCAGCCTATTAACAGCACAGGGACAGCAGACGGCGAACCGGTACTACCAGTCCAGAATATCTGTATCTTCATTTCTTAGCCTCAGATATTTTTAGACGGAGTAGATTTTAAAATGCTTCTCTGATTCTAGCTTAATTTTATATTCCCTCTGTGACTTTGACCTTGTCTTCCTCGCCGTTTGTAAGGCTGTGATTTATTTGTCAGATTAATTTTGTTGGCTGCATTGAAATGTGTTTAAGATAGGGGTCACTCTTCGGGTCAGAGATGGCAGCCAATAAATTGAAGGGGAAGAAGAAGGGAGAGGATGTTTAAAGCAAATTGTCAGAGGACAGAATAATTGAAAGTATTGCATTTGCACAAACATAACAGCATCTCTGAATTATTAAACTAGAGCCTGTAATTGAGTTTACAATTAAGTGTGTGTTAAACAAAACAATCAATAACTTTGTTTCATAGTAAACATGCATTGCAGATGTGCATTAATTTAGGACTGCTGTCGCATAGGGAATGTGTCTTTAGAATAGTGTGAATTTCAATAAAATCAATAAGTGTTTTCTTAAAGCTCTTAGCTGGCGTTCAGTTTTGCATGCCTTGCAACAGCTATATGAGTGCTAACCACACGTATATTTATACACAAAGTAAGCACATCTTTTATCACAGCCACATTAGAAGTACCAGGCATGCATATCAACCCTTGACATCATGTGTAACAAACACATGTACATGTAAAATCAGTAATAATTTACATGTAAAATCAGTAATTTAAACCAAACCATCATTTTGTTGTGTTTTTGTCTTTTATATTTTAAAAATATGTCTATGTAGTTTTTGTGTATTTTATTTAAGTTTTAGTTATTTTAGTACATAAATGAAAATGATAAATGTTTAGAGCCCTATGATTTCCGCAGTGTGGAAAAACGTGGACAGAATTGCAGAATCCAGTCATAAAAATGGAATTTGCTGTATAACTTAAGGGTCTTCAATAGCAACCCGTCAAAATAAAGGTTTAGTTTAACTTAAAGAAACTGACAGAAATATATATAACTTCTAATGATAGTACTACTACTACTAATAAAAAATATTTTTAAAGAAAATTTACCAGAAAAAATATTTACCAGAATTTCTTTACCAAAAATTTTAGACAATACACAACAAAATATTTCTGAAATAAATAAATAAATAAATAAATATTATTTTTAATAAAATCAATTAATTAGACATGCTTTGAATTATTAAAATCTAATGAAACCATTACAATGAAATTCAGAAAATGAATGGAAAATGAATGAATGGTTTTATTTGGTAAAAATAAAACTGAATTTGAGGGGAAAAAATGAAAAACAATTTTCATAGGGCCTTAAAAATGTAATTTTTGTTAAACTTTTAATAAAATAAATTGCTGTTAAATTGTGTACGTTTCATGATTTAAATTAATTAGACATGCTTTTTAATTCATATTTTTTAATATAACCATTAAAACAGATTCTTGAAAAATTAAAACGAAAAAAAAAAAAATGGAATCCATAAAAAAGTAAAATGGAATTTGGAAAAAAATAAAATGGAATTTGGGAAAAAATAAAGCAGATTTCGTAGGGCCTTATAAATGTTGTTTTGGAACTAGCTGGACAAAAAAAAGTTTATGCTTTGTGTAACATATGTAAGTTAACGTTTATTTTATGTCAAGTAATGAAAACTTTTTTATGGTTTTAGTTGTAGTTAACCATAATAATCCTGGTCACTATGGAGTTCACTTATTCATTTATACCAGTTAGTAGGTATTTAATGCTTTTATCTGCATTATATAATTTAATGTTAAGGCACAAAATTGCTGGAAGTTAAAGAAACTGTTTACCTAAAATTCACAAAATTTTGAACATTTATTTAAAAAAATTATATTATATTATATTATATTATATTGCATGTGTAAATTGATCAGCTGGCACAGTTATTATTAAAGGCCAAGAAAAGGGTGATTAATTGGCCTCGTCTATGTATTTTTCTAACACTTCTAGTACCAATATAATAATACAATACCATAAAAAGCAGTATTAACTTACCTATATTTTTGTAAAACTTAAAATGGCACTTATGTGTATTGCTATGAGTGTATTGCATAAAATTTGCAGGAAAAAAAAATCATCAAAAAAAATACACTTACTGTAAATCACAATTAGATGACTGCAGTATTCAAAATGCATAATTTTATATTGGCAACAAAAATCAGTATGAAACTATCATTAATAAAGTCATTTTATCATAAAAAAATCAAGCAAGGAATGAGGGGAAAAATGCAACATATATTGTAACACATTCAACATCACGATATGAAAAAAAAAACTACATTTATGTATTTTTCTCATTGTAGTAATGCTGAACAGCTTATCCAAAAAATGTATCCCAGAGCTCGATGATCACTTGGAGACCCGCGTGGCCGGACAAGCTTATAAGGCAGATGTTTATGTCTCGTTATTTACAAGCTCTTTAATCTGGCCAATTTCCTTGCCCTTGGCAGTGGACGGGTCTATGGGTCGCTCGGGCTGAACCCGCGCCGCTGGTCATTCATCTCCTCGCGGGGCAGCTAATGTGGGGCAGTCGCTGGAGCGAAAAGCTGTCAGGGCTGTTTTTCATTCATGGCCCGTTTTCCCGCATACATTTCAATTAGAGGAGCTTCGGGATGCTACCGCTCCGCCAAGGGAAGCTCTGGCGAAGCCCTCGTTTAATACTCCCATCTGTAAGATAAATATTAGCCCGTCGCTGGCTGTATCGATTTGCGCTAAGGTTAAAAGCTTCGAGGACCTTGGCTTGAATATGGGCTGCTCGACAACTTCCCTTCACCCCCGCGGTCAGATCAGGTCTGACCCAGACAGTTGAATCCTGCTCCTTGATTTCTTCCCCCATATGTGATTAAATGTTGCCTCCCTCCCCGTCACCCCAACCTTAACCCTGGACCTCTCCGCTCCCAGGTCACTTAACCTTGAACCCAATTACAAGATAAGGTTACTTAAAGGTGACCCCCGCTTTGCTTTACTCAGCTAATAGGACGGTCGAGAAAAAGCCCGGCGCAGCTGATACGCTTCTAGCTAATTCACAGGGGTTGACAAAGGTCGCACTCAAGCCATAAAGAAGAGCTTCGATCTCTCGCGCGAAATGAAACTCAGCGATACACAAAGACAGCCAGGCGGAGAGCCAACAGCGCAGCCTGCTATTCAAATAAGACATTTTTGATCCATTACAGTCAACTTGCAGTGTTAACGTTCATACACCTGTCACATTTATACTGTCAACCAGTTTGGGTTTTCTGGCATTGATTCGATCTTTTTTGCATGAGAGAAACACTACTGAAATTTCTCTGCATCTAATTTTGATGTGCATATCTAATTTTCCTCTTTATTTGGGATTTTTCATCACTGTTGCACTACTAATAAGCTCAGGTAAAGTTAGTGAATTCATAGAAAAATGTATGCAATTAGTATTTATATTATGGCTGTCAAACACTCAGAAATTGTAATGCTTTTGAAATGTTTTTTCATGGTTTAATATGCCATGTGCTTATAGTGTTAGTCTGAACTGAACTATTAGTCAAAGCTGAACTATTTTAACTTCACATCTTACTCCAGAGTTGCATATATATATATATATATATATATATATATATATATATATTTAAAGAAGTTTCTTATGCTCATCAATGCTACTTAATGCTAATTTATTTGATCAAAAATACAGATAAAACAGTAATACTGTGGAATATTATTTAAATGTAAAATGACTGTTTACTATGTAAATATGTAATTAAAATCTAATTTATTCCTGTGATGCAAAGGTGAATTTTCAGCATCATTACTCCAGTTTTCAGTGTCACATTATCCTTCAGAAATCATTCTAATATTCTGATTTATTATCAATGTTGTAAACAGTTGTGCTGCTTAATATTTAGTTGGAACCTGTGATATGTTTTTCAGGATTCTTTAATAAATAAAAAGTTCAAAAGAACAGCATTTATTTAAAATAGAAATCTTTTGATACAATATAAAATACCATTTAAAAGTTTGTGGTCAGTAAATTTTTATTCTTTTTTTTTTTTTTTTAAGAAATTGTTTATTTATGAAACAAGGATTTGTTAAATTGGCAAAAAAGTGGCAAAACAAGAGTCTCAGGTTCCAAAAAAATATTAAGCAGCACAATTGTTTTCAACATTGATAATAAATCAGT
Source organism: Cirrhinus mrigala (assembly GCA_036247105.1). NCBI lineage: Eukaryota > Metazoa > Chordata > Actinopteri > Cypriniformes > Cyprinidae > Cirrhinus > Cirrhinus mrigala. The sequence goes on from CM070022.1 coordinate 5,982,373, forward strand.
ATATTAGAATGATTTCTGAAGGATCATGTGACACTGAAGACTGGAGTAATGTCTGATGAAAATTCAGTTTTGCATCACAGGAATAAATTACATTTTAAAATATATTAAAATAGAAAACCATTATTTAAACTGTAATAATATTTCACAAAATTACTGTTTTTTTTAATTAATTAATTTTTTTTTATCAAGTAAATGCAGCCTTGATGAGCATAAGAGAATTCTTTAAAAAGCATTCAAAATCTTACTGATCCCAAACTCTTGAACAGCATTGTGTGTGTGTGTGTGTGTGTGTGTGTGTGTGTGTATATATATATATATATATATATATATATATATATATATATATATATATATATATATATAGTTAATATGAAAAAAAAAATCTTTTATGGAATTTACATATTTACATATGATTAAATGCAAAATAGTTAATACACTATTGTTAAATGGATATTTCTTGTCCTTGATTCTGATTGGTTGAGCCATGTTCAAAGCTGTTGTAAATTACTCTACAAACATACACTTACATTTGTGTGTTGGCAACCACTTTGTTGCAACCACAACTGTTTCTGGGGAACTACACTGTTTGGCAGAAGAATATTGTTTTTATTAATATCATTACATTTTATTTGCTCTGTTTTATTTAGAGTAATCTTAATACATGTATGGCATAACCATTTTAGAAAAGCAATAAACCCAGTGAAGCCGTGGTTTACAGTGAATTTTTAACAGCTAAGGGGGTTTTAAGCACTCTGCTTCGCGTCATGCCTAACAATGCCCCTTAGCTGTTATAAATTCACTGTAAACCACGACTTCTTGGGGCTTATTGCTTTATTCATTCATTCATTCATTTATATGTAAGTAACAATTTTCGAGAAATGACAGTATGACTGTTTTTAAATTTATATATGAGCAATATGGGAAGCTAATCTGTCCAAACAAGCGATGAAACAGCCCTTCTTGACTGAATCTTGCGGCAATTAAAATACACATTTCTTTCCTTTGTTAATCCATCTTTATATTTACTCGTCAGCTGTCATTTGGCAGATGCATTTGCATTCAGAGCAATAGCAGATACTCTGCTCTCCAGCAGTGTAGGTTAAGTGCTGTGCTGAAGGCCACAGTGATCACAGTAAGACTGAGATCCTGATAAGCTTCTGGTTGCAGGGTCACACTTGTTTGAAACAGAACCTTCAACCTTCGTGTCAGCAGTCATGGCTCAGTTAACATTATTTCGCCACTAACTCACGGCAAAGTATACAATTTCTTGAGATAATATATTTGTTTAGCCATTTGCCATTATGTAAAAAAGGGCACACCAAATTAACATGATTTTATAACACCATAGAATTAAATGGTACTTCACTGTATGCACTAATAAAGGCTAATGAAAATAATGTCAAAATGTACTTAGCCTCAACTTCTGTCTGTAATTTTCTAAAATAAATACCATTTATTAAAATAAAATTGAATAAAAGTTTTCAATAAATGCATTTAAAAAAATTATATTATTATTATTATTCAGTTTGTTTAAATAGTACATTTTTCATATTGCACTACTCAAGTATATACAGCCCAGGATTGAAATGAGGACCATTGTGATTTTCTACATTGTTATTTGTTACATCAGTTTTATTCACCCTTTTCATCATATGAAAGAATGGGGCTGCAGCTGAAGTGCTTAAACATATCAGTTCATTGTTTGTGGATTAAGCCTTGAAATAGGTCATTGCATTTTGATGAGAGACAAAGGGACTGTAAAATTGCACAGCAATGCCAAACCAGTATGTTCAAAAGGTCTGTCCGCCTGCAAAGACCACCTGAATGATACTTCAGTGAAGGCAATCATTCAGCTCAAGCAGAAAAAAAAGCACCTGAAACAAGCCTTCTTACTGGTATTTTAGCAATAAAGGTAAAAACAACCCAGGCTCAGTGTTTAATACATACAGTAGTTAGTGTTGCCTGATTGCTTACAGCCAGAAAATAAAGAGAAAAAGGCCAGAGAGGGAGGGAGAGACGGAGTGAGAAAGAGCGAGAGTGCCCTGGTAGCAGAATAGCCTGTTGACCGCTGGGTGAACCTTCCTCTGAACTGAGGATGAACCTTCAACTTGAGGAGCGTCGGTCACAGATCTCCCTGGGAGATACAAACACGGGCAGCCAACCCTGGGACCAACACACCAGCACTTAATACACACATCTCGCACACACTTTTTCTGCTTTCTCACACCTTCGCCGCAGCCGTACACAAAACGGCACCGCTGAAAATCAGCAATGGCCTTTTTTCCACTGTGTACATTCATGTTGGTAGATGCATTGAGAGTTCATGCTTTAAATCTCCTGCAACACTATGCAATAGTGTGCATGCATGCCAGCAACATACGCAACCATCCCAACACGACACGCCCAGTGGGGCAATTGCAAAATGCGGCACGGGGGTCACGGACAGGTCAGTGTTGAACATACCATTCCTGTCTCTGTTTGGCATTCTGTTGCAAATGTCACAAGGGAGGGACTAACGACGCTAGGCAGCGCAAACTACACTTTCTGAGGTGAAAGCTGAATTACTGGTAAGAGTCCCATTAGTAACAGCATTGTGTTGTGAAGTGGGGCAAATGTGAGCCGGAGGGTGTCAAGCAGGGGTGAACAGAGACCTATAGGAGATGTACTGTACATACTGGACAGAGTACAAGTACAAGAGCACTGACAAGCGTGCTTAACATAGAAAGCTCAGGCGTTACATAACTTGACTCAACTGATTTAACCTTTGGCTTATTCAAAATAAGATTTCTCTTATGTTCACCAAGGCAGCATTCATTTGATTAAAATACAGTAAAACATGAAATATTTTTATAATTCTAAATAATTGTTTTCTATTTTAATAGATTTTAATTTATATTATTCCTCTAATGTCAAAGCTGAATTTTCAGCATCGTTACTCCAGTCTTCAGTGTCACATGATATCATTCTATTATACTGATTTGATGCTCAAGAAAAGAAATATTACTTAACCCTTTAACTGTCACCGTCCACCCTGTGGGACACCTAAGTTTACTTCACCATATTACAAATAAATCCTAATCTAATCATGACAAAAAATACATTGTTGGAAAGGTCTAAGACTCCTAGATAGATATTTTACCATATTTTTGTGTTACAAATTATGTAGGAAAATTAATAGATTAATATATGTCAAGAGTGCAACTTAAAAAATCTACATCATAACATGAGTTCTGACCTTTGTCACAAAAGACTTTTTTCGTTGCCTTTTTCTCTATCACACTTTAGATATCATAAGAAATTATATATCAGTTCAAAACTTAAAATCTCAAAATTCATCCTTTGAAAGGCATTTTAAAATCAGACATTGCATTACCACAGAAAATGTACATCAAAATCATATTACAAAATGTTTTCATTCATGAATTATAAAAATTTAAGTCTGGATAGTGCATTCTTATGTTTGTGTTCAAAAATGGGAGTGACACTTAAAGGGTTAATATTGTTGTGGAAACAATTGTAATTATTTTTTCAGGATTCTTTGATGAATAGAAGGTTCAAAAGAACAACATTTATTTGAAATAGATTTTTTAATGAAACAATAAAAGTCTGTACTGTCACTTTTGATCAGATTAATCTAGTATTAATTTCGTCTTAAAAAAAGAGATTCTGAAATGATTGTTTTTACTTTTTTTTTTTTCTTCCTTTTTTGTGCCCATGTCAGGATTTCAAACCTTTTAGGTATACAGTAGTCAACATTTTAAAGGGGTCATCGGATGCCCATTTTCCACAAGTTGATATGATTCTTTAGGGTCTTAATGAAGTCTATAATATACTTTGGTTTATACTATAATAAATTCTCAATGGTAGTGTAAAACAACAGCCTTTTTACCATTGTCAAAATCAGCTCTGCAAAAATTATCCTGTTCTGGTCGAGGTTGCTTTAAATGTTAATGAGCTCTGCTCGCCCCGCCCCTCTCTTCTCTCCTTGGAGTGACGAGCCTATTTACTTTAGCCGCGTTAGCTGCTAAACTTGCTAACTAGCACGTTATTAGGAAAGGCGATCGTAAAGATTCATTAAAAAAAACCCTTATACTCACTTCTGCTCTAAGTGAAGCTGGAGCACGAATGATTTGTGCGAACATAGACGGATATATGTAGATCGGGAGGCGCATTCCATTCACAAACAAACGTAATCCACTGCATCTTCAGTGGCTCAGATGTCGTGAGTAAATGATGACCACTATGTTCATTATTACATCCAGCAACACAACACCTCAATTGCTCAATCAGAGATATTCTTGTCTAATTTACATCCCTGCTCCGGCATCGAAACAACGGAGGTCTGACTGTTACAGCTGACAGGTCTGAGGTAAAACGCTCATGTCAATCAACTATCGTGGGAGCGACTTCTGTCAGTGTGACGCCACAGCGACAGGCATCTGAGAACGGCTCGATTTGAAAAAGGGGATATAATTTTTACAGATTAATTAAAAACTACTGCATGGATTTTTATCATTATAGGTTAGATGTGTACATACACTGCCAACACACATTAATGTTCAAACAACATGTAAAAGTGAACTTTGCATCCGATGACCCCTTTAAGTGGATCAAAACCTTTCTTCAAAGTTCATCACCTGTTCTTGTCTTAGGACAACTTTGATTAACTTTTTTTTTATCCACTTCAAATGCTGACTTCTGTAAATTGAATTTCTAGTAATTTGTATTTTTCTGTAGTCATTTATTTATTTATTTATTTATTTATTTTTTAGTTATTTGTAGTTATATAAAGATTTTTTTAAAACCAATTTAAAATACCTGCAATTTTTACTAGAAAAAAAATGTACTAGAAAAATCATTTTTTCAGGATTCTTTGATGAATAGAGAGATCCAAATATCAACATTTATCTGAAACAAAAAGGCTTTTGTAACTTTATACACTATACCATTCAAAAGCTTGGAGTCAGTATATTTTATTTATTTATTAATTTTTTCGGTAAAGAAATTATTAATTAATACTTTTATTTAGCAAGGATGCTAAAATTAATCAAAAAAGATGATAAAGACATTTATAATGATACAAAAATTTTTATTTCAGATAAATGCTAAAAATGCTAAAAAAAATTCTACTCAGCTGTTTTCAACATAATAATAATAATACTTTTTTTTAAGCAGCAAATCAGAATATTAGAATGATTTCTGTAGGATCATGTGACTGGAGTAATGATGCTAAAAATTCAGCTTTGCAATCACAGGAATAAATACTTTGGATCAAATAAATACAGGCTTGGTGAGCAGAAGAAACGTCTTTAAAAAACATTAAAAATCGTACTGTCCTTACTATCTTACATTGTGAAATATATATATGACTGCACAGTTTAAAAAATATAAAACCTGTAAAATGTCTGATGAAGTGAAGTAGTGACATAAATAGTGTTCTTTACAAGACATTGTACTGAAATGTACTAAATAAAAGCAAGGGGTGTTTTTATTTATAATCACCTGTGAAAAACTCACCACTAAGCAGTTTCTGTAAATTCCCTGTAAAAAAGAAAATGCATAACATTATGGAAATAATGTGTTATGAATGGAATTTTGTGTTGATGAAAGTAAATATTTGAATAGTTTTTTGAAAGCCATGGCAGGTGCATGTGAGAAAACAATACGCAGATCACAGCGGCCATAAAAAGCTTTGATAGCTCAGAAATCATTATGTTCTTACTGTATAGCAGGGCAGCCCAGAGCCAAGGACACCTTGCCAAGGCAAAAAACAAATGGTGAGACAACTGTCCCTGAGGTCAGAACAGGTGCTACGGGACAGGCCAGAGTCCGCCGGGACAGCTGTACTATTCCTGTCCGGAACAGAGCTGGCTGACTGCGGATCCACAGAGACTAATGACAGATGGACAGGTGGGGGAGCCCTCGAACGGCCCGGAGGTTTGTACATGACACTCCAAGAGGATGACGGAGAAACCTTTTACACAACACGCATGCAATTGATGGTGCTATCAAAGTGTAATTGCTCATAAATACTCCTAAATGTGTTAAATCAGCATGTGTTTGTGTCTAATACTGTTCCTCTGTCCTCTGGAAACAGATTTATTCACTCCGATGAGCAATTTCCACACACACAGACTCGTGGAAAAACACAGCGAATCATGCAGCTGCAACACCCCGCGCCAATTAACATGACTGCGACCTCACACATCCGGGTCAGTGCATCTGAGCAGGGGAACAAAGGCAGAGCTGGTCCCAGAATGTGAGTTCCCAATTACCCTTGAGTGAGATCCACAGAGCAGAATGCTGCAGGTGAGAAGTTGGATGAGGCTTCTGTGACAGGCTGGCAGAGACACAATGAACCTCTGTGGCACCGGCTTGGAATCGCGGCGTGTCTGCGATGAAAAGCGCTGAGGGCACAAGACAAAACAGCACACAGACTAATGAATTCAGTGCATGTGTAATTTATGACGAGCAGGCGGGCCCCTCGATTTTTTCCGGTGTGGAACTGCATGCTACAATCGTGCAAAATGCGTCAAATAGCTGGTTTTCAAGATGGAGTGATTGAGGTGTCATTTGAGGTTATAATACTTTGACCCACCAAAAGTCCACAGGATGCTATTATATATGCATAATAGTATCTTAAATTGCTTTAATTTGACATTTGATGTCATTGAAGTCATTACAAACACTTTTTTTTTCACATGTAAGAGGAAAGGAGATATTTTAAAGAATAACATTATATTTTTACGAATGCGAGTTACATAATATTATTACTTTTTTCAAGTAACTAGTAAAGTAACGCATTACTTTTGAAATATCAGAGTTACATTTTAAAATAAGTAACGCCAGTTACTTTTTCCCCATTTATTGATTGACAAGTCTCCTGTCTGGAAATTGGGAGTAAACATGATGTTACTGTATTCTAGACTAAATGTGAACATGCATTAATTCATCTTGCTCACAAAAAACAGATTCAGTATTCCTCAAAATGAATAAAAACAGTGAAATGCAAACTCAGAATATGACGCAACCCTGCAATAATTAAATATGTTAAATCAAACAAATATCCTTTATGAATTTAATAACATTTTATTAACCAGTGTCTTTGCTGCTGACCTTCGATGATGCAATTCAACTATACTAATAAGCAAAAATTACTTTAGATAAACTAACATTTGTGCTTCATTTTTTTTATAGCTGAAGAGTGATCTCCTGCATAAATGTACTTTTCTTTCAGCCTGAGGTGAATTCATTTCACTTTTGGTGTAAAAGGGCTTTTACATTAGCATTGTTTTATATTAAAAACAAAGAAGCAAGCACTGCCCAGATTTAAAAAGTAACGCAAAAGTAATGTAACGGAACGTAATGTAAAGGAACGTAACTAGTTACTTTTTCAAGAAGTAAAACAAAATTGTAATGCATTACTTTTAAAAGTAACTTTCCCCAACACTGTTTAAAGAATATTTATAGTTCATAGTGACTATTGTCATCAATCTCGAAAAGACAGAAATAGCGGAGTGTCTATTTGAACACTCCACTAAGTGGAAATAGCCTGCCTTGTTGGCAGAGGCTATTTGCACTAACTCCGCCCACCAATGTGTGTTTGGGCTAGACAAGACTACAACAGACAGCTTCCTAATGATAGCTTCTGTGGCGTAGATGGTAAGGCGCATAACGCTTGTATTTTGACGCGATCGACCTGAGTTCGATTCCACCTTTTGCCAAACTCATTCTTGTATTATCTTGTATCGCATCAGAAAGCAGTTCATTTGTAATAAAACAATTGAAAAGTTGAAAATAAACTATCGGGTAGGGTTAGGGTAGGTGTAGGGTGGGCTTTATTGTCCCAAAATGGCATCATCCATTTAATAATTTTAATAAAAATGATCATTTACACTCGCTACATTATTACTGTATACTGTTTTATAATGTACCACAATACTAAGGTGCAGATATTTGCCACTATTTGCAATAAGTAGTATAATAAATAGCAGAAAATACTGCTATTTTTAAATAATGTAAATAGAACCTATCACTATTTGCACTTAGTGTAAATAGCATATCGATTAAAAAAAACCTGCTGTTTTTACTTAGTGTAAATAAAATCCATTGCTATTTGCACATAGTGTAATAGCAATATTGCTATTTTCACTTAGTGTAAATAGCCGCTGCCTAAAAATAGCAGTAGCGCTGAAAAAAATGGCTAAAATTCAAATCAATAGTTAGTTTAAAAAATATTTAAAAAAAAAATATGAGCTTGTAACTCATTCAATTAAATGCTACGTTTTTGAAGTAGAAAGACAGAATAAAGCATTTTTACAGTACAGACTGTAGTATAAAAATAGATGTTGTGTTTGGGGATTTTCTTTTTGCCGAAAATGCTACTTAAAATGAAGATGTTTTTAAGTTAAAAAAAAAAAATAGACTAATATATATATATATACTTTTTTTTTTTGTACTTCTTGTTCTTTTTCCCCCAGCCTATTACATTTGTGGTGCCAAAAATAACCAGCCTACAATAATTGTTTATTAATTTCATGTTATGCTATTTTATTACCAAATTTTGGATTCAATCTCTTTATTAACTTCTCTTTTAACTACTGCAGGTTTTGTATTTCTTTTTGAAACTGATTAATGCTAGGCCTTATTGATCTGAGCTTATGCACCTTTTGAATGAACATTGCCAAAATGATCCACAAATGTGACCCTGGACCACAAAACCAGTTATAAGGGGTCGGTTTTTTGAAACTGAGATTTATACATCATTTGACAGCTGAATAAATGAGCTTTCCATTGATGCATGGTTTGTCAGGACAATATTTGGCCGAGATACAACTATTGAGGGTGCCTAAATGTTAAATGTTAAATGTTAAAGTCCAAATGAAGTTCTTAGCAATGCATATTACTAATCAAAAATTAAGTTTATGTATATTTTACAAAATATCTTCATGGCACATGATCTGTGCTTAATATCCTAATTATTTTTGGCATTAAAGGAAAATCTATAATTTTGACCCATACAAGGTATTGTTAGCTATCGCTACAAATATACCCATGCGACTTACGACTGGTTTTGTGGTCCAGGGTCACAAACAATATATTTTTTACTTAAAAACTATGGTGCATAAGCTTAGATCAGTGAGGCCTACAATCAGTCACTTCCAAAAATACCAAAATACAAAACCTGTGCTCATTGTAAGAAAACAAGCTGATATAAAGATTGAATCCATTTGTTGATAATATAGCATAATGAGAGAAATACAAGCAATTTTTAAAAGACTATCCATTTTTGCCTGGGAACACCAATCTGGGAAATCTTATTTGTATCTGATTCCAAAAAGGTGCATTGGTACATCAAAATAGTCATTAACACCAAACACCATTGGTTTCTGTGTGTTGTAGCTGACTGAAAATGGTCAGATAGACAGTTTTGTCCATTTGGGAGAACCTGATATCTCCCAATCCCCCAGCTCTGGGTAAACTATTCCTTTAAAAATCAGTTAAGTAAACATATTAATTGATCAAAACATGTAGATACTAACCGCTCAGGCAAACACAGCATATAGTGGCAGATGTTGTCAATCGTCAAAGTGAACATGATAGGAAATTTGCCTAAAGGCCACGAGGACTGAGCGCTGTATCTCATCTCAGCTTGTTCCCTTTCTGTTAACAGTTCAATGGCATGTCATCTCTGCAACAATTACCCTGTCCTTACTGTACCCAACGACTCGATAGAATATGACTGTGATCTAATGTAGTAGATCCATCAGTGCTGGTGTCATGGCAGTGGAGTTCACACAGAGATCAGGAATCAATGTGCAGCTCTGCAAAGGGCATAGAGTTTGTTAGTGATGTACAGGAGTATACAGAGTCTGTGCATGCAAAACTATGTAAAAGATAGGTAAAGCTCAAACAACTGTCCTTTACACAGTTATAAACATTCTCAGTCCAAAATTCTAAAAATCAGCGATTCAAAACCTTTTAAACCTTAAAATAAAAAGTTTGTATGATTTCAAAACATAAAAAACAGTTTGACACAAAAAGAAATTAATATTTATTTAATAGTATATTTTAGCTTTTCATTTTATTTTTAACTGAATAATAATTTATAGATTTTTTCATACAAAATAAAAAAGAAACATTTTGACACAGAAGAAATTAATATTTATTTAGTAATATTATTTTTGAGCATAATTTATTTAATATAAAATTCAATAATAATTTAGATCATGGTTTGTTTCCTATATATATATATAAGATATAAATGACACAAAATAAATAAAAAATTAATAATTCTTTTATAATTTAGATCTTTTTCAAATTTAAAAAAGAAAAAGTTCAACACAAAAATAAGAAATCGGTATTTATTTAATAATATTATTTTTGAGCACAGTTTATTTAATCTAAAATTCATTTCATCTAAATGTAAAAAGAAAAAATTACAAAATAAGAAATTAATTATTTTATCATTTATTTAATATAAAATTAAATAATTTATTTGATATTAATTTAATACAAAAAAACTACTATTAGTATTTATTTTAATTAGTGTGACAGGTATTACTGAATTAGTATGTATTAAGAAAATAAAGACTAATTGAGTACTAAATTATTTCGATTAAGTACTAAATCTAAATTGAATGATAATGCAGACCATAATTTATTTTATATGAATTAAAAAAGAAATATTTTGACATAAATGAGGAATTGATATTTATTCAATAATAATCTATTCCATATAAAATTTTATAATAATTTATTTAATATACATCTAAAACAAAGAAACTTTTACTTATTAGTATTTATTTTATTAAGCATTATTTACAGTATTAAATTATTTGAAATAGAAATTTTTTGTTAAATTATAAATGCCTTTTGATTAATTTAATGCAAATAAAAGTAGTAATTTGTTTAAAGTAATACATTTAATAAATTAGTACCAGCAGTAAATTAGTATTTGTTTTAAAATTATACAGAATTTATTTAATATACATACATATTTTTAATAATATTTTAATATGTAATATTAATATCATTTTATGCACTGTTTTAGGTTACTAATTAAAAATAAACTAATGTGTGGCAAAGTTAACTTTTTTACATGGATCATCATATTTGTTCATGTCAGCTTGAGTGCTGCTATTATTAAAGCAAAAAGGGGACACATCAAATGCTAATAAATTATGAAATTCATTCATTTTTCAGTATTCTGTATCCTTCTTTTTTTTTAATAGTTACTCTAATATGATCCGTAATTAAAAGCAGTATTAAATTAAAAAGAAAAAAAAAAGGGAAAACAAGCATTTTAATGCGCAAATGGACTTTTGGACCCCATGTAACACGATGAAAATGCTTATAACATCACCACAGCACTTTCTGCTAATGGCACACACCGATTCTGGGTAACATTGACAGGCCTTAAGGCCATGTGATGATGACTTTCTAGGTCAAATGCTGCCCAAAGCCAAGACAGGCAGAAAGGATGGGGGAGAGAGAGAGAGAGACTGAAGGGAAGCAAAACGGGGGGAGAGCACGCACAAAGTGGAAACAGACGTGCCTAAAAATAAACCATCTGAAATATTTAACTTACTGACCCAGAAACTGCATCACTGTAATCATATCTGTGCTCCAGCAGAGGGGTCGGCAACAGCGAGAGTATGATATCATTAATGTGGAGTATGGAAATCATAATGAAACAGGAAGAAGAAACCCCCGGGGAAATTCGCCCGAAAACATGTAGCCAAGAAAAATCCTGTGAATCCTGGATGCTTTAATCGCTCTGTCCACTCTTATAGAATTGTCTAGAATCAGTGAACTTTAAACGCAACGTGTGTCACTGGGCATCAGTTCAGTATGTGACTCATAGAGCCCTCGTGAACACAAACAAACAGCTGAGCTAATGACGAGCAGAAACTGTGCATTTCAAGAAACACTTGGAACTTGGTGAAATATAAGATAAAAAAATACATTAAAAATAGTAAATATTGTGAAATATTATTACAATTTAAAATAACTGTTTGCTATTTGAATATATTTTAAAATGTAATTTATTCCTGCAACACAAAGCTGAATTTTCAGCATCATTACTTCAGTCTTCAGTGTCATATGATCCTTCAGAAATCATTCTGATATGCTGATTTGCTGCTCAAGAACATGTATCATTATTATTATTATTATTATTATTATTATTATTATCAATGTTGGAAATAGTGTGTTGTGTATTACTTTTTTTTAATAGGATACTTAAAAATAAGGTTGTAAAGAACACCAATTATTTATAATAGAAATCTTTCGTAAGATAAATTTCTTTACTGTCAGTTTTGATTAATTTATTGCATCCTTACTGAATAAAAGTAGCAATTTCTTTAAAAAATAATAATAATAAAATAAATTCTATAAAAAATAAAGTCTGCCGTTTGGGGACAGTAATTAAATTTTTTATTTTTTAATGTATTTATTTTATGGCTGTTAAACGATTAATTGCGATTAATTGCATACATACTAAAAGTTTGAGCTTGCCTAATATATGTGTGTGTACAGTGTGTAGTTATTGTGTGTATATAAATACACACAAATTAATGTATATTTTTAAGAGAAATATGTTATGTACAAAATATTTTTATTGATATATAATATAAATTCTATAAAAATTATAATAAATACATATACTTGTAAAGATTTCTTAAATATATAAATGAATGTGTTAATATATACATAATCAGTACACCCAGTACACACACACATATATTAGGCAAACTCAGACTTTTATTTTGTTCGCGATTAATCGTTTGACAGCCCTAATTTATTTATAATTTTAATTATGTATATATAAATACAAGCACATTCATGTATATATTTAAAGTATATGTATTTATTATAATTTTTATAGAATTTATATTATATATAAATAAAAAGATTTTGTACATAACATATTTTTCTTAAATATATACATTAATTTTTGTGTATTTATATGGTATATACATAATAATTACACACAGTACACACACATATATTAGGCAAACTCAAACTTCTATTTTGTATGCAATTAATCACAATTAATCGTTTGCCAGCACTAAATTTTATATATATTATATATAATTTATATATATATATATTTTTTTTTTTAAATAAACAAATACAAACATAAATAAATGAATTACTGACTCCAAGATGCAGACTATTTCAGTAGTAAATGTATTTTTTTATATTTATATTTATATTTATATTTATATTTATATTTATATTAATAATTACTGATTCCAAACTGCAGACTATTTCAGTAGAATCTATTTTAGGGGGCTCAAAAAATCTATTTCACCCCAAAAATTAAAAGACATTTACTCACTCTGTCGTTCTAAACCTTTCTTTGGTGGAGCACAAAATTTAGCAGATAGTCCAGCATGCTCTGTCCTATACAATGAAGGCAAACAGAGGAAAAACATTATAAAATTAACATAAAATCACTTTATATTTTGTCGTCTGGGTTCATAGAAAAGCATTTGTGAGAAACAGACTGTCAAACCACTGCTATGTGTCTTGATTCTAAATGCTAATGTGAATTTTGCGGTGAACTGTTCCTTCTGACAGGCTAGTAAACAATTAGAATATTGCCTATTATTGACTTTAATCATTCACAGATTAAACAAACAGGGGAGTGAGAAACATACCAGCCGGTCTGGCTTTGAATCCTCATTTTGACTGAAATGTAAAATTTAAAGAGGGATTTATAAATCATTACGTTTAAGATCTCTATTTTGGGTATGTAATAACGAAATGCTTGCGCTTTGGTAATCACTATTTGAGAGTTGCCCTGGGGCAGTTGGGAGGCAACGCAACACCATCAATATTGATGCCCCGCAGCTTAACCGGGTTCTTGGAGGGACTTTCTCCCACATCAATATTGATGCCATTGCCACATATCCTCGTCAGGCCCTCTTTAAGGATTTATAACAGCTACAGGAAGGGTGGATGACTTTGTTAAAATGCTATAGAGATTTTGGTCCCGGTGACTGTGCTGGAGGAATTTCTTTTAGTCACGGTCATTAGTTTTATGAGATTGTGACTGGTCTGGATTTTTGGTTTGGAAAACAAAATTGATTTAATTTTTTAAATGAAAAACACCTAAAAATGGGGTTTTGATCGTCCCAAAGTTCTCCAATAAGGCTTTGTGCGTTCCCTCAAACCGCCGCAAGGCAGGAGCTCCGCTTCAGCAGCTGGCTTCCTGACAGAGAGCCAAAAATGAGAGACCTCGTATGCACAAAGACTGACCTCAATTCAGTTTGACGTCTCAACTATTGATCTGGCTGGCCGACCCTCCCAGTGTGGCCAGTGTTCAAGTTTAAGCCCTATAGCTGCGGGCGACTTCATTCTTAACATTCGAAACGTGCATTGCTATAGTTCATCCAAGCCTCTTGTTAAATTGAGATTGTCACATCAGAGGTTAAACGTGTGTGTGACTCAAGCACTGCTCAACAACAACCCATTTGTTTGCTATAGTAGAGTTTGGAACAATCACTGTCACGTCTGAATGATTTATGGGGCATGACACCAGATTTGTCATTTTAACCACAAGCCACAATGACTACTAAAACATGTCAGAGTCTAAACAATGGTAAAACCGAAGCTGAATTTTTATCAAACCAAAGATGCAAAATACAAGAAGTATCCTAGGTGCTTGAAATATGTATGAGATGATAAAAACCAATATGCATCTACATTCAAACAGACATTTAACTTGCCCACGGGGCACATGCTGCTGCATATACATTTTATATTCACAGTTGGGTAATATTGCATGTTGTTAAGGTGAAGAGGTTAGTGTTGAACTGGAGTGACAGGTCTGAAATGAAGGTGTAAGTAATTTTCATACTAGCCGCTCTATTGCTGGAAGGGATCTGGAGACCGCAAGGCCACAGGCATGACTTATAACCCTGCCAACAGAGATCTGAACATTATGCATTAGTGAATTTTCTAAAAGAATGACAAAATAAAGTTGAAAGTATATTCTATCATCTTAAAATTAAGTATTTAGATGTCTTGTAAAATGCATATAATATTAATAATGAATCTTTATTTTAAATATACATTTCCACCAAAAGTATTCAGTGATCTCAAAAGATCACAATGGCTACAATATGTCTCAATCGCTCCCTAGAAATTCCCATAATACACCGTAAAAAACATCACAGCTGCTCACTATAATCACTTACTGAAAATGTAATTAAGTCACCAATGGGGAAATAGAAAAGCTAGGGATAGTTCACCCAAAAATGTAAATTTTGTCATTAATTACCCATGTGTCGTTCCAAACCCGTAAGACCTTCTTTCATCGTTAGAACACAAATTAAAATATTTCTGATGAAATCCAAAAGCTTTCTGACCCTGCATAGACAGCAACGCAACTACCACATTAAAGGTCTAGAAAGGTAGGACATTGTTCAAATAGTCCATGTGATATCAGCCTTGAACATGAAAGTTGCATTGAATTTGTATTTTTGGGTGAACTAACCCTTTAAGAACATTTTGGGGAAAAAATAAAAAAAAAGCTGAAGAACTTTTTCCCCAATAAGCTCCGTCTAAAATAGAACAAACTGTCATGAAGAATTAAACTAGTATTTTAGCATTTTAGAAAAATCCACTAAAAAAATGACAAACATGAAGTCGTGTGATAAATCCTGAAACATTTTCTGGTTTGATTAGAGTTGACCTAATCAAAGTTGACCCGTTTAGTGCAAATCCAATCCAAATGCTACAACAGTGTTTTAGTGCCACATTAAAAATCTTTTAATAATCTAAGATTACAAGATTAAAGTTGTAATAGTTTGAGAATAAGTTCATAATATTTTGAGAATAAAGTCGAAATTACGAGAACAAAGTCAAGATATTACAAGAATAAAGTCAAACTTAAGAGAATAATTTGTAATTTTGACTTTATTCTCTAAACATTTTGACTTTATTGTCAAAATATTTAGACTATAAAGTCAAAATATTTTGACAATAAAGTCGTAATATTTGGCAATAAATTTGAAATATTTTGACAATAAAGTCAAAATGATGAGAATAAAGTCGAAATGTTTCGAGAATAAAGTCAAAATTATGAGGAGAAAAATGAAACAAATGTCTCATTGTAATCGAAAAGACGACTGATTCACATGAATACAGCAATCTGTCCCACCACTTTAAAGAGCGTTAAAAACACATTATTGCAAGACGCATTGATTGTATTTTGCTATAAAACTAACAGATTTTGAAAGCGGAGATTTTGTTTTATATTAAAAGTACCAAAAGCACAAAGCTTATCGCTATTATTGGGTGGCTGGTGCACTACAAATAGACCTAATGAATGCAATCGTGAAATGCAATCGTGAAATATTATTTCCAAGAATACTGTCCCTGCAAGTATATTACACATGGTCTGATTTTTGCTAATAATCCCACATACGTATGTATTCAAATAAATTCCGGTGGCCTGGCAACTGCTCCCAGTCCGGGCCATTTGCATGCAGAGGCTATACTTTCAAAATATTATAACTTTAATTGCTATGATTTAATTATCGAAATTTCGACTTTCTTCTCTAAACATTTCAGCTTTATTCTCAAAACGTGTAGACTTTATTCTCAAAATACTATGACTTTAATCTCGGAATCTCAGATTTTTTTTAATGGCACACTAAAACGGCATCATAAAATGCAACTAAATATCCTTGTGCAATGGTCCTTACCATCAATCTAGGTCTTGGGAACACTGACCCGGAAAAACAAAGCTTTTTGCCATGGAGTTTTGGGTTAGTTCACCCAAAAGTGAAATTTCTGTCATTAATTACTCACTTTCATGACGTTCCAAGTTCATAAGACATTCGTTCACCTTTGGAACACAAAGATATTTTTGATGAAATCCAAGGGCTTTCTGACCCTCAATAAACAGCAATGCAACTACCACATTCAAGGCCCAAAAAGGTAGTAAGGACAATGTTAAAATAGTTCTTGTGACCAGTGGTTCAACCGTAATTTTATGAAGCTATACGAGAATGTGTCATTGTAGGCTACTCTTTAGAACGTGCATCGAATATTGACATGAAAAAGAAGAAATTGTTAAATAAAGTTGTTATTTTTGCTTTCTTTGTGCACAAAAAGTATTCTCGGAGCTTCATAAAATGATAGTTGAACCACTGATGTTACATAGACTATTTTATGATGTTCTTACTACCTTTCTGGGCCTTGAACATGTCAGTTGCGTTGCTGTCTATGCAGGGTCAGAAAGCTCTCAGATTTCATCAGAAATATCTGAATTTGCGATCAGATGATGAACAAAGGTATTAAGAGTTTGGAATGACATGAGGGTGAGTAATTAATGACAGAATTTTTATTTTTGGGTGAAATATCCCTTTAAATACCTGTTTCAGTCAGCCTGTTTGCATCAGCATTTTGGATTCAGATCTATTTTTATGTACAACACATGCTTAAAAACCATTAGAGTGGCCCAAACTATAATACAAGACTAAAACGTGAAACAGGAACAAAATGCCACAAAAACAACAGCAGCAATTCTGTGCATGACAGATTTTATTTCATTAATTCATTTCTCCAAACCTAAAATACAGAAAAACATACTTTGATAGAAATATTCTGTGAACTAATACAACAGGTCCTGCTTTCAAAGGTCCCAATGGCTTTTATATCCAAATGCTGCCTTAAAAGCTGTAGTGCCATGTTAAAAAAATGTGACAACGGGGTTTAAACATATTCAAACGAGCAAGAAAGTAACAAAAATACTTGATGAAACCTACAGTATGCTACACAATATACCTGGTCATCAAAGGCAGACTATTGGCATAATTGAGGTCTTGAGTTTGTTGGGTTAGTTAGGGTAATCTGGGTCATTTTTGCATGTTTGACTGTTACCTTTATTTGACTGTATCCTATGAAAACCCAGCTAGAATAAGTTAACATGGACTTTGTTCAGTTGGACATACCGGAGCATTCCCAATTGTCCCAGAATACCCTATTTTACCCTACGCTAAAAATAAAGGTTCCAAAAGGGTGATTTTGCAGTGATGCCATAGCAGAACCATTTTTGGTTCCCCAAAGAACCTTTCAGTGAACAGTTCTTCAAAGAACCATTTTGTAAAACATTTTAAAAATCTAAAGAACCTTTTCTGCATTCAAAAGGTCCCATAGATGTTCAAGGTTCTTCATGGAACCTTTGATGGCAATAAAGAACCTTTATTTTTAATAGTGTAGTGTTTTCTTGAAGCTACAGGAGATAAACACCTGTATTTAACAAGACGCATGTTGTGCTTGACACGGCAACATTCTGTCTAGATGTGCTGAGTATTTGGATGCAGCTGAGAAAAGCTGACAGAAAGTGAGGGTTATCTGGCTGGTTTCAAGTGCCTCTTTCAAGTCTTCCCACTTCGTCAGAGACCTAAACGCAAAAATCAACAAGACAAACGGAATTTCACCTCAGTCATCAGTTCCATAAATGCTCTCGAGAGTTCGGTTGCCTGTCCTACTTTGGCAATGGCTTTCTCTCCAACGAGTCCTGCAAGAGTCATGCCTTTCTCTCGGGTTGAAATTTAACAACCCATCGGACAGAATCTTGACTCTCCTGTTAATACAAGTGGTGTGGTTTTCGAGGTCCATCTAATAGCTGTTTTGGTAAAGTTTTGGCATCAGCTTTAATGGCTTCTGGTTGAGTCAAAATCAGGAATGGACGATGCACTTTGGGCCAAACAGTCCTCGTTCATAGAAAACCTCTGTGGGAAACAGTTCGGTGTCCATATGAACGCTGTGGTCCATTCCTATTGACGGAACAAACGGCTGGTGCTTCAGGTAAGTGAGCAGGTGATGATGTGGCAGAAAGGGGCGTGGCTTGCTGACAGATTCTCTGTATTGGCCATGACCCCATGGTGGCAGGGGTGTGATATGGATTATACGGGGCGGGATCAGGGCCCGTTCTCGTTGTAATGGAGCGAGATGGGCCGGTCTCTCTGGACGGGCATGTAAGGCCAGTTGTAGCTGGAGCCGGAAAGCAGCATGTCCCGCAGCAGGGTCTCGATGGGCGTTTTGCCTACCAGCCGCACAAAGAACAGCTGTTCGATAACAGGAGAAGAAACGATGCGCAGGGAGGGCAGCCGTAACAACAAGCGGCCAAATCGGTTGGGTTGATTGGGGTATTGGTTCCGCACGTACTCCTCAAGAGCGCACTGGGACTTTTCCTGGATGCTCTCCACATGGGCCACATCAGACAAACCCATGGCATCTGAAGAAGAAAGTAAAAACAGATGGGAAAATTAAGGAATACTGCAGTATCTATCAAGCCATGTATCCATCTGTCTAACAACCCATCCATCCATCCATCTATCTATCTACCTGTCTATCTATCACCCATCAATCCACCATCTACTATAAAGCAACCTATCTATCTATCTATCTATCTATCTATCTGTCTGTCTATCTATCTATCTACTGTCAATCTACCCATCAATCCACCATCTACTGTAAAAAAATCTATCTATCTGTGTCTATCTATCCACCATCTACGTAAATCAATTTAACTACCCATCAACCCACCATCTACTGTAAAGCAATCTATCTATCTATCTATCTATCTATCCATCATCTACTGTAAAGCTATCTATCTATCTATCTATCTATCTATCTATCATCTACTGTAAAGCTATCTATCTATCTATCTATCTATCTATCCACCCATCATCTAGTATAAAGCTATCTATCTATCTATCTATCTGTCTATCTATTCACCCATCAATCCATCATCTACTGTAAAGCTATCTATCTATCTATCTATCTATCTATCTATCTATCTATCTATCTATCCACCCATCAATCCATCATCTACTGTAAAGCTATCTATCCATCTATCTATCTATCTATCTATCTATCTATCTATCTATCCACCATCTACGTAAATCAATCTATCTACCCATCAATCCACCATCTACTGTAAAGCTAGCTATCTATCTATTACAGATTTTTAAGGCATGATTCCCTTCTGTCACGCTACTTATCATTGGTGTACGCATACACTTAATCCTGCTGAGCTTCAGTTCTGATAACAAAAGATTAATTGCTTTATATTTCTATGAGGGTAAGGATACCCGCTGAGCGGGACACAACCGCCACTTCTGTCCCAAGAGTCTAGATAAAGACATCTATAGTTACGGTAGGCAACGTTTGTAAGGGGGGCACTGATGCGTCAGTCCCTGGCGTAATGTCAGCGGTGACAAGCCTTGCGTGCTTCTGCACCAGTCCCCCTCACGCTGGCGTTGCACGGCAAAGGCATCCCCCCTTTCTCTTTGTGTTTCACAGTGTGAACACGCGCTGGGAGCTGCCACCGCACCGCGTCGGGCAATCGGGGCGACTGGCTGACATTAGAGGCCTGTCGGGTGATGTGAGGTGATAGGAGGATTGGGCTGAGGTTACGGGCCACAAGAGTTTGTCTGTCCCTGTTAGCTCATGTCGGTGGATCCCGGCAGGGGGTGGAGGGGGGCTTTGGCTGGAATTGCAGGATGGATCACATTGATGCCCTGGGCTACAGAGGTTATGTAGGTCACGGCCAGACTGAAGCGAATCCCTCTTGCTGCAACTCAGCATGCATAATTCAGTCATGTTGGTGGAAGTTGAGGTGGGGCGGGGGGCTGCTTGCCTGGTTTCAATAATAGATGGAAGCGTGAAGGATTGAGTGATAAAAAAAACGAATCGAGAGCGGTGGGTTCAGCCATCCATTTGGAAAAGTGCAGGTCTGGGCTGGAAAAGGGTTTCTGACAGGTAGAGCAGGGAATCAGAAATAATCTAAACCAGTGGGCAAGACATCTCCGAGTCTGGAGCTCTGTACCAAAGCGTTTGGCAGCGGCACAGGAAATCCTGCCCATCGTGAATGTTTCGGGTGTAACCCGTTATTTGTACTGTAACGTGTGTTACGTAATCAGGTAACCTTTCTATTTATTTTGCTTATTTAGTAACAAACACGATTGGAAGCCTCAAAAAACTAGACCTAAACAGATCAACAAAACAGCTCCAGGTGTTTTCTAAGTGGTATTATTGAGGTGGAAACTGTGCATACGGTAAATACTCATTGAACCAAGTAGCCTTAAGCTTAGTTGTTCTTACCAGAGGTGAAGAGTACGATGGACTTCAGGCAGGAGTACTCAGCTGTGTCTACCTGAAGGGCTTTCAGTTTCTCCACCTGCTCTTGAAAGACACGTATGTGGTCCATGAAGGCCACCACCCGCTCGGCTGACATAGGGGAGGCGTGTAGACCTGCAGCGGCCAGCAGGGGCGCTACATGCAGCGGCATAGAGCACTGAGCAGCATTCAGAACGAACAGCTCACTCCACGACATGCGCAAGAGCGCCACCTACACACAAAAAATGCTTGTGAGAAACGGCAACTGATG
The DNA here is from genome assembly GCA_036247105.1 of Cirrhinus mrigala. Lineage (NCBI taxonomy): Eukaryota > Metazoa > Chordata > Actinopteri > Cypriniformes > Cyprinidae > Cirrhinus > Cirrhinus mrigala. The sequence continues at coordinate 6,003,791 of CM070022.1, forward strand.
GGTTTTTTTATTTTTTGAAAAATTATGAAAAAAAAGCCATAAAATCTAAAATACATAAATACAAAAATTTATCCATTACTTGTTTAAAGTAAAAATATATATATTACTTAGCAGAAAAATGTAGCAATATATCACTCAAGACTGTGCATAACAGTGGGTTTCAGGGAATTTGACCCTCATCCTTTGTAAAAAACACAGTAACAATGTATTACTTTAATTTAGTTTCTTAATAGATGTTCCAATAGATTGTGGATGTTACTCCCAGCCCAGGAAAAATATTCTCGTAACTTTTCTTTTTGATTGACTTTATCAGGCATTCTTAGCACTTTTCAATATAAAAATAAAATTAAATATTTAAATATTTAAATTTTCAAAATAAAATAAAATAATTATTTTAAAATATAAAAAATAACTTGATTTACCAGTTCATTAAATAAAATATAATATATTTATTCATTTATAAATATATACAAAATAATGTATATATTTAAATCATAGTTTAAATCTTATTAAATCAAATGTTTATTCATTAATAAAAATATATTATTTTATTTTTGATTTTATAGTTGTTTTTTTAATAAAAACTAAAATAAAAATGAACTTGATTTACCTGATCCATGAGCTGCAGGTCAGGAAAGAAAGGGATGTTCTTCGCCCACTCCACAGCGCTAAAGAGCAAACGGGCGGCCAATTCACAGATATTCTCGATGCCCATTAGGTTGTTGGACTGCATGCACTGGGCTCCGTAGCGGGACGTGGGATACGGCTCGGCCCGTAGGAGCAAAGAGATGAAGCCTGAGAGATACGGCTGCCCATTGTATGGGTCACTCCCATTGCTCAGGTACTGTCCTGGACTGGACTGCGAGTTGGACATACGACCTCTTTGAACAGCTGAGGTAGAGAACATAAAAAGCAAAGAGCCATTAGAAGTGGATATTGATGTGTTTACTTGCAAACACAACCAAATCCATCCAAGTCCCCTTCTGCTTTCTAATGTCTAAGCGACTGCAGTCATAGCATCTGTGAAACCCATCAGAGAGATGCCGACCCCTATGCTATCCATCAACGAGTAATGAGTGAGTGAACACTATGGGTGAAATGGTGTTTTTCACACTTCTTCAAACAAATGGTTCAGCCAGAGGCGAAGGGCAAAACAGAGGCCATTCCTGTAACGACGCAGCTCAGTGCCCATTTGGGAAACACCTGTTAACTATCCTGCTGTCTGGCCAATAACTCCATTTACTATAAACCAGAGGGAGCATGAAATGAACACAGAATGAAAAAGAGACTATGTGTGTGTAAGAGAGACTGACAAAAACCGAGGAAAATGTTATTGCTCAGAGGTTTCATAGATATAATAGAGTTCAAAAGTGGCAACTTTATCTCAGTTGTTTCTCATAAATGACAGACCAGGGCCTGAAGGTATCATTATCGTTTTATTTTAATCATTTGAATAAAATATATCCAGCCAATGGCACATTTTAAGAATTCAGATGAACGGTAAGGGGGAGTTGAGGTCAAAAGAATGACTAAAAAGAGGAAACTATAGTTATCAGATCCAGGCTGATTAACTGGCTGATATTTGAGATTGTCAGCATCAGCCCACCAATCAGATTAGGGCATCCAGTGGTAGAAACGCCCACTAAGACAAACAATACAGTCACTCACTAACCTCTAGCTAGGAAATAACACAAGATCAGGAGTAACAATGAGGATAACAATGAAGATTAAACGGAAGGAACAAGTTGCACTCTCATTATGATATGAAATACAATCATGTTTCCTTTAGGAAGGAAGGAAGAGTAAGTGGAGAAGCAGAATGATGAGGATTCAAAACCTTTTGTTATAGAAACTATAGCTACATAATGAATGCTTCAGTAATGTAATTTATGACTGAAGCTTTTCCTATTCCTTGTTTTATACAGTTACTAAGTGAAAAATTATGTTTTATGAATGTCATGTGCACAAACAATAGTACAGTTATTTTAAGAATCAGTACAATTTTTTTTTGAAAAAGCCTCTTCTTCTCACCAATGCTGCATTCATTTGATAAAAAAGTAATACTGTTAAATATTATTACAATTAAAAATAAGAGTTTTCTATATTAAACCATTTTAAATTTTAATTTTTTTCTGCGACACAAAGCTGAATTTTCAGCATCATTACTCCAGTCTTCAGTGTCACATGATCCTTCAGAAATCATTCTGATATGCTGATTTGCTGCTCAAAAAAAATTATCAACGTTGAAAACAATTGCTGCTTAATATTTTTTTGGAAAATGTTTTCTTTTTTGGATTCTCTGATAGAAAGATAAGAAGAAGAAGAGCATTTATGTGAAAGAATTTTTGTAAGTATGTAAAAGTTTTTCTTTCTGGACCTTTTTTCACACGTTATGCAAACTCAGGCACTCTAACAACATATCTTTCTCCAGAGCCAAAGTTGAGCTGCATTCTTATGAGACTCTGATAAATCAGTAAGTGAATGCGCTTCACGTTTGTCAGAGGATTAACACTTGACTCGCACTCAGAGGTCAAAAGTTACGGCAGCCGGAGTTTCCTGTTCCTCGTTTGTTTTTACTGTTTGTCGTTCTCTCCTGAAACTGGTTATGATGGCGCTCCGGCATACGGAAAGACATGGAGGGTGGGGACAGGTGCACAATATTTGCTGAGAAAAGATGTGTGACATTGGGTGTTTAACCACATTTTTGCACAAACATTTAATCACTCAGGTGTGCAAATCCAATAAACCTTACTGATTAAATTATTTTGAATTAGAAACAATTCACACTTGAACAAGTAAAATAGAAGTGCATGCTTTCACAAAATATGACACTAAAGAAGCCAATTGTGACCCTGGACCACAAAACCAGTCATAACGGTCAATTTTTTTAAATGAAAAAATTCTGAAAGCTTTCCATTAATGCATGGTTTTACAATATTTGGCCAAGATACAACTATTTAAAAATCTGGAATCTGAGGGTGCAAAAAAAAAAAAATCAAAATATTGAGAAAATCACCTTAAAAGTTGTCCAAATGAAGTTCTTAGCAGTGCATGTTTCTAATCAAAAATTAAGTTTTGATATATTTACAGTAGGAAATTTACAAAATATCTTAATGGAACATGATCTTTACTTAATATCCTAAAGATTTTTGGCATAAAAGAAAATTTTGTCGGCTATTACAAATATACCCGTGCTACAAGACTCGTCTTGTGGTCCAGGGTCACAACTGCACAAATGCATTCTTTTATAATTTTACAGCATTCCTAAGCTTGGCTTTTCAGTAATTATATTATCAGCAGTGTTATTTTAATATTATTTATATACTATTACAGTATTGAGTACTATTTTGAAATAGCTTTCTTGTTCATTTTCAGTTCAAGTTTTATCATTTTTTTATGTCCTTTTGTCAGTTTTTGTTTTTAATAACTATATTTAACTTTAATACATTTTTTATTTCATTTTTAGTTTAAGTAATTTTAGTACTTGAACTACCTTTCAAAGTTTGTTTTTTTTTATCTAATATTTATTTATTTTTATTTAAGGCTTGATTTGAAAAGTATGTTTTGTAGTTTTAGTTTCAGTTACCAATAACAACACTGATTATCAGTGATAACCGTAGAGTAAAAGCACTGACTATGCTTCAATTTTTTTAGTTAGATGTAGAAAAAAACATTTTAAATCATAACTTCTTTGTTTTACAGTTTAAATCCATTCAAAAAAGAAAATAGCTAGAGGTCTCAGACTTTTAAATACCACTGTGTCTGAAGAATCATAAGGCTTTACGTTACACAGCAAATCTGCTAGAAGGAAGAGTCACCTCTGCCGGAGGTCACCTGTTTAAACGGGTTGAACAGCAGGATTAGCCAATCGACCAGGTGGCAGAGTGATATTTACCCAAACCCCGCAGAGAGCCGTCACATTTGGACTTTGCTATGATCCTGTCTATTATTAATGTTTACTTTCCATTGACCTATATTTCACCCTGCACATGGGAAGTGACTGACTTATAGGTCATGGGATGAAGTCACAGCTTCAGCACGTTTCCAGAGACGCTCTGCGGACATGCGCCGTTTACCGCATCTACATGCTGTCAACAACATTTAGTGACATTTTCACATCCTGGATGATTCTGCATAAAATCTTATTTCAAAAATCTTCTTGGATTACATAGTTCCCACCCCCAAATCATGGCTCAAGTCCCTCATTCAATGTAAATCTACGAGATTTTGTATGCCAGCACTTTTGCATGTGAATGTCAGACTTCATTCAGTCCGTTCTGGTCGTTTTCTAGCTCTGACAAAGGTCACGGCCTTGCGCATGGAACATTCCAGCAGATGCACGTACTTGCAGAAGCCTGTGGAACTGACAAGGCAATCACACTGCTTTCTTTCAATCAGAGGCGCCCTTTGTCAGGCTGGAATGTCAGTCATGTCAAGAGCAGCCGGAAGGTGTAAAAACAGGTAGAGCGATCGAAGAAGAGGAGCGCTAGGAAGAAGACCAACTCAGTCTAAGACATGAACGCACTAGCTGAATCCTTAAGTCTTGAGTTTCAGATGAGTCTGGTATGACTTACATGTACACTCTTAGTTGAGGGTTCCATAAAGAACCTTTATAGTGGAGAAAAGTTCTTTAGATTATTAAAATGTTCTTCACAACAAGAACTGTTCACTCAAAGGTTCTTTGGGGAACCTAAAATGGTTCTTCTGTGGTATCATTATGAAAAAAAAAAAAAACCTTTTGGAAAATTTATTTTTAAAAGTGTAGATTCCAAACTTATTTATGAATTAAGAATTTTTAAAAATGTTCCCTTGTGTTCCTCAGAAAAAAAAAAAAAGGGAGCATATGGATTTGGAACAACCTTAGGATGAGTGATGTTTCACTTTATGTTGAGGTACATCAAAACAGACACTTCTGGCTACTTTGAAGCTTCTACATGTGGAATCGGCCTGTAAAACCATCTATTTTTATTTGTTCATCTATACTGTCTGAAATCTGCACTAAAAAGTATATGTGAGCATCTGTGTAACTGGCAGCGTGATTCTGCCCCATTCATTACCAAACGCACGTGATGAACTAGTAGGAGGAGAGAGTGGGATTTCTGAGCACTGCAGAAAACAAAGAACCTTACAGAGAAATGCGTTTGACCTCATCCATAGCAAGCAAACCATACAAAAGTTCAAAAGTTTCAAGGCTACCAGTGATCTATACTATCAAAATCTGATTATCTGAACCATTTTCTTGATCTGTTGACTACCAATTATCTATGCATTCACGTTTTCATCTTCCTTTAATCAAGTAGCGCAGGGAGATTTCTTAGAGTATCTTAGAGCATCCTGAAGCACGCCAAATCCATGTGTCTATATAACAGAACAACTAATGCAATTGACTAGTAAACTGGATCAACCTGTAATTACCAGGTGAACAGAATCTGATTTATTTTGCATTCATACTACACTCATGTGAATCCATGCATGCGCTGCCAAAAGAAGACCTTCTGGAAATTTTATGTAAAATACTGTGCAATAAAACTTATACAAGGACCACTGTACATGGTTTTGTTTGTTGGTTCAAACTGTGTTATGACTGCAGATTATCTGTAATGGCTCAGTACAAGGTACTTCTCTTTGCAGGTGACTGAATTGCATAATTTAGAGAAGACATCATTTATGAATGAAAAGAAGCAGCGAGGCTGCATGTATTCCTGTCTATATCTGTTTTGTCTGTACAAATGCAAAACAACCCGAGTGAAGGTAAAATGTATAATATTGACTGACATTGTGTAGACTGCACTTTGTTTTGCACTTTTATTTGAATTTGTGAAAACATCAGCCGCCTCAACAGTGTACTTAAGACTAGACATTGGTCTGCTTTACCTGTCTGCATGCATTCACTCAAAGACTGTCATTCTGAATGATTTCAATGTGTTTTAGTTTCAAATAAATTCATCTCACTATATGGGGCAAGATGCTACTAATCAGTTTTCTTTAAAAACGTAAACTCATTTAATTATGAGAGACAAAACAAGTCATAAAATAAATTATAATTCATACATTATATAAATACAGAAACAATGTTGGAATTAAACAATAAAACCACTGAGTAACTGGACTTTTAAAACTTATGACTACTATTCCTTTGTGACATCCAAACTCGGTCTCCACTATGCATTTGGAAAACTAGATGTTGATATTTTTCTAATTCAACAGGCAATTACGGATGATTGGAAAATCCCTGAAATACAATACAATAAGGACTGAGTCAGAGGTTAGTGTCTACTTTGACAGAAATGCAATATTATATAAGTGGCTACAGAATAGGGGCCATATTCATCATTGAAACTGTCTACTAACATGAAACTCATTAAAGGTCAACAGACTAGAGAATGAAGAGGTTTTCTCAGTTTTTTCAGTCTGAAAACATGACTAAATGAATTTACCCTAAAGTCATTTTCATAACCCAAATGAATGAGCAACTTGGATAACAGCTTATGCACCGCCACAAAATGGAAAAAGAACAGTTTACGCTTCATTTGAAATGGACCATTTCAGAAGATGACTTCACAAAATGATTATGCCACAAATGAGTATTTAAACCCCAGATATCTCATCTTAATCTGCGAACAAGGAAACTTCTTATTTCATTTGTAATATATGTTGCTGTTGAATGTTATTTGAGCAATTAAAAAGCAAATAGCTGAAATTAGTCAAATTCCAAATTATATTTTAAAGCAAGACAATTATTAAATAGCTACATTATTAAAACTAATTGAGATTTTATACACAGAGGCTGAAAGAAAGAAAAAAAACAACTCTTTCCATCACTATGCTCATAAAATAAACATTTATTAATGGTTCTTACGTTAATCACCTTTATGAAGAACTTTTTGTGTTTAAGATTCATTGACATTTGGTTCTTTAGAAATAAATAGAGTTCTTTGAGGGGGAAAAAAGTTCTGATGTTACAAAGTAGTTGAGCAACTTTGCCCTCAAACCCCTTTATGGTTCTGGGTGAAACCTTTAGTTGACAGTAATATAGTCGTTACACAATAATGTTTGTCTTATCTGTACAACTTTCTGCACAGTTTTGATGAGTTTTGAAAGTCTCAAGTTACTTTCTTGGTAATAAAGTTAAACAGTATAATGACAACGTGAAAAGTCATCACCACTTTGATTTTACAAGCAGCAATTATACATATTTTTCTTCTATTCTAGTGGGAATTCTACTATTAAAAAAATTACAGTGTGTGTACAATTTGGTAGATTACAAAAAAATTCCATGGTAACCATAATTTCCACAAAAAACACTTTGGTAACATGATATCTGTCACCTCTAACATCAAGATATGTTTGAGAAAAATTACAGAAGTATTCTGTTTGAAAGAGATCCCTAATTGGATTAAAGTCAATATTATGTTTTAGTTGTAACAATAATAATAAATTGTTAAAGTTCCAAAAAAAAAAAAAATTCCATGGTAATGTTTCTTTTTTTTTAGTTCTTTAGTTTTTTTTTTTTTTTTTTTTTTGGGAAACCACCTACTGGTGTTTTAATAAACCCAGAGAACAAAACACTGATCTTAAACCTTTACTTTCACAAGAACTTTTTTAATCTTAAAAGAACCGTATAGCAGTTTAAGAATCTTGTAAAACCAAAACGATTTTGATTAAGAACCACTGATGAACCATAACTTCTAAACACCGTGGTTTGGATTGATAAAATGTCTCAAATCCTTTTACATTTCTGACCAGGTTTATCCTACTACAGGATTTTCGAACAAATGTGTTCGTCTAGTGCATGCAGGAGTTAAAACACTGTCAGATCTTACCCTCTCTCCTCATTCCGACTTTCAAGCACTTCTTCAGCCGGCAGTACTGGCACTGGTTCCGATGGTGCTGGTCGATGGGACAATCGCGGTTCCCCCGGCAGGTGTAACTGAGGTTCCGTCTGACCGAGCGCTTGAAGAAGCTCTTGCAGCCCTCGCAGGTAAACTGGCCATAGTGTTTGCCGCTGGACTTGTCCCCGCACACCATGCAGTCCACATTGGGAATTTTGTCCCCGGAGAGCGCGTCGTTGCCCGGGGTAGAACCTGAGGGAGTTCCCGGTGTCCCGCCGGGCTCCTGACTGCACATTTGCAGCTGGGACCCGGGATCAGCCGAAATGTTCTCTTGCCACTGATTTACTACCATTGCCATGCTATCCCCCAACACTTTCTGTGGTAACGACCGATACAATGCGACTCCTTTCAAGCGGGGAGGAGAGTTCAAACGATCCTGAATGAGGAGAAGATCTAGACGAGGCGCGCAGCCCTTCCCACCTTGAGATCTTGATACTGCGAAACTTTACTTCTCTACTCAGACGAGGTCTTGGAATATTTACAAAGTAAACACGAAGGTGACATAATTATTGTGAGAGAAATCCCAAAAACATGTTCATCTTGAAGTTTCAGTCGCTCCGAATATTGTCTACTTTGAGTGAGAATGTCCGAGCGAACACCAGAAGACCATCCGTTTGAAACTTCACGATCTTCTCGAAATCCCACGTGTGAAGTTTTGTTTTAAATGTAAGATAAATCACGATCGTGTATTATTATTTTTAGGTATTTAAAGGAAAAGACCAAATGAAGTGCGCTTTCCAGTCATCACACTGATGCGATACCAAATCGTAGGCTTATCTTCGAGAGCGTACGCGAAATGTTATTACGAAAAAAAAAAACATGTAAATAAAATAAAAATGCATAAACGCTAACAGTTCTTTCCGTGTGACACAGTTCTTTGCGCCAGAAAAGTTCCTAAATAATCCGTCAAAACTTGTAGGTTCTGTTTACAAGAGGAGATTCAGCGTGTTTCACTCGCCAGCTGTCCGATTCATCTCTGAGAACCGTAGTTAAGAATTCGGTGAAAGTGACACTAAACAGCCGTGGTTACCGGAACTCCGCCCACCGCATTGCATATAAGGATATAGTGACCATATTAGTATATGACGCCTTCGCAGGGGGCGGAGCTTAGATACGCTGAGCTTCTCGACTGGGCAATGGAGGTGCTAGAAAAAAAGTCTTTGTCCAATTGGACAAAGGCGCTGCTCTTGCACAATTAATGTGAATTGTTTAACAATCTCAAGCAGAGAGAATCTCAAGAGATCTTGAAAAGAGACATTAACACTGATTAATTTGTTATCATTATTTACCAGGGTACTATAAGTGGCAAATGTGAATTCTTTATGTGAATAATTTATTTCATAATGTTCTGTTTAAGAACAAATGATTTAATGCAACAGACTGTTTTTTTAAGACTACTGTACATTAAAAACTTTTTGACATATATTTTCTCTCATCAGAACAGTTCATTCTCAAAATACAAACAGAAACTATTGTTAGAAAAATATATGATTTGTCACATTTCAGGAATAATTCAAATTCAAATTGTTTGCATTCAAAGACTTTAGATTTAAATTCAAATCTAATACATAAACATATTTGTTTTGTGCACCTAATTATTTTAGTACAAAATAATTAAAATAACAAAACTAAATGTCTATTGATGTGTACTTAATTATAGTGATAGAAAATGATGGGATCTACATGTTAGTCACCTTGTTTTTATTAGTGTGTCGTGGAGGTGTTAGAGTTCACACCATATGACAAAGGCTCCTCGCAGGAGTCTTCACTTCTGTTAGTTTAGTCTGTAATGAGCATATTGGGAAGCTGTTAATGCACAAAAGGCCACAGTGTAAATTACAGTGACATGCACTGGGTTTACCATTACACCTAAAAGCTGTGAGGAAGCATAGAAGTTAAGAGCACTGAACTAACTAACTGATGTCAGAACTATTTAAAGCCTGAAAATTAAAACTGGCATGTGTTGTAAATAATTCAAAGCTACTTCAACAAGAATTTATTGGGGGTTGTCTTTAAATTTAATTTGTGCATATTCATGCAGTAAATGTTGACTTAATTTATTGCAGATTTATTTTTGACTGCTTGTAATGAAAATGCAACATTTTAAAGCTTTGCTCTAGGTTTTTGTAATGTTTCCAACTAGTTTTAGACAGAGAAGGTTAAAGAGAAGGTTAAAGGAACTTTCGCAAACACTTCCTTTCCTACATCATGGAAAAGTTATGAAACTACATGTGTTACATAGAAAAAAAACCCCACATTTGTTTACTTCTTACATACCATTTGCACTGAGACAAGTAATTACGATACACAAATTACTAATACTCTGGAAAATAAATTATGACGGTAACTTAAATGTTAAAAGTATTATGCAACAAGCACAAATTTTTTTTTTAAATATTTCTATTAAAGAGCACCTCAGTTCCACAGAGATGCATTAATATTTTCCCATCTCCGTCACAGTGGGAAATTTCCCTCAGTGAGTACGTGCACTATTCCATTAAACCAGTTTAAACAGTTATGCCTCCCTCCCTATCCAACATAACATGCTAAGTAAACACTCATCTTTGTGTTGATGCCTTAGCAAAACAATAGCAATAAAACAATCATAACACTGCCAGTATTATTTACAATGAGTTAAAACATTTTTAAATATGAAGCATATAGCAAATAAATGGAAATGAAAGAAAATAAATTATTTACATACTCACAAAACATATGGTCCCCAATTAGGCAGCATGCAAAGAAAAGAACTTAATGTTATTGTTGTCCCTGTTTAGCACGGCACTTCTAGCGCTAGAGGCCATAAAGTTGGCCTTTAGCTTAGCTTAATTGTTGTCATATGTAACCCTACCTGTCCTCCAATTAGCCTTTTGACTGGCTATTAGATCATTCTGTGGCGTAGAGACCAAGGGCGTTATTTGGTGATTATGTGTAATTCTATACAGTGATGGCATTTAAAATGTCTAAATGAAATGAATTTTGGTTTTTAATATCATTAAATTAGAGGTTCATATTATTTACTCACTCTCATGTTGTTCCAAAACCCCGTATGCTGTTGTTTTTTCTGTGAAACACAAAAGGAAAGAAAGACAAAAACTGGCCATTTGTCAAAAAGACAAAAAACAACAGAAATGTAGTCCAAATTGTGTGCTTATTGACTTGTATCTTCAGTTGTTATATAATGGGGAAAAAAAACAAAAGTTAAAAACACAATATGATATATCATGACACAAGCGAGAACCTGAATTTGAATGTGAATAAAAAACAGCATACAGGTTTAGAGCATTTCTGAATCTGCATAAACTGCCACTCTTTTATTAAGTGAAGCTATATCAGATTGTATTATCATCACCAGAACAAACATGCATGTGTCAGATGTATCTCTGGCTCTGATTGATTGTCGTGATAAATGCACAGGGAGCTCATGCCTAGTATGAGGTGACTGATGACTGCAGCAACTGGCACAGTGACTCCCAGATTGAGGTCAGGGAGTAAACACGTCCACATAGCATGGCCTAGGAAATGCAAAGGCCACTGGTTTGCAGGTTAATTTATGGAAGCTTTGACAGTTTGTGACCCATGATTCAGTGCCCCGTTTCTGACGTGAAAGACAAGCCAGTCCAAAAATGTACCCATAAACAATCACTCAGGTAACCTGAGTGTGAAGCAAAATATGGCCTGGAAGGTCCGACTTTCTGGATGTCCAGGATCCGTTTAAAAGGACAAAGCTATAGTTAGATTGAATGATCAGTTGCCATCTTTTCACCTCATCGCAGACCAAATAAAAGCTCAGGACAGAAACTTTTTTTTCTAAAAAAAAAACACTTTTAAAACACTTCTGCTCACCAAGACTGCATTTATTTGATCCAAGGTACAGCAAAACAGTAAAATTTTGAACTATTTTTACTATTTAAAATAACTGTTCTATTTTAATATATTTTAAAAAGTAATTTATTCCTGTGATTTCAAGGCTTAATTTTTAGCATCATTACTTCCGTTACATAATCCTTCAGAAATCATTCTAATATTCTGATTTGCTCAAAATAAATAAATAAATAAATAAAATAAAAGTCAAAAAAGTTAATTTTATATATATATATATATATATATATATATATATATATATATATATATATATATATATATATATATATATATAAACTAGAAAGTTCAGAAGAATACCATTTATCTGAAACAGAAATTTTTTGTAACATTATAAAAGTTTTTTTTTATCATCATTTCTGATCAATTTAAAGCATCCTTCCTAAATAAAAGTATTATTTTCTAGAATTTCTTTCCCCCAAAAAATAAACAAATTATACTGACTGGTACACTGGTATAGTGAATAATGTTACAAAAGCTTTTAAATTCAGATAAATCTGATCTTTGGATCTTTCTATTCATCAATGAAAAAAAAAAGTACTCAACTGTTTTCTATAACAAATAAATTACATTTCAATATATATTCAAATAGAAAAGAGTTATTTTGAACAGTAAAGATATTTCACAATTTTACTGTTTTTACTTTACTTTGGATCAAATAAATGCAGGCTTGGAGAGCAGAAGAGACTTCTTTAAAAAAAAAAAAAAAAAAAAAAAAAAAACTTTTGACTGGTAGTTTACATAATAAAAACGCACAATAATTTTTTTTAGTTGTCTATAAAAGTATGAAAGTATTGTCAATAAAAACAGTCAATTTATAATATGACACTCTTATAAGGACATATTTACATTTTGGATGCATGCCTTTACATTTGTGCTTCATATTGCGGTTTGTTCGGACAGTGTGCTCTTTCCTCTGTCCGATTAGACTTGATTAAGAGGTTAGACGTTGTGAAGCATGGCGTCTTTAACCGAGATTTATCTGTTCCTGTACTGACCTCTATGGGGTTGCCTGCCCTCACCCCAATGTCCTCTAGATTTATTTGGTTATTTGTTTATCTATTCTGAGGAGTCTTGCATTTCTCCCTAATTTTTTTTTTCCTGTTTATGCATCCAAGTCTCATTTTTCACAGCGGTAGCAATATGAAGCTCTTGCCATATGCTGATACAGTCAAAATACGGGTAAAGGCGCTGATGACCCTCATGACCTGGACACCCGCCTGAAGCTCAACCCACAACGTTCTGCATTGTACTGCTGCAACTAACATACCGCAGAGAAAAATAACCTCCAGGTTTCAAACTGAAGAATTTGAGTTCATTTTCCATTCTATTTCCATTCAAGAAGGCCGTAAGAACAAAATTAAAGTTCTTCAGGGTTTACAGGTTTGACTATCGCTAAATTCATTGAAGCAACACCAAAACAGGCACTTGTCTACACACACATTTCTTGTTGGGAGTTTCTGGGCTAAACGGGGAGAGCAACAGTATGTGGCTAGCATGACCTGACATGCCTCTGAAGCTGGAGGGGGTCTTGACCTTTGCTCCCAGGCTTCAAACCTAGGAAGATGAAAAAAGGGATTGGTTAGGAGGGTGACTCCTTAAACAAGAGCTTCTGTTTTAGACAGGAATGTCAGTTCCATAAAAAGATGCCTATTGAGAAGGGAAAAAGCAGCCAAAAGAGAACCAAGAGATAATGAAGATATAAAAGAGTATGTGTAGATGGTGTGGGGGAGACTGGGGCTAGTTGTCACACATGAAGACATGTCATATGTGCTCCATTTCAGTAACTATGATGGTTTTATATGCATCAACAACAGTTATAACACCTAGTTCCAAACCCTCTTGAATTACAATCATTTTTGTATATTCTATCCTATCCAAAATAACATTTCAATAATCACTGAACTTTTGTAATTGCTGTTGGGGTAAACAAGACAACACAATAAAGATGATATATGTGACCCTGGACCACAAAACCAGTCATAAGTAGCACGAGTATATTTGTGGCAATAGCCAACAATAATGATTGATTTTTCTTTTATGCCAAAAGTCATTAGGATAATAAGTATAGATCATATTCCATGAAGATATTTTGTAAATTTCCTACTGTAAATATATCAAAACTTAATTTTTGATTAGTAATATGCATTGCTAAGAACTTCATTTGGACAACTTTAAAGGCAATTTCCTCAATATTTAGATTTTTTTCATTCCCAGATTGCAGATTTTCAAATAGCTGTCCAGGGTCACCAAAAAGTTAAACTGTGTTCTCAAGGCACGGGTATTTTTCATATGTTCATAGGCTGGGGCAAGTTGTCACATGTGTTTAATATGTTGCAATTTTTCATTTCTAATGTTGGCTAATGCAGTAGTTGAAATGAAATAGTCTTGAATGAACAATATTTTTTTAGCATGTTGTAATGCTGTTTAATGTTTTATATTTACTTACACATTTTAACATTAAAAGTGGCAACATTAATAATAGTTGATACATTATGAACTAGCATGAGCTAAAATTAACCAAAATGTATTTATAAATTAACATTAACAGATTAATAAACAATGTAATTCTTTTTGTTTTTAATACCATAATGCAACACAATAAAGATACTATATAAATAAAGATAATATGAGATATATAAACTGTGTTCTCAAGGCAAGGGTATTTTTCATGCGTTCATATGTTGGGGCAAGTTGTCACACGTGTTTTTTGTATGTTGCAATTTTATACTTTATGGAATTTTTATATTATTTCTAATGTTGTTTAATGCAATAGTTGAAATAAAATAGCTTTGAATGAGCAATACTGTAATAGCACGTTGTAATCTTGTTTAATGTTTTACATTTACTAATGCATTTTAACATTAAAAATGGCAACATTAATATTAGTCGATGCATGAACTAACATGAACTAAAAATGAACAAAACTATATTTTAAATTAACATTAACCATTATTAATTAATAATTATTAATAAATTAGATTAATAAAATATTACTTAGATTATTAAAAGTGCATTGTTTGTTGTGTTACTTTTCCAGTTTTGCAGCTTTATGAATTGTTTTGTCTTGCATAATTGTTTTACTGTATAAATTTTGCTGGCCATTAGCAGGTCCACATTGTGTCTACTTACATATATAGTGTGACAACATGCCCCACTACTGGGTCAACGTGTTAAATGAACTGTAACGGTGGAAATTTTTAATGGCTTTTTTTTTTATGTAGCCAAGACTTAAGCATGAAAAATACACAGGAGTAAAAGTGTTACAATCCAGTCTAGAGAAGTGTATTAATTGAATCCACCGCCTGCAGAATATGCATGGTGGGAAATAAAGCACAACTGTGGTTTTCTACCTCCAGTGCACTTTGTGTTGATTCTCAAACAGGGAAATGGACTTTGCCACTCAGTGAAACACAAAACGTGGCGCTCATGTACAACGCGTCACCGGACCAAGATATTTGATTATAAATTATCAGACTGGAAGACTGTGACCAATGAGCTTAACAAGGCAGAATACTGGGCTGTAACAGATTTGCTAAACACCCCCACCAGCCTTTCTGCCATAATGTGATGTTTATGGCCATTTTTACCCCCGGACTTCAGTCATGCGATGGAGCAATAAATTACTCAAGCAGGCCTGCTGGAGGGAAAGTCCTTGTGACTCTGTGCTGCGGCTCTAGCGGAGAGAGCGTGACATAGAGGGTCACATCTGCAGATAACCTTGTGTTTTCTCACTGTTTTTCTCCGACATGGCGGCCGCCCTGGAAAGCACACATTACCCACCCATGGAGGGTTGCAAGCTGCTCTGGGTGGAACAGTGCTGACACGTACCATCAATACATCTTTAGCCGAACGTTTTTGTTCGTGTCATTGTCGTGTCCAGCAGCAGATAAAGAGGCCAAAAACAGGAAATAAGCGGGAACGTGCGGAATCATGAAAAATTGAACTGCTGATCTTTGGAGGAGATTAAGAGTCAAGTTGTGGTCAAGCTTATTATAGTCAAAGTCTCACAGGACTACGATTGGGACACGTCTTTATAATATTTGCATCAGTATGGATTTTCATTTGACAGTTCTTGAAGTTTACATTATGTTTTTTAAATCGTGATTGCATCCTGACACAAAGAAAGTTCTGTAACATGGTAAACAAAATTTAAAAATACGAAAACATTCTATTATTGCTATGGTCACTGAAAGAACGGCGCCTTGTTGTACCTTCACTATGAGGCATGAAGTTCTTCTCTGGTGGAATGAACTTCTTTCTCTGCTTTGGGTTGTTTCTGATCTAGTGGTCTAATAAATGTGTCACAGTAAACTGCAAATACTTTTGGCTCCATCACAAACTGCTTATGCTTCTCAGTCATTTTACATAAAACTGTGTGGTAAATGCATAAATATAAATTATAGATGAGATTCAGAGGTGTGGTTCTTCAGTATAGCTTGAACAGTAATCATTCAATAATTTTAATTTTAGCATTCCAGTAGCTAAAACTGTAAAGCATGGTGGTAGCTATGCCAAAGGCATGGATTTTGTTCCCAGGATATGCATTAAATGTATACATTGAATGCACTGTATCTCCGTTTGTTTAAACATTTCTGCCAAAGCATAAATGTAAATGCACTGTAGCTCAACATGTATAACACAGTACTAGCAATGCCAAGGTCATGGGTTCGATTCCCAACAAACTTGTCGATGCAAGCCCAGATTCTTTCTAAAACCAAAAGGTGCATGAAGAATCTGCACTTGCATCAGACACGGTGTCCAAGCGGCCTGGATTTCACGTAGAAGGGAGGCCAAATTCCCTGCAGTTAAAATCTCAGACGGTGGTCTTTAACACATTCTCTCTCCCTCTCCCTCTGCCTCCCAATCCCAATAAAAACCTTCTGACCACCGGTTGACCTTTCGCCGTTCTTCCCCCATCCAATGCTCTCTGTTCACTCCACCACCGCAGTCCAGCGGAGGCCAATGGGGGCCAGCAGCTGTGGGGAGGGGGATATGAGGTCACGAAGGTCACGGTACTGGTAAAGTCATCGGCGAGGCTCCAATGCGGGGCATCATTTCCCCCCTTCAAAGGCAGTCCTGACGTCCACGGGGGCCGCCCCGATGGCCCCGCTGTTCCTGAGCTTTCAAGACCTGAGACGGACAAGGGTAAATAAAGTGATACCAGGTGTTAGCTAGCCCCCTTCCCAAAAAATCCACCAAATCGGGGCCCCATTTCACACTAAGAAACCCCGTACGGGTGAGCGTGGCGGCCCAAGCCACAACAGTTTGGTACCGCCTAATCCGTTGAGGATCGAGTATGCAAATTCAAAGGCATCTTAGCTCAGATTTGGGATGGAAAGAGGTGGGGGTGATGGGGCTTCAAAGCCCGCGACCACCACTGAAAAAAGCTGACCCCTTAAATAACTGTGAAGATCAAGCCAAGTGAATGGGAATCATTGTGGCGAAAACAAATCGGCTCTGACAATGAGCGAAGAGCAAACAGAGAGACGCCGTCAGCGCACAAGTGCTTCTGCTCTGGTGTTTGAAAGTTCCACCGTGCGCAGGTCGGCCCCTCTTCTCTTTACGAAAGCCTCTGAAACTGTGCAGGGGCCCCAATTAACGCTAATTAACATCAACGACAGGCAAGGGGTCATTAGTCCAGCTAATCCGTGGTTTACATTTTCCTCCTGGAACCCTGCTGGCCAATTCTCACCCCAATCATAGAAAGGACACGTTGTTAAAAAGGCCAGCATCAAAGCTTTTCCACTCCACAAACTGCCCCATTAGTCCGAGATCTGGACTCAGATGGGATGGAACTCAAAGTCCCCCTGAGGGCTGGGTGTCAAGCCAAGTCTCTGTGGTTTGGACCCCAATCTGAATAGTCAACAACTTGTTTGGGTCCTTCATGATCCACGGCCATTTGCAGAGCAGGTGGTCCATGAAAGAGGTTAAAGATGTGATACTGTAAAATGCCCCATTATGGGTGATTCATTCTGGCAGGCTGTACTGTAGTGGAGGATGCAGTGCTCTGAGGGGTGGAGAGGATGGCTCTGTTCCAAAACCTAGTTGGCTCCCTAAGTAGGCAGCATTTTAAAGCAGCATAGCGCTATTTAAAACAGGCTATTTGACCTTATATTTGTGCATTTTGAAGCGAAGCAACATGCTACTGCCAAAGTCAAATCTAAAATCAAAAACATTCTAAATCTACCTTTTGGTTACTGCTCATGTAGAGAGTTCCAAATCAGTCACTTACGAGGTTCCACTTGAGTTAGGATGCTGCCTTAGAAGACAGACAGCCAGTAGACAGCAAGACAGAATCACTCAGATTTGGAACAGAGCCGATGTCACTCTACAATAACATTACACTCTCTAGAGGGGCTGAGAAAAACATTATACAGGGCAATGACTCACAGCAGTGGGGTTAAGAACAGTCAAAGATGATGAAATGCTGAATAATGAATGCATTATTCTGGGAATATTACTTAATATGAAAGGATTTAAATTAAATTAAATAATTAGTAAATAATTATTAATAGGTAAATAGTCATAAATAGGTGATCTGGCAGATTTTTAATATGGTAATACATAAATTGATTAAAATGTATTTATATATATATATATATATATTTATATATATATATATATATATATATATATATATATATATATATATATATATATATATATATATATATAAAAATTGTATTTATATAAAAAAAAAATTATTTTCTATATAAAATTTATATATATATACATTTATATCATATATGTGACCTTGGACCACAAAACCAGTCATAAGTGTCTTTTTTTTTTTTTTTTTTTTTTTTGATTTGAGATCTGAAAAAAATAAGCTTTCCACTGATGTATAGTTTGTTAGGATAGGACATTATTTGGCCAAGATACAACTATTTGAAAATCTGGAATTTGAGGGTGCAAAAAAAAAAAAAAAAAAGTTCTAAGCAATGCATATAACTAAACAAAAATTAAGTTTTAATATATTTACAGTAGGAACTTTACAAAATATCTTCATGGAACATGATTTTTACGTAATATCCTAATGATTTTTGGCAGAAAAGAAAAATCGATAATTTTGACCCATAAAATGTATTGTTGGTGCTACTTATGATTGGTTTTGTGGTCCAGGGTCACATAGATTAATATTAGTGACACAAATGCAAGTTAATTGTTTAGTAATTACTTTAGCAACCACTATTTTTCCAAATGCAACTTCAGGTGAAAAACATACATGAAATAAATGTGTAGCAAAAACCATACAATTTAAAAAGATGAAATTTCTTACTCTTAAATCTCTTCAGACTTGAGAGTCACTTCTGAGTCAGAACACATGTTGGATGATGATCATTTACAGAGTTCACAATGGAAAGACTAGTAAAGAAGACTGAAACTGTTTATCCTTTATAGAGCCCAAGACTAAGCTTTCTAGCAAACAAAAAGCCTGGGTGAGTTACAAGATTGATTTTGTTTGCCTCCGTTTGATGTTCTAAAGCAGAAAGGTAAAAATTAACCCACTTAAACAGTAGAAAGAAAGAAAAACAATTAATGTAGAATTAATTTAAATGTCTTGATCTTTTTTGTGTTGCACAAATAAAGAAAATTAATTTAAAAAAATTAAATATGACATTGTTTGCTCAGAGTAACTGATTCTGTTAGTACACAATTACAAAAAGGTTTGGTTTTCTTTTTCCAAATGATATTGAGTATTCGGAATATCACAAAAATGTGCGTAATAACTACATTTAACTTTATTTTTAGCCCTCAATGAAATGCTAAACTAAAACGCACATTTAAACTAATTACGTCTGTTGTTTTAACAGAGTTCATCACGTAACGCAGGGGTCAGCGGTTATTGGGAAATCATGCGTTCGGCGGCAAAAATGTTCTTGTCTGGAGAAAATATGCGCAACTTTGAGTGAAACCTCATAAAGCCTCAGAGCTAAAGGGCAGTTTGGAGATGTTTTAAATAAAAGTTGCTCACACATATACTGGCACCTATTGCTCTAGGGCCGTTCCCTACCCTCCCCCGGCCCTGAAACCCGATCTGTCGGCATGCAGTTCGGAATTCTTCATTCACCCTGACATTTGACCTCTGGCCTTTTTGGCAGCGCACAGAAGAGAAGATGAAGTGTCCAAGGCTCTTTTTCTCCAACACAAAAAATCTCCTGTTCTTGCAAGCCTCCCACACACTCGCACACACACACACACACACACACGGACACACACAGAAACACTTTCGGGATGACTATCCAATGTATACCCCTTGTTCCTGTGATCCGTGGAGCACAATTACATATAATATCTGTCTAATAGTCTGTGACATCAAGGGAGCGTTTTAAAAGTGCGATTCCCACTCTCCTGTTCAACTGCCCACAGTCTAGTGCAACTTAAAAGCTTGTGCACAATGCTTTCTGAACCATCTGACCATTATGAGTGGTGTATTATGGAGCTCCTCTGTCATTTTCCTCTTTGATTGCGCCATTACAATGTAATCAGTGTTTGAGCCTGACTGAAAAGGCTTCTTGTACTGCATCTGAGTAATTCTTGCCTTGCTAGTGTGTGCGCACAGCTTTAGTTCCATTCATGTGCACCACAACAAACTGACTGTTGAGTGAGTGTCCAGCCATTTGATATACTGCCTCACTTTGTCAAGCGGTTATCTCGCTTTGTTACTTTTCCCTTTTACTTGAAATTCGCCCGGTCGATGCCTAACAGACAAACACGTATGAAAGAACAATGTCAAAAGGGATCTCTTTTATCTCAGTCGCTCAGCATTAAGATTGAGAACGGAGACTTTTGGTCCTCTGCTTAAATTTTTGTCTTGAGCAAAAAAAATTTCAATTCGACAGTAATCCATCACCTTTAGAGTATTTTAAGTATCTCAAACTTAGATCACAAATATGCAATCAAAAGTCATTATTATCTCTTTAAATTCACCAAATACCAACAATTAACTTAGATACAATGTCCATGTTCATTTTTACCTCTAATACTCTTACTGTAGTTCAAAAATGGTTTCATTTCTGTTTATTTTTATTTCTCTTTTTATTTTAGGAGAAACATGAGAGACAAAGTTAATACACAACAAAACAAACATGCATTAAATCACTTGTTTCTCATATTTTCACTTGAGAACAATGCCTTACGAGTATTAAATGCATCTCAATGCCTCAAACTGTGTTCAAATGGGCAAAATTAGCAATCAAATTCTGAATATGAGCTCAAACATTTCTCATATAACTGTAGAGTTTTTTTTGTAGAGACAAGCAAACTCAAAAACGCTATAGCTTATGGATATCTGAGAAATAGTAAACTAAATAAATAAATAAACAAAAGATAATTGTTGCCATTCAATAAAAGTATAGAGAAGAAATGTATGTGGACAGCAGCTCAGATGATTTGATTTTAATAAAAATATTTGAGATCCCACTGAGATTTTTGACTTTTAACTAACTTGCAAAGCTATCCGAGCACTGTTTGAGACACTGCTGAAATATTTTTAGAAGCTAGTAAAGCCACAACATTGTTAAGGAAACTGTGTTTAGATTTGCCAAAGTCGGCAATTAAACCATAAAACATAACTGAAAAGTCTATTGAGCTATGAATGGGTAACAACTCTTTAACTACTGTAGGCTTAAATGGTCCGTCAACTAAACCTAAAATCCTTAAATGGTTTTATCTTTAAGATCTAGAAACAGTCCAAAAAGTGTTTTTTGGAATTCTTGGAGAAACATCTGAGAAAAAGGTGATACCTACATGAAAGATGAGATAGAACACCATTATGTCTATTATTTTGGAGCCTATTTAGGTCTGTTTTAAATACAGCTTTGCCTAAGATGTTTCTCCTGAAAAGAGAAAACATCCAAGAGACCTTTGACTTTAATTGCAGACTTTGGTGAATCTGAGCAGTTTGAGATGTTGTTGAGGTGTCTTCTGAAACCCTAGAGACACTTCTCAATAATGTCAAACTGTGCTGTATTTTTAGAGAAACATACATAGAGACATTTAGAAAGCAGTCATAAGCCTTTTTGGAATACTAACGTTTTATTTTTTTTTTTCTCATCTCATGCAAAGTTGATAAATCTAACATAAATGAGAACTCCATTAAATCTTGTAATCAATAAATGAACAACTTTCCTATTTAAATAAACTAAAATGTCCCATCGACTAAACCTGAAATCATACGAACCATTATGGTTTCATTTTTGAGATCAGGAAACCATCACATATCAGGCTTTGCCTGATATGTTTCTCCTAAAAAGAGATTTAAAAACAAAGACTTTTGACTTTTAATTACACATTTTAGTGAATCTGAGCACTGTTTGAGACATTGTTGAGATGTCTTCTGAAACCATAGAGACAGTTTGCAATGTCAAACTGTGCTGTATTTTTTAGAGAAACATCCAGAGACAATCAGGAAACAGTCATAAGACTTTGAATACTCAAGTGTTTTTTTTTTTTGGAATTCTAGGAGAAACATCTCAGGCAAAGTTGATAAATCTAACATAAATGAGAACACTATTAAATCTTGCGAGCTATGAATGAACAACTGCAATAAACTTTTCCTCTTTAAAAAGTAATATGGCCCGACAGCTAAGCCTGAAATCAAATGATCCTCAAATGGTTTCATCTTTAAGATCTGGAAACAGTCCACAAAAGAGTTTTTTTGGTTTTGTTTTTTTTTGTGGAATTCTTGGAGAAACATCTGTGGGAAAAGGTGATATCTACATGAAAGATAACTGAGAAACTCCATTAAGTCTACTACTTTGGAGATTGTCTGTCCTAAATATCAGCTTTGCCCTAGATTTTTCTCCTGAACAGAGAAATAAAAATAAACCAAAACATGTAAGGGACCATTGACTTTTATTTGAAGGCTTTGCTGAATCTGGGCACAGTTTGAGACACTGTTGAGATGTCTTCTGAGACCCTAGAGACACTTCTCAACAATGTCAAACTGTGCTGTACTTTATGAGAAACATGAGAGACAATCAGAAAACAGGCATAAGACTTTTTGGAATACTCAAGTGTTTTTGGGAATTTTAGAAGAAACATCTCTAAAGTTAAAGTTAAACATAACTGAGAATCTCATGAGCTATGAATGAACAACTACAATAAACTTTTCGTCTTTAGACTAAAATGGCCCAACAACTAAACCTGAAATCAAATGATCTATAAATAGTTTCATCTTTAAGATCGGGAAACCATCACAAGTCTTTTTGGAATGTTCAAGTGTCTTGATACTTTACTAGTTGATACTTTAAAACAAACAGTCTTTGAAATACTACAGAATTCTCAGTTATGGTACCTAAAAGTATCAACTTTTCATCTTTGATTAGACTAAAATATAAACCTAAAATCAAATGTTCCTCAGATGGTTTCATCTTTAGAATTCTAAGGAGAAATATCTTGATAAATGTAACAACTGAGATCTCAATTAAGTCTTCTGAGCTATGACAGAGCAACCGCTGAGCAATAAAATATACCTCTGAGTTGCTTTGATTATGCTGTTTGGATTAATAAAAGTAGAAAATCTGTAAAGACAGCATGTGGTTTCATTTACTCCGTTATTTGAGGAATCCTTTCAACCTCAGTAACCAAGTGTGGTGGATCCTTAACTGTGGAAAATCAATGAAGGAAAAGCTCTCCTGATCCTGCACACCGTGTCTGATTAAATGTAGCCGATTTCTACACCTGTGCTTAGAGAGCCGCGGCCTGAATGGAGAGCCAGAGGGAAACCAGTGTGTGCTGTCGCCCCAAAGGCCCCGAGGGCAGAAAGAAAAGGATCCCGCAAACTGGTTATCATGGTCATCCCTGATCACAGAAGGCATTTCCCCCCCTCAACACCTTCCATAGCCGGGATCAAATCGACACATGGCTACACACGTCTGTGTATCATAAGCACGCAGAAACAAACACTAGGACTAACAATAGGAGCATCAGAACCCGTCCTAACGCTCTCCCCAGGGAATCATGGGAAAGCAGTTCAGAGGGGAAAAAGCCTCCGCATCTGTCTCCTGCCTAAAGGGAGAGTGGGATGACATTCCTTCACGAGTGTCCCACCCGCGACAGGCTGCCTTATGAAGCCATCATTCACCCGATCAATGGCTCAGTGGCCTGAACCAGCCTCCCCAGGAGCAAGAGAATAGGGCGAGGAGGAGCTGCGGGCTCCAGTGGGCCGGACGGCCCGCTAGCGCTGTGATCTTTCACTCTGGCTGGTGAAGAGGCAGAAGGGAAAGTGATTAGCTACCCTCCTCTCACAGTCGGCCACAAACAACAACCTCCACCGAGGAAAGGTGCAACCTTTTTAATGGAGATACGACACTCAATACACATCTTACAATATGCAGGTGTGACATTTGTACTATATACAATGTGTTCATTTAGACTGCTTTCAATGAACTCTTTAGTTAAACTGCTTAGGGTGGCCAATATAGTCAATATATTTAACTTTATATAAATCACTGAACTATGGAAGTTTGTGAGATGTTAACTTCCAGTTGTGAGAAAAAAAGGTTACAATTCAAACTCACAATTGCAAGAAAATGTCAGAATTATGGGATAGAAAGTCACAAATTACTATTATCATTATTATTATTATTATTATTATTATTATTATTATTATTTTCCCAAGCTCGTTTGAGCCATTGAAAAATAAATATTATTTTTGCTTAATACTTTGACTTAATAATTGTGAGAAAAAGTCTGATTTATTAGACCACAAGTTGCAATCCTGGGAAGAAAAGTCACAATTGTAAGATATAAACCAATAATTGTGAGAAAAAGTTTGATTTGTAAGATAAAAAGTTGTAATTCTGACAAGAAAAGTCCCAATTCTGAGATATAAATTCAGAAATCTGAGAAAAAGTCTGAATTGTGAAATGCCAACCTGCATTTGCAAGAAAAAAGTCAGTATTCTGAGATAAAAATCTGCAATTCTGAGAAGAAAAGTCCCAACTGTGACAATATTAACTCAACAATTGTAAAAAAAAGTCTGATTTGTGAGATAAAAAGTCGCAATCCTGAGAAGAAAAGTCACAATTATGAGATATAAACTCACAACAAGTCTGAACTGTAAGACAAAAAGTCACAATTCAAAGAACAAAAGTCCCAGTTGTGAGATATAAACTCACAATTGTGAGAAAAAGTCATGAATTGTGAGACAAAAAGGTGCAATTCTAAAAAGAAAGGTCCCGATTGTGATATAAACTCACAATTGTGAGGAAAAGTCTAATTTGTGAAATAGAAAAAAAGTCATATTTCTGAGAAGTCCCAATTATGAGATATTAACTCACAATTGTGAGAAAAAGTTGTGAATTGTGAGATAAAAAGTCAGAATTCCGAGAAGAAAAGTCCATATTGTGAGATATTAACTCACAATTGTGAGAAAAAGTTGTGAATTGTGGGATAAAAGGTCACAATTCTAAGAAGAAAAGTACTGATTATGAAATATAAACTCACAATTGTGAGGAAAAGTCTAATTTGTGAAATAAAAAAAGTCACATTTCTGAAAAGAAAAGTAACAATTGTGAGATAAAAACTCACAATTGTGAGAAAGCCTTGAATTGTGAAATGAAAAGGTGCAATTTAGAAAAGAAAGGTCCTGATTGTAATATAAACACAACTGTGACGAAAAGTCTAATTTGTGAAATAGAAAAAAAAAGTTACATTTCTGAGAAGAAAAGTAACAACTGTGAGATAAAAACTCACAATTGTGAGAAAGCCTTGAATTGTGAAACAGAAAGATGCAATTTAAAAAAGAAAGGTCCCAATTGTAATATAAACTTACAATTGTGAGAAAAAGTTGTGAATTGTGAGATAAAAAGTCATAATTCTAAGAAAAGTCACAATTATGAGATAGACTCACAAATATGAAAAAAAAGTTTTGAATTGTAAGACAAAAAGTCACAATTCTGAGAAGAAAAGTCCTGATTGTGAGATATAAACTGTAAGAGAAAAATTTGCAACTCAGAGGAAAAAAAGTCTCAGTTGTGAGATATAAACACAATTGTGAGAAAAAAAGTTCCAATTCTAAGATATAGACTTGCATTTTTGAGAAAAAAGTGAAAAAGTTGTAATTTCCCTTTCTATTTTTTATTCCAAAGAAAAAGTTTTGACTTTTCCATTCTAACTGAATTTCTCACAATTGTGTTTATCTCTCTCTCTTATTCTGTTCCATACATAATTGTTTCAGTAATACACATCACCAATAATAATTAGGCTTGTCACTACACCAAACTGTTATAAATTGAACAAAACCTTATAGGTCTGAAATTCTCTAAATCACCACACAGCGAATTAACAACCTTCTACATTTTGACTTGACGTGACATTTCAACAAAATTGGCGTGTTGACAAACTAGGAAAGCACCATAGTTTTTCAGCGAGTATTCATTAACCAGCTCCGCCGACCATCCACTTGATCCTCAATTTGTCTCTGGGTAATTCATCTACAGAGCACAAAGGTTGCCATTAACAAGAAACATCGGAGCATTGCAAGACTCAGCTGTCTTTATTTTGCATGATGAGAATGCTGGCACTGCATGATGGTTTAAATGGGCTTTTGATGACCTCAGCTTCTGCTCTCTGTAGGAGCAAATCCTGATCAAGCTAAACTGGGCTTTTATTGAGCTACTAAAGCACTGATTGCACTAGCACTGAATGAGCACCATTCAATGGAGTCACTAATTGGCCAAATAGGTTTATAAGGCAAACTGGTACAGAGGGAGGATAAGCAAGTTTGACCCTAGATGTTAAACCAAAGCTTTATTCGGATAAGACTAGTTAGGGGAGGTTAAATAAATTTGAGTCCATATAAACCCTCTAAAGTACAAGTCCATTCTTTCTACTTCAAAATTTCATGTTTAATTCAACGTGTTACTTGCCATTTCTTTGTAATCATTTGTGAAATTTGCTAGCAAAGACTCCAATTTCAAAAACCCTTCACCATGATCACTTAACACATTAATAAATTATTAAATTAATTAATAAATGTGTCTCAAACATGATCTAGAACAATGAAACCCATCCTAACAGTGCTTAAGAGACTAAACATGCTGATTTTACCTCAGTTTTACTTCTAAATGCATGAAAGGCATTGCAAATTTAGGTTTGGACAGAGTCATTCATCTAATCCTGCCAATTGATGTGTGACACTCTCAATCCATTATCCTTTACAACTCCTCGTTAGATTTGGAGGGAAAAAAAGCCCCTCCATTGTGCCAAATGTGTTTACTCTTATAGATTATGTGAACTTGTGAAACAGTTTTTTCACAAAGAGGGTCAAGTTAAAGCGGATATGCCAAAATATCATGGAGTACGACTTTCAAAAGCGAATGAATCAAAGCTTTGTGAAGCCAAGAGGAGATGCTCTGCAGAAACTGAAAGAAGGCTTGTAAAAGTAAAGGCTTTCATTTACAATTAAGAATTTTTGCAGAAGTATCAACACATTCAAAATATTCTAGAATATTTAAGAAATATTTTAAATGAATTAAAAAAGAAATCTGCACAAAAATCTGCATGCATATACAGTACATATATGTATATGCATGCAGATTTGTGTGCAGATTTCTTTTAATTAATTTTCATTGATTGGGAATATACACTTGCAGAAGTATCAACACATTCTAAATATTTAATGTGTTATTTAAGAAATATTTTAAATGAATTAAAAAAAAAAAATCTGCACATATTTCCCCCAAAATCAGAGCAGAAAATAAGACAAAATATGCAGATTCTGTGTGGGCCTAGCAGGTTTATAACAGTTAACTAAATCTAAACTAAACTAAACTAAACTAAACAAATAAATAAAATACTTATTTTCTTTCAGCCTCTTTCCAAGGCAGCATTTTTAATTGTCATTTAGTTTCACCTGATGAACTAAAATGACTAAAATTAAAAGTGAAATTAAATTAAAGTTATATGGACTTATTTTTTTTATAAAATAATAACAACAAACATAACAAAAATGCAAGGACTAAAAACACAAAACTACTAAAACTTTAACTAAAATAAAAATGAAAGCTGAAAATATAAAAATAAAAACTAATTTGAAATATTAACACATAAAATTTCAATTATACATAAAAACTAGGACCTGGTGATACAAAAAAAAAAAAAACAAAAAAAAAAAAAATTATATGGCTAATAGCAATACTACAGTTAAAATAATAGATTTTCCAGTGCTAAAGCTGTAGATACTTTTTGGCATGATTGTGTCTTCCAAATCCATAATTATTTTTGCTAAAATGGACAGCCACCTCCTCTTTTAACCTCTGAAAACCTCCAGCTAGTTAATCGCATAATTACACAAACACTCAAGAACATCACATGACTACAATGGACCCGTGGCACCACAAACCCAATGGAATTGCTTGGGTGCATATTTATTTACGTTCGTTAGCTCGATCTGATTTTCAGCAGTTTGTGAAGGACGTCATTATGACGGGACTCTACAATCCAACAGATTTTTGACCCCAAACAGCATTTAACACCGGGATGAGTAAATCTCTAAGCCGTGCATTGAAGGGAGGCTTAAATGCAAAGTATGCATTCAATTCAGGAGCGTTTTTTCAACACAAGGGAGCGGAATCTCCCGAGAATGAACCATCTCAGGGAGTTTCTAAAAAATGCAGGTTCTGGATGAGCTGCTAAGAAAGAAAGAAAAACAAGAGATGAAAAAATCCCCAAAGGTCCCTGTCCTCCCCGTCAACCCCCACTGTGGCCCGGCCTACAGGGCTTTTCTCTAGCGCCGGGGCCTCCGTTTGGCCCCCCTCTGTCTCTTTCAGCCCTCCACAAAGCAGCAAGCCATGTTATTTGAGGCACTAAAGAGTTAACCCTCCTCACTGCTCCAACACAATGGCCTCCCCATTGAGGGCTTTCTTCATTTAACCTTCCTAATGACAGGTTTCATCCTCTTTCCCCTGACGAAAAGGAGGAGCAGGAGCAAACCCACCACCTTTCTCTTTTACCTCCTTTCACATCTCCTCCCCTTTCCACACCTCCCGAAAGCGCCGGCTCTCACTTTACGGTCTGATGTGACAGCTCTTTACAGTAAATGACACTGTCATCGCTTTGGGTGACAGTTTT
Organism: Cirrhinus mrigala; assembly: GCA_036247105.1. Lineage (NCBI taxonomy): Eukaryota > Metazoa > Chordata > Actinopteri > Cypriniformes > Cyprinidae > Cirrhinus > Cirrhinus mrigala. Next base: position 6,032,647 of record CM070022.1, read on the forward strand.
GCGCTAGCGAGGCATTTCACCTGAGGTAAATGCAGTTACCAAACTCATAGAAGTACTTTTTAAAATACTTTCTTGCATCCCAGTTTTACATGCAGACACAGCTATAAATGAACAATTTGTAGGTTGAGTCACCTGAAAAGTCTAAACAAAGCATCACTTTGTTTGTTTACGCAGAAAGAAACAGCAACTTACCTTAACCAGTGGTGTGAGTTTGGGGCGGAGCCATCTGTTTGTTCAACCAATAGGGGGGTTAAGTCCTGAAAACCTGTTTGGAAACATTATTTGTTTTGCATATGGATTACACATTTTACTGCAGATGCACCAATATTAAATACTGATTGATATTAATAAGCCAATTTAAAATTTAAATGCCAATATTAAAATTGTATATTGTTTTTCTCCATTAAAAATATAACACAAAACATTAAATCAACCGTTTTAAATGCCACATGTGATTGTAGGCATCAAAACATAATGTACAGTATGGAGAAATGGATATTCATTTTGAGATTTATTAATTTAGTGGTTTTAAATATTAACTTTGAGCCATTTTAAGATGTGTGTGTATGTATATATATATATATATATATATATATATATATATATATATATATATATGCATATAATAATATATAATGTATATAATAAATTAATAAATGTAAAAAATGTACTGTTACTTTTTTATTACATATTACATATTAATTACATAATATTCACATGGTGACATGATATGCAGGTAAACATGACGTTTTAATGCATTTCATGTTTTTTAATAATGAATGGAATATTTTTCTTTCTCTTTTTTATTTTTATATCGATATGGTACAAGATTATCCTCATTAAAACAAAAGTTATATCAAAATCTAGAATCTAAAATCCAAAATCTGTGTGTGTGCGTATTTAAATAGAATTTATATTATTTATAGTTTATATTTATATTATTTATATATTGTTATTTTTTTTTTTTAGATATACATACTGATTACATGTAATCAGGATTACATAATCAGATTCCAGTAAGTACTTGTAATTTATATTACATTTTAAATTAATCGTAATCAGACTACAGTTACTTTTTTTTATTGATCACATATTTCATATTGATTACATATATTTACATGGTGACATGATATAGCAAACATGATGTTCAATGCACTTCATGTTGTTAATAAAAATAAATCAAATATCCTAGTTAAATCAAAAGGTATATCAAAAGTAATCTAAAAGTAATCAAAAAGTAGTCTGATTATATTGACCACACTCTTAAAAAAATAAAGATGCTTTAAAAGGTTCTTCACAGCAGTGCCATAGAAGAACCATTTTTGGTTCCACAAAGAACCATTCAGTCAAAGGTTCTTTAAAGAAGCATCTCTTTCTTACCTTTTTATAATCTGAAGAACCTTCTTTCACCACAAAGAACCTTTTGTGAAACAGAAAGGTTCTTCAGATGTGAAAGGTTCTTTATGGAACCATTTAGACCAAAAAGGTTCTTCTATGTCATCGTGAAGCTTCTTTATTTTTAAGAGTGTAAAATGTGTAATGTAATGGATTACGTTGCTATCAACAAGTTTGTCATGTATTTTGGAATATATATATATACTTAAACATCTCAGGGAGTTGTACAAATATATATAAAAGTAGAGGGAGAACGTGTTCATCATAATGACTACGCCCTTTAGAGATTGTATTTATGGAGGAAAATAAGCAACAGTTGACATTTGAAGTTTAGCATGGGTCAGTTCCTACCACTGTTCCGCTGGGAAGAGAAGACATGCTTCCTGTTGTTCAGACTCACGGTTAGTCATACAGTAAGCTGCCGCAGACACAAAGAAAGTGCGAGAAAGCGGCCCGCCGCTGCCAGCGCTGAGCAGGGGTGCGACAGGGGTGAGTAGTTTTGACTGGGGGTCGACAGAGAACATTGACAGGAGTGTTCGCTCTAACTCAGCCTCCATGTCTCCTGTCTCTGTGTCCCACCCTTTTCTACACCAAAGTGGGGGGGATTTTTACGGTTGACCTTCTCCTCACGCTTTTGTGAACCTCTTCACCTCATGTCAATTCTCTTGACCTACTTGGTCGCCCCGGAGCAAGCCACTTAAAAGAGCGAGATGAAATTCTGTAGGCCACGCTCACATATGTTTCTTATTGTCAGCGAACACTAATACTTTAGGATTTTGATTCTTGCTTTTGAAAACGATCAAGGGAAAAACAAAGGAACAACTGTTATTGTGCTTATGAAAGAAAGGAAAAAAAAACACTCACTTCTGAGATTTACACAAAAAAAAAGAGACGTTGCCAAATTCACTGCGTTGATGCATGTAAATGATGCATAGCTCATTAGTAAATATTGATGATACAGAGAGGAAGAATGTATGAAATTCAACAGTAACACTTCACAATAATGTGGTTATTTTTTTTCCAATGCAACACAAAGGGAGAAATGTACAACATCTTAACATGGCAACAAGTTCACAGCTTCCATAAACAAAAAAAAGAAAGAAAAAAATGGAATTTAACCTGACTTAGGGCCAAACCTAAAACTGCACATCTCTCTTTTCTTCCTCTTTACCATCATCGCTGACCTGGATTAAACAATTGAACCGCTCGTAGACCTGTCTGCCGAGCTGTTGAGCCTCAGGTATAAGACCAGAAAGAAGATTGCAGGCTGTCAGAAAGCTGCTCAGATAGTGCACTTAAGAGCAAGTCAAAGAGCAAGATGCATTTCTCCTGGTAGATGCAGGATATTTTATGGTCAAACGAGTCCAAACAAAAAGCCATGAATGTGGGGAGGTTTTGTTTGTGTGTGTGCGTGTGAAGGGTGAGGTGGAGGGTTTCTGAGAATGGCTGTTTGTCTATTTTGCAAGCGGTCAAGAACCTTCACAGTCATGTCCAAAAGTTTAGGGGAATTGTGTTCTGAACACAAAAGCGAACTATGGATAAAATAAAAAAAATAAAGAAAAAATAAAGGCTTTTTATTGGCATCTGAGATTCCATGAAGAACCTTTAACATCCATGGAGCCTTTTATAACTTCTTTATAATGGAAAAGGTTCTTCAGATCACCTTTTCACATTTCCGTGGTTCTCAGAAGTTGTCATAGTTGGATAAACTTCTAGCTGTCAATGGAAACTGCAACAAATATAATTTTCGCTTTCCTGTTTGCCCCAAAAGCAAAAGAGGAAAAAAATACTGACATATTATGTGGGTCAGAAGAAATAAGTCAAATTTGCCGTCACTCCCTCAGCTTTTGTATTAGAAACACGCAGCACCAAGGTAATACAACACTAAATGTAGTTATGAATGTACTGTACTGTACATAACATTTTCTTTTTACAAAGTTGATTATGATGTTCTGACTTGTTTACACTGTTAAAGAGTTGGAGCTGTATCTGCCTTTTTTAAATCTGATAAAACTAAAGAGTCTTTTAAGATATGAAGGATGCAATTCTACTTAAGATCAACTTGATATTGATAGAAATTGTGCTGTGTCCCATTTAATAACTAAGCAAATGCATCAACAGCCTGAGAAAATGGTCCATTAAATCTTGTCCTTGATATTTTAACTTATAAGAGGTCATTGTAGCATAATAACATCCTGTAAGTTTCAGAACTCAAAACATTCTCATTAGTCAAAAAACCAGCTTATATTGAAGCCAATCTGCCAAAACTCATAGTGATGTCATAGTGTAGCTAAACCCCGCCTCTGCAGAAGATGATCAACGCCTGCTTCTACATCACTGCCTGTTTAGCCCCGCCCACTGATTCACACAAATGCAGGTCTACAAAGACAAGATGCTGTTAGTGCCAAGTTGTGGACATTTTATGAAATCGCAATTTCAAAAAATTATGACACTTAATGACTGGTTTTGTGGTCCAGGGTCACATTTGCACTTAGTGTAAATAGCTTCTATCGCTATTTACATGATAGAGATATAGCCGCTGCCTTATATAATTGTTAGTCTATGTATTATTAAAATGTTCCTTACACTAAGAAAAAATGGTTCTTTTAAGAACTGTTGACTGAAAGGTTTTTTTGGGGAAACTCAGAATGGTTCTTCTATGGCATCACTGCAAAAACACCCTTTTGGAGTCTTTATTTTTTTAATCCTATAGGCTGTTCTGGGTGGTTGCCATGACATTTCTATGGACATTTTAAGTTGTTGCTAGGTGCTTGTCAGAAGAGCCCACCCTCAAATCTCTACAATATTCTGGATATCTATCACTCTTAAAAATAAAGCTTCTTTATTGGCATCTAATGGAACATCCATGGAACTTTTCCATTTCACAAAAGATTCTTTATATGTGAAAAATCCTTTGACTATATTCTTCACACTAGGAAAATAAATGGTTCTTTTAAGAACTGTGCACTGAAAAGTTCTTTGGGGAACAAAAAAGGGTTCTTCTATGGCATCATTGTGAAAACCCACTTTTGGAGCCTTTATTTATGGCTCACACACCTCCTTCAACAAGTATACTTGATTTTATGGTAAAAATGGCACAAGCACACTTATCCTCAACAGGCTGCTCAATTTGAGGTTTCATTCACAAATGGTGCGGGGCGAGTTACGTGCCAAAGTTTAATGCTTAGGGTCAGAGGTTGTAATGTGGCGTGAACTACCTCAGGGCTGTAACCAGAGCGGACCTCTTCCTAACCAAACCAACACTAATGTATGGAAAACGAGAAACAGGAGATGCAATACACCTCCACAAAGCCATTGAACACTCTGACAATCTCTACATCAGATCAGCTGCCAGCAAGGAGAAGCAGATCTTGTGTTAAGCGCAAAGGGTTGAGAGGAAATGCAGTAAACCCTCGGCCAACCTCAAGGTTTGTTTGCTCAAATGTTTTATTTAACCTCTAATCACCACATTAAGGCTTTCTTTCATTTGGCCTTTTATGCTCTCCAAGGCCTCGTTTTAAAGCACTAATGAAAATAAACCGCAGGGCCTCCGTCTCTTTATTTTGAGAGGGAACGCTGGAGCCTCGGGTTCAGAGCAGGGTGAAAAACAGAGGGCATCTGGAACAAAGACCAGAAGACCTAGAGGTCAAACGGCCTGGTGTCCAGAATTTCTTCAGCGGACGCGGACGGAGAGGGAGCGAGGCGCTTGTATAATCACAGATCCGTTTTGTCCATGCGTGTAGGATAGAATATATCACACGGCGCTGACGTGCCAACAATAGATCAGGTTTTTTGTCTGAGCCGTGCGAGGCGCTTTCGACTCTTTTCAGCAGGCCACGCATCTGGACCGCCGCAGATTAACCCTCCATTCTCTGGCCTGCTTTCGGCAGATGACCTCCGCGTCTGTCCTGTTCTGGCTGCGTTCACACAATTAGACCCTGAGTGGGAGATTTCCAGGTGAAGAACATTATCCTGGGCTCTTTAGGGTCAAAGTTAATGAGGGGAATTAGAAACCATCACTAACGTTCTGCAATTTTTTTTCCTCGCAATTCTGGACAGTCACGGTTTGTGTGCTCTTTATTCAAATGGGGGTCATCGTTCATCTTTTGTGTTCTTATGAAGTGTGCTTGTATAACGAGATTTCGTTAAAATGGTGGTATTCAAGGGCCATTCGACTAGGCGGTGTTACTTTGACCTGGAGTTCAATTAGATGTCTCTCAGTACAATGTGGAGAGCTCTGACTAATAAACAGCCCTTATTTAGCTACTTTTACACTGAAATTTGCTGTAGAGACAATTATCACTTAGACATTGCTAGAAAAATTAACAAGAAATTCAAAGAAATGGCAAGTAACACATTAAGTAGTAGAAAGTAGAAAGACTGAAATAGTATTTTCTAGTAAAATGTACTCCAATAATCTTTGTTTTTTTTTTGCAACGTCAAAAAATGTATTTTTTTTTTAGTTAACTTTCTCATTCGGATTAGTGATTTAAATAAACTTTTAACTCTAAGGTTTGTGATACGAACATGAATTATTCCTCAAATTATGCATGGGTTACTGTTCGAGCAATTTAGCTAACTTTTGCCTGGTAGATATTAAAAAAATTAAATAAAATAAAATAATAGGGATATTGAAGGACTCTAGAACATCCTAGCAATAAACATAATATATGATTTTTTTTTTTTTTTTGAAGTTGTACATCAAACAATAGATTTTTTTTTTTTTTTTTTTTTTTTCACATTTCGTTGTTAATTCAATGCCATGTAATTCATCCATTCAATGCCATTTCTTTGTTGTTATTTTTCCCCCCATTTAGTTTTTATATATATATAATATGAGAAAAAAATTCACAGCTTTAGCACTGGAAAATGAACCATGAAATCTATGAATTATAACTTTAGTATTGCTATTAGCTATTTTTTTTTGTATTCTTAGTTTTTATGTGTAATTGAAATTCTATTAGGTATGAATATTTAAAATATTTTTATATATATATATATATATTCAGTTTTCATTTACATTTTAGTTAAAGTTTTAGCAATTAGTTTTTGTGTTTTTGTCCTTGCATTTTTAGTGGCATTTTGGTGTTATTATTTTAAAAAATATGTCCATATAACTTTATTATTTTTATTTCACTTTCAGTTTTAGTAATTTTAGGTTTTCAGGTGAAACTAAATCACAGTTAGAAATGTTACCTTGGAAAGAACCTGAACTAAAATAAGTTTTTTTTTTCTCCCCTATTTATTTATTTATTTATTTATTTGATGTTGACTTTTATTTCAAGTAACTTTTTTTTTAATGTATTATTATTATCATTATTTTGAATGTTTTACTTTTAGTTAACTATAATAAAACTGCTAGGCCCACACAGAATCTCGATATTTTCTGCTCAGATTTTGGGGAAAATATATGCAAATTTATTTTTAAATAATTTAAATATTTTCAGTATGCTGATACTTCTTAAATACATTTAATGTGCTAATACTTCTGGTGCAATATTCTCAAAGAATGGAGAAAAAAAACAACAACAAGCAAATATATATATATATATATATATATATATACTTTTATCTAAATTTGGTTGCATTTTAAATGCAAATGCTACTTTTCTAAACATGGGTAAACCTTAAAAGAGGCATTGTATTTTAACTACATTTTAAGAAAGATTTACAAGTCTTTTGTTGTTTTTATTAGCGTGGTATGCTTCAGATCGTGTTTCACTATGAGCCATGTCATTAAATAACACTCAAATATCATCCTGTCTTACTCGCTAATGTCCCAAACGAGGTAATGTCCTGTCATGTGACCCCCATCACCCACCTGTGTAGACTTTGTCTTAATCCCTGCTGATCTCCTCTCTGCTTTGAATACTTGGACTACTGAGTGTAACTAATTCTCCCACACAAGGATATTGTCCTCCCCATTTTGGCTTTGTCTTTCCTCTCTTTCACTAGTCTCATTCGTTTGCCGAGCAGCCGGACAAAAAAAATCCTTCAAATTAAAAAGACTTAATGAGCTATTACTCTCACCTTAAATCTAATTGTCTACTTTGCCTCCAAAACGACAAAACGGATAAACAATCCAGAGAAGATCCTCTCTGAATGCACTGTTTCAACTCTTTGTTTGAAATCTGAAAACAGTGCAAACTGCTTAGAGCTCATGTATTTAACAGTGGCCTGTTTGAAATACAAAGATACACATGGTTGTGATGGAAAAAGCTGACACAAAAAGAATAATTCACCCATAAACGAAAACGATCATCATTTACTCACCCTCATGTCGTTTTGTAAAACACAAAATGAGATGTTATACAGGCTGTCCCAGCTGTTCTTTGTCATGCATGCAGTAAAGTGGATAATGCTTTGAATGCTCAAGCTCTAAAAAGGACACACAAACAAAATGATAAAAGTACACATATTCATGCATTAAACATAAATATTAATGCATGTTTTGAATCAGTTGTAAATTCATATTTTTATTCAGCAAGGATGCATTAAATTAATCAAAAATGAGAGTAAGACATTTTTTGAACTCGCTAAAATATTAAACAGCACTGTTTCCAACACTGATAATAAGAAATGTTTCAAATCAGCATATTATAATGACATCTGAAGGATCATGTGACACTCAAGGCTGGAATAATGATGATGAAAACAATTAAACATTTCATCACAGGAATAAATTACATTTTAAAATATATTAAAATAGAATACTTTTATTTTAAAATATAATAATTTTTCACAATTTCAGGTGTTTTTTCTTTAATTTTCGATCAAATAAATACAACCTCAATGGCTTCTTTCAAAAGCATATTAATTAATTTATTTTTTAAATCTCTCCCTAAACAATTGAATGGCAATACATATACAAATACCAGGTCACAAGACATGTGGAAACCAATGCTTTTTTGCTCTCAATTATGATCAACCTGTTGCCATGTGTATAAAGGAGATACTTTTACCTGAACATGAGGGTAAATGATTTGTGAGCTACGATGAAGTGAAAAATTTGCATTAAATACCAACATTAAAAGAAAACCATATACGATTTTTAATGTTTTTTAAGAAGTCGCCAAGCCTTCTTATTTGATCCAAAGTCCAGCAAAAACAGTAAAATTATGAAATATTTTTACTATTTAAAACAACTGTTTTCTATTTGAACATATTTTAAAACGTAATTTATTCCTGTGATTCTAAGCAGAATTCTCAGCATCAATACTCCAGTCTTTGATCCTTTGATCCTTCTGTCACATGATCCTTCAGAAATCATTCTAATATGCTAATTTGCTGTGCAAGAAACATTTTTTCAGGATTCTTTGATGAATAGAAAGATCCAAAAATCATCATTTATCTGAAATAAAAAGCTTTTGTAACATTATACCATTCAAAAGTTTGGAGTCAGTATATACATATATATATATATATAGTATTTAGCAAGGATGCTTTAAATTGATAAAAAAAAAAACGATGATTGAAAAAATGATGATGAAAAACATTTATACATTACAAAAGATTTCTATTTCAGATAAATGCTTTTCTTCTGAACTTTCTATTCATCAAAGAAACCTGAAAAAAAAATCTATTCAGCTGTTTTCAACATCATAAATGTTTTTTGAGCACCAAATCAGAATATTAGAATGATTTCTGAAGGGTCATGTGACTGGAGTAATGATGCTAAAAATTCTACTTTGAAATCACAAGAATAAATTAAATTTTAAAATATACTCTATAGAAAATAGAAAAAAGTTATTTTAAATAGTAAAAATACTTTACTGTTTTACTGTACTTTGGATCAAATAAATGCAGGTTTGATGAGCAGAAGAGGCTTCTTTAAAAAACATGAAAAAAAATCTTACTGTTCAAAAACTTTTGACTGGTAGTGTAATTTCCAAATAACTCACGAATATAACACATAAGCAGTATAGACTTTTTTTAAAAAAATAAATAATAATAATACAGGGTTGGAACTACATGAGTGTTTGATTTTTAATTTTTGGGTGAACTCTTCCTTTGAGCACCACAGACTTGGTGAGTTTTCTTCACATTACATGTGAATGTTTCCCAGCAAATGGTAAACGTGTCACCCCCCACAGTACACAAACAGTGCATCAGACGGAGGAATGGTACAGACGACTATTCCATAGAGACGGCCGGTCCCTATAGGAGCTTTTTCAGACGGCCATTTGGTGCTCCCATCCCTAACCTATTGACCCTCAACCTAGAGAGGTCAGCTGTGTCAGGGAGCCCAGATCCAGCACAAGCCTGTAAATCAAACGGCGGCGGGAAAGGCGCACCGTCCAGGGTCCCAGCCAGGCCTGGCACCATCACTCTCCCCTCTGTGACGCACTACCAGGCCGGTTCCCACTGAACCATGCCACCCTGGCAAGCCCCCGTGACCCCTTTCAGGATACATCAGCATTCGGCCGCTCTGACACTCGGCCATATAACCCCACCTGTGTTTTAGGCCTTCCTGTTCTGGCTTGCATCACAATCGTGTATCTTTCAGGCATCGCCGCACCTGGTGCTCAAGCACACAAATCACACTTTCAGTAATGTCCGTGCACTCCCGAGACGGTGAACGTTAAACACACTTTGGTTTGACCTGTGTGGGATCACCCCAGGGCTCTCTCTAATGGACAGAGCCATAAAATGGTCATGTTGCTGTTTTTCCAGCCAAACGACGACACCAGTTGTTCTGATTCCTCACTGGCTTTGTGATCGGAGTCATCTGTTCCGCATGGAGGAACTCGAGAGGGAAACCTATTTTACCTTCTGTTGACTCCATACTAAAGTGATGAAACACAGTTCTGTCCACTTTTCCAGCAGTGACCCCTCATCACTGATGACAAACCATCTACCTATCTCAGAAAGACATAATATGAATTATACTTAGAAAAGTTTAGAGTCAGTCACATTTTTTTTTTTTTTTTTTAAGATTTTTTTTCAGCAAGGATGCATTAAATTGATTAAACATTACAGTAAAATCATGTATAAATAAATCCTAAAAAAAAAATGTACCACAGCTGTACAATAGCACAACAGTTTGAAAACTAATAATAAATGTTTCTTAAGCAGCAAATCAGCATATTAGACTGATTTCTAAAGGATCATGTGACACTGAAGAGTGGAGTAATGATGCTAAAATTCAGCTTTGCATCACAGAAATAAAATACATTTTAAAATATGTTCAAATATAAAATAGTTATTTCAAATTGTAATAATATTTCGCTATTGCTGTTTACTGTATTTTTGATCAGATAAATGGAACCTTGGTGTGCATAAGAGACTTTAAAACATTTGAAAAAAATCTTACTAACCTCATACTTTTCAATGGTAGAGTACATCAATATTTAATACCAAACTGGTTCTCTAACATATAGCGTATTCTCTAGATGTTGTTTTATGCATGTTCATAACAAAATTCCCTCATTGTCAGTATTTACTAAGCATCACTAAGTCAATGTGATACAGTAAGTCAATTATTATTACAAAGCATGACCCTGACACTAAGAGAAATTTAATTTTGCCATAAAGACTGGGAAAGTGTACTTTACATAAACATTTACCAAACAAATAATAAAAAAACTCATTTAATATTCATTTGAGTTTAAATAATTTGAGAACAACATTTTGTGATATGAGAAACATAAAAAACTAGCACAACATAAAACAGTCGACCTGACCTACATTTTCTAGAGTCATGCAATAAATTAAGCTGACATAATAAATTAAGTTCTGTGCTAAAATACATGTAGTAAGTAATTGAAAAAAATAAAAATATCAAGAATAAGGTAGAATGCACACAGATTTGGTGTGCAGATTTGTCTCTACTCGATAAATTAAGTTGATTAAAAAAAAAAAAAAAAAAAAAAACAGCAGATTGCCATTATATCTAATTATTTATTTTTTTATCTGTTTTTTTTTTTTTCTGTATGCAACCTACCTTAACATATTTCCATCACCTCTATAACTTGATGTTTGTATTAGGTATTAGATTATGAAAGTTGACATAAGGATTTGAGCTTACATGTTATATGTGTTGCTTTAATGAATCATTTTAACACTGCTTTGCTAAATAAATAACTTCTTTCCAATGTGTTTAACGTGGGTGATCCACAAAAGCAGACAGAGCCAGAAACAATTATAAAGGTGTCAGACAGAGATCAAGCTTGTTTTGCCACAAATGAAGCTCTGCTTATATTCAATTACATAACCAGATGTGATTTTCAAGTGGAAGAGGCAGCACTCCACAGATGTCATGTTATACACACACAGCTGCACTCTGATGTTCTGTTGCCCTCTGGTGGTACCATTTCTGGCAGTAACTGCACAAACACTACAGATTCGAGATAATACAATGCAGTTTTAGAAGCCATAAAGATAAAATTACCATCTCTTGTTGACTCTCTAGAATACCGCATAATCAGCTGTATAATCATCTCTACAAGCAAGATAATAAGAGCTTTAACTCAAATAAATACAATGTTCCTGCATTCATTTGATTGATAAGTAACTACATAAGTAAACCGAGGGTAACCAAATCACTAATATCACCCCTGCATCATATTTGCTGAATGAAATCCAGTACTTATTCTGCCATGCTGATTCCCAAAATAGTGTCTGTTTTGTTTGAGCACATCACACTTTCTCACAAAATTTGATGTGCATTTCATAACAGTTTTGCTTTCTGTTTTCAACATAATAATAAATGTTTTTTAACAGTAAATCAGAATATTAGAATGATTTCTGAAGGATCATGTGACTGGAGTAATGATGCTAAAAATTCAGCTTTGGAATCACAGGAATAAATTACATTTCAAAATATATTCAAATAGATAACAGTTATTTTAAATAGCAAAATATTTTAAAATTGCACTATTTTTGATGTACTTTGGATCAAATAGATGCAGGCTTTGTGAGCAGAAAAAAAAAATCTTACTGTTCAGAAACTTTTGACTGGTGGTGTACAACCAAAAAGCATCAGAAAAGTACATATTCTGTGAATAAGTTCATTTATTTATTCCTTTGTAAATTAAACATTTTTTTTGACTGATTTTGTTATTTTGAAAAATGCATTGAATTTGAAATATAATGCAAAAATGAACGAATTTTGTTCTTATTTTGTGAAAAAAAAAAAATAATGTAGGTAATGGAAAGTTTTTTATTGATATTTGTGAACTCATCAACAAATTATGTATTATTAGGCCTTTTTTGGCAAATCAGCAGAAATGTTTTTCTGAAAGATGCAGGGCTGCACTATACATTATTTCTTATTCTTACTAAATGTTTTCATTAATTTTTAAATAATAAATAAAGAAATTTAACAATTTGGTGATCATTTCAATTTCAAATGATAAAAGAAAAGCATTTTCCTCTTATGTAAATTAAGCATAAATAACGTTTTATTATAACACTTAACCAGTCCAAGCTATTAAGAACAAATTGCATAATAATAATAATAATAATAATAATAATAATAATAATAATGTTTGTATGAAGTTAATTAATTGTATTAGTCCCGCTCAGCTCCAGATGAGAAATACGCATGAGGCACCAACTGATTAACTTAATATCTGATTATTATAACATTTAATATCCGTCAACACTGTTTCTGAAATGATAGTCAGTCTCGACCCGCCTTCAATTTCTCGGCCATTGTGTTATCATGCTTGGATCCTCCCATGCAAGGGGGGCTTTTGGCCAGGCTGGGGTTGCTGCTCCACTGCTGGGGCGTCTTAGCCTGGATGGCAAGGGCATGAACGCAGGTGCTGAGCTCCTCTTTCAAAGTCTCATTTACAAGCCGATGGCGCTGCAAGAGGGAAAGACCCTCAAACTGAGGACTCACCACCAGAACTCTGAAGTGGGATTCTGAACCAGCAGGTACGGCGTGCATGTGACTTTCGTTTATGACTTCCAGGTGCTCAGGTTTGAGGGCCTGGGTCAGTTTGGTCTGTATTGTGGTCTCTACAGGACCCATGTGGGGCCGGTGATGGGTCAGCTGTCTGGTTAAGGCAAGGGTGCAGGTGGAGGGACGCAGGCAGCGGAGAGCACTGGACAACATCAGGTGCAGACCAGACCAGCTGCAGGAAAACAAAGATTAATGAGAAATTTCTGTCAGGGAGTGATTTGTTGAGGCTGTCATTTGGCAGCACAAACACAGTTTGTCTTCATAAGGATTTAAGAACTAGAACTAGATGCTCCTTCTGTAACATACGTATATGATTCTGTGATTTTATCAAAAAGGATGGATGTCTATGTTTATAGACAGATAGACAGAGATGACAAAAGTTTGGGAATTATTTTTTAATGCTTTTAATTAAGTTTCAATTAAGTCAATGCTCAAAAATAAAGTAAAATTAGCAAAACTGCGAAATATTATTACAATTTGAAATAACTATTTTCTATTTACAGATATTTTAAAAATTTAATTTATTTCTCTGATGGGAAGCTGAATTTTCAGCATCATTACTCCAGTGTGTAGTGTCACATGATCCTTCAGAAATCATTTGAATCACGCTAGCAATGGCTAAATGTCATACAAATGGTTTAATTTAAGCCGCAAACTTCATATAATCTCTTCCACAGGTTTACATTAGCAAACGTCAGCACAATGACAAATGACAAAGAAAATGCATGACCAAATGTCGAAATCCTTTCACTCACCTTTCGTCTCCAGCGTGTTGTTTTTGTATAACACACAGGAAGCGTTTCATGCAGACCCTTCTTTCACTGTTTAGAAGGCGAACGGCTAAAATGACATTACTGCCGCCTAACGGCTGGACAGAAACCTGCGTCAGATACATGAGGCAATGATGGTAGTGGCACTGTTCTACCTCTATTTTAGTCATACTAAGCAGCTATTTTATGTATTACATAAACAACCTAGTTTTCAGACAAAGCAACACCTCAAAATTTAGTCAGAGCCCGCATTTTAATTTGGCGCCAAATAAACGTTCACTAACAGAATTCAAATTTACCTGAGGGTGCTAACACAGCAACTGCATAAATTTAAAGCATAGCCTAATAAAGCTTTAATTCTACATAATGTTTATACAGTGATTTCATACTGTACGTTTTCGTAAGTTGACAACACATAAATACTGTTATTTTATATTTTAGCATTAGCCTTGTAGATTAAGGCTACACATGAAAAGTACAGTTGAGGTCAGAAGTTTACATAGGCCTACACCTTGCAGAATTTTCAAAATGTTAATTATTTTAACAAAATAAGAAGGATCATACAAAATGCATGTTATTTTTTATTTAGTACTGACCTTAATAAGATATTTCACATAAAAAACGTTCACAGTCCACAAGAGAAAACAAAAGTTGATTTTATAAAAATGACCCTGTTCAAAAGTTCACATACACTTGATTCTTAATACTGTGTTGTTAAATGATCCACAGCTGTGTTTTTGTAAGTTATATTTGTTCATGAGTCTTTTGTTTGTCCTGATCAGTTACACTGCCTGCTGTTTTTCACAAAAATCCTTCAGGTCCCACAAATTCTTAGATTTTTCAGCATTTTTGTGTATTTGGACTCTTTCCAACAATGACTGTATGATTTTGAGATCCATCTTTTCACACAGAGGACAACTGAGGGACTCATATGCAACTATTACATAAGGTTAAAATGCTCACTGATGTTTCAGAAGGAAAACAAAATGCATTAAGAGTCTGGGGGTGAAAACTTTTGGAATTTAAGGATCAGGGTAAATTTAACTTATTTTGTCTTCTGGGAAACATGTAAGTATTTTCTGTAGCTTCTGTAGGGCAGTAAATGAAAAAAAAAAAAAAAAGATATTTAGGCAAAATAACAACAATGTACTCATCTTCATTCTGTTCAAAAGTTTACACCCTTGGCTCTTAATGCATCATGTTTCCTTCTGAAGCATCAGTGAGTGTTTGAACCTTCTGTAATAGTTGCATATGAGTCCCTCAGTTGTCCTCAGTGTAAAAATGGATCTCAGAATTATACAGTCTTGTTGGAAAGGGTTCAAATATACAAAAATGCTGAAAAACCAAAGAATCTGTGGGACCTGAAAGATTTTTTTTCTGAAGAACAGTGGGTTCCTCAGTTACCATTCAGGTAAAAACACATCATTAAGAATCAAGCATATTTAAACTTTTACAAGGTGTAATTTTATTAAATGTAACTATTATTTTCTCTTTTGAATTATATGTAAACATCTTTTATGTGAAATATCTTGTTCAGATCAGTACTAAATGAAAAATAGCATGCATTTTGTATGACCTCTCTTATTTTGGTTAAATGATTAGCATTTTGCAGATTCTGCAAGGTGTGTGTAAACTTTTGACCTCAACTCTATACATAAAAATTTGACTTGTTTAGCACCCCAATCACAACTTGCTTTCTTAAGGACTCAAGAACTAGACCCATAGGCATTCTGTATACTTATGTATGTCTAAAGAGATAAATCTGTCAATCCTTTTCCAGTTATATCTTAATTTTATTTTGATTTGGCCCCAAATAAACGGTGGCAAAAACAAAATTCGAATTCTGAGAATTCTTCAACGCAGAAGTAATCCTATAGGTGAGACTTCTGGTTCATTAGTCGCTATAGGGAAATAGCGAAAAGAATAACAACATGCAGTAGACGGTAAAATCATTGCATTACAAACCAATTATAATAATACATTAAAATATGGTAAAACAACAATTTGCAATATCAAATAACAAAACAAGCTGTTTTGTACACCTAAAAATAGCTGGACGCGGTTGAGACCGAAAGACTGACCCGTAAAATTTACAAATGGTTGCGTCCGCTCTTACAGGAAAAATAATGTGGATAACAACTGCATCAATTATATGTATGCTAAACTGTTTTAATTCTACATACTGTATGTTTATACAGTGAGTCCATAAGAGGCTACTGTACATTTCTGTTTGTTGACAACACCCCTTTTTAAAAAACTCAGCAACTAAGTATTTTTATTTGTCTGGAAATTAGCCCTTGGACCTTCTGCGAAACATTTATGTTTGTGTCTTACAAAAGAAGCCATGCGGGTGAGTAAACAATGACAGAATTTTCTTCAGTATTCAATAAGGTTTGTCTGAGTGGTGCGTGAAGAACTCCAATAATCTATTCAAGCATTATACCATTTGTTTATTATTCGTATGTATGTTTTAAATCCATTGAGGGACAATTTTAACTGCACAAGCGCAGTTCGATCCCCAGAATACGAGTCAAAAAACGCAAAGTAAATCTCTCACAAACTGTAATACAGAACCATTTCGGTAAGGATGGAATAGTCTCTATATTCAGCGATAATGTCAACATTTCCATTCTCATGTACAAAAAAACAAAGCACAAAATGAACAACATACAATAGTACTCTATTTCTCATGTTCAACATTTTTATCTTTTTGTTTTTATTATTCCACATAATTATTCATTTACATACAAACATCTACAATCTCTACAGCACAGTACAATGATAAGGTGATAAACTCTCTGTCACATTTAAATTATGGCAATACATTGAAACTGACAAAAGCATCAGAAGACCTATGGTATATTTGTAGAGTACACGGATGTCGGCCTGTTGTTTTCTTTCGCCTGCTGTTTCATCGAATATGGCCAGCGGATATTTTAGTGTGCTTTCTTGCCCAATAGTTCGGGGGCAGAGCGAACATGTTTACCACTTATTGCTTTGATTTCTTTTTGCACACGAGATTGATTGTTGCTAAGTGAGCACATTTAGAAATACAAAAGACCCTGTAACAAAACCCAACCAGTACACAATCTGAAGTGAGGACCAAATCCAGGACTGCTTGTACACAGATAAGTCATAGCTTCACTGAGATTAGTTACTGTAATTCACAGCATACAACAGCAATTATGACATACTCATTGTAATTCAATGAAGGGAACAACAGCTACACGTTGGAGATGCGACCATATGAAGGGTTACAAACTGCAGGACTGTTTGGGAATGCTTTCGATGGGCCGTTTTGACAGTGACATGTGCGTACAAACAATTATCTAGTTTACCGACCAACCAAATTTTTGATAGTTAGCGTTTTCAAGCCTTCTTTAAAACCAGCTTTCGGTTTGTTTTAAACGTTTGCAAGAGCGTTAGGCGCGTCCCATCTGAGTAAAACACCTGATTGAGAGAGATATGTCTATAAGCCTCAAAACGGTTGTTTTTCATAATCTGGATCCTGCTTTTCAAATCACATTTTTGTCTGTGCCGTGATGTGAGATCTGCCAGTAGAAACCGAGGACATAGAAAATATTTGGCAATTAAAGATGCGCACGGTCACACATGGCACACGTAAAGATTGTCACTACAGCATCTGTGACACTACTGGTGACCGACGGTCACGGCAGGGATGGCAGTTTCTACCTTTTCTCCAATTGAAATGAGCTGTAAGGCTGTTATAAACAGTTTATGTTTGTGCCTAAAATGAATAGTTTAAGTTCGGTAACCGCTTTGGTTGACATGTTTTTAAATCTAAAAATGGTTGGTTGTATTGTGTGTCTACTCTGAGCACATAATATGGCTGCTATCCTACAAAATGGCAGTAAAGAACGTTGAATGACACCAAAAAACGTTTTCGTGTAAGCGCTGGCTGTGTTTACAAGCAACAGGGCTGAAACATAGCTTTCAGCCAAATGGGGTTTTGTCTTCTCAGAATTTTTTGCTTCATTATCTGGTTATTTAAACCAGTTTTCTAGTATTAATTGTGCTTGGTAAAATGTAGCAGAATGGAATATCCTTGGTTTTTGCTTCCCATCAAATGCTTCATTTTTAAAATCCATGGGTTTTCGCTTCTTTTTTTGATGCTATATTCAGTTACTGCTACCAAGTCACCAAAGAATTGAACATCAGGTCAACAATGATACAGCAAAAAATTCACCCTGCATGTGGCACTACATCTGTTTCTACAGATACTCAAAGTAAAAAATACTATAAAATCAAACTCTCATAAACAGTTATATAAATAAATACAAATATTCAGAGAACACTCAACGTTTCACATGCAAGCACACATACTTCCATACTTACACACGTACCCACACACAGACGGATACCTCTGTTTCTTTACAAGAACACAAGAGAAAACGTGAAGGAGGGCGTTTGTATGTGCTGCAAATCAGTGTATTGACTTGTCTAGTCATTTTTTAATATATTTGCTTTGATAAAAAAACAAAATCCCTTAATGAACAGATAAACTGTATATACATACATCAAATGGAATCTATCTAAGACATATGTTGAGTTCAACATTTGAACATGTAAATATCTTTTCTTATATATATATATATGTATATGTTTGTATATTTAATAATAGTTTGAGTGTTCAAACAGACAGACTGGAATTACAGCTAATTTTTATATATTTATATTCAATACATAATTTACATAATCATCAAAATAAACTATTGTTTTGACAGTTTAATCAAATCACATTGTGCTTCATTTGTTTATTTTTTCCTTTCGTTTTTTCGCATGGATTTTTTCGTATGAAAACGGGGAGATGTAACCTTCGTCTCGATGTTTGCGCACATTCAAAAGCCACGCAATTGAAACTACTCTGGATCTCAATAGGAAACTCTATGATGAACAATGGCATACTAAACCATACAAATGACAACCCATCGTGTCACTTATCTCATATTTTACATCATAGGTAATACAGACCACTTTCATCAGTTATGTTCACAAGCATATTCTTATGAATCGTCACGCTTCGTTGCATGCACAACACTGTCAATAATCAGACATTTTGAAAGAACGACCTAATTCTTCAGATGGAGTAAAACCAAAAATGAGTCAAAAATGACATCAATGTTAATGCATTAAAACATCTAAAAAGTGAGGAGTGCTTGAGCCGATATTGCAGACGTTTGCGGCATTGCACGCTTTTTACGTTTTTGGGACACAACGGACTAGAGTAAAGCAACAACAATAACCATCACCAGCACCACTAAATCAACACTGTCCATTCAAATATATCTACCTACTGATTTCACGGGTCCTCAGTGATGGTTTTCAAATCACGTGATGGCTTGGATGAAGTTTAAAGGGAAAGTCAAAATGAACATGTTAAATTTCACATTCGTTCCATAACGTAAAGCTGGAATGTGTTTAACATGGCAGTTTTCTACACACGCACACACACACTGGGTTTCCGATATTCCTGTAAGACAGTGGGACATCAGCAGGGAACATATCTATACATGTAGATCTGAATGAAATCGAACTAAATTGAAATAATAATACAATTGCACATATTGGAGGAATGAAGATATCTGTAAATGTAGGATTTGTTTTCGGCTGCTTCCAGCATTGCTCACTCACGGACAGGGTCAAACTCAAACGCCGCCACCTGCATGCTGGAACGCTGCACTATTGAAGCACCTGACCGCGAGTCTCAGGGAGCTTGAGAGCCAAGAAGCTTCCGGCAGCCAAAGCCCCCGACGCGAAGAGGATGGGCACCGCTTTAGTGATGCCCACGAACGACTGGAAGATGCTGATGCCCAGAACTGCAGCTAACTTACAGAGGGCGTTCAGAAAGCCGAAGGCTGTAGTTCTGTAGAAAAAGAGGAAAAGATGAAAAATGGCATAAAATGAATCTGTCTATAATGAAATTCATCTAAGATTTTAGGAAGTATTCTCTTATGCTAACCAAGGCTGCATTTACGCTTTCAAAAGTATGGGATCAGTAAGATTTTTAATCTTTTTTAAAGGAGAAGTTCACTTCCAGAACAAAAATTTACAGAAAATTTACTCACCCCCTTGTTATCCAAGATGTTCATGTCTTTCTTTCTTCAGTCATGAAGAAATTATGTTTTTTGAGGAAAACATTTCAGGATTTCTCTCCATGTAATGGACTGCTATGGTTCCAACGAGTTTGAACTTCCAAAATGCAGTTTAAATGCAGCTTCAAAGAGCTCTAAATGATCCCAGCCAAGGAAGACAAGTCTTATCCAGTGAAACGATCGGTTATTTATTTAAAAAAATTACAATTTATATACTTTTCAACCTCAACTGCTCGCCCTGTCTAGGTCTGCGTGAACTCTGTGTATTCCAGTTCATGACAGTTAGGGTATGTCGAAAAATCGAATCTCATTTTCTCTTCCAACATCAAAATGTTTAGAAAATAACTGATCATTTCACTAGATAAGACCCTTCCTTCTCAGCTGGGATCATTTAGAGCCCTTTGAAGCTGCATTTAAAGTGCATTTTGGAAGTTCAAACTTTTTGAAGTCAACTATATGTAGAGGAATCCAGAAATGTTTTCCTTAAAAAAACATAATTTCATTACGACTGAAGAAAGAAAGACATGAACACCTTAGATGACAAGAGGGAGAGTAAATTATCTATAAATTTTTGTTCTGAAAGTGAACTTCTTTAATGGAGTCTCTCATGCTCATCAAGGCTGATGTGATAAAAAAAAAAAATACCGAAAAAAAAACTAATATTAAAAATATTATTGCAATTTCTAATATTGGTTTCCTATTTTAATATACTTTAAAATATAATTTATTTCTGTGACGCAGCACTGAATTTTCATCAGCCATTACTCCAGTCTTTAGTGTCACATGATCCTTTAGAAATCATTCTAATATGCTGATTTATTATCAGTGTTGAAACTGATAATAGTGTGCTGCTAATCTTTTTTTTTTTTAGAACCTGTGATATGTTTTTCTTTGATTCTTTGATAAATAAAAAGTTAAAAAGAGCAGCATTTGTTCAAAACAGAAATCTTTTCTAACAATGTAAGTCTTTACTATCACTTACTATCACACATCCTTGCTGAAGTTAAAATTAAAAGTATTATTATTTTTTTTTTTTAAAAAGAAAAGAAAAGAAAAAATACTGACCCCAAACTTTTAAATAGTAGTGAATATTATAACATAAAATTCGTATTTTGAATAAATACTGTTATTTTTATCTTTTTATTTATCAAAGAATGCTGAAAAAAGCATCACAGGTCCCAAAAATCTTAAACAACTGTTTCCAACATTGATTATAAATCAGCATGTTAGAATGATTTCTGAAGGATCATGTGACACTGAAGACTGGGGTAACGATGCTGAAAATTCAGCTTTGCTTCACAGAAATAAATTATATTTTGAAGTATATTTAAATAGAAAACTGTTATTTTAAATTGAAATAATATTTCACAAAATTACATTTTTTTCAGTATTTTTGATCAAATAGACAGAGCCTTGATGAGCATAAGAAAAAAACATAAAAAATCTTACTGATCCCAAACTTTTAAACAGCAGTGTATTTGCTCAAAAAACATTAAAAACAGTAATTTTGCAAAATATCATTTATAATGATATAATAATTTCTTTCCTATTTTAAATATATTTTAAAATGTAATTTATTCATGTGATGGCAAAACTGGATTTTTGAGTATCATTACTCCAGTCCTCAGTGTCACATGATAGTTCAGAAATCATTCTACACTCTTAAAAATAAAGGTAATTATTGGGATCTGTGGTTCCATAAATGATCTTTAAAATCCATGTAACATTTCTACTGCACAATAGCTTCTTTATAGTGGAAATAGGTTAATTAGATTATTAAAGTGTTCTTCACACTAAGAAAAATAACTGTTTAAGAACGGTTCACCAAAAGGTTCTGCTAAAATGGTTGCACTGCTGCAAAAAACTCCTTTTGGAACCTTTATTTTTATGAGTGTAATATGCCTAAGAACTCTAGCATTTGTCAAACTAAAAAACATTTTTGAAAGCAAGTGTTTGTTCAGCGAATGAACTCCTGGGGGTGCTGAAGAGCACACATTGTTAAGCAGGCACTGTCAACATGTTTTCTTAGAAATAATGCATAGCACTTCGTGGCAGAGCCACTGAGACTTCATTCATTTTGACTGAGAATTTTTAGATATCCCCTAAATTATGATGTATTTGATCTGCACTGCAGAGGCAATGCAGCACAGAATTACTGACATACTTTTGATCTATTCATCTTTCTAATTATTTTACACAGCATGAAAACACTTCTGTCCAATTCCTTGACAATTATATATTTTAAAGTGATGTAAGTGCCCAAATATGTATTGAGATCACTGTTTAATACACATGCAAAGAGAAAAGGGGGACAATTATAACAGATGCACAATAACCACAGAAATATGAGCTTGCCCCACCTTTTGTCCGAGGGGTACAGCTCCACCGTTAGCACATCCAGGGCATTCCACGACGCAATGCTGATGCCCCCGAATAGACAGAGCAGGGCGATCATAGCAGATTCACTGTTTCCAAATGACAGGAAGAAGCAGCTAACACAGGAAATCACACTGGAACCCGCTGTAAAGTGAGAGGAGATGTTTATTATTTAAAAAAGACTCATTCTGAGCTCCAAAAATTGCTCAGCACTGATGCAACTTGTTTTTCTTACCCAGCATTCTTAGACGTCCAATCTTGTCCATGAGCAAAGCAGACACAATGTTCCCAGGCAGGACGGCAAGTGTGCCAAGAAAGCTGACGAAGTAGATCATGTACGCATTGTTCTCATCGCTGAAATCCAGCATACAGCCCTCTTTGTTATGCAGAAAAGTGCTGTTGATGAGTTTGCTGTTGATCAGCCGGTACTTAAACAAGTCTGGAAGCAAATGAGGGCTTTTGTTAACAAATGCAGCAGATATTCCTACATTACACTGGTTTAAAGGAGAAGTCCACTTCCAGAACAACAATTTACAGATAATGCACTCACCCCCTTGTCATCCAAGATCTTTCTTCAGCCGTAAAGAAACTATGTTTTTTGAGGAAAACATTTCAGGATTTTTCTCCATATAATGGACTGACATGGTACCCTGAGTTTGAACTTACAAAATGCAGTTTAAATGCAGCTTCAAATGATCCCAAATGCGGTTGCAAACGATCCCAGCTGAGAAAGAAGGGTCTTATCTAGCAAAACGATTGGTTATTTTCATAAAAATAATACAATTTATATACTTTTTAATGTCAAATGCTCATCTTGTCTTACTCTCCCTGGTGAAAAAACCAGCATATGCTGGTAGGTATGTTTTGATGCTGGGATGCTGGTTAGGTATGTTTTGATGCTGGTTTAAGCTGGTCCTTTGCTGGTTTGTGCTGGTCCTTAGCTGGTTTATGCTGGTCCTTTGCTGGTTTATGCTGGTCCTTGACCAGCAACATGACCAGCTAAGACCAGCATAAACTAGCAAAGGACCAGCTTAAACCAGCATCAAAACGTACCTAACCA
The DNA here is from genome assembly GCA_036247105.1 of Cirrhinus mrigala. Lineage (NCBI taxonomy): Eukaryota > Metazoa > Chordata > Actinopteri > Cypriniformes > Cyprinidae > Cirrhinus > Cirrhinus mrigala. The sequence goes on from CM070022.1 coordinate 6,056,269, forward strand.
GCATCCCAGCAGCAAAACATGCCTACTAGCATATGCTGGTTTTTTCACCAGGGCTCCCCGAACTTTGTGTATTCTAGCTAAAGACAGTTAGGGTATGTCGAAAAACTCTGACCATATTTTCTCCCTCAACTTCAAAATCGTCCTATATCGCTGTTTTACCTTTTTTGTTAAGGGCGTTTGATCTTCTTTGCATGTTCTTTGTTCACTGCAAAGACTGGGTCGGTACTTCTGCAGCGATGTAGGATGATTTTTAAATGATTTTTGAAGTTGAGGGAGAAAATACGGTCAGAGTTTTTCGACATACCCTAACTGTCTTGAGCAAGAATACACATAGTTCAGGGAGAGTAAGACAAGACGAGCGTTTGACATTAAAAAGTAATAAAATTGTATATTTTTAATGAAAATAACCAGTCGTTTCACTAGATAAGACCCATGGCTGGGATAATTTATAGCCACATTTAAGATCGTTTGAAGCCGCATTTAAACTGCATTTTGGAAGTTCAAACTTGGGGCACCATATCAGTCCATTATATGGAGAAAAATCCTGAAATGTTTTCCTCAAAAAGCATAATTTCTTTACGACGGAAGAAAGAAAGACATGAACATCTTGAATGATAAAGGGGTGAGTACATTATCTGTAAATTGTTGTTCTCCTTTAAGTAGGTAAGCGCTTATAGGTCAAACTGCTTTAAGAATCAACAGGGTGATGGTGAACTATCTAATGCAATGGAAGTTGCTTTGGATAAAAGCATCTGCTAATGCATTCATGTAAACATAAAAATGCTGTCTAGATAGGTTTTGGAACAAAGCCTTTGTTTCATAGCCTCATCATTCATTTGCAAGCTGCTCAGAGAAACAATCATAAACGCCCAGCAAGACTGAATCAGTAAAAAGCAGATTGTCATTCCTTCACAGACAGGCAGAGGAAGAATCTGAGCTGGTGTTGCTAGGATACCTGAAACATTTTCAATGCATTTAATAGCTCGAGAAACTGGAGCCATTTTACCCGAAGAAAAACATGTCATACGAGTGTCTTCTTATGAAGGATCAAAGCTTGAACGACTATATACGACTGAATGTGTCAGTCACACATTCAACAGTAGTGCTATATTTGCTTATAGCCGGGAGGGTGAAACCTGTGGTCTTCTCACCAGTGTTGTAGAAGAGGGTGGAGATGAAGGTGCAGTTTTTGAAGAAGGTGTTGCTTGACGTGATATCCTCAAAGTAGCATTCCTCAAACAGGGAGTCTTCAAATACCATAGACTTCATCTTTAGATTCAAGAACCTTTAATGGCAAAAAGAAAAGATTCACTAGATTCACGATATTTGTATCGCTTAGAGGTATTCAAAATTCATTTCGCTTCTACAAGTGGCCCAAATATAAATACACAATGTAAAGATAATTGGATAAAGGATAATGCAATCATCAAAAACACACATTTTAAACATGAAATATTAAGACATCAAACAGATAAAAATAAATATTATTAAGCACCAAAACAATAAAAGAAACTACAAAAAAGACGTAATACAGTACAAACCAAATAAGAAACATAGAAACCAGTTTTTAAACAGTACGATTTGTAATGTTTTTTTAAACTATTCTCTTCTGCCCGCCAAGCCTGCATTTATTTGATCCAAAATACACAAAAAAAGCTGTACTATTGTGAAATATTTTTACTATTTAAAATAACTGCTTTCTATTTGAATATTTTAAAATGTAATTTATTCCTGTGATCACAGCTAAAAATTTAAATCATTACTTCAGTCTTCAGAAATCATTCTAATACGCTGATTTACAGTTCAAGAAGGTTTTTTTCAATTATTATTATCAATATTTAAAACAGTTCAGTACATTTTTTCAGGATTCTTTGATTAACAGAAAGATTCAGAGATCAACATTTATCTGAATTAAAAAGCTTTTGTAACATTATACACTATACCATTCAAAAGCTTTAGGTCATATATATATATATATATATATATATATATATATATATATTTTTTTTTTTTTTTTTTTTTGGGGGGGGGGAGTAAGAAATGATAGAAATTAATACTTTTATTTAGCAAGGATGCTTTAAATTGATCAAAAGTCATGATAAAGACATTTATAATGTTACAAAAGATTTTTATTTCAGATAAATGCTGTTCTTCTAAACTTTCTATTCATCAAAGAAACCTGAAAACATTCTACTCAGCTGTTTTCAACATCATAATAATAATAAATATTTTTTGAGCTTTTTATGGAGAAACCATTAAGATATTAAACAGATTTCATTTGTGATTTTGCATCATTGCTATTGGATATATTGAGCATGTTGAGACAAATCCATATATATATACATATATATATATATGTCATGAAATTAAAAACGCATGGTAACTACATACTGAAAGCATTAGCAGATAAGACTGATTACAGAGATTAGCTTGTATATAAAACCGCATTCCTGATTAGCTGAACATAAACTAGATAAAGTCTTTCCCACAAATCGAGCTGAAGTGGAACAGCTGCTGATAATTGGGACACATTATTTGAACAAAACTGTAGGACACAGACTGATTAATGGTTTCATAAAAGGGCTGGAGGGTGATCACACTATCACAGGCTTCACATGAAAGCTTCTGAGGGACAACTGCTCTGTTAAAAACTCTAGTGAGATATCTTACAGGCATCCACCTAAATTAAATTTATTTCTCTCAACTCGTCTGCCATCACATGGTCGTTAGCAACAAGCTCTGGGGTTGTCTTTCTGAAAAACAATATATATATAGTATGATCTGGGTTGTTACTGTAACTAATACTAAAAATACACATGCATATGATGCTGCCTTAGATTTTGGCCCAAAAAAGGCTGTCTTCACACATTCAGTGCCTTAAATTGCTATTAAAAATACTAAAAGCAATTTTGTAAATTAAATAAAATTTAAAATAAAATAAAATAAAATATTAGATGAAAACCTTTTTTTAGCATAAGTTAACTAACATAAGTTTACGTTGAAGCACTGAAATGACTAAAAGGAAATAAATAAAAGCTAAAAAAAAAAAAAAATAAATAAACATGCATATGATGCTGCCTTAGATTTTGGCCCAAAAAAGGCTGTCTTCACACATTCAGTGCCTTAAATTGCTATTAAAAATATTAAAAGCGATTTTGTAAATTCTAAAATAAAATAATAAAATAAAATAAAATAAAATAAAATAAAATAAAATAAAACATTAGATGAAAACCTTTTTTAGCATAAGTTAACTAACTTTATGTTGAAGCACTAAAATGACTAAAAGGAAATTAATTAAAGCTGGAAAAAAATACACATGCATATGATGCTGCCTTAGATTTTGTCTTCACACATTCAGTGTCTTAAATTGCTATCAAAAATATTAAAAGCAATTTTGTAAATTATAAAATAAAGTAAAATAAAATAAAATAAAATAGCCAAAAAAGGCTGTCTTCACACATTCAGTGCCTTAAATTGCTATCTTGGTAGGCAGCTGACTAGGCTTTCGAACAGAAATCATATTGCATGGTACATTTTCATGTAATACATTTGGTACATTTCTTTTACTAAAACGCAAATAGCAACCAATTTTCCTACAGTAGCTGAATTCTGCCATAAATATAAGAAAAACGCATGCTCAGAAGACAAGGTTGCTGTGTCATTCTATCACACTTAAATTGCATTTAAGTTGGAATATGCCTATAAAAAGCAAGTAAAATGTCACAACACAACTCACCTTTCATAGAAAGGTCAGGCCTATTTACCGAAATATGTTTGGCATAGTGCCTGTGAGCAGCTCTTACTTGTTGTTGAAGTACTCTCCATTCCGGTGGATCTGGTTCTCCAGGGTGAAGTTAAAGGTCACATGCTCCACTTTCTCTTTGATGAAGACCTTTGTGCGTGAGGAGTACTCCTGTTTCTGCAGGTATTTGATCATGTCGGGGAACCAAACAGTCAACCCGTAGTAGCTGGAGACAGAGAGCAACAAGACATGAAATGATGCAGAGGGACAAGTCATAAGATGGGTTGGGAAATGCATGTAGTTCGGTGCAGTTTACCTGAAGGACATGGAAAACCATACGGCCATCATCATGTAGGTGATCCTCCGGTACTCTGGATTAAACACTGTCAGGAAGTTGCTCCACACCTGGAAACCCAAGATAAACAATGGGAAAACAGGATTTTCTAAAAACTTCAGTGTTCACAATTTATGGAAACTTAAGTTGCAAATAAGCATCAATCGATCCTTGGTTCTTAAAAAAATATTTAATATTATTAAAAAATTTGAAAACAGTTGTACTGCTTATTGTTATTTCATCATTATTTATATAATTTTATAGTTATTATTAATGTTTTCCATTTTTATTAGTCTCTGTTATTTTTTTGGTTCAATTTATTTATAATTCAGTTTCACCTATTATTCATTTCCAATTAGTCATTTTCGCACTTCAACAACTTAGTTAAAACAGTTTTTAATCTAATGTTAATTTAATTTAATTTAATTTAATTTAATTGCACCTTTATTATTAATTAATTAATTAATTAATTAATTATTATTTTATTTTATTTTATTTTATAATTTACAAAATTGCTTTTAATTGTTTTAGTTCAAATTAACCCTAGTGCTGCTAAATATTTTTGTGAAAACTGTGGTACATTTTTTTCAGGATTTTTGATGAACAGAAATTTCAAAAGAACAGCATTTTAATAGAAATCTTTTGTAACGTTATAAATGTCACTTTTGATTAATTTAATGCATGTTTTCTGAATAGAAGTGTTCATTTCTATCACAAGAAAAAAATAAATCAATCTTACTGACCCCAAACTTTTATATTTATTATTTTAGTAATTAAAATCATTATAATAATTATTTTATTTATTTATTTATTGTAATTTTGTTATATGCTTTTGCATTTTTATTAGTCTCTGTTCTTTTTAAATGTTATTATTTAGGTTTCATTTATTTTTTATTTTAGTTTTAGCTTTTATTTATTTCCATTTAGTAATTTTAGTGCTTCAACATAAACTTATGTTAATTAACTTTTGTTAAAAAAAGGTTTTCATCTAATATTTTATTTTATTTCATTTTATTTTCTAATTTACAAAATTGCTTTTAATATTTTTAGTTTTAGTTAAACATAACCCTGGTGCTGCTTAATATTTTTGTAAAAACTGTGATAAATATTTTTAGGATTCTTTAATGAATAGAAATTTCAAAAGAACAGCATTTAATTAGAAATCTTTTGTAACGTTATAAATGTCTTTACTGTCACTTTTGATTAATTTAATGCATGCTTTCTGAATAAAAGTGTTAATTTCAATCACAAAAATACTGTAATATACAGTAATATCTTACTGACCCCAAACTTTAAATGTTAGTGTACAATGATGACTTTGTGGTGCAAGAAACCCTGACTGATATGAAATAATGTGCAAAAGTATACAATATGTCCTCTTTAGATCATTTGAAATCAAAATTTCATATGGCAGTTGTCGTTTCAGTGACTTTGGCAGTGTTTATCGTACTCTACCTGATGAAAAAGGTTGGTCAGCTTGATCCTCCAGCGCTGGTGCCAAGCTGTGGCATCTCCACCCATGTCAACCAGCTCATCCATCTGTTTCACCGTCTTAATAGTGGTGACCTGGGGATTTAACAGCATGCTTTAAAACTTGCCTTAATACTTTACTAATATTCTCAGTTTTGTGTGGTTAATTGGTGGCAATCTGCTCACGAATAGCTGATTTTAACTGTTTGGCAATGAGAGGTGAGCTGTGTCTATTAAAGCAAATAGATTAAGATTTACAATGCTAATCACTGCAGACTTTTAAAGGGTCCATATAACAGTTACAGAATGTTCTTTACACTCCCAAAATAATTCACATCTAAATAACTTTACTGACCTTCATTAAATGTGCATGAAAACCAATTTGACTCCAGTTCGACCAGATAAATGGAAATCCATTAGCATGGCTGCATAATTCATTTCTTATTCATACTGAGAAATTTCCACAGATCTCTTCCGTTCTAATGTTATTGTTCTTTCTGATGGTGAATCTAGCGGTACTCACAGAGAAAACCCTCTCTGGGTAGCCCTTGGCCCTCATGTTGGTGTCATGGACCTGCTTCAGAATCATCCAAGCTTCATCATGTTTCCCGTTCTGATAAAACACACATATTTCAGCAAAATCATCTTTGATTTAGGAACTTATTAGGCATGTTTTTCCTACAGCATGAACCAAAAAACACAGATCCAAGCCGGGATGTGGGATGTCACTGACCTCCAGGAAGAAGCGTGGGCTCTCTGGCATGGTGGTCAGCGCAGCGATAGCGGCGACGGACGGGAAAGCACACACTAACACAAACACTCGCCAGCTATGAAACTGGTAGGCTGAGCCCATCTGGAAACTCCAGCCTGGTTAAAGGGAAAGGGCATATATTACTCAACTAGTTGCAATGAATCAGAAACAACCTTTTTTTTTTTTCAAGGTGCAACATTTTTCTACTGGAATTGATTTCCAGCGAGGCAAGATTTTCATTTTTACCTTTGTAAAAGCAGTTTTTACCATATTACATGTATCTGTTTTTTCTTTTATCTGTCAAATTCCTATATTTATTCCATATTCCATATGCTGTTGGCAACAAAAGTGAAAGGTGGCACAAAGCTTCACATGCATTTACAGCATGTTTAATGCTGGTTTATTCTGTTTAAAGCTGGAATTTGTGCACAAGTGTAAATAGTCTAAATAAAGTATACAAATTAAACAAATAAAAACAGGACATAAATGTAATGTCCTCTCATGCATTTTCATGTTAATGAAAGTCAACTGACAGTAATCGATTTCATTTAATTGTAAATTGATCATTTAATTTTGCCTCAAGCCCCTGTTAATTTTCTGACCTTGTAATGAATGCACATTTACAAAGTTACAAATATCAAAATGTTATTCTTGTCAATCCATTTTTTTATTTTATTTCATTTTATTTTTGACTGTGAACTTCTGAAAGAGTTAATGCTAAAAATACCACCTATTTCCAACTAGTAAATGAAAAAAAATTGAGTGGCAGAGAAACAGAGCATAATTAATATTCACATATAATTAGCAATCATAATTAGCAATCATGACTCAAGCCATTGCTGGTACAGTTTGTGCATCAAGCTTATTTGGACAATGTTTCATGGTTAATTATTACAAAAAAGCTGGTCATACTTAAAGTCTTTATATATAATGCATTATAAAAGTAGCTTTAATGCATTAATTATGCCCTCTAATGGACCTTATAATGCACTGTATGATCTCATCAATAATTGCAACCACAGTTATAATACATCATAATACTTAGATATTCATTGTTACACATTTAGAAATTATAAGGCATTAGAACGAATGACAAACAAACCTTTAAATATTATAATGCTTTTTAAATTTAGTTACAATTATTTATGAAAAGATATAATGCATTTCAGTGTACATTATTAATACCTTTATAATGCAATATACATAAAGGCTTTAAGTACAATATTAACAAAAAGTATTCATGGCAACTGGGCAGTTAAACTCATGTCATACTTGTGAAGAGAAAGAGATGAGATTCATAACCACTTTTCAGATCGTCACTAAATCTTTATTGATTACTACATGACACTTTCTGTGTGTCATCTCCATCTTAAGTTACCAGTTCAGTCCCCTCTGGAGTAACCTGAGGTTAAGTGTCCTGCTCAAGGGCACAGTGGTGATAGTTAATGGATCTACAACCTTTCAGCTACCAGCTGAGATCAATTAACCATTAAGCTACAGCACACCACCCAAACAACGTGAGCGTGATGGTTACCATAGTGGGGAATGATGGCCCAGGCCATGGCAGCAGCGTAGATGCCTCCAATCATCCAGAACATGCAGAGCCAGCTCAAATGCTCACCACGCTTCTCCTGAGCCAGAAACTCAGAGTAATACGAGAACACAATGGGAATAGAGCCACCGATCCTACAGGATGAGACAGAGAGGGATTCCAGTATTAGGATATTGTGCATCATTTTTTAAAAATAGAATATCTAATTTAATATTAAAACATATTAGAGTAATATTTCGTGTGCCATTATCATGTTCCAAATTTGAATTGAGCTAATAAAAATTCCAATCGTGCTGTTGTCATTACTATTTTATTTTTCTTTAATTATATGTTGCCAATAAACATGGTCATATACCCAGTATATTTCCAGAATCATTAGATTATATTTGATATTTATATTAATACAGAAATGAGTATTTAATTTATTAAATATAATATTTATTAATAAATTATATACATTCAGAAAATGCATTCTTCCACTATATTTCATAACAAGTTTATTAATATCCTGAATGGATGTAGAATTTACTTCTGTATAGTATTTACTTGTTATTAAACAATTTTCACTCTAAAATGACAAAGAAACAGCAAGTAAACACAAAATTATGAATTATTTACTTTTTTCTCTTTCTGATTTTGATTGTTCTTTTAAAATAAACTCCAGATTTTTTTTATTATTTTACAACTTCTAAATATGTATTTTATAGTTGTTATTGGTAACAAAAACTAGAACTATTTTTTTGTTGTTAACTGAAATAAAGTTGAAATAAATAAATAAATAAATATATATATATATATATATATATATATTAAATTGAAATGTTGCAACCTGACAGCTAACAGAAGTAAAATAAAATAAGTAGCAGTACTAGTATTACTAAAAATAAAATAACACTATTACTAAAATACAAAATACATTAAAGTTATGTACAGAAACATAAAAAGAAACAAAAAGTAATAAAAATGACAAAAGCACATGAAATCACACATAAAATTAAACATAAAAGCACGTAAATTTAAAATGACACCTAAAAATATAAAAAATAATTCAAATTGAATATTTAAAATCAAATTTAAAATGCTATTTTAAAATGGGCAAAAGTAAACTATATACACTACCAGTCAAAAGTTTTTGAACAGATTGTTAATGTTTTAAGATTAAGATTATTAATGTTTTTTTAAGAAGTCTCTTCTGCTCACCAAGCCTGCATTAATTTGATCCAAAGTACAATATTTTTACTATTTAAAATAACTGTTATCTATTTGAATATATATTAAAATGTAATTTATTGCTGTGATTTCAAAGCTGTTTTTTAGCATGAGCAGAAGAGTGAGCAGAAGATACTTATACAAAACATTAAAAAAAAACATTTGACTGGTAGTGTACTGAATATAAATGAATTAAAAAAAATAATTTTGAAACTTTTGTCATATCTACCTATCTATCTATCTATCTATCTATCTATCTATCTATCTATGTGTAAAAGAGAGTAGGTGGTGTAAAGTGTGCATTTACCCCACACCAGAGAGCAGACGACAGAATAGGAAGGAGCTGTATCCTTGGACAAAGGAGGAGAAGAAAGCAAAGACACTGTTGATGGAGAGAGAGATAAGAAGAGTCTGTCTGCGGCCGATTCTGTCAGCCAGACCTCCCCACACAAAGGCACCCACCATCATACCCAGATACACAATTAGACCTGCGAGAGAAAGACACAGAGAGACAGGCGGATCAATAACTATACCAGCGTCCTGTCCCATTCAGGATGACTCACTGCGACACTCCATACAAGACAGTAAATCAAAGTGACCGATAAAGCAGTATGTCGGGTAAAATGACATTTCTGGAACTGAAGCCAAAATATGATTAAAATGTCAAAGTTGTGCTGCTTTTATAGAATGGAACATTTTCATTTCTATGTTATGTGCCTGAAAGCTCAAAATCATTTTGTCTTTTGTTTGTGTGCGAGGATTTCTTTGGTGAGTGAATTCACACTGACGACTCTTTCACAGCTCCGACACCAGCTGGTCATGTGACTGCGGGTGTGAACACAGACAGGCGTCACCCGGCAGCACCACAGCAGACTGCTGCTGGCACCGCTGGCATGGATGTGCCGCCATGGCAAACAGACACCAGTGAATCAGCCATGGATACAACATGAATGACCCAAGGAAAATGATAGTCCTCAGATGTTGCTCTTTCACATCTGATTAACATCATTTTACACCTTGGGTCTTGCTGGCAAAGCTAGTTGAGCACACCAGCAACCAAAACACAGTGGCTCTGTTTCAAAACCTAGTGAGCTGTCTTACTGTCTGCAGCCTATATAGGCAACATCTGAAGTGAAATGAAAACCTCTAATCTCTAACATAGATGTTATGTATATATTATATTTTATATTATGTCTATACTAGTCAAACATTTAGAATTTATTCAGAAACATATATAAATATACAATCTATCAATCTGTATTAGTGATAGATTTTGGATCCATTCGGTCCTAAATATATTTTTAAAAATACATTTTCGATGCTGGACTACAAATAGCAGTCTTAAGTCGCTGGGGTATATTAGTAGCAATAGCCAAAAAATACATTGTACAGGTCAGAATGATTTTTTTTCTTTTATGCCAAAAATCATTAGGAAATTAAGTAAAGATCATGTTTCATGAAGATATTTAGTAAAATTCGTACCGTAAATATATCAAAATTCAGTTTTTGATTAGTAATATGCATTATTAAGAACTTCATTTAGACAACTTTAAAGGCGATTTTCTCAATATTTAGATTTTTTTGCACCCTCAGATTTCATATATTCAAATAGCTGTGCCTCGGTCAAATACTGTCCTTTCCTAACAAACCATACATCAATGGAAAGCTTATTTAGTGATGCTTTAGCTTTCAGGTGATGCATAAATCTCAGTTTCGTAAAACTGACCCTTATGACTGGTTTTGTGGTCCAGGACCACATTTTGCTTTCACCCAAAGGACAGAAAATTTATTTTCTTGGCATTTTTGGCAATTGAAGGAACAGACAAAATATATTTTTAATTATTACATTTTAAATAATCATTTTTAATTATCATTTAAAATGTAATTTATTCCTGTGATCAAAGCTACATTTTCAGCATCATTACTCCAGTCTTCAGAAATCATTCTAATATGCTGATCTTCTTAGTATTATTAATATTATCAATATTTAAAACAGTGGAGTACATTTTTTTCAGGATTCTTTGGTGAATAGAAAGATCCAAAGATCAGCATTTATCTGAAATAAAAAGCTTTTGTAACATTTTACATTATACACCATTCTAAAGCTTGGAGTCACTATAATTTTTTTTTTTTTTTTTTGGGGGGGGAAGATATAGAAATTATTACTTTTATATATACATTTAAAAAAATGTTCAATTAAATTGTCTTTAAAAAGACATTTCTAATGTTACAAAAGATTTTTATTTCAGATAAATGCTGTTCTTCTGAACTTTCTATTCATCAAAGAAACCTGAAATAATTCTACTGTTTTCAACATATTAATAATAATAATAATAAAAGTTTTTGAGCAGCATATCAGAATCTTAGAATGATTTCTGAAGGATCGTGTGACTGGAGTAATGATGCTAAAGGTTCAGCTTTGAAATCACAGGAATAAATTGCATTTTTAATATATTCAAATAGAAAACAGTTATTTTAAATAGTAAAAAATATTTCAAAATTGTATTCAAAATTTTGAAAATTTCAAAATTTTGTTGTACTTTAGATCAAATAAATGCAGGCTTGGTGTGCAGAAGAGTCTTCTTTAAAAAACATTAAAAATCTTACTGTTCAAAAACTTTTGACTGATAGTGTATATAGTTATAGCTAAAGATAGATTAAATATATTTCATTCACCCAAAATGTCTGAAAAATTTTAAAGCATATTTTATTTAAAGCATATATTTTATTATATAAACAGCTACACTCTTATGAGCATCTGTTTTGGTGTCTTGTGTTTCTGCAGGATCTGAAATGGTACTGAGAGTTTGAGATGGTGCTGCAAATGCTAAAGTGGCATTAAAGCTGTGTGGTGAGGCAGCTGTCAGCACTACTTTTCTCTCACCTTGGCCTCATAATGGGCCGCTATGGCAGACAGCCGTGATGATGAGCCTTGATAGGCATCACTGCAATGCAGCACAGGGGTCTGTTATCTCAACCCCTCCTCTCCAGGGCCCATCGGCTTACACCGCACAAACCCTGCACAGGACATGCCCGCGGCTCTCAGCACCTACTAACTGAAGCGCTGCGTTCATTGGGCAATGCAGTAGCAGAGAGGAGCAGCACTATGGGATAGTGGGATTTAAATATGACAAGAAAGACTACTCTCTAACCAGCGGCTGCAAGTTGTGTTTGCAGTCTGGGTTAAATTTGATAATAAGACAAAAAATATATAATTTTGTTATATTACATGCTGTTTTAATTATTAAAGAACAACTTTACAAGGATACAAAAACAAAAAACAGTATTGTTTTGTTTAGTGCATACTATAGACTAGCTGAAATCATAAACAATGTGTAAAGCATTTGCATTCTGCAGTGCTTTCCATTAAATTCTGCACTCATGCAGGCCTGTTTATGACCTTCATAGGCAGTGATGCAGAGAACATTTGCTAGGGAGACCTGAACAATAGAGATGACAACACTGAACACATGTGCTGTGTGATTTTACACAACTCGCTCACCTGACAGAATTAATAAACACGGCGGCGCTCACGGTTAACCACGTGTCTTGAATTCAAAAGGAAGGTCTGTGTTTCACACCACCAGTGCTACACTGATGCAACATGACCCAGCCAATTAGGGCTCGGTGATGGTTGAGTGGGCGGGGCCTCCTGCATTATGTCACAGGGGTCTCAGAGATGGAGGAGAGGAGAGGGGCGGGGCAAGTGCCTGGAGACAGTTGACCTCCGCCTCCTCTTCCTCCTCAGAGAGAGAGAGCGAGCAGAGGGGGAAGGGCGAAAGAGGAGGCTGTGATTCTCCTGCACAGTGACAGGAAAGCACACAGGCTCCAGGGTTGAGGAAGTGAGGGAAAAAAAGAGAGAGAAAGCGGGGGAGGGGCCGGGAGACTATTTATAGAGGTATTTTTTCCTTTCTGCGAGTGTCTCTCTGCGTCACAGTTGAGGGGAGCGCAATGGACTGTGGCAGGTTTGTGTATTTTGTTCTTCAGTTTCACCCGGACTAATGTGCCGTTTGGCACCTGGTGTTCTGGTGAGAACCAGGCTAAATGTGTACCGTCAAAGATACAGCAGCATCACCTTTCACCCTCACCACCGAGCTCTCACTCTAATACACAAAACAAAACACACCGCATTTGTGCAGAGTGAAAGAGGAGCTCTGACATAGCATCTATGTCTACGTCTGTCTGTTCTAGTCTATCTATCTATCTATCTATCTATCTATCTATCTATCCACTTGTCTGTCCATCTGTCTGTCTGTCCGTCTGTCCGTCTGTCCGTCTGTCCGTCTGTCTGTCTGTCTGTCTGTCTGCTTGTCTGTCTGTCTATCTATCTATCTATCTGACTGTCTGTCCTTCTGTCTATTCACTTGTCTATCTTCCTTTCTGTCCAGCTATCTAACTATCTATCTATCATCTGTCTGTCTGTCTGTCCGTCCATCTGTCTATTCACTTGACTATCCACTTGTCTATCTTCCTGTTTGTCTACTTGTCTGTCTGTCTGTCTGTCCTTCTGTCTATCCGCTTGTCTATCTTCCTTTCTGTCTGTCCATCTGTCTGTCCGTCCATCTGTCTGCCTGTCCATCTATCTATCTATCTATCTATCTATCTATCTATCTATCTATCTATCTATCTATCTATCTATCTATCTATCTCACTTCTGTCTACTCTACCCGTCTGTCTGTCCATCTGTCTATCCACTTGTCTATCTTCCTGTTTATCCACTTGTCTGTCCGTCTGTACATCTGTCTGTCTGTCTATCTATCTATCTGTCCATCTGTCTTCCTGTCTGTCTGTCTGTCTGTCTGTCTATCTATCTATCTATCTGTGACAGAGGCTGAAGCATTTCTGCTGCAGAGCTGCAGCTGCGTGTGCATGGAAACGTTTCAGCACTAGGACCCAGCAGAGATGCAGACGGCACTCCTGCATGAGTCAGGGCTGTTTTGTAACAGGGGAGAGACCAAGGGCCCTGCTCCCCAATGGCACTCACATACACACGCTCAGCTGAGACCCACGCAGAGTATATGAACCTTACAACCAAGAAAACACATCAACGATGTCCCAATAATCACACAGGCGACCATTTATCAAAAAGACAACATAACGAAACAGAATGAATATGATCTAAGAGCAGCAACACTTGTGTGCATGCATGAGCACAGCAGTTTGCAAAGATTAAAGATAATACCTTGTTTTTTTGGATATGTAACATGATATTTAAGAACTCCATCTATTCAGAAGGACTACTAGAATTGTCTCACATACCACAAGGAGCCAGAACAAGCCATGAAAGCACACTGTGCTGTTCAGCATGTCTGTTGTCAGTTAATTATAGCTCAAACTGCGTCAATGCTGTGTCGGGTTCGACCAGGATGGAGAATTGTGTGTCCTTGCTGGATGGACTGACAGATGGTGAAATGGGCACAAGATGACAGCGAAAACTGGCCTTAAGATATATTTTGTTTATATGTTACAGAAAGCTATTTTCCAGTGACCACTAGACAGAGATCTTACAAATTTCTGCTGAAAAATAGACATCTTATATCAGCCTAATCTGGTTTGCTGGTCTCATTTGGTCTTCCAGTCTGGTCAGGCTAGATTTAGAGGGCTTTTAGGAACTTTTCAGACCAGATAAGACCAGCAAACAAGCTTAGGCTGGTTTAAGATGTTCCAAAGGATCTAAACATGTGAATATCAGTGGGTTTTCAAAAATGTACTGACAGAATTTTCTATCTTCTGTGCAACACAAAAGCAGATCTTAGGCAGAATATCTAAGGTTCTGTTTCCAAAATTGCAGATGGTGATTTATACTGCCAAGCTCAAAAAAAAAAGGCCATGAAATATACAAGTGAAATATCATAAACCACTTGATATATCATCAGCTGATTCCAGTGTTCAGGAAAGTGTAACTTGGACATTCTGCCTAATGTCTCATTTTGTGTTTCAAAGGACAGTCATACAGGGTTGAAAAACGGTTCATTTTTAATAATTTAGTCCTTTATAATTACGAAAATAAATTCAGTTGCACTACATTTCTTTGCAATACATTTAGTCTTTCAGTCCTAAAATACAGTATTTCCAAAAAATCTCAGTAAAAAGGTTCTCTCTAGATATTCAACATCTTTAAAACAATACTTCTATATTTCTCCATTGTTTTTATTTTGGTCATTCACAAATCTTATTGGGATTGCAGTACTTTGCATTCATGAATTTAGCAGATTTACAAAAGAAGAACAAAAGCAATTTGCCAATAAGCCAGCAATAATCATAATGTAGTGATATTTCCCTGATTAAATCTGTTAAAAGATTACAATCTTAAAAATAAAGGGTTTTTTTTTTGGCATCAATGGTTCTACGAAGAACCTTGAACATCCATGGAACCCTTTAAATGCAGAGAAGTTCTTTATAGTGCAAAAATGTTCTTTAGATTTTTCAAATATTCTTAAAAATGGTTCTTTTAAGAACTGTTCACTGAACGGTTCTTTGGGGAACCAAAAATGGTTCTTCTATGGCATCACTGCAGAAACACCCCTTTAAGAGTGTAGTTCACTTCCAGAATAAAAATTTCCTGATAATTTACTCACCCCTATGTCATCCATGATGTTCTTTCTTTCTTCAGCTCCAAAGAAATTAAGTTTTTTGAGGGAAACATTCCAGGATTTTTCTTCATATAGTGGACTTCTATGGTTCCCAATGGTTTGAATGTTTCAATGCAGCTTCAAAGGGCTCTACATGATCCCAGTCGAGGAATAAGGGTCTTATCTAGCATTTAAACTGCAATTTAGACCTTTAACCCATTGGCCACCACTGAAGTCCACTTAATGGAAAAAATCCTGCAATGTTTTCCTCAAAAAACTTGATGTTGATGATGGGTGAGTAAATTATCAAATAATGTTTATTCTAGAAGTTAACTAATCCTTTAAGCACACAGCTTTGTCTTTTTGTCTAATTTTCAAATACTTTTTTACTTCAGATCAAATTTTGTACTGTTCTGATTCACCTTGTAACTAGTTGATTTGGTTTATGGCTTGTAACTCTTAGGTCTCTAAACGATCCCAGCCGAAGAAGAAGGGTCTTATCTAGCGAAACAATCGGTCATTTTCTAAAAAAAAAAAAAAAAATTAAAATGTATAAACTTTTAAACCTCAAATGCTTGTCTTGCGCATGCGTACTCTGTGTAATACGGTTAGGGTATGTCGAATTCTCATTTTCTCTTCCAACTTCAAATCATCCTACATCGCTGTTTTACCTTTCTTTGGATTTTCACTTTGTAAACACTGGGTCGGTACTTCTGCAGCGATGTAGGACGGTTTTAAAGATCAAGGAGAAAATGTGATGGGAGTTTTTTGACATACTCTAACTGTATTGACAAAGATTACACAGAGTTCAGGCAGAGCTAGACAAGACAAGCTTTTGAGGTTAAAAAGTTTATAAATTATTTTTTAGAAAATGACCAATTGTTTCCCTAGATAAGACCCTTATTTCTCAGCTGGGATTTTTTAGAGCCCATTGAAGCTACATTTAAAGTGCATTTTGGATGTTTAAACTCCATTAAAGTCCAACTATATGGAGATAATTTCTAAAAAATGTTTTCCTCAAAAAACATAATTTCTTTACGACTGAAAAAATAAAGGCATGAACATCTTGGATGACAATGGGGTGAGAACATTATATGTAAATTTTTGTTCTTGAAGTGAACTACTCCTTTAACAAAGGCCTTTTAAAAATCCCTAAAGAGAAAAAAAACAATTCCAGAACCATGGCCCCTTACTCTTTAACAAAGTTTTTTTTTTAAATACTTATTGGGGAATAATGAATGATAAAAACACTTCCAGATCCAGTGCCACTGAAAAGTGGATGGACACTAAAACACTTTATAACAGAAACCACAGATAAGCTGTAATAAGCTCAACTTACCCAGCATCCCTTTGTTGGGCTCAGACAAGCACATGTCTTTCTCAGCACTGGGCAGTACGAAGCCCACTACGAAGATCTCCACGCCGTCAGCCATGAGTGCCAGACCCAGCACAAAGTACAGGGTCCACTGGAAGCGACCGTGGCCACACTCCTGGAGGATGGTCTCGTACTGCTGGGCGAGCTCCTCCTGGTCCTTCCTCCTCTCCCCCTCGTACTGCGTCATATCCCGGAACTGAGACTGTCCCACTCCGCCCACCTGTCTGTCGGCCTTCTCAACGGAGTCGTTTCTGGGTATACCCTGGTACTCGCCCTCGTAGATCTCATCATCCTCATCGTGGCCTTCTGTGGAGTCGCTGTGAGCCCCTTCGTCGTCATTGGCCCTGCTGTTGCTGCGGTAGTAGCTGCCGTCCTGGGCCTGGACGGGGTAATCATCATCATCGTCTTCTTCTTCGAAGCGGGTGTAAGAGCGTTTGGTGTACTCGTCGGACATCTTGTCCACGTGGCGGCCCACCTTTTTACCTGCTTGCCTTTTGACCTCTTTGGCAATGTCCTTAGCACCTTTAATGAAGGCCGAACGGTCTCTGTAACCCTCCTCCATGGTTCAAAGTTGTGCGTTGATGTAAAGAGTGCTGGAACTGGGTGTCAGGAGCTGCCTGTTAGCATGTAGTAGAGTGAAGCAGGGCTGAAGAATTTCAGGACCTTGGACAGCACCTACCAGAGCATAGAGCTCTACACGGCAGTCTGAAAATACAAAAAAAACACAAGCTGTTATTCAAAATGAAAGACTGAGGCATTAAAACATTACTTTACAACATCAACACATCAATTTACAAATATATCATGCGTCACATAAGGTGCCTTGTTATTAGGTACGGCCCAGTGGTCAGTAATGGCAAAATTATTGCGTGAATCTGTTATTAGCATGTCCGGTTTAAAATAAAAATAAATAATAAAATAAAATAAAATATTTTTTTTTTATAAAAACACTTACAAATGTATTAAGCATAAATAAGCAATTTATAAAAAAAATTTAAAATGCTTAAAAATGTGTTAAGTATAAATAAAAAGTTTAAAATATTTTTACATAATGTTTGTAATAGTTTATCAGTGCAGTCATTTATGCACAAATAAATAAAAATAAAATAAAATAAAACAATTTCTTATGAATTTACATAATGTTTGCAATAGTTTATCGGTGCAGCATTTATGCATAAATAAAATAAAATAAAATATTCGCTATCAATTTATAAAAAAAAAATATATATATATATAAAAAATACTTACAAATGTATTAAGTACAAATAAAAAGGTTTAAAGTATTTTTACATAATGTTTGTAAAAGTTTATCTGTGCAGCATTTATGCACATATCAATGAAACTAAATCACTGCATTACAGTAACTATTTTAAGTGCTTAATTGTTATGAAAATAATGTCACGAGGAAAAAATGTATGAAAATGCATAAAGTCCAAAAAGAGCTTCATTGTCTTAAAGTAAAATGTAACTTTAGCAAATAAAATTAGTTGTTTTTGTAAGATTTACTCTTTTAGATCTCACTGTTTACTAAATCATGCAGGTAGTCTGTATAGTATGAAGATCAAAACCAGGTCCATCAGCTGTTTTTTAACTAATCAACCATGATTTTACATATTGACTTGCAAAACACAAAATTTGTATTCTTGAATGGCTTGCTGCTCTGTGCACAGTTTACCTGTTCATATCAATGCAATGCATCAATCCCACAATATTAAATACATGATATACCAGTTGATATATTACCTGAATAAACTTGATTCTGATTAATCAGCTTTGTGATAGTAGCAAGAAAGTAATACAGATAGAATTACAATTCTTGTAAGCTAAGAGCAAAATTACAAATCACTACATGGATAACGCTGACAGCATATGAAGAGGTGCAGCCGCTCATGGTGACCTTGTTTCGTCCACTTTAAATTCTGGAGGAAAACACTTTAAGGAACCAATTGAGCTTCCCTGAAAAGGGCGATTAAATTGTTCCCGAGGGAAATTCATAAAACCATCAGTCTGTGTTGCCTCATACAATCTGTTGAAATTGGTCTGGATCCAGTTATTGCATTAATAATCTAATATACATAATTGAGCCACATTAATATTATCTCAGGGGTACTTAGGAGCTCTACAGCACTGATACAGATCTGTATAGAAATCTTTTACTGAAAGGGATAAGATTTAGGGTTAGGAAGCAAGAGCCAGAACCGATGATGAGAACACATCAGAACAATCCTCACTACAGAACAACCAGTGTAGAGTGTACTTTGAACTTTTTGGCACAAATGAATCATTCAGAGAAGATCCTGACGTACTCAGTAAATCAAAAGTTATATTTCTTGTTATGTCCAACAATATAATATAACATATATAATATAATATAATATAATATAATATAATATAATAATAAATGTATGTGCATTTAAGATTTGTATCTGTATCAATCTATCTATCAATACAAACACATGTATATAATATAACAATACACATATCTATCTATCTATCTATCTATCTATGTGTATGTGTGTATTTAAATAAAATAAAATAAAATTAAATTTGGAACATATTTGGAATATTTATCTTTTGCTGTAATAAAATATCAGATTAAATTTAATAATATAATACAATACATACAAAATTAAATGCTTAAAAATAAAATAAAATAAAATAAAATAAAATAAAATAAAATATTTGGGGAAATTCTGGAACATTTGGAATATTAAATAAATTGTTATGTTATGTAATAAAATATAATAAATTATCCAATTTAATTTAAAAATATAATATAACAAATATAGTATAATATAATGTATTATAATAAATGAACATATAAAATAAACCATTAATATAATAATCATTAATAATATAATATAATATAATATAATATAATATAATATAATATAATATAATATAATATAATTAATATTTTATTATAACATAATATAATATAATATAATATAATATAATATAATATAATATAATATAATATAATAAATAGAATATAATATAATCGTGAAAATTTTGGAACATGTGGAATATTTATTTTTTGCTGTAATAAAATATCTGATTTAATTTAATAATATAACAATCTATCTCTCTCTCTATCTATCTATCTATCTACATAAATAAAATAAAATAAAATTAAATAAAATTAAATTAAAAAGATATTTTGGGAAAAATTCTGGAACATTTGGAATATTAAATAAATTGTAATGTAATAAAATACAATAAATTATGCAATTTATAGTGTAATATATTA
The DNA here is from genome assembly GCA_036247105.1 of Cirrhinus mrigala. Classification (NCBI taxonomy): domain Eukaryota; kingdom Metazoa; phylum Chordata; class Actinopteri; order Cypriniformes; family Cyprinidae; genus Cirrhinus; species Cirrhinus mrigala. Next base: position 6,076,524 of record CM070022.1, read on the forward strand.
TAAATGAATATATAAAATAAATCATTAATATAATATAATATAATATAAAAAATATATTAATAAACACATATAATATCTTTTAGATATATACATATATAGACAGATCTACACATACATATGTGACCCTGGACCACAAAACCAATCGTAAGGGTCAGTTTATTGAAATTGATTGATGATTTCTACATCTTTCCATAAGCTTTCCATTGATGTATGGTTTGTTAGGATAGGACAATATTTGGCCGATATACAACTATTTCAATATCTAGAATCTGAGGGTGCAAAAAAAAAAAAAAAAAAAAAAATCTAAATATTAAAAAAAGTCACTTCAAAAATTGTCCAAATGAAGTTCTTAGCAATGCATATTACTAATCAAAAATTAAGTTTTGATACATATATGGTAAGAAATTTACAAAATATCTTCATGGAACATGATCTGGCATAAAAGAAAAATGGATCATTTTGACCCATACAATGTATTGTTGGCTATTGCTACAAATATACCCGTGCAACTTAAGACTGGTTTTGTGGTCCAGGGTCACCACAAAATTTCTAGATTTCTAACGATTCCAATTCCTAATGACTCCATTCTTGTCTCATTTGCCTGTTCTTGTCTCTCTCTGTTATTGTGTATTCCTTTCTGAATAGAGCTCATCAGCCAGGCAGCCACCGTTCAGCTCCACATCACCCCGTGTCTGTGAAGATAATGAGCCGGCCAGACATTCGGCCTTCTCAGTGACAGACAAAAAAGGCAATCTGGGATATCTGTCAGCACTGCTCTTCTCAACACCTCGCCCAAGTCCTATTACGCTATCAAGCCACTGATAAGCGAATACACAGAAACAGAGCAGTCACGTGGACTGTAGAGCTGTAAATGCCAATAAAGCAAATTGATGTGCTTCTCTTGTTACTCCATGTAAACACTGCGTAATAGACGAGATGGTTGTAAAGCTATAAATGTCTGTAAAGGTGAATCTGGGGCGCTATGAGCTCATCGGCGGATGCAATTGGTCCAAGGGAGAAATGGCCCAGTTGGCGGCAGCAGGCATGGATCTGCCTTATGCTGTCCTCTGTGGTGGTTTCATTCTCACTCGTACGATCCCTGCATGCTCTCCGCATGTGCACGCGTCTGCCAATAGAGGCCTGAGCTGCCATTGTGAAAAAATCTTTTTTAATATTGATTGATTTCAGGCCTGATTAAACAATGTTTGTTATAGAAAAATCCATGCAAGTGGGTTCTGACGAGTATTTAATCGATATAGAGCTGACACATGATGAAAATACAACAAAAACTAATAAAAAATAACAAAATAACAAAATAACCAAAAATAACGTCAAACTTAAAATATAAAAATAAAAGCTAATATTAATTACAAAAACTATAATAGTATATAAATAATACTAAAATAATACTGTCATTTACTCTATTTCATATCATACAGTGGAACACAACACAATACATATATAGGACCCTATGAAATCTGTTTTTATTTTTCCCCAAATTCCATTTTTTCTGTTTAAATTTTTCTGGATTCTGTTTTAATTTTTCTTAATTTTTTTTTTTTTTTTTTAATGGTTAAATTTAAAAATATTAATCAAAAAGCATCTATAATTAATTGAAATCACGAAACAAAATTTAACAACAATTTATTAAAATCTTAACAAAAAGTACACTTTTAAGGCCCTATGAAATACATTTTTTTTTTAATCAAATACTGAGTTCTCCATTAATGATCAGGATCATTAATGATCATAATGTTTTCACTATATTTTAACAATCAAATGCATCTTTAATTAATTGATTTCATTAAAAATATAATTTATTGTTATTTTATTTATTTTATTTTTCAGAAATACTGTTGTGTATTTACATTTTTGTAGTAAATAGTTTCTCTGGTAAATAATCCTTAAAAAATAATTTTATTATTAGTAGTATTACTATCATTACATTATGTAATATATTTCTGTCACAGTTTCTTTAAGTTAAACAAACTTTTATTTTGATAGGTTGGTGTGAAACTAGTATGATATGACAATAATTTTTCTCAAAAGAAACTGTAAAATGCACATGAAGCGCTGAGCTCTAAGAAAGACCACTGAAGCAGTCAACACAACTTGTATGCTAAATCTTCTGAAACCATATGATAGCTTTATATGACATTTGGGTTTTTATATGGTCCGCCTCTCTGCCATATCATCGTCAAAGAGATTTAAGAGCTATAAATGGGAGACAAGACTTTAAATTTCAGTGTGATCCTCAAACAAAGCCATTCTGTGAGTAAATGATCACAGAATTTTAATTTATGCGTGAACTATCCCTTTAAGAGCTCTCAATGACATTCAATGTCAATGCATTAAAGCTGTAAATAAGGCGTGTAACTAGTCCTGCGCGGGCAGAGCGCACTGGCTGTGTTGCAGTATGGTGTCATGGTAACCGTCTCCCCCACAGTTCCCAAATACGTCTCATCTCTATTCAGGTCTGCAGACGGGACAGCAATAGTGGTTTGCAGGAGCAGCGGCGTGTGTGAGATGGCTCTGCTGGGAACTACAGGCTTACTCTTGGTGGAACACTTGCGTTTCAATTAGACTCGTACGAGAACACATGTCAACGCTAAAGAACAGGGCCTAAAAGCTCTGTGAACCAAAGCCTAGCCCAGAGCTGTCAAATATACTCGCTGATACGTTGCCCTAATGCAATATAAGATTACAGGCCTTTTAGATGTGATGTATGACTGTGGTACATCAAAAATAGAGTAAAACACAGACAAGAAAGACATGTCCTTCTTACAGTAATGAATTAGATTTACTCTAGATCTGCTGCGAATCAACACAGATGGCACACTGCAAAAATACTTGCCTTTTATATATTTCTTTATATATATTATAAAAGCTTGGACTTAAAAAAAAAGATAAAAGATTGTAAATGTTTCTTAAGCAGCAAATCAGCATATTAGAATGATTTCTGACTGATCATGTGACACTGAGGATTTTAGTAATGATGCTGAAAATTCAGCTTTGCATCACAGGAATAAATTACATTTTAAACTATATTCAAATAGAATACATTTATTTTAAATTACAAAAATATTTCAGAATTTTCATGTTTTTACTGCATTTTAAATCAAATAAATGCAGTTTTGTTAAAAACATAATCCCTCTGAACAATACCAATAAATAAACCTATTTATTATATATATTTATTTAGTTAAAGGAGAAGTCCACTTCCAGAACGACAATTCACAAATAATGTACTCACCCCCTCGTCATCCAAGATGTTCATGTCTTTCTGTCTTCAGTCGTAATGAAATTATGGTTTTTGAGGAAAACATTTCAGGATTTTTCTCCATGTAATGGACTTCATTGGTGCCCCGATTTTGAACTTCCAAAATGTAGTTTAAATGCAGCTTCAAAGGGCTCTAAACGATCCCAGCCGAGGAAGAAGGGTCTTATCTAGCGAAATGATCTGTCATTTTTTTCGAAAAATAAAAATGTGTATACTTTTTAAGCACAAAAGCTTGTGTAGCACAGGCTCTGGGATGCGTGTTCATGATGTTACGTACTATTGAATCACGTCGAAAGGTCACGCAGAACGTAGGCAGAACTACAGGCCCAGTGTTAACAAAGCAAATGCGCAAAGACTAAGAAAGTGCAATTAAGTCAAACGCAACAACAAATAGGTACAATGATGTCAGACGATTCTGAAGTTGTAGGAGAAAATGAGATGAGAGTTTTTCGCCATTCTCTACCTTTTTGAGCAGGTGTACACAGACGATTAACTTAGATGTGATTCGTAGTAGTGATGGGAAGTTTGGATCATTTTAGCGACTCAGACCTTTGAGTCTCGTTCAGCAAAATGAACGAATCTTTTTTCGAGTCATTTCGTTCATTTTAGCAAAATATAATTAAAATGTTACGTGTTACTTCCCTAACACATCTACAAGACAAAACTATAATGCTGTAAGAAACAGAAAAGATTAATTCATTGTTTACCTGGGTCTTTAGTCTATGATTAGATCACCTCTTATCTGACAAGTTTTCTGGTTTGAGTCGTTCGTTCATCACGTGACAGCCCCATAAGTTTAACCAATGCAGTGTGAGCTGGATAAAGAATTGATTAGTTCATCTCTCGAGTCTTTGGGTTTGAGTCATTCGTTCATCACGAGACAGCCCAATAAGATGAACGAACGACTCGAAAAACCAGAAGACTCGAAACAGGTGAATTAATTCCAGTACAGAACCTAATAGGATGTTGCGCATGCGCGACTGAACGAATCACTCCCCGAGACGACTCGTTCTTCTCGAGTCACATTAAAGATTCGTTCAAACGACCCATCACTAATTCGTAGCATCGTGGACGCGCATCCCAGAGCCTGTGCTACACAAGCTTTTGTGCTTAAAAAGTACACAAATTTTTATTTTTTGAAAAAAAATGACTGATCGTTTCGCTGGATAAGACCCTTCTTCCTCGGCTGGGATTGTTTAAAGCCCTTTGAAGCTGGATTTAAACTGCATTTTCGAAGTTCAAATTCGGGGCACCAGTGAAGTCCATTATATGGAGAAAAATCCTGAAATGCTTTCCACAAAATCCATAATTTCTTTACGACTGAAGACAGAAAGACATGAACATCTTGGATGACAAGGGGGTGAGTAAATTATTTGTAAATTGTTGTTCTGGAAGTGGACTTCTCCTTTAAATCCAAAGTGCTTTAATCTTGTTGCACTTAGATAATGAAAGTAAAATGAGCTGTGAATGTTGTAGCTCTTCATTTGTAATTTTCTGAGAGGATGCAACATATCAGTAAAAGATCTTGGTTCTCTCTCATCTTTATTCTTAACATTTCTTTAGGATCAAGCTGATTGTGAATTAACTCTGATATAAGGGGTGGGCAATGGCTTTGCCTCTTGTTCACCAGTGATGAAAGACCCAATTATGTAATTCAGTTTTTGAAGCCGAGTCGACGCCAGCGGGAGTGTAGATCATCATTCAACGAGAGACGACAGTAAAGCAGCGCATCAGATCGAGTGTGAGGAGGCACAAGGGACTGCACTGGAAAACCTCAGTGTTTGCCTAAATAAACTGCCAGTGAAAAACACAAACCACTGACAGAGTCCTGAGGGTCTCATTTCTGTTTTGCAGTACATTTTTATGTCTCCATATATATATATATATATATATATATATATATATATATATATCTTAAAGGGACAGTTCACCCAAAAATGAAAATTATGTCATTAACTACTCACCCTCATGTCATTCCAAACTTGTAAGACCTTCGTTCATCTTCGGAACACAAATTAAGATCTCTTAAGAAGCTTTCTGACCCTGAATAGACAGCAATGCTTCTGACACGTTCAAGGCCCAGAAAGGTAGTTAGAAAATCATTAAAATAGTCCATGTCAGCACCACCACACACATGCAATATAATATGAATAAAGTCATTATTTTTGTTTTCTTTGTGCACAAAAAGTATTCTTGTAGCTTCATAAAATTATGGTTGAACCACTGATGACACATGGACTATTTTAAAAATGTCCTCACTAACTCTTTGGGACTTGAACGTTTCAGTTGTGTTGCTGTCCATGAAGGGTCAGAAAGCTCATCAAAAATATCTTAATTTGTGTTCTGAAGATGAACGAAGGTCTTATGGGTTTGAAACAACACAAGGATGAGTAATTAATAAAAGATTTTTTTGTGTTTTAAAACGGGAAGTTCACCCAAAAATGACATTTCTGTCATTTAGTCACCCTATTGTTGTTACAAACTTGTAAGAAAAAAAAAGACATTTTGAAAGTCTGACTGTTGTTATATGAACAATAAAACAGAATGATCTTATTCTGTATTCTTCAGAAGAAGGAATGTGAGAAAAAGCCAGAAGTTGTTAAAAACAATAAACAAACAAACAAAAAGTTGCAATTAATTTTTTTTTTATTCCATGGTAGAAACGGGCTACCATTGTAATTAAGTGAATTTTCAATTTTGGTTAAACTATTTCTTCTAACATACTGTATAAAATAACTCCCCCTTTTAAAATGGAAAGTTTTTTAGAAAAATAAAGGTAAAGGGGTCATCGGATGCGAAGTTCACTTTTACATGCTGTTTGAACATAAATGTGTGTTGTCTGTGTATGTACACATCTACCCTATAATGATAAAAATCCACCCAGTGGTTTTTAAATAATCAGTAAAAATAATTTCCCCTTTTTCAAATCAAGCCATTCTCAGCATCTTGTCTGTATGACGTTACACTGATGAAGGCCGCTCCCACAATAGATTGATTGACACCGCTGTCTTACCTCAGACCCGTCCTAACGAGCTGTAATAGTCTGATCACCATTGTTTCAATGCTGTAGCAGGGACGTAGACAAACGATTGTCTTGTAAGCAATTGAGGTGTTGTGTTGCTGGAGTAATAATGAACATAGTGGTCGTCATTTACTCCCGACATCTGAGCCACTGAAGATGCAGTGGATGACTTTTGTTTGTGAAGGGAATGCGCCTCCCAATCTACATAAATGCGTCTATGTTTGCGCAAATCATTCGTGATCCAGCTTCACTTACAGCAGAAGTGAGTATAAGGATTTTTTTATGACTCTTTGCAATCACCTTTCCTAATAACGTGCTAGTTAGCAAGTTTTGCGGCTAAATGCAGCTAAAGTAAACAATCTCTCAGAGAGAAGAGAGGGGTGGGGTGAGCAGAGCTCATTAGCATTTAAAGCAACATCCAACAGAATGGACTGATTTCTGCAGAGCTGATTTTGACATGGTAAAAAGGGTGTTTTTTACGCGATCACTGAGAAATTTTAACCAAAGTATGTTATAGACTCTTCATTAAGACCCTAAAGAATCATATCAACTTGTGGAAAATGGGCATCTGATGACCCTTTAACTCAGAAGTGAATTTAAGTAACTTGACAACTTTGGTTTGAGTTTTGTTGCTCTAACATTAAAAAAAGTGATAAAATATAAATATTGTTTCTTCTTTTTATTAATTTCTGTAAACAAAATGCTTCTAATAAATATTTTCATACGAACACTGTTTTAATATTTATTAGTTATGGAATTTTCCATTTTCCCTGAATATAACTTTTCAGTCTTGAAAAAGATAGCATTGGTATCTTCAAGACAGCTCGAGCTGTGTTGATCACTGTACAGACGTGGTTAATCTGTTTGTCTGGTTAAACACTACCAGAGATTATTAAATCATCGTGTTTGGGTGTGTTCTCTGGTGATCTAATATTGTGTTACAATTAATCCCATCAAGTAGCTAATGTAGCTAATGAAAATCCCTCACACAGATGTTTAGGATCAGAGCGCTGATGGTTGGCTTGATCACATCAAATGGCTTTGACAAAATTTTGACATTCACTGAGAAAAACCCAAGTGAAGCTTGGATTTTCTCTTTCTTTACCACAATCATGCAAATAAATAGTCGCATTAAGGATCATCTGCACCCATGACTAAAACATCAACCCACGGCATGTTCCTCTCAGCAAAATACACAAGCAGATGCCCATTTAGCGTTTAGAGGAAATGATTATGCTGCCTTCTAAAATACCATATTCTGACCAAATTCTAAAGCAGCTTCTCATGCATTCTTTACAGAGAATGCAATTCCATAATGTTCTTAAAAATAAAGGTTGTTTATTGGCTTTGATGGTTCCATGAAGAACCTTTAACATCCATGGAATCTTTCCATTTCACAAAAGGTTCTTTATAATGGAAAAAAGGTTCTTTAGATAATTAAAATGTTCTTTATGCTAAAAAATTGGTTCTTTTAACAACTGTTCACTAAAAGGTTCTTTGTGGAACCCAGAATTGTTCTTCTATTCCATCATTGCGAAAACTCTCTTTTGGAACCTTTGTTTTTAAGAGTGTAGCCTAGCAACAGGCACAAGCCAAACTCTCCTGAAATCAACTGTTGAGATGACACTGAAAATAACTAACAAATAGTACTTTTTATAAGTATATTGCATAGCCCTTGTTCTAAAGGACATTTAGCCACCATGCACTGCTTTGAAGGGTCACTTTGGCAGAGCCAGTTAAATGCCAACGGTCGAAGGTTGGCAGTGAGAGAGGAGACCTGCTCAGCAACAGTGACCTACAGAGCTGCAGCTCATGTCGAGAGAGAGGAGGAGGAGCCTGTGCTCGTTGCCAAAGCTTCATCATGGCTAATGACAGCAATGCAAACACACACAAGGCAAAAAACACTTCAACTTGTGACCGTTTATCCAAGATGTAAATGAGTTGGTTTCTTCATCAGAACAGATTTGGAGAAATTTAGCATTACATCCCTTGCTCACCAATGGATCCTCTGCAGTGAATGGGTGCCGTCAGAAGGAGTGTCCAATCAGCTGATAAAAACATCACAACAGTTCTCAAGTAATCCACACCACTTCAGTCCATCAATTAACATATTTTAAAGCAAAAAGCTGAGAAATCCATCATTTTGACATGTTTAATTTTAAACTGTTGTTTCCAGGTAAAAAAATACCTACTACTTTCACTAGTAAAAATAAGTCATCTTGTCTGAATCAGGATAGAAATATGAAAAAAAAATCAACCACTGTTACAAGCAAAAAAGTCCAAAACCAAGACTCATATTTCAGCCGGAAGAGATGCTTTAAAGTTAAAAAACCTTAATGATGGAGTTGTTTTTAGTTCAAAAGACATTATTTGATGGACCGGAGTGTTGTGGATTACTTGTGAATTATTGAGATGTTTTTATCAGCTGTTTGGACTCTCATTCTGACGGCACCCATTCACTGCAGATGGTGAGCAAGATAGATTTAGATTTATTTATGGGCTTTTTATGCCTTTATTTGGAGAGGACAATGCAGAGCAGACAGGAAAGCATTGGGTGAAGAAATGAATGCTGAATGCTGTGAACGTAACATAAAAAGCCCACAAATAAATCTAAAAAAAAATAAAAATTACATCACTTGCTCACCATCTGCAGTGAATGGGTGCCGTCAGAATGAGAGTCTAAACAGCTGATAAAAACATCACAATAATCCACAACACTCCAGTCCATCAAATAACGATGGAGTAGGATCGGCAAAGGAACACGAGCCAGGATTCGAACTCGGGTCGCCACAAACGCTGTTGCGCTGTATGTCGCGCACTAACCACAAGACTATTGGCACCTACCAAGTGATGTAATGTCATCTACATCTTTGGTGGAAATGATCCGTAAAAAAAGTTAAACAGTCACAGTGTTGGGGTCTCAATAATATTAGACACAAAACACTACAACTTTCACCGAAAAATAAAAGTTGTACATGTTTGGATCCGAGGATGATTTGTTTCCTCATTGGATAAAAGTGGGGTAAACAATTGTCATTATGCAAAAGCGTTTGTAATCACAAACATAAAGATTTGAGAAGAGAAGAAGCACTCAAAACTAACTTGAACACATACGTTACTATCCTGCAGTAGCATTGCTATTAACCGATACTTGTTGTTAGTCATTTTAAGTCTGTAATTTAGCCATTATAAATCCTATGTCATCCCATATAATAACCCTATTAATACACTTAATGTGCTAATTAATTATTTATTTAAATAATTTGAAAAGCAATTTCAGCATTAACAGCGTGCCCTTCAGGAACAATACACGCTGAGTCACTCGTCTTATCGGGGTATTGAAGCCATTTTCCACATTGTGAACGGTTATTATGAACCTAAAATTTTAAATAAAAGCTATCCATTATTCACCAGACAGATGGAATATGTGTATGGTGGTCACACATACAGCCCAGGGGCTTCCCCTAGGATAAACATAAGTATGCCAACATCCACTATAACGAAGCAGTAAGCCTGATACAAACAAGTCACTTCATCTGTAAGTGGGTGAATCTCAACCAAACCTCGTCAGAACATGTTCAGGGCATAATTCAGCCAATGGAAAGAGTTTAGGGAGCATTCTTTTTGCAATTTTATTGCAAGAAATTACACATTTGTGACCCTGGACCACAAAACCAGTCATAAGGGTACATTTTTTTGAAATTGAGATTTATACATCATCTAAAAGCTGAATAAAAAGCTTTTGATTGATGTATGGTTTGTTAGGATAGGACAATATTTGGCTGAGATACAACTATTTGAAAAGGGTGCAAAAAAATCAAAATATTGAAAAAAATCACTTTTAAAGTCGTCACAATGACGTTCTTATCAACACATATTACTAATCAAAAATTAAGTTTTGATATATTTACAGTAGCAAATTGACAAAATGTCTTCATGGAACATGATCTTTACTTAATATCCTAATGATTTTTGGCATAAAAGAAATATCGATAATTGATAATGCAATGTATTTTTGGCTATTGCTACAAATACTACAAATGTCACATTTCAGCTTTTAGGACCACTTTTAAGGAACTCATGATAATTAATAATTTAAACATTCATTTTTATTCAATTTCGGATGCATTAAATTGATTAAACGTGACAGTAAAGACATTTTTACTGTTACAAGGAATTTGTATTTAAAATAACTGTTGCTTTTTTAAACATGCTATTCATTAAAAAGAACAAAATCCTGTTCTTAAGCAGCAAATCAGCATATTAGAATGATTTCTGAAGGATCATGTGACACTAAAGACTGGAGTAATGATGCTGAAAATTCAGCTTTGCATCAAAGGAATAAATTATATTTTAAAGTATATTCATACATCCAAGAAAACCGTTATTTTAAATGTTTTAATTTAAACAATGCTTCACAATATTATTGTTTTACAGTATTTCTGATCAAATAAAGGCAGCAGTTGAGCATAAGAGACTTCTTTAAACAACATAAAAAATAAAAATTAAACTAAAATATTTTTGGAATGTCTAAATAACCATATCATTAAAATAACTACAATTATTTATATAATTAATAATGATATTATTAAATTATAGAATTAAAATATCATAGTATTTTCAAAGTTGCACTACTTTCACATTTTGATGATTGTCGTTTAAAAATTCTTGTATTATTGCACTCTAACATTACACAATTATACTTAATATATTATTTAATGTTTACGTTTAATATTTAATTAAGGTTACTATGCACCAGCCTCTTTTTATTATTTGTTTGAAGTCTAATCTCACAAAAACTAATAATTTGAACACCGTTTTAAAGCACAGTGTCTTTTTCTGCCATACGCTTAGGAAGACAAAGTATTGCTAACAAGGCCAAAGCTCAATGCATCTGGTGTATATCAACGAGTGAGAGTGACAGCAGAAGCCTTGACTTAATGGATCTGGGAATGAGTGCTGTGGAGTAGAGGGAGGAGAGGAGGATGTCAGCGGATGGTTAGAAGCATCGCGACAGCGGTCTCTCAGGAAAGGACAGAGCCGCTGTGAGTCACGTTAGCCCTGGAACAAATCTCTCAGTGTGCGCTGCTGTCACCATGGCCACAGTCACTCCTGCCCTCTGCTACATCAGCACCACCAGCAGCATCCTTTCTGCCCTGCCTCCATTTTAGCCCAAAATATTCCAGCGCAAACAGGACTGAGCCACATTTGAACGGGTGTTGCCAATGCAACATTTCATTACAAAAATGGGAGCTTATGTTGCATTAGTGCAAATTTGAATGAACATCGAAAAAAGAAATATATATTTTGCAAAGACGATTTACAGATAAATCATTTTACTTTCTGAATATATGCTCCTGATGTTATTGTGCATGATTCATTAGCACACATTATTCTACAGAAATGAGACAAAATTTCATTATTCATTTTCATATTATAAAATAAAGTATTTGAAAACTAAAAAAAAAATTAGGGTTGTCAAACGATTAATCGCAATTAAATCGCATACAAAATAAAAGTTTGAGTTTGCTTTATATGTGTACTGTGTGTAATTATTACAGTGTATATATATATATATATATACACACACACAAATACATTCATCTTTATATTTAAGAAATATTTGCAAGTATATGCATTTATTATAATTTTTATATAACTTATATTATATATATATAAATACAAATATTTTGGACATAAACAACATATTTCTCTGAAATATATACATTACTGTGTATTTATATATATATATAATAATTACACGCACATATATTAGGCAAACTCAAACTTTTATTTTGTATTTGATTAATCACGATTAATCGCTTGACAGCCCTTAAAATTTTTTTATCAAAGCACAAAAAAATAAAAAATAAAAAATACTATTTCAGTCTTTCTACTGCAAATTTTCTTGTTTAATTCAATATTTTATGGTTTTCTGTGAATTACAATTTCTGATTGAAACTGTTTCAAAGTATTAAACCAGAATTTCTTCTGTGCATTTCTAGGGGGAAAAAATAATTGCCTAAATGTCTAAATGTCTTCCACATGTGAAAATTTCCTCTTGCTCTGAAACAAATGTCCTTTTTCCGCTAATGTCACATAATGATAACCGACAGCCAAACCAGCTTTCGATCAGGATCTATCCTTTTTTTTTTTACAGTTTACTCAATTCCAGGCTGATAAAGCCAAGCTTTATTCCATTACGTCCTGATAAACATCCTATTTCACTCGGAAATACATACAGAAAATGGGTTGCAAATGGCTTTAAATTCTAAATTTAAGTTACACAACAGTAGGACATGCAACTCAACAGGTTTAAATAACCCAGCAGTCATGGCATATTCTTCATGTGGCATATATAGTGAAGTCCAGGGGAAATGAGAATTCCCTCTATAAGAGCTCATATTTTACCGCAGGGATTACCGGGTGAGAGATTACCGTATGATTCAGTCATATGCAGACTCATGCAGTATACTAAACCTACTAAACCTACTGCAGCTCCAAAGAAACCCCTCACCCTCCATTTGCATCAGAGTAAAACTGAGGACATTTACATATATAGAGGACCTTGTTACACTTCAAAGAGGTCCACAGCCTTTATCAATCTCTCTCTGAACATATGCCGGGGAGCAAGGTATAGATTTTTGTTCAAACATTTGCAAATGGGAATCATATTTACACACGACTCCCACCTCTGTGTGTAAAGATACATCTTTTGAGATTTTGCTTCCTTTTGAGATTTGGCTGCCTTTGATTTCACTCTGAACATCTACTCAGGTTTTGACCTGGATCACTGCTGTTATTCAAGGATATTTTGAATTTTGGTTCAACTGATTTTACAGATGGAAAGTGTATGAGTATTCAAAGACACAGAGTGAAAATACTATAAACTAATCACCAAGAAATAATCCCAAGAAAACATTTTGTTTGAAACATTTTGATTAGAGAAAGACAAAAATGAAGAAACACCAGGAATAACTCTTAATAAATTGCCAGTTTTTCATATTAGAGGTCAGTGCAGCACCTGGAGACTGGAAACATTATATTAAACCAAAGAAGTTCACCCTAAAATGAAAATCTGGGGAAAATGTACTCACCCTCAGGCCATCCAAGATATAGATGAGTTTATTTCTTCACTGAAAGAGATTTGAAGAAATTTACCAAACCTAAAAGGCCATTTTTTCCAACCAAAGTCTACAATACATAATACTGCTTTATCTAGTGAAAAAGTCATCTTGTCTAAATCAGGAGAGAAATATACACAGATCAAGCACAGTTTACAAGCAAAAACAGTCCACAACAGCTCTAAACAGCTTTCCACTGATGTAGTTTGGCCGAGATACAACTATTTGAAAATCTGGAATCTGATGGTGCAAAAAAAATCAAAATATTGAGAAAATCACCTTTAAACTTGTCCAAATCAAGTTCTTAGAAAAGCATATTACTAATCAAAAATTAAGTTTTGATATATTTACGGTAGGAAATTTACAAAATATCTTAATGGAACATGATCTTTACTTATTCCCTAATGATTTTTGGCATAAAAGAAAAATCAATCATTTTGACCCATACAATGTATTTTTGGCTATTGCTACAAATATACCCATGCTACTTAAGACTAGTTTTGTGGTCCAGGGTCACATATATTGGTGGACTTTGATGTGAGAGAACAACAGGAGATGTACTTTTTCACGGATGCATTATTATGGATTCATATTTTGGCTGAAAAAAAAAAAATGACCGTTTAAAGTTAAAATCCCATAATACTAAATTTGTTTCATACAAACATGAAGATTTTCACTTCATTAATTAATTAATTAATGGAAGGGAGTGGTGTGGATTACTTGTGGATTTTTATGATGTTTTTATCAGCTGTTTGGACTCTCATTCTGACGGCACCCATTCACTGCAGTGGATCATTTGGTGTGGTAAGGCTAAATTTCTCAAATCTGTTCTGATGAAGAAACACACTCATCTACATCTCGAATGGTCTGAGGGTGAGTACATTTTGAGCAAATTCTCATTTTTGTGTGAACTATTCCTTCAATTGCTAAACTGCAATTCTGTACTAAGAAAACTAATCTTTGAAAATGTAAGTTTATATCCAATGAGTGACATGGACATTGAAATGTGCTGCACCAAACTCAGGTGATAATCCTATTCCTGATTCCGGAATGAGTTCTGAATGACGGCCCAGTCGGATAAGACATCAGCACCGGCACAGATCAATGATAAACACTCCCGCCGTTAAACCCTGTTTCTGACCCTGTTCTCTCTCTTTTCCTCCTTTGCCACATCACTCCTCTGAGGATTCCTCTCAAGGTTACTCTGAAAAGAGCACTGCAGCGCACTGAGAACACAGTGATTGAGGAACAACTGCAATCCTGAGCAGCACCATCACTAACAGAGACACCAGAAGCTGTGTACCACAAACAGCCTGCAAATCAATTCACATTAGGTAAAACAGCTTGCACGTGTTTAGCCGATTTCAAACAGACCGGATCAGTTACGATCTAGAAGTATGAAAACACAGTAAGTCATCCTACCAATGACCAGTGTCATATCACATCAAACTTTCAATCCTTTGCATATCACATTATTTCTTTTTTTTTCTCTCTTTCTCTCTCTCTCTCTGTCAATTATAGCCGCATACAAGAAATACCACAAATATACATATCTATACCCATACTAACTTAAAGTTCTACATAATAGCAATACTAATAATAATATTTATAAACCTGTAAAATCAATCCTAAAATACAAAGATGCATATACATTTAACAATACCACCAACATAAGGTCTACATAAAGGCTACTATCAACAGTATTTCCATTGGAAATCTCTGCATAAAGCTTTGCATATTCCATTAAAGCTGCCAAATATTAAGCTCTACACAATCTGCTCTTGGTAAAGAGCACAATTATCATTATCTGCATGCACTCAACAGTAATGGTTGCTCAAAGGCG
Source organism: Cirrhinus mrigala (assembly GCA_036247105.1). Classification (NCBI taxonomy): domain Eukaryota; kingdom Metazoa; phylum Chordata; class Actinopteri; order Cypriniformes; family Cyprinidae; genus Cirrhinus; species Cirrhinus mrigala. The sequence continues at coordinate 6,091,793 of CM070022.1, forward strand.
TTATTTCAGTGAAAAAGCATTAGTGATACATGCACATGTAGATGCACATAGAGCATCACTATGAATTCAGTCAAACCAAACGACACTTGCTGTCGTGACGAGACTGAATGCAATCAGCAATGGAATAAATCATGGAGGAGATTCACACACGCTCACTCACACACACGCACGCATGTAGCAGGTTTCCATTCTTCACGTCTGCTGCAAGGTCATTTTGATGCTTCAAGATATTACGCGCTGCAAATCTCATTTTAAGTCATATTTTTGTTGTTTATCAAATTGTAGCAAATATGAAACCCGATAGCAGCCCAAAATCAGCCAGTGAGGAAAATGGAAAACCTGGTCAGTCTTATTCTGATGGATATATTAGGTGAAGGGGCGAGGCTTAAGGTGCCGTATGTCTCTATGGGAATATGGCTTTTATCAATTACTCTTTTAATCTATTTATTTAACCCATGACATTTAAAGATTAATATACATGGGGCAAATCAGTAACAATATATCGTTCTGGGTGCAAAACATGGCGCATTCAAACAAAAAATAAAAATCTGCTCGCTGAAAAAAAAAAAAAAACAAAAAAAAAGAATTTTAATGTCTTGAGATGATGCATGAGACAAAAGGTTGGCTTAAAAAAACAGATTTTATATAATTTAGGTTCGGTGTTATAATTATAAACATGTATTTTTGATGAAGATCAGAAAGATACGTTTGCATCCATCATTGATGAGCACACATTATTTTCCAAATGAATGAATCGCATGCTTTAAATAGAATAGAATCATAAAATTCAACGTTTAATATAAAAAAAACTCACTCATGCATAATAATTGTATATTTAAAACATGGATGAGCGTCTTGAATCATTTTATTTATGTATATGCACGCTAATTATAAATTAGCTCCAAATCACTGATTAATTAGCAATAAATGTCACTTACCAGTGCGATTCGGTTATTATTTTTCCCAGGAATAATGGTATATAAGATACGGTGAATTTTTAGTCGTGATGATGAGGAGGGCTGTGTGACATTGCCTGTATCTTCACCCTGTAACGAAGGCGCTTGTGACGTGTAACGGGGTGCAACCCTACTACACAGGCAAAATTAACGATTCCTACTATGGCGAACGCTTGACTTATTAATATTAATCGGCACGCTTACGTCGCATGGTAACCTTCCTGGAGCGTCCAGTTACGTAATCTAGTTAGTATACGTAGCCAAGCCTTCTCTGTGCTAGAAATCGTTGATAGGCCAACCCGACTAGCTCTCACTCACCTACACCTGCTTTTTTAGCCAAACAGATGTGCGAACGTCATTCTGCGTCATTAATACTCATGAGCCAGCTGAGCTGCGCTCTTTTCGAATGTGTGCCTTTCAGCCAATCGTTTAGGTTTACTGAGCGAACGTGATGCTACGTCATTAATATTCATAAGCAAAGCCGTCGCCATAGTAGGCTTAGCTCAATCACATCCAAAGCGATTCCCTTATCTCGAACGCACCATTCTCCAAAATTAACAGCATCAAATACTGCAACTGAAACGCGTTTTTAATATGATCAAAAACGTCAAAATATGTTTAATTCACGTTGCATTCAGAATATTTGACTGAAAAATCCAGGAATAGTCGTGTTTCTTCATAAATGAATGCCATATTGTGTGGTTAAAATATAAGCCTTTTAAGACCATGCAGTAAGTCTGAAATCACTGGTCTGTGCATGATTGCACACGTGCTCTAACTCGTGCACATAATTGGCCGAAAGGACGGAACCATTCTGCGCTTTTCTCTCCATCTTCGTCGACTGTTATTAATGTGAATTCGACGTAACCGCCTGTTATCAAAGGTTAAAACACTCTTGCCAATTAATAACTGTCTGCTAGAGGTAGGGAAGAGGTTTTCAATCGTTTAGATGCTACGGACCCCCAAATATGTAAAATGCAGGTATGTATTATGTGAAAAGCACTCAATACTGTGAAAAACTTATAAATTTTATTACTCTATAGTACTGTTGTACAGTACGCGAATTACTGATTGACTAAATGATTCTAATAAAATGAATATTTATTTCGTTTTATTATATATACATTTTTACACTGTTTTCCTCAGATGCCAGTTTGAAAACTGTGCAGTCGACTAACATTATCAAAACAGAATCACATTTCTTTGAATAAAAGCCAAGATTTATGTAAATAAGGTACATAAATAAGGTAAAAAGCCACAAGGCTGTAATATTTCCACACTGACAGTGTTTTGCAATGAGGACGGAGTCAGATATCGATTATTTTGTAAATGATACTAGCACTATGGATACTATGGAACAGCAATATTTAGTAACAATTACTATTTAACTACTAACAAATAACCTTCTGTCACATAATGTAGTTAATAAGTTCAATTCATTTATGTATGTCAAGCAATGCTTGTCATTAATGTAAAATGGCGTTTATAGGTGTTATAGGCATTTTACAACAATCACATCCAATTAGAATTTAGATTCGGAGTTGTCAAAAGTAACTATAGAGTGTTTTCACGACGCGCCATCATTTGGTCATATTGGCGGCACTGAATGTAAACTTTGCCACTGAACTGAACGAAACTCACATATTTTGCTGATTATTGCTGCTAAATTGGTCAATTATCATGTTTTGGGCTGTACTAATCAGTCGTACTGGGAAAAACTACCAAAACTTATCACAAATCAAGGAAAAGAGTGCACAAAAAGTTTGTGGTTGCCCAAACTGAACCAGGATTTCCAGGGCAAGAATCTTGACAACATTCGTGTTTGTGCTCATCATTTCTGGTAAGGTAGGTGAAATAATAGGCTAATATCTTAATTAATACTGCTCATACGTATGTTTACCACCTATTAATTTTGGTTTGTCAAAATATTGCGCCACTTTCTGCTTACTAAGTCCTTCTCTATATGATTTAGCAGCTTCCACACGTTTCTCCCGTGGTTTAGACAGCATAAATTAGCAGAACATATTCAGTAGTACATTGCAACTGTGCAATCCATGCTGTTGTTTACATCCGGGTATCACCAATATGGCCGCACATCTGGGTAACTGACCAAATCGTGACAAAGTGCAAACCTTCTATAGTGTAATTATTTTAAAACAAATATAACTTTAATTGGTATGTAATTACTGATGGTTTCCTAATATCAATGATGAGATGATTTGGTTATATTAGCTATAGAGATGCTAATTCTGACATCATTTCTAAAAGCTGTTGTTTTCAGTACACCTCGTCTGAATCATAACACCATCATTTTGGGTTATTTGACGCGATTGCCTGTCTCTTGTGGAATTACTAGGTGTCTGCGATCAAACCTGTGCTGCATAACCTGCGTCTGTCAGACGTAGTTCCAGAAGTGCCAGTATTATCGGACATAATGGGCTAATGCAGTGCTTAGCAACAGGCAGTATGACGATGTGACTGGTTTTCAAATAAGGCTGCAAGTCACCACTCTCCTACTGACAACAGGAGCATCTACTGATGTACAGGTTTTTGAAGTAGCTAATACACCACAGTACCTCAACGTATGCAAAGTACTCGGTTATGTTGCGGTCCGTTAGAAGTGCCTAAAATTTAGCAAGCAAGCAAACAATGTAATCAAGAACATTGTGTTTTATATGATTCCCTCTTAAGCGAATGCTAGGAAAATGAAGAAACCAAATCACCCATATGCTGCAACATCCTTACAGGGTAATCATCATCCAGCTGTAATAAGCTATTAGAAGAGAATGACAAAATTATTTGTTCTGTTTAATTCCTCGAAACCTTGTCACAACAATGGATTACTTCATTAATGCTAAATTACACCTCTCTGCCTCATGAGGATACGGCACCTTTCAGCTATTAAAACAGAAAACCTCCAGCGCCGGCAGATGCTTCTGACTCAACATCTTAATTTGTGCTGTGGGCTTCGTTCTTGCTGCCGTTACTAAAGAAAGAAAGATGTACTAACTATTGTTAACTGCTCCCTGCAGACTGGCTTTTTAGTGCCCTAAAAAGTGCCACGCTGCAGTCGACAGAACAGCAAGCTGGATTTTTCTGTTCCAAAGATGTTCTCTGCTAATTTTCGCTATTATTTTGCAAAATGCATGGACTAAAATGTTGCAAAATGTCTTTGAAATCTCTAGTTTATTTGGTGTAGGCCACTGTGGGGGCTTGTTGGCACGAAGCATCTTTAATGTTATTATCCTAATTTAGATCAGTCTGCTGATCAGCAAAATACAGCATGTCTAAATGAACACCTGTTAGGAAACAGACAGACCATATCAGAGCTGTTCCAGCTGTACAGGACGGCCCTCAACAATTAACCAGATGGAAGTCTGCAGTTTAGACTTGCACAGCATCTAACTGACACTTGTACTGCTATAAAATTAAGCAAGAAGGCATTTATCTTTATTTGAAACTAACACTGAGCTAAAAGCATGGAGGTTGCATTGTCCTGCCATATCACCAGGATGGTAAAAAAAATTGGTTAATTATTTGACAGAATTGGTTCAAAGTCAGAGTTGGAAACATCTTGAAAAAAATGTCTTTTTCTACAAATTGTGTATGTATGCAAATTGTATAATATCTAAGATACACATTTCTAGTAATTGTGTAGTAATTTGGTAGCGACCACATCACATTACAGAATTTTAACCCACATAAATACTACTCAAACTAGTAAAAATTTGCATAACTGTACTATAATTTCATTTATTTCCCCCAAATAAAGGATTATGTGTTCCGTTTTGTCTCTATCAAAACGATGACATGTTTTGGTCATGCCTGTCATTTTAGTGACAATTTTATAGAATTACTACTACCTTCACCAAATTTTATAGAATTACTACTACCTTAAACAAATGTTTCGGTCGTGACATTTTAGATACTTTTGAACCTGGCTCAAAGTTGCTAATCAGCACATGGTTAGCTAGCACAGTTCTGAACAGTTGTACGCATATAAAAATGAAATGTCATAGAATAACTCCCAAAAAAAGTGTTTAATTATAGAAAAAGGGTGTTCGGTTGTGACGTTCCTTAAAGTTACACACAGAATTTTTTACACGTTTGAACACATTTACCCCAAAATGATGGGGCCTAAGTGGGGCCAGTACTAAGTGTTGTTGGGTCATTCCACGAAAAACTGCCTTTTGTGTCCTTAAGAAATAATCAAACATAGATTTAATATAATAACAAATAAATGTGCAATTTAAAAACATAATACTATGTATGCTTTCATCAATATTACATCAAAAAAAGTAAATTAAATATTATTTGAAATAATTTAAATAGCATGATAAGTGTAAGGTTTTTGGCCTGTCCCTCAATATGATTTTTATTTTTTAGCAGGACTTTTAATTAAAAAAATCACAATGCATATTGTTGTAAATATAGTCTCACTGGCATTAGTATGCATTTTTTCTATAAAATATAAATCATTTTATTGGTGTCCCCTGATTTCATGTCAGCCCTGTGACCCTCATCAAAAAAAAAACACCTTGTAAAATAATGTACAATCAAGTGACAATTTCTAGGAGATTACATCATCTTTCAACCATGATTCCAACACTTAAATCATAATAATGTTTCTCTCACTCCTCTGTAATGTTGTATTTTTGATGATTTATGAGGTTTGACTAAGAGGGGGCCATAATGCAATGTCAATTGTAAATCCTGTTACCATTTTTAAAATGTATTTACAGTTGTTGTTTCTTACGTTTAATATAATCGATATCTACAAGTAAAATCTTTTCAAACTGTACAATTAGCAAATTTGTTTGAAATCATCAAACCTGTTACTGTCAACCTGTTACTTTTTAGAGTAACAGGTTTTGACATGGGTAACAGGGATGACCCTGTTTTTAAAGACTGTAAAATTCAAACATTTTAAAGGTCACCCAAGGTATACTATTAAGTTAATGCCTATGTCATTCAGTGGCATATGAGTTCTAATTAAACTACAGTGTCTAGTAATGCTTGTGTCGGTAACAGGGTTGACAAAAATACCAAAACATTATGTAGAAAAATAGTCATAAAATAATAAATTACATAGCCTGAGATTGCACAATACAATTGTGTGTCTTGTAAGGGGTCTTCATTTCATGTATATTTAAAAAAGATTGATTAAACATTTTATTTTTACATTTTTCAAAGTGGAAAAGGCACCGATTTTGTGGAATGATCATGTGATAGTTCATAGTAACTGGACAAAAGTACTAGTTCGTGAATTATTTAACTAAAATAGGTGTAAAACTGGAATAGGCACCAGCAACTACTAGATTACTAGCTAGCAGTAAATAATAAACAGCCTAGTACATAATAGTAAAATTAATTAGCTATATTAAATGGATGCTATAATTTCGAATAAAATTAGTTCAAAAATAGGTCGAGTTACGATTTAATTTCCGTGTTTTGACTGAAACTTTCAGAAGACAGGATCCTGTAGAGACGCTGTTCACTAGAGAGTCGCGCTGATGAGCGCATTTCCCTTTCTTTCTGTCGCTCAGTTTCTGTGTGCCTATCATTGGCGGTGACCATCGAGAGCAATCGCCTCCTATTGATTTATCGAGCTGCTTCCCACCTCGAGAACGATCAAGCGCCAATCGCGTCGTGAACTGCGTTTTAATGACCTATTTACTGGTGGCGCGTGGAGCTCTGGGCGTCTGGTCGGGAGCGTAAACATGTTTCAAAACTATGAGTCGGTTGCGCGGATGTCACATCACTCCAGTCGTTTACCATGAGAGAATTGAACATGTGTTGGAAGATTATTGCGACGTTGAGCTTGGACTGTTTTAAAGGTTCTCCGTCTTCCTCGCACAGGTACGTCATGTTTCAATAACTGTGTCAGCGTTGCGCATTATTGTCTGTATGAAGATGTTTGCACGCATATGCGAGGTTCGTGTTGGCGGACGAACAATGGCAGACTATAAATGGGTTGCTATGGCAATACCTGCTGCGAACATCATCTTTAGAGAGATTGTGCGATGTCACTGTAGGATGCATGTGCATCGCATGATGCATACAAATCTAATGCATGGGTATAAAATGATATAACGTTACAGCACAAAATGGAACAATAATGATGTACTTTAGTCACAGACTAAGATGGTTTGCTGATCTAGTCTAGTGTTTTTAGCTTGATCAGGCTGTAAAACTAGCTTAAACTAGTAACTGTTATTCCAGGGTGAATTTAACTGATGTAGTATTCGGTGAAGGGAAGATTCATCGCAGGGTCACAACACTACAGGTTATGCAACACTACCTTCCTTTGTGAGCATGTCATATTTCTCCTAAATGGAGGGGAAGGAGTCAGCTCTCAGATTCTAGTTGGTCGCAGATGTGTCTCCTAAAAGAAAAGATAATAGATGGAAAAAAGTCATAAATGAGTATCGAGTTGTATGTGAACATATATAGTCATAGTTCAAATAATAACTTGGTCTCAAAAGTATATTGGGGTTGTTGTGATTTTTAAAATGAAAGATTTAAGAATGCTTCTTTGAAATTAATGCATTTATTCCAGATTTAAATGGGAATTTGTTGCCATTTTGTCATTGTGGTCTTGAATGTCTGATTATATATTGAAAACACTGACTTCAAAAAAAAAAAAAAAAAAAGGAAAAATTCAGTCGATCAGCATTAGATTTGACTTGAAATTTAAAAAATAGAGATTGAAGAACATTTATTTACAATTTCAAATAAATGTTTATTCTAGATTTAAATCACTATTTGAATGTAAAAAAAAAATCCATCAATGTAACAAGATTTGAATTGAAACTTAAAAATTCAAATGAAAGAATATAGAATGTTTTTTTTTTGTTTGTTTGTTTTAGATTTTTTTTTTTTAAATAAATTTGTTTTATTTAAATTAATTTAAAAAAATAAAAAACTGAATGCATTATTTTCAGTGTGGTCTGTTTATGATGAGAAATATTGAATTTAAAATTGAAAGCCTGCATTTATTTTCAAATATTTTTATTTAAAATAACTGTTTTCTATTTGAATATGTTTTAAAATGTAATTTATTCCTGTGATCAAAGCTACATTTTCAGCATCATTACTCCAGTCTTCAATGATCCTTCAGACATCATTTTAATATGGTGATTTGCTGTTCAAGAAACATTTATTATTATTATTATTATGTAAAACAGTTGAGTACATGTTTTTCAGAATTCTTTGATAAATAGAAAAATCCAAAGATCAGCATTTATCTGAAATAAAAAGCTTTTATTTCATTACATTATACACTATACCATTCAAAAGATTAAATCAGCATAATTTTATTTATTTATTTATTTATTTATTAAAATTGATCAAAAGTGATGATTAGGACATTTATAATGTTACAAAAGATTTCTCTTTCAGATAAATGCTGTTCTGACCTTTCTATTCATCAAAGAAACCTGAAAAAATTCTACTCAGCTGTTTTCAACATAAAAAATGATTTTTAAGCAGCAAAACAGGAGTATTAGAATGATTTCTGAAGGATCATGTGACTGGAGTAATGATGCTAAAATTTCAGCTTTAAAATCACAGAAATAAATTACATTTTAAAATACATTCAAATAGAAAACAGTTAATTGAAATAGTAAAAATATTTCAAAATTGTACTGTTTTTGCTGTACTTTGGATCAAATAAATGCAGGCTTTCCTTGCATTGACCAGTTTACCAGCAGTATTATACTAAAGAGATCTCATCTGTGATTCTTCTTTTCTCACGGTCCTGCAGGTCATCCGCAAAGCTGGGCTCTAGTCAGGCTGCCAGCATGGAGAGCAGTTCTCTGACCGGTAGTCTGTCTCTGAACTCTGATGTTCCTCACTGCCAGTGCTGCATCTCCTACGAGGCCCGACTGAAGCGTCTCTCCTGCGGCCACCTCTACTGCGACCCCTGCTCCGATCAGATCGTCAACCTGGCTTTTGAGGACATAGAAGGTCTGGCCGAATATCCCTGCCCAATGTGCAAAACCCTCCGTCACCTGGGAGGCTTCGCTTCGGCCCACAGCTGCCAAGGCATGACCCACTGTTCGCCTTTCGGAAGTCAAAAGCAGCAGCTAGTTGAAGAGAAAGGAGCCCTGTGGGAATGATTGTGCCATTTAAAGGAATAGTTTGCCCAGAAAGTGACAAATTGCTAAAAATGTACTCGCCCTCAGGCCATGCGAGATGTAGATGAGTTTGTTGAGAAACAGATTTCAGAGAAATTTAGCATTACATCACTTGCTCACTAACATATCCTCTGTAGTGAATGGGTGCCGTCAAAATGAGAGTCCAAACAGCTGATAAAAACATCACAATAAGCCACAAGTAATCCACAACTCTCCAGTCCATCAATTAATGTCTTTTGAAGCAAAAAGTTGTGTATTTGTAAGAAACAAATCCATCATTAAACTTTAAACTATCACATCTGACCAAAATATGACTATAATCCATAATAATGGTTCATCCAGTGAAAAAGGCAATCTCCTGTTGTCCTCTCACATCAAAATCCACTGGTTTAGAGCTATTTTGTAGTCTTTGTGCTTGATCTGTGCATATTTCTCTCCTAATTCAGACAAAATGACCTAGAGAAAGCAATATTATGGACAGAGAACTGAAGCTGTAAGCAAAGGTTTGAAGTTAAAAATGTTTTAATGGTGGATTTGTTTCTTAAAAACATGCAGCTTTTCACTTCACAAGATGTTAACTGATGGACTGGAGTGGTGTGGATTACTTGTGGATTATTGTGATGTGCATTGTCACTCTCATTCTGATGGCACCCATTCACTGCAGAGGATATATTTGTGAGCAAGTGATGGAATTCCAAAAGTTATCCAAATCTGTTCTGATATAGATAAAAACTGACCTATATCTTCAGTGGCCTGAGGGTGAAAAAAAGTTCAGCAAATTTTCATTTTTGGATGAACTACTCCTGCAGTGGTTCTCAACTGGATTTGTTTTAGGACCCAGATTTTACATCTTTCCTTATAAAATTTATAAGCTTACTACTCCAACTATAAAAAATGACCTGAACAGATCTGTCCATCACTTTCAGGTCGTGTCCCACCAGTTGAAATCCACTGCGTTAGTGTGACTGGGCTTCATATCATGATTCAATATTCTGAATCAATTATCTGTAAAATGAGAATAATTTAATAGGTTTCATATGTTCTCCAGTGCCATAAGTGAGAAAAAGTAAGTTGATTCTAAGAGCATTTTACTCTATTACTGATGGAAGTGATTTAAACAAACTACTGGCTTTCGTAGATGCTAGATTCAGTTTGTATTTTGTTGTTTTTTTTGTGTTTTAAATGCCAGATGATATGCAGTAGTAAAGCTTACCTGAGTGTGTATTTATTTTTGTAATAAGTGCTGTTGATGTAAACTTTTATTTATTAAGTAATTTACAATTCATTAATTTTAAATGTTGTAATGCTTCTTGTAAAGTGCTCATGTTGTAAATATTTATATTTTGATAAGATTTGAGTATGTCAAAACTATTGGGCTCATTTGTCATATATTTTTAATAAGCCAGAACAACCAGTGTTAAGAAAACCATCAAACAGTTGTATCTAGGAACTATAAGATGTATTTATTTATCTAAAATGTGCCAATAAAGGTTGTTATAAAAGAATAAAGAATGAAAAACATGAAAACAGGTCACGATTCGTCCCTGTGGCAGGATGAAAAGTACAAAAACAACTGAAATCTGAAATCAGTTTTAAGGCACAAGCAATTCTTGTGCCATCAAATAAACGTTTGCAAATTCAAGTCTTGTGAAATACGTTGATGCAAGATATTTCAAGTGCATTTCTTCTGCTGAAACTCTTAAATCTTCCCACACTGATATCTGAGTGAAACACGGTACCGTATGTTAATGTTTCCAGCACCTTTTTTCCCCTTAGGGGAAATAAAAGTAGGACACAAACCTCTGGAGCTACTCTCTCAATTTTGGAACATCACTGTTGTCAGACGTTTGTGGCGTAATGCTTTTTGAGGAAAAATGTCTCACAAGGACAGATGTGAAGCTGTCTGTCTTGTAACCCACATCACTAAGGAGCTTCAGAGCTTTTCATCAAACCTAAAAGGAACAATTCACCTAAAAAAAAAAGAAAAAAGAGAGCGGCCCCATTTGTATTCTTCCAGTTGCTGTTACTTTTTTCCTTAGAACATTGAAAAAAAAAAAAAAAAAAAAAAAAAAAAAAAAAAAAATATATATATATATATATATATATATATATATATATATATATATATTTATTTATTTATTTATTTTTATTTATTTATTAAGAGAAAAAAACAACCGCATTGAGATGACCGTTTTCATTTTTGGGTCAGCTATTAACAGAATGAGCAGTTCTGAACACTGTAATTTGTAGAAAATCTATCACTCTTACCAAAGAAATCATGCACGTAATCCACAGGAAATGAAAAAACATGTTGAAGGAAATCCTGGAACTCCACAGTAATTGAAAACGGAGAATGTAATGTTCAGAAGATAAAAATATAAAAATTAGAATATAAAATGTCCTTCAGCATGAGTGCTACTTTTTGTCCTTCCTTATACACAAATTAAGTTCAGTCTCATCGCGAAATGATTTTAAAAACACATCGCCGTTGTAACACTTAAATATCCACTTTAACGGCAGAGGCAGCATATAAATAACTGTAATATCACTTATGTTGCATCTAGTCTCATTTATCTTCTATTTTTGTGTTAATACTTAATAAAATACAAAAAAAAAAAAAAAAAAAATGCATAACACACTTGACAGTATTGTGCCGTCGCTTGAAAATATTGAAAGGCAAGGCAGCATTTTGTATCATTTGCATTCAACACGGAGGCTGAAGAATTTTTGTGTCCATCTTGTGGCCGTTCAGGGAACTGCAACCTCCGTAATATTATTAGCGTGATAGCAGCCATTTTTCCGCCTTTTTGGTTGAGGAAACACAAATCGCTATTTTACTAGCCTACCGTACCATAAAATAATGCTACATGCACAAGCTACTTAAAGCTAAAACTTTCTTGACCAACACAGAAGTTATCAAATCAATATTTTGGCATAAACCTCAGACAGATAACATTTCACATGCAGACGTTTTTCTAGCACTCTCTGCTTCACTACAGTTTTTAATTTTTATTTAAAGGAGTAGTAAATTGTGTTATTTAGTCACTGGTGTCATCCCAAATCTGTTTTTCTTTCTTTCTGTCTTCCATGGAACACAAATACAGTGCAAATTACAAGCTTCAAAATAAATCATTTAGATTGATTCTGTGAACCAAATCAAACTGATTCATTTCAAAAGATTGATTCACTCACAAATTGCATTTTGTTACTTTTTTCAATTTCAATTTTGTTCTGTTTTCACACTAAATCATGACTTGAGAAGAAGAAATATACATTTGGAACAACATGAGGATGAATAAATAACACAAGATTCTTCATTTTTTAGTGCACTACTCCTTTAGTGAACTAGACCACGTAGTTAAATCTTCTAAAAACACAACAGAGGAAGAATTTCATGTCGTAAATTGACGCTTTTTTTGCTAGCCTGTTTTTTGCTAACTTTACACAGCTGCTTATACAAAAAGCCCATGTCAATCTGTGCTTTTTCAAATGCACATAGCTTTCACTTTTCTAGTGGAGTTTATGCTTTGTACCGCATTGTTTCAGTAACACAAACACCAGAGTGGGCCGTTTCTTTCCTTCCTACAGATCAGTGTGAGTTTCCGGCCCGTTTTTGAGGTTTGGCACTAGGGGAGGGAACGTAACGCTGCCCTGATTGCGGCTCTTGGTGGCCGAACAGAAACGTGTGCTTGCCGTTATTCCTCTGCGCAGGCCTGGGCGGGTCGGATGCCGTCCGCTCGGCTCTGGGAGGGATGGAGGAGTGGGCTGCACCTCGGTAGGATGGCCACAGCTGTTGTTGAGATGTTCTAGAGGAAGAGGAGAAGAGGAATGTCCCATTGTTGGCGTTCTGGTTGAGGTTGGACTCCAGCCGGCGTGGCTCCTGTCGTTTAGTCTGGTTCTCGGGGCGTCTGTGAGAAGCCTGAGCCAGTTTCTCTCGGAGCTGCTGCACTTCCCAGGCCAGCTGATCTAATGGATGCTGACTGCAGGAAGACGTGGGGTGTGAGAAAGCCTACAGGAAGTGGAGTGAGAGACGGATGTTAAAATTAACTTGTTGATTACAAGCCATCAACAACATGAGGATGTCAAAAATTAAGTTTTTATTAGGGCTGGGAATTTAATGCGTTAATTAGACTAATTAATCACAGAAAAAAATAACACGATAATATTTTTAACTCAATTAACGCGCCCCGCCCCCCTACAGACCTGTAACGTTACACTTTGTAGAACTGCAGCAAGCTAGAAACAAAACTAACAAGATGCAAAACAAAAACGAAGAACTGCATGGCTGGCTAAAGTACAAAAGAGATGCTAGTGGAGCCATTGATAAAACCAAAGTCAGTTGCGTTGTTTGTGACGAGGAATTTGCCTATCATCGAAGCAGTTCTATTTTGAAATACCACCTGAACTCAAAGCATGTTTTAGCGAGCTTGGTAGTCACCTCACCCCGGCTGCGACAGTCAGCAAGCTCCGCCAAACCACGCTGACTGAGACGAGTCACCAAGTCTACATCGCAATCATTGACAAATGCGATATCTAAATGGATTGGAATGGACTGTAGGCCCGTTAATGTTGTGGAAGACAAGGGGCTTAAGCCGGCCGCACACTACAGGATTTTTAGCCCGATTTTGCCCTCCCGAGAATCGGCCCTGATGTTCGGCACGGATTATCTGGTAATGTGAGACGTTCACAGATCGAATCTTGCACCTCCCAATCTGCTCTCACACAAATCGGGGGCCGCTATGAAAAATTAAAGAATTAATATTTTCTCATTTTATGTGTATTATCTTATTATTTTACTGGATAGAATAAGTACGTTTTAGGCTAAATTTCAGTTTAAGTCCCATATCCATATAGTCACGACTCAACTTGTGACAGAGAGGACTCTCTTCTCGTTATTTTCCGGCATTAGCAAGTTACATGTTAAATTTATCAGAGATAGTGAAAGAAAGAATTCAGTAAAAAAAAAAAAAAAAAAGAGGCGGCTTTTCTGCTAGGGGTGTGATGGTGACAGTTGCATGTTACTTTGGATTTTAGTGGCGATTTGGCATCAAGCCATTGTTAGTTTTTAGCTCGTTTAAGTTTTCCCTCTTTTCCTCACTGTCCTTTGCTTTTAACAAGGTCTAGCTCATAAATGCACCGTGCGCATTTTACTTTCACTTTTAAATTAGCGGCAATTCTGCGTCAGTTGCTTAAATACAATTCAAGCAACAAGTTAATACAACGTTACACTAACTTAGCCTATAAATAATCATAGAACTTTTATTAACAAAACGAATAAAAATAGCTTACACTATGCTATATGTCTAGACTAATATAAAATAACAAATAACTTAGGCTACATAAAGTTTAAACGCTGTGGAACCAAATAACATTTATTAGCAAAACCCATATATTTCATCCATTCATCCATCTATACATATCCATTCATTCATTCATCCATCCATCGTCTGTCCATCTATCCATCCATTTATACATATCCATCCATCTATATATCCATCTATCTGTACATCCATCCATCCATCTGTTCAGCCATCTATCTGTCCATCAATTTATCCATCCATCCATACATTTATCCATCTATCTTTTCATCCATCCATCATCTGTCCGTCTTTTTATTTATCCATTCATCCATCTATCCATCCATCCATCCATCCATTTATCCATCTGTTCAGCTATCCATCTGTCCATCCATCTATTCATCTATCCTTTCATCCATCCATCTATCTGGTCAGCCATCTATCTATCCATCCACCCATCTATCCATCTGTCTATCCATCTATCCTTTCATCCATCCATCTATCTGTTCAGTCATCTATTCATCTGTCCATGTATCCATCAATTCATCTGTTCAGCTACCCATCTGTTGTCCATCTATCCATTCATCCATCTATGCATATATCCATCCATCCACCCACCCCATCTATCCATTCATCCAACCATCCATCTATCCATTTATACATATATCCATCCATCTATACATCCATCCATTCAGCTCTCCATCTGTCTGTCCATCTATCCATACATACATATATCCATCTATCTGCTCATCCATGTATCCGTCCATCTGTTCAGCCATCTATCTGTCCAACAATTTATCCATCCATCCATACATATATCCATCTCTTTTCAGCCATCTATCCATCCATCCATCTGTCCGTCTATTTATTTATCCACCCATACATCCATCTATCTGTTCAGCCATCTATCCATCCATCCATCCATTTGTTCAGCTATCCGTCTGTCAGTCTATCTGTCTATCTATCTATTTGTCCATCTATTCATCTGTCCATCTATCTATCATCTATCCATACATCCATACATACATATATCCATCTATCTGTTCAGCCATTCATTCATCCGTCCATCTAGCCATTCATCCATCTATCAGTCTATACATATATCCATCCATCTGTTCAGCTACCCATCCATCCATTCAGCCATCTATCCATCCAACCGTCCATCCATCCATCCATCCATCTATCTATCTAGAGCCACAGTGGCTTTCACAGTACATAAAACTTAAATATTTTGCACTAATTCCCCTCGAAAGTGATGTTTTCACTGTATTTTCATTACTCGCAAACATTACATTTGCAGCCTAGAGGAAAAAAAAATTATCTGGCCACATGCAAAACCAAACACCATCACAATGTACCTGAGCGTGTAGTGTGCCCCGTAAATAGCAGCCCCTCCATACTCTGACACAGGGTCCTAAGAGCAGGGGCAGCAGGGGCTCGTATGGGTCGTGGAGGGTTGAGGGGTTCTCTGAGGGCTCAGAGAGCGAACAGGCTCTGATGAGACGCTCAAGTCCAGACAAACTCTCTGAGGAAGGAGCCCTGCGGTGGCTCTTCCAGTAAGAGCCGGAGTTTCCGCTCCTCCAGGGGAGCAGGTTGGAGGGATGGGAGAATGTGCTACGGGACAACAGGAACACAGAGCCTGGCAGTCCATCATTGTGCTGAGAGAGAGAATAAACAGCATTAACACACTCTTTAACAGACTAATGAAGCAGTACAGTCAGTTGACAGCCCAATTAGAAAAATGACCTAATTTTGGCACAGGTTTATTAGTTGGCCTCATTTTTAAAGAACCTCCCTTTTGATTTCCAGCCATATAGGGCAGCCCAGAAAACATGAATCAATGATCGTTAGCTTGACACAAGCAATGCCTGTTAGCTGATAATTAATTTCTCCGTTCTGTACTATCAATTCCCTACTCAATATTGTTCCTCTTTATAAGGGAAGGAGGAAATGAATAGTCATATCTGATGCTTTTACAGTGCAGTTATTACAGGGACGATCCCTCTGGAGAAACCACAGATTAAATATCGTTTTCTCACCTTAATGTCATTCCGACCCTGTTTTATTATCTATTATTGTCTTGGATTGTGATTTACACTACTATTTGAAAGTTTGGGGGGGGTGTTCAGATTTTTTTAATGTTTCTGGAAGAAGTCTCTTATGCTCCCAAAGGCTACATTTATTTGATAAAATAAATACAGTAAAAACAGCAATATTGCATAATGTTATTTCAATTTAAAAGAACTGTTTACTATTTAAGTATATTCTAAAATGTAATTTATTCCTGTGATACAAGGCTGAATTTTCATTCATTACTCTAGTCTTCAGTGTCACATGATCCTTCAGAAATCATTCTTTGCATGTTCACTTTGCAAAGACTGGGTCGGTACTTATGCAGCAATGTAGGATGATTTTGAAATTGTATTTTTTAAAATGAAAATGAACGATCGTTTCGCCAGATAAGACCCTTCTTCCTCAGCTGGGTTTTTTAAAACCTCATTTAGGATCGTTTGAAGCCACATTTAAACTGCCTTTTGGAAGTTCAAAATTGGGGCACTATATCAGTTCATTATATGGAAAAAAAATGCAGAAATGTTTTCCTCAAAATACAATTTCTTTATGACTGAAGAAAGAAAGACGTGAACATCTAGGATGACAAGGGGGTGAGTACATTATATGTGAATCTTTGTTCTGGAAGTGGACTTCTCCTTTAATATTTTTGTGAATGTGTCCTTGCTGAAATGTGGTTAGTGTAGCCCTCAGCTGATCATTCTTACCCAGCTGCGGTCCAGGTTGGTGTTGAGGTTTCCATTGAGGACGGGTGGAGGACAGGCAGGCTGTGACACAGGTTGAGTGAAGCGGACTCGTCTCTGACTGCTGTACTGCAGGGCCCAGTCCCACACCGGGGGGAAAGGTGGGTCTACCGGCTCCTCTGGAGCACCCATGGGCAATTCCCTCAGACAGTTCACTGGGGTGTAGCTCTGGGGAAGATGCTGCAGGGAAACAGTGCAATACAGCACAGACTTAAGATCTGCTGTTTTGGCTTTTAAAGGAATGCATAAATCAGCTAAATCCAGAGATAAATCCAGCTGTGTATATATATATATATATATATAGACCATTTCGTCAGATGTAAACATACTGGTCCCAATACACTTCCTGTTTCTTTTTTTTTTTTTACCTTACACAAACATCACAAAAAAATACAACCAACATAACATTTGACTGGATGAAAATGTTACATTAGCACCTTTAAGATGTATTTGTATATGTGAGAAAAAAAAAAAAAAAAAAAAAAAAAAAAAAACAGGAAGTGCTTCTGGACCAGTGTTGTTTACATCTAGCGAAATGGTCTATATATATGCACACAATTTTATGGTGCCTTATTAAAAAAATAACCCCTTAAGGCTAATACATACAGTAGAAGTCAAAAGTTTACATACACCTTGGAGAATCTGCAAAATGTTAACTATTTTACCAAAATAAGTAGGATCATACAAAGTGCATGTTATTTTTTTAGTACTGACTATGATTTTGAGATCCATCTTTTCACACTTAGGACAACTGAGGGACTCACATGCAACTATTACAGAAGGTTTAACCGCTCACTGATGCTTCAGAAAGAAAAACAATGCATTAAGAGCTGGGGGTGTAAACTTTTAAACAGAATGGGACTCATGAACAACTATCACCAACACCAAAAAACAGCTGTAGATCATTCAGGTAACAACACAGTATTAAGAATCAAATGTATGTAAACTTTTGAATGGGGTCATTTTTATAAATTCAACTATTATTTTCTCTTGTGGACTATATGTAAACGTAGTTTATGTGAAATATCTTATTCAGGTCAGTACTAAATAAAATGCATTATGTATGATCCCTCTTATTTTGGTAAAATAATTAACAGTTTGCAGATTCTGCAAGGTGTATGTAAACTTTTGACTTCAACTGTAACAAGGCAAAGACATTGCTGCATTAAATAGCTCTAATGTAGTTTGCAACTTTTTGTTTGCGCTTTGACGCATTTTGCAAATACCTGTGAACGGCGACATCTCTCCCGCTGACTGTTGGCTAGGAAGCTGCTGAAGAGTGGAAGATGCACGCTGTCATGCAGAGTCAGCAGGTAGTCTTCAGTAAGCTGGAAGCGTGCGGGATATTGAGCCCACAGCTGCCACACACAGTCAAGAAACAGCAGGAACACAGGGGCCTGCCGGAGAGCAAGGTACATCATGCAACTCATTTAGATTAGGACTCTTATTGTGAATTGAAACTGAAATGAGGAAAAAGTCCAGCTATAATCACTTAAAACAGCTCATTTAGGCAACATTTTTAGGCATCATAAATGCACTCAAGACCTCACTTTTGGCAATATCACATCCAAGCTTTGAGGATAAGGGAGTACCAGAAAGCATTTTCAATGCAATGCAAGCTTTTTCATGCGAGGAGGACATAGTCAAAAGAAAAACATAATTCATCAGTTTGTTCATCTGTGGACACTACCAGTTTATCAGTGATGCAAATGTATTGTATGACACAATACACTATCATTCAAAAGCGTAGGGTCAGTAAGATTTATTGTTATTTGTGACCCTGGACCACAAAACCAGTTGTAAGTAGCACAGGTATATTTATAGCAATAGCCAACAATACATTGTATGGGTCAAATTATCGATTTTTCTTTTATGCCAAAAATCATAAGGATATTCATTCCCATGAAGATATTTTGTAAATTTCCTACCATAAATATATCAAAACTTAATTTTTGATTAGTAATATACATTGCTAAGAACTTAATTTGGACAACTTTAAAGGCGATTTTCTCAATATTTTGATTATTTCGCACCCTCAGATTCCAGATTTGTATCTCTGACAAATATTATCCTTAAAGCTTATTTATTCAGCTTTCAGATGATGTATAAATCTCAATTTCAAAAAATGTACCCTTATGACTGGTTTTGTCATCCAGGGGCACATTTATGAAACTAATGCTTTCTATTCAGCAAGGATGCATTAAATTTATCAATTTGTAAATGAATTTGTATCATGTTTATTTGTTTGTTTGTTTTTTTTACCAAAAAAAAAAAAAAAAAAGAAAACAGCACAACTGCTTTCAACACTGAAAATAATACAAAATGTTTCTTGAGCATCAAATCAGCATATTAGAAGGATTATGTGACACTGAAGACTGGAGTAATGATTCTGAAAATTCAGCTTTGCATCAAAGGAATGAATTACATTTTAAAATATATTCAAATGGAAAATAATTATTTAAAAATTTGAAACAATTTCACAATATTTCAGTTTTTTTTACTGTATGTATGATCAAATAAATGCAGCTTTGGTGAGCAGAAGAAATGTTTTTTAAATAATCAAACAAACAACCCCAAACATTTTGCTAAAGTATAATATATGTATGTGGATTACATAACAGCATATTTTTTTTCCACTTTTCTTTCTTTTACCTCTTCTTTATCACTTTCTCTGTGGTAGTTGATACGGCTGAGGAATTTGTGTCCGGCCGTGATCCACTCTTTCTGAACCAAGCCCTGAAATCCAGCCACAGTCCTGCAGTGAGGGTCACACATCACCTGCACCAGACTGCAGACCACACAGTTCATGTCTCGATCCTCTGGCTCTGAGGAAACACAATGCATCATCTGAGAATTTACAAAACGCTCCACACAAAATGACTGTAAACAGTGGATCAGGGCATTTCATCGCCCTCTTGCGGTGCTTTCTCAGCGTCTCTGCTTGGCGCACATGTGGCGAACAGGTTTTACAGTGATAGATGTGTGCGTCAGCCTCATCTGAGAAACTCATTCCTTAAGTTTTTCACTGGTTGTCAAGATACACAGGAATATTGATGTATATGGCAGGGCAGCCATGCGGGTTACGTGGAGGAAAACAAACGTTTTAGAGGACTGTAAAGTGAAATGAGAATTTAAAGAATTGAAGGGCACTGCCAGATGTCACTGTTTGTTGGTTTATGGGTTTGGAAAAAGAATAAATCACAACTGTGTGGTATGTTTTAACTTCGGCTCATTAAAAAGAGATGAAATCCTATTGTTACAAACCGCAATCTTGTGCAGTTTGAAATATGACTTCTAAAGATTTTTAGAAATGTGCTTAGGGGTCAGATCAGATTTCAAGTAGTATCAAGATCAGCTTTGAAAAATAAATTGGAATTGAGTGCATTATGAACAAAGCCAAAGACTCGCACATTTGCTTCCGCACTAAAACTTCATAATAAATGGCAAATGGCAACTTAAAAATAAATGGCAATATACAGTAAAGATTAGTATAAAAGTTAAAAAAAAAAAAAAAAAAAAAAAAAAATCACATTTACACTACTGTTCAAAAGTCTGGGGTTGATAAGATTTATTTTATTTTATTTTATTTACAATAAGTCTTTTCTGATCACCAAGGCTGCATTTATTTGACCAAAAAGCAAAACTGTAATATTTTAAAATATTATTACAATTTTTACAAGTTTTCTAATTGAATATATTTTTAAATGTAATTTATTCCTGTGATGCAAAACTAAATTTTCATCATCATTACTCCAGTCTTCGGTGTGACGTGAACCTTCAGAAATCATTCTAACATGCTGATTTCTGTTTTATCAGTGTTGAAAACAGTTGTGTTGCTTAATATTTTTTATATTTTATATGCTTTACTGTCACTTTTGATTAATTTAATGCAGCCTTACTGAATAAAAGTATT
Organism: Cirrhinus mrigala; assembly: GCA_036247105.1. Lineage (NCBI taxonomy): Eukaryota > Metazoa > Chordata > Actinopteri > Cypriniformes > Cyprinidae > Cirrhinus > Cirrhinus mrigala. The sequence continues at coordinate 6,112,910 of CM070022.1, forward strand.
AATTTATTTTTAAATAATCCTACTGACCCGCTATTGTACATGCAAAGGCCAAAGGTTAATATTACTGTTTGATTTTCTCACTGTATTCAGCACAGATTGGATCTTGCTGTATGTGTTTAAACAGTAAAGACAAACATGAATCATCGTGTGCTAGCAGGGTGCAAAGTTCATAGTCGTGTCAGATGGCCGTTAATGATCAGTGTGACTAACCTTGGAGAACAACAGTCATGTGACCTCCTCTGAGCAAACAAGCCACCTCTGCGGCTTTTCTCAGACAGCACCTGTGGAGACACAATCACATCAAACACATCAGGGCAAAGCGCACACAAACACACACAGCGGGAAACACTGCTAAATGCAACATCAAATACACAACGCTAAAAGTAAAAGTTCACGTTCAGAGCATTGCACTGTGGGATGCAGTATGCTCTTTTGTTCACTGCACATTTTAGCAAATCTAAGTAAGATTCACATGCTTTCCACAGTATACATACTATATGTTGGCTAGAAAGCAAACATAGGCAAAAGAGAGAAAACATTTCTACATGATGCATCTAAATATTGTTATATAGTTCAAAAGATCACTATTTATATTCATGCACAAATATACCGGGTATAGTCCAGCCAGCGAGTGCTTTCAAGAGTGGAGAGCCACTTGTCATCAGGTACTGATACAGATGATGAAATATCTGAGCGAAGAGACAAAATTACAAATGTAAATATAAATATAAAATGCACATTTTCCATAAAACATTATTATATCAAACAACTCCAATAAAATGCAACAAATGTAGCTAATAAATAAATCTAAAATAAATAATATAAATAACTATAAATCAGGGGTCAATCAATTATCAGCGGCGATATTTGTATCTGTCATTTTGAAAGACGATTTGCCGATAAAATAATTTAAAGGCATTTAAAGAAAGTTTTTGTCTGAGGCCTTTTAATTCTTAATTCTTAATTTTACAACAATATATTACATTAACACAATAAAATATATATATAGGTTTAAAATATCGGTTATCGGTCTACTTGATCTGTAATAATCAGTATCAGCACAAAAACGTATCGATTGACCCCTAGTATAGTAGTAAATGTACTAGAAATACACATTTCACATGAAAAAATTATATGAAAAAAACACTAAGAAAACAATGCAAAAAATATGGCTAATTAATGCAAATATGAATATAAATATAAAATTCACATTTTACATAAAATATAATTATATCAAACAACTCTAATAAAATACAAAAAAAAAAAAAGAAACAAATCTGGCTAATAAATAAATATAAATATTTTGCATAACTATAAAATAGGATTCGACCGATTAACAGCCTGGCCAATTATCTGTGCTGAAATGAAGCATTTTTATGGTTATCGGTATCAGCCATTTTGAAAAACGATTCGCTGATGAAATTTAAAAGCATTTAAAGATGTTTTTGTCAGAGCCCTTGTTATTCTTAAATTTTAACATTAACTTTCATTTTTACACCAGACATATAGATCGTTCAAAATATTGGTCATCAGTCTACTTGCTCTGTAATAATCGGTATTGGCATATAGGTCGACCCCTACTGTAAATGTACTAGAAATATACATTACACATAATAAAATTGTTATATGAAAAAACACTGAGACACAATGCAACAAATATGGTTAATAAATGCAAATATGAATATGAATATAAATATAAATGCACATTTAACATAAAATATAATTATATCAAACATCACCTATAAAATGCAAAAAAAAAAAAAAGAAAAGAAACAAATGTAGCTAATAAATAAATCTAAATATTTTAAGTAACTTTAAATTATCAGCTTGGCCAGTTATCTGCACCAATATTAAGCATTTTTATGGTCATTGTATCAGTCCTTTTCAAAACAGATATACGGATAAAATAATTTTAAAGTATTTAAAGAACGTTTTTGTCAGAGCCCTTGTTACTCTTTGAAATTAATTTTAAGTTTTACACTAGACGTATATCAGTTCAAAATATTGGTTATCGGTCTACTTGATCTGTAATAATTGGTATCAGCATCGGCCCTAAGAAAAAACACATACCAGTCGACCCATACTATAAATTTACTAGAAATACACAATTAACACAATAAAATTTTGTTATATGAAAAAAACACTAACAAAACAAGGCAACAAATGTGGCTAATAAATAAATATTAATATATAATGCACAATTCTCATAACATTTAATTATAGCAAAAAACACTTACGTAAAATTCTTGAAATTAAACATTTTCATTTCATTTTTAAGAACTAGCCAAAAATTATTTTGAAATATTTTAAAACATTTTATTATCATATATTATTTTAAGAATATATCATATTTTAATATAATAATACTAATAATAATAAATAATATGTTTGCACAGCCCATGCTGTGCCCAATCTCACAATTGCTAAAATTTCGGTCTGTCACTTCCTCAGAACCAGTTGAAATTTTCCAGTCTTATTTTTTTTTTTTTTTTTGGCCTCACACAACTGACAATACAAAAATGCAGGGCACTCAATAAAAATGTGAGAAACAAAAGTCTGGTCAGGAATTTGTGGGATTGGGCGAGCTGCTCTTTGAACTCGCACCACTATGAGGAATGTTTCGGGCCAGTGCGGCTTCAACCACAGGAGGAATGTGAAGCCAGACAAAACAACAAGACTCTATCTCTGCAAGACTAAAATGTATCTTTTCAAACAATAGAAGCTCTTGACCTCTGTACACAAAATCTTTAAATCCACACCCAAATCTGGCAGTCTCAAACCAGCTGTTGCGCAAAAAAAAGTTACAACATTTAACCACAAAGATAAAAGATAAAAAGATAAAAGACATCATTCCGATTCCAAACATTCCAATTGTTTAATTCAAAATGTTCAAAGTACTTCACTCAAAAATGAAAAAAAATCCATGGAAGTCATACAAAAGGTTTGTGTGAAGAACAGATTAGATTTATGATACTTTTATAGGGCTGATTAGTATTTTTTACAGAGCTTGCCAGCATGTGGACACAATAAGCTTCACTAAATAGAAAAAAGAGAAGCACTTTCTTTTGTGTCCATAAAAGAAAGAAAACCATACTGGTTGGTGAGTAAATGGAGGATTTTTTATTTTTGTTTTTTAAAACACCCTGCTAAAATGGGCTTTTGTGCATTTTGTTGGAACAGCAACAAGCTGTCTGGAAATTCAAGCTGGCTTTTGCTCCAGGGTATCATCAGGTCATCAAAAATCAACTAAAACTACTCACCGCCCATACAAAGTGTCCGGAGTCTTGTATGAGCCAGCTGGATGTCTGCAGGTGACGGCATTTCCTCTCCCAGATCCACAATCACACACAGCTGCTGTCCGCCGAAGAGCACCAGCTCCAGGTTCCTGCAGATCACAGACATCGAGTTCAGCTTAGTAATGAATGCTCGAATGCTCCAAAGAAACATCTAATTTACCTAGGAAAAAATGCTATGACAAACCTTATGTCGTCTTTCTCATGGTAGATGTTATTTTGGAAGCTGGCCATTCGCAATAAATCGCTGCCATGCGGATGTCGCCAGCACCAGCGCTGAGGTGAGTTAAATCATGTATTATAAATCATAAAATACACAAAGTATAACAAGCTGTGCTGTATTAAATACAGTGATGTGAAAATGTATGTGTTCCCATTCTGACATCTTGTTTTTGTGTTTTATTCATACCAAATAGGTTGAAAGCTAAATATAAAACACGGGCAACCTGAGTAAACACAAAATACAGTTTTTAAAAGGGGAAATTGGATGCAGAATTCACTTTTACATGGTGTTTGCAAATAAATGTGTCTTAGCAGTGTGTGGACTCGGGGTTGAAGGATTATTGGCGCTGATATTAAGTATTTTTATGGTTAGTGGTATCGGTAATTTTCGGTCAGTTTGCCGATAAAATAATTCAAAAGCACTTAAAGAAATTTTTTGTCAGAGCCCTTGTTATTCTTAATTTTGATGTTAATTTTCATTTTTACACCAGACATATATATCGGTTCAAAATATCGGTTATCGGTCCACTTGAACTATAATAATCGGTATCGGCCCTGAAAAACATATCGGTCGACCCCCAGAGTGTACACAACCACCCTACAATGATAAAAGTCCACTCACTCATTTTTTATAATCCCCAAAAAAGCTAGAGTCTCAATTATCAAATCGTTTTGATTTTCTGAGCAGTATGACATCATGTTGCTCAGGCCTCGCCCCATCCTTTATTAGCATATTCCCGTCCTCAGCCAGTTGTACACTCTCCACCATTTTCTCCACACTCAAACTGTAGCGACAACAACATTATGTAAAAGTGAACATAACTCTTAATTTTCTCCCGACATCAGAGCCTCTGAGGACGCAGTGGATTAGTTTTGTTTTTGGTGGTAATGTGCCACCAAATACACAATGGAATGGAAGAGAGGGGTGGGGTGAGCAGTAGCTCATTATCATTTAAAGAGACATGCACCAAAACAGAGCTGTTTTTGACAATGTAAAAGGGTGTTGTTTTACACAATCATTGAGGAATTTTAACCAAAGTATTTTGGAGACATTTCATGAAGACACTAAAGAATCATACCAATGGGCATCCGATGCCCAATTTAAATGATAATATTAATTATTGGAGCAAAAAATAACAATTTAGTATGAAATACATACAAAAACAGAAGAAATCAGGATGGGGACAAACACTTTTCCACAGCACTGTAATTCACCCAGATGATGAATATTCACACACTACGCAACTGAATGGCTTCAAAGTACTTAGTGCGTCATATGAACTACTTTTATGGTTTATGTCTTTTTTTTTTTTTTTTTTGAGCTTGACAGACTTGTTTTACTGCATGAAAAAGAGCTCCATAAACATCCTTTAAACATTCTCCTCCTGTCTTCCACAGAATAAATAACACGTACTCTGGGAACTCTTACTAACTATTCTTTTAAGGCCATAAACAACATTGACAATACTTGACTTGCAATGTGATATTTATATAGGGATAATTCAGCCAAAAATGAAAATTCTGTCATTTTACTCAACTTCATGTCATTTCTAACCTTTCTTCTGTTGAATAAACAAAGATATTTCAAAGAAAGCTGTGATAGAACAGTAGAAACAGAAGTCCCACAGTAGTTCCACAGTAGAAAGACTTAGAGGTTTGGAACATGAGTAAATGATGACATAATTGTCATTTTTGGCTGAACTATCTATTTAAGTGAAACTGAATATTTTGTGGGAAATAATGATGTGTAGGAATTGATTTTTTCCTTAAGGATTTGATTTGTGAGGAGCAGGCTTTGGTTTTGGTTAGTTTTGGTAACCTTGGTTAGAGAATATTTACATTTCGATTAAGGTAACAATATAAAAGATTATAAACACAGAATTTAGGAACATTCCATTATGGAACATTTATCGAGGTAAATATTGTTACTTTCATTTTCATGCTGCGTTTAAAAAGCTTGGTGTTTTATAGCGGGATGTCAGAATGTACTCACTGGGATGCGACCCTCATTGAAGTGGGCGAATGTTTTCTTGAGCTCTGTGTCCAGGACCCTCTGAGGAACCACATTGAATCTGGGCAGACTGCAAAAACACAGGAGGGAAAACGTGTGAGCAGTTTCCACATGGAACATGATGAGCCTATGATTGGACATGCTTATGCAAACATGATATTATGTGGTGAGCTCACTGTACTTGCAGACACAAATAGATATAGCCTTAAATTTCGACACTACCATTCAAAAGTTTGGGGTCTGTAAGATAGTTAATGTTTTTGAAAAAAGACCTTCATGCTCACCAAAGCTGCATTTTAAAATACGGTAATATTGTGAAATATTATTACAATTTAAAATGAGTGTTTTCTATTTGAATGTATTTTAAAATGGAATTTATTTCTGTGATGCGAAGCAGAATTTTCAGCATCATCACTACAGTCTTGAGTGTCACATGATCCTTCAGAAATCATTCTAATATGCTGATTTGCTGCTCAAAAAGCTCACATTACCTTCATTTTATGTTTATTCTGCCATGAATAGTATGGTAGTATGCTATTTTGAATACACAAAAGGTTATTCATCAGAGTGCATGTATGGGAAAAGCAGTTAGCAAACCATTATGGAACAATGAACATCAGTCGTATCTAAAAGTGGAAAAACGTGTTCTAATGTCAATGCTAAACTGAGCTCAGGAGGTCTGAAAGAGGATCTCTACCTGGTGGACATCTCAAAGCGGTCATTGACAGAGCTGACCCTCCAGCCGCTGGCACCCGTCCTCTCCAGCTCCTGCTCCCATCCCATTGAACACTCGAACCAGTTCATGTTAGGGTCACGCCGCCTGTTGCTTAGGAACTGCTTCATTTCTATAGACCGTGTAGAGAAACATCGAACAGTTTGATTGGTTACAAAATCCAGTTTGTGTGCAAGACCTCCCGAGAGCTGCAAACTCAATTTGCTCGCTGCAGAGCTAGTGGACTGGTGCAATGAACATGCACTGAGTACAAACAAACCTTGACAAGGTTGAAAAAGGGCTAGAAGGTGACCTGTTTCAGATTACTTTCCATTATTCATCCGGTTGACGGTCACTTTCCCTATCAGAGACGTGGCTTAGCTCACATTTCCTTCTATGATTCATTTGAATATCAAATATGCGTGGACCATGAAGATAGGAATGGGTGAAAATAATTATATTTCAATATTCTTCAGCTTTTGGACAATATAAACCAAAATATTTATGTATTTGCTCAGAAATCACTTTATTTATTTATTTATTTATTTATTTATTTTAATGGAGGTAGTTTCAAAATGTTTAATGGAAAAAGTAAAATACAATAATAAAATAATTTTTAAAAAATAATATAATTAATTAATTATCTAAAAAGTGTATAAATTCCATAATTAAGGAATGTTTTCCACACTGTTTTTCAATAAATTACCTAATTAAAAAAAAAAAGACTTACATTTATATTAATCTGTATAATAAAATGTAATAAATGAACAGCAACAATTACCTACATATTATTTACTAAATCTTAATTCATACATGTACATGCATTATAAATAATATAATAAATTGCCCACCCCTGCCTACAACTATAATACAAATCTAAACTCATTTCTTCGCTTGGTGATGCTTTAAAATCAGCTGAATAAATTAGAAAAATGGCTGTAATATAAAACAACTTTCAACTTGTTTGTGCACTTATACTTGAAATTTATATTCTTCCTAGTAAGCACACATTCATCTGCAAGCTATCCATTAAAAAGTATGTAATCTGGAATATGTCACATTTTAATTATTACGTACTAACGTCAGATAAACAACTTAAAAAGACCATATTCACATATAATTCTAAATGATAAACATTGGAAAAACATCTGCTGGCAACCCTCAGAGAACGTTTTGGAGTTGTTTTGCAAATGAGCAATAATGATATCTACAAAAAAAAAGGTAAACAAACACATCAATTAGATGTCTGGGCGACGTATGTGTGCTATCAGGTTTTTCTGTCCTCGCTGTCATAATGGCTTTTTGTATTGATTATTAGTAACTCACCAATACTACCCAAAGCAGCATTTTGGAAGGAGAGGATGGTTCCAGGTTTCAGTGGTTGGTATGTCTTAGCAATGGTGTACGTCATCTAAAAGCAAGTTGTAGTAGAATGGCAATCATTAGTATGATGATCAACAAAGGCTTGAAACATACACAATATCTGTAAAAACAAATACTTCAAGCTCAAAATTAGAGGTTGGGATGATTAGCATGATCTCACTATGGCCTCATGGTTAAAAATTAATAAATAATAATAAAAAAAAATTATATAAAAAATTATATATTTCAAAAATAGCAATGTTTTCTGAAAAAAAAAAAGTAAACATACATAATGTAATATAATATAATATACAGTTGAACCGTTTGGGGTCAGTTAGTTTGTTTAAAAAATTAATACTTTTATTCAGCATTAAATAGGGCCCTATGAAATCAATTTTATTATTTACCAAATTCCATTTTATTTTATTTTTCCAAATTCAGTTTTTTTCCGTTTTAATTTCTCAGATCCTTTTTAATGGTTAAGTTAATATTTTTAATCATAAAGCATGTCTAATTAATTAAAATAATTAAACTTGCACAATTTCGCTTCAATTTATTAGAAGTTTAACAAAAATTGCATATTTGGGGCATTATATATGTTTTATTTTCTTACCATATGTTTTATTGTTATCAAATTCTGTGTTTTAGCATGTCTAATAGTTTGAATGCACAAAAACAACTTAATTTACTCAAATGTATTCTTAAAATAGCCTTATGAAATGCCCCGTGCTGTCTATTTAAATTTTTCTGGTTATCAAATGAAGCCATAAAACAATTATGTTTTACACATTGAAATTTAAAAAAAAACTTTTTTTGGCAAAGGGGAGTTACTATTAAAATTAAAACATGGAAGAAATGTTGTGTGCTTATTCCTTAGAAAACAGTGTTTAATTCATTTTACTAGTAGTAGCAGTAGTAGTAGTAGTATGTATATTTTACTGAACAATAGTAATATATTTCTGGCACGTCTTCAAGTTAAACCGGACTTTTATTTTTGACAGTTTGCTGTGAATTCATGTAAACTTCTTTGTGTGTATGATATGACGCTAGTTTTACACAAACTGTAAAATGCTCATGAAGGGACTCTCAGAGCAGTTCTGGAGATGTTGTTCATGTATTTATGTCCTCATTTAGTGAAACGACAGACACTGAAGACACTGCACTCTTCAGACACATAGGATTCATATTTAATTAATCTTTTTGCGGCTTAATATTCACAGACACTAGTCCATATCACGATTTGATTTAAGTGTAACAACCTACTTTTAATTTATACATCCAAACGTTGACAAATTCAGTGACATTCCACGTTATACAGTAAATTCCATTTTTATTACTGGATTCCGTAATTCCATCCGCGTTTTACGCAATGTGGAAATCATAGGGCCCTAAATTTTTTTTAAAAAATACCAGTAAAGAAATGCATAATGGTAAAAAAAGATTTCTGTATCAAATCAATGTTGTTCTTTTGAACTTTCTATTCATCAAAGAACCCTGAAAAATAATGTATCATGGTTTCCACAAAAATATTAAGCAGCATAACTGTTTAGAACACTGATAATAATAAAAAATGTTTCAAATCAGCATATTGGAATTATTTCTGAAGGATCATGTGACACTGAAGACTGGAGTAATGATGCTAAAAAAATCCAGCTTTGCATCACAGGAATAAATTCCGTTTAAAAAAATATTAAATTAAAAACAGTTATTTTAAATTCTAATAACATTTCACAATATATAACCATTTTTATTGTATTTTTGATTTTGATCAAATAAATACAACCTTGATAAGCATGAGACAAAACCTTTACAAAAACCTTACTGACTCCAAGCTTTTCCCTTGTATTTTCTTATATTAAGACAAACCTCCACAGCTTGGGTATTGGGTGTGAGTCTGTCGAACAGGAAGCAGAGGACACGCATGTCTCGGCAGTACAACACCAGTTCCTCCGGGGTAAATTTTAAGGAGCATGTAGGGGTCACTAGTTTGGTGCGAGACGGTCCCACTACAACACACGTTGATATGCATTAAAACATAGTTAAAGTGTGACTTTGACGTGTTCTTGATAGGTTTCAAGAAAATATCTGTCCTTAGGGATGGCCTCACCTGCCACGACTTTATCAATGGAGGCGAGAGCTACGTCATGATCTCCGAGCAGCACAGGATCTGCGTTATCCTGAATAAGGAGAAAAGAAGCCACGAAGATAAATGGGTCTGCAGAGGATGTTACACTAGACTGCCAGAGACTTTATAAACTTCAGCTTCACGGTTCACAGTAAGGCTCAACGTTACACGGAAAAAACAGTGCTGGGATTCTCATTCCGGAAACATCTCAGCAATCTGTGGCACTCACATCAGGTTTCTGGCTGTCCTGAGGCACGAAGGCCACTCTGAAATGAGTGCAGAACAGAGTCCCAGACAACCAGCCTCCTCCTTCTTTAGCCGACAACTTCTTCCTCACCAGCACGGCTCGCTGCAGCACACACTCTCCTGCAAAAACAAATCACAAATGATGAAAACTACATGCCTTTTGTGACTTTTATTTCACGTCTGTAAGCTTGGAGGTCATCTATTATGCTAAAAGTGTAAAGTGTGATCTGTGGAAGAAATTACACAAACATCTGGCTTTTAATTCAAAGGGAATCTTTGACGGCTCTAAAGGCTATTATGGTCACATATATAAAGGATATGTGGTATTTTAAAAATAGACGAAGGGAAATTATGATCCTGTTGGCATAAAACTTACACAATCATAAAAAAGTGAAGGCAAAGGACAGAATTTAATGTCGGTAGAGCCCCTTAAGCCCACCAGAGTCTTGAACATGAATACGATCTCACATAAGTGAAATGAGTTGGGCTGCTCTTATTGCTCTTGTGGTCACTTTTTGAAGGCGAGTTTCTTAATTTTATGACTCTCAAGGGTGCATTGGATCTCAAAGCTCATTCCTGAGGCATCATGGGACACAGATGTCAGAGAGAACAGGACGGAAGCAGAAAGATTGGACCGTCACAGTGATTACTGGGCTATTACAAAAACAGAGTGGCCTAGGATTTACTGCACAGTTTGGTGAGTGAGACTCAAGACTGTAATCGTTACAGCGTTGTTTGCTTTAATGAAAACACTAAAGTAGTAAAAATTGCTTTTAGTAAATAAAGCTGAAATATAATAAACTAAAATAAAAAAAAAATAAAAAAAAAATATTAAATAAAAACCTAAAAATTAGAAATATTGTCTTGGGAAGTTACTGAAATAAATAAGTACTAAATAAAATAAATAAGTGCTAAAACTACTAAAACCGAAATCAAATTAAACATAGAAACATAGAAAAAAAAAAAAAAAATTACTAAAGCTAATCCTGAACAAACATTCAAAGAAGATGATACAAATTTACTGTGTGATAGATAGCTGATATATTTGACAGCTAATCCTAACACCTCATGGGGCCTATAAATTGTATAAATACATTTATAGTCAGTCAGTTAATTGTTATATATGTGAAATACTAAAATAACACAATCATTTCAGTTTGCCAAATTCACTTTTTGTTAATTTAGCTCCAAATAAAAGTCTTTCAGTCATAATGAATAACACAAATCCACTGTACCCCGGGTTCTGTTGCGTTTTTATGAGTTGCTGCTTTGCTAATTTGAACCACACGTCCAGTTTGATTTGTTCTTGTCAGCATTTGTTTTCCATTAAACTTCACTTTCAGGCAAGAGTAGCGTGTGCTACCAGAGTCATGCCATGTTGGTCAAATGTCTCCGGTTTGTTCCAGGTTTTAGGCTGCTGCAATGTGTCACGTGAATGAGAAACCATGAAGGTCACATCTCACATTCCCAAGGATAACAGAGCAAACATCTGTCTTATTATTTCATAAGCTTGCAGTTAAGACATTCAGAGCAAGGTTTTACTACAGTGATCTTAAACCAGTTTTTTTATGGAACATGATATAAAAAAATGTCCTTACTTTCTGATATTACATAATTGAACAGCAATGCAATTAATTGCAATGCAAAGCAAAGCAGTCCAATGCAATGCAATGCAATAAAATAATTTTAAAAAATAATATTTATTATTATACAATAAAATAAATAATTAAAACAAAATAAACAAATTAATACTCACAAAATAATACATTTTAACAGAAAATGTCCTTCCTTTCTGATATTACATAATTGGGTTTCTAGAGAAACTGGACAGTCCTGGGTTTGTGAACAACAATGCAATGCAATGCAATGCAATAAAATAAAATATAATTAAATTAAGCAAAAAAGGATAAATAAGTTAAAAAATACTTATTATCATACAATAAATCAAATAATAAATAAAAATAAATATATAAAATAAAATAAATAATTAAAATAAACAAATTAATACTCACAAAATAAATCATTAAACATAAATTAATTAAAATAAACAATGCAAAAATAAATTTATAATAAATGAATACAAACATACATACATGAAATGCTAATAGTTTAGCCAGTGGTTGGTTTGCTACTAGAGCTCAAAACTACTGTTTTTTCCTTCTCTAAATTTCTTTTCTCTAATTTGTCCCAGTTACAGGAATAAACCACAAAATCATATAAAAAAAAAAAATCACTAACACAGCTAAATAAATACATCTGCTGCAGTACCTGCCAAAAAAACACATTCCTTTCTTTTCACCAAACCCACAACACAAATAAGAACAAGCTAACTAACTCTATAACAATTAAACAATGAGCAGCATCTGGGGATGTTTACAAAATTGCATACTACCATACTACTGTTGCTGCATGCAGTATGCATCATGCACAATGTAATTTTTTTAGAATGCATCTGACAAAATGTGTAGCATACAAACAAAGCATGCCACAAAAATGCTATATCACACAATGCAAACTGGCTTAAAAACTGCAAAATGCCTCTGATTTTAACTGTAGATGCCATTCTCTCAATTCCGCTTGAAACATAATGAGGTCATGTGAAAACAATGCAGCATAGGTTACCACATGTGTGAATAATTTATCATTGCATAATACATACATTCTTTTAAATAGCAGGCTGTCAGCAGTATGTACAGTATAATCTACTCTTTCAAACTCCTCTGACCTGTTCACCTCCAGGGACGATACAGTTTCCGCTGCCCTGCGTCGAAGGGTTATCTGAGATCGTGCGGATGGAAGTGGAGTCTTACACACGACTGTACTGACCATAAGAGCATGTGTATGTCTATGGGTCTTTGCAATGTGAGCCCTTTGACTCTGAATGGTTAAACAGAGTTTATGTGATCCATATAAACCACTGTGAATGAATGAGACTTGTGGCACATGATATCTTAGACATCTAGGATTCAAATAAATGAAGATCCCATTACTGCATCTAAATTACTACAGCATTTATGTCTATATTGTACTAGTGTATACACTTCAATAAAAGAAGTGTCTTATGCTCACCAAGGCTGTTTTTATTTGATTAAAAATGCAGTAAAAACAGGAATAATGTGAAATATTATCACAATTTAAAAAAACTGTTTTCTATTTAAATATATTTTAACATGTAATTTATTCCCGTGATGCAAAGCTGAATTTTCAGCATCATTACTCTAGTCATCAGTGTCACATGATCCTTCAGAAATCATTCTAATATACAGATTTGTGGCTCAAGAAACATTTCTTATCAATATTAATAATGAAAACAGTTGTGCTGCTTAATATTTTTGTGGAAACTGAGACATTTTTTCAGGATTTTTTGATGAATATCAAGTTAAAAAGAACAGAACTTATTTTAAATATTCTTTGTAACATTATAAAGTCTTTACTGTCACTTTTTATCAAATTAATGCATCCTTGACAAATAAAAATAGCAATTTAAATCTTACCAACAAAGACTTTTGAACAGTAGTGCATGCTGTTCAAAATGAAAATCTGACACTTTCTGGTTGTCAAATTAATGTTTTTAGCACTAACGCTTTGTAGGTGTTAAAAACACATTTCCTGACAAAATTGCTTTCACACTTTGACTCTAAAAAAAAAAAAAAAAATCACCACATCAGTTCATGAAAAAAAAAAAAAAGGGTAATATTGCTCAGAAAAAGTTCTGAAATAATAAAGCGCTGCAATTGCTTTTAGACATTTTACAAGTGCGATTTAGGAGTCCAAACACATTTTGGGTGCCACTGTTTTAAATCTCCTTGAGGAAAAAGTAAAAGCAGTGGCTGGGAAATACACACAGGTGTTTGTGTGTGTATTTGGTGCTCAAACAGTAAGAGACTATGCAAGCTGAATATCAACACAGACCGAGCTGTGTGTGAGTGAAGTGCATTGAGTTAAGCGGTTCTATTAAATGTTGACGCGGTGGGGAATGCTCTGTGCTCCCAAAGGGCCACTAAGCGTAAGTGCTGATATGAAGCGTTACAGATTAGGCTGTCCGGGTCGGACTCACGGCCTGCCAACATTCCTGAGTAAAGCTGCTGCTTAAACACACTGCTGACGCTGAGATTATGGTGAGGGGCTGCTGGGCTTCAACACACACTCGGCACACTGAACCATTGTTTTCGGAGGCCATTCACACCCACAGAGGCAGACGGAACACAACCATCCAGACCTGGTCTTTTCCTGTCGGGGATCAACTACCTGAAAGCAGCGCCGCTACTAACGTGACTACTTAGTTCAGTATGGTTTTCGAATCAGTGTAGCTTTTCCAAAATAAAGCCAAAACACTACATCAGTGTTTTTGTATGTCACACTGTACTAATTAAACACCCTCTCTCTTAAATATAACCCTGGACTACAAAACCAGTTATAAGTAGCACAGGTATATTTGTAGCAATAGCCAAAAATATACATATATATTTTTATAGCGATCATAAGGATATTAAGTAAAGATCATGTTCCATGAAGATATTTACTTTTTTCCTCACAGTTCTGCCACTTTTCTTAAAATTGTGAGATATAAACTCGCAACTGCAAATTGCTAGTTAAAGTCAGAACTGCAAGATATACACATCTTATTCTGAAAAAGTCACAATTATAAAATGTATACTCGCATTTCGGAGTACTCCCTCACATCTGCGAGTTCTGAGGAAAAATGGTCCAAACTGCAAGTTTATATCTCACAATTCTGACTTATATGATAATGAGTTCTACATCTAATCTCACAATTCTGAGAAAAAACATAAAAATTTGCGAGTCTGTTTCATGCAGTTCTGATGAAAAAATTGTGACTTTTTCCTTGCAATTCTGACTTTTATTCTAGCAAGTTTATATCGCAATTCCGATAAAAAAGGTCAGAACTGGAAGTTAACATCTCACAATTCTGACTCTATAACTCCCAACTGCTGAGTTATACTCCCACAATTCTGAGAAAAAAAGTGAAATTTGTGAGTTTGTTTCATGCAACTCTGAGGAGAAATAAATTAATTAAAAAAAATAAAAACTCAAAATTGTGACTTTTTCTCACAGTTCTGAGATAGAAACTCACAATTACAATTTACAAGGCAGAACTGCAAGATACAAACTCCTAATTCTGAGAAAAAAAGTCACAAATTCGAGATATAAACTACAGGAATTTTTTTTTCTGGGAATTGCGAGCTTATATTGTATTGTAATCATACTGATTAAATTCTGATGAAAAAAAAAAAGGTCAGAACTGCAAGTTTATATAATCACAATTCTGATTTGATAATTTGCAATTGCTGAGTTATAATCTCACAATTCTGAGAAAAGAGAAAAAGTCAAATTTGTGAGTTTGTTTCATGCAATTCTGAGGAAAAGAAGTCAGAATTAAATGAGAAAAACTCAAAATTGTGACTTTTTTCTTGCAATTCTGACTTTTTTCCTCAGAATTGTGAGATATAAAGATATAAACTCCAAATTCTGAGGAAAATAAGTCAATTATGAGATATAAACTCACAATTCTGAGTTTTTTCTTGCAATTGTGAATTTATATCACAATTCGGACAAAGAAAAAAAGGTCAAAGCTGCAAGTTTATATCTCTCAATTCTGACTTCATAACTCACTGTTGCAGAGTTATAATCTCACAATTCTGAGAAAAGAGAAAAAGTCAAATTTGCGAGTTTGTTTCATGCAATTCTGAGGAAAAAAAGTTGGAATTGTAAGAAAAAAAGTCACAATTACCTTACGGGCTTCCATATTAAATTGATCAAAACTGACAGTGAAGAAATATTTTATTCAAAGAATCATGAAAAAAAAAAAGAAATCATGTTTCCATGAAAATATAACAACTGTCTTCAGCACTGATAATAATAAATGTTTCTTGAGCTTCAAATTGGCCTTTTAGAATGATTTCTGAAGGATCATGTTACACTGAATACTGGAGTAATGATGCTGAAAATTCAGCTTTACATCACAGGAATAAATGACATTTTACAAAACATTCAAATACAAAACAGTTATTTTAAATTGTAATAATATTTCACAACATTACTGTATTTTTGATCAAATAAATGCAGTCTTGGTGAGTATAAGACCATTGAAAAAAACATTTAAAAAAATACCCAAACCCCAAAATTTTGAACGGTATAAAATAAGGGAAATAAAAAGCTTGCACTGTGAGATTTACCCGGTAAACAGCAGAGGCCGAGCACATCTCTCCCGTGTGCATGAAGGCTACTGTGGCTCATCATCCTCTCCTGCAGCAAACACAGAAAGATACGAAGGTTGAAGTTAAGGTTAAGGTTGTCATGTAGTATGGTAAAATTAATAGGAGTTAAATGTGTAACAAACATCTGCATTCTTTAAAACAGGATGCATGACTTCAGTTTCAGGTCTTTTTTGTATGTGCATTGTTTAATACAGAGCTGCTTTGCTCAAGATGCCCTCCAAATATAATCATAATCGATACAGACTGATATTCATATCTTTATTTTTCTTCTCAGTAACATTTAGATACTAAAACTGAATAAAATGCCAACAATAACAACAACTAGCTACGTTAGGTGACTACATCAAAAGTCCATAGATACCAGCATCAGTTAAAGTGTTAACACTTTCTTTGATGCTTTCTTTAACACTTTTACACTATACAGTGTATACAACATATTTGTCACTCAAAATCAAAAAATTTGAAAACAGGACGTTCAGACTCATATTAACATATTAAGCAGACACAGACTAATGCTAAATATCAAACAAAAAAAATCTAAATATTAAACCAATCATTAGTCTGGCTAATGCACGGTTTTAACTGTCTTCTGATACAGGAATTAAGGCCTAAAATTCATATGCACTGATCAGAATTGTGGTTCTGTTTCTAACAAGATGCAAGAAAGCACTTCAACTTCCTGGCTCTATATTTAAATTGCATTAATCTCTAGCCTCTGAGGTTTCATTTCCGAGTGCAACTAAACCACACAAGCAGCTTAATTTACAAGAGGCTAAAACTGAACACACTGATGTTCTCATCCTATTTGTAACAAGGCGTCTTTCAGTTCAGGTCTAACATGGGTGAAATACTTGCTCAGGTCTGAAACCACACCTCAATGGAGAAAAAGCATCAGCATCTTCTGTGACTTTCATACTGCAAGTTTGAACCAGATTCATCTGGCTACATCAGGCAGATAATAACTGCAATTATTCAGTTATTATACCAGTGTCAACACACAGGTGGAGAACTGTTTTCCATTTCCTTATGAAGGCTTCTCAAATGACCAAAAAAATATTTTCAGTAAATAGAAAACCACTTAAAATGCGTGTATACACTTGCTAATTTTTAAAATTTTTATTCAAGAACAAAAAGGTTGTGTATATATATATATATATATATATATATATATATATATATTATATATATATATATATATAATTTTTTAAGAAGAAAAATATACATATATATTTAACACATTATGTAAACAAACTTTTATTTTGGAGGTGATTAATCGTGATTAATCGATTTGACAACACTAAAAAAAATAATTTCAAAATAATCTGAATAAAATAATAAATAAAACAAACTAATTAATTAATTAAAGTATTTATTAATTAAAATAAATAAATAAATAAATAAACAAACAGTGCAGTCAAATCGATTAATTGTGATTAATCAGATCCAAAATAAAAGTTTGTGCTTACATAAAATGTGTGTGTGTACTGTGTATATTTATGAGGTAAACGCGTATATATTAAAAAAAAAAAAAAAAAAAAAAAAAAAAATTATATATATATATATATATATATACACACACACACACACACGTATGTGTGTATATTTAAATATACATATAGATATACACAGTACAAACACAATATGTAAACTTATCTTGGATGTGATTAATCGAGATTAATCAATTTGATAGCACTATAAAAAAATAATAATAAAAATGGGAATAAAATTATAAATAAAATAAATTAATTAATTCAACTATTTATTAACAAAAATGTATTAATAAATAAAGTAATAAATAAAGAGTGCGGTCACATCAATTAATCACGATTAATCACATTCAGAATAAAAGTTTGTGTTTTATTAGCACAAACTTTGTGTTTTTTTTACCCAAATGCTTATTTTAGATGCAATTCATCGATTTGACAGCACTATATAAAAAAAATAATGTGAATAAAATAAGTAAAACTCATTGGAACTCATTGCCCCTGTGTCTTCGATCAATATTGATCGTCTTTGATCAATAACCACACTGCATGAGTTTAAGTCTAAACTCAAAACCTGAGTTTTGTTTAACCAACATTATCAGTCATTATCTGTTTCTTCTTAACCTATTATGGTTTAATGTTGTACCTGTTTGCCTGTTGTATTTTGAATGTTATACTATTATGGTTTGCAACTGCAATCACATGTTTTGGACTTGCCAAATGCCTACTGTCCATCTATGTATGTATTGATTATATTGCCTGTTATTGTTAAGCGTCCTTGAGCTTGGGAAAGGCGTTATACAAATCAAACTTATTATTATTATTATTATTAAAATTAAATAATTAATTAATTAAACATTTTATTCATTTAAATTAATTAATTTCAGTTAGTTCATTAGTTTCAGTTTAGTTTCTATAAATTCAGATGCAAGTGTCCAAAAGCAGCCAGAAAAAATCCACTAGAACAAGAAGCGTTTCATTCTGGTTCCCTTTGAAACATCTTGAATGGTGTTTTTGTTTTTGAACTTTTAAAGACTGGTGTTCCAGCCAAGACCTGAAGGAAAAACAACACAACGACAAAGTGTTTCTAAACAGAGGCTACATTTTAAAATTTAACTAGGACAGGAATAAATTCATGCATAAGTGTTAGTTTGTATATTTTTAAAGGCCTAAGCTTTTAAAGGCTCACTTTTTATCACCTTGTGATCAGCAACACTGTTCAAAACAAGCACAAAACAAACAAGCACTCTCTTGCATCTGCATTTATGTTTTTTTTTCTTTTAGATCAAACTCCCATCCTGCAGTATTCCTAAACGAATATAGATCTACAGACAAGAATCATTAAGATTTCAAAGCCCAGGAAACTGGACCGCTTAACATCTCTGAGGAAGTGAATGCATGTGCAATAAGTGCAAGACAGATAAATGAAAGAGGAAAAAAAAAAAACCTTCAGTAGCAAATTTCTGCTGAGGGTTGAGTTCTTCAAGTCACATGGTCGCCACCGCTATCGTGTAATCTCTTTCATTGCCTCTTTCTCCACCATTAAGCACATCCCTCCCTCCCTCCTCTCAGCTTCTGAGGGCAGGGGCAGCCAAGACTCATTGCAGTTTCCATTGCTCATGGCTTCCCCTGGTTTCTGTGGCCAGAGAATGCAGCTGAGGGAACATACAGGCCTCCTCTCCCCCAAATCAGCCAGGCCAGACTCGCAGAAAACAAGGCAGCCAATGGGAATGTGGGAATGCACTGTGCCACCATATAAACCTCACACTGTTAAGTTTATTAGTCATCGCCTAGAGGCACAATAAGCCTTTGTGCAGAGCATCAATCTAGAGCTAAATGAGGCAACTAGAGCCCGGTGGGACGCTTAAACCTATCGCTTTATAGAGCCGAGCTATTGTTCGGCGGCTCGTTATTTTCGTGCGCTCTTCACGTGCATCTCTCTGCTGAAGAGAAATGTCAACAAATGGGAACAATGCATCTATTTCATCGAAACGTTTTATGTATTTTCTGTGTATGTCAGTTCAGATGGTTAAAAATAGCACTTTTGTTCTCATACTAACATACCTAAAATGAAAAATCATTCCTGTCTAGCCATGACACTACCTTTCCAAGTAGTCTCACAACTAAAACAGCATGTATCATCATTCCTTAGTGGAAAAAGGGAAAAAAAAACATTGACTAAAACCCACATCATTATATATATATATATATAATGATGTGGGTAATATATATATATATATATATATATATATATATATATATATATATATATATATAAATGTAAAAATAATAAAAAGCAAATAAAAATTACAAAAAAATAAAACAAATACTAAAAAAATTTAAATTAAAATTAGAGTAGAAAAACAAAAAAACTAATGTAAATATTAATACATTTTTATTTACAAATAAATGTTAACTGGAAACATATAATAAAATTTATAATTAATAATTTATTATTATTATTATTATTATTATTATTATTATTATTATTATTAATTTATCATTATTTATTATAATGATTTATTTTAAACAATAATTGTTAATAATAACTATACAGACATATTAAAAAATAAGAATAAATGTGCAAATACAAATAAAATAAATAAAAATAAATTAATAAATTCAATTAATAATAATAAATAATAAAATAAAAGTATTAGATATTATACATTTAAAATAATAAAAAAAACAAATAAAAATGTCAAAAACACAAACAAAATTACTAAAACATTAAAGTTAAAAGAGAAAATTTAAAAAAAATAATCTAAATATTAATAAATACAAAAATAAATGTTATTTTAGTATCATTTTTATGTTATTGTTATTGGGAACATGTTGAATTATATTTTAGTTTTTATATTTTTTGTTCCCACTTTAATTTTAGTTTGTGTGTTTTGGACATTTTTTTTTAAAACATGTCTAAATAGCATTTATTCATTTTTATTTATTAGTTTTAGGTATTTTAATACTTAAAGTAAACAAAAATGTGAAATGCTATATATTTATATAGAAATATAGTAAGTTTATGAATTTCATATTTTATTTCAGTTAATTTTTATTTTATTTCAAGCAATTCTTTTTTTTTTTTTTTTTTACTTATTTCTTTTTATTTTATTTTTATTTATGTTATTTATGTTATTTATTTATTTATTTATTTATTTATTTATTTTACTATTTTTTACTCGGTTAATGATAATAACCAACCAAATCTCAATAATACTAAAACTCTGATTTTTACTGCTCATATTTAAAATTACAGATCTAAACACAAATGATCCTACAACAAGTTGTAGGATTAGTACTACACATTTGACAAATCGCAAATCTCAGTTAGATTAAATATTTTCGCTATTTTCGAGGGTAACAAGAGACAACAAAACAAAAAAATCCAAAGCAGGACCTGAGCCATATCTAAAGACCTTAGGCCAGCAAAAAAAACCAAAGCACCCTAGCAACCGTATAGCAACACACTAAAAAAAAAAAAAAAAAAAAAAAACCCACTCAGCTCACATTCACAACCACACAGCAACACCACAACACCCTAAAACTGTGACAGTGATTTAGTACAGGCAAACATCACTCACTATGAAGCTATTTTGCAAAAGCAATCAAGTTTTATATCAATTCACATGCGCAAACCACCACTGCTCCAGCTGTTTTTGTCGTATAAATCTTATTCAGTGTCGTCATGCTCTTTATGAAGCTTATTAAGAAACCCATGTCTCAAAAAAGCAGCACAGGAAAAGCTCCAAGGTCAATTAGAGGGTGTGTCGCAGGCTTGTTTATGTTATGCATCGTCTTTTTAAATCATTTAAAGTCAAAACAAACCTTCAGCAAATCTCTTATTTAAACACGCACTGAAACCAGATGACGCCGTTCACTTCAATAACATAAACGTACGTAATTACACACGCCACATGGCGTGCTCCACTCCAACCAAACAATGAATGAGATATTCCTGAGCTCTACAGCAGTATATTTGCATTTACAGTGTGAAGTTAAACCCATGGGAGAAGCAGTGAGTCATATTTATAGTTTTATTTTTTAAACCATCCACATTCCAGACAAGCTAAATCCAAGACTCCCAAGAGTCTGAAACTCCTCTGAAAATCTCTGTTATGACTGGTTTGAACTGGCTTAATGAGCTTTAAATGAAAAAGCCAGTGTGGTAAAGTCTCACCACAACTGCTACATTCACAATTCCTTTTCCATCTGTTCATTTACAGCACTGGAAGAACATATAGATCGGCCCATTGGGTGGCCTCCATCCATAGCAACTAGACACAGATTCATTTTCTAAGCAGGGAAGAGCCACTTGCATTGCACGTTTGACACTTCAGCAATGCATATTCACCACCTCCACACCTAGTAAGATCTGGGTAGGCTGTTTCCATGGCAACAGCCAGATGTTGTGCACATCAGGGCCTCCACGCTCTCCAGAAGCCGCGGGTGGAGGCATCTGCTAACGATTTCCCCCCTCGAGGCAGCTTAAAATAGCCGGGGAAGAAAAGTTACGCAGTCGAGGTGAACGCTAGGAGATTATATCTTATGAAAGGAGATGATTAGCTCTCCCATAAATAAAAATCATCATCATTGACTCATCCTCATGTCATTCAGACCTTGTATTATTTTCTTTCTTGCATGAAACACAAAGATGACGTAAGAAAGGATGTCTGATCTGCTCTTTCCCAACTAAAAAAATAAAAATAAAATAAATAAAATAGAATATGTCAAAAATAAATAACTAAATATCAGAATAAAAAAATAAAATACAAAATAAAATATAAAATATTTTAAAGCATGAGTGAAAAATAAATGTTCCATTCTATACAGCAAAAGTGAATGGTAATGTCAATCCTCAAAAATTAATAAATATAAATTAATAAATTAATATTAATAAATAAAAAACAATAATAATTCAAAACACTACCAGTCAAAAGTAATATTTTTAATGTTTTTTTTTTTAAGACGTCTCTGCTGCTCACCAAGCCTGCATTTATTTGATGCATAGAACAGCAAAAAAAATGTACATTTTTGAAATATTTTTACTATTTAAAATAACTGTTTTCTATTTGAATATATTTTAAAATGTGTTTTATTTCTGTAATTTCAAAGCTGACTTTTTAACATCATTACCCCAGTCACATGACCCTTCAGAAATCATTCTAATATTCTGATTTGCTGCTAAAAAAAAATAAAAAATTAAATTAAATTAAATAAATAAATGAAATAAAACATTATTATTATTAGTAGTAGTAGTAGTAGTAGTAGTAGTAGTAGTAGTAGTAGTATTATGCTGAAAACAGCTGAGTAGATTTTTTTTTCAGGTTTCTTTGAAGAATAGAAAGTTCATAAGAACAGATTAAAGTTAAAACATCAATGCTAAATGAAAGTATTAATTTCTATAAATTCTTCACCCAATGTTGCAAAAGCTCCTTATTTCAGATAAATGCTGATCTTTGGATTTTTTTTTATATATCAAAGAAGCCTAAAAAAATTGCACTCAGCTTTTTAAATGTTTATAATAATAATACAATAATAATAATAATAAATGTTTCTTGAGCAGCAAATCAGAATATTAGAATGATTTCTGAAGGATCATGTGACTGGAGTAATGACGCTAAAAATTCAGCTTTGAAATCACAGGAATAAATTACATTTTTAAAATATATTCAAATAGAAAACGTTATTTTAAATGGTAAAAATATTTCAAAATTTTTAACTTTTTTTTTTTAACTTTTTTTTTTGGATCAAATAAATGCAGGCTTGGTGAGCAGACGAGACTTCATCACATTTGGGAAAAAAAAAAACATCATTAAAACATCAACTCACCACACCCTATGAGATAAAAGGTACACAAATAGAATAACTAAACTGTAATCCCATCTGAAAATCCAATAAAGGAGGCTCTGTAATTCAAACATATTTTTAGACTGTATCATTTTAAGTAACAAATACAACCAGCCAGACGTTACTCTCCAACTAAAGCAGATTTATGCTTTCTTGTTCCTTTCAGAGAGTTTTTTATTATTATATTTTTTTCCTAAATGGAAAAACTGACTCCTCAACCACAGATCCTCGACAATTCCATTTAAAGAGTTTCTGGTGAAAGGAACTGAAATGATGTCAATGCAGTTTCTAAATACAATAAGGCGAAAGTTACAGAGGATACAGTTGAACAGAACAGAGAAGTGTATTCCATCATTCACAATCACAGCATGTGAAACCTACTAGCAGGTCCAAAAGTTAAAACAGCTAAACTGAGCTAAACTATGCTAGACAACATGTCATTCTTGGATAAGTTTTCAACTATTTTTTATAATAGAAAAATGACTCCTACCACAATTGCAGATGGTGGTCACAGCCATTAAACCTATTTCTGGTAAAATGATGAATTTAATGGATGCAGTTTTTCTGGGAAAGTGACTAACTGTATTTGCATGAAAGTTGCACAAACATTTACTCATCTGTCATAAACTTACCGACAGATGAAATAAATAAAATCTATATGGATGTGTTACTTAATTTGAATTATAACGTTTATATTATACTTACAGTCGACGCAGAAATGAGAATACAATAATAAACTACTAAATAAATTATAGCTATTTAACGTTAACTTAAAATTTAACCGTTAAGCTTACCTTCATGTCCGGAACCATCTGTCTTACTTTAAAGGTGGTTTTGGACCCTGTCAACATGATTCAACCTAAACCAGCTCCGGATTAACAGGATAAATGGTGTATTTGAAAGAGGTTTGACGGTTTGATCCTGTCCATGTTAACGTTACTGAAATCGGATGGTCCGCGTCCTGTTCGCAACACTAAAGCGCTTTTGGACATTTCTCCATCCGTACTACGTTGATATACTCAACTAAACGCGAAATCATCTCTAACGGAAATCTATTTTAACAAAAAGGACGCGTTTTTTTCCCACCGAATCTGTTTACAGCCCCTTCGCCATAGTGAAATGACACGGGTGTTACTGAGTAACAAAAACCAGGAGCGAGTCTCTTAAAGGGGCAGTACCGCCAAAACTGGATACGCGCCTCAGTGCGCTGCTTCCATCTGTCTCAAAACCTAGTGAGCGGTAGCATTTTTGGACATCAGTGGCCATGTTCGAAATACCACGCTAGCGGACTACTCTTACTATTTATAGTGAATATAGTATGCATAGGCTACTATTAATAGCTTTCACATTTTCTGTATGACTAACCCACCAGGTCTGACCTTTCATTTACAAATGTGATAATAGGTTATTCCAAGGGGTTAAGGTCTGGCTAGTTAGCCCCTTTAGCTCCTGCTGGTAGACTTGTTGGTAGAGTCTCTTTTCCTAGTGAGAACCATTTTAAAATTTTATATATATATACTAGTGGCCTAAGACTTTTGCACAGTACTATATATATATATATATATATATATATATATATATATATATATATATACACAGGGGTTGGACAATGAAACTGAAACACTGATGTTGTATGAAATGATGTTGTATTAGCTGCAAAAGGAGGCCCAATATCATACTAATTGTGATCTAAAACCAGGTGTTTCAGTTTCATTGTCCAACCCCTGTATATAGTACTGTGCAAAAGTCTTAGGCCAAATTTTATTATATATATTATATATATAAATACTAGTGGCTTTTGCACAGTACTATATATACAGTACTATATATACACTATATATACTACTTAAAACCATTTTTTTGTTGGTGAAAATACTAGTGGCCTAAGACTTTTGCACAGTACTGTAATATATATATATATTTTCTTTTGATTGTATTTATTTATTTATTTTATTATTATTTTTAATTATTATTTTATTATTATTATTATTTTTACTTATATTTTAAATTGCAATAATATTAAACAAAACTACCGTTATTTCTGTATTTTTGTACCAAATAAATATAGCTTTAATGAGCATCAGACTTCTTTTAAAAACATTTTTATAAAATGTATATTATTATTATTATTATTAAGCAATAGTATAAAGACACCTATAAAATATTTTTAATTTATATTTATATATTTATCAAGCAGTAGGTTTCATTAGTTTTGTGTCTGTGTGTTTGTTTGCATATAAATAAATAAATACAATTATTTATTAATATTTTTAAGTATACTAAAATAGAAAACCATTATTTTAAATTGCAATTATATTAAACTAAATTACTGCTATTTCTGAATTATTTATTAATATTTTTAAGTATATTAACATAAAAAAAATAAACATTATTTTAAATTGCAATTATATCAAACAAAAATACTGCCTTTTTTTTTTACCAAGTAAATGTAGCTTTGATGATTTATTGTTATTTTTTCTTCTTCTTCTTCTTCTTCTTCTTCTTCTTATTATTATTATTATTAAGCAGTACTATAAAGGCACCTATAAATAATTTTTTAATTGCTATTTATACATTTATCAAGCAGATACATTCTGTAACTATTATTATTACTATTATTATGCAATGGTATAAAGGCACCTATAAAATAATTTTTAAATTGCTATTTATATATTAATCAAGCAGATACATTTCTCCAAAGCTGTAGCAATAGTATAAAGGCACCAATAAATAATTTTAAAATTGCTATTTATATATTTATCAAGCAGATATATTGCATAACATTTATTATTATTATTATTATTATTATTATTATTATTATTATTAGTAGTAAGCAATGGTATAAAGCACCTATAAAATATATATTTTTAATTGCTATTTATATATTTATCAAGCAGATACATTTCTCCAAAGCAATACTGAGGAATACAATGTAATTCATCTTAAGAAGTCAATAACATTAACAAGTTAAATGCTTAAAAAAAGATACTAGAGGTACTAGAAAATAGAGTAGTATATGGAATAAACTGTATATTCTATCATTCATATAAGCACACTATTTAATAAATACTCAATTCAGCACTAATGTTAGCTGGTTTAACTTTAGATCTTTAAACTCAAAGGTCTAAAGTTAAACCTGCTAACAACAGATCAGTTTGAAATGACACTAAGTAATTCTTAGAAAGGTGTTGCATGCTAAAAATAAATCTTCTGACAATCCTTTTAAATGAACATTAGGTAGTTAAATCTCATTTCCACTCTGTGCATTATCAGTGCATCTAAATGCAGAAAATACCAGTCAGTATTCATATAGTTGTTTACAAACAACTCTCTTCTGCTCAAACATATTGCACTTCACAGATGAGCAAACACACTTGACATTCACATCATTTTTGACACCCTAGTTACCTTCTCACTGCAGTATCAAAGCACCATTTCACAGCAACGTCCAAACAGAAGAGAGACCAAGACAGGCGTTTTTAGATTATGATGTACATCCAGCATCAGCGCTAGGGCGGATATGAGCATGATGCAGTGTGCACTGTGTGGAAAAGGCTTCCACTTGAAATGGATACCTGCAAAGCAAAAACAAATGAAAACTGATCCCAAAGATATCAGTGTTGCTATTACTAATTCATTAGACTCTCACTTTGAATTTATTGGAGCAAAAGAACGAGCAATAGCCCACAAAAATGCCTCATAAATAATACAAACATCTGGAGCTCTAATCTGGCAATTTCTCACGTTGTATGAAGTGAAAGCAAATTAAGCTTTCAGCAATCTAATATAAACATGCATTAAGGAGAGCAAACTTTATTTATGCGTTACCCTGTTAACAATGTCCTGACACAAGGCAAAGATCACATGCTGTGGTAAATTGCAGTCTTAAATAGCAGACAGTGCTTGCTGGATATTAAAATTAAATGACTTTACCTTGGAGTAACTTCAAGGACTTCAACTGGAAGGACAGACATCAGCTGTTTTTAAGCTGAAAAAATACAAGTTGCACGCTTGCTTACGACTATAGTTTTTGTTCATGTTAATTTAGAAAATTATTTTTTTGCAAAATAAGACATTGTGGAAAGAATAGCTCATCAAAAATTTACTAAAATGTGCTCACTCTCAGGCCGTCCAAGACGTACCCAATCAGTCAAAAGTTTTTGATTTGTAATGTTTGTTTTTTTTTTTTTTTAAGAAGTCTCTTGTGCTCAAAGTACAGCAAAAACAGTAAAATTTTGAAATATTTTTTACTATTTAAAATTAATTTTCTATTTGAATATATAATAAAATGTAATTTATTCCTGTGATTTCAAAACTGAATTTTTAGCATCATTACACCAGTCACATGATCCTTCAGAAATTAATTTAATATTCTGATTTGCTGCTCAGAAAAACATTTATTATTATTATGTTGAAAAGAGATGAGTATAATTTTTTCAGGTTTCTTTAAGCATTTATCTGAAATAGGAATCTTTTGTAACAAATGTCTTTATCATCACTTTTGATCAGTTTAAAGCATCTTTGCTAATTATAAGTATTAATTTCTATCATTTCTTTCCCAAACACAAAACCAAAAAAATACTGATTCCAAGCTTTTGAATGGTATAGTGTACAATGTTACAAAGGCATTTTATTTCAGATAAATGCTGATCTTTGGAATTTTCTATTCATCAAAAAAAAAAAATGTACAACTGTTTTTAAAACAATATTTATAAAATTTTAAGCATCTTGCTTAATAAAAGTATTAATTTAAATAAATAAATAAATAAATAAAGTAAATAAGTAAATACTGACTCCAAGCTTTTGAATGGTTTAGTGTAAAAAGCTTTTTATTTCAGATAAATGCTGATCTTTGGATCTTTCTATTCAAAAAATCCTGAAAAAAAAAGTACTCAACCATTTTAAATATTGATAATAATAATAATAATAATAATAATAATGTTTCTTGAACAGCAAATTAGCATATTAGAATGATTTCTGAAGGACTACAGTAATGATGCTGAAAATCTAGCTTTGATCACAGAAGTAAATTTACTTTTTTAATACATTTAAATAGCGGTTATTTTAAACTAAAAATATTTCACATTATTACTGCTTTTGCTGTATTTTGGATGAAAGAAATGCAGGCTTGATAAGCAGAAAAGCATTCTTTAAAAAAAAAAAAAAAAATACATTAAAAATCTTACTGTTCCAAAACTTTTGACTGATACTGTAGATGAGTTTGTTTCTTCATCATTCTTACGAACACAGCTTTTCACATCACAAGACGTTAACTAATGGACTGGAATGGTGTGGATTACTTGTGGATTGTGATGTTTTTACAAGCTGTTTGGACTTTCATTCTGACGGCACCCATTCACTACAGAGGATCCACTGGTGAGCAAGTGAGTAATGCTAAATTTCTCAAATCTGTTCTGATGAAGAAACAAACTCGTCTTTATCTTGGATGGCTTGAGGGTGAGTAAATTTTCTATTTCGTTAATAAAAATGGTAAAGTTCACAGGTTTTCCATGACCATTGGAATCTTATATATGCAGCTGAAATACTAGATGTTTGTTATACCTCAATAGTTAAACAGAGAATGAGGGTGCAAAATAAAACCAATGCAAACAACTGTTTAAATACAATGAGAATTTTATTAAAACGGTGCAAAAAGAAAAGAAAAATAAAATAAACCTAACATAAAAATCAAGATGTTCTTTCCACCTAGATTGCACTGTCACACAGCCTGGGGTCACCTCTCAAACAAGGAGAAAGGTAAAACGGCTGAAAACAAACACAAATCGCCCAATTAGCCAGAAGTAATGCACAAATATGATTAGATTCAATTGCATCTGCCAGTTCTGTACATGCAACAGTTTCAGTCTCATGCAAATTGGAGAATGCTGATGACTGTAGCTCTGTCACATCCATGAAAACATACCATATAAAAATAGTAAGCTACATCATAAAACAAAGCCCACTGTATTAAATAAGAGAATTTAGTGTGTGAAAACTGATGGCGGTGGACGCCACCGCCATCTTTAAAAAACGTACTCAAAATCTGATTACGTATCATAACTCGCTTTAAAATAGAATCAAAATTAGGAATCTTCAAGAGGCCCGTCTGTTTGACAACTATAGCCACGTAAGAAAGAACATCCTAGTTTCAGAACTAAACATTCCAAACGTTTTGAAAAATCTTACTACAAATATATATTTTCAAATCATACCTTGTCACTGATGGAGAAATTAGTTTGTTCACAAGAAACGCTCGGATTTAAGAGGATTTATCTCTTGTCAGCCAGCGCCGTACGCTCCTGAATACTGACTCCACCACCATCTCAGCTGACTTCAACCCTGGGTCCTACAGCATACATTCGTATCTTTAAAAAACACTGTAAAACTGCGTTTGATTTACAAAAATAACTTGAACGTATTTATACAACGTTTTTATTTCTTAATACAAAAATGTTTGCACTCTTATTGAAGTCCAACGCTCAGGGTGGCTGAATGAGCTTTCCATTCATTAAATAACTGGATCCGTTAAACGCAAGCGACGACAGAGAATAGCTGTCAGTTCACTGACAATTTCCTCTTGTTTGTGCCTCGAAGCTGCAACAGGTTTGCAAAAGCACAATTTACCAGACAAGCTCACACGCTGAATTCCTTTTTGCGACTCCGCAGAATGGAAATCTGGGTAAATGGAGTTAATTGCTTGCAATTTATATTCAAATGTGCTTGATTGAGACTTTCCGATTCCAAAAGCAGCAGCAGCATACTCTTCGTCCCTTATTTACACTATGAAAATGTCAGCCATGGGTCTCAAAAGCTTGATTCAGACATAAAGGTGATAGCAAAAAAAAAAAAACCATAAACAAGTGTGCCATCTATTGGTTATAAGAGTGAATAACATGTCTTTGGGTGAACGCTTCAGGTTCTTATTCTGCTGCGAAACTTCACTCTGTCAGAGATAATAGACAATTTAGAGTGTCAAAACGTAAATGAATCTGAGAACTTACAGCTTTAAATGCATGGGAGATACCAGATGAGGTATGTTAAAAATTTGTTAGGATACTAACCTAGCCTATATTTAATTGTGCAAATCAGTAATGCAAATGTGGGAACATTGTGGCCTTGAGCTGACACAGTTATACAAATATTTGCATACGAGTGATTACATCTGTATTGAGCGTTTGAGAAGCGGAAGGGTGTTCGCTTGCGACAACAACAGTCTCTACATCTACCACCGACGCAGCACACTAACACTTACCCACATCAAATGAACATGATCACAGCAGCAACATCCTCTTACAGTACTATATAGCCCATTTCACATGAGCAATGAGAGGGTAAAGGGATAGTTCAGTCTGAAATGAAGCATGTGTCATTATTTGCTCACCTTCATGTCATTCTGAACAAGTATGACTGACTTTCTGCTGTCAAACACAAAAAGAGATGTTTAACAGAATGTCCAGACTGCTCTTTTCCATACAATTGACATGCGCTCCGCTGTGCAAAGTCAAAGCGCTGTAACTATTTTAATGGAGCAAAATTAGTAACGTGTAAATGACATGTAACAGACTGGTTTGACTCATCCAGACTCAGATTTAGAGAAAACTGAGTGCGCGCGCTATGTTTTGCCCTCCGAAACCTCATTCGCACATCCACATTGGCTTGATGTGCTCAGTTCGTGCTGTTTGTCATCACTGGTGTCAAATTTGTCAGTAGGCAAGATGGAGTGGAAGACTTCCTGTGAATAATGACTTGAAATATAATGCACGAGTTGAAGTCAAAAGTCTATACACACCTTGCAGAATCTGCAAAATGTTAATTATTTTACCAAAATAAGAGGTATCATACAAAATGCATGCTATTTTTTATTTATTACTGACCTGAATAAGATATTTCACATAAATGATGTTTATTAGAGAAAATAATAATTGAATTTATAAAAAATGACCCTGTTCAAAAGTTTACATACACTTGATTCTTAATACTGTGTTATTACCTGAATAATCCACAGCTGTGATAGTTGTTCATGAGTCCCTTGTTTGTCCTGAACAGTTCAACTGCCCGCTGTTCTTCAGAAAAATCCTTCAGGTCCCACAAATTCTTTGGTTTTCCATATATGTATTTGAACCCTTTCCAACAATGACTGTATGATTTTGAGATCCATCTTTTCACACAGAGAACTGAGGGATGCAACTAATGCAACTATTACAGAAGGTTCAAACACTCACTGATGCTTCAGAAGGAAATGCATTGCATTAAGATAATTTGAAGATCAGGGTAAACTAAACTTATTTTGTCTTCTGGGAAACATGAAAGTATCTTTTGCAGCTTCTTTATTTAGGCAAAATAAGAAAACTGTACACAAATTCATTCCATTCAAAATGTTTTACCCCCCAGCTCTTAATGCATTGTTTTTCCTTTTGATGCATCAGTGAGCATTTGAACCTTCTGTAGTAGTTGCATATGAGTCCCTCAGTTGTCCTCAGTATGAAAGGATGAATCTCAAAATCATACAATCATTGTTGGAAAAGATTCAAATACACAAAAAAAAAAATCAAAGAATCTGTGGGGCCTAAAAGGCTTTTCTGAAGAACAGCAGGTAGTTTAACTATTCAGGACAAACAAGGGACTCATGAACAACTATCACTAAACAAAGAAATACAGCTGAGGATCATTCAGGTAACAACTTCGTATTAAGAATCAAGCATATGTAAACTTTTGAACAGGGTCATTTTTATGAATTCTCTCGTGGACTACATGTAAACATCTTTTATGCGAAATATCTTATTCAGGTCAGTACTAACTAAAAAAAATAACATGCATTTTGTATGATCCCTTTTATGAACAAAAAATGAACATTTTGCAGATTCTACAAGATGCATGTTAACTTTTGGCTTCAGCTGCATATGGTCCACATTTTCTTTCATTGTATGGAAAAGAACAACCTGCTTTTGTATTTGCCAGTCATACAGGTTTGGAACGGCATGCAAGGCTGAACCAACAACAGTTTTCATTTCTGGCCGACTTACACAACTAGCTGGCTTGATTGGAGGCTGTTAACAGTGTAAGTGGACTTTGAAAAGGTAAAATCTCTATGCACGGTACATTGTGTAATTGAGATACCGAGAGATCTGCTAGCATCCCTCTACGTCCACAAACATCGGCAACACTATAATCAGCACTGCGAACCCAAAAATCAAACAAAAGTAGAAATTCAGTTCAACAATCCCCCTGAACTAAGACTGAAAAGGCAACTAGGAAACAAGTGAGCTTTCGCACAACAGTGGCACCTACAGCCGAACCCTGACCTCCGCAGTCCACGCGAGTGGACCTGCAAGCTCTGCCTCCGGAGCGGAGCAAAACGCCAGACTAGAAGCACAGCAACATAACAGTCTATTCATTGTCACATCTGAAGCCCACACGCCACAACCTCAGGACATTAGAAAAGTGCTTGATTTGGTGCAGAGACTGTTTTGGGGGGGCGATCGATCAACAACATTTGGGGCGGTAACATTTGAAGGGGTCAGAAATCGTTTTTTGACATCAGCCCCCTTTGACCTGCGAGTACCTAGAACTCTTTTATTAACATAACACTTCTGCATGATGTACCATTTCTGATTTCAAAATCTGATTCCTTCCTTTTTTGCGCTAATTTTAAAGGTTTTGCACTTTTAAATGTTCTAGAAACACTTAGAGCGTAAACGACTGATTTTTAAAAATGGACATGTGAAGACCCAAAGCGAAACCTTTAGCTATCAAGGTTCAGCTTAGAAGCAAGAAAGCACCATTTCAGCTAATTTAAGCCAGTTGGGTATGGCTTCAAAAGGGGTGCAAGTTAAAGTATTGTAGCGTGGGACAATGCAGATAACACTCACTTGAAGTTAACAGTGTGTTTTTGACTTGCACTCGCAATATGGCATTGACTAGAGCGGAAATCCTACATGAAATGTCTATTATGTAGTATACAAACGCAGCTGATATAAATACGCATTTTCTGGTTGTGCTTAACGTGTATTTTGGGGTATGCAGCGTGTTTGTGTGATGCAATGTAGCACATTGTGCTCCAATGTCTATTGCCTGTGCTCTACATTCTCGTCACTAGGAGGTGACAAGGAGACAGGAAAGAGGATGACCACGTCAAGCGAATGTGGGCGGAGCTTAAAGCTCCTGCCTATGAGCCACAGCAAATGTAACACAACAGCAGTCCTATTCCCACAACGGTCATTTATTGTGGACGCCGAGTCTCTTTCTGGTTCAGAAAGGCCGAACGTATGTTTTAAAGCAAGATCCACGCAAACAGGATATGGTGTGGCTCACACAGCGGGCTCCAGAGAGTCCTATAGGAGAGAAACCGGACAGAGCTTGTCCATTCAAAACCTGTGTATGGTCGGCTCCGTTTCCCGTCTCTTCAGCTCCTCTCGGTAGCAGTACGAGCAGTAATTGCCCGTTTCGGGGTGGCCGTAGTAATTGCAAGTAGGTGTTCGGCATCTGCTGGACTGCAGGGTGGCAAGGCCACCCGCACTGCCTAAAGAGTAATGCCTCACTGGCATTGGCCCGTTGCGGCTGTCCAAGGTGAAACGTGAGTCCCGCAAGCCATTCGTGTAGCTTCCAGCAGGTTCGGTTGGGTAATCAATTGGGTCATGCTCTAGGGGAAAAGATGTCAGGCAGGGGCTGATGATACGGGATGGGCTGCCCAAGCTGGTGGAGGGTGGGTGGTACTGGGTATGGGGCGGGCCCTGTGCTAGAGGGCAGTGTCGGGGTAAAGTAGCATAGGATGGTAGGCCTGGGTAAGACGACGGCGAACCTCCTGCCAGCTGCCGCCGTGTATCCAAATAACCATGCATATGGATATGCTGCGCGAGTGGCGTAGGAGAATGATCAATGAAGGTAGGCCTGGGGATCGGGACCACACCGGAGTACATCACCGGGGTGAAAGACGACGACTTCAAAGCGTTAAAGGTAGGAGGTGAGTTATCACCAACTTCCTCTTTGCTTTCAAAACTTCTGTAGCTCAACTCGGGCCCGTCCTTTTTTAATTGGGACCCCGCAGTCGTTACAAGACCACCTGCTGCTTTCCGTTCAGCTTCCCTTCTCTGTTCCTGTTCGGCGCGGAAGCGCTCCTCAGCGTCGACCAGGTATCGTTGGATCATTTCTTCCTGAAACGGTTGCCGGTTGCTTGTAGTGAGCTGCGCGGCAAAGATGTACTTCCTTTCGCCTTGCATAGCGGATCGAAGAATGCTAAGACTCACTTTCACATCCGAGCTGTACTTAAAAGGATCACATTCTGAAGTGTACCCTCCATTTTGTCGCTCGCTGGTTGAGGAGGGTGAGCCTTTCCCAGAGTCCTCAGAGCCGGTTTGAATGGAGGGAGAGCTGTCCTTACTGCCCTTACGACCTCTCAGAGAGCCTTTCTTCTTTTCTTGACCCTCCAGTTTGGATCCACTTCCACTTGTATTCTTCCCTGTCATCAGGCCTCCCACATTCTTTTTCAGCTTACTGCCCAGGCTCTTGCCAAAGCTGCCCAGCTTGTTGGCAACTGTGTCTGCACGTTTCTTGTCTTTGTCCTTTTCTTTCTCTTTCTTCCCCTTTTCCTTTCCAATTGTGCCGGTTGTCCCTGCTGAACTGTTACTGGATGAGCTAGAGGAGCTGGACGATCCACCACTCGTTTTGCCGGTTGTCCCACTGGTTCCAGTAGTGCTGCTGTCTCCATTGCCATTGGAACTGCTGCTGACGGACTCCTTGTCGGACTCTCCGGAGTCTGGTGGGGTGCGGGCGTCCTCTCCTGCAGATGCCGTAGGTGACTCCGGCTGGGCCAGCGGGGCCTGCTGTGGATGTAAAAAACAAAACCTGAATGCCAAGCTCAAAGGTAATTCTTCAATTCCAGAAAATTTTGCCCCCTAAAATGTCTTAAATTAAAAATGAATAAATAGAAAAGTAAATATAGTTTTTAAAAATATAAAAACTTAACTATTTCCTTATTTTTAAGTTAAGAAGAGTAAAATTTTAGACCCATGTCCAAATAACTTTTTTTAAATGTAGATACACTAACAGTCAAAAGTTTTTGAACGGTAAGATTTTTAAAGATTTTTTTTTTTTCTAAATAAGTCTCTTCTGCTCACCAAGCCTGCATTTATTTGATCCAAAGTACAGCAAGAACAGTACAATTTTGAAATATTTTTACTATTTAAAATAACTGTTTTCAATTTGAATCATTCTAACATTCAGATTTTCTGCTCAAAAAACACTTATTAATTATTATTATTATTATTATTATTACTATTATTATTACTATTATTATTATTATTATGTTGAGTAACTAAGTAGAATTTTTTTTCACGATTCTGAAAAAAATCTTTTGCAAGATTATGAATGTTTTTATTTTCAGTTTTGATCAATTTAAAGCATCTTCCTTTTTAATTAAAGTATTAATTAAAAAATAAAAAAATAAATAAATAAATAAATAAATAAATACTGACTCCAAGCTTTTGAATGGTATAGTGTAAAAGATAAAAAGCTTTTTATTTCAGATAAATGCTGATCTTTGGATCTTTCTTTTAAAAAAATCCTGAGAAAAAAAAAAAAAAAAAAAAAAAAAAAAAAAAGAGTACTCGACCGTTTTAAATATTGATAATAATAATAATAATAATAATAATAATAATAATAAATGTTTCTTGAACAGCAAATCAGCAAATTAGAATGATTTCTGAAGGATCATGTGACACTGAAGACTGGAGTAATGATGCTGAAAATTTAGCTTTGATCACAGGAATAAATTACATTTTAAAATATATTCAGATAGAAAACAGTTATTTTAAAGTGTAAAAATATTTCAGAATTTTACTGTTTTTGCTACACTTCTATCAAATAAATGCAGGCTTGGTGAGCAGAAGAGACTTTAAAAAGCATTACTAGTTAAAAGTTTTTACACAGTAAGACGTTGTGTATAATATTAAAAAACTAAACAAAAGCATTATATTTAAATTATAATGAAGTATATATTAAACATATAAACTATATAATACATTTACAAAAACATCAGGAAAAAAAAAAAAAAAAAAAAAAAAATCAAATCCTTTTCAAATAAATTGGTATGAAGTAACCAGGAAACATTATGCCAGTTTGGCAGTTTAATCAGAATCATAACTTATTTTAAGACTTTTACAGTGTAGCTTTAAAACATATTTATACCACCCTAGAGACATAAACCTTTTTAGTGTTACAAATAAAAATGCTTTGGGTGTACTTTTTTGTTGTCAGAGCCAACTTACCAAAGGTTTCTGGCTGATAGTGTACACTAAACTAGTTCAATTATTCTTAGTATGTCAAACAAAGCACAAAGCTCACCTGCACCTCACAGGGTAGAGGAAGCCAGGTGACAGTCATGTAGCAATGCAGCAGATGGAGCTTGGCCTCCAGAGATAAGGTTACACTAAAACCAAACAAGAGGCATGTCAGAGCGCTGATATTCACTTATAAGTGGCACTTAAAAATGCCTTCAACAAAAACAAACATGTAAAAGAGAAATAATAATGAGCAAGAAGAGAAATAATAATGAGCAAGTTTCATGAACAACAAAGACAGAGATATTTATCTAGATAAGTGAACTATTTTAAAACAAGATATCATATAGTGACAAATGTGAAAGCTGTGAAACCCTGAGCTATTTGAGAGCTTCTCTGTGTTCCATTCATAGCAAGCATTTAGTGATAATCTGCATTAAAGAATGAGAGTTGCTAATCTTGAGTGTTGGCCAACAGCGCACAGTCCCAGCAGGCTCCACAGGACTAATGCCGTCATTATGGTCAGACATTACTAAACTCTGCTGTAAAGTCAGAGCTGAGTAATTTTGCATGACATAGTCAAAATAACCTGAATACTTTGAAAACATTTTTCTGAGCAAATCTGGTAAATGCACAACATGCAGCAATTGCAGGAATGTTCCAGGCTTAAAACAAGTGAAAATCTACAGATGGCATGTGTGAAATGCGGTTGATTACCACAAGAAATAATTTTGACTCATCCCTTAGATTGTATAAACACACATAAATAGCATGGAGAAATTACTCGTATAATTTTAACAAAAAGATGAGCCATGCATTTCCGTTTTAAAACTGTCTCGGATGTCTTGCTTCAGACTTAACATGCAAGGTTATTACTGTAAACTATTTATGCTTGTTAATCTTGTGAGTCTCAATTACTGTCTGTGGTAACTGACAGCATCTCCAAAATGTTGTCTATTGAGCTTAACTAAAGTTGAAGTTAAAAGTTTTTGTACACCTTGCAGAATCTGCAAAATGTTAATTATTTTACCAAAATAAGAGGGATCATACAAAATACATGTTATTTTTTCTTTAGTACTGACCTGAATAAAATAATTCACATTAAAGAGAATTACATATAGCCCAAAAAAAAAAAATAATAGATGAATTTATTAAAAAAAAAAAAGATTCATATGCTGTGTTTTTATTTTTATTTAGTGATAGTTGTTCATGAGTCCCTTGTTTGTCCTAAACCATTAAACTGCCACTGTGCTTCTTTCAGGTCCCACAAATTCTTTGGTTTTTCAACATATTTGTGTATTAAAAACCTTTCCAACAATGACTGTATGATTTTGAGATCTCTTTACACTGAGGACAACTGAGGGACTCGTATGCAACTATTACAAAAGGTTCAAATGCTCACAGAAGGAAACAATGCATTAAGTGTAGGGGTGAAAACTTTTGGAATTTGAAGATCAGGGTGAATTAATTCTTCAAGGTATATGTAAACTTTTGACTTATGTAAACTCGTACAGAGGATTGCACAATTGACAGTGGAGCAAAGAACATGATGAGCGCCTCAAAAAGCTGGGACATGTTGATGTTTATATAAAAGACACAAAAATCTCTTAAAATCACACTGAATTAAATGTAACAAAGCAAATTTGTTTTAAACCTAGAACATTCCTTAAACAGTGCAATGTGCGTAGTGAAATTCTACCTTGCTAGCATCACATTATCATTGTCATCCTTGCCCCATTCCCAGTCTTCTCCAGGATCCACAGCAAAGTGCAAAGGCAGCATCTTATGATCCGAGTCCGTCAGAGGGATCACCACTGTGAAGGTTTTTCCCAAACAAAAGGTAACAATTGGTCAGTACCATTCTGAATTTCACTACTTCCCTAGTTACTTATAATTTAGCTTATTTACAAACACAATACAGTATTCAAATGAACTCCAAGACTACAGTCCCAAAGGCCTTTGAAGAAATAAGATGGATTAGAGTGGATAAAGACTTTCTGGAAACGATAAATTATTGCAGATTTTGTTCTGTCTTGCCTTGAAAACTGGTTTATCAGGCAAGAACAGCACACTGCATGAACTATAAAAAACAGATTTGCTACATGTAAACCACTCCTCACCTTGTTCTTTGGAACTGTCTTTCTGCTCCATTGAGACTAGGGCAGAGAAATGGGCCTGGTCATATGCCAGAACGAGAGGGGAGCGGTGGCACTTGTTGGCTGGTACTTCCAGGGGCAGGTAAATCCCTCCAAATGGGATTGGTGCAAAAGCTAAACAACAAACAAAAGTGATAAGCTTTGCTCATAACATGGGAGGATAAATGGAAATGCATTATTTAACAGGGACACTTTTGTGTCTTTGCATTCTTCCACTATAGTCACAGTCATGCTAATGTGCTCATGGTTACATTATAACCACAAAGATTACGACAGAGCTATTTCTGCAACTTATAAGGTAAGTTATAGATAAGAAAGGCAGTTTTGAGTTGTGAATGTTAAAATATCTCAAAATGCATCAAACTCCCCTCATTTAAGAAAGAGAATAAATATTCTGTCCTTATTTACCTTCTCCCCCAGAGTCCCGCAGCATGGTGTCAGCCACCACCACTATCGGCCTGCGAAGTACGTGAGCAAGAACAAACACATGAAACTCCTCCAGGCTCTCATACACCGGCTCCTCCTGTGACTCGGCACTGCAGGACACAAAACACACTCACAGCATGAGCAAAACACTCCAGAAAACCTCTGTTTACAGCTTTTAGAAAAACAATCAGATGCAATCAACACACCCATTGCTGCCGTTGGTGCTGTAGTGTATCCTGGGTTCACTAGATGCCAGTTTTAACAACTCGTTCCACTCTTTCTGCCACTCTTCCTCTGTGTAAACCAGTCCCGACTGTGTACAAATTTCATTAGGTTAAAACCAAGGCAAAATTTGTGCAGATTTTTTTTTATTTATCAAATTACACTATTGTTTGAAAATTTGGGGTTGGTAACATTCTTTTATATACATTTTTGAAAGTTCCATTTATATGATCAAAAAAAAAAAAAAGTTGCATTTATTTGATCAAAAATATTTTTTATTATTACCAATGTTGATAACAGTCACGCTGCTTAATATTTTTTGTGGAAACTGAATTTTTCAGAATTCTCTGATGAACAGAAAGTTCAAAAGTTTATTTAAAATCTAAATTGTTTAGACAATTATAAATGCCTTTGCTGTCATTTTTTCAAAGTATATTTCTTAAAAAAAAAAAAAAAAAAAAAACACTTTTGAAACACTTTAAAGCATTTAAGTATAATGCATTATAAAGGTATTCATAATTTAAATTCTAGTGCATTATATCCTTTATATCTTTTAAAAAAATAAATAAACTAAAAATTCTATTTCTTTCACTTTCACAAGCTCTTATTTTCTCTTAATATCTTCCTGTCCTACTTTTTACTGTTTTGAACGATGACTGAAAATTGTATAACCAAATAAATAAACTAACAATTCTATTTCTTTCACTTTCACATGCTCTTATTTTCCCTTAAAATCTTCCTGTCCTACTTTTTATTGTTTTTATTGTTTTATTGACTGAAAATTGTATAACCAAAGTTAAAATGCATTATACTATTTGAAGACTTGTTTGTCATGTGCTTTAATGCAGTAGACTTTCTACGGGTGTAACAATGAACAGACAAGTAATATAATATAATAATTATAACTGTGGTTACAATTATTCATGCGATCATACAATGCATCATAATGCTCATTATAAGGCATAATTAATTCATTAAAACTACTTTTATAATGCATTATATATAAAGGCCTCAAGTAAAGTGCTACCAGCCTTTATCTGTCTTTATCTTTATCTGTTATCTGTTGCCATCTGTTTGTACAAAATGAACCAACAGATAAAGTACTCTAACCTCTTTGTTCTGCATGGTTTGTTGCCATCTCCACCTTCGCTTTAAAGCCTCCCTCTCCTGCCCATGATCCATCAGTGCATAGAGAGACTTCCGCAGCATCAGGTCTCGATCATGAAAGCCCCACATACCTGCATAGTAATGTTTAATGTTTTAAACATAGTTAATGAATTAAAATCTTAAGTTTATACCTGGCAGAGGTTTCTAGACAAGTATCCAGTCCATTTACTGTAGCTTTGGACATAATGGTTATATAGTTACACTACAGATGTGACCCTGGACCACAAAATCAGTCGTAAGTAGCACGGGTAAATTTGTAGCTATAGCCAATACATTGCATTGGTTTAAAATGGTGTTTTTTGTTTTTTTTTTTTGCCAAAAATCATTAGGATATTAAGTAAAGATCATTGTAAATTTCTTTATGTAAATATATCAAAACTTAATTTTTAAGTAGTAATATGCATTGCTAAGAACTTCATTTGGACAACTTCAAAGGCAATTTTTCTCAAAATTTAGATTTTTTTGCACCCTCAGTTCCCAGATTTTCAAATAGTTGTATCTCAGCCAGATATTGTCCTTATTTATTCAGCTTTTAGATGATGTATAAATCTCAATTTAAAAAAAAATGTACCCTTATGACTGGTTTTGTGGTCCAGGGTCACAAATGAAATACGGTAAAAAAAAGCTCCTATATACCCTATTTTCAATAACACATTAATTCACAGGAAAAATAAATGTTTTTTAGCCTATAAACTTCAAGTTGCTAAACTGGAATGAATATGTATAAAAACTCAGAAGTTCCATGCTTATTGCTTGCTAACAAAAAAGCAGCTTGAACACTTACCCAGTGAGGCAGCGTGTAACAGACAGTTCCCATCACCACTTGTAGCCAGCGGTAATAAACTCTGACAGCCAGTTCCCAAACGAGTCCACCAGTTCAATCGTCCTGTTGAAGAAAAGAAAAAAAAAAAAAAAAAGGTATGACAATTATGTCTCTTTGTGCTTACAGACATTAAGATACTTCTTTCTATGGCTGCATCAAAAAAAAAAACAAAAAAAAAAAAAAAAAGTCAAATTATTATATAGACCATCCCATGAGGCCACAGAAGAGGAAAACACAGACAGAATCGCGGAATCCAGTCATAAAAACGGAATTTATTGTATAACACGGAATGTCGCGAAATTTGTCAAAGTCTGGATGAATTAATCAAAAGTAGGTAATTACAATTAAATCAAACTGTGATATGCCTTTATCTGATACCCAGAAAAATGTACATATTGTAAAAAAAAAAAAAAAAAAAAAAAACTTTAATAAATTAAGTTGTTTTTATGTATTCAAATAAATAGATATGCTTAAAATTTGGTACCAATAAAACAG
Source organism: Cirrhinus mrigala (assembly GCA_036247105.1). Classification (NCBI taxonomy): domain Eukaryota; kingdom Metazoa; phylum Chordata; class Actinopteri; order Cypriniformes; family Cyprinidae; genus Cirrhinus; species Cirrhinus mrigala. Next base: position 6,155,017 of record CM070022.1, read on the forward strand.
AAGGCGATAAAAAATAAAACATTTCATAGACATTTCATAAACGTAATTTTTGTTAAACTTTTAATAAATTGTTGTGATGTTAAACTGTTTAAGTTTCATAATTTTAATTAATCAGACTTGCTTTTTGATTAATAAAATGTAATTTAACCATTTAAAAAAAAAAAAAAAAAAAGTTTAAAATTGAAAAAACTGAATCCAGAAAAAATTAAAACAGAAAAAAACAGAATTTGGAAAAAAATAAAACAGATTTTATAGGGACCTTTGGTAGGACATATGACAATGACATCATAAATATATGATGTCAAGTTTTACATTCATACTATATGGAACATATATTTTTTTAAATCAGTCAGTAAGTAATTCCTTATTCAAAAGAAGTACATACTCAGAAAGTATATGTGACCCTGGACCACAAAACCAATCATAAGTGTCAATTTTTTGAAACAGATTTATACATCATCTGAAAGCTGAATAAATAAGCTTTCCATTGATGTATGGTTTGTTAGGACAATACTTGGCCGAAATACATCCATTTGAAAATCTTGAATCTGAGGTTGCAAAAAAAAAAAAAAAAAAAAAAAGGAAGTTGTCCAAATGAAGTTCTTAGCAATGCATATTACTTATCAAAAATTAAGTTTTGATATATTCATGGTAGGAAATTTACTAAATATCTTCATGGAACATGATCTTTACTTAATATCCTAATGATTTTTGGCATAAAAGAAAAATCGATTTTGACCCATACAATGTATCACTGGCTATTGCTACAAATATACATAGTGAGTTACCTACGTAAGCAGCACTGGAAGGACAATGGTGGACCAAGACCAAGTGATACATCAATCATAAATAAACTTTATTCACACATAATTCAAGAGCCAAATCGAATTAAAAAAGACTATTTTACACATTATTTGTGTGTGATGTTTATCTTTAAGTTAAGAGCATCACGCTAATGGCAAAGTCCTGTGTGCGTCACATGAGAAGCACTATATGCTGCCTATGTATGACATTTCAAATCAGTCACTTATGAAGTTACATTTTAGTCAGGATGCTTACGTGGACAGCAGAGAATAAAGCAGCTAACCGAAATGTTATGTTAGAATATCTGACTATAAAACTCATAATATCAAAATATTTGGTTTAGCTGTCAGAGGAGAGATTCTTGAAATGAAATGACTAACCAGCATGCTCCAACGCCACCATCATGGACTGCTCGATGAGGTCTCTCTCGATGAAGCCTCGAAAGTCGTCTCTGTAGACGGTGAGGTCAGGCAACTGGAAAGTGCAGAGCGGAGTATCCAGAAGCGGCTCGTTGCTGCCGCCCGTACTGGACACGTGTGAGCGGGCCAGAGAGACGATGGTGGAGCTGGCGTGAGAGATTCCCCTCGACAGACGCTTCTCCGTAGCTGCTGCCATGATACATGTTCAGATTACTGTGTATACTGGAGAATATGGAACTAGACACTAGTAACCTATTATCTGGTCAACCTATTCTTATCAGCCCTCCACTCCCTTGAAATGAAGAACTGCATTAGTCAGGTGAGAGTGGGCAAGGCTTTAAAGTGACATCATATGGCAATAAGAGTAAATGATTTACATAAATTAGAAAACACTCTAGAATTAAGGTCAGGTCATGCGGACAGGTGTTCTAGTGCTTTTTGTACCTTGCACAGCCTCATCTTGGCGATGCAAGAGAGGCCGCCCCGTTCGCGCTATCTCCTTTTCAATAGAGGGGTACTCTCTCTCCTCAGCAAAAGTGCATGAGAGGTTCCCAGCGTGCACTTGTCTCAGCTGTTCAAAGTCACTCAGCGCAGCCGAGAGGTCCCAATTCTTTCCTGCAAGAAGAGCGAGGAGAGAAAATAAGAGTTCATAGTTCCACTGCACCTCTGCTTAGGAGTTTATATATTAACCCAACATTGCAGCAAGAGTCAATGACAGATTCCGCTGCAGTCGCTTGTGCAAACACTGGTCAGTACTGACTGTCAAGCATGCACACTGCAGAACTATACATATTTTAACTCATTCTCTTATCTGCAGTGTTGCTAGGCAACATGCACTGGGTTTGTTAAGGCTTTACTGCACACGTTCATATAGATGCTTAAGCAACTGTTTCTTGTTCTTATGCAATCACTTATGCAAAGACCTTAGTCAGGCTAGATGCCATATTGAACTCTACATGGCTCACCCAAACAGAATTAGTCAGAATGGTAACCATAATAATATTTGCATAACGTAGTTATGTAACATATAGACGTCCAAGGAAAGTTACGAATAATATGATTATGAAAAAAAAAAAAATTTTAAATGAAAATTAACATAAAAGATGGTTTTTGCTCACCCTCTAGCAGGTCTCTGGCCAGTCCGGGTTCAGCTCCAGTAGAACGGACAAAGTCGGACAGGACCGCGTCCATATCCAAAGTCATGTGATCATGAATTTACAGTGCAGAAGGGGGCATCAGGAGAGAGAAAAGACAGGAGAGCAATTCTCCCTCACAGCAGAAGGACCGTTTCGGCCACACCTAAAGAGCAGGAGACGAAAACAGAGGCCATGTTTAAGCTTTGGCTCTGTGCATCATATTGGTGCACATTACCAGAGATCTGTTGACTCCAGCAGTCACATGTCTTTCCTGTGACCTCTGCTGTGGAGCTCAGCTGAACGCTTCAGTTTGCATTACAGAGAATTTGCAATTCATTAGAAAGATGGCTACTATGATAGCGCTGTTTTAGGCACATTTTAAAGTCTCAAATGATGTTATTTCAATATCTGTAAAATAAAAATAAATGCAATGACCTTCCGAAGGGAAAAAAAAAAAGTTGGCCGGTGGATTAAAAAAAAATCAACCGGCCAAGCTTATTTTTTACCTGCCAAAATTCTGAACGATTTAACACAGATATATCCAAAGCACGTTATTCTGTATATTATGTGTGCTCCGGACAGAGAGGAGTGACAATTAAAATAGGGCTGGACGATATGGCAAAAATTCATATCACGATATATTTCTTAATTTCGGTCGATACGATATAATTCCGATATCGATACGGACAATATTAAAAAGCCTCAGGAAAAACACACACAATGGATGTTTGTACCTACAAATGTCTGCAAACTGAATTTGCAAAGTCTATAATACCTCCAGGCTCCTCCTATTAAAATTATATATATATATTTTTTTAAATAAAAACAGTACAAAAAAAATAAGGTTCATATTTTATTTGTATTTAGCCTTTACAAACAGGAAATGTGAAATAAACTATCAAATAAATAAAATTCTCAGACTCAGCTTATTAACAATAATTTATTTCCATTTAAACTAGAACAGGCTGAATATTGAAACAACAAACAAACTGCTTCAGCCAGGATAAAGAAACAAAAATAATACGATAAAATAAATAAAGAGTGAGCAACAACAAAAACACATTGCTCTGGCCGGAACATTGTTGAGTGTTGATTAGGGATGCTCATTTTAACCGGTTAACTGTTAACCGACAGAAGAATTTTGACCGATTAATACAATCAGTTAAACGGTTTAAAAGGTCTTTTTTTTCAGTAATTCAGTAATCAAAATATTGTAAAACGTTTTCTGGATGGTTAAAATAAAATGAAATTGCATTTTTGAGAGAAAAAAGATAAATCGCGTAGGCCTATAACGTTAAGTCGCATTTTATTATTAAGAAAGACCTGGTGTCGACGCGAAATATTTACAATACACTATAAACATAGGCTAGGCTATTTTAGTTCCCCTCACTCCACAAAAAAAATCCTTTCAATTTAACGGTATTTAGACAAGAACAAGAATGAAAAATATAAGAAGCTCGGCGACAAGACAAAACCAAACCATTGAGGCTAAAGCGAAACTGAAACTAATATTGTGTCTCATACGACACAAACCCAAATGTCTCCGTATTCAAGATGTATTTGAATGCTAAAATATTATTTGTTATGTAAACCTGGTTTTGTACTTCTCGCATTAAAATATCCACACAAAAAAAATGTTTGGCATAATATCACGGCAGTACGTTGATAACGATTAAGCAGTGTGATTTTTTTTTTTCCATATGTTTGGCTGATTGTGTGTGCGCGTGCGGCGCCGGCGCAATCACTTGATTTTTTCCTTCTAACAGGGGAAACGACTCTTTACAGATCATCAAAACTGTAAACGGTTTGCTGTTTGTAAAATAAAGAAAAATAGGATGCCGCTTTCAGCCGTCTTCCTTTCGCGCAGCACAAAAATGAACGAAAACTCTGCTACTAGCTACTTGTTGCACTTTTTTTTGTTTGTTTTATTAAGTAAAAATATTTATCTTATAAGCATGTTCTTTCATTATATATATAGCCTAGCTTTATGATGTTTTTCTCCATTCGCAGAGGCGCTGCAGGTGATGCGACGTGTCCATGTGAATCCTCATGTTCTGTTGTTTGCTGCTTTTTGCGCATGTAAAATTAATCCCGGAAAACAAATGTTAGTATTTTAACGGGTCACAGACACTTATCCTTTCTAAAATAATTATATTCTAATTTAAAATAATCTTGTCGGTTAACGGTTAATAATCGGTTAACAAGCGTCGGCTGTCGGTTAGGAAAAATAACCGAAATGAACATCCCTAGTGTTGATGACACTCTATGACAGGCTCTAGAGGTTTCTGGCAAGAAATATTATTCTGGTAAGAAATATAATTTCTGGTCAGGGGTACTCATTTTGTAGCTAAAACTTTCCACGACGGAACTTAACCAACTACTGCTGAGCGCTGGCAGCGTGTCTGTGATGTACGTCATCACGCAATTCTGTTCTGCTCTTTCTGACGGCTGAGCACTTAACGTCATTCAGTGACAAATGCTAATGTATAAAATTGTATATATATACACAAATGTATATCGAAATATCGGAAATGGGTTTAAAAATCGTATCACCGTTATTGAAAAAAATTCTATCGCAATATATATTGATATCGAATTATTGTCCAGCCCTAAATTAAAACATCAATAAGAATTCTGGTGGTGGCTTTTTTTCCAGTTCGCCAAGCTTTCTTTTTGAAGGCTGGCTGGCTCCAGTTAAAAACCGCCACATCTTGCCACTAGCACGAAACTACCGCTACGTTGAGTGTGGGATAGACGGAAATGACGTTAGTGCGGCGCTCGCGTTTCACTTACGCTTCGGTACGTCGCATGCAGACGGGGGCGGGGGAGCATCACAGAGATCCGCGAGACTGATACTGATTAACATTACTGGTGAAAAGATTTACTCGCCATGTGGCGGATGGCGCTTTAAATTTAACTCGCCAGACAGAGAATTTACTCGCATTTGGCGAGTGGCGAGTGTTAATTTCGGACCCTGCACACACACACAATGAAAATCAATGAAAAGGCTAACCTCACCATTTTTTACTTTTGCAACATACACATAAAAGTTTGGGTGAGCAACAAGATTTTTTTTTTTTAAGAAAACTCTTTTATTCAGCAAGGAAGAATTAAATTAATCAAAAGTGACATTAAGGTCATTTATAATGTTAAAAAAAGTTTTAAATGCTGTTTGAACTAGACTAACCAATCAAACATAGCTTCACACATTGTTTTACTTCGACTCTTTACTCCTCATGAGAAATTTCTACTTGTGCATCTGGAAGTTATAATTATAAACATGTGCATTCAAATGATTTTAGTTCAGACTAGTCATTTAGCCTGAATCAAATGGTTGCGTTACCACTTATGTTTATGTCTCTCTTTTGTATTTTATGTAAGACACGAAGCGTTTTTGGTTCAAATGCAACACAATGAAGAGCAAATTACGTGTGTAATTGATGCTTTCTCAGTCAGCAAAAGCATGATACATAGATAATGATAGAAAATTTAGTTTTGTCACGCAAGTCTGCCGCCTCGCAAGCTGGCTAAATGAGTACTATTTTCTAGCAAGTATTACAGCCATTCCTCATCATCAGCACACAAAACACACACAGACTAAATTGTACAGTTAATATTCACAATTACAGCTTGCTAAGATAAACCGATTTTTTAACCTCCCCGATTCTTAAATTCACATGCCCTATTCCAGAGTGTAAGGGCTCAAAGTTTAAATAGTATCACACAGAAAATACCAATCATGCACACTTATCTCATAGAACACATTCATTCCAACACGACTTGAAGGCTGCAGAAAATTAAATGCGCATGACAGCTCTGAACCTGCACTGCCTATAGGATCCCGACACAAAGAGACGGTCAACTGAGAAGCCAGCGCAGGAAAGCACTGGAGGAGCCGAACAATGCCACTACACCAGGACTCAATCAGGGCTGTTATTAAAATGATGAGAAAAAAAAAGAAAAAAAAAAAAAAAAAAATCAACAATGTACAGTTGCAATTGAAATGATCCAACCCCTCAGAGTACAGTACTTTACAAATACAAGCTTTTCTGTAGATCCAGGACTTATAAAAATTGCATCCACAACAGTTTACTGTTTATTAAAGTGATAATGTCAAGATATAACGTAATATTTTTGAGTTATAGGGTTTTTTAATAACACAGCTATGTCATAATTATTCAACCCCTATTCAACATTGCTGTTTTAAGTCACTTATTTGTACAGTGGAGAACAAAATTTTCTGAAAACACAATTAAACCTTAAGAAAACAGAATTAGCTTGAGCTGTTACGCATATATACAGTTAGCCTATGCATGTGCTTAAGTTGAGTAGCAAATATGGTAAAGTCAACAGATCTCTCACAAAAGCGATACAGAATAAATCACTTTATTACTTCAGAAAGTCTATGGCAATATAAAGATTTCAAAGACATTAAAAGTCCCTAGAAACACAGCTGACAGCTTTATCGCTTAGTTTAATAAAAATTAAGTTTAGTTTTTAAAAATAAAAAAAAATAAAAAAAAAATTTGTTTGATCAGAGCAGCTGAGAAAAACCTGCAATGCACAGCAAAGACTTACAAGATGACCTGATGATGAACACAAGACGAGCATGGCCTTCATGTTGAGGCGTCTTGCCGAATACCACTTTTAAGTACTACCACTCCAAAAAGAACAAAAACGGCTGATTGAACATGCTAAAATTCATTTGGATAGAGCTGGGGAGTTCTGGAAGAATGTTTTATGGAGCGATATGGCCAAACTGGATCTTTTTGGACCCATGGCTCAGCGGTATGTCTGGTGCTAAAAAGGCAAAGCTTATAAGCAGAAGAACGTGGTCAAACATGGAGATGGGCCAGTCCTGTTATGGGGTTGTTTTACTGTAGCAGGAAGTGGAAAACATGACCGTATGAAGGATATCATGGATTCTTTGAAGTATCAGGCCATTTTGGCAAAAATTGTGATGCCTTTGGTGCAATGACTAAAGCAGGACAGCCATCCCAAAGTATACATCTAAATCTACTTATGCTTGGTTCAGAGATCAGTTGTAGACTGTTCTTGAGCCAAAATATTAGGTTGAATTTGAAGAAAAAAAAGTGGCAAAATGAAATCCAAGGATTATCAGTGATCTGAAAGCTTTTTCGGGCAAGGAATGGGCCAAGTTTCCAATAGAGAGGTGACAGAAGCTTCTAAGCACTGGTTTTAAAGAATAAAAGATTCTGCACCAAAGTTTACTTTTAGGGGTTGAATAATTTTGAACATTAACATTTAGAGTCAATTTGATTTTTTTTTTTTCCATTATTCATCAACTTGCTCTCAAATGTGTATTAATGAACTTTCTCTAATAGTGTACTGATGTCTTTGTTAAATTGCTTTCACAAAAAGTAGATTTGTGATAAAATAAAAGTAGTATTTTTCAGTTATATTACATTATTTTTGTCCCAAAACTTTGTTACTGTACAAACTGACTTCACCCTAGGCTAAAACATTGTGTACTGAATAAAGTCCATGCCTCATATAAAGAAATCATAACACTTTCACTTTGTCAAAGACAGAAAAAATAACAACTAAATAAAAAGGGAATGCAATTACTTAAAAAAATATATATATATTTATTAAAAATAATTACAATATAATGACCATTTATAATATTATTTGAGCACGAATTATCCAACATGTACGCTTTTATAATTACATTAATTCAGAAACAGACAAAAACAATGAGCAGAAATCATAGACCAAAAATCAGTTTTTAAATGCTACGTATAATTTTTATTTGTATTGCATATCACATTATTTAACAAATAATCACATTTTTCTTGAACATCGTGCAGCCCTACCACAATGCCTTATTCAGGCAGAGCTGCTCAATTGCAAAGCATTTCAAATGGCTGCTGAAGCAACAAAGCTTTATGGATGACAGACCCAATTAAAGTGGCAATTACATCTTCCTCAAGAGGAAAATGCAAATCAGCTCAAACAAGAATGTCAATGTAAATCCTCCAATGTTTTAAATAGTGATTCATCACTGCTGATTACACTTTACAGGTTTGCTAACAGAGACGTCACATGTAGATGATGACACTGTGCAGTCAAAAGTTCCCAAGTTTAAATCTCTCCTCCCTGTTGTAATGGTACATCCTGTCAGCGCTGCCGTTGCCTCCCTTTAAGCTCTGACTCAAACTTTTCAACATAATGCCCATGACTCATGATTCCTTACTGGGCCCTCCCCACCTCTACGCCCAACAAAGAGGCAGTCGGCTCACAGTGCCACCGAAGGACATAAAGGGCCTTTTCAGCGAGGGAGCTGCTTTCGCTCTCGCTTTGACTTTGTTTGGCAACTACAGAAGAGCGACTAGAGAAAGACTAACAGCGAAAACAAGAGAACCCACTGAATCTAGAACATGATTAAACATCTCTATCTGATGATTTCTAGGCATGCAAAGAGCTCCTGCCCAGAGCTGCTAATCAGACTAATCCACTGGGTGGGGATAAGATTAGTGACTCGAAACAGTTCCTGTCAAAGTTCAAAGGAAATATGAAGTGCTAAATAAAACCTTCAGTGACTCAGTAGCGTACAGCTCGCTTCACGCTCACCTTACGTCTTTCATAACATTAGTTAGAGTGAGTCAGACTCTTCTATAACACAAACAAACACAATAGGGAAACAATACCAGAGGTCTGGACCCCCAGGACAAGATTATGAGCCCATCTTTTAGCAGAACCATCCAACAAGCAAAATAGTCACAAGGACAGATGTCGCACATGATTGCATGAAAACCTGACACAGAAAAAGTCAAAGATGACTTAATGGAATAGTTCACCCATAAAAAGTCTTGTGAAACGAAAAGCTGCTTGAATGTGCAGGGCTCAGCGCTAAGGATTTTTTTGGTTTAAATTTTTACTTGCCTGGTCAAAATTTTCACTGGCCCTGCCACAAAAAAATAAAATAGTGGCTGTTACCATTGTTTTTGACCCATGTTATCTTTTATTTGAATAAATAAGCTTGTATGACATCAAAATTTTACATACCAATTAAATTGTACAATTCTCGATTCCAATTTCGATATCACAGCAAAACCTACTAGCCTAACAAATATAAGGTTCAAACATTATTTGTTTGTTCAGAAATTATTTTATTATTACAAATGAAAAGATGCTTCAGGGAAAAACTGCGGACGGACTGAATGAACTCAGTGTCTGCCAGCAGGTGGCGCTTATGGAATAATGATACCACGTTTTTCACCTGGTTACCGCTGTAAACAAAGCAGCACCATACTTATGAACACAACTTTGAATGCATTATACAGAGGCAAATGAAAAGAAAACGCCATGTAAACATTTCTTAAAGCAGTCAGGTCCCCTCAGAGATACATTCATATATAAAATATATTTAGGATAATATTTCCAAAATTTTGTGCATTGTGAACCGTGATCTTGCTCTGCCTGCTACAGTATTTTTTTTCCTCTTTGCGTTACGTCTTTCTGTTAACGAATATTTAAAGAGTTCATAATATTTTGTACTCCACTGTATAAATAAAATATAGATTAATCATTGTTAAAGCTACAAAGTTACTTTTTTTGTTTTTTTGTTTTGCTATCTGTCCATCAGAGACGCGTCTCTCTGTGATCGCTTGAAATTTTTAAATGAACAAGGCTTAAAAACACATGCAAATGATAAACTTTCATGACGACGCAGCAGTGGCCCTATCGGGCCAATGACATAGTCGTCAACTGTCCCGAGCGTCTTTCACTCTGGCTCCGGGCCATCGGGCACTCCGTAATGTCGAGCCCTGATGTGTAATAAACAAATCTGTCATTAAGAATTATTCCATTGCTTCCAGCTACATTTTAATTTTTGTGCAAACTACTCCTTTAAAATCTCAGGTTAATAAAGGAGAAATGACTAACAAAAAGCTTGTTTACAAAGTCAGCTTATAGGCAATTTGGATGAACCCTCAACATCACATGTGTAGCACCATTATGGAATTCAGGTTTTGCCAGAGACACCTAGGTGATGGACTGTAAACAGACAGCACCCAACAGATTTTTCTGCATCGGCTAGCCGGGCTTTTGTCTGTTACATAACGTGCGTTGCTGCCAACACGTGGGTGCTTTAAGATAACAGGATCATTGAAACAGAGACACACAAGCAGAGGTCAACACTGTTGTGCTTGCTTTGTGCTCTGACTCTAGCCCTCTAACCTATATGACTGATGACGGCAACTGTGTACAGATTAAACTAATAACAAAGATTTGCATCAGTTTGTGGAAATAACAGAAATGCTCGTAACCTATGCACCGGGCTTCAGAGATCAGCAAAAAAGATGACCCCAGGTCTAGGCCATTTGACATTGTCTGTGTTGTAAACTATGTTTAATGATCATATGCATGTGTTTTTATGCATTTGGATATTATATATATATATATATATATATATATATATATATATATATATATATATATATATATATATATATATATATATATATATATATATATAACGTCATTGTTTTATAGCTGTCATGGAGCTGATAATAGCCTGAAATACTGACCAGGACAGCAGGAAAAAAAATCCCCACTGTTGAGCCCTGATGCATGCAACATGACTTGACATGCCTCTCCTGATTTGCTTGTCAGAACTCCTCAATATATCTTATGACATGCATGGTAATATAAATATATGACACTGGAGCAGTGCGTCACATCTTAAACAGAGGCCGAGTTGACAAAGTTCTTACTCTATGGCAATAATCTCCTTCTCTAAAGCGAAAACTAATATTACTGTTAAAGTTACAGTGAATACACTGTTGTACACTGCTGTAGCTGTAAATAGAAAGATTTTTAAGAGTGCACTACCAGTCAAAACTTTTTAAACAGTAAGGCTTTTAATGTTTTTTTTAAAGAAGTCTCTTCTGCTCACCAAGCCTGGATTTATTTGATCCAAAGTGCAGCAAAAACAGTAACATTTTAAAAATATTTTACTATTTAAAATAGCCATTTTCTATTTAAATATATTTTAAAATATAATTTATTTCTGTGATCAAAGCTACATTTTCAGGATCATTACTCCAGTCTTCAATGTATCACATGATCCTTTAGGAATCATTCTAATATGCTGATTTGCTGTTCAAGAAACATTTATATTGATAAAAAAAATTATAATAAAAGAACCAAAGATCAGCATTTATCTGAAATACAAAGCTTTTGTAACATTATACAATATACCATTCAAAAGCTTGGAGTAATTTTTTTTTTTTTTTTTTTGGGAAAGAAATTAAAAAAAAATTATATTTTTATTTAGCAAGGATGCTTTAAATTGATCAAAAGTGATGATAAAGCCATATATAACGCTACAAAAGATTTCTATTTCAGATAAATACTGTTCTTCTAAACCTTCTATTCATCAAAGAAACTAGAAAAAAAAAATTCTACTCAGCTGTTTTCAACATAATAATAGTAATAAATGTTTTTTAAGCAGCAAATCAGAATATTACAATGATTTTTGAAGGATCATGCGACTGAAGTAATGATGCTGAAAATCACAGGAATAAATTGCAAGTCTTACTGCTCAAAAACTTGGCAGTGTATGTTTACAAGAAAACACCATCTCAGTCTTTCTATTCAATTCAATGTATTACTTGATGTTTCTTTGTAATTATTTGTGAAACTAGCAATTTCTGAGCAACTGTTTCATCAAATCCCACACCAAATTCTACTCAGTGTATTACAAAATTGAACATATTTAAACATTGCTAACATAAGTCTGCAATCATGGAGTTAATGACACCATCAGGAGCTAAAGAGGTCTGTTTGAATATGTTATAGAAGCTGTTTCTCTTCAGGTGGTGTTTGCCCATGCAAAGCTAATGATCTAACTCGCTAGTGACAAACACCAGTGTAAATGAGCAAGATAAAACACTTATCAGCCATCTGCTGCTCATAATCTAAATCAGTAATGTCAGAATAAACACAAAACCTAAACTTAGCCAGACAATCATGATCTGAACACAAATGCAACTGAATGCTGAAATGATTTCTGAGGTTCGGAGCAGACCTCCTCAACAGATGTAGCAGAAGTCACTGATGAAGGGTAATGGAATGAATGATCCCCGTGGTTTTAGAGCTGCATTAATGAGCCCAACTGGTATCAAGCAAGCACCACTGCTGAGATTGAGAGCAGGAGATGCTGCTTGTCAATCACAACTTGACTCATGCTTGTCACTCTCACACCATGTCCTGACCAGGTGCGACACGACCATTTGAGTGTCAAGTAATTTTTCTGTTCTCACTGGGTGCTGAGAGAAGCAACAAAAACACAGCCAACAGGAACATATTTGATGCTTGAAGATTCTGGCCTAGTTGTAAAATAAAATGAAATGAAATGAAATGATTTCTAGCTAATAAAAATGCACATTTTTGAGCATACAAATTACAGCATTATTGCCAATGCATGAATCAAACAAAGTCCAATGAAGTCTTGTAAGATCTGATGAGCCTAGCAAACTTGGTGCTTGGAGCTGGCGTAATGCTTTCAGGCATGGGATGCGTAGTATTATTATGTAACTACGCATCACTGCTAGGAGATGCAGCATAGAGGAGATAGAGCCGGTTTGTTCTCAAAACCCAGTTTGCACCCTCTCACTACTGCACAAAGACAGTCAGTGCAAAGATGAAACACTGCAGCCTGAACGCAAGAGGCCATCTCAGGGGGTTGGGTGGGGATGTGTACACTCTTGGGAAATTCAAGGACTGAACTACAGATATATGAACTTCAGCATCCTGTCCAGCCCTCATTAAAAAGTCATTAGTGCAAAGCAAACCAATTGTTTAGCAGGAGCGTAGAGTCACTGTTAATTTGTCCATTTGCAGTTAAGCAAATGTGCTAAACAGTCCAAATGCAGTCCCCTGTGACTCCTAATCAATATGCTCAATTGCGTTAGCCATTTCCTAGTAATAAAGAAGGAGAAAATAAATCATTTTTGAAGAGAATACACAGGCCTTGTCCTGTTATGTTATCTCACCTCCCTTCTCTGGTCTCAAAAGAAATTTGTTTTTGCACTATCAAGAAGTTTTACAATGTACAGAGGTCAAGCTTTATCTTATCTTGCCTTTTCCATCCTGAAACAATAAATAAAGTAGGTTAGTACACATAATTAAAAAGGGAAAAAGGAAAACATCTAATCAATCCCCTGCCATTGGCAGGTGTGGCAAAACATGACGACTAAACTATTTTAATGTCAAATCCAATATTGGGAAAGGGGTCAAAAGTCTGATGAGTGAGGCGTCTTGTAAATGTAAACATATCTTTGGAGCGCTCTGTGGGCCTAAAGCTTCCAACGCACGTTCGAGCTCTTATCAGCAAAGCGCCAAGTTTAGAGCCTGTTCTTGACTACTAAAAATAGCCATATATAATCATAGTCCAAAAAAAGCTACACAAAGTACAAAGTAAAGTCTGCAAAACAGACAGCAGTGAGAGGGGAAACAGGAGGGCAAGAAATCTGGCAAATCCCTACGCTGTGAATACCATGGGACACAATGCACTTTACTGATATGACTGAGAAGTGTTTTTTTTTTTTTTTTACACACAATGAGACCAGTTCACGGTCAATTGCATAATACTCTATTTCAGCTACAGTCTACTGTATTGAATAATGCAGTAAATAATTAAGATAAGAGAATGATGTCATGGTGGTCAACTTGTTTTCATCCCTGAAGTGTCACTAAGTCTAGGACAGTATATACTGTGCTAGTAACCAGATGCTGAGCTAGGACATCTACAGAGGGCAGTGCATTTTTAAAAAGCTTAAAGAGTTTGTATGGAAAATAGTTAGGGTTTGCTAAAGTCTGCTTATATCTTACAATACAAATACTAAGAGATAAGCCTATCAGAAAACCCACACAACATCTGCCTCAACAGATTCTTTCAGCTACCAATAAGAGTGCAGTACTCCACTTACTGCACTAAAACCATTCTTCCACAGATATTCACCAAAAATCAGTGAAGGAAATGCAGAAAAAAAATCTCGGTAGCACAATGGCAATTTTGCCTCATGGCTAAGACAACAAAAATAAGAGATAAAAATAAAAGATAACAACCGTTATGTTTTCATTGACCCTGGCAAACAATCCTCCAAAGTTTTCACAGTGCAGGGGAGTTTGCCAATCTAAACTAAACAATGTTTGGACGACGAGTCATACTGTACTGTGTACATGGTTTGGGTTTCCCCTCTTCTATCCATATCTGACTGCGCAACATTTATGTATACTACCAGTCAAAAGTTTTTAAACATTTTTAATGTTTTTAAAAGAAGTCTCTTCTGCTAATCAAGCCTGCATTTATTTGATTTAAAATACAGCAAAAAACAGCAAAACGTTGAAATATTCCTACTATGTTAAATAACTGTTTTCTATTTGAATATATTTTAAAATGTAATTTATTCCAGTGATCTCAAAGCTGAATTTTAAGCATCATTACACCAGTCACATGATCCTTCAGAAATCATTCTAGTATTCTGATTTGCTGCTCAAAAACACTAAAAATCTTACCATTCAAACACTTTTGATTGGTAGTGTATTTGAATTTCACAAACACGCCTTAGAAAACCAGGCATAGTCAGAAGTGCACGATCATGTCAGGCAGCTTCTATCATTTGAAAAATGTGCAATGCTCAGTGTGCCATGGGAAACTAGCTGCGGCTCCTACAAAGGATGCTATTGTTGCTTGAATGATGAATTTGAGTTGTTGCATTTACTCAGTTGCTGTTATGCAATCCACATTAATATGGCAGGGTGTGGTTTGAGTTTTGATTTGCACATCATTCTTAAAAGGCATTTGTATTTTAATGAGACTTTATCTAGTGTTGGTAATTCCTTTCACAAAGCAAAAGTCATCTACCAGGACCGTAAGCAAACTCAGAGAATATTATCTGTACAAAATGTTTAGGCAAGACAAGCTTAACTGCTTTGTTGTTCAAATTAGACACTTCAAACAAACCAATTAAAGGAGTGACTTTTCACCAGGATACAAATCAAGAAGGACTTCTATACCATACAACTCGTCTAACGTGTGTGCAACAGCAGCTCAACGCGAATTATCTACAGCCTAAGGCATCTATTGCTCATGTGAATCCCCACGTGCTGCAAACTCGACAGCCAGGCATCTTTGCGTCAATCCCTGTGATGTCATCCCAGGCGAAAGACTCGTCTTCAGCTTCTCTGGGATAGGATTACGGCTGCTCTGTATCGAGACTGATGTTCAGGGCATGAGGAATGAGCCATGTGATCACAACACTTTCACACCAGGCACTGGGCCCGGTGACAGTCACAGTGCTGGTGGCTTGGGTAAACTGATGGTTGCATGGTTGATATTGTTTATTTGACTCACTGGCCACTGTTTAAGACTAGCGGTTCTGCTTTTGTTCCACAGTATAATCTGTGGTGCTCTGAAGAATAGCGGTTGCTTAAAGAACGCTGTGAAGTTGACGCATAGGTCTGGGGCAGCGAAGTATGCTGCTAGCGGGACTCTCCAGAGTAATGAATCAAACCGTGGGCACTGGCTGTCGTCACATGGCCTTTTGGAGAAACCAAGAGAACAGTCAGTTCCTAGAAGCTCCTTGCTGTAGAAAAAACAACCTGGATTTTAAAGCTACAGCTCAATTAGACAAGTTCAAGATGATGCTTTTTGACTAGACATAATGTGAGCAGCCAGTCACTTTTATCCAGGGTCAGTTCACCTAGACCAAGTGCTTTGCTCAAGGGCTCAATGCTGATGGTGTATATTAAAAACATATATTTTCTCTACATTTAAACAGCTAGAATTCTAAAGCTGAGGGTCTCATACCAATTTAATACAGTGCCTGCGTTTATCGGAGCAGACGATTGTTGTGGGAGCATTTTGGCTCAGTGCAAACACTGTAAGTGATACAGAGACTCTGCCCCACCTGCTCTCATTTACCAGCTGTTCACAAGCTCACTGGTGAGGGGACACCTCTTAAATTTTTATAATCAACAACTAGCACCTGCAGGTTCTTACCTGACACCCAGCTAACAATTAGCTCTCAAAAATAAATAAACAAAATAAGGAATTACACATAAACACACACTGACGTGAAGCACTGAATATAAGCATTGGTCATCATGCGTTTAAAGCAGATCCCATCTTCTCAGACCACAACTGCCTGCAAGCTATTTGTCGAACAACTTTTCAGTCGTTACCTTCAGCATGAATGTAAACAATAGGAAACAAAGCCAAAACCTGGACATTTTAGGCAAATCCTGGCCAGGACATGGTGACTCCACCGGTATCACTATTACTATTAAATAGTGACTGTAAAGGCATTCTTATAACAAACATGCACAATGCTGCAAACTGGCCCAACCCAAAAAAATTACTTTTAAACAATTCCTGACTTTATTGATGAACTATGCTGACCAATTAAACATGCTTATCAGAATGTTTAAACATGTTTTCATCATTAACACTCTCTCTAAACTGTTTTAACAATTAAAGCTCCACAAAAACATTCATGTCATGCACTAACAAATAATGGAGCATAGACCTCCACAGCTTAGTCCACTCTAGTTCTTCAATTTCAGGTGTGCTGGAAATAGAGTATGACTCAGAGGAAAAAAGCTCAAAGATCATGTAACTTTCAACCTGTTTACTGCTAAACCATACACAAAACATCACACTTTTCTGGGTATTACACAATCTCTTCGTGGTACTGCGTAAACTTTACAATAAAAAGAACAGTGGAACATCTCTAAAGCAGGCCTTGTAGTCTGTAACCGTTTATGACACAACCCAAGAGCAACACACAATCATGACATTCGTCTGAACAGCCTGAATTAAAATAAAAGCGTCACCATGACTAACAGACAACTACAGGTTTCAACAGAGTTACAGAACAGTAAACACAAACCAAGAAGTCTAAGACAATGTAAAATAGTCACTTAGTGAACTGTCTTGGGGTGTGACATGCTGAACTCCATATAAAACTATGTCAAACGGCATTTTTCGAATTGCATTATAATTATTGTGCATGCAGCTTACATGACTTCATATTAATTTAGAAACTGCATGGAATACTTTTACTTTTAAAAACGAATTTGTCACAGAACATGTTGGGAAAAAAAAGTATGTCCATGTTCATTTGTCAAATATGCAAGTATAAAAACAAATACGAAATCATAATGACGCTGTTGTGTGGATCTGTGTTTAAACTACAAAAGCTTAGATACTGTTATTTTCAAGGTCCACACAAGAGAAAAACAAGCCCGAGCTGTCTAAAACCCCAAGACTTTGTTTGCATGTCCTACTTTCATGTTTAGGGGTGGCTGCCTTCACTAAACAACAAGCTGACAAAAGAGCTTGTAAATACAGAGCTGAATAATTCAGGGCTGAGTGTAACCGTACCCACACATTGTAGGGATTCAAACCATGGCAGCAAGTGCCCACAGCTTTCATTTTAAGCGGGGCTCGGTAATGAGCGCCCCACACTCTGAGATCTGTCAAATTCTACCAGAAGAAGAAAAGAAGAAAAAAGAATGACAGCTGTGGAAAGTACACATTTGGGTCACTGAAAAACACTGCAGCTCAACTGAGATGGGCACAATCACACAACAAAACATTTCAGCTGTCATTAGGCGGTTGCTGTAATATACAGTTAAAGACGCAGTACGACTTTATTTGCATTTAGCGAACAATTATTAATTTTTTTTATTGATTTTGGCTTAATGATATCCCGTCATTTAGAGGGCATTCACGATGCATCATCAAAATGGTCAATTTTTGTCATGTTTTGGGCTGTACTAAAGACTGCCAAAAGTTATGACAAATCAAGGAAGAGTGCAAAAAAAAAAAAAAAAAAATTCTTGTTTGTGGTTAGCCAAACTGAACCAGGATTTCCAGAGCAACAATCTTGACAACATCCATGTTTGTTCTTATCATTTCTGGTCAGGTAGGTGAAATATTAGGCTAAAATCTTAATTAATACTGCTCGTACACATCTTCACCACCTATTAACTTCAGTCTGTCAAAATATTGCGCCCTTTCCAGCTCAATAAGCCCTTCTCTATATGATTTAGCAGCTTCCACACATTTTTTCCATGGTTTACACAGCATAAATTAGCAGAAGAACATATTCATTAATCCGTGCAATCCACGATGTTGTTTACATCCAAGTATCTCCAATATGGCCGCTTATCCAGGTAACTGACCAAACAGTGTACACACACACACATACATACACACACACACATACATACATATAAAACACTTGTTATTTGCAAGATTATAATCTTTAGCTGAAATTGTCATATGAAGATAACAACCAAGGATGCAGATCAGGTCATGATATAACACACTGAATATAATATACACTATAAACACTAAGAAACAGTATGAGACGCACTGGACACAACATAAGCTACAGTCTATACAGCAAATGGTAAACAAATATGATGCAAAGGTCAGCATATGCAGTAACCATATAACACACATACATGACAAGCACGACGAGGCAGTGGGCTGAAAGGAATGGCCACAACCATAGATGACAGCTTTAATAGTGGTCAATAATCAATAACACATTTTCACTTCTTACTAATCTAAACCTTGAAAACTACACAACTTGTCTTTCCTCCAGAATGTCATTGCTTGACCAGTTAGTTAGCTGCTCGGCTAGCGGACAGTGAGTGTCTCTCAAAGTTGCTGAGGCACAAATATTGCGTTAGCCCACAAACTGAGAATCAAGTCTTGTTATATACAATTAAGAGCATTTAATAAGACTTGTAATGAACTTTTATAGTCTATGAGGGTTAGTTAATATAGTTTAGACAGTTAAAGAAGGGTCAGCCATTCGCTCACCGTCCCCTCAGAGTGTCCAGCCTAAAACATGACCTAACGGCCAACTTTCCCTTATTAACGCTCTACTTTCACACAGTTTTTCAACAGAAAAGACCTAATCTGATGTCAAACTACGGATAGAACGGAAATAACACTTAACGGACACTTTCGTTTTATCACCGACACTCAGGCGCTGATGAAAATCGACCCGGTTCCGTTACAAAACGTTCGTGAGGGTTTTTTGGGCTCTCGTAGCTAAAGCTAATGCAGTTGCGCGCTTACCTCGAGCGGCCTCGCGGAATTTCTCTCTCATTTCCTCGCAGTCCAGGCTTTTCTTTTGCAGAAAATCACTTCCTCCGGGGTAATATGGTATTCAGCTTTGTGTAGATGTCAAAAATACGTCTAGCTACTTGTCTTAAAAAGACTTGACGACTAAGTACATTCTTACTCCCACAACAACAACAATGTCAACCAAGGCGCTACAAATCCGCCCATCTAAGGAAACTCAACTGGCCGTTTGGGCCAATCAGAGAGAGAGTTGCGCTTGACAGGCACAGGCGTGAGCCAATGGCGGTTGGAGTTTCCTCTTAAGCTCCGCCTGTGGGCAGAAAAGGGCAAATGTGAAGAGAGAGTGGGAGCTCAGTATTCCACGCTGGTTGGTTAACCACAATGTACATGATGGGCAGCGGTTCGAGGAGCCTATGAAAGAAAATCGGACCTGAGTGACAGTGACAAAGCAATAAGCAACAATTTTATTTAAGGGGGACCGGTTTAGTCACGATGTAATTTGCTGATGCTGGAAAAATGTCGTCAGCATCTTGTCTGGTCAATTCCATATATTCTGTCAGCATGAACTCATAAGTTCTCTTTTCCTTTGTGATGATAAGTTAACGCCTATGATTTAGTGGAAAATTAGTTTAAAAACATTTCCTAATAGAGATATGACATTCCTCTGTGGTGTATATTCCACTTGAGGGGAAAAATGGGGGGGTTGGGGGGAAAGAAAAGTATATCTAATATTTGTATAATTCCTTTAAGCTCAGTTTAAAGTTAGCAATTAAATATGCAAATATCTAAACATCAAAAAGTCATTTTACATTCTAATTTTTATTTAATTTCTAGCAAGAAAGTACAATGTGAGTAAATACAAAAACATAAGTGTAAGAACGAATAATTTAACAAATTATGAAACTATTTGTGGCCAATATGAGTCAGTGCGTTAAAGTCATTGCCAAAATTAGCACAAAACAGGTTATTAAAAAAAAAAAAAATTAATCTCAAAAGAAACTCATGAACACTACACGAGATGGATAAACTTGTAAGTTCTTCACAAAAACCGTAAATGTAAAAAACAGAATGGGCTCAAATGCAAAGCATGAAATCAGCAAAGATTTCAATTCAAATAAATGTATTTATTCCTGTGATTTCAAAGTTAAATTTTTAGCATCATTTCTCCAGTCACATGATCCTTTAGAAATCATTCTAATATTCTGATTTGCTGCTCAAAAAACATCATGTTAAAAAAGTAGAGTAAATTTTTCTTTTGTTTTTTTGATGAATAGAATGTTCAGAAGAATAGCATGTATTTGAAAATAGAAATATTTTGTAACATTAGAAATCTATCAACAATTTGAAGAATCCTGGCTAAACAAAAATATTAACTTCTATAATTAAAAATTATACAGACACCAAGCCTTTGAATGTAAAAAAAAAATAATCTCATGACTGTTTTTTATTAATATTTATACTATTTTAGAAGTGCATTTATTGGGATAAACTTGTAAATTCTTTGCAAACACTGTAATTGTAAAAAAAAAAAAAAACAAAAAAAAAAACAAAACTGAATGGGTTCAAATGCAAAGCATGAAACCAACAAAGATCTCAAACCAAATTAATTTATTGGAAATATACAAATCGCTAATCATAACAGGTTTCAATGAGTGAATTACTGAGTGAATGTCTACATACATTTTAAAGTGTACTGCCACTTTGTACCAAAAAAAAAAAAAAAGTAAATAAAACCGACAACTTTAACACATGTATGCTTCAGCAGCTTCTGTCATTCAACAAAAGATGTACAGACAGTTGCAGAATAACTAACAATTAAGACAAACTCCCCCCCTCCTCAAAAACACTAAAATCCTTATGTAAAGAGATGCACGCAAACTCCAATCTGACTCCAAACGGTCTTGAAAAACAATGCCACCCTGGCTGGGAAACCGACACTGGAGTAAAAAAAAACTGGGAAAAATCAACGTCGCCGCCTGTCAGGGCTCCTGCTGCGTCGTCTTCCACCCCTAGAGAAAAAGCACAGCGGCCCATTAGTCATGTTCTATTACGACCTGTATCATTACCAAATTCAATAGAAGACAAATATCCACTACAAATGAAGTTCGTGTGAGCGAGTGAAATGGTCCCGAGTATATAAATCCAGTTTAACAGAATCAGGAACTGACTCACCTCCTCTTGCTCTTAGGGGGTCCTCTTACAAAGCACCAGTCAACGCTGATTGGTTGCCCCATAAGTTCCTGGCCATTCAGCCCTTCCATCGCTGCCTGGGCTTCTTTGTAGGTCTCGTACTCCACCAGTGCATAACCCTATGAAAAACAAGTCTCATTATTTGCCAAGATAATGTTTCAAACACATGAAGCCCTCAAA
Source organism: Cirrhinus mrigala (assembly GCA_036247105.1). Taxonomy (NCBI): domain Eukaryota; kingdom Metazoa; phylum Chordata; class Actinopteri; order Cypriniformes; family Cyprinidae; genus Cirrhinus; species Cirrhinus mrigala. The sequence goes on from CM070022.1 coordinate 6,176,880, forward strand.
GGGATGCTTCTCCAATGGGTTGCCTGGTTCCAGAACTGCTTTTCACATTCTTTGTCTTGAAACAAGCCAAACTAAGCATTTTATGCATTAGCGTGTCAGCTTGACCTGAGAATACAAACCGGCTAGCAAAAGCAGGGTCGAATTTGATGACTGATCAAAATTGGTTTATCAATGGCTGACAGGGGTATACATAAATTACACATGCACAAAACATGGTCTAAATGTTTAAATTCACTCTCATATTCACAGAGCATCGTGGAATTAAAAAAAAAAAAAAAAAGCTATACTGAGCACAGCTGCAGGGATGAGGACACAAGGTTGAGATTTTTTTTGTACATAACATGATATTGATTAAACTACTCCATCTGACACACATGCTCCAAAAATGTAAAATACCACAAGAACTGGCTTTCTGTCCCTCCCCACCATGCGAGTTTATTGAAAATGCTTGAATAGACAAAATAGCAAAGATGTGCCTCGTTAATCAAATGTAAAGATGCCGCAAACATATTAACCTAATAGAAAATCTCCATTCTAAACATTGTGCAAATCAATCATTGGAATGCTTAAGCACACAAAAGCATCAAATTCATCATCATAAGAAACAATTTTCAAAATCATTGTATCCTTTGTTTAAAACACTGCCATCTGGTGGACAAAAAGCACAATAAGGTGTTTAGATGTTGTATCCCACAGATTCAACAATTCTTTTAATTGGGAGGAAGATTGAGGTTTTCAGAGCCAATACATAAATACAGAGAGGAAAAAAACTGAAGTGCCACCACAAAAGCCTGTTACCAGTTTTTTCAACAGAAAAAAGCAGCCTAAATAAATAAGAATAATAAGAATAATAATAAATATAAAATTGTGTATATATATATATATATATATATATATATATATATATATATATATATATATATATATATATATATATATATATATATAAAAAAAAAGAGAGAGAGGGGAAAAGAAAAAGATTTCTATTTTAATATACTTTAAAACATAATTTACTCCTGTGATGCAAAGCTGAATTTTTATCAGCCATTTCTCCAGTCTTAAAGATGTCCACTTCCAAAACAAAGATTCACATATAATGTACTCACCCCTTGTCATCCAAAATGTTCATGTCTTTCTTTCTTCAGTCGTAAAGAAATTATGTTTTTTGAGGAAAACATTTCTGCATTTTTCTCCATATAATGGACTGGTATGGTGCCCTGATTTTGAACTTCCAAAAGGCAGTTTAAATGCGGCTTCAAACGATCCCAAATGCGGTTGTAAACGATCCCAGCCAAGGAAGGAGGGTCTTATCTAGCAAAACAATTGGTTATTTTCATCAAAAAAATACTTTTTAATATCAAACGCTCACTCTCCCTGAACTCTATGTATTCTAACTCAAGACAGTTAGGGTATGTCGAAAATCTCCAATCGTATTTTCTCCCTCAACTTCAAAAATCATTTAAAAATCATCCTACATCGTTGGAGAGGTTCCGACCCAGTCTTTGCAAATTGAACATGCAAAGAAGATCAAACACCCTTAACAAAAAAGGTAAAACAGTGATATAGGATGATTTCGAAGTTGAAGGAGAACATGACATACCCTAACTGTCATGAACTGGAACAAAAACAGCCCAGGCAGAGTAAGACAAGACGAGCGTTTGGCATTAAAAAGTCTATAAAATTGTATTATTTTTATTAAAATAACCAATCGTTGCGCTAGATAAGACCCTTCTTTCTCAGCTGGGATTGTTTACAACCGCATTTGAGATCGCTTGAAGCCGATTTAAACTGCATTTTGGATGTTCAAAATCAGGGCACCATATCAGTCCATTATATGGAGAAAAATCCTGAAACGTTTTCCTCAAAAAACTATTTCTTTAGGACTGAAGAAAGAAAGACATGAACATCTTGGAGGACAAGGGGGGTAAGTAAATTATTTGTAAATTGTTGTTCTGGAAGTGGAGTTCTCCTTTAAGCGTCACGTGATCCTTCAGAAATAAGTCTAATATCCTGATTTTTTTTATTAGAATTATCCATGTTGCCAATAGTTGTGCTGCCAAATATTTTTTAGAACCTTTGATAGTTTTTTCAGGTTTTCTGATGAATGAAAAGTGAAAAAGAACAGCATTTATTCAAAAACTAAATCTTTTTTAACAATTTAAGTCTTTGCAATCACTTTTTATCAATTTAACACATCCTAGCTGAATAAAAGTAATTTATTTAAAAAAAAAAAAAAAAAAAGAGAAGAGAAAGAAAGAATAATTTACTGACAATATACACCACGTGTGTATATTGTTAGAAAAGATTTCCATTCTAAATAAATGCTGTTCTTTTTAACTTTTTATTCATCAAAAAATCCTGAAAAAGTATCACAGGTTCCAAATTTATTATTAGCATATTAGAATTATTTCTGAAAGATTATGTGACACTGAATACTGGAGCGATGATGCTGAAAATTCAGCTTTGCATCACAGGAATAAGTTAGATTTTAATTACTTATATTATTATTTATATTAAACAGAAAAACAATTTTTTGTTTTTTTTGTTTTTTTAATTTCATATGAAATTTTTTCCTGTATTTTTGATCAAATAAACACAGGCTTGATGAGCATAAGAACTTCTTTATTTAAAAAAAATATGATCTCAAACTTTCTAAACTAGAGTGAAAAAGGCTGCAAACCTACCTTAAGATAACCAGTTCTTCTGTCCAAATTTAAATGCAAGTTCTTGATCTCTCCAAACTCTGCAAATTTGTCGTGGACATCCTCTTCCGTCGCCTCCTCGTGTACACCAGTCACAAACAGAATCCATCCTTCAACAGCTAAATGACACAGAAACATGTTAACAATCAGTGTCACTTGACTATTTAGATCACAAAGTGAATCAAGTGAGAGAAGTCAGATGCTGACATTATCGAAGGTCTCTGATTACATTTACGACTTGCAATACACGCTTGTATAGTTTTGTGAGTTACACTTACATCTCTGTGGTCCAGGCTCATCTCCATCCTGTTCTACCGTGTCATAGTCCTCTCTGACTCTAGACCTCGCTCCCTCCTCTGTGAAATAAAACAGCAAACATCATTAGCACGTGATTTAAGACGCAAAATCACAAGATTGGAGATGAGGTGACTTACCTGATCCAAACCCACGACCCTTCCTCTTCTTGGCTTTCTCTTTTAACTTGTGAATGCTCTCTGTAAAGACAACAAAGTCAATGAATCACTTTTACGATGCACTGGAAAGTACTGAATGAACTTTTAAAAATTCTACCGTGACAACATAAACATAAACTAGCATAGAAGACTGCAAGGAACACTGGAAGCACTAAAACAAATGATATAAACTTACACATTTGAATCTGTGTGTTTATCGACCATACAATACTTTTTTGACCATGATAAACATGAAAAAAACATGAAACGTGTAAAAACTAAAACCAAAACAAAGCAACAATATAGCAGAATCACTACAACGCGCGGCTCGTTTGAATTAGCTAGCTATTAGCACGCGTGCTAATCGGAGTAGGCCCGGCAGGCATAAACAAGCATAATTCATACACTCAACATTAATTAACAGGTGAAATTAGATCATATCACATTACTAAACTGTCTGTACACCGTCTGAATATAAATAACCACTGTACCATCACCATCCTCGTCCATAGGAAAGTCTTCACCTCCCGCTTCATGAAGATCCAGTACGTCCGCCATGATGCCTGATTGTGAGTGAGCGAGAATGCGGCAGCGAGCATGCGCAAAACACTCAACGCAACGCCGCGTCTTGTTCGACTCCCGTGCGTCACAAGCGGTTCGAGTACTTCGCCATCTGTTGTTTTGGAGGAGATAGTAACTTCTCTGAATCTATAACACTATACAACCCGATATAGATAACAAACACGAACAAATAGGGCAGGATTTTTTTTTATTAATAAACATTACACATTAACATAAATAAACACAAATAAACAATAAAAACACATTTATTACTTCATACAGCTAAAAAAAAAAAACATGATGTCTTCTTTATTTAGTGAGTCTCTGATACTGTCACTTTAATTTAGCCAAAATTATAAAAATATCAATTTAATGAAACTGTTAATAATCCGAATTGATCAATGTAAAATATTTTAAACAACACTGATAATAACTAAGTGGTAAAGTGTTAATAAATTCATCGATAAATCTACTTTAAACAAGGCCCAAAATGATGAGTGTGAAGTTTAGTGCTTGTTTCTAACATTGAACTCCAATAATCCTTTTATTAGGCAAAAGGAGACAAGATAACAAGGAATACCTGACTGTAGATATTTTCCCTACTCCGCAATCTTAGATAAACCCAATCAGTTTGTGATAGAATAACGGCTGAGCTGGTCAGTGTGGACGTGGAAGTCAAAGCATATGATCTGATGTCTGTTTATTGTTTGTCATTACATTTCTTTATTCAAAGTAGACCGACTGTATCAAGCTTTTAGATGCCAAGGAATATGATCATCCCAATGCGAAGGGCCCCATCCCCAATTTTTTTTTTGCACATATTCTAAATGTGTAAAATATATTTTGGAAAAAAAAAGTTTCTATTACATTACATTGTTATTTTTTATATTCACTATAGTACTGTTATTTATTTATTTATTTATTTATTTATTTATTTATTTAAATCTAATGTTTTATATATTTAATCAAATTTATTTAATCAAATGTATTAATTTAACCTGATTTTATTTACATTTTTTTATCATTTACTTATTTATGTTTTTACCCTGATGGTCCCCGAACCGCAGTTTGATAATCGGTGACGTAAAATACTATGCATTATAGATTTATTAGGATTATTAGGATTAGGTTTCCATAGACTAGTAAAAGTAAACTTTATTCACTAGTTATGTAAGACTTAAGACTGTTAAGTAAGGTTGCATGGGTTTATACCCAGTATAATCTCGATTTACCTTTTTAGTTTATGATAAAGAAAAAGGCATGGAAATGTTGCCTCATTAATGCATTAGGCATGCTATTTTCACTAACTGGATGCTTAATGTACTCCCAATATATCCTCACATAAAACTGATCTCATGAGGTAATTTGAAACATCACAAAATGCATAATTTGAGCACAAAGAGTAAAAGAGATTACTGCTGAACTTTGATTCAGACTTCAGTGTCAGGTAAAGCCTAAAGGTTCAGTGTGTGTGGATGATTTCATCAGCACTGGTCACCCTTTGAACGTGTCCCGGGACTATATAAACCCACGACTCATTGGAGAACACATCACTGGCTCTAAGAACCCCTGCAAGCAAGGTAAGATACATTATATGTATGTATAAGTCAAACTCTACTGTTGATTCTTAATGGAAACTGAGATTATCTTCTCTGTCTGTTCAGGCAACTCTCGCCCAACCTGCAACCATGAAATTCTCCCTCATCGCCGTCCTTGTTGTTGCTCTGGCCATTGGTGAGACTTTAAACCATGTTAACTTGATGCTCTCAAGATATTTTGTATATTGTGTATGCTTGGTTAGTTTAAGGGTTAAATGACATAAACTAGAAGAATGTGTGCGGTGGGTATTTTATAAGTACTTAACATAACAGTCGTTCCGCTGATTTAGCTTAAGTGGCTGAGTGTAAAGATGTAAGACTGTATATTGATCAAACATTTCTGTTCATGTTCCAGGCTCTGAGTCAGCATCTCTCGTCAAGAGAGACGCTTCTGCTGAGCTGGAGAAGATTGCCAAGTACTTCCAGGATCTTGTGGACAACCTGAAGAACGTTGAGGGCCCTGAGCTGGCCAACAAGGCCAAGTAAGTCTATAGTAATTATGCATTGTGGTGGAATCTTCACCTCAGCTTAAATGATTAACACAGTTATGATGCATTTGAACAGATTTTATTAAATAATTCTCTTTGGTTTGTGTTGCAGCACTTACTTTGAGCAGAGCAAAGCCCAGTTCCAGCCCATGGTTGAGAAGCTCCAGGAGCAGCTGAAGCCTCTCTCCAGCAACATTGAAGACCACATCAAGCCTCTGGCTGAATCCGTCCAGGCTCAGGTCGCCCCCCTGGCCGGTCTGGTCCAGACTCACGTTGAAGATGTCCTCAAGTTTATGGCTGACCAGACCAAAGCCATCCTGCCTCCTCAGTAAACCCACAGAAATCACCATTAGTTCTTTTCCATTGTGACACAATCTCTTCGTATGTATACTGGTATGTTTGAAATAATAAAAAGGATTAAAATGTGACCACTTTGTACTGCCTCGTTATTCAATTGTCTTACATTGTCAGAAAACAAGGTATGTATTTTTTTTAAATTACCCAATTTTCAACACTTCTTGTGAGAAAAAATTTAAAAGGAAAAAGTTTTTTTTTAATAAGGCTGTACATTTTAAGTAAAATACCTACAGTGGGTGATGATTTGAAGGTTTATTCATTTTTAACTCTTTCGTTAACAAATAAGACCTAACCCATCATCAGAGCTGAGTACATGACAAAAATTGTAGTTAGTAATGTAATCCATTACATTACACATTTTAGGTAACATATCAGTATACTTTTTGAATACTTTTAGATTTTGACCTAATTTGTTTATCACATTGATTTAAATAGGATAATTTGGAACCACATTGACATAAAAATACAAAGAGTAAGAAAATACATTCCATTTGTTGTTATTAACAATTATTAATGTGCATTACACATTATATTACGTCAAGGTTTCCCAAACTAGCGTTTGACAAGGAACTGCAGGGGGTTTATGAGTTTAATGAAAAACTTATGATCAATTAAATCATGAAAAATGTTAAATTAAAATAAATAATTTTAAAATAATTTAAAATAATTTAAAATAAAAAAACAATGAACCTATTAAATATTTTATTTGTCTACCTGCATGTCCTGTGACCATAATCAATGTCAGAAAAACAATTAACAAGCAAATGTGATACTTAATTAAAACCTTTATTTTAAAATCCCAGGGGTACTTCATATAAATATGTGACCCTGGACCACAAAACCAGTCATAAGGGTCATTTTTTTTTATATGGAGATGGATAGGACAATATTTGTCAGAGATACAACTATTTGAAAATCTGGAATTTGAGGTGCAAAAAAATCTAAATATTGAGAAAATCACCTTTAAAGTTGTCCATGTGAAGTTCTTAGCAATGCATATTGCTAATCAAAATGTAAGTTTTGATATATTTACAGTAGAAAATGTACAAAATATCTTAATGGAACATGATCTTTACTTAATACCCTAATGATTTTAAGCATAAAAGAAAAATCAATAATTTTGACCTATACGATGTATTTTTGGCTATTGCTACAAATATACCCTTGCAATTTAAGACTGATTTTGTAGTCCAGGGTCACATATATTAGGTGTAAGAGGATCAAATGACAAAAAGTTTGTGAATTTGTGCATTTTAATGTTTTTGAAAGACAAAAGCCTTCCAAATGCAGAACCTATAGAGTAATAATTATAATAAAAATGAATGTGTTCATCAGTAGTTGACGCAATGTTGAAATACTTCTTAAACCTGTCTAGATTTTTGTAATTAAGTGGTCAAATGCTGTGCCGCCACCTGAATAATGACTAATCTTTGTGTGAATGTCCACAAAACTGGAAAACTATCCTAAGCAGTAGGCTATTTTAGAAAGGATGAAAAAGAGGAATCATAATCAATAAAGTTTTAATAATTTATTGCTGTTGTGTAAATAAAATGTAATCATGTAATCCCTCAAAAAGTAAGTGTAGTCTGATTATGAGTATTTTAAATGTAATTTACAAGTACTTAATTTACGGAATCTGATTATGTAATCCAGATTACATGTAATCGGTTACTACTCAACTCTGCTTATACTAGTCTTAAAAGGGTCATGACATGAGAAACCAATTTTTTTTAGAAAACAAATGTAATAAGCATTTTTTTTAAAGTTACGTTCTCTAATCTTACATCCTTATGTCCCAAATGACAAAGAATAAAAGCAATGGAAAAAAATGGCACTACATAGAAACCATGCTGCGAGCATCACTCAGTCTGCTTTCATCCTAATTTTACTGCATTATAATATTTTATGCATGCAAGATCAGACTCAAAGACAGTTAAGAGACCAAAAAGAATAAAAAAAAACCCAGACGTACAATTATGTTCAGGTAAAAGCTGTGATGAAGTTCATGAATAAAACTAAATATTAACACATTCACATCATCACACTGTCATTAAAATCACCACACAAGCCGTTTTGGGCATAAATTTATTTAAATAAAATTCCAAAACAGTATATTCAACCAAAAACACATTGATTACTCCATTTCCGTGTACAAAAACAAGCCAGTTTATTTCTGAACACACAGGTCTTCTGCAGTGTCGTCATTAAAACTGACGAAGTCATCATGTGACTGAAACTCCACAGAAATGCACTAATTAAGCACAAACACAGATTACTATTGAACTTTGATTCAATCACTTCAGTGTCAGGTAAAAAGCCTAAAGGTTTTGTGTGTATGGATGATTTCATCAGCACAGGTCACCCTTTGAACGGGTACAATCCCAGCGTCCCAGGACTATAAAACCCCATGGATTCTTAGAGAACTCACCATCACAACTTCCATCAGGACTAAGAACCCCTGGAAATAAGGTAAGATTACAGCTGCATTTTATATATGATCACATCAAACTCTGCTGTTGATTCCTAATGCAAATTAATTACTGTCTCTTTCTGTTCAGGCAAATATCAGCCAACCTGCAACCATGAAATTCTCCCTCATCGCCGTCCTTGTTGTAGCTCTGGCCATTGGTGAGATTTTAAACCATGTTAACTTGTGATGCTCTCAAGATATTTTGTGTATGTAATATAGTAACACAGACAGAAACTACAACAATGTGTGTTGTGGGTATTTTATCTTCACTCTTCCACTGTAAAGTACTTAACATAACAAAGTGCCTTGTAGAAATGCAGTCTTTCACCTGATTTAGCTTAAGTGGCTGAGAGTAATGCCATTTAAGATGTAAGACTGTATTGATCAAACATTTCTGTTCCTATTCCAGGATCTGAGTCAGCATCTCTGGTCAAGAGAGACGCTACTGCCGAGCTGGAGAAGATCGCCAAGTACTTCCAGGATCTCGTGGACAACCTGAAGAACGTCGAAGGCCCTGAGCTGGCCAACAAGGCCAAGTAAGTCCATCATTATCATCGTTGTGCGATGAATCTGCAACTCAAACAATCTTAGTAAAGAACAGCAGTGCTGATTAACTTGGTTTGTGTTGCAGCGCTTACTTGGAGAAGAGCAGAGCTCAGTTTCAGCCCATGGTTGAGAAGCTCCAGGAGCAGCTGAAGCCCTTCAGCAACATTGAAGACCAGATCAAGCCTCTGGCCGCCTCTGTCCAGGCTCAGGTCGCCCCCCTGGCCGGCATGGTCCAGACCCACGTTGAAGATGTCCTCAAGTTTGTGGCTGACAAGAGCAAAGCCATCCTGCCTCCTCAGTAAAACCACAGGAATTCTTCTTAGTTATCTTCCATTTTGTTCTCTTTATGTGTATTTAAAATAACAATAAAAGTGATTTAAAGATCAGTGCTAAACATTTTTTTTCTGCACAAACTGTTTTTTTCTTTGCACATCTCACATGCATTAAATGCAGTAGCCATTTTGTTTTTCTTGTGCTACTAATAGGACCTCCGTAAAATGAGGGAAACCATCTAAAAACATTTTTGAGTTGACAAATCTAAAATTATTTAAAGCGAACGTTCAGGAGAAAGCCTGTCTTTAATTTTCCTGATATTTTTAAATGCAACCCTGGACCACAAAACCAGTCATAAGCAGCATGGGTATATTTGTAGCAATAGCCAAAAAAAGATTTTTCTTTTATGCCAAAAATCATTAAGATATTAAGTAAAGATCATGTTCCATTAAGATATTTTGTAAATTTCCTACCGAAAATATATCAAAACTTAATTTTTGATTAGTAATATGCATTGCTAAGAACTTCATTTGGACAACTTTTAAGGCGATTTTCCTCATTATTCAGATTCCAGATTTTCAAATAATTGTATCTTGGCCAAATATTGTCTTATCCTAACAATATTTATATTTTTGAATCCATATTTAATATGTGTGCTCTGACAGCAACGCCATAAATTTTGCAAAATAAAAAAAGAAAAACAAATTAAATGAAATGGTACATTAGTGTTAGGAACATTCTAATGATTATCTCTAACTGATTTAAAAGTAGAAATGTTACTATTTTAAAAACTGAATTGCTGAAAAAAATTTTGTGACATATCTCAAGTTTAAAAAAAAAAAAAAAAACTTTTAAAAATGTAAGAATTAAGATTTCATGATTTAAGTGCATTGTAACATATTTTATACAACTCCTAAATTATTCATTTTTATCTTAAAAATGTGTTTGAAAGTGAAACAGCAAAAAACGTAATAAAAAAATAAAAATATAGTATAGTAGTAATAGCTTAAAAAAAAAAAAAAAAAAAAATTATATCTATATATAGACACACACACGCATTTATCCCCCCCCCCTAGATTTATATTTCTTTAATCCATATGCTCTGAGGGCAATGCCATAAATTTTGTAAAATAAAAAACAAAATAAAATAAAAAGGTACATTAGTGTTAGGACTAACTGAGTTAAAAGTAGAAATATTATTATTTTAAAAAAAATTTTGTGCCATATCTCAACAATCAGTGATACATTAACATGACTAGGTTTTTAATTTATTTAAGAATTAAGCTTTAAGAGCATGATCTAAGAGAGTTTTAACATATTTATTTTGTACAACAATATATATACATACACACACATTTTTTTTAATAATTGGTGGAGCAAAAATAACCTAAAATGGCCATATTGTGTCTGAAACGTTAAATGTTGTAAACTGATAATGTTGTAAGACATGATTTTGTCATTTTAATTCATCTGGTTGAATCTCAGTTTCACATCCAATGCCGAAAAATAAATTTCTTTAAAAAGCTCTCTTCTTAATTCTAATACAGAACTATATTTTATGCCAAGAAACAGAGACAGCATCAGAATAAGAAAATAAAATGACAGAAACACTTCAAGGTGTCAGTTCAGCTATCCTAAATAAAACCTAACACACACTGACATTCATCTAAATAACCACACAAGCAAATTTGTGTACATTTATTTCCAATTTAACATCCTCGGTTCATGTCAGTCATTTGGTTCGGCAGCAGAGGGCAGTGTAAATAAATAAACTCTGCTTATTTTCTATGCATTGAAGGCATTCGTCTCAGCGCCGTGAGGCAGACTATGATTTGTTGTCTCCTTAGATAACAAAAACAACAAAATCACTAGTCTTCCACACGGCAATGGATGTCATCAAAACATCTCCGACTAACAAAAAGCTGTTTTTTTTTTTCCAAAAAAATCTAATATGAAAAAAAAAAAAAACTACTAAAAAAGGCATGCATCACCAGTGGAGACAAATTCACAAACTCCCCAGTCGTGATTTTACGTGCCGCTTCATTCTGTCAACGCAACACTTGGCCTGCAGACTGCAGTCAGTGTCAGACATTTTATACACATCTGTCAGAGTTTTAACTCATTATAAGGCAACAATTCAGTCGTTTATCAGCTCACATCACCAGTACCATGTAATATCTGGTGTGAAGGTCACACAGGCATGAGGGACACGCTGTGAGTCCGCATGACCTTCTCCTTGTACAGTGAGATAAATAAACTACAGCGAGCTTTTTATGCACATGTCAGCCTTCATAAAGCGTTTTTGCATCTGTTTTTTTGAAATTCAATGCCATTTGTTAAGCTTTTTAAGGTGTGTATCTGCAAAACATGCATTTAAAAAAATATAATAAAAGAAATTACTTTTATTTTGATAAAATATCACCAATAGTGATGAATGTCTAAAAAGATACAAAAATGTATTTTCCTGACTCTAAATTGATCAAAACTTACCGGAATGATGCACAAGGATATTCGCTTCAATTCCTGATGTGGTGGATTTAAAATAAGTCAACGATTGCCCTTTTTCTGTCTTGTTAATCTACTTTTACATGTTCTGAAATATACATTCAAAGTCCATAATAGCTGGTGACCTATAGGGATGGATCAAAAATGGAAAAATGAAAATGAAGCAGATGATACAACGCAGCAAATAAAGCGTACATGAAAATATGTCCTGCCCGTCACAATCTTACAATAACTCAAAATAAAATAAAACACTTGGTACTCACCACGAACAGCCATTGTGTGTCTCTCAAAGCAATCAGTTTATAGTGGAAAGGGCTTGCCTTTGACGAAAAAGAAAGAAAAATAGGCAAAGAAAAAGGAAAAATAAGGCTCCCGCTGATAATTGGAGTCTCTGCAGCACTTGAAAATAAAACAGAGGCCAGATGAATGGAGTACTGCTACAAACTCCAAGGTGCTTTAGCTGAAAATTTGGGGAGCAAAACTACAGGTCTGTTTTGGAAAGACTGTAGGAGCAGCGGTCCAGAGCCGGTGCTTCCCTAGGAGTCTTATCTCTGCAAAAAACGGCCGGTCCTGAAGGGCCCCGGGCGCGAGGAAAGCTCTGCGTCTCTGGTCAGTGGTGGATACTAATGGGTAGGTTTTGCAGACATGGGTTATGTTTTTTACTCAAAGCTGACAGACAGACAACCCCCCCTGCACACAGGTGCTATTCAAGGATATTGTGTAAAAATGACGTCAAGCAAATTTTACTTGAAAATCTTTTCAGCGTAAAAGTCCCGCCCTCTCTTTCCACTGTATATAAGTTCATCTGTTCTATAGGCTGGCATCTTTTTTTAAACCGTCAGCTATGCATTCGTATGGCAAACTGTTCTGAATCATTATTTGTGCCATTTAGTGCATGTGTGTGTTTTTAACACGCCTGGGCATCAGATGCATTTAGTCAAATCTATAGAGTAATGCAAGCGTGCAGATGAATCTGCAAACAGACAGTGCAGCACGCAGAGCTTTGCCTCAGCAACAATGAAGCGCTGGCCTTGGTGATAGTTGCTAGGCGATGGAGGAAATACAATGGCCTCCTTAGAAACCAAAGGCCATTTTTGGGCTAAAAGGAGCAGTGCAAAGCAAATTAAACTTGATGTACTGAACTAAACACTGATGGAGATCATCTTCACTGTGATTTTAGTAAAACTCTTTGGTGGTTTTAATGTTATATAAATGAACATATAAATAAATTACATTTTTACCTTTTGCAATGTATTTAAAACATTTAAACATTTAAAATGTAGATTTTTTCCTGATCAGCAACATTATTATTATAATTTAGCATTTTGGTGTAATTAACTGATATAATCTTAATATATCGACATACTTGAACTATTAAATCCGCTTTGTGCATTGAAATATATAATTTATATTAAATGTATTTATATAAATTCAAATAAATGTCTATAAAAATGTAATAATAATAATAATAATAATAATAATAATACAGAAGAATAGAATAATAGAAGACCACATGAGGACTTTAATATAAGAATAAAAATAAAATATATAAATACATAAAATAAAATAAAATAAACATAAAAAAAAAACTCAATGCTCAATGAAAAATTTTTGAAACTGAAATATATTTACTTTTTAACTATCATATACCAAAATATATTTCCAAACAGTATACATTATATACTATAGCAATTATATATTTTGGCCATTTTTTGTATATTTAGAAATATATTTTTAAGTATATTTGAAAATATAGATTTTTGCCATACGGACAATAGCAAATAAACACATTTATGAGGACTTTAATATAAGAAAACCTAAAATAAAATAAAATAAAATAAAATAAAATAAAATAAAATAAAATAAAATAAAATAAAATAAAATAAAATAAAATAAAATAAAATAAAATAAAATAAAATAAAATAAAATAAAATAAAATAAAATAAAATAATGTATTGAAGCTCAATGAAGTATATTTTTGAAACTGAAAATATATTTACTTTTTAGCCTTCATATACCAAAATATATTTCAAAATGTAATTTAGGGGCATACATTTCCAAACTTACAGTATATATTTATACACTATAGCAAATATGTATTTTTGGCCATTTTTTGTATATTCTGAAATATATTTGTAAGTATTTTTGAAGATATAGATTTTTGTCATATGGACAATAGCAAATAAACACATTTATGAGGACTTTAATATAAGAAAACCCATATGGTAAAAATAAAATTAAATTAAATTAAACAAAAAATATAATATATAATGTAATATAATATATTTATTCCTTAACCTTCATATACCAAAATACATTTCAAAATGTATTTTGGGGACATAGATTTCTAAACAGTATACATTATATACTATAGCAATTATATATTTTGGCCTTTTTTTTTCATATTAAACATTTTTGCATATTTTAAAATATATTTGTAAGTATATTTGAAAATATAGATTTGTGCCATATGGACAATAGCCAATAAACACATTTATGAGGACTTTATTATAATAAAATAAAATAAAATACAATAAAATATATATTTTTGGCCATTTTTGTATATGTTGAAATATATTTGAAAATATACATTGTATTTAAAAATATATAGATTTTTGCCATATGGGCAATAGCCAATAAACACATTTAGTGTTTATATATATGTGAGTGGTTTTGAATGCATGAAGCAAAAACGAACACAGGTTCGAATCAGATCTCCAAGACCATTTCCTCCTGCTTTTTTTCTCTTTTTTTGAACCAAAGTTATTCAACTTAACTTATGCGGTAAAGACATGCAATTTTCTAAGGCAATCGCGTAGCAATTAGAAGACCATTCTTTCATTAAGTTGAGGTCAGCCCATTAACGGCAGGAAAAAAAGAAACGCATAAGGCAAGTTTGACGCACCCCAGTGAGTTTTAGACAGGTCTTCACAATGGGACCTGCAGCAAAATGTAAATTACACTAAATTGCTCTAATACACATCCAGTGGTCCTGAGAGGCACAGTGGGTCTTTTATGCCCATGACTGATGGGTTCAGCTACAAAGTGGAGGTGAATTAGAGAACAGACTTGAAAACAGTAGAGAGCCAGCGGTTGAGCGAGAGGCAGGGCAGTGAAGGATTGTTCTTTTGTACTGACAGAGGAGGCAGGTGCACTTTGCGAGACGCCGAGAAAGACAACGGCTGGCTCGCTAGGATGCGGCGTTTCCAAGATTAAAAAGGACAATTAAATTAATTGTATTTCTCTGGAGCCGCTCCCCTCCTTCTTACACATTTCCTTCTTAATTAGGAAATTAAAATGAGGCTGAATTATTAAAGGTGGCCACACCTTTTTATTAAAATGTTCCTTTGCCATACAGCTTTTTTTTTTTTAGAAAAGCGCACAATGGGATTGTCATGGCTTTCTGGACATTTAAGTGCAAAACTGTGTCATGTTTCTTGAAAATACCGTGGTTTATGAATAAGATAATTACAAGAGTTATGCAAATTTCAGAAATGAAGAATTGAATTCCATTTGAATGTGAGTTAAATAGACGCTTTGCACATTTCCATCATCATAGTTGGTTAAACTTCTATAGTGGTGAATGGAAACTACAACAAATATCATTTTTGTGTTCCAAAAACAAAAGAGGAAAAAAATTACTGAGAGATTATGATTGTGTTGGTCAGAAGAAAGAAAAAATAAAAATTCACCATCACTCCCTCAGTCACTGCATTAGAAACAATCATGGAGGAACTAGTTAAAAAGCATTAACTTTAAAAAAACATTAAAAGTTTAAAATATATATAAATATATATTAATATATAATATATAATATATAATATAAAAATATATACGTTAATTAATTAGTTCGTAAAAAAAACAACACAATTAAAATATTTTAATGCAGTTAACGCACTGGCCCTGCCCCCAGATCTGTATATAATCTCTTATATTTCATATAGCTGACTGTTTACAAATATGATACAGGGCAACAACTCCACATATGCAGTTATGTCTTAAAATTCAAGATATTGGTGCAAAAAATTTCCCTGTATGCGTTTTGTCTCATATATATCACATATCACATGATATCACATGGGCAGCAAGAGCAATATGATGCTGATTTTGGCCCGATCTCACAAGCTTAAATGTGATTTTGTACAACAGTACAGTAAATAAGAAGCTGATATTGTGTTTGTATATGTGACCCTGGACCACAAAACCAGTCATAAGTAGCACAGGTATATTTGTAGCAATAGCCAAAAATACATTGTATGGGTCAAAATTATTGATTTTTCTTTTATGCCAAAAATCATTAGGATATTAAGTAAAGATCATGTTCCATGAAGATATTTTGTAAATTTCCTACAGTAAATACATCAAAACTTCTTTTTTTTTGATTAGTAGTTTGCATTGCTAACTTCATTTGGACAACTTTAAGGGTGAATTTCTCAAAATTTTGATTTATTTGCATCCTCAAATTCCAGATTGTCAAAAAGTTGTATCTCAGCCAAATATCATCTTATCTGAACAAACCACACATCAATGGAAACCTTATTTATTCAAATTTGTATAAATCTCAATTTCAAAAAATTGACCCTTATGACTGGTTTTGTGGTCCAGAGTCACCTATTACCTTTGAAGCCATAGCAGAATTGCTATGCGTCACAGAGCAACACAGCAGTGTTTAGTTTCTTAATGAATCCACATTTTGAACGAATCATGTGAAACAGTGATTCAAATCCCATTCATAAAGAGAGCCATTCACTTCATTCCTGAATGAATCAACCATTTGAACGAATCAATGAATAAATGAATGACTCAAAGACATTTGCCGCCACCTGCTGGCAGATTTAGTCTCTAATTTAGAGTATCATTTTATTAAGAAGAAGAAGAAGCAGAAGAAGAAAAATAAAAGGGATTTAATAAATTCTTCTTTTGAATCAAATAAAATATATTTTTCTAAAGCTAAAATTTGCATACTTGATACTTTCCCATTTAATCTTTTGTGGGTATTTTGTAGGTCAAATTTATTTTGTGATTAATTAGATTAATCAAAACATGTGATTAATTAGATTAAACATTTTAATCGACTGAGAGCCCTAATATATATATATATATAATACATTTACTATCACTGTACATAACTTTTTTTTTTTAAGTTGTAAATAAAACAAAGTAATTGGAGAATATTTTACAAGAAAATACTAATTTAGTCTTTCTACTTCAAAATTTTATGTTTATTTCAATGTGTTACTTGCTGTTTCTTTGTAATTAATTATTTACAAGCAACTTCTGAGTGAAAACTGTATACATAATTTTATTTTTACTGTGGAAATGTGTCATCAGTCTGAGAAAAGGCTCTACTGGCCACAACACACTAGAAGTGGAAACAGGAACTGATGGTGTGTTCCATTTGTACTTGGTAATTCTGAGTTCCCAGTAGGAACCTTTAATTGGAATGCCCGCTCACTTAAGATTGAGGTCTGACTCAGAAACTCTAAGGGAACTGCAACAACAATTTAGAATCCAAAATGGCTGTTGCTAAATTCAGAATCACATACTAGAATACTGGTGCCTTTTGCTTCCCTAAAAAATAAACAAACCTAGATTTTATATAACAACAAATAAATGTGCAATTTAAACACTATAACAACACTATGTATGCTTTCATCAATATAACATAAAAAGTAAATTAAATATTATATATTATATAATTTAAATAGCATTTATGCTAGTAAGGGTAAGGTTTTTGGCCTGTCCCTCACTATGATTTTTCTTTTTCAGCAGGACTTTTAATTTACAAAATAAAATGATATAAAAATCAAATTTGCATATTGTTCTAATTATAGTCTCATTGTTAAGCAATGTTTTTGGCATAAGTATGCCTTTTGTCTATCAAATATAAAATATAATTCTATTGGTGTCCCCTGATTTCATGTCAGCCCTGTTACCCTCATCAAAAAACTAATGTGCATAAAATAATGTACATTCAAGTGAAATCACTTCTAGGAGGTTGCATCATCTCTCATCCAGGATTCCAACACTTAAAACACAAGCATGTTTATCTCACTCCTCTATAATGTTCTATTTTGATGATTTATGAGGCTTGACTAAAGGGGGACATTGTGCAATGTCAATTTTTAAAATGTAAACAATTATTTCTTACATTTAATGTAATCAATATCTACAAGTAAAATCCTTTCTAAGTGTACAATATGTGCTTTTGTGAACTTGACTATTAGCTAGTAATTAGCAAATTTGTTTGAAATCGTCAAACCTGTTACTGTCAACCTGTTACTGTTTAGAGTAACAGGTTTTGACATGTGGGTAACAGGGATGCCTCTGTTTTTAAAGACTGTCTGTAAAATTCAAGCATATCAAAGTCACCCTCGGTATATTATTATGTCATTCAGTGGCATACGAGTTCTAATTAAATTGTGGTATATAGTAACGCTTGTGTCAGTAACAGGGTTGACACAAATACCAAACCATGGGCTAGAAAAATAATCGTGCAATAATAAATTACATAGCCTGAGATGGCACAACACAACTAAGGTGTCTTCATTTCATAAATATTAAAAAATATTGATTAAACTTATTTATTTTTCATTTTTTCCAAGTGGAAAGGCACCAGTTTTGTGGAATGACCCTACTGCCATAGAAAGATGCATAAGAATAGAAAAACCGTAAGTAGTAATAAAAATAGTAATAGAAAACCAGCAAAGAATAGAAAAAATGGTAATTATTTAAATAGCAATTCAACAACAGCTGTATATTTTGGACATCTGATCTCCGAAGTAAACAAAACGCAGCATAAGATTCAAATAAAAGCAATGCATTCTGGGAAAAGAAGTATTTTAGGGCTTGAGGGCCTTTTATTTTTCTCAATTTTTAAGCAAAGCTTTGTTAAGCCCACATGGTTATGTTATGAACACTGATGTTCTGAAATGAAAAGGCACAGTCCTTTTTTTTTATCAAATGTAAATTAAATGTCCCAGTCACATTTTTGTGGTTAAATAAACATTACTTACACTATCAGAAAAAAAATCTATTTTATATTATAACATTAACAATGTAATCTATATTCTATTTATAGTATGAATCTCATAAAGTTAGTGCTTTTAGGCATTTTACATTTAATCCAAAATAATAAATCAAGGCAGTTACAACCTAAACATTATATTTTGTTTGTGACCTTTTGTTTAGCTATTCTCGTTAATAATTAAGTTTTAACTATTTTTGAATTGTCAGTCATCAAAGCTCACAGACATGGAGATTTACTTTAAATTTCACCAAGCTGATTGCTCACTAAAAACTCCCACAGATCATGTTTTCATGCCATTTCAAGTCTTATTTTGACGTAACAAAGTGGTTATATCTAAGTATGTGAGTTGCTCACTTACTTTTTAAAATTAAATATTTGAACCAGAATACCCACATAGACATAGCGCTGAACCAGAGGTAAAAAATGATATAAATACAGTTCAGTTTCTCACACAAACCAATTGTTTCGTGTCTTAGTGTATCGTCACGAGTCGCAGGGTTTAATTTGGTTTTGTTTGTGTATGTATTTTTTTACTCTCAAATATTTGGTAGCCACTGACTGCCATTATATGACTGACAGACTGCAACGGTTTGAGTTAAAAATCTTCGTTTGTGTTCTACTGAAGAAACAAAGTCACCTGCATCTTGGATGCCCTGGGGATAAGCAGATAAACATTAAATTTTCCTTGGTGAACAATCCCTTTAACGCCATTATATTGTTCATTCAGACTAATTTGCATTCGCATGAACAAAAAAGGCGGGATTTATCGCATGAACCACTCACAGACAAACTTAACCAGTCATATCCAATCACATTGCGATGGAGGCATTGCCTCCTCACACGTGACTTTCTTCCATTCATTCTCAATTACCCCCCACAAAACCCACTGGACACTTTGGCCCAATCCCAATTCTATTTTCTACCCTTTGCCTACCCCTCGCCCCTTCCTCTTGCCCCTTAAAATGAAGTAGAAAGGGAAAGGGTTAAAAATTTTCACCTAAGAAATGGGACACCACTACTACACTGTCATACATCATCATACGTTGTCGCTAGCTCCTAACGTTATGACATGCACCGTCCCTATACAGAATATAAGTTACAAAAATGTTGTCATGTTGAAAAAAGTAAGCATAGTGTAAGCAACGTTCATTTACATGTACACATATGGCCGTAAGCAAAACAAAACAATGCGTTACCACATGCGTGGTTAAAGCAAATTGCCTTGCCACTGGACTTTCATATTTGTTTCTAACATGCGGTCAAGTCACCGGGTATATGACATAAAAATATATTTTCTAATATCGTGCAATCAGTGCTATCCGCTAGCAAACTTTAGTGATTTTTTTGCAGAACGTTTCTTTACAGAACATCAACGTAAACACAAACACAAGATTGAAGGTAATATACATATAATGAAAAATTGTCATAAAAATCCTTATTAATGGCAAACATTTTTACATTTATGGGTTTGCTTGCTCGAGTGAGCAGCCATGTTGGAAATTTCTCTTAGCCCTTCGTTTGAAGTGAGGTCCCGAAAAATCTTCGTTTGGAGGGCTATCTAGCCCTTCCCCTTCCCCCTACCCCTCCAACGAAAAGAGAGTTGAGACACCCCTACCCCTACACGTGAACGCCCCAAACGGAGGAGTAGGGGGAAGTGTAGGGGTAAGGGGTAGAATTGGGAGTGGGCCTTTAGGGGGTCTGTTAAAACTCAATGGGCTCAGGGGAGGCGAGAGAGACATTGACTCCTGCTGTAACTTCACCTGCTGGTGTCGCTGTTGGACAGCATTTCCTTAGAAAAACAAGTGATTTATAGAGTTTTTAATGTTATATTTTGTAATATTTGTTGTTTTATTTTTGTAGTACAATTTTTTTTTTCCATCCAATATTTTCATTCTTGCCTCCTCGGAGGAAACACCCTTATAATGGCCCAAAAGGGAAAACAACTAACAAAATGTCTTGTTTAATCATGCTGTGTCTGATTAGGACATATAAAAGTGCAACATATAATGGGTACGTGTAAAATCCTTAAATTTCTTTTTGTATGAATCTGCTCTAATATTAAGCATGGCTACACGCTGTTGTTTGGCAAGACATATTTGATGGGCGCACAATGCTTCTCCATTAATGTACCTGCTGTTCCAATGCTGCAATTTCATTTTCATTTTCCCCAGCAGCCAGTTGAGGAAATGGTGAAGCTCCGCTCCGCTCCACTCAATGCCCCCCCATCCCACCCACCCACCCCCGTCAGCACCACAGACGGGCCGAACCAGAAGTGTTCCACTCCGTTAGGGCTCTTAATGTAAATTCCATTTCAGTGGCTATTATCCCTGCTTATTTTCCAGAGCTTTCTGTTAGTACTGCAAGCATCTAGCCCTGTGGCACTCACCGGCAGACGTGGCCCCCATCCAGCAGCAGCACCACCCCGGGGAGCCCTGCAAACTGCTTATTCAACAACTGCTAGCCATAAAGATGCGTAATGACATTTTAGAGGCAAAAAGGCCTGTGTGGTTTTTAATTCATATTTAATGGTCGTCAGGCTAAATAGGTCCACTGCCCTAAATGAGGAGTGTTTCTCTCTCTCTTTCACTTAGGGCTGATGCTAAGAAAACTTCATACTTTTTTGCTCTTGTTTTTTTATGTCAGGGTGAAACAACATACATAAAACATGTATAATAATATATAATATCAACACATTACCAGCGTTGTTTTGGTACATTCTAAAAAATGCTGGGTTAAAAACAACAGCGCTGGGTGAAATATGGACAAACCCAGCAATTGGGTAGTTTTGACCCAGTGGTTGGGTGAAATGTTTAACTTAAACCGTCTCGGTTATTCAGCCCGTTAGGTCATTTTTTTATTGGGTTGTTTTTGATATTTTTACCCAGGTGCTGGGTTATTTTTTTTTTTTTAACCCAAATGCTGGGTTCAACTTGTTGGGTCATTTTATTGGGTTGTTTTTAATAGTTTTTCTGTAAGTAGGTTCCTGAGTCATTTTGGATGATTTTTTTCTGGGTTATTTTTTTCTACCCAACCGCTGGGTTGAGCCTGTCTCTGATGAAACAACCCAGCTGCTGAGTTACAGTCAGAGCGCAGGCTTTTGAGTCCTCTACAGGAAAGACCGGTTCTCAGTGCCACCGATTTGGTGCACTTCTTAAGTGAAATAAAGGTTTGTATACATTTTATTTCATTTATAAAGTCTTTACAGTGCTGTAAATTGTATTATTTTATGCAAAGCAACATAAGGACGAGATCTCAGTCAGCTGCATCACTTCGCATGATGGAAACGCCTTTTGCTTTGCATAAAATAAATGGATTTCATTCGTTATAGTACTGAGTTTAATGTTAAATATGTTCTTTAATATCAGAACTGTTTGTTTATGGGCAGTTTTTGGAGTCAGTCACAGCATCTTTCAGCTACGAGTGAAATAGAGGTCGCGGTCTGAAGATCGCAGTTACCCTGGCAAACAGCAGCCCTTTACCAGATCAGATTCCGGTGACACACCGGGATGAGAATTAACGCTATCTCAGTAAAAAGCAATAACAGAGAACGGTTGAATACACTAAAATGCTACTTTTAAAATGTTACATTTTTTGTCTAAAATGCTTGTTAAATGAGTTTAAATGTATGCAGTATTGTAAATGATGCTGTATTCACCAAAATAAATTCAATTAGTCTTGTATTGTGTCCATGTGTTCTTGCTTAATAATAAATGCTCATGTTTTGATTATTGCTGTTGCCTCTAGTAATTCTGTGTGTTTTTATAAGTTCTAGTCCATTTTAAGCCAGCAATATAAACATTTTTAAACAAAAGTTGACTTAAATGAAATAATAGTTGACTTAAATCATATAAAAAACATTTAACCCAACCAGCTTCTGGTTCTGTCCAATATTTATCCAGCGCTGAGTTGCAAAATAACCCAAGTTGGGTTGTTTTTAACCCAGGATTTTTTAGAGTGCAGCATTTAACTTAACTATTACTTAAAAATTACTATAGAAGAAACATTTGAACATTCATATGTTCAAAAAATTAAAATGAAATAAAATGAATGAATAAATAAACAGATTTTGTTTAGATTGCTTATTAATAAATGTTCACCTTTTGAATATTGCTGATGCCTCTAGTAATTATGTGCATGATTTTATAATATACATCCTATTTTGGGTTCACTTTAAGCCAGCCATATGGCAATTTTTAAACAATAGTTGAGTTAAATAAAACTAACCAGAAGGTTAGATTAAACATTTAACCCAATTAATATGTCCATATTTCACACAACATTTTTCAGAGATGTTTTTTGAATCAAGCTTTATTTTTGTATCTTCCATTGTCATTTTAAGTCTAGTTAAAGTTTTAATAATTTTGTTGTTTGTATGTTTTTTGTCCTTTTTTAAATTTTTGTATAGTTTTTATTCGGTTTTATTTCAGGCTTTAGTTATTTTATTGCATTAAAAAAAAAAAAAAAAAAAATATATATATATATATATATATATATATATATATATATATATATATAAAACAAAAGTTGTTCTTAACCATTCTTTTGAACTTTCTATTCTCTATCTGAGAATCCTGAAAAAAAAAAAAATACCAAGGTTTCCACAAAAATATTAAACAACACACTGTTTTCAACATTGATAATCAGAAATGTCAGCAACAAAATCAGCATATTGATTTCTGAAGGATCATGTGACACTGAAGACTGGAGAAAAGATGGTGAAAATGCAGCTTTGATCATAGGAATAAATTACATTTTAAAATATATTCACATAGAAAACAGTTGCTTTAAATTGTAATAATATTTCACAATATTGCTGT
Source organism: Cirrhinus mrigala (assembly GCA_036247105.1). NCBI lineage: Eukaryota > Metazoa > Chordata > Actinopteri > Cypriniformes > Cyprinidae > Cirrhinus > Cirrhinus mrigala. The sequence goes on from CM070022.1 coordinate 6,200,679, forward strand.
TTTTTCTGTATTTTTAATACAATAAATGCAGCTTTTGTGATCATATGAGACTTCTTTCAAAAGCATACAATTGCTTTAAAAATCTTAGTGACTCAATGAGCTTCCATGAGTAAATAGTAAATGGGTCAAAAACATCCTGAAATTCACATTCTAGCCAAACAAAAAACTTTAAGTAGACCCACAAGAAGCACAATAAAGCAAACACTGAACTTAATAAAAACGCAAATGTGAATCACGTAGATCAAATCTTTGATTTCGCATTGACATTAAAATAAATATTTGAAATTTCCATAAAAATAATATAAAATCAGTCCCACAAATAATTAGTGCAATTGCACAAGAAGCACAAAGAGCTTCAATCAAAACATGATCATCCACCAAACAGCGATGCCTCCTCTCTCTCTCTCTCCAGACAGGGCTGAGGCGCTGAATGTAAATAAATCTATCAGGGCAAGGAGCTTGAATATCAAGTTACCACTCCTTACAATCAAGAGCCTTTTCATGCCACCCATGAGGGCCATTCTTGTAATGCTAGCACACAAGAGAGGCCCACAAATCATCTCTCCCTCTCTCTCTCTCTCACACACACACCCACACCTTATTATTTTTCCTCATAAATTCCCTTTCAATACCCCCCTGTTGTATCTAATCCTTCTTTCTTTCCATACGCTGACATCTTGTTTGTTTGATTGTGAACAACAGAAGCAGAGGGATCCGAACGCTGGCAGAGCGGCTGGACGGACTGTGATTGATATCTGCTAGAATCTGGTTTGGGCTCATGTAGCCACTACACAAACATGTTGCGAGTACATCTGAACGATGAGACTATCTCTAGCCATGATCAATGTCAGACTCGGCCGCTATCGATCTGTCCCTGTTGGCACAGCCGCGCTCTGACCAGGAGCGGAAAATCTGCTTACAAGGGTCAGTGGAGTGTTTAGACAGACAATTGAAGAGGTCAGTAGCTACTAGTAAACACAGCAAACCAATGGTCTGGAAATGTGCTGCATGTAATAGAACAATATAGCAGTTAAATATGATAAAATACCTGTGCATCACAATGCTTATTTAAAAGAATCATATAAATATACACTACCCACTCAAAAGTTTTTGAACAGTAAGATTTTTGTTTTTCAAAGAAGTCTCTTTTGCTCACCAATTCTGCATTTAATTGATCCAAAGTACAGCAAAAACAGTAAAATTTTGAAATATTTTTACTATTTAAAGTAACTGTTTTCTATTTGAATATATTTTAAAATGTAATTTATTCCTGTGATTAAAGATGAATTTTCAGCATCATTACTCCAGTCTTCGGTGTCACATGATCCTTCAGAAATCATTCTAATATGCTGATTTGCTGTTCAAGAAACATTTTTATTATTATTATCATCAGTATTTAAGTACATTTGAGTACATTTTTTGGATTCTTTGATAAATATAAAGATCCAAAGATCAGCATTTATCTGAAATAAAAAGCTTTTGTAACACTATACACTATTTCATTCAAAAGCTTGGAGTCAGTGTAATTTTTTGTTTTATTTAGCAAGGATGCTTTAAATTTATCAAAAGTGGTGATAAAGACATTTATAATGTTACAAAAGATTTCTATTTCAGATAAATGCTGTTCTTCTGAACTGTCTATTAATCAAAGAAGCCTGAAAAAAAATATACTTGACTGTTTTCAACATAATAATAAATGTTTTTTGAGCAGCGAATCATGTGACTGGAGTAATGATGCTAAAAATTTGAATTCACATGAATAAATTACATTATAAAATATATTCAAATAGAAAATAGTTATTTTAATTAGTAAAAATATATAAGAATTGTACAGTTTTTGCTTGGCTTGGTGAGCAGAAGAGATATCTTTAAAAACTATTAAAAATCTTGCTGTTCAAAAACTTTTGACTGGTAGTGTAAATCAAAGCTTTTTGTAACAAAGACAATAATTTAGCTACTTTAATATAAATAATAATAAAAAAATGTGAATATATATACTGTACAAAAGTTTGGTTTTGATTTTGTAATGTTTTTTAAAGTCTCTTAAACTCACCAAGACTGCATTTATTTGATAAAAATACAGTAACAAGAGTAATATTGTGAAATATTATTAAAAAACATTAAAAATAATATTAATTCAAAATAACCATTCTCTATTTGAATATATTTAAAAATGTAATTTATTCCTGTGATTCAAAGTTGAATTTTCAGCATCTTTACTCCAGCCTTCAGTTTCACATGATCCTTCAGAAATCATTCTAATATGCCTTTTTTCTCTCTTCAACATTCTTAGATGAATAGATCCATTTTGGTCCAAATACCAATTTGGAAAGATCCAAAAGAACAGCATTTTATTTGAAATGGAACATTCTAAATGTTTTTACTGTCACTTTTGATTAATTTAATGTATACTTACTGAAAAGAAGCATTAATTTATTTCAAAGAAGAGTCCAAACCTTAAATTAAGCAAATAAAGCTCTAACCCATGAACTCAAACATACCTCATTGAATCCTTTCAATACCTGAAGCAAACATTGTATAGTTCTTCATAATCCTGATGAGTGACGTAAAAGGCAGATTACTGCTAATTCAGTCCATGACCAGCATGTCTTTTATCAGAATTGAAGCTGCTCACAAAGACAATTCAAGTGCATTTAGATTACATCCGACTTAAGTTCTTTCCTGAAACTGCCAATGATTCATTAGTGAGCTCAGTGAGTCATCTAATGAAAAACCACATTCATAGATTTGTTTTTCAGACATTTTTTCAAATACTGGAAGAGCAAGCCTGTGAATCTGATCTCAAAAGCGAACGAGCACGGGCCACTTTTAAGGAAGAACAAGTGTACCATGACGCTACCCATCTGTGGTATATTCCCAGAGGAGAGTGTCAATGACTGAGAGATCATTTACAGGTTACGCAAGTTACATATTAAAAAAAAGAAAAAAGTATACAAAAAGGCATTTGCTAATCATTCTACTTCTAAAATGTGACATACTATTCTCATATAAAACAAGAAACTCTTACTTAGGTATTAAGCCATGCGACACTCCTGAGTGTTTTCCTGAAGGCGCTCGCTCATATTCACAACACACACCTTTCACTTCCTGTGAGAGATTGAAGAGAGCACAATGTACAACAGCATTTAAAACTAAAGGGCCGTTTACATCTAGGACGGTAACTTAGTAAACATACAGTAAATGTTCATTTTTGATGATGACTGTGAACTAACCCTTTAATTTTTATTATATACATTCGAGGTCAAACGTTTGCATACACCTTGCAGAATCTGCAAAAATGTTGTTAATTTTACCAAAATAAGAGGGATCATTCAAAATGCATGTTATTTTTTTATTTAGTACTGACATGAAGAAAATATTTTACAGAAAATATGTTTACATATAGTCCACAAGAGAAAATAATAGTTTATTTATGAAATTATGAATTTATGCTGTTTTTTTTTTTTTTTTAGTGATAGTTGTTCATGAGTCCCTTGTTTGTCCTGAACAGTTAAACTGCCTGCTGTTCTTCAGAAATATCCTTCAGATCCCACAAATTCTTTGTTTTTTTCAACATTTTTGTGTATTTGAACCCTTTCCAATACTGACTGTGTGATTTTGAGATCCATCTTTTCACACTGAGAATAACTGAGGGACTCATATGCAACTATTAAAGAAGGTTCAAGCGCTCACTGATGCTCCAGAAGGAAACACGATGCATAAAGAGCCGGGGGGTGAAAACTTTTGTAATTTGAAGATCAGGGTAAATGGAACTTATTTTGTCTTCTGTGGCTTCTGAAGGGTAGTACTAAATGAAAAAATATATATATTTAAGCAAAATAAGAAAAATCTGCATATCTTCATTCTGTTCAAAAGTTTTCACCCTCCGGCTCTTAATGCATTGTTTTTTTTTCCTTCTGGAGCATCAGTGAGTGTTTGAACTTTCTGTAACAGTTGCATATGAGTCCCTCAGTTGTCCTCAGTGTGAAAAGATGCATCTCAGAATCATACAGTCATTGCTGGAAAGGGTTCAAATACACCAAAAAATTTGTGGGCCTGAAGGATTTTCCTGAAGAACAGCAGGCAGTTTAACTGTTCAGGACAAACAAGGGACTCATGAACAACTATCACCAAACAAAAAAACACAGCTGTGGATCATTCAGGTAACAACACAGTGTTAAGAATCAAGCACATAGGTTACATATTTTTTAATATGTTTTATAAATTCAACTATTATTTTCTCTGGTGGACTATATGAATGTCTTTTCTGTGAAATATCTTATACAGGTCAGTACTATATAAAGAAAAAATCATGCATTTTGTATGATCCCTCTTATTTTGGTAAAATAATTAACATGTTGCAGATTCTGTAAGGTGTATTTAAATTTTTGACCTCAACTGTACATTAACTATGGCATTTGTTTAAAAATCATTTTAATGCACAGACCAGTCTTCCTCTAATTTGCACTGGAACTGACATGCCCTATAAGTTTCCAATAATGACAGAAAAGGCAACGTTCCTCGGTTGTGTTTAGGAATAGCTTCCATTTACTGCAAAATCATTGCGGACTTATGAATAAATCATTATGCATAAGATAATATAATGCATCAAGCCATACTGCCCACAGACCTTTAACCCTTGGGTAGGTTATGAGATTAATCAAAGAAAATGCACTCACCCAGATATTTGGTTAATGTTTGGCCTCAAAACCACCCAAGCGATTGATCTCCATCAAACACTAAGAAGATGAAAAAAGGCTTGTTTTTAATCTCATTAGTTCATCACTAAAATATTACTTAATATTCTCTATGATTTAAAATGATGATAATAACTCTTAATATGCAGTATATTTTCATATAAATGTATTGAATACAATATTAAATACACATTTACACATTAAGGAGGTGTATTCATGCAAAAAAGACTGATAATGACTTCATTTAATTTAAATACTCATGTGTGAGCACTAATTCAGTACCAATGAGCACCTGGTGGTTCACAAATAAGAAATAAACACGTTTATTAAATTTCATAATGAACTTAGCACTGCGAGATATAAACTCAGAATTCTCAGTAATAAATTCAGAATTCTGACTTTTTTTCTTGGAATTCTAGACTTTCTTGGAATTCTGACTTTTTTCCTCAGAATTCTGAGTTTACATCTCATAATTCTGTTCTTTTTTTGATAATTACAACTTTTTACCTCAATTCTTACCTTTCACCGAGTGTATATCTCACAATTCAGACATTTCTTAAAATTGCAAGGTATAAACTTGGAAATGGCTGATATAAATTCATAATTCTGACTTTATATCAAATGACAGATTAAAAAAAAAATGAATTTATAAAAAAATGACAGCATTGTGAGATGAAAACTCACAATTGAGAGGGAAAAAAAGGTTGCAATTACCTTTTTTATTTTTTTATTCCATGGTGGAAACAAAAAAAACTGAATTGAGAGATGCAAACTCAGAATTCTGAGGAAAAAAGTTTAGGAAAAGGTCAGAATTGTAAGAAAAAAGTCACAATTACCTTTTATTTTTTATCCCAGATACAAGCAAGCAGAAACAAGCTTCCAGAGATAACAGCAAGCAACTGCACAGCAGAAAACGTTTTGAAAAAATAAAATAGAATAGAATATCTATTCTAACCAGTTATCATTGAAGCAGAAATGTACAGATGAAAAGACCTGTTTTTGTTTTTTTGTAGTGTCTTCAAGGATCAGAGATGCTGGACATTTCATGTTTTCTTGTGAATGGCAATCGACCCTGAGTGCCCTGGAGCTGTGTTCAGCCTTGGGCTTTTTTGGAGCCTTTCATTTAAAGAAATTAAATACTATTTTTGCATTGAGGTCAGTCATGTAATTGGGCTATTTCATAATGATGCATTATAATAATTGAATGGACCCGGACCAAGACCAAACCTGATGAGATACATAGGATCAGTCGATGCAGAGCGAACCGCTTCTGATTCCTCTCTCGGCTCGGCACTTTTTAATACCGCTTTTATTAGAATATTTACAAGGCAGCCGTGCTCCTGATGATAGCGTCTTTTTAAAAAATAAAAAACACATAATGAAATCATTACGCTTTAATTTCAATTAAGAGGGGCAGTGAAGATTAGATTGTAAGAGTGAGCTAATATGTACGAAAGAGGTAGAAATGGAGACAACAACTGTAAGAGCGAGTCAGAATGGAGAGCACGAGAGGAGATGCTGCATGTTCATTAGTCTTTGGCGAAGCACTCCTCGAGTTTCGGCTCATCTGCATGAAGACGGGCTTCTCGTGTCCCTAATGAGAGAACCTAGATACAGTTACATTACCAAAACCCCCAGCAGCACGAGCCAATCGATCCCAGGTTTACCCCAGCGAGTCTCACTAACACTGCTGCTCTGATCGCTGTGATTTGGGTGTTGATGGGGTTTGCTTCCTGGTAGAGAGATGATGTGAGGGGAAGATGAGGCAGAGAAGGCCACACCCTGCAATTGAAAAACATCTTGGTGTCTGTTGTTTTCTTTTTGGCGCTGCTCCATTGCTTGCTTTGATCTACACCCTAGAAACAAGCCAGAAAATCCTAGCAACCACCTAGAAAACACTTAGAACACCCTCATGGTAAAGACCCAGAATACAATAGCAACCACTACTACCACTCAGAACATCCACGAAAACACATAACAACACCCTAGAAAACAACCAAAACACCAGAGCCTACTAACACATCTCAAATCACCATAGCAACCACATAGCAACACCCTAGAAAACAAGCAAAACATCAAAGCCTACTAAAAAACTTCTTAGATCACCATAGCAACACTCTAGAAAACACCCAAAACAAAAGAGTCTGCTAAAAACTTCTTAGATCACCATAGCAACACCCTAGAAAACAAATGCAACAAAAGAGTCTGTTAAAAAACTTGTTAGAACACCATAGCAACACCTTAGAAACCAATCAAAACATCAGAGACTACTAAAAAACTTCTTAGATCACCATAGCAGCACCCTAGAAAACCACAACAGAGTCTGCTAAAAACCTAAAAACTTGTTAGATTAACATAGCAGAACCCAAGAAAACATCCAAAACACCAGAGCCAACTAAAAACATATTAGATTACCATAGCAACACGCTAGAAACCAACTGAAACAACAGAGCCAACTAAAAACGTATTGGATTACCATAGCAACACCCTAGAAACCAACTGAAACAACAGAGCCAACTAAAAACGTATTAGATCACCATAGCAACACCCTAGAAACCAACTAAAACACCAGAGCCTACTAAAAACTTATTAGATCACCATAGCAACACCTTAGAAACCAATCAAAACAGCAGAGACTACTAAAAAACTTCTTAGATCACCATAGCAGCACCCTAGAAAACCACAACAAAAGAGTATGCTAAAAAACCTTCTTAGATCACCATAACAACACACTGGAAAACAACCAAAACACCAGATCCAACTAAAAACTTCTTAGATCACCACAGCAACACCCTAGAAACCAACCAAAACACCAATCTGCTAAAAACTCCTTAGATCACCATAGCAACACCATAGAAAACAACAAAACACCAGAGCCTACTAAAAACCTCTTAAATCACCATAGCAACACCCTAAAAACCAACCAAAATGCCAAAGTATACTAAAAACATTTTAGATCACCATAGCAACAGCCTAGAAACCAACTAAAACACCAGAGTCTGCTAAAACGTTTCTTAGATCACCACAACATCACCCTAGAAACCAACAAAACACCGGAGTCTGCTAAAAACTTCTGAGATCACCATAGCAACACCCTAGAAACCAACTAAAAACACCAGAGTCTACTAAAAACTTCTTAGATCACCATGGCAACACCCTAGAAACCAACTAAAACATCAGAGCCAACTAAAAACGTTTTAGATCACCATAGCATCACCCTAGAAAACCAACCAAAAGACCAGAGTCAACTAAAAACTTCTTACAATCACCATAGAAACACCATAGCAACATCCTAGAATTAGATCACCATAGCAACACCCTAGAAACCAAATAAAACACTAGAGCCTACTAAAAACTTTTTAGATCACCATAGCAACCGCTTAGCAACCACATAACAACACCCTAGAAAACACCTAAAACACCATAGAAACTGCTTAGCAATCACATAGAAACAAACTAAAAAAAAAAAAAAAATCAACTAAAAAAGTATATGATAAAAACTTCTCAGATCACCACAGCAACAGCATAGAAAAAAAACAAAACACAACAGAGCCTGCTAAAAAAGCAACACACTGAAAAGCACTCTCATCACATGAGAAAAAAACAGAAGGGAGTGCTTTGGTGAGCTTAAGAACCACTGAACAATCTTTTTCAGACTGAGGTGGAAGGGTCACATTGTAGGGGCTGTAATAAATTCACAAAGCTTCCAGTGTTATTTTAATTTGACATTACTCATAACTTAACCGGATATGCAAATGCAGTTTGCACACACAGGTCGATGAGTTGCTTTATTGTGTGTGGCAGTGGACAGCAGTAGTGTGGAGATCCATATATTAACCAGCGCAGGTGTAAAAGCCTTTCCTTGTCCCAGTTCCAGGAGTGCTTTTACTATCGGTCCACTTCGCACTGGTCTCTGAGTGTGGCAGGACATTAGTTTGATGTGGATTGAGTAACCTGCACCCCGGTGACTACTCTCCCCACATGTCATCATATGTCTTTCATCACTGCTGCTCAGGGAAAAAAGAAGGAAAAAGTAAAGATGAAAAATTATTAAAATAATTCAAATATATTAAAATTTATGCAATATGCAATATATATTAAGACATTTTTACATAAATTATATTTTAGAATTAATGATTGAATAAATAAATAAACAAATAAATCCATACATAATTGCATAAATAAATAAATAAATGTATTTATTTTAGATGGATAGCACTTGTTTCTAAAATTATACTTTAAATAAATAAATAAATAAAGGTGTATTTATTTCAGAGATAAATGGACAACCCTTGTTACAAAATTGTATTTTAAATGAATGAATAAAATATGCCAAAAATCAAGACATTTTTACATGAAATTGCAGTTTAGAAATGAACAAACGAACAAATGAATGAATGAATAAATAAATAAATGTGTATTTATTTCAGAGATAAATGGATGACACTTGTTATATAATTGTATTTTAAATAAATAAACAAATGATTAAAATATTTAAAAAAAAAAGGCATTTTTAAATAAAACTGCAGTTTAGAACAAACGGCTGAAAAAAAAAGTATTTCAGATGGATTGCACTTGTTTCTAAAATTGCATTTTAAATAATTAAATGAATTAATAAAATATGCTAGAAATCAAGACATTTTTAAATTAAATTGTATTTTAAAATAAATAAATAAAGACATTTATTTCAGAGATAAATGACAACACTTGTTATAAAACTGTATTTTAAATAAATGAATGAATGATAAAATATGCCAAAAATCCAGACTTTTTAAAATTGAGAAATTGAGAAATTGAGACTTTTTTAAAGAAATTGTATTTTTAAGTACATAAATAAATAAATAAATAAATAAATAAATAAATATGTATTTATTTCAGAGATAAATGGACAACAATTGTTATAAAATTGTATTTTAAATAAATAAATAAATGAATAAAATATGCCAAATCAAGATATTTTAAATAAATAATGAGAGAATGGCACTTGTTAAAACTGGTGTTTAAAACAATAAAACAAACAAACCAACTTAAATTTAAGATATTTTTAAATACAATTTAAATACTTTTTAAAATACTATTTGAAACGTGTCATTGCGTATTGCATTGTTTCACATACTCTTTTTGAACAATATGCTAGTATTGAGTTGTGAACACAGTCTGTTGTTTCCTTCTTATTTGGAAGCTGCAGCCCATTAGCAGTAGTTTTGTTGTGTGGGAGTGGTGAATTTGGCCTGTAATTTAATTATTCTCCGCCCTGATTGGCTCGACGGACTTATTCAGCATATCCTGTTTAAAATCACTGATACTTCCTACGCCTAACTTAAATGGACTGGAAGGGCATGCCGAAAAATAATGACAGTCCTTTTTACACAAAAGCAGCAACCGTGTTGCAAAAATGACAAAAAAGCAATATAACAAAACAAGTTATCCATGAGTCATCCTGATTTATGAATGAATATACTGACTCTTTTGACTCTTATCTGCTATGATATGGCCTTATGATTCTTTAAAAGAGGAAATGAAAAAGAGGCCAATTATGATTCACAGTTTCTCTTTTTGAGAAAATGATGCCAGAATCTGTTGTTTTTCGTCAAACCATTTCCTAAATTCACAAGACCAGTGAGGTGTGTAACAGTCAGCATGGATGCTTCTGTGAGTTGTACTTTAAAGCACACCGAGGGAGTATTAACAGCCAGCCTCTCCTCCGACAGTTTTCGCTGTTTCAAAAAGAGCGAGAACGCGCTGAAATAAATCAATGGATTGTGGAAGCACACAGGTACACTGCTAGATGTAAAGAGGTAAACAACTGAGGCAATAATAGAGTCCGGAATCTGCGAAATGGTCTTAAAAGCCTCTTCACAAGCTGAGCTTTTAAAGAGCACGGGAGAACCGTCCAAACTCTCGAGTTGCCATTTTAGGGCCACGGGATAGAAAACCACCATAGATGGATTTTTCACTCGCCCCCTCATTCTCTCTCTCTCCCTCTCTCCAGCTATATTCCTATCTTTGCTGATTCTGATGAAGAGGGAAAGAGAGGAGGAAGTCTGGAGCCATCACTATGTCCTTATTGCAGCAGAAAAAGGGTCTGCCTGGGTCCTGCCAGTAATTGTGGTCAGGACACTATGACCTTACTGCTGTGTGTATGGAGACTCTCTGAGAGGGAGGCGGGACACAATATTTATCCCTTATGGGAGGAAGAGGCTCCGCAATCACAGCAGTCGGCCAACAACATCCATCCTCCTCTTGTAGCCTTTCAGTACCAGAAAGCCTTGAGTGCCCACGAGCTGAAGGTATAAACCACATGGAAAATTACTACAGGCACAGCTGGATCTGTAACACACCGAAGGGAACTTTATATCAATGAGAACAAAATTAAATGAAATACTTAAATTTCTGTTGCACATTTCTGGATCTCAAATGTTTCATGATAGCTTAAAGGAGAAGTCCACTTCCAGAACAAAAATTTAAAGATAATGTACTCACCCCCTTGTCATCCAAGATGTTCATGTCTTTCTTTCTTCAGTCATAGAAAAATTATGTTTTTTGAGGAAAATATTTCAGGATTTTTGTCCATATAATGGACTGATATGGTGCCCCGAGTTTGAACTTCCAAAATGCAGTTTAAAATGCAGCTTCAAATGATCCCAAATGCGGTTGTAAAGATCCCAGCTGAGGAAGAAGGGTCTTATCTAGCAAAACAATTGGTTATTTACATTAAAAATACAAATTAAAAACCTTTTAATCTCAAACGCTCGTCTTGTCTTGCGCTGCCTGAACTCTGTGTATTCTGGCTCAGGACAGTTAGGGTATGACGAAAAACTCCAATCGTATTTTCCCCCTCAACTTCAAAAATCATTATAAAATCATCCTACATCGCTGCAGAAGTACTGACCCAAAGTATACATGCAAAGAAGATCAAACACCCTTAACAAAAAAGGTAAAACAGCGACATAGGGAGAACATGAGATGGATATTTTTCGACATACCCTAACTGTCATGAACCGGAAAAAAACAGAGTTCAGGCAGAGCAAGACAAGACAAGCGTTTGACATTAAAAAGTATATAAACTGTATTATTTTTATGAAAATAACCAATCGTTTCGCTAGATAAGATGCTTCTTCCTCGGCTGGGATCGTTTGAAGCCGCATTTAAACTGCATTTCGGAAGTTCAAACTCAGGGCACCACAGACGTCCACTATATAGAGAAAAATGCTCAAATGTTTTCCTCAAAAAGCATAATTTCTTTACGACTGAAGAAAGACATGAACAGTGGATGACAAGGGGGTGAGTGCATTATCTTTAATTTTTTGTTCTGGAAGTGGACTTCTCCTTTAATGTAAAAGTCTCCTAAGCAATAAAAGAGCAACTTCTGAGCAAAAAGGGACAAAAAGGGTGCCTCATCTAATGTTTCAGAAGAAGCATTCTCAGAATGTCTCAAACGTGCTTAGATTTGCCAAATTCTGTAATCAAATGTCAAAGATTTTAATATAGAACTAATATTGCTTATTAAATTTAACAGCTATATTGTCTACATTTTATGGATCCATATCCTTTTTTTGTCAACTATTTTCTGTTTGTGTCTATTATATTTTAAGAGAAACATCTGAAACAAAATTGATACTTACTGTAAACATCTCCATTAAAAGAGCATCTGAGCATACAATGTTTCTTTGGGATTAAAAGAAGAAAAGAAGAAAAAACACAGATTAGTTCACTTTGTAATCACAATTGTTTCTGAGTGGTCTCAGCTGTGTTTCATCTAGTTTTAGAAGAGATCTAAAAATGTCTCAAACTATGCTCAGATTTACCAAGATGCCAAGGTTTGCAATCCAAAGTCTTTATATATAAAACTTATATTTCTCCATTACATTACAAGAGAAACAACTGAGACCGAACTGATACTTACGGTAAATGTCTCATGGGCAATAAAAGAGCAACTTTTGAGTACTCATCTTTCCTTTGGGACAAAAAGAATCGCAAATTAGTTCTCTTTAGAACCTCAGTTGTTTCTCCTTAAAAATATCAGTGGAGAGCAACTGGAGATTTCTACTTTTATTCTCCTGAGAAAAAGACACATATCCCAGACATCCACATGTATGTCATCTAGAGTTTCAGAAGATATTTCAAAATGTCTTAAACTGTGCTCAAATTTCCCAGGATCCCAAAGTCTGCGATCAAAATTCAGAGATCTCAATATTAACTCTATATAGTTCCAATACCTGCCCTCTGGAAGGATAGAAAACAAAAATTAAGCAGTCTCTTTGATATCTCAATTGGATCTTAAAGGAGTAGTTCACTTTCAGAACAGAAAGGGTTTTTTTTTCCTCAAAAAACATTATTCCTTTACGACTGAAGATAGAAAGACATGAATATCTTGAATGACAAGGGGGTGAGTACATTTTCTGTCAATTTTTGTTCTGGAAGTGAACTACTCCTTTAAAACAGCAATGAAGTTAAATGGAAACTTTTGCTTAAGTTTCACATTTACTCTTCTAAACTTACAAGCCTCCATGAGTTTCAGAAGAAATCTCAAAGTGTCTCAAACTGTGCTCAGATTTCCCTAAGACACTCAAAGTCTGAAAAAAAGGCCAAATGATTTATAAGTTATGTTATTCACATTCATTTAATAGCTCTGTACATGTACTGTTTACTAAGATTTGTAATATTTGAGTCTATTTTTATTTATTTTTAGCAGCAAAAATCCAATACTTACATCCAAGTTTTCCATGAGGTATGAAAGCACAAATGTCTCTGAGCAAAATCATTTCCTCAGGATCATTGGTAGGAAAGAAAAAAAAATAAATAAATCACGACATCTCTTAATAATATTCACAATAAATATTAAAAGATGAATAATGAAATGAAAATGAAATTGAGACTTCTGCTTGAGTCTCATACTTCTCAGAATTATTCTCATGAGAAAAGACCCCTATAATTTCTAATTACCTCCTCTAGAGTTTCAGAAGAGATCTCAAAATATCTCAAACTGCACTCAGATTTCTCAAGATCCTTAAGGCTGAAATCAAATGCCAGAGATCTTAATATAAACTCAATATATATTCGGCTTCAAAAGTAAAATACTGTAAAATTTGTTTATTTTTACTGAACCCAAGGATTTTTAGCAGGAAAAATCCAAGACGAAATTTTCTCTGAGATCTCCCAAGCTACGAAAGCTATATCATTTTCCTCTCATACTAGAAAAAACTAGGAAAGAAAACAAAATATCTTTGATATCTCAGTTGGTTCTTAAAGGAGAAGTCCACTTCCGGAACAAAAATTTACATATAATGTACTCACCCCCTCGTCATCCAAGATGTTCATGTCTTTCTTTCTTCAGTCGTAAAGAAATTATGTTTTTTGAGGAAAACATTTCAGCATTTTTCTCCATATAATGGACTGATATGGTGCCCCGAGTTTGATCTTTAAAATGCAGTTTAAAAGCAGCTTCAAACGATCCCAAATGTGATCGCAGCAGAGGAAGAAGGGTCTTATCTAGCGAAACGATCGGTTATTTTCATAAAAATAGTACAATTTATATACTTTTTAATCTCAAACGCTCGTCTTGCCTTGCTCTGCCTGAACTCCGTGTATTCTGTTTCAAGATAGTTAGGGTATGTCAAAAAACTCCAATCGTATTTTCTTCCTCAACTTCAAACCTCAATCATTTCAAAATCATCTTACATCACTGCAGAAGTACCGACCCAGTCTATGCAAAATGAACATGCAAAGATGATCAAACACCCTTAACAAAAAAGGTAAAACAGCGATAAAGGACGATTTCAAAGTTAAGGGAGAACATGAGATGGGAGTTTTTCAACATACCCTAACTGTCATGAACCAGAAAAAAAACAGAGTTCAGGGAGAGTAAGACAAGACGAGGGTTTGACATTAAAAAGTATATAAATTGTATTATTTTTATGAAAATAACTGATCGTTTCGCTAGATAAGACCCTTCTTTCTCGGCTGGGATCGTTTACAACCGCATTTGGGATCATTTGAAGCCACATTTAAACTGCATTTTGGAAGTTCAAAATCAAAGGCACCATATCAGTCCATTATATGGAGAAAAATGCAGAGATGTTTTCTTCAAAAAACATAATTTCTTTACGACTGAAGAAAGAAAGACAAGAACATCTTGGATGACAAGGGGGTGAGTACATTATCTGTAATTTTTTGTTCTGGAAGTGGACTTTTCCTTTAAGACAGCAAAAAGGTTAAATGCGAAGAGAACGAAGAATTTCCTTTGAGTCCTGCTTTTTAATTTCTGAAATCAAATGTCAGAGATATAATAAAAACTCAAACATTTCTCATCAAATTACCTGAGATATGCAACTCACTTTCATTTTATTTTTTATTTAACTTTATATATAAACAAGTCTTAAGTAGCACAGGTATATTTGTAGCAATAGCCAAAAATATGTTGTATGGGCCAAATTATCGATTATTTTTCTTTTATGCCAATCCTTAGGATATTAAGTAAAGATCGTGTTCCATGAACATATTTTGTAAATTTCCTACCGTAAATATATCAAAACTTTTTGATCAAGTAATATGCATTGTTAAGAACTTCATTTGGACAACTTTAAGGGTGATTTTCTCTCTCTCTCTCTCTCTCTCTCTCTCTCTATATATATATATATTGTACCCTCAGATTCCAGATTTTCAAATATTGTCCTATCCTAACAAACCATGCATCAACGGAATGCTTATTTATTCAGCTTTCAGATGTATAAATCTTAAAAAATTGGCCCTTATGACTGGTTTTGTGGTCCAGGGTCACATTTCTAATGAACCAAAATGAAACTGATACATCTGAGATCTTTCCTCTGATACATGCTGATACAAAATCACATCTCTTTAAAAACTCACTTGGCTCTCAGTGAGGTTAAATGGAGTTGAAGTAAATGACAACTTTCACTTAAGTCTTTTCAGACTCCAGATCAGTCTACCATTTAATATATGACCAAACATAAGTCACTTCGAAAGTCACACACATCCTATATGACTTATAAACATTGCACAATCCTAGAAGGGGAGGGAGATGACTTAAGGAAGTCCTATGATCCTTGCCCGTGAAGACACTCCTAAGGTGTTTTTTCCTCACAGGCTCAAAGTTCACAGTCAGCTCTAACAGGTGGAGCACTTCTGATCCATCCGTGTCCACCTGCAGCTCACGGGTCTGGCTTACCCGCTCGCTTCTGCGAGTGTCACAGAGGTGTCTGGTGACCATTGCTCTCTCTCATCTCACACTCACACTCAACTAATGGACTGCTTTGCCCCTCCCATCCGTTTCTCCATCTCGGACTGGGAGGTAGTGAGAGGAGGAGAGGAGGCAACATCCCACCGTTCCCCTGGGCCCTGCTACACGGCTCAATAGCTCAGCTCCTGGATGGGATCATAACCCTGAGTGCTGGCCAAGAGAAAAGCCGCTTCTCCTCACGTCCAGAGTTCCTGCTGCAGGGTGGAGTTTTCATCAGGATAACAAAACTCACTCGAACCTCACCATGGCTGACCGTACGGTGGCCCCGGTTGTGGTTATGCTTCTCGTCCTGGTCGCACCAGCCCTGAGCGGATGCCCGAGCGCCTGCCGCTGCTCCTTCGCCATGCTTCAGTGCCTGGAGCCGGACGGAATCACCAGCATCCCTGCGCTGGCGGTGCAGGAGAGCGAAAACGTCACTGAAATGTAAGCTGAGTTTGGTGCTAGCTTAGAAGTTGTGGGGAAGTTCAAAGCTTGATCTTGGAAGGAGATGGAACGGGTGGCGAGTTCAATCAAAGTAATTGGCCTCCATGAATTTTCATGGAGAAATCTGGGAAATTGGATGTATAGTTTGTGCATGGTGTAGCCTAGTGGTTTTTCCAGTCAGACCATTTCAATTATCATCAGCTTTTATTGGTTTTAAAAGCATTGCAGTTAATTTGTGGAATCAGAATGGAATGCTCTGAACTTTCTCAATCTTTGAGAACTAGTCAAGTACTAGAGGAAAGGCCTGCTACTTTGTGTTGCTGCTGAGCAGCTGTGTGATGCTTCTCTTTAAGTGCTTTTACGAGTGTCAGGTACATAATCTATTCTCGGAAATGGTGAGAAAACATCTCCACGTTCATGTGTGTACAGTCATACGGATGGCTCCCAGAGGTGCAGGACTTGAGATCAGTTTAGTGCACTTCATTCAGAATAGTGTTTATATCACTATAGCACTCATGCTTATAGTAGGAAGCATAATCACTACACCTCTTACAATCATCTCAGTTTCATGCCTTCTCTCTTGCCCATCCCTTCAGCGTAAACAATGCAATATTTCAATGAAAAGAAATGCTATAAAAAGCCTGATCATTGGTTAACTCTAAGTTAGTTTACCATATGCAATGAAAAGCTATCGTATTATGTGTTTTACACTATAATAATGTTTTGAATATATATAATTTTGTGTTTCAACTGATTAACCTCCTAAACTTACAGTCAAAACAATAACAAAACTGTTCTTTTTAAAGCAATGCTGCAGTTCTTTCTTATTATGTTCGTTGGGGTGTTTTTTTATGATATTTACTGCCATTTAGATGCGTTTTACCTTAATTGTGTTTCTGTGGATCACAATGTGCGCTGTCCACATCTATTTATTGGTCGCAGATGCTGGAAATACCATTTTTGATTAACTGTATGTCATCATGTGCATCATTTATCATTATGCTGAAGAGTTGTCCGTGTTTTTTTGCGATCATGTTTTCTGGCTCTCTTGGTTGTCTGGAAGAGATGAGACATAAAAAAAGGAAAAAAATACAGTTTTGGGTTCAAATCCCAGGCTAATGTATCATGTTTATTAAATCAAGCTTAAACTGAAATGAAAGAGATCAACATGCAATGAGAAGCTTTAAAATTTTTGATAATAATTTCTATTGTTTCCTATAGAGAAAATAAGTCATATGAGTTTCAAGCATCACTGGGATAGACAGATATTGACAGAATGTGACCCTAAACAACAAAACCAGTTGTAAGTAGCACGGGTATATTTGTAGCAATAGGCAACAATACATTGCATGGGTCAAAGTTATCGATTTTTCTTTTATGCCAAAAATCATTAGGATATTAAGTAAAGATATTTTGTAAACTTCCTACTGTAAATATATCAAAACCTGATTTTTGATTAGTAATATACACTGCTAGGAATTTAATTTGGACAACTTTAAAGGTGATTTTCTCACTATTTTAATTTTCTTGCACCCTCAGAATCCAGATTTTCAAATAGCTGTATCTCGACCAAATATTGTCCTATTCTAACAAACCAAAAAATTGCCCCTTATGACTGGTTTTGCGGTCCAGGGTAACAAATGTTTCAGTACAATTTTAGAAATGCAAATCTCAGATTTTTGCCATTTTTAGAAGTTAAATTGAAATCTACCAACTGATCAAAAATAATAATTAGCATACTTGCATATAAAACATATAGTTTCCAAAATGCATCCCACAATGCCTGACATCATCATCACTGTAAACTGTAGTTCTACACAGTTGTTTTTCTCAGTACACCTGCTCAAGTGCAATTCTCTTAACTCTAGCAGATTCTTACTACAAGCATTCAATCAATAAATGAGAATGCTCTTTCGCCACGTGTTTACACAGAACACTTTGTGCCCGTAAAAAAAAAAAACGCACCATTTCGCCATATTAGCGAGACAGGCACGGTACAGAGGAACAGCGCTTCTACCAGGGAGGAAAACAAGAGACCATGCTTCTCGTCCTGGTCGTTATGCTTCTCGTCCTGGTCGCACCAGCCCTGAGCGGATGCCCGAGCGCCTGCCGCTGCTCCTTCGCCATGCTTCAGTGCCTGGAGCCGGACGGAATCACCAGCATCCCTGCGCTGGCGGCGCAGGAGAGCGAAAACGTCACTGAAATGTAAGCTGAGTTTGGTGCTAGCTTAGAAGTTGTGGGGAAGTTCAAAGCTTGATCTCGGAAGGAGATGGAACGGGTGGCGAGTTCAATCAAAGTAATTGGCCTCCATGAATTTTCATGGAGAAATCTGGGAAATTGGATGTATAGTTTGTGCATGGTGTAGCCTAGTGGTTTTTCCAGTCAGACCATTTCAATTATCATCAGCTTTTATTGGTTTTAAAAGCATTGCAGTTAATTTGTGGAATCAGAATGGAATGCTCTGAACTTTCTCAATCTTTGAGAACTAGTCAAGTACTAGAGGAAAGGCCTGCTACTTTGTGTTGCTGCTGAGCAGCTGTGTGATGCTTCTCTTTAAGTGCTTTTACGAGTGTCAGGTACATAATCTATTCTCGGAAATGGTGAGAAAACATCTCCACGTTCATGTGTGTACAGTCATACGGATGGCTCCCAGAGGTGCAGGACTTGAGATCAGTTTAGTGCACTTCATTCAGAATAGTGTTTATATCACTATAGCACTCATGCTTATAGTAGGAAACATAATCACTACACCTCTTACAATCATCTCAGTTTCATGCCTTCTCTCTTGCCCATCCCTTCAGCGTAAACAATGCAATATTTCAATGAAAAGAAATGCTATAAAAAGCCTGATCATTGGTTAACTCTAAGTTAGTTTACCATATGCAATGAAAAGCTATCGTATTATGTGTTTTACACTATAATAATGTTTTGAACATATATAATTTTGTGTTTCAACTGATTAACCTCCTAAACTTACAGTCAAAACAATAACAAAACTGTTCTTTTTAAAGCAATGCTGCAGTTCTTTCTTATTATGTTCGTTGGGGTGTTTTTTTATGATATTTACTGCCATTTAGATGCGTTTTACCTTAATTGTGTTTCTGTGGATCACAATGTGCGCTGTCCACATCTATTTATTGGTCGCAGATGCTGGAAATACCATTTTTGATTAACTGTATGTCATCATGTGCATCATTTATCATTATGCTGAAGAGTTGTCCGTGTTTTTTTGCGATCATGTTTTCTGGCTCTCTTGGTTGTCTGGAAGAGATGAGACATAAAAAAAGGAAAAAAATACAGTTTTGGGTTCAAATCCCAGGCTAATGTATCATGTTTATTAAATCAAGCTTAAACTGAAATGAAAGAGATCAACATGCAATGAGAAGCTTTAAAATTTTTGATAATAATTTCTATTGTTTCCTATAGAGAAAATAAGTCATATGAGTTTCAAGCATCACTGGGATAGACAGATATTGACAGAATGTGACCCTAAACAACAAAACCAGTTGTAAGTAGCACGGGTATATTTGTAGCAATAGGCAACAATACATTGCATGGGTCAAAGTTATCGATTTTTCTTTTATGCCAAAAATCATTAGGATATTAAGTAAAGATATTTTGTAAACTTCCTACTGTAAATATATCAAAACTTGATTTTTGATTAGTAATATACACTGCTAGGAATTTAATTTGGACAACTTTAAAGGTGATTTTCTCACTATTTTAATTTTCTTGCACCCTCAGAATCCAGATTTTCAAATAGCTGTATCTCGACCAAATATTGTCCTATTCTAACAAACCAAAAAATTGCCCCTTATGACTGGTTTTGCGGTCCAGGGTAACAAATGTTTCAGTACAATTTTAGAAATGCAAATGTCAGATTTTTGCCATTTTTAGAAGTTAAATTGAAATCTACCAACTGATCAAAAATAATAATTAGCATACTTGTATATAAAACATATAGTTTCCAAAATGCATCCCACAATGCCTGACATCATCATCACTGTAAACTGTAGTTCTACACAGTTGTTTTTCTCAGTACACCCGCTCAAGTGCAATTCTCTGAACTCTAGCAGATTCTTACTACAAGCATTCAATCAATAAATGAGAATGCTCTTTCGCCACGTGTTTACACAGAACACTTTGTGCCTGTAAAAAAAAAAACGCACCATTTCGCCATATTAGCGAGACGGGCACGGTACAGAGGAACAGCGCTTCTACCAGGGAGGAAAACAAGAGACCATTAACTTCATACCAGTGGCAGAAATACATCATTCATCATGCTGTAAATTCCATTCTGTGAATTGCTCGCGAATGCACCGCTGAAAACAATAGATGAAATATTGCCCACTCGACTCGATTCAATAAGCCAAAGCAGTTTGAGATGTCGTCCCACCTGCTCTGTAATTGCATTACGGCTCTCTGGGTCAATCAGATGCTAATAAATATCTGTTTGTGCTTCTTGAACACTGAACAGAATCACAGATCAAAGGATTCCAGTAAAGGCAGTCAAAATGTCTTTAGTTATCAGCATATATATTTGAAAATTACATATGGACAAGAAGAATATAAGGCGGCACATTAATTGCACCTTAAAGTGGTAGGTATTTTCGCAAATGTGACCCTGGACCACAAAACCAGTCATAAGGGTCCATTTTTTTAAATTAATAAATAAGCTTTCCATTAATGCATGGTTTGGCCGAGATGCAACAATTTGAAAACCTGGAATCTGAGGGTGCAAAAAAATCTAAATACTTAGAAAATCGGCTTTAAAGTTATCCAAATGAAGTTCTTAGCAATGCATATTACTAATCAAAAATTAGGTTTTGATATATTTAAGGTAGGAAATTTACAAATTATCTTAAAGGAGAAGTCCACTTCCAAAACAAAGATTCACATATAATGTACTCACCCCCTTGTCATCCGAGATGTTCATGTCTTTCTTTCTTCAGTCGTAAAGAAATTATGTTTTTTGAGGAAAACATTTCAGGATTTTTCCTCATATAATGGACTGATATGGTGCTCCGATTTTGAACTTCCAAAATGCAGTTTAAATGCGGCTTCAAGCGATCCCAAATGTGGTTGTAAACGATTCCAGCAGAGGAAGAGGGGTCTTATCTAGCGAAACGATCTGTTATTTTCATAAAAGAAAAATACAATTTAAATACTTTTTTATTCTCTCATCTTGTCTTGCTCTGCCTGAACTCTGTGTATTCTGGCTCAAGGCAGTTAGGGTATGTCGAAAAACTCCAATTATTTTTTCTCCCTCAACTTCAAAAATCATTTCAAAGTCATCCTACATCGCTGCCAATGTAACAAGCAAAAAAGAGCAAACACCCGTAACAGAAAAGGTAAAACAGCGATATAGGGCGATTTTTAAGTTGAGGGAGAACATGAGATGGGAGTTTTTCGACATACCCTAACTGTCATAAACCGGAAAAAAACAGTCCAGGCACAGTGAAACAAGATGAGCGTCCATTATATGGAGATAAATGCTGAAATTTTTTCCTCAAAAAACATCATTTCTTTATGACTGAAGAAAGAAAGACATGAACATCTTAGATGACAATGGGGTGAGTACATTATATGTGAATCTTTGTTTTGGAAGTGGACTTCTCCTTTAATGGAACATGATCTTTACTTAATATCCTAATGATTTCTGGCATAAAAGAAAACAATATATTTTTGGCTATTGCTAGAAATATACCCGTGCTACTTAAAGGGACAGTTTACCCAAAAATAAAAATCCTGTAATACCTACTCACCCACATGTTGTCCCAAACCCGTAAGACCTTCATTCATCTTCGGAACACAAATTAAGATATTTTTGATTAAATCCGAGAGTTTTCTGACCCTACATAGACAGTAATGTATTTAGCATGTTCAAGGCCCACTGGACTATTTTAATGGCGCCCTCACCACCTTTCTGGGCCTTGAACATGGTAGTTGTGTTGCTGTTTATGCATGGTCAGAAAGCTCTCGGATTTCACCAAAAATATCTTAATTTAGGTGTCCAAAGGACAGGTCTTACTGGTTTGGAATGACATGAGGAATTTTAATTTTTTTGTGAACTGTCCCTTTAAGACTGGTTTTGTGGTCCAGGGTCACAAATAAAAGAAAGAAATGGCAAGTAACACAATGCAAAGTTTTTAACGTAGAAAGAATGAAATAGTATTTTCTTGCAAAACATAAGCCTTTACAACTTTGAAAAATCATTTTTACAGCGCACATATTGAATGTCTTGCTACCGGTCAATATTTTGTAATCAATCATTTGTCTGGCAATAATATACAACAAAACAAACTCTTTAAAGACCATATTACAGAATTCACAGTAAATGCAATAATTTGCGAATGATTGAAAACATCATACTGAATTGAATTTAATCAGATGTGCACTTCAGAATCATATGGCTTACAAAAAGCATTTCTGATGGGATTTCTGTGGTTCATTTGGCATTGTCAATATCAAGTGCTGCTGTCAGTTGACACTGACCTAGAGAATAAAATTCAAAACCAGGGATGGTTTTGGATATATATATATTTTTTTTTTTTTTTATCATATGATGTATGCATTTTGTCACATAGCTCTATATAGTTAGATTCACTCAGCCATTGTAGAGAAACCATTTCAACTTCTTTCTAAAAGAATCTGAGTTCTCCTTCCTGGAGCTACAAGTGCTTTTCACTGAAACTGCGTGGAACTGAAAAGTAATCGATTTCAAAATACTTCACTGATGGTGCTTATGCCTCATATTAACGGCTGCAAGGGCACAGCACTATTTCATTAAACTCTTGGAAGCGCACACTTCATGAGTTTAGAGTGGAGACCAAACTAGTTTCTTTTGCTATATGTACTGAAGTGAACATTAAATCATTTAAACATTTATTTATATATTTTAATGCATATAGAATGCATATACACACACACACAACGACTTCATTATTATGATACTTAGGTAGCTGCAATTGCATGTGTTTTATTATTTCAGAAAAGCAAAGTAATTCTTAATTCAATTCAGCTCAAAAACTACTTCCATAATGCAACATATTTAAAACTGAAAAAAAAAGTTAAATGGGAATTGATGAGATTATAAAAAGTGGGTGTTACATACCAGAAAGGAGTCTGATGGTTGAAGAGGAAAGGAAGATGTTTCATGACATTATCTGAAAAGGAACTCATTTCAGAGATGAAGCAAGTTGCATTTTGATCACGCAAACAAAATCAAAATAAAGTGCACCAAGTAAACATCCTGTATCAGGAACATACAGTAAATAGTTTCATATTTGAATTAATGACATTAAGCATGATTATTACTAGAGATGTCTATTTTATTTTAGTTGAATTTCAACCTGTGCTTTCATTTCAACCCTCTAGCTACATAGAGAGCCAAGCCAACCTGGAGAACATCACAGATGTTGACCTCGCCAACTACAGAGAGCTGAAGAACCTGTAAGTAAAACACGGTCTACACAACATATAAAAGCTTTCAAAAGAGTTCCAAGTAACTTAAGATTTTAATGAGACTTTGTGCATTCGTATATGTGTTTCAGGACGGTCACATATTGTGGGTTGGTGTACATCTCTGAAAATGCCTTCCAGCATAATTTCAAGCTACAGTATGTGTAAGTGTTCTTTACATATATGTCTGACCTTTCCACAATACACTTGGGTCTCAGGGCTTGTACCTGTCAATTACTTCAAACCCTCTTTCCTTCTGATGAGTGAAGCTGCATTATTGGTCTCAAGTGGTAAAAACCCAAGACACGTTTAAAGGTAGTTAGCAACCAAATCACTATTGAGGAAAACATTTCAACATTTCACTTCCTGAAATGATTTAATTGCATTAATAGTCCTCTAATTCAAAAGGAAATCTGCAGAGATTCATTGTTCATGATCACATCATGCCATCTGAGGGTGTAAGAATGTGAGGTTGAGACTTTATAAAATCATCTTTGCTCATGAATATTCATTTATTAATTACATGAAATGACCAGTTTTGCCAGATTGGATGGACGATTTCCCAACCAAAAAATATCCAAAAATGTAACTGTCAGAATAATGTGATTGAATGTCATTGCCATGTCAGTCAAGCTTGATAAGGACCACTTTTAATTTCTTAAAATTACATAGTGATGACAAAATCATATAAAAATAGATCAATTTCCCAGGAAAAAGAATCAAATGAGGGCAAATACAGTAAAGAGAATGACCAAAGAAATTGACTGATTGGATATAGTGCATGCACACTTGGGTTTTGTTTGTTAACCAATTTAGCCTGTACAGTTAAGATGCTTGAAAACCGCCAAACTGACCTCAAACCAGCCCAATTTTTTTCCCCATTAAAATTTTTATCCGTATTCAAAACCACCCAATCTGGCAACACCGGACATGACATCCAGTAGTTTAACCTGATTTGCTATTTGCAATGCAACTGTGACAGTTCACTCAAAAATCAAAATCAATTGCAAGATTATATCTCAAAATTTTGACTCCCCTTAACTCCCAATTGCGAGTTTACTTCATGTAATTCTGACTTTATTTCTCTAAACTGTTTATATCTCACAATTTTGACTTAACTCACAACTGTGAGTTTATATCTCATAATTCTGATTTAATTACTTGGAATTTGCAAGTTTATATCATGCAGTTCTGACTTTATTTCCCAGAACTTTGAGTTTATATCTCACAATTCTGACTTAATAACTTGCTATTGAGCTTATATCATGCAATTCTGACTTACTAACTCCCAACTGCAAGTTTGTATTATGCAATTCTGACTCTGTTTCTCAAAATTTCAAGTTTGTCTCTCACAATTCTAGAAAAAGTCAAACAATTCTAACAAGTCATTATTTATTCACTTTCATATCATTTCAAACCTGTATGCTGTATTTTCTTCTATGTAATGAATTAATCATGCTGTAAAGAGACTTAATCATATGGAATATATAGTAAGTAGATGGAAATGAATAAGGTTTAAAAAAATTATCATTTTAGTTTGGGAATGATATGTATGAAAGCCTGTTTCTGACACTGAACAAAAATGAAGGTTACTTCTTATGTCACGATTTTGACCTTTTTGACAGAATTGCGTGATACAAACTTTCAATTTTGACTTTTTTTCATCAGAATTGCGTGATATAAACTCACAATTGTGAGAAATAAAGTCAGAATAAAACTTAAAACTTGCAATTGCGACTTTATATCACGCAATTCTAACTTTATTTCTCAGAAGGGTAAGTTTATATCTCACAATTCTGACTTAATAACTTGCGATTTTGAGTTTACATCTCACAATTTTCACTTAATAACTCCCAATTGCAAGTTTATATCACGCAATTCTAACTTTTTTTTCTCAGAACTGCGAGTTTATATCTCACAATTCTGGCTTGATTCGCAATTGCGAGTTTGTATCTCATAATTTTGACTTAATAACTTGCAATTGCGAGTTTATATCACAAATTTCTGACTTAATAACTCCCAACTGCGAAGTTATATCATGCAATTCTGACTTTATGTCAATTTATATCAAGTTTATATCAATTGTGAGAAATAAAGTCAGAATTGCGAGTTTATATCTCACATTTCTGTCTTAAAAACATGCAATTTTTAGTTTATATAATACAATTCTGACTTTATTTCTCAGAATTGTGTTTATATCTCACAATTCTGACTTAACTCGCAATTGCAAGTTTGTATCTCATAATTCTGACTTAATAACTTGCAATTGCGAGTTTATATCATGCAATTCTGACTTAACTCCCAAATGCAAGTTTATATCTCATAATTCTGAAATAACTCGCAATTCTGAGTTTATATCACACAATTCAGACTAAATAACTTGCAATCGTGAGTTTATATCACACATTTAGGACTTAATAACTTCCAATTGCAATTTTATATCACGCAATGCTGACTTTATTTCCTAGAACTGAGTTTATATCTCACAATTCTGACTTAGCTTGCAATTGCAAGCTTATATTACATAATTCTGACCTAATAACTCCCACTTGTAAATTTATATCACGTTATTCTGACATTTTTTTTTTAGAATTGAGTTTATCTCTCACAATTCTAAGAAAAAAAAAGTCAGTATTGCATCATGCAATTCTAAAAAAAAAGTCAGAATTGCAAGATGCAAACAATTGCGAGTTATAAAGTCACAATTCTGATTTTTTTTTTCTCAGAATTGCATGATATAAACTTAGAATTGCTAGTTCATATCACACAATTCTGACTTTATTTCTCAAAATGGTGAGGTTATATCACACGATTTTAAGAAAAAAGTCAGAAATACGAGTTTGCATCACACAATTCACAATTCCAAAAGTCGTAATTACCTTTTTATTTATATATTTATTTTTTAATGGTGGAAACAGGCTTCCATAGATATGAGGGTGAATAAATAATTAAAATTATTTTTTTTAATTATTAATTTAAAATCTCCAAAAAAAAAAAAAAAAGAAAAAAAAAAGGTGTCTAAGCCCTTGATTTCATGAAAATCATGTATAGAACAAACCACGTCATACCAAACCCGGATGTAGTTATTTATCTTTTTACTTGTCTACAAAAATTCAAAAAAACAATCTGAATAAAGTCCACATATGGAATACATTCTCATGTCTGTATACATGTATGCATTAGAGATTAATCTTTAAATCACAATGTGTATATATCTCGTTACTTGATTTCTTGTAATAGCTCATGAAATTGACTAGTAATCAGTGCAGAAGTGCAACTATTTTCAAAACATCGTTTTTAAGGCTCAAAGATGTGCCATCTATTCCCTCCTGCAGGGAAGATTTCTAATCACGGCATCAACAAAACACTAACGACATTAGCCCGAAAGGTTGTTGACCCTTATCTCCACTATCTTGTAATCGTTATCTCTCAGTGTGTGCGACATGCCCACTGTTGTTGATGTGGGGGAAAGCGGTCACACAGGAGGGGGGAACGGGAGGGTTCTGGGGAAACATGAGAGCATATCCAGCAGTCACCTTTTACTCGCCCACTTTGGCGTATTATTGACAACTGATGCATAATAAATACACTCCACTAAGGGTCCATTATCACGCAATCAATATTTCACAGAGGGCTGTGCGGAGCACCAGATGTGTCTGTATCTCATCGTGTGCCGGAGGGGATGTACAGTATGAAAAATCATAAGCGTGTACTGGTCTATCTTTAATTCGCCGGATCCGTCCGTGGCTACGGTTCTTTAATCCACGGCCTCTCCCTCCCCTCGACGCCAGTATGAAACGGCAGCTGCTATTCTCAGACGCTCTCTCCCTACGGTAGAATCGAGCTGTAATAGATAGGCCCTGATGGCCGACCCATCTGACATGAACTTTTGGGAGTAGGGAAAACAAATATTTGAACCCTTGCTGGCCCCCATTAGCCCTGCCACAGAGAATCTACACGTGCGAATCCGTCACTGTCACCGTCGGCTCTCATCTCTCTATTTAGCTTTAGATTTCAGGAGGACAAATATCTCAGAAACCTTGAATTGAGAAGTTTTCTGTACACAAACCCATGCGAAATATCCATCAAACTATGTCTGCGCTCAACAGGCCTTCAAAATTCACTCACTCGCTCTTAGTCAAACCTTGTCTGTGAGAAAGAGAAGAAATTCACTCAACTAATTAAGCTTAAGACCAGTTGTCAGCCAATACAGAGAGATGCGTGCCAGTGTTATTTAGAAATGCAATGCTGCTATGAAATATTTTGCTGCATTGAATCTTGTTACTGTCGCTTGCTATTGCTCGTATACAAGGGCTGAGATTTATACAAACGCCTAAGCTTATATAATTTGCTCTTTGGAGCATAAAGCATCCTTTATGTTTGTGCCGCAGACATGAAAAATACCTCAAATCATCATACTTTTACTTTTCTAAGTGGCTGGACTTTAGATTTTCAACTGGAGGACAATAAAAATGGCAAAATAAAATAAAATAAAATAAAATAAAATATTTAGGACAACATCTTGCAGGTAGTGTTATTTTAGTATTATTTATTTATTATTAAAGTATTTAATATTATTTTGAATAGTTTGTTTTTAAAATTTTGGTTTT
This sequence comes from Cirrhinus mrigala, assembly GCA_036247105.1. Classification (NCBI taxonomy): domain Eukaryota; kingdom Metazoa; phylum Chordata; class Actinopteri; order Cypriniformes; family Cyprinidae; genus Cirrhinus; species Cirrhinus mrigala. The sequence goes on from CM070022.1 coordinate 6,229,130, forward strand.
AATTTTTAGTTTAAGTTTTAGTAACTTTTAATGTGCTTTTGTTATTTTTGTTTGTATTTCTATTTCTATTAAGCATTAATTTATTTTAGTTTCAGTTTTATCAATTTTAAATCAACTTATTTTATTTTAGTTGGTTACCAAGGCATTTTAAATTTTCATTTATTTATTTATTTATTTTTTAAAATTACAAAATATATATATCTAGGATATCATGACATCTTGCAGGTAGTCTTATTTTATAATTAATTATATATTATTAGACTATTTATTATTATTTTGAATTGGTTGTTTTTAGAATTTAAGTTTTAATTTTTAGTTTAAGTTTTAGTAACTTTTAATGTTTTTGTGATTTTTTTGTATATCTATTTCCATTAAGCTTTAATTTATTTCAGTTTCAGTTTTATTATTTTTACATCAGCTTATTTACTTATTTTTTATACTTTATAACTTATTTTATTGTAGTTGGTTACCAAAGCATTTTAAATTGTCATTTTTTTTAATTTTTTTATTATTATTTATTTATTTATTTTTACTCTAAAACAAATATTTTATTTTAGCTTTATTTCAATTAGCAAAAACTATTTTTTTTACATTTTAGTTATAATACAGCAACCAATACCCTAGCAACCACAAACAAAAATAAATAAAATAAAATAAATAAATCAATAAATTAAATTTTATTGGAGTATATTTTGCAAAAAAATATAGTAACACTTTACTTGAAGCCTTTATACGATACATTATAAAATATATTTTAATGCATTAGTTATGCCTTGGATTGTATTGTATGATCTCATGAATAACTGTACCCACATTTATAATATTTAATAATACTTATCTAATCTTTGGAAAGTACATTTCATTAAAACACAAGACAAACCACCAATTTCAGATTTAAGGAATCTGAAAATATAATTTTTATGTATATTATGATGTAATTTATAATGAATTATGCATAAAGGCTTTAAGTAAAGTGTTACCAAAAATACTATTATAGTTTTTCTACTTCAAAATTAAGTTTTATTCTGTGGTACTTGCTGTTTTTTTGTAATTGTTTGTTAAATTTACTAGCAATTTCTGAGTGAAATCATACCAATTTTTTTTTTTTTCTGGTATAGTATCACAGCAGCATATTTTACACCATTTTCTCTCTTCAGAAAACATGAAAATCTAGTTATGTGATAAAATTCCTCCAAACATGTTAAACTCAACACTTTATATAACATTTTTAAAGAGAAATAATCCTATTTATTAAGAGTCTATTTAACTATTATACACCAGAGCTCATAGAATTGAATGCATGAGAATTTGCATCTCTCTTTGGCATGCGTAATTCACATCATCTTTTCTTTTACAGAAACCTGGCCTCTAATTCACTGGTGCACATCAGTTGGAGGGTGTTCCAGTCGGTCCCTCTGTTGAGTCTGTGAGTAACCCACTGCACTGAGATTCACAGATTTATTCTGCTCTACTGGTGGTTTCAGACTGAAAATGTGAACCATTTACCTCTGTCTGAAAAGTTTAAATGATAGATTTGAGGTCCTACGCATGTATTATTTTGCTGAAAGCATGAAATAAGCATAAGAAATGTCACCTGCCTCTCTTCCGCACAGAATCTTGAGGGACAATCCGCTCACCTGCTCATGTGACATTTACTGGCTTCAGCAGTGGCACAGAAAAAGACAAAGCGACATTGATTCTCAACAAAACTGCATGTACAATGGCAACAACATTCAGCTGGATTCATTTGAAATGGATAACTGCAGTAAGTGCACCTATTTGGAATGAAACCTATTTTTAAGAAAAAGTGTTTTATTTTACTTACTTCTATCCCAATTTAATATAAGCAAGCCATTCAGAAATAGATTTTCCCCAAAAACTTAGGACAGAGCCATTGGAACGTATTTGTTCGAATGAATCATTATTTAGGGTAAATTACATACTTTACCTTTAAGATATTGAAATAAAAACTGTCATGATGAATACTTTACAGTATTACACTGTGCAGTAATTTAGGGCTGTACGATTTTGTTTTTGAAAAAAAATCCCTTACACTATAAAAAAATATTTCCATAGATATTTAAAACAGTTGAGTACATTTTTTCAGGATTCTTTGATGAATAGAAAGATCCAAAAATCAGCATTTATCTGAAATAAAAAGCTTTTGTAACATTATACACTATACCATTAAAAGGCTTGGAGTCAGTATAATTATTTTTTTTATTTTATTTTTTTTAATAGCAATTAATACTTTTATTTAGCAAGGATGCTTTAAATTGATCAAAAGTGATGATAAAAACATTTATAATGTGACAAAAATATATATATTTTAGATAGATGCTGTTCTGAACTTTCTATTCATCAAAGAAACCTGAAAAAAATTCTACTGAGCAGCAAATCAAAAATGATCATGTGACTGGAGTAATGCAGCTAAAGTTCAGTTTTGATATCACAAGAATAAATTATATTTTAAAATATATTAAAATATTTTTTTTTATTTTAAATAGTAAAATATTTTCTAAATTTTACTGTTTTTACTGTACTTTGGATCAAATAAATGCAGTCTTGGTGAGCAGAAGAGAAGTCTTTAAAGCTTTTATTTTAACATTAAATATGTATATACATTTTATATAAAATATATTACTTTAATATTTAGTCATTTTGTTTTTACTTTTATTTCTAAAAATACAGTAAAAATTGTGAAATACTATTGCATTTCAAACTAACTGTTTCTATATGAATATATTTTAAAATGTAGTTTATTCCTGTGATGCAAAGCTGAATTTTCAGCATCATTACTCCAGTCTTCAGTGTCACATGATCCTTCAGAAATTATTCTAATATGCTGATTTTCTGCTTAGTTAATATTGATAATGTCCTTACAACTAAAACTGGCAAAATGTCTTGTTTTCTTAAGGTATTCCTGAGGTCAAAATTCACCCATCTACACTAACAACCACTCAACAAGGTGGAAATCTGACATTTACCTGTCTGGTGACCGGAGTACCAACACCGACGATTCGCTGGAGAACAGAGCATCTACAGTCCAACTGGACCCTGCAGGTACACGACACTGCTTTCATATAAGGACGCTGTCAATCAAGTTGAAATTTTTGGAAACTGACCAATGTGATTAACCAAGTACTTGGATTTACATACTTGAATACTTAGCACTGGAACATAAAAAACACACAATCATGAATCACTTGTATTGCAGTATTCCTCATCTGCAAGTCACTTTGAACAATTAATGCATAGGAATTCTGTTAAAATGTAGTTGACAGTCAGTTAAATCTTGCCTACAGCGAGGGATCTGGGGATCAAGCCTGGAGCTGATTCTCTACATGAGGAACGTGTCGTCTGGAGACAACCTGCACAACCTCACCTGTGAGGCGGAGAATCGCGCAGGAATGGGAGAAGACGTGGTGCAGCTGGACATCGAATGTATGTGCTAAAACAATTTTTTTTATCACTATGTACAGTGTTATTTTTCAGTGAAAAACCCAGTCATATTGCACAAGTGTCTGCCAATGCATTTTTAAATCTGAATGCAACTGCAAAAAAGGTTTCGATGCAAGCTTGTTTCTGCGTCCGAGTAATAAACAAAGGTAAATGTGATATAATGTTTTAAAAAATAGTATAAAAATAGTTGCAATTGCAATATTCTGAGATATAAAGCTGCAGCTATCTTTCATTAATCCTCCTGGCTTCTATGGATTTCTGAGCTATGGTTGGTTCTTTAACAAACCAAAAGTTATTGTTAAATTTATCTGGCCAACCAACTATACAATGTTTAAATTGTGAAACCCATGCATGAGGTTCCTCAAGCCCACCATTTTATGTGGACAAGCAAAACAGTGTTATTTTAGTATTTACATATTATTATAGTTTTTCTACAAGTCAAAAGTTTTTGAACAGTAAATCCTGTGCTCACCAAGCCTGTATTTATTTGATCCAAAGTACAGCAAAAACAGTAACATTTTGAAATATTTTTACTATTTAAAATAACTGTTTTCTATTTGAATATATGTTAAAATGTAATTCATTCATTCATTCATTCATTCATTAATCATTCTAATATGCGGATTTTCTGTTCAAGAAACATTTTTAATATTATTATCAATATTTAAAACAGTTGAGTAAATTTTTTTCAGGATTCTCTGATGAATAGAAAGATCAAAAGATCAGCATTTATCTGAAAAAAGAAAGCTTTTGTAACACTATACACTATACTATTCAAAAACTTGAAGTCAGGGGGAATTTATTTTTTGGGAAATAAATTATAGAAATTAATACTTTTATTTAGCAAGGATGCTTTAAATTGATCAAAAGTCATAATAAAGCATTTCTAATGTTACGAAAGATTTCTATTTCAGATAAATGCTGTTCTTCTGAACTTTCTATTCATCAAAGAAACCTGAAAAAATTCTGCTGAGCTGTGATAAACATAATAATAATAATAATAATAATAATAAATAATAATAATAATAAATGTTTTGGAGCAGCAAATCAGAATATTAGAATGATTTCTGAAGGATCACATAAATGGAGTAATGCAGCTAAAATTCAGTTTTGAAATCACAGGAATTAAATACATTTTAAAATATATTCAAATAGAAAAAAGTCATTTTAAATAGTAAAAATATTTAACAATTTTACAGTGTTTGCCTTACTTTGGATCAAATAAATTCAGGGTTGGTGAGCTGAAGAGACTTCTTTCTAGCTTTTATTTAAATATTAAATATTTTTATATAAAATATTTTACTTTTATATTTTTATGTTCTTGTGCTACTTTTATTTGCTTATTTTTTAACATTACTAGAATCAGTGTTATTTTGTTCACTGAAATAATATCACAGATTTTCTCAACAGTTTCAAGTAGTTTTATGTTCTATTGTCATTTTAATGTTTTTAGTAATTTTTCTTGCATTTTTATTAGCGGTTTAAAGTCTATACAGTTTTTATTCAAATTTATTTCAGTTTTTGCTATTTTAGTACATCAAATTAAACTAAATTAAAATTAAACAAAAGTTTAAGTGTATATTTTATTTTATTTCATTTATTTTTTTTTTAATCCAACCCTGTTTAGGTTTCATTTATTTCAGTTTTAGTTTATCCATTTCCACTCAGTAATTTGAGTTGAAACTTATTTTAGTTAGCTGCCCATGCAACATTTCTAATTTTCATTTAAAGTTTTTCATCCAATATGTACTTTCGTCTTTATTCGAGCTTTATTTTAATTTAAAGAAAAATGTTTTTAATAGTTTTAGTAATGGATAATAACCCTGCTCTTGCCAGCAAGCAAGATTTTCCATCGAAAATCCTCCCATATGACCGCACTCCACACCACAGCAATTATCACTGTTTATCACCTCCTCTTCAGAAAGAAGAAAAACAGTGCTTGACTTCAGACAAATGTATAGCCATCAGGGGAGCGATAATGACTGTCAGGAAAATGGGATGATAACCGTCTTCAGATCTTGTTTGTTCTCTACTAATGGATTTCTCTCCCCCATAGTCCGGAAATATAATTGTGAGGACTGATTGGCAGATAGCAAGTGTGCTAGATGCCAGTCTATCAGAATCATGTGACGGGTGGACAACGGCTCGTCAACGGCCGCTGCTTAATTAGCTCGTAAATTAGCAGGGCGGTTACAGCAACGTGCTCGCAAAATCCAAGCACAATTCCGATCCAAAACCTCTTTTATTAAACCCAGACGCCAATCGATAATATAATTCCCCAGCGTTAGTAATGGCCTTAGCATACTGTACTTACTGCTAACTGTAGCTTCAAAGGATAAAATTCACCTACGGCCATCTACTTAACCGCAACCTGATGGTTCAATTATTTAATTCCTTTTGATTACCACAATTAGCGGAGTTCACAGATGGCTCTCGAACTCAAGCGAGCTCGACCGTTAACGCGGGGTCGGTGTAACGAGGGCGGTTTTTAAGCGTGAACTCTGGGCCGTGACACAAATGACGGCGATTCTCCGTGCGAAGCACTTTCCGCAGGCAGGGTCACGGGTTAAGAGCAGTGAAATGGTTATGAGGCAGAGAGCGGGCCGTGCGCATCAGCATGTTCTCCCGGCTAAAAGAACCATTTCCTGCATCCCACCTTCAGCGGGCTCTCAAGTGCCTCTTGTGGTTAGGTCCCCTAAACAGACAGGGATTTATTATTTATAACAGGTCAACAGGTTTACTGTAAAGATGGAGCACATTGATTCATGGAAAAAATTATGATGGATGTGCCAGTTATTTGAGCTATTCTGATGAACAGGTACCGGATATAGAAAAGCATTAGCCATACAGGAACATTAGATGAACTTCTTTAATTGAGCGTGAATGCCAAATACAGAAATGATTTCAAGCAGCAACTGATTTTACATTTATGCAAATGAGCAGTGATGCAAAGCAGTGACTACCAATAGGAACGCAGACGGCTGCCTGATAGTTAGAACAGCAGTTGGATAAAAGCGACAACACACTTTAAAAAAAGAAAGAAATCACAAATTAACACACCATGTTATAATGCACAGTATGAAAGATATTTGTTTAAATATTCTTTCCTATAATAAATGTAAAAAAAGTATTTAAAATACTTTATTATTAGGGTTGCAAAAAAGCAGAACATTTCCAGAAATTGAAAAAAGTTCTTAAAATGAATCTAGTATAGATTTCAAAGTATATATTTTTAAACAGTATATTTTTAACCCGATTTTAAAAATAGTATTTATCATTATTATTATCATCATCATCATCAATATTAATATTAATATAACATCATATATTTTAAAGTATACTTTTAAACAGTATGTATTTTAAAGTCTGTTTTAAAAAACAGCATTTATTATTAATATAGTGTATATTTTAAAGTTTATTTTTTAAACAGTACATATTCTGAAAAATAGATAGTATATGTGAAATAATAATAATAATAATAATAATAATAATAATAAATATTATCTATAATACTATTTTTTTTTTTTTCAAAATACACTGTTTAAATTTGGAAAAAAAGAAAAAAAAAAAGCTTATGATAACACAGTAGGAACCTCTTGGATTTTTGACTAGATTGTGAAAAATATAAGGGCTGTTGCAAAATTTAAAGAAATAAAATAATAAAATAAAATAAAATAAAATAAAACACAGAAGAAGAAAAAGACAAATAAACTAAAATAAATCACAAATAAAAAATGTATAGTTATTTATTAAATATTCTTATATAATTATGAAAATTAATTAAAATCCTTAAATAATACTAATAATACTAATAATTTCAGAATATATTTTTGAATTCTCCTTAAAAATCTAAAAAATATAAAGTTAATAAAAATTAAAAAAAAAAGTGAGACAAACATACTAAAATAGACAAATCACAAATAAAAAAGTTATAGTTATTCATTAAATATTCTTATATAATAACGAAAGTTAATTAAAATCCTTAAATAATAATAATAATTAATTAATAATAATAATTAATTAATTTATTATTATTATTATTATTATTATTTCAAAATATCATTTTTGACATCTCCTTAAAATATAAAGTTAATAAAAAGTTAAATAATAAGTTAGTTATAAGAAAGTAATAAGAAGTTAATAATTCTGTTATTACATAATAAAATAACAACAACACAAATTTAAATTCTTTTATGCATATGTGATGTGATCCGGGAAAACCCGTCGGATGTAACACTGGGTCGTTTTCAGATAAATAGGTCGAATGTCAATTTTTTTTTTTTTTTTTTTTGTCAAAATTAGGTTTTCATTAAATTATTATTCTATAACATCTTGTCTATCATCTCTGAAAATATCTTGGCAAAATTCACTTAAAAAATAGCGATTTATTGCAGCAAGCGGAAATGACTGTGACTTTCTCTTATATTAAGAACGCGCTGTGGAAGTGCTTTTTCTCTGAACACTACAGAAACAGTTACCCTATCAAAATAAACCACGTAACATATTTAATAAACTACGGCACGCAAAGTTTTTTATTTATGTTTTAATATAATGAGATGGCAGAGCGTAACAGAACAACGCAGTCTTAAGTAGCTGCTCACTTAAACGATCTTTCTCGTCCCAATCTGCTCAATCTTGGTGATGTCAGTGCCCTAAACGATGTTATAATGGACTAGTTCACATCCAGAGATGAACTATCAGATGATGAAGTTACTAAAGAGGAGGAGTCTGATGACAGTCTGTTTTATGCACAGCTGCTATCAGCCAACTTAAGATAAGCCATAACTTTTGTTTCGTTCAAGCTATGGACAGTAATCTAAAGTAATCCAAATCTCAAAACCGGCTGAAACAATGACATATCCAATATCAGTTTAATCTCGCTGCACATGTGTGAACTCATTCCCCATATGTGTTTAGTTCCAGTGCGGATCTTGTTTCTAAAAGACCCAGAACCACAACATCACTGGTGTTTCCCATTCGCTGTGGACAGCAATCCTCCCGCCACCATCAAATGGCTGTACAACAACACGCCTCTCATCGAAACACGCTACGCCTACACCGAACTGATCCGAGACGCGGCCGACGGCTCCATTCAACACGGCTGCCTGTTCCTCAACAAGCCCACACACCTCAATAACGGCAACTACACGCTCATCGTGGAGAATAAACTGGGTAGAGATCAGGCGACGAAAAACGGGAAGTTCATGGACAATCCTTTTGACCCCTTTGATCCGGAAGGCATCATTCCTGGTGAGTGTACATCACCATAAAAAAAGTCATGTATTTCATGAGTTGTGTGGTGCATTGAGTAATTTATTGTTATAATCTCTCTCCACATGCCAGTCCTCCCTGATGACCCAAGTAAGTTTCTCTAAATATTAAAATGTCCTAAATATTCATTTATCTCATTCACTGCACATACCTTCTCAGTATATTTGTCTTGTTTTCCAGTACAAGCATCTAAACATTTCTAAATCAAGATGTGTCTACTTGAGAAGCAAAATGACTAATTAAAAGAAAACAAATTCTATGGGAAAATAAGATGATTTTTTTCACTTTTCACTTCATTTTGATACATTTTTTAGAAAACAAGACTTACTATTTTAAGTTATTTTGCTTGTCAAGTAAATGTATCTTGATTTAAGAATGTTTAGATATTCGTACAAAATGTCAAAATGACATTCTTAGCAAGACAAAAATATTAAGAAAGAATGTCATTTTTTGCAGTGTTCATAAAGTAACTTTTTATTAAATGTTTTAACATTAGCAGCTCCCACTAACCAGTCAACAGAGACGGTGAAACTGGAGAGCAGAGTGTTTGGGGTAAGAGATGTGTCATATATGATGCACTACTTATTGTTTTTTATATTGTTTTATAAATGTTATCTTTGGAAGCCTGTTTGCGCCACTGAAATAAAAAAATAAAAAAAGGTTATTGCAACTTTTTATCTCACAATTGCATGATACAAACTCGCAATTCTGACATTTTTATCTCAGAATCGTGACATATAAACTCGGAATTGTGAGTTATGAAGTCAGCATTGCATTACATAAACTCACAATCGCGATAAATAAAGTCAGAATTCCAAGATATAAACTCACAGTTGAGTTATAAAGTCAGAACTGCTTGATATAAACGCGCAATTGCAAGTTATAAAGTCAAAATTGCGAGATATAAACTCACAATTCTGATTTTTTTTCTTAGAATTGAGTGATATAACCTCACAATTGCGAGTTATAAAGTCTTTTTGTCACAAATACAAGTTTGTATCTCACAATTCAGACTTTCTTTTCTCAAAATTCTGACTTTTTTTTCTCAGAACTGTGAGATATAAACTCACAAGTTATAAAGTCCAATTTTAAGGGGGCAGAAAAAGACTGATATGTTCTCAGAATTGCAAGTTCATATCTCACAATTCCTACTTAATTTGCAATTGCATGTGCATAAGCAATTCTGAGAAAAAAATAAATCACAACTGCAAATTATAAAAATCACAATTCTGAGAAAAAAGTCACAATTGTTAGTTTAGTTGACTGTTAGTTGACTTTATTTCTCAGAATTGTGAGTTTATGTCTCTCAATTCTGACTTTATATCATGCAATTCTGAGAAGAAAAAAAAAAACAGAATTACGAGCTGTAAACTTGCAGTTACAATAAAAAAGTCAGAAATGTGAGAAAAAATGTTGCAATTATTTATTTTTTTTTTTCGCTCTAATTTTGCACATTCATAGGTGTCAGTAGCTGTGGGTCTCGCTGTGTTCGCGTGCACATTTCTGCTCATCAGGGTTGTCGTCATCAATAAATGTGGACAGCACTCCAAGTTTGGCATCCACCGTAAGTTCTACTTCCACATATAGGCTTAAAAGTCAGCATGAAATCAAAATTGCCCATCTTTCTTAATCCATGTTCCTGGTTTTACTGTGTCATTATGCTATTCCCATGTTATTCCTAATAATGTTTTTTTGTCTTCATAACCTTGCCCCATACTGCTCTGAAACAACTTTCCTTTTCAGCTGAAGTTACAAAACCCCATTTTGACAAGTAACATCAGTATTAAATTAATTCTCAACGGACACAATCAAGCCTCACTCTACGTTTTTTTTCTTATTAAACATCCTGTTCAGCACAGAAATGCACCAGATTATGAATGCAAAATGAGTTTTGATTAAGATTTCATGTTTCCAAAGTTTCAAGGAAAGTCAGTTTCACTTGATAGAATGCAAGTCCAACTTGAAAGGGGAAATGTTCGCCAAATGTGACCCTGGACCACAAAACCAGTAGCACAGGTATATTTGTAGCAATAGCCAAAAATACATTGTATGAGTCAAAATAGATTTTTCTTTTATGCCAAAAATCATTAGGATATATTACATAAAGATCATGTTCCATGAAGATAATTTAGTAAATTTCCTACCATAAATATATCAAAACTTAATTTTTGATTAGTAATATGCATTGCTAAGAATTTAATTTGGACAACTTTAAAGGTGATTTTCTCAATATTTTGATTTTTTGCACCCTCAGATTCCAGATTTTCAAATAGTTGTATCTCAGCTAAACACTGTCATAACAAACAAACACAAAACCAACCATACATCAGTTGAAAGCTTATTCATTCATAAATCTCAATTTCTAAAACAGCAACAAAATCTGACATGAACAAAATGACGCATATTGTGCATGTTACTTTAAATTTTGCTTTCCAAACTTGCTCTGCGCTGCTCTAAAACAACTTTCCTTTCAGTTGATGTTACAAATCCAAATGTCTTCCCACCAGCTATCAAATTTGGCATGTAACGGCATGTAATTAAATGGTTGGTTCACCGAAAAATGAAAATACTGTCATTAATTACTCACCCTCATGTCGTTCCAAACCCACAAGACCTTAGTTCATTATTACTTTTTTATGCATTACTGGTTGATAAAGTAGTCATAGACATGTGATCTGAACATATCAGCCACTATCTGTAGGATAAAACTTTTTAGGCTACTGATATGACTGACTTCATTTCTTTTAATGTATCAAAAGTATGACAATTTATCTTCAAATCATAGTTGGACGCCTCAACAAAGTCCAGATCAATTTGCAGTTAATCAGAAGACTAAATCAGTCTCAAATGAAACTGTTTTGGTCTCTCATGGGAAAGAGAACTATCGCAAACAAATGCATCGCAAAAACAAACCAGGTGCAACTCACGCAACATGGAAGAAGTCAGTGTTAAATGAAAGCCGGAGACAGCACAATCACAGCCCATGCCAAAATGACTTTCTCCATTATTATTTTGGAATCTGAATGAGTTCCACAGGAGGCATTGTGTTGCTTTTAAGTAAGGCACAAAAAGGCAGCGAAATACAGTCTCTTCTAAGCTGTAACTTTGTACAGTGTCAGCCTAACAGCTCGGCAAAGTGCTGCCAGGTCTTAATTACAGCATGCAAAGTAAATAGCATCGGGAGCCCCAGCCGCGAGTGAGCCATTAAAGAAGAGTGATGGAGCCAGGCTTTTCAGGTCCACTCGCTCCGCTCACAAAGTGCCTAAGTGGACCTGATTGCCTCCCTCCCCTCTCACCCTCTATTCCCTGCGTTCCTCTTCTCTGCCCAGTCTGGGGTCTCTGCGGTTATAGCTTGAGTGGGGTTTTGTGATTTGAAGGAGAAGCTTTTGCGTCTAATTCTGCTTTCTAAAAACCAGAGTGATTTGCTTCGGATCAAGTAAACATTCTGACAGATATCTGTTTTGGAGATGCTGTTTTGTATATGCATCTTCTTGTCAGTTCTAAACAACATATAACAAGGCACTACTTCTCACACTTAGGGTTTCAGATTCGAACAAACTCCTAGCTTCAAGTATTAAATTACACTATGTAATCATTTGCACCACATGATGCCTCAAATCTCGCTGCTTGTTGAGGAAAGTTGTAATACTACTTTTTCAAAGCAGCGGATTTCAATCTTGGAGATACCACAAACCACCAAATACAATTCATCTTTGTGTAATATTTTCATTTATAAAGACACAGTATATACTGTGAAAAATTTATGGTAACATTTTTGTATAGGGAACAAATCTCACTATTAACTAGTTGCTTATTAGCATGGCTATTCATAACATATTGGCTATTTAGTACCCTACCCAATTCCTAAACTTAACAACTACCTTACTAACTACTAATAAGCAGCAAATTAGTAGTTTATTAAGGCAAAAGTCATAGTTAATGGTTTGTTAATAGTGAGAATTGGACCTTAAAATAAAGTGTGACCAAATTTCTATTATAAATATGCATAAATGCATTTATTCATTTATAAATTTAATTACAGTTATTTTTATTTTAATGTTAGGTCAAACTGATTAATATTTTTATGTTTTTTCTAAACTTTTCGACACTCCCTTGGGTCCCAGTTTGAAACCGCTGTTATATCAACATTTTGCTAACGTTCACATTAAGTTATAAAAACATTATTTCTGAATTCTTTTTTTTCTTCACATTTTTTCTTGGTTATGCAAATCTTAAAGGGATAGTTCACTTAAAAATGAAAGTTCTGTCATCATTTACTCACCCTAAAACAGCTGACGGTGACCATTGGCCTCCATAGTATTTTTTTTCCCATACGGATATGGGAAAGTCAATGGCTACCGTCAACTGTGTGGTTACCAACATTCTTCAAAATATCTTCTTTTGTGTTCAACAGAAGAATGAAACTCATACAGGTTTGGAACAAGAGGAGGGAGAGTAAATGATGACAGAATTTGAATTTTTGGGTAAACTATCCTTGTAAAGAAACATTCATTTTAGAATTTTTCAAATATTATTGGAATGTTACTACTTTGGAAGTCAATGGCTACCATCAACCGTGTGGTTACCAACATTCTTCAAAATATTTTGTTCAAGAGAAGAATGAAACTCATACAGGTTTGGAACAAAAGGAGGGAGAGTAAATAATGACAGAATTTTCATTTTGGGGGTGAAATATCCTTGTAAAGGAACATTCATTTTAGTACTTTGCAGACATAATTGGAATGTTACATTTGAATGTTCTCTGGACATTCTGAAACACATAGTTACATTTTAAAAATGTAATTTAAACATTTAAAAAATGTCTGAAATTTACATTTAAACAGGCAACTAAAATGTGTGAAAAAGAGAGAACATATTTTAAAGACACTTAACTTTAAATGAACAGTGTTTCTGAAAGAAAATTTGGAAGAACCTTGGCAAAACATTAGCCAAAGTTCCAAAAAGCAACTACATAACAATGCCCAAATCTACCTATTTGATCACCTACACTGTAAAAATTGTGAATTTAACGGTAAAAGACTGTAAAAATGCTATTGTGAAAACCTGTTAAATGGTTAACAGTAAGTTCCCCTACTATATAAGATGAAAAACTGCATTGAACATTGCATGTCATTTTAAAACAGCATACAGTTTTCGGAAGTGAAAAAGAACGTAAAATTTACAGTGAATAACCGTAAATTCACATTCCCAGAATTCCCTGCGTTACATTTCAAATTTGTTTTTCCTTAGTTTTTTCTTATCAGTTGGGTTACATACATTAGGGTTGTATGTTACATCTAATGTTAAATTAATGTTTATTGCTATGTTAGGGTACATACTAATATATTAGTATTTAAAAGCTGCTTGTGATGGAATACGGTTCATCATGTGATTTTCTCATCACCACCTGCTTTTGGTGGTTATCAGTGTATTACAAAGGTACAGAACAGATTTCAGTACTTCAATAGGTTACTACATTAACATTATATTAATGAAATTATGGTATTTAAATTTAAATTAAAGTTAAAGGAGAAGTCCACTTCCAGAACAAAAATTTACAGGTAATGTACTCACCCCCTTGTCATCCAAGATGTTCATGTCTTTCTTTCTTCAGTCATAAAGAAATTATGTTTTTTGAGGAAAACATTTCAGCATTTTTCTCCATATAATGGACTGATATGGTGCCCCGAGTTTGAACTTCCAAAATGCAGTTTAAATGCGGCTTCAAACGATCCCAAAAGCGGTTGTAAACGATTCCCGCTGAGGAAGAAGGGTCTTATCTAGCGAAACGATCAGTTATTTTCATAAAATAAAACAATTTATATACTTTTTAATCTCAAACGCTCATCTCGTCATACTCTGCCTGAACTCTGTGTATTCTGGCTCAAGACAGTTAGGGTATGTTGAAAAACTCCTCTAACCTATTTTCTCCCTCAACTTCAAAAATGATTTCAAAATCATCCTACATCGCTGCAGAAGTACCGACACAGTCTATGCAAACAGTCTATGTGAACATGCAAAGAAGATCAAACACCCTTAACAAAAAAGGTAAAACAGCGATATAGGGCGATTTTGAAGCTGAGAGAGAACATGAGATGGGAGTTTTTGGACATACCCTAACTGTCATGAACCGGAAAAAAAACTGAGTTCAGGGAGAGTAAGACAAGATGAGCGTTTGTGATTAAAAGGTATATAAATTGTATTATTTTTATGAAAATAACCAATCGTTTTGCTAGATAAGACCCTTCTTCCTCGGCTGGGATCGTTTACAACCGCATTTGGGATCATTTGAAGCCACATTTAAACTGCATTTTGGAAGTTCAAACTCGGGGCACCATATCAGTCCATTATATGGAGAACAACACTGAAATGTTTTCCTTAAAAAACATAATTTCTTTACGACTGAACAAAGAAAGACAAGAACATCTTGGATGACAAGGGGGTGAGTACAATATATGTGAATCTTTGTTCTGGAAGTGGACTTCTCCTTTAAAACAGTAAAACCTAAAAAGTTGCTACCGTATTTTTTACGGTAATATTCCAGCAACCACAGCTGCCGTTTTTTACCATAAATTTTACAGAATTTTTTTTTACAGTGTAGACCACTCTAAGTGACCAATTTAACAGTTAACAGCTCTGAAAATGTTACACATGACTGGCTAAAAATATACAAGGAAATTAGAGAGAACGTAATGTCTATTATGTTATCAAACTATACACAGGAAGCTGTGCAGAGCACTTCAGATGACTCAGTGATTGCCAATAAGTTGATTAACCTAACATGGGCTCAGGATATAGATGTGAAGAAAGGAAAAGAATATGCCAAACCGGAGCTGCTTGAGAACCACTTCCTATCTGTGCGCCCACAGGTTCGTCTGTTCTAGGCACTGAGGATGATTTGGCCGTATCTCTCCGCTTCATGAACTTCGGTGCAAGTCCTCCATCTTCAGATGACGGCACGCTGGATTCTGGCTTGTCCAGCTTTGTAGAGAACCCGCAATACTTCTGTGGCATCATCAAAGATAAAGACATGTGTGAGTGTCTTACAGTTCAACAATATCACACAAGTTTTCAGCATGCTGATTTAATTTGTGCTAAATCAAGGTGATTACTTCTTTGTATTTTGCAGGTGTTCAGCACATTAAAAGAAAAGACATTGTTTTGAAGTGGGAACTGGGTGAAGGAGCTTTTGGCAAGGTTTACCTGGCGGAATGTGCCAATCTCTCTCCTGATACTGACAAGATGCTGGTCGCTATCAAGGTCTGCGGTCATACTTTGTTATCAGCTCTTAACATTCTTGTAGATCAGCATTAAGTAATATTTTTTTTAAGGCAATGTACTTTTATATTCCAGGAAAAATATTCATCTTTTTACAGAATGTTACTTTTTTCTTTACACTAAAAATGCTTTCATTACAGAAATTCTAGAGCTAAAATAGATACAATAACTGCATGTGCACCACCATACATTTGTTTAAGATTTATGGTATACAATGCAAAACATTACTGATTTTCAACCAATTCTGATTCCTCCAAGTCTGTCACAAGTCGTTTTCACAATTCTAACAAAATCATATTTACATTAGCTAGCTAGATAACTAGTTAAACAAGCTAAATTTGCAACAACATTCAAAACAACCGCAGAAAACCTACATTTGCAAATCAAAGAAAATAAATAGTTTTAAAAATGAAATACATTGAAATATAAATATTGGATAATTAAAATAAAAAAAGAAAGAAATACTGA
Organism: Cirrhinus mrigala; assembly: GCA_036247105.1. Taxonomy (NCBI): domain Eukaryota; kingdom Metazoa; phylum Chordata; class Actinopteri; order Cypriniformes; family Cyprinidae; genus Cirrhinus; species Cirrhinus mrigala. Next base: position 6,245,609 of record CM070022.1, read on the forward strand.
AATGACTAAAACTGAAATATACATTAAAGCACTAAAAAGGACAAACACACATAACGAAATTACCAAAATTTGAACAAATTAAAATTATAAATTATAACTGAAATATACAAATAAAAATTCCAAATATTAGTAAATACTGTAATAGTACAGTTGAGGTCAAAAGTTTACATGCACCTTGCAGAATCTGCAAAATGTTAATTATTTTACCAAAATAGGATGGATCACACAAAATGCTTGTTATTTTTTATTTATTGACCTGAATAAGATATTTCACATAAAAGATGTTTACATATAGTCCACAAGCGAAAATATTAATTGAATTTATAAAAATTACCCCGTGATTCTTAATGCTGTTCTTTGTTTGGTTTGTTTGTTTAGTGCTAGTTGTTCATGAGTCCCTTGTTTGTCCTGAACAGTTAAACTGCCTACTGTTCTTCAGAAAAGTCCCACAAATTCTTTGGTTTTTCAGCATTTTTGTGTGTTTGAACCCTTTCCAACAATGACTGTATGATTTTGAGATTCATCTTTTCACACTGAGGGCAATTGAGGGACTCATATGCAACTATTACAGAAGGTTTAAATCATCACTGATGCTCCACAAAGAAAAACAATGCACTAAATGTCAGGGGTGTAAACTTTTGAACAGAATGAAAATGTGTACATTTTTCTTATTGTACCTAAATATCATATGTTTTTCAAATTGTTTGCCCTTCAGAAATTACAGAAGATAATTACATGTTTCTGAAAACGTTTGAACGGGGTCATTTTTATAAATTATTAACTATTATTTTCTCCTGTGGACTGTGTGTAAACATCTTTTATGTGAAATATCTTATTCAGGTCAGTACTAACTAAAAAATGACAAGCATTTTGTATGATCCCTCCTATTGCGGTAAAATAATTAACAATCTGCAGATTCTGCAAGGTGTATGTAAACTTTTGACCTTAACTCTATATAAATAATACTAAAAAAAAAAACACTGTTGCAAAGCATTAAACCAGAGCTGAGTGCCATTCAGAACTGAACTGAGAAATTCAAATTTGAATTTAAAATAGCAAACAGCAAACAGAATTTAAACCATTTTAAATTACAACTGCCATTTTCATTATCAACAACAACAAAAAGAAACATTGATTTTCTCAAACTCCAATACCTTGTTGAATTTCTTGAAAAATGTCTAAATACTTGGTTATATGCTCACTATATTTTAATATCTAATTTGTCTGTGTAGACTTTGAAAGTCGCCAATGAGTCCACCCGGCAGGACTTCCAGCGCGAGGCTGAGCTGCTCACGGTGCTTCAGCATGAACACATAGTGCGGTTCTATGGCGTGTGTACAGACGGAGAGCCTCTGGCCATGGTGTTTGAGTACATGCGACACGGAGACCTCAACCGCTTTCTAAGGTCAGTCTAATAACCACCAGCCACTCACAGCGAATTAACTACAGTGCTAGCAATGTGGTGCAGGGGTTGGAAACTGAAGAGCTTCCGTGGAGCTTCAATCTATAGATGCCATTCTTAGACAACCTTGGAAACACCAAACAAATTTGCATGGTTTTTATTTATTTATTTATTTTTGTTATAGCAAACAACAGACCCTCGCGTGTTACTAGTTAATAATCTGTCCTGCAAGTCAACTTTCTGCATTTTGTTTTGGGCTTAAACTCTTAAAAACTAAAGGTTCTTTATTGGAATCTATGGTTCAAAGAAGAACTTTTAACATTCATACAAGGTTCCATCAGGGAGTTTTTGCAGCGTAAATGTTTGAATGAACCTTTCAGTGATCACTTCCTAAAATAATAATTGTTTTCTTAGTGTGAAGTACATTTTAATGATCTGAAGAACTTTTTTCCCACTATAAAGAACCTTTTGTGCAATGAAAAGTTTCCATGAACGTTAAAGGTTCTTCATGGACCCATAGATGGCAATAAAGTTCTTTATAGTGGAAAAGGGTTTTAAGACCATTAAAATGTTCTTTACACCAAGAAAACATTGAAAATTTTACTGAAAGGTTCTTGTAGGTCCTTGTGAAGCTTTATTTTTAAGAGTGTACATGAAAAGTTGCATCAAATTCAAGGCCTTTTGTGTACCACGTTTCCATCTACAACCACATTCACATCTGAAACTCGAAGCCCTAACTAAGTAGAAGAGCGATGGAGCCCAAATGCAGATCCGGCTTTGTGATGCTCCAGTCTTAATTAAGATGTAAAGTTGACTGAAGTATGAGGTGGCTGATGAGGGACTGACTGACCATATGTCCAGCACAGCTGAGTCTCGGCGCGTAAAGATCCAGTCTGTTTGCCAGGTGGTTGCTGGGGCCAGATTGGGAGTGGGGACATGTGAATGTTTGAGGGGGAGATGAAATCGCATTTTCACGTGTATGGATGTGGCTCCAGTCTCGCTTGCAGCTGCCCCATCCTGCCACCTGCCTGCTAAACTAATAGGGATCACATACTAAACCTCAGAAGGCAAGCGAGTGGCAGAGAATTTATATTAGGATGAATGGTGAGAGAGGTTTGCACATTGAGGCCTGACACGCAAGGCAATGGTGACCAATGGTGCTTGTGCTGTCATTTAGCAGATGTTTTCTTATACAAAGTGACCTTTAGTACACTTGCTTCAAACTGGAGTTTGCTCCAAAGCATAAAGCATAATTCATGCAAACTTGGCCTTACTGATTCATTTTAGGATGCTGATATAAGGGTTCAGAATGTGAAATACCATGCATTATCCACCTTTTTCTTCAACACCGAAGTAAGCCTATGGGTGAGACTTCCGGTCCACTATCTGCTAAAGGGAAATAAGAATAACAACATGCAGTAAATGGTAAAACTGTTTGCACTACAAACCAGTGTGCTCATAATTAAGATAATACATTAAAAAAATATGGTAAGACACATCAATTTGCAAAATTTGCTGTTTTGTACAGCTAAAAATAGCTGGATACGGATAAGATTGGAAGCAAGACCCATAAAATTTACAAATGGCTTGTTCTCAAGGAAAAACAAAGGTGGATATAACAATAAAACGTAGCGTGCTGCATTACTGTAATATCGCTAATGAGCGGTATCCAGTTATCATCTCGTAAATACACAAATGTAGTACTTCAATTTTATGTCAAAATGTTTTCATCTCAAGCAGTTTGTTAAATAATGTGGTGAGATCATGGTTGATATCACTTTTAGTTCATTTTTGTCACAATGAAAATAAAGTGCTGCATGAATGAGTCCTAATACCTGGAAATACGTTAGCATTCTTAAACTTACAGTTCCATCATCCTGAAGTCTACGGAGGTTGCCTGGGACATTAAAGGGATAGTTCACCAAAAAATGAAAATTTGGTCATTACTCACACTCCCGTTGTTCCAAACCCGTTAGACCTTCGTTCGTCTTCGGAACACAAATTACGATTTTTTTGATGAAATCCGAGAGCTTTCTGACATTGCATACACAGCAACGCAACTGACACGTTCAAGGCCCAGAAAGGTAGTAAGGACATCGTTAAAATAGTCATCAATGTGACATCAATTCAACCATAATGTTATGAAGTTATACTAGAATACTTTTTGTGCGCAAAGAAAACAAAAATAACACATACATTATGATACTTTTGTGAATGCACATCGAAGACTGACAGAAGAAAATAAATTGTTGAAAAAAGTTGTTGTTTTCTTTGTGCACAAAAAGTTCTCTCGTAGCTTCATTGAAATTATGGTTGAACCACCATTGTCACATGGACTATTTTTGTTTGTTTGTTTGTTAATTTATTTTTGACCTTTTTGCCTTTATTATGATAGGACAGATCATAGCTGACAGAAAGTGAAGTGGGAGAGAGAGCAGGGGGTGGGATCGGGAAAGGTCCTCGAGCCGGGATTCGAACTCGGGACACCCATAGCGCAACAGCGCTGTATATTGGCGTGCTGCCCAAAAGGCTATCAGCGCTGACCACATGGACTATTTTAACAATGTCCTTACTACCTTTCTGGGCCTTGAACGTGTCAGGTGCATTGCTGTCTATGCACAGTCAGAAAGCTCTCAGATTTCATCAAAAATATCTTAATTTGTGATCAGAAGATGAACGAAGATCTTACGGATTTGGAACGACATGAGGGTGAGTAATTAATAACAGAATTTTACATTTTAATTAACTATTCCTTTAAATGTCACTATGCCAAACAGTAAAACTCATCTACTCACTAGTTGCTTTTTCATTCTTTTTGTTTAGACTTGCGCTCTTAAAAACTTTTCTAACTTGAACTCTCTAACTTGTAGATTTTAAGCACAGATTAACAGTTGTGCAACTGTGGTGTAGGTATAGCCTAAACTTTAGCTTTATACTTCTGGTGACTGAATTTAGTCTTCAAAAGTTGTATTAATATCAAAAAACCCAAAAAGCCAATGGAAAAAATCCTATTGGGTTTTTGCTGAGGGAACTGTGATGCTAATTTCCAGGCTGGATTGCAAAATTCAAGAAACCTACCTGAAAAGCTACCTGAAAAACTATGCGCAAGTGCACCTAGGGAAAAAGCTGCTTTAAACCCAAAGGATGGTCACACTGAATGTTGATTTAATTTAGTTAAAGTTAACTGAATAAAGAAAGTCTATTTATGACATTATTTTTGACAGCATTCTCATTTTTCAGCATTTTTACACAAGTGCCTAAAACTTATATAAGTACTGTTGCATTGCAGTTTTCTTGAACCATCTTGGAGACATTGCCACAGTTCTTCAGGAATTAGTCTGTCTCAGTTTGTTCTGTTTCCTCATGTCATTCCAGACAGACTGGATGATGGTAATGAGATCAGATCTCTGTGTGGATCACTGGCTGTTGTCAGACTCTTGCAAACAAACAAAAATCTTACTGAATTATTACAATTAATGGCAAAACAAATGTTTGGAAATGTAAACTGATATTTTCTACTGACACACTACAGCAAAAGAAAGAAATAACTGAATTAAAACCATTTTTTTGCTGAAAATACTAGTGTTCTAATAATTTTGGCCACCACTGTAAGTCATCCCTGCAGCACTCTATTGAGAATGAAGTAGAGCACACTGCATTGTGGGATACAGTATTCCACATATACTCTTAAATATAAAGGTTATTTATTTGAATCAATGATTCCATTAAGAACCTTCATACATCCATAGAACCCTTCAATTCCACATATGTATTCACACTAAGAAAAATGATTCTTTTTAGAACTGTTCACTTAAAGGTTCTTTCAGGGAACCCAAAATTGTTCTTCTATGGCAGTGGTTTTCAAAGCAGTCCTGCGAGGTCTCTCATATCTGACACACCCATTTCAAGTCTTGCTGTCTCTACTAATGAGCTGATAAGTTGAATCAAATGTGACAGAAGAGGGAGACACAGAAAATGTGCAGTGTTGGGGGTGCTCACAGGACTGGTTTGAAAACCGCTGTTATATGACATCATTGCATCATTCCCTTCTGAGCCTTTTTTAAGAGTATGGCATGCTTTGAATGTATACTAAATATCTACGACAATGTAGTAAGCTATCTATGGATATTCACATAGAACATACTGCAAAATAGTACATGTAGTATGTTAGTATGTAATTTTGAACACATCTAAAATCCAAAACCAACTCTTTTTTTCAGGTTAATGCTTGTATGTTGTTATATAATGTGTGTGTTTTTTGTACAGGGCTCACGGTCCAGATGCTCGTATCCTGGATGAGATGAAGGTTCCCCCGATGGGTCAGTTGACTCTTCCTCAGATGCTCCATATCGCAGCTCAGATCGCCTCGGGCATGGTGTACCTCGCTTCCCTTCATTTCGTCCACAGAGACCTGGCCACCAGGAACTGTTTGGTCGGAGAAGGGCTGGTGGTGAAGATCGGGGACTTTGGGATGTCGAGAGACATTTACAGCACTGATTACTACAGGGTAAAACACCTCATTTTAATTTCAACAATGTCTGAGATGTTTCTCCTAAAATGAAGAAAAGAAATACTGTAAATAACAAAAGAAGCAGATAATTTGGTCTGTGTTCATATTGAGGTCTTTGACTAGGGTTGCACATCTGATTACAATTTGAGACGCTGTTCAGAAACTGGAGACTTGTCCATTTCTGCATCTCGATGAGGTCTGGGAGAAACATCTGAGACATTTAAAGAGATCTAATTTGTGATTTTGTATATGTACCTACTGTAGAAATGTTTGGTTGTAATCTGTTGTCATTCATGTCCTCAGGTTGGTGGGAGGACGATGCTGCCCATTCGCTGGATGCCACCAGAAAGCATCATGTACAGGAAGTTCACCACGGAGAGTGACATCTGGAGCTTTGGAGTTGTCCTTTGGGAAATCTTCACCTACGGCAAACAACCATGGTATCAGCTATCCAACAGTGAGGTAAAGTACCAAATTTAATGTTCGAAGTTAGTGTCAACCATGTGTGGCTATAGAAAATGCCAAACTCATTTATTGACGGTGTTTAAAACAATATAACCACAAAACAAACAGATATTAAAAATGAAAATTCTGTCATTTACTCACTCTGAAGTCATTCCTGTAGATGGATGGAAATAAAAAAAAAATGATTAAAAAAAACCATTAATGATTTTTGTAGTATTCTCAAGGATAAAAAAAGTTAACAATGCTATTTTACATATTTAAATTTGCATTCAAATTTACACTACCGTTCAAAAGAGTCAATATGATTTTTATCCAGCAAGGATTCATTAAATTGATTAGTAAAATGACAGTAAAGATATTTCTATTTCAGATAAATGCTGTTCTTTTGAACTTTCCATTCATCATCATCATCAAAAAAATAAATAAATAAATACAAGCATTAAAAATATAGGTTTCAACAAAAATATTAAGCAGCAACTGTTTTCAACATTAATATTAACAATAAATGTATCTTGAGCAGCAAATCAGCATATTAGAATGATTTCTGAAGGATCACGTGACACTGAAGACTGGAAAAATGATGCTGGAAATTCAGCTTTGATCACAGAAATAAATTATATTTTAAAATATATTCAAATATAAAGAAGTTATTTTATTTTGTAATAACATTTCACAATATTTCTGTTATTTATCTGTATTTTTGATCAAATAAATGCAGCCTCTGTGAGCAGAAGAGACTTTTTTTAAAACAACATTTAAAAATATTAACCAACCCCAAACTTCTGAATGACAGCATACGTTCAAACAAAACACCTATAATCGTATTTTAACCTGAATGTGTCATATGTGACCCTGGACCACAAAACTAGTCATAAGTAGTACAGATATATTTGTAGCAACAATAGCCAACAATACGTTGTATGGGTCAAAATTATCAATTTTTCTTTTATGCCAAAAATCGTTAGGATATTAAGTAAAGATCATGTTCCACCCTCAGATTCCAGATTTTCAAATAGTTGTATCTTGACCAAATATTATCCTATCCTAACAAACCATACATCAATGAAAAACTTATTTATTCAGAAAAAATGACCCTTATGATTGGTTTTGTCGTCCAGGTTCACATATGAACAGCTAGTTAGTAATTAGTAACTAATATAAGCCATTACACAGTAACAGTGGCTCATTTTGATTTGGACACAACTTGTGATTCTTTTTGACCTATTCAATTGAACAGTTTATTTGAGACTGCAATGTCAAAAATGTTCTTATCTAATATAGAACTACTTTAATAAAACTTTTATGATGCTTTTCAACTTTAACATTCTGCCAAATATCTGCTTTTGTGTTAAAAAAAAAAAAAAATACAGGTTTAGAACAAGACAACAAATGTTTTTTGACAGTAAATGATTCCTGTAATGTTTACCTGCAATGACAGAAGTGATTTAGACTGTCTGATGGCATCAGTGCTGGTCAGCGAGTTAAAGCAAATAGACGGAGCTGTTATTCCCAACCTTCATCGTGATATGAACGTCCATTTTGGACTGGATCAGACCGTGCTCTTAAGCACTTACGAACGAGAAGATCAATAAATTTTTTCGGTTCCAGAGTGATCCAGACCTCTCAGATTAGGCACCAAAAAGTGGACTCTGGTGTGACCACAACTGCACTATTATGCTGGAGAGGCCTCTCTTCTTTCAACAGAGAGGTAGATCACTTTCCCGCCGACTCGATTTTAATCCGATTAAACCTCATCTTCGCCTTGGGCCGACGTTGTTTAACCTTGTTAACCTAATCCTTCTCGAGCCATGATGGACACAGCTAATTATCCAGAGCCTAATTGTATGGGACGGAGACGGATCGTTCGTGACTTTCCATCTGCGAGAAGAGAGGGTGCCAGACTTTTAGAGGGGGCAATGTGAATTTTTGTTAATTTATTGCAGTGATTGAAAGCCCATTTCAGAATGATGTTGTGTGGTGCTGACAGTCTCTTCACCTCATTTGATTAAGAGGCAATGTTATAAGGGCTTGAAGTCACTGGCGTTTTAAATAGCCACCAGGAATAGCCTTGGAGAGAAGAGAGGGTGCTTCTTTACAGCCAGCTGCTGCCTGTAGAAAATAGAGTCAAAGAAATCCAATTTTATTTGATTTCTTCAAATGTACTATAAAAAAAAAATACTGTAATGTTTAGAACTTCTGCCATATTAAAAGAGCATTTATTGAAAGTACATTAAACAAACTGCTTGTTCAGAATGTCTTCCACTTTCTAAAGTAAGATAGATGAATACTGTACGTTATGCTTATATAGGAATCATAAAGACAAAGTTGCAGAAGAGGGCAGTTTATTTTAAAAGGTCATAGAGATGGTGGAAAATGGTTTTAAAAAATAAATGACAAATAAAAATAAATATAAATAAAACTTTAGAACCACAGTAGGTGGACCTCAGGAAATAAAAAAAGAAAAACATTAATAATAATAATAAAAATAAATTCAATATAATTACTTAAAATAAATGACAAATGGAAAAAAATGTAATAACTCAGTAGGTGAACCTCAGGTAATAAAACAAAGAAAAACATTAATAATAAAAATAAATTCAATATAAATACTTAAAATAAATGACAAATGAATAAAATATAAATAAAACTTTAGAACCACAGTAGGCGGACCTCAGGAAATAAAAAAGAAAAAACATTATTATTATTATTAATAATAATAATAATAATAATAATAATAATGAAGATAATAAAGTAAATATAATAACTTAAAATAAATGACAAATGGGAAAAAAATAGAACCTCAGGACATAAAAACAAAAACAACATCAATAATAATAATAATAATAATAATAATAATAATAATGATGAAGTCAATATAATTACTTAAAATAAATGACAAATAAAAAAAAAAATAGAACCTCAGTAGGTGAACCTCAGGAAATAAAAACAAAAACAGCATCAATAATAATAATAATAATAATAAAGTAAATATTACTTAAAATAAATGACAAATTAAAAATATATATATTAAAACCTCAGTAGGTGAACCTCAGGAAATAAAAACAAAACATCAATAATAATAATAATAATAATAATAAACATAAATATAGTCTTAATAAATATTACTTAAAATAAATGAAAAAAAAAAAGAACCTCCAGAACCTCAATAGGTGAACCTCAGGAAATAAAAACCAAAACATAAAAATATAATTACTTAATATTAATTAATTAATATTAATCAATATTAATTAACAATGAAAATGTTTAATATTTCATAAATGTATGTTATGACCCATTTGTGGGTCAAAGTGCATACACACTTTAAAAGGGGCATAACATAAATTACATAAACACATATATATATTCATATTTTCATATATTTGTTCATATATTTCAGTCTATATATTCGCTCAGATATATTTTTAATTGTTACTCACACACATTTAAATTATTTAAATGGGGTCACATTATGGCATTATATGGCATTATTACATTAATGCCATACAGACTTTTATAGAAAACACTAGTTTAAAGTAGCAGATTAAAGTAGCACTACTATTATATTACCATCATTTCCACTTGTCTGACTGTAAATATCAAATATTTACCCTCTTTCCAGGCCATTGAGTGCATCACACAGGGCCGAGAGCTTGAACGGCCACGTACCTGCCCGAAGGAAGTACATCTCCTCATGCAGGGCTGCTGGCAGAGAGAACCGCAGCAGAGGCTCGTCATCAAGGACATCTACAACCGCCTCGTGGCCCTCGTCAAGAACCCGCCCGTCTATCTGGACATCCTGGAGTAGCAGCACCCTGATCGAACCTGCATGGAAAAGACATACTGGTGGAAGCAGGTTGTTTTGAGGAGGAAATCAATGGTGAGTTTTGGAAGGACACAGTTCACAAACTGTCTCAGATGTGCAGTATGAACATTTCCGGTGTTTGTTGATGTGTACGTTTTAATCCACTGTTTAAATTTGGAATAAGTACGAGAAATGGACTGAGTAAATGGACAGTGGATACTTTGAATATGCATTAGTGAAAATTGCTCATGGATCTTCATGACTCACCTCTTGAAGAGACACTTAGATTTTCTATATGAGGTTGCTGATGTCAAGGTCTTGTAATTAAAGGTCATTAAAGGTGAAGTGTGTAATTTTTTCTCAATCCAGTCTAATATGCAGAGACACTGTAAATTGATTTTCTCGATAAATGTAAAAACCGTGGCTCTGTTTGTTTGAGCATCTTGCCCAGCCTGACATAGCAACAGCCTCAACCAATGGCGTGAGTTTGGGGGCGGGACTTGCTGTATGTTTGACCAATGGGAAGAGTGGAATCCAAGCCTTATGTTACAGAATCATCTGAACTCATAATAATCCTATTCTAAATGTGTTTTCAGGGTTTCTGCAGTATTTATGAAGGTAAATTTAAGACTTTTATGGCCTTTTTCAGACTACCTACTGATCACACCGCAAAGAAAAAAAAAAAAGATGTTCTTCTAAAGATCCATAAATCAAAAAGATACATTTACTTGAAATGCAAACTGACAAAAGAAGTCTTGTTTTCTGAGAAATGTATAAAAATGAAGAGATTTTATGCTTACAACAAGAACAAATATCTACTCATTGTTAGCTATTTGTTCTTGCTTTAAGCATAAACTCTCTAAATTTCTCACAAAACCTTCATACCTTCATTTTGCATCTCAAGTAAATGTATCTTGATTTAAGAATATTTAGATTTTTCCTGCAAAACAAGACAAAAATACTCAGGAAGAATAACATTTTTTTGCAGTGCATGCAAAATATTTAATATTTAATGCCATGAATGAATGAATTCAAGACTTTCTGCTCCTGATTTCAAATCTTAAAACTAGAATTACCATAGTAAGTTTCTGTAATACAGCTTATTTTAGCATAAGTTTCTCTGATGTCATGTCTAATTACATACTTCACCTTTAACCATCATGTGCAGTTTCTTAACAACATGTCCCTCTGAAAAAAGAACCTTCAGTTGCTGTGATCTACATGTCGTGCCAATCCGACCGCATTTCTTTTCTGTGTCTTGCGACTATGCATATATTACATCAATCTGTTATGTGTGATCTTCACATGCATGTATTGTGCATCTCTCCATGTTTAACAGCAATGTCCTGTTATGGCTCAGAGTTCTGCTTTATTTTCTATATCAAAAGCATCAACAAGGTCAGCAACAACACAACAGTGGAGACACACAGGCTGTGTATGGAATAAAGTACTAACCTACTGTATACTATCATTTATTTGAAACCGTATGAAGTATTTTTGAAGCAGTAGTTGTGTCAGATATTTAAGGCAAGACGCTACAGGTGAATAGTGTAAAGATTTGAATAAATCATCATACTTTTGATTAATCACAGGGCATTAAGAGACTTGTATAACAAGTTTTATAAAATGTTATGCTTTCCATAACAGAAATTTGAACATTGGATAAAGCCAAGTTTAAAATTCTTAAGGTTTTTACAGAACATTTATCCTATTTTATCCCTCAATAAATTAGAAAATATTGTAAACAGCCAGAAATAAATCAAACTTATCAAATTTTTAGGAATAAATTATTATATGTAGTATAATATGTACGCTACCCACTCCAAAGTTTTTGAACAGTAAGATTTTTGAGAAGTCTCTTCTGCTCACCAAGCCTGTATTTATTTGATCCAAACTACAGCAAAAACAGTACAAATTTGAAATATTTTTACTGTTTAAAATAACTGTTTTCTATTTGAATATATTTAAAAATGTAATTTATTCCTGTGATCAAAGCTGAATTTTCATCATTACTCCAGTCTTCAGCGTCACATGATCCTTCAGAAATCTTTCTAATATGCTGTTTTGCTGTTCAAGAAATTCTTATTATTATTATTATTATTATTATTATTATTATCATCATCATCAATATTTAAAACAATTGAGTACCTTTTTCAGGATTTTTGATGAATATAGATCCAATGACCAGCATTTATCTGAAATAAAAAGCTTTTGTACTATTATATGCTATACCATTCATAATTTTTTGGGGAAATAAATTTTAGAAAAAAAAAAAAACTTTTATTTAGAAAGGATGCTTTACAAAAGATTTCTATTTCAGACAAATGTTTTTTTTTTTTTTTTTTTTTTTTTTAACTTTCTGTTCATCAAAGAAACCTGAAAAATACTACTAAAATCTACTTAGCTGTTTTCAAAATAATAATAATAATAATGAGCAGCAAATCAGCATATTTGAATGATTTCTGAATTATCATGTGAGTCAAGTAATGATGCTAAAAATTCAGCTTTGAAATCACAGGAATAAATTACATTTTAAAATATGTTAAAAAAGAAAACAGTTATTTTAATTAGTACAAATATTTCAAAAAAATGTTTTTGCTGTACTTTGGATCAAATAAATGCAGGCTTGGTGAGCAGAAGAGACTTCTTAAAAAAAAAAAAAAAAATCTTACTGTTCAAAAACAGTAGTGTAACACTCTGACAAATGTTACATGAAAAAAAAAACATATAATAATAAAACATATAATAATAAAACTGGATAGTCCGGTATGCAAGAAAAACTCATTTTGTATTGTAATTGGATAAATTGAAAATTTGGATGTTGACCGGTGCATGAAAAAGCAGAGATTTTACCTGTAGTGTCTTGCCTTAATTTAAAAAGTAGCTATTTTTAATCTAATTTTGTGCTGAAATGTTTCTTAATTGTCCATTTCAGTGAATTTTATAAGAATACCTGCTTTCCATGAGCACTTCCCAGTCGTCTCAATGGCTCAGCAGGCGCATGCAGCCCTGAAAGTACGTAACATGCGTGATGCCATTTTTGCTCATGGGCTCTCAGTTGTGGCCTTATTGTATTTTAAGCCATAAATGCCATGTGACTAATCACTATAGAGCCACATGCTGCAGTACGCAAGTATCCAATTCCAAACACAGCCTGAATTCCAGCATGATTCTGGTGTAAGGGCAGAGATCAATCAATCAAATATTATTTATCATACAGCATGTTAAGCTGCAGTGGTCACTGTTTACCATTTTATTATTATTTTATGAATGGGTGCATCACTTTTATGTACTGGTTGTGCCTCTTGTACATAATCTAGTTACTGAACTGCATTATTTTGCATATTCATCCTTATTTGTGTTTTCTATTTGTCTTATTACGTTTTTTTTTTTTTAACTGTAATCTTATCTAGTGTATTAGAGATTAAATATTATTTCACAAATACAAGCTGGAAATCATAACAGTACAATTTTAAAGGATAAAATTAAGCATAATTTCCTTTCGCATTAATTAATCAACAACAGTCACAGAGTGTTGGCATCTGTTTCATTGCACAAAATTTTTTTAATTTGGATAGACTTTGGTTTTGATTTTGTTGACAGACAATGTACAATAGCTGTATTAAACTTAATTTCTTCAACGTTTTATTGGCAGTTTTTGTATGTCGTAATATTGGTAATCTTACATTATTGCTGCATGATATTCATATTGTGTATTACTGTGTATAATTGTGTACAAATGTGTATAATATCAGTCATTTCAGCCAACAAACACCATAGACTGCTACTGTTTTTATATAAAATGAATTATACATACAGTGGGGTGACGTCCAGAAGTCTTGAGACAACACTGAAAATCTGGAATTCAAAATGTCATTCAGGCCTGTAAATAAACAGAGTATTTTTTTGGAATCTTAAAACCAAGTAATGTTATAATGTTACAAGGAAGAAAACATTTAATATTCTGCATTATTATGGTCACTATTCATGCTTTGTACAAGTCCACCATGTTAAAAACAGTTTAGGTCTTATTGACTACTATAGTATTTTTTGTCTAGACTATAGTAACTGTTTGGTAACCAACAAAATATCTTCAAAATATCTTATGTGTTCTGCAGAAGAAATAATGGCAGACGTTTGGAACGACATGAAATGAGTAGATGGTGACAGAATTTTTACTTCAAATTGGACTATCACTTTAATTGTAGGAATATTTTAAATGTAAATGTCTTTTAAATGTAAAATAAACCAAAAAAAAAAAAAAAAAAAAAAAAAAAAAAAACAGTCAAGAGTTTAAATAACTCGACAGAGGTGATAGGAGATAAAAAAGGATCTTCACAGAAAGCAACAGATGGACAGAAGAGATGCTGGTAGAAAGTGACAGATGGAGGTGAAGTTGAAACCTCAGTAGCTACCATTACAGATTACAACACAGATACATACCATGAACATACTGTACTGCAGCCTGAAAAAGCCCATTGTTTCATAATATCAGTCTGTACATTAGAAATGTGGCATCTGTGAATCTTCGACAACAAATCAGCTATTCACTACGCTGTGCTGAACTGCTTTCGTAAGGACGCCAAACACTTATCACACATACAGTATATCTATATTAAGGAGGACGAAACAGGCCTACTATCGCTTCCACACATTTATTTTGCCTGAAATCTCAGCTCATAGACTCTAGAGAACTGTAATGCATTCTGGGTAATGGTATCGCTAGCTCTGCGGTGCCTAAACTCAATTCTCACGGGTCATTTGTGTCTGGACCACTATTCCATTTCACCCGTTTTCCAGGCAGTCGGTGTATTCCTGTCTCAAACGCTAAAATGACTAGTGAGGCACAATTAAAGGGACAGTCATTAGTTAACGTTACTCACCCTCATGTTGTTCCGAAATGCTACGTCGTATGAAAATAGCCTATGGTTGTTTTCCGTTGGAGATAAAAAAAGAAATGATCGCACAAATCGTTTCCGTGGAACATAATGTTGGCAGTAGCACTTATCGAGCTTTCAACAGAGAAAAAAATCAATAAAAGTAAACAGTAAAATACGAAAAGTCTTCTAAAGTAATACAATTAGTGCCTAAAATGTTGTTTTCACCAATCAGCATCCAAAACCGGAACTATCCGTTTCTTAATTTGAACTGGACATTTCCCATCATTCGCGATAAGTTATATTTATATTATTTTAGTTATATCCACCTTGTTTTTCCCCTAAGAGCAGGCGCGGCCATTTTTAAATTTTATGGCTTCCAGTCTCATCCGTGTCCAGCTATTTTTGTACAAAAGCTTGTTTTGCTACTTGCTA
Organism: Cirrhinus mrigala; assembly: GCA_036247105.1. Lineage (NCBI taxonomy): Eukaryota > Metazoa > Chordata > Actinopteri > Cypriniformes > Cyprinidae > Cirrhinus > Cirrhinus mrigala. The sequence continues at coordinate 6,261,100 of CM070022.1, forward strand.
CTGCACATAGGTGTGTCCTACCGTATTATTTTAACGTATTATCTTAATTATGAGCGCACTATTTTGTAGTGTAAACAGTTTTACCGTTTACTGCAGGTTTTTTCCTTCTCATTATTTCCCTATAGCGGCTAATGAACCGGAAGTCTCACCCACAGGCTTACTTCTGCGTTAAATAAGGTGGATATTATTATTTATTGAGATTGGACTGAATGAATAAATACCCTAATATCTGGCAGCTAAAAATATATTTTAGGACTAAACATATCTATCAAGATTTTTATTATTGATTATATAAATTTACATTTATTTCCACAAACTGCCAATTGGACACTTTAAGATACAAATATTTAATCATTTTAGTTCAACTGCTTATTACATTAAGTTATATAATTGAATTACATAATTAATAATTCAATTATTAATACCAGCCTTAAGTCGCATGGGTATATTTGTAGCAATAGCCAAAAATACATTGTATGGGTCAAAATTATAAATTTTTCTTTTATGCCAAAAATCAGTAGGATATCAAGTAAAGATCTTGTTCCATGAAGATACTGTATAAATTTCCTACCGTAATTATATCAAAACTTAATTTGTAATTGTTCTTAATTGTACTTTTTGATTAGTAATACGCATTGCTAAGAACTTCATTTGGACAACTTTTCTCAGTAATTGGATTTTTTTTGCATCCTCAGATTCCAGAATTTCAAATAGTTGAAATATACATCAATAGAAAGCTTATTTATTCCGTTTTCAGATGAAAACTCAATTTCCAAAAATGAACCCTTATGACTGGTTTTGTGATCCAGGGTTACATATAAGGTAAAAAAAACAAACAAAAAAAAAACAAAAAAAAAAAAAAAAACAATGTGATCATACACAAATTTGAAAAGTCAACAGTTCACTTTAAAGCTCCTGCTGTGTGACAAGTGAATATTTTAATATACAATAATATAATAGTTTTAGTTAAACTGTTAAATTAAATGCATTTCATTATAAAAATAATAATGATTAATATAACAAAAAAAAAACTCAAAATAATTAAAAATCCTGAAAGAGGTCAGAGCATATTGCAAACAAACACTTACAATTAAAAACGTGTTACACAACAGAATTACATGAACAGAATTGGCTCATAGACTTCTGTGTTTAGCCAATAAAGCTATTTGTGTAATCGCTCTGTATTCAATGAAACCACAACAGCTGGACAAACACTGTAGTGAACAATGAGTCAGTTTAATTCTAGGCACTTTTTCACATTTGTTACAAAAACACTTCAAAACTGACAATAGCAAATAAAAGGCATTGCGATAATGATTGCATATTTCAATTCTCAAATTTAAAGGGAAGCATCATAGTACAAAAAAAAAAAAAAATTTTTGGAACATTTATAAAACAAAATTTAAATAATTAGAATTTCCTTGGCAATTTCAAATGCTACTTTGTAACAATAAATGGCACAGTTTTTAAAACTGCAATACATTCATTTGGGCCAACAAACAAACACAGGGATTGGGAATCCAAAACCTTTTACATTTCATTTATATCTAGTGCACAAAATACTAGTGTCACCAGTCACATTCACATCTAAACCTCTTTGAGCAGAAGAACTCAGCATCAGCGCTGGAGCCTGGAAAAACACACACCTACTTTTGCCGCACGGTAAGCGTGAATTTCTGCAGTCGAACTACAAATAAGCATTTGGAGAAATGCAGAATCTTACCGCCACTAACCACTGAAGCACCTACTTTTCCTTTTAACCCAAGATCCCTTTCATTAACACCAACTAAAATATCCTTACCACCACGTGACCGACCTCAAGAGCTTGTTAGGAAAGGGTTCCGCGAAAACTACTGCTTTTACGCAGCATTAATTGCACTGAATTATTACAAGCCGACGTACCTGTGCTGCACCACTAGGTCAGACAAAATAAGCGACGGAGGTTAACAGCTTACCCATATGCAACGATTAGCTTTGACTTCTGGTTTAAGAACTGAGTTACATGAGCAAAAAACTATTTCGAGTTTGCACTGGATCCACGAGTGCACTGATAAAATGCATTAAATATAAAAACCTTGTGCTTCAATATAAACAGAGCGTATTGTATGTCATAAACCTGCAATGAACAAACAATACCACAGATGTGTGATCCGATGCAGAGAAGGACACACAACTCAAAGCTGTTCACCAAGAAACGTCTAAACGAGAGCGAAGGACTCCAGTGCAGCCCCATATTCCCATAACATGCAGTTTAGTAGGAGAATGACACTTGGATGAGCTAATTATGATATGAAACTGTAAAAAACATGATTTTTTTCTAAAAAATAGCCCTTAATTAATCAGTTAATAAATCTGTGAGATTATTCAAAGGCATTCCAGTGAATCAAAATAATGATAAAAAGGGACGTTACAAATATGAGTATTCAAAAGGGCACAATTTCACCCACCCGCCAGTCATTTTTGTATATTTTGATATGCAACACATCATAAAATTGGATTAATCATATTAATGGTGTTACTCATGATGATATTAATGCAAATATAAAATCCCTGATTAATGCTACTTAATCATTTTCCAGTTAATGTTACACAACATTAATATGTAATGGTGCAAACATCATATTGCGTTTATAAAAAAACCCAAACTATGTTAGAATATATGATATTAGCGTCATTCAACCCTTAACCTTTCATTTAGACTAAAAAACAAAATCAAATAACTTCTGAAAGGTCGCGATTATCATTAGGGTTTTCGGCTGAGATAATAACTAGAATAAATCTTGAATAGCATACATGTTTAGCTTCTTAGTACAAAAGTATCAATGCTAGAGGCTTATATATCAGTGAAAGTGACTGTGTAAGTGCGTTATCGAGTAAAATCGTCCAGAAAGGTGCACAGTGAGGTGTGGAGTGGTCAAAAAAGCTTGTTACTCCTGATGAAGGTGGGAGCCGCTGGGGGCCGAAGTGCTTTGGCGAGGCATTCGCGGTAAACAGGCGCTAAAGATGCCGATAATGCCCAGGTTGAGCAGGACGCTCAGTGCGAGAACCCCCATGGTGCCCAGAAATGAAGGTAAAACGGAGTGCGACGTCAGCCAGTCTTTGCGGGACGCCATGTCTGTCAACACTGCCTCCATCTGGAAATGGGTGCCCACCACCGCACATATGTGAAAGAGCTGGTGACTGTGACCTTGGAGGAGAACGAGTGGAAATAGTGGTCAAAAGAACTGTGATGTGAACCTTTGAGAACTAAACAAAGATGACCGTAAAATCAATAAAATGAGGTACCGATGTAGTCGAAGCGTCCAGGGGCCAGTCTCTCGGGGAGGTGAGACGCAAACAGGAAGCATGTGAGAAACGCAAAGAGCAGATGGTACGAGTGGCTGGCCAGAGCTTCGCTGGGACTACAGCTCCCCCAACAGCACGACAGCAGCTACAGACACACGTGGAAAGAGAAAGAGAGCATGCATATCTGCAGTGTAAACACTATAATGCACATAAACACGGTCAAGTGTGAGCGTACTTACGCGGAAGAACAGCGGGAAGCTATCAAAGAGGAAGGGGACGACAAACGCGGATGTTCGCAGGACTTTACTTTTGTGTGGGAACTGCAACTCTACGAACCTGGTACACAAGAAAGAGGAAAATGCACCCTCTTTTAAAATGTATTTATTATAAATAGGGTTTTTAGTAAAAAAATATATTAAAATAAATATTTTAAATATATAATGTAATCAAGAAATGTTTAAAAAATATTTAAAAGATATGTTCAAAGAACATCTTTCTGATACTGCAAACTTGCAAAACACACAAAAATGCTCCCTCATTTAAAAACTATTTACAATGTGTTATGTTTATAGTTAAAAATAAAAATGAAATAAAAATGTAAAGACTTTTAGAACAATAATAAAGATATAGTGGCTGGTAGCGAGGGTGTTTTTATGTGGTGCCTAGGGTTTTGTTTCTAATAAAATAGAAAACAATATAATATAATATAATATAATAATAGTGAATCAGTGAATTATATTTATCCAATTATATATATTTTTTATTTTATAAAGAAAAATATATTTTAAATAAATATTAAACAATCATATTTACAAAAACTGTATTTTATGAACTATATAATAAAATATAATACAATACAATATAATATAATATAATATAATAGTGAATTATATTTATCCAATTATATATTTTTTATTTTATAAAGAAAATCATATTTCAAATAAATATAAATCATTATATTATATTGAATCACATAGAAAATACTAATACAATAGAAATATTAAACAATCATATTTACAAAAGTTGTATTTTATAATATAATATAATATAATACAGTGAATTATATTTACCCAGTTTTTATTTTAAATGAAAATAATATTTGAAATAAATAAATAAAATGTATACTAAATTATTATATTAAAACTCTTATAAAATATTAATATAATACAATAAACAATTATATTTACAACATTTTTAGAAGAATAAAACTTTTTCTATGAAGAAAATGTAAGTGGTGCTTGGCCATGTAAAACTTTCCACCACAATGTTAGGGTATTGTGGGTGGTTGTTAGGGTGTTTTATGTGGTTGCTAAGGTATTGTGGTGGTTGTTAGGTGGTTACTTAATGGTGCAAGTCAAAAGAGCCCAACCCCACATCTCTATGATATTCTTTCTTTAGATATTTAACAAAATATCAAACAAAAGTAGCATCTGCAATTTGAGACTTTTGAGACGTTTGAGACTTTTTGCAATGACACTGAACCGACTGTTTTTATTGGACATATGAATATGTTCATTTTACCACATTAAGAAATGTATTACAAAAGACAAGAAAATACACAAATGCTCATTTAAAATTTGTTTACTGTTGATTAAAAGTTTATGTTAGAAAAAATATTGAAACAAATTTAACAAATATTGTAAAAAACATATATATAAAGATTATGATGATATAAATATGATGATTATAATATTAATATTCATAAAAATATTAAAGACTAGAATTATTAAATTCAATTATTTACATTGTCTTTTTACTCTATGAAGAAATTGTGAGTGAAGCTTGATCATGCAAAGATAAAAATTTTAAATCAATCTAAACATAATAATATAAATATAATTCTTATATTAAAATAATATTCACATAAAATATTTAAATTGAAATTTTTTTTTTTATTTACTTTATGAAGCAAAGGTGAGTGGAGCTTGATCATGCAAAAATAACAAATATTAAAAAAAAAACTAAACATTACAATAATATAAATATGATTATTATATTAAATAATAATATTCGTATAAAATATTTAAATAGAAATGCAGACATTTTTAGATTTCTTTTTTTACTTTATGAACAAAATGTAAGTGATGCTTGATCATGCAAAAGTTTCCACCACAAATGTTACTGTATTGTAAGCGGCTTTCATGGTGTTTTTATGCGGTTGCTAGGCTATTGCAGATGGTTGCTAGGTGGTTGAATAATGCTCCAAGGACCCCACATCTATCTATTTACTGTAAATATAGCTCCCTTCAATGTGTATTCATGTGATATTGCCCATTTCTTCATCCTCCACACATAAATCTGATTGTTTAAAGTAAATAAACCGCACACCTTTTCTAAACAACCTACATGATTTGATGCATCAGAGCAAGCAAGTTATGTGGCAATGTTTAAAAAAAAATATATATGCACAATAGTGTAAGAAAAACTAATTCACAGAATTAAAAACCAGTTAAGTACTTTTGTACTTACAGTTGTTTTATTAAAATGACTGAAACCTTTTGTGCAACCAAGAATAAGGTCAGAGCAAACAAAGCTCTGTGTGTGAGAAGGACTGAAGTTATATAATGAACTTCCTATTATTGTAAGTCGGGCTTTGAAATGACATCTGCATTAGCTCCTGTAATCGCACACGTAGTAAATGAGTCTTAATTACGCTCTGAACCCACTCTCACCTGGAGTAGCAGGACATGCTGGTACAAAAGAGCGAGTTCCCGATGGCGATGGTCACAAAATGCTGATGAAGCCAACTGTTTACCCAGCAGTCGGGCATCACGTAAGAGCCGTATGTGATGGCGCAGCCTGGAAAAGAGTAAAATGCATGCTTTCATTTGGATATGATTCTGAGTTTTATATTTTAAGAACTCAGTCTACAGTATATGATGAGTGCCTTTGATGAAGAACTAATTCCTGAATTTAAGAAGTTTCCAGCTTAGTGGCATCAAATCTTCGGAAGAGTTGTGTTTGAGGGTGAAATCAGGAAAAATGGGCCACTTTTTCAAAAAATTAGAGCAGCGTTAAAATGTCAATGCACATTTCACAGACTGCTCTTTGTGTGTTAAATCAGGTCTCTTTTATCATTTATTTTGAAAATGTCACAAAAAATGTCCAAACTGCAGAGCATTTCTATTCAATAAAAACATTGAAGATTACTGCATGCTTTCATTTGGATATGATTCTGAGTTTAACGGTATGTTTTAAGATCTGCATAGAGCACATTCTTGGTTCACTAACTGAATCCTGTATAAATAGAGAAGACTGCTAACAGATTGAGATCTAAACAAAGAAACTGTAAATTTTACATTTCCAAATTCCAATGGTCCCAAAAGGTATTTAGAGGAAAAAATGTTATCGTGTTATTTCATAAAATATCAAACAAAAGTGGCATGATGCTTGCACATTTCTGATTTTTTCCTAATTACTTTTAACCAAATAATTTTCAGTGCATGTATTTAAATAGCATATTATTAAAATGCTTTAATTATTTCTGCAGTATGTATACAGTATGCATACTGTGCATAGTATGTGCTTTTTCCCCCAAAAAATAACTAGATGAATTGCAAGCTTAAAAAAGCACAAACTTAAAAATGTAAAAGGACCATTATTTCCAAGAAAATACTGTGAAACTGTACTAATACAAATGAAAGGAAAATGAAAACTGAAAAATATAAAAATAAAAGCCAATTCAAGATATCAGTAAATACTATAATAGTATATAAATAATCTTAGTATTTATTTAAAAGAGAGAACAAACCTTAATAAATAAAACAGTCACTCCTGCAGTGTTAAGTATTATTTATATAGTATTATAATATTTAATAATCTTGAATTAGCTTCTATTTTTATATTTACACTTTTCATTTTCATTTTAAATGTGCTTGTCATTTATATTAATTTTTCTTCAATAGTTTCCTTCTATGAAAACTGAAAATGTAAAAAAGGCAATTAAAGACAATAATAAATACTATAATAATATATAAAAATATTGAAAACTGTAATACTACAAATAAAATGAAAATGAAAACTGAAAATATAAAATAAAAGACAATTCAAGATATCAATAAATACTATAATAGTATATAAAATATTAGTATTTATTTTAAAGGGACAATAAATGTTAATCAAATTGTCATTCCTACAGTTTGTAGTATTATTTCTATAGTATTTTAGCATTTATTAAATAGCTTTTATTTTTATATTTGCACTTTTCATTTTAATTTTAAATGGGCTTTTGTCATTTCTGTTAGTTTTTTGTTTTTTTTTTTCTTCAGTAATTTTCTGAAAACTGAAAATGTAAAAATAAAAGCCAATTCAAGATAATCATAAATACTATAATAGTATATAAAAACATTGCCATTTATTAAAAAAGGACAATAATAAATAAAATGGTCATTCCTGTAGTGTTAAGTATTATTTATATAGCATTATAGTGTTATTAATGTTAACTTAGGTTTCATTTTTATATTTACACTTTTCATTTTAATTTTAAATGTGCTTTTGTCATTTCTGTTAGTTTTTTTTTCTTCAATATTTTTTTTTCAATGAAAACTGAAAATATAAAAAATAAAAGCCAATTCAAGGTATTGGTATTTATTTATTTATATAGTATTATAGTATTTATTAATAATAAATTAGCTTTTATTATTATATTTACACTTTTCATTTTAAATGTGCTTTTGCCATTTCTGTTAGTGTTTTTTTTTTTCCTAATAAATTTCTTCTACGAAAACTGAAAAAATAAAAACAAATTTATTTATTTATTATTTATATCGTTTTATAGTATTACTAATACTGAATTAGCTTTTATTTCTACACTTTTTATTTTAATTTTAAATGCTTTTGTCTTTTCTATTAGTTTTTTTTTTTTATTCTTCACAATTTTCTGCTTCCATTTAGCATTAATTAATTTTTATTTCAGTTTTAATCATTTTAGTGCTTCGGCTTAAAAATGATTCAGTTATTTGCCAAGGCATCATTTTAAGTTTTGGTTTTTCATCTAATATTTATTTAATTTCTCATTAATTTAGTGAAACATACAATACAAAAAGTCATTTTTACAAGGTACGTGATTGAAATAAGCACTTTTGATGAAGAACTAATTAATGAATTTGATATGCTAGATATGCAAGTAGTACAAAGATTTAATACATAATTTTGTATATTTGTAAAGTTGTGTTTGAGGCACGTTTATCAGGTGTCTATTATCATTTATGTTGACAATATTTTACAAAAAAAGGTCCAAACTGGATGAATTGCCTGAACAAAGTTACACTTAAAATTAAAAAATGCAAATCAACCATTATTTCCAAAAACCGTGTGCAATAATGTTGCATACTGTGAAAAGTTTTAAGAAAAATAGCAGGTCGTATATGGCATATTCTGCACAAAAAGAGCATGTTTGGGGGTTACTGTATAAAATACAAAGTGATACTGAATTTCTTCTTTTGTAACGCTTGGCTATTGTATCACATCCACGCATTCACTGCTGCTGGACATACACGGCTATTCTGCTTCTCTCAAAGGCAGTAAAAGAGGCCTTTCTTTACCACAACTGGAAAACATGAGCAGAGATGGATTCCACATATGAAAGAATAATATTTTTATTAGACTACTGGAGCTTACAACAAAAACTCACTGCTCTGCACGCAGGATATTGAACAGATGACCGTACCGTCATCCAGCACAGAGGCCGGCTGAAGTCAAATGAAAGGAAATACTGCAGAAATAATCATACTTTTCAAATATACGTTTAAATCGATTTCCACTTGAAAGAACAATCATTCTTTTATCAAGGAAATGTGTCTTTAATGTTTGAAAGGTGCATTAAAATCCCTCACTCAATGTAAGGTAAAGTGTTCGGCTCATATTCAAATTGCGCTTATATTTCGCACTAGCTCTTCATAAGTGGCTCGAACAATACGTCTAGTTCTTCAGCCTTCACTCTTTATCAATGCAGACTTTAAAGGTTTTCTCTGGAGCCAGAGCGTTTGCTTTCTTTCCTTTGAAGTCATACAATAAAACGCCAGCAGCAGTGTGTTAGACGGCTCATTTCCTCCAAAGCTCAGGCTTTCCGTAACCTCACATCAATCCGTCCGAGACGCATTCATTTCTACTGCCGGCCATCGTGAAATTCTCCAAAATGTCATCAGATTTACATCAGAATTGTTTCTTTTTAGCGGTCTAGTTCAGGGGTTTCTATATTCTGTCAAGGACAGCGGATGACAAGCAGCCACTCGGGCACATTTATCTCACCATGTCATATTCATTTACATTTATGCATTTGCATTTGGCGTTTTAAACAAAGCATCTTAGAGTGCGAATCTATCATTTTATCAGTTTGTGCATTCTCTGGAAATCAAACCCATGACCTTGGTGTAGCTAGATCTGTATTGAGTTAAAAGAATGCAATGTTATTGCTAACTAAAACTATTAAAAACCATTTTTTGTTACCTGAAATAAAGCTGAAAAAAATTTTTTTTTAAAAAATATAAAAAGAAAACTAAATGTTGACTTGGAAACCAAGTGAAATATGATTAACATAAAAATTACTAAAACTAAAATAAAATAAATCAAGGCTAAACTAAAGCACACTGCAAAATAATTAAAACTTAAAATGAAAACTAAAAATATATAAATAAAAGCCAATTCAAAGCATTAATCAATACTATAATAGTTTATAAAAATATTGGCATTTATTTAAAATGGACAATAAACTTAATAAATAAAACTAAAATTAATGCAGCATTACTTAAGCATTATTTATATACCATCTTGAATTCGCTATTATTTTACATTGTTCATTTTAATTTAGTTTAAGGTTTAAGATTTTTGCGATGTGCTTTTGTCATTTAATTAAAAAAACCTAATAAATAAATACAAATAAAAATGTATATAAAATGACAAAAGCACACTGCAAAATTACTAAAACTTAAAAATATGTAAATAAAAGCCAATTCAAAACATAAATAAATAATATAAAAGTATATAAAAATATTGGTATTTATTTAAATTGAACAATAAACTTTAATAAATAAAACAGAAATTCATGCAGGATTATTTAAGAATTATTTATATACCATTACAGGATTTATTAATATCTTGGCATTTATCTTTATCTTGTTCACTTTAATTTAGTTTAAGTTTTGGTACTGTTGCAATGTGCTTTTTTCATTTTTATTATTTTTTTATTTTTTTTTATTTTATTTTATTTTAGTTTAGTTATAATAATTTTAGTTTCAATTTATTACTAAATTCAGATTAATAAATACTATAATAGTATTCCGAAATATTGTTATGTATTTAAAAGGGAAAATAAACATTAATAAATAAAACAGAAATTCATGCAGGATTATTTAAGAACTTTTATATACCATTACAGTATTTATTAATATCTTGAATTGGCTTTTATTGTTCATTTTAATTTTATTTTAGTTTTTTGTACTTTTGCAAAGTGCTTTTGTCATTTTTATTATTATTTTTTTTTTATATTTCTATTTAACTTTCATTTATTTATTTATTATTTTCAGTTTAAAAATTTCAGTTTAAACTTGAACATATTTCAATGCAATATTTCTTTCTTTCTTTCTTTCTTTCTTTCTAAATTTCTTTTTTCTTTAAGTTTATGTTTTCCATCTTATATTTGGTTGAGATGATATGTGCTTTTGATGAACTAATTAATGAATTTGATAAGTTGCATCAAATCTAAGTACTACAAAGACATGATAAATACTTTTGTATATTTTGAAAGTTTTGTTTGAGGCACTTAGTAGTGTATGGTTAGGTAAAATGGGTCACTTTTCATAAAATTAGAGCAGCATTAAAATGTCTATGCACATTTTATACACTAAATACATCAGACCTCTTTTATCATTTATGCTGTGAATGTCACAAAAAATGTAGGAGGCTTTACATGCCAGTCTGCTGCTCTCTTTTTATCAACAGTAAGTAGGGTGTTCAGTAAAACAAGCTGTAGTGTGAACCACAGATGAGGTTTTTAGTCAAAACTCTTGCTGTGCATGACTAAATCACCCTTATCGGCACGCACTGATGTTTAAATAAGAAATATTTGGTAAGAGCGGTCACTGTGTCAGTGTAACATTAAATGTCACTCCAAACAAACAGGACAGAATCAGCCGTGAGAACGGGTGCATACCGAGACTGTAGAGGCTGAGCGCGCCGTAGTCGAAGAAGTAGCAGATGTGACGAGCCTCGGCCGACATGGTGCTGAAGGTGTGAGCGCAGCTGGAGGTAAAGGGGTACAGGCAGATCATAAGCATGTAGACAAGCAGTGGCCAGGTGTAGCTCTCTGTCAGGAAGTCCAGAGTGGAGCACAGCATGCTGAACCGCCACAGGAAGTACCTAGAACAGCACAGCTCAGGTCATACATGGGCATTTATGTCTCGTCTGAGGAACATAGAGCATGACACTGAATATGGCACATCCAATCAGAGTCTAAACTGTCAACTGTCAATATACACACTATACACACTACCAGTCAAAAGTTTTTGAACAGTAAGATTCTTCTGCTTACCAAGCCTGCATTTATTTGATCCAAAGTACAGGAAAAACAGTTACATTTTGAAATATTTTTACTATTTAAAATAACTTACCAAGCCTGCATTTATTTGATCCAAAGTACAGGAAAAACAGTTACATTTTGAAATATTTTTACTATTTAAAATAACTACTTGAACTACTTGAACTACTTCTATTTGAATATTTGAATATGTTTAAAATGTAATTTATTCCTGTGATTTCAAAGCTGAATTTTTAGCATCATTACTCCAGTCACATAATCCTTTAGAAATAATTCTAATATCTCAAAACACATTTATTATGTTATTATGTTGAAAACAGCAGAGTAATTTTTTTAAGTTTCTTTGATAAATAGAAAGTTCAGAAGAACAACATTTATTTGAAATAGAAATCTAATGTGTATATATAAATATATATATATATATATACATACACACACACACACACACATTTAAAAATAACTGAATTTATCAAAAGTGCAAATAAAGCATTTATAATGTTACAAAAGAATTTTATTTCAATTTTTTTTTTTACTTTTTTCTATTCATCATATAAACGTGGAAGAAATGTTTTGCTCTTTTTACAAAAATATTAAAAGCAGCTGAACTGTTTTCAACATTGATCAAAATTAGAAATATTTCTTGAGCAGAAAATCTGCATATAACAATGATTTCTGAAGGATCATGTGACACTGAAAACTGCACTTAAAATTCAGCTTTGCATCACAGCAATAAATTACAATTTAAAATATTTAAATATAAAACAGTTATTTTAAGTCATAATATTTGACAGTATTACTGTTTTTACTGTATTTTTGATCAAATGAATTCAGCCTTGGTGAGCATAAGAATTTTTTTGTTCAAATATTCAAAAATATTTTATACATATTCAAAAAATATTTAAAAAATATTTTTTTATATTTTAAAAATATTCAAATATATATATATATAAAATATATATATATATATATATTTTAAAAATCTTACCACCCCCTATTCAATAAATAGCTTGTTTACTTATTTTTTATTTATTTAATATATATTTTTCAATTAAATAAACATAACTTTATATTTATATATATCATATATAAATATCACATGCATATCACTAATCAAAAATTAAGTTATAATATATTTATGGTATGAAATTTACAAAATACCTTAATACTTAATATCCTAATGTTTGGCATAAAAGAAAAATATATAATTTTGACTCATACAATGTATTTTTGGCTATTGTTACAAATATACCGGTGCTACTTCAGACTGGTTTTGTGGTCCAGGGTCACATTTATTCTATATTCATATAAGGTTTTAAATAGAAGTATAACTTTTTCTATTATATATGAAGGAAGCTGGTAAAGGAGGAATCAACTTGTAAATGTTTTTAAATTGTATTTTGTAACAATATTTTTTGTGTTTTTCCTCTTGATACTGTTGTGCTGCATCTTGGTCAGGTCACTTCTGAAAAAGAGATTTTTTATCTCTTACCTGGTTAAATAAAGGACATGATGATATATAGAATTTTGTGTTATATTATAGAAACAGCTAAATAGTTTTGATTTCAACTCAAATGTTACATAATGTGAAGATGTTTCTGCACTCATGTTCCATGTATCATGCATTATGAATAATAATCTCGTAATTTCCATTCAACAAATTAAAAAATAAGAAAATAATCAAAACACTACCATTACCAAATAATGAAGCATCATTCATTTGTAAAATACACTAATAATGTGATATACACCAAAACAAGATTTAGGTCATACTACCCTGCTTTGACATAACACGAATAATACTTTTCAGGTAATGTGTTTAGTGCTTGTAAAATCGGATTTTGCATACAAGCGTCTGCTCATAAGCTAGATCCTAATTATATAATGAAGCAGCTCAAGCAAAGCTTCAAAGCTGACAAACCACTACTTCTGGCACTAAAAAGGAATCACATGTTTAACTGGGAGCTTTACCAGGTAGGCAGGAAGTGGGTCCAGATATTGACCGTCTCGTTGGTCATTTGAAAACTGCTGAGAATGCAATCCAGCGCTGAGCTCCTAGGATGACGATACCCAGACATGATGCCGTCCTCCCGAAACACCTGCAAAGATGCACACAAATGTCTAAAATACATGCAAACATCTACACTGTAAAAAACTAAACGATTAATAAGTCATGGCAACATATGGTTTTCTGTTTTCCATATTTATTTATGTCCTTACTACCTTTTTGGGCACGTGGCTGTCTATACAGGGTCAGAAAGCTCTCAGATTTCATCTAAAATATCTTAATTTGTGCTCCAATGATGAATGAAGGTCTTACAGGTTTGGAACAACATGAGAGTGAGTAATTAAAGGAGAAGTCCACTTCCAGAACAAAAATTTACAGATAATGTACTCACCCTCTTGTCATCCAAGATGTTCATGTCTTTCTTTCTTTAGTCATAAAGAAATGATGTTTTTTGAGGAAAACATTTCAGCATTTTTCTCCATATAATGGACTGATATGGTGCCTCGAGTTTGAACTTCCAAAATGCAGTTTAAATGCGGCTTCAAGCGATCCCAAATGCGGTTGTAAACGATCCCAGCCGAGGAAAAAGTGTCTTATCTAGCGAAATGATCGGTTATTTTCATAAAAATAATACAATTTATATACTTTTTAATCTCAAACGCTCGTGTCGTCTTACTCTGGCTCAAGACAGTTAGGGTATGTCGAAAAACTCCAATCGTATTTTCTCCCTCAACTTCAAAAATCTTGGGGTAAAACAGTGATATAGGGTGATTTTGAAGTAGAGGGAGAACATGAGATGGGAGTTTTTTGACATACCCTAACTGTCATGAACTGGAAAAAAGACAAAGTTCAGGCTGAGGAAGACGAGATGAGCGTTTGAGATTAAAATTATATAAAAATTGGGCAATCACGACAATTTTTTTCATATCAGTCGATATTGATAAATCACGATAAATGTCAAATCTTTATTTCCTTCGAGTTTAAAGTCAGATTTTTGCTCCAAAGTGAAAGTTGTAGAAACATTAATTTTCCTTAACAAAATAAAAAGAAAAATTAATTTCTGCATGTTCTAATGAGTTATATTGTTTCAAATCAAGAAACAGATTTGGGTTGTCTGATAATAATAATAATAATAATAATAATAATAATATCACTTTTTTGTCTCTTAGAAATGCACATTTGATAGTAGCTTGAGGATGCAGAGGTAAATGTTTGTTCATTATCAATCAGTAACATCTGTAAAAATTGTAGCAACCTCAGTTTTATATGGTTAAATTTATTCTGACCCATTTTTTTTTTTTCACATGCTATAGCTTAATCACAAATACATACATACTATAATTGTATACCATTACTCCTGTAATAAAATTCACACTATAAAATGACTAAAGAGTTTCAATATTTTTCCTAGTAGTTGCATCGTGTACTAAGACTGGCGGAAAATGAAAAGTTGCGATTTTATAGGTCAAAATGGCTAGGAACTATACTCTCATTCCGGCGTAATAATCAAGGAACTTTGCTGCCGTACCATAGGTGCAGCAGGCGCAATGATATTACACAGCGCCTGAAAGTGACCGGCACTAAGTTTGTGTAGATGCAGAGTTGCAGCTGGCAGAGTTGAAATATCGAAACTCTTTAGTCATTTTATAGTGAGATGCTAATGGTCTAATCGGATTCAATGATTTATGCTAAGCTGTGCTAAAAGTGCTACCACCAGACCCGGCGATCGGCTGAATGGATTCAAAACCGGTAAAACACATCTGTATAACTCTAGGGCAGTTGGAAAATGAGCCTATTTCAAAAAAAAGTGGAGTGTTCCTTTAATATAAATAAAACGGATGAGTTATAAAAAAAAAAATTCACCCCCCTCACAATTGTCATGAAGGGCAAAATTACCTATATATACCAAAATCACTTTTTGTACCAGGCTGTAAACATAATTTTTTCTGCTGTAAAGTTGGGCAATTTAACATGGGAGGTCTATGGGATTGACTCCCTTTTGCAGCCAGCCTCTAGAGGCCAGTCGTTAAATTGCAGTTTTAGTTACTTCCGTGTTGGCTTCAAGACTGGGAGATTGCCGCTTGGTTTTATCGAGGAAAATTATATCGCGATAATTATCGTTATCGAATTATTACCCAGCCCTAACTGTATTATTTTTATGAAAATAAACAGACCGTTTCGCTAGATAAGACCCTTCTTCATTGGCTGGGATTGTTTACAACTGCATTTGGGATCGTTTGAAGCTGCATTTAAACTGCATTTTGGAAGTTCAAACCCAGGGCAGCATAGAAGTCCACTATATGGAGCAAAATGCTGAAATGTTTTCCTCAAAAAACATATTTTCTTCACGACTGAAAAAAGAAAGACATGAACATCTTGGATGATAAGGGGATGAGTACATTATCTGTAAATCTTTGTTCTGGAAGTGGACTTCTCCTTTAATAACACAATTTTAATTCTTGGGTGAACTAATGGTACTTTAAGGTTAGAAGAGTTTTAAGGTTAAAACTCTGAATGCAAGTCATTCATCTGATGTAATCTTACTGAAACCGTGCTGGAACCAGATTTAAGCAGAACTGAAACCGGTGGCTTGCACCATCTGCTCCTGCTCATTTGGCTTGTAACTTTTAAGTACCCGCAGGATTTCCCAGGGATTTCCCTTAAAGGGGAACCAAAGTACAATAATAAACAGTTTCAAATGCTCAGAAAGATACTCCCTTCCTCACCTTTGGCACCTGGTGGATGTCAAAGAGCTGCGGAAGTCTGAGGCTCAGCATGTCTGCGGGCAGGCACAGCGCTCCCTTCCCTCTCTGGCAGGCCTGCTTGAGTCTTTCCTTGCCTCCTCGACACAGGACGCACCACAGCGGACACTCCAGACCCCAGGACGGGCCCCCTTCCCCGGCCTCCCACCTCACGCACTGAGCCCAGCCCCAGCCATGACCCTCTCCAGCCCCCCGCCACACAGGAAACACTGCAGAGAGACACAGACAGACAGACACAATGAGTATTTGACCCATATGCAGTGAAAATTACTACTGAAAACCAACCTAATAAGCTTTGAATAAGTGGTTTTGATTTAAGACCTGGATTTTACACTGGTAACTTACTTTAGTATATAGTACTAAAAATGTTAATGAAATGTACATTACCAGTCAAAGGTTTTTGGGCAGTAAGATTTTTAATGTTTTTTTTAAAGAAGTCTCTTCTGCTCACCAAGCCTGCATTTATTTAGTACAACAAAACATTGAAATTTAAAAATATTTTTACTATTTGAAATAACTGCTTTCTGTTTGAATATATTTTAAAATGTACTTTATTCCGGCAATCAAAGCAAAATTTTCCGCATCATTACTCCAGTCTTCAGTGTCACATGATCCTTCAGAAATTATTCTAATATGCTGACTTGCTGTTCAAGAAACATATTTTATTATTATTTTTATCAATTTTTTAAAACAGTTGAGTTTAAGGATTCTTTGATGAATAGAAAGATCCAAAGAGAAAAATAATACTTTATTAATAATTAATTAAAAAAAAATAATACAAAGAAGAAATTAACAGGATGCTTTCAATTGATCAAAAGTGATGATAAAGACATTTATAACATTACAAAAGATTTCTATTTCTATTTTCCATTTCTATTTTGCGGTTCTTCTGAACTTTCTATTCATCAAAGAAACCTGAAAAAAATTCTACTCAGCTGTTTTCAACATAATAATAATATATACATTTTTAAAAATATATTCAAAGAGAAAACAGTTATTTTAAATAAAAATATAGTATTTTAATATAGTTATTTTAAATAAAAATAAAGTAAAAATATTTTATTGTTTTATTTTAGATTTTACTGTTTTTGCTGTACTTTGGATCAAATACATGTAGGCTTGGTGAGCAGAAGAGACTTCTTTAAAAAACATTAAAAATTGTACTGTCCAAAAACTTTTGGTAGTGTATTAATATTATAGGAAATAAAAAAAAAAAAAAAAAATATTCAACAAGAATGCATTCAATTAATCAAAGTTGAC
The DNA here is from genome assembly GCA_036247105.1 of Cirrhinus mrigala. Classification (NCBI taxonomy): domain Eukaryota; kingdom Metazoa; phylum Chordata; class Actinopteri; order Cypriniformes; family Cyprinidae; genus Cirrhinus; species Cirrhinus mrigala. Next base: position 6,278,945 of record CM070022.1, read on the forward strand.
AATAAAGTAATTTACAATATTAGAAAAAAAAAATAATAAATGATGTACCTTCTATGCTTAAAAAAAGATGAGTTTCCACAAAAATATTCAAAACAATTGTTTTCAAAATTAATAATAATCAGAAATGTTTCTTGCGCAGCAAACTAGCATATTAAAATGATTTCTGAAGGATCATGTGAGTAATGATGCTAAAAATTGAGCTTTGCATCACAGAAATAAAAAACATTTTTAATCGTTTCAAATAGAAAACTGTTATTTTAAATTGTAATAATATTTCAAAATGTTACTGTTTTTACTGTATTTTTAATTAAATAAATGCAGCCTTGGTGAGCAGAAAAAAAACATAAAAAATCTTACTGTCCAAAAACTTTTGGTAGTCTATTAATATTACAGGAACTACAAAACCTAAACAATATGGAAAACATAACACAGGAAGATTACAGTAAAATAGAATTAATTAACTAATTAAAAATAAATTAGCAAATCAGCATACTCTAATGATTTCTGAAGGATCATGTGGCACTGAAGACTGGAATGATGATGCTTATGAATTTAGTTTTGATCACAAGAATAAATTACATTTTAAAGAATACTCAAATATAAAACAGTTATCTTAAATTGTAATAATATTACACATTTTTACTGTTTTTACTACATTTTTAATCAAGTAAATGTAGCCCTGGTGAGCATAAAAGGACTTCTTTCAAAAATATTATAAGTATTTAACATTTATTTATTATTCTTTTTTTTTTCTTTCATATACATATTTGTTTAAAGTTAAGATAGTGTGAACTTTATACACAGAATACCCAGAATGACCTACGTTATTTGCAGTATGGAATGCTGTATCCCACAATGCAATGCACTTGACCTCATTTCCAGTGAGACAAAAGATGAGCACTCAATATGCAGCTTCTTGGCTGATTTTAAAGACTTTCTACAGATTAAAAAAAAAAAAAACTGGACACTTAGGGTTTTACTGTTGCATACCGTTCCACATCTTTGAAAAAACACACTTCTGACAGCTTAATGCTTTATATACCATTTCCTTATACAGGATTACAGACAGCATGTGTGACTTTCGAGAACTGCCATATGTTTTAAAGCTTTCACACCCATATCATTCTCAGATATTTCATCACACCCCGGGATGGGCCTCCCATTTGACTCTTTCAACCAATTGCAGGGAACATAACTTGGCACACTGGTGACATTGCATTATACGGTTACATGCAAACATTTTTTGTACACAACCACTGAGCAATAAAACCTTCCTCTGGGAAGCTGTAGCTCAAATGTTTAGCTGTAAGTACCTGCCTCTCTAAAGGGGTCCGTGCTTTGCTTTGCACAGGGGCTGGTTCTGTGAAACTAGAACAGAATGTGCTTTGTGAGGGGCACAGAGTTGACTGTTACACACAGAGCTGTATGAAAATGAGCACGCTTTGTGCACATGCACAAACGGCAGCCTAAACAAAGCAGATGGAAATGCTTGACCAATGTCTACACAGAAAAGCCCTTCCTTACTGTCTGCAGATACTCTAAAGGGGTTGACGATAGGGACTGATATTAGGTTTGGGTGACCCAAACACATTCTTTCTTAATGTTTTTAGCTATTTACAATGCAGTATTCCTCTGTATTTATAGTGTTATTTGGTCTAGATGGCTTAAAAGAGTGGTATTTTTTCATTAGTAAACCATCATTTTGACAAGCAGCCAATGTTTTTCACTATATGAAGACAATAATTAATTTTCACAAATATAAATAAATTGTGATAAATCACAGTAACTGCTTATACTGCTCATCAAAGTATTTTATATGACCGAAAAAAAAGTTACACAGACTATACATGAACATTTGTGAATGTTGAATGTTAATTCCTTGAAACAACCTATATATATATATATATATATATATATATATATATATATATATATATATATATATATATAGGTATATTAAAATGCACAAAATAGTATAATAAAACATTTCCAATATGTTGTTATTTATAATTGTTATTTTAATATTATAATTATAATATATTTATAGACTATTATAGTTGCCAATATTGCTTTTACTATTATAGGTTTTAATATTTATCAGTTATTTTAAAGTAAATATTTATTTTATTTCTTTTAAATTTTAGTTTATATTGTTGTGTGCTTTTGTCATTTTTGTATTTTCTGTATTTAGCTTTAATTTTTTTTTTTCAGTTTTTGTTCTAGTAATTTTAATGTCAATTTATTGTATGTGTTTAATTATATTATTATTGTATTTGCAATTAGTTGCCAAGAAAACATTTCCAATACTCCTTTTAGTTTATGTAATATTTCTAAAATTAAAAGATTGTTAATCATTTTAATGAATAATACTAACATTGTTTTTTCTTCATGTAATTATATTATTTGTGACCATGGACTACAAAACCAGTCATAAAAGTCAGTTTTTTGAAATTGAGATTTATACATCATATATACAGCTGAATAAATAAGGTTTCCATTGATGTATGCTTTGTTAGGACAATACTTGGGCGAGATACAACTATTTGAAAATCTGGAATCTGAGGTTGCAAAGAAAAAATCTAAATATTGAGAAAATCACCTTTAAAGTTGTCCAAATGAAGTTCTTAGCAATGCATATTACTAATCAAAAGTTTTGTTTAATCAAATAAATAAATAAATAAGATTCTTAATAGTTGTAGTGAATAATACACCACAGTGGACTAGTATGCTTTCACTGTATGGAAAAGAGCAGCATGAACATTTGGCTAAACATTTCCTTTTGCACTCTACAGAAACAAATGAATACAGAAAAGTTTAGAGCGCCATGCACATGATTAACTATATTAATTTTCATTTCTAGATGAACTATTCCTTCAAAAGCACGGAAACTGTCTGACATCCAACTACAACAAATGCATTTGCATAAACTAATAAATTCCCCCTGGTCAAATTGTACAGGGCTGGACATCCATTCATGGAATATGCTGTCATTATTCCATGGGCCAGTGTTGATCTTGTGGATTACCGGATTGTGGAATGTCTCCTCCATCAGCTGTTTCTATGGAAGTCAAATATAAACATAATTCATCTGACACTGGATATGAAGTTCTTCCCATAATGCCCTTAGGGAAGCATGTAATTCAGAAACAAACAGCTCGCATCCCAGTTGCCGCTGGATGTTTTTTGTGTCGTGTTGAGAGGTGGAGATGTTTGGATTAGAGTCTGACTAACTAAATCCCATGACACACTGATTTGAGACAAAACAAGAAGAGCAGATGAGCTCAGCTGAAGCTGCTGCCGTGTGTCCACCAACTGTAGCCAGTGACAGAGCTGTTATTGACTCAATTTCTGACGTGTTACAGAAAGAAACGGGATATTCAAAGAATAGGACATTTTATCCATTAGGAATTGACTGGATTGTGAAAAGCAACATTATGTACAAGAATGGAGCCAGATGGATGGAAAAGTGCTCAGTGGTGTCAGAAATGCCAAAATGAAACTAACATTTTCACTAAATGGACACAAGGAATAATGATTATATACTGTATATATATATATATATATATACTGTATGTATATATATATATATATATATATATATATATATATATATATATATATATATATATATATATATATATATATATATATATATATAACCCAAAACTTCAGATTAGATTGGTTAGATTTTTATTTTTTTAAAAGAAATCTTATGGTTACTAAGGCTGCATTTATCTTAGGGGTTGACTGATTATCGGCACCGATATTAAGCAATTTTATGGTCATTTTTAAAACCAATTAAAATTACCGATAAAATTATTTAAAAACATTTAAAGAACGTCTTTGTCAGAGCCCTTGTTATTGTGAAATTTTGACATTAAATTTTCATTTTTACACCAGACATATATATCGGTTCAAAGTATCGGTTATCGGTCTAATTGATTTGTAATAATAGGTATCCGCATCGGCCCTCATATATCGGCCAACACATATCGGTCGACCCCTAATTTATTTGATCAAAAATAATATTATTACAACTGAAAAGAACTGTTTTCTACTTGAATATATTTGAAAATGTAATTTATCCTGTAATGCAAAGCTGCATTTTTAGCATCATTACCCCAGTCTTCATTGTCACATTATCAGTAAGAAATCATTCCAATATGCTTATTTGCTGCTCAAGGAACATTTATTATTATAATCAATGTTGAAAATAGTTATAGTTACAGCTTCATATTTTTGTGGGTTCTCTGATGTATAGAAACTTCAAAAGCATTTACAGTTGAGGTCAAAAGGAGGTCTTACAGTTGAAAGGAGGTGTTTGCACCCTCCTTTCAGAATCATTCAAAAGGTTCATTAATTTACCAAAATAAGAGGGATCACACAAAATGCATGTTATTGTTTATTTAGTACTGACCTGAATAAAATATACATAAAAGATGTTTACATATAATCCACAAGAGAAAATAATAGTTGAATTTATAAAAATGACCCTGTTCAAAAGTTTACATACACTTGATTCTTAATACTGTGTTGTTACCTGAATGATCCACAGCTGTGTTTTTTTGTTTAGTGATAGTTGTTCATGAGTGCTGAACAGTTAAACTGCCTGCTGTTTTTCAGAAAAATCCTTCAGGTCCCACAAGTTCTTTGGTTTTCCAGCATTTTTGTGTATTTGAACCCTTTCCAACAACTGTATGATTTCGAGATCCATCTTTTCACACTGAGGACAACTGAGGGACTCATATGCAACTATTACAGAAGGCTCAAACACTCACTGATGCTCCAGAAGACCATGCATTAAGAGCCAGGGAGTGAAAACTTTTGAACAGAATGAAGATGTGTAGATTTTTCTTAGTTTGCCTAAATATCATATTTTTTTTCATTTAGTACTGCCCTTCAGAAGCTACAGAAGATACTTGCATGTTTCCCAGAAGACAAAATAAGTTACATTTACCCTGATCTTTAAATTCTAAAAGTTTTCACCCCCCGTCTCTTAATGCATCACGTGTCCTTCTGAAGCATCAGTGAGCATTTGAACCTTCTGTAATAGTTGCTCCCTCAGTTGTCCTCAGTGTGAAAAGATGGATCTCAAAATCATACAGTCATTGTTGGAAAGGGTTCAAATACAAAAAAATGCTGGAAAATCAAAGAATATTTGTGGGACCTGAAGGATTTCTCTGAACTGTCACTAAAAACAAACAAACAAATAAACAGCTGTGGATCATTCAGGTAACAACACATAATCAAGGGGATGTGAACTTTTGAACCGGGTCATTTTTATAAATTCAACTATTATTTTCTCTTGTGGACTACATGTATTTTTAATTTTGGTTAGCTTTAAACAAGAACTTATTTATTAGAATTAATTAAACAATAATGAAGTTCTTTTATAATGACAGTACACTGAAGCTTCGAAAGTAACTATAAATAAACTATATATCAATTGCAGCATTTTTTCAGAAAAAGTGCATCTTATTTCAAGATTTAACATTTGTAACATGCCGATATTTACATTTAAAACCGGATTCCGATATCAGTCCGATAATATTGTGCATCCCTTAAAAAATATATTAATTTCTCTTTTTAAAAAAAAGTCTACTGAACCTAAACTTTTGAACATTAGTGCATTTTAACTAAAACACTAATGCATTAAAGAAAAAAACAACTAAACATTTTTGCCAAAAACTCCATTTAAAATGGCATTTTCAAGATAAAACTAGATACTAAAAAGGAGGAAAAAAAAAAAAGGGTGAAACATAAAAAACAAAAAGGTTAAGTGCTATTAGCCAATAACAAAATCGCTGCATGTTATTTTGGTCAAATATTACATTTGTACTACTTGGACAAACACTTTTTCCATTTGGAATAACATGCACTGATTAATTGCTCATACTAAGACCAGGAATGTGCATTAAAAAGGCCAACAGGGTCAATTTTGATTTCAAGTTGCTCACAAACTATTGCATAATCCAAAGCAGAACAAATCACACTAAGACAGATGCTTAACGACCTTGATTTCTGGGTGCTTGTGTGTCTCTCGCTCCACATCTCACCCTCTTCAGTAATTCTGACATTCTTTCTCTGGCTCGTGATTGTGTCACAAGATCTGTCTCAATGGACGTCTTTATCGCTGCATGTTGACAATAGAGCGCCTATATGCATGCGGCCCGTATGCGCAAGTTCTGTTCGGCACATATGTATCTGCAGAACGCATGTGGACACTATCTCAGGCTCGAAGTATTCCACTGTCATGTTAATACACGATCATGGGACGAAGCTGTTTGGCTACCACCTACATACACAAGACTTACAATTATGCAAATACTGGGAGAAAAGGAATTTTCCACTAAGTTTGAACACAATAATCCAAGCAGTTTAGGTTTTGAATGCTTTAAACAGTCATTACGTTTTTCAAGGAATAGATTTCACAGAAAAACATCTCTGTTAGAACATTCAAAACCTGTTCACATTTTAATTTTGCCTAAGGCTTTTTCCTGGAAAAGGACGCTTTTAATGTTACCAAACAGTGCACTGAGGTGCACCTTACATGCATTACAGCTGTAGATTTCTGAGGAATTAACAAATGATTAGTGCTGTTTGCTAAAGCTTTGTTTATACTTAAAAAAAGTTTTAATAGAACTGCATTGAACCCACAACATTTACATTGTAAAAATGGCAGCTGTTGTTGCCAGAACTTTACTGTAACTACTGTGACTCTAAAAATACAGTAGCAACATTTTAAGTTTTATGGCCTGAACTTAAGTGTGCAGTAAAAAAAACAAAACATGTATGTTAAAGGGACAGTACACCCCAAAAACTCACCCTCAAGTTGTTCCAAACCTGTATGAGTTTCTTTCAGCTGTTGGAATGTTGGTGACCAAACAGTATGGAAAAAAATACTATGGAAGTCAGTGGCTACCGTCATCTCATTGGTGACCAATAATATTCAAAATAAATTATTTTGTGTTTAGCAGAAGAAAGAAACTCATGCAGGTTTGGAACTTTCATTTCGAATTTTAATTTTTGGGTAAACTGTCCCTTTAACTAATATTAAATCTGTTTTGTACCTTTTTAAAGGGATAGTTCACCTACAATTGAAAACTACCCCATGATTTACTCACCCTCAGGCCATACTAGGTGTATATGACTCTTCTTTCAAAAGAATACAATCGGAGCTATATTAAAAAATGTCCTGGCTCTTTCAAGCTTAATAATGGCAGTGAATGGGTGTTGAAATTTTGAAGTCCAATAAAGTGCATCCATCCATTATGAAAGTACTCCATACGGCTCCAGGGGGTTAATAACAGCCTTCCGAAGCAAATCTACATGCTTTTGCAAAAAAAAAAATAAAAAATTAAAAGTACAAAACGAGAATTTGTAAAGAAAACTGTCTGAGGATTTCGATACAAGCCAAGAGGAGAATAGTTTTGCTTTGTTGTAAACAAAACTTGGTTTTCTTGAGACTAGCATATTCTCACCAGAGCTTACGCCAAGTCTACTATCTCCTGAACAAGTCAGCGGAAGCAAGAGATTACAGTTTATAAAGTTTTAATTATGGATATTTTTCTTACACAAGCACATCGATTCACTTCAGAAGGCCTTTATTAACCCCCAGGAGCCGTGTGGAGCACTTTTATGATGGATGGATGCACTTTATTACACTTTAAAATCTCAACACCCATTCACTGCCATTATAAAGCTTGGAAAAGCCAGGACATTTAATATAACTCAGATTATATTCGTCTGAAAAAGGAAGGTCATATACACTTTTTTTTTTTTTTTAGCCCATTGGGTCATTTTATTGGGTTATTTTTAATATTTTTTACCCAGGTGCTGGGTATTTTTTAATGCTGGGTTACTTTTTTCTACCCAACCGCTGGGTTGAGCCTGTCTTTGACGAAACAACCCAGCTGCTGAGTTACAGTCAGTCAGAGCGTGGGCTTTTATAATGTCTTTACTGTGCTGTAAATTGTATTATTTTATGTAACGCAACATATGGACAAAATGAGTCAGCTGCGTCAGCAGTGGTTGTTTTGCAGGATGGAAACGCCTTTGCCTTGCATAAAATAAATGGATTTTAGTCGTTATTGTACTGAGTTTAATCTTAAAATATGTTCTCTCATGTCAGTAATGTTTGTTTATGGGCAGTTTTTGGAGTCAGTCATGGCATCTTTCAGCTACGAGTGAAACCCAGTGAACAGCAGCCCTTCACCGGCTCAGATTTCAGTGAAACACCAGCATGAGAATTAGCGCTATTTTGGTAAAAAATGATTACAGAGAACGGTTTAATACACAATTCAATTATAATTCTACTTTTAAATGTTACATTTTTATTTAATGCTTGTTAAAATAGTTTAAATGTATGTAATATTGCAAACTATGCTGTATTCACCTAACTAAATTCAGTTTGTCTTGTATTTTGTCCATTTGTTCTTGCTTAATAATAAATGTTCATCTTTTGATTATTGCTGTTGCCTCTAGTAATTCTGTGTGTTTTTATAAGTTCCAGTCCATTTTAAACCAGCAATAATTATTTTTAAACAATAGCTGACTTAAATAAAATAACCCAGCACGTTTGGTAAAAATATTTAACCCAACCAGCTGGGTCAAAATAACCCAACATGTGTTCTGTCCAATATTTACAGAGTGCTGGGTTGCCAAATAACCCAAGTTGGGTTGTTTTTAAACACAGCATTTTCAAAAATCCAAAATCCAAAAACTGTGTTTTAAACTGTAAAACTATATGAACTGTCATGTTAGATCTATTGCAGTTTTTCACAATGTATTGTAAGGGAATTATTAACCTTATAAACTTAAAACTTGTTGGCCATTTAACAGATGTTAATCTTTAAAATTACAATCATTTTTATAGAGACTAGTAAGCAAACGCTTAGCAAACACTCAGACCACCTTAGAAACACAAAAGTGTTGACAAGCAAAACTGTGGCAACATGGCGAAGTTTTCTTCTAAAAATAAACATTTAGTTTGCTAATAAAATACAACTGATGAAAAGAAATCACAATAGTTCCTAGTAAGTAGACTACTGCTGCAGTGAAGGATAATAGACAGCAAAAAATAACTCAAAACCATTGCTGCAAGAAAATATGACCTTGCGTAAATCTAACATATGGTTGAAAGCCACGAGAAGTATGCACACTCAATAGACAACGACTTAAACAATATCACATGCTTTGCACTGCAGCTATATTTCAGACTTAGAAGAGAATGAAAATGAAAAAAAGTTCCTTCTGGAAAATGCTGACTATGCAGCTCTTCTAGGCTAAATAGTCTTAAATGTACAGTGAAAAGAAAAAAGGGAGTTTTTCCGTAAGTCACAGGGTTCAAAACAAGAAGCAGAAGATATGAAACATGTGGAACAGAATATGAAACTGTTTTAGAAGCCAAACAATTCTAAAATTGTTTGTTTCTAAAATTAATTCAAATTTTTTTAAAAGCATTTTCTGGATTATACGGATTTTTCCTGAAGTAAACAAAGCCTGTGCAAAAGTCACTACCATAATGTCAAAATTATGATGCTGACTAATTAATTTCAACACAAGTTCTTTTGCAATTAGTACAATTAGCCAATTATTTAATTTGCCAAACAGCATGTTGTCTTTATAATAACATGCTTAGAAGGAAAAATGAACATTTTTAAGACATTTTGAAGAATGTTTTTAACTGTACAATTGCTGGTACCCATTGACTTCCATAGCATTTAAAAAAAAAAAAAAATCATACTGTGGTAGTCAATGGCTACCAGCAACTGTTTGGTTACCAACATTCTTCAAAATATCTTAAAAAAACTCACAGATACAGATTTGAAACAACATGAGGGTGAGTAAATTTTTTTGGGTATCTTTCCCTTTAAGACTACTATTTAAATGACTATGCCTTAAGAGAGGGGTCCCTCACAAGGGATCACCATATTTAGCAGTCCTTGCCATCCAAAAAAATTAAATGCATCAAGAACAAAGGTCAAACAAACAATTAATACACAAACCCATTGATCCAACACGTTTTGTTACATGCAAAAGACAGAAACGCTGCATTGCAGGCATTAATTCAGTTCTAGACTACTAACAAACCATGCAAAATCCACACAACCGGTACAAAAGAAGTACATACATGTCACTTTCTTCATATCTCCTGTTGGAAATGTGGAGCTCAGGAAGGCATCCAGTCCAAAAAGAGAACTTGACAGGCTGATGCTGTCAGCTGTACAGTAAAAAGTGATTGGAAGAGGCCCTGTATTGCTTATAGAAGCCTGTTCACGTGGACTAATGTACTGGATAAACTATGTTCCATGTGTCTTTCAAAGAAAAGACAGGCAGTTCTGCCAAAGCAACCATATGCATTCTATATATACTCACACCCATAGGGAGGTGCTCAGTGTCAACTGAACACTTATACATTTGACAAAATGCCAAACTCATTTCCTCAATGTCGAAACCACTACTTATAACTGTATAATCTATTCTTTAAAACTTGAACTTGAACACTGAAAATTAACACAACATCTAGTCCTGCACCCTTATGTTTCTACATGACACTAATACTTTTTCTACATAATTTACAAGAGACTGACATATTTTGAAAAGTTTGTGTGATATTTCAAAGTTTGATAAAGCTCCTCTGCTTTGTAAATATAAACTCATGACGTTCACTGAACGCATATTTTCATAACATTCCTTCGTGTAACTCTCAAAGAATTCTTTTGAAAGTTAATTTCAGCAAATGCATGGAAGTTTTCCATGCATAGCAACAATTCTGACACTGCGGATTAAATAACAACACAATGCAAGAGAAAATCGAAGGTCCAAACCTTTCAGCTTGATCTGGTCTATGAGATCATTTGCGCGTGCCAGTTGGAGATGTGAGGTCGCCAGTTTGGGATCCGAAGAGTTACAGTTAATGGGGGGAAGAAAGCGCGGAATAACTAGAGTTCCATGGCCGAACTAGGTCCTAAAGTTAGTGGACAACCCCGAGAATCATTCGGGCTTTGTGTGTCCCTCACATTCCTTGGGAAAGGAACACAAACAGCAGTGGAAATCCCACCCTCCGCGCACGAGCATTCGCTCATTGGATGGAGACATGAAAGAAGCCCTGTGTTTAGAATCAGGAGACCAGCGAGAACAAAGCCACGAAACCCGTTCAACTACTTTTCGCGTTCTCGTTCGGTTTCTAAGAACGAAAAGTGCTAGTTAGTTGTAGAAAAAAATGCATATGACTCATCTCGAGGCGTCACAATATGCAGCGGTTCTAATGAAAACATAAAATACACAGTTTCTTTTTAATTACAATAATATTTTATTGGACTATTTCATTCTTCTGCTAAAAGAAATCCTCTAAAAATACACACGACAGGCACCGTATTTATTTATATTTAATTTTTTTGACGAGCATTTACCATTTATATTTTCATATTTAGTTAGTATTGTCATTAATATATTAGCAATCATAATTATAAAAAATATAATTTGTTATGTTTCCGCTTGCTGTTTTTGAATGAACGAATCATTTCGTTCACCGATGTTTCAGTCGTGAACGATTCGCTGTTTTAAATGAATCAGTTGAGTCAACTTCTGACTCCCTAATAAGATAAAAGGCGCTCATATATCGCCACCTACTGACGTTGGCGAAGATTTATTAGGATTTTTGTCTATTATTTGATTATTTGCCCCCCAAAACATACTTTAAGTATTAAAATAAATAATACTACGATGAAGAGATAAAATTGATGAAATGAAGGGGGAAAATAAAATAATTGCACAACAATTAATATATACAAATTTTAAACAAGAAGAACTCATTAGGGAATGGATTTAAAATACTTTGGGTTGGGATATAAAAAATTATTTATTGTAGTCGTGCAAAACAAAACACACATTTTTTTTTTTTAATTACAATAATATTTGATTGTGGTATTTCATTAAGTGCCATTCTTCTGCTAAAGAAATCTGCTAAAAATAAATATGAGTCACCATGTTTTTTAAAATTTAATTTATTTTTTTAATGGACATTTAACACTTATATTAGGGTATTTAGTGAGCCTTGTCATTAATATATTAAAATAATTATAAATATATACTTTAAGTTTTTTGCTTGGTGTTTTTTGAATGAAGGAATCGTTTCCTTCACAGATGTTTCAGTCGTGAACGATTCGTTGTTTAAAAAGAATCAGTTGAGTCAACCTTCTAATGACTCGTTAATAAGAAAGGCGCTCATATGTCGCCACCTACTGACGTTGGCGAAGTTTTTTTTTTTTTTTTTTAGCATGATTATCGATTATTTGCATTTTTTAAACACCAAAACATATATTAAGTATTAAAATGAACAATTCTACAGTAAAGAGATAATAAAATAATTAGCCTACACAACAATAAATATATACAAAATAAAAACATAATAATATAAAATACAATTTTTTTTGTGACAGTCACCATATTTATTTAAATTAAATTTAATTCATTTTTTAACGGGCATTTAACATTTATATTAGGGTATTTAGTGAGTCTTGTCATTAATATATTAAAAGAATTATGAAGATATACTTTGTTGCTATGTTTCTGGTGTTTTTGAATGAACGAATCGTTTCGTTCACCGATGTTTCAGTCGTGAACGACTCGCTGTTTTAAACGAATCGGTTGAGTCAGCCTTCTAACAAAAAAGGTACTCATACATCGCCACCTACTGGCGTAGGTGAAGATTTATTTGTATGATTGTCGATTTGCATTTTTACCCCCAAGACATTATATATTATTAAATATCTAATTAAATATTATTATTTAAAAAAAAAATAAATAAATAAATAAAAAAATCAGTTTTACATTGATGAAATGAAGAGAAAAATAAAATAATTAGCATACACAACAATAAATACATACAAATATTAAACAGGAAGAACTCATCAGTGAATGGATTTAAAATACTTTGGGGTGGGGTGAATAAAATAATTTATTGCAGTCCTACAGCCTTATATTTTTTCTTCTTTCTTGTTTAGGTACAAGAAATGAACCAAATTATTATTATTATTATATAATGCATTTTTTTAAAAAATAAAAAAATAAATAAACATTTTTTTATTGATCAATAATAGTAATAACAATAATAATAATAATAAAAATATTGAAGGTGAAAGACAAATTGTAATGAAATATAATACTTATTGTACTGATTCTAATTAATTAAGCTGTATTTCCACAGATGTGAAGAATGCTGATTGTAAACTCTGATGTAATCTCTGATGAGGTTTTCAACTGTGGTAACATCTTCCCATCCTTCATTTCCCTGAAACCCGGGGTACATTTGGTCATTGGACCGGACTGCAAATAATTCGCCCCTATATAAGCGGGGCAGAGCCGGCCATTCTTTGACACTGGCACTGGGGTCTTTGCCAGAGAACAGGCCATAATGCCACAATGAGATCTCGGCAGAGGGCCCAGCGCGGCTGGGGCACGAGACAGTGAATATAGTTGAATGAGGACACAGAGACCTACTTACACCAACTACATACTGAAAGACAGACCCCGTAAGAAAGAGAAGGACCACAGTATGGCATACTATTTGCTGCTAGAAATCCCTTGACATTTTTTTAGATTATCCCATTACATTTTTAAAGCATTAGAGACTCAAATTGTTTTTATAGTAAGAATTAAAAATGTAGTCTAGCCTCTACTGACTCTTAGATTAAAGTAGGACTAATTAATTCAAATAAATTTAATTAGACCTGCAAACTTATTGTAATCATGCTTATTATGTAGCCTTTTACGTTTTATTTTGATGTTTACATAATTTGCATAGTATTTAATGTTTATTGATAGGAAATAACTGCACTATATACTAATATTTTTTACATAAATTACGTTTTATTTTAAAAACTTTAATTCTAAATTTTTGTAATATTTGTGTTTAAAAAGTGTCATTTTTATTCAGTTTTAGTTTTATTTTATACATTTATACTTAAACTGAGAAACGAAAATAAATGTTGGCAGATCTTTTGAACTTTCCAATCAAAGAATCCTGAAAATAATAATAATATAATATAATATAATATATATAAATAAAAAAAGAAAGAAAGAAAGAAAGAAAAAGTAAACAAAAGAAAGAGAAGGGAATAAAAAGAAAAAGAAAAGAAAAGAAAAGAGAAAGAAAGAAAAATAAAAAGAAATAGAAAAAGAAAGAAAATGAAATAAAAAGAAAAAGAAAGAAAAAAAGAAAGAAAGAAAAGCAAATAAAAAGAAAAAGAAAGAAAGAATAAAAAGAAAGACATGGAAATAGAAAAAGAAAGAACGAAAGAAAAAGAAAAAGGAAAGAAAAAGGAGGAAGAAAATAAAGACAAAGACAAAGAAAGAGGAAAAAGGAAAGAACGAAAGAAAGAATGAATGAATGAATGAACGAAAAAGAAAGAAAGGAAGGAAAGAAAGAGAAAAAGAAGGAAGGAAATAAAGAAAGACAAAGAAAGAAAAAAGAAAAAGAAAGAAAGAAAAAGGCAAAGGAAGAAAGAAAAAAAGAAAGAAAGAAAGAAAGAAAAAAAAGAAAGAAAGAAAAAAGGCAAAGGAAGAAAAAGAAAGAAAAAGAAAAAGAAAGAGAAAGAAAGGCAGAAAGGAAGAAAAAGAGAAAAAGGCAGAAAGAAAGAAAGAAAGAAAGAAAGAAAGAAAGAAAGAAAGAAAGAAAAAGAAAAAGAAAGAGAAAGGCAGAAAGGAATGAAAAAGAGCCAAAAGAGAGACTTTTTAAATGAAATCATTTTATTGTTTAACGCACTGCCTCACACGTACATTGGATTCCTTTGCGTTGTGCAATATGGGACAATTACTATGAGAATGTGACGGCGAATGGCTGGGACTAGATTTGCTGAGTAGTAATCTCATGTTGAGAGCCGAGCAGAAACACTTCCACATCTGTCAGCACAGCCAAGCGTGACCGGAGTCAGATGACGTCTGCGACTCTTCACCGAATCTCTACACCCATCCTCATTCCTGTGTTCAGCACAGCATACAAAGGCAATAATACGACATACAAAAATAAAATCAAATAAAAGCAACCATTTGCCAGACATCCTGCTCAAACACAGAAAACACAATACATTAAATCACAAAGTTACACAGCAAAAAGGAAAAAAAAACAAAAAAAAAAAAAACAGTGGGGAAAGCCACATTAGAAAGAACAAATCATCAAAAAGAAGTGTACACCCTAAACCCTGAATCCTTCGTGACCCTAGGAGTCAAGGGTAAACGCTAGACGGGATGATTTCTGTTCTGCGCTCCCCGCTGTGGTCAAACACAGACATCCACGTGGCAGTGCAACCCCATGACCAAAATAAAAAATAATCCAAAAACATTGTTCTATATATTTCGATTTATGGGTTTGTTTTTGACGTATATGCACATGAATGTTCGTTTCTCTCTCTCAAAACATATACACTCATTTCATCAGTATATATGCCTGGTTGTGGCGCACCAGGGGCACTTTAACCAAGTTATTTCACCCCGTAGCTTCTTTTAACCCTCTTGTGTCGGGGTCGAGGATGTGCTGTTGTACGTTAAAGCCCACGTTCCTCTGACTTCTCTTTTCTCCAAACACTTCCTGCACCCTCCTTTCTTTCAACCCTCCATCGTTTGAGTTTTTTTTTTCCTGGAGACGCAGATACAGACAGAGCAGTAAAGTGGGAGAGAGAGAGCGAGAGAGAGAGACAGAGAGAGAGAGAGAGGGGGAGTGAGTGTGCGATCGGCCGAATGCCGAGCCGACCCCCTGCATCCCACGCCGGTCTCTCAGCCCATCTCTTTCCACTGCCGGTAAAAGTCAGTGATGTTCTTCAGCTCCATGCCTGCTGCTGCCACCGCCTGGACAGCCACCTGCAGCGAGAGCAATGCAGTTTACAAACAGACACTACTGAAATAACACCAACCGTTCCTACAGAGAAACATCTGGACGATCTAAATTCTGCTAGGTCTAAGTGGAGCAGCAATGCTACAACATAGCTTAACTTTTCCATTAAGAAGCCACATGCTACAGCAAAAATAGTAACACATCTAAATATAAATCTTTCGTAACAATATACACTACCGTTCAAAAGTTTGGATACTGTGTTTTTTTTTTTTTTTTTTAATAAATTAAAATAAAAAATAAAAATAAAAAAAAGTGATACTAAAGATTTCTATTTTGAATAAATGCTGTTCTTTTTATCTTCTAAATGCTGAAAATTCAGCTTTGCCACCACAAGAATAAATCATATTTTAAAGTATATAAAAAAAACACACACACACACACACTATTTTAAATTGTAATATTTAACAATATTTAACAACACTGCATTTTTGATTAAACAAATGCAGCCTAGAATATATAAACATAAATCAAAATATATAGTTATAATTCTCAAAATATAAATGTAAATCAGAATATATAAACATAAATCAGATTATATATTCAGATATCTGAATATATAGTTATGAATTAGAATATATAAATGTAAATCAAATTATATAGTAAATTAGTATATATAGTATAATTCTGAATAAATAGAAGTAAATCAGTATATATAGTAATAATTGTGAATATATAAACAAATCAAATATATATAGTTAAAATTCTGAACAAATAGAAGTGAATCAGAATATATAGTTATAATTCTCAATATATAAATGTAAATCAGAATACATAAACATCAGAATATATAAACATAAATCAGAATATATATTCAGAAATATATACAGTAAATTAGAATACAGTATAATTTTTAACAGAATTAAATCAATATATAGTAATATTTCTGAATATATAAATTTAATCAGAATATATAGTTATAAAAGCAGAATAAATAAATTTAATCAGAATATATATTTAAATATACATCAGAATATATTTTTATATATATAAATCTGAATAAATAGTTAGAAATTAGAATACATAAACATAATCAGAATATATAGTTATAATTCTGAATATATAAATGTAAATCAGAATATAGTTATAAATCTGAATATAAACGTAAATCAGAATATATAGTTTTAAAGCAGAATATAGTTATAATTCTGAATATACAGTTATAAATCTGAATAGATAAACTTAAATCAGAATATATAGTTTTAAATCAGAATATAGTTATTCTGAATATAGAAATAAATCAGAACATAGTTATAATTCTGAATATATATTTATAATTCTGAATATATAAGTGTAAATGAGAATATATAGTTATAATTCTGAATATGTAGTTATAAATCTATAAACATAAATCAGAATATACAGTCATTATTCTGAATATGCAGAACTAAATCAGAATATATCATTATAATTCTGAATATACAGACGTAAATCAGAATATACGGTAATAATTTTGAATGTATAAATGCAAATCAGAAAATAGTTATAAATATGACTATATGAATGTAAATCCAAAAAGTTATAAGTCTGAACATATAGATACAAATCGTAATATAAAAATGTAATTCATAAATATATAGAAGTAAATCTGAATATATGGTTTTAAGTCTGAATATATAAATGTAAATTGTGAATATGTACATTACAATTCTGAACATACATAAAAAGGTGCAATATATAGATAAATATCTAAAAGTCTAAATATATGGATTAAATCATGAATTTATGTATATTCTTTTCTTTTTTTACGTATATCTAGATTTGCTTATATATGCATATATATATATATATATTTTTTTTTTTTTTTTTTTTTTTTTTTTTTCACTATTTACATTTATATATTTGTTGCTTCCATTGTCCTCATCTGTCTGCAAAAGGACTAAATGTGAAAGTATATTAAAATTTTATATAATTATACATTAAAAACCTTACTTTATATAACTAAGGCTGCATTTATTTGATTTATTTAAATATATTTTAAAATGTAATTTATTCCTCTGATGCAAAACTGAATTTTAAGCATCATCACTCCAGTTTTTGGTGTCGCATGATTCTTCAGACCAGAAATCATTTTAATATGCTGATTTGCTGCTCAAGAAATATTTGTTGAAAATAAATATTTCGTTCAAACTGATAGATTTGATCAGGAATCTTTCATGAATACAAACTTCCAAAGAACAGCATTTATTGGAAATAGAGATCTTTTGTAACATCATAAATATCTTTGCTGTCACTTTTGATCAATTTAAAGTGAACTTCCAAATTAAAAAATAACATAGAACAATCTCATACTATGTGATTAAGGTTTTACAATGCCGCACTGCAAAATCTCATTTACTGACCTTCATGGAAGCTGATCTTTCATTCAGCTCCTCCAATGAGTGTCCTGTCAGAATGGTCACCATGCCAGCGGTGTCTTCATCTCCACTGCTCTGAGATCCCGTCAGCTGGCGACAGCTGTCTACCATCTTATACAGGTGCCTGCCAACAGGAACAGTCAGTGTTGAGACAGAAAACCCTACAGGACTTTACAACTCAAGTCAACATCACTCTGCTCTGATGTGGCTTACCAGGCTTCAATGTCCTGTCGCTTTAATTTGTCCCTCTCAAAGCTCCTTCCTGACTCTTTCTGGCAGCGGATGTACCTGTTGTATAATAAGTGAGAACAAATGCTCTGGCGTGAGACATTAAAGTGTGGACTTTAGCAATAATGCCATCTCAAATTTAAATAAGTGTTATAATCACAGCTCTTAATTGATAAGTCTGAAGTCTTGTAACTTAAAACTCGCTGCCGAGCACAAGACGTACCTGTTCCCCTTCCGGAACTCTGTCTCAAGAAATCTGATTCCATCCCTCGCTCCAGAGTTCTCTTTCTTCAGCAAATCCAGACCATCAATCACTGCAAGAGACCAGAAATTCATCTCAGTCAAGCAATTTGTACAAACACATATTGATTGATCATTCCTGGCGCAAGTTCTGTACAAAAAGCCCATTTGAGATTACTTTTTATTATGTCAGAGTGCCAGACTGGAGGAGTTTAGAATCTTAAATCATTCAAAGTGTAGCAATTAAAAAGAACTAGTGTAAACAGTCTGTTAACCAATCAAAAATATTGGCAAATTAAATCTGTAGGCTGCCATTCACATGTCAACAATTCAAAGGGCTCCTACTCTTTTTGGCTGACAAATTTTCTTTTCCATGACCTTCTCAGTTTCTAGACTGAATGTGGCTTATTAAAAAACATTTTTAGTTACTACTACAAATAAAATATTTGAAAAATTATTTATAAAGGAATATTCACCAAAAAATGATTCACCTGAATTTTGTAGAAAATGTAAATACACAACACAGAACTTCTGAAATGAATGAATGAATAAATAAATAATAATTAAATAAATAAAATCATATTATAATGTAATTTTATTATATTTATTTATTTTAAATACTATCAATTAATTAAAGATGCTTTTGATTATTACGATTTAATTAAACCATTAAAATGCAATCCATAAAAATAATGAAAAACAAAAATTTGGTAAAACAAAATAAACATGAATTTGAGAAAAAAGTTAAACATTTCATGGGGCTTAAAAATTGTATTTTTTTTGTTAAACTTTCAATAAATTGCTGTTAAATATTTTAAGTTTCATGATTTTAGATTTTAATTAATTAGACAGGCTTTTTGATTCAATGTCTTTTTAACTGTCAAATGTCTTTTGACCATTAAAACAGTCTAGAAAAACTAAAATTGGAGGGAAAAAAAACAGAATTCCAAAAAAAAAAAAAAATAAATAATAATAATAATAATAATAATAATAATAATAATAATAATAATAATAGTATTACATATAGTTATATAGTACAGTATTTATTAAGATTTTGAATTAGCTTATTTTTTAATCATCAGTTGCTATTTTATTTGTATTTTATTTCAGCTTAAACGATAACTAGTAATGATATTTTAGTATGTATATACTATTATACTATTTATTAATATTTTGGATTTGTTTCTATTTATATTTTTAGTCATTTAAATATTAGTAATTTTTTTGTCATTTTTACTTTTTTATATTCTATAGGTTTATTTGTATTTCTATTTTAGTTGTAGTAATTTTAGTACTTTAAACTGTTATAGTTAAGTTTTCATTAAATATCTAAAATACAAATATTTTTTATCAGCTTTAATAATGTAAAATAATTTGAACAATTTTAGTTAACAATAACAACTCTGAGACTTAGGTGATCAGCATAACCAGATAAGCAAGTATTTTATGCCAACACTTTACAATAAGGTTCAGTTAACATGAACTAAAAATGAACAATACTTCTATAGCATTTATTAACCTTCATGTTAATTTCAACATTTACTAACACATTGTTAAAATCAAAAGTTGTGCTTGTTAACATTAGTTAATGCACTGTAAATTTACATGAACTAACAAAGAATGACTACATTTTCATTACCATTAACAAAGATTAATAAATACTGTAATAAATGTGTTGTTCATTGTTTGTTGATGTTAGTCAATACATTATCTAATACACTGTGTGCAGAATTATTAGGCATGTTGATATTCTGGTCATATTTTTTTTCCAAACACATTTTACCAATTCCAAACCACATCAGTCTTAATAACTACTATTAATTTTGTATTTAATCATTTGTAAGTGATATATAATTGTCCGTGAAGGCTGGAAGTGAAAAACTC
Organism: Cirrhinus mrigala; assembly: GCA_036247105.1. Lineage (NCBI taxonomy): Eukaryota > Metazoa > Chordata > Actinopteri > Cypriniformes > Cyprinidae > Cirrhinus > Cirrhinus mrigala. The sequence goes on from CM070022.1 coordinate 6,299,543, forward strand.
CTTATATTCAGGTGTGCAGAATTATTAGGCATGTTTTCGTTTACAGCTAAAATGAGCCAAAAAAGAGATTTAACCCAGACTGAAAAGTCCAAATTATTAAATGCCCATGAGAAGAATGCAATACTAATGCATTACAAGAATTTGCAAAGTTAAGGCTTGACCATTGGACAGTGAAATGCTTGTTGAGTCTGCATGGTCAGAAAAAACAGGTGGAGAAGAAAAGATGCATGTTAATTGCAAAAGAATTAGGAATTAAGGTGAAGAATTAGGTGTGACACCATCAGGAACCGTTTCCAGTTCTCCAGCGCCACCATTTTCCAGAACTGCAACCTACCTGGAGTCTTCAGAAGTGCAATGTGTCAGGTTCTCAGAGACTTTGCTTGGTAAAAAATCCTAAAAAATGCCCCTGACTTAATAAGAATAACAAGCTGACGTCTTGTGAAATACATGAAGACAGTTTTTTTTTATAGGCGTTATAGACAGATAAGTTGAGAGTGACTCTTGAAGGACAAGCATCACATCCTCTTGTGCCTCTGATTCAAAAATTTATCTTCTAAAATCTGGCAGTAAGTTTTGGGAGTTCATGTTTAGTCTCCTATCCTGAAAAGTCTGACTTGCAGAGATGGACTAAAATGAACTCCCAAAACTTATTGCCAGATTTTAGAAGATAAATTCTTGAATCAGAGGTACAAGAGGATGTGATGCTTGTCCTTCAAGAGTCACTCTCAACTTATCTGTCTCTAAAGCATATAAAAAAACTGTCTTCATGTATTTCACAAGACGTCAGCTTGTTATTCTTATTAAGTCAGGGGCATTTTTTAGGATTTTTTACCAAGCAAAGTCTCTGAGAACCTGACACATTGCACTTCTGAAGACTCCAGGTAGGTTGCAGTTCTGGAAAATGGTGGCGCTGGAGAACTGGAAACGGTTCCTGATGGTGTCACACCTAATTCTTCACCTTAATTCCTAATTCTTTTGCAGTTAACATGCATCTTTTCTTCTCCACCTGTTTTTTCTGACCATGCAGACTCAACAAGCATTTCACTGTCCAATGGTCAAGCCTTAACTTTGCAAATTCTTGTAATGCATTAGTATTGCATTCTTCTCATGGGCATTTAATAATTTGGACATTTCAGTCTGGGTTAAATCTCTTTTTTGGCTCATTTTAGCTGTAAACGAAAACATGCCTAATAATTCTGCACACCTGAATATAAGGAGTTTTTCACTTCCAGCCTTCACGGACAATTATATATCACTTACAAATGATTAAATACAAAATTAATAGTAGTTATTAAGACTGATGTGGTTTGGAATTGGTAAAATGTGTTTGGAAAAAAAATATGACCAGAATATCAACATGCCTAATAATTCTGCACACAGTGTATTAACGGAATCTTATTGTAAAGTGTTACCATTTTCACTACAGAAATTAGATTTAATTAATTTCCATGCCACTTTTTTAGGCTTGAAAACACCATTTCAAGTGCCCTGCCATTTCCAGATTTCCCACAACTGTGGAAACTCATTATGAGACGAGAGGAGACACGCGGGCTGACCTGTGCGAGGGATGATGATGATGAAGCAGCCACTGGCAGCCAGCTGTCTGAGCAGCCCCAGGTGCTGGCAGAGAACCGCGGTATCTGGCACCAGATAAGGAGACATGGAGGACTGCGCTTTGGGCTGCTGCAGACTGCCCTCCAGCTGAGAGACCTCCAACTGCAGACAGGGGAAATGCTTCATTACTGCACCCATTGATTGAGCTCATTTGGATAAATGTTGTGAGCAAAATGTGCATTAATAAAAGCTAAAAATAAACCCAACAGCTGGTCTGACCTGTAGGCGCAGCTGGGCCATATCTCTCATGAGCCGGTTTCGGCGTGCCTCCTCCTCCGCCTGTGGACGAGTTGAGGCAAGGACAATATAACCTCTGTGTAACCTCAAAACATGACTCAGATTTTACCCTCAGTAAACACAACTATATATATTTCTGCCCTTAATAAGGAAGAGAAAAACACAGGAGTAGTATACTGTAAACAGACAGAGAAAAACATAAAAAGGTCAATGGTGGTTCGTGCATACATTTTCTGCATTTTAAGAATACCTTAAAGTGCCCTTCAAGAGATTAATGATTAAACCACAGATCTCTTTAACCTTTCCAATTCTGGAAAGTGAACTACAAAAAGAGCACCTTGGTGTTTCACACATTCATTGCACTCCAAAGGGAATAATATAAGAAAGAGGGAAAACAAAGGCTGAGAGACCAATATTACATATAAAACAAAGTGTTTGTTCTTTAGGGTTAAGCTTTAAGATTAAGAACCACTCTTTTATACATTACAGTTTAAACACTGGGGTCAGTGAGATTTTTTATAAATGGATTAATACTTTTATTTAGAGATGCACCTATTACTATTTTCTTGGCCGATTCAGATTTCCTTTTTTTTTTTTGTAAGTGTGTCCTGCCGATACGGACTTTTGCCAATTCTGATTTTCTTTCTAAGAAGTATAACTGACGGCACATACAAACAAAAATATATACTTCCCCACCGCCTCCCAATGCCAAAAAACCTACATAACAAAATGATTAAACATTACAATTCCCCCAATCTGGACTAAATTACAGATATTCTCTATAAATGCATTTACACTGCACAATTTGCATAAATAATTGTATAAAATTAATGTTTTAAATATTTTTTTAAACATTCAAATAAGAAATGTTGTGAAAAATGCAATGATACTTTTAAATATGAAACCAAACCACCAGTAGGTGGTGGCAAAAGACTGTTTTAATGAGTGAGTCATTTAGTCTTTATGAATGGGTTTCTGAATCAAAACAAAGCTGTGTTGCTCAGAGACATGCAGCAGTTCTGCTGTGGCTTTGATTGGAACTATTTTCTGCAATGAAATTGAGCAAAAACAGTCAATATTGTGTCTAAAATGTAAGTCGCTTAATTTAAACTTCTTGTTTATTGAACTACCATTGTATAAAATCAGTGTCACATTGCAGTCGTGCTGATATTTGGGAAATCATATTGGTCATGCAATGTTGCGTACCTAAATCATATTATAAAAATACATATTTTTTCTACCGCAGTATGCATCTATAACTTTCTGTGAGTGCTGTTGTTTGCTGTTGCTCATTTGTTTTGATTTCTGCACGAGTCTCTCTCACATATTCATTTTAAGCTGCGCAAGTTTCATCTGTCACCACATAAATACATTATCAGTCGCTGTAAGTGTGACGTCAAAACGGATCGCCTCGGATTTGGCAGACTGACCGGCCAGTCACCGGTCCGGGCCGATCATGTGGATAACCGGCTAATTCCAATCCCTGGCCGATCGATCGGTGCATCTCTACTTTTATTGAAAGATGTATTCAATTTATCAAAAGTGACAACAAAGACATTGTTACACAAAGAACCCATTTCAAATTAATGTTGTTCTGTTGAACCTTATATTCAAAGAATCGTGAAAAAAATGCATCAAGTTTCTATAATAATTTTAAACAGCACATCTGTCATACTGTGATTCAGCAGTGATAACATAAAATGATTCTTAAGCAGCAAATTAGCATATTAGAATGATTTCTGAAGGATCATGTGACACTGAAGACTAGAGACTAGAGTAATAATGATGAATAAAAATTTTCGGATGATTTACTACCCCCGTATCATCAAAGATGTTCATGTCTTTCGTTCTTCGGTCAAAAAGAAATGAAAGTTTTGGAGGAAAACATTCCAGGATTTTTCTCCATATAGTGGGCTTTAATGGAGATTGGTTGAAGGTCCAAATTGCAGTTTCAGTGCAGCTTCAGAAGGGCTCTGCACAATCTCAGCTAAGGAATAAGGCTCTTATCTAGCAAAACGATCAGTCAATTTCTAAAAAAATAACAAATACAAATTTCTATACTTTTTTTTTTTTTAACCACAAATGCTCAACTTGTACTAGCTCAACTTTATGCATTATGTAATTATGTTGGAAAGTTCACACGTGGTTAGTTCTTAGTCTCTGCACTTTGGTTCAAAAACGTAGCGTAGGAACTTCAAAATCCTCCGACATTGTTGTTTTTAGCTTTTATTTGTAAAAGGCTTTCTTTGCATGTTTGGTTTGTAAACACTGAGTGTAAACATACTTCTGCCTACGTCACACATGACCTTTCCAACATGACTACGTAATGTGTAAAGTCGAGCTAATGCGAGACGAGCAATTGTAGTTAAAAAGTATATACATTTTTATTTTTTTAGAAAATGACAGATCGTTTCGTTAGATAAGACCGTTCTTCCTCAGCCGGGATCGTGCAGAGCCCTTTTGAAGCTGCACTGAAAATGCAATTTGGACCTTCAACCTATTGATTTCCATTCGAAGTCCACTGTATGGAGAAATATCCTGGAATCTCTTCCTCAAAAACCTTAGTTTCTTTTCGACTCAAGAAAGAAAGACATGAATAATTTGGATGATTTGTAGATTATCAATATTTTTTCTGGAAGTGAACTAAACCTTTAACATCACAGAAATAAATGAAAATTTTGAATATATTTTAAAAGTTATTTTAAATCGTAATACTATTTTAAAATATTACTATTTATAATATTATAACATTGGTAAGCATAAGAGACTTCCAAAATCAAAAAAAAAACAACTTAACCCCAAACCTTTAAATTATAGTGTAAATAATGACACTGTCTATACACACAAGACACTTAGTTTCGAGAATTTTTTAGTCATTATGTCTTACATATCAAAATGTCTGTTATGACTAAAGCAGGATCAATAATGCGGGCCAAAATGGACTGATAACCTACTGCTGCTATTCAGCATTTCAAAACCCTCCATGTGTTTGGTGTTCATCTTTGGATTTGCACAAAGTTACTTTTTTTGCATTCAAAACACTTATTTTTGCTTGAAGGCTGCATGATTCATGTGTATGAACTCCCATGCTTTAACTAACCTCATCTGAATGCCAAAAGATATTTTCAGACTAGATCTAACACTATCTGACACGTAACAATGATTAGACATCTAAATTAAGAGGACAATCAGATGCGAGTTAAATTAAATGTCTAATTTTCTTGTTTAGCTGTTTCCATACATGCAACAAGATCTATTAAGAATGCCTGCAGGACAGTGGAAATGCAGACTAAAAATCAACAAAAAAAAACACTTCTGAAAATCATGCAGGACTCTCAAACTCGGAGCTTATTTAACAGCAGGGACACAAAGTTCACGCTGATTGCAGCGGTCGTGCTGTAGTGGCGTCTTGTGAGAGACCTGCGCCTTTCACTGAAGCCTTATTCCATGAGCTTGTCATGGACTGCTAGACATTCTTTTCATTCGCAGACCCTGAAGGTTTTAATGAAATTGTACCAGAAAGAGCCGCCTCTTCACCGGCACAGCAAGGTGGCACTTCAACCATCATTTGTTCTACCCGTAAGGGCTGCATGGTTGCTTGGCAACATACGGCTCTCAAGCAAAAGCTCACAAATGTGGTGAGGTTTTATGAAAAAGCCTCGTTTTCTTAATCGCAGACATGGCTGTGTGGACCCAATCATTTAGATGCACTTTCCGTGACTATTTCTGCAAGTATTCAAGCGCGACGGCTACTAAAATCACTGATCGAGCCAATGCATCTGAACACACAAAATAGATCAGCTGAGTTACTGTTTCAAGAGGAAAAAGTTCAAGTGCAAATCAATACAAAGCTGTTATTGTTTGGCTTTATGTCTGTCTTTCATTACTATTCAATCTCATGTATTTTACCATGCGGAACTGGGCCTTGGCCTGCTGAACCAGGTTGTCTTGCTCTGATTGGCTGATGCTGGTGAAAATGCCCGCCTCCGGGTTGAAGTGCAACACGTTGCCTTGGAGATTTGTGAGGAAGTGACCAAAGCTGCGAATGCAGCACACGCGCACCACACACTGGACAGCATGGAGAAAGAGAGACATAAAGGAGGAACATGAGAGAATGCAAAACACACAGAATGTTAATTATACTTATGTAATGTAACAAAATCCTCTGCATTGTAATTAGGTGAAACCAAGTCACGGAACAAACATTACTGTTAATAATGATAGTTATGTAGGGATGATTTTCTTTTTGTTTACATAAAAACTACTGCTCAAAATATTTCTTAAGTCGGCAAGTCAGTAAGACTTTAATGTTTCTGAAAAAGTCTCATGTATACCGAGGCTGTATTTATTTGATAAAAAAATAGAGTAAGAACAGTAATATTGTGAAATCATATTACGATTTAAAAGAACTGATTTCTATTTTAATATATTTAAAAATATAATTTATTTCTGTGATGCAAAGCTGAATTTTCAGCATCACATCATTACTCCAGTCTTCAGTGTCACATGATCCTTCAGAAATCATTTTAATATGCCAATTTGATGCTCAAAAAACATTTCTTCTTATCATCAATGTTGAAAACACTTGGTCTAAAAAAAAAAAACTCTTACTGAGCCTAAACTTTTGAATAGTGTATATTATAAACTATTTTCAAGTATCATTCATAGGGCCCTATATGAAATCGGTTTTATTTTTTCCCAAATTCCATTTTATTCTCAAATTATTAATTTTTATTTTCCGTTTTAATTTTTCTAGACTCACATATTAAAATATTAAAAATATTTATCAAAAAGCATGTCTAATTAATTGAAATTGAACAATTTATTTAACCATTTATTAAACGTTTAACAAAAAATTACATTTTTAAGGCCTTATGAAACACATTTATTTTTTTCCTCAAAATCAGTTTTATTTTTTTACCAAATTCTGTTGTTTTTTTTTTTTTTTTTTACATTTTACAGATTCCATTTTAGCAGTTTCATTAAATTTTAATATTATATCAAATATATAATCAAAAGTATCTCCAATTAATTGATTTTATAAATAACTAACTTATTATTTTATTTATTTGTTTTCAGAAATATTTCTTTTAGAAATACTGTGTTGTGTATTTACATTACATTACATTTATTTTAAATAAATAAAATCTAAATAAATAAATAATATATATATATTAATTAATTAATTAATTAATAATTTTTTTCCTGGTAAATTACTTAAAAACATTTTAATAATAATTGTATTAGTAGTACTACCATTACATTAAATAATATACTTGTTTCTTCAAACTAAACTAAACTTTTATTTTGATGGGTTGCTGTGAAGACCTTAAAGTTTGTGTATGATGGTAATATCAAAAATTTGGCAAATTTCGTCACATTACACGTTATACAATAAATTCTATTTTTATGACTGGATTCCACCGTGAAAATACACACAAGTAACATAATTTAATAATTTGTACTGATGTTTTAAACAACACACACACACACACACACACAAAAACAGTTGTTTAAATCAACTGTTGAATTGTTAAGTTGTCTTTAAAGAAAAATTCCAGAAATATTATAAAATATTATAAAAATGATAAAAAAAATTCCAGAAATACTCCAGTTACCTCATCCAGAGGAGTAAGAGGGGGTCTCTGGCTAGTGAAGTCCAGGCGTCGATGGGCTACGCTGAGGGCAGGAAGGTGGCGTAGGGCCAGATCCTCTGGTAGCAGCAGCGTCTGGACCAAAGCAGGCTGCTCACACTCATTCAGCAGTTCTGTGACATCCTTATTCAGACCTAAATCTGCAACAGAACCAGAGAATAAGATATTATTTAAAAAAGCTTTTAATTCATTTATAAACCAGTTTTTATAAACCGATTCTCTCACCTGTTTCTAACATCTTACTGCCCTCAGGAAGCAAATTAAGCAGCACTGAGAGTCTGTTCCACAAGCTCTGAGAACTCTGTTTGGGTAGATAACAGACCAACATGTATACAAAACAGTACATAAGCAAATAAATGATTATGCTGTTTACTCTGGTAAAATGCACACATTTAGTTTCATATGTACCTGAGCACACATGAGGATGATATCAGTGTTCGTCCTCAGCCAATCCAAGAAGACCTTGACCACCTGGATGAGACCCTGATTGGTCAGAATCTCCAGTCGCTCAGAAAGGGTTTTCTCACTGTGAAACGAATGGTTGCTGTGCTCACTGCCCTCAGAATCAGAGTCAGGATCTGCAGACGACATATCAAACATGCTGAGTTTTACAAGAATTAACCAAATACATCAAAAGTTTGTGGTCAGTATTTTTATTTAATTTACACTACCAGTCAAAAAGTTTTTGAACGGTAAGATTTTTGTATGTTTTTTTTTTTTTAAAGAAAACCAGGCCTGCATTTATTTGATCCAAAGAACAGCAAAAACTGTACAATTTTGAAATACTTTTACTACTTAAAATAACAGTTTTCTATTTGAGTGCATTTTAAAATGACATTTTTCCTGAATTTCCTGAAAGCTGAATTTTTAGCATCATTACTCCAGTCACATGATCCTTCAGAAATAATTCTAATATTTTGATTTGCTGCTCAAAAAACATTTATTATCACTATTATTATGCTGAAAACAGCTGAGTAGAATTTTATCAGGTTTCTTTGACAAATAGACAGTCCAGAAGAACAGCATTTTTCTGAAATAGAAATCTTTTGTAACATTCTAAATGTCTTCATCATCACTTTTGAACAATTTCAGGCATACTTGCAAAATAAAAGTATTAATTTCTATAATTATAAATATAAATTCTATAATTTCTAATTATAATGACTCCAAGCTTTTGAATGGTATAGTGTATAATGTTACAAAAGCTTTTTATTCCTGATAAATGCTGATCTTTGGATCTTTCTATTCAAAGAACCCTGAGAAAAATGTACTCAACTGTTTTAAATATTGATAATAATAATAATAATAATAATAATAAAAGTGTTTCTTTAGCAGCAAATCAGAATATTAGAATGATTTCTGAAGGATCATGTGACTGGTGTAATGATGCTGAAAATTCAGCTTTGAAATCACAGGAATAAATTACATTTTAAAATATATTCAAATAGAAAACAGTCATTTTAAATAGTAAAATTGTTTTGCTGTACTTTGAATCAAATAAATGCAGGCTTGGTGAGCAGAAGAGACTTCTTTAAAAAAAGAAAATCTTACTGTTCAAAAACTTTTGACTGGTAGTGTACATTTAAATGTTACAAAAGACTTCTGTTTCAAATAAATGTTGTTATTCTGATCCTTCTATTCACCAAAGCAGCGCAACTGTTTCCCGCAATGATAATAAAAATAAATCTTAATATACAGTATATATAAAATTAATCCTAATAATACAAAATGTCTTATGCACCAAATCAGCATATTAGAATGATTTCTGAATGATCATGTGACACTGAAGACTGAAGACACTCAAGTAATGATGCTGAAAATTCAGCATTGCATCACAGAAATAAATTACATTTTAAAATACAGTAAAACAGAAAACAGTTATTTTAAACTGTAAAAATATTTTACAATTTTACTGTTTTTTACTGTATTTTTAATCAAATAAATGTAGGCTTGGTGAGCTTAAAGAGACTTCTTGCCAGGTCCAAACTTTTAAACAGTAGTGTGAATCATAAAAAGTAAATTAAGACTGAAATAACATTCAAAACAAAGTCCAAATGAATTGCATAAAACTCAAAATCACTTATTTGTAAACAATGTACCTTTGTCATTGGTTCCATTAGCAATCTCTGGACTCATGTTTCTTGGCATTTCTCCAGTAGGAGGTGTGGCTTCTTGGACTGGGGCGGGGTTTGAGTCTGGGGCGGGGTTAGTGGTAGCTGCAGGGCGGAGCAGCACATTGCTAAAGGTGGGGGCGAGTCGAAAGCAGCGTTTGGCTTGGAAGAGCTGAGAGGACATGGCCTGCAGGTTACTGCTGATGCTGGCATCATTAGACACTAAGGGGCCGTTAGATACTGGAGGTGTAGAATTTTCCTCTCTAGACGGTTGCGGTTGCTCATCTTCCTCTTGTTGCTGCTGCTGCTGTTGTTGCTGCTGCTGCTGCTGTTGTGGCGCATTCTCGGCATCCTCCATGTCTTCGAGGTCTGAACGAGATTCCTGACTGTTCATGTCGGAGTCCGTCTCAACGTCAAAAGCCGTGCCGCCCTCGTCCTCTTCCGAACCGCTTTCCCAGCTGCCATCCTCTGGCAGCGGTCCCTTCCGGCCTTCCCTTCCTAAAGAGTTAATGGGGACCCTAGCGGCTCCCAGACTGTCGACCGGACCGACGCTTTCCTCATCCTCTTCTTCGTCACTCTCGAACCCCTCGCTCAAGTCGCTCTCGTCCTCCTTGTGAGCGCAGCGTCTGCGGCGAAGCATGGAGAGCCGTGAGAACTTCCGCTTCTGTTTTTGCTTCTCCTCAGCTGATCTTTTCTTCTCCAGGCTTTTCTTTTTCCCCGGTGTCCTGCCGTTCCCCTTAGGCTCGTCTGCCTCATTCTCCTTTTCCTCATCCTCCTCCTCATCATCATCTTCCTCTAGGGAGCCGTTCTGCAGGGTTCTCTCCTCTGAGAGAGCAGCACTACCATGATCTCTGGCATCAGCGTCGTCTAGAAATGAATGCATCAGATTGGGAAGGTTAGTTTTAAGTGAACAGTCACATGACAGCAAAAAAATCAGGAACAAAAGCTATTCCAGATTATGGTGGTTTCAAAAATATCTAACTTCTGCATATATTCTTAACAGATAAGACAGCTTCTGATAAAATGATGTAGAAGCAAAACAGAAGCTCCCGTACCTGTGTTATCAGTGCGCAGCGGTGGGACGTCACTCTCTCCCTCTTCCAGTTCAGCTTGCAGTCGAATGTTGACATGATTGACCAAATGGGAGAACAGAGCCAACGTGAAAGCGATGGAGGCACTGTACTGCTTTGAAGCTAGAATTAAATTACAGTTGCACAGATGAGTTAATATTTCATTTGTGAGAAAATTAAAATAAGAACTGTGGTTTTAATGATTTAATTGCTGCAGCAGTTCCCTAAACAGTCATTAAATCAACAGATATTTGATATATCTTTTTAATATCCTGACTTTTGCCAGGATGGAAATCAATTTTAAAATACCCTTATATTTTCAGGTTTTTCACAGCATTGCATATTTTCAGCTAAAATGTTTATTTCAATTTTTATTTAACTAATTTTATTTTACACTACATAAATAAATATATATGATTTAATGTCATGGCAGCAGCTATATTCATGGCAAAAACAATTCAACTGCATCACTCAAATAATTTGATAAATATGCCTGCAATGTAATATTTACAATAATTTAACAGTTTTGTCTCAAAAAGTCAACATACAAAAAAAAAAAAAACTAAAAAAAACAATAAAAAAGGCAACAACAATTGTATAATCTTTCTATTTAATTAAACTTGCTATATGACTATATGAAAAATTAAAAAATAATTTCAAAGGAAACCTTTTTAAAAATGTCCATTAATATATTTTCTGAATAAAAATGTAGTATCTAGTATCATTTAAAAATTGACATTCTATTAAAAAAAATATATATATATTTATTTATTTATTTATTTATTAGTATTCTTACATAAACTACAAACTGGTTCCCATTTCAATATGAATTAGATAGATAGATGGATAGATAGATAGATAGACAGATAGATAGATAGATAGATAGATAGATAGATAGATAGAACAACAAACAGAGCGATAGATAGAAAAAAATATTAAAAATAGTAAATATAATACGATATAATATAAAAATACATTTTCATTAATTGAAATAAAGCTTAAATAAAAATTCAAAAATATTACATGAAACATTTAAATGAAAATCAGAAATGTTGCCTTGGGAAATAACTGAAATAAAAAATTAAGTACTAAAATTATTGAAACTGAAATAAATAAAAATTCAAGTTAAACTGAAATAAAAACATAAAAATAAAAAACATTAAAAACAAACAAACAAACTAACAAAAAACATAAAAAGAAGAACTAATCCTAAATCTTAATAAATAATATAAACGCATAGAAATAATACAACACTATATGACCCTGGACCACAAAACCAGTCATAATGATGTATGGTTTGTTAGAATAGGACAAAATTTGGTCGAGATACAACTAGTTGAAGATCTGGAATCTGAGGGTGCAGAAAAAAAATCTAAATATTGAGAAAATTGCCCAAACAAAGTTCTTAGCAATGCATATTACTAAATTACTAATCAAAAATTAAGTTTTGATATATTTTCGGTAGGAAATTTACAAAATATCTTCATGGAACATGATCTTTACTTGATATCCTAATGATTTTGGCATAAAAGAAAAAAATCATTTTGACCCATTCAAAGTATATTTGGCTATTGCTACAAATATACCTGTGCTACTTATGACTGGTTTTGTGGTCCTGGGTCACATATATTATATTGACAAACAGTGGTCATCCACTAGTCTTAGGCAGGTTCCTGTTCCAAACCAAAGATATTAAGTATATCTAATATAAATAGGCATTTATGACTTGTCCTTTACAGTGTGTTGTATCTGGTCTGGATAGAGTATTACCAGGAAACTGAGCTTGTCACATGATGTACCAAAATCGAAACAGGCCTAAAGGGACACACAACTGCCATTCCAAATAAAAATAATTTGCTTGAGGTCAGCACTATTTTTAGACTGGTGAAGCAGTATCTGTCTGCTTATTAAATGCAATGCAACATAATTATTGACTAAATGATGCAGCAGATGTTGTGATCAATTCTTTCTTTCCATACTTACCACCTCTCTTCAAACTGTGCACCACCATAAGGCAAGTCACCACCATCTTGAATATGAGGCTGTCTGGAAGCACAGAAAAGACCGAGTCGTGCTCTTCCTCCTCCTCGCTGGCTGACTGGCTGCCATGAGCAGGAATGGGGAGGTAGAACAGCACCAGGTTGAAGTCTTCCAGCACAGACTGGCACAGCGACGTCAGCTCCGTCTCCATCAGACTAAACAGGTGAAAGGATATCAGTCAAGTTGATGTGATTCTCAAATCATACCTTTCAGGTGAGGGATGATTTTAATAACACTAAACAAGTTCAGCTGAAGGTGATGGTCTTACCTGTTCTTGGGCTGCAGCAGGCTCTGCAAATACATGAAGCTCACCAGCAGTCTTTTGATGTCTTTTGACCTGAAGCAAGAATAACCTAATTAATGTGAATCCTACCTGCCATGCTAGTTTACATCATGATGCTAGAATGCTTTATAGTATGGTTTCTCCATATAGTGGACTTCAGTGGTGCCAAATGGGATGATGGTCCAAACTGCAGTTTCAACGCAGCTTCAAAGTGCTCCACACGATCTCAGATGAGCATTCATGGTTAAAAGGTTTTAAAAGTTAGAAATTTTTATTGTTTTAGGAAAATGACCAATTGTTTCGCTAGATAAGACCCTTATTCCGCGGATGGGATTGTGTAGAGCTCTTTTGAAGCTGCATTAAAACTGCAATTTGGACCTTCAAACTGTTGGGCACCATTGCAGTCCACTATATGGAGAAAAACCCTGGAAAGTTACCTTATTTTTCGACTGAAGAAATAAAGACATGAACATCTTGGATGACACAGGGCTGAGTAAACTATCAGGAAATTTTATTGTTCACCAGGCAAAATTTGCATGTATTGATTGATTAGATAAGCAATAGCACACATCCTGAAAAGCTACAGAATTTGACACTTAAATTATTTAACTTAAAATCTAACTTAATTAAAATGTTAATTAAAACCAGGCTGCAAATATTTATTTATTTTTATTTTCTTGAAAACTATTGTTTTATTAATAATCAATTACTGAAACTTATGCAATCACAAAAATAATTGTAGTTAATCTTTTTACTATATAGACACTTTCAGTAGTAGGTATGCAGGGTGATATGGAAAAAAAAATAAAATCTTGATTTATTTAGAACGTTTGACCGTTCCTCGATTTTTTATTATTATTTTTTTTTTAACAATTTTTAACTAGTCAACTTGAAAATGTAGCTACAACATGATTCAAGTCACTTTTTCATTATTAACCCTCTAGTTAAAGAAAATTCTATTCCAAGTGCACCACACGTAAAGTTATCAACATGATGTAAATGTTAAACAAATCACTTGTTAAATATCTTTGCAGAAAACATGCATGAACTACAACTACATCTTGTGCAAACATAACTTATACATATTATATGTTTAGAAATAATACTAGGAAAATGCTTTTAAGAAAAAAAAAACAAACAAAAAAACTCAAAAGTCAAGGTAATTCAAAACACCAGTAGACTATTAACTATAAATGTTCTGTAAAAACAATGAACAGCAGCTTTCAGCCTGTCATCATGATGCAAACATGAAATATCAGACATACAGTACTAGTTCTTCACAGGTTTTTTTTCCATTGTTTTTTCTATGTAAACATGGGCGCTTTCTTGCAGGGTCTAGTGTGTGAAACAGCATTATAAAAATGCATCTCTCAAGTTAAAAGAAGTTCACTCCCATCTTCTTGCATGTTTTTCCTATTCCATCGCCCACGTCTCATTTTTATTAAAACAAAAGCACATTCTGTGTGAATGGCACCTAGCGATAGGAGCGTGTCACACGTGAACGGTTAATCACATGCGCTGACATGCGGTTGGATTGTGTTTTTTTTTTTGGTCTTTACTGTTTTTATTGCCATGTTGTCAAACTGTCTAATACTAACGTTTGGTAATATTTCTATTCAAAATCACGATTCCTCGGTTTCTTAAAAAATAAGATCGCGGCAAAACAATTAAATTTGAATTAATCGATAAAATTGGAAAAAAAAAACATCTCCCAGCCCTAGTAGTAGAAATCAGTTTGAAAGCAAGCAGCTTTTTCAATTACAGCAGAAATACCAGTAATATTATAGCGTTTCTGAGGGGCCTTTGAATATTGTGTTGAATAATGGAAAGCAAGTCAAAAGGCTTGAGAACCTGATTTAGATAACAGGAACACAGTGAACACATCGGACGCATTTAAAAAAAAAAAAACACTCCTCCATCCTGTCTTTTATATGTATACAAAAGAGAGGGAACACACCTCTGGCGTGATGGTGAAAGTTTTTTCATCTCTTGTTTCTTCACTTGGTGGTACATCTTGGCCGCCTTGTCAAACAGACGCTTTAAATTCCCATAAGCGCCATCAAAGGGAGTCTCCGACTGAATACTATTCAACAGGAAAAACCAGTTTGTCATATTCATGCAGAGTTATCAGATTCTTCGAACACTAGTCATGCTAAACCATAATCCCTTTCAAAAGGAAAAGGATTGTCATTGAACAATCCTGTAATGCTGTTGTATCCATTTAAATACAATGCTGTTCTCAGATGCCTTACCAGCGCAAGTAGTAGTAAGTAGCCTCCACATTATAAAATTTACTTCCAGCAAGCGTACCCAGCTGATTAAACGGCATGCCTGTAAAAAACCACAAAACATTTCCTTAACGCTGTAACATGAAATCAAATAAAATAAAAAATTAATCCATTAAATGTTCATTAAAATTCGCCATTTAACAGACAGAATCATAAAAAAGCATGCGCTCTGATGCCAGGAAAAGGTGTTGTAGGAATGTGAGAAGCAAGGACTCGCTCACCGACGTGGGGTGCGACTGACAGGGCCTGGTGATAAAAGCGCTCCGCCAGCTGCTCTGCCTCCACTCCCGCCAGTTCATTCTGGTACCGTGCTTCATAAACATTAAATGGGTTGATTTCAGATTACGTAAACATAAAATCATACTGCGAGACAGAGATCTGAGAGGCTGGTTTTATTAAATATCAAGTGAGAACACGCTTACCGAGATCTCCCAAGTACACAAGGCATCTGTGACACGCCATCTGGGCCCACTCCATCTCTTTAGGGGTGGCTGAGACCGGTTTCTTACGACCTGCATTCATTAATCACAGAAAGATTATGTGATGTACGGTTCATTCAGCAAACGCTAAAACTGGGCTGGGATACCAGAGATTTTGCTACACGGTATTCCTACATTTTTTTTTTTTTTTTTTTTTTTAGGAAAAACCAATGAACTTCTGTGATTTTTCCATGACTTCTACAGTCAGTTGTGATGACTGAATAGCAATTTTTAATTATCTTTAAAGAGAATACACTCACAGAAAAGGAATTTCTAAACAATTATACATTTTAGAGCTAACTAGAAAAATGTATTTTTAATAAAAAAAGTAATTTCCATGATTTTTTTCATGTCTGGAAACCACATTTTTTGACATGTCTTGATATTTTCTGGTTCTTCTTGACTGTAGGAACTCTGCTTAATTTTTGGGTGAATTATGCTGAATTATGGGGTTCTCAAAACATTAGATCAGTGAAGTTATTATTGTTCATAAAAATAAACTCACAAAAAGCAATTACTAATTAAATAAAATTCACATTTAAGAATTAAAAAAAAAAAAATCTAAATTACAACTACTATAATTATTACATACTATATATAATAACTACTATATATTACTTATATAATATTTTTATTATTATTTTTTAAAATATATTTTTCTTTTATTAATATTATTAAATACATTGTTATTAAATCTAAAATATAATTAATATTTTAAATAAACTAAATAAAAGTTTAAAAATTTAAATAAACATTTTATGTTTTTTGAAGAATTCTCTTATGCTCATCAATGCTACATTTACAAAAAAAAACAAAAAAAAACAGTAATATTGTGAAATATTATTACAGTTTAAAATAATGGTTTTCTATTATAATAATTTTTTTTTTTTTTTATTCCTGTGATACGAATTTTCAGCATCATTACTCCTGTCTTCACTTAGAATGATCCTTCAGAAATCATTCTAGCGTACTGATTTATTACTTTTATTATCAAAGTTGGAAACAATTGTGCTGCTTAATTTTTTTTTTTTTTTTTGGAACCTGTGAATCTTTTTCCAGCATTCTTTGATGAATTAAAAGAGTTAACAAGAATAGCATTTATTGAAAATAGAAATCTTTTACAATATACTTCAATGCTATCACTTTTTTCAATGTAACACATCCATGGTGAATAAAAGTATTAATTTCTTTTAAAGAAGGAAGGATAAAAATGTACTGACCACAAACTTTTATATGGTTGTTTATATTGTTACAAAAGATTTCCATTTTAAATAAATGCTGCTCTTTTTCATGTTTTATTTATTAAAGAATCCTGAAAAAAGTATCACAGGTTGCAACTAAATATTAAACAGCACAACTGTTCCAACATTGATAATAAATCAGCATATTAGAGTGATTTCTGAAGGATCATGTGACACTGAAGACTGGAGTAATGATGCAGAAAATTCAGCTTTGCAACAAAGTAATAATTTACATTTTAAAATATATTCACTTTGAAAACATTGAAATAATATTTCACAATATTACTGTTTTTTTTTTAAATCCAACTGATCCCAAATTTTTGACCAGCAACAGAATTAATATTAATATAATGAATAATTATTTATTTGTATATTATTGTCATTTTAATTAGAAATATATAAGATTTATTTATAATTTCTCCAGTTTTCCATGACTGTGGGAATGTTGCCTTTAATACGCATATGGAAGCATGTCTCACCGATGAGTGGGTCGGTGACGTGTGTCCAGTCGATGCAGTCCTGTAACTCCAGCTGATAGTGTGACTGGATGTAGAGAAGCAGGTGTTGAAAGAAGCCCACCCCAGCGATCAGATGGGTTCTGTAGGCGCACTCCAAAGCACTGCGGCTGTGAATATGCTGCAAAGAGAGGCAGGATTTCAACCTGATGGCAAATACAACAGGAAATAAGACTACTTCAAATTATGGAATGCGACAGTACCTTCTTGTTGGTCTTGATGACCTGAATGACCTCATAGTAGACCTTCCTCCACAGCAGCTCCTCTGCCTTGCGCCCATAATCCACAGGGTGCAGGAACATCAGCTTTACACAAAGTTCCCGCAATCTGGTTACAAAAAAACAAAACAAAAAGAAAATAAGAAGCCGTGATATTAAAGTATATGGGAACGTTAATGAGTTGTTGTGTCATACACAGCTCTTTCTTCCATGTAAATGCAACATAGTATGACCAATTATATTGGATTGTTCCTGGTCGGGTTGCAGAGAGAATAAACTTGTGCTTACTTGTTCCTCAAACTGATATTCTCAGGTTTGAAGACCTCCCTATATGACGACTTGCCGCTGATTATAATATCCAACTTATGCACCGTTTCCACCACAGCCCTATATAAAACGAGAAAGAAATGATGAAAACATAGTTATATACACCATATACTTACAGTATAATAAATCCCATTCAACACTTTCACAATTATTAACTTGAAAATCACAATTATCGATTTTAGGATGGAAAATTAAACAAATCAATAATGTTTTGCATTAAATGTCATTGTTTTAATGTGTCTTTTTACACACTACAATTCTGCTTTATAGTAAATTGATGATTAGAAGATTAAATGTGAATTTCAGCTGGCCTTTATATACAGACAACTTACTGTTTCATAAATGATACGTGAATTTGTAAGGCCTCTAAATGAACAAAACTATCAAAATTTGGTGAAAAACATTGCACACAATCTACTAAATGCCTTCTGTCATCTAATTTATAGTTTTATACCATTTTAGCAAGTAAAATGGCTTTTAAGACTATATATATACACATATATTTATGTAAAATATATAAAAATCTTATAAAAATAAAATATAACATAAAAAACATAAATATATAAAATATTTAATCATTTTTAATGTTAGTAACATTTCAAAATGAACATTTACTAGACTGAAGCAACTTCTGAATAATTGTTATGAGATCCATATTCTCCTATATCATACTGTATGAGCCACAAAAGCTTAATGTAATCAAATACAATACCAATCAATTTCAAAGATTTTATTCACATTTTGTCTAAAGGTTTAATAAACTGTTTCATTTTAAATAATTAAATTTGTCTGACTATGATTCATCTGTCAGGCTTGTTCATCTGCGTGTGCAGATGCTTTAAATACCTTCAATTCTCGTACAATTCTGTCCTTTCTTTTTTATTTACACACACCTGTCCTTTTGTAGACACTAAAAGAGTACCTCTAGACATAAATCACGAGGTAAATTTAGATTTAATGACTATAATTTGATCCCAGACATGCCAAATACTATAAGATTTCAAGACGAGACATTATGGACACGCAGAGGCTACAAATGGCTAAACTCCCGCTGTATTGAAGTGTCAAGTGTCTCGTTAAGCACTTTACCTTTATAAATATGTTTTCCAACACTTCTTACTCACAAAAACATTAAGTATATAAATCATTACAGAGATTTCCTGACCATACCGGCCTGCTGTCAGCATTCTTACCTGTACAGGCGTTTAATATGAAGCACTTTGGCCTCTGGCTCGCTGTCTTGCCCCGGTCCGCTCATCCTAGCAGTGATAGTGCGGCTGCTGTGGTCTGTTTTCGTGTATCTTGTTCTGGTTCTGGTTCGTTCAGCTCCAGTTTAGCGCGCGGCTAACGTTAGCAGGCTAGCTAACTCACCTATTTCCCTCAAATTACAACTTGAACACAAACGCTGTCGTTCCTGACCTCCCCCACCACCGGCCGCGATACCCATCCGTTCGGAAGCCGGTGTGTGTACTGGTGTCGGTTCGGGTCAGCTGTCACATTTTGAAAGGGTTGTGTTTGTGTTGTTGTCGCTCATCATTCCGAGTGTCGCTCCGCGAGCGGCCATTTTTTCCCCTCCCACCGCACACAGTTCAGCGACCGCTGCAAGTATCGCGACAGTTGACAGATTCCTACACTGCTGCTACGAGTCTCGCGAGAGTTTCCTGAGGTCAAGTTCTTGGTCATATAGGCAGGCTGATCAGTCACTGGTGTGAAGGTACTTAACAAATATCATGAGTACTTAGAAATTATGTATGGTGTTAAGTTATAATAAGTATATATATTTTCTTCCAAATTGTAAGAAACTTGTTGAATTTTAGTCATTTTAATGTGGTTAAAACCAACTTACTAGCTATTGTAGGAATGGTAGGCTATATTGCCAGACATTTGTAAAGTTTTGCTCTTTAAGACATCTTTTCTCACCACTATCTAATGTAGCTAAATCAACTGATCAACCAATCGTATATAAACCAACCAAATAAAATAAAACACAATATATTTCATATATGTGACCCAGGACCACAAAACGGGTCATAAGGGTAAATTTTTTGAAATTGAGATTTATATATAATCTAAAAGTCTAATAAATAAGCTTTCCACTGATTTATGGTTTGTTAGGATAGGACAATATTTGGCCGATATACAGCTATTTAAAAATCTGAGGGTGCAAAAAAAAATTTGAGAAATTCATCTTAAAAGTTGTCCAAACGAAGTTTTTAGCAATGCATATTAGTAATCAAAAATTAAGTTTTGATATATTTACAGTAGGAAATTTACAAAATATCTTCATGAAACATGATCTTTACTTAATACCCTAATGATTTGTGGCATAAAGAAAAATCGATAATTTTGATCCATACGATGTATTCTTAGCTATTGCTACAAATATACCCATGCTACTTATGACTTGTTTTGTGGTCCAGGGTCACATATTGTAAGTAATAGATTTGTCTGAAGTCGCACTGTAAGAGTTTTATGAATGGAAAGCGGGGTCAGATATGCAATTTCCCTCTAAAAAATTATCAAAACATCCCATTTAAGGCAAATATAACTGTATAAATATGTGTGAGTTGCATGTAAATGAGTAAATATTAGGCCAATCTCACAATGAATGACCTCAAGAATATAACTGATCGAAGTCATAGTTTCTTAATGCAAAAAATCATTAACTTACATTTATGCTGTTTTTATTTAAAAAAATGTATGCAGGCATTAAGCAGCTACAAATGAGATGCAGCCACAAACTGTTTAAAATAGCAATTTTAATCAAAATGTTCTCATCAACCCCTCATCTCTGGGCAAAATTTGCAGACAGGCCATCTGGCATCACCTGGCAGCTGCATTTTTAACATGTTTGACAAGATACGGCAATACTGAAATCGCAAGCTTCCACCTTGTTTGTTCCTTTTCATCTTCTACTTTGGCTGAAAGTATTAATAAAGATGGATTTTCTCCATTTGAGTTGATAAACACCATAAGAACCTGGGAGTGGGATCAGTTATGTCAACTAAAACAGTCATAACTAGATAGATAGATAGCTAGATAGATAGATAGAATGACAGATAGAAAGATAGAATGAAAGGCAGAATGATAGAAAGATAGAACGATAGACAGAATGAAAGGGAACGATAGATAGACAGACAGAACGATAGAAAGATAGACAGACAGACAGACAGATAGATAGATAGACAGATAGATAGATAGATAGAACAGAACGATAGATAGATAGATAGATAGATAGATAGATAGATAGATAGATAGATAGATAGAATGACAGAATGATAGAATAGAATGATAGATAGACAGACAGACAGACAGAACGATAGAAAGATAGACAGACAGATAGATAGATAGATAGATAGATAGATAGATAGAACAGAACGATAGATAGATAGATAGATAGATAGATAGATAGATAGATAGATAGATAGATAGAATAGAATGATAGATAGACAGACAGACAGATAGAATGATAGAATAGATAGATAGCTAGATAGATAGAATGACAGATAGAAAAACAGAATGAAAGGCAGAATGATAGACAGAAAGATAGAACGATAGATAGAATGAAAGAGAACGAGAGAACAATAGACAGACAGACAGAACGATAAAGATAGATAGACAGACAGACAGATAGACAGATAGATAGACAGAATGACAGAATGATAGAATAGAATGATAGACAGAACGATAGAAAGATAGAATGAAAGGTAGAATGATAGAAAGACAGACAGACAGATAGATAGATAGATAGATAGATAGATAAAATGACAGAATGATAGAAAAGAATGATAGATAGATAGATAAAAAACACCCTCAGAACCATGAATGAATTCAATAAGAATTTATTTATTTATTCATCTGTTTAATTGATTTCATTTCTATAATTAGCCCACCCGAAAAATATAAATTCCGATTTATTCAAAAAGAAATGAAAGTCTTTAACAGTATTGAATAAACTAAAGAATGATGAAATGATAACAGCAGTCATTATATTATTACAATAATAATCATAATTCAATAACCAGAATATCAACATTCATAACAAATCCAAAAACATTGGCAATACACTCTGACATACCACTCTTTCTATTAATATAATATATACAAAAAGAAATAAAATTCCCAAGTGTCTGCCCTTTTTCAAAAATGGAAATTTAGGGGCGGGGCTTATGGCTTGTCAAGAAAGATGACTGTGATTGGCTTATGGCTGACAAAGACCAACTGAAGTTTATTAGAAAGAGGCACATCATGGGAACTCCATTCATTTACAGGGGACAAAGAAGCGATTACTTGCATGGAAGAGTTGCTAGGCAAGTAATGAGGGAATAAAGCATCAGGCCATACAAAAGATCAGCAGAGTAAAATGGCGAAGTTTTCTCAAGAGATCGATCCAAAAAAAAAAAAAAAACCCTCATCTGACGCACGGCACCGCATTGAAATCGAAAGCAAGTGGAGATGCAAAAGCTGCAAAGATTAGCAGGTGTCTGGAATAGTCGATATATGCAAACATACGGTAGGTATTAAGCCTATATATTTATGTACAAGCATTGCTTGGTCACCTAGAGCCTGTTACAAAACACCTCAATCAGTGAGAAAATGAGTGCAAGCTTTAGACTGGCAAAACGCGTGGTGGACTCACGGCGATGCATTGTAGGTTTCAGACTGCGTACGATCAGCCTGAGCAAAAAGTGCTTTGATAACTCCGCTGACGAGTCGCCAACGCGAGTTTTCATTCCAACAAAGTTCTATGCTTTTTCTTTTTCCACATATTGAGAAAAAGGGAAATCGGTGTAAAAGAACACATTCTGTACACTGCATATACAAACATATCTTATGTACAAAATACATGTATATATATATATATTTATATTTATATTATATAACCATCCATACATCAGTATATACACAAAGACTGTACACACACTGTATATACACACAGTCACCCACAACATTATTCGGCCTGCATGATCTCTCAACATTTAGATTTTTGTCTAGTGGCGTAAAAAGGAAGCAGAGAAATGTTCGGCATCCAAACAAGGAAATAAAGTTAAATTCAAACAGCAACTTGGCTTCGCAAAACTACCCACGATCCTACAAACGTGCGACTGCCAAATTTCTAAAGAAGAGGATTCCACATCCAAACGGTGTCGTCCGTAAAATCAAGAACTCCACAGCAAAACCGCAAAACCAAAGAGAAGTAAAAAGTAAAAGAATCCATCTTTCTTTCACGTACAAAGGAGTCGGCGAGGATCCGGGACGGGGAGGGGGAGCAGGTAAAATAACAGGTTGTCGATTTTTCTTCGCAAAGAGATTGTCACATAAACTCACGGATCGAAAAAAAGGATTATTTTCAGACTATTTTCGAGTTCTTGTCTCACATTACCAGCATGTAAATACGCGATCTCATCTGTGTGAGGTCCAGTCAAGAAGTAGAAAACCGCCAGGAAACAAAAGTTCGGATATTTCCAGCCTCAAATCCGCTGAAGGACAAATCAGCGTCTCTTGAGCAAAAAAAACTAAGCAAAAAAAGGCTGTGCATATTCGGTTTCCCCAAAATAAAAGACGTGATTGAGACACAGGCAGGCATGACAGGCAGAGCTAATGTGGCATCTGAAGATCAAAATGAGAAGAAGTAGAGGATTGTTCAATATCCTACATGTAGTTAGTAAAGAACCTAAAAAACAGCACCTTTGAGATTGATCTGATCCTCAGAAGCTCTCCAGCTCTCTCAACGAACCACTGCACGCTGCATTGCGACGTCATCTCTCGTGCCGCCGAGAGGCACGCAGAAGCCGTCTGACAGGCGTTAAGCATCCCAAACGGTCGTCGTATCGAATTATATCAGAGAGAGGGCACGTCAGAGGAAGGGAACCTATATATTTTTTTTCTTTGGATCGGCTCTGGCACTGAGTCAAAGCCTCAGTTTCCCCTCTGTCAACCAACCGAATCGCGCGACATCGCCCTGGAATTAAAACCGGGCCAACCTGAAGAATGTCCGAGGTGAGGCCTCCAATTAGGTTCCAGATTGTCCTCCACGAAGCTTTGTGATTGGCTGGAGATGCAGGGAAAAGAGGAGGTGCTTGATGAGCCGCTGACCAATCACTGCTACTAATCTCAGAGAAGAAATGGACTAACTACCAAAACAGGCAGTTCAACTTAAAATGAGTGTTTTTTTTTTTCTATCCAGTTTGAGTTAAACTGTGAGGCAATTGAAAGTTTACCTGAGTCATTCGATTCTACGTCTGAGGTATATTCATGTCATGGCACATTTATCAGCTGATAACCCTGTTATCCCATTTTGTTCTCAACCGCTTTTGGGACATAAACAAAATTGCCTGTTTATTATTACTAAATGGAGTAGAAGTCACTTAAAGATAGCCCTCGAAGCTCTTAAAAGCTAAAATGGCAATCAGTCCATTCTCCTCTCTAGTGCCTTCCCAATCGATAAATATTACAGTACAGCTCAGTGTTTTTATTGTGCAGTTACGACTTAAATCTCTTGCTCTCATCTAGGCCTGCTGTAGTGGCGTAGCTGTTACATACAGAACTTGAGTAGTTTACAATGCAACAACAAGGCAATCAACAATGGGTTGGGTTACAAATGAATGACTCGTCAGCGAAGTCACGTGAATGTCTTGAGTCTGTAGAAACATGACAATGAATCGATTAATCGTAAAACAAACAATAAAACAAAAACTGTAGTGAATGATGAGGAATACAATCGTTACCAGATGGCAGTGATACTCAAATGACGAATTATAGCTAGCAATATTTCTGTACAGTACATAAGATCTGATTATTTTACAAACCAAGTTTGTTGTCTAACAAGACCTTTCGTAAAAATGACTATTCAACGCCACTTTAGAGATGCTTGAGCAACTTTAAAGTCAACATGAAAACAAACTGATTAATTTGCGATTTGTAACATAACTTAAAAAGTAGGTGATGGGTTTGATTCCCAGAATGTGTGAATTGATAAAATGCAATATAAGTTGCTTCTGCTAAATGCATAAATGTAATGATTATTTGGTGCAATCATTGTCTACTTTTTCAATGTACATTCTTAGTCGTCCTATTGATGATTATTTGGTGCATGCTATTTTATATTAAAAAAACAGGGTTGTTTTCATAATCTTTTAACAAAATTTAAGTTGCACGACCTTTGAAACAACTTTTGTTGTTTTAGTATATAACACCCATTTTTACAATCAAATGAAGTTTAAATGAAATCAATTCTTCAATTTTACTCTAAAAACATGTCACATTTTGGAGGGAAAACTGGTTAAATGTCATGTTGACTTTAAACTGTCTCTTAAGACCAAAAAAACACAAGCTCTGCTTGTTTAAAATATCAGCTCACTTCACATCCATTTTAAGAAAAACATTTCTGTATAAAGAAAAAAATTCCGTACGACCACAACTGCATTCTGGCCTAGCGTCTTAGTAAAAAGACAAAAGGTTTCGACCTGACAGAGATCACCTCACGCTCTCCTCGTGTTGCAGACACACACACTGAAAGAAAGTCAAGGAGATAAATGGGAGGACGGAGACACATATGAACAGTTAGGACGATGACAGAATGGGAGGCGGTGATGTGACACAAAGCAATGCTTTTGAGAATCCATAGCACCAGTTAAATACACATAGGTTCTGAGATTGAGAAGAGAAAACATTGCACAAGTTCAGTCTAGTGAGGCAATGCAAACACTTTCCACACATTGTCCACAAAAAAAACCCCAAGCCACGGTCGTACTCCAAAGCTTGACATTTTCAGCATTACATTGAGGCAGAAGAACACATCAATCTCTCCTAAGTGAGCAGTCTCGAGAAGAGACCGGCATTTGCACAACCATTTCTGTAATTCTGCTGTCGTTATTCTTGTGTTCGTTTGAAAACCCTGTCAGGAGATACAGAAAGGCACTAGGGAAGCCAGACGACATGACAAAATCCCCAAGACGAAGCTGGCGTGTGTTCGTGAGTCAGTTTTCGATCTCTATACACTTCGAAACGTACGTATAGTTTGTTTGCCCACCATTCCCGGGTTGTTCCCAGCTTCTTGGAATTTTTTTTAATACACAAAGGAGCTCAGTCAAAAAACCTGGAACCTGAACCGAGCTGTTTCCAGTGGTTTGGATGACCTGTGGTGGCGGAGGTACATGTGCAAGGGGCTTTTAACTTCGATCCAAAGAAAATGTGATTTTGGAATAACATATCGGATCCAATGGAGAGCCCTTTTGTTTCGAATGGTGCAAGTAATGGTGTGTCCCGCCTCCCACTTGTCCTCAGTCTAATGCACAAAATAAAACAACCGCTGAAGTGGCGCTTCATCCTTACAATGCGGATGACTTTTTCTTCGGAATTCCTAAAAATTTTCTCGGGTTTGGTCAGCGTTGTTATTGACCTGCTCCCCCTCCAAACTTGCCCTCGATGCCGTTGCTGATTTTTGGTTGCCGGAGAACTCTCCGTTCGGCCGGAGTTGTGCGTGAGGACGGAAATGAGGAGGGGAGGCTAACGGGAAGGACAAGATTCCGTTCTGGGGGGATCGGGTGGAGGATTTGTCCGATTGGGAGACTCCAACAACGCCAGGAGCGCTGGTCAGTTCTCCTCCAAAACTCACACGGGGGTCTGCTGAACCCAAGGCGGAAAGCTGCTTTTCCTAGCGAGACAGAGAGAGAGAGGAAAGGGGAGGAGAAGAGAGAGAGCAGGCGGAGGAGAGATGGAATGATGGAGGGATGAAGATTCCGCAAAAAAAAAACAGCGAATGGAATGCGAAAGAGAGAAGTTCCCATGGCGAGAAGATCGATAGGGAAGTACAGAACAGGAAGATCAAAGCGAATGGAGGTCACGGGGTCAGAGTGAGAGGGAGAAAGAGAGATTTGAGGATTGGAAGAGCGGTAAAGGAGGAATAAAACAGGAGCGTGAGTCGCACAGCAGAGGAATGAGAAATATCCATAGAATTGCTCAGGGAAAGAGGGGTAGACACAAAGAAAAGGAAGAGAGAGGGATGAGGAGGGAATTACAAATCTGCTGTTGATGCTCTTGTGAGAAGGTGCTCACTGCAGAAGGCCAGAGTGGTTGTCAAAAACAGAGTGACATAGAACGATTCAAGCCCTGGTTATTGGACTATCTTTGGTAAATATCCTCAGAATGTGATTTTAAATAAGAAGAGCACTATTCATTAAGGTTAATTTTGCATTAAAGGGGTCATATCATACATTATTTTTTACTTTTTAATTTGTTGTCTACCATTTTTTGACCAGAAATATGTTACATTGATAATTTATTGACTTTATTGACACTTTCCACCCTCTTCCTTATGGGAGCATAAATGTGAATTTATTCAATTGTCAAATATGTAAAGTGGCAATATATTAGTGTATTTGAATGTACATATCCCATACCCATATTTGCATTTGGTGGATTCAAAAATGAAATTTGCCATTTCCTACATTAATATTTATGATGTATATGAGTATATACTGTTCAAAAGTTTGTGGCAAGACTTTAGATTTTTTTTTGTTTTTTTTACATTTATTTATTGAAGAAAATTCTTATTTTTATTTAGCAAGGATGGATTAAATTGATCAAAAGTAAAGACTTTTACTTTGTTATTTTGTTACTTTTTCAACATTAATCATAATAAAAAAGTTTAACAAAGAATGATTAGCTCTGCATCACAGGAATAAATTACATTTTAAAGTATATTCGAATACAAAACAGTTATTTTAAATTGGAATAATATTTCACATATTACTGTTTTTTTTTTTTTTTTCAAAAACATCTTACCAACTCTAAACTTTTGAATAGTAGTGTAATCAGCAAAAATAAAATGGAAGGATGTTTTTAACATATTAATGCAACTTGAAAATGCATTCCAAGACAATTGCATTAACATGTTGACATTCCCACCTGGCAACATTAGTATTTTACCTCAAAAAATAAGAAATCTGATTTCTTATGATATGACCCCTTTAAAAGAACAGCTGGCACAACAGTGTCTGAGTGCAGTTAAAGAGACTTCTACTAAGCATGCAAGCATGCAACTGATGCAACAGTGTGATCAACTGTAAACACAGTGAGAATGAATATTTACGTGAAATGTAGGTGCTTTTAGTTCTGCGATCACAAGCATATCTTAACTGTTGTGACAGTTTGTATTTGCAACACGTTATTGACAGTGTTATGCCAGCCCAAAGGGCTCTAGAAACAAATCATGCTTTGTTTATTTCTTTTCTGTAAAAATAAGAACTGTAAGCTCTTAGCTGGTTAGTTCGAGTTAATAAATAAACCTGATTCTGATTCTGAGTTGTAGCCTACAACAAATCAAGATGCAACCTATCTACTATCTTACAAATCTTTTGTATCAAATTTATATTATATTGCACAATTAAATATAAAATTTTGATATTTTATATCAAAATTTACTTGTTTAAACAGTGTCAGATCCACTATTTAGAATTTTAGAGTTTTCACACTCAATTCGGCTCAACTGTAGGAACTACAATTCAGTTTCTAAACATGGTATACCGTCATTAATGTGTTTACCACCAGAGTACTAACTAGCAAGTAACTAGATAAGTATTTCCAAGTTAAAATCGGGAAAAAAATGGAGGTGCTGTTTGCATGGTTTTTATAAGTGGTTGATTTCGTTACTGAATGATTCAGTGTTTTGAACGAATCGCTTTAGTGAATGATTCAATTAATCACTTGTATATCGAGTACTAGTTTCGTACCTAAATGAATTATGTTTTTGAATTAATTGTTTGAGAGACACTCATATGTTCTGCTTGTTTAGAATCAGTGTTTTTAATGACTCAGTTGAGAACGATTCAGTGGGTTTTGAACAAATTGTATATCGAGTATTGGTTTCATATCTGAATGAATTGTTTTTGAACTAACCATTTGAGAGACAATTCAATGACTCACTCATATTCTGTGCTTGTTTTAAATCAGTGTTTTTAAGGACTCAGTTGAGAATGATTCAGTGGTTTCTTAACTAATTGTTAGAGTGAATCATTCAAAGAATTAATCGTATATCGAGTTTTGAATCAGTGTTTTAAGGTCTCGTAGAGAATGATTCAGTAGTTTTGAACAAATCGTTTGAGTAAATGATTCAATGAATCACTTGTATATCAAGTACTAGTTTTGTATGTGACCCTGGACTACAAAACCAGTCTTAAGTCGCTGGGGTATGTTTGTAGCAATAGTCAAAAATACATTGTATGGGTCAAAATGATTGATTTTTCTTTTATGTCAAAAATCATTAGGAAATTAAGTAAAGATCATGTTTCATGAAGATATTTTGTAAAATTCCTACTGTAAATATATCAAAAGTTAATTTTTGATTAGTAACATGCATTATTAAGATCTTAATTTGGGCAACTTTAAAGGTGATTTTCTCAACATTTTGATATTTTTGCACCCTCAGATTCCAGATGTTCAAATAGTTGTGTCTCAGCTAAATATTGTCCTATCCTAACAAGCCATACGTCAATGGAAAGCTTATTTATTCAGCTTTCAGATGATGTATAAATCTCAATTTCGAAAAATTGACCCTTATGACTGGTTTTGTGGTCCAGGGACACATATGTTCTTTGCTTGTTTTGAATCAGTGTTTTTAACGACTCAACTGAGAACAATTCAGTGGTTTCTTAACAAACTGTGAATCATTCAAAGAATCACTTGTATATCGAGTACTAGTTTCATACTTCAATGAATTATGTTTTTGAACGAAAGACTCACTCATTTGTTCTGTGCTTGTTTTGAATCAGTGTTTTAATGTCTCGTTGAGAATGATTCAGTAGTTTTGAACAAATCATTTAGGAGACGATTCTATGACTCACTCGTGTTCTGTGCTTGTTTTGAATCAGTGTTCTTAATGACTCACTGAGAATGATTCAGTGGTTTTTGAACAAATTGTTTGAGTGAATCTTTCAAAGAATTACTCGTATATCGAGTACTAGTTACATACTTCAATGAATTATGTTTTTGAACGAATCGTTTGAGAAATGATTTAATAACTCCCTCATTTGTTCTGTCCATGTTCTGAATCTGTGTTTTTAACAACTCATTGAGAATGATTCAGTGTTTTTTGAACAAATCGTTTGAGTGAATGATTCAATGAATCAGTTGTATATCAAGTACTAGTTTCCTACCTGAATGAATTATGTTTTTAAACAAACCGTTTGAGAAACGATTGAGTTACTCACTCATATGTTTTGTGCTTGTGTTGGATTAGCGTTTTTAACGAATTGGTTGAGAAAATGATTCAGTGAATCACTCAAAACTATGTAACCTGCAGAAAGAGTCACACTAAAAGCATTGCAAATGATATACCATATTTTCTATACTCAATACTTAATGAATATATCTGTATACATCTGAATATTTTGTAATCAACCTATTGATCTATAAACTTATTAAATATGTATGTTTTTAGCTAATATATTATTAGCAAACTCTAGTGTGAAAACAACCTCAAGCACATCTCTGCGGCACACGCACAAAAGATTTCAGGCTTTTTGTCATGTGTGACTTAGCTCTTATTCACAAATAGTGGAGACACTGTTTTTATTTAGCTCTTATTCTCTAATCTTACCTACAGAGGCGCAGTGCAGTGCCAAAAGCTGCCTCAGCTCATTTTATATTTAAATCATGTTCAGTGTGTTTTTCATCATGATCAGTCCTTTTCAGTGAAGTCTGCATTGGGGCGGAAACATTGGAGTTAAATCAACCTAGGGTTTGAATCTGAGGCTAAAGCATCAGAAATTCAACAAAACAACATGACAACAACATTTGCACTTAACATTTGTTGCTAACATGTTAACCGTTCTGAATATACTCACCTGTTATTCGTGTTTTACAAGAATTAAAAGTGAAGAGCTCAACTTTAATTGGTTCTACATTTTTTAACACCAAGGAATTTGCTTTGGTTCCAGACTGTTACATTAGCGAAGTGGCTAGCTTTGCTAACATAAGCCAGTCTGACTCAGTTTTGGTGCAATTTGTTTCTCTTCTCAATCAGAACCTAGCATTTGAGAATGAATATGGATTTAGAGTTGGGGAACGGAGGTTTGGATCTAGCTGCAACACTAAACAGAAAGACAAGTGATGACGACAACAGGAGCAAAGGGTGCATCTCTGTCAGAACTGCAACTCATATGACGGTCACTTTGGTCTGGAACCATTGCTTTTCTTTGGGTGGTCAAATCGAAGTCCCGGTTCAATTGGTCTGTCAGGTAATTTAGATTCGTTCGGATGTGTTTCTACAGCTCTTTAGGACCCAGAAACCTCATAAAACATCATCTGCAGCGAACATAATCACAAACACATTGAGCAGCACCACATACATTCACCTTTCATTTTCAATCGGCCTTTTACTTCACATGAACGCTGCATGTCTTCATTTACCCAAAAGAAACAATGCATAAAATGAGTTATTAACGCAACCATGAACATTACATTTCTATGCAACAAACTAGCGAAACAGCTACACGCCACAAATATCTACACAAGTACTTTGAGATCACCAGAAGCGCTCTAAACACCGCAACAAAAGCATGAACACACACTACGTACAATCACACTCATCCGGGATCTCATGCACGCTGATAACCCACCCCTGACCCCCGTCAGGGTGGCACGGAGAAAGATACGGAGATTTCCCACAATTCATCATCATCTGTGTCAGAGTGCGATGGTGATGATGTCGATAGAATGGACATGGTGATGAGAAGGCCCTCGCCTTGCACTGAGCCATATGCACTGCGTACCGCTACATTAGTGTCAGATTATGCTGAAATGATGACATTTTGCACGGATGTGAGGTGAAGCCTCCTGCAAAACAATCAAACAAACAACCTCCCCCCAAAAACAGCATCTCTTTGAAACAGGACATTGCAGCAAAATGTTTTTTTCAGAATACTCAGCATTTGATAATGCATTCATCAAAATGCTGTCATTGTATAAATGTATCAATATTGTCTTTATTTTTCAGCAAGTGAATGAAAAACTAGCTAATGCATTACTTTCCATAAAAAAGTAATCATAACGTTTTACTTTTTTTTAGGAATAATGCAGTTACATTGTGCTGTTTTTTTTGTTTTCTTCCAAACTGAGTACTTTTAGAAAGTGTGAGAATTTCAAAATTATCTTAAGTGTATGTGGAATGTCACATTTACTTAAGATAATTTAAGATGAAAAACAAACACTGTGGATTGAGACAGAGCTGTGGGAGATTATTTGCCAGAATGTCTTACTGTACTGAATTGTTTGTCTAATTTCTCAACATGTGTCTATTATGTTGGCTTCTTTTTCCTTTCCATCCATCCATCTGTAACTGTCCATTTTTCTTTCTTTCTTTCTTTCTTTCTTTCTTTTTCTTTTTATCCATCTATAACTATTTTCTTTCTATCCATCCATCCATAACTGTCCATTGTATTTCTCTCTGTCTTTCTGTCTTTCTTTCTTTCTTTCTCTTTCTTACTTTCTTTCTTTCTGTCCATACTGTACATCTATTTTCTTTCTTTGTTTCTTTTTCTTTCCATCCATACACCTATTTTCTTTTTTTCGTTTTTTCTTTTTCTTTATTTCTTTCTTTCTCCATCTTTAACTATTTTCTTTCTTTCTTTCTTTCTTTCTTTTCTTCCATCTGTATCTGTCTAGTTTCTTTCTTTCTTTTTTCCATATATCCATCCATCCATCCGTCTGTAACTGTCTAGTTTCTTTCTTTCTTTTTTCCATATATCCATCAATCATCCAGCCATCCATCCATCTGTAACTGTCTAGTTTCTTTCTTTCTTTCTTTATTTCTTTCTATCCACCTGTAACAGTTTCTTTCTTTCTTTCCTTCCATCCATCCATCCATGTCTAGTTTCTTTCTTTTTTCCATCTATCCATCTGTAGCTGTCTAGTTTCTTTCTTTCTTTCTTTCCATCCATCCATACATGTGTAAGTGTCTCATTTCTTTATTTTGTCCATCTATCCATCCATCCATCCATCCATCTGTAAGTGTCTAGTTTTTTTATTTTTTCCATCCATCCATCTGTAACTGTCTAGTTTCTTTCTTTCTTTTTTCCATATATCCATCAATCATCCATCCATCCATCCATTCTGTAACTGTCTAGTTTCTTTCTTTCCTTCCATCCATCCATCCATCCATCCATCTGCAACTGTCTAGTTTCTTTCTTTTTTCCCTTCCTTCCATTCATCCATCCATCTGTAAGTGTCTAGCTTCTTTCTTTCTTTTTTCCATATATCCATCCATCCATCCATTTATCTGTAACTGTCTCGTTTCTTTCTTTTCTTCCATCCATCTGTCCATCCATCTGTAATGTCTAGTTTCTTTCTTTCCATCCATCCATCTTTAACCATCTATTTTCTTTGTTTCTTTCCTTCCATCCATCTAACCATCCATCCATCTGTAAATATCTAGTTTTTTTTATTTCATCTGTCCGTCCGTCCATCCATCTATCTGTGTCTAGTTTACTTATTTTTTCCATCTATCTGTCCATCCATCCATTCATCTGTAATTGTCCAGTTTTTCTTTTATCCATCTATCCATCAATCCATCCATCCATCCATCTGTAACTGTCTAGTTTCTTTGTTTCTTTTTCTTTCTTTCATTCTCTTTCTTTCTTTCTATCTATCCACCTGTAACTGTTTCTTTCTTTCTTTCTTTCTTTCATCTGTCTATCTATCTGTCTGCTTGTCTGTCTGCCTGACTGTACATCTATCTTCAAATCTCTCTTCAAACTCCTCTAACTGTAAGGCCTACATAAACTAAGGCTTTTTTTTTCTCCTCAGATTTGAAAAAGCCAACATTTATTCTAGTTGAATTAACTCTGGCTGAGAAGTACAGCTGCATATGACTTTGTGCAGGCGAGGTGTGGTGTGTGTGTGTGTGTGTGTGTGTGTGTGGAGTCCAGTGTACATACAGTGGATGTGGGAGGAGACAGAAGTGGAGTGGGCGGGTCACAGTCAGGTGAGTCGTTACCTGTGCATTCGCAGTGGGACGGGCGCAAGGCGGGGCTGCACTAGGATGGACTGCCGCCTCCCCTAAGAGAAATCACCGTATCTCATCAACACACGACAGGAGAAAAGGTGAGGAGAGAATCGTGTGTATGTGAGGGTGTGGGCCTGTGCACCAATCCCAGCAGGCAAAGGGAGTGTGTGTCCGTGAGACGGGATCGGCATGCATGTGGACATACACGCACACACTCACACAAAAATACATACAAATTCCCAGACCAACATTTAAATGTTTACCAAAATACACACACAAACCTGATCACAAGTAAAGGGCAAACAAAATCTGTGCTGAAGCTCTCAGTGCCATGTTGGTCATCTTAATGATTTGGCAGCCAACATGCAGCTACAAGCTAAACAAAACTCTTCTCTGCAAATACAAGAGAATAATTCTTCAGCTCTCGAAATCCAAATAATTTGCGAACAGGGACATGCTACTGACTCAGTGCACCTGATATAATAAAAGTGGCGAGAAAAACGGCAGAACAAAAACAAACATACAGCTTGTGAATGTCTGCCAAGCACATGAGCAAACACAGAACTGACAGAGACGCATCATTAAAAACTACGGGACAGTTCAAAACCAGGGCGCTTTACAAACACAAACTTCTCTCTTGCTGAAATCAGAGTGGCTTTGGAAGAGACTAACAGAGACTTTTACACTAACAGACATTTTTTAGTGTTTTTGAAAGAGTTTTTTTTTATTTAATCACAATGACTGTAAAAACCTTAATACTGTGAAATATTATTACGATTAAAAATAACTGTTTTCTATTAGAATTTATTTCTGTGACGCAAAACAGAATTTTCTGCAGCAATTACTCTAGTCTTCAGTGTCACATGATGCAGAAAAAACATGCAGAAAATGCAAAAAAAAAAAAACTTTTTTCAACATTGATAATAATAAAAACTATTATTAATAATTAAGCGACAAAAATAACTGATAATAATAATAACCTGAATTAATGGCTAAAAATTCAGTAAAGTGTTTTATTGAATATATTATAATTATATTTTATAATATAAAATAATTCATTTTAAATCATATATATTTTAAATAATATACTTATATAAATATAATAAATATAATTTTAGAATATATTTATATAATATATAAATATATTTATCAAATGTATTTATACTATATAGAAATGTAAATATATAAATATATTATAAAATTATTTAATAATATATTTTAATATGTATAATATATGATAAAATAAAAAATAAAAAACATTTTAATTAGCAATAATATTTCACAAAATTACAGTTCTTACTGTATCAATGATCAAATAAATGCAGCCTTGGTGAGCATAAGAGACATCTTTCAAAATCTTAAAAAAATAAATAAATAAATAAATTTTTAATTATTTATTTATTAAGAATTTATTTTTTATTTGAAAATTCTTCGGCAGTGTAAAAAGGATGGCATTGTACTTAAATTATGTTTATTATTATGTAAATAGATACAAATATGCAACTGTACAAACGTGAAGCTTTTTACTTATTTTTACCTTAAGTAAATGAATTAAACATTACATTAATTAATAATATTACATATTAAATTAATTATATTAAGTACATGAGAATAATGGGTGCTGAAAGGCCATTGGGAAATGTAAATGCGTTAAGTGGATGTTAAAAAGCTGTTTCCTTCTGTACCCTGCAGTTTCACCACTTCCAAACATCTTCTGAAGCCCACCTGAGCTTCATCTACAGAGCTGCTTTCTTTCACACGCTAATTGTATTCCTGCAGAAAAAATCTGTGCTGACTACGCTGAAAATGTCTGTCTGAGCTTCTGTCCACTCAGCAGCTTTCCTGATCCCTCGGTTATACGTGCAGCAGCTCACTCGTTTTATCTTATCTTATCTTGTCAGAAACAGGATTATTGATTTTCTTTTCAAAGTCACATCGGAAGTCGATTTAGATCCAGCCGGAGCGGCCGAGCGGCATGTGCATGGACTGCAACTGCTGAGAATTTGGTGTTTGTTGTAACATACACTACAGCGATGCACCATTTATGAGAAATAATAAGCATAAAGAAGCGAGGGATGACGCATGGAAAGAAACACAAAGCTTTTGACATTCCTAGAGGAGGTACTGGAGTTTAATGCTTAGCTAAATATCTCTCCACTCGAGGTAAAGCAACACTTAGCAAATGATGCTTCAAAAATGATGCTTCAATAATTACGCAATTGACCCTTTGCAAAGACCCGCCCCCCTTCATTACTGTTGCTGTGTCTCTCACGCGGTGAAAAATCATCGCGAAGAAGAGGAAACTGACAACGTGCCGACAGATAAGACAGAGCAGGTTAGTTCTGCTATGAAACAAAGTCTCAGCTGTCAAATTTGGTCATTTTGTGAGAAATTCAAAGAATAAATACTGTTTTGTGCTCCGTAAATATGTCATGACAGATCGCTGTAGCGCCTCCTCAGTTCAAGAGGCACGTGAAATGATTATCTCTTTCTCTTTTCTAGACTTTTAGTACGACAAACATAAATGAACCTAAAAAGGTATCTTGTTTCAACCACGGAAAGACGTGAGTACACACAATTTCCAAGTTCAAGTCCACCGACATTAATCCACTCTCATGTGATTGGTCAGATGGCCTGTCAATCAAACTCCTGCGAAGGGTCAATTAGTATGTATTTTTGGAACTATCCCATTTGAAATATTACTATAATATCTTAAATGTTTCTCCTAGACAGCATTAAGAATAAATGCAGAGCAAAAAAAAAAAAACCCTGGCCTGAGAAAAAGACCCTAATAATCCGTTTTTAACATTGATAGTAAATGTTTCTTGAGCAGCAAATCAGCATATTAGAATGATTTCAGAAGAATCTTGTGACACTGAAGACTGGAGTAATGATGCTGGAAATTCAGCTTTGTAGCACAGGAATAAATTAGATTTTTAAACATATTCAAACAGAGACAGATATTTTAAATTGTAATAATATTTCACAAATTGAAGTTTGGGACCGAGTGGGAACACACACGTTTCTAGCATGAATCAGCATGTTGCTACCATGATTTAGAATGGTCTGGCCATGTTGCTAGCATGATTGAGCATGATGCTAGCAGGATTTAACATTAATTTGCATGTCACTAGCAGGATATAACATGAATTAGCATGATTCTAGCACGATTAACATGTATTTAACATGATTAGCAAGTTGTTAGCTTGTTGCTAACATGTTTGTAACATGTTTATAGTATGATTAGCATGTTTTGTAGCATGATTAGCAAGTTGCTAACATGTATTTAGCATGCTTAACATTTTTCTAGCATGTTGAGCATGTTGCTAGCATGTTTTACCATGATTTAACATTTTACTCATGTGAAAAATGTGAATGTGTATTTAACATGATTATCATGTTGTTAACATGTATTTAGCATGATTAGGAAGTTGCTAGCATGAATAGCATAGCTTGTTAACATGATTAACAATTTGCAAGCATGTCACTTGCATGATTTTAACATGGTTAGTATGTTGCTGGCATGTTTTTAGCATGTTGCTAATATCTTGCTAGCATGATTCTAGCATGATTAGCATGTTTTTAGCATGATTAGCGTGTTAACATAATTAGCATGGTTAGAAAGTTGCTAGCATGTTTTAGCATGATTAGCATGTTGTTAACTTATTTAGTATGATTAGGACATTGTTAGCATGTTTTAGCATAATTAACATTGTTAATATGATTATCATTTTGCAAGCATATCACTAGCATGATTTAAACATGATTAGCATGTTGTTGGCATGTTTTTAGAATGTTGCTAACATCTTGCTAGCATGATTAGCATGTTTTAACATTATTAACATGTTAACATGTATTAAGTATGATTAGGAAGTTGCTAATGTGTTTTAGCGTGATTAGCATGTTGTTAACACGTTAACATGATTAACAAGTTGTTAGCTTGTTGCTAACATGTTTGTAAAATTTTTATAGTATGATTAACAAGTTGCTAACATGTATTTAGCATTATTAACATTTTTCAAGCATGATTAGCATGTTGCTAGCATGTTTACCATGATTTAACATTTTACTAATGTGAAAAATGTGAATGTGTATTTTACATGATTTACATAGTGTGTTAACATGTATTTAGCATGATTATCATGTTGTTAACGTATTTAGTATGATTAGGATGTTGTTAGCATGTTTTAGCATGATGAACATTGTTAATATGATTAACATTTTGCAAACATATCACTAGCATGATTTTAACATGATGAGCATGTTGTTAGCATGTTTTTGGAATGTTGCTAACATCTTGCAGCATGATTAGCATGTTTTAGCATGTTAACATGATTAGCAAGTTGTTAGTTTGTTGCTAACATGTTTGTAACATGTTTATAGTATGATTAGCATGTTTTGTAGCATGATTAGCTAAGTTGCTAACATGTATTTAGCATGATTTCATTTTTCATGGCATGTTTTACCATTATTTAACATTTTACTAATGTGAATAAAACAGATCTGTCTAGAAACCAGCTAAAACCATCCGATGTAAAAAAAACAAAAAAAAAACAGCTAAAAACCAGTTAAAACCAGCTAAAACTGGCTGATTTATTTTATTATTATTTTTTTTTTTACCAGGCTAGTTGTCTAGTCTTAGCTGGTTTAAGCTGAAAATAGCTGGTTTACGCTTGGTTGGTCCTTTAGTAGGTCTCCCAGCTTGACCAGCTAAAAAGTGTCCAAAACCACTTTAAAACTAACCTGGGAGACCAGCCAAAGCAGCTATTCAGGCTGGTTTTAGCTGTTATTTTTTCAGTAGGGAGTTGTTAAGCTTTGCTATAGCAATACACTATAAGTCTCATTGTATAAAGTTTTCACCCCCTCAATGAAAGTCTATGGGATTTTTGATTGTTTTGATAATCTGGTTTATGGAAACCATAATCTGGATCAGTTAGAAAAGATATAGCAACCCAGGTCAGACCGGTCTGAAGGTCTGACCTGAGTTTGATGGTTATAGCTTTAAAAGTCTAGTAGGAGATACACAATTTAGTTTAAGAATAAGAATAAGATTTAAAAAGTAGGTCAGTAAGTTTTCTCAAGCCAATTTAATTTTGGACTAGAGAAGACTAAAAGTTACAGTGTGTTTTGAATTCATACTAATAAAAAGGAAAATCTGATTTCCTCATGACATGACCTCATTTAGTCTCCTCTGAGTAATTAAACGTTCCTCTGGGACAGTTCAGCTTTAGCATCAGCATCAGAATTCAGTGCTACCCTTCCTCAAGTGGATCGAATCTGAGTTCTGCCCTACAAATCATCATAAATTAGCGATGAAAATCAGTCTTGTGAGGCATTCAGACAGGCAGAGCAAACGAGCAAAGACATTCCGACATGAACGCAGACAGACAGACACGCAAACAAACAACGGACAGAACAGTCCAGAGGACAGATCCAGAATAAGAAGACAGACCTGGTCTGCGAACATCCTGGGTTTGTGCTCCGGTATCACCCCTCCCCTCAACTCGTCTTCAACAGCCATGAGTCTTCAAACAAAACAAGAGACAGAACGAGAAAAAGAAAGACATTATTAGACATTACGGAGATCAGACAATCAAAAAGAAGTGTCGAATCATCGCTAACAGCTTTGATTGTGGTATAAACCGCAGTCGTTTGGCTTTCAGCTGATTTGGTCCAATCTGGAAAGCGTACTGAGAAATCCCATCAAAAAATATCTCACATTATGTCACATAATGACATATTTCCATCATCCCATGGGAAAAAAAGAGCTGATAAATGAAAATGGGCCACGTCGTACGCTTCTAACAACGGCCGCCGTTTTACTGGCAGCTTATTTGAGCAATTACACGCCATTGAAGTGGCCGCCAGCGCGCATCAAAGTGACGTTCGGCTTCGTATACAAAACAGGGATGTTTTCATATCCCCACATGAACATTTCCTCTCTGGAAATCGTATCAGAGACTGTTTTTAGCCACAGGCGGTGGCAGAACACACCTCTTTAATAGGCCCAAAACTGCTGTGATTATCACGGTTTTGTAAGGAATGGTGCTTTGCGATGTCTGGTTTGATATATGTTGACAAGACAATATGATTGACAGGATGATTGACATTTAATGCATGCATTTGGTTGGAATATGAAAGATTTCATTGGATAGTCGTATCAGATCTGATATTGTTTTGATGTATACTGATATGAAATAGTCGTTTTATTGCAAGTACAGAAAAAGTTACTTATTGCATAAGTAAATAATGAACTCCACAGGTTAGGTTTAAAACAATGCGATTGGATATTTTATTCCATTGAAAAATGTACATGTACAAATGCAAAAGTAATAAAAATCAACAAAAACAAAATTAAAGACAAGTTTAGTGCTTCAGGACTGCTAAAAAACATCCATTTTATTTCATGTCCGCTCATGTCTGTCACAACAATGTGATTGTTTATTAACAAAGGTCAGACAAAGGGTCACGGGGTCAGACATATTTCACAGAGGGGTCATGAAAGGGAATCATTGTGCTATTTAACACTGCTACAGTATCATATTTATTGCACAGTTTGGCTACAAGAATTATATATCATTTTGTATACAGAATATATAAATATTATTAATGCTCTATATTTCTGAATAAATAGCTTTTATAAGAATTTATAGAGAAGCATGTCTTTGTTATTGGTTTCTAACAGTAATACACATTTTTATACATCAATATTTAAAAGCTAACAATGAAAAACTAACTTTAAAAAGGCTTTTTTTCAGTGCAAACAGTCCATATTTTTCATAGGTTGTTTATATCACATTGCAAAAAGATTTTCTAAGAATTCATTTCAGTTCTAAATTTGTTTCTTGAACTATAATTCATATCTCTATGTTTATTTCACAAACAGCACCACACAAATAAGATATTTATTTCACAGCGTGCCTGTATCACAACTCACTTACCTCATGGTTAATATTTTATACTGCATCTTCTTGATATTGCACATGAAACAATACTGAAACATACTGAACACAACACTGATTTGTTGTGTTGATATTTATCTGTGAAGCTGAAAACAAATCCAGGTCATATTTCATCTCAAAAAAGAAATTAAAAGAAGTAAATGAAGCATATTTTACACTTTGACAATTTTGTCTTAAATTTATGTAATGAAATCAGTGTAAATTTAAGGCAGCACAACAAATATTATGACATATAAATATTTTAATTGAAATAATATGCAAATTATTAATTATTGTAATTATATATATATATATATATATATATATATATATATATATATATATATATATACACACACCCACACACACTGCCGTTCAAAAGTTTGGGATCAGTGGGATTTTTTATGTTTTTTTTTTTTTTTTTTTTTTTTTTTAAAGAGGTTTCATCAAGGCTGTATCTATTTGATCAAAAATACAGAAAAAAAATAATTTTGTGAAATATTATTGCAATTTAAAATAACAGTTTTCTATTTTAATATACTTTAAAATATAATTTATTCCTGTGATCAAAGCTGAGTTTTCAGCATCATTACTCCGGTCTTCAATGTTACATGATCCTTCAGAAATCATTCTAATATGCTGATTTATTATCAAAATTAGAAACATTTGTGCTGCTTAATATTTTTTTGGGACCTGTGTAACATTTTTTCAGGATTCTTTGATAAATAAAAAGTTAAAAAGAACATTCAAAATAGAAATTTTGAGTTACAACATACACTGCTATTCAAAAGTTAGGTGTCAATACATTTTAAAACATTACTTTAAAAAAAAAGAAAAGAAAAAGAAATCAATACTTTTATTCATTAAGGATGTGTTAAATGGATAGTAAAGACTTATATTGTCAGAAAAGATTTCTATTTTCAATAAATGCTGTTTTTTTTTGTAACTTTTATTCATCAAATAATAAAAAAAAAGTATCACAGTCTCCAAAAAAAAAATTAAGAAGCACAACTATTTTAACACTGATAATATATCAGCATATTAGTATGATTTCTGAAGGACCATGTGATACTGAAGACTGGAGTAATGGCTAATGAAAATTCAAAATAGAAAACCAACATTAGAAACTGCCACACTATTTCACAATATTACTGTTTTTTTCGGCATTTTTCATAAACAAAAACAAAAACTGCCTTTTTAAGCGCAAAAAAAACAAAAAACTTAAAAATCTTATTGATCACAAACTTTTGAATTTCGGTATATATACCTGTGCTAGTATACCTGTGCTAGTTAATACTATACATACATATATATATACATATATATATATATATATATATATATATATACATATATATATATATATATATATATATACATATATATATATATATATATATATATATATATATATATATGTATGTATAGTATTAACTAGCACAGGTATATTTGTAGCAATAGCCAACAATACATACTATGGATCAAAATGATTGATTTTTGCCAAAAATCATTAGGATATTAATTATCCATGAAGATATTTTGTAAGCTTATTTATTCAGCTTTCAGATGATGTATAAATATTTTTAAAAAATGTACCCTTATGACTGGTTTTGTGATCTAGGGTCACACACATACACACACACACACACACACATATATATATATATATGAGATTGTATTTGCTGTGCTGCCTTGAATTAACGTGTTTAGTTTAATTTTGGAGTGAAACATGACCTTTTGTGAGATTAAGCCATGAATTTAAATATTAGGAATCACATATGAGACTTGTGTTTGAATATATGCAAACACAAGCCCGTTTCTGCAGTTCTAAAGTTTCTGAAGAAATATTCAAATGAACGCTCTTGACACTGAAACCGATATTCCCGCTAGGCCTGAACAACTGAAAGCCAAATGTGATGAGGAGCGGCTGACACATGAGAGCGCCGTTCTTGTGATAGCACATAGAGATATGGACAGCATGAACATCTGAGATATGATCCATTCTGATGTGTAAGACACTTTCATCACACAGTATGTTCCAGAACACAGTGAAGAGAGAAAATGCAGCAGGCAGTTCAGGAAGAAAGACGATTCTGGGTATTTTCAAGATGTTCTGCTACAATCATTGATGGTTATTTGGAAGAGAAATCACCAGCACCTTTTTCTGTTTTCAAAATAAACAGGTAGAAGCCGAACAAAGGCTTGTTTAAACATTATTATTGCAGATATGCTGAAATCAAATCACCCTAATGAATGAAAACATCATCATTTACACACCTTCATCTCATT
The DNA here is from genome assembly GCA_036247105.1 of Cirrhinus mrigala. Taxonomy (NCBI): domain Eukaryota; kingdom Metazoa; phylum Chordata; class Actinopteri; order Cypriniformes; family Cyprinidae; genus Cirrhinus; species Cirrhinus mrigala. The sequence goes on from CM070022.1 coordinate 6,342,853, forward strand.
CTTAAACCTGAACATGAACATGTTTTTTTGTCCTTTTTTTTTTTTTTTTTTACTTTTTACCAATATATATAAGGACAAAAAAAAACTTAAAATATTAAATATTAAAATATTAAATAAACACATCATTTAAATAAATAAATAAATAATTTTTTAATAATTTCTCCTTTTGTATTCCATTGAAAAAATTTATAGCATACAGGTTTGGAACGAAATGAAGGTGAACAAATAATCACAGAATTTTTTATAATGCATAAACGATCTGTGAGATGGCAACTTTTCTTAAACATTAGCAATTCATAAACCAACTTTTCTTTTCAGCTCAAGCACTGTCCATGTCAATGTTGTTTCCTCAGACATTGCCACACTTAAAAAGACAAATATATACTGCAGACACACGATTGCCTCCGTTACAAACACATCCCGTTCATCCTGAGATCATTCCAGTATTGCACTAATACACGTCAAGGAAGGAAGAGACTCGATGATTTATATTTTTATGCCCTTTTGGGAGTAAGAACCGGGTCTCCCTTCACCATCTGAGTGTCTTGACTCCGTGTCTTCATTCCTAGAATTGGATTGAAACAGCAATATACTCTGTGACACAGAATATGCGGTAAGTGCTGCATTACAGGAAGTTACATCATCATTTCATCAACCAATGGGTGGGGTGATGTCATTTATAACACTGAACAAAATATTGGGAGATGGGTCTCTGTAGATTCACACAGCTGAAAAGAATCCAAATAACATACAGTAATAAAAGTGATGAAATGAAATTAAACAAAACAACAACAAGGAAATGAACCCAGTTTATCAATAAAGAGTAGCTTTGTGAGGACACAAAAACATTTACAAGCAATTACAAGACTGAGACGTGCATGTTAAACTATGACAGTGGCACAATTCAACATAAATGGAAATCGCTCGAGAAAACCCCTTATAAGATGTATAAAACATATACAGTGAGCCTAAAAAGTATCTGCATCATTAGAAAAAAAAAAGTCTGAATATCAAACAATATATAAAATAATGCAAATGATAAATTAATTTGAAAATTTGTTAATTAAAACAACTAAAAATGATATTTTTAAATAAACCTTCAAAAAAATTTAATAAAATGAATTAAAATGTAAATTAATGCTTTAATTCAGCAAGTATACATTCAATTGCTCAAAAGTGAGAGCAAAGACATTTAAAAAGATTTATATTTCAAATAAATGCTGTTCTTTTGAACTTTATAATTATCAAATAGATAAATAAGCAAGCAAGTAAATACCTTGGTTTCCACAAAAATATGAAGCAGTAGAACTAGCTTTAATAAACTTTCAAAATACTATTAAAATCTATATAAAAAAAGACAGTATGGTAGAAAGTAAGCATTGGTGAGTAACTAAAAGCATAAAAATATAGATATAATAAAGCAAAAAAGATTTAATTGAAGGAATTTAAATTAAATAAAAAATGAAACAAAAATAAAGGTAAATAAAAGTACAAATAAACATAAAAATATAGATATAATAAAGCATAAAAAATTAACTTAAATTAAAATTAATTTAAATTAAATAAAAAATGTAAATAAAAATAAAGCTAAATAAAAGTACAAATAAACATCAAAAACTGTAATAAATAAATTGAATCATTTATGAAAATTAAAATTAACAATTATTCGTTAAATGTATTTAATCAATTGTTAAAATGCTATTTAAATCTGCAAAAAAAGGTACTGAAAGTTTTAAGTTATAAAGAAATAAAAATCATGTTAAACAAAAATAATTAATTAAAAATAAAATGTATTCAATTTAAAGACATTTATAATGTTAAAATTTTACATTTTAATTATCTATTTTAAATAAAGGCTGTTCTTTTAAACTTTATAATTGTAAAACAAATAAATAAATAAGAAGGATAAGAAAATATGAGACAGTGCAACTGTTTATATCATTGGTAATAATAAATGTTTCTTAAGTAGCAAATCAGCATATTACAATGATTTCTGAAAGATCATGTGACACTGAAGACTGGAGTAATGATGTTGAAAACTCAGTTTTCCATCACATGAATAAATTAAATTTTAGAATATATTCAAATACAAAACAGCTATTTTAAGTTTTAATAATATTTACATTATTACTGTTTTTACTGTATTTCTAATCAAATAAATACAGCCCTAATGAGCATAAGAGTCTTCTTTTAAAAACTTTGGTTTGTATATAATGCAGTTTATTGTAGTATATATAATTTTTTTAATCACTTTTTGTGAAATGCTTTTGCTTGAAAGTTGTGCCTGTGCTATATATTATTTTAAATGAATGCCACTAGATTTGACATTTTTATATTTTGTTTTCTAACACAATGACATTCAGACATTTTTAAGTTTGGTTTAAATGTGCAAATACTTTTTCCAGCCACTATTTCTAGACAGCATGACATAAGGGGTCTTTGTCAAATGAACTGAGGTAAATACACAGTGAGTGTGATCATGTAACCAGCGCCCAGTGTTTTTCCAGCCTCTGTTTTTCCATATTACCTGTCAATAATTCCTTTAATTTGGTTGTCTTTCTCCATCTGCTGCTGTCTCAGTCTCCTCTCGCTGTCCTCCAATCGGCTCTGATACTGCAGCAGGATTTTATTGGTCTGCTGCTCCTGAGTTAACAGCCTCCTCTCGTACTCCTCCAGCTTGCGGTGTGACATCATCAGACGCTCCTTCAAAGAGTTGATCTCCTCCTCGTATTCACGCACCTGCGTCCAGACAAGAGATGAGGATGGCAGGCATGTTATCAGAGCAGATGTTACGCTCATCTTGATGGCTTTGATGAGACAGTAAGGTAATAGGTTGGTGAGTCAGTTACTAAAAGCGTCGAAAAGTTTGAAAAATACTTACAAAAAAAACAAAAAACAAAAAAAAAACATTCAAATTAAATAAAAATTAATTTTGAAAAATATATCAAAATAAAATTAAAAGTAAAAAAATCTAAAACATTAACTGAATAATTTTTGTTTAAAATTATAATTAACAAGGTATTATTAAACTTTCAAAATGCTATTAAAATCTGGGGGGAAAAAACAGAAAGGTAAAAAAAAAAACTATTTTTTCATGCATTAAAGGTATTAAAAAATAAAAGCAAAAATAAATGTTCTGATTAAAAGTAAAATAAATAAATAAAATTACACAAAAAATAATACAAACATTTAATAAGTAAAATTTTTAATTAAGTAAAAACGTAATAACAAAAATAAATAAAAATCTCAAAAATCTTACTGAAACTAAAATCTTAGAACTATCTAAAAAAATCCATTCCATTAAAAGGCTTTAATAAACTTTCAAAATACTATTAAAATCTTACAAAAATAAAAAAAATAAAAATACACAGTAAAGTAAAAAAGCTACTCCCATTTATTAAAGGTATTAAAAATACTTTTAAAATCTGGAAAAAAATAAACAGTAACATAAAAAAAGGGTACTTCTATGTGTTAAAAGTATTAAAAAAATAAAAGCAAAAATAAAATTTCTAATTATACGTAAAAAAAAATATACAATTATTAAAATTACACAAAAAATACAAAAATTAAATAAATTAATACATTAAAGGAAAATGTAACAAATAATAAATATAAATAAAAATCAAATTAAAGTAAAAAACTAAACATTAATTGAATAATTTTTGAAGATTATAATTAAAAAGGTATTATCTACTCAATTAAAAGGCTTTAATAAAATTTCAAAATACTATTAAAATCAATGAAAAAAAACACAGTAAAGTAAAAAAAGTAATAAAAAAGGTAATAAAGCACTCCTAGTGTCCAGCGTCGGTGATACATTAAATGAAAGTTTTAAAAAAATATTAAAAGTCTTAAAAATATTAAGTATTCAATAAAAGTCAAATAGTAAAATTAAAATTACATTTTATTTTTCAATTAAAAACTAAATATATAATTAAAAATAAAAATAAAGCAGTGAAAAAAAAAGAAAAAGTATTAGTCAAATAAAAGCATTAAAAAATAACCAGAGTACCTTGTGAAAATAAGATATTATCTATTAAATTTAATAAACTTTCAAAAAAAAAAGTAATAATAAAGTATATATAAACAGGATATTTTTCAAAAATTCATCTTCTGTGAGACATAAAGACTAAGAAAGTAAGTCACACAAGTTTAGAATGACATCAGGGTGAGTAAATAATGACAGTTTTCATATTTCTGTAGCTCAGGCGTTTTCAAAACAGTGTGGTTTTCCAGTAATGAGCAGCTTTCAGAACTTTGGCCAAAATTCAGCAACTCACAAGCAAGCATGATTTTGCTCCCTGCAGCTTTTCCACAAAGAGCGTGTCATTCACGCATGAAAATGTTGCCTAGATGGACAACTAAAAGCAATGCAGATGAGCAAATTCTCCTTCCAAACCACACAGGAATAAGAAAATGTGTTTAAAAATGCTGATTCATAGCTGAAGATGAACCTGTCCTTTAATAGGCATGCTGTGAAACAACGAAAAGCGGTCGTGCGTCAACTCTACACACAGAACAGAGGGTCAAGATCAGCCGGGACGTACTGATTGAAAGCCCATGCTGCTCTCTCCTCAAGTCTGTTTACTGCAAAAGGCTGCTCATTCTCATTTGATATTTAAATAATGCATAAATGAGGCCGCCAGCACCATCTGTTGCAGAGGTGAAAGACATGATATGCATTTCCTTGGCACTTGTGTGCTGAGGTGAGAGACACAACTGCACTGGCGCATGTGCATAAGGGCAGGAAGAATAAAGCTTGAGAAACAGTGTGAAAAAGTCAGTTTTGGGGTTAACTAACCCTTTAATTCACCCTAAAGTGGTTCTGAATTAAATCAGCTTTCTGTCGGTCTCAATATAATAAACCCACAGCACATATCTAGTGCAGCTAGCTGAGTAGGAGAGAAACACACCCTGTCCAGACGCGACTCGTCCATGCTCTTTGAATACTCCTTGAGTTTGTATTCCTCTCTGTCGATGCGGGAACTCTCTATGTCAGCAGAAAGATGGGGCATGTTGGACACCCAGGCGACCGTTCGCTCAGAGGCAGGGGTCGGGGGGTTGAGAGTGGATGGAGATTGGGAAGAGCCCTGAGGAAAAGAACAAAACATTGTGTAAGTGTGGAGACAGATATTTAATATTTACACCACAGATTTTTTGAAAGACATCTTTTATGCTCACCAAAGCTGCATTTTTTAAATCAAAAATGCTCTAAAAATACAGGGTGGGCCATTTATATGGATACACCTTAATAAAATGGGAATGGTTGGTGATATTAACGTCCTGTTTGTGGCACATTATAAGTGGTCAGAAACTTGTAAATAACTCATGAAAGAATAAAGTTACGTTAAAACCAAGCACACCATTGTTTTTCTTGTGAAATTCCCAATAAGTTTGATGTGTGATGTATCCATATAAATGGCCCACCCTGTAGTAACGGAGTGAAATATTATTATAATTTAAAATAACTGTTTTCTATTTGAATATATTGTAAAATGTAATTTATTCCTGTGATTTAAAGTTGAATTTTCAGCATCATTACGCCACTCTTCAGTGTCACATGATCCTTCAGAAATCATTCTAATATGCTAATTTGCTGCTCATTTTTTATTATTATTAATGTTGAAAACTTATTGATGCTGCTTAATATTTTTGTAAATACTGTGATACATTTTTTTTCAGGATTCTTTGATGAATAGCAAATCCAAACAGAAAGCATTTTTTTTTTAAATACAAATCTTTTGCAACATTATAAATGCTGTCACTGTCACTTTTAAATTGTAAAATGTATTAAGTATTAAAAGTAATTATTAGGTATGCTGGTTAATTTTATTATGCTACTTACAATTAAAGTTTAGTGTTTTCAGTGTTTTGTTTAAATCCATTTCACAAAGTTAGTCCCTGTGTTGCATTTTATATCTTTATTTTTTATATATATTATATCAAACTTTTTTATACTTATTTATTACTATGTTTTATTTATACTATCTTTTATTCATTATGATGGATAAATTGCAGGTTTTTTTCTTACTATTTATTGTATTTATTATAAAGGTAAGGTATTTTAAATTGTGAACAAGATTTTTTTTAAAAATTGCAAAAATATAAGACATTGTTCATTAAATGGCTTTAATAAACTTGTAAAATACTATTAAAATCTGCGTCTTAAAAAGTATTAAAAGCATTAAAAAGTATTTAATAACAGTAAAATAATAAAATTAAAATTACATAAATAAAATTAAAATTAACAATTAAAAATAAAATAAAAGCAAAAAAAATGAAAAAGTATTAGTAAAAGTAATGAAAAAATAAACAAAATAACTTGTGAAAATTATAATTAACAAGATATTTTCCATTAAATAGCTTTAATATATTTTTTAAATGTATTTCAAATCTGCAAAATAGTATTAAAAAAGTATTTAAAGCATTAAAAAAGTATTTAATAAAAGTAAAATAATAAAATTGCAATTACAGAAAAATTTATTAATTAAAAATAAAATGTAAAAATTTGAGTGTTTTTACTAGGTGTTTTTATTACAAAAGTAAGGTATTTTTAAAAATTTGAACAAAATGTTTGATTTTGTTGGTTATAAATATTGCCTACTTTTAAGATATTGTTCATTAAATGGCTTTAATAAACTTTTAACATATTAAAATGCAAAGAATAAATGTGAAAAACTCCCTGTGTGGCATTTTATATATAGCTAAAAAAATATTTATTTAAAATGACCTCATGTATAACTATGTCTTCTATTCGGATTGACAAATTATGATTTTTTTGTTTGTTTGTTTGTTTTTACTAGCTGTATTTATTAAATAATAAAAGTGTTCAAGTTTGATGTTGCCACTTTAACAGGATCCTCATTATTTTTGTTTTAATAAACATTGTAATTTGTTAAATTATTGCCCATTTAATGGCTTTAATAAACTTTTAAGTTTCCCACTTTTTCCCCAGACGTTCTTTCACAAGATTTTTCAATAATTTTACAGAGATCACACACAAAACGAAATATCTAGCTGATGAAATACTAGACAAAGACACATGTTCGACAGCAGGGAGAGTGAGTAATGGTTTCTGATTGGAACACCTGTTTGCTCATGGTAGGCTTGAGCAGATGCTGTTGCTGGATCTGCTGCCGTTCCTGATGTGATTTGGATTGCTGCGTGGACTGCGGCGTCCCGCCCTGAGAGCCCTGGGACCCCTGGCTCTCTCTGGTGGAGCTCTGCTGATGCGGCAGGCCAGGCGGGGTGCTGTCTTTGACGGAGAGTTGCTGCCGAGGACCCTGCTGCCGGCCCCCGAAGCCGGACTCCGGGGACTGGAGCAGGTTTCCACTCTGCGGCCTGGTTTTGCCCGCAGGAGCGGCGGCGGCAGAACTCACGGAAAGCTGATGGGAGGGTTGCGATTTCATGCGCTGCGTGGGAGGAGCCATGGAGCTTTGACGGACAGGCTGAACGGTGGAAGGAGGCGTGGCGAGCGATGAATGAGATGTGCCGGTCTGCGATGCCATGCCTGCCATCTGCTGCTGCTCCTAGTCGTAAGACACATGCTTAAATAACAACCACCACTCATTTCTAAACCAATCTACCCAGTACAGTAAATACTACATTTATTAAGTAAATAATCTGTTATATATTCTATTAATGCTTATTTTATTTAAGTAAAATAAGCATAAATAGCATGCTGCAGGAGTTATGCATTTTTTGTCTTTAGTCCCATTTGTCCACTACTGTCACCTGAGTTTTGGCTCCTTGCCTCTGTTGCCTTAGGCTTGCTGAGTTGGGGCTTATCCCTTTGAGCGGTACGGTCCCACATATCCACCTTATTTTTTCTATAAGAGCGGGTGCAGCCATTTGTAAATTTTTTGTGTCTGGCTTCCGGTCTCATCCACTTCCAGCTATTTTTAGCTGCACAAAAAGCTCCTTTTGCTGCTTGCAAACTGGTGTGTCTTACCATATTATTTTAAGAATTATTTATTCTTAATTATAAACACTGGTTTGTAGTGCAAACTGTTTTACCGTTTACTGCACTTCGATATTCCTCTCGTTATTTCCCTATGGCGGATTATGAACCGGACGTCTAACACATTACCAGAAAACAACTTACTTCCGCACTGAAAAATAAGGTGGATAGGATTCTTATTTCTGTGCCTCTGGGAGTACGGTCCCACATATGGGATTTAGAACATTCGGTGACATCACGCAACTGCCAAATTCAAACTGTTTTGCTCGTTGACTGGCGCTGAGCCAGAGAGAGACACGCGCTGCGCTTGTCATATTATCACAATTATGCAGTGTTTTCAACCACATAACGTTTATTTTAGGTTTCAGACATTCAAATACACATAAGTACTAGTAAAAGAACACATTTAGAGTTTGTAAAATACGCACGGATGTCTATGGAAGCAGCAATTACAATCCATTCAAGTATAATTTGCCGACGTGTTTGATCCATATCAGATACACATAGTGTTTAGTAACGATATAATTCACCCCATTCCTTTCCCACTTCACCAGCCACTTACATGCATGTATTTCGGGAGAAAATTATGAATTTACGTGCAGTAAATCCGCCTGACAGGACTCTCTGAACAGCAGCGCGAACAAACATGGCGGTGCCCTTCTCACGTTATAGATTACGATCCAAATAATTTATAAAAGTTTTAAAACGGCAAAATACACTCACTTACACGTATTCGTGAATCGGAATATCAGATAACGGACAACATGGTAAGCAAGTGTGTAAATATTTAGAATTAAAAAAGGAGAAACGAAATAAAAGCGATACGTCTGTGTGTCACGTGACAATCATGACGCGTCGCCATGGAAACAATAAAGTGAACGTTCTAAAATAACGGTCGCCTAAAAAAAAAAAAAACTCACTCTGGGAGGTCAGATTGAATATTTTAAACTCACCAGTGAAGGGTTAAAAGGTAATTAACATTCAGAAATATTATAAATTTTGAACAAAATTGAGCTGGATAAAGACACTGTCTTCAGTAAATCTGCTTTGAAGTTGTTTCATAATTGATGCATGATGATTGAAATGAATTGAATCAACACTGACCTAAATTAAGCTAAATAATGACACTATTATCTTCTACAGAGCTGCTGTATATTTGAATCAAATTAGTTTTTTTAATTGACACTGGCTGTTAGTGTATTGAATTGAATCAATTTCAATCATTGATTCAATTCATATTGTGTTCAGTGTACATATAAATAAGCATGACAAGAAATTGCGTTTTTTAAGACATGTTAAAGCTTAAAAAAATCATGAGCCAGCTTTTATGGTTGCATTTTATGACATAGAATAAAACCATAAATAACCATAGGCCCATAAAAACATTATATATACACTGTTGTCCAATAGTTTGGGATCAGAAATTTTTTTAATGTTTTTAAAGAAGTCTCTTATGCTCATCAAGGTTCCATTTATTTGATGAACAAAAAGGTAATATTATGAAAATATTATTGCAATTTAAATAACAGTTTTCCATTTTAATATACATTAAAATATAATTTATTTCTGTGATGCAAAGCTGAATTTTCATCAGCCATAACTCCAGTCTTCAGTGTCACATGATCCTTCAGAAATCATTCTAATATGCCGATTTATTATCAATGTTGAAAACAGTTGTGCTGCTTAATATTTTTTGGAAACTGTGATACTTTTTTCAGGATTCTTTGATGAATAAAATTATTCAAAATAGATTTTTTTCTGTCAATTTAAGTCTTTACTATCACTTTTTATCAATTTAACACATCCTTGCTGAATAAAAGTTTTTATTTCTTTCAAGGAAAGAAAGAAAGAAAAAAAAAGTAAAAAATTTACTGACCCCAAAATTTGAACAGAGTATATATTGATAGAAAAGATTTCTATTTTAAATAAATGCTGTTCTTTTAAATGTTTTATTTGTCAAAGAATCCTAAAAAAAAGTATCACAGGTTCCAAAAAATAATAAAAATTAAGCAGCACAACTGTTTCCAACATTGATAATAAAAGTAATAAATCAGCATGTAAGTATTTCTGAAGGATCATGTGAAACTAAACACTGGAGTAATAATGCTGAAAATTCAGCTTTGCATCACAGGAATACATTCTATTTTAAAGTATATTAAAACAAAAAAAAAAAAAACACTATTTTAAATTGCAATAATATTTCACAATATTAGTTTTTTCTGTATTTTTTAATCAAATAAATGTATTTTTGATGAGCGAAAGGTTCCTTTAAAAAACATTAAAAACAAAGATCCCATGGCAGTGTGTGTATGTGTATGCATATATGTATGTATGTTTATATCTAAAACATGTATTTATTTTTTACTAACAGGGTTTTACGCACTGTCCCAATTGTTGCACTTGATGTGGACTTTTGTGAAGTCCCCAAGACCAGACAGTGTCCCATTTCTCATTTTATGATGAAGATGATGGTGCTCTTTAGCTTCTTTGTACCATTTGATCATGGCACCACCATACTTTTTTGAAAGGACACTGCAAATAATGATGTTACTGAGTATTTTTGTCCTATTTTACAGTATAAATATCAAAACATTCTTTAATCAAGATACATTTACTTAAGAATCAAAATGACATAAGATAAGCCTTTTTTCTGAAAATTGTTTGTTTAAAACAAGAACAAATATCTGCCATTGGAGTCAGAAAAATTAAGTTAATTTTCCTGACCCCACTTGCCACTTGCCATTTGTCACTTAAAGGAGAAGTTCACTTCTAGAACAAAAATTTACAGATAATGTACTCACCCCCTTGTCATCCAAGATAATCATGTCTTTCTTTCTTCAGTCGTAAAGAAATTATGTATTTTGAGACAAACATTTCAGGAATTATCTCCATATAGTGGACTTCTGTGAACTTCTGTGAAGTGAACTTCTCCTTTAAGTTTAATACATTTTCAGTAAACAAGACTAAACATCATATTGCTTCTCAACTAAATGTATCTTGATTTAACAATGTTCACATTTTTGTACTGGAAAACAAGATGAAACATTTTTTTTTTTTTTGCAGTGGAGAACTTCTATATTAAGATCAAACTGATACTCTCTCAAATGTCTTTCAAAAGCCAATAAAAACAGTCCAGAAAGCTGCTCATGAGTTCCTTCGTGGCTTTTGACCATGGTACCACCATACCTTTTTGCAATAATGACTACGTTAAAATCAAAATGATGTGAAAGCCAGTAAAAACGGTGAAGAAAGTACCTGCATGTGCATGGAGAGCTGGCGTCGGCCGTATTCGCTCTGGTTATGGCGGCTGTAGTCGTCGCTGTAGCTGTGGGAGTGAATAATGCTCGGCTGACCCAGATGAGGGCCGGGCCTGAGGGTAGAGAGGTCCTCGCTTCGGGAGAAACCGCCGTGAGCGAACTGCGGGATGTAAGTGGGGTGAGAAGCGTCCGGCTCCGGGGCGAGCAGGAGAGGAGGAGGAGGTTGAGCTCGACTGTGCTGGTGGTGAAGCTGAGGCCCGTCAGCAGCCAGGTGGAACAGAGGGTTCTGGAAGGAGAGGGGGTAGCGGAGGGCGGCGGCTTGCTGCTGTTGCTGCTGGGACAGCGAGTCGGTGGTGGTTCCCATCTGGCTCAGCTGGCTCAACCTCAGACCGCCGGACATGCTGGAACCCCCGGATCCGGCCGACATACGCCCTCCGGCGCGCAGCTGACCTCCGAGGCCTCCTCCCAAGCCCGCGAGCCCACCGTAGCTGCCGAGGCCGGCAATCGAGGCCTGGGAAGAGTTGAGCATGTCCCCCATAGACTGCAGGTTAGAGACGCTGTTCATTCTTGAGTCCTGGAGGTCCATCATAGAAACATTTTCATTAACACCTAGAACCCTAGGGCGAGAACGATGCAGATACCCGCCGTGCGCAGCAGGTGTGGCCGGTTATGAACGTGCCTTGACAGCATGTGTGTATTAAGGAATCATTCACCCAAAAATGAAATTTCTGTCATTATTTACTCATGTTATTTATAGCCCATATGCTGTTTTTTTTTTTTTTTTTTAGCATCAGTTTTTAAGAAAAACTAATTTAACTGAATTCTAAATATAAATAAATCAATAAAAGTAGCACCATAAACGTAGTTCATATCACTTTGACATTTGATTAATTTAAATGTCATTAAGTTACATTTAAGTGTCATTGTTACATTGTTTGTGTAAAATATTTCCAATGAAAAAAGTAATATATAATTTGCTGAACATACTTTAAACATTTAGAAGACATTTAAAGCATCTTAAAAATATTTTTTTTTTGATAAATGATAAAATAAAGAACAAAAGAAACGTTGTCCTAGTAATAATGTCAAATAAAATGATATTTAATCAAATATAATATTCTATATATTATAATGTTTAAATAATATAATACAATTTTTTTCACCATTATATAACAATCATTTCAACAGCTTTTATATGAGAAAAATTAATTTAACTGAATTCAAAGCCTTTGTATCAAAATTTAAAAATAAATAAAAATAATACAACTCTGAGACTTATATTTTGAAGCTAAAGCACCTCTGAAATAAACTACAGAAGTCGAATAAATTTAACAAAAAAAAAAAAAAAAAACTAACATGGTAAAATCTAACATGGCCAGTGGCAATTGTATGTGTTTATTTAATTTGTAAAAATTAATTAAATTAAATAGGTTAAATTTGAAGAAAACATTGAATATAGTGCACAACTAATATGTATTACCTTTATGGTGCTTTTTCAACGGCATTGGCAACCGTGAAAAATGCACGTGATGCAATTTAACAGTAAATACTCACAGAATTTACATTTTTGGGTGAACTATTTTTTTTTTTTTTTTGTATGTCAGGACCCTGAATCCCAAATGGTGATGCAAGATTAATGTAAAGAATCTCTATCGTATGTATTGACTGCACCCACATCATCTCGTAGCCCTCTTTCCATGCTTGGATGGTATTTGACTCTGCAGTAAGCAGGTCAGTGGCGCTTCCTTCTCCCACAGGAACAAAGCCAACCCTCAGAAAAGCTGGTGAAACGTGTGCTAGGGAGCGAGCTGTTATTCACATGAGAATTCGGACCAGACAGCACTGACCACAGCCATTAGAAAGATTTCTAAATGAAAGGGGCAATTATTGAATCAGAACCCCCCACCCTATCAGAAGCACTGCTCTATGGGACTTACCTTTGGGTCTGGATCAGTAATATCAGAACTGCTAGTACAGTACGCTGGACTGGAGCGGGCCAACGGGGGACGGGCAACATAGAAAACGTCTTTAGATGAGGCTCGGTGAGGATGATCGCGGTCTGCAAAACCCCCCATTCCGGGCCGGGACTGAGGGGCGCCGCCACTGGACATGGCAGAGGTTGGAGAGGGCAGGCGAGTGATCTCGACTGAACTATGTGAGATATAAGAAAGTTAACAAGCAATTTTACGTAAGACATTCACTTACTATATACTCAGTTCTACCACGATGTGATATTTTCATTATTCTTGATTTTTGAATTTATTTTATTAATAAATAAAATAAACATTAATATAATGTTATTTTAGTATCATTAATATACTATTGAAGTTTATGTTAATATTTAGGGTTTTTTTATTTTCTCTTTATTTATTAATATTTATTTGTTAGTTTTAGTTTATTTTAATTTTTATTGTTTTGTCTACTATGTATCTAAATATCTGAAATAAAACAAGGTAAATTATTTTTTTTCAGTTAATACTTATTTTATTTTTAATTTTTCTTTCATTTTTATGGCTTCAGTTTTAATTTACAATAATAGCCTGCTTTCATAGAAGCAAAAAAAAAAAATTAATAAAATAAAATAAATCTGTTTTTTTAGATTCATTGTAAGTAACAGGAAAAGAAAAAACATCTGAATGTTATCCTGAAATAATTCCCATAAAAATTAAATAATTTCCATAAAAATGAGAATGCACAATATTATTGAATATTTGGATAACTAATAAAATGAAATAAAATAAAATAAAATAAAATAAAATAAAATAAAATAAAATAAAATACAATTAGAAAATGCACACTCTTACCCACTGTTTTATACAATAAAATATTTTCTAATACGTATAAATTGTATTTTACATGTGTTTTTATACAGTGTAAAAAAAGATTTTAAAATAAAATGTATTCATAAAAAATATTAATAAAATGTACTCTTACCCATTTTTAAAATACAATATTTTACATTATTTTAATATATTTTATAATACGTAAACATTGTATTTTAAATGTTTTTATACTGTGTGATAAAAGGTTTTACAATAAAATAAAATAAAATAAAATAAAATAAAATGTATTGATCAAAAAAAATGTATACTCTTACCCATATTTAAAAAACAATATTACACACTATTTTAGTATATTTTATAATATATATACATTTAAATGTTTTTATACTGTGATAAAATATTTTAAAATAAAATAAAACGTATCTATTGAAAAATATTAATAAAATGTATACTCTTACCCATTTTTTAAAATGTCATTATTTACATTTTACATGCCATAATCTGTGTGATAAAATATTTAAAAAATACATTTAATTTAATTAAACTCTTACCCATATACATTTGACATTATTTGCTTATATTGTATAAGACATATTTTAAATGTGTTTATATACTGTGTGATAAATATTTTATATAAAATATAATACAAATGTGATATTATAAAAGACATAGTTATTGTACTGAAAACAAAATGTATTATTAAAATAGTTTCTGTAAAATAGAATAAAATTAAAAAATAGAAAGCACAATGAATAGAAAAAAAAAAATTGTACTTTTTTTTTTTTATTTATAGCATCCATTGCACCCCAATTCAGGTTTGGATGAGGAGCCTAAAATACAGAATAAAATACTACTCACTTGGACTTAAATTATTTATCCAGAGGTGACACATATTAAGACAGCAGATGTTACCTGTTGAGGTCCCTCATCATGAGGTTCTGGAACTCAGACGAGACGCCCCTGTTGAAGCTGGGTCTGGACAGCAGCCTGTCAGTCTGTCTCTCTGGAGGCTGTCTGTCCGTCTGATGGCTGGGCTGTCGCTGGAGGTGAGGGTTACGGAGGGCCATGCTGATGTCATTCAGAAGGCGGGGCAATGGTCCGAGTTTGATGATAGCATCCTTTGGCACGGTAGAAACAGACAGAGGAAAGCAAACTGATGACCGATCGCAAACGTAAGTAGACAATCACAATCATCTTCATCGAGATTATCAAACAGCATCTACCTTGCTTAGTTGTGCCATGACTTCCCACAGGAGACTGTGCAGGATCGAAAGCTCCCTTCCCAAGTCGATGTAGCCCTCAAAGGCACCTGCATTGCTCACGCTGTCCAGATTGGAGATCTCATACAGGAACTGCTGCATGGAGCCCCACTCCATCTCTAAAAACTCATTCATAAAGCACATGTACTCTTCCTTACTGCCAAACCTGGAACACAGTGAGGAATCGGTGAGGACACAAGGTTTATATGGGCAGCTTTGAATGTTACGACAATGATAATGATGATAATGTAAATGATCATTATGTTCATCATCAGTAATGGGTGTGCAGTTTGTTACAGATTAATGGTTAATGATCTGGGCTGACAGCCCAAACGCTATAATTTAACCCAAAAAATTAAGGGTAAAGAGATCCCCATCAGCATCGTGTCCTTGAGCAAAGACACTTAAATCCAAGTTAAGATGACACTCCCGGATTTAGGTGTATCATATGTTGTTTGGATGGAAGAATACTATTTAAAGCACAAATAAAATAAAATAAAATAAAATAAAATAAAATTAAATTAAATTAAATTAAATTAAATTAAATTAAATTAAATTAAACAGATAATGACCATGTTGGTTCCAATATATTATGCATCTCAAAAAAGAATGGAAAAAATGAGAATGAGAACAAAATATAGACCCAAATAAAAAATAAAATAAATCAATCAGATGATAACCAGGCTTGTTTCAATATATTATGCACCTCAAAAAAGAACAGGGAAAATGAGAATTAAAATAAATACCTGATGAAAAAATAAAATAAAATAAAATAAAATAAAATAAAATAAATCAGGTGATAACCAGGTAAATAATAAAATATTATACATCCAATATATTTTGAATGGGGAATATGAGAATTATCTAAATAAATATGTAATGGAGAAAAAAGATCATTAAAAATGAAGATGAAATAAAATAAAAATATTGGTTGATAACCAGTATGGTATCAATATATCATGTATTCAAAAAAATAAAATAAAATATAAAAGGTTAATAACCGATGTGATCCCAACATATCATGC
Source organism: Cirrhinus mrigala (assembly GCA_036247105.1). Taxonomy (NCBI): domain Eukaryota; kingdom Metazoa; phylum Chordata; class Actinopteri; order Cypriniformes; family Cyprinidae; genus Cirrhinus; species Cirrhinus mrigala. The sequence continues at coordinate 6,359,137 of CM070022.1, forward strand.
ATCCCCTATCAGAATGGTTTCCCTGCTGAAAAGCCCAGCATGAATCCAAGTTACTGTACTCTCATATAACAGCAGAAAATGATGACATGATAATAAAGTTAAAAGACCTTAGAGAAGTGTGTACTGACTTTGAGAAGTTTGCAAGGTTCTGCACAACTTTGGCTATGAGGGTGAGTGTGCGTGAAGTCTGCTCATCGGGGTACTCCTGTGTGAGGTTGAATAAGGATGGCGACATGACGGCTGGACACAGGAAGCGCAGGAAGAGGGAACCACTGATCAGTCGATCCGCAATATCCTCTCTTCCCCTCTCAGCGCATCGAACGCGCCAGGACGCAAACACCTCTTTCAGTTCTCTCGGAAACGCACTGGGGGAAAATATATAATAAAGATTATTAAATTGGCTTGAGAAAGACAACTTACTGATCTACTATCTCAACTTTTTCTTCTTCTGAGCCAAATTTCGGTATCTATCTCCTCCTAGAGCTTTCAAGCTACAACCACCAAACTCGGCCCAGACCTTCAGACTGGTCTGACTCGGTGTGATACATCTTTTCAGACTGATCCAGCTAAATGCATGCTAAACATGCTAGCAACATGCTAGTAACATGCTAATCATGCTAGAAACATGATAGCAAAATGCTGGTAAATTGCTAATCATGCTATCATCATGCTAGTATATTTCTAATCATGCTAAGAGCATGTTAGTAACATGCTAATTGTGCTAGAAACATGCTAGCAAAATGCTGGTAAATTGCTAATCATGCTATAATCATGCTAGTAACATGCTAATCTTGCTAGTAGCATGCTAGCAACATGCCAGCAACATGCTAATCATGCTAGAAACATGCTAACAAAATGTTGGTAAATTGCTAATCATGCTGTAATCATACTAGTATATTGTTAATCATGCTAAGAACATGCTAGTAACATGCTAATCATGCTAGTAACATGCTAGCAACATGCCAGCAACATGCTAATCATGCTAGAAACATCCTAGCAAAATGCTGGTAAATTGCTAATCATGCTGTAATCATGCTAGTATATTGTTAATCATGCTAAGAACATGCTAGTAACATGCTAATCATGATAGTAACATGCTAATTGTGCTAGAAACATGCTAGCAAAATGCCAGTAAATTGCTAATCATGCTATAATCATGCTAGTATATTGCTAATCATGTTAAGAACATGCTAGTAACATGCTAGAAACATGCCAGCAACATGCTAATCATGCTAGAAACATGCTAGCAAATTGCTGTTAAATTGCTAATCATGCTATAATCATGCAAGTGTATTGTTAATCCTGCTAAGAACATGCTAGTAACATGCTAATCATGCTAACAACATGTTAATCATACTAGTAACATGCTAGCAACAAGCTAATCGTGTTAGAAACATGCTAGCAAAATGCTGGTAAATTGATAATCATGCTATAATCATGCCAGTATATTGCTAATTATCTTAAGAACATGGTAGTAAAATGCTCATCATGCTAGCAACATGCTAGTAACATGCTAATTATCCTAGAAACATGCTAGCAACATGCTAGTAACATGCTAATCATGTTAGAGACATGCTAGAAAAATGCTAGTAAATTGCTCATAATGCTATAGTTACGCTAGTATCTTGCTAATCATGTTAACAAAATGCTAATCATGCTAACAACATGCTAACAACATGCTAGTAACATGTTAATCATGTTACCAACATGTTAATCATGCTAAAAACGCTCTAATGACTTGTTAATCATGTTAGAAACATGCTAATAATGGTATAAACATGCTAGTAACATGTTGATCATGCTAGAATCATGCTAACAGCATGCTAGTAAATGCTAATCATATTAGAAACATTGTAGCAACATGCTAGTAACATGTTAATCATGGTAGAAATATGCTAGCAACATGCTAGTGACATGTTAATCATGGTAGAAACATGCTAACAACATGCTAGGAACATGCTAAATCATGCTAGCAACATGTTAATCTATGCTAAATCATGGTAGCAGCATGGTTAAACCATCCTAAATCATGGTAGCAACATGCTAATTCATGAATTCAAAAATCGTTAATTATTCCAAACTTTTAAACAGTATGGTTTAAAGGATGATCTACTTCAGCATTGTAACTAACCAATGAGAGTTGACGATTTTGCAGAGTGCAAGCTCACAGCACATCCGGAGGTTGGCTTGATGTTCGGGCAGTACAGACGGTGGAGTTCTCATCGGATCGACTTCACAGTTCTCCTCTGACTCATACAGCGCTCGGATAAAATCACCTGAATCCAAATCAGACCATTAATGTGTGAATGTACAGCGAATGAGGCAATGACAACAGTCTGAGGAAGTCTCACCTAAAACGTCTTTGAGGTACTTATGTCCGATGAGTTTGAGGTACTCTTCTATGGCTTTGGTCGCCAGGGTGTTCTCTCTGAAGATCAGGTGCTCTCGATCGATAAATCGGTCCACCTCGCACATCGCCATGTCTGAAAGAAAATCCTTGTGCAGAGCAAAAGAAGAGACATCTGTAATCACTTCACAATTACCTTACAAATAATTAAACTTAGTCAGTTGTCTACTGTCAACACTTGCAGACAGTCTCCTAAAAGGTGACTGAGTGATAAGTGAGTGATTTATAGTGCCCTACATAGGCAACAACAGTTGTTATTGTGTAACAAAAACAAAATTTATTAAAAATTGTTTTTGGTGATTGAAATAAAGCTGAAGCAAAATATAAATAATACATAACTTTAAACTTAATTGAAAATTAGAAATAAAAATAAATGACTAAAATTACAAAAATTAAAACCGTAAGAAAATATTATATATATATATATATATATATATATATATTTAAAAAATATTTATATAAAAACAATACAACTGTGAAAAAGAAATACTTTCCTGAAAGAAATGTTTCCTTTGCAACTAAGTGAATTTTAATAAGTTATTTTACTAAACAAACTAAATTTTAAGTACTGAAATGACTAAAACTAAAACCATAAGAAAAATAAATATTTTTTAAAATATTTATTAAAAAATAAATAATACAATTGACAAAAACAAATACTTAAAACTTAAATAAAAATGAGAAATGTTGCCTTTGCAACCAACCAAAATAAATTATCAACTAAACTAAAGTTGAGGTACTGAAATTACTAAAACTAAATTACTAAAACTAAAACCGTAAGAAAAAGATATTTTTTTATATTTATAAAAAAATACAACTGACAAAAACAAATACTTAAAACTTAAATAAAAATGAGAAATGTTGTCTTCACAACTAAGAGAAATAAGTTAACTAAATTTTAACTTAAAGTATTGACATGACTAAAACTAAAACTGTAAGAAAAATAAATTATTTGTAAAAAATATTTATAAAAAAATAATGATGCAATTGACAAAAACAAATACTTAAAACTTAAATGAAATTTAAAAATGTCACCTGGAGTACTGAAATTACTAAAACTAAATTACTAAAATTACTAAAACTAAAACCATAAGAAAAACATTGTTAAACATTTATAAAAAATACAATTGGCAAATACTTGATGTACTGAAATTACTAAAACTAAATTACTAAAACTAAAACCATAAAAAAAAGATATATTTTATAAAAAAATAATAAAGTTGACAAAAACAAATACTTAAAACTTAAAAAAATAGAAATGCTGTCTTCACGACTAAGTGAAAAAAGTTAACTTCTCAACTAAATTTTAATTTGAAGTACTGAAATTACTAAAACGTAATTACTAAAATTACTAAAACTGTAAGAAAAATAAATAATTGTTTAATATTTCTAAAAACATATTACAATTGACAAAAAAAACTACATAAATTATTAAGACTAAAAATAAAATGAAAAATAAATATATAAAAATAAATGTTAATATTCAAAATATTAATAAATACTATAATAATATATAAATAATACTATGTGTCACAAATAATACTGGCACAGAGAGTTTGATGTTTAAAACTAAAATTTTGATTCTCTAAAATGCATAAAAATACATATACCCAAATATTACATAAAACAGTAGAAAGCATTTAATTGGCAGCTTTAAAAAATGTTCAAAAGCATATATAATTGCCATTTCATCCACCATCTTGGATTTATCTAACATTGGCACAATACATTCTAGGATCGTCTTTGTTGTAAAATTTTGGGTCAGGAGGACACATACGATCCTAAAATGCTGTCTAATTAAGCAACTCACTAGGTTTTGTAACATACTAAATATCCTACATATAAACGAACATTATTCAAACAAAGCGGTACCTTGGCCTTCCCCGTGCTCTGCAGGATGTGCACCAGAGCACAGGCCACTTCCTCTTTGCTCTTGACACTCAGCAGCGGCTCGAGAACGGCGCACAGCGTTCGGTAGTTGTTGGTCACATACTCTGCGAACTCTTTATACAGCTCCATCGGCAGGATGCTCATGGTCTGAAAGCGCGACTTGAGCCGCAGGGAAGCGTTGATGATTTTGCCCCCTCCAACGCCGCCACCCTTGGCCAGGACGCTGGGCTGAATGACGGGGTACCATTGCTCCACAAACTGACGACCAGTGATGCTGGAAATGGGAATGCTGACCAAGCCCAGATATGTGCTCTTCTCCTGTTATGATCAAAAAAAAAAATTACGAAACAAATGATGATCATTCACCTTAAGATAGCAGGATGCTAATGAAATGCTTGTACCAGTTAGCTACAATCAATTGTGGCAATGTCAGTGACTGTTAAAAACCTTGGAATTGGAAGTGCAGGATTTTTTGTTGTTGTTGTTGTTGTATTTCTTGTTGAAATAAGTTGGGGCGAGATATATCAATGGCTCATCTTTTTTTATACTTTTATTTGCCAATTGCCTTGAAGGATTATTTCCTACCATTATTTGTTTTTCCCTTATTGTGTAAAAAAAACTCATAGTCTATAATAATAATAATAATAATTTAATGTACATTTATAAATAATATTAAATAGAAATACAAAATACTATTAATATATGCATATACTGTATGTTGTGAAAAATATTACATATTTTATATATATATATATATATATATATATATATATATATATATATATATATATATATATATATATAATAAAATTGAATAAAATAAATGTAAATTTTATATATATATATATATATATATATATATATATATATATATATATATATATATATATATATATATATATATGAAGAGTTTGGTCCCAAAATGCTATAAATCCATTTTGATTAATTTGAGTTTTCTTTACCAAGAAAGTGGCAAGAGGAAAACCACTATTTTCTGTTTCAAACTTCACATAGCATCTTTAGGTTATAATAACAATAAAAATTAAAATCCAGATTTTGATTTTCAAAGATTTATTATAAAAACTGATTATTTTTTCCCAAAATGCAATAAATCCATTAGGGATCTACGCTTATTTTTCTTTTTAGGAGCACTTGTTTTTAGAAGCACCTTCTAATCAATAATCAAAAAATCTGATCAAAAATTAGCCTTCCCATTACGAGGTGATATTTGACTCCTTAAAGTGAATTAAAGGGGAATTTTGTTACTTTTGTAATGCCTTTTTTTTTTACTTTATTAAAAGTATGTCATCTTTTATGTCATTTTTTTTTTAAATTATATTTTATAAGCTTACATTTATCAAATTTCTAATTAAAGCAACAGAATAAGAATTCATTTGTAAAGAGGTGGCACAAAAGAACACAAAAGTGGCTTTTAGGTGTATTTTCATATGTTTAATGAGGCTCAGAGATGGCATAAGTGCAATAAAATTCATAAACTCATGTTGAGATTAATGTTTTAAATATGCAACTTTGAACACAGAAATATTAAATGATTTTAATAACTAAAAAGAAGATAAAAATGAAACTAAAACCGCCAGTAGGTGGTGGCAAGTCACTGATTTAATTTCTGAATCATATCATTTGATTCGTTCAAACGGTTGATTAATTCAGGAATAAAGCAAGTGATTCTTTTTATGAATGGGTAATTGATTCATTGACTCACTAGAAAGCGCACGTTAATTCGCAAACAAAACACCGGTGTATTTGAATGGAGATGCACAGCAGCTCAGTTGTGACTTTGTTTCAAACTATTTTTGACGATGAAATAGAGCAAAATCAGGCAATAGTGTTATAGTCAGACAACGTAAGTCACTTAATATTAACTTTTTGTTTATTTAACTGTTGTATTAAATCAGTATCTCATTTACAAACTCTCTTAAAAATCATTAAAAGCTGTCACTCATCTTAGTTCACCCGATCTCACAAAGTTCCATTATAATCAACGAAACTCTCTACACTGCACAATCAATCTCTTATTTACACTCTCTCTATACTTTGTTCATAAAAGGATTCGTCAGATATGTCTGTGATACATTACTCAACGTTGAAAACTAGGATGCGGGGTGTTTTCAAAGTGCCGCCTTTACTGTTTACAATGCGTGAAATGCTGCGCTGTGATTGGCTGAGCGGATGTATCGCATTTTGCAGAGAAGGGAGACTGGCGCTTGTTGCGGTTTGGAAAGACAGGGAGAAAACACGACAGAATAACACAGCGGATATCACATTTTGCGTAAAATTAAAAACTGCCTTTTCGAAACTGACCAGATACAATACTGATTTTGGCAGGAACTCAGTTTTGTAAAAAATGTCATTTATCGCGTTTTGGAACCAAACTCTTCATATATATATATATATATATATATATATATATATATATATATATATATATATATATATATATATAATAGTTGAATCTTTCAATAATAATGTAAATAAAAATATTTGTAATATTACAATACAATACAATATATATATATATACACACACACACAATTTAATGTTTAAATAATAATACTTTAACTAAAAAATACTAATTTAATCTCTAAATAACAATGATAATTTAATATGTATTTATAAATAATATTAAATATAAATAAAATATATTATTTATATAATTTAGATATTTATATAATATTCATATACATGTACATTTATATAAGGATAATATATTAATTATTTTTGAATAATACTTTATTTTAAAATTATAAATACTATTAATATATAATAATTCTTTATAATATAATAATAATAATTGACAGTGTGTGTGTGTGTGTGTGTGTGTGTGTGTGTTGTGAAAATATTACATGTATTAAATCATTATACGATATTTGTATATTATATCTGGCAATTTTTAAATTCATAAATAATTCATAAATAAAAAATACAATTCATTTCAATATAACATTGTTATATTCTTCTATACATTTTTATACTTTTATATATAATTACATAAAATATACACTTTATATACAAGTACATTTATATTAGCATAAAATATATCCATTAATTTTTAAATATATATATTTTTATTATTTTAAATATATATTTTAATATACACATTTTTTATTTTACATTGTATGTATAGTCAAACCAAAAATAATTGAAACACCAGATATAATTTTTGATATTTTTTTACTAGTAGGTGCAGGAAAAAATAAAGTAAACTGTGTCATATTATACCCAAAAAAATCTTCATACAGTGGACTACCAGAAAAATCAATAAAATTTGGGACCAAAAATTTGTTTTGACACTTTGACAGTTATCTGACATTATTATGATGAATCTGTTCTGACACAGTTTAACTGTGAGTTCTTGTCATATTTTACTACAATTTTCTAAACTACAGCAAATAAACTGTGATAATGTGTGAAATGTTGAAGGTGTCTGAATAAATTTTGGTTTGACTGTATATATAGGTGGTCTTGTACCTTGCGTCTTTTCTTGTCCGTCTCTTTGTAAAGATGAAGGCGGAGGTTGCGGACAGCTGGCAGGTTGTTGAACTCAAAGTGCTCACCCCAGAAGACAGTATCGGTTCGGGGTTTGCTGGTGGTGCGGGCGTAAAGCATGTCATCCAAGCACAGCTCACAATAATAGCGCTTTTTGGGTGGGAGTTCACGGGCTTCGATGATCCACAGCTTCAGAACGTTGTCGACGCGTCGACTGTTGTCCTGAGTGTGGAAACACAGACGGTAAAGCCAACACAATCATATTTGCACCATATAAACTGTAGATGAGGCTGGTGAAGGGGAACTTCAGATGTGTCATCAAGCATGTGGACAGACAGGAGAGACTGCAGAGATTTAGAAAGGGTAATGATCTGAACTCGTGTTAGTCTAACACCTACAGCGCGTCTAAAGTGCTGGAGTGTCTCACAGAATGATGAGTCATTAGACCCATCAAAATGCCACTTTCTACTGGCAATCATAGACCGATTCAATACACCCTGAAAAACAGATTTCCAAAGCTCCAGTCCTTTCAGTACAAAATAAAACGATGATCACACGCTACAGTCATGGTCTCAGATGGTAATAGTATGGCATTCTGATGTTTACCATGTTAATGAGTGTTTACCATATTCATATACTATGGTGGGGTTCCTTTAAAGATATGAAGCCAGACTGACATAAACCAAACACTTATAGTTCATTCTGTTTTTACATGCCTTTTAGAAATTCATAACAGACTGTGCGGAAATACATTCAAATAATATCAATTCACTGAACGGCTGTACAGAAAATACAGCAGATAAAAAAAATCTGTACATTCTAAAACATTAAACATCAATTAAACCTAATTATTGTAATTATAACAATTATTATTAATTTTTTTCATATAAAGTAACTTTATATTAATATATTTATATTAACAAAACATTATTATTAATATATTTAGATTTATAAAATTTACATATGATGTGAATTTATATCCATCCTAAAGTAAGAAATAGCAATAATAATTATTATTATTTTATGAACAAAATATTTATTACGAATATTTATATTTATAAAATTTTATATTTATAGACTTTTATATTTTATATTACATTTATATCCATTCTATAATAATAATAATGATAATTTATTTACTTATTATAAATAAATATAAATAAATGTGTAAATGTAAATGTGACAGTAAAGGTAATATGATTTGATTTATTATTAATTTACTATATTTATATTATTTATTTTTATACATAACCTGAGTTTCTGACCAACTTAAAATAAAAAATAGCAATTATTATTTTTATTATTATTATTAAAATTATCTTTATATTAAATATTAATATATTTATATTAACACTACATTTATTATTACTAATAATAATAATAATAATAATAATAAACAGTTAATAGAAATTGCTATTTAATGGCATTGATATATTTATTATAAATAAATATAAATAAATGTATAAATGTAAATGTGACAGTGACAGTGAAGGTAATTTCATTTGATTTACTATTTATTTAGTTATATTTATAGTATTTATTTTTAGATATGACATGAGTCTCCAACCAACTTAAAATAATAAATAGCAATTATTATTATTAACATTATTATTATTATTATTATTATTATTATTATTATTATTATTAAATTATCTTTGTATTAAAAATATTAATAAACATATATGAACTACATTCATTGTTAATATAATAATACGTATAATAATAAATACTTCTTGCTAACAGAATATACATTTAATGGCATTAATATATTTTGTATAAATGAATATAAATAAATGTAAATGTGTAATTTGATTTATTATTAGTTTATATATATATTTATAGAATTTATTTGTTATATGACCTGAGTTTCTGACAAACTTGAAATAATAAATAGCAATTATTATTATTATTATTATTATTAAATTATATTTATATCAAAATATTAATATACTTATTTTAACACTACATTTATTATTAATATTATAATAATAATAATAATAATAATAATAATAATAATAATAATAATAATAGTTATTGTTGATAGAAAATATAAAATAATCATTTTAATGACATGTATAAATGTAAATCTGCAAGTAAAGGTAATCTGATTTGATTTATTATTAACTTATTTATATTTATAGTATTTATTTTTATATATGACCTGAGCATCTGCCCAACTTAATAATTCTAATAATAATATTTAACAAATAAAATGAACTATACAGTTCTGATTCTGGATATCTAACTTGGTACTGAGAGCCTTAAACCTCTGAATATCTTTTAAACATTAGTGAACACATGGTGATGATTTCACACGTTTACACAGTTTACATTGTGCTTGTAACCAAAATTTTGTTTTCTGTTGGACTGGCAAAAAACCTGTCCAACCTCAATCCCAAATATTATGTATTAACTCTGATGTTATGTCTTAACTCCAGTTGTACTTTCCAGTTTTGATGGTCAGTGACCATCTGTGATTATGTCAAAAAAAATGAGGTAATCTAAAAAACAAGGTATTTCTATGGTACATGTCCAAAAGCATGGTATTATTGTTACATGCCATATGTTTAGATTATGTTTCCTGTCAGTCAGTGCTACAGTGGTTTGCTGTGAACTAATCAGTGATGCACATCTGTGGCTTTTTCTTCACTTCAGAAACTTCTTCATCTAATCAGCTAATAAACCAAACTAATGAACACCCTTGGTCTGTCCTCATTTATTGTAATATTGACAATGCATCTGTTGCAAGACTGAGCGGGCTGATCATTTTTGGACGCCTGTGTCATGTTCTCCACGCAACACGATTCAGCCCAAACTCCCGCTGTCTGAACATCTGGACGAGTCAATCCACACCACTCTTTTTTTTAAAGCCCACTCATTCAAAACCTTCACGACAAACACAGCCAACAGACGTCTGCAGGAGAATTCAGTATTTTGGGATAAGTACATCCAAGTATACCAGATTAAATGAGAAAGTAATTATTTCCTCATAAGGCAGGCAAGTTCATTCAGGAGTCCTACAAATACCAGAGAGGGTAAAATGAGTGTAAAGTCGGAAATGACAGGAGAGGTTGTTACTGAAGTAGACTGATACAGTCATGGAAGAAAGGGGAAAGAGAACTAGAGAGTTCCTCTTTTCTTTTTCTTCTTCACTCACTTTGTTTGGTTTGACAGCTCTCTGCAGATTCTCTATCCATTTGTCTCGCTCCGCAGCCGACCGACAGGCAAAACACTTTGTTCCTGAAGCAGTTATCACCTAAGGAAAGAAATAATGAGTTTCACCGTTTCAACCATCAGCGTAATTATAGCGATAAGAAAGAGCAACAAAATTCCACAGGGCGGTGGAGTTAATATACAAATGCATTTGATGATTAAAGGTGAAAGGTGTGATTTCTACAGAAAATTAACAGATTACATTGTTCAGATAGACAGGGTTGTGAAGATTTGAATTGAGAGAGCATCTTAATTTACAATTCACTCTTTGAAAACAAGATGCAGAGTTACAGAAGAACAATAGAATGATAGATGACTGTATGGACAGATAGATAGATAGACAGACAGACAGACAGAAGGATAGAACGATAGACAGAATCATAGATAGAGGGATAGATAGACAGATAGATGGATAGAACAACAGACAGAACGACAGAATGAATGACAGAACGACAGAACGATATATAAAACGATAGCTAGAACGATAGATAGAACGACAGATTAGATAGATAGATAGAACAATAAAAAGACAATCAGAATGAACGACAGAATAACAGAATGATAGACAGACAGATAGACAGACAGAATGATAGATAGATAGATAGATAAAAAGAACAATGAAATGATAGAACAATAAAATGACAAACAGAATGATAGAACGAACGACAGAATGAATGACAGAATGATAGATGGATAAATAGATTGACAACAACAGATAGATAGATAGATAGATAGATAGATAGATAGATAGATAGATAGATAGATAGATAGATAGATAGATAGATAGATAGATATATAGATAGATAAAAAGAACAATGAAATGGTAGATAGAACAATAAAATGACATGATAGAATGAACAATAGAATGAATGACAGAATGATAGAATGACAGAATGATAGATAGACTGACAGAACAACAGATACATAGATAGATAGATAGATAGATAGATAGATAGATAGATAGATAGATAGATAGATAGATAGATAAAAAGAACAATGAAATGATAGAAAAATAAAACGAATGATAGAATGAATGACAGAATGATAGAATGATAGATGGATAGATAGACTGACAGAACAACAGATAGATAGATAGATAGATAGATAGATAGATAGATAGATAGATAGATAGATAAAAAGAATAATGAAATGGTAGATAGAACAATAAAATGACATGATAGAACGAACAATAGAATGAATGACAGAATGATAGAATGACAGACATGATAGATAGACTGACAGATAGATAGATAGATAGATAGATAGATAGATAGATAGATAGATAGATAGATAGATACATAGATAGATAAAAAGAACAATGAAATGATAGAAAAATAAAACGAATGATAGAATGAATGACAGAATGATAGAATGATAGATGGATAGATAGACTGACAGAACAACAGATAGATAGATAGATAGATAGATAGATAGATAGATAGATAGATAGATAGATAGATAGATAGATAAAAAGAACAATGAAATGATAGAAAATAAAACGAATGACAGAATGAATGACAGAATGACAGAATGATAGATAGATAGATAGATAGATAGATAGATAGATAGATAGATAGATAGATAGATAGATAGAACGATGAAATGGTAGATTGAAAAATAAAATGAACGATAGAATGAATGACAGAATGATAGAATGATAGATAGATAGATAGATAGATAGATAGATAGACAGATAGACAGAACAACAGAACGATAGAATGGTAGAATGATAGAACGATAGATAGATAGATAGATAGATAGATAGATAGATAGATAGATAGATAGATAGATAGATAGATAGACAGAACAACAGAACGATAGAATGGTAGAATGATAGAACGATAGATAGATAGATAGATAGATAGATAGATAGATAGATAGATAGATTGAACAACAGAGAGAACAATAGAATGGTAGAATGATAGAACGATAGGTAGATAGATGTATAGATAGATAGATTTGCTATGAATCACCTCAAAACAGTACTCCTGTCCCAGTATACTGGAGTGAACCGGCTTGATGATCGCGTCTTCATCAAGTGTCAAATCCAAGGCCTCGGCTGCACTGCTGGGAGACAGCAAAGACTCATGGGAGTGTGATTCTTTGAAGCTCTGCATCAGACGAGTCCTGTGAGGGAGCAATAAAAGCAGGTCTGAGAGAGACGACGCTCTTACATCATACGCCTACATGACGGGGTCAGTATTTTATTTGATATTACACAAGTCCAGTTCCTTTAGAAGTCCTTTCTCTGTGAATTAGGGAGAATGACATCAGCCCCTATCAGCAATCATAAGATAAATCACGAGTGATTAAATTGTGAATTGTGGGTAATTAGCGAACAGGGCCCACACTTTTGTATTAAATTAACATCCACAAACATTATATTTAGTTTATAGTGTAAAAAAGTGAGCTCAACTGTGTTGCACATCTGGATAAGAAAACAAATGCTACATTGATTAACAAAAAGCTTCCCAATTATCACTCTTACCGTCTTCTTTCCATAGGTGTAAATGTTAAAAATAATATTTTTTGGAATAAAGTACTAAATGAATTTAAAACGAACCTAAATTTAAAATAAATAAATAAATCAATAAGCATTTGTGCTGAAATTACTGATAATGACTAAGCTAATCAAGGTGGATTTGATTTCAATGGTTCAACTGAATTGTGGCTAATCAGCAAATAGGACGCAAGTTAAAATAACATTCACAAACGCAGTGTTCAGTGTATAGTTTAATGAATTCGCCCCTGAATTTGTTATTGAAAGTCAAAAGTTTAACGTGCATACATGCAGACAGTTTCTAATCAGTCTCAGGACAAATTATGAGCACATTTACGCTGCATAACAACAGACACATTCACCTCTCTATACCTGCAAACACCCGCCCACCCACACACACACACCCACACAGACTTCGCAGTTTAGAGCAACAAACCTTAAAAGAGCAGAATAAAAGATTGACAAACTTATCGAGAAGTACAATTATATAAACACCAAGAGAAAAAGTATGATAAATTGTTAGATCCCTACTAGTGATGTATCGCTTCCCCTGCGTCTTCTGAGACTCACTGTATATGTATACATTCAGCCTCACAGCGTTAAGTACATACAGTGTGGGAGAGAGAGAGGGAGAGAGGGAGAGAGAGACCGAGAGAAAGAGATGGAAGGTATAAAAATAGACCCAAAGGAGTGAGTCAGAATGAAAGAAATGATAGAGCGAGTGGAGGAGGGAGGGGGAGAGAGAGAGAAGGAGAGAGGTAGACAGCATGAATAGTGAGACAGCGAGAGACTTCTCAGAGGAAATCAAAATGTTATGTAAACTGTGGGAACTGAAAGGAGGAAGACAAAGACAGACAGACAGAATGACGGACTGAGATGCAGCAGTAACAACAGGACAACAGGACAAAGGGAACACAAAAGGAGATGTTTAGCAGAATGACCAAGGAGCTTTTATCCATACAAAGAAAGCAGGGGCTGTTGAGCTACAAAAATGATATTAAGCAACCAAAAAGTACCATAAAAGTTGTTTCAAGCACTATATATATCACTGTGTATGACAATATCTTGTCTGCTGCCTTACAGATAGATAGAATGATAGATAGACAGAACAACAGGACAATACAGCAATAGATAGAACGATAGATAAATAGAATGATAGAACGACAGAGAGATAGAACGACAGATAGAGCGTCAGAACGACAGGATGATAGAGCAATAGATGGAAAGACAGACAGAACGATAGAATGATAGAAAGAACGATAAAATGACAGATAGAATGATAGATAGAACGATAGACAGAACGACAGACAGAACGATAGAACGACAGGACGATAGAGCAATAGATAGAACAATAGAATGATAGAACAATAGAACAACAGAACTATAAAACAATAGAACAATAGATAAAATGACAGAACGATGACAATAGAGCAATAGATAGAATGATAGATATGCATAATGATGGATATACTGAACGATAGATAGACAGAATGATAGAATGACAGATAGAACAAAAGAAAGATTAGATAGAACAATAGAACAGAATAATAGAATGATAGATAGAACAACAGAGATAGAATGATAGAACAATAGATAGAATGATAGAACAACAGAATGATAGAGCAATAAATAGAATGATAGAATGACAGACAGACAGACAGATAGATAGATAGATAGATAGATAGATAGATAGATAGATAGACAGACAGATAGATAGATAGATAGATAGATAGATAGACAGACAGACAGACGGACAGATAGATAGATAGATAGATAGACAGACAGACAGACAGATAGATAGATAGATAGATAGATAGATAGATAGATAGATAGATAGATAGATAGATACATAGATAGATAGAACATTTTAACACAACAAGCATCCTTCTCTGGCTTTCAAAAAAGCTATTATGGAAAGCTATTATGTATTTAGCAAGTGATGCAAGACTTAAATTTCTGTCTGTTTATCGCACAGAGCTAACATATGAGTCACTTTATGGAGCTTTTTATCTTTTATTCAGCCTGTCAGGATAAATCACCATTAACTTTCATTTGTATGGAAAAGAAGCTCTTGGACATTTTCCAAAGATCCTCATTTTGGGTTTGAAATGACATAAGGGTGAAGAAATTATGACAGAATTTGGATGAAGTTTCCCATTCACATCTACACAAACAAGCTTTTAGTACACGGTCAGTCAAATCCAAAAGTTAAGTGAGGTTTCTACACAAAATTCTAGCGCATATCAAATTTGTGGCATATTTAAATCATCCTATCTGTTCTCTTTGAGATCAGGTGGATTATATCACAATTACATCTCAAAATGAAACACAGTATAAAAAACGCAGCCTTTCTCTGAGACGCTGTTCACAGCGCTGAAATTCTGTGCCCCACGCTGTCACTCCAGCTGTTAGACTCCATTTGTACATCATACAACAATCCAGCTCACCACCATTCCAGTTAAGGGCTGAATCAAACGATTATATGAAAGTGGAGTTGTCTGTTTGAATCACTCAAAACGGTCGGAAGCACGGCCTTCTTTTCAAAGCTACAACAGTGAAAACTCCCTCTTTGAAAAGGAAACGTTACTAAAGCGCTTCCCTGTCCAAAACGAGCAAGAACTTCAAAAATCACAACCTGCCTTTTTCTGGAAGACCACAGGCTGACCGTGGGTGAGTGTAGAGCTCTGAGCATGAATAAATGAATGAATAAACCATGACAAGAGCACCTCAGCACCTGTCGGGATGCTTGAAGAAGGATAATAAGGAACTAGAAGATGGTCGAGATTGAGAGATATTAAATTGGAGGGCACACTGGCGTTTCACAGAGCAGTTCATCCAAAAATGATGCTTTGCTGACCTCTATTTTATTCCAATCTGATCTTATCTTCTTCTCTCTTTTTTTTATGAAACAAAACTATTGTTTCACTATACATACAACAAGGGCTCTACGCTTACTTTTCTTTTTAGGAGCACTTGTGCTCCTAACTTAAAAAAAATTTAGGAGCACATTCAAAATTTCAGGAGCACTTTCTAATCAATATTTAAAAAATCTGATCAAAAATTTGCCCTCCCCTTACAAGGTGACTCAAAGTGATTTAGAGGGGATTTTTTTTTTTTTTTACCTTTGCAATGGCATTTTTCATTTCATTTTTTTTTTAACTTTATTAAAAGTGTCATCTTTTTGTCGATTTTTTGTAAAACTTATATTTTATAAGCTTTTTAAAATTTCTAATTAAAACAACCGAATAAGAACAAGTAGAATAAGAATAAGTTACATATCAAATGAAATCAATATTAACAAAATTAATTTGTACTACAGACAGGTGGTACAGAAGAACACAAAAGTGGCTTGTAGGTGTATTTTCATCTTTAATGAGGCTCAGAGGTGGCAAGAGTGCAATCAAATGCTTAAATTCATGTTGAGATTAATGTCTTAAATATAATTTTTTTTAATATAGAAATACTAAATGATTTAAATAATTGAAAAGACACTTTAAAAATGAAACTAAAACTGCCAGTGGGTGGCAGCAAGTCACTTATTTTTAATTACTGAATCATTCATGCATTAGATTCAAACGGCTGATTCATTCAGGAACAATGCAAGTGACTCACTTTATGAACAGGCAATCATGAATCACTGACTCACTAGATTATTCAATCATAAACGAAATACCGCTGTGTTTGAATGGACATGCACAGCAGCTCAGTTGTGACTTGTTTCAAACTATTTTTAATGACGAAATACAGCAAAATCAGGCAATAGTGTTATTGTCAGACAATGTTAGTCACTTAATATTAACTTGTTTATTTAACTGTTGTATTAAATCAATACCTCATTTACAAACTCTCTTAAAAATCATTAAAAACTGTCATTCTTCTTAGCTCATCGCAATCTCACAAAGTTCCATTCTAATCAACGAAACTCTCTACACTGCACAATGAATAGCTTATTTTCACTCTCCCTACACTTTTTGTTTATGAAAGGATTTGTGAGATATGTCTGTGATACATTACTCTACAATGTAAAAACACATAGAAAACTTTGATGCCCCCCTCAGCGGAAACGCAAATATACTGATCGGGTCAGTCACACTGGTGCTCCTAAATATTTTTTCATAGTTGCACGCAGTAGTTTTGGTCGCACTGTAGAGCCCTGATGACTATATGTGAATATATGTGGATAGTTCACCCAAAAATGAAAATTACCTCATTATTTACTCATCCTCAAGCCATCCCAGGTGGATTTGACTTTCTTCTTTCAGATGAATACAGTCAAGTCATATTAAAAAAAATGTCCTGGCTCTTCCAAGTTTTATAATGGCAGTGAATGGGTGTTGACACATGGCTCCCGGGGTTCTCAACGGAGCTTATGCTACATCTACATCCTACGTCATCCGCTGGAGCACCACAATCTTGTGAACATGCGTACGACAGTAAGCAGAAGCTGGAGTTTATGGTTTATAAAGTTTTAAATTTGGATATTCTTCTTACACAAACACATCAACTCACTTCAGAAAGCCTTTATTAGCCCTTCTGAGCCGTGTGGAGCACTTTTTATTAATGCACTTTATTTGGACTTCAAAATCTCAACACCCATTCACTGCCATTATAAAGATTGGAAGAGCCAGGACATTTTTTAAATACAACTCCGATTGTATTCATCTGAAATAAGAAAGTCATACACACCTAGGTTGGCTTGAGGGTGAGTAAATCATGGGGTAATTGTTCATTTTTTGGTGAAATTTTACTTAGTTTTTCTCATACAAAGCTACTATATTGATTTACAAGATGAGGAATATAATGCACTAGTCATTTGAACTTCAGAAGTCATTTATTAACACCCTGGAGCTGTGTGGAGTGATGGATGGACATACTTTATTGGACTTCAAAGTCTCAACAGCCATTCACTGCCATCATAAAGCTTGGAAGAGCCAGGACATTTTTTAATGTAACTCTGATTGTATTTGTCTGAAAGAAGAAAGTCATATACACATAGGCTCTTTTTATGATGGTTTTATGGTGCTTTTTGGTGCTTTTTGGAGTTTGACTCACCACAAACCACTGGAAAATTGCAGTTTGGATGTCGTTTTGTGTTTCACAGAAGAAAGAAAATAATATATGCACATCTTTGAGTGAAAAATAAACATTCTGTCATCATTTACTCACCCTCATGTTCCAATGAATTTCTTTCTTCTTTTGAACACAAAAGAAGATATTTCAAAGAATGTTGGTAACCAAACAGTTAACGGCAGCCATTGACTTCCATAATATGGCAAAAAATAAATAAATAAATAAAATATTTGTTTTGTTACCAACAAATATCTTTGTTTTTGTTCAACAGTAGAAAGTAACTCACACAGGTTTGGAGCAGGGTGACTAAATGATAGAATTTTCATTTTTGGATGAACTGTCCCTTTAAGACTGCACAATGCTCATTCACACCAAAGAGGCTTTGAAGTGGAATATCATGACACAGCACTGTTTCATCATGTGGTTATGGGAGGAAGAGTTAGGACGGTACCGGTCCTGGTCGGCGCTGCGGAAACGAGGGAGGATCATGTGGCGGAAGCTGCTGGTTCGGTCCAGTTTGGGCTGACTCTTGGCCCGCTTAATGGACCCCTTCAGTCTTCTACTGAGGAAACTCTGAGAATAACAACAGACTCAGAATTAATATGCATGACCACAGAACACAAACCTAAGGAATGGAGCATTTGGATAGCATAGTCAGATACTTAAAGACATATAATAACAGGCAGTATTTGCCCCCCATGAATGAATTTACAAAGGCATGTTTATTTTATTTTATTTTATTTTATTTTATTTTTTACTGCAATATGCAGGAAGTTATGTCAAACACTTTACAGATAAAGTATTTTAACATTAAAAATAAAATAATAAATAATAAAATAAATAAATAAATAAATAATAAAATAAAAATAATGCTTTATCTATATCCAAGGCTTTGTGATAAAAAAATAGACACAAAAATTGGAATAAACTTTAGAAAATAGTTAGTAGTAGTTTATTAGTTAGTACAATTTATTAATTAGTAATGTAATAATTTTAATATGTATTATTATATTTAAAAAAGAATAAATGGAGTAAACTGTAAAAACTCTTTTTGTTATATATATATATATATATATATATATATATATATATATATATATATATATATATATATATATATATATATATACTGTATATAATTGTGTATATATACACACAACACGATTTATACATATATTTAAATACATTTATTATAAATATTAAAATTACTTTTTTTTAAATATTAATGATTTTATTACTATAATAATAACATTATAGTATTTATATAATAATTATAGTATTTATATAATAATATAAATTGTTCTAACAATAATTAAGCTTTTTTTAAATGCAATTCTTTATTATATTTATGTTAAAAGACAAAATGTTTTATGGAAAAATGGATATATGTTTTTTAAAAATAATTTTAGATATTATATAATATAAAATACATTTTAATAATATAAAATATATTTTAGATATTTGAATGTGTGTGTATATGTGAAAAATATATATTTATTATAAATATTAAAATTACTTTTCTAAAATAATTGATCATTTTTATTATTAATAACATGCATAATTATCACATTAATTAGATGAGTAGATGAAAAATTGTGATGGAACTGACTGAAATTATTTTCCTTTGCTTTGTATTATAATTGTATAATTGTATTATAACATTTATTAAGCACATGTAGAATTTAATTAAGCAATTTTTATCATATTAAAAAGACAAAACGGAATAAAGTTCAAAAATTGTTTATATATATATTACATACATACATACATACACTTTTGTTTTTTATTAATATTATACAAAATTATCATATTAATTAGATGAGCAGATGTAAAACTGTGGTGCAACTGACTGAAATGATTTTTCTTTGCTGGTGGCAAAACGCTCCAGCAATGTTGCACTATCCACACTCAGCCAATAGTGGGAAGTGTTGCTTCATAAATATTTCCTAACGCCTACAGTAAGAACAGACTGGCAACAGCAGGCAAGAGGTTCATGCCATGGCAGAGTAAAAAAAAAAAACGTCGGATCTCACTGTCTTCGTAATGCTTTCATTAGACGTGCAATCTCAGATACAACCTGAAAAAACACAACCCACCAACAGGAGAATGTTTAGACACAGCAGATGAAGCTGTGAAACTCATCTGTTGTGATAACTGTAGTTTTTGCAAGGCAGCAGTGTATTAATAATCCTCAAACGTTCTGCTTAGGGGGCTATATTAACCCTTACTGTTAAACTTAGGCAGATAAATTCAGCTCAAACTGCTCAAACATCTCAAACTTTCATTCAGCCTTGTTTCATGCGCAGGTGTGTTGCCTATTTTTAGCTTTTGTAAATTTTCAAAGAAACTTCAGATTGCATTTTAAAAATCTCCCATTTGGAAAGCATTTCATTTACGCAGATCCAAAACCTAAAAATTACCCAAAACTTTGCTGCCTTGCAAGAACTGTTATTTCCTTTAGGAAATGCAAATCTAGTCAGTTCTGCGGCCCTAAATGAGCTCTGTGTTTCTAAAGCAGAATTTTGATTAATTTCAGAAAGGACTAATATTAAGACTCTTTGTGGTCTCCATGAAAGTGAGAAGAATGTATTAAAAACCCGCTTTAAAAAGTGCATTTATGCACTTTTCTAATAGCATATATTAACCTAAAAAATAAAGCTCTGATTACCAATGATATATTAAGCACTTAAAAAACATTAAGGTATTGCAGTGTTAGGTCATTGGAGTGCCTCTCATTTACTATCACAGTAATTTGCTGACGTCCCCTTCCCAAAAATGCACCACAGCAACCAGTTTCTGCCAAAATGTTATGTTAATACAGTTATTAGGAGTGTTTGCTAAGGCAAACATCAATATTACTATTGCTCATACTTTAACAAGCGCTTTTTTTAATTTAGCACTTGTCCTACGTTGTTTGTTTGACAGAAATAAATGAAATAAATCTCAATTCATGGGCCGTGTTACAGAGAGCTGTGTAGTTGCCTTTCTAAGTAATAGGACAACTTAGTTATTTGTTTATTTATTTGTACGATTTTTGTCTAGAAGATGAAAAAACAGGTGAAAAATCTTATGGACTAACAGTGAATAAGGGTCTGGAGTCATATCTAGAGGCAGAAAATTGTGGATGGACTTTATAGGGCCAGTAAGCAACCACACAGTAATTAGAAATGAAATTTTTTATTCACAGACAATACTTTGAATTGATTTGTATGACTTTTATTTGTCACTGCAATTACAAAAATGGAATAGGATTTAATCCGCAATGATTTTGCTAGTAAAATTTCACAAATGAACAGAGAAAAACCTCAAATAACACAATGAAGTAAATGAGAAATGTTTGAGTAGAAAGACGTCTTGTTTAACATACTTTATTAATCTTAATCTTAATCTTTTACTGACCCTCATGTTGTTCCAATCCTGTATGAGTTTCTTACATACATGCTTCATCTTTATCCAAGGCTTTGTGATAATTACAAATAAACACAAAAATTAATATTAAATAATATTATTAAATTAATATTTATTAAAATTATTATCTGTAAGCTAATATAAAATAATTACAATATGTACTATGATATAAAAAAAAGACTAAATGGAGTAAAGTGTAAAAATTGTTTTATAATTTTGTTTTTTGTCTTACACAGTGATTTATACATATTATATATATATAAACACAAATATATATAGACAAAATGGAATGAAATGGAACTTTATGTTTTATTTAGAATTTAAAAAATTGTATTTATCAGAAATATTATTTATAAACTATTATAAAATAATTATAATATGTACTACTATATTAAAAAAGACTAGAGCGTAAAAATTGTTTTTTATTTTTGTTTTTTGTCTTATATTGTGTTTTATATAAAGTGTATTTATTTTTATTACCTATAGGCACAAAAAAATGGAATAAACTTTAGAAAATGTTTCATTTAAATTGTTTAAAAATTATTTATTAAAACTATTTATAAACTATTATAAAATAATTATATGTACTATATTAAAAAAAAGACTAAATGGAGTAAAGTGTTAAAAAAAAAAAGGTGTTTTTTGTCTTATATAGTGTTTATTTGTTTTTATTACCAATAATATGCAGATGAGTGATATATACATACAAGTATATCATTAATATCATTAATCAATTATTTTAAAAAGTAATTTGAATATTTATAGTAAATATAAATATTATATAAATATTATAAAATAACTGATTATTACAACTTTAAACATATTTTTTAAAAAGCAATTCTTTATTTTAATTTTAAAAAGACAAAACGGAAAAAGTTTACAAATTACTTTCTATATTTTATGTATTTAGTTTAAATGTGTGTGTGTGTGTGTGAGAGAGAGAGAGAGAGAGAGAGAGAGAGAGAGAGAGAGAGAGAGAGAGAGAGAAAGACATCTTGTTTAACATATTCCACTAATTTTTTCAATTGATACATTTTTATATTATTTCTAATATTTTTGTAGTAAAATGTTACTTTTTTAACCACTATGTCTGTAAAATGGGCAGTTATAAAGAATCAGGTCCAAACCTATTATTATTTTAGAATAATTAATCTGTGGTTGCAATTTTATCTTCAATTTTATCTTCAGTTTTATCTTCAATTTTATTATTTTTAGTTTCAAGTTTTTATTTATTTATTTAATTTTTTTGCTCTCGAAGCCCTGTGCATTTGAATTAAACCAGGACACTAAACCTAAGCAAAAGTCTCCGTTCATCCAACTTTAAACAGACAAAAAGGTCTATATTATTTTATCACTCAAAATAATAATAATAATAATAAAATAATTGTATTTTGGCAGAATCTGTAGTTAGCACATTTTCATTATTTTCAGTTTTAAGTACACTTTTCATGCTGCTAAAATGCATTTATTTTGTAAACCGGGACACTAAACAAATGTATTCATGTTCATTTTTTCACAGAGTAACAATATTGTTTAATTTTTTGGCAGAATCTGCAGGTGCAATTGTATATTTTCATTATTTTTAATCTTAAAGAGACAGTTCACCCAAAAATTCTATCAAATACAATGGAAGTCACTGGTTACCATCAACTATTTGGTTACCAACATTGTTCCAAATACCTTCTTTTGTGTTTAACAGGAATAAAGAAACTCATACTGATTTGGAAGTAAATGATGACACAATGTTCATTTTTGGGTGAACTATCCCTTTAAGTATTTTCCATGCTGCTCAAATCCCCGAAGACTTGAATTACACCAGGATGCTAAAAAGCCTTCACGTACATCCTATTATTAAACAGACAAAAAGGTCTCACTGGTTTATCGCAAAGAAGTTGGCCGTTAAATCTGATGAACTGAGACATGGTGACTCAATCATTGGCTAGGGAACAGATGAACATGTTTGCTTCCTGCGTGACTAACTGTTTGTCTAACACCTCCGAGCCGCACGCCGGCCGCTCGAACCCACAGCACAAGCCGAGCTCGGCTGTTAGATAACCTACCTCGAGAGAGGGCAGAGCCGCCACACTGGGTCCGGTCCCTGGATTAGAACCCACAACCTTCCACTCACCAGCAGCCCAATGAGAGAGCGGGACAGAGGGAGGGAGAGTCAGAGCGACGCTCGGGGAGAGCGGGAGGGAACGGGACAGCGGAGGGGTGCTGACTCTCCTTTGGGACTGTGCAGAGGAGAGGCCGGTGGAGGGAGACGGGGAGAGACAGGGCGACAGGGGCAGAGGGACGAACGGGAGCGAGAGGCTGAGGGAGGGCGACAGGGATCGGGGACGGATCGGCGGGGTACTCACGGATTGTCGGAAGGGTTGTGGGGGGGCAGTGGGTGGGATCTCCATGCTTGGCTGCTTCCCGGTGGCGATGCTCTTCCGCCGGAGCCGAGCGTGGTCTGAAAGAGAGAGCCAGAGCAAAGTATCACAACCAGCAGCAGATAATGTAACAAGAGGCTGGAAAACAATGACGTTTGCACTGATTTTTGCCCTGATTTGCAGTCTGCACATTTCGGGCAGGCAGAGATTTTTTAATAGTGTATGATTGGCACATATCTGATTTATTTATTTTATTTATTTATTTATTTTTAGCTTCACACTATGAGTCCATCCAGGATATTAATCATGTTTATATATATATCCGAGCTGATTTTAGAAATTTAAAAATGTCATATAGTGTCATGTACTACATTGTGTATTGTTAACTAAAGCTAAAACTATTTAAAATACTTTTTGTTAATTTAAAAATAAAATAAATTAAAATACTAAAATTCTGGCTATTATGATAACTATGATATTTATTCTTCATATTTATTGATGAATTTTAAATGCGTTTTAGATGACGGCAAATAGGCCAAATGTAAAAATAGA
Source organism: Cirrhinus mrigala (assembly GCA_036247105.1). NCBI lineage: Eukaryota > Metazoa > Chordata > Actinopteri > Cypriniformes > Cyprinidae > Cirrhinus > Cirrhinus mrigala. The sequence goes on from CM070022.1 coordinate 6,384,059, forward strand.
GAAAATTTAAATGCACAAATAAAGTACAAATAAACTATAAAATAAAATAAAATTATAATTAATTAATTCATTCATTCATGATTAACTTAATTAAAATAAGTTGATAAGCAGTCTGGTTCCATTATATTATGCTTCTTAAAACATAATAGGGAGAATGAGAATACACAAAATAAATATCCTATGAGAAAAATAAAATATTAAAAAAATAACTAAAGCCAAAACATTTTAAAAGTTTTTGTTAATTGAAAAATAAAATAAAATAAAATAAAATATTCAAATTCTGGCTGCTATGATAACTATGCTATTTATTCTTAATTAGATGTTTGCAAATAGTCCAAATAAAATAAAATAAAATAAAATAAAATAAAATAAAATGATAAGCAGTTTGGTTCCATTATATTATGTATCTTGAAACAGAATAGGGAGAATAAGAATACACAAAATAAATCTCCCCTGAGAAAAAAAAAATAATAATAATAATAAAATAAAATAAAATATTTATAAAATAAAATAAAACCTTAAAAAATTGAAATGAGCAATGTTGCCTTGCCTTGCAAAGTTTAAAGTACTTAAATTACTAAATTTAAAACAAAAATTATTTAAAGGTAAACAGAAATATTAAAAATGAATAAAATGACAATAGCACATAACAAAATTACTAGAACTTCACTAAAATATAAAAATAAAAGCCTATTCAAAATAATAATAAAAACTATAATAGCATATAAATAATACAAAATCTTATGGTACGGTTATTAAAAGAATAAATATCTAAAACAAATAGTATTTCAAAAAAAAGTGTTCATTCCCATGACAAAGACATAAAGTTATGTATTCTACATAATGATGGCCATCATGTTAACATGATTATCCAAGAACTATTTGCTTTATACTTTCAGTTGTGGATTAAATAAATCATGGGTGATGAATAAGGTTAATGCACTCATATCACCAGCAAACCAAACTTAAATAGTTGTCAAGTTTGAGTAAAAGTTGATTGAGTTACATCTTAGATTACAAATTAAAAACGACAGACTGAGAACGATAGATCAGTCACGAATCGCAACTTTCTAGTCAAAAATATATCACGGGAATACATATTTTGTCATATGTTTGTCGCATTAAGCCACCAAAACAACAATATGAGCAAAAATCAATGTGGCTTTTCTGTACGTTTTTTGTGCCAGCTTGCATTTCACCGAGAGACGGAGTCTGGCTCATCTCGCATATGATGCTGCGAGTGACACTATGGCTCTGTCCCAAAACCAAGTGGACTGCCAATATAGGCAGCTTTCCCAATGTAAAGCCTGTTCCAAAAGGTAAGATACCTTTTTTTGGCTGTTGTGGTAAGAGCAATCCCATAATGCATTTCAACAAGCATCAATCCATCTAAAGCTGTCAATTAAGCAAAAGAAATGTCAGCAACTATAAATATCAATACGAAAACATTATGCAATCCATTTATTATAACTATCAATTTGCTCAAGGCCGCATTAATATGATCAAAAATACAGTAAAAATTGCTTAATAATATTACAATTTAAAATACCTGTTTTCTACTGTACTACATTTTAAAACATAATTTATTCCTGTGATGCAAAGCTGAATTTTCAGCATCATTACTTCAGTCTTCAGTGTCACATGATCCTTCAGAAATCAATCTAATATGCTAATAAGCCTTCCCTTATTTATATCAATGTTGAAAACATGCTGCATAGAAATCTTAGAAATAGAAAACAGAAATCTTTTGTAACATTATACATGTTTACATTCACTTTTGATCAATTTAATGTGTCCTCACTGAATAAAAGTATTAATTTCTGTTACATTTTTCAATATTTATGGCCAGTAAATGCTCTCAATTAAACTGCTTATTTAGCAGACGTGGCAAAAAGTAAATTTTGGACCACAGAAATTACACATCCAGTAAAGAAACGTCCAAACAATGAGAAATAAAACAGCCTAACTGCAGGCACAAGAGACAGGCACTTGCAAACAAAGTGCTTATTGACTGGCGTCCTTGAGCGAGTACCGGATACAGAAGCGCAGTCATCAACAGACACGACTATTGCTCAAGAACGTGAAGTCATTAAAATAAGACCAACAGAAACAAATGAATGGACCGCTTAATGAACGTAGAGGTGCTGGGAGGGGAACAGCCTGAAAGAAGCAGTCCTCCACCATCAAACCATCCGTCTCTCCTGCCCGCTGCTGCGATAACCCTCTCATAAATCTGAGTGTAAATACCCACCGTCTCTCCAGCCAATGCAATCTGTCTCTCTCTCTCAATCTCTGAAGCTCACAGCTCACACACACACACACACACTAACACAACCATACAGTTCTCTCGCCTTGCACCCACGCAACTCTTTTACATAAATCAAACAGTGTATTTATCCATCTTTCTGCCTCTCTCTTTTTTATCAGAGCATTTTCCTTCTCCTCACCTCTCACATTCACTCCCAGTCCATTTTCTGCACTTTCAATCGCATCCATATTTTCATCTCAAATCTCAAAATCTCTCCTCCTGATCTGATGTAACGTTACTCTCTCCTGATGCACGGCCTCCACTGAGCTGGTTTTACAGTTCTTATTATGTAATACGTCAGTTTTAGTCAAGTATATTTTACATATTAATTCATCTGAGGCCACTGTTCTTGGTCATACTGTCTCTTGACTACGTTTTACTGCTTCTGTAATACTGTATACTGTAAACGAATCATTTTTTATGACTTTTGGCTCCATTAACAGGTTTGTGTGTGCGTGCCAGTGGGGACAGAAGACCATAAAAATATGCAACAAGCATCAGAGTCGTTGCCATGACAAACAGCAAGTTTCTTCTTTTCTATTACTCTGAATCAACAACCAGCATTTGAGCAGGGTTGCCAGGTTTTCACAACAAAACCCATCGAATTGCTACTCAAAACTAGCCTAAACGTGTTTTGGTTGGGGTTCCCGGTAAAAATTGAGTCCTAAGGGGTAAAATACATGTTTTTGGTGGGATTCTCCTGGTAAAATTTGAATTTCAGGCAATAAATGTCCTGATATTGGGGTCGCTTAAACCTGTGGACATGAAAAACAACCCGCAGCAACAGTGTTAAATAGGGATGTGATGAGATCTCATGGCACAAGATCTTGCGAGATCCGATGTGTCTCACGAGACCAGTCGGATCTCGCGAGATCTCGTGACGATATCCTCATAAAATATTTTGCAGTGTTTACATTAGAGCTGCACGATTAATCCTTAAAATATGGAAATCTCGATTCAAACACCCACACGATCTTATTCCTGAATGACAACGATTTAGCTATGTCTATTAGGACTGTTTGACATTGCGAGTGTCAGAGGAGCGTGAGAAGCACGTTTTGTCGCTGCCCATGTTAACAATTCAGAGGGTCGGGGTAAATGTGAACGCAGAAAAACTAACACAAACAGTCTTTTTAACCACATTATAATCATTATTTCTGTGTTACAGACATTTAAATAACAGAAGTACTGGGATTAAAGTTTATAGTTTGGGTATAAACGCTTATTGTCTACAGTAGCTATCAAAACGAGAGTATCTTAACACTTGTATGTATTGTAACGCATATCCTCTTCTGCCAGGAGGTGGCGACAACTGCCCGTTTAAAAAAAGTATGTCATTGAATCATTCATTCAGGAGATTTCAATAGTCAAACAAGTAGTAATGAAGTGAGACAATGACTTTATTTTGATTTTGTTTAAATGAATATTTTTAAAAGACTAAAGCAATGAACAGTTTGTCAGAACCACTAGTAAATTATGTTATTCTGTTTAGTTTTCTCACCTTTTTTCTCAGAGAATCATGGTCTCCAATTTATTAAAAACAACTGGGATTCTCAGTTTATCCAGAATTGTGAAGTTCTTGTTTAAATGTTGTTTAATACTGCATATAATTCGTTAAAATGGAAGTTTATTTTCATAAAGTTCAAAATGTACCTACATTTTTTTGCATTTTGTCTTTTTCAGTTGAATAAAAGACGCAGCAACTGTTTCTTGTTCAACTGACCCTTTACAAAGACACGCCCCCTTTCGTTACTGATCCTTTGTTTGACAAGCCATGGCGTTTTCACACCACACATCATATTCTCACGTTGTGAAAAATACATTGCGGAGCAAATAGGAAACCGACAATGTGCTGACAGACAAGACAGAACATATTACTTTTGGTATAAACCAGGGGGGGGCGAACGTCGGAACTGGAGAGCCGCAACCCTGCAGAGTTTTGCTTTAACCCTAATCAAACACACCTGAACAAGCCAATCAAGGTCTGAAGGGTTACTAGGAAGCTACAGGCAAGTGAGTTTTTGTTAGGGTTGGAGCTGAACTCTGCAGGCTGCGGCTCTCCAGGACTGGAGTTCGCCACCCCGGTATAAACAAAGTCTCAGCTTTCAAATGTTGTCATTTTGTAATAAATTCAAACAATAAATACTGTTTTGTGGCCCTTTGGTCACGTTCACACAGCAGCAGAATACGGTTGTCAATATCGTATTTGAGTCCTTAATACGGTTACGTTCACACACAGTATGGTTATTTACGGGTGTAACAACTGTGTTCTATAACTGAACTCAAACCCATACATTTTCAGGACTCTCAGCAGCATCAAAGTCCCTTTAAGGCAAGTCATTTCATTCTACGGCCATCTTTGAAACGCCTCTAAGGCAGGCAAGTGCAGCTCCTATCTGTTTGAATGGGGAAACATCAAATTCTCCAAAACTGTTCACCAAGCTTACGATTAAATTTCATATTTGAAATCACCAATAAAATTTGACAACAAACTGCCTCATAAATATCGTTCCTTATGCTCCAATAGCGTTAAAAAAAAAGAAGCTAATTTTCAGGCGAGATCAGCACGTCTCAAAACGCTGACGGTTTCTATAGCAACCGGGACTTCTTACAGCAGCTGCAGTGACGTGCTGACTTATACTAGTCAACGACTGGCTCTTTCATTAAGAAGGCGGGGCTTCGCGGCCATAATGAGCGTTGCATCTTTCCCCATTCAAAACTATACAAGTGACAAGTCTTGGATATTCTATAGTCTTTGGCCGCATTCTTGGAACACACGCGCTGTGTGAACGGAACAGGACTGAACAACTAATTGTCACGTCATTCTGTGCGAGAGACCCGTTCTGCCGCACAAACGCGCGTCTACCATGTGCTGCATGCTTTAATGTGTGGTTTCGGTAATTTACAATGACGGAGAAATAAGCTGTGTGCATCCGAAAGTTTTATATCCACTCTCTACTGGAGCCGCTCCCTCCCGTCAGTTTTGCGTGCTTCGCGCGGCTCAAATGCTCCACTTTCCAGTATTCGAAAAAGCGAATGTAAGGCTGTGTTTACACTGTCTTAATGCACAGATCCGATCTTTTCACCATATCCGATGGCCCGCCTGTTTACATTCACTTAAGACACTTTAGACGGCTTTTTTAATGCTGTCATCATAAGGATTGCGTTAATGCTTTCTACATCAGTTTCTCCAGCGCGACTGGCTGCACGAGCTTTGATGATGACAGCTAATTCATGATTTACCACACTCACTCATTGTATTTCATCCCGTGCTGTAATAGGGTTACAAGCTCTTTTTTTGTTATGTTAATGCTATAGCGTACTGTGTCATGTTTATAAAAATCGTCTACCCTCCTTGCTGAACGTGTTCTAAAGTGAAAGTACAATTGGAAATAATAGCATGCATACGATAGCCAGGCAGGAGTGGTGAAACCAAGTCGACTCCTTTGACGAGAAGGAAACGGTACAACGTTTTTGCATAAACAAGACTAGCTTTGAGTTTCTATGGGAGCGCTTTTTCTTTCCTTGTTTAATTATCTGCTGTCCGGTATACTTTTGCTGAGGCGTGTCTTGCAAATGCAGATTGTGACGTTCAATGCAAACTGTCATGGAATATTAGGGACTTTAAGCAACAGCTTCCCTTGGAACGGCTACCATGACCGGAAGTAAGCTGTTACACCACCGTAGCCGAGAATGTAAAAATCATTAAGCAACCATAAATAAAATGACTTTCATTTAAATACAAATTATGGATTATGAGGAGGATGTTTAGGCAATACGCACATTGTTTGTTTCACATCATCTCTAGTCTCCGTGCTACCTGAGGTGCCGTTGCCAAAAGACATATCTTTGTACAAATGACAAAAACAAATCGTTAAAATTAGCTTAAATTTAAAATATTTCGACACAGATTAAATGAAAGACTAATGGTAGAATCATATACGGATAGAATTACAGTGGCATAAACTATAAAACATAACATTTATCTACCTAATCTGTCACGTTGTAAAGATTACAGCAAACCAGCTGTTCTCCCGTAGTAGACGGATACAGTAGAATGTCAAGAAGTGGCAGTTAAAGTCACGAACGCGCAATATGACGTCGGAATGCCGTTGTCGTTCCATCCGTGGCTGCTGCTTAAAGTCCCTAATAACTGACACGGAGAATCGGATATGCCTGTTTAGACGTAGGACGGATGTCCAGATATCGGATATGTATCTGATTTAAAACCACATTTGGAAACGGCTCAGATCAGATGCGAAAAAAACCGGATCTTGTACTGATTTTTGTGTTTACACGCATGCATCAAATTCCGATCTGTCATATGTGGGCAAAAAATCGGATTTTTTCTGCCAGTGTAAACGCAGCCTAAGCTGCTGTGTGAACGGGACATTTCGAGACTCACACATGTAAGTAAATGCAGTTGTCAATCCCAAAAACCGAGTGTGAACGTGACCTTTATATGTGGTGACAGATCGCTGTAGCACCTCAATTCAAGTGGCAGGTGAACCAATCATGTCATCCACTTACTAGTCATAGCAAGACGTAAACATGAAGAAACATCGGTAGGTATTTTGTTTCAACTGTGGATTCAGGTTCTGATTGGTCAAATCACCTGTCAATCAAACGGCGAAGGGTCAATTAAAACATAGTTTTGTATTATATTCTACCTCACAGACATAGATTATATTCTATATATCTCTTTTGGGTTTAAGAGATATAGAAAAGTTACTACATTTATACATTTACATTCTGAACTAAGAAATCAGGAAAAGTTATATACAGTTCTTAAAAGAAATAAACATAATGTAATATATATATATATATATATATATATATATATATATATATATATATATATATGTATATATATAATTATTATTAACAGTGTTAAAATTAGTTGTGCTGCTAAATGTTTTTTTGTGGAAACCAACTTTTTCAATGTTTGATGAACAGAAACTTTAAAAGCACAACTTTTATTTGAAATATAAATATTTTTTTTTAACATTATAAATGTCACTTTTGATCAATTTAATGTCCTTGCTGAATAAAATAATAATAATAATAATAATAATAATAATAATAATAATAATAATATCTTTTAAAAAAACCCACCTACTTGATCAACTCTTAGAAGTACACTAATACCAAAACCCACAAAACAACATTATTAATGGAGTCTTTAACAAATCACACCCACAATGTATGAAAGAGGCTTTTTGATGAATTTAATAAAAAATGGTCATTTTCAGATGAAATGATCCGTGTGTTAAAAAGACGTGTTGCCATGACGACTGTGAGACTTGAAGAATTGTATAACTTTGTTCTGATTTGTTATGATTGCACTGTTGAATTCAAAATGAATGCAATATTGCTTTTTAAACACTGCCCATTCTTTCTATCACAAAATTACTGCAATATAATAAAACAATCACAGATCCAAAAAATATTTAAGTGCATTCATGTTGTGAAACAGAATCAATATATTTCCTATAATTTTCATCCCTATGCTTAAACACAGTGATATAATGCCAGTGATATAACTAGTAATACCAGTTTTATGTCAGTTGGTCAGTACAACATTTGTTTAGGTTTTTTTTTCTTCTGTTGTAACCAAACAGTTGACGGTAGCCATTGACTTCCAAAGTAGTCAGTATTTTTTCCCATACTATGGAAGTCAATGGCTACCGTCAACTGTTTGGTTACCAACATTTTTCAAAATATCTTCTTTTGTGTTCAACAGATGAAAGAAAGTCATACAGGTTTGGAAATAAATAATGAAATTTTAATTTAATTTTCTATTTTTAGCTTAGTAAAATAAAGTTTTATTAAAAACATACATTACTAATCTTATTCAAAAATAATATTTTTATACGTAGCAACTAAACTGAACATTATACTAAAAATACAAAATGTGTGTGTGTTTACTTTGCTATACTGTAACAAATTAATATAGTCATTCATTATCATAGTATAATATGTTACCACATAGTACTTTTCTACAACAATGCAATACTTTGACTGTGTGCAATAAGTCAGAGCAAGACAGTTTCAACAAATGATTCAGCAAATACATTTACTTAATTGCAAATCAATCTCTAGTTTCAATGTGAATTGTCAAATGGTACGGAAATAAACTATAATTCATTTTAATGTGTCTGGGACGGAGAGAGCATTTAAAACACGACTTAACGTTCACCCTTACAAACGCCCTTCAAGAATGGCAGGACTTAATGGACTGAACCTGATCGCAGGCCAGAGGTCACTATTCCTTTTAATTACGCCCAACTGAAAGCCAAAGTAAAGCGGGCTCGATACGTCCATTTATTTCAATTTCTCCCTCTGTCCTTTTTGATCCAAATCCAGGCTCTTTATTTGGTTGCCATGGCAACATTTTCTAGTACCTTACATTTGACTAACATGATGAAACGCTGAAGTGATGGAACACAGACTCACATGCATGTGAACACGCATGTCACAAAACAGTCGGATGGACGGCCAAAGTTGCATTTTGATGGAGTTCAAACGAGTCCGTTATCAAACACAATGATTGCTAAAATAAGCCTGTGTTCTGCATCTCCAGGATAAGAGGACGTATTTTCTATCACGCAATGATGGACTTTAATATTCCTCCCAACATAGGTGTGTACAAGTGCGTGCATGTGTGGGTGAGAGCATGTGTGTGTGTGTGTGTGCACTTTTTATTCTCAATGTAAATCTGATGTCAAGCTGAAAGCCAGAGCTGAAGTGTGTGGGTGGAAACAGCTTCAAGCTTCAGTCCCTTTGAGAGAGACAGAACGGAAGAGAGAGAGAGACAGCGAGAGGAGGGGGAGCAAACATGATAAAAAGTGAAACTAATGAAAAAAATAATAATAATAACTGCTCAGCTTCTGATTGATATGCGTGGGGTTGGTGGCGGTTCGATTTTTACGCCTAAATTGGATTTGTAATGGTGCACGGGCCTCGAACAAAACAAAGAAATGAAAACAGTTTTATTCGAAATGAAGCCTTATTGAGTTTTATTCTTAAAGATGTCATTTTTCAGATGTTAATGTACTTTTCTTTCTTCTCAGCTCAATATGCAAAGACAGTTATAAGTAATGCAACACCACCTGTGCTGTAAATGACTATTTTTGTCTGAACAGAAGTAGTGTAGTATCATTTAGGTATTGATGTTAAACATTAAAATTTAGTACTTTTGCCATTTTTATTAGTTTAAAAATATTTCTATACAGTTTTGAACTGTTTTTTGTGTGTTTTGTAAAGAAGTCTCTTCTGCTCTTTTGACCCAAAGTATAGCAAAAACAGTAAAATTCTGGAATATTTTTACGATTTAAAATTTATTTGAATGTTTTAAAATGTAATTTATTCCTGTGATTTCTGAATTTTTAGCATCTTTACTCCATGATCCTATTTAATTAAATATTAAATAATATTTAATTAAATAACAATTAAATATTATTATTATGTTGAAAACAGTATAATTTGTTCAGGAATTTTTTTTGTTTTTTTTGATGAATAGAAAGCTCAGAAGAACAGCATTTATCTGAAATAGAAATCTTTGTAACATTATAAATGTCTTTATTATCACTTTTGATAAATTTGAAGCATGCTTGCAAAATAAAAGTATTAATTTCTATCATTCCTTTCCCCAAAAAATAAATAAAAATACTGACTCCAAGCTTTTGAATGGTATAGTGTATAATGTTACAAAAGCTTTTTATTTTAGATAAATGCTGATCTTTGGATCTATTCATCAAAGAATCCTGAAAAAATGTACTGTTTTAAATATTAATAATAATAATATTAAAAATGTTTCTTGAACAGCAAATCAACATATTAGAATCATTTCTGAAGACTGAAGAAATGATGCTGAAAATGTAGCTTTGATCACAGGAATAAACCACACTTTAAATTATATTCAAATACAAAGCAGTTATTTTAAATAGTAAAAATATTTCACAGTATTACTGCTTTTACTGTATTTTGTATCGAATTAATACAGGCTTGGTGAGCAGAAGAGACTTATTTAAAAAAAAAAAAAAAATTAAAAAACGTTTGACTGGTAGTGTTGGTTAATAAAATAACATTTTAATGAAAAATTACATTACTAATATTAACAAATATAAATAACTAAATAAAAATAAGAATACATGTTTATATACAGCAGTTACATAAAGTTTTAGTATTTTAGTACCTCAAGATAAACTAAATTAAAATAAGAAACATTTATTTGGAAACTGGCTGAAACAAAATAAGTGTGAGTTCTTGTATAAGTAATACAAAATAATGCTTTATTAGTTAAAAATAATAAACACTTACTTTTGAATGTCTGTTGACAGAGATGGTGTAGTTACAGTTTTTACCAGCAGGGGTCTAAAGGAGCCAGTCTGATAACAGTAACACTGGCTCGACCAATGATGTGAGTTTGGAGGCGGGGCTATTACTTTGTTTTACAAATGGGAGTGTTTAGGAAACCTGTTTGACAGTCATTATCTGTCCAGTCCATTTAGTGCCTGTAGTGGCACAAAAATTATGTTCAACAAAAAAGATTTCTAAGAACATCTTTTAGTCTTTTTATAGCTTTCGAAGTTGCAAAAGAACAAAAAAGTGATGCCTGTAAATCCTGGAGACATATTGCCAAAGGTCTTCTGTGCACTTCTTCCTTCTATTGTCATTTTCAAGGATTTTTCTCCTGCAGCAGTGGGTGTTTTTTTATAGCTCTTTTCAGAAAAGCATCACGAAACAACCTTTCAAACAGTTCCATGGACTTGAAACATATTTTGCAGATATGCACGAATCAAATGACTAAAGATCTTTGCAGCATTGCAAAAAGCTTTTAGTACATTTCAGAAGCACAAAAAGCCTATGAGATCATTCATTTGATAAAGGCTACCTGATCATTTTAAATCCATTTTTTTTTTAGTGTTAGGATTAATCATGATTAATCGCATCCAAAATAAACGTTTTTTTGTACATTTATGATGTATATATAAATACACAGACATGCACTATGTTTCTATATTAAATATATTTATATATAATATAAATTATATGAATATAAATAGTGCTGTCAAATGATTAATCATGATTAATCGGATCCAAAATAAAAGTTTTTGTTTATATATCTGTGTGTACTGTGTATATTTATTATGTATATATAAATACACACACATATAGTATATATTTTAAAAAATATTTACATGTATTTATGTGTACATATTTATATGCATATCATTTCATTTATACATAAATATATTTAATATAAAAACATAACATATTTTCTTAAACATATACTTGATAAATATACACAGTACACACATATATATCATATTAACAAAAACTTTTATTTTGGATGTGATTAATCGTTTGACAGCACTAAAATATGTGCATGTAAATACATGCAAATATTTTCTAAATATATACTGTATGTGTGTCTTTATGTATACACATAATACATATACACAGCACACACATATATATAAACAAAAACTTTTATTTTGGATGCGATTAATCGCTTGGACAGCACTCATTTTTTTCTACATTTATTTTAGTCAGCTTTTAAAAGCACTTGTCATGGGAAACATGCTTTATATTCACTCAAAAGACCAAATAAATAATGCAACCCTGTGTTTTCCCAGATACAAAAATCAAATAACCAACTGTAATGTGCAGGTTATTCCTACCTACAGCAGAATGCAACCGTAAGGGGCGGCACAGTCCCTTATTCCTCCTTAATTATTCCCGTCCAGTTTCCAGAAGTAATCTCAAGCCACCAAGAAAGACAAATTGTCCAAACTGTCCATCTCTGATCATAATCCAGTCTTGATTTTTTAAGTCACTTGCTTCTGTTTAACTTGTGAATGATTTATTTCCCTTCGCAGGTCAAGTGTTCCTTTAAAGGTCAACAGAACGATGAATGCCCACACCATGTTTGGTTATAATCATGTGTCTATATGCACTCTACTCTCAAATATCTCAGAAAGTTTATTCTTGCTTAATCCCATATGAATTATATGTACAACTCTGCAACATTTGGACCTAACATGCCATAATTCTAAACTTTAAATATAAATCCTAACTACAAAAAGGCATTTATGCATTAACTCTAGTTATTGCAATTAAATATAGGCTATATATTAGAGTAGTTTGCTTAGTTGAATACATATATTTCACTGATACTATATTTAAGACTTCTACTTGGATATCTAAACGTATTTTACCTACAAGAACAGTAAGAATTGTTATAAATGAATATTTACAATCAAGAATCTGCACACTATACTTTAAAAAAGGATAAATCCCGAGTGTTTAACTGTTAGAATTGTTGCGTCTCATTTCTCCACCTCCTCTCAGTCACTCTCTCCAGCCCTGACAGCGGCTGTTCCTCAGCAGAGCGCCAGATGGAGAGCTCCGGGTCCCGGCGACGCTCGCCGGCGCCTTTACGCACGACCCCGAACCGACGAGCCGCTTCCCTTCTGCCTTTACTGCGGTTACCAACACCAAATATGTGGTGAAACTCTCTCATGTTTTACTCTAGCTATTTTATGGTGTTGCAATCGAGCTACCAATGTTTAAAACGCTCCACGAGAGAACTTTTCAGAGCATGCGCGCATGACTAAGGCATTTATTCTAAGCCTACACTTCCATAGATTGGCATCTAATGTAAACTTGCGTGCGTGTGCGTGTGTGTGTGTGTGTGTGTGTGTGAGCCAGACTTCTCCGCAGCTCCGTGCCAGTGACACTGACGCGTAAATCCTCCGAGCGCACGGAGTTCAAACGTTCATTCTTGCAAAAAACCGCCGCTTTTAGCGACGCATCAAAGCTCCGATTCAATTCCGAAATGGAAATCCTTCGCACACGGAAAAGCTGGAAGTCCTTCTTGCTGCATTCCGGTTTGCTCGTTTCCAGTCATGCACGCAGGAATACCAGCAGCGAGGCGATGCATCCTTCCCTGCAATTGTCCTTTTCTTTACTGCGCTCTCGCTCACTCGAGGAGAGGAGAAGCGGGGCTGAGCTGGACAAGGGGGGTGGGGGGAGAGATGGGATTTGATGGAGAGAACTTCATGTAAAAGCCTGGGGCAAACTCTCTCTCTCTTTCTCTCTGTCTTTTTCACTCTCTCTCGCACACACATGCACACACACGCAGCTCTGGTGTGTGTGTGTGCGTGTGTGGATGTGACGCTCGCAGGCAGCCGGTGAGTGGAGAGGCTTCTGTAGAGGCAGGTTATGTGGGAGGAATGTGTGTAATTACACAACTACACAAACTGAAGACAAATGACAATGTAGATTAAACACTGAGAGTGCGCGTACAGTACAGAGAGACGCTGCGAGCTGCGCGTTAGCTTTCGCTGCTATCTTTGCTTTTAATTCTGTTGTGTAACTACTAGCAAAGATTTTTACATTCGATTTGGACCACAGGGGTGTTGTGGGTGGTTGCCAGAGCATCACGCGGTTGCCAAGGTGTTCCGAGTGGTTTTTAGTGTGTTGCTATGCGGTTGCTAGGGTGCTCTGAGTCTTGGACTGGTTGCTAGGAGGTTCTGGTTAAAAGAGCCCACCCTCAAGTTTCTGTGATATTCTGGCAGGATGATGATAGTCTGATCGATTAGAATGATAGTACAGCGCTCCTTAAAGGGAAAGATCACCCAAAATTGAAAATTCTTGCCATTACTTATCCTCATGTCATTTCAAATTTGTATGGCCTGTACGACAATTTGATAAAAAAATGGGTGGACTGTTATATATATATATATATATATATATATATATATATATATACACAAACGGATATATATGTGTGTGTGTGTGTGTGTGTGTGTGTGTATGGGCTGCAAAACGATTAATCGCGATTAATCACATTCAGAATAAAAGTTTATGTTTACATATGTATGTGTGTACTGTGTATATTTATTATGTATATATAAATGTGTTATATTTATATATAAAATATTTTTAATATTTATCTAAATTATTTACAAGCATATTTAAAAAATATATATACACATACATAGTACATATATATAGTACACACATATATATAGTATGTAAACAAACTTTTATTTTGAATGCGATTAATCGCCATTAATCATTTTGCAGCCCTGATACACATATATATATAAGCATTTATATTTATAGGTGTATGTCTGTGTATTTATTTATATATACTGGTATTGGTGCATTAAAAATATAAATAATAAATAATAACAGTGTTTCTATACTGTACATGCATTTCATTTACAATTATCTATTATAATATAGTTTACTAAGTAGTTTCTAGATGTTTAAAATATTAACAATATAATAATAATTATTTATTTATTTTAGTAATAAATAATATTTTCATATTTTAAACATTTAGAAAAGACTTAATATTTTTAAATATTTTTATAAACTACTTAATATACTGCTTAATATCTATTTATAATATAGTTTTCTTCTGTTTTATTAAAGTTTTTAAATAAATTATAAAATATTAAATTATAAAGTTATAAAATATTATAAAATATTTTTATACGTTTAAAATATTTGTAAAAAATGATTAGAAACACTTTACTACAATATAGTTTACTTCTGTTTTATTAAAGTTGTATTAAAACTTTAAAGTGTGTTGCTATGCGGTTGCTAGGGTGTTCTGATCTATGTGTCATATGTATTTATATATTTATATATACTGGTATTGGTATATTTAATATATATATATATATATATATATATATATATATAAATAAATCTTATTTATATAAATAAATTAAAAAGTGTCTACAATTATCTATTATAATATAGTTTACTAAAGTTAAAAAAAATGTAAAAAAAAATTATATATTTATAAATTAATGGGCTGAGGCTAGTATTTTAGCGAGTTGGAAGAAAAAGTATTTGATGGACGTATAATATGTGTCGAGAGCATTCACTCAGTATCATTATCTCATTTTTGACCGAGATGGATTTTAGCTGGTTTTGCATCTGTCAGCTTCATATACATATATACATATATATATACACACACAAACAAACACAGACATATATTTTTGTTTCTAAATGTATATTAAAATAGTTTAAATGTGTTTCTACATCAATTCTATTTAATCAACTTTTAGAAGTAGCACTTAAACCTATAAGACTGTATTGCTGACAGGGTCTGTGACACATTACACCCACATGGCATGAAAGAGGCTTTCTGACGGATTTAATCAAGAACGGTCGGTCATTTTCAGACGAAGTGCTCTGTGTAAATGATCAGCGTGTTATAAAGACATGTGTTTCCATGACGACTGCTTCCGGCCTGCAAGCCCGAGACAGCGCGCACTAAAGTTGAAGCATTGAGACGAGGCCGAGCCGGACACATCTCCAGCGGAGAGGCGTCTTAATGCTCACAAAGACAGCTGGCGCAGACCTCCCGATGATTGGATATCCACCACAAGAACAGCACGATTGATCCAGAGCGCGAGAGAATGGACGCGGCTAATGTATATCCCTCATTCAAGAGCCCGACCGTATGTGCATTTAATTAAAAGAACGCTATACGTGATCAAATCCAATTTAAAACCCGCCTACCTTGCGCTGCCTTTTATTAAAACTTAAAGCAAGATCCAAAGATGCACTTTTCTTTCTCTCCCTCTTCTACATTCCTCCCCTCTCTCTTTCATTTTTCCTTTCTCTCTAGCAGTCTGTCTGCTCTATAATTATTTCCATGGTTACCATCAGCGATCTTAGGCTAAGCTCAGTGTACAAATGTCTCTTTTCTCTTTCACATTTTCTTTCAGCTCCTCAATTTGCCTGACTGTGTTCGTTAGCATACAATTACTCCCTTCTGAGATGTTTCCTCTTTTAAAGAACAGCCCATGGCAAAGAAAGATCAGAGAGGAGATCTCTTCAGCTGCTCTGTTGTTTCTCAGAGACAGCAGTGAGATTAAACAGAGAACAAATTGAGACTTTTGTGGAGTCTGTCTACTTTGCAGATTTAAGCAGACTTTGAGATGTTGATTACTGGGGTCTTTTTCTCAGGAGAGGCTATATAGAGTCAAAAATGAGAGTATGGAGAACAGCGGGAGGTGTGTGTGTGTATACATAAACACATTTACAAGAATCTGAGAAGCTCAAAGAGCTAGAGACAAAAAATGTCAGTAAAGAGATAACAAATGGAGACTTCTTGTGAAATATACATATACAAAAAAATATTCAATATTTCTTATCGGATTCTATACATCTATATTTTATATCTATATCTATATTTTACTATAATCATATTGTAAAATGTACTTGTAAAAGATTTTTGATAATAATAATAATTATTATTATATTTTATAATAATAATAATAACATATAAATATGTAAATATAAATTAGATTAAATGTTTATTTTATTAAAATATGTATAATTTTTAATAATGTATTAATACATTTTAATAAATATTAATAAATGATAAATTTAAGTAAATACATTTTAAATATTTCTTTTCTCATATTATCTGAACTATAATCATATTGTGAAATGTACTTGTAAAAGAGATTTTTGATAATAATAATAATAATTATTATTATTACTATTATTATTAGAATAAAAATAAAATATAAATATTTAAATATAAATAAATTCAAATAAAATATGTATTTAATTTAAAATATTTGTAATATATAATACATTTATTATTACATTTCAATAAATATGAATAAATAATACATTTAAATAATATAAGTTATAATAATATTAAAATGTTAAAATAATATTAGTTTTAAATCATTACTCAACTCTAAATGTTTCTTGTTGTGAAATACACATATACAATAAAATATGCAATATTTCTTACCAGATTCTCTGTAGATCATATTATCTGAACTATAATCTTATTTTGAAATGTACTTGTAAAAGAGATTTTTGATAATAACAACAACAACAAAACTTATTATTATTATTATTACTGTATTTGATAAAAGTAAAATATAAATATTTAAATAAATTAAAATATAATGTTAATTTTATTCAAAATATTTATCATAGACGATACATTTATTATTACATTTCAATAAATATTAACACATAATAAATGTAAATAATAAATAATATTAGTTTTAAATCATTACACACTCTCTAAATGTTTCTTGTTGTGAAATATACATATACAATAAAATATACAATATTTCTTATCAGATTAGACAGACAGATAGATAGATACAGATAGCATGTTGTTAGCATCTAACATAATTAACATGTAACTAGCATGTTGTTACAATGATCAGCAAGATACTAGCATGTTTTTAACATGATTAGCATGTTGTTAACATGTTTCTAGCATGATTAGCAAATTGTTAGCATGTTGATAGCATGTTTCTAACATGATTAGCAGGTTACTAGCTTGTTTCTACAATGATTAACAAGTTGTTAGCATGTTGCTAGCATGTCTCTAGCATGGTTAGCCAGTTGCTAGCATGTTTCTAGCATGATTAACAAGTTGTTAGCATGTAGCTAGCATGATTTTCAAGTTGTTAGCATGTTTCTTGCACGATTAGCAAGTTGTTAGCATCTTGCTAGCATGTTTTTAACATGATCAGCAAGATGCTAGCATGTTTCTAACATGATTAACAGGTTGCTGGCATGTTTCTAGCATGATTACCAAGTTGTTAACATGTTGCTAGGATGTTTCTAGCATGTTTAGAATGTTGCTAGCATGTTTCTAGCATGATTAACAAGTTTCTAGCATGATTCTAGCATAATTAGCATGTTAAAAGCATGTTGCTAGTATGTTAATTGCATGATTAGCAAGTTACTAGCGTGTTCTAGTATGATTAGTAGGTTGCTAGCATGTTTCTAGCATGATTAGCAAGTTTCTAGCATGATTCTAGCATGATTAGCATGTTACTAGCATAATTAGCAAGTTACTAGCATGATTCTAGTTGCTAGGCTTGGCTAGATAGATGAACATTAGAAACATTAGATAGAATGGAAGTTTGAATAGATTAGAAATAGTTCATAGAAGGGAAGTCTTGATTTAGTCTCAAGGGATTCTGGGAGTTTAAGTTTGAATTTTGACAGTTGGAGTTTGAATAGTGTTGGCTCATTTGAACATTCCCGTCAATGTAAGTCTTATGATTTTTATGATTTTTAATCTTTAATTTTATGAAAACTATAAGTCGGATCAGAAAAGATATAGCAAAATGAGTCAGATCAGTCTGAAAATCTGGGCTGGTTCTAGCTCTAGGAGGAGTAGCATTCAGAAATTTGGCTAAGAAGAATAATAATAAAAAGCTTAAGTAGCAGATCAGTAGGTTGGCTTTCTCAATCCAACCCAATGAATATCTGAGACGAAGCAAATTCATAACTGAGGATTCAATGAAGTCTCCAGAGCAACCTCTGCACAAATGCACAGCATTTTTATTTCTTGCATCAGGTGGATGTAATGCAATCATGTGATATTAATAAATGCCAGTGTTTTTCCATTTAATGTTTAATGTGAGAGCATTTCTTGTATTAGTGGAATCCTGGTAACCAGCAGTGAAGCGAGTGTAAGAGAGAACTCAGCATCACTAGAGTTCATGAATAACGGTTCCACCCACCTCCCCCAGTTTACCACCTACTGGGATCAACACCAAACAGCAGCCGGGCAAGACTAACAAACACCGACACACACCAGACAAACACTTACAGCACTGTGTGTGTCTCACTCGCCGAGAATGAACAATTACACAGAGAGGTTCACATTTTATTGCTCAGAGACTGCGCTTACACAACTCAGACTCAGACTTTATGGAGTTCTCAGTTATATTAAGTACCAGCATTGCTTCAGATGTTTCTCATTAAAGTGATAAGGTGATGATACATGACTCAACTTTTTGAGCAATGTTGCCATCAAAGGGCAACCAGGTGAGACGCAGGGCCCACAACCAATCTAAAGTATCCAGATAGAAATTTATTGCCCATTTACAATGGGAAACGTCAGCTCCCTATGTGCACATCCCACCCGTTTGTGACGATCCCTGCCCTATTAGTATAGACGCAGCCCTGAGTGAGAAGCAGCAGTCTGCCATTACTGTTTTCTTGCTGTAGCTGCTGGAGACATACAATGAGGCATCGAAGAGGCATTACAAGTATTGTGTTTTGGGATGGACTAGTGAACATATGAGTCTCCACTGACTTCCTCCATCTGAGCCAAATTTACTTTTCGAAAGAAATATCCTGGAAAAATGCTCCAGACAAAGTATCACGTGTTTGTTTTCCAATTAGCGTTTCTAAAAGAGCTTCTTTGCACTCTGTAAGGCTAATGTTGCTAAAGCTACCATTGCCTCTGTCTGTTTTCACTGATGCTGCCTTCACATGCTACCAGAATGATTGTAAATAGGAATGTGGTAGTTAAAAATTGCATATGAAAGCAATGTGAAGTCGACCGCTTGAATTTGTCGAGCTCATAATCACAAGTGGGACTTAAAGTTTGTGATAGCGCACAAAGGCAAAATATCATTATTTTCATCAAGCTGTGCTCCCCGTCTGTGTAACTCATAAACGCGCATTTATTATGCACAGTACAATCAGATGACTGACTTTTAAACCGATTCAGGTTTGAACATATAAGGCTGAACACCACTACTCAGAGTTTCTGGCATTTTCTGTGTGTTAGATTATCTTGTTTTGTTTTTGCCAGCACTTGAAGCTGCGCCCTCTTCTGAAAAGGGGCCGGAGCACCAGCTCATTTGCATTTAAAGGGACAAACACAAACAAGGCATGTTTTTACATCTTGTAAAAAGGGGCATAGTAGTTTACCTTTAAGACATTTCTCAAAAAATGTGGTACATACCTGATGACAGAATTTTCATTTTTTGGTGAACTATCCTTTTAAAATCGTTAAAATAACCAGAAAAATATACATTTTACGCAAAGATACCACAAAAATGTTCATTTTGTTTCATTTAAGTATGAATTTTGTCTTCCAAATTTATTCATTTGGAATATTGAAAAATATTGAGAAATACAATCATTTAGTTAATCATAAAAATGTAATATTTAAATAAATAATTTCAATTTTAAATTAAAATACTTAAAATTTAAACTTGAAATATATATTATATTGTATTAGTTTACCTGCATGTCATGTGACCATTAAGTGACACAGAAAAGCATTAAAATGTGAATTATTGAAATATTACCTTAAAACATTACCAGGGGTACTTATTTTAAATTGCACTATTGTAATAGCATTTCACAATATTTATGTTTTTACTGTATTTTTGATCAAATAAATTCAGCCTCAGTGAGCAGAAAAGGTTATTGAAATAAAAGGGCACTTCAAGTAAAAACAAGACAACAAAATAAAACAAGACAAAAAGATTTGGAAATCCATTTTTTACAGCACTGTTTGTGGAGAACACAATGCCATAATGCATTGCAAAAATAAAATAAAAAATGTTAGAAAATAAAATAAAATAAAATAAAATAAAATAATGTGACCATTAAGTGACAGAGAACCATGAATATGTGAATTATTGAAATATTAACTTAAAATATTACCAGGGGTACACCATGGTTATAAAGTTTGGGGTAAGTAAAAAATAAATATATAAATTATATAAATGAATGAATGAATGAATGAATAAATAAATAAAAGCAATATTTATAATATTACATGCTGCATTTTTTACAGCATTGTTTGTGGAGAACACAATGACATAATGCATTGCAAATAAAATAAAATAAAATAAAATAATTAAAAAATAAAATGGAAAAAAATAAATAAATATTAAAAAAATAAAATACAATTTAAAAAAAATAAAATAATAAAAATAATAAATAAAATAAAATAAAAACCTTTATCCAAGAGAAATTTCAATAAAAGTAATCTTTGCTCAGCTAAAGAAACAAGTAAGATTACCAAGGTCTTTTTCTCAGGAGATAAATCTGAAAAGCTACAGACGTAAGCAAAAGTCTCCATTTGCTCTGAGTAAGAGAAGCAATTAAGATATTAAAAATGATCTTCAATTTCTTTCATATGCACACACTGTAACTGCTGTTCAAGTTTGTTAGCATCAGCGGCTCCTTCAGCTGTGAAAGCTGCTGTAGAAACCCAGAGCCCACACACACTGCTCATATGGAACCTACATTCATACATCAAACATTATGTGTTCTTTCTTCCTCCACCCTGTCATGGCTGCAACACTAATGTAATCTCTTTCTCTGTGAAAAGGTGCATTGCTGGATTATGTAACAAGCCCTTTTTTTCCCTTGCTAATCTGACATGACTGCATTTGCTACTTGTTTTGAATCCTAGCAAACAAGCTCTGCAAAATGCCAAAGGGACAAGCATGCAACTAAACACCTCAGCCAGTTTTATTACTAGCTCTTAAAGGCCACTTTTTTGTGTCAGTCCAGCCCTCATGCATCTTCGGTCTCAAATCGAGCTCCCTACTGATGCCATCGCTCCAAGGAAAAAGGAATCGAATGCTTGCATGACCAGAATGAATTCCTGCACGGATGTCCGGCCAAAGAGCGACCAGATCTTGACCTTTGCTATAAGCCACACGGAGAGGACATTATTACTCCTGACATTTGCACACATTTCTTTGTGGTTTTTATGTCTGCGACTGTGACCGTCATTTGAAATCAGTTCAAGACGGTTGAAATGATAATGAAGATGATGACAGGCATTACAATGACTGCTAGAATCAAACTACTTGACATAATCAACAACCGATTTAAAAACAGGTATACTAAACAGAGAAGAAATCATTGATAACTCTAAAAAGTCCACTTCAGCTTAGCATGAATTTCAGTTATGGTCAGATATTTAAGCAATATTAAACTCGCAAACATGCTGACATTCAGACCAGCAACATGCTAGTGCGATGTTGCTTTTAAATAATGAATCTTGAATCACTGCGCATCCCAGAGCAACACACATGATTTAATGAATCATTCATTAATGAATGTTTCACAGTAAATCTGTTTTTGAATAAATTAGATGAGTAAATTAATTAATGACTCACTCGCGAAGACAGTGACATGTTTTGTTTCTAAATAAAACTGTTTTTGAACAAACTAGACAAGCAAATAATTCAATGAATCACTCATAAGTAAATGTTCCTCATTTCTGTTTGTGAATGAATCAAATGAGTGAATTATTAAATGAATATTCCTCAATCTGATGTTGAATGAATCAAATGAGTAAATGATTCATTGACTCAAGACAGAACCATGTTTTGCTTCTAAATAAAACTGTTTTTGAACAAATCAGATCAGCAAATGATTTAATGAATCACTTATAAGTGAATTTTCCTCGATTCTGATTTTGAATCAGTCGGATGAGATGAGTGAATGATTCAATGACTCACTCACTAAGACAGAAACATGTTTTGTTTCTAAATAAAACAGTGTTTTTGAACAGATCAGATGAGCACATGATTTAATGAATCACTCATAAATGAATGTTACTCAATTCTGTTTCTGACTGAATCAGATAAGTGAATGCTGTAATAAATCTCTCAGAAAAGAATATTTCTCAATTAATCTGTTTTTGAACAAATCAGATAAGGGAATGATTTAATGAATCACTCATAAATAAATATTCATCATTTATGAATGAACATTCACTCATAAATGACTTGTGCACAAATTCAGTTACATGTTTGGTTTCTAAATTAAACAGTGTTTTTGAACAAATCAGATGAGCAAATGATTTAATGATTCACTCATAAATTAATAATCCTCAATTAATCTGATTTTGAATGAATCGGATGAGTGAATGAATTAATTACTCACTCACAAAGACAGTTACATGTTTTGTTTCTAAATAAAACCATTTTTGAACAAATTAGATCAGCCAACGATTCAGTGACTCACCAATAAGTGAATGTTCCTCGTTTCTGTTTGTGAATGAATCAAATGAGTGAATGATTTAATGAATCACTCATAAATGAATAATCCTCAATCTGATTTTGAATTAAATGAAATGAAATTCTGAATGAAAGTGTGAATGATTCAATGACTGACTCACAAAGACAGAAACATGTTTTGTTTTTAAATAAAACATTGTTTTTGAAAAAACAAGATCAGCAAATGATTTAATGAATCGCTTACAAAGACAGTTACCTGTTTTGTTTCTAAATAAAACAGTGTTTTTGAACAAATCAGATGAGCAAAACAGTTGTTTTGGTCCTGAACAAAAATAAAAATAATGTTTTTGAATTAATCAGATGAGTGAATGATTTAATGAATCACTCATAAATGAATAGTTCCTGAATTAATCTGTGTTTTTAAACAAATCAGAAGAATAAATGATTTAATGAATCACTCATAAACAAATGTTCATCAATTCATCTCTGTTTTTGAATGAATCAGATGAATGAATGATTTAAAGAACCACTCACAAAAACAATTACTTGTTCCTGAATGATTCAGTGTTTTTAAATGAATTGGACAATGAATAGTTCAATGAATCAGTCAATAACTCATAATACATTCACTTGTCGCCACCTATTGGTGTAAATATATATTATCAGTGTTATTAAATTATTAGTGTTATTGAAGACTAACTTTAAGAGAGTGTTAGATGATGCCAAAACAGGTCAAGTGAGCATGCGCAATTAAATATCTAATATTATACTTTTATGTGAAAACATAATCTCCAAAACTGCCAATAACCAACAATATATTGTGCACCAAAGAAAAAAAACTGTAACATGCATACATGAAAGTAAACAGGCTGAACTTTGATTTCATGTTGACATTTGTGAATAAAGGTGACAGGCAGGAAGGAGGTTTTATGTGACAGGCGAGATAAGGCAGGATAAACAGACCAGCAGAAAACTGGCATCAGTCTGAGCAAAAGGAATGATGCCGAAATGAGGACACACTTGAAGCGTGCACAGTGCCACCTGGCTAGGCCCTGCGCCAAGACTGTTGTGTAAACTGGCAGTGCCATGCATATGCACGTGTGAACACACAAATGCACGCATGCACATTGGGGAACATTATCTTGCAGTTGCCTTCCACTTGCACACTTAATGATCGCACACAAACACGCACAATTACTGCCACGCGCATCCACACGCATTAATCTGTTTTGGCATGTCGCTCAACACCCGCAGTGATCGAGTGTGAGAGCAATTCTCGTGCACAGTGTTTCTGAAGAAAGGAGATATAAGCGGTAAGCTGTACCCTGACAGCCCCTCCATTCCCCACCCTCTCGGAAAGGATCTGCACCAGCGGGGCCGCAGTGCTGCGAGCACATCATCATTTAGAGCAGTAATGGCTCTAGTCTCCATGATGGAGAAAGGCAGCTGGAGAGACTGCAGGCTGCGGCCCAATTCGCCTACTTATGCTATGCACTAAAAGTAAAGTATGTACTTTTTTTGTAATGGGACACTGCATCATTTTGAGCGTGTGGCAAGAGCATTAAAGTGCTAGGATGTAGTACTACCAGAAAAGCAACATGGCCCCCTTTGGCATATTTTTATGTGTGTCCTGTCACCATAAACCAGTATTGTGCAGGATTCAACAGCAAAGTGTGTACTTCTTGGTGAAGGAAAGTGCATTTGATCCTTTTTGGACCATAAAGGCGTTTGTAATGCAGGATTATGACTGACTAAAAATGTTTGTCATGTGCGCTGTTGTAGCTGATCATGTAATACACTAAGGGTTTTTTTTTTCATCTATCTATTGGCCTTTTTTATTACAATATTTGGAATAATTACTATTTTTATAATTATTTGTGCCAATGTTTCTCCTTGAAGTAAAAATCTATGAATCTAGGCTTCATAACATTTTAACACACCTTAAGGTTCTTCAAAAATACATTTAATATTGAGAAATCAATCATTTATAAAAACAAAAATGAAAATATATTAATTTACTGTAATTAATAATATAAAGCCTTCTGTATAATATTAAGGTTATGTTACATATGTTTTTATAACGTAAATGTAAGAATAACTTTTATAACTTTTTTATTAAAAGAAAAATTGTAATTACTGTTAAATTAACTGTTTAAAGGTAACAGTATTCCAGTGGTATTCTATCATTGTATTTTTAATCAATTTAATTGTTTTATATTTATGTGTAATTTAATTTTTTTATTTGTATTTATTTTACTTCAAATGAAAAGGGGTAAGTGGAAATGAATTTTTATAGATTTGAATTTTTTTTAATTGTTTTATTTCTGTGGTGGAAACAGGCTTCCATATGTATTCTATAATTGTATTTTTAATCATTTTTATTATTTTTTATATTTATATGCAGTTTTAAAATATTTATTTATTTGTTTGTTTGTTATATTTATTTTAGTTGAGCTGAAAATGGAAAATGTTGCCGTAAGTAGCTGAAATACATTTTTATAGAAGTTTTATTTATTTATTTATTTAAATTCTGTGGTGGAAACAGGCTTTCATAGGTATTCTATAATTGTATTTTTAATCATTTTTATTGTTTTTATATGTTATATATGTGGTATTTAAAAAGAGTTTATTTATTTATTTAGTTATATTTATTTTAGTTAAACTGAAAATGGGAAATGTTGCTGTAACTAGCTGAAACAATTATTTATTTTTATTTTTTTAATTCTAGGGTGGAAACAGCCTTCCATAGGTATTCCATAATTTTAATTATTTTTTTAATTATTTTTTATATTTGTATGTAGCTTTCAAAAAATATTTTTTTTTTTTAATTTTTTTTTGTTATATTTATTTTATTTTTATTTTATATTTATTTTATTTTATTTTTTATTTTATTTTATAGATAGTTTAAATTTATATATATATAACAATTATATATATATATATATATATATATATATATATATATATATATATATATATATATATATATTAAAATATTTTTATTTAATTTTATTTGTTTATTATATAATTTAATTAATTTTTTTTTTAATTTATATGTATTTTTTTTCTTTTAAACTATTTTTATTTATTTATTTATTTATTTATTTATTGTTTGTTTGTTTGTTTGTTTGTTTGTTTGTTTGTTATATTTATTTTAGTTAAACTGAAACTGGAAAATGTTGCCATTACTAGCTGAAATACATTTTTATAGATTGTGTATATATATATATTCTGTGGTGGAAAGAGGCTTCCATAAGTTTTTATAGTTTTTTTTTTTTTCCCCAGTTAACTTTTTGTACTTCTTGTAACAACGCTTTAATTTTAGTTTTACCTAACTATATAGTTTTAACAGCATTTCATATATGCGCACTGTATACTGCGACTGCTAGCATGCTTAGTATGCTGAGATTCATTATCACTTAAACTGACAAAGAAATGTTTAGAAGGAACAATAAAGAAACTGTCTGATGAACAAAATAAGCCTCCCCTTGGCAATCTTGGTTGCAAATTTTGCAAGTTAAAGTTAAAATCACCTCACTGCATCAAATAAGTAATGATATCAAGTTCACAGAGCACTGAGTGTATATTTTAAGAGCTGCCCTTAAGCACTTTTAGCATAACAACCTTTAATTAAACACTGGTAACTCTAAAATAAAACAGACCACTTGAAGAGCTTCATTTCTCAGTATGAAGGTCATAAAACAGCAAAGCTACAGCAGCAGCCAATATGAGCCATCAGATAAGTCATCAAGACGATTCAGCACTTCTTGCTCATGACAAATTGTGAACCTAAGAGACCAGCATGTCCTCTAAAAGTACAGCATCAGCCTTTAGACACAAACACATTCATTGTGGATTTCTTATATACACTACCACATATTTACACATTTAGCAAACAAAATTTGGCTCTTGAACATGCAACTTGTTTATGCAATATAAATATTTTTGGGAAGATGCATTCAAAGTTTAAAGAATGATGTATGATATATCTGTATGAGATCACTTTTTAATAATCTTACAGTGCATCTACAGCATCTTATGCCACAAAATCAGTGTGATCAATCATATAAATCAATACCAGTCAGCGTTATTATTTTTTGTGGTAACTCTCTAGATACCAGTGCATTGGCCTCCGGTCACACTGGCACCATGATATGCCTGTTGCATATTTTATATGACAGAACATATGAGGCAATAGCACTGAAGCAGAACCGCAACAGCAACAGCAGTGAAAATGAATTGCGTGGCCTTGCGTGACCTCTGCCTTTGGGGGAGCCGCAGATGTCAGTTTTGTATAATCAATATTAGCTGCATCTGTAATCATTCAAAAGTTGAGGCAAAGTTTACAGTAGAAGATGTGTCTCGAAGAGGAGCCAGACACACGGAAAGGTTTCTATTTTTAAAAAAATACAATTCAAAGAAGGTCTGAAATGTCCAAGGGGGAGCGTGCAAACAGAAAGGGAGCGTGGCGTCCTCTCTGTGGCAGAGAACTGAAGGTCGGGGCGTGCACACAGGCGTTAAATCCGGAGACACAGAGCCAGCAGCTCATTATCTTAGTAAAGAAGTCTGAATTAAAGAACTGACTCCCCTTTGATTCACAAGTTGGAATTTGAATTGAATTTGCGCATTCCATGGAAGTTCCATTGGAATTTGAAACGGAATGACAGGAACGGGACTTTGTAATGCAATTCAAAAAAATTCAACACAATGCATTCTAGGTAATCTATCTATCACTCCATCCATCCATCCTGTTCTATCTTTCTATCTATCTGTCCATTTGTCTGTCTGTCCGTCCATCCGCCCAATGTTCTATCAATCTATCTATCTATCTATCTATCTATCTATCTATCTATCTGTCCATCGATCGATCTGCCCATCCATCTATCCGTCCAACGTTCTATCTATCTATCTATCTATCTATCTATCTATCTATCTATCTATCTATCATCCGTCCAACTTTCTATCTGTCCATCCATCGGTCCATCAATCCATCTATCCATCCAACGTTCTATCTACTAAAAATCTATCTATCTATCTATCTATCTATCTATCTATCTATCTGTCCATCGATCCACCCATCCATCTATCCGTCCAACATTCTATCCATCTATCTATCTATCATCCATCCAACTCTCTATCTGTCCATCCATCGGTCCATCAATCCATCTATCCATCCAATGTTCTATCTACTAAAAATCTATCTATCTATCTATCTATCTATCTATCTATCTATCTATCTATCTATCTATCTATCTATCTATCCGTCCAACGTTCTTTCTATCTATCTATCTATCATCCGTCCGTCCAACGTTCTATCTGTCCATCCATCCGTCTAACGTTCTATCTATCTATCTATCTATCTATCTATCTATCTATCTATCGTCCGTCCAACGTTCTATCTATCGTCCATCCATCCGTCCAACGTTGTATCTATCTATCTATCTATCTATCTATCTATCTATCTATCCTTTGTTTTTAGAATCTTTTACTTTTGACTCCACTACATTCCAGAAAAATATGCCATTCCTTGTTAAATCAAAGTGAAGACATTAATAATGCTGAATGAAAAAATACACCAATCAGTGTCAGTAGTAAAAGTCTCAGTCACTCATTTTCTCATTAAAGTTTAATATTTCAGCCTGAAACACTACTGCAACTGCAAATATAAAAGATTTTTTTGGTCAAAACCGACTTTTATTCTCCTCTGTTGTTCACATATTCTCTCCTCAGGAAGTTTACTTTCTGTCTGCGGCTTTGCCAGGCACAGCTTGGGTCATGAATATTAATGTCGCTTTGAGACGATTGCCCTAACTGATTTGCTGAAGGCGGACGGTGGTAGGTGAGAACGCTAGCCGTGTGGGATTACAGTTTACCAGTTGTGTATTTGTTCAGCCCACTGTCAAAGCAACCAGCTGCCAGAAGCTTCTGATCGACATTTTATAAAGCAAGCTACAATTTTTTTTCTTCACACTGTGACAAAGCAAAATCCTCTTTAAAATATAATGATTGTCTCTCGAAGAGTGTGTATAATCACAGTTAGTGGCTGTTTTGCCCCATAATGGGAGCAAATCAAATTGCCCCAGAAAATCCATTTCAAATATTTACTAAGTACATTCCAAACTGCTTAAGAAATTAGTTTTTTTATTAGAAAATTCAATTAAATGTTAAAATACATTACAAAATGTACTTTGAGGCAGGATTATTATAGTTAAATTAAAATTAAACCTGTAAAAAATGTTACTTGAAATACAATAAACATTAACTGACATAAAAAAATATTTAAAAACTTATTTATTTATTTTTAATTTCTTGTTTATTTTATTTAAAAATTTCTTATATTAATTTAGTTAGACTTGATTTACTAAAATAACTAAAGCTGAAATAAAAATGAACTTAAAAAAACACTAAAAATGATAAAATGACTAAAATTGAAATGAAGGCAGAAAATATAAAAATAACTTTCAAAATATTAAAAAACAAAACTACATTTAAAAAAAATTACATTAAAACAATACTGCTTCAAGGAGCAAGAAAATGTTTTAAATATGAAAATACATTATGGATAAATGTGAAAATGTTTGTAAATGCATGATAAAATAAATATATTTTAATTTAATAAAAAAATATATTATCATATTATGAATAATAATTTGATTAAATATGAAAAACATGTTTTCATTTAAAAAAAACTCTTTTTATTTAAAAATACTGCATTTTAATTAATATATTAGATATAATTTTTAATTAATATATAAATTGTAATTTAAAAATTATTTTAATAAGTAAATGAACTAAAATATATCTATGTAAATATTTAATCATTTTAAATATATATATAATTTTTTCTTAAACTGTATTTATTTACCTATTTATTTATTTAATTTTCAATTTAAATATATGTATTTTTATCCAAAATACATTTTAGTAATATATTTTATAATGCAAATATTTTAATGTTAGTACTATATTTTTGGTTATTTTTTTTTTTTTTTTTTTTTTTATATTTTTACAAATATTTCTGCAAATCTATATTTTTTACATGTGGGGGCAAATTAATTCAGTACTTTTACTTTTGATACTCAAGAATAATAAAAGTGAGTACTTTTGTGCTTTTACTCAAATATGGAAATCTAAAAAAAGCTATTTTTAAAGTAATATTTCATTAGGTGAATAACTACATTATATTAACCACTACTCATGCCACAGAGAATAATGGGAAATGTTGTTTGGACACACAAGCACAAAATTCACATAAACTATTAAAACAAATCATGACCAATGCCAGTTTGCTTTCCACCATGACTCTCCGACTGAACCCAGCTCAGAGAGTCAAAGCTTACAGAAAATCCCACATGACATTGTGGTGGCGTTCATGAGTGCTCATCTCATAAATACAATCATTCTGTGGAGACATGAAGACACATGAGGAGGTGGACCCTCTGCCACAGGGGATAGCATGGCATTTATTAAGCATTACAACTGAACGATGGCACTGCAAAGACCCCGCATGATGTTAATTTTTCCGTCAGAGGAAAAGCTGTATCATGTTCTGAATCAATAATTCATATTGTTACATGTGCGTGAGGAACAGGGGGAAGAAAGGGTGAACAAAAGAGAACAGGCCTCACTAAACTGTCTCGCCTTTGGCATCCTGCAGGTAAAAAGAAATCTTTCCATTAAATGAAATATTGGAAAATGAAATGAAGGCTCGCTAGAAACAGGAAGAGAGACAGAAAGCCAATCAGCGGGCGAATCTGTACAAATGTAAGCGTAGAAGTTTCTGACAAGATATTGCACTATGTAGCACTACTTTTTTGTTAAATCCAGAATTCTGTGCACATAAAACTCACATCAGCAGTAAGATTATGGCTGTGAGCTCAGCATAAAGAAGCTGAATGTGCTTATGATGTTGCCCTGCAGAAAACTGCCCAAGCAAAGACTATTTAATATTATACCTTAATACCTGGTGTGATGAAGACAAAAATGCTATTTAATTGAAATAATAATTAAATAAAAATGAATGCATATACACTAAGTACCACTTAAAAGTTTTGGTCAGTAAGATTTTTTTTAAAGGCTTCTTTTGAAAGGCGTCTCTTCTGCTCAACAAGGATGCATTTATTTGATAAAAAATACTGCAATGTAAAAAATGACTATGAATTTAATGGTAAAAGAATGCTACAGTAAAACCTGTTAAATGCACTCTAAAAAATTCTGGGTTATTTTTTTTAACCCAAATGCTGGGTTGAGCCTTGGGGGTCAATTTTTTGGGTTATTTTTTCAGCGTTTGGGTAGTTTTTTAGTGTTACCCAGCTCCTGGGTCAGACATAACAACCCACACTAAAAAATAAAAAACACAATTTGTTGAGTCAGCTTAAAATAATTTGTTACCCTGCTGCCTCAAAATTTTAAGTTCAGTCAACTAAAATAAGTTTAGTCAACTTGAAATGTTAAGTTGTACTAAGTTTACAACTGTGTTTGCTGAACTTAACAGCTGCCTTAAAAAGTTGATTCAACTCAAATATCTAAGTTGTCACTTAGTATAATTTAACATTTCAAGTTGAATAAACTTTTTTTGAGTTGACTGAACGTAAAGTTTTAAGGCAGCCAGGTTACAAATTATTTTAAGTTGACTCAACAAATTGTTTTGTACAGTGCAATGTTTGGGTAGTTTTTGTATTACTCAGATCCTGGGTCAGACGTAACCCAGCGGTTAAGATATTTATCGCGGGGATTTTGCGTTGAGAGAGCAGTTCTGAGTGTCATCGAATTGATGCATTTCTTCGGTAAAAACAGGTTTGTGTACATTATATTTTATATATAAAATAATGACTGTGCTGTATATTGTTCAATTTCATGCATAGCAACATGCTGGTGTGCGGTGTGAATCACCTAAACGTTGGTCTTGAAAAGCCTGATACTCTGCATAAAATAAACAATTTAATTCATAAAGATACAGAATACAAATACTTTGGATGTTAAAATATTTCCTCAGAGCTGTTTGCTGCTTGTTTTTGGGCAGGTTGTGAAAGCAGTCGCAGTATATTTTGCCTAAACGCAGGGTGGCGGTCTTAGCCGTGAGCAGTTCCCCACCGAACACGATTCCATCTCGGGCACGAAAGCCAGCGCCATTACGGTGGAAACGGAATAACAGAGACTGGTTGATTACACTTGAATTACTTCTGTAATTTGTAATTTGTACTTTTGATGTTTAAACGAGTAGGCAATATCTATACATTAAAACGATAAACAATGCTGTACACTCTTAAAAATAAAGGTGCTTCACAATGCCATAGAAGAACCTTTTTTGTTTAAATGGTTCCATAAGGAACCTTTAATATCTGAAGAACCTTTCTGATTCACAAAAGGTTCTTTGCGACAAAAATAGGTTCTTCAGATGATAAAAAGATAAGTTAAAAATGGTTCTTTAAAGAACCTTTGACTGAATGGTTCCTTGTGGAACCAAAAATGGTTCTTCTGTGGCATCACTGTGAAGAACCTTTATTTTTAAGAGTGTAAATGATAAATAAAGGAAGTCATCATGCAAACCGGTGCTTGTGTGGAGTATTTTAAAAAAGTTAATCTGTAAACATTATTTCATGTATAAAGTAAAAAAAAAAAAAAAAAAAAAGCTATATTATAATAAAAATGAATCAACCCATTAGCTCAACCAATCAACCCATGATTAAATAAACATGTTAAATAAACAACCCAATTTGCTGGGTAAAACTGACCCCAAATGTGTTTTGTCCTATATTTACCCAGCCCTTGGGTTAAAAACAACCCAAACTACATACGGTGAAAAACTGTATTGGACATTACATGTAATTTGACGGTAGTATACCGTTTTGGAAGTGGAAAAAGAACGTATAATTTACAGTGAATAACTGTAAATTAACATTCCCAGAATTCCCTGCGTTACACTTCAAATTTTATGTTTTTTTGTTGAAATAACTATGTTTCTTTTTAACTATTTTTCTAATCAGTTTTGTACAGTACGGTTGTATGTTACACCTAATGTTGTTAAATGAATGTTAATGCATTTTTTTTTTCAGTTTTATGTGTGTTACCATGATGGTGTTTAGTGGTGGTGTGAATGACACTGTGCACCTCTTATATTTGTTATTATTCAAAAGCTGCTTGTGATGGGCTTTGGTTCATCATGTGACTTTCTCATCACCACTTGCATTGGTGGTTATCAGTGTATTACAAGGGTACAAAATAGATTTCAATATGTCAATAGGTTGGTATATTAACATTATATCAGTTAATGAAATTATGGTATTGAACTGTAAATTCAAGTTAAAACCGTAAAACCTAAAATGCGACTACCATATTTTCATGATAAAATTCCGGCAACCACAGCTGCCATTTTTTTTACTGTAAATTGTATGGATTTTTTTTTTTTACAGTGTGTAAAAACAGTAATATTGTGAAATATTATTACAATTTAAAATTACTGTTCTGTATTTGAATATATATTTAAAATCTAATTTATTTCTGTGATGCAAAGCTGAATTTTCAGCATCCATTACTCCAGTCTTCAGTGTCACATGATCCTTCAGAAATCATTCTAATATGCTGATTCACTGCTCAAAATACAATGTGCATTTTGTTTTTATAATTTAATCACAGTCACAAATAAATTTGAAAGGCTTTGGTGGAGTAGAACATACTCAACTTAAATATTTCAGTCTTTAAGCTATCATATGACCTTTGTAAGACTTTCAATGTAGTGTATCATGCTCAGAAAAAAAAAGGTACAAAAGCGGTCACTGGGGCGGTACCTTTTCAAAAGGTACACTTTTGTACCTTTTATGTACTAATATGTAACCTTGAAGCACAAAACCAGTCATGAGGGTACATTTTTTGAAATTGAGATTTATATATCATCTAAACGCTAAATATATAAGCTTTCCATTGTATGGTTTGTTAGGATAGGGCAACATTTGGCCGAGATGCAACTATTTGAAAATCTGGAATCTGAGGGCGCAAAAAAAAATCTAAATATTGAGAAAATCGCCTTTAAAATCGTCCAAATGAAGTTCTTAGCAATGCATATTACTAATCAAAAATTATGTTTTGATATATTTACGGTATGAAATTTACAACATATCTTCATGGAACATGATCTTTACTTTATATCCTAAAGATTTTTGGCATAAAAGAAAAATCGATCATTTTAACCCATACAATGTATTTTTGGCTATTGCTACAAATATACCCCTGCCACTTAAGATTGGTTTTGTGGTCCAGGGTCACATATTAACACTTTAAGTATTAAAATGTACCCTTAAGGTACCAATATGGATCATTTAGGTACAAAGGCACCACCCCAGTGACAGCTTTTGTACCTTTTTTCCGAGAGTGTATGGACTACTTGTACCTTTTTATCTTTATGGAGCTCTTGATAGCTGTGTTCAATATTGTCGCATAGAAAAAAAATCAGTGTAGATTCTTCAGAATTACAGCATGCAGGTTCACGAAACAACATGAGGATGGGTAAATAATGACACAACTCTCATTTGTGGGTAAACGACCCCTTAGAAAGTGAATTCCTTTCGTGCACTCTGATGAAGACATCTGCATAATACACTAACTAATGCCTCGTTTCAAAATCTTTGCCCAGTCACACGCTGTTAGTTAGCTGAGAGCAATATGCTCTGCCATCCCAAATAAAGGGAATTTTATTCATTAATGTGACTCATTTTCTCATGTGACTATATATCTCGCCACATCACGGTAATTCATTTAGCCTAGAACTATTTTCATAATAATAGCCAGCTATTGTCAAGTTGGGTTTTTGTCAAGATGTAATTTCTTACAGTATGTGCTACGGAATTTGATTTAACCATTACTATTAACAGTATTATTTATTTAAGGCCGAAAATTAACATTTTGTCATCATTTACTCATCCTCAAGTGGTTCCAAAGCTGTATTATATTCTTCTTGGCTGTCGTAAAAAAGACCTTCGAAATGTCCAAGCAGCTTTTACAACACAATTCAAGTGGATGGGAATTTATACCGCCAAAGGAAATACAATAAAAGCACCACACAAGTAGTCCATTAAAGTCTTATAAAGTCATACAGAAGAAAAGATCATACTTAAAGTGTTTATTTGCAATAACCATTGGCATTTTGTATAATCTGGTGCAATGAGATTTGAGAGATCTAAAAGAAAGCAGCTCAGATGTTCTGCCTAACATCTCAAAAAAGAGAAATATAATACATGAGGGTGAGTGAGTCATTTCTAGACAAATTATTCTTTGAATTATCCAGCTGATTCTATTTTAGATCTATTGTAACCAACAAAATCTGGTCTTACATTGGGATAGTTCTCCTAAAAATGTAAATTTGCTTCAAATTTACTCACCCTGAGGCCATCCAAGATGTAGTTGAGTTTGTTTCTTCATTAGAACAGATTTGAGAAATTTAGCATTACATCACTTGCTCACCAGTGGATCCTCTGCAGTGAATGGGTGCCGTCAGAATGAGAGTCCAAACAGCTGATAAAAACATCACGATAATCCACAAGTAATCCACACCACTCCAGTCCATCAATTAACATCCTGTAAAGCGAAATACTGCATATATGTAATAAACAAATCCAACTTTAACTTTAAACCATCACTTCTGACCAAAATTGCAGTTCATAATCCATGATAACACTTCCTCTGGTGAAAAACTCCATCTCCTGTTGTTCTCTCACATCAAAATCCACTGACATATTTATTTTTTTATAACCATTTTGGACTGTTTTCACTTGTAAACAGTGCTTGATGTGTGCAGATTTCTCTCCTGATTCAGACTAGATGACTTTTTCACTGGAGAAAGCAATATTATGGATAGAGGACTTGTATTTTAACATTAAAAAACAAGAAAATAAGGATTTGTTTATTACAAATATGCAGCTTTTCACTTAACAAGATGTAAATTGATGGACTGGAGTAGTATGGATTATGTATTGTGATGTTTTTGTCAGCTGTTTGGACTCTCATTCTGACGGCACCCATTTACTGCAAAGGGTCCACTGGTGATTTCAACAAAATCAATTCTAATGAAGAAACCACTCATCTACATCTTAGATGGCCTGAGGGTGAGTAAATTTTCATCAGATTTAAATTTTTAGGTGAACTATTTCTAATAAACACTACCTTGAAGGTGATTTTCTACCCTCGATCTTGCCAAACCTTCTCGGATTTCGCCACATAAAGAACCGCCACTACAGTGGTGGTTTGCTTACAAGCGCAAATTGCAATTAACAACCAAAATTAAACCAAAGCATTAAGTGCTTGTTTATTACTTAGTCTTCAATTAATTCTGACGCCCTAGGCAACACAAAAAACAAATAGACTGCATCGGTGAGCGTATGCTAATCCAAAGATATAACTTCGACTACACAGACAGATGCTTTTGGAATTTTCTTTTCAATTAATTTGTTTGAGAGCATCTTAGCTAATGGCTTCTGACCATATGAGTTGCTTAAAGCCAAATCACTCTAAAAGGTGAAGCGTGCAATTTTTTTTTATGTTAAAACACTTTGTGCATCACTTTAATGTGCAGGAATGATTATAAGTACACAAGGTGTTGATTTTTCTCTGTGGTGGTTTCACAGCATTACTCTGTGCTTTGTCAACTTCTGGCTCAACCAGTGGCATGAACTGGGTGTGGGGTTAATTTTGTTTGGTGCATTACACACTTGACCTTAAAAAAAAAAATTATTAAATTATACCAGTATTTGTTATATGAGGTGTATTATGCAATACAACCATTGTTATACTAAATGACTGTTATAAAGTTTAACTCTCTGGAGAGTAAACAAACAGTCCTGGTGTAAAATTAGAGTTCTGTTCCTAAACTTTGTTCCTAAACTAGTGCACTAGATAGCATTTTAGGGCAAAATGGCAGAGTCATGGTCATTGTAGTTTTAAATACTCAGAAATATAAATAAAAGTTTTAAAGAAGACCTATTATGCCCCTTTTTACAATATGAAATATACAGTTAAAGTCAAAAGTTTACATAGACCTTGCACAATCTGCAAAATCTGCAAAGTGATCATACAAAATGCATGTTATTTTTTATTTAGTACTGAACTAAATGAGATATTTCACATAAAAAGACATTTACATATAGTCCACATGAGAAAACAAAATGACACCGTTACACTTGATTCTTAATACTGTGTTGTTACCTGTATGATACACAGCTGTGCTTTTTTGTTTGTTTGTTTGTTTGTTTTTTTTTTTTTTTGTTTAGTGATAGTTGTTCATGAGTCCCTTGTTTGTCCTGGACAATTAAACTGCCCGCTTTTCTTCAAAAAAAAAAAAAATCCTTCAGGTCCCACAAATTCTTTGGTTTTTCAGCATTTTTGTGTATTTGAACCCTTTCCAGCAATGACTGTATGATTTTGAGATCCATCTTTTCACTCCGAGGACAACTGAGGGACTCATATGCAACTATTCCAGAAGGTTCAAATGCTCACTGATGCGTCAGAAGGAAAAATTATGCATAAAGAGCCAGGGGGTGAAAACTTTTGAATGGAATGAAGATGTGTACATTTTTCTTATTTTGCCTAAATATCACACATTTTTTCATTTAGTACTGCCCTTCAGAAGCTACAGAGGATACTTACATGTTCCCCAGAAGACAAAATAAGTTAAATTTACCCTGAATTTCAAAATTCCAAAAGTTTTCACCCCCCACCTCTTAATGCATCATGCTTCCTTTAGAAGCATCATTGAGCGTTTGAACCTTCTGTAATAGTTGCATATGAGTCCAACTATTATAGCTCGTAACTCAGATACTGATTATCATGTCTATGCTGCTAAAACCATATTAGTTTAAACTTCTGATACAGGTTTTTCAGCGTGCACGCATCTGTTACTGGGTTGTCCTTTTTCACATTTTCTGGCTTCGTAGATGCACCAGGGACCCAATTATAGCACTTAAACAAGGAAAAAGTCAGATTTTTATGATATGTCACCTTTAAGGTTTTCTAAATATCTTTAGACAAAAAATATGACTAATTAAAAAAATGTTTGCAGTGTTTAGATAACAGACAGCAAGGGGTTTGGAACAGAGCTTAGTAGTCTCTTACTGAAAGTCTACACACGGTGCAAACTAAGCAGTAAGCACACTGAGGAAAAGATGCTTCAAAATAGGTCACCAAGTCATTCTGCTATGAAGAATGAATCTATACTTCACCGAACGTCAACCCCCAAATAGCACGCCTTGTCATCTAATTAACGCCGTTCTCATGAGATCAATTCCATTCAATATTTCGTCTTCCTCAAGGCCTGTCGTTCTGGAAAGCATATGGTGGTACAGAGTCCCTGTGTCGCTCAGAGCATAGCTCACATTTATCAGAATGTATAGCTGTGGGCAGTTTCTCGGAAACTGTGCAAATCCCAAATCGTTGTCACGGAAACTGCAGAAGGAGTCTGGAATGATCAGCAGAGGGCCACCTCGCTCAACACCTCGCATTGATGACACATTCACCAGGTTGCATGCCACACTCTTAAGAATCTTTTTCAGTGATGCTATGGAACCTGGGTTCTACAAAGAATATTTAAGTGAATAGTTCTTAAAAAGAACTTTTTCTTAGTTCTTAGTCACTTTGAAGAATCTTTTGTGCAATTACAAAGGTTCCATGGATGTTAAAGGTTCTTTATGGATCCATCAATGCCAATAAACATCTTTTATTTTTAAGAGTGTAGGCGTTTTATTAGAGGTGTCAACACATCAGGCCGAGTGGAATCAGGACGTCCCAACAGTAGGAAGTAAAATTAAGCTGCTTTATAAGCCTTACTTTGGCTAAATCATCACCTTTTGTAAGTAGGCAATGCCAAAAAGCCTTGCGACTAGCTCAGCAAAAAAAAATTAAAAAAGGTGGACAGGTGACTCAAAAATAGAAATAGAGACACTATACACACAGAAAAATAGGGGGTTAAAATTGTACCTTTTGGGGTACAAAAGCTTGTCGCTGAAGCAGTACCCTTTAAAAGGACACCTTTTTTTTTTACCCCTAACAAGTACATATTAGCACCTTAGAGTAGTAATATGTAGCCTTAAAGTACTAATATGTACCTATTATGGATAAAAAAAGGTACAAAGATGTCCTTTTAAGGGTACAGCTCCAGCGACAAACTGTTGTATCCGAAAAGGTACAATTTTTAACCCCTATTTTTCTGTTGTTGTTGTTTTTTTGTTTTTCCCACACATTGGTCAAATTTGAGATTTTTAAGGCTGTATGGGTTTTAATAACATGTTCAGACTAGTGGAAACAAAACATCCTAAATACACTTTTAGGTGTTTATTTTATTGCTAATTATCTGTTTACATCTTTAGCTTCAAATACAATATATACCTTTTAAGACTGTTTCTCAGTTTTTTTCTGAGAAAAACAGAGTCAGAAATCTTAAACTCAGCAACACATACATATGCCAAACTTTTTTGTTTTTTAATTCCTATCTTTATTCAGAAACAGACATTTTACTGAGAGTTATGTACATATTTAAAGGTGCAATAAGCAATTTGTGAAAAACGCTTTTGAACACAGTGTTGGACCGAGTCCCAAACACACTTGTAGCCAAGGGGTGTATCTTGTAAGGATAGAAGAGAACAGTGTGCTCAATTTGAGTGCACAGGACGGATATTAGCAGATCGACTAGAGAGAAATGGAAGATAAAAAAAAGAGGAAACTATCAGATGAACAAAACTTTTAAAAAAAGGGTCCCGTGTAGGACCCGCATAAATATCGGAGCTGCTTTCCAGCGGTGAAGTTTCTTTTTGATAGGGGAGTAACGTTGATTTTTGCCTTGTTTCACTTAATTTATCCATGTTGGCTTTTGTTTGAATATGCTTGTGTGTCATCTTTGCTTGTTTCAACAATCATCGTTGTGCCAGGGTTGTGTATGTACGCGTGGGGTGGCGATATCAAAATAGGGGCGAGGTCCTGTTGAGCTATGGGGGTGTTTGTTTTGGTGCTTTCAAATATCAACATCGTTTGGAAAAAAAAAAAAAAAAAAAAAAAATCGCTTAGTGCACATTTAACTTGCCTGAATTTAATACAATTCCTAAAAACATGAGAAAATTATTATTATTTTTCTTCTCATAATTCAGATATTTTTTCTCACAATTCAAGGTTTATAACTGAAAATTCAGACTTTTTTTCTCACAATTAAGAATGAAAACCATGATTGTGAGATAAAAACTTGCAATTAGCTTTTTATTTTTTATTCTGTAGCAAATAAAAAAAAGAACAGATTTGTGTGATTCTGAGAAAATGTCAGAATTGTGTGAAAAAGTCAGAATTCTGAGTTTACATCTCATTATTCTGACTTTTTACATAATTGAGAGAAACAATGTCTAAACTGAAAAATAAACTCATAATTCTGAGAAAAAAAACCTTAAAATTGTAAGATAGAAAGTCAAAATGGTGAGGAAAAAGTCCAAATTGTGAAAAAGAAAGTCAGAATTCTGAGTTTACATCTAATTATTCTGACTTTTTTCATAATTGTGAGAATCAATGTCTAAATTGAAAAATAAACTCATAATTCTGAGAAAAAAAAAAAAAACTTAAAATTGTAACAAAGTCAGAATGATGAGAAAAAAAAGTCAGAATTGTGAAAAAGAAAGTTGGAATTCTGAGTTTACATATCATAATTCTGACTTTTTTCTCAGAATTGTGAGAAACAATGTCTGAATTGTGAAAATAGGCTTCAAGAATTTTCTTTATGGAGTGTTAAAAAAGAGACTTCCAAAATCCTTTCTGTAAAAATTCTGATTTTGAATTTTGAACTTGGCTTTATCCAATGTTCTGGAAATGTATGCAAACAAGTGCACATTAAATTAGAAAATTCCTCATTTCCATTGTTAAAAAACATTCCAGAAAATGTGTAACACAAAAAAAGTTCTTGCAATTCTGCATGCAATTCTTAAAGGTATAGTTCACCCAAAAATGAAAATTCTGTTATTAATTACTCACCCTCATGTCGTTCCAAACCCGTAAGACCTTTGTTCATTTTTTTTTCGGAAGACAAATGAAGATATTTTTGATGAAATCAGAGAGCTTTCTGACACTGCATGGACAGCAATGCAACTACCACGTTCAAGGGCCAGAAAGGTAGTAAGGACATTACTAAAATAGTCCATGTGACATCAATGGTTCAACCATACTGTTATGAAGCTATAAGAATACTTGTGCGCAAAGAAATAAAAGATAATGAGTTTATTCAACAATTTCTTCTCTTCCATGTCAGTCTTCAACACACGTCCATGAGAGTACTGCTGAGAAATTGTTGAATAAAGTCGTTATTTTTTTTTTATTTGCGCACAAAAAGTATTCTTGTAGCTTAACAAAATTAAGGTTGACCCATTGATGTCATATGGGCTATTTTAACGATGTCCTTACTACCTTTCTGGGCCTTAAACATGTCAGTTGCGTTGGGTCAGAAAGCTCTCAGATTTCATCAAAAATATCTTAATTTGTGTTCCAAAGATGAACAAAGGTCTTACGGGTTTGGAACGACGTGAGGGTGAGTAATTAATGACAGAATTTTCATTTTTGGGTAAACTATCTCTTTAAAGGAGAAGTTCACTTCCAGAACAACAATTTACAAATAATTTACTCACCCCCTTGACATCCAAGACGTTCATGTCTTTTTCTTCAGTCGTGAAGAAATTATGGTTTTTGAGGAAAACATTTCAAGATTTTTCTCCATATAATGGACTTCATTGGTGCTCCGATTTTGAACTTCCAAAATGTAGTTTGAATTCAGCTTTAAAGGGCTCTAAACGATCCCAACCAAGGAAGAAGGGTCTTATCTAGCGAAACGATTGGTCATTTTTTTTGAAAAATAAAAATTTGTATACTTTTTAGGCACAAAAGCTTGTGTAGCACAGGCTCTGGGATGTGCATTCACGTACTATTGAATCACGTCGAAAGGTCACGCGGAACGTAGGCGGATCTACAGACCCAGTGTTTACAAAGCGAACGCGCAAAGACTAAGAAAGTGCAAGTAAGTCAAACGCTGTTTACAAACAAAAAGGTACAACGATGTCGGACGATTCTCAAGTTGTAGGAGAAAATAAGATGGAGTTTTTCGCCATACTCTACCTTTTTGAGCCGGAGAACACAGACGATGAACTTCAATGTGATTCGTAGTAGTGATGGGAAGTTCGGATCATTTTACCAACTCGGACCTTTGAGTCTCGTTCAGCAAAATGAACAAATCTTTTTTCTAGTCATTTTGCTCATTTCATTCATTTTAGCAAAATATAATTAAAACGTTACGTTACTTCCCTAACACATCTACTGCTTACACAAATGTTGATCACACTACAAACAAGACAAAAGTATAATGCTGTAAGAAACAGAAAAGATTAATTCATTGTTTACCTTTAGTCTTTAGTCTATGATTAGCTCACCTCACCTCTTATCTGACAAGTTTTCGGGTTCGAGTCGTTCGTTCATCACGTGACAGCCCCATAAGGTGAACAAAGACTCGGAACAGGTGAACTAATTCCAGTACAGATCCTAATAGGATGTTGCGCATGTGCGACTGAACGAATCACTCCCCAAGACAACTTGTTTTTCCCGAGTCACATTAAAGATTCGTTCAAACGACCCATCACCAATTCGTAGCATCGTGGACTCGCATCCCAGAGCCTGTGCTACACAAGCTTTGGTGCTTAAAAAGTATAAGAAATTTTATTTTTCAAAAAAAAAAAAATCGTTTCACTAGATAAG
Source organism: Cirrhinus mrigala (assembly GCA_036247105.1). Classification (NCBI taxonomy): domain Eukaryota; kingdom Metazoa; phylum Chordata; class Actinopteri; order Cypriniformes; family Cyprinidae; genus Cirrhinus; species Cirrhinus mrigala. Next base: position 6,426,932 of record CM070022.1, read on the forward strand.
ACCCTTCTTCCTCGGCTGGGATCGTTTAGAGTCCTTTGAAGCCGCATTTAAACTACATTTTGGAAGTTCAAAATCGGGGGAACCAATGAAGTCCATTATATGGAGTAAAATCCTGAAATGCTTTCCTCAAAAACCATAATTTCTTCACGACTGAAGACAGAAAGACATGAACATCTTGGATGACAAGGGGGTGAGTAAATTATTTGTAAATTGTTGTTCTGGAAGTGGACTTCTCCTTTAAGGTTATCAGTCAACTGAGGAATTGTATACATTTACTGTATATATAAGAATTCATTTACTGTATATACTAACATATTTTCATTCATCTGGGGTGTCTTGCCTTACGTAATCTATTATACAATAACTTTTATATGATTTTAACCCTTAAAGGGGAGAAATAGAAGCAGCAGGGCGGCACGTGTGTGACTCACCCATTTCAGGATGGTGCCTCCCCTCCACAGGCACGCTGACCGTCCGTCGCAGCAGCTTGTTCCTGTGCGACTCCGAGCGCCGCTCGCGCATCAACAAAGGGTGAACCTGCGGGAGAGCGGAGATAAAGGTCAGCGCAAAGAGCGTGGGGTCAATACGACAAGCTGCAGGGCTCTGCGCTAAACCGGTTGGAAACTTCTGCTATTAAAACAACAAGTCCCGTTGAGACGAGGCTCCATGAAATAATAAACCAATGGTGTGTGTGCTTGGGGTGAAGGGAGAAAATAATTGCAAACTTGTGTGTGTAATGTGTTTATTTAAGCCTCGGTATGGGGCTGCGTCTCACGGGATTTCTTCGCGAACGCTCATTCATCTCCGTGAGCGCCCGGCGTCTGCAAGCAGATGGAGGAAAACATCTCGGCGCAGGTTTGCCTTCAAATTGCACCGGGCTTGTTTAGTGGTGTGGGTGTCTCTGCTGTGTTCACCGGAGGGAGATACGATCGGGATATCAAGAGCAGGGCTGCGAAGGAGGCGATTACCTACAGTCTGGGGTGATAAATGAGCGGGGCAAGAGAGGATCAGACACTGAGCCCTGTGGGAAGCAGCTAAAACGTTTCAGGGGTGGCCTTGTCGCTTGACTGAAGTCACATGACCCGGCTGCGTTCTGGGACACTCTTTCTGTTTTTATGCAACGCTCAGCTTTATAGAACAATGCAGATTTATAAGAATATGACATTTGATTCACACAGCTGACTTTGAGACAATATTGTGCGCTCTGCCTGAAGATGCATTGGTGCGCTTTATCTTTATAGTCTTAAAAATGATATATGGCTTTCTGTTAGAGCCAAGCAAGCTAAATATTATCTTTCTTTCTTTCTTTATAGTTGTGCCTTTTTATCTCACAATTCTGACTTTTTTTCTGAGTTTGTCTCTCAGTTCTATTTATTTATTTTTTATTTATTTGTAATTGTACCTTTTTATCTCTAAATTCTGACTTTTTTTCTGAGTTTGTCTCTCAATTCTATTTATTTTAATTGTGCTTTTTTTTATCTCACAATTCTGATTTTTTTCTGAGTTTGTCTCTCAATTCTATTTATTTATTTATTTATTTGTAATTGTGCCTTTTTTATCTCACAATTCTGACTTTTTTCCTGAGTTTGTCTCTCAGTTCTATTTTTAATTTAATTGAATTTTTTTGCAACTGTACATTTTCTTTCCACATTTCTGACTTTATTTATTTATTTATTTATTTATTTGTAATTGTGCCTTTTTTATCTTACAATTCTTGGTCTCTCAATTCTATGTTTTAAATGTATTTATTCATTTTTTTTTCATCTTACAATTTTTTTACCTACTTTTTCTCTCAGTTCTGTTTATTTTATTTATTTCATTTGTAATTGCATCTTTTTTACCTCATAATTCTGACTTTTTTCTGAGTTTGTCTCTCAGTTCTGTTTTTTATTTTGTTTTATTTTATTTATTTGTAACTGTCTTTTTTATTTAACATTTTTGACTTTTTTCTGAGTTTCTCTCTCAATTCTATTTTTTTATTAATCAATTTCATTTTAATTGTGCCTTTTTATCTCACAATTCTGACTTTTTTCCCGAGTTTATGTCTCTCAATTCTATTCATTTATTTATTTATTTGCAGTTGTGCCTTTTTCTTACAATTCTGACTTTTTCTGAGTTTGTCTCTAAATTCTATTTATTTATTTATTTGTAATTGTGCTTTTTTATCTCATAATTCTGACTTTTTTATAGGTTTGTCTCTCAATTCTATTTATTTATTTTACACATTACACTTTCCGTTTTTATGGACAGCTTTTCAGACTCCGAGAAGAATGCAGATTTATAAGAATATGACATCTGATTCACACAACTGACATTATCGCGCGCTCTGCCTGAAGATGCATTGGTGCGCTTTGTCTTTACAGTTTTAAAAATGATATATGGCTTTCTGTTAGAGCCAAGCAAGCTAAATATTATCTTTCAATGTCTTTAAAATAGATCTACAGCAAGCTGCAATGAAATTACAGAAAGGATCGGCGCATAAAAAATGCATGACATCCAATGAATCCTTCATGACTTACTAGAAAGCATGCAAGATCACTGTTTATGCCCTTTTATGAGAACAATTATCTACTGTGCAGGCAGCACAGATGTATTTTAAGGATAAACTCAGTGCACAGCATTAAAAATGTGTTGGTTTGCATAGCAGTTATTTTAATACTTGAGCTCTGACTAAATGCAAATGATTAGGCTTACAGTAATATCTGAGTATTTGTCTGCTGAAGACAAATGCCACCATATCCACGAAACCAGTGGAAGCATGTTTAACACAAATTAAGTGTCACTTTAATGTATGCACTTTGTCTAAGATGTTTCTCCTAAAATTGCAGAGGAGAACAAAACAAATGCAGGTATCATTGTTCAGATAATAGATTTTTTTTTCATAATTTTGGGGCTGGAAGGTAGAGGTAAAGAAAAGCAGGTACAATGGAGAACACAGCAAAATACATTGCAAAACACACTATTGTGTTTCTACAACTTTCCAAAAGCGGTATAAAATATAGAGAAAATGATTAAAGCAGCCAAACGTATCGCATCATTAAAGGGAAGGCAAAAATAATTTCTATTAAATTATTGGTCATTAAATGTATGTTTTAAATTGGCTATGTAATTAAAATACTACATAACACAAGTAAAATTTTTTTGTGTATAGTAACTGTAAGACACTGAACTGCTCTGCTGCTTTCAAACTTTTTTTTTTTTTGGCTTTATAATGTAACAATTATATTTTAAATCTTTAATAATTGTATTTTTTTTTTACACACACGCACACACACACACACACACACACACACACACACACACATACACATATATATATTATATATATATATATATATATATATATATATATATATATATATATATATATATTATATATATATTATATATATATATATATATATATATATAGCTATTTTAGATATTTATTTTTACCTTTTTACCTTTAATTTTTTTCTATTTTGCAAATAATTTGTAAAACGTTTTGGAAAATATTGTTGGAAATATCCACGGAAAGACAATAATGAATTTAAAAATATCTTATGCATAATATGTTATGGGATGTGACTTTTCCAAACAATTAATTAAAAACAAATAAAAATAAAATAAAATAAAATAATTTAAAAAAACATATATCATACATTTATATTTGTTTTTATATCCTTTAATTTGCATTATGCCTGGAGGAGAACATTTAACATTATGTGAAATATATATATTTTTAATAAAATACATTTTTTCATAAATAAAAATAAATAATTAAAAATTACATCTGGCTTTTTTTATGCAATAAAAGAAATAAATAATATATATATACACACATTTTTTTTATTATTATTTTTTTATTTATGTATGTTTATCTTTTTACCCTTAATTCTTTGTATTTTGCAAATAATTCATAAAATGTTTTGTAAAATATTGTCAGAAATATGTATGGAAAAACAATACTGAATTTAAAAATACCTTATGCATTATATGTTATGGAATGTGACTTTACAAAACAATTAAAATAAAATAAAATAAAATAAAATAAAATAAAAAACATTTAAACTATAAGTACATCCATACATTTGTATTTGTTTTTATATTCTTTAAAATGAAAAATATATTTTTTAATAAAATACATTTTTTTAACAAATAAAAAAGAAAAATAAATAAAGTATTAATTTAAATTTGGCTTTTTTATGCCATTAAACAAATAATTAAACACACACAGACACACAGACGCACAAACACACACTTATTTATCCTGTTTTCATACTGCTAGTGGCTCAGAAATCACATTCCCCTTTATGCAAAAGTCTCTGTTAGTTCTTCCTAAATGCTGTGCTGTCTAGAATATTACAAATATCTTATTTGTGATTTTGCTTTCCTCTGACTCATAATTCACTGCAACTGCATGTAAGGTCACATCTGCTCATTGGAAATGATCTAATATACTCTTGGACATATTAAGGCAGCCTGAGAATGTGGCCTGTTGCCATCATGCTAACTTCATGAAACTGAACCCATTAGACCCACATCTACAATAGGCATCAGGAACTGTGGGACACTGGTGAGTGGCTGCCTGTGAAATGACTTCAGCTGGGCGACCGTGTTGGCTGGACAGCAATTACCTGGTTCAATGTTATCTGGCACACATCACAGTAGAGTAACTGAACAAAACACGGAGAGTCAGAGACCAGGTAGAGATGGACCCGCTACGGGTCGACAATCAGCTTCTCAGAGGAGAGAAGCCTCAGGCTTTTTTGCCCAAGAGACAAGCTGTTACTAGATATAGAGCGCAAAAGCGTTCCCCTACTTTTTCAGAGGCCTTAGTATGTCCTGTTTTTACCATATTGATACTAAAAATGTCTTCGTGACATAGTAAATCAACCAGCTACAAGTTGAATTACATGTTAACATGTAACAATGATTTGAAGCAAAAAAAGTATTTGAAAATTAAAAGGTGCAAGAATGTTTTTTGTAAAGTAATTTTCTTATTTATTTTGCTTTGTAGTTTTGTTTCTTTGGGTTTTTTTTTTAAATATTTAAACAATTCATTAAAAAAAAAAAAAAAAAAAAACACAATCTCCTTATGGGCAAAATTAATGAGACTATTATTGAAGCCTGTTTCTACTAAAGAATGAATGAATGAATGAATGACTTAGTAAGTACGTGAGTAAGCAAGCAAGTACATAAATTAAAGCCTTTTTTCACAGCTTGTATTTCACAATTTGGACTTGCTTTCTCACAGATCTGAGAAAAAAAAGAGAATTGCAAGATATAATAGGAGGGTTTTTTTTCTAAAGAATTTTAAAAAATGTGTATCTCTCAATTCTATTATGTATTTATTTATTTATAATTGTGGCTTTTTAATCTCACTATTCTGTCTTTTTTTTTCCTGAGTTTATGTCGCTAAATTCTATTATTTATTTCTTTATCTGTTTATTTGTAATTGCGCCTTTTTATCTCACAATTCTGACATTTTTCCTGAGTTTATGTCTCTCAATTTTATTTTATTTTATTTTATTTTATTTTATTTACCTAATTGTGCCTTTTTCATCTCACAAGTCTGGCATTTTTTTCTGGGTTTGTCTCTCAATTCTATTTTTTTAATTTAATTTAAAATATTTTCTATTATTTCTTTATTTATTTGTAGCTGTGCCTTTTTTATCTAAATTGTCTCTCAACTTTTTCATTTAATTTCATTCATTTACATAATTGTGCCTTTTTTATCTCACAAGTCTGAGATTTTTTTCTGTTTGTCTCTATTTGTCTCCATTTCTTTATTTAATTTCTTTATTTATTTGTAATTGTGCCTTTTTTTCCTCACAATTCTGACTTTTTTTCTGAGTTTATGTCTCTCAATTCTATTTTCTATTATTTATTTATTTATTTGTAGTTGTGCCTTTTTATCTAAATTATCTCAATTCTATTTTTTATTTTATTTTATTTATATGTAATTGTGCATTTTATCTCACAATTCTGACTTTTTTCTGAGTTTGTCTCTCAATTCTATTTTATTTATTTATTTATTTATTTATTTATTTGTAATTCCGCCTTTTTATCTCACAATTCTGACTTTTTCCCTGAGTTTATGTCTCTCAGTATTTTTTTTTTTATTTTATTTATTAATTTACTTAATTGTGCCTTTTTCATCTTACGAGATTTTTTTCTGAGTTTGTCTCTCAATTCTATTTCTTAATTTAATTAATTTATTTATTTGTAATTGTGACTTTTTTCTCACAATTCTGACTTTTTTTCTGAGTTTATGTCTCTCAATTCTATTTTCTATTATTCATTTATTAATTTATTTATTTGTAGCTGTACCTTTTTAACTAAATTGTCTCTCAGTTCTATTTTTATTTTATTTATATGTAATTGTGCATTTTATCTCACAATTCTGACTTTTTTCTGAGTTTATGTCTCTCAATTCTACTTTGTTTTATTTGTAATAAACCCTTTTTTATCTCACAATTCTGACTTTTTTTTAGTTTGTGTCTCTCAATTCTATTTTTTTTTGTATTTATTTGTAATTAACCCTTCTTTATCTCACAATTTTTCTGAGTTGATGTCTCTAAATTTATTTATTTGTTTGTTTGTTTGTTTGTTTGTAATTGTTCCTTTTTTATCTCACAATTATGACTTTTTTTTTTAGTTTGTGTCTCTCTTCTTATTTTTTTTCTGGCCACAAAATAAAAAACTAAAAAAAAAAAAATAAAAAAAAAAAAAATTATATATTTTTATATAAATATATAATTTATAAAAATTATATATTTATATTTTGCAATTCTCAGAAAAAGAGTCAGAATTAAAAGACAAACTCAGAATTGCTAGAAAAAGGTCAGAATTACCTTTTTTATTTTATTTATTTATTTTTTTTTCCCATGGCAAAAATGGACTTCCATAGATTTTATCCCAAAGCTATCAGTTGGACTCTATAAAAAGCACACAGAATCAGGAAGCATTTGGGGCGGGACTATCTCTTTGTCTAACCAATAGCAGATAGGGGGCGTCCTACAGTGATGGATGACACTAACTTCACCTTTACAAAGTTCAACTTTGGGACACGTCTCAGGACTTCTGCATTTAGCGTCTAGCTGTTTTGATCCCAAGAATATTTTCTGTGTGCAACCTGTGCAATTCTGGGCAGGGCTCAGGCTTGGCAAACGCACCCATGCTGCGCTGTAGGGGGGTTCGCCATATGTCAGCGCAGCCGAAACCGGCCCAGCTGTGTGATGGGGCAGGTGAGGGAGGAAACGGGGAGGAGAGCAGCAGGTGTGCGGTCCGTTCTGTCCTAATGGTGCACTAATAGATCACAGCCCGACCTGACAGCACCCCGCCGGCGGCCCGACCGACCCCGAACCTCAACTGACTCCGGGGGCATCCCGGATCTGCCCCTCGGACGCCACGCCAGCGCGGCAGAACGGCGAAGCTAAAGAGAAGAAGGATGAGATCTGTCTGCTTCTATCAACATCACATCGCTGTCAGCTTCCAGCTGCTCTGGTAATAAATGACACGGGATGATTTTCACTGAAGACACCAGCTACGGGTTAGATCCTGATCCTGAGAACGCCGTACCTGAGATATATTATCTCCTGTTACGTTTTTACTGTGCAATCACTGAATTATGGATAGAAAATACAGTCAAATGTGGCAGTTGAGAGATACGGCTAGATGGATGTGCGGCTTTCTCACCACAAATATATGGAAATTAATTCTCCACCTACAACAAAATGCCAGCGAAAACTGTCCGATCTGCTAACAAATCCTGTCTTGTTGCAGCTCTACTTTACTTTTTGAGACATAAAAGTGTCTAAAAATCCAAACTATGTGATTTGTTTGAATAGTGATGGATAACAAAATAGACATTTCACTTTTCTCCTAAAGGTCAACATAATCTTTAAAAATATAATAATTGCAGACTTTTAAAATATTCAAATGTCCAGTATTTGGTATATGCTTCTTTCAAGCCATCAGTTCACAATTATTTCACTGTATTTGTTTTTTTTTTTTTTTTTTTTTTTTTTTAATTGTGTTTAGCAGAAGAACTACATTTCCCATAATTCAATCAGAGAATTTAAACTACAAAAATTTGTGTGTAATAAACATTATATAAAACCCACACAAAAAACAACCTTTAGTCAACATCAGTATTTTTTATTGTTTCTGTTTATTATTTAATTATATATTAAATGAAATGGATGTTATCTAAAATTAAAACTATTTAGAATAAATTTTGTTAAAATAAAGTGCAAATAAAATATAAATAGGTAAAACACTTTAAAAATGAATAAAAATGACAAAACCACATTTAAAAAAAATGAAAACTTAAACTAAAATTAAAATGAAAACTAAAAAATATCACATTTATTATTCACTGGTTAATTATTATTAATTCTTTATTTTTATGTTTTATTATTTTATTTTCTTATTTTTAATTATTTTATTTTATATAGCAATCAAAATAGGTAACTGTTGTTAACTCAAATTAAAACTCAAAATAATTTTTCCATTTATCACTCTATTATTATTAATTATTTTTTTTTAAAGAAAGTCCTATATATTTTATATAAAATAATGAAATAGATGACTGTTGTTGGCTAAAATTAAAACAAACTATTCAAAGTTATTTTTGTTAATTGAAAAAAAGTCAAATAAATTAAAATATAAATATTAGGTGAAATGCTTAAAAAAATTAATAACAACAAAAGCACATAAATATATGAAAACTTAAACTAAAATTAAAATGAAAACTGAAAATATAAAAGTTTGCATAATTTTATTTATTTTTATTACAATATTATGTTTATTATTTATTAGTTAACTTTATTATTTACTTATTTTAATATTTTATTTTAATTATTTTAAATAGCAAAAGAAATGGATGTTTTTAACTAAAATTAAAACTAAAACTATTAGAGTTATTTTTGTTCATTGAAGAAAATAAAAATAAAAATAAAAATGTCTTTCTTTTTTATTACAATATTATGTTTATTATTTATTAGTTAGATTATTTATTTTAATATTTTATTTTAATTATATTATTTTATATAGCAAATGAAACAGAGGTTGTTCATTAAAATTAAAACTATTAAATATTATTTTTGTTAACTGAAATAGTGTAAATAAAATTTAAAAAAAAACTAATAACAATGGCAAAATCACATAAAAATATCAAAACACCCAAAATTAAAATGAAAACTGAAAAGATAAGTTCATATAATTTTATTTCTTTTATTTCAATATTGCTTATTATTTATTAGTTAATTATATTATTTTTTTTACTTGAATTGAAATAGATGTTTTAACTAAAATTAAAACTATTAAAAGTTATTTTTGTTAACTGAAATAAAGTGAATATAAATATTAAGCAAACCCCTAAAAAAAAAAAAGCACAAAAATATTATGAATGTTAAGAAAACAAACTAAAACAAAATGAAAACTGAAAACATAAAAGTTAATAAACATCTTTTTCTTTTTATAAAAATATTATATTTATTATATTATATTATTTATTAGAATATTTTATTTTAATTAGATTTTATATAGCAAATGAAATAATTAAAAAAAAAAAAAATTAATCACAGAAATGGAACGACTACTTATGCAATGAACCTAAATACGTTGTTTCTGTTTGGTACAAAGTGTATAATATTGTGATTCTCCTAAATGGTTTGGTTCACTGCTTATGACGCTTTAACCAAGACCTCCTTATGTAAAATGAATGGGAAAAATACATCTGGAACCAGTGCAACTGAAGTGTAGAGCCACTGTTGAACTCTACAGAAAAACAACCAATTTCATGAGCTGTTTCATATTTTCACGTGACACATCCCATGAATCCATTACATAATCTTTTCAAACAGACTCCCACAATGCTAACATCTCTTTCGGAAGACTTGTCATGTTCTGTCACAGCGTCAGCTGCCAGCGAAGCCTCTCTGTTGACTGTGTCCATACTAATTAATTTATTTAGCGTGACATCTTTGAATACGGAGATGCAAGCAGCCGCACAGAGCGCTGCGGTTAGCGCATGATTCCATAGCCTGATTCCTGGGGCAGCTACAAGAACGGCTGCCGCCCACTCACAGCCAGAGAAACCTTGCTCTGGGCCTACTTGCGTAACGCCATGTCACGGTGGCACGGATCCACACGCGGACCATTCATCTGAGCGCTGGTGCACAGAGCGTGTGTGAAGTCAGACGTGGGCCACTGTCACCCCACATCAATTAAAGGAGAACTCCACTTTCAGAACAACAATTTACAAAAAATGTACTCACCCCCTTGTCATCCAAGATTTTCATGTCTTTCTGTATTCAGTCGTGAAGAAATTATGGTTTTTGAGGAAAGCATTTCAGGATTTTTCTCCATATAATGGACTTCATTGGTGCTCTGATTTTGAACTTCCAAAATGCAGTTTAAATGCGGCTTCAAAGGGCTCTAAACAATCCCAGCAGAGGAAGAAGGGTCTTATCTAGCGAAACCATCGGTCATTTTTTCACAAAATAAAAATTTGTATACTTTTTAAGCACAAAAGCTTGTGTAGCACCGGCTCTGGGATGCGCGTCCACAGGTCATTCCTGAACGATTCGGTCAGTTTGAATGAATCTTTAATGTGACTCGGGAAGAACGAGTCGCCCCTTAGGAGTGATTCGTTCAGTCGCGCATGCGCAACATCCTATTAGGTTCTGTACTGGAATTAGTTCACCTGTTTCGAGTCTTTGAGTTTTTCAAGTCGTTTGTTCACCTTATGGGGCTGTCACGTGATGAACGAACGACTCAAACCCGAAAACTTGTCAGATAAGAGGTGAGGTGAGCTAATCATAGACTAAAGACTAAAGGTAAACAATGAATTAATCTTTTCTGTTTCTTACAGCATTATAGTTTTGTCTTGTTTGTAGTGTGATCAACATTTGTGTAAGCAGTAGATGTATTAGGGAAGTAACACGTAACATTTTAATTATATTTTGCTAAAATGAACGAAATGACTCGAAAAAAGATTCGTTCATTTTGCTGAACGAGACTCAAAGGTCCGAGTCGGTAAAATGATCCGAACTTCCCATCACTACTACGAATCACATTGAAGTTCATCGTCTGTGTACTCTGGCTCAAAAAGGTAGAGAATGGCAAAAAACTCCATCTAATTTTTTTCCTACAACTTCAGAATCGTCCGACATCGTTGTACCTTTTTGTTTGTAAACAGCGTTTGACTTACTTGCACTTTCTTAGTCTTTGTGCGTTCGCTTTGTAAACACTGAGTCTGTAGTTCCGCCTACGTTCTGCGTGACCTTTCGACGTGATTCAATAGTATGTAGCATCGTGGACGTGCATCCCAGAGCCTGTGCTACACAATCTTTTGTGCTTAAAAAGTATACAAATTTTTATTTTCCGAAAAAATGACCGATCATTTCACTAGATAAGACCCTTCTTCCTCGGCTGGGATCGTTTAGAGCCCTTTGAAGCCGCATTTAATCTACATTTTGGAAGTTCAAAATCGGGGCACCAATGAAGTCCATTATATGGAGAAAAATCCTGAAATGCTTTCCTCAAAAACCACAATTTCTTCATGCCTGAAGACAGAAAGACACGAACATCTTGGATGACAAGGGGATGAGTAAATTATTTGTAAATTGTTGTTTTGGAAGTGGCGTTCTCCTTTAACATCGAACGACATGTCAGAAAATCACTCCTGACTCTCTCACTCCCTCTAAAGGCGGTTTCTAAACACAGCAACAAGTCACTGCATTTATTAATCATGTTACTGTAATCTACCCTGAATCTACCCTGTTGTATAGGATTTGCTGTGATGATTCAATTTAACTGTAAATTAGGTTTTAAATGATGGCAAAAAACATTTCACGATTTTCTTTGCAAATAGCAAAATATTCTATGCATTTCTTTATAAAAGCAGTGGGGTGTTAAATATTATATTAGATAACATAAATGTGTGTGTGTATTTGTATTTGTATAATATTAAATTATTATTACTTATAATTTATATTTCATACAGCAAATTAAATGAATGACTGTTAACTAAAATTATAACTAATTAAAACTATTAAAAATGATATTAGTTTATTCAGATAATAAATTGGAAATAAAATAAAATGTAAATATTAGGGGAAATTCTTAAACAATGAAACTAAATTTAATAAAATTAAAATGAAAATGTTAAAGTACATTATTTAATTAATTTTATTATAATATTAAATGTATTATTTATTATTTTATTATTAATTCATTTTTATAGAAAGTATATATAGCATTTTAAATAGCAAAGAAAATGTATAACTTTATAATGTATAATTTTAATAAAAATTACAAAAGTACATACTAAAAATATGAAAACTATAACAATATTAAAATGAATACTGAAAATATAAAAAGTACATAATTTTATTTATTTTATTATAATATTACATGTATTATTTATTAATTACTTATTATTAATGATTTCTTTTTAAACAAAGTCCTGTACATTTAAAATAGCAAACAAAATGTATAAGCTCTTTTTAGTTAAAAGTAAAACTATTAAAAATACGTTTTATTAACTGAAATATAGTATAAATAAAATAAAATGTAAATATTAGGTGAAACGCTAAAAAAACAAAACAAAAAAAAGAAAAAAAGCACATCAACAATGTGAAAACTATAAATTAAAACTGAAAATATAAAAATACATAATTGTATTTATTTTATTAAAATATTACATTTATTATTTAATTATTATTAATTGTTTATTTTATACAAAGTCCTACACATTTTATATAGCAAACAAAATCTATGACTATTTTTAACTAAAGTTTATATTTAAGAAACATTTACAAGTATATTTATTATAAATTTTATATCATTCAAAAATATGAAAACAAAATAAAATTAAAACAAAAACTAAAAATATAAAAATACATAATCTTATTTATTTTATTATAATATTAAATGTTTTATTTATTATTTAATTATTAGTAATTTTGTTTTTTAATAGAAAGTCCTGTACATTTTATATAGCAAACAAAATGAATAACTGTTTTAAACTAAAATTTAAACAATAAAAAATGTATAATTACAAATTATTTTTGTTGACTGAAATATAGTAGAAAATAACTAAAATGTAAATATTAGGTAAAAAGCTTAAAAAAAAATGGCAAAAAGCACATGAAAATGAAAATGAAAACTGAAAATATAAAAATACATAATTTTATTTTATTATAATATTAAATGTATTACTTGTTATTTAATTATTATTATTTAATTATTTCATTATTATTATTATTATTTATTATTATTATTAATTATTAAATAATAAATAATTAAAAAAAATATCCTTCAAAATATTATTAAATACTATAATAATATATTATAATATTATAATAAAATAATGTCACTTTATAAAACACACAAACAATGTGTATGTAACATACTTTAAAGTGAGGTCAGCATAAACTGATTGGGAATGAATTTCGTGGCCTCAGTCATCAGCAACTCCTAAAAGCAATCAGAGAAAAGCATTTCCTCCTGCGGACTCACAGAGTGCAAATGTCTGCATGAAGAAAACGCTTGTCATTCACTACAGGACCTGAATGAAGACCCTCACACACACAAACAGGCCTGTGACTGTCCCCTGCAGCAGATGAGTGACAAGCATGAATATTTCATGGTGCTCATCTTCACAGAGGTGACAGCCATTAGCCCGTCACCACTGATTCACATCTATTCAAAGTGTGGTCTTATCGGAACATGCAACAAAACGGGAGCAATTAGACGGGACGGTGCGTCTGATTAATGAGCCTCTCAGTCCTCTGCAGCACTAGAGAGCTGATCCACATCACTACCTGTTTAACAGGTCAGTCAGTTTGTCCATTAAACCCACAGCACTGCACAGGCTTCTGACTTCCTCTAGGTACGGTCAGACTAGACTTAAAGAAAGCGAAATTATTTTGGACGAATATGGGCAGCAGGATATGATCAGGGTTGTCACTGCACCTGTTTTTTGAGGAAGCACCAGTCCTGGCTCACTTTGTGCCCTTGGTGAGATAAGGGGGAAATAATTTTAATAACTTCTGTAAGATGTGCTTCTGTAGAGTTTTAAAGTAATTCATGTTCACTGCCCAACCTAAAAACAAGCAAATTGCATATGAACTTCTGTGCCAGTAATCATCTCAGTTTCTATATACATTTTGAAACACACACACTCACACTAAATATATAAAAAGTTATTTGAAAAATGTAATAAATTTAATAATTTAATAATTTAATAATTTCCTAATACATTTATAAATGTGAGTAACTGATTAAAAATTACCCATTTTTATTTAATCTAATATAATATGTACACAAAATTGATGCAGTTAAATAGTAATTACTCAAAATCGATAATTATACATTTTTAAATCATCATGCACTGATTCATATAATAATAATAATAATAATAATAATTATTATGATTATTATTATTATTATTATTATTATTATTAATAATAATAATAATAATTATTATTATTAATTATAATATACTATTTATCAGGTATTTCACTAAAAAAAGAATTAATTTTAAAGTCTATGTACTATTATTACTAATAATTCATATTTTATACAGCAAATTAAATGCTGTATTTTAGCGGAAATAGTATACATTAAATAAAATGTAAATATTAGGTGAAACACTTAAAAAATAAAAATGTATTAAAAATGCTGTTTTTTATTTTATATAAAAATTATATGTACACATAATTTATGCTGTTAAACAATTACTCAGAATCAATAAATACACATTTTTAAATAATCATGCACTGATTTATATAATAATAATAACAACAACAACAATAATAATAATAATTTATTATTATTACTATTATTATTATTATTATTATTATTATTATTATTATTATTATTATTATTATTATTATTATTAATAATTATAATATACTATTTAATCAGGTATTTCAGCAAAAACTACATAATTTTATTCATTTTGTTATAATATTAAATGTATTGTTTATTATTTAATTATTATGAATTATTTATTTTTATAGAAAGTCCTATACATTTTATATAGCAAACAAAATTTATAATAGTTTTAAAGGTTAATTAAAACTATTAAAAATAATTTTTGTTAACTGAAATATAGTAGAAATAAAATATAAATATTAGGTGAAATGCTTAAAAATAATAAAAATGACAAAAGCACATATCAAAAATATGAAAAATTAAAATTAAATTAAAATAAAAACTGAAAACATAAAATGCATAATTTTATTTATTTTATTATAATATTAAATGCATTATTTATTAATAATTATGTATTTTATAGGAAGTCCTCTACATTTTATATAGCAAATAAAATTTAGAACTGTTTTAACCATTATTAAAACTATTAAAAATTATTTTTGTTAACTGAAATATAGTAGAAATAAAATATAAATAATAGGTGAAATGCTTAAAAAACAATAAAAAAGCACATATCAAAAATATGAAAACTTAAAATAAAATTAAAATGAAAACTGAAAATATAAAACTACATAATTTTATTCATTTTATTATAATATTAAATGTATTATTTATTATTTAATTATTATGAATTATTTATTTTTATAGAAAGTCCTATACATTTTATATAGCAAACGAAATTTATAACCGTTTTTAACATTAATTAAAACTATTAAAAATCATTTTTGTTAACTGAAATATAGTAGAAATAAAATATAAATATTAGGTGAAATGCTTAAAAAATAATAAAAATGACAAAAGCACGTATCAAAAATATGAAAACTTAAAATAAAATGAAAATGAAAACTGAAAATATAAAATGCATAATTTTATTTTATTATAATATTAAATGTATTATTTATTAATAATTATGTATTTTTATAGGAAGTCCTGTACATTTTATATAGCAAACAAAATTTAGAACTGTTTTAACCATTATTAAAACTATTAAAAATCATTTTTGTTAACTGAAATATAGTAGAAATAAAATATAAATAATAGGTGAAATGCTTAAAAAATAATAAAAAAGCACATATCAAAAATATGAAAACTTACAATAAAACAACATAATTTTATTCACTTTATTATAATATTAAATGTATTATTTAATTATCATTAATTATTTATTTTTATAGAAAGATGTATTTATTTACTTATTTATAACAACAATATATTGCTAATTAAATGAATCAGCTATACTGTTACCATTGTTCTGTATATTGCTGTTATATTAGGTATATATAACAATTATAGCAATTATAATAATAATTAATTTTATATAATACTCTCTAGAAATAAGTAATGTTATATGGCATTAAAAAAAATACATTTACAGTTTTACAGGCTTTGGGTGAAATCAGACATCAAAACATTATAATGCACAGTGGAAAGATGAAAAACCATTCCATACTTTTGTGACAGTCTGAATGGAAAAAGTAAAACCTGATATTATTCATCAGTCTAATCAGATACAAATAATTAACAAACTGTTAATAACACCCAAGACTCATGCACACCAACATAATAATTAATACTTACAAGTTACAACACTTATATCACTCCCAGACCGTCCATGCAAATCAACTAAAGATTAAAGAGACATAAAATATGTGTTTTGAGTTGTGGAAAGTCCTTGTGTAAAGCAGTGGTACAATGAACACCCAGAAAACAAACGGTAGAAAGGAACATGTTGGAAAGGAAGGAAGTGCATGATTATGTGTGATTGGGCTACCAGTACCTCCTCCTGGTCCAACATGTAGAGCTGATTTCCACTGATCACACACAAACGAGGATTCCAGTCGGGTTGCTCGTAGGAGGGAGCAGCAGCGAAGGAGGGCTGTTGTCGGTAGGAGGGGGGGACAGCATACCTCGCATCTGGGACAGGAGGAGGAGGAGAAGAGGAGAGGAGAAAGGTTGAAGGACTGCATGTCAGGAATAAAAATGCAAGACAGAACTATGCTGTTTTCCCAACTACTGTAGTTCAAAGTCTGCAAGCAGATTTAAGCTGAACTTACAACATTTGACCAGTATGTGGCGCTGTTAGCAAACATTCATCCACAATGTTCTAGAATCTATCCCTCTTAATTCGCTTTGAATAAAAGTGTCTTCCATAATGGATAAATGGAAGTTTAATTTGATTACGCAAAAGCTTTGCCACATTATGATTACAAAAATTCTAGTCTGGCATGAAGTGAAATTCATTGATGGACTACCGGAAAATGGTTTGTAGTTTCAAATATTTTAAATTGCACTTTAATCATGATCACGGCTTCTGATATTGGCCTGCTGGTCGGTTAACTATTTAGTTAAGTTACTTTATTTTATTTTTAGATTTTATTATATTTTTTATTTAGTGTATTTGTCAAGCTTTCATGCTTTGGGTCATCAGATGACAACAGGAAAATGGGTTGAGATTTCAAATATATTTTAAATTGCATTTTAATCGTGCTCACAACTTCTGATATGTTCTGATATATTCTGATATTTTATTTCATTTGTCAAACTTTCATGCTTTGGGTTGTCAGATTTTATTTTATTTTATTTTATTTTATTTTAAATTTAATATTGTATTATTTTATTTTATTATTTTATTTGTCAATCTTTAATGCTTTGAGTTGTCAGATTTTATTTTATTTTATGTTCTTTTTTATTGTATTTTATTTTATTTTATTTTATTTATTTTATTTTACTTTAAATTTAATATTGTATTATTTTATTTTATTTTATTATTTTATTTGTCAAGTTTTTATGCTTTGGGTTGTCAGATTTTATTATTTTATTTTATTTTATTTTATTTTATTTTATACATCAAGCTTTAATGCTTTGTGTTGTCAGATTTACTTCATTATTTTTAAATTTAATTTAATTTTTTTATTTTATTTTATTTGTCAAGCTTTTATGCTTTGGGTTGTCAGATTTTATTTTATTTTATTGTATTTAACTTTCCAAACTTTCCTGCTTTGGGGTGTCAGATATTTAATTTAATTTAATTTAATTTAATTTAATTTAATTTAATTTAATTTAATTTTATTTTATTTAAGCTCATTTATAGCTTATTTATGTAAGCTCATTTTCTCAGACATTTTCTCTTAAACTTCTTTTAAAATATATTTTCATGTCCAGTGTTTTACTTAATTTTCTCAACCTGGCAACCTTTTCACAAATGCACTATGAACTTAAAAAAAAATAAATAAATATCTAAAAATACAGAATTATTGTAATTAACATTTCACCATTGACCAATTTGCATAATGTAGTGAGTGTGTTAATACATCAAATAAATGTATGTTTTAATATATTTTCGGAAAATATTTTTTCAAACAGCAATTATTTGAAATAAAAACACTATACATTCCATGCCATTTTGATGAATTCAAATGTGTCCTTACTGAATAGACATTCATTTCTTTAAAAAAAGAAAAGAAAAAAAAAAAAAAACCTGCGGTTTATACCCTCCTCACAAAGGCTCATAATATCAACCGATTACATTTTTTTTAATGCAATATCAGTCACTAAAAAGGGCTGTAAGTGTGCCAAAATTAACATCAGGGTCAAATCAGATGGTCAAATTGAATTTCACACTCTCCCCATTCAGCGTGCCAGATTTTGCAACTTTTTGCCATATGGTTCTATGAGCTGTCATAGACTCCCAGCCAAAAACAGTCACAAAAACCCAACAGACGCAATATGTACCTAAGAACCTTCGGTGCATGGCCTCAAATAAACAAAGCAAACACTGCCTTTTCCAGACATAAACAATACATTCAAGCTATTGTTCTACATTTTTACCCAACATTGCACCTTCCAGACAGTCTCTTTCTCCTCAGACTGTAAACGCATAACTCATGTGCAGACTTTGATATTGATGGCACTGGTTTTAAATCGAGCTGTAAAGCTGTCACACGTTGTCAGCCAAGGCGAGAGCAATAAAGCAATTACTGTGGCCTTTGACTTTTTTTTTACTTCATCCCTGTTCTTCTATAAAAATCACGACTGGACGAGCCTCCCACTCTTGCGCTCCAAAAACTATACCTCAGAGTCCATATTTTGCCCCGGTGTCCTCTCGTTCCATGAGCTCCTACCCTCTGAACCCCCAGCCAATCAGAAACAGCCTTGACAGATGGTGGCGGCATCAGAGGGATGCTGGACCGGCACAGGACGCTTCTGTCCAGACTCACACACACATTTGTCAGATTTCCTCCAAGCACTTGAGAACAACAGGGAAAGGCACTTACAAAACAGATCAGTGGACTTAGGCAGCCGTATGTTTGCTGGAATTTATGCACAGACAAGCGGACTTTTCTTTTTTCTGCTTTCCATTTATAGGAGATAGTGGGAAAACGTACTCAGCAAATGGAAAAAGTCCAGTTGCTGTCGAATAAACTTGTGCACCAGTGAAATCCTTCAAAGAGCCAGATGACTTACTTTAAAGCATTTACTCACGCACACACTATTATTATTTCGGTGTTAGTTTAGTAAATTATAATAGTACAGTGGCAACTGTACTTACATTACATTTACAATTACAATAACATTTATGTATTTATGCATTTATTTTTTATTTCAGTGTTATTTCAGTAAAAATTACATTACATTTACAATTACAATAATATTTATGTATTATTTTTTATTGCAGTGTTAGTTATTTCAGTACAAGGTAAATTAAAACATTAAAAAATGTACAGTGGCAACTAACTGAAACAACATTACCTTTACAAATACAATAACATTTATTTATTTATGTATTTATTTATTTCAGTGTTTTCTATTTCAGTGTTAGTTATTTCAGTAAAAATTACATTACATTTACAATTACAATAACATTTATGTATTTATTTTTTTTTATTTCAGTGTATTTCAGTACAAGTTAAAGTAAATTTTAAAAATTAAAAATAGTACAGTGGCAACTAATTGAAATACCATTACATTTACAATTACAATAATATTTCTGTATTTATTTATTTATTTCAGTGTTAGTTATTTCAGTAATTTAATGTAAATTAAAAAAAATAGTACAGTGGCAACTAGCTGAAATTACATTTACACTTACAATAACGTTTATTTATTTATTTATTTATTTATTCCAGTGTTAGTTATTTCAGTAATTTAATGTAAATTAAAAAATAAAAATAAATTGTAGTGTGGCAACTATATGAAATTGCATTACATTTACAAATAAATTTATATTTATTTATTTACTTTCCATTTTTTATTATTTTTATTTCAGTGTTAGTTATTTCAGTAATTTAACGTAAATAAAATAAAATTAAATTGTACAGTGGCAACTAGATAAAATTGCATTACATTTACAAATTAAATTTATATTTATTTATTTACTTTCCATTTTTTATTATTTTTATTTCAGTGTTAGTTATTTCAGTACAAGTTAATGCAAATTTCAGTGTTAGTTATTTCAGCACAACTTAATGTAAATTAAATTGTACAGTGGAAACTAGATAAAATTGCATTATATTTACAAATACATGTACATTAATTTATTTATGTACAGTTTTTTATTATTATTATTTTAATGTTAAAGTAAATTTAAAAATTAAAAATCGTACAGTGGCAACTAGCTAAAATTACATTTCATTTACAAATACATATACATTTATTTATTTAATTATTTTATTTATTTATTTACAGTTTTGTATTATTGTTATTTCAGTGTTAGTTATTTCAGTACAAGTTAACGTTAATTTAAAAATAAATAAAAAAAATTGTACAGTGACAACTAGCTGAAATTACATTACATTTACAATTACAATAACATTTATTTATTTATTTATTTATTTACTTGTTTTTATTTCAGTGTATTAGAATATTAGAATGATTTCTGAATGATCATGTGAGACTAAAGACTGAAAATTCAGCTTTGCCATCACAGAAATAAATTACATTTTAAAATATTTTTAAGACAGAAAACAGTTATTTTAAATTGTAATAATATTTCGCAATAATACTGTTTTTACTGTATTTTTGATCAAATAAATACAGCCTTGCTGTGCAGAAGAAAAACAATTAACCCTAAAATAAAATCTGATCCAAAAAGCACATTATAACCCAACCCCCGACAAAAGTCAGTTTGTTTCAACATATGAGACTAAGTAACGACAGAATTTCCATTTTAAGATGAACTGCTTCTTCAACATGACAGCAGGCCACAAAGTGACTCCAACAAACACTGCAAACACAATACTGTGCCGCTGCTCTGAGCCGTATCCCCACCGCTGGGCCATGCAACACGCTCACTACAGCGCGCTGGGCTTCCCACTTGACAGTAAGCCAGCTGAAATCTTTTCCGCCATGGAAATAGCTTGTCACATCCAGCTCCGTCCTGACAAGAAGTCCTGGAGAGCTGGAGGAGCTGGAGGAGCTGTCCAGCACTGCCCTGTTCAGCGGCACTCTCCGCCACATAAAAACAACAGCTGAACACTTCACAGAGATAGAATATGAAATGATTTAGTTACAGGGAATATGTGAAGTGACTTTATGCCAACTTAACACAAGGTACAATATGTTAGTGTTTATCCAAAGCAATCCACCTTATTCTTCAACGTGGAAGTAAGTCTATGAGCAAGATTTCCGGTTCATTAGCCGCTTTAGGGAAATCACGAGAAGAATAACAATGTGCAGTAAATGGTAAAACTGTTTGCACTACAAACCAGTGTGTTCATAATTAAGATAATAGATTAAAATAATATGGTAAGACACACCAATTTGCAATATGAAGCAGCAAAACAAGCTGTTTTGTACAGCTAAAATTAGCTGGACACGGATGAGACTGGAAGCCAGACCCATTAAATTTACAAAGGGCCGCACCCACTCTTACAGGTAAAAATAAGGTGGATAAAGCTAAAGAGAACATACTGTACTTACTACTACCACTGTTTTATTTGTTGTTTATTTACCACTGTATCATTTGTATACAGTTGAAGTCAGAAGTTTACATACACCTTGCAGAAGCTGCAAAATGTTAATTATTTTACCAAAATAAGAGAGATTATACAAAATGCATGCTATTTGTTGTTTAGTACTGACCTGAATAAGATATTTCACATCAAAGATGTTTACATATAGTTCACAAGAGAAAATAATAGTTGAATTTATAAAAATGACCTTGTTCAAAAGTTTACATACACTTGATTCTTAATACTGTTACCTGAATTATTCACAGCTGTGATAGTCGTTTAGTGATAGTTGTTCATGAGTTCCTTGTTTGTCCTGAACAGTTAAACTGCTCGCTGTTCTTCTGAAAAATCCTTCTGAGGGACAACTGAGGGACTCATATGCAACTATTACAGAAGGTTCAAATGCTCACTGATGCTTCAGAAGGAAAAAACATGCATTAATAACTGGGGAGGGGGTGAAAACTTTTGAACATAATGAAGATGTGTACATTTTTCTTATTTTGTGTAAATATCACATTTTTGTTTCATTTAGTACTGCCCTTCAGAAGCTACAGAAGATACTTACATGTTACCCAAAAGACCAAATAAGTTCAATTTACCCCGATCTTCAAATTCCAAAAGTTTTCACCCTCCAGCTCTTAATGCATTGTGTTTCCATCTGGAGCATCAGTGAGTGTTTGAACCTTCTGTAATAGTTGCATATGAGTCCCTCAGGTGTCCTTAGTGTGAAAAGATGGATCTCAAAATCATACAATCATTGTTGGAAAGGGTTCAAATACACAAAAATGCTGAAAAACCAAAGAACGTGGGAACTGAAAGATTTTTCTAAAGAACAGCGGGAAGTTTAACTGTCACAACTATCACTAAACAAAAAAACACAGCTGTGGATCATTCAGGGAACAACACAGTAATAAAAATCAAGCGTATGTAAACTTTTGAACACGGCCATTTTTATAAATTCAGTTCTTATTTTCTCTTGTGGACTATATGTAAACGTCTTTTATGTTAAATATCTTATTCAAAAAATAACATGCATTTTGTATGATTATGTATAATTAACATTTTATGTATGTTGTTGTATGTAAACTTTGACTTCAACTGTATGTCTGTCAGGACAGGCAAAGACACTAAATATGTATTGAATATAGAGGACTAGGAGTGACACGAAAATAAAATTAATGAATCAAGTTATTTTTCAATCACCAGCTCACCAATGGATCCTCTGCAGTGAATGGGTGCCGTCAGAATGAAAGTCCAAACAGCTGATAAAAACATCACAATAATCTACAAGTAATCCAAGCAATTCTATTCCATCAGTTAACATCTTGTAAAGTGAAAAACTGCATGTTTTAAAGAAACAAATCCATCATTAAGACATTTGTAACTTCAAACCTTTGCTGCCAGTTCCAGTCCTCTATCCATAACATTGCTTTCTCTAGTGAAAAAGTCATCTTGTCTGAATCAGGAGAGAAATATGCACAGATCAAGCACTGTCAACAAGCAAAAACAGTCCAAAATAGCTCTAAACCAGTGGATTTTGATGTGAGAGGACAACAGGAGATGCACTTTTTCACTGGAGAAAGCGGTATTATGGAATACGGACCAGAAGCGATGGTTTGAAGTTAATACCTCTTAATGATACATTTGTTTCTTACAAACACGCAGCTTTTCACTTCACTTCAAAAGATGTTAATTGATGGATTGGAGTGGTGTGGATTACTCGTGGATTATTGTGATCTTTTTATCAGCTGTTTGGACTCTCATTCTGACGGCACCCATTCACAATCCATTGGTGAGCAAGTGATGCAATGCTAAATTTCTCCAAATCTGTTCTGATGAACAAACAAGCTCATCTACATCTCGGTTGGCCTGAGGGTGAGTAAACATTCAGCTAATTTTCATTTTTGGGTGAACTATTCCTGGTTAATGATTTCTGAACGACCCGTTTTGGATCTTAGCTGAAATAAACGTTCTGAATGAAGGAGGAGGCTTTGGGTTGTAAAAGCTGTTCTTCAAATGCATCTGCTTCAACACATGCACCAGTTATCATCCTAAGCGGCCTCTGACATCCCAGACACAAACGCTGCAGGCGCCTCTTCATGTTCTCCATCACAAACGCTGGGTGTCATTGGCTAGCACACTTCTGAGAGGGTGTTACTATTCATTCGCGGGCTGCGGGTGCTGATGTGTGCCGCGCACATGAGCATCAGGCCACGGATGGGTCAGTCTCACATTGTCATTATGCAGTCCAACAGGAGAAGCACTGATTATTCACATCACTGCATTCCAAACAGTGCTAAAAATAAATCGCACGGTATCTCCCGTTGCCCCAGGCTGGTAGTGCACAGAAAAGAGAGTAGATGCAAGTTTCACAATCATATCTGTGTTGCATTAGCAGATGTCAATAGGCTGTTATACAGTAGGCTGAAAGGCCGTGCTTTGATGCATGAACAAAAGCATTTCTGCGTTCATGCACCGTGATGGACATGTGACCTTACATCATAATGGACCTTAAAAGGCAGGAATGTGTCATCCAGCAGAAGCAGGAACCAAATGTTATTTTTCAGAGGATGCACTTACACAGTTTTGTCTCAGATGTTTCTCCTAAAACTCATTTGGAGATATGAAAATGGATACAAATAGGCAATATTTGACATATGGCTCACATTAAGATTGCTGACAGAAAATCTGAGCAAACACTGAGAAAAGTTAAACGTTCTCAGATCTCGGCCAATCAGATGCCAGCAAACATGAACATGCAAAAAGATTGACAGGTTGAGAATGTTCCTGCTTGGCTAGCCTTTAGAATGGATAAAACACATCTTCTGTGGTTCTCACCCGAAAGGTCAAGGTTTAGCTAGCTACCATGGGTCAGTTAGCCCTTTCTGCTAGATGTCGTAACTACATCCTGAAGGCAAAAAACATTTCTCTGCATTGAGGGAAATTTAAAAGTAGCTTGTATTCTAGTGAATTAAATGTTTTGCATGCATAATATAATTTACAAATATTTCATAATTTATTAATAAAAGCATAATTGTGATTTTTCAAATATTTTTATTTTGTATATGGGTTATTCTCACAAAACTATTAAAATACCACAGCACTAACTATTTTAAATATTAAACATGCAATTTAGTAATAAAAACCCATCATAATGAAGACAATACTGCTCTCTACCTTGCACAGAGTCATTTCAACATAGAAATGAATTATTTTTGCATGTCTGAACTTATTGTTGTAATTAAAACATATTAAAATGAAAATATTCTGAAAAAAATAAATGGATATTTTTCTAGATGTTTTCACATGACAGAAAAACTATAGACTGAATATTTACATTTTTTGATATAAACATTTTAAAAAATTTCATGTTTGAAATCTTGAAATGTTGTGATTTTACATCAATGCAAATATAAAATATTAGTAATAATAATTAATTAGTAATTAGTATGGATAAATAATAATAATAATAATAATAATAATAATAATAATAATAATAATAATAATAATAATGTTTGTTTTTGTTATTAATATTAAATAAAATATTAAACAAAAATAACTACTGTAAAATTTGTGATTTTATATCAATGTCAATGTAAAATAATATTAGTAATAAGTAATTAGTAAGTATTATGAATAATACTACTACAAATAATAAAAAAAAAAAAAAATGTTTTTGTTGTTATTAATAAATACAAATATTAAATAAAAGAAATATAACTATTGTAAAATGTGTGATTTTATATCAATGTTAATATAAAATAATATTAGCAATAATAATTAATTAGTAGTTGTTATTAATATTAAATAAAAATAATTAAAAAAAAAACTTGTAAAATTTGTCATTTCAATATAAAATAATATAATTAATAATAAATATTTAGTAAGTATTATGATAATAATAATTAATCATAATAGTTCTGTTGTTGTTATTATTTAATAAAACATTAAACAAAAGAAATATAACTATTGCAAAATTTGTGATTTTATGTCAATGTCAATATAAAATAGTATTAGTAATAATAACTAATTAGTAAGTATTATGAATAATAATAATAATATTGTTGCTATTATTAAATACAAATATTAAATAAAAGAAATATAACTTACATTAAACATTATTATTATTATTATTATTATTATTATTATTTTATACATAAATGCAAAATTACAATACTGATATTCATGGATGACTTAATGTCTTTTTAAAAACTAAACAATCCAAATCCAAAATTATTTGTGGAAATCTTTAGGGAGAACACAGCTGTTCATAAACACTTCTCATTACAAGTTTGGAAAGATGGTTGGTGCATGTTGCAATAAGCCATACTGTGATATCGGCTCTATTTTAATTAAAGCCGGACCAACATTTTTTCTTTTCTTTTGACGTCACAGCTCAGATGACTGGCTCAAAAACTGCAATAGTTGCCTTTTGCAAAGACAGCAGATCTTGTGTCATTTGAGGTGTCCTGCGCCAATCAAGCAAACCTCTATTGGGATGGATAGGAACGCTAACAGACATCTTTCACCAGGTACTATAGATTTCCTTTAATTCAGTCAACTTGCATAGAGACATGGACTAAAAGCCACAAAACTGCCATTTTGATTTCAAAATGCATTGCTTTTTCAGTTTTCTAATCTCATTGCACTCTAGGAGAAACAACTGAGATATAAAAAGAGATTAAAGCGTGGTTCTGCATTGCTAATTCCCACCGCACACTGGAGTTATGAAAAGCAAGGCCGCACTCATGCCGTCCTGATCAATATCTGGAAGCTCCTGAAGCAGCGTTCGCATCTACCTGCTCGTCTCCTCGCCGCATCCTCCACACGGCGTCACTGTAGCTGCACTTTACAGCTCCCGCCCCCCAAATCTACATACAGGAAACAAGGTTACTGCCCAAGAGATGTCACTTCCGAAACACCCACTCTCTCTCTCTCTCTCTCTCGTTCCCTCGCTTGTTCTCACCCACACACCCCCAGCTTATTGCCATGACAACCGGGAAAAGAATAGAATATAAGTGAGTGTTAAAGAGACAGATGATCAGAGAGAGAGGGGGAACGAGAGAGGTATGGAAGACGAGGATAGAACTGGACGAAAAAGAGAGAGGGAGGCAGAGAGAAAGAGTGCTAAAATGTGTGGGAGAGAGAGAAAAAAGCGAGAGACGGAGAGGAGGGAGAAAAAACAGAGATGGGAAAGAGAGCGAAAAGAGAAAGAGAGAGAAAAAGCGAGGGGTTTCGAGAGAAACGGAGGGAACGAGGACACTTTTTTGGGAAAAGAGAGACCATTTCTTGTTCCCATAGCAACCTAGCCATCCATGAAATACTCTATTTCTCTTTCGCTCCCTCTTCTGTCTTTCGCTCTCTCCGTCCGCTATGTATAGCTCATAGTATGTATATGACAGCAGAGATCTGGTGAGTGAATGAGATGTGTGGAAATCAGAGGATGAATTAGTGGCAATGATGGTTTTATGAGCTCAGTTTTGATGGAAACAAGCAAGTAAAGTTACTCGTAATTCAGAGTTATTGAGAATTGAACCGAAGTGGCACTGAAGTGAAGTAACCTGACATTTAATATAAGGAAGCAGACTTAAAATAAAAATACTAATAAAAATGGGTAAAGTGTAGTTTTCAGCAAAATGTCACTTCTACTTTGAAAAACATAGTATGGCACACAACATACTGGAGTTTTACTATTTTGTTTAAAAAAATAATAAAGATGTAATTAATAAATATTAAATATAATATATAATACATATTCTAGATAATATACTACACATTCTATTTAGTATACTATATTTTTTACTATTTTTTTTACATAAATATTGAAAGCGTAACTATATATCATTAAAAAATAATATATATTATTATAATTATTTTACTGAATGGTATATTAGTAAAAAAAGTTTTATATATATATATATATATTTTTTTTTTTTTTTTTTTTTTTAAATTTTTTTTTTTTTAAATATAATTTAAATTTTATATTTTTAATTTTAATTCAATATATATTTATAGTATTATTATTGTTCTTTATTGTTTTTCGAATGGTTTATTAAAAATAAGCTTTCAAAAAATGTTTTAATAATTACTATATTATACATTATATATAATATTTATTAATTTTTTTAGCAACATGTCACTTCTACTTTGAAAAACATTGTATGGCACACAACATATTGGAGTTTTTACTATTTTATAAAAAAACATTTAATTAATAAATATTAAATATAATATATTATACATATTATAGATAATATACTGCACATATTCTATTTAATATATTATATTTTTTACTATTATTTTAACATAAATACTGAAAACGTATTTACTAATATAACAAAAAATAAGTTAATAAAAATAATAAAATAATACAAGTTAATAAAAATTAAAAGTTAATAAAAAGAAGTAAATAAGTTTTCAATATATTTTTTTTTACATTTCTTTTCTTTTTAATAATTTTATATTTGTAATTTTAATTCAAATTCAAAAATAATGTATATAAAGTAAATAATGTACACATATATACATATATAGATAGCATTGTTATTGTTATACATTGTTTTTCAAATGGTATATTAAAAATAAGCTTTCAATTTTTTTTTTTTAATAATTACTATATTATACATACATTATATATAATGTTTATCAATTATTTATTAATTAAAAAAACTAATATGCTGTGTGCAGTACCTCTTTATACAGTATATATATAATATTTATTTTTTAAGGTTATTTGAAAACAATGTGCCAGATATATTGTTGAGATGTGTGGCAAATTGAAAATTGTTGACCATACTGTACATAATTTAGAGAATTATGTCTCTTGAATAAGAAATATATTCCACAAATGAGGGAATAAATAGGCATAATTGCTCATTACGCAGAATTAATGATGTAATTATGCTGCAAAGTGCGACTAATAAAATTGACCTGATGTGTGACTGGGTTGAATTTTTAATGAATTTCTGAATTTCAGTTCAGTACAATCTCTTATATCGTTCCGATTTAAATTCTGACTCAACATCCTGTTGCATGTGGCCAATTCAGTTCATATTTACATGCAAACAGTGTGGTAAGCCACATCTAAACTCTGAATTTGGACATATTTTGTCATATATAGCAGTCTTATTCATAATCATAATCACAATTTCTACAATGCTATTGGTAGCTTGCAACTTTTGCTTACGTGTGATGGTAAATTCATATTGCTGAGTGTCAGTATGAGCCCAAAAAAGCCATATCAACTAATGCAATGAATGAAAGCATCACTGAATGCACATTTAATATATATTATAACAATTTAATAATTGTGATTAGAGTAAGTAAATCAGCAATTATGAGCACTGTCATAATCATGCAGCCCTTTATCAGGCAAAAAAGGATAAGCTAAAAAATAGATCCAACTTTCCAACAAACTCACTGGCAGCCTCCTTTCATGTGTCTTCCTCTCACAGCCCCCCTCCACCTTTAATCCATCTGTCTCTCTCTCTCTCTTTCTATCTCTCTCTCTCGCTTGCTCACTCACTCTTTTGGTAGCTCATAAAAAATTAAAGTGAGACAGCATTCACAAACAGTGAGACAAACAATATTAGATACTACAAAACACTTAAAAGAAAAGTGATGATGGTACTTACGTCTGAAGGAAAAACTAAATAATTTTTCTTAATGACCATGGTTCTCTTACTATTTCTGCAGTATAGTATGTAGTCTGAACACAGTGTGCAAATTTTTATATAGGGCCATTCAAAAATTTGGGGTCTGTACATTTTTTAAAATGTTCACTCATTAAGGCTGCAAAAAAAAAAAAAAAATATTTCAATATTTTCAGTAATATTTCAAACAGTAATAGATCAAAAAACAGTATTTTGAGATATTACAATTTAAAATAATTGCTTTCTATTTGAATATATTTTAAAATGTAATTTATTCCTGTGATGCAAAGCTGATATTCAGCATCATGACTCCAGTCTTCAGTGTCACATGATCCTTTAGAAATCATTCTAATATGCTGATTTGCTGCTCCAAAAATAAATAAATAAATACATGAATAAATAAGTAAATAAATAATCAAATCAATCAATCTTATTATCAATGTTAAAAAAAGATTGTGCTGCTTTATTATTTGTGAAAAAGTGACTTTTTCAGGATTTTCTGATGAATAGAAAGTTCAAAAGAACAGTATTTACATAAAATATGTTTTAGTTACATTGTAAATGACTTTACTGTTACTTTTGATCATCTGAATGCATCCTTGCTCAATAAAAGTCTTTTCGTTTTTTTTAAAAATCATTTTACAGACAGAAAATACCACACTTTTTTCACACTTTTAAGTGCCCTTCAAAAATAATCAAACAATGATAAAAAAAAAATTAAAAAACCCTTCTATAATATACAAAAAAATATAATAAATATAGCTGCAAGCAGCGATTGCTAGGGTTCAAGCGCTTTAAGCCATTTCAGCACATACGAAAAAAGAAATTTTTTAGCAAGCCTTTAACCACCTAAAATCAAAGCATTTTTGGCAAATCCAGGTCATTTACCAGAAATATTATGTTTTTTGACGGTTATGACTGTTATAGCGCCAGCTGTGGTCCTGTCCCCTTAAAACTTTACATGCTCATTTAGAATCACCTGTCGCATGTGCTCACCGGGTTTTGTAAAGTTTTGAGTTTTCCTATGGGATTTATAGGATTTTGGGTAAATTTTGACAGCCCCCTTTTCTAAACGACCCCATTACAGCTTCCTAAAGGGTACTTTTTTTTTTTTTTTTTTTTTTTTTTTGATAATTATTGACCTAGAGAGTCCAGAAAATACTGCAGTGTTTTTTTTTTCCTCTAGTTTGCAAAAGTAGGTTTTTGACATCTTCTCAATCATTTAACAAATGATTTGATTGACAGCAGTGGTTCTAGAGGTTGTGTGGAATAAAGTTGTGTGGAATAAAGAGTTCTATCATATGATATAAATATCATGTGTATGTGTGAAAAACCACGCGACATACAGTCGTTTACGCCCTTGAAAAACTAGGACTAATTCACAAAAGTATGTTTTTCCAAAAAACAAAATGCAAAATACCCCAAAAAATTTCACCAGGCTCACGATTAAATCTGGCATTTGTTTTGTCCGACGTGAGCCAAGGATTTCAACGTCATAAGATACTTGAGTCTGCGACTGACGGTTTAGGAGTTATGAGAGATTTTGTATTTTTGATCGCTGTAGCGTTCCATCAGGCCGATTGGGGTGAGCCTTGGTCACGTTGTAGGTGGTGTGAGTACTACCATTCCTCTAAGTTTCAAGTCTCTACTGTTTAGAATCACCTGTCACATGTGCTCAGCAGGTTTTGTGAAGTTTTGAGTTTTCCTTTAGGCTTTATAGGATTTTGGGTAAATTTGGACCTAGGGAGTCCAGAGAATTGTACTGCAGTGTTTTTTTCCAGATTGAGCAACCTAGAACTAGTTTGCAAGTAGGTGCCACCAAGTGGCCAATCTTCGCATTCTTTTTTCCTCCGCTAGTTTGGCTCTGATTGGGCAAAAAAAAAAACCTAGGACTAGTTCTCAAAAGTATGTTTGTCAAAAAAAAAAAGCAAATTACCCCCAAATTTTGCCAGGCTCACAAGCGAATCTGAGGCATTTGTTTTGTCCAGCGCGATCCAAGGTATTCAACGTCATAAGACACTTGAGTCTGCGACTGACGGTTTAAGAGTTATGAGCGATTTCATACTTTTGATCACTGTAGCGCCCCCGTCAGGCTGACTGGGGCAAGCCTTGGTCACGTTGTAGGTGGTGTGAGTACTACCATTCCTCTAAGTTTCAAGTCTCTACTGTTTAGAATCACCAGTCACATGTGCTCAGCAGGTTTTGTGAAGTTTTGAATTTTCCTTTAGGCTTTATAGGATTTTGGGTAAATTCCGACCTAAAGAGTCCAGAGAATTGTACTGCAGTGTTTTTTTCCAGATTGAGCAACCTAAAACTAGTTTGCAAAAAGTAGGTGTCACCAAGTGGCCAATCTTTGCAATTGTTTTTCCTCCACTGTTTTGGTTCCGA
Source organism: Cirrhinus mrigala (assembly GCA_036247105.1). NCBI lineage: Eukaryota > Metazoa > Chordata > Actinopteri > Cypriniformes > Cyprinidae > Cirrhinus > Cirrhinus mrigala. The sequence continues at coordinate 6,458,853 of CM070022.1, forward strand.
TCAGGCAAAAAAAACTAGGACTAGTTCACAAAAGTACATTTTTCAAAAAATGTGAAATATCCAAAAATTTCGCCAGGCTCACGATCAAATCTGAGGTGTTTGTTTTGTCCGGCGTGAGCCAAGGATTCCAAAGACATAAGACGATTGAGTCTGCGTCTGACCGTTTAGGAGTTAAAAGCGATTTCGTACTTTTGAGCGCTGTAGCGCCCCCGTCAGGCCGATTGGGGCGAGCCTTGGTCACGTTGTAGGCATTGTGAGTACTACCATCCCTCCAAGTTTCAAGTCTCTACGACTTACGACTTGGCCTGCACGATCAGTTTTATGTGGAGATCACTGATTCGTGACCATTCCAACAATTACAATAGGGTTTCAGCGCTACACGCTTGAACCCCTAAAAATCCTAATCCCTAATAAAAATGCTCATATTTATTTTCAAGACAACAACTGAATGCCACTCTCTGAATTACGCAACAAGATGAGGCCATGTGACAACAATGCAGCATACAAACGTGTCAAACATTTAACGTTGCATATTTCACACACAATTTTATTTATTTTTTTAAATATTTGCAGTATACGGTGTATTCAGTAAGCTTGCGTTCCATTCTGAACATAGCCGTCCTGTCCTCCTGGATCTATTTTACATTTACCTCCGGAGAAACTGTCAAAACAAGTACGAGGTGCAGCAGCGCCTCAATGAAGTTTGCATATTTGCATTGTACCGTATTTTCCTTTCACTGGAATATTCCACATGCGGAATAAATCACTGACAGTCTGGGGCAACAATCTTTCCCATCCACGTCTGCGTAAACACATGACACAGCCATCATTCTCGCGTGTGTGCGCTTTCTTGCATTGCTCCTCAGTGTATTCCTTTATATGTCTTCATGCGTGTGGGTCGCTCCGCTGAGAGAAAACGGGTCGTGATTTGGGTCCTGAGAGATAAAGCGTAATTATAGTGATCTGTCCTCAATCCAGAGATAGACTGAGAACTGTGTCATTGTATTATTACCCTGAGGCCCGTCGCTAACATTCATACCTGCGCTAACATCACAGTGCAGACACGCGCAACATTTGTGCTGGCAGACGGACAGAACTTTTTTGAGATGCAACAGAAGGTGGAACTGCAGAATAAACCTGCTAGCCACTCCTACAACGCTGCTAAAATGTTATAAGCAATCAACTCTATTATTAAAATATATATGAACATTCAAAAGTGAGAAGTCTCCAAAGCTGCATTCATTTGATAAAATATGCAGTAATAATGTGAAATATTATTGCAATTTAAAATAAATGTTTTCTATTTGAATATGTTTTCAAATGTAATTTATTCCTGTGATGCAAAGCTGAATTTTCAGTATCATTACTCCAGTCTTCAGTATCACATGATATTTCAGAAATCATTCTAATATGCTCAAGGAATAACCCACTTTTTACTATTCAATCAATTCCCAATGGATAAATTTAAGTTGCACCATACTGTTTTTCTTGATGAATATCCTGATTTACTTAAATGAGGAGGAAATCACTGATGAGCAACCAGGAAATCCAACCGTTAAGCACAAATCATTTCATTAATACAGAATAAAAATGGTAACCACAACATTTTACCACCAGCAACAAACAAAATACTTATAGTATGTTTAAAAAACATTTATAATGCAACAATGAACTTTTATGAACAACCTTTTACTAATGTTAGACCAATATTTTGTGCAAAATATAGCATTATAACAGCCATCAGATTCTGCTATTTAAAAAAAAAAAACAACAAGAAGTAATATTTCTTATCGTTATCAATGTTGAAAACAGTGCTGTTTAATTTATTTGTGGAAACCATGATGCATTTTTTATTTGAAATAGAAATGTTTTATAACATAAATGTCTTTACTGTCACTTTTGATCTAATGTTGATTTAATGCATCCTTGCTCAATATAAGTATTAATTCATTTCTTTTAAAATACATAAAATAGTAAAATAAAATAAAATAAATAAAATAAAATTATATAAAAATAAAATATAAAATAAAATAAAATAATTCTTACTGACCCCAAACTTTTAAACAGTAGTGTATTTGTTCAATCTTGGTCATATCTGAGGATAAATAAAAATAAATAAAAATAAAATAAAATAAAATAATAAAATAAAATAAAACAAAACAAAACAAAACAAAATAAAATAAAATAAAATAAAATAAAATAAAATAATTCTTACTGACCCCAAACTTTTAAACAGTAGTGTATTTGTTCAATCTTGGTCATATCTGACAATAAAATAAAATAAAATAAAATAAAATAAAATAAAATAAAATAAAATAAAATAAAATAAATAATTCTTACTGACCCCAAACTTTTAAACAGTAGTGTATTTATTCAATCTTAGTCATATCAGAGATACAAATAAAATAAAAAAATAATAATCTATCAAAGTTGTAAATAAAACATCTATTAGAGTATGTTTATCAAGAAAATACAACTTCTATATTCTATACAGTCTTTCTACTTATTTCAACATGTTACTTGCTCTTTCCTTGTAATTATTTGTAAAAGTTACTAGTAATTTCTGAGAGAAAATGAGGGCAAGTTTCATTTTTGGCTAAACTACCCCAGAAAATAACCTGGAGTATCACTTTAAACTTACAAATAACACTGCTAGTAATAGAAAGATCTCAACATCTGATGAGAATCAACCTTTGTTTTCTGTGTTCACTACCCTAAAACTGGAAAATCATTTTCATACACAGACTTCTGAACTAAGTGGAACTACACTATATAAAAAAAAAATAAATAAATGGATTAATAAATAAATTACACAATCTAAATAAAAAAATGATTACTGGAATATATTATACAAGAAAATTAGATTTCAATCTTTCTACTTCAAAATGTAATTTAAATTAGTGTGTTGCTTGCCATTTCTTTGTAATCATCTGTGAAATTTACCAGCAATTTCTGAGGTCCAGTGAGGACACTATACAGCAGAGACTCAGCCACGTGCTGGCCCACTTTTCATGCAGCACAGCGTGTGTTTACCTGCCCGATCTGTGTGTCAGTGTGTGCCGGCCCGTCCCGGTCACACCTTCGGTCCCAGACAGCGATGAGCAGGTGGCCTATACAGCAGAAGCCTGGATGCTCACTGATCTACAGACCGAGGACATCGAGTACAGCAGATTATGAGCATAAAATGCGGTCCGAGAGCGTGAAACACAGTTAAACCGAGTGCGAAGGGCAAAGAGGGGAGGAAAAAAGAGGGTTTATTAGTGGACTGCGTGTGTGTGTGGAGCATGTTATTGCATATAAGTAACATAACACAGATATCCTCTCCAGCTAAACCTAGGTCATCCCGCAAAAGGGCCGTAAGCCAGCGTGAAAATGAACCCTGAGACGTGCAGAAGACAGCTTACAGCTACACGACTCTAATGCGCTGTCAGTGGGGAGCGAACACTGATATTAAAATTCACACAACAGACTTCTTCAAACTCATTTCTAAAGCTCACCTTCAAGAGCTGCTTTTCAGCTTTATCCTACAAAGACTTCAGCAGTTCCATGTGGGAAGCGTTTAAAGACAAAACTCAAAAATCGCACTTTGCAGGTACTTATGAAAGGGCAAACATGCAGAACCTGTTTTGAACCCATAACCTTATGCTGACTGCAACACTACAACTCTGTATGTGCATTTAGGGATGTGCAAACTACATATTTCCATCATCAACTAGTCAGTGGGTTGCCTGAATGACTAGTGAACTAATCTGTCTCAGTAAGCTTTATTTAATTAAGCTGGTTTCTGGTTTACCTGACTGCAATCAGACGTGTTTCTTAGAAGTCGGTCACATAAGAAAGCTGGGTTTCAGAATGCAGGATCTCAAGACTTATTTGAAAAAATGTAAGGTTTTTTTAAACTTTCCATGGTGTCATAAAACACAATAGGGTCAGAAAGATGTGACGCAACAGCCAAAGACAAACAAACAAATAAAAAATATGGATGAACAAAGACACAACTTCTCCAAAACAGTTTTTCCATTTAGACTGTGTAACAACTACCAATATTATATATATATATATATATATATATATATATATATATATATATATATATATAAACTAAAACTAGTTCAATAAAATTAATTTATTCATTTTAAAATTAAATTTTGTATAAATTAAATTAATTTAAAAATAAATAAATAAATAAATAAATAAAATAAAATTCCAATCAATATTTTTTTATATAGTTAATTACACACACACACACACACACACACACAATATAAATGTATATATACATTTATATTAAATACAAATTATATGTATGTATTTATAAACATACATACACACTCACAAAATTTATATACAACATAGACTACCAGTCAAGTGTTTGAACAGTAAGATTTTTAAAATAACTGTTTTCTATTTGAACATATTTTAAAATGTAATTTATTCCTGTGATTTCAAAGTTGAATTTTTAGCATCATTACTCCAGTCACATGATCCTTCAGAAATCATTCTAATATTCTGATTTGCTGCTCAAAAAACATTTGTTATTAATATTATGTTAAAAACAGCTAAATAGAATTTTTTTAGGCTTCCTTGATAAATAGAAAGTTCAGAAGAACAGCATTTATCTGAAATATAAATCTTCTGTAACATTATAAATGTCTTTATTATCACTTTTGACCAATTTAAAGCATCCTTGCTAAATAATTTCGTCCTTCTAATGTTACAAAATTCAGATTTATTTCAGATAAATGCTGATTTTCAGACCTTTTAATTAATTAAATAATCCTGAAAACAATTTACTCAACTGTTTTAAATACTAATGATAATCGTGAGCAGCGAATAAGCATATTAGAATGATTTCTGAAGGATCATGTGACACTGAAGGCTGGAGTAATGATGCTAAAAATCAGCTTTGCATCACAGAAATAAATTACATTTTAAAATATATTCAAATAGAAAGCAGTTGTTTTAAATAGTAAAATTATATAAAAATGTTACTGTTTTTGCTGTACTTTGGATCAAATAAATGCAGGCTTGGTGAGCAGAAAAATGTTTTTCTTAAAAAAAAAAAGCATTAAAAATCCTACTGTTCAAAAACTTTTGAGTGGTAGCATACACTTTTTATATAATAATATTCTTTTCAAATAATACTTAATACTACTTTTCCCACATAAACGGGTCTTTAAAATACATAGCTGCTTTTATATTTTATGAAGGGGAACCATTAGATGTTCCTTGGATCCAAACAGTATGAAAATCCCTGGACTACTTAACTAGTTTGTGAACGCAGCTTCACACAGTGCAGTTTCCACTCGAGGGAGGGATGTCATCGTGCTACATGATAAGCAAGAGCACAAGCACAACCTCAAGGGTTACCGCCATGTTGAGCTGCACTAACTGGAATAGACACATGCCCTCCACTCTAACTCACTTCAATCTCAAGCTTTGAAAGCAGGCCACTAAACAGTCATAAGCACTGCTGCCAGATGTTGTTACCATTATCTCAAACCAGCTTTAATGTGAAAACATGTAAACCTCAATGAATAATGACTGAAATTTTGGCCTGGTATTGTATGGCTTCAGAAGACTTACTGACAACTTTACAGTACTCTTCTAATGGATTTTATGACCTTATAGAAGGTCAAAGCTTATTTGAAGCATGCTTTAAAAAAATGTTAGCTAAAGCAAATTATTGAGCATTTAAATGATCTGGAAAAATACATCTGGGAAAAAAAGCATCCCTGGTCAAACCAAAAGACAAAGTGCTATGGAGAAACAACAGAAGGCTGAAAACATGAATAAAAACGTGAGGAGAGAAACCTCGAAATTGAATCATTTTTACGTGCACAGTCTGTGTAATGAGCTCCAGTGCTTCACTGATGGATCATACACTCATCTTATATTTCCTAAACTCATTTAAAGGCATCAAATTAGTCATTTTAAACAATGCATGAATTATTTAAAGAAACCAATTTATATAAAACAAACTCAAACTCACTAAATCATGGTTGAAACACAAATGCACTATATAATTTACTTGATCTCAGTAATACTGCAAAAAGCTGCATGTTTGACTGAATTGTCTTTTCAAATAGAGTCTGTAAAAAAAATCCTCACGGCTACATATTTGATTAATTCCTTAAGATAATATTCAAAGGATAATGAATGTTTCTAATATCTTTCCACTCCCAAAGCACCTGAGTGTTTTGATGAAAATATGGAAATTTGACATGAATTAGAGCCATGTGAGTCTTCTTATGAAAGAAACTCAGCTCTGTGGATACAGCGCTCCATCACTGCACTAATGTAGCCCTGTAATATTAATGTGCAATTCCCATGGGCTTTATTTATTCAGATCTCATAAGAACACACAGGATTTTAGTCTTCAAGATTAAAAGCATCCCTATTATTGCCATCGATTATACTTATAGGGTTAGGGATTTGAACAAAATCTTGACACAAAGTATTAGACTTCAGTAACTCGCTGCAGACATGAATGACATGAACAAAAATTATAGTGAATAAAATAAATATTACAATACATATTTCTTAATATGTTAACAAATATTGCTTTTTAATTTCTATGCACTGTACAAATATATTTGAATGGAAATGAAACTGTTTCTCTTCAATTTTATATATCTTAACAGAACAGAAAATATCTTCCATAATATTTTAAGAATTTTCTTTGTATTTAGTACAATTACAGCATAAATGCCAATTATTTAATATTTAAGTGTTTTTATAAAATCAAATCTACATTTTTTTATTTTAGTGAGAATTTGTATTTTATTTATTTATTTTTTATTCTCACTATTTTTTTTTATCTCACAATTTCTAGTTTAGGTCTCACAAATTGAACTTTTCATGCAATCACAAGTTTACATGAACTTTTTATCTAACAATTTGGACATTTTTTCCTCAGAATTGCTAGTTTATAAAATTCTGAGTTTATATGTTTCATTACTGAATTTAAATCTCCTGTTTCTGAGTTTACATCATTTATTTTTTAGTTTAAATCTCACAGTTCTCACAGTTGAGTTTAAATCTCACAATTCAGACTTTATTTCACACATTTGCAAGTTTTTATCTCACAATTTTGTAAGATATAAACTAGAAAATTTTCATTTTGCAAATCTGACTTTTTTCCTCACAATTGAGAAATTCAAGGAAGTTTATATCTCACAAATTGAACTTTTTATGCAATCACGATTTTTACATTAACTTTTTATCTCACAATTCTGACATTTTTTTCTCAGAATTGCAAGTTTATATCTCACAAATCTATTGAGAACCATAGTTTTAACAGTAATTATTTAATAAAAAATATAATAATAAATAATCTTATTTTTTATTATAATATTTCTTATCACTGTAAATAAACTTATTTATTTATAATAATATTTCTAATCACTGTAAATAATCTTATTTTTTTATTTTAATATTTCCAATCGCTGTACAAATAAAATTGAATGGAAATTAAAATCCCTCTCTTCAGTACAGAAATATTTTCCAGACAATATTTTAATAATTTTGCTTCGTAACAACAAACATTTTCTTTTAATTCTATTAAGATACATATAGTTTTAACCGTACTTTAAATAAAAAAAAAAAACGATTTTATTTCTTATTTCTAAACAGTCTACAAATACTTTTGAATAAAAACGAAAATGTTTTTCTTCAGATTAATATCTAATAGCACAGAAAATATTTACAGATAATATTTCTTTAGCTTTTAGTTCAAAATAAAACATTAATGCCTATAAATAAACGTCTTCACACAGCATAGGTCTTTAAATAAATATATAAATTGTGTGTGTGACCCTAGATCACAAAACCAGTCCTAAGGGTCAGTTTTTTAAATAAATAATAAGTAAGTAAATAAATAAGCTTTCCATTGATGTATGGTTTGTTAGGATTGGACAATATTTGGCAGAGATACAACTATTTGAAAATCTGGAATCTGGGAGTGCAAAAAAAAAAAAAAAAGCTTATTGAGAAAATTGCCTTTAAAGTTGTCCAAATTAAGTTCTTAGCAATGCATATTACTAATCAAAAATTAGGTTTTGATATATTTACGGTAGAAAATTTACAAAATATCTTCATGGCATATGATCTTTACTTAATATCCTAATGATTTTTGGCATAAAAGAAAAATCTATAATTTTGAACCATGCAATGTATTGTTGGCCATTGCTACAAATATACCCATGCTATTAAGACTGGCTTTGTGGTCCAGGGTCACATATATACACACAGGTCCTAGCTATGAATGTGTTCTCTTACCTATTCATCAAAACACTATAAACAGTATCATAGCATGCATACATATTAATTCAAACACATTAAGCGGTTTCATAAGCAGTCCATCATTGCTGTAATGAAATGGCAGGATGGTGTGTATCTGTGGCAGGGTCCATTGGCTCTTTACTGGTCTGGCTGTGTGTGTATGTGTAGAGTTGATTACAGTCAATTACAGTAAGCTTCATTCTTTATCACTGCATCAGTAAGTGAGAGCGTGAGCTGCGGAGTCCTGAAACAGGCAGTCTGCCACACTCCACCTACCTACTGCATCTGTCATCTGTCTCTCTGTGCTAATACTCTTCATCACTGGAGCTAAAACTGCAAAAAATGAATGATTTACACAGTATCTGCTGCTCAAAAATGAAGTATTCGGACACTTAAGAAACACTTTAGATGCCTGAATGTCACTGAATTAGATACAAACCCACCGGCATCAGCAAACAAATGATGCATGAGATTTTCTTGGAAAATTAACATATTTGTTATTACAGTATTTGTATTGTATCATAGCTGGTAGCATTTGCATTCACATACTTGCATGGGGAAAAAGTGTGAGACTCTAAACAAACTTGTGAAATGCTTGCGTGCCACTAGCTCAGCTTTTTTTATTATAGTCAAGCTTTTCCAGAAAAAGTTTTGCCACAAGTATGCTGTATGCAGCATTAGGAAATTAGATGCATTTTAGTGAATCTGTTCATTTAGGATGGTTCACCTAAAAAGTACCATTGATCAAATATAACTCCTGCATCTATGGAAGCTCATTTCTACCACAAACATAGATAGATAGATAGATAGAATTGTAGCTAATTTAAACTTTTTAGCTTACATTCTGATTTTTTTTTTTTTTTTTTCACAATTTGAGTTTATATCTCACAATTCAGACCTTTTTTCACATATTTGCAAGTTTTTTTTTTTATCTCACAATTTAATATATTCAATTTTATATATTTCAGAATCAGAATTAGTTTTATTCAAAATATATAAAATTGAATACATTTTATATATTTAATATAATTTATTTAATTTAATTTACTTATATAATTAATTATATAAATTTAATTTATATTAAATTATATAAATGTAATTTATATAATTTAATTTATTATTAAGATATATACTATAAAATTGCGAGTTTACATTTTGCAAATCTAACTTTTTTTCCTCACAACTGCAAGTTATAACTCAACTTTGACGTTTTATCTCACAATTCTAGCTTTTTCTAGCAATTTCAAGTTTATATCTCACAGATTTAACTTTTCATGCAATCACAAGTTTACATGAACTTTGTATCTAACAATTTGGACATTTTTTACTCAGAATTGTTAGTTTATATCTCACAATTCTGAGTTTCTGTTTTATTTCTGAATTTAAATCTTGCAATTATGAGTTTGTATCTTTTATTTTTGAGTTTAAAATCTCACAATTCAGACTTTATTTCACACATTTGTAAGTTTATATCTCACAATTTTGTAAGACAAACTTTAAAATTGTGCATTTGCATCTTGCAAATCTGACTTTTTCCTCACAATTGCGAGCTATAAATCAACATTGACATTTTATCTCACAATTCTGGCTTTATTCTTGCAATTTCAAGTTTATATCTAGCAATTTCGAGTTTATATGTTTAATTTTTGAGTTTAAATCTCATAATTCAGACTTTATTTCACACATTTGCAAGTTTATATCTCTACATATTTTGTGTGAGATATTAACTATAAAATTGTCAGTTTACATCTTCCAAATCTGACTTTTTTCCAATTGTGAGTTACAAATCAACATTAACGTTTTATCTCAGAATTTTGGCTTTTTCTCAAAATTTTAAGTTTATATCTCACAAATTGACCTTTCATGCAATCATGAGTTTACATGAACTTCTTATCTAACAATTCTGACATTTTTTCCTCACAATTGCAAGTTTATACATTTCATTCCTGAATTTAAATCATGCAATACTGAGTTTATATCTTTCATTTTTGAGTTTAAATCTCACAATTCTCAGAACTGAGTTTAAATCTCACAATTGAGAGGAAAAAAGTCTGAATTATGTGATATAAACTCAGAAAAAAGTCAGAATTGAGAGAAAAAGTTGCAATGACCTTTTTTATATTAGTATTCTGTGGTGAAAAATAAGCTTCCATTTCATCTTCACTTTTACAAATCTTTATAATCTACAGTTAAAATCCTGTATTCTAATTTTAGCAGTTACAGTAAAATTAAGTTATAATATAAGTGTAGATGTTTTTATTCCAGATAAATGTCTCTAATTTCTGAATTAAGTGGTATAATTTAATTTAAATGTAAATATAAAGATACCGTTCCCTTTTCTCAGAAAATTAAATCCTTGCAACTACAGCACTGCATAATGCAGCATACAGCTAGAAGCATTTGCATTCACATTCAGTACTTGCATGGTGTATGCTTTCGGTTTTACACCCTGTCAGAAAGCAGAAGAAAACATCAGAAAAAGTGTGAGAGTCTAAAATCCGAAAAACTACACGCTAAAATCTGTCCGTCATGTTTTGTACCTGGAGAATTGCGACCGGACGGACTGTGCTTCTTCCCCAAAGATTCACTAAAAGTTGCTGAGGCACAGCTGTAGTTTAACAGTGTCAGCTGGCCGATGCTCTCAGCATAAGAGCTTTAAATATAACTCTCACTGATGGCCGTCTCGAGTGAGAACTATAACGCGTGGACTTGCATCCGCTGGCTACACGAGGCACGAACAGCTCTTCTGTGTAAGGTGCCACTGTGTAGGTTTCATATTACTCTGTATTAATTTCTAAGCAATTATATCATAAGCCGCTACACTGGCGTGTAATTTGACACAGAGGAAAAGTTCAAATCCCTCGCAGGCTAGTTAATGGAAAAAAGTTCAAGGTATTACTCATATAGCAGACCTACATTACGTAAAGAACAGTGTGAAAAACTAAAAGTAGTGATGCTACTAACTTAACTACAGACATTTTTCAGTAGAGTGACACTATAATATAGTGAAAAGTTCTTTGGGGAAGCAAAAATGGTTCTTCTGAGGTAGCTTAAGATGGTTTCATACTAGTTTTTCCATAATTAGATTTAATATGCAGCACCAGAAAATGAGATTTCTTTTAGAGGGTGTGCCAGCGGAAAACGCGTTCTACGGAGCCGCTTGCTAGCATTACAGTAGCCTACATAAAATTTCACTTACCAAATAAACATGGTAAGGAGAGATGACTGAGGACAATGGTGAATGATTTGCAGATCCTGAGCACTACTGTCAAACATTTACTTTTATAAAATGTGTGGTAAGTACTGCCACTACGTAGTATAAACAAAGTAGGCTACCAGTGATCACGAAATCGCGAAAGTGAAAGAAAAAGAGCAAACATGCATTTAAAGGAACACTCCACTTTTTTTGAAAATAGGCTCATTTTCCAAATCCCCTTTTACCATTTTATAATCCATTCAGCCGATCTCCGGGTCTGGTGGTAGCACTTTTAGCATAGCTTAGCATAGATCATTGAATCTGATTAGACCGTTAGCATCTCGCTCAAAAATGACCAGAGACTTTCGTTATTTTTCCTATTTAAAACTTGACTCTTCTGTAGTTACATAGTCTACAAAGACGGACGAAAAATAAAAAGTTGCAATTTTCTATGTCGATATGGCTAGGAACTATACTCTCATTTCGGCGTAATAATCAAGGAACTTTGTTGCCGTACCATGGGTGCAGGAGGTGCAATGATATTATGCAGCTAGCTGCTGCAACTCTGTATCTACACAAACTTAGTGCCGGTCACTTTCAGGTGCTGCGTAATATCATTGCGCCTGCTGCACCTCATTTTCCACCAGTCTCAGTACACGATGTGACTACAGAAGAGTCAAGGTTTAAATAGAATCAGAATCAATGATCTATGCTAAGCTATGCTAAAAGTGCTACCGCCAGGCCCGGAGATCGGCTGAATGGATTCGAAAAAAAGATAAAACTCAACTGTTTAACTCTAGGGGAGTTGGAAAATGAGCCTATTTTCAAAAAAAGTGGGGTGTTCCTTTAAAGCAATTTCCAACGCCCCGCATATTAAAGGAATAGTTCAATTCCAGAACAAAAATTTGCAGATAATTTACTCACCCCCTTGTCATACAAGATGTTAATGTCTTTCTTTCTTCAGTTGCAAAGAAATTATGAGGGGAACATTTCAGGATTCCTCTCCATATAATGGACTGATATAGTGCCCCTGAGTTTGAACTTCCAAAATGCAGTTTAAATGCAGCTTCAAATGTCTCTAAATGATCCCAGCAGAGGAAGGAGGGTCTTATCTAGCGAAACCATTGGTTATATTTAAACAATGTTACAATTTACACACTTTTTAACCTAAAACACTCATCTTGTCTAGGTCTGCGTTAACTGTTTTTTTTCCGGTTAAGTACAGTTAGGGTATGTCGAAAAACTCCCATCTCATTTTCTCCTCCAACTTCAAAATCGTCCTACATCTGTTTTACCTTTTTTTAGGGCGTTTGACCTTCTTTGCACGTTCACTTTGTAAACACTGGGTCGGTACTTCTGCAGCGATGTAGGAAAATTTTGAAGTTTGAGAAGAAAATGAAATGGGAGTTTTTCAACATACCCTAACTGTCATGAACTGGAAGATGAGCATTTAAGGTTAAAAGGTATATAAATTATAATTTTTTTTAGAAAATGGCCGATCGTTTCACTAGATAAGACCCTTCTTCCTTGTCTGGGATCGTTTAGAGCCCTCTGAAGCTGCATTAAAACTGCATTTTTGGAAGTTCAAAATTGCATCCACATGAAATCCTGCATTTTTTTTTCTCAGAAAACATAATTTCTTTACGACTGAAGAAAGAAAGACATGAACATCTTGGATGACAAGGGGGTGACTACATTATCTGTAATTTTTTATTCTGGAAGCGAACTACTCCTTTAATAGCGCTCCCTGATGCACTCAATTTATATACCATGTAATTACCCAAAGATATAATTGGGAGAAAAAGTACTGAAATATTTTTCATATTTATTTCCTTTAGGGGTTCTGTACACGTCATTTTCTTTCCGAACAAGGTATTCGGCGGGTTGCGGAGAGGAATCACAATGCAACCTCAACATCGTTATGTCTGTTTGGACAATGACATTGTCTATCGGCCCAACCCTATTAACACAGTGCAGGTACTTATTTAAATAAGTGGTTTGACTGTACTAAAGTACAGTTTAGACAGTATTAAACTAGTTTGTATCTTGGCAATTTCAAAATAGCTTCCTTAACGCTGGTAATAAGAGGGAAAGTGTGATAACAGGTTAACGCAACATAATGCAATGACATCTGATTCATTGAGACACATTGTTGATGGAGTTTACAGGAATAAAAGGCATCAGGATGCAAGTTCTTTCTTCTCTATATTAAAACAGCTAGATTTCTACATTTTCTGAACAAAATGTGAGTGGTGCTTACCAATGCAAAAGTCACGCCACAATGCTAGGCTGTTGTGGGTGGTTGCCACGTCACTTCTATGCAGTTGCTATCGTGTTCTGGGTGTTTTTAGCACATTACTATATGGTTGCACCTCCTCTAAGATATTCAAGGTTCCTAGAAATGGTCTATAGACTATGAGAAAAAACAGCATGTCAGTGATCGCACATCATAAAAGTAATAGCACACCTCATCTCAACAGTCTCATGACCACAGGGTGAGTTACTCACCGAAGTTTAATAAGGGCAGGGGTTTGTTCAAATCCCTAACCCCGAGTATGAGCAACAATAAAAATGATGCTTGCCTTTGCAAAAAGCACTAATTAGCATGTTTCGTTCACTTCATTTATTCTCATTACAGTGTGCAGAGCATTGATAAAGAAGTTGCACTTTTCACTGTTTTTAAGATTCTTACAGCTTAAAATATCACTAATTCATCACGTAATGTTTACACACATATACACTGTCATTTTTATGATTATAAAAGAATTGTCTTATTCTCACCACGGCTGCATTTGATGAATACGGTAAAACAGTAAAATTGAGAAATATTATTACTATTTAAAATATATATATTCTTATTTATATATTTTTTAAATGTAATTTATTCATGTGATGCAAAGATGAATTTTCAGTATCATTACTCCAGTCTTCAGTGTCACACGATCTTTAAAAAAATCATTCTAATATGCTGATTTGCTGCACATGAAACATTTATTATTATTTATTATTATTATTAACAGTTGTGCTGGTCATGCGATCACGTACGTTGACTATAAAACCCTTTATTGAAAATTTTACCCCTTAAAATGACTGATGTTTGCAGTATCATTGCTTCTGCCTTTAGGTTTCTGGCCCTAAATGACCCTCTGGCAACATGAATAGTTAAAACCAATCAAAATGGGGAGATCATCATTTCAACAGAAGCCATCCTGTAGGCTAAACATTTGAGGATAATTAAATTACTATAAGGCTCACTTTATAAGAGAACATTTGCTTGATTCTTGCAGGCTTTATGTGTGGTCCTGGTGTGAATATTAAAACCCCAGAGTACAGTGAAGTTGATTTATTCTGCACTGCTGCAGCCAAAGTGAGTTAGAAGCTCTGTTCCAAAACAAAGTGAACTACCTATCCTGCATTTTAAGGCATCATTATGATACTTATATAGTACTACTGCATTCATTGCTAAAGAATAATGCAGAATTGAGTATTGAGTAATTAGCTAATCCCAAATTCTACCAAAATCATATTAGTAAATATTAGTAAAGTAGCTGAACCAGTCCTGAAGGAGAAATCAAAGAGTGTGAAATGTCAATAATGAGGAAATTGCATAATAAGCCCTACATCTGCTGTGTTTATTCATGAGGTCTCTGTCCAATATCATGACTATGCTAATGAGAATGCAAATACACAAATAAAGGTTCGCTGAACTTTGACTAGTCCGTTTACTCAATGTCTGATGCATATTACACTGGAAACTGGAAAGAACTTCCTCAATCCAATCTCTAATTCCATTTGTAAAGACTACAACACCATTATTTGATATATAGCCTACTTTAAAAAAAACATGTTATAATTGATTTTGGATGAACCTGGACCTTAAAACACTTAATCAGTTTCTGGCTACATGAGATTAAACTGGTGTTCCTTCTTCACCAACAGCTATCTTTTACACGATAATCTTTACAGCAAAACTATACATTGTCCATACTGCGAACTTGCAGTGACACACTTCAATATGTGAGCCTGGACCACAAAACCAGTCTTAAGTAGCACAGGTGTATTTGTATCAATAGCCAAAAACACATTGTATGGGTCAAAATGATTAATTTTTCTTTTAAGCCAAAAATCATTAGGATATTAAGGAAAGATCATGTTCCATGAAGATATTTTGTACATTTTCTACCGCAAATATATCAAAACTTAATTTTTGATTAGTAATATGCATAAGAATGTCATTTGGACAACTTCAAAGGTGATTTTCTCAATATTTTGCACCCTCAGATTCCAGATTTTCAAATAGTTGTAACTTGGCCAAATATTATCCTATCCTACCATACATCAATGGAAAGCTTATTTATTCAGTTTCCAGATGACGTATAAATCTCAGTTTCAAACAATTGACACTTACGACTGGTTTTGTGGTCCAGGGTCACAATGTCTGTGAGCATTAATAACTGACAACAAAAGTATACTTAAGTCAGCATCATAGTATTACTTCACATTATGAGAATGTTAGAACAGCTCATTGCATTTTTTTAGACACTGATCAATTTAATAGCCGACTTTCATGGTCAGGTTAGACGCCATATTGAATTTAGCGCGGCTGAAAAGGAGGCTGTGAGGGATTTATCTTTACAACGGCGCCAAATCACAATTTTCACAACTTACAACTTTAAAAATTGTTTATGGAGCTTTTGTGTACGTAATTTTTTTTTCATTAATACGTTTTGTCAGTTGAACAAGCGTCATGTTGTCAAACAACAGTACAATCCATTGAACGCAGGTACTTTTACAGCCTCGCGTCAAAAATTAAATATGGCGCTGACTATTTAAAGTCTGTATTTGAAAGTGTTCCAAGAACTCCAAAACCATTATTCTACCAAATGGAACAATCAGGAGAGAAAAGAAACATTAGGAAAGTGTCTTTGCTAAACAAATAAAGTGGAAATCAGGCGTAAAAATCGTAAAAATCACTTTTAAAGCTTTGACTTTGAACCGACAGAGGTCAGTCGCAAGTTACTTATCAACCCAGTTAGTCATCTTTCCCTTTTCCCCATCACATCGTATAGTACAAGTGTTCAAAGCGACCATTTATCCCGTCCTCAAAAATATTATGCAATAGCATAGCCTGCTGCACTCATATACACGAGCTGAACTGACATTATTCAACAAAATATTAAGTTCTCTCCTCATAAAATATCAAAATGCAAAACCATTTAAGCGGCAATTAATATTACATGAATAATAGAACAGTCGGTGCCCCTCACTCAAGTGCATAATACGACAATACACTATTTAAAAACTATTAAGTGACTATTGAAGTATTGATGCGCCTTCTATTGCGGATTAGTCACACATGCACCGTTGCAAACGGAAGCAATGGCTTTAAGCTCATTTCCCCCAAAGCAGTGACATCTCCCGCTCAACTACTTCACAAAACTCAGAGTACAGACACAGAAAGTGTGCCCAAATGAAAGAATATTTCTCGTACTGAGCATCAGAGCGATTTGACTCAAACAATTCGAGATAATTCCTCTAACCAAGCAGTGGGATGCAGTTGCAATAGAGACCCTGCACGGCTTGCAGGTACTTAAACAGATTGTAAAACGTCATGAGGGGGCAGAAAGGTCTCTTTCCCTCCCGAGCACGCAGAAACTGCCTGACTTTGAGTGCTAAAATGACAGCAGTCCTCCACCTGCATCAATGAGAGCATCAGCATCAGCAGCAGAAGCAGCAGCATCAGTGGTATTCTAGCGCAGGAGGACGCTGAGGGAGGAACACGGGGGATGCAGCAGAAATCCATCAGTCCTCTTACCTTGAAAGGGAACATATGACATGTTCCAACGGCATTGAACGTGTTCTCCGTGTCTCTTCAGTCTCTCGACATGCAAAAATATCCTTCAGCAGTCAGAGGAAGCGAAGAACCCCTTGTGCTCATGGACTGCGTCGACGCTGGAGCGATATTCCCGTAATGCGAATGGAGAAACCGAAACAAAATCATCGTCCATGGTCGACGAGAGCCATTGGGATGATTACAGCCCGTGTATCACATCACATATCACACATACGCGCAAAACAAGAGTGATGAAGAAGAGGAGAACGAAGGGAGAGAGAGACAGAGAGAGAAGGGGGCGGTGAAGGGAGCGTGCGTGCGCGTGTATGTGTGTGCGCGTTTACCAGTGTAGATCGATCTAAATGCACTGTGTGTATCTCTGTTAATGTGATGTGATATGATTCCCCTATAGAGTCACGTGACTGTTAAATACCACTGCATATGAATATGGTAATCATTGTGATACATATCGTATTTCTATGATGCCATTGCTGTTGATTCTTAAGTTACACAACGAGCTGGACAGTTCATTTGAAACTCAATGTTAAATTTTAACCTCAAATATTAACTTTTTTTTTTTTAAAACAAACTCGTACTACAGACTAGCTAAATGTTCTTCTTATGGGAAGAAAAAGGTGGATAGACTTACAGTGGAGGGAATGCAAATCTGATACCAAAATATTACAGTACCAAAAGTCTTTTGACTGAGCAAGCAACCACCTAGTAACACCCTAGCAACCACCAGGAACACCTTGGCAACCAGAAAGCAACACGCAAACAACCACAGTGTCAGTGGGTTTTATACAATAAAGAATCACTTAAAAAAATGATCAGAAAATGTCAAATAAGTAGCGGGTCTTCATTTAAATCAGCATAAACTGCTTAAAACTGTTGCCAAAAAAAAAAAAAAAGTGTGAAAGTTCAAATGAATTTTTAAAAAATTAATTAAAATGTGAATAAATAAATGTAATATAAAATATATATATCTAACAGTACTGTATTATGAGTAGAAAACGTATACATAATAATATATTTTTTACAGTTTAAATTGCATGATCTTCATGCATGAAAATATATTGCTGAATTTTAAATTTTAAGATGTGGCTGCTCATACAAGGATGATCATATTTGAGGGTCAGTCACATCTAAAAGACTGAAACTGCTGCTATAAGCATTTTTTATGGAAAGACGTCATTTAGCCAATCAGAAGACTTTGAATCACTCTCTGCCTGTTAATCATTTTGCATGTTCCAAATATGGAAAGCAGGAAGCTGAGAGGTTTGAAGTTGGTTTATATAGCCTATATTCAAATGAAAGAAACATTCAGCTTCTTTCATCTCAACCTTAAATGATATCAAAACATATTTAAAGTAGCTAACTATTACACATCGCTTTATTGGCATGGTGAACACCTTTACTTTTGCAAACTATCTATAAGCATACACATATATACACTTTCTCTTTACCAATTGAACACATTGCCTTCAAATTAATGTACAGTGGGAAGTCGATCAGTATTTTAACATTCACACTGAAAACAGAAACACAATACAGAAGTAGCCAAAACAAATAAACAATGTATAATGGGAAAAACTCTTCCCATCCACCTTTTTTCTTGAACGCAGAATTAGGCAAATGGGTGAGACTTATGGTTTAATATCCGCTATAGGGAAATAATGAGAAGAATAACAACGTGCAGTAATGGTAAAACTGTTTGCACTACAAACAATTGTGTTCATAATTAAGATAATACATTAAAATAATATGGTAAGACACACCAGTTTGCAATATCAAGAAGCAATAAGCTGTTTTCTACAGCTAAAAATAGCTGGATGTGGATGAGACCCAGAAGCCAGAACCATAAAATTTACAAATGGCCGTGTCCACTCTTACGGGAAGAAAAAGGTGGATAGACTTACAGTGAAGGAGGGAATGATCCACATCTGATACCAAAATATGACAGAGAGAAAGGGATCTTTTGACTTGAGTTAGCAAGCAACCACCTAGTAACTCCCCAGCAACCACAATGAACACCTTAGCAACCAGAAAGCAACATGCAACCAACCACAGTGTCAGTGGGTTTTATACGATAAAGAATCACTTAAAATTTCTTCAGAAAATGTCAAAGAAGAAGCAGGTAATTCATTTAAATCAACTTAAACTGCTTAAAACTATTGCAAGCAAAAAAAGTTAAAATGAATAAAAAAATGAATTAAAATGGGAATAAATAAATAAATATAATATAAAATAAAATATTAAACAAATATACATTTTTAACAGTACTGTATTACGAGTAGAAAACATATAAATAATAATACATTTTTCACAGTATAAAGTGAATCTTCATGCATTAAAATATATTGCTGAATTTTTAATTTTAGGATGTGGGCGCTCACACAAGGATGATCATATCTGGGGGTCAGTCACATCTAAAAGACTGAAAACTGCTGCTATAAGCATTTTTTATGGAAAAACTTAATTTAGCCAATCAGAAGAGACTTTGAATCACTCTCTGCCTGAAAATCATTTTGCATGTTCCAAATATGGAAAGCAGGAAGCTGAGAGGTTTGAAGTTGGTTTATATAGCCTATATTCAAATGAAAGAAACATTCAGCTTCTTTCGTTTCAATTTTCGTTAATTTTCAATGATATCTAAACATGTTTAAAGTAGCTAACTATTAAATAGTATCTCTTTATTGGCATGGTAAAAACCTTTACTTTTGCAAACTATCAATAAGCATACACATATATCCACTTTCTCTTTACCAATTTAACATATTGCCTTCAAATTAATGTACAGTGGGAAGTCAATCCATATTTTAACATTCACATTTGAAAACAGAAACAAAATACAGAAGCAGCCAAAACAAATAAACAATGTATGATGGGAAATGCCAACTCTTCCCTATAGAGTGTTTTCACAACGTGTCATCAATCAGCCATATTGGCGGCACTGAACCGAATGAAATTCGCATATTTTGCTGATTACTGCTGATGAAAATGATCAATTATTGTCATGTTCTGGGCTGTACTAATCGGTTTGACCAGGAAAAACATTTGGAGTATTACAGACTGCCAAAAGTTATAACAAATCAAGCAGAAGAGTGCAAAATGAACTGTCTGAGTAACAAAAGGTGTTTGTGGTTGGCCAACCTGAACCAGGATTTCCAGGGCAGGAATCTTGACAACATTCATGTTTGTTCTTATTGTTTCCGGTCAGGTAGGTGAAATATTAGGCTGATATCTTAATTAATACTGCTCATACGTATTTTTACCATCTATTAAATGAGAACTCCACTTCCAGAACAACAATTCACAAATAATTTACTCACCCCCTTGTCATCCAAGATGTTCACATCTTTCTGTCTTCAGCTGTGAAGAAATTATGGTTTTTGAGGAAAGCATTTCAGGATTTTTCTTCATAAAATGGACTTCATTGGTGCCCCGATTTTGAACTTCCAAAATGTAGTTTAAATGCAGCTTCAAAGGGCTCTAAACGATCCCAGCCGAGGAAGAAGGGTCTTATCTAGCGAAACGATCTGTCGTTTTTTTTCAGAAAATAAAAAACTGTATACTTTTTAAGCACAAAAGTTCATGTAGCACAGGCTCTGGGATGCGCATCCACGATGCTATGAATCATGTCTAAGTTCATTGTCTTTGTACTCTGGTTATTTTCTCCTACAACTTCAGAATTATCCGACATCATTGTACCTTTTTATTTGTTTGTCTTACTTGCACTTTCTTAGTCTTTGCGCGTTCGCTTTGTAAACACTGGGTCTGTAGTTCAGCCTACGTTCCTTGTGACCTTTCGATGTGATTCAGTAGTATGTAGCGTTGTGAAAGCGCATCCCAGAGCTAGTGCGACACGAGTTTTTGCGCTTAAAAAGTAGACATATTTTTATTTTCCAAAAACATGACCGATCGCTTCGCTAGATAAGACCCTTCTTCCTCAGCTGGGATCGTTTAGAGCCCTTTGAAGCTGCATTTAAACTACGTTTTGGAAGTTCAAAATCGGGGCACCAATGAAGTCCATTATATGGAGAAAAATCCTGAAATGCTTTCCTCAAAAATCATAATTTCTTCACGACTGAAGACAGAAAGACACGAACATCTTGGATGACAAGGGGGTGAGTAAATGATTTGTAAATTGTTGTTCTGGAAGTGGACTTCTCCTTTAAGTTTAGTTTGTCAAAATATTGTGCCCTTTTCTGCTTACTAAGTCCTTCTCTATATGATTTAGCAGCTTCCACATGCTTTACATAGCATAAATTAGCAGAACAACTTATTCAGTAGTACAATAACGTGCAATCCTTGCTGTTGTTTACACTGTTTGCATCTGGGTAAATGACCAAACTGTGGCCTAAGTGCAAACCCTCTATCCACCTTATTTTTCAAAGCGGAAGTAAGCTGTTTTCTGATAATGTGTTAAGACTTCCGGTTCATAATCTGCCATAGAGAAATAACGATAAGAATATTAAAGTGCCGTAAACGGTAAAACAGTTCACACTACAAACTACTGTGTTCATAATTAAGACAATACATTAAAATAATATGGTAAGACACACCAATTTGCAATATCAAGCAGCTAAATGGCCTGTTTTGTACAGATAAACATAGCTGGACGCGGATGTAACCGGAACCCAGACACAATAAATTTACAAATGGCCACTCGCACTCTTAGGACAATAATAAGGTGGATAAGGGTTTAAACCGATCTCTTTAAATAGCTTACCTTGCATACAACTTACCATGAAGCAAACCACAGGTGATTCGTTCTTCATTCAGAGTCGTTCTTCATTCAGAGTCATTCTTCACATTAGCTGATGGGAAGCTCTGTTGTATAGCACGGATACTGTTAAAAAATATAGCGGCGAAAATTTTCAAATCTACTGCAGACTTGTTTCCCGCCATCTTTCATGCGGACACGCCCCCTAGTTTTCCCACTGGTAAACACGACTAGGCTTGGTCAATCATGTGTATGTAACTGCTAATAGACTCTATGCACGAACGCTGCTGACGTATTTCCGGTAGAATCTCGGCCAGCCCATTTACTTCCGCATAGCGCATTCTATAGCGAAATATACTAGCGGCAAAACTCTTTCATAAGATTAATTTGACAGTGATTTATAATTTAAGTATTACAATATAGTATTATATAGTTATCCATTATATTAATTACCAGAATGGCCCATTAGTGAAAGCTTGGGCAAAGGATTAGAGACAGGAAAACATTTGTTGAAGATTGATGATTTTAGATTTATTTTCGTAATAAATAATATAAACGTATATTTTATACAATGTTGTCTGCACTGCAGGAATGTAAACTTTTAAATATAATAAATAGTTTCAATACAATACTGTAAACATGTAACTATATATAACTTTGAACAGATGCAATGCAGTAATGTAAACATAAATATAACTGAACATTTATAATGCAGAAATGCAAATATAAATAACTTTGATGCAGTGTTAAACTTTTCATGTACAGTGATGTTGTGTAAATACAATATTAAATGATTATTTGTGTTCGTTTTTTATTATTATTATTATTATTATTATTATTATTTTGGTGTGTGTGTGTTTTCTACACCTGTAGGCATTGAAATGAAAATAAATTGAAACCAAACCAGTAGGTGGCAGCAAAAGGCTGTTTAAATACGTGAGTTCAACAGATTCGTTCAAACAGCTGATTCATTCAGAAACGAGGCAACAACTGCCTTTATGAATGGATTACTGAATCACTGACTCATTTGATTCGTTAAAAAGCGTGGATTTATTCAGTAACAAAACGCTGTGTTGCACGGAGACACAAAACAGTTCTGATGTGGCTGCACAAGCAACATCTGGCACAACACAAGTCGATCGGTGCATCTCTATTTAAAACCTTAACTTTGCTTAGCTAAAGTCTTGATTGTCTTGACTGAAGTCCTCCTACTCCCAAACTATGCGGCTTCTCTGACTTCCTCATCGACCTGAAACATGTCGCCCTCACGCAGATCGCTCCTGTCACCTGAGCCTTACTAAAAACTGAGATATTATTTATAGTTAGTAACGTTCATAAAGTAAAATCCATAATGTATATTAATAAAAAAAAAAAATCACATAAGATGCAATGTACATAAAATGTAACTAGATAGATATATAAATAAATACATACATACATACATACATACATGCAAAGACATAAACTGTGAGAAACGAAGATGGCTAGAATCGATATTCGTATAACATTAACTTATAGCATGACAATACTCGCCCTCAAAATTGTCGATGTAACTCTAAATACATCATTTGAAGCCCTTCCCTTTCTCACTGCTGAGCTGATTGCCTCACGATACGATTAACGTCATTTACATTTATGCAGGGAAGCTCTTGTAAACAGCGAGTAAAGTATGTAAGTATCTTCTCCTGCTCCAGTTTCACACAGTTATAACCAATAGCGAAAACGGCTTCCGGTGCTGCACCGGATGTAACTGAGCGGACTGAGACCAAACGCGGAAGTGATCGTGCATAGAGTCAATTACTATATTTCAGAGTTAACACAACAGTACAGAGATAAACAACTCATACTACAGCAATGCATTAACTTATCTCAAAATTCTCCACAGAGCCGGAAAGTGAGGCCTGCTGTCAAGGCAACCGGAGCCAAAATGGCGTTCAACGCAGACAGAGTAAACTCTAAACTACAACACTCCTGCTGTCTACTGTTATGTTATTTCTCAGAATATATTACAGTCCTTATAAAACACATAATACAACGCGTTTGAATTTCTCAGAAGCGTTATAATGATATTTCCCGGAGTGTCATATAAGTGCACTCACCTGTTAGAAGAAGGTGGGCGTTCAATGCTCGTACACGGCTGCCACCTGGTGGTCGCAACAATAAATACTCACACATACACATTATTCACATATTCTCTCTCTCTCTCGCTCGCTCTCTCTCTCTCTCTCTCACACACACACACACACACATACACACGCACACACACACACACACACACATAAACACACAATCTTTCAAAAAAAAAATTAAAAGAAATTTCAATCTTTTAAAAATTTAAAAGAAAATTAATATCAAAAAGGCAAGGGTGGACGTAAGCTATTATTCCTCATGTCTGACACACAGCTTGACTCTTTTTGAAGAGACTTTTCACCTCAGCATTGCTTTGTTCTAACAGACAAAACATTGCTATTCTAACAGTATTTCTCCATCAAAACTGCATAAATATTTACATTTATGTGGAGGTTCCTGGAGTAGTAAAGTATTTTCTTACACACCTGCTGTCCTATCAGTATAATTTACTGGAAAAGACATTTGAAGACAAAAAAAATCTTCTAAATCGGTGAACAGAGGAATTGGACTAGTGCAACTTTTATACAACATAATGATATCTTTTTATTGTTTGTTTACATTTTAGGTGTCAACCTAGAGTACATATAAACATAATTTGACAAAAAAAAAAAAAAAAATTGTCAAAGAATACATCAAATTAAACTTGGACTTGACTATAAAAAAGACTACAGTCTGCTAATTCTTGTCACCCTGACGTGAAATTAGTCCATCTATGACCTAACAAGTACATACCATGATTTAAAATAAAAACCACACACAATACATTCATTATCATTCACTGATGAAATGAGCTTCACATAAGAACTAACAGCCTCACACTTCAGGTAGAATGATCTGCATGTAATCTGTATCGGACCTGATAAATGTTCTCAGTTTCTGCCATTTTGAATCATATTTCTGTTGCTGCACTTAAAAAAAAAGCAATAAGCTATTTGAGTTACTATGGAAGTCCACGCTTTGGTAAATCACAATTATGACATAAAAGGATAAGATTTTGACATCTTAAGTCATATTTATGAGATGAAAAGTCAAAAATCTGACATAAGAATTCATTTATGAGGAAAAGTCACATTTACAAAATAAAATAATAATTATAATGTGAATATGACATAGAAAGTCAAATTTTGATTTTTGTTGTAGTTATTCTTTATAATTACACTTTTTGTCAATTACAACATGGTAGGTTATAATTTAGATATCACTTTTTATCTCATAAGTACAACTTTTTATGCCATCATTTTAACTTTTGTCAATTTATTCAATTATTTTGTCATAATGTTTTGTCAATTATGACATGGTAGGTCATAATTTAGATTTTTATGTCATAATTATTACTTTTTATCTCATAAATATGACTTTTTATGTCATAATTGTGACTTTTGTCAATTTTTTTTTATTATTTTGTCAAAACGGTTTGTCAATTATGACATGGTAGGTCATAATTTATATTTTTATGTCATAATTAATACTTTTTATCTTATAAATATGACTTCATAATTATTTTTTATAATTATTTAATCAAAACTTTCTGTCAATTATGACACGGTAGGTTATAATTTAGATATTTATTTCATAATTATTACTTTTTTATCTCAGAAATGGCTTTTTGTCATAATTTATATGACTTTTTATGTGATAATTTTGACTTCTGTCAATTTTTAAAAATTATTTTGTCATAACTTTTTGTCAATTATGACATAGTAGGTCATAATTTAGATATTTATTTAATAATTATTATTTTTATTTCATAATTACTTTTTATGTAATCATTTTTAACTTTTCTCAATTTTTTATAATTATTTTGTCAAAACGTTTTGTCAATTGTGACATGGTAGATCATAATTAAAATTTTTATTTCATAATTATTACTTTTTATCTCATAAATATGACTTTTTATGTCATAATTTTGACTTCTGTACATTTTTTATAATTATTATGTCAAAACTTTTTATTATGTCAATTATTACTTTATATCTCATAATTATTACTTTTTATCTTATAAACATGACTTTTTATGTCATAATTTTGTCTTTTGTCAATATTTTTTGTAAATATTTTGTCATAATTTCTTGTCAATTATGACACGGTAGGTCATAATTTAGATTTTTGTTAGAATTATCTTTTTTAATGCCATAATTTTGACTTTTGTAATTTTTTTAAATAATTATTTTGTCACAGCGTTTTGTCAATTATGACACAGTAGTTCATAATTTAGGTTTTTATGTCATAATTACTATTTGTATCTCTTTTTATGTCATAATTTTGACTTTTATCATAATTTTATTTATAATTATTTTGTCAAAACTTTTTTGTCAATTATGACATGGTAGGTCATAATTTAGATTTTTATCTCTTGATTATTACTTGTTATGTCATAAAATGACTTTTTATTTATTTTGTCAAAACTATGATATCTTGACTTTTTGCCAATTATAACTAGGTCATAATAGGTAGGTCAACATAATTTGCACGTTTTATGTCATAATTTTACAGCTAAAATTTTGACTTATTATTATTACATGTCATTAATATGACATTTTATGTCATAATTACAGTATGACTTTTGATTTCATAATTTTGATTTACCAAAGCACTCTTTTTCTTATGTGTCAGAAATAGGCTTCCATAAGTTAGTGATTTTAACAGGGTTCAAAGATTTTAGAACAGTCTTATATTTACTTAAATTCCTCTTCTGAATAGCAAATGCTGACAAACTATTATAATATGTCATTATTACTTAAAATGATCTCTTGGTGTTTAAAAATGGGCATTAACCGCTTTGCCATCCATCATGAAAAGTTTGAAGCATACGCTTGCTATTGTAGGAATATTCCAGGGTTCAGTACAAGTTCAGCAGCATTTGTAGCATAATGTGAATCCTGAATTTACCTAAATAAATAAATATATTAATACATAAAAAGCTGCAAATATCAAGATTATGCTGAAGCATTTACAATGGGGTTAACACTGTCAATTTGTAGAAAATAAATGTGTAAACTACTAGCAATGTAACATTAACAGATTGGCCTCCTTCTCTTCTGGAAATTGTATTTTTTAGTAATTAAAAATATGCCACAATTGCTGTTGACTTGAAAGTTTAACTTGTACCAAACTTGGAATAGCTCTATAATGAAAATTTTTAGCAACAACATTTCCCTGTCGTTAAAATATTACAATTACTGATGTGTCCGCATGATGAATCTTTCCTGAAATTTCTGACCGTTAAGTGTCCATCAACAACATGTGATGGCGATGAATAGCTTATACATTACAAATCATGATAATAAAGTTCAAGGCATTCTAAAGGCGTTTTCTAACAGTATTCAAAATATAGGAGACACTGTAAAAGAAAGTGTAAGAGATTTTAACAGTATAATCTCAGAGTGAAGCTGCTGTGTAGCTCAACCTGGATTTGCTCGATGTGGTTTTCTTCTCCCGGCCGCCGAACACCCACCTGCTCATTGATGCTTTCACACCTCTGCTCGTAACCATGCAAACCCTAATGATGCATCTTGATGTCTCTAGCCCTTTCCTCTTTCTCTATCGTGTGCAGGTTCTCAGTACACGCTCACATTTCCCCATTCCACTAGGTACTGGACTTTTCCGTCCGCCGTTACACGTCTTGCCAGGATCCTGACGGCGTCGTTTCCCCCCCATCCCATCGGCGTGGGCCCCCCCATGCCGACTGTATTGGGGTAGGGTGGCACGTCACGCAGGAAGAGAGAAGGGCAGCTTTCATATCGCTGTCCGGTTGGGTGAGCCGAGGACAGGGAGAATGGAAGGCAGGGCGCTGGAAGTCGACAAGGGTCCTCTGCACTGAGGACAACAAATTAGACATGCAAAAAGAACTCAATCTGAAGGAAAATTTCACCCAAATTTTGAATTATGCATCCTTGTACAGTTCATACATTGCCATTTAAAAGTCTGGGTTTTTAACGATTTTTAATGTTTTTTAATGTTCTTTAAAGAAGACTTTTCTGCTCATGAAAGCTTCACTTACTTAATTAAAAATAGAGAAAAAAACAGTAATATTGTGAAATATTATTGCAATTTAAAATAGTGGTTTTTTAATTTTAATATAATTAAATTAGAATTTATTTCTGTGATGCAAAGCTGAATTTTCAGCATCATTACTCCAGTCTTGTCACATAATCCTTCAGAAATTATTCTGATATGCTGATTTATTATCAGTGCTGGAAAAAGTTGTGGTGCTTATTTATTTATTTGGAACCTGTGATACTTTTCAGGATTCTTTGATGAATAAAACGTTAAAAAGAACAGCATTTATTTAAAACAGAAACCTTTGGTAACACTACCATTCAAAGTTTGGGGTCAGTAAATTCTCAGATTTTTTCTCCTTCTTTCGTCTTTGTTTTTTCCTTTTACTCTTATTCAGCAAGGATGTGATAAATTGATAAAATGTAATAGTAAAAACTTATATTTTTAGAAAAGATTTCTATTTTGAATAAATGCTGTTCTTTTTAGCGTTTTAACAAAGAATTATGAAAAATAAATAAGACTTTTTATACCATAATTTTGACTTTTGGCCATTTTTTAAAGAATTATTTTATCATAACATTTTGTCAAATACAACATGGTAGGTCATAATTTAGATTTATATTTCATAATTATTACCATTTTATCTTATAAATATGATTTTGTCATAATTTTGACTTTTGTCAATTTTTTTATAATTATTTTGTCATAACCTTTTGTCAGTTATGACATGGTAGATCATAATTTAGTTCATTATTTCATAATTATTACTTTTTATCTCATAAATATGATTTTTTTTTTCACGTCAAAAATTTGTCTTTTGTCAATTTTTTATAAATATTTTGTTGTGACTCTGTCAATTATGACATAGTAGGTCATAATTTTGATTTTTATTCCATAATTGTCAATTTTTATTCACTATTTCATTATTCAATGATCACAGGTTCCAAAAAAAATATTAAGCAGCACTGTTTCCAATATTGTTTAAATTGCAATAATGTTTTGCAATATTACTTTTTTTGAATTTTTTATAAAAAAAAATTAAATTTGCAGAAGTGAAAAATAAATAAATAAATAAACACTATGAAAGCACCACGGAGGTAGTCCATATGACTTGAAAACCATATTCCAAGTCTAAAGCCATATGATAACTTTGTATGAGAAACAAACCAAAATTTACATTAAAAAAAAAGGACGTGACCTGTGGCCAAGTATGGTGACCCATACTCGGAATTTGTGCTCTGCATTTAACCCATCCAAGTGCACACACACAGTAGTGAGAAGTGAACAAACACGCACACACACACCGTGAACACACACCCGGAGCAGTGGGCAGCCATATTGCTATTGCTGCGGCGCCCACTAATCTTCAGTAATTTTCAGTTCTGAAAAATTTGTGTCAAATTGAGAAATTCAGTAAGTTTTACTGTGCATTTTTGTCTTGTTTTCCAGTACAAATTTTTAAACATTCTTAAATCAAGGTACAATTATTTGAGCTGAAAAAATGACTTACAAATAAGCCTTGTTTCTGAAAAATGAAAAATAATGAAGTTTATGCTTTAAACAAGAAAAAAATATCTGTCAGTGGGTAGCTTTGTATGAGAAGCACACCAAAATTTAAGTCCAGATTTACTGATCAATTTCAGTTCTGAAATTACATTCACATTCAAACATGCCATGACATGTTACATTAAGAAATGAGGTATGAAATATGCAGTACACTGTAATAAATTAATAAATAAATATTTTACTTTAATACAATAAAATAAAAGGATTTTAATATTTTATTATTTCAATATATTATTCAAATATTTGTTTTTGTTTTGTTTTCCAGTACAAATATTTAATCATTCTTAAATCAAGACACATTTACTTGAGAAGCAAAATGATGCAAGATATTATCAAAATTAAGTGAGTTTATGCTTGATGCTTGAATTATCTTCCCTTTCTTATCCCACTACTAGATGTTTTTTCTTGTTTTATGCATAAACTGAAAAATATATCAAATCAGTATGAGAAATAATCTCAGTTCAAATGGAAAAACAAGTTTATTTTTTATTAAAAAACTGACATATTTTTCTTGTATTACGAATAAACACCTCATTTTGATACATTTGAAAACAGGACTCGAGTTTAAGACTTAAAGGAGAAGTTCACTTCCAGAACAAAAAATTACAGAAAATTTACTCACCCCTTTGTCATCCAAGATGTTCAGGTCTTTTTTCTTTGGTCGTAAAGAAATTATGTTTTTTGAGGAAAACATTTTAGGAGTTTTCTCCATATACTTCTACGGTGACCCTGAGTTTGAACTTCAAAGGGCTAAACGATGTAAACGATCCCATCCAAAGAATAAGGGTCTTATCTAGCGAAACAGTCATTTTTTAAAATAAATGTATATTTATAGACTTTTTAACCACAAATGCTTGTCTTGTCTAGCTCTGCGATACACATGTGTACTCTGTGCACTCAATACAGTTAGGGTATGTCGAAAAACTCCCATCTCATTTTCTCCTCCAACTTCGAAATCATCCTACATCGCTGCGGAAGTACCGACCCATCGTTTACAAAGTGAACGTGCAAAGAAAATCAAACGATGTAAGATGATTTTAAAGTTGGAGGAGCAAACGAGATGGGATATACCCTAATTGTATTGAACCGGAGTGCACAGAGTACGCATGCATGTCGCAGAGCTAGAAAAGACGAGCATTTGTGGTTAAAAAGTGTATAAATATTAATTAAAACTGCATTTAAATTACATTTTGGTAGTTCAAACTTGCAGGCACCGCTGAAGTCCACTATATGGAGAAAATTCCTGAAATGTTTTCGTCAAAAAGCATAATTTCTTTACGACTGAAGAAAGAAAGACATGAACATTTTGGATGACAAGGGGGTGAGTACATTATCTGTAAATTTTTGTTCTGGAAGTGAACTAATCCTTTAATCTACCTGTTACATCATACATTCCAAAAGCTGTTGTTTTGGCAGACTGCCTTCAATAAAAGCTGTTTTTAGAACAACAAAGTTTTGAATTCTGAAACTTACAGGACTTTTTTATAGTACAATGACTTCTCATATGTCAAAAGATTAAAATTTGGGTTTCTCAGTTCATGACACCTTTAGGAATAAACTAAAAATGTATCAAAATAAGTTTATTCTTAAAACAAGAAAAAATATCTGTTAGTGGGGTAAGAGAAATCAACTCAATTCAAAGGGAAAACAAGTTCATTGTTCTTAACACACACTGACATATTTTTCTTGTTTTAAAGGAGTAGTTCACTTCCAGAACAAAAATTTACAAAAGTGTACTCACCCCATTGTCATCCAAGATGTTCATGTCTTTCTTTCTTCAGTCGTAAAGAAGATTATGCTTTTTGAGGGTTTTTCTTCATATAGTGAACTTCTGCCTGCGAGTTTGAACTTCCAAAATGCAGTTTAAATGCAGCTTCAAAGGGCTCTAAACTAGAGGTCGAACGATATTGGATTTTACCGATGCCGATAACTAGGTTGGACCACACTGGCCGATACCGATTAATCGACCAATAGTTTAGAGCCCTCTGAAGCTGCATTTAAACTGCATTTTGGAAGTTCAAACTCGCAGGCAGAAGTCTCTTTATGAATGAATGGTGCAGACGTAGGCGCGGTTTCCTTCACTACACACAAGCATGCACACCATCTCCAGAACTGCTCTGAGAGTACTTCTTGAGCAGTTCACTGTATCATTTGAGTAAACCAGGGTCATATACTCACAGAAATTTAAAGGTACTCACGGAAACCCGTCAAAATAAAAGTTTGGTTTAGCTTGCAGACATTGTGCCAGAAATACTATCATTCAGTAGAATGTATGTACCTACAGTACTACTACTACTACTGTTGAAAAAGTAATAAAACTTTGTTACACAATATTTCTTCCATCTTTTAAATTTTAATAGTACATCCCCTTTATTTGCCAAAAATAAAATTTAAATTTCATTAATTAAAAGCTAAATTAATATTTATGCCTTTATTTCATAACCAGAAAAATTTAAATACACAACACAGAATTTCATAAGGCTGTTGTAGAAATAAATAAAAGTTGTTTTATGCATTTAAATAAATAGACATGCTAAAACAAATTTGGTAGCAATAAATTATAAGGTGAGAAAAAATAAAACATTTCATAGGGCCCTAAACATAACTTAACTTTTGATAAATTGACATTAAACTGTATTAGTTTCATTGTTTTAATTAATTAGACATATTTTTTATTAACAAAATTAAATTTAACCAATAAAAAGGAGTCCAGAAAAATGATAACAGAAAAAAACCTATTTTTGCATGCAAATATATATTTTTAAATGTATTGCTTTATTTGTGTAATATATTTTTGTAACATTATAATTTTATGATAATACTTGATATGTTTGCTATTTGCAGTGATTACTATTTACTATTTTTTCATAGTGTAACAATGTTGTTTTGTGCCACTGCTTTGGCAAAGTATCTGTCAAATGAACTGAATTCGAAAGCACAATATGACTTTGCTCACACAATGAGTTCATGATCCAATGTTTTCAGAGTATCAGAAGAGGGGTGAGTCAGGTCATCAACCTTTTTTATTTGTTCAGTTTGCACACTGAACATGGGTTAACTTATAGCTCTTATTTTTGAACTCTCAAGGTTTGCAAGATTAATGAATTTAACTTTAAAATATATCAAATTTTCTCCTGGGGGGGCATGTCCCCGGAGCTCCCTAGAAGGATCCAGGTTCACCCACCTGTGTCTAACAAAATCTTACGTAAGTTTGATGGGAGCTCCCATCCACCATAAACGTATATACTTTTTAACCTCAAATGCTCCTTTTGTCTTGCATACTCTGTGTAATCTGGGTCAATACAGTTAGGGTAGGTTGAAAAACTCCCATCTACCATTTACCTTTTTTGTAAAGTGCATTTGACTTTCTTTGCACGTTTACTTTGTAAGCAGTGGGTCGGTACTTCTGCAGCGAAATAGGATGATTTTTAAGTTCAGTTAAGACCCTTCTTCCTCGGCTGGGATCGTTTTTAGCCCTTTTGAACCTGCATTTAAACTGCATTTTGGATGTTCAAACTCCTGGGCACCATTGAAGTCCATAAAATAGAGGAAATTCCTGAAATGTTTTCCTCAAAAAACATAATTTCTTTACGACTGAAGAAAGACATGAACATCTTAGATGACAAGAGGGTGAGTAAATTATGTGTACATTTTTGTTTTGGAAGTGAACTACTCCTTTAAGAATAAACTCACCTCATTTTGTCAGAAAACAGGACTAAATTTTAAGACTTTAAGTCATTTTCCTATTCAAATAAAAGTATTTTGATAAATTTTAGATATTTGTACTGGAAAAACAAGACAAAAATACTAAGTAAGAAACTTTTTGTAGTATAAAGTTCACTTTTTAATGCAATAATCTTGTACTGTATAGCTTCATATATAGTGCATTAATCATATGGACTATTGCTGTGTTGCATTTACTGTATGCTTGCCTTTTTTTGAAACTTGATAGCCACTATAATGTTGCATAGAAAGTTTGAAACATCATGAGGTGAATAAATAACACAGATTTTGCATTTTCAGAATGATAATATCATTAAATAGATGCATTTCATTGCATCCTTTATTCACCTGTAGTGATGCAGAGTTCTAGACAGGTCCTGAGATCCGTTGTATGAAGGGTGATAGAGAGCATACATTCTCTTGGGAGGTGAACTGTAATACAGAAACACTGTTTTAAATAAAAGAGATGACAATTAGAGTCCATGCTGTTGATTCAAAGTTGGCTTAAACATGTTACTGACCCCAAACTCATCTCTTCCTCTGGTTTTCTAGGGTTATACAAGCTTGTTCCATCAACATAACCGTGGCAACATGGCACCAGGTCAATGGCGTTTGTCGCAACTGCTGCTGGACAAGTCTGAAAACACGATCAACAATTATATTAATATTAAAAAAATCACTCTTTTGTGATTTTGCTGATTCAAAATAATAGCATTTTTCAACATATAGTACTAAATAAAGTGAATAACACAAAACTAACACCAAAAAACAAAACAAAACTAAGACTGTAAATCTCATAAATGCAGAAATGCATTTATTCATGTCGTCTGTATGCCTGTGGCCTCTTGACAATTATTAAAAAATGGAGACACCTCCCCAACAGAATGGTTTCTCGTTCATAAGTGTTGAAGAGCACAAAGGAAAATTAGACTTTCAAATGATTTTAGGTGATTTCTGCCCATAGTCTTGGATTCATGGCTGTGTTAGCTGTGTAATACAGCACACAGTGGGAGAGAAGCAGTGGTGGCGTGTGTGACAGCGGTGTAAGGAATCACTCCGCTACACACACTGAATCTAAATCACAGCATTATTCTGAGGCACAGATCATTACTACCGAAGTCAATTGACAATAGCAGTTTGACACAGCAGCTCAAAACCAGAGACAGCAGTTCCCGACCACTTGGAAATTATGCTAATGAACGATCACATTAATTGCGTAAGGTTGGGCGTAAGTTCGTTTTGGCATTTAGCCCCTACTGGTAGATGTCATAACTACAGCAATTTGCATGCAAAAAGCATTGTTCTCCAGTGAGAACCATTAAATAGCTGTGTATTAGGACAAAATATAGTTTTGCTCACAACATATAAAAGTAAAAAAAAATGTGCTTAGCACATTAAAGGAAACTGTGGTCAATAAAATAAAATTAAACTAAAAAAGCAACTGCAAAACAAGAACACGAATGAAAAATATTGTACTTAAGTAAATAAGGCAAACAAATAAAATAAAATAAAAATTCCAAAACAATACAAATGGTATTTAAAATAAAAATATTTTATTTTAGATGGATGAGGACAACATAGCTGGACTACGTGTTTAGTGTAAAATAAAATAAAATAAAATAATAAAAAAAGCAATTGCAGAATAATAACACAAATGAAAAATGTTGTATTTAAGAAGGATAAGGAAAAGCTACACTACCTCTGCAATGCTAAACAAAAAATAAAATAAAATAAAAACTTCTAAACACAAGACAAATGTATTTAAAATATATAAATTATAAAAATATATAAAATATTTTAAAAAATGTATTTTAGATGGAAGAGGACACCAAAGCTGGACTACTTGTTTAGTATAAAATAAAATAAAATAAAATAAATAAAATAAAATTTCAGAACAATAACACAAATTAAAAATCTTGCATTTAAGAAGGATGAGGAAAAGCTAGAGCATCTCTCCATTGCTAAAGAAAAAATAAATAAAATAAAATAAAATAAAATAAAAAAAAATAAAATAAATAAAATAAAAAACAAAACAAAAACTTCCAAAATAACACAAATGGTATTTAAAATAATAAAAAAAAAAAATTTATTTTAGATGGATGCGGACAACAAGCTGGACTAGCTGTTCAGTGTAAAATAAAATAAAATAAAATAAAATAAAATAAAATAAAATAAAATAAAATAAAATAAAATAAAATAAAATAAAATAAAATAAAATAAAATAAAATAAAATTTCAGAACAATAACACAAATGAAAAATGTTGTATTTACGAAGGATGAGGAAAAGCTATACTACCTCTCCAATGGTAAAGAAAAAATAAATAAAATAAAATAAAATAAAATAAAATAAAGCTATTCCAGAACAATAACACAAATGAAAAATGTTGTATCTAAGATCTAAATGTTGTATCTAAGATAAAACTAGACTACCTATGCAATGCTAAACAAACAAAAAAAAAAAATAATAAAATAAAATAAAATACTATGACTCAAAACATCATTAAAACACAACACCAAAAAAAAATGCCGTTTTCTTACTATGTTGGCATGCTTTTCAGATGCCGTGACCTTTAATCCAGAAGCTATATTTATGCTGCACCTTAAACATGCCACTTAGACTCTTTTTTAATATAACAAACCCTCCTCTAAATGGGTGCATGCAGTTGTTGACAATCCTCAGTGTTGACTCAGTGTAGCAAGTTGCAAAAATAAGTCATATGAATATGATGAGAAAAACAAACCCAAAAGGTGATGCTGGGTGTCTTTGATGAATGAGAGAGTCTCATTACTGATG
Source organism: Cirrhinus mrigala (assembly GCA_036247105.1). NCBI lineage: Eukaryota > Metazoa > Chordata > Actinopteri > Cypriniformes > Cyprinidae > Cirrhinus > Cirrhinus mrigala. The sequence goes on from CM070022.1 coordinate 6,495,103, forward strand.
CAGAGGGGGCTTGGCCTCTGCCAGCCATCTTCTGATTGCTGCTGTTAAAGGCAGACGCACTGACCTGAGTCTCAGTGACCCGACGCTTTGATTTACGGGCCTCCGGACCCACCGCTCTCCGCTGGCAGGGCAGTGACGTGGGGCTGGAGACGAGACAACAATTCACTTCAACATCAAATCCAATTTATTTGATTTTTTTACAATAATAATTTTAATAAAATAAAATGACAAAAAAAGCTAATGCAAAACAACAACAAGTTGTATTTAAAAAAATATTTAACTTAAGATGGATGAGGAATACAAAGTCTCAAAATGTTGGGATTTTTTACGTATCTTGTTGAAGTGACCCTTTAAATCCAAAAGCCACTATATATATTTATTAATGCATATCGGATATTGCATAAGCATGTATATTGATGTACTGTATATTTATGTTGTATACTGAAGCTTAATTGTTAACATGCCACTTGGGACTCTAATCGACACATTAACTTCAACATTAAACCCAATTAAAATGATTTTTACTAAAGACATGAATTCCTAAAAAAATATATATCATATTGGTTCATACTAGTGGTGTTTTGTGCACTGTTTTTTAGCTTGGCAAACTTCGTCACAATAAACAATTAAAGTTTATTTTAATAATCTACTTATGTGTTTTTCATATTTGGAACGTCATGCAGGTCAGTAAATAATATTAATAAGAATCATTTTGATTTCTTTGAAGTTACTTTTGCTTTGTGTTAAGTAAGATGAATATTGAAATAAAAATTGGCCATATTTCCCAAAAAGAGTGTTTTTATTCATAGTATATTTTACAAAGTCTTCATAGTCTTTTAGCGAAAATCTAAAATTTTTTGTTTTCATTTTAAGACAAAAAAAAAAAAAAGGTAATCATTTTTGTCAGGTAAAACAATTATTATTAAGATTTTGAATTAGTTTTTTGTTATGTTTTCAGTTTCAATGTATATTTGGCTTTAATTTATTTTTATTTCAGTTTAAAAGAATTTAGTACTTTACCTATTTTCAGTCAATTTGTTTTAATTTTTATTAGTTTTACTATATGTTTTAAATTTTTCATCTAATACAGTGTGTGTGTGTAAATTAATGAAAATATTTTACATTTTGAATATTTTAATATTTTTAAATTATATATATAGAAATTTTATTTTTTATATATTTTTTGTAGTTTTATAGTTTTTACTATATATATAAAATATAATACACAATATAATATAAGTTAAGTAATTTTATGTTGAGTTTGCCATTTTTATTTTTTTATATACTTATATTTAGCTTTAAAAATTTTTTTAAGTTTAAGAAATGTTAGTATTTCAACTATTTTCAGTTAATTAGTTGTAATTTTTATTAGTTTTATTTTATGTTTACATTTTCCATGTAATATACAATCACAGGAGTAATCTTAGTTTTATATATTTTTAAAGTTTTATATAAATTTTATATAAATTCATATATTTTAAGTTTAACAATACTAATATATATATATATATATATATATATATATATATATATAATTTTTTTATTATTTATTTATTATTATTATTTTTTTTTTCAAGATTTATATAATTTTTTTTTTACATATTGTTTTTTATATTTACATATTTAATTTTTAAATAATTAATTTTCATTTTATTTTGTTTTCGGCTTAAGTCATAAATCACTCCTGTTTTATCACCAAGTGATCATTTTTGTTGATGTATGTGACATCCACTTTTCACGATCCAATAAAATCTCAATAATTCCCTTTTTACTGAATATCTTGTTTTATTCAGAAATACATCAGATTAAACAATCAAAACAGTTTGCGAACTGCACTGAATGTTGATATCAAAATATCCTGGTGTGCTCCTGTCTCTGACCTTCTCCTGTGAGTGATGTTGATTGGCTGTTCGGCGATGAAAGGCGATTGGTCCGACGACAGAGGGGGAGGAGCCCGAACTTGAAGACCGAAGAGACACTTCTTCTTCTTGATTTCCTTCCCCGAAACAAACCTTTACAACAGATCAAAATGAGATGGGATTGGTATTCAGCTGCAGTTCTTCAGGGCTCGCTGACAGATTTTTATTTGTTCCTGGGCGTCTCACACTTGCCAACTAAAACATCTGATTCAGTTATTTAAGTGCTAGCGTATGAGCGGCATCAACCACAAACCTTGACAGAAAGAAAATGGAAATGGACTTTAAATTATTTATTTTGAAAGACAGACCCACCTTCAGCTATCAAAACACTATTTGCAGAGAGCGAAATCACACACGCAGAGTCACTTAGAACGTAAAGCAATTACAGTAATGGTTTTGCAGATATTATTGCAAATATGTGATAGATCCCTATGGGCTGCCACATGGAAATCAAGCAGAACGGCGGTTTTCAGAGCGTAATCCGTGTCTCACCTGTCTTTGTGGGAATTTAAAGCATTGAGCAGGTTTTGGCAACGGTCTTGCCTCGGTGTGTCTGACAGCTGAGAGACCAAAATATAGAGTCGAATGAAAGGCAGCGTGTAACAAATGCATTTGAAAGGTAAGAGCTCAGATTGACCACAAACTGCAAGATAGAGTATTCAAAACTACACTCAGGAATACATTCAAGTCAACATGAAATCAAAATTGACCCTATTTACTTCCTTAAAACCGTCTGAAACGGCTCTACGACTGCAGTTTTCTTTCCTGTGTTGATGTACCTCTTATTGAAAAGACGTACTGAAGTGCTTAATATTAGTCAATATCCGTCACGTCAAAGCCATGAATTATGATTTGCTGCTTACTATGGTTAGTCAGAGCAAAAGTGGCATTTATCATTTATGGAGAATAAAAATACCTTATTACTGAAAACATTTATTTTGGCATTATTAAATATTGTTAATAGTCAATTTGGTATGTGATTTTGTCATATATAAAAATATATATATATATATATATATATTTATATATGACAAAATCACATACCAAACTGACTATTAACAATATTTAATAATTTATATAAATTTTATATATTTAATTTTACTTTAATGTATTATTTTTTTACGTTTACCTATATATATATAAATTTCAGAGAGTATATATAATTTTATATATTTTTAAATATTTGTATAATTTTATATATTTAATATTTATTTTTCTGTATTTTATAGTTTTATATAAATGTATTAATTTTTTATGTTTAACTATACATATATATATGTGTGCGTGTGTGTAAAATTAACAAAAGTGTGTGAATGTGTGAATTATTGAATATATTGAGTATATATAATTTATATATTTTTGGAGATTTATATAATTTTCATATATTTCTTTTTTATATATTATGTATTTTCATACAAATTTATTGAAATTTTTTACGTTTAAATATTATTTAATATTTTGTATAAATTTATATATAGAGAGTGTGTAAAATTATCCAAGTAGTATGGGCATTTTTTTATATATATTTAATGTTTATTTTGATATATTTTTTACAGTTTTCTATAATTAAGATAACTTTTATCAATTTAATTTTTATTTTTTATATATTTATATTTTTTTAGTGTTATATAAATTTATAGACACACACAACAATTTCTGGTACATATCCTGTTTCAGTCAGAAATATGCCAGATAGCAAAAGTAAAATGGGTTGCATTTGATGTTTCATGTTGACTTTAAACTCAGCTGTGTCTGTGTTTTTGACTAGTATATTTTCCTACCGTGCCAAGAAGCAAAGATTCCCAATTTTCATTTGCAAAAGACATGATTTCATGATCGAAATCAAAATACTTCCTCTTGCAGCACAGGGAGAGGTGATACAGCACCAAATGGGCCAAATCTACCCTGCAATCCAACAGAATGAAGATCATCAGAAATTACATTCAGCTCTTCAGATCAGTCCTGCAGTCCGGCGAACAGAACAGAAGCAGCGCTCTTACCAGGTCATTGGAAGCCTCTGGATGGTCTCTGGACCATTTGTGCACACTGAGCACTGGAACTGATAAAAGCTGAAAGGTGAAGAGGAGACACAGATGAAAAGGTTTAGACAGAATTAGCTTAGCAACAGCATGTGCTTAACAACGGCATCAGCCTCACCGGTCTCCATAGAGAAGAGGTTTGGTCAGGCACTGAGTGCAAGCTTCATGAAACCACTGCCCACAACTCCCACACTGCAACATCTTCAGATTCCACCTGACAAAAAAAACGACATGCTTCAATTTAGACCTGCAAAAACATCACTCTGAACTCAAATGAAAGCATAATTGCTACAGCTGTTAGTTTTGCAATTCCTTTTTGAAGAATCTACTTAATACATTTTCTGCATTTACAGTACAGTGCAGCCAGAAAAAAATATTTAGACACTTAAAACACTTCAGATGTCTGAATGTCATTGCATTACAGATGCCAAAATATCAAACCAATTAGCATCTGCAAACAATTCACATTTTTCCTAGCATTTTCTGAATTTTTTGTACCTAATGTCTTGTAAAAAGCAGATTTCTGTGATTTTTATGGATGTATGAAGGATTGTTCTTGAACAGTAAGATTTTTAAAGAAGTCTCTTCTGCTCACCAAGCCTGCATTTATTTGATCCAAAATATTGTGAAATATTTTTACTATTTAAAATAACTGTTTTCTATTTGAATATATTTTAAAATCTAATTTATTCCTGTGATCAAAGCTAAATTTTCTGCATCGTTACTCCAGTCTTCAGTGTCACATGATCCTTCAGAAAACATTCTAATATGCTGATTTGCTGCTCAAGAAATATTTTTATTATTATTATTATTATTATTATTATTATTATTATTATTATTATTATTATTATTATTATTATTATCAATATTTAAAACAGTTGAGTAGATTTTTCAGAAAAGAAAGATCCAAAGATCAGCATTTATCTGAAATAAAACACTTTTGTAATATTATACACTATACCTTTTGGGGGGGGGGGGGGGGTAAATTATAGAAATTAATACTTTTATTTAGCAAGGATGCTTTAAATCGATCAAAAGTGATGATAAAGTCATTTATAATGTTACAAAAGATTTATATTTTAGTTAAATGCTGTTCTTTTGAACTTTCTATTCATCAAAGAAATCTGAATAAAAATATAGCTGTTTCATTTTTTTTTTTTTTTTGAGCAAATTAGAATATAAGAATGATTTTTGAAGGATCATGTGACTGGAGTAATGATGCTAAAAATTCAGCTTTGAAATCACAGGAATAAATTACATTTTAAAATATATTCAAATGGAAAACAGCTATTTTTAATAGTGAAATTATTTCAAAATTTTACTGCTTTTGTTGTACATTGGATCAAATAAATGCAGGCCTGGTGAGCAGAAGAGTCTTCTTTAAAAAAAAAAAAAAATAAATAAATCATTAACATTAAAAACATTAAAAATCTTACTGAATGAAGACATTTCTCACTTTCATTTAGTTAACGTGGTATACTAAAAAACTAAAACAGAAATAAAAATTAATTTAAAAATAAATGATAAAACAAATGAATGATTGATAAATAAATAAATAAAGTTACAAGAGCACAAAGAAGATCAAAAATGTTATAATAATTTAATAAATAATTTAACTTAAATTAAAATTAAAACAGATAATATAAAAATTAAAACTAATTAAAAATATTAAAGAATAACTTACCCAAAAAATTTAACTCTGAAAATTTACTTCCTCTCAAGTCTTCCAATATGCAGATGAGTTTGTTTCTTCATCAAAACAGATTCTGAAAAATGGACATTACATCACTTGCTCACCAATGGATCCTCTGCAGTGAATGGGTGCCGTCAGAATGAGAGTCCAAACAGCTGATAAAAACATCACAATAATCCACAAGTAATCCACAGCACTCCAGTCCATCAATTAACATCTTGTGAACAGCTTGTGCAATGCAATGCGTTGAAGCAGCTCTCCGCACTACATCGTTAAAGTTAGGCTATTTCCCCACCTTGTCCCTACCCACCCCCCAACAATTTGTATTTCCGTAGGCGGGATTTCATTTCAAGGGGTCATCGGATGCAAAGTTCACTTTTTCATGTTGTTTGAACATTAATGTGTGCTGGCAGTGTATGTACAAATCTACCCTATAATGCTAAAAATCCATGCAGTGGTTTTTAATTAATCTGTAAAAATAATATCCCCTTTTTCAAATCGAACCATTCTCAAATTAGCCACTCCCACGATTGATTGACATGAGCGTCTTACCTCAGAGCCGCCCTAAATCAGTTGTAACAGTCCGACCTCCATTGTTTCGATGCTGGAGCAGGGATGTAAGTTAGACAAGAATATCTCCGATTGAGCGATTGAGGTGTTGTGTTGCTGGATGTAATAATGAACATAGTGGTCGTCATTTACTCCCAACATCTGAGCCGCTGAAGATACAGTGGACTACATTTGTTTGTGAATGGAATGTGGCTCCCGATCTAAATATAACCGTCTATGTTCGCGCGAATCACTCGTGATCCAGCTTCACTTACAGCAGAAGTGAGTATAAGGGGTTTTTTTTATGAATCTTTGCGATCGCCTTTCCTAATAATGTGCTAGTTAGCAAGTTTAGCGGCTAAAGTAAACAGGCTCGTCACTCCACAGAGAGAAGAGAGGGGCGGGGCGAGCAGAGCTCATTAACATTTAAAGCAACCTCGACCAGATTTTTGCAGAGCTACGTTTGCAGACAACGTAAAAGGGTGTTGTTTTATACTACCATTGAGAATTTTTAACCAAAGTATATTATAGACTTTTCATTCATTCAAGACCCTAAAGAATCATATCAACTTTGGAAAATGGGCATCCGATGACCCCATTAATGATATTCTAATGGGCCGCGTTGTGACATCATTGCATGCGGAAAACAAACGCTGTAGTCCAAAGGAGCCGTTCATTGTAGTTCTTCAAATCGGATTTTTTAAAAACGAAATATCTCCCTTTGGAGTGGACTTTGAGATTTGTAACTTTGTAGATATTTTTTATCCCCGAAGATACACACCACACATTGACTAAAATTCAAAAAGTGAAAAAGCATAACAGCACCCCTTTAACTGATGGACTGGAGTCATATGGACTACTTTTGGATTATTGTGATGTTTTTATCAGCTGTTTGGACTCTCATTCTGACGGCACCCATTCACTGCAAAGGACCCACTGGTGAGCAAGTGATGCAATGCTACATTTCTCCAAATCTGTTCTGATGAAGAAACAAACTATAACTTAAACTAAAATGTTGCATAATGCATGTATAGTGCCTGAGTGTGATATAAGTTGGACTCACTCTCCAGGTCCAGCGCAATAGCAGTAACACTGCTGCTGGTTGGTCAAGTGCTGCGGGTCCCAGTCTAAAGATGACAGCTGATAGGGCAGCCGCACTTTCATGATCTGCATGAGCCGTGCGAAACGTCCTCTTTTTAATGCTCCCCCTCTCTAGGACAGAACACAGCTTGTCATTTCACCTCTCCGTGACGCGATCTCCTGTCATGCAAGCACATTTAACAGCGATTTCATCTGAAGATTGAATTTGAAGAAGACACGCTGAAGGAAGTCATTAATATTTCCTGCTGGGGGGGGTCGGTGAATATGATTTTATCTTCAAATCAGCATGTAAGGCCTGTGAAACGAGTGCGCTGACAGACGGATTAAAGCACAGGCCCATTTAACGCAGCTCTAGCAGCGCCATCACCTGCAGAGTGCTGCAATGTAATAAATACGCAGTCAAGTGCAGTAAGCCATGGATACCCTTTACATCTCAGAGCAAGATTAAAGCTTGGCTGCGATTTGAAATAGACCTTGAATGACAACGCTGGCCATGTTTCTAAATATTCATTTCGGGATTTAGGCGAGGTACAACCTTTGTTGCGACTGCGAAGACACATTGGCGACATATCCAGCTGTTGGGGTCAACTTCAGGTTCGATGGGCGGTGTGTGGCACTCTGGATGATAACCTGGAGAAATAACAGATCAAGAATAAAATGCAATATGAGTAACAATACTTTATATACAAAGCATATACAAAACAGATACAATGGAATTCAAGTGTAAAAAAAAAAAAATTTTCATTTGCATATTACCGTGGCGACATTTGAGGCAGTTTACGAGAGGTTCTTTAAGAGGTGGAGCATCACAGATGCAGCACACCTCCTCTCCACCTGAAGAGACTGACCACAAGAAAAAAAACTAAAAAACTAAAATATCTTTCAATATCTAGACAACTTTCAATATCTAGTACACATAAACATTTTGTTTTTTTGAGATTTCCTTTAGACTTATAATTAACAAAAAATAAAAACAATATTTACACTATATTTATTCACTATATATATATATATATATATATATATATATATATATATATATATATGTATGTGTGTGTGTTAATTTGCTCTAATATTTTACATAAATTAAAATAAAATAAATATAATAATAATAATATTACTTTATTATGCATTAAATGTAATTATAAATTATTATAAATTATATTTCATTATTGTTTTTATTATATATATACACACACATATATATAGTACATAGTTTCTGTCAGTGTGAGTTTCTCATTTTTCAGCTAGTGAAATACATAAAGAACAAGTCAGATTTAATGTAAAGATGATGTGTGCCTTTTTTAGATGTTAAAAAAGCATCCCATGGGGCTTGAGACAACTGGGTTAACTGATAGTGTGACTTTGGGGCGGGACTATGTTTGATCGACCAATGGCAGAGTGGTGTTAGGAAAACCTGCTTAAAAACAGCTATTTTATTTTTTTATTATTATTATTATTTTTTCATGTGTTATTTATTTATTTAATATTTATTTATTTTGCAATTCCATTTAGAGACATCAGTGGCACAACAGAGAAAAATTAACAAATGTTTTTTTCAGAATAAAAATATATGTTTGATCGACCAATGAAAGAGTGGTGTTAGGTAAACCTGCTTAAAAACAGCTATTAATTTAATTTAATTTATTTTAATTTATTTTATTGTTTATTTTTAATTATTTATTTAATTTATTATTTATTATTTATTAACTTAATTATTTTTAATGTTTATTTTTATTTATTCATTCATTTAATTTTCATTTATTGTGCAATTCCATTTAAAGACATCAGTGGCATAACAGAGAGAAAAATAAATGTTTTTTCGACCAATGAAAGAGTGGTGTTAGGTAAACCTGCTTAAAAACAGATATTCATTTAATTTAATTTAATATTTTATTTTATTATTTTATATTGTTTGTTTGTTTGTTTGTTTGTTTATTTATTTATTTAATATTTATTCATTTATTTATTTTTAATTTTTTTACAATTCCATTTAGAGACATCAGTGGCACAGCAGAGAAAACTTAACAAATGTTTTTCAGAATAACAATATATGTTTAATCAACCAATGGCAGTGTGGTATTAGGAAAACCTGCTTTAAAACAACTATTTATTTTATTTTACTTTTTTTATTATTTTCTTGCAATTTCATTGACATCAGTGGCATGACAGAGAAAAACAAACAAATGTTTTTCAGAATAAAAATTAAAGTGATAAAGTTGTCTTCAGATAAATACCTTTAATAAACGAATTCAATTATTAGTTTTTAAATTATTATTGTTATTATTATTATTATTATTATTATTATTATTATTATTATATCAAAGGGTATAGTTTAATAAATAATTTTTATAGCACCTTTTCCCTCCAAAATTGAATTACTGTAATCCAAAAAGAAATCTCATTCTCATTACTATAATGTAAAACGAATAAATAAGTGATTTATATATTACAGCATTTAAATTAAAGTATATATTCATTATGACAGCGTTTGCTGTTGTCTTTCATTTTAGTTGATTTAAATAAATGTGCATATGTTTCGGAAATAAGGTAAAAAGTAATAAGACTTACCACTGAGAAAACTAAGAAAATGACAGAAAATAAAAATCTAAAGTAAAAGGCATGCCTGATAACTCTTTGGAGGGATAATGTGCTTACTTTTCATGAAAATAATGTCACAAAGAAAAAATAAATGAAAAGAAAACTTAGCAGTCCTGAAAATATGCTTCATTTTCTTAATGCACAATATAAATTATTTCGATTTTGGATGCATTTGCATACTTTTTTTGGCTTATATCTAAAGTTTCTTCACTTACATGAGTGGATGTCTTTCCTGAGGACCCAGAATTCAGAGTTATCCTCAAATCTGACCAGACAGCACTGCTTGACGCTGTCCACCTGCCAGATAAATACGGTTTAATACACTGAAGTACAACAAGTCACACAGTTTCGAACTTGCTCTTTCCCTCTCTCTCTGCTGGCGTCATTTACTCTCTTCCAAACTAACTTAGACAAACAGCAAACTTACTCGTTTGACATTGCCAAGGTAGAGAAGTCCATCGCTCCACCTGGCTAAAACATCCTCTCCTTCGCTAACTCCCCCCATCCTGAAGAGCGCGGGAAAGAAAAGTGCAAAGAAAAGATCCGGGGGCATTAAATAGTGTTTCCACACCAGCAGCAGCAAACAGCAGCAGCCTAAAGGGTTAAACTCTGTGCATAGCGACAGTATACAGTACAGTAGGATAAATGATGAAGAGTCAATGCACATTGCAGTGCCACACATGATCAAAAACACTGGCTGCCTTATGCAACGGAGCATAATGTATGCAGATGACACAACAATGCATGAAAGAGCGCGCAATTGACTGCATGCACAACGCGTGGCCAGATGTGCCCTAATCAATGCACGCAACTCAGGAGAGCTGACACGCATGATGGCAAGCGCATGCACACATCAATTAACACGCATGACAGATCATACGTGCACGGGATGTACCTGTGTTAAGTGTTCTGCTCTGCTGGGGTCACAGAGACGGGGACGAGATATCAGTCTCACATGAAACGCCTGATGCCCGGTGTTGTTCTGCGTCTCAATCACTGTCCCGAATAATCGGCGCGTTTGGAGAGTCGCGGCGGATCAAACGCGCGTCACTCAAGCCGTCAGTGCGCAACCGTCTGTCCGTCCGTCTCTCTCTCTGTCTGTCTTCTGCTTCATGTTCCCAACCTCCCTCTGTCTTTCGGTTGATGCTATCAAGCGTGTTTGTCAGGGAAGCGGCATGAGAATCAGCCCGAGAGAGACGCCATCATCATCTCTGCCTCGCTCTCCTTCGACTTGTTGTGACGCAGACATAAAACACAGGGAGATGGAGAGGGAGGGAGATCCGGAGAACACCTTCACATCTGTACGACTGACCGACATCCCACCGGATCGAATGCCGGCACGACCACCTGCGCCCGACCACACAGGCGCTCGGCCGGTGCCGCACACTCTCGGCGGCTCATTAGGGAAAGTTTGGGACGGTAATTAGTCCAGCAGAGCCGCGCCGCCTGGACTTTTTGGAGAAAGTTTGGAAATGCCCTTGGGTGCCGGCAAAAATATGGCAACGCTGTTGCGCGCCCTATTCCGCGAAAAACAAACAGGAAAATGGATTTTCTTCGCAAATGTTTGAACCTGCGAAAGAAAAAATACAATGTTAACCCATAAGAGCGTACATAATCGTAATTAATCAATGTAGTGAGGGCAAATAATAATAAAAAGACAAGACAAAAATACTTGTTTTGCGCTATATATTTATTCAAAATTAAATTTTGCAGGATTAAATGTTTTGCATTAATATTATGCATTTTATAAATAAATAAAATGATGTATTTGTTGAAATAAAAGAACACACACACACATTTTACACGCAATTTAGTGATATTTTTGTGTATTATAAAATATCCCTCATTTTTATTAGTTATTTATTTATGATTATTATTTTGTTTTATGATTTTTTTTATTATTATTATTACTGGGTGTCAGACATATGTGCTTCAGCTACTTACTTTTTAATTTATATTAAATTATTATTATTATAATTATTATTATTATCAAATATCCGTCATTTTTATAATTTATTTATTTTTTTATTTATTATAATTATTATTATTTTATACAAGCTTGTTTAAGCCTGGGTGTCAGACATAAGTGCTTCAGCTACTTACTTTTTTATTTATATTAAATTTATTTATTTGTTTGTTTATTTATTTATTATTTTTACAAGCTTGATTAAGACTGGGTGTCAGACATATGTGCTTCAGCTACTTATTTTTTTATTTATATTAAATAATAATAAGAAGAATTATTATTATTATTATTATTATTACTATTATAGGTAGAAATTAGGACAATTTAGCTAAAATAACAATTAGCTAGAATAACAATTTAGTACATTTTGATTGACAATTTTATTCTATTTAAGATTAAATGTGTTAACCAAAAAGTAATACAATCTTATTTCACGTCAAAGCACATACCTGCTAGTAACAAAAGTGGATGAGGAAGATCAAAACGAACCGAATTCATGCTATATCAAACACAAGTGTGTTACATCTTATTGTGATGACAGTAGTGCAGGAATGTTCAAAATGGCCTCTGGCGTGTCTTTTGTAAAGCAGTTCTCGGACGATCCAGCAGAGGGCGCACAACGCAAAGTGCAACTAGAGACCGGCTTTATTTATATGCAGAATTACAGCGAACTCAACATAGTTTGCATTTTGGATTCTTACTAACACAGTCTATCTTCACACAAACATGAAAGTGTTGTGGGCAACAGACATTTTATATAATAAGTTGCCAAGCCATTTAGAGAGCAAGCCTGAAGAGCTCGACAAGGGTGATACATTATTCATAAGCACCCGACCACTATTTTAATTAGTCCACTCCAACGAATTGAATGCATAGCTCGCATTACCAATGCTTTTATTCACCATAACAACCTTTTAATAAACACAGCAATCTCCCTCATTCCAGCTAATAGAGACGTAGAGGCCTTGAATAATCACACATACAGCTTCTGACTTCGTAACAGATGGAAAGTGTCCTGACAAACAAAAGGTCACAATATGGCTTCCTGTGTACGTAGCTTTGTTTTAAAATGGAAAATTGTGAGCCTATACATAAAAACATAATTTAATACCTTTTGTAATTGCAAAACATTATTGTTTGCATAAACAAAACGAGCAAGAGGTGCTTAAAACTAATACTAGTTTTTCCGAACACCCATTCGGTTGCTAATTTATGCCATACGTGGTGTGATATGATTGGAAATAAATGATAATAGATTATTGTATGATATTTATTTGGCAGCTAAAGCAATTGATTGTTTTCCACGGCACAGTAAGCGTGCTATTTTTTGTCCTTATTTTTGTTGTTAAAGGTCTTCTTGCCTGCAAGGCCCTGCCATAAAAATATTGCAAGGTCGGAGTGGTGGAGTCCACAGCTGGCACTCTGCTCAAGGATTAGCTTTAAATAATCACCCTGCTAGGAACTGCCCAGCCATTCAAAAGCATAAATCATTTACATCAAAAACTTCAACACTACCGGCCACTTAAAATTCAGGCCGTGAAACAACACCAGGCAATAAAATACAACCTTGACAATGTGTGAGGGTCCACACACACATGCAGCTAAATGGGACTTCTTATTGACATGCTGTTCATAAATAAAGCTAATATTTATAAATGGGTTGGGTAGTTGGCACATAACATCAAAACAAGATTTTAGTTTATAATTTATATGCATGTATGAGAGTGAGGCTTTTCCCCCCTCATTTCCTTTAGGATTTTTAATCATTCTTATTCAGTTCATTTAAAGCCCCATTGTATGGCAATTAATTATGAAAATAGTCAATTTACATGACATCATAGATCCATAATGCATTAATAAATAATTACACAACAATTGGACAAACATTGTTTAAAATAAAACAATTACATAACACAAAAATAGGCAAAAATTATTTTTTAAATATTATTTATATGTATATATATTTATATATATGGTTTTTTTTTTTTTTTTTTTTTTTTTTTTTTTTTTTAATTTAGATAGATGAGTGGCTGGAGCAACATAATAAAAGCATATATAATTACAAAAAAAAAAAAAAATACCACAAATTATAATTTGATTATTTTTATTCAGACAAAATAAAATAAAATAAAATAAATAAAATAATGGTAACACTTTGCAATAAGGTTCATAAAGTTAACATTAGTTAACTAAATTAGTTAATGTGAACTAAGAATGGACACTTCTATTAAGCTTAGTTAATGTTAATTTCAGCATTTACTAATGCATTATTAAAATCATAAGCTGTGTTTGTTATCATTATCAACAAACAATGAACGGCTCTCTTTTTATAAACTAACATTAACAAAGATTAATAAATACTATATTAAATGTGTTTCTCATTGTTCGTTCATGTTAGTTAATACATTACATGTGTGTGTGTGTGTGAGTGTGTGTGTGTTTAATTTTCAGACGAATGAAGGAAATAAAGTGGCAGGAGTAGAACCTAAAAATAAAATAAAATAAGTAGTAATTGCAAAAAATAACAAATGATATCTAAAAAGTGGAAAAAGTTGATAATAAATCAATAAAATAACATGAATGATGAATGAAAGTAACGTATCTGGAACAGCATGCAGCAAAATAAAATAAAATAAAATAAAATAAAAAATAGTAGCTAATTGCAAGAAGTAACAATTGATATTTTTGAACATTATTTTATTGCATATGGGAAAAGTGAAGGAATTATATGTAAAAATAGTATCATTTTCATATAAATGAAGAAAATAAAATGGCTGGAGTAACAACTATAATAATACTAATACAAAAATAAACAAAACAAAACAAAATAATAAAATAAAATAAAATAAAATAAAATAATTGTAAAAACAAATGAAATCTAAAAGAAATTGTATTGAAGATGGGGAAAATAAATGAAAAATATTTTTGTGAATAAGGAATGAGGCTGGAATAGCAACAAAATAAAATAAAATAAAATAAAATAAAATAAAATAAAAACTAAAATAAAAACCAAAATAAAACAAATAGTTTTAGTAATTAGTAATTGCAAAAAATAACAAATGATATCTAAAAAAAAGTGGAAAAAAGTGGATAATACATAAAACAATAAAATACCATGAATGATAAGAAATATAATTATTCTATTATTCTATCAGATGAATGAGCAGCATAATACAATAAAATAAAATAAAATAAAATAAAATAAAAAAAATAGCAACTGAAAAAATATCTAAAACAAAGAACACTTTTATTGCAGATGGGGAATAGTAAATGAATTATTTAAAAATACATTTATTTTATTTTAGGTGAATGAGGGAAATAAAGTGGAGGAGCTGCAAAGAAAAAAAAATAGTAACTGCAAGAATAACAAATGATATCTAAAAATATCATTATTTTATCAGAGATGGGGAAAAGCGACTATAGCAGCGCAAAAAAAAAAAAGCATATAAATAAATAAATAAATAAACATGAAGTTGAGCGCCAGTGCAGTGCGTAAAAAATAGAAACGGGATGTCCGTGTTCTTTCGAACGCTTCCAGCACAAACAGCTTCCTTGATATTTTATGAAAGTAAGATTGACGCGTCCGGTGTTCTTGCAGCTCTAAATTTACCGGGCACCGCTCCTCATCAGCGCGTCCAGCCAATGACCACACGCGCTGAAGTGACAGCAGGAACTGCGCCCAACGCGCCGCCCGCGCGTCACCAGCGCAGACCTCACCAACACGCTCAGCTCGCCGCCTTCATCGGCCCGATAAGCATTGACAGGCGAAGCAGGAGGGGAGAGATATGGAGGGGCAGAAACTCTGACTTCCGAGGAACCCACACGCAGGGGCGGATGGACGCGACATTGCTCTCCTAACAGGTATTTCTGCGTTTCATTTGGGTGTGAATGAACGCCAGTGTTTGTCTTCTAATGCGAGACGTAAAAGAGAGGATGTGTCATGTATAAGCAAACTGTAAGTTCACAGAGAAAAGTCATTTAATAGAAGCGTTTGCGTCCGGTGCGTAACGCAGCCTATTTTGATATCGCTGAGCATTTAAATGACATCATATGAAATTATCATATGAAATAACACAGTTAAGCTGAGTGATTTAGGCAGGGTTAGGCTTAGATGAAAGGAAGCTTTATTTTCCTGTAAGGTCTGACCTAATTCACTTTTGTTTTGCACACTAATCAATGTTTATCCCTCACTAGTAGTGAATGGCCGCATTCAGAAGAGCTGTTATGAATTACGCTGTTTCTGAACTTGTTTGAAACATCTTGGCTGTTGCTGTTTGTGACAATGGCACTGAGTTTTTGATGTTGAGCTGCTCTCTTTCCATCCTTCTCTTCCTGAAAGAGATCTCTATCTGTAGGCTAATATAAATACCAGTGAGGGAAAGGGGAAAAGGCGAGGGAGGGGCCTGAATTCAAATTCAAAGTTGTCTCTTGGCAAAGGGAAATGTAAATGATAAAAACAAATGATCTGCCAGGCGCAGAGCTGCCTGTTCCTCTCCGATGACCTCTGTTTTGGTTTCTCGGGCCAGCAGTACCATCATGCTCCCTCGAAGTATGAAGACATCTGGAGTAGAGCTGCCGGGAGTGGGACCCAGAGAGGTGCCCCTCATCGGGTATCGACCCCTACAGCCAGAGCTCGACGGATCTGCGGATCAGCTGTGGAAGGAAAATGAATACAGGGAGGCAGATCACACACAGGTAAGATGACAATGGTGGCATGATTTACCTCGTAGGGTTTGTTTTTGAAAGAATGAATCTATTCAGCATTCAGTTCATCAAAAGTGACAGTAAAGACATTTATAATGTTACATAATAGCTGTTTTCTCTATTCTATTCATCGAAGAATCCTGAAAAGTATCACGGTTTCCACAGAAATATGAAGCGGAACAACTTATTACTTTACTTATAATGATCAGAAATGTTTCTTGAGCAGCAAAGCAAAAAAATCTTCCACAGCTGATATATATATATATATATATATATATATATATATATATATACATACATTCATATATATATACATACATTCATATATATATATGTATATATATATATATATATATATATATAGTTGTCAACATTTGAAGTGGATCAAAAAAGTTAATCAAAGTTGTCAGACTAAGGACAAATCTGATGAAAGGTTTTGATCCACTTCAAATGTTGACTACCTTATATCTATCTATCTATCTATCTATCTATCTATCTATCTATCTATCTATCTATCTATCTATCTATCCATCTATATATATGATATAATTTACTGACCGTAAAGTTTTCAGTATATTTTCTCCCTTTTTCTAACCATATAAAAATTAGTAGTTGTTCTTAAAATCAAATCAGTATTAGATAAAAAAGGCAGCTGTAAAAAAAAAATCAAGAGATGTCATAATTCAATAAATGCTCTATTTGAGTAGCAGCAAAATAAAATAAAATAGGGTTATAATTTAGAATTATTATAGGGTTATTATTGTTAACTATAACCATTAAAAAATCCATTACTTGAAATGAAAATTAACTAAAAAAGAACTAAACCTAAAGTTAAACCTAAAGTTTAGGTAACTACTAATTTTGTGTAAACTAAAACTGTTTACTTTTTAAAGTTAAAAAGTATATAGACATCTAAAATAAATAAATAAATAAATAAATAAATAAATAAAATTTAGTTTTAGTTATTTATTATTTATATATTATTTATTTATTGTTTATTATTTATATATTTAGAATTGCTTTAGTTATTTATTATAATCATTAATGATAACTAAAACCATAAAAAATCCCATTACTTAAAATGAAAATAAAATAAAATAAATATATACAAAACAAAAATACCTTATTTTATTTCAGATAGTTGCCAAGGCAGCATTTTTATTTTAAGTTAAATTACTAAAACAAAGTAAATGAAAATTTAATAAAACTAAACCTAAAGTTATAAAAAAAAGCTATATAAACATGTAAAATTAAATAAATAAATAAATAAATAAATAAGACAAAAACATAAAATCAATAAAACTTTAAAATTAAACTGAAAACATAAATAAAATAAAATAAAATAAAATAAAATAAAATAGGGGTTATGATTTAGAATTATTATAGTTATTATTTATTATAGGGTGAACTAAAATGAACTAAAAATAAAATAAAATAAAAATAAATCTATACAAAAAATATACTGTATTTTATTTCAGATGGTTGTCAAGGCCGCATTTTGATTTAAAGCTGAAGTACTAAAACAAAATAAACTAAAATTAAGAGCTAAACCTAAAGTTAAAAACCTAAAGTTAAAAAACTATATAGACATATCTAAAAAAAGATTAATACATGAAAATGTCAAAAACAACAAAATTCATAAAACTTTAAAATTACACTGAAAACAGAAAATATACAAATAAAAACAGGAACTATAATAGTATATCAGTGATAGTAAAACAACACTGCCACTATTTTGGTTATATTTAACTATCAATGTGACCTTTAACCTCTGGTTAAACCTGGTTATATTACACGAATACTGTTAACAATAACTTGGTTTCATTCAAAGTGTAATTTTGGAACCTGTTTCCTGGATGAGGTCTTGCTCTTGCTCATTGCTCACCATTACAGTGGGTTTCTGTGGTTAAGATAAGAGTACACATATTGTATCTCATATATTTCTATCTTTCTGAATTCACTGGTGTTTTGTGTTAGATCAGATTTCACTTGTGGATTAAAACTTGAAACGGGATATTCGGCTGAGTTGTGACCCCTTCACCTGGCGTTTTGATCTGAAGTGACATAGGCCTCGTTCTCATGAGGCATTTAATCATAAGGAAACTGAAGCTCAGTTGCTGAGTTCTGAAAAAAGCTGCAGGGCCTTTCGGTGTGACTCAAGGAGAGTGTAACTAGCTGCAAATGTTAGTTTAAAGAGGGTCTATTACATAACTAACTGTGGCGATATAAAGAGGCCAAGCTGAAAGTTAGTAAAATTCAAATACGCTCATCTGGTGCTCTGCAATTGACCTGCTCTGTGTTTGTTTTAGTGGGAAGCGTTTTGTTTTAGCCTGTACTATGGGTGGTGAGTTTCTTATCTGCTTGAAGCAAAGCCCTCGTGTGCTGCTGTTTGACCCCACCTGGTATTTTCTCATGATCTGTGTTTATACTGTCAGCTGCTGCAGGCGGCTTTGAGATTACACGTCATCAGTTTACATACAAGTGTTTCCTTCAAATCAAAAGAGCCTTCGATGAGGCACAAACTCTTATTTTACCAGATCTTTAAATAATTGTGTTGTCACAATACCAATACTATTAAAATATCACTAATTTAAATATTAATTGCAATATGATACTATAGCAAAAACCCATAAGGTATTAGACACAATTTAATTATATGAGCAGTAGTATAATGACATTTTCCACTCAAGCTTTCTTCAAACATAAAGTGTAAAGTTATTTAAAAAAATTCTAAATTATTATTAAATGTCAATGCAAAAATCCTAAAAATAGCCTTTATTTTCTTTATGTAAATATGAATTCTTATTTTGATTTTAGGGGATAATATGACTTAAAATGTGACTTAAAATATTTAAAAATATTTAAAAAATATATAAATAGAAATGCAATATTATTTATTTATATTATAATATTTAATGTCCTGTAATTTTTATATAATTATAATAATATATGTTTCAATAGATTAATGTAATATTAAAATATTAATTGAATTTTATATATAAATATATAATATATAAATATATACATTATAATATAAATTAATAAATATATTATATATATATATATATATGTATGTGTGTGTGTGTGTGTGTGTAAAATATTAAATATACACTTAGTAAAAAATGAGTAAATAATTTAATAATTTATTTATAATACAATTTAACAAATATATATATATATATATATATATATATATATATATATATATATATATATATATATATATATATATATATATACTGTATATAATTTATATAATATTAAATATATGCATTTAATATAAATTATTAGTAATTCATTAAAATATTAAAAATACTATTATTAAACAAAGTTCTAACTATTTAAATATTTAAAATATAAAATTATACAATTTATAAATATAAAATTATAAAAATATTATATATATATATATATATATATATATATATATATATATATATATATATATATATATATAAATAATATATAATAATAATATATAATTTAAAATATAAAATATTATTATTAAATAAAATAACCAAATATTTAAATATAAAATGTGTGTGTGTGTATATATATATATATATATATATATATATATATATATAATTAATTAATTTAAAATATTATAAAATACTAATATTAAATAAAGTAACAATATAAATTATATATAACAATTTTATGTTATATATGAATTTAATAATTAATAATTAATTTCAACTATTATACAATACTATTATTAAATAAATTAACAACTACATATACATTACTATTATTATCATTATATAAAATTGTTTACTAAAATTTACTAACTTTTTGAACCATACGTTTTCATGGATGTATGGATATATAGAAACTAAACATAAAAATAAAATCTGAAATAAAAATAACATTTAAATAGTATCATACAAACATTTTTGTAGCATGTAGTATGCTTTTCCAAGTAATTATTAGAGAAAGAAAGAAATACTATGAGCAGTAGAAAAAAAAAGAATCTTTTTTATAAGTTAACTGAATAAAAGTACATTTAATTTTAGTATTGACTTGTATTGGAGTGAGCCAAATTGAGAAAATTAAGGATCAATCGCTGAAAAACCCATATTGATCAACAACTAATCTGAACATTGAGCATGTGTGTGTGTGTGTGTCTGTGGTGGTCACAGCCCTGCTCTTGTATCTTTTCACAACATCCTGAGTATTGACTAGAAATTGCTCCACCAAGGTTAGACTCATTCAACACTTGGGTTCGCCCGTCTAAAAACAGAAGCCCTGCTGTCTCATGCAGTTCACTGTAGTAACTTCCCTCCTGTTCAGGTCACATGACCAGCTCACAGCTCTTTGGTAAATAATGCAAGAGTCCAGTATGAAATACACTGGCTCTTTTGTCGGGACTTGCTCGGATGACACAAAAGCAAGGCCAGAGAAGACTCAACAGGATGAAACTAGATCCGGCCCTCTCTTGATTCTTTAATGACTGTGGCAGGATGCATATGCGCAGGTCAAAATGTGTTTGCAGTCATCGCCGTGCAACTTCCTCGTGTGCGTATCTGGGTGTAACGTAAAAAGACAGAGGGTGGAGAGGAGGGGGGATAATTGTTTAGCTAAAAACAACCTCAGCTGACCCAGTTTGTCTACAGAGAGCTCATTATGTCCCCTGAATGGTGCACCGTGGGCCACATGCAGCGCCGTGTGTCACCGAAACGGCTGCGGGAAAATGCCGCCACTGCATCGACTGAACCTCTCCACAACAGGGCAGAAATGATTGACCGATTTCCATTAAGCTCCATTGTGATCGTCAGCGGCGAGCGCTCTGTGACGGTCACGGTGTGATTTCCATTGGCAGAGAAAGAGGAAAAGTTGGTCGATGCGGTAATAGATGAGAACACAAGAACAGAGATAAAAGAGAGCGAGACGAGATATTCATGGAGAAGGCAGAAACAATAGGTCTCTGTAAATAGCTCCCCTGTGATGTATTTACGATGCGTTCGGTGAGAACGCGGCCTGCCTGGGACACATAAGGGTTTTAATGTTTGGGAGGCAGCTGTATGAGCAGGGGAGAACACTGTCATATTTTTTTACTTGCCTTAGTAACTCTAACTGCTATGTTTTGGTATAAGAAACATATACACACTTACTGTAAAGTGTTACCAACTTTTCTATTCAGGGTTATTATCATGAACTAGAGCCATAAAAAAAAAAAAAAAAATTAATACTAGGGGGAAAAAAAATCCATTAAGTGAAATAAAATAAAATAAAATAATTTATTAAGTTAATTTATTTCAGTTAGTTGCTGGTACAACATTTCTCATTTTTATTTAGTTTAATTAGAAGTACTAAAATAACTATCATTAAAAAAAACTTCATAAACTATAGACATTCAAAAAAATAATAATAAAAATGACAAAATATACAACAGAATTACTACAACTGAGAAACTAAAATTAAAATGAAAATAAATATAAAAATAAAATCAATTTCAAAACTACTCCAGTCTTCAGCGTCACATAATCCTTCAGAAATCATTGTTTTCTGCTCAAAAAACAAACAAACCAAACCTTAAATAAATATATAGACATATTTAAAAAAAGATAAAAATCACAAATTACACAACAAAATACTAAAACTTTAACTAAAATGAAACTGAAAATAAAGAATATAAAAATTAAATCTAATTCAAAACTATTCCGGTCTTCATTCTTACATGATCCTTCAGAAATCATTATTTTCTGTTCATAAATAAACAAATAAATAAATAAATAAAATAAAACTTGATTAAATATACAGACATATTTTAAAAATAATAATAATAAAACTTCAGAACTCATTATTTTCTGCTCAAAAAATAAAAAAATAAAAATAAAAAATAAAATTTGATTAAATATATAGACATATTTAAAAAAGTAAATACAAATTACTCAACAAAATTACTAAAACTTTAACTAAAATGAAAATGAAAATAAAGAATATATATAAAAAAAAATCAAATTCAAAACTACTCCAGTCTTCTGTCACATAATCTTTCAGAAATCATTTTCTGCTAAAACAAAAAACACTAAAACTTGATTAAATATATAGACATGTTTTTAAAAAATATCGATAAAAATTACAAATTACACAACAAAACTACTAAACTACTAAAACTTTAACTAAATTTATTTGTCCTGCTTAGTATTTTTTTGGAAACCACGATAATTTAAAAACAAAATAAATAAATAAATAAATAAACAAACAAAAAGCATTTATTTAAAATAGAAACTTTTTGTAACATTATAAATGTCTTTCTCACTTTTGACCAATGTAATGCATCCTTGCTAAAAAAAAAAAAATATATATATATATATATATATATATATATATATATATATATATATATATATATATATATATATATATATATATTTAAAGGAGAAATACAAAAAAATAAACGTAAATTTGTATGGTTGGCAGCAACACAAAAATGATATAAACTCAAATAACAATATAAATCTCAAACAACAGTAATTATAATTATAACTAGATAAAAAAGGACCAGAAAGTTTTAAAAAGTTTAAGAAGTTTATGAAGTTTAAGAAGTTTTAAAGAGTTTTAAGCTTGGATGTTTTTCAGTCTGAAATTTAATTCAGTCTGTCAGACAGACAGACAGACAATTTCTAGCATGATTAGCAAGTTGGTAGCATGTTATAAGCATGTCGTTAGCATGTTACTAGCATGATTATCAAGTTACTAGCTTGTTGCTAGCATGATTAACGTCATTAGCAAGTTACTAGCATGATTAGCAAGTTACTAACATGTTGCTAGCATGATTTTAACATGATTAGCATGTCATTAGCTTGTTACTAACATGATTAGCAAGTTACTAGCATGTTGCTAGCATGATTCTAGCATGATTAGCAAGTTGCTAGCATGTTTCTAACATGATTAGCATGTTGTTAGCATGTTGTTAGCATGTTTTCTGGCATGGTTAGCAAATTGCTAGCATGATTCTGGTTGCTAGCCATATATAGATAGATAGATAGATGAGTTTGAATGAGTTTAAATGGATTAGAAATAGTACATAGAAGGGAAGCTTGATTGAGTCGCAAGGGATTCTGGGAGTTTTGACAGTCTATGGGATTTTTCCCAAATTTAATCGTCATTTTTAGGAAAATTGTAAGTCCGATCAGTTAGAAAAGATATAGCAACTAACTTCCGATCAGTTTGAAGATCTGAAGAGGATCTGGAGTTTGTAGAGTTAAAGCTCTAGGAGGAGTTGATAATTTTGGTCTCAGAAGAAGAATTATAATTTTAAGTTTAAATAGCATTAAATAGCGTTTAAATAGCATTTCAGTAAGTTGGCTTTCTCAAGCCAACTTAATAACAGAATAATAACATCAAACAACGGTAATTAAAATTGTATTATTATTGCTTCAAAATAATTAATATTAATATTAATGTATTAATGCCTCCTCTATATGGTACTTATTCTTTAAGTTTCAGGAATAAAATGTGTTTACAGCCCTTTAAAATCCCAAGCAGCATTATAATAACTTAAAAAATACATTTTTTATCTAGATTTACATTTTAATGAAATGTTTATTGCGTATTTTAAAGAAACAAAATTTGCTTAATAATTGTGTTGCCCCGTGTTTTATTAGCAGGTGTCATGCGTTGCTTTTTAAAGAAGATCTCTTTTAAGATTAACTATGAAATGATGGTTGTTTTACATGCAAAGTTGTTGAGCAGTAGATTTAATGGAAATGTTGCCAATCTTGAAGTTAATCCAGTCATGTAATAAACATCATAATTGCCCTGACCTCTATTCATATCTTAATCTGATCATGGTCTGTATAAGTGTCATGAGCCTGTTTGTGACTGAGAAATGTTGTTTGTTTACAATTGCCTTGTGTTACAATTGCTTCCAATCTCCCCTACTAAGAGGCAGAGAGGATAGTAAACACACAGAGCAGCTGATATTGTCTTGGGAAATTCTATAGAGGTTTTCTTGTTCCCCTCCCCCGAGGCTAACGCTAGTGAATAGAGCGGCTCAAAGCGTTTGACTGAGTAAGAGAGTAAGAGCGTGTGGAGGGAGGAAGGGCAGCATGACATGACAGCATGTCCTGTTTCCTGTGTTTGTCCACACTTATTATGCACTTCCTGCTTGCCGAGAAAAGCCTTGGAAACTCACAGCTGGTTTAACCTAAAGGTAAAACTCAAATTTTCCAAACGTACCCAAGAGTGTGAATTTCACAACATGACCGCATCTGCATTAATGAGCTGTTAAGTTTCATTCTAGAGCTGACTCAGAGAGGATTTGTAATGGTATGGAAATTAAGGAGTTTTACACCTTGCGTTACATAAATCAAAAATGGACTCAGTACAGCAATGCATGTATCACTATTATCATTTAACATAACCAGGGATTACAGACTTTTTAAAACATCCAACCCTAAAGTGAATAAAATGGTGAGCAACCTAGCAACTGCATAGCAATAAAAACACACCAAACTTTCAACATAGTTAAAAAAAAACCTTCACAACACTCAGAAACTGTTTAGAAAAACAGTGCACAAAACAGTACAAAATACCTTAGAAACTGCATAGCAACATCTTGACAATCAGCCACAATGCTTAGCAATTCACATAACAACATGCTTAAAACAACTCAGAACACTCTAGCAGCTGCATAGTAACACACTATTTAAAACACCCTAGCGACTGCATAACAACACACTATTTAAAAGTCTACAAACTGCATAGCAACACCTTAGCAACCACTCAGAATGCATAACATTCTAGAAACCACTCAAAACATTCTAGCAAGTGCATAGCAACACAGTATTTAAAACACCCCAGCAACTGCATAGCAACACACTATTTAAAAGTCTACAAACTGCATAGCAACACCTTAGCAACCACTCAGAATGCATAACATTCTAGAAACCACTCAAAACATTCTAGCAAGTGCATAGCAACACAGTATTTAAAACACCCTAGCAACTGCATAGCAACGCCACTATTTAAAGCACCCTAGCAACTACATAGCAACACACTATTTAACACATTGTATAGCAACACCTTGGTAACCACCCAGAATGCATAACATTCTAAAAAGCACTAAAACACCCTAGCGACTGCATAGCAACACACTATATAGCAACACCTTGGTAACCACCCAGAATGCATAACATTCTAAAAAGCACTCAGAACACCCTAGCAACTGCATAGCAACACACTATTTAAAACAGTGTATAGCAACACCTCGGTAACCACTCAGAACGCATAACATTCTAAAAAGCACTCAAAACACCCTAGCAACTGCATAGCAACACACTATTTAAAACACCCTAGGAACTGCATAGCAACACCACTATTTAAAACACTGTATAGCAACACCTTGGTAACCACCCAGAATGCATAACATTCCAAAAAGCACTTGAACACCCTAGCAACTGCATAGCAATACACTATATAGCAACACCTTGGTAACCACCCAGAATGCATAACATTCTAAAAAGCACTCAGAACACCCTAGCAACTGCATAGCAACACACTATTTAAAACAGTGTATAGCAACACCTCGGTAACCACCCAGAATGCATAACATTCTAAAAAGCACTCAAAACACCCTAGCAACTGCATAGCAACACACTATTTAAAACAACCTAGCAACTGCATAGCAACACCACTATTTAAAATACTGTATAGCAGCACCTTGGTAACCACCCAGAATGCATAACATTCCAAAAAGCACTTAAACACCCTAGCAACTGCATAGCAATACACTATATAGCAACACCTTGGTAACCACCCAGAATGCATAACATTCTAAAAAGCACTAAAAACATCCTAGCAACTGCATAGCAACACACTATTTAAAACACCATAGCAAGTGCATAGCAACACCACTATTTAAAACACCCTAGCAACTGCATAGCAACACCACTATTTAAAACACTTTATAGCAACACCTTGGTAACCACCCAGATCTGAGGTTTTTTTTAACACCACTATTTAAAACATCCTAGCAACTGCATAGCAACACCACTATTTAAAACACTGTATAGCACAACATAGCACAAATACTGTATAGCATAACAATCTAAAAAACACTAGAATATTCTAGCAACTGCATAGCAACATACTAACAATGTTTAAAATGTTCTACAAACTGGACAGCAATACCTTGGCAACCACCCAGAGCACATAGCAATCTGCAAAACCAATAAACTGCTCAGCAACATACTATTTAAAATAAAATAGCAACACACTATTTAAAACACTCTACAAACTGCATAGCAACACCTTAGCAACCACCCAACAGTTGGCAGCATGCTAGAAACCACTTAGAACACTGTAGCAACTGCTTAGCAACAGAATAAAACTGTTTAACACTTTGGCAAGCATTGGCAAGCACTAGATTCTAAATGATTCTAGTATGTTGCTATGTATTCTGAGTGGTTGCCAAGGTGTTGCTATGTTACAAACCAGAAACCACCCAAAATGCATAGCATCACTCTTTCTTCAGAAAAATCGAAAGATGTTTATGTTACATTTATTTTTAAATGAGACGGAGCTTCAAGTGCATATGGCTTAAAACAAAAAACATATCCCAGCAGAAAAGACAGAGATCAAGGAATAGTGTTTTTATCTGAGTTTCAGTTCAGTTTAGACTAACATAACACCATGTGGTTCACCGGTGACATTGGCTCACAGAGTCAGCTATTTTTACTTTCTAAAACATGGAACTTAGCTGTTTCATTATATATAAACAACACTACAGCACAGCAAACAGGCTGTAATCAGCGAGGTTAACACTCATCACTCTCAGGACTGCATGAAGTGTAACCAAAACCCAACACCTGCACGCCATGCATGTCGCCATCTTTGTGTCAATATGTGCTTTCAGTTGAGTGTCCCTTTTAGATAAACAGGTGTTGCCCTTTGTTTTATTAGCAGGCATTTGTCATGTCATGCATTGCCATTTGAAGAAGATCTCTTTTAAGATCGACCATAAAATGATGTCCGCTTTACATACAAACTTGTTGAGCAGTAGATTTGATGGGAAAGTTGCCATTCTTGAAATCTGAAGCCGATACATTTGTTTGTATTTATTAACTCCTCTTTCATTCATTGCATTAAACTTCACCAAACAGGTTTAGCAGCATAAGTCCACACATATAGCAGTATGAGAACCAGTCAAAGTCAGATTTTCCTCAAAATCAAAAGAAAAACTGTGCATAAAGAAAAGGAGGCCTACTTTTTAGACCATTAAGATGGCAAATGTAACATCATTTACATGGCAAAATAGGATATTTCATTCTATAAAAAATTATGGCCTGGTTTCACAGACAGGGCTTAGACTAAACCAGTCTTATTAGGATTAGGCCATGCCTTAGAAAAAAAACATTACTGGTGTGCATCTTGAGGAAAAACAAGGGCACTGACCTATTTTAAGATCAATCAGTGCAAGTTTCTTTCAGCTGAATCAGCTCAGACTTACATTTTAGTCTGGGACTAGACTTATGTGTGTATCTGTCATACTTTATGTGAATTTGTTTACATTATTTATATGACAAATAAGGACATTAAAAATCTATAAATATTATAAATAATTATATTATATTATATTATATTATATTATTATTACATTTTTATTGATACTGATATATTTTTGTAATATTTTGGATATTTTTTAATCATATTTTTAAAGTCATATTTTCCTCCAACATCAAAATAAGAATATTTACATAAAGAAAATGAAGGCTATTTTGAGTAGTTTTGCATTAACATTTTAATGAAATTTATAAAAAAAAAAAAAATACATACATGTATGTGTGTGTGTGTGTGTGTGTGTGTGTGTGTATTAGTATTATTTTTTTTTAAATATATTTTTTCTATTTTTCAGTCATATATTCCCCCAAAATGTAAAATTGGTACCTTTATGTGAATGTTTTTTACATTACTTATATGACACATAAAGACATAAAAAATATATAAATATTCTAATATAAATAAATAATATTATATTACATTTATTATTACATTACATACTTTGGATATTTTTGAATCATATTTTCCTCCAAAGTCAAAATAAGAATATTTACATAAAGGAAATGAAGGCTATTTTGAGTAGTTTTGCACTGATATTTTAATGATATACTATATATATATAGTATTATTTTTATTTAAATATATTTTAAAATATTTTTCAGTCATATTTACCCCCAAAATTAAAAATTATTATAATATGTAATTATTTTTACATTATTTATGACACATAAGGACATTAAAAATATATGATATATGAATATTCTAATATAAATAAATAATATTATTATATTACATTTTTATTGATATTGATATATTTTTGAATCATATTTTCCTCCAAAATCAAAATTAGAATATTTACATAAAGGAAATAAAAGCTGTTTTGAGGGTTTTTGCATTAACATTTGAATGAATGAATGAATGAATGAATGAATACGGATAGGGAGATTTTTTCAGTATTTTTTCATTTGAGGGTTTTTTTTTTTTTTTTTGACTGTATGGAAGAGAACAGTGTTTCCATAAAAGAAATAATATCATATAAAGTATAATGTCAACAAAACAACATCACAATGCAAAAAAATCTTAGTGGTGCTAAAATACACTTTAGTTAAAGAAAAAAATATATATATTTTGATTCTGAATTATGAGCTGGAGGTTTTGTGAGATTCACCCATAAATGAATGAAGGAGGAAGAGAGAGATTGTGTGCGAGTCTGTAACAGGAGCGCCCTTGTGACGTGTGCATGACTGTGTGTATGTGTGTGTGTGTGTGTGTGTGTGTGTGTGGAGGGGGTTGGCCTAACGACAAGCTCAGGTGTGTTTGCACGGCTCCATAACAGAGAGAGTGAGATTTGAGCGGGGAAGACAGATAGACTAAGAATCTCGCTGAATGAAATCAACACCCCTCTGAAAGCAGCAGCAAGAAAAATAGATTAAATCGAACAGATGAAAAGGCCTGAAGGAGATGGAGTTCTCTGGCAAACTCTAAGGATTTCCAGGAAGTTGGCAGATCTCTGCCTGTCTGGACTCGCTGAGTTGAAGGTAGTGTTTTTCCTTGAGTTGTTTTTCAATTTGCGGCACACACAGCACTGAATGGTTTTAAGCAAAAGATGTGCAGCTGTGGTACTGTTTTGGTTTGCTTAGGGTTATGGCTTTTCTCAAAGCTTACATTATAAAGTATCTTGAGTGTTTTGAAACAAATTTAGCATTTCATCCTCAGACAAAATAGCAGCTTTTTAAGGAAAGACTTTAAATTTGTTTGAACACTGATCTGAGTAAGTGATCGATGTGTATCAGTCTTCTGGAAAGCATGTAGACGTTTCAGACAGTTACTCATAACTGTGTCACCAGGTTTGTTTTTCGGCCTGTTGTCTCATGCATTTTTAATGTCGGAATATCTCTGTCAAATGAATTGAGTAAATTAAAAGCATTCTAATAAATACATCACTTTAAAAGCTGCAAATTGAATATGTAAAATTTTTGTTGTAGATAATATGTAAATGTGACGCCTTCTCAGAGAATTTAGGGTGTCAAACCCGACAAACTGCCATTGTGCAATCTTACCTTGCTTTAAATGCAGCCATTGTTAGGATAGAAAGTGGAGTTTTTGCACTTGTAATTAACATAGCTGTTTAATCTCAATGACTGATGTTTGCATATATGCATCAAAACGTGTTTAGTTTCAAAATATATGATGCACTTACATTTTTCTGTCTGTGTTCTTTTAGGGGGAGCCGTCCCCGATGAAGACCACATGGTACTGTCCGCTGGACCTGGTAAGACTGGATCTTTTTTCTGCCAACAGAAATGCTTCTTTCAAACAGTTTGTGTCAGGTGCAGCATCATTTTCTTAATGCACTATGTGGTAAAGTAGTTGAAAGATGAAAATCCAATTATGGTATAGCCTCAGATAAAATGCTGAAGGATACCTACTGATGCACACAAACTGGCAAGCACCATCTGAAAATTAGCTGTTCCAATCTGATTGGCTGGCAATAATTTAATATACAGCAGCTCAGCTGCACTAGTCCTCCTGGAAACAAAATCATGTTTATTTAGGGTGCCCATCTGATAAAATGAGTGCTTTTTATGTAGAACTAATCAGAGATTTCAACATTTGCCAGGTTATGCATCATATTTTGAAAATAACAAACTATTGAGAAAAATATTTATTATTATATAGTTATATATATTATATAGTTTTCATTTTTGTTTTTTAAATTTTCGCTATTTAAAATGTTTGAGGTCAGTAATATTTTTGTTAAAATAAATGTATTATTTTATTCAGCAAGAATGTGTTTAACTGATCAAAAGTGACGTTAAAAACATGTACAATGTTACAAAAATATTCAGTGTTACAAAATTATTCTAAAAAATGTTTCTTGAGCAGCAAATCAGCATTTTAGAATGATTTCTGAAGGATCATGTGACACTAATGCCTGGAGTAATGATGCTGAAAATTGAGCTTTGCATCACAGGAATATTACATTTTAAATAATGAAATAATAAAATAGAAAACAGCTTTTTAAAATTGTAATAATATTACACAATATTATTGTTTTTACTGTATTTTTAATCAAACAAGTGCATCCTTGGTGAGCATATAAGATTTAAAAACATTTTAAAAAAATCTTACTGATCCCAAACTTTTGAGTGGTAGTGTACATTACCAGTCAAAGTTTTGAACAGTATGATTTTTAAAGTTTTTTTTAAAGAAGTCTCTTCTGCTCACCAAGCCTGCATTTATTTGATCCAAAATGCAGCAAAAGCATTAATATTGTGAAATATTTGTACTATTTAAAATAACTGATTTCTATTTGAATATATTTTAAAATGTAATTTATTCCTGTGATCAGAGCTAAACTTTCAGCATCATTACTCCAGGCTTTAGTGGCACATGATCCTCATTCTAATATGCTAATTTGCTGCTCAAGAAAATCTTTTTATTATTATTATCAATATTTAAAACAGTTGAGTAAATTTTTTTCAGGATTCTTTGATGAATAGAAAGAACCAAAGATCAGCATTTATCTGAAATAAAAAGCTTTTGTAACATTATACACTATACCATTCAAAAGCTTGGAGTCAGTATAATTTTAAGAAATGATAGATATTAATACTTTCATCTAGCAAGGATGCTTTAAATTGATCAAAAGTGATATTAAAGGAGAAGTCCACTTCCAGAACAACAGTTTACAAATAATGTACTCATCCCCTTGTCATCCAAGATGTTCATGTCTTTCTGTCTTCAGTCGTAAAGAAATTATCCTCGGCTGGGATCGTTTAAAGCCCTTTGAAGCTGTATTTAAACTACATTTTAGAAGTTCAAAATCGGGGCACCAATGAAGTCCATTATATGGAGAAAAATCCTGAAATGCTTTCCTCAAAAAACCATACTTTCTTCACGACTGAAGACAGAAAGACACGAACATCTTGGATGACAAGGGGGTGAGTAAATTTTTTGTAAATTGTTGTTCTGAAAGTGGAGTTCTCCTTTAAAGAAACTCATAATTTCTATTTCAGATAAATGCTGTTCTTCTGAACTTTCTATACATCAAAAAAAAAAAAAAAACTGAAAAAATTATACTCAGCTGTTAATAATAATAATAAAAATAAACATAACATAAACTCAACATAATTATAACATTATATGTTTCTTGAACAGCAAATTAGCATATTAGAATGATTTCTAAAGGATCATGCGACACTAAAGAATGGAGTAATGATGCTGAAAATTCAGCTTTGAAATCACAGGAATAAATTATATTTTAAAATATATTCAAATAGAAAACCGTTATTTTAAATAGTAATTGTGCATTTATGTAAAACGCTACAAAAAGGCAAATAAAAACTAAAACTGTTACTGGTCATTTTCTGTGTTAATGAAGTTTATGGTCTTGGCCAAAATAAACTGAAGCAGACTTTACTATAGGGTTAGTTCAAAATTCTGTCATTAAGTACTCACCCTCACATCATTCACATCTTCAGAACACAAATTAAGATATTTTTGATGATATCTAAGAGCTTTCTTCCCCTATATAGAAAGCAATGCAACTATGTTCAAGGCCCAGAAAGGTAGTAAGGACATTGGTAAAATAGTCCATGTGACATCAGTGGTTCAACCGTAGTTTAACCTCAAAGAGCACGTAATAAGTGTAGTGGAAGGCGCTTTGGATAAAAACATCCACAACATGACTACTTACTTACTTTGATCTTTCTCTGGTTCAGTCCACTGTGTCTGAAATGGAGGAAGACGGTGTCATCTACACTGTGGTGGTGAAACAAGCACACGGTTCCCCCGCCGGCCCGCACGTGAGTCCCATTTTCCAGTGTACCGTTCAGCGCTGTGCGTTCCAGACGTTCTGTCCTAATGTGTTCACTCATCTCCCGTTTCCTCCCAGTCCACAGCATCCCGTTCTCAGCACGTCAAAGCAGGGACAGAAGAAAAGCTGGTCCTCCATCTCCTTCATTCCTTCTCCATGGGCGACTCCTCCTTCATCTCCATCTTCCTCTCCACCTATCGCTCCTTCACCTCAACCCAGAGAGTGCTAGACATCCTGACAGACAGGTAAAGCACATGTAGAGTAATAAAGTCATTGTCTTGCAGATATGAAATATTGATCACACATTTGCAATGATTTTGTTAGCGACATCAAATTCAGCAACATGTAAACAAAATTAGAGCATGTAATAAGTGAATACTGACCCCTAATTTCATTAAAAATTATTTTCTAGGTTGGAAAATCCTCCTGGGGAGAGCAAAAGTAACACACGTCAAATGTTCAACAAGTATGTACTACTATAGATACACATCAAGCTATAAACAGAATTTCTTAATAGCCTGTTGTGGCTTTTACACTGCATTGTGGAGTATTTATTCACATTTGCTGTGTTCAGGGCGGTGTGTACAGTGTTCACCACATGGCTGAGTGACTATCCCGAGGATTTCCGCTTTCTAAACGATCCCTCCTGTCTGCTGCGTTTGGCCCCCCTCCTTCCCACAGACACCTCGGGCGCAGAAATCAAAGGCCGACTGCTGAGGATCGCAGAGGAGCTGAGTGAGAAAACCCTGCTGTCTGGATCACTCTCAGGTCAGGATATTTGTCCCTTTGACAAAGACTACATTTCAGTTTTTTTGTACGTCTGTGACTGTGCAGGTTATTCTATCAGTCTTTTAGCTCAACCACCTGTCCCACCTGTCACAAGAACATGGATTTGTACCTTAGTATTTCATTTTGGTGGTAGGAATGTAACAACATGAAGTTCTAGAGTTATGAAATAAAAGTAAAGTAAAAGTTGTTAGCCAATGTCAACAGCAGTTTTTGAGCGTTTCCTTTTCATTTTTAGATTCTACTTTTGTTTATGCCACAATAATTTGAGGGTCAAACTATAATTTTTCAAGGGTTCCCACACTCAGAACCTGTAAATCATGGAATTTTGAAACTGGAATCAAAAAGTCAAGGAAATTAGTACAATCTTTTCTACAAATTTCTGTAGTCAATATCAATCTAATATTTTCAGTGGCTGGAAATTGCTCTATAAAATGATTTTTAAAAAGCTTTATCCCTTAATCATGAGGGACAGAGAAACATGAAAATTCATTGGTTTGTACACTGAGATTTTACATTATGTTACAAGCTCATAAAACAGTTGCTATAAACTCAGTTTATAGTTTGGGGTCTGTAAGATTTGGGGTCTGTAAGATTTTTAAATATTTTGAAATAAGTATTTTATATGGAAGCCTGTTTCTGTGACTGAATAAAAAATAAAAAAAGGTAATTGTTACTTTTTCATCACACAATTCTGACTTTTTTTCTTGTAATTGTGAGTTTATATCCCACAAATCTGACTTTTTTTTTTTTACGTTACTGACTTCTGAGAAGAACTGCATGATATAAACCTGCAATTTTGAGTTATAAAGTCAAAATCACAAGACATAAACTCACAATTCTGACTTTTTTCTCGCAAACACAAATTTTGTATCTCACAATTCTTATAAATAAGAAACTTATTTCTTGCAATTGTGAGTTTGTATCTCCCAATTCTGACTTTATAACTATTATAAATATTTATAACTATTTATGACATTTTTGTTTCATAATTGTGAGATATAAACCCACAATTGCGAGAAATAAAGTAATAATTGAGAAATACAAACTCTGACTTCATAACTTAAAATTGTGAGTTTATATCTTGCAATTCTGAATTGTGAGATATAAACCTGCAATTGTGAGA
This sequence comes from Cirrhinus mrigala, assembly GCA_036247105.1. Taxonomy (NCBI): domain Eukaryota; kingdom Metazoa; phylum Chordata; class Actinopteri; order Cypriniformes; family Cyprinidae; genus Cirrhinus; species Cirrhinus mrigala. Next base: position 6,529,914 of record CM070022.1, read on the forward strand.
AATAAAGTTTTTTTCTGAGAAAAAAGCTCAGAAGTTTATATCTCGAAATTCTGACATTTTTCAGAATTGCAGCTTTATTTTTCGCAATTGCGAGTTTATATCATGCAATTCTGACTTTAAAGTTTGCAACTGTGAATTTATATCATGCAATTCTGAGAAAAAAAGTCAGAGTTGCAAGATGTAAACTTGCAATTGCAAGAAAAAAAGTCAGAATTGTGAGATTAAAAGCCGCAATTACCTTTTTTTTTTTTAACTCAAAATTGTAACTTTTTTCTCAGAATTCTGAGATATAAACTAGTAATTGCGAGTTATAAAGTCAAAATTGTAATTTGTGAGTTATAATATCCATTTCTGAAGGGGTAAAAAAGAACTGAGACTTTTTTATCTCAGAATTCTGATGTAACTCACAATTGTGTTATAAAGTCAAAATTGAGAAAAAAAGTCACGATTGCAAGAGATAAACTTGCAGTTCTCGAAATTCTGACTTTGTTTCTCAGAACTGCAGCTTTATTGTTCACAATTGCGAGTTTATATGACACAATTCTGACTTTATAACTCGCAACTGTGAATTTATATCATGCAATTCTGAGGAAAAAAAGTCAGAATTGCGAGATGTAAACTTGCAATTGCAAAAAGAATTACCTTTTTTATTATTATTATTATTATTTATTTTATTGTTTTATTCAGTGGGGGAAACAGGCTCCCATATTTTTTTGTTTACCAAAATTACAGTAAAAAAAACTTTTAAAAATATTAAATAACTGTTTTCTATTCAGAAATCATTCTAATATGCTGATTTAATCAAACATTTCTTATTAATATCAATGCTGAAAATAGTTGCATTGGTTCTGTGGAAACCATGATGCATTTCTTCAGAATTCTTTCATGAACAGGAAGTTCAAATAAACAAATCTTTTGTAACAATGTAAAAGTCTTTACTGTAACTTTTGATCAATTTAACACATCTTTGCTGAATAAAAGTGTTTATTTCTTATTAAAAAATCTTGCTGACTCCAAATTCTATTTTGAATTCATGAACACATTTGCCTCTTAACAAGCATTAATTTTAAACTCTGGTTCCCATTTAGACATAGCAGTACTTAATGTTTATAATGTACCTTGCCCATTTCTACATATTTTTGTATTGATCTCCTACAGATCCTACCAAAGGCTTGACATCTCCTCCTGATCCCTCGGACTTTGATGCCACCAGCATCCTGGGCTTTCCATCTAGTGTAATCGCAGAGCAGTTGACCAGAATTGAGACTGTAAGTTAGATCACACTGCTCACAAATGCTACCTTTACATCTGTGGAAAAGACTAGCAATTAGTTTGGAACTAGCAGAGTAAAACTAGATGAGTAAAGTTTGAGAACAAACTTTAAGTTGGCTTGAGAAAGCCTAGCCTGAAAGTTTGAAGCAGTTGTAAAAGTATGAAAGCAGCTAGCATGCTTTAACACATTGCTTACATGATTTAACATGTTAACATGTTTTAGCATGATTAGCTTGTTGCTTGTATTTTTATAGGCTGATTACAATGTTGTTAGCATAATTAGTAAGTTTACTAGCATGTTTCTAGCCTGATTAGCACGTTGATAGCATGTTTCGCGCATGATTAGCAGGTTACTAGCATGTTTCTAACATGGCTAACATGTTACTAGCTTGTTGTTAATATGTTTCTAGCACGATTAGCATATTACTAGCATGTTGTTAACATGATTAGCAAGTTACTAGTATGTTTGTGGCATGATTAGCATGTTACTAGCATGTTGCTAGCATGATTTAGATAGATTATTAGAAATATTAGAGTGGAAGCTTAAATGAGTCTAAATGGATCAGAAATAGTACATAGAAGGAAGCTTGATTGAGCATCAAGGGATTCTGGGAGTTTAGATTTGAATTTTGTCAGTTGGAGTTTGAAGAGTGTTGGCTCATTTGAACATTCCGTCAGTGTAAGTCTATGGGATTTTTGGTGGTTTTGATAGTCTGGTTTACGAAAACCATAAGCCGGATCAGTTAGAAAATACACAGCACACCGAGTCAGACCAGTCTGAAGGTCTGGGCCGAGTTTGGTGGTTCTAGCTTGAAAGCTCCAGGAGGAGATAGATACGGAAATTTGGCTCAGAAGAAGAAGAATAACTAGATAAAAAAGTTCGTCAAGACAAACTTTAAGTCGGCTTGAGAAAGCCAGAACAGAAAGTTTTAAAAAGTTTTAAAAGTTTAAAAAAAGTTTTAAGTTTGATGGCAAGGTACTAGCATGTTGTTAGCATGCTTATAGGATTATTAGCAAGTTACTAGCATTTTACTAGCATGGTGCTAACATAATTAGCAAGTTACTAGCATGTTGTTAGCATGATTAGCAAGTTACTAGCATGATTAACAAGTTGCTAGCATGTTTCTAGCATGATAAACACGTTGCTAGCATGTTTCTAGCAAGATTAGCAAATTAGTAGCATGTTGCTAGCATGATTGTAGAATGATTAGCATGTCGTTAGCATGTTGTTAGCATGATTAACAAGTTACTAGCATGTTACTAGCATGATTAGCAAGTTACTAGCATTTTACTAGCATGGTGCTAACATAATTAGCAAGCTACTAGCATGTTGTTAGCATGATTAGCAAGTTCCTAGCATGTTGCTAGCATGTTACTAGCATGATTAGCAAGTTACTAGCATTTTGCTAGCATGATTAGCAAGTTACTAGCATGATTCTCGTTGCTAGGCATAGATAGATAGATAGATAGATAGATGAGTCTGAATGAGTTTAAATGGATTAGAAATACAGTACATAGAAGGGAAGCTTGATTGAGTCTCAAAGGATTCTGAAAATAGCATATCAGTAAGTTGGCTTTCTCAAGCCAACTTAATAATCTTAAATAGTAGATCAGTAAGTTGGCTTTCTCAAGCCAACTTAATGATTAACACTTTACCTCACTCTTTAAATCCTGTGAACATCTTAAACAAAATGCTTTTGTTTTGCCTCTAGGATCTGTTTCTGAAGCTGGTTCCCTATCACTGTCTGGGGTCTCTGTGGTCTCAGAGAGATAAGAAGGGCAAGGAAGGAGCGTGCTGGTCCGTCAGAGCCACTATCAAGCAGTTCAATCGCTTAACGAATGCCGTCACGGCCTCGTGCTTGTGGAACACGAGTCTGAAGAGCCAACAGAGAGCGAGACTGCTGGAGAAATGGATCAGTGTCGCAGAGGTCAGAGCAGTTTCACTATGAATGATGTCATCCATCAGGATAAAGGACTCACGTGAGCGTGTGGTTTGTTTCCCAAACAGGCCTGCAGAAGCAGGAAGAACTTCTCCTCGCTGTACGCCATTCTGTCAGCGCTGCAGAGTAACCCAATTCACAGACTGAGAAAGACTTGGCAGGAGACAGACAGGTCTGGGTTTACTTAGACAACTGCTCGTTGATGCGTTACAGGAATATCATTTAAGTCAATATTTACTTCTGGGGCAGTACAACTTGCCTTGTAGATTTTCCTTCAGTATGGGAAAAATATTTTCATATTTATGTATTAAATATATTTTAAAAAATACAAAAATGAAAAAAATATTTTAAATGGATCACAGTAATATTGTAATATTGAAAATGAATACATTATTGGCAAATATACATAATAATAAATATACATCTTTATTTAAATTAATTAATTATATTTCTTATATTTATAAATTAGTGCATTAATCTTAATGATACCAGTATATTCAGATTTGAAATATATTTTAAAATATAATATAAGACTAATATAATATTAATATAAGATAAAGTGTATTTTTAAAAAATATTTTAGCATCTGAAGATTTAAACAATTTTCTATTTGAGTATATCCATTATTTGAAATATTATTTGATCAGAATTATTTATTTATTTTTTGCTGTATAAGATAATAAAAGCATCACAGTACTTTTACATTCTTATCGATTTTTTTATTGATTGACTAATTGATTAAAAATACAAAAATGGTTTAAAAAAATATTGCTAATATATATTTAATGTAATATTGAAAATGAATTTATTAATGCTAAATATACATAATGCTAAATATACATCTTCATTTAAATTATTTCATTTAAATTATTTCATTATATATATATCATTATCATTATATATTATTTTTCTTATATTTATAAATTAGTGTATTAATCATAATAATACCAATATATTCAGATTTGAAAAATATTTTAAAATATAAGGCTAATATAATGTTTATAAAAGACAAAATGTCTTTTTTTAAAAAAATATTTAGCATCTGAAGATTTAAACAATTTTCTGTTTGAATATATGTATTATTTGAAATATTGTTTGGTCAGAATCATTTATTTATTTTTTGATTATAAAAGAATAATTAGATTATAAAAGAATCACAGTACTTTGTACTTTGATTGATTGATTGACTTCTTGATTAAAAATACAAAAATGGGTTAAATGAATATTGTAATATTGAAAATTAAAACATTATTGCTAAATATATGATGATAAACATACAACTTTATTTAAATTAATTAATTTATTTATTATTTTTCTTATATTTATAAGCTCATTCAAGTGCATTAATTATAATGATACCCTTATATTCAGATTTGAAATATATTTTAAAATATGACTAATATTAATATAAGACAAAATGTCTTTAAAAAAATATTTGAGCATCTGAAGATTTAAACAATTTTCTGTTTGAGTATATGTATTATTTGAAATATTATTTGGTCAGAATTATTTATTTATTTATTTATTTATTGCTGTATTAGATTGTAAAAGAATCACAGTACTTTTACCTACAACTTTTTTATTGATTGATTGATTAAAATAAGAAAAAATTTAAATATTGCAAATAAAAAATTAATGTAATAGTGTAATAGTTAATTAAAATAAATATGCATCTTCATTTAAATTATCTTATTTTATTATTTATTATTTTTCTTATATTTATAAATTAGTGTAATAATCATTAAGACTCAGACATATTAGGATATACATTTGAAATTATTTAAAAAAAATACATTTGAAATATAATTTATGTAATTTTATATATATATATATATATATATATGGACTTTTACAATCTTATCAACTTTTTTACTGATCGATTGATTAATTGATTAAAAATACAAAAATGGGTTAAAATATATTGCAAATATATATTCAATGTAATATTGAAAATTTATTTATTAATGCTAAATATACATTTTTATTTAAAATCATTTCATGTATTATTTTTCTTATATTTATAAATTAATATAATTTTTTTACATAAGTTTAATTAATATTAATTTATCATATTTCTCATTTGTACTTTTTTATTTTCAATATAAATATATCAATATTTTCCAAAAAAAAATTCATTTTGCATTTACCCAAAAATGCATTTTAGAATTAAATGTTTTCTTGTCCCTTTTGAACAGCAGATTTAAATATATATATATATATATGTTAGCATTTGAAGCATTTGTATTTAATCTGGAATATTCCTTACAATTTCCAATTTTCATTGAAATGTAAAAAATGATGCATGTTATATGAAAAGGTAACATTATTTTTAATAATAGCAGTGCAGAATAACCAAAAGTCCTTTCCTCTGCTCCGACAGAGAAGCTGTGAGGAGATACGAGGAGCTGTCAGACATCTTCTCAGAGAAAGACAACTACTCCCAGAGCCGCGAGCTCCTCAAAGAGGTCAGTCACACTACGACACAAAGCGGCCAATTCACACTGGCCTTCACTAATGCTATTAGAGAGCATGGCAATGCATTGATGGGAAAATATCAGGCCAATCGATGTTCTCTGGCTCTGAGCGTAAAATTCTCATTGGATGTGCTTCATCACTGTAGAGCTCTGCATCAATTCAGCACGGCCTGAAGGAAGGAACTAACAACATGAACAGAATGAGTAATATCAGATACAGTCATGCAAAAACACAGCCTCATACTGTAAACTTGTTGTGTAATTCATTATCTGCTACTGCTCTTAAAGGAATAGCTCACATAAAAACAAAAAATCTGTCATTATTTACTCATTCTGTTGTCATTATGCTGTTATTTGTTTCTGTGGAACACAGAAGAAATTAAGCTTTAACCAAGTTCGAAAAAGGTAAAAAAAACAAACAAAACAAAACAAGAAATCATGGTAAAAGTACTCTCATCTCCACTGAAGCTCTGAAATCACTTTCAGATTGAAAAAAACGACCACAACATGGCAAAATTCCCTACGTCATGTACGGAGGCATTTTACAAACGAATGAACTGAACTGAATTATTGTGCTCTGACTTGAATTAAGTTTCCTGTAATAAAAGCACTTTCATTTTACAGGAAGGAACTTCCAAATTTTCAAACCTTGACACTAAAATGAACAACAGGAGATTTACAGGGGTAAGAATCCATGAATAAATATATACATTATAAAATATATTTATATTTTATTTTATAATATATTTATGATATATTAATACAGAAATAGAAATATTACAGTTTATATATTACATATATATATATATATATACTATCATTCAAAAGTTTAGGCATGATATTTAACATGATATTTAATGTTTTTTCAAATAAATCTCTTATGCTCATCAAGGCTGCATTTATGTGAATAAACATAATAAACATTTAACATTACCAAATTATATAATATATGTATTATATTTAATACAGAAATATAAATACTATTATAAATAATGATAATAATAATAATGATTATTAAGATATCATAGAAATATTACAATTTAAAATTTACTACCACTTTTTTAAAATCAATTTAACTTATCTTTGCTGAATACATTTTTTTTCCAAAAAATTACTAACCTTAAACTTTTAAACAATAGTGTATATTGTTACAAAAGACTTCTATTTTGAATAAATGCTGTTCTTTTTATTTTTTATTCATCAAAGAATCCTGAAAAAAGTATCACAGTTTCAAAAAATATCAAGCAGCAAAAATGTTTTCAACATTGATAATAAATCAGCATATTAGAATGATTTCTGAATGATCATGTGACACTGAAGACTGGAGTAATGATGCTAAAAAGTCAGCATTACATCACAGGAATAAAATATATTTTGAAATATATTTATATAAAAAAATGGGTATTTTAAATGGCGAAAATATTACCATTTTATTGTATGTTTCGATCAAATAAATGCAGCCTTGGTGATTTATAACTATGCATGCATTTACGACAGTGTGATGCAGTGTTTATAATCTCTGACGTATCTGAATGCTTTATTTCTTTTTGTAGTCGTGCGCTCAGGGCACTGTGCCGTACCTGGGCATCTTCCTCCGAGATCTCACCATGCTGGACACTGCAGTCAAAGACAGATTAGAGGTGATGTACAGTTCACAGCATGCCAGGAAACACGATTAACAGAACTAAAACAAAAAAAAAAGAGAGACGAAACAGACAGCATTGTCACGTCCAGCTGTGAAGTATAAAAATAGCAGCGGTTTCACAATGCTTATCAAAGCTCATCTGACAGAAGCGAAACGCGTAAGAACAAAACTAAAAGTATTGCGTTGTAATGTAAACCAAAATGTACTCTTGTCTCTTACAGAATGGCTTTATCAACTTCGATAAAAGGCGACGGGTGAGTTTATGGTGATTAGGCATAAATTCTTGAATGTCATTCTTTTAAGTTGCAAAAAAAAGAAGTAATAACATCACATTCTCTTGATTTCAGGAGTTCGAAGTCATCGCTCAAATTCGCCTCCTTCAGTCCTCGTGTAAAAACAGCATATTCAGAACGGATGAGACGTTCGTTCAGTGGTATCACAGCGTACCTTCTCTTCGTGAAGAGGAAAGGTCAGTGACATTTCTTTAACACTATTCTAAACATCTCAAATTACACACATATTGGCTATATAATAAGTTTGACGTTTTTTAATAGCTACAAGCTGTCCAATCAGATTGAAACACCGGGCGAGCCGAGTCCTGGCCGTGGCCTGAACCCTACGGTGATCATCACACAGTGTCCAGAGTAAGAAAAACACTGTCATACATCAACATCAACAACCACACAGCATTTCTGACTGTAGAGTCCAAAATTAGACTGCAAATCAACACAGATTAAAATTTAGTGCTGTACCTTTGAAGCACTGTAGAAAATGATTGCTGTGATTAGTTAGCACAATATGTTGTTTCAATTTAACAACACAGGCTCATGAAAATACGTGCCTCTATATACATTTCTGCAACACTGTAATTACGTACCTTACTACACGTGATAAAACAGTTCTGGTTCTGATTGGTTGCACTGCGTTCGAAGCTGTTGTAAATTACTCTACAAACATACACCTTTGTTTAAGTCTGTGTGTTGCTTGGCAAGCCACTCTACTCCGCATCATGCCTAAAAATATAAATTCACTAGCTGTTATTAAAGCAATAAGCCTCAAGAAGCCGTGGTTTACAGTGAATTTCTAACAGCTAAGGGGAGTTGTTAGGCACTGTAAAGCTTCACAGGGTTTATTGCTTTTACAAAACGGTAAGATTTCACAAAATAAAACCGAGCAAATAAAGTGTAATGCTATAAATAAAATGTATTCTTCCACCAAACAATGTAGTTCCCCAGAAACAGTTGTGGTTGCTACTAAATGGTGGCCAAGCAACACACAAAAGTAAACAAAGGTATGTTTGTAGAGTATTTTACAACAGCTTTGAACGCAGCTCAACCAATCAGAATAAAGAACCGGAACTATCTGTTTTATAACATGTAGTAAGGTACGTAAACACGGTGTTGAAGAAATGTATATAGGGGCACGTATTTTCATGAGCCTGTGTTGTTAAATTAAAACACATATTGTGAACAAAAAGTAAACAAAGGTGTATGTTCGTGGAGTAATTTACAACAGCTTCAAATGCGGCTCAACCAATCAGAATCAAGAACCGGAACTATCTGTTTTATAATGTGTAGTAAGGTACGTAATTACGGTGTTAAAGAAATGTATATAGAGGTACGTATTTTCATGAGCCTGTGTTGTTAAATTGAAACAACATATTGTGAACAACAAGTAAACAAAGGTGTATGTTTGTAGAGTAATTTACAACAACTTCGAATGCGGCTCAACCAATCAGAATCAAGAACCGGAACTATCTGTTTTATAATGTGTAGTAAGGTACGTAATTACGGTGTTAAAGAAATGTATATAGAGGCATGTATTTTCATGAGCCTGCATTGTTAAACTGAAACTACATATTGTGAACAACAAGTAAACAAAGGTGTATGTTTGTAGAGTAATTTACAACAGCTTCAAATGCAGCTTAACCAATCAGAATCAAGAACCGTAACTATGCGTTTTATAATGTGTAGTAAGGTACGTAATTATGGTGTTGCAGAAATGTGTTTAGGGGCACGTATTTTCATGAGCCTGTGATGTTAAATTGAAACAACATATTGTGAACAACAAGTAAACAAAGGTGTATGTTTGTAGAGTAATTTACAACAACTTTGAATGTGGCTCAACCAATCAGAATCAAGGACCGTTTTATAGTTTTTATTTATATTAAATAAAATAAACCATGGCTTCTTGGGGTTTATTGCTTTATTCTATAGCATTTATTAATTTTAGCTAATGTTAATTTCAGCATTTACTAATGCATTATTAAACTCTGTGTTTGTTAACATTAGTTAATGCACTGTGAACTAACATGAACAAACAATGAACGACTGTATTTTTAACTAACATTAACAAAGTTGATTAAATAGTGTAATAAATGTATTGTTCATTGTTTGTTCATGTTAGTTAACAAGTGTCACCTTATTGTAATTACCAATATTTCAATAAAACTTTATTCTGTCTCATGCAGGATTATTATTGTAATCTAAAATGAGAATTATTAAATCTTTTTTGCTCACTGAAATAAAATAATATATAAACATTAGACAAAAAAAAAAAAAAAAATTCTAATTTTCATTTAGTTTAAGCACTACAATTGTTGTAAATAATATAAATAAACACTTAAAATGAACTAAAACTAAAACGGAAATAAAATAAATGAAACCTAAATAGTAATATTAAATTTGTCAAAATTTAACTTAAATTAAAATTAAAACTGAAAGTTTAAAACTAAAACCTAATGTACATTATTGATAAAACACAATAGGATTATATAAATAATACTAAAATAACATTGGTCTCAGAACAATGAATTTAATATTTTCAAATTTTTAGAAATTATATATACACACAGACACACTAAGATAAACTTATCTAAAAAAATGCATAACAAATTTAACAAAACATGATTTTATTCTTATTTATTTTCTTGGTAACACTTTACAATAAGGTGTCATTTGTTAACATTACTTAATATATTAACTAACATGAACAAACAATGAACAATACATTTAGCAGACTATTTATTAATGTTTGTTAGTGTTAGTTAAAGGTTATAAAATAAAAATACAGTCATTTATTGTTAGTTCATGTTAGTTCACAGTGCATTAACTAATTTTAGCAAACACAACTTTTATTCATTTTAATGCATTAGTACATGCTAAAATTAACATTAACTAAGATTAATAAATGCTGTAGAAGTATTGTTCATTCTTAGTTCGTGTTAACAAATGTAGTTAACTAATGAACCTTATTGTAAAGTGTTATCTTTTTTATAGCACTTCACAATCAACAACACATCATATACAGAGCATCAGGAAAAATGAACCCTGGTTACCATAGTAACCCATTCATTTCCTATGGGGACAACAAATGTGTCCGTATTAGTGTCTGTGTGATATATCTAGCTTTTAACAATTTGCACCAAAATACAGTAGAGTTTGATTGGACGCACAGGAATTGCCAAAGAACTGGGATGAATTACATGTTCTATACACGATAATGTTATTATTATTATTTGCATTCAGCATAGTTTTCTCTCTGCTGAACAGATTTGTGACACATTTTTGGGTCACGACCCACCAGTTAAGAAACACTACTATATAGCATGAGACGTATTGCTCTTATTTTGCGAATCCTGGGCTCAATTTTTCAGCGATTCAAATGACAATCTTCCTGTCGGCTATGCTGAGGATCAGTCTCAGTCCTTGACATGCACACACAGATGTTTCTTTCACAAGCTCTTAAGCACAGTAATGCTGCTTGAGCTGAATGAAATGAAGTTTTAAAAAAGGACAAAGACACACTTATCGTCTGCAGTTAGCGTGTGACTTCAAAGAAACCGCTGCTGCTGGATTCGAGTTTTGTATTTATACTCTAGGTTACAGTCTATTCAGAAAAAAATCAATGTCATAAGCAGCAAATGGCAAAGAGCCTCCAGTTTGTGACAAGATCATTCTGTTCTCCCGTTACAGTGCTCTCTCAGCTGTGGCAAATACGACAATGGATGCTGATGGGATATTTGACTTCCCGTCTCCTGTCAATCACCTGCTCTCCAAGCTTTACAAGGTAAGGGTGAATAAAGAGCTTTATTTTGATTACATTGCAGTAATGGGTCTTTAAAAGCCCCGCTGTTATCAGCAACTTTGAGAGATTTATTATTTGAGAGCTCACAGAGGATCTTTATACCATTTTAAAGTTGCTTTTTTCGAATTGAACCATGCCATGATTTTATTATGAGACACATTTCACATGAAAATTCACACTACCAGATAAAAGTTTGGACACATTCGACCACATTATATTTGGAATACATTTTGTCTACTTATGTTTTTTTTTAAATCAAAAAATATTTTTTTTAATAGATAAGCTAACATACTTCATACTATTTAATAGATTTGATGCTTCAAAAACATAGAAGAATCTGCAATAAAAATGAAATTAGAAATGAATTTTTAAAGTAGAAAAACTGAATTAGTATTTTCTTGTAAACAGTACTGGTTTACTTATAGCTGAAAAAAACAGTATCATCGCCTGGCCAGTCATCAGCGCCGATATTAAGTATGGTTATCGGTTTTCAAAACCGATTTGCCGATGAAATAATTTAAAAGCATTTAAACTTTTTGTCAGAGCCTTTGTTATTCTTAATTTTGACATTAATTTTCATTTTTACACCAGATATATATATATAGCGGTTCAAATATCGGTTTTCGGTCTACTTAATCTGTAATTATCGGTATCAACATTGGCCTTGAAAAACACATATATATAATTATATATTGTCTGCTTTTGATTTTTTTTAAATAAAAAATGTAGAATAAATTTATTTATAATGGATGAGCTAACATACTTCATGTTATTTCATAGATTTGATGAATCTAAAATGTACACAGTATGAATAAAGATTGTATACACTGTAAAAATGTTCTTCAAAGTTGTAAATAAAACAGATTATTAGAGCATGTTTTATAGAAAAATACTATATTCATCTTTATACTACAAATTTTACGTTTATTCAATGTGTTTGCTGTTTCTTAGTAATTAATTATAAAATTCACAATCAATTTCTGAGTGAAAATTGTTTCTGCAACAAATTTTTGATGTAGGATTTCCTTAACAATTTTTCGCTCAGAAATTACTTTTTTTTTTCACAATAACAAAGAATCTGCAATTAAAGTTGAATTATACATGACATTTTGAGGTAAAAAGACTGAAATAGTATTTTTTGTAAACAGTTCTGTTTTATTTATACCTGAAAAAATAGTATCATCGGATGGCCGATTATCGGCACCGATATTAAGCATTTTTATGGTTATTGGTATCTGCCATTTTCAAAACTAATTTGTCGATAAAATAATTTAAAGCATGTAAAGAAAGACCTTGTTTTTCTTAATTTTGACATTCATTTTCATTTTTACACCAGACATATAAATACTGTATAAATCGGTTAAAATATCGGTTATCGGAAATATCATACTTCATGTTATTTCATTGATTTGATTACTCTAAAATGTAGACCATTCATAAAGATTGTATACAATGTAAAAATATTCTTCAAAGTTGTAAATAAAACAGATTAATAGAGCATTTTTTACAGAAAAATACTATTTTCGTCCTTCTACTTCAAATTTTAAGTTTATTCAGTGTGTTATTTGCTGTTTCCTAGTAATTTATTAGGAAATTTACAAGCAATTTTTAAAAGAAAATTGTTTCAACAAATTTTTAGCCTAGGAATTCCTTAAAAACAATTTTCACTCAGAAATTGCTTGTTTTCTGCAAAGAATAATAAAGAATCTGCAATTAGAATTTAATTATACATGACATTTTAAAGTAGAAAAACTGAAATAGAATTTTTTGTAAACAGAACTGTTTCATTTACACCTGAAAAATCAGGTATCCTACTTTTTTCTGTGTAGTGCAGAACAAAGTTTTTTTAAAAAGGCTTTTTTATTTTATACTAGGGGTTGACCGATTATCAGCCTGGATGATTATCGGCACTGATGTGAAGTATTTTTATGGTTATCGGTATGGGTCATTATCGGTTACCAGTATCGTCATTTTCAAAACTGATTTGCCGATAAAATTATTTAAAAGCATTTAAAGAACGTTTTTGTCAGAGCCCATGTTATTCTTAATTTTGACATAAATTTTCATTTTTGTGCCAGACTCATATATTGGTTCAAATATCGGTATCGGTCTACTTGATCTGTAATTATCAGTATCCCTATTTTACACTCACCTTTTATATGACCAATATTCTAGTTTTTGACATGAGAAATAGTCCACCTAAAAATAAAACGTCTGCCATCTTTTACTCACCCTCATGTTGCTCCATGATCTTTCTTTCTTCTGTGGAATATAAAAGCAGATATTTAACAGAATTCTAAGTTTTCAGAATTTGTGTGGGCAAACATGAGATTCAAGATCAAAACAGATGAAATAACCTACAGAAAGATTATGTAATTGTTATTTTTTTTCTTTAACTATTCCTAAGAATATTGTCATAATCACCTCTGTTTCAGCATGTGAAATCCCCATCTGTTTCCTGTCTGGATGTTGATTCATCACCCCCGCCCAATGATGCCACGCCCTCTGTTCTGACCACACCCACGGCAGCTGTCAAATCACATCGGCGGTCCGTCTCCTGCGGCAACAACCCAACCAATAACAAACCAGAGGCGGGGCCTGATATGAGAATCGTCAGGATACGGATGGATCTACACGACGGCAACTTATACAGAAGCATTCTGGTAGTCTAGCAAACACAAATGTCTTAAAATTTTCAAATGAAAGTAAAACCCCCAACACAATACTGTGCTTTGAAACTGCTGTATTTCACAGCACCAGTCCAGTATTACATCAGACAATCGTTGGCATTTCATGTTAGCTCCTGTTTAATATGAATGCAGTCGCTTCTTTGTTCTAATGTATACTTTCTTTTCTCGCTGCCTCAGGTCACCAGTAATGATAAAACACCCACTGTAATCAGTTCTGCATTAGAGAAGCACAACCAGAATGCTCAAGAAGCCTCCAAATACGAGCTGATCCAACTGCTGCCAGAGGGGAAAGGTGATAACACATTTTTCATGTCATACAGTGTTGTACATTTTTTTTGAAAACACATCATAAAATGAGAAAACATTACTCTGGGCATACTGACGGGACAAACTGACATTATTGAACTTGTGATATATCAAAACAGGCAGCTGTCAGTCAAATAAAACAATTAAATCAAATCTGAATGAATATGCACAATACTGTTCAAAGAAATTATCATTTTTATTTAGCAAGGACACCCCTAAATTGATCGAAAGTGACAGTAAAGACATTTATAATGTTACAAAACATTTCGATTTTTATTAAATGCGGTTCTTTTGAACTTTCTATTTATCTAAGACTGTTTTTGACATTGATAATAATAATAACTGTTTCTTAAGAATGATTTCTGAAGGATCATGTGACACTGAAGACTGGAATAATGATGTTGAAAATTCAGCTTTGCATCACAGGAATAAATTACATTTTTAAATATATTCAAATGGACAACAGTTATTTTAAATTGTAATAATATTACTGTTTTTTTACTGTATTTTTGATAAGAAAAAATGCAGGCTTCTGACCGTGAAAGACTTCTTTCCCAAAAAAATATCATTGACCCCAAACTTTTGAACAGTAGTGTATATATACAATGTATAAATATATATATATATATAATGTAATTCTTTTTTAATTTAATATTTATTATTTATTTTTAATTATTTGAATTATTTATATAAATATATTTTATATATATATTAATATATATATTTAATATATAATAATGTAATTTAATATATATATAATATATTTTAATAATAATATAATAATCATATTTTTTATTTAAAAAAAAAAAAAAAAATAATATATATATATATATATATATATATATATATATATATATATATATATATATATATATATATATATATATATATATGAAGAGTTCAGATGCAAAAGCCCCTAAATCCATCTGATGTATTTCTCTAAAATTAGCATTTCTTTCTGGCTACTTTGTATGGGTTTCTATGTAAGTACTGGTACTTCTGATTGGGCTGAGGCTGGAATTTAGCGAGTTTGAAGTAAAAGTGTTTGATGGACGTTTAATATGTGTCAGGAGCATTCACTCACTATCATTATCTCACGACGAGACGAGAGACGAGACTGGGTTCACGAGACTGAGATGAGACGAAATTTTTAAACTTTTCTTAAGAAATCCTCAATGATGAAAAAAATAGGGAAAATAGTCTTTTATTCAACTGGAAAAGCCAAAATGCAAAAAATGTAGGTGCATTTTGAACTTTATAAAATTAAACTTCCATTTTAAAGAATTATATGCAGTAATAAACAACATTTAAACAAGAGCTTCACGATTCTGGATAAATTGAGAATCTCAGTTTTTAATAAATTGGAGACCATGATTCTCTCACGATTCTGGAGAAAAAAGATTAGCAAACTAAATAAAATAACGTAATTTACTAGTGGTTCTGACAAACTGTTCATTGCTTAAGTCTTCTTAAAAACATATATTCATTAAAAAAAAAAAAAAAAAAATTCAGTGTAGGAGTCAGTGTCTCACTTCCTTTTTCCTGAATGAATCTTTCAGTGAGATACTTTTTTTTAAACGGGCAGTTGTCGCCACCTCCTGGCGGAAGAGGATAAGCGTTACAATACATTCGTTTTGATCGCTACTGTAGTCAATAAGTGTTTATACCCAAACTATAAACTTTTATCCCAGTACTTCTATTATTTAAATGTCTGTAACACAGAAATAATGATTATAATGTGGTTAAAAAGACTGTTTGTGTTAGTTTTTCTGCGTTCACATTTACCCCGACCCTCTGATTCATTAACAAGGGCAGCGACAAAACATGCTTCTCATGCTCCACTGACACTCGCGATGTGAAACAGTCCTGATGGACATAGCTAAATCGTTGTCATTCAGAAATAAGATCGCATGGGTGTTTAAATCGAGATCTCCATATTTTAAAGGAACACGCCACTTTTTTTGCTAATAGCTTAGCATAGATCATCGAATCAGATTAGACGGTTAGCATCTCGCTCGATCTAACGGTCTAATCTGATTCAGTGATCTTCGCTAAACTATTAGGAAAAAAAAGTGGAGTGTTCCTTTAAGGATTAAACGTGCACCTTTAATGTTTTGCGAGGATATCGTCACGAGATCCCACTGGTCCGAGATCTCCTCACATATAACAAAATATAACAATATAGAATATATAACAAAATGATTTAAACTGATTAATTAAGAAAAGAGACACCTTTTTAAGGTTTTTCTGAGTATTTCTTTGTCTTTTTTCTACCCCCACAGAGTTAATAATACCTCCCACAGGAAATGTCTTCTATGCCATGTCTTCAACTAGCGTGGACTTCCTGTTAAGGAGAAGAGGAGGAAATACACCAACAGGGTCTCCGACTCTTGGCAACGAAACCAGCGCAACCTTTCCACGAATCAAAGCCAAGGGCAGAAGACTAGTCCGGACACTATTTTGACGTAAAAACAGGATATTCACGTCCAAGTACTTTCAAAAGACACAAAATGTTTCATTTAGACCTCTGTGATGTAACTGTAGAACTGGCTCATTTTCATAAGTCCTAATATTAGTAATTTGAGCGAAAGCTTGGTTGAAATGGCTCTAAGATGTTAGTTACTGCTAAACGTTGCACTATTTTTGCATTTCATAAATCCGTAATGAATTTCAAGACAGAATCACATACCTTTTGCTGATGCCAGCATTTCTAGTACTTCTCCCCCGTCTACCTCTAAAGCTAGCAGGCTATTGGTTACAGAATATTAGTCAAGAATCTGCATTATTAATGAACATCAAACGGAGATAGAGCAGCTAAAAGATCCCAGCATAATAAAATAAACACTTACAGAAGGTACTTACACCTGTCTTACATTTCAAAACACTGAGCTGTTCTGTGTGGGCAAAAAGCTACTGAAAAACACCCACCTACCTGAAGACGAGTCGCTAAAAACCACTGCCGCTCTCCAATGTCCTTACCAAGTATGCACTCTGATAGTTGCTTACTGTGCGCTTTATCTTTAAATATTTATATGGAATTAACTATGGTTATGGTAATATCGAGACTCTGTTCCAAAACCTAGGGTAAAGTTTGTGTAAAGGCAGCAAACTAATTGAAACGGATCCTCAAAAGTGAAAGATTTGAAACACCAGACATTGGCAGCAACTCTTAGGCCATAAATGGGAGACTTTACAATTGATTTCAATACAGTTTGGGGTCAGTAAGATTTTTTTTTTTTGAAAGAAATGAATGTGTTTATTCAGCAGTGTTATTATAGTTAACTAAAACTAAATCTGAAACTAGAATTAAAACCAATTAAAAAAAAAAAAATTACATTTTTTAATTAAAAAAAAAAATACATAAAATTAAATAAATGTAATAAAAAAAAAAAAAACACATTTTATTTTAGATCATTTCCAAAGCAACATTTCTTATTTTATTTTAAATTAATACAAATTATAACCATGTATAAAAGACACTGGCAGACACTTTTTCAGGGAGACTTTACAATTGATTTCAATACAGTTTGGGGTCAGTGAGATTTTTTATTTATTTTTATTTTTTTGGAAGAAATGAATAAGTTTATTCAGCAGTGTTATTATAGTTAACTAAAACTAAATCTGAAACTAAAATTAAAACCAATTAAAAAAAATTAAATTAAATTAAATTAATTTAATTTAATTAAAAAAAGGAAATATATTTAAAAAAACACTTTTTTATTTCAGATAATTGCCAGAGCAACATTTCTTAATTTATTGAAAATTAATACAAATTATAACCATGTATAAAGGACACTGGCAGCAACTCTTAGGCCATAATTAAGAGACTTTACAATTGATTTCAATACAGTTTGGCGTCAGTAAGATTTTTTTTAGAAAGAAATTAATAAGTTTATTCAGCAGTGTTATTATAGTTAACTAAAACTTAATCTGAAACTTGAATTAAAACCAATTCAAAAAATATTTTTTTTTAATAAAAAAAGAGAAATGAAATTAATTTAATTAAAAAACTGAAATATACATTAAAAAATAAAAACACTTTTTATTTTAGATAATTGCAACATTTCTTATTTTATTTAAAATTAATACAAATTATAACCATGTATAAAAAAAACAGTAAAAATGACAAAACAACAAATTTACTAAAATTAAAACTAAACTAATAACTAAAATTAAAATGAAAATATAAAAAACTAAATATTACTAAAATGTAATATTAATAAAAAAGAAAAAATTTAAAATAAAAAACAAACATATAATATAAATAAAAACAATAATAGTATCTCAGTAAAACTAAAATAACACTGCTATTCAGTACAAATGCATGAAATTAATCAAAAGTGACTATAAGCACATTTATAATGTTAAAAAGATCTATTTTTCATTATTTAAATGTTCTATTCAAAGAAAAAAAAAAACTCATGATTTCCACAAAATTATTAAGAGCACAATTGCTTATAATAATAATAATAATAATAATAATAATCATATTTCTTGAGCTGCAAATCAGCATATTGGAATGTTGAAATGTTGAATTGAAATGTATGTACAGTAGCACAAAAATATTGGGTTAAACAGTAAGTTTTAGTTTTTACCTATTTTTGTAAATTAGTAAATTCAAACTGCATGCAAAAGATGCACACACAGAAACGGGCCAAAAGAAAGCCTCTAAGGCGGCGACATAATCATGCAGCCTATATTTAGTACATGATTTGAGTGTGTAGCACCTACAATGCCTTAAAGTGCTGCCTATGTAGGCATTTCACTAGGTTTTGGGACAGAGCCGATAGTGTGTTGAACTGCAGGTCTCCAGTTCTGGCTGTTCTCCGATACCAACTCATCTCCTTTAACACAAAAATGCAAAAAAGCTGTGCCTGTGACATTATTTTTGTTTTGTACTGATAAAAGCATAACGCTACGATCATCAAGAATAGAAACAACACTGTTATTCGCACCCTAATGAACCTTGCGCTCTCACTCGTATGCTGTTGAAGTCTCTGTGGGAACTGAGGCATGCAAGAGCTCACAGCAAGGAAGAAGGGTTCATTTCACTTCAGTCTTTAGTTACATTCAGAATAGCATACTATCATACTATGCTTGCATATAGTATGCAAATGTGCAGTATACAACAGAGTTTTTATTTTTCTAAGATAAGAATTGTATGCCACATGCAATGTGATGCCGTCATGTGACAACAAATGTAGCATACTACTGTTTGAGATCTGGCTGTATACACTAAGTAGTAAGCTAGTATTCCATTCCGGTCATTTGTTTTTGGTCACTTGTTTGTTAAAGTGCCTTATTATCAGGTGCTCTCGTGTGATTGTTGTTCTGGTGTGTTGTGCAGTGAAAAGCATGTTGCAGCTTCAGTCCTGTACCGTCAGATCTGTATTCTGACACCTTTATGCACTACATACCTCCTATTCTTGTAATAAACTTTAATTTTGATACAACTGACAGCTTTCAGACTTGATTCATGCCTTTGAGATTTCATTACATTTACCTGTGAAAATCAGTTACTGTATAAATGAAACGTCACATCGTTTAAAGATTGTTTAAAATAATTTTGTAGAGACTGGCTAAAAGGTACCACAGTAATATAATTTTTTGTACATAAACCGTGGCCTGTTTAGGTTGGCATCAGAGAGAGAAAGCATTGTGTGTGTAATTGCAGTCAGAGAAATGATCGCTGTCTGATTGCTTAAGCACTTTTATCCCTCCTACACCAGTGCCAACACCTAAGTGCTGATTATGAGCAGCTGCGTTGGTGTAGAAAAGAGCTTTACAAGGCTCTAGGGATGATGGTGTTCTCAGTGTTGTGGCTAGCTGGTTTATTAGTGTACTGCTCATTTATTTGAATAATCAAAAATATATAACTATTACACTGTTAAAATATTGTTTTTTTTGAAGTTGTGAAGATTATTCTAATCTATTTGTAAAGAAGTTATAAGATTATTGGGGTATATTTTACAAGAAAATTATAATTATCAAAATTGTAATCTACATGTTAAAAGTGTTTTTGTATTATTTATTGTTTATTTGTAATTTTTCTAACTCTTATCAAATATTATATAATTTATAAAATCTAAGAAATATCAGTGTATATATTATATATAATTGCATAAAATATTTTATTTAAAAAAAAAAAAACTAAATTACAAACAACTAACATTAAATTAAATGTGAAATTTTGAAGTAAAAAAGCTGAAATAGTGTTCTCTTGTAAGATTTTTAAATCTGGAAAAAAGAATTAAAAGTTGCAAAACAAAATTACAAAGAAACAACTAGCACAGTAAATTAAATATGAAATTTGGGAACAAAAAAGCTGAAATAGTATTTTCTTGTCAGATATACCCCAATAAACTTACAATTTCCTTACAAGTAGAATATTTTTACATTTTTTAAAAATAATTT
Organism: Cirrhinus mrigala; assembly: GCA_036247105.1. NCBI lineage: Eukaryota > Metazoa > Chordata > Actinopteri > Cypriniformes > Cyprinidae > Cirrhinus > Cirrhinus mrigala. The sequence continues at coordinate 6,550,741 of CM070022.1, forward strand.
TCTAAATTTTCTTAACATTTTTTGTTTTATGTTAAAAGTGGTAGTTGTTTATTTGTAATTTTTCTAACTCTTATCAAATATTATAATATTTATAAAATATAAAAAAAATCAGTGTATATATTATATATAATTTCATAAAATATTTTAGAATGTTTTTTTAAAAAAAAAGCAAAATTATAAACAAACTAACACATTAAATTAAATGTGAAATTTTGAAGTAGAAAAGCTGAAATAGTGTTAAAAAAAATCTTACAAGATTGGAAAAAAAAAAATCAACTTACTATTAAATTTATTTACTTATTATTAAATATGAAATTTTGAAAAAAAGCTGAAATAATATTTTCTTGTCAAATATACCCCAATAATCTTACAGCTTCTTTACAAGTAGAATATTTTTACATTTTTTAAGAAAAATAAATAAATAATATAATTATTACACTGTTTGTGAAGTTGTGAAGCTTACTCTAATCTATCTGTAAAGAAGCTGTAAGATTAATATCATATATTTTATTAAAAAAAATATACAATTTAAATTTTTCTACATAAAAATTTTAAGTTAAATTGAAAGTGTTACTTGTTTCTTTGTCATTTGTCAAGTTTTTAAAATCAAATCATATACACTGTGTGCAGAATTATTAGGCATGTTGATATTCTGGTCATATTTTTTTTCCAAACACATTTTACCAATTCCAAACCACATCAGTTATAATAACTACTATTAATTTTGTATTTAATCATTTGTAAGTGATATATAATTGTCCATGAAGGCTGGAAGTGAAAAACTCCTTATATTCAGGTGTGCAGAATTATTAGGCATGTTTTCGTTTACAGCTAAAATGAGCCAAAAAAGAGATTTAACCCAGACTGAAAAGTCCAAATTATTAAATGCCCATGAGAAGAATGCAATACTAATGCATTACAAGAATTTGCAAAGTTAAGGCTTGACCATTGGACAGTGAAATGCTTGTTGAGTCTGCATGGTCAGAAAAAACAGGTGGAGAAGAAAAGATGCATGTTAACTGCAAAAGAATTAGGAATTAAGGTGAAGAATTAGGTGTGACACCATCAGGAACCGTTTCCAGTTCTCCAGCGCCACCATTTTCCAGAACTGCAACCTACCTGGAGTCTTCAGAAGTGCAATGTGTCAGGTTCTCAGAGACTTTGCTTGGTAAAAAATCCTAAAAAATGCCCCTGACTTAATAAGAATAACAAGCTGACGTCTTGTGAAATACATGAAGACAGTTTTTTTATATGCTTTAGAGACAGATAAGTTGAGAGTGACTCTTGAAGGACAAGCATCACATCCTCTTGTACCTCTGATTCAAGAATTTATCTTCTAAAATCTGGCAATAAGTTTTGGGAGTTCATTTTAGTCCATCTCTGCAAGTCAGACTTTTCAGGATAGGAGACTAAACATGAACTCCCAAAACTTACTGCCAGATTTTGGAAGATAAATTTTTGAATCAGAGGCACAAGAGGATGTGATGCTTGTCCTTTAAGAGTCACTCTCAACTTATCTGTCTATAACGCCTATAAAAAAAAACTGTCTTCATGTATTTCACAAGACGTCAGCTTGTTATTCTTATTAAGTCAGGGGCATTTTTTAGGATTTTTTACCAAGCAAAGTCTCTGAGAACCTGACACATTGCACTTCTGAAGACTCCAGGTAGGTTGCAGTTCTGGAAAATGGTGGCGCTGGAGAACTGGAAACGGTTCCTGATGGTGTCACACCTAATTCTTCACCTTAATTCCTAATTCTTTTGCAGTTAACATGCATCTTTTCTTCTCCACCTGTTTTTTCTGACCATGCAGACTCAACAAGCATTTCACTGTCCAATGGTCAAGCCTTAACTTTGCAAATTCTTGTAATGCATTAGTATTGCATTCTTCTCATGGGCATTTAATAATTTGGACTTTTCAGTCTGGGTTAAATCTCTTTTTTGGCTCATTTTAGCTGTAAACGAAAACATGCCTAATAATTCTGCACACCTGAATATAAGGAGTTTTTCACTTCCAGCCTTCACGGACAATTATATATCACTTACAAATGATTAAATACAAAATTAATAGTAGTTATTAAGACTGATGTGGTTTGGAATTGGTAAAATGTGTTTGGAAAAAAAATATGACCAGAATATCAACATGCCTAATAATTCTGCACACAGTGTATATGTTGTTTTATAATATATGACAAATCTGTGTATACATTATATATAATTTCATAAATAGTATTTTGCAAAATAGAAAAAGTGTCAAATACACTCCAATAATCTTGCAGCTTCTTTACAAGCATATTTTGCTGTACCCCTGAATTTATGAAAAGCTAAAGCAGAAAAAATATAATTACAGACACATGAAGTGCTTTTATTCTCCTCAACGTAATACAGCAACAAAAGATGAGGGATTAAAAACATCCCCAATATACACATCCCAGCCTAATTCCCATAATGCACTTGTGGCTTCTCAAGGTTTAAGGTAATGTGTGTAATTTCTGTGCCACTAAAAACACCAAATTGCAACATCGCCTCAAGTTTGAGGTTTGGCTAATAACAGAAGTTATTTCAGAAGTTAGTTTTGCCATACATTTTAATGCTGCAGAATTTACAAACTTCACATCATAACACCCTTTATTTTAAAAATACTGTTACCATAGTGCAAGACAACATTTATACACATTTAAAAAACAAAAAAACAAACAAACAAAAAAACTGTACCGTATTAAAATCAAATTTATAGCCAGTTGATATACAAGAGATGAATTTAAGATTTCAATCATAAAAGTACAGTCCTGTTGCACTTAAATTAATTACCCCACATATTATTTCCCTAAAATTGCTACATTCATTAAAAAAAGCATTTGACCTCATAATCATACCTGTTTGACACCTACACTTGCAGTCCTCCTGCATGACCCTGATTTTGTTGTTCTTTCTCCTGTGTTCCGCTTGATCAGTGATACCATGCGGCTTTTTCGCACGTCTGCACTTCTCCACCGCAGGTTTCACACTGCAGGGCGGCCGAGCGATAGGCCTTCCACACCACAGCATCCTGGCGGCACACCGTTCCCCCGCCTCTCTTCTCCTCCGCCTCATCCCGGTTGATATCTCCTACGCAGACCCAGCCGCCAGACGTCCCACTTCCAGCACTGCTGCCGTCGGGACTGACGGCCCACTTTGAATGGTCCTCTGTAGACTTGAATGTGATGCCCTGGCTTGGGGAAATTAGATCTATGTTGAGGACTTTCCAACTTGGAGAGCAGTCAGAGGGCAGGACGCCCGCGGAGCGACGCCAGAACTGAACCAGCAGGTCGGACTGAAGCGCAGGCGCAACCCAGGAGTGATACAGGTCTGATTTTGAAAGAAAAAGTTGCATATAATAATCAAATGTGTCAATCTAATACATATTTGCATAGAAAAACGATTAAACAACAGTGCAAAAGGATGAAAGAACATCAACCTTAACATGACCAGAACTTATTTGTTTAACAAAAAGAGGTAAATGTCTAAATCTTGATCGTTTAACACATTTGACTGATTGGCATTAGAGCGACAACATTACATCAGTATGAAAAATGAGTCTTACCATTGGCAAATGATGCACCTTTTGCAAAGCTAATGAACTCTGTTCCAGCCAGGGAGAGGAGTGAGATACTGCGATTGGATGGGGGGGAGGAGGAAGTGTTGTCCCATCTGCCCAATGTGTGTTTACAGAGCTGAGCCATAGCAGGTACTGCAGCGGCCAATGAAGCAGGGATGCTGCAGTCATATATGTGAGGCTGATTGATTTTCAACTGCTCACCTGTGGAAAGTATATCGCAAAGAAATCAATTACACACACACACACACATATATATATATATATATAGATAGATATTTATTGAAATTATTGTTGTTAAAATATTATTACTTTATATTTAGATTATTTTTTCAAAATATGGAAATATATCACAGAGATAATGACAGAGGAGAATAAAACAAATAAAACCAAATTAAACTACAATATAATAATAATAATCAGACAACAACAACAACAATAGCAATGTTTTGTTATTGTTATATTAATATTATTGATTATATATATATATATGTTTTCAAAATATGGAAATATATTAGAGAGAAATAAATTACATTATATACAATTATACTACAATACCAAAATAAAAAAACTGAAGATAATAAAAAAAATTAAAACATTATTATTATTATTTATTTTAGGCTGAGATACATGTATATATGTATTAAATTATTGCGTGTAATTACTGTTGTTAAAAATGTTGTTACAATTATTGTTATTGTTGTTGTTAAAATTATAGATACTGTTAATATTATTATTACTTTATATTTCTTTCCCAAAATATGGAAATATATTACAGAGAAATGAATTACATAACATTATATAAAAGTATACTACAACACCAAAAGAAAGACACACAGAAGATGATAATAAAAAATAAATAATAATAATAATAATAATAATAATAATAACAAAACATTATTATGATTATTATTAATTTTAAGCTAATATATATATATATATATATATATATATATATATATATATATAATTATTGTTGTAAAAATGTTATTATATTCTTTATATTATTAATATTAATAATTAATATTATTATATAATAAATATAAATATAAAAATATGGAAATACAATACAGAGAAATAAATTACATTATATAAAATGATATTACATTACCAACAGAAAGACAAACAACAGTGGATAATAATAATAATAATAATAATTAGTATTTTATCAATACAATAATAATAATTATAATGATGATGATGATGATGATGATGAAGATAATAATAATAACAAGGAAATATACTGTATTACAGAAAAATAAGTTACACTGTATGAAAATGTATTGCATTACCATAAGAAAGACAAACCGCAGAAGATAATATAATAATAATAAAAAATGCTGCTGTTGTTATTATTATTAGTAGTAGTAGTATTATCTAACTGTGGGCTGGTTATGGTGTCTAAGCTAATAATAATAATAATAATAATTAAAAAATGTTTTGTTAAATGTTTTGTTGTTAAGTACCATATTACTCACTGTTTTACAGAATACGTTGCTTGAAACCATGTAATGGGGTTTTTGTGTCTGAAACATCCAGCCTTGATTCATATAAACTTTCACAACCTTGTTCCTGGAGACACACCAACAATACAGATTCTGTATGTCTCCCTTATCTGACCCATTTATTTCAGGCCCTAGTTTCCCCACTGACAAGCTAATGAGTTCAATCAGGTATGTTTGGTGTTGGGTTAGGGAATAGTTCAAAATGTGTACTGCCTCCAGAAACAGGACTGAGAAACTCTAGCTTATTGCTTTATTACTACTATTGGAAAATCTGATAATACTGTGATTTACAAACACAAGACTAAATGGACCTAAAGAGCAGCACAGTGAGAGGTGTTGTCACTATGGTTACTGTGTCAGACGGATTACTCTAACAGTCACTATGGCAACTGCATCCCATAAATGTTTTGTCTTTAGAAATTGCACATGAAAAGGTTAGGTGAGAAACATTTCAAGCAGCATCTCCAACATCAGACTCACTTTAAAAATGTGAAAGCATATAAAAATGTAGATCATACTAACCTAGCTCACTTTAACACACCTAATTCATATTTACAGTCACAAACTATAGCATTAAAAGGATAGTCCACCCAAAAATGCTAATTTTGTCATTATTTACTCACCTTTGTGTCATTCCAAACCTGTATGACTTTCTGTCTTCCACAGAACATAAAAGAAAAATGTTGGAAAACAAACATTTTGTTTACCATTGGCTTCCATAGTACTGACAGAAAATACAATAGAAGTCAATGGAAACCAAAACTGGTTACCGGCATTCTTCAAAATATCTTCTTTTATGTTCTGTGGACGAAAGTCTTACAGGTTTGAAATGACATGAGGGTGAGCATTTAATTTTTTTTTGGTGGACTATTCCTGTGTTTAGATTCACCTAATGCAAAAAAATCATATTTTAAATCATCAGTAATTTAATAAATGCATTGGAGTCGTACCTATGGTCTGAAAGCGCTCGAAAGGATATGTGACACAGATAAAGTTCTGTCCATTACTGATGCCAGAACTGGGGTATGAAAACTGTCCCTCTGATTTAGGAGGAGGGAAATGAGGTGTGCTGTGAACCAACCAGAAGCCCTGCTGTTTATCAAAGACAACAACTCCTGGAACAGAGAGTAAGAGCATACATTAACACAACCCTCCACAAATGGTTATGTTCTATTATTAGCATTTTAAGCGGTTAACTGCGTTAAAACTGCACCTTTGGTGTGGCCACAAGACCTAGATGCATTTCCAAAAAGATTCTGTTGTGGTGGCTGGTCATTATATGAGATGTATCCAACTTCACCGCCCTGGAAGAAAGTTAAAGCTCAAAGCTTCGTCATAATATACGTGACTGTATGAGTTCCGATGCCTTGTGAGGAGCATGTGATCTAAAGCACGAGTTCCTCTTTTATTATGAAATATGTATGTGCACGTAAAGCCATAAATACACGTTTAAATGAGTTTTAGTTTGATCTTGCTGCATGTGCGCAAACAGCAAAAACTAGTTTGGTATCTGATTTGTGCCACTTTTAAATGTGATTCTAAATCTCAATTAATTTTGCATAGATTTATAATTAAACCCTGCAATTTAAATGCAAACTCAGTGTGTTTATACTTCTGCAAAACTAGCAAAATATGCAAACTACAGAACAGGATAAGCTGAGTAAGCTTCTCTAAAATCAGTTGGAAAATGACTAATAATGAAAGAAGAAGAGAAAATGGTTAAGACAAAACTTTTTTTTACATTTAGACACTTATGTAAAAAGTGTGACCCGTACCTCATATAAAGGCCCTACTGTTCGACCAACAGCACTTTGACTGTCATTAACTAAAGTCTTCCCTTCTATCCATCCCTCAGTCTCTCCATCCATGAAAAGATACTTCAGCCCCTCCTGCACAGGCTCATGATGCAAATGTGGGAGTTTGTACAAGTAATACCTATAAAGGAGAAACAGAAAACAGGAAAATTAGACCCTTCGCAAAAAAAAAAAAAAAAAAAAAAAAAAAAAGATTTCTCAAAGTTGTAAATAAAACAAAGCTTATTGAAGTATGTTTTACAGGAAAGTACACCATTTCAGTTTTTCTAATACAACTGTGTAAATGCAATGTCTTCGTGGAAATTGTTTCAAAGTTATTCCTACATTAATTATTTTCAAGTGTGTGTAAAACAATAAAAGAAATCTCTATATTTTATATTTATATAATAAATCATATTGCATTTGTACTATAAAAATATTATATTATTAATATTAACACAAGTACTATCACATTAGGTAGCCATTTTTGTTTACTTTAATTGTTCTATTGTGAATAAACAAGTTGTTTAATTAATACAAGGTGATGAAACTGCATATTTAATAATTATAAAATAACTAGAAATAATAATAATAATTATAAAACAATTAGAAATATATATTAGTTTTAGCTTAAGTACACTACAATTCAAAAGTTTGGAGTCAGTTTTTTAATTTATTTTTATTAAATGGTCACCTAGACTGAATTTATTTAAATCAGTGAAATTTTGAAATATTAATACAATTTTCCTATTTTAATATATTTTAAAGTGAAATTTATTCCTGTGATGCAACACTGAAATTTCTGCATTATTACTCCTGTCTTTAGTGGCACATTATCTTACAGAAATCATTCTAATGTGCTGATGTGCTGCTCAAGAAACATTTCTTTTTACTATCAATGTTAAAAACAATTGTGCTGCTTAATATTTTTGTGGAATCCTGTATTGTATTATTATTATTGGCAATAAATTTCTTTCTAACATTACAAATATCTTTACTGTCACTTGTACCTTTTACTGTCACATCTTACCAACCCCAAACTAGTGCACACTTGACACTGCTTGACATGCCATGTCAACTACCCATCACCCTAGGACACTAGAAATTCAAACTATGAAATATGGTATGAAAAATGCAGAATAAAACACATTTCCATGACAATGTGCAAAGATGAACTGCTGCATGTTTTGTGTTTTTATGTCATTTAAAAATACACAAACCAGTCTACAGCTTTCCCCTGATCATCATAGCATGAGATGGTGGAGGAAGCTTGTTTTGATGCATGAAGGAGGAGCAGAACATGAAGCAACATGATGGAAGTGAAAGAACCTGCAACAGTACAACATTCATTTGTCAGTCAAGGTAAATCAAATGTACAAATACAATAACAAACCTTCTAAACATCACTTTTACTCGGTTACAAAACTGCACGTTATTAATCTGCATATTAACTAGGGCATAGTGGTTTATTGCACTTAGTAGTTAGTTTTAATGTACCTGTTATATTACTCATGGTCTCATAACAAACTGCATGATTGAATTACGTATAGCTAGTAAGTTATCATCGCTATACAAGTACTGACATAAATCTTAATTTTACCGCATCGGGTGACTTCTGAGAGTGAAATCGTGAAGCGTGTCAGTCCATCAGAGAGCGAAACTTAATTCTTCGTGTTGTCACATGTAACATGTCCATTAGTTTCAAGTGTAGACATAGAATAAGTGCATAGAATGGAATTTAGCTTTAATCGTAATGGGAGGGGATTGGTGACTGAGCATTGTTTTCTTTTTTGCTCGGTTAATAATTAGTATTTTATTTGAACTTTCCACTGCGCATTTTAAATTTAATGCTATTACAGTTTCTCAGTGTCATTAATCGTGTATTTAATATTATTCACACCGCTGGTAAGACAGCGCAAAGGAGACGTTGACATGAGGTAACTGTTACTTTTCTCAACGCCAATCAGAATGAACCAATCAGAGTCGATTGTGGTGCGTTGTCCAGGTATTTTTAAAAATCATTTTTAGCTATTTCTGCGGCGGATTTTCATTTACATGCCAAGTGGCAATCTTTGGAATTAATGTATTTAAAATATACAAATGTTTTACTGTACAACTGTCTTTAACAAAGCACTAAAATGTTCTGAGTTTTGAATGGCGCTCAATGGAGTTTTCGGTATTCTGAGCGCCATTGCGCCTCCTGAAGGAAACATTTTTTAGTTCACTGACAAGTGCAGCTCACGTGAAATAACCGCGGCTGAACACCGGAAGCGATTTCAATTCTGAATATTAATTAAGGTATTTAACTTTTAGTTACAAAGCAGAGCCCTTCTGGAAGTGAGATTGCTCTAATTAATATTCATAAGCATTTAAAAATATATAAAAATCACTTATAAAAAAATAAAACAATGAAATGAAATAATAAAAAATCGTTTCTGTGGTACGGCTGTCTGAAACTACGGCATATTCAACCTCATGTCATAAATGTATTAATGTTGATGGCAGTTTGAAGCCAAGTTTGATCTGCTTATTAAGCAGGTTAATTCAGCAAAGTAAGTATTTCTTTTATTTCCTTTTTCTGAACTTCCCTTCTAGGATTATTATTATTAAAGTGCGGGCTAAATTAGAAACGGAGTGAAAAGAGGAATCATCATCCTTTCCTACGTCTGTCTTTTTGCCCCTTTCAATCTCATTGTTTTAAAAAAAAAATCACATGGCTTTTAGTCTGTATTTTCTGATATTCTAGTTTAAGACTAATAAAGTGTAAATAGATAGGACTAAATCTGAATATTTGTGCATATTAGTTGCTGTGACCAGACAATGTTGTCAGCAGCTAGTTAATATTGCACAAGACGTGTAACAGATTTAGCTTTTCATGTTAATAACTTCTTTTAGTCTGAGGTAAAACTAAAAGAGCTCAGTACATTCTATATTCATTTAACGAAAGTTACTCTTCAAGAAATTGTATTTGATTGATTCTGATGCACTACCTTATTATTACCACAAGAGGCCGCTGAGGTGTTTCAAAACATAATCTTATATCTTCTGAGGCTGTAATCGTAGTTATTGATGAACCCATAACCATGAGCACAAATAGTTACATTATAGTTTTTCCCCCCTCCAATAATACCATGATATATTTAAAGTATTTGTGGTTACTGCTTTTACAACAAATACTACAGTTCAACTTTGGTTCCTGAAGTAAAACAATAATTTAAGTAAAAAAAAAAAAAAGAGTTTTATTATAGTAAAAGTATAGTAATCATGGTTATTTGTGGTATTGATTACCATCTGTAAAACCACAGTTTAAAACCACTACAAATACCATTGTTAAACCATGGTTAATTTGTAGTTACCATGATTTAACAATAGTAACCATGTTTTTTTGTTTTTATTTGTAGTAAAGCCATGGTTAATTTTCGTAAGAGGGGTTTCAATGATTTCACATTAAATACCACATTTAAACTCTTGTTCCTGTAGTAAAACCATAGTTAATTTTAGCTAAAGATTGTGGTTAGGGCTATGGTTTTATTGTACTATATTGCTGTGGTAAACACATGGTTAATTTTCATAAAATCTGTGGTTACTTTTGTTTTGTTATTTTGTTATTGATTCTCTTGACACTTCCAAAACAGATTCTTGAAAATTATGTGAATAATTAATAATTTTAAGCACAAAAATGGCATATTCCCTGCATTATAAACCTGTAACAAACTTTTTAAAAAATAGCAGGGCTAAGAAACATTTCAAGCCTTTAACATAAGAAGGCGGCAAAGTGAGTGTATTTTAAAGACATGCTTCCTGCTGCCTCAGTTCTCTTTAACATGTTTTTGTGTGTGTGAACAGGAGGGATGTGAATGTCAGCAACTTGTGGTTGTTTCCCTGTGCACCTTGCTGAAGGTGGCGTAGGGTTTCACTGGAGACAAGAACAGAGTTTAGAGGCTCAGAGAGATGGGAGGTGAGACAGTGGGATGGCCAGCCTATCATTACCCTTCAACTTCTGCTTTCTCTGGCTCAGCGTCCCACACTGTGCGTCTGGTGCCATTCAGCTCCCTCTTTATCACATGTGTGTGTCCATGCATCCACAGAGGGCTGTCAGCGCTTGCTGAGGAGCATCAGATTCAGGTACTCTTAACATCTTACATCGAGTTACTAATTTATTCATTATTCTTGAAGTTACTTACAGTCTTTCGTGTTTTTACACACAAACAGGGCTGAGATGTGGGTGCGTGTAATTGTGACCTCTGTGCTTCTTCTGTCAGGTAATTTTTTATACAGATAAATGCATGCATATTGCAGCTACTCTGAGTCTAATCTGTGCTCTTATGTTACCTGAGTGCCCTTGGTGCACAGGTTATTTATATTGTATTGATCTGTGTTTTTTCCTGTTTTTATCCCTGGCGTCAACAGCGCACACCTTCCTAAGGTCAATACCGGCCTCTGATTACTCTTCTGTTGCTTCATAGGAGTCGGGGCAAGTAAATGGCTGGTGTATTTCTCTAGGACGGACATCTGCGCTTGGGCCGGGACCACTGTAACGCTGCCGTGCCGCTACGATTACCCCTCGCCCTACAGCTCCACGCGGGTAATGTGGTTTCACATCTCTGCGGAGGGCCGACGGGACATCGCCTACCATACTGATGGGAATCTGTTGAGCCCCTCGTACAGGCATAGGATCAAATACATGGGGGGCCACAAAAGATGCAGTTTGCAGATTACGAACGTGAAGCTGAGCGATGTAGGAACGTACCATTTCAGATTCGAGACCGACAACCAGCAGGGCCGATGGACCTCTCCTGATGGCATCACGCTGTCCGTCACAGGTGAGGCCACATTTTAAGGATCAAAAGTGTATTTTAATGTAAAAAAAATAACCAGTTTAATATCTAGATGCAACTATATATTGAAGTCAGTACACTTTATAATACTTTTATTCAGGAGGAATGCATTAAATTGGCCAAAAGTGGCAGAAAAGTCATCTGTAAGGTTATAAAAAAATTTATTTGAACTTTAAAGTCATCAAAGTCTTCTGAAAAATGTATCATTCCATAAGCATATCAAGCAGCAAACATTGGTAATAATAAGAAATGTTTTTCGAGCAGCAAATTAGCATGTTGGAATGATTTCTGAAGTATCATATGACACTGAAGATTGGAGTATTGATGCTGAAAATTCAGATTTGCATCACATGAATAAATTACATTTTTAAATATATGCAGATAGAAAACAGCTATTTTAAATTGTAATAATATTTCACAATATTACTATTTTAATGTATTTTGATCAAATAAATGCAGCCTTAGCATAAGAATGTAATGTGGAAGAAGTTTGAGATTTTTTTTTTTTAAGCCACCACCTAGAAACACCCTACTAACCACAAAGCAACAGCATGGCCATGTCTGATCCACCTTTTTCTTTAACATGGATGTAAGCCTATCGGTGAGACTTCTGGTTCATTAGTTGCTATAGGAAAATAACGAGAAGAATAACAACGTAGAGTAAACAGTAAAACTGTCTGCACTACAAACCAGTGTGCTCATAATTAAGATAATGCATTAAAATAATATGGTACACCAATTTGCAATATCAAGCAGCTAAACGAGCCAGACCCATAAAATTTACAAATGGCCGCGCCCGCTCTTACGGGATGAAAAAGGTGGATAATTGTGGCAATAAATTTTGCACTCACATTTTCCCTAGAAAATCTAGTAATTAGGGAGAAATTAACAACTTTTTCTTTTCTTTTTGTTGTCTATTTGCATATTATTGTTGAGAAAACCCACCGGCCCGTTCCCAAAATAATTTAGCGTCGCATGTTGCTAATGTTGTGAAATGTTGTCCTGGTTCCAGAGCTTCACGTTCATGCACATCCACCGAGAATAGGCAACATGTATGCTGCTGGCGAGACAGTCTTCCTGAGCTGTGTGGCGCAAGGCTGTGCCGCCTCTGGCAGGAACTTTGCCCTTTATCGGAATGGGATCAACTTGGGTCAGTCCAACAAGCTGTCAGCCATCTATAATTTTGACAGTCAGCACGCAGGTACCTACACCTGCCGTCCAATACCACCCCAAAATGTTCAGTCACCAGTACTCACCCTGGCTCTTGGATGTGAGTATTGTGCATGCATATATGCAGTAGTTCTGTATATTTGAAGTCAAAAGTTTACATACACCTGGCAGAATCTGCAGAATGTTAATTATTTTACCAAAATAAGAGGGATCATACAGTACAAAATGCATGTTATTTTTTATTTAGTACTGACCTGAATAAGTTATTTAGCATAAAAAACGTTTACATATAGTCCACAAGAGAAAATAATAGTTGAGTTTACATACACTTGATTTTTAATACTGTGTTGTTACCTGAATGATCCACAGCTGTGTGTTTTTTGTTTGGTGAGTTGTTCATGAGTCACTTGTTTGTCCTGAACCATCAAACTGCCCACTGTCCTTCAAAAACATCCTTCAGATCCCACAAATTATTTGGTTTTTCAGCTTTTTTCTGTATTTTAAACCTTTTCCAACAATGACTGTATGATTTTAAGATTCATCTTTTCACACTGAGGACAACTGAGGGACTCATGCAACTATAACAGAAGGCTAAAACACTCACTGATGCTCCAGAAGGAGCTATCACTAAACAAACAAACAAAAAATCACAGCTGTGGATCGTTCAGGTAACAACAGTAATAAGAATCAAGCGTATGTAAACTTTTAAACAGGGTAATTTTCTTAAATTCAACTAATACTTTCTCTTGTGGACTATGTAAACGTTTTTTTATGTGAAATACCTGATTTAGGTCAGTACTAAATTAAAAAAAAAATGCATTTTGTATGATTCCTCTTATTTTGGTAAAATAATTAACATTTTGCAGATTCTGCAAGGTGTATGTAAACTTTTGACTTCAAATGTAAATAAAAACATGAAAAATTCTGCTTTGTCACAGGAAAAAATTACATTTTAAAACATATTAAAATAGAAAATAGTTATTTTAAAGTGTAAAATATTTCACAATATTACTTTAACTGCAATATTAGTTTAACCGTGTGTTTGATCAAAGAAATGCAGCCTCGGTGCATTTAACAAAACATTATTGAATATACGTCACTGGATGTACTACAGCATAAACAGTCTAAAATTTCCTGCATGGGGTAACATCTAAATTAGCTGTTTTTATATATGCATTATGTAATATCAAGTAAACTTTGCATTAAATATAATGTATTAAATACATAAAACTTAATAAATACAGTGATTAAAGCAAGGTGTGCAATTGTATTCTACTGTCAGCCGTCCTCTCCCATTAGAAACTGCATTTCACCTCTCTCTTTCTCTGGGTCTCAGATGCTCCTCGCTACACCACGGTACAGATCACCCCTCGAGAGGCAGTCAGAGAGGGCGATTCGGTGACTTTGACCTGCAGTAGTGATGGAGCTCCGCCAGCAGAAAGTTTTGCCTGGTTTAAAGAAGGAGAGAGTGGCAGCGTGCCAGACAGCTTTAAACCTGAGCTGAGATTGTGGAGTTTGGACTACAGGGACCATGGAGAGTACTTCTGTGTGGCCCGCAACCCGCTCGGCACAGACCGGTCCAGACCGATTTTACTCAATGTTACCTGTAGGTTTCCTCTTTTTCATGTAGCCAGAAAAAATAAAATTAGGCATTACTGGTCTGTTTGCAGGCACTTTTAAAAATTAAGCTTCTAAAAGGGGGTTTTCGTAGCAATGCAGTAGAAGAACCATTTTTGGTTCCCCAAAGACACTTTCACTGAACAGTTCCTAAAAGAACCATTTATTCTTAGTGTAAGGTATGTAACTGATTTTATTTGCATGCATCTCTAAATATAGCTGCTTTTAAACTGCAGGATATGCATTTATCAGTGAATAGGTCAAAATGACAGCCTGTTTTGAAAATGTCACCAGACATTTGAACTTTGCACTTTCCTTAATTAGTCATATATTTCCATTATCGCTGATCTGATGTCTTTGTGTCCATGCAGAGATGTCTTTTTTGGTTGCTGGTTCTTGTGTAATAACTTTAATTTTGGCAGGACATTATGTCACATTGTCTGCCACCCTCTAACAGATCAAAGTTCAAATCAAGAGTACATATTTAGGGAAACCGGAAAACCACATGATGCTCAGCCATGAAAGGAGCATTTATTTCCTGTTTTCACTTGTTAAGTCAAACATACCTACTAGCATTGGTCATACTTAGGATTAGGGGTGTGTTTAAATTATTCAGTATTAAACTTTGCTACGTGACTTATCTAACATTGTTTATGCCATGGGCATGACTAATACCTCAAATTGTGCAGTTTGTGTAGGACATGTGTGCTACTGCTTTTATTATACTGTAATATATTTCAAAGTTTTACTGATTTTACTGTATTTTTGATCAAATAAAAACAAACAAATCTTACCAAACTTTTACCCAAACATTTGAACAGCACATGTATTTGTGAGCAAAGACAGTGTGTAGTAGAGTTGAAGTCAAAAGTTTACATACACCTTGCAGAATCTGCAAATGTCAATTATTTTACCAAAATAAGAGGGATCATAAAAAATGCATGTTATTTTTTGTTTAGTACTGACCTGAATAAGATATTTCACATAAAAGACATTTGCATATATTCCACAAGAGAAAATAATAGTTGAATTTATAAAAATGACCCTGTTCAAAAGTTTACATACACTTGATTCTTAAAACTGTTGTTACCTGAATGATCCACAGCTGTTTTTTTGTTTAGTGATAGTTGTTCATGAGTCCCCTGCTGCCGTTCTTCAGAAAAATCCTTTAGGTCCCACAATTTTTTTGTTTTTTCAGCATTTTTGTGTGTTTGAACCCTTTCCAACAACAACTGTATGATCTTTTCACACTGAGGACAACTGAGGGACTCGTATGCAACTATTACAGAAAGTTCAAACGCTCACTGATGCTCCAGAAGGAAAAACAATGCATCAAAAACAATGCATCAGTTTGAAGATCAGGGTAAATTTAAAATTACTTTGTCTTCTGGGAAACATGTAAGTGTCTTCTGCAGCTTCTGAAGGGCAGTACACTACTTGAAAAAAAAATATGATATTTAGGCAAAATAAGAAAAATCTACATGCCCTCATTTCATTCAAAAGTTTTCACCCCTGGCTCTTAATGCATAATTTTTCCTTCTGAAGCATCAGTGAGGATCTGAACCTTCTGTAATAGTTGCATATGAGTCCCTCAGTGTGAAAAGATGGATCTCAAAATCATACAGTTATTGTTGGAAAGGGTTCAAATACACAAAAATGCTGAAAAACCAAAGAATCTGTGGAACCTAAAGGACTTTTCTGAAGAACAGTGGACAGTTTAACTGTTCAGGACACACAAGGGACTCATGAACAACTAGCACTAAACAAACACAGCTGTGGATCGTTCAGGTAACAACACAGTATTTAGAATCAAGTGTATGTAAACATTTTTATAAATTCATCTAGTATTTTCTCTTGTGTACTATACGTAAACGTTTTTTTTTTAATGTAAAATATCTAATTTAGGTCAGTACTAAAGAAAAAATAACATGCATTTTGTATGATCCCTCTTATTCTGGTAAAATAGGAATATTTGACTGTGCTTTGAAGTATTATAAAATATGCTTATATGTTTCCAGACTCCCCTAAGAACACAAGAGTCCTCATCAGTCCTAAAGGAGACATCATGGAAGGGTTTGCTGTCAATCTGACCTGCAGCAGCAATGCCAACCCTCCCGTGGAGAAATACGCCTGGTACAAAGTGAACGGCGGTCAGCCCTGGACAAAAGGCAACGCGCAAAATCTCACCTTCTCTAGCGTGCGTTCCCATCATGCCGGACAATACTACTGCACTGCATGGAACGTGTTTGGCATGGGGACATCGCCCATTATTTCCCTTTCAGTGCTTTGTAAGTTTATACTCACTTTATATATGTATTATAAATTATATTATAAAATGTATCAACCTTTTTTTTAACTTAACAGTTTTGTAACTTTTATGTGTGATGCTCCTGGTGTCTTCCATTTCCAGATATTTTAAAATTAAAAATTCACAATTTAGAGAAAAGGTCAGAGTTGCAAGATGTAAACTTGGAATTGCAAGATCATATCTCAGAATTGTTACTTTTTTTCCTCAGAGTTTATATCTTGGAATTCTATGAAATCCTGTTTCCATCACCATATAAAAAGACAAATTTGCATAATTGTTTATCCTATACAATTCAAACTTTTCCCTCCCAAGTTCTTAAACTCAGATTTGTGAGATTATATCAAGCAATTCTGACTTTTTTCTTAGAATTTCAAGATTATAGATTATCTCTGTATCTCTATGCTTACCCTATTAAAAAGTAATAGATTTAAAATGCATTTATTTTATACTAAGTATAATTCAGGTCTGTTAACATATTTACTGGCATATCGTTTGAGACTTACTGATTATTTTAAAAATAATTTTAAAAAGTTGTAATTAAACTTTATTTGGAGTACTACTTGTGCACATTTCTTAATATTAAGCCTAAAATATGTTTTAATGTCACTATTGATCAGGATTGTATGATCTTTAAATAATATCGGTCTTTAAATGCGAAATATTTAAAATGTACTTAAAGTATACTTGCAGTAGTTCCACTTTAGCACAATCAGATATACTTAATTATATCTTTAGTTGGACCTCAGCACTACTTCCGCACAATTAAAGTGCGCAAAATTAGTTAGCAAACTTTAAATATACCAGTTTAGTATACTAAAAGTGCAATTGCAGGGTATTTTTTAATTAAGTATATAATATGTAAATGTATAATAATATATATACAACTCAGAATTGTGCGATAAAAAAAAAAAATCTGAACTATGAGATAAAAAGTCACAATTGTCTTTTTACTTTTTTTTTGTTTAAACATGCTTCCATAATATACACACTGGTTTGTAGTGTGAATAGTCAGACCAATTACTGCACATTTAATGCATTTATTCTAGTTATTTACTTGTAGTGGCAAATAAATTGGAGTCTCACACATTCACAGAAAATAGCTTACTTCCATGTTGCAAAATAAATTGGATTCGATACCTCAATCCTCTATTTGTCAATCCATCCTCCAAGGATCCCCATCTGTTTATTTCTTTCATTTAACCTCCCCACCTCTCTCTCTCTCTCTGTCTCTCTCTCAGATGCCCCCAAAAACACCTCTGTGTTGGCTCGGCCTTCCACTGTGATCGAAGCAGGCAGCTCGTTGACGCTGACCTGCATCAGTCAGGCCAATCCGGCGGTGGAGAACTACACCTGGCACCGGATCAATGCGGCTGACGCCTGGGAAACTCGATCGGGTCCCAGCTACACCATTGCTGAGGTCAGCCCTGGAGCCAGCGGCCAGTACTACTGCGAGGCCCGCAACCGCATCGGAGCGCACAGCTCCCCGGTTCTAACTGTGAAAGTTCGAGGTCAGTGCATTACACAATTCAACAACATCTTTACTGTTTGTTTGTTTGTTTGTCTGAGCGTCAAACATCTACCAATCTAAATGTGATATTGTAATGTTTTTTCACTTTGGTGTTATCAGTTACTTCTGGTTAAAAAAATTACATTTAATATACTTAAACATTTTTAATGCAGCTTTAAAGGGCTCTACACAATCCCAGTTTAGGAATAAGGGTGACTACCGATCCTTTCCAACGTGACTACATTATGTGTGAAGTCGAGCTAGTGCAAGACGAGCATTTGTGGTTCAAAAGTATACAAATTTTAATTGTTTTAAGAAAATGAGCAATTGTTTTGCTAGATAAGACCCTTATTCCTTGGTTGGGATCATGTAGAGCCCTTTGAAGCTGCGCTGAAACTGTGATTTGGACCTTCAACCCATTGACTCCTATTGAAGTCCATTAAAGGAACTTCTGCACATAAAGATACAGTAGTTACTCCCTGGTGCCGCTTACTGTTCATCAGATACTGTATGCCCATGATTGAGATGTAGTGCTTTTTCTTCAGGCCGTCTGAAGGTGATCGCATTGGCGTCTGCAGTGGGCGTTTCTGTCGGATTGATCTCTCTGACCGTGGTCGTCATGATTAGGTGATTTTACATTTGCTGGCTTTAATAGTAAATATCTGATCTTCTCATCTGATCTTACACACATCATTTCACATCTCTTTTGCAGTAAAAACATGCATCGTGTGGACACTGAAAATCTTGAGGAAGAAAAACAGGTCATTTTTATGCAAGTCTGTCATCGTATGATTTAAATCTAAACTAAAATAATCATATTAATCAAATCTCTTGATTCTTGTTTTAGTGTTCACCAGTAGTTGACTTACCATTGGAAAATACTGTGTTTAGTGAATCAACTTCAGAGACGTTTCTCCTCAAGAGCACAAAAATGTCAGACATTCCGGTAAGGTTTTTTTTTTTTTTTTTTCCAGATGTTTACTAATGTCAGTCTCTGTAGTATACAGTTGAGGTCAAAAGTTTACATACACCTTGCGTAATCTGCAAAATTGTAATTATTTTACCAAAATAAGAGGGATCATCCAAAATGCATTTTACTTTTTAATTTAGTACTGACCTGAATAATATATTTCACATAAAAGACATTTACATATAGTCCACAAGAGAAAATAATAGCTGAATTTATAAAAATGATCACATTTAAAAGATTACATATGCTTGATTCTTAATACTGTGTTGTTACCTGAATGATCTACAGCTGTGTTTTTTTGTTTAGTGATGGTTGTTCATGAGTCCCTTGTTTGTCCTGAACAGTTGAACTGCCTGCTGTTTTTCAGAAAAATTCCTTGGTTTTTCAGCAATTTTGTGTATTTGAACCCTTTCCAACAATGACTGTTAGATTTTGAGATCCATCTTTTCACACTGAGGACAACTGAGGGACTCATATGCAACTATTAAAGAAGGTTCAAACACTCACTGATGCTCCAGACGGAAAAACGATGCATTAAGAGTTGGGGGGGGTGAAAACTTTTGAGTTGTGTACATTTTTCTTATTTTGCCTAAATATCATATTTCTTTCATTTAGTACTGCCCTTCAGAAGCTACAGAAGAGACTTACATGTTTCCCAGAAGACAAAATAAGTTCTATTTACCCTGATCTTTAAATTCCAAAAGTTTTCACCCCCCAGCTCTTAATGCATCGTTTTTTCCTTCTGGATCATCAGTGAGCGTTTGAACCTTCTGTCAGGTCTATTATTTAAAAAACTTAGCCCCTTTGCTTAACAAAAAAGGTCTCAGCCTCATCTTCATCCATTGCACAATTTATTAATAACAATATTAGCCCAAAACCAATAATGCATGTGTTTGAAAGTTTAAAAAATCTACCAGAAATAGTATTGCATGACAAGTAGGCTACTATATGGTATGTTTTATAATGTTCTGTGATTTGTAATGCACTAATTTAAGTCTTGATATTAAGGATGGGTAGTATATGAACTGAGTGAACACATAAGTGTTTTATTTTGTGCCTTGTTCAGGAGGAGCCAGAGGAGATTTATGAAAGTAGTCACCCTTCCATCGTGCCCCTGAAAGAAGCTGCTCGGAGTGCTGAGGAGCAGGGAGAAATCAACTACATTACGGTGCATTATTCTCGCATGCCCAGGTTAAACACTATTACACAGTCCATGTGTGCTGGTTTGCACAAGTCCTCTGTTGTATTAAGGCCATAGTTGTTATGTTTGCCATTTTTATTTACAGTCGAGACCAGGCAAAGGTCACAAGCATACCTCTAGATGGAGAGAAGCAGCTCAAAGATGGTCGTAATGTTGTTTATACTGATCTCACCAAGCAACCAAGAGAGGGAACAGATGAGTCTGAAATCTAGAGTGGTCAACTGATGGAAGAAATTGTGCAACCACACAGGGATTTTTTTAAACTACATGTTATTACAGAGCACGTATGGACCACTTGATGTGACCTGAATGTCAGAGGCTTGAAAATAGGCCAAACAAATAGAAGAAATCGCAACTGGTTGTTCTGTTCAATTGTGTCCAGCTGCAGTTTGCTCTAATAAAATCCAGCTGCTTAAAATGATACACTACTGTTTAAAAGTTTGAGGTCAGTAAGATTTTATAATGTTTTTGAAAGAAGTCTCTTATGGGAAGGAAACACGATGCATTGAGAGCCAGGGGGTGAAAACTTCTTGAATTTGAAGATCAGGGTAAATGTAACTTATTTTGTCTTCTGGGAAACATGTAAATATCTTTTGTAGCTTCTGCAGGACAGTACTAAATGAAAAAATATGATATTTAGGCAAAATAAGAAAAATGTACACATCTGCATTTTGTTCAAAAGTTTTCACCCCCCGGCTCATTTCCTTCTGAAGCGTCAGTGAGCGTTTGAACCTTCTGTAATAGTTGCATACGAGTCCCTCAGTTGTCCTCAGTGTGAAAAGATGGATCTCGAAATCATACAGTCAATGTTGGAAAGGGTTCAAATTCACAAAAATGTTAAAAAAAAAAAAAAAAAAAACAAAGAATTTGAGGGACCTGAAGGATTTTTCTGAAGAACAGCAGGCAGTTGAACTGTTCAGTACAAACCAGGGACTCATTAACAACTATCACTAAACAAAAAAAAACTGTGGATCATTCAGGTAACTGTCATGCTTGAGGCAAGGAAGAGGTGAGGATCTAAATGCAGCACAATTTATTAGCAGAAATAATAAAAAGAATCAAAGCAAGGCAAAAACAAGGCAGAGGAATCCAGACAAGGCAAAAACCATGCAACAGTTTACAGTAAGTAAAACAACGACCGACAAACAAAGACTGAAACACGGATTAAAATACACAGGGTAACTAGACTAACGAGGGGGTGGAGCTAATGAACTTCCATAGAAACAAATGAGGGAACAAACAACACAGCACAGGGAATGAGGGAAACAGGAATCAAAACACAGGAAACCAACACAGAAACAATGAAAATAGAAACAACTAAAGTGTCCTTAAACAAAAGATGGGGAAAACAAGACAGGACCGTTACAAGAACACAGTATTAAGAATCAAGTGTATGTAAACTTTTGAACAGGGTCATTTTATAAATTCAATTATTATTTTCTCTTGTGGACTATATGTAAATGTCTTGGAAGACAAATATCTAATTCAGGTCAGTACTAAATAAAAAATAGCATGCATTTTGTATGATCCCTGTTGGCCTTTGTTGGTAAAATAATTAACATTTTGCAGATTCTGCAAGGTGTATGTAAACTTTTGACCTCAACTTTTAACCTTTTTTTTTTTTTTGCTTAAAAACATTACTTGTTGTTAAACAGTTGTGCTGTTTAATATTTTTGTGGAAACAGTGATACATTCTTTTCTGGATTCTTTGAAAAACAGAAAGTTCAAAACTTTTTAAATAAAAAATTTGAAATAGAACTTTTCGGAACATTACAAATGTTTTATTGTCGCTTATGATTAATTTAATGCATCCTTGCTGAAAAATAAATAAATACATTTTTACTGACCATGAACATTTGAACAGTATTGTATCCACTATATGCTTGAGTGTGACATGATCCCATCATCAAAAAACAAAAAACAAAACAAAGCATCCCACTTAAATATTCAATTTAATTGAAATAATAAATCACAGGAGGCCCCAAATAAATAATTTCTGACAATGCCAACAGTGTCTGTTGTCATACATTTTCTGGCAGTAATACACAATTTTTTGCAATTACTAAAAAAGGAAATTAAAATGCGTAATGATCTGTTTCTATTCAAGACAATTAACCTTTGACTCTCAATGTCACACACACACACACACACAAAAGGAAAACAATAGCTACATGTACTTTTTTTTTTTTTGCAATTTTTTTTTTTTTTGCATTTTTCACACTGCAGATTAATATGGAAGCCCGTTTCCGCCACTGAAAGAAAAAAAAAAAAAGGTAATTGTGACTTTTTACCTCACAATTCTGACTTTTTCTCAGAATTGCATGATACAGACTCACAATTTTGACTTTTTCTCGGAATTGTGAGATATAAACTTACAATTGCAAGTTATAAAGTCAGAAATAAAGGCAGAATTCCAAGATAATTTTTTTTCTTGCAATTGCGAGTTTGTATTTTGCAATTACGTTTTTTTTTTCTTTCCAGAATTGTGATATAAACTCGCAATTGTGAGTTAGAAAGTCCAATTTTGAGTGGGAAAAAAGACTATGTAAAAAAAATCACAATTGCGAGACATATTGCAATTCTGAGAAAAAGAGTTTAAATTGTGAGTTTATATCTTGCAATGCTGACTTTATTTCTCAAAATTGCAAGTTTGTCTCAATTCTGACTTTATAACTCGCAACTGTGAGTTTATATCACGCAATTTTGCGAAAAAAAAGTTATAATTATGAGTTTATATCTCGCAATTCTGAGAAAAAAGTTAGAATTTTATAGTTTATATCATAAAAGTTACATCATAAAAAAGTTTAAATCATATAATTCTGATTTCTCAGAATTGCAAGTTTATATCTCGCAATTCTGACTTCATAACTCGCAATTATGTTTATATCACGCAATTCTGAGAAAAAAGTCAGAATTGCGAGTTTATATTTTGCATTTCTGACTTTATATCTCGCAATTGCGAGTTTATATCATGCAATTCTGAATTAATGTTTGTATCACACAATTGTGAGGAAAAAAGTCGCAATTACCTTTTTAAAAAAAAATTATTCATTTTTTTTTTAATTATATGCTGAAGAGAGTAGAACGAGAGATGGTTTTCTATTATCTAAACAATATCTTTACTAATGGCTTATTATATTCTTTATTACACTGCAAAAAACAACAACAAAAAAACTATTTGCTGATTAAAGGGTCATGAAACCCCTCTGTTTCAGCACTGGTTAGTTCTCACCACAGTTTTGAAAAATGCTGCAAAAGTGGGCGTGGTTTGCTGCGGAGCAGAGGGGGGAGAGCGAACTTCAGGTTCAGACTGTTTACACAGTGTCATTTCGCTCCCATTGAGTTAACAACACAAATAAATGCACAGGCATTTGCACTCTGCATCGAAAACATATATATGAACGCGCTGTTGCACCTCTGTTAACCTTTAAGGCTTATTTTGCGGCGTTTATAATCCTTTTGATAATCCCTTTGCGTCAAGGAGCTGTAAAAATGAATGAATCGCGTTCGTGCCGAACTCTCACAAAGCAATCTCTCTCGATTCATGAACATTTCTCTCAGTTAATATACGCAATCTCACAGCCTGAAGCATCTGTCATAGCAAATCAACACAGGCTGTTGTGAATAATTTGGCGTAACGTCTTCTCATAGGATAAGAAAACGCTGCCTCATGAATAATTATGAGACACCGGCCAGTCATCGACGTACTATAGTCCGTTGCCACGTCACAAACGGTGACGTCAGCACAATGTAGATTTTAAACCCGGAAGATGAAAATAGAGCAAAAAAGCTCAAAATTAACCAGTTTTCTCCAACAATTAAAATTAACAGATGCTAACATTGTCATCTATGATGTGCAACACAAACACCTCCACTAAAATCATGAACCTTTAACCCTTTAACTGTCATCGTCCACTCTGTGGACTTCACCATTTTACAAATAAATCCTAATCTAATCATCACAAACTATATATCGTTGGAAAGGTCTAAGACTCCTAAATAGATATTGTGATTTTGTGTTACAAATGATGTAGGAAAAGTAGAAATAGATTAATAGATTAAATAGATTAATTTATGACAAGAGTGCACCTCAAAAAGTTCTGACCTTTGTCACAAAAAGACTTTCTTTGTTGCCTTTTTTACCTATCATGCAATAGAAATCCTAAGAAATTATATATCACCTGAAAACTTAAAATCTCAAAAATCATCCTTTGAAAACCATTTAAAATCAGACTTGGCATACCATGGGAATTGTACATCAAAATCATATTACAAAATGTTTTCATTCATGAATTATAAAAATTTAACTCTGGATAGTGCATTTTCATGTCTATGTTCAAGATAGGGAGTGACGGTTAAAGGGTTAAACTTAAAATAATTTGTTAACCCGCTACCTCAAAATTAAGTTCAGTCAACTCAAATGAGTTTAGTCAACTTGAAATGTTAAGTTGTACTTAGTGACAATTTAGTTGGCTTAGCAAAAAAATTGGTTTGTTAAACTTAAAAGCTGGGTATGTTACTCAGCTTCCTTAAGCTTCCTTCTTTAAGTGGAATCAACTCAAATATCTAAGTTGTCACTTACTACAACTTAACATTTCAAGTTGACTAAACTTTTTTGAGTTGATTGAAGTTAAAATTTTAAGGCAGGAGGGTAACAAATTATTTTAAGTTGACTCAACAAATTGTTTTTACAGTGTATCTATACATAACCATTATCTATACATAATCTCTTTTTACAGAGAAAACTGTGGTGAAAACATTGTTTAGTCACAAGTTCACTAGTACTAGACATGCAACACAGCGGCAGTGACTTGCAAAAAATAAGATACAATATGATAGTATAGAGTACAAAAACTGAAATATGACTACAAAAAGTGAGATACAAGAATGAAACATTGTGGCGTTTGATATACAGAAAAAATAAATAAATAACAGACTGCGTAACGGATGCAAAAATGCATAAAATGAATGTAAAAGTAGCACACTAAGAAAAAAAAGCAGAACTGTTGGTTTGAGAACTGCTGAAGTTATTTTTTCATCGTCTGTGGTAATGTCTTGTTTAAAGTGACCTTGACCTCTGTCCCCTGAAAAACAAAGCCGTATTCCTTTAGTTTCTAAGATTAGAAATGATGCCAGACAGGACACTCATTGAGTAAATTGAGCTTTGCTCACCGTGACTTGCGTCTGATGAATATCACAATGCCTGCTATTATGATAACCATGATTATAACTCCAAGCACAATGCCAGTAGTGGATGAAGATGCAATTGCTGCTGTGAAAAATTTAGAATGATGAAATCCAGATATTAATATTTTATCTTATATTATTTTACATACCATTTAGAAGGAGAATAACAGGCTAGCTTTCTATCACATGACTTCCTGTCTACCTTTACCACTTGCAAATTACACCACAGTACTGACACATTTGACAGTGTCAGCAATGTGACTGATAAATTTGATACATGTGCTAAATCATGTGCAGTTAATAGTCATATTAACTGATCAGTTTTTTAAAATAAATCGCCCACAGTGAAGGTCATGAAAGCTTTACAGATTTCTCTGAGGAAATGCCTCTATTTTGTGGAAATGTTTTTGGTCTTTTTTTAAAGAGCTGACATTTGCTATGGCCTAAAAAAGTAAGTTTTACTTTACTCTTTGAGGAAACAGACAAAAGATATTGGCTAATCAGTTTGTTTTAATTTTTTGTTTTGGTTTTCTTGTCTCACACATGTATATGTCAACCGTTAAGATGCTTAATTTTAGACATGATTTGGATTAAAATAAAATAAAACAAAATAAAATAAGAATTATTACAGTAAGGTTCAATTTATTAACATTAGTTAACTGAATTAGTTAACATGAACATGAAAAAAGTCAAAATTAATCTTAATATTAATCTCAGAATCTACTAATAAATTATTCAAATAAAAAGATGCATCTGTTAATATTACTTAATAGACCTGCACTAACATGAATGTATTTTAATTAACAAAAAAATTGTAATAATAAACACTGTAACAAATCCATTACTCATTTTTAGTTAATATTAGTTAATGCAAAAGCAACCAGTAACTAATAAGACATTTGAGTAAAGTGTTACAATATAAATAATAAAAATGCTATATGTCAGTTTTAGGAAATTTTAAAATTGTGATTTCCGGGCTTTCCTAAAATAAAATATTGTCTGAAATATTTTTTTGTTTTATTTTATTTTATTTTATTTTATTAATTTTATAATGATTTTAAAAAATATATTAGTAATAGGTTAGTAATAGAATTATTGTTCATAAACTAACAGAACATGGAAATTATCTAGTTAAAAATCCTAAAACATGAAATATATATATATATATATATATATATATATATATATTTATTTATATATATATATGTGTGTGTGTGTGTGTATGTGTGTAAATGGGAACATAATTTTATATTATTAAATAATGACAATCACAGCTATTATTATTTTTATAATATTATATAAAAAATAATAATAATAATATTTAACAAACATTAAGTAATGTTAGTTTTAGTTTTAATGTTAAAATATTTAGTTATAGATTAATATTGTTCATAAAATGGCATAACATTGGGAATTATGTAGTAACAATTTTTACAAAATTCTGAAAAATGATTGAAAAACTTAAAATCCATTGATGAAAATCAGCCATTTGAATGCACTTCTCATGCTCTGAATAACAAAGGGTGTTTTTTTTATAATAGTTCATTGAAGAACCTTTAACATCCATGAATCTTTTAAAAGTTTCATTATAGCGGGAAAAAATATTCTTTACACTAAGAAAAAATAGTTCTTTTAAGAACTGCTCACTGAAAAGTTCTTTGGGGAACCAAAAATTGTTCTTCTACGTGAAAACCTTCATTTCTAAGAGTACAATATGTAGGGCTGGGTATCATTCAAAAATGTTCGATACCGGTGCTGATACCGATACCTTGACTTCGATACCGGTTCCTGAACGGTACTTTTTTCGATACCAATTTTATTAAATCAATTGTTAACAAGATTACATTATCTCAAAAATTGTTTTTCTTTAACTTATTTATACAGATTCAAAGACTCCTGAGCCTCTACACAAAGGAACAAAATATATCCAACACAATAAATCAGTTAAGATAATTTTAATTTTAATTTTAAGCTCAAAAAGTTTTCAGTTTACACATCTGTTAGGCTATATTCACACTATTGCATATTCGTTTTATAATGCATACCTCAGACAGAATCATAATTTCTATTCATTTTCCACTAATTTACTGACAAACACTAGCACCTTCCAGCGCTGTCTGCCGGTATGTATAACGTTATATGTCTTCTCTTTTCTGCAATCGCTGTTCTGACTCAGAGGTCATAACATATTTCAACAACATTAAATGGAAGTTATTGCAAACACTCGCTGGTGGTTTAAAATGAGTTTTGAGTAAAAGTGGAATATAAATCTTATTTATTTTCTTATGTAGCATCACGCACACTGTCGGTCGTGTAGTATGGACAGATATCTTTTCTGAAATGACAGTATGGATGAGGATTGTTTTAACTTTTTAAACAAAAACGCACCAGTGTAAATGTAGCCTTACATCTAAGGGGGCTGTACGCTACAGCCTCACATGTGAGCCACATCTCTGAGTGTAACCGGTGTAAACTAGCAGGTGTGTTCGACTTTGTCGCGGCTCTGCGCAGGATCAAGAGAGCTACAGAGAGGAGACGCTCTCGCGGATGCGCCGCGCGAGCACGGTTTGTTGCTGCCGCCAACTTCAAATTAGTTGAACTTTTGCCGCGTTTAGTGTGAAAGCCACCGATCTGCGCGGCGCCGCTTCTAGTCCAACACACCTAGTGCTGCAGGCGTATTGGCACACTGACGTTGACGAGATTAACCCCTTAAGTATCGAAGTTTGGTACCGAACGACAAGAGGTTTTTCGATACTCGATAGTATCGAGGCATTTCGGTCGGTGCCTAAAAAGTATCGAGCTCGGTACCCAGCCCTAACAATATGCATGTCCAGAGAATAAATAATAATAACTTACTTTCTACCCGATGTGTGACCTGTAGATTCACTCCTTTTTGTCCTGGTAGTTTGGCTTTGGTGTGGTCAGTAATGAACCGGAACACGTACACCCCGCTGTCTTCTGACCTCAGATCAGATATCATCAGAGAGCAGTTTTTGCTTCCCATCTGCCCCAAGTACTTGACTCGGCCCTGGTACGAGGGTTCAGGGAATATCCCTGCACTGTGGTAAACGTATCTGGGAGTAATGCAGCGACTTTCATTCAGACACCACATCTCTGACAGCACTTTGCGCAGTGTTCCCTGGTTGGACTCTTCAGGGTAGTCATAGGTGCATTGCAGAACTACAGAAGATCCAGAAGGAGCATAGACTGGATCCATAGGAACATGCACTATCCAGTCAGAGGCAAGAGCAGCTGAAATGGAAGCATATGAGTACTTCTGAAGGAATCTAATCAGAAACAACTGGTTCTACTGTCTAAACAGCATTCCTATCTGTGCCTTCTCAGGTAAGTTAGATACTCTCAGTCTTGGAGAACAGAACAATAAAAGAAAAACTTCTGTAAGTCTTACCAGGCAGAATCAAAGACGTCCACACAAGGAGATTCGTAAACATTGTTGCACCCTTGAGTATTTCCTTACTGAGCAGATTTGAAAACATCATCCTCGTCTGGTTTTCGTTCCTCCTCCTTTGTCGTCATTTATTATGTCGTTATTTCCTGCTTGTTGTTATTTCCTACATGTATATACACTGTCAGAAAAAAAGGTACAGTTCTGTCCCTGGGGCGGTACCCTAAGGTACAAAGTGAAAAGGTACAAATATGTACTTTTAAAGTACTAATATGCACCTTTAAGGTACCAATGTGTATCTTTAAGATACCAATATGTACTTTCAAAGTACTAAAATGTACCTTTAAGGTACTAATATGTACTGTTTAGGGGTAGGTAAGGTACAAAGATGTACCTTTTCACTTTTGTACCTTAGGGTACCGCCCCAGCAACAGAACTGTACCTTTTTTTCTGAGAGTGTAGAGTATACACTTTTATGCTATTTACTGCTAATCTTAAGAGCTAAAAAAAAAAAAAAAAAAAAAACAGCAACAATAATAATATAAAAATAAACAACATCAACAATAATAATATATTATGAATTAATTATTATGAATTTTATTTTTCCATGTTTTTTTTTTTTTTTTTAATGTTACTACATAATTCCGAATGTAATTTTATTTAATGAACAATAACAATCTTTATCTAGGCATAGGGCATTAATGTTTATTAATGGTATTTATGGCTAATCTTAACAATTAAAGAGCACAATAATATTAAGAAGAAGAAGATGAATATATTAATTCATTATTGTGAATTTTATTTTTCCATTTTTCATGATTTAATAATATATTTTTAAAAATGTGTAAAATATATTTGTTACTACATAATTTAATACTACATAATAACATAACAATGTTGTTATTTTATGAACAACACCAAACTATAACTAAATATTTTAACATTAAAACAAACATTACTTAATATTTATATATATTAAATATTAGTCTTTTTATTATTTTCATTTTATATTAAAAATAATAATGCTTGTGATTATTATTATTATTGGAAAATAATAAAATGGGCACAGAGCATATATGGTCCATTGTATTTATAGCCAATCTAAAGAACTAAAGAGCATAATAATTAATAATATTATATTTGAGTATTATATTAAATAAAATTATATGAAATTATGTTCCCATTTACATTGTTGTATGCTTTAAGATTTTTTTACTATATAATTCTGATGTTATGTTATTACGTACCATGGGTGCAGCAGGCGCAATGATATTACGCAGCGCCTGAAAGTGACAGGCACTAAGTTTGTGTAGATGCAGAGTTGCAGCCGGCAGAGTTGACGGCTGCGTAATATCATTGCGCCTGCTGCACCCATGGTACGGCAGCAAGGTTCCTTGATTGTTACGCCGGAATGAGAGTATAGTTCCTAGCCATATCGGCCTATAAAATCGCAACTTTTCTTTTTCCGCTAGTCTTAGTATACGATGCAACTACAGAAGAGTCAAGTTTTAAATAGGAAAAATATCTAAAATCTTTAGTCATTTCATAGTGAGATGCTAATGGTCTTATCGGATTCAGTGATTTATGCTAAGCTATGCTAAAAGTGCTACCGCCAGACCCGGCGATCGGCTGAATGGATTCAAAAACGGTAAAACACATCTGTATAACACTAGGGTAGTTGGAAAATGAACCTATTTTCAAAAAAAGTGGAGTGTTCCTTTAACAGCACAGTTGGTACTTTATCAAAATAAAACACAGTGAACCAAACATCAGCGCGCCCGCCTCAATGTGTCACCGTTAGAACGCGAATGAAGTACAAAGTCTATAATTTACATAATAAATAATAGTTTAGCATTTGGATGCATCGCAAATATGGAAATATTATGGAATATTTGGATTTGTGCCGAATGAGAGAGGTAGGATACAAGAGCACAAAACACCATTTCGCAGACAGTTGGGTGCACAAGCCTTTAAAGTATACTCCTTTGTCAGTGAGAGGCGCGATCAGAATCAGCACATGGTCACTGTCTAGTAGGCTTTGATTTTAAGTGCGCAACTCCTGGCATTCGCTGTTCTTCTGCCGGCGGTTATCAAACAGAATTGCATTACTGCGGGCGCCCCCTTCTGGATTGAGGGTGAATTGCCTGTATTCATTGTAAGGCCTTATGCAACGAACCGAGATGCCCGTACCGTGACGGTTCGGTACGAATACATGTATCGTTACACCCCTAATAAGTAATATTAAATACTAGTTCATTTATATTGAAGAATTCATTATTAATAACAGCTGATGCGGTTGTTTTAATAAAAATAATAATAATAATAATAATAATAATAATATGATAAATAATGGTTATTATTATTATTATTATTATTGGAAAATAATAAAATGGGCACAGAGCATATATGGTCCATGGTATTTGTGGCCAATCTAAAAACTAAAGAGCATATCAATTAATAATATTATATTTGAGTATTATATTAAATAAAATTATAGGAAATAATGTTCCCATTTACATTTTTTCATGTTTTAATTGCTACATAATTCTGATGTTATATAATTTTATGAACAACAATCTATTCCTAATATATTTTTAAATATTAATATTATTTAATGTTAAGTATTGTTAAATACTAGTTATTGTATATTTAATATTTCATTATTAATAACAGCTGCTGCTTTAGTAATAATAATAATTATTATTAATACATTGGGCACAGATCATACATACATAATATTATGAATATTATTGACTATTAATATTCTCTATGAAAATGTTACATTATAATTTGAATTATCTTTATTATTATTGACCGATTTCAATTATTAGTTTTGTATACAAAAATCTCTAAAAACTACAAGTTACACTCTCGCTCATGTCGCGCTTTATCAGACGAGCTGCTGCTGAAGGCGAGTTGTGCGAACACAGATTCACCTGTCCAGCGCGCGCGCGCACCTGCATATACTTTACACACCTGCGCTCTCCTGAGACTCGCTGCTGACCGGAAGAGGGAGGTTTCCACTCCAGCGAACAGCGCAGAAGGAGCAGAGAGAGTGAGGAGAAGCGCTGTCCTGCCCGCCGGAGAATAGCCTCATTTAACACGCAATAAAAGAGCGAAGGACTCCGGGGAAAGTGAAATGTCAGCGCGAATATCTTGAAGAAACCGCTGATTTACTTCTTCACCTCTTTGTTTCCTATTCAAGAGTTTATCCAAGAATTTGAAGTGGAGAGGTAAAGGTGAGAACTTAAAGTTTTTACTATTAAGAGCACTGATGAAACTGGAAATAAACGAATAAGACATTAATACTTTATACCTTCTAATTATGTTTATTTATAGCCAATAATGATACCAACAATTACTTTCAAGATAATTTTTTTTCTTTAGATATTTACCTTGTTATGTAACTGACCATCAGGACAGAATTCGT
Organism: Cirrhinus mrigala; assembly: GCA_036247105.1. Taxonomy (NCBI): domain Eukaryota; kingdom Metazoa; phylum Chordata; class Actinopteri; order Cypriniformes; family Cyprinidae; genus Cirrhinus; species Cirrhinus mrigala. The sequence goes on from CM070022.1 coordinate 6,583,267, forward strand.
TATATTGGATTTTTTTTTTTTTCCATTCTTGCAATGTGTGTAATTTTTGTTTTTCATTCATTTAAAACTTTGAACTTACATTTAATTTTAAAAGAAGAAAAAATACAGAAAATATGTGAATATTTAAAAACATTAGAGAGAAAAAAGTGAATATTTAGCTGAACACAAGATACACAAAACTAAGCAGCTTTCAGCCATCTAAAAGAGTTTAATGGCTTAATTTAAACCAAATCTAAAAATATAAATCACAGTAATAAATTAATTACACTTCAACCAGTTTGAATGTAATTATTAAGAAGATTTTAAAAGTGAGTAGCAATTACTTAAATTAATGCACAAGTGCAATTTAGAGCAACAAAGTTTTTTTTTCATTATGTTGAAAACATTTTTACAGCGATTGTTAATAACCCTCTGTAACCCTCTGAATTATTTCTCAGTTTGCCCTTTGGTTTATTTAACTTGCTTAACCCATCTATGTCCACGACAGCAGTCGGATTACTTTTTATAAGCATTTTCCTTGACATTTTCAGGTTTGAAGAAGCAACAAATCAAGGTTTCGGGAAGGAATCATTGGAAACCATTCCAAGCTTATTTTTTAGTTTTTTTATTTCGGATAAAGATGCCAGAGAAGAAGATCGGTGAGTACCGAGCTATTTCTCTCCTTTTTGACATCAGACGACTGCCGTGTTAAAGATTAACAGTGATGGGTCATGTACTCGATTTGTTTTGGTCAGTCTGGATCTGTGTATTACTTTGACAAAAGGCCAAAATGTGTTAAGACATGACGTGATGTGCCCATACAGCTGTTTACCTGCACAAAAAGCTGAACTGATAGGAAATTAGGGATAAATTAAGGTTGGGAACTCTTAGAGCAGCCGTTTAGAATTTTCAAAAAATGTTCTGGACCAAAACCAGTCATTTATAGTGGATGCATTTCATCGTAGAGGCCATTTGAGAGATAAATTTGGCTGCAAAACCTGAATCATCCAGGTATGACCATCTTGAACAAGAGAGAGAGGGAGAGGGAGAGCAGCGTACCATGAAGAAGCTCTGTCTCATATAAACCCCCACTCAGACAAAAGTACTACTTGTTCTCCGGTCAAATGGGTCATGGCAGGTGCTGTAGAAACGGTCTGAGGCAGTGGGGAAATCCTCAGGAATGAAACAAGACATGAAAACATCACACTGTTTCAGTTTTGTTCTGACCTCTAATGTAGCTCTTCAAATTTGGGCTTAGACAAAAAGTCACCAGTCAGCTGAGAGTCACAGTGAGATATGGATGGTCTCATTTTCACTTGATGCTCTGATATGTTTCAAGTGCGTTGTTTAAGAGCTTGCATTAATGACCAAGACATTTCACAAGCAGAATTGCAAGAGTTCTCAGATAGTTTCAGTCCAACATCTAATCTAGATTATAAAACCTGTTGTGTTACTAGATGCTCTCTGGAAAGCTGCTTAATGGCATAATTCATGCAGACAACTGATTATCTGCATTATCCACTTTATATTTCGCGTAAAAGCGGCTGCGGCCATTTGTAAATTTTATGGGTCTGGCTTCCGGTCCTTATTCCCGTCCAGCGAATTTTACAGCTTGTTTTGCTGCTTAATATTGCAAATTGGTGTGTCTTAACATATTATTTTAATGTATTATTTTAATTATGAACACACTGGTTTGTAGTGCAAACAGTTTTGCCATTTACTGCACATTGGTATTCTTATGGTTATTTCCCCATAGCGGCTAATGAACTTATTCTTCTGTGTTGAAGAATAAGGTAAATAGACCTCAGTTAGAGTAACACCATACTTTATTTTTGATGGAAATGAAAGCAAGGCTGTGAGTGAAATAAATAAATGTGTTCAGTGGATTGCAGTACGATTGTTCAGCTGATGAAGCTTTCTTTCCGAAAAAACTTAAGTAGGCAAAAACTCTGTAAAATAGTTTTGAAAGTTGAGAACTGTGACAATTACGTCATGTAGGACCTTTATACAGTGACATAGATTGTAGGTGTCATTTCATGCACGTTTAATATGCTGTCTAATCTGCTGTCTAATAAATCAAAAGTTTGAGGTCAGTACAATTCTTTAAAAGTTTTTGAAACATGCTCACCCAGGCTGCATTTATTTGATCAAAAATACAGTAAAAACAGTAAAATTGTGAAATATTATTGCAGTTTCAAATAATTGTTTTCTATTTAAATATATTGTAATATGTGATTTATTCCTGTGATGCAAAGCTGAATTTTTAGCATCATTACTCCAGTGTCACATGAAATTGCTGCTCAAGAAACATTTCTGATTATCATTTTCTTACTGTTAATTTCTTATTATTACCAGTGCTGAAAATAGTTGTGCTGCTTAATATTTTGTGGAAACCATGATATTTTTTCAGAATTCTATTATGAATAGAAAGTTATAAATGTTAAAAATGCTGCGTTAAATACAATTGAACGAATGGGTTGTTTTGTGGTAAATGTTTAACCCAGCCTATTTAACTCAACTGTTATTTAAAAATTACTAAGGCTTAAAATGAACCCACAGTATGCTGTAAATTAAAAATCAGACACATAATTACTAGAGACATCACCAAAAACCAAAAAGTGAACACTTATTAATAAGCAATTATAAAACAGTTTATTTAATTATTTAACTTATTGAATGCTCATTTATTGGACATATTAATACATTTCCTACCTATTTTGGGTTCATTTTAAGCAAGAAATATAGTCATTTTTTAAAGCAATAGTTGAGTTAAAAATTTAACCCATCCGCTATGGATAAAAACAACCCAGTTGCTGGGTTTGTCCATATTTCACCGAAAGCTGGGTTGTTTTTAACCCAGCATTTTCGATAAAAACTTAGAAAATATAATTATTATATAAAGTAATTATTATTATAAATTATTATTTATTCATATTCTTAAAACATGTTTATTTATTGAACATATTAATAAATGTTAATTTCCACCCTACCTTCGTTTTAAGCAAGAAATATAGTTATTTTTACCCAAAAGTTTGGGTTAATTATTTAGGGTCAAAATAACCCAGTTGCTGGGTTTGTCCATTTTTAACCCAGCATTTTTTTTAGAGTGTATGCACTTTCACTTTTGATCAATTTAATGCATTACCTTGCTGAGTGAAATTAATTTCTGTTGAAAAAAAAAAAAAACATGAATGACCCCATACCACTAAATGTGTAGTTTGCTGTCTCTATTTGCATTAAAACAATTGTCACTTTATAAATCATTTATTGGCAAACCAGTTGTGTAAAGAATGAGAGAATAGCAATTACTGCTGAATACATTTCTTCCACTTTATGTTAAAAGGATGACCATGTTAGGTATTAATTTCTGTCATGACTGTGTGAGCGTACATTATTTCTTACGTACTGTGGTGTATGTAAGAAAAACTGTTAGTGACTTGGGCCCTTATCTCAGCTCTTGGTGTTTGAAATTAAATTAAATGAAAGGGAAAACAGCAGCTCACCACCATTTATCTCATAATGATAGAATCATCATTCTAACATTACTTTCCATGTGTTATTTATCTGTGACCATGACCTGAGATTCCCTCCAAACTGCTGAGAGTGTGAATCATCAAGCTCTGGCATGAATGAATTTCCCAGCAAACGCATCACACGTCGTTCTCTAAAGGACAGTCCACCCAAATATGAAGGTTATGTCATCATTTACTCATTTAGTTTGTCATTCCAAACCTGTATGCATTTCTTTCCTCTGTGGAGCACAAAAGATGTTATTTCGAATAAAGCTGGTAAACAAACAGTTTTGGCTCCTATAGTACTTTTTGTCCATACTATGGAAGTTAATGGGAGCCGAAACGCTTGTCAACACACTCCAGAATATTTTCTTTTGTCTTCCACAGAAGAAAAGAAAATGATGACAGAATTCTAATTTTTGGGTGAACCTTTTCTCCTCTTCTGTGCTTGTTTGGGTCATGAGGATCACAAGGGCCTTTAAATACTGTAAAGCGATGTTTCTACGTCATATGTCCCTATGACCCAAAGGCCTGTGCATTCAGTCCTGATGCAGAGCTGCGGCAACCTGTTTTGTGTGTTTGTTTGCTCTGGGCTTATCAGACAGCACAGTCTCTGCTGTAGTCTGATGTCGCATGGGCCGACTGTTAATCATCACACCAGAGCTTCTGCACAAGCTCCTCATAGGAAAACACGTTTTGTGATGGTCCACATGGCACCCGCATGTGCAGAAACACCTGAATCTGAAGCTCATCAATCACAAAATCCTACACATGCCTCATGTTTGTTAAATATTATTAAAGAGTACAAAGAAAGTTAATTTTGGTGATTCCCGCTCATTTTATGTGGACTATATTAAGTCTTGACACTGGATGTTGTTTGGTTGGAGCCATGGCTCATTGGTATGGTAATGCATGTGCTTGCAATGTACTGTAGAGGAAACAGGTTTGAATCTTGTCTGTATTATTTCCCACTACTCACAAAAAAAAAAAAATAATAATTATAGTTTAAAATATATTTTTTGTCCCAATGACAGAAGCAGGATTTTAAACACTTACCACCAGGCAGGAAAACCAGCTTGTATTGTCATATCATTGGCTTTTAATAAAAGTAAATAAATGCAAACTTAAGAAAAATATTCAAAGATATATTTAATATATTTAACATTTTATAATATAATAATATAATAATATAATATATATTACTATTCAATATACACTATCAGTCAAAAGTTTTTGAACAGTAAGTTTTTTAATGTTTTTAAAGAAGTCTCTTCTGCTTACCAAGCCTGCATTTATTTGATCCAAAAGAAGGCAAAACCAGCAAAAATTTGAAATATTTTTAATACTTAAAATAACTGTTTTCTATTTGAATATATTTTACAAAAAAATGTATTTCTGTGATTTCAAAGCTGAATTTTTAGCATCTCCAGTCACATCCTTCAGAAATCATTCTAATATTCTGATTTGCTGCTCAAAAATTTATTATTCAAATTTAAAATGTATTAAAATTTATTACATTTATTATTATTATTATTATTATTATGTTGTTGTTGTTGAAAATAGCTGAGTAGAATTTTTTTCAGGTTTCTCTGATGAATATAAAATTCAGAAGAACAGCATTTATCTGGAATAGAAATCTTTTGTAACATTATAAATGTTTAGTAATGATGCTGAAAATTTAGCTTTGGTCACAATGAATAAATTACATTTTAAAATATATTCACATAGAAAGCAGTGACTTCAAAATATTTCACAATATTACTGCTTTCTCTGTTTTTTGGATCAAATAAATGCAGGCTTGGTGAGCAGAAGAGGCTTCTTTAAAAAAACATTAAAAATCTTACTGTTTAAAAACTTTTGACTGGTACTGTATATTTAATATACTTAAATAATTTTGACTTATAATATTGATACAGAGATAAAGGGAAGATTATAAATGTTTTCCTTTATATTTACTGTTGTTTGATTCACTCAGTGAAAACAATATATTATATTTTTATATTTATGATTAATATTAATATTAATATTAATTAATATTCATTTTCTTATGTTTTCATTATCAATTCATTTTGACTGTTATTTGACTTACTCATACCAAGAAAAAGCTATTAGGACAAATGAAAGTTGCTAAAAATAGACAGTAGCTATAAAAGAGTATAGAGCTGTTAATATATCATTTTATTTAGGTTTTATTAATGGTATAACAGCATGACTGATAAAATAAAATGACTTTTAATTCCAAACTTATCATGGCAAATCTGAACACAGTTCACTCTTTGTTGAGATCTTCTCTGAAACTGAACGTCATATAGATTATTAAGGTCTTTTCATTTCAGGATAAACATCTAAGAAACAGGATACATAAGTCATGTGTATATCGAAGTCATATTTATATGTCTATGTGTTTTATCTAGGATGATAATGGTTATGAATGAGCAATACCGATATTAGGAGAATGAAATAGTGCTTTAAAAAAGTAGACGTGGCAAATGTTCAGTGCATGCAGGACTGGATATGACTTAATATGATCTTTATGGCATTGGCCACTTACCACTGACATAGTTACATCTCTAGGAGCATGCTGACATTGTTCTGTGTGTGTGTGTGTGTGTGTGGAGAGAGAGAGAGCTGATCATGGCACTGAGATGAATCCCACGTTTACTTTAGCAGTGAGGAATTGATGACTTTGGACTATTGATCTTGTTCATGGTTCTGTTCTTTTCATCAGCTCTGTCATGATTTATGTGTTTGCGCACAGGCATGTATTTACGCTCACAAAATGTTAAATTACTGCTTTGTCCTGTACTGAAATGGTATATGTTTCTGTGCTACAGGAAGTCCAGGGATGAGCATCTTCAGCCGGTGTCGGGTGGCCGCTGCGGTAGCTCTGATCTTGATCATTTTGGGAGGGCTGGGAGCCGCCATCTGGGCACTTGGTGAGGCTTGGATTTCTGGGAAATCCAGTTTGGTAATAGGAACTGCTTATTTAATAGAATACTACAGTCACTCCAGAAACTCATTACACTTGATTTCTTTGTTTGTTTTTTAAGTCACGTATCTCAGAACGACAGAAGATACTGGATTATTTGATGGTAGGCATTGTTCTTTTTTTTTTTTTTTTTTAAAAAAGGTTTATTTTGGGCATTTTTGCCTTTTATTAAGATAGGACCGTATGTGTTTGTACGTTTCTATTTGTCTATCTGTCTGTTTGTCTATCTAGCTATCTATAGATTTATATGCAAATCCTAGACCACATAAACTATAAATATACTGTAATCTAACTCATATATTTGTGTTGCATGTATAATTCAACATCAAGTGGCATCAATTTATAATCTCAGAAGTAAATTCATTATTTTGCATGTTATATTTTCCATCACAATGGAAGTTTAAGTTCATGCAGTATTTAGCACAGTGCATTCTGCATGTATACTTGTATCCTGTGCAACATAGAAAGTGTATTAGGTCATCTACTTTTTTGTCATTTCGATTAAAATCATTCCGACTGAAAGGTTAGGTGGACTGTTTACATGAGACGTTATCTAATCCGATATGGTGTTTATATGTGCCGGCGCCTTCAATTTTGGCACACGCTAATAGTGTACAATGACAACAAATACAAATCACCAGAGGAAAAAACGCAAGCATTTGCGTTAATATTTTGAATAGCTGCTTGCACTTGCTTAGAATAAAAGGCCTAATATTTGAATATAGCGCTCAGTCATGTGGCCAGAGCATGACACATACTCATACTAATTTATTTAAGGACAACTTCACTTCCAGAACAACAATATACAAATAATTTAATTGCACTTTATTAGTCTTTGCGCGTTCACTTTGTAAACACGTCTGTAGTACCGCCTGTTCCGCGTAACCTTTCGTGAACGCGCATCCCATAGCCTGTGCTACACGAACTTTTGTGGTTAAAAAAGTATATAAAAAATTACTTTCCGAAAAAAATGACAGATCGTTTCGCTAGATAAGACCCTTCTTCCTCGGCTGGGATTGTTTAAAGCCCTTTGAAGCTGCATTTAAACTACATTTTGGAAGTTCAAAATCGGGGCACCAATGAAGTCCATTATATGGAGAAAAATCCTGAAATGCTTTCCTCAAAAACCATAATTTCTTTACGACTGAAGACAGAAAGACATAGACATCTTGGATGACAAGGGGGTGAGTAAATTATTTGTGAATTGTTGTTCTGGAAGTGAGGTTTTCCTTTAATGTTAAAGCAGTAAGGTATAAAATAGTACTACGGTCCTCTGTAACGCAGCTCTGAAATGAGTTGCATTGTGTTACTAAAAAGTTTTACTGTACTTAAATGGAACAAATACACAATTTCTTACCAAGAGTTGCTTAACAATGAATCAAAGCGTGCAATCTGTGATCGCTAAGTTGCTGACGATCGCGAAAGCATGCAGTCGCTTTCTTATGTGCGCTGTTTTACCGGTTTCACTTTCGCTTTAGAAATCTATCACATTTAGCAAAGAGGGGAGAGGATGGACGGGGGGTACGGCTCGCGAATGCCCCCCACCTTAGCGCGACACCTGAACTGCTTGACGGAGATGCAAAGTAATTGGTTTAACATGTTTACATGGCAGAATTTTAATTTAGTTTGGTTTACCCTGCTGAAAAAAACAGCAAAAAAACTGTCGTTCCAGCTGGTCTCCCACCCTGACCAGCTAAGACCAGCCTGGATGACCAGCTAAAACCAGCCAACTAGCCTAGGCTGATTTTAGCTGGTCATCCAAGCTGGTCTTAGCTGGTCAGGCTGGGAGACCAGCTGGAACGACCAGCTAAAAACCAGCCTGGCCAGACTGGGAGACCAGCTAAAACCAGCTACTTCCAGCTTAAACCAGCTAATACCAGCCAACCAGCCTAGGCTGGTTTTAGCTGTTTTTTCAGCAGGGATAGAAAGGTTTATCCCACCCCTCACAAACCGATTACAATTTCATTTGGTTTGAGCATTTTTATTCCAATTGAGGTGTTTATATGGAGCATTTTCATTCGGATTGGACTTTTAAACCGATTACAATACTCCATGTAAATGCACCTACTGTCTTGATCATGTCTTGCAGTACAGGTGAGCGCAGCAGACCAGAGGCTGCGAGTGTTTGACTCCACCCAGCGGAGGTGGAAACACGTCTGCTCATCCACCGCCAACCAGCTCGTTGCCAACATCAGCTGTGAGGAGATGGGCTTTGTCAGGTAACAAACACATGTACTACTGTTTCTCATGTATTGACATCCATTTAGTCAAGTCGGTTTAAAATTTCAGTCACATCTTGATTTGCGTTTTCCTTTCTATTCAGAGCAGTGAATTTCTCAGCGACGTGTGCTCCTGATAATGGTGGTGACCGAGATTTTTTCTGCGTGAAAGAGAGTGAGTTAACATACGGGAAGAAGATAAAAACAGCCCTCTATCCTTGGTAAGACACGGCCGTTACAATTAAAAATAAATACAGTTGAGGTCAAAAGTTTACACACACCTTGCAGAATCTGTTATTTTTTATAAGATATTTCACATAAAAGACATATACAGTCCACAAGAGAAAATAATAGTTGAATTTATAAAAATGACCCCGTTCAAAAGTTTACATACACTTGATTCTTAATACTGTGTTGTTACCTGAATGATCCACAGCTGTTTTTTGATTAGTGATAGTTGTTCATGAGTTCCTTGTTTGTCCTGAACAGTTAAACTGCCTGCTGTTCTTCAGGAAAAATCATTCAGCTCCCACAAATTCTTTGGTTTTTTTTAGCATTTTTGTGCATTTGAACCTGTATGATTTTGAGATCCATCTTTTCACACCAAGGACAAGCGAGGAACTCATATGCAACTATTACAGAAGGTTCAAACACTCACTGATGCTTCAGAAGGAAAAAGCCATGCATAAAGAGCCAGGGGGTGAAACTTTTTGAATTTGAAGATCAGGGAAAATTTACATTATTTTTTCTTCTGGGAAACATGTAAGTATCTTCTGTAGCTTCTGAAGGGCAGTACTGAATGAAAAAAAATGTACACATCTTCATTCTGTTCACAAGTTTTCACCCCCAGCTCTTAATGAATTGTTTTTTCCTTCTGAAGCATCAGTGAGTGTTTGAACCTTCTGTAATAGTTGCATATGAGTCCCTCAGTTGTCCTCAGTGTGAAAAGATGGATCTGAAAATCATACAGTCATTGTTGGAAAGGGTTTAAAAATAAACAACAATGCAGAAAAACCAAAGAATTTGTTGGACCCGAACGATTTTTCTGAAGAACAGTGGGCAGTTTAACTATTCAGGACAAACAAGGGACTCATCAACAACTATCACAAAAAACAAAACAAAAAACACAACAAAAAAAAAAACAGTGGTGGATCATTCAGGTAACAACACAGTATTAAGAATCAAGTGTATGTAAACTTTTGAACAGGGTCATTTTTCAAAATTGAACAATTATTATCTCTTGTGGACTATACTGAATGAAAACATCTTTTATGTGAAATATCTTATTCAGGTCAGTACTAAATAAAAAATAAGCATTTTGTATGATCCCTTTTATTTTGGTAAAATTAACATTTTCTGTACATGCACCATGGATATCTAACTAAATAGAAAAAATCTAATATAATTTGGGATTAATATGTTGCTTGCAAAAAATGTATTGCATCAGAATACAAAACTAATTTGAAATGGCCATCAGCATATTAGATAATTCATATTCATATGATCATATGACTTCTGAAGGATCATGTGACACTTAAGAGTAATGATGCTGAAAATTCAGCTTTGCATCATAAAAATAAAATAGCATTTTTAAATATATTAAAATCAAAAACAGTTATCTTAAATTGTAATAATATTTCACAATATTACTGTTGTTACTGTATTTCTGATCAAACAAATGCTGCCTTGATAAGCATAAGAGACTTCTTTCAAAAGTCCTTGAAAGGAGCCAATGTTGTTATGTCCGACCCAGTCAACATCCTACAATCTCACGTATTAAAGACAATCTGTCTTTAACAGTGTATCAGATTAAATTTTAATCTGGTAAACAAAAAAGAAACAATAACTAAAGGCTAAAAACAGTTGCAGTTTTGTTAGCTAAATCATCTCTAAATCATTTTAATGTTTAATTTCTGTTTCAGTAAATGTGACAAAGGTCAGATACTTGAGGTGATTTGTCAGGGTAAGTGCTACAACTCAAGCATATTTGTAGCATATTGAATAAATGTACTGCAAATACATGATTTGTTCTCTTTCTATTGCTGTAGACTGTGGTCGTCGTATGTTGCCTGAGGAGCGGATCGTGGGGGGAGTGGATGCTCGACAGGGTTCGTGGCCTTGGCAGGTCAGCTTACAGTATGATGGAGTTCATCAGTGTGGTGGATCAATCATTTCAGATCGCTGGATCGTCAGTGCTGCACACTGCTTTCCTGAGTGAGTGATACACACTTTTTACTGCTGTCTTTACTAAAACATGCTAAAAACATATTAGAAACACACTAAAAGATGCTATAAACAGGTGCATTCCAATTTGTACACATATACACTACACTACTTTGAAAATTTCAATTTAATTATGTTTAATTATGTAATGGAGGGGGAAGGGCTATCAGACTGAAATCGGATGACAGAATAACCTTATATGTGACCCTGGACCACAAAACCAGTCATAAGGGTAAATTTTTTGAATAAAATAAGCTTTCCATTGATGTATGGTTTGTTAAGATAGGACAATATTTGCCCCAAGATACAATTATTTGAAAATCTGGAAACTGAGGGTGAAAAAACATCAAAAGATTAAGAAAATCACCTTTAAAGTTGTCCAAATGAAATTCTTAGCAACTAGGGATGGACCAAAATGAAAATTCTTGGCCGAAACCGAAAACTGAAAAAGAGGAAACCAAGGTCGAAAACCGAAAACCGAAACACAGAAAGAAATTATGCCAATTATTGGTACCATTACATTTGTGGCTATGACTGTGTACTAACCTTACTAAAATCAAGGCATTGCAATTGCATAAATTAATATTAAAGTTTCAAAGAATAAATCGTTGAGGTTGAGCTTGTCGTCTGCCTGACATTTGAGAAAGATTTGAGAGAGTGTATTTAAATAGGGCCAGTGCATAAATTAAAATTTTTGTCAAATTTAAAAAATATCTAGCAGAAATATGGCTACAATCTGATAGTCGCATATACAGTAGCCTAAGGCCGCGATCACACCGAACGCGTTTTTTTAGTTCTGAAAACGCGAGGCGCACCGCACTGCCTTTTTCTGGTGACTTTTAAAAAAAGAGCAGTGCGTTGCGGTTTTTTATGTTGCTAGGCAACCATTAAATCAGCCGTTCTGTCAATCTAATCAAAGGATTATAGCGCGAGCGCTCTAAAATCTTTGGTTTTTAGCTGTTTGGTAAACTGTCATATCAGCAAAAACCTTAAAAAAACACCGCTCTGGGTAACCCGCCATAGACACCAAAAGTTTCTCCTCCATCACTGCAGTCTGCGGACTTTTTAGGCAATGGTAAAACTTTCGTCACCACAATGAAAAGCCCGCCTCTCCATTAATGATCTTTATAACGCGGATCAAGTACAGTCGCGATGAAGTGCAGAGGATCCGAATAGATCTCAGTGAAACGTGTGCTGACAGACTCTAAGAGTGTACTTTTAATTGTTTTCACTCCGTGGTCTGTATCAACCTCACACCGCAGACATGTTGCTTCAGACAAGCACGTGCAGGCCGCGGTTTCTGTTTGCGTCATCACAACATACTGTTTCAGCCGTGTTGTTTTGGTGATAAAAATCTTTCGGCCGAAAACCGAAAATGCACTTTTGGGCCATTTTCGGCGGCCGAATATTCGCTGCATCCCTATTAGCAACACATATTACTAATCAAAAATTAAGTTTTAATATATTTACAGTTGGAAAAGTACAAAATATTTTCAAGGAACATGATCTTTACTTAATATCCTAATGATTTTTGGCATAATTTTGACCTATACAATGTATTATTGGCTATTGCTACAAATATACCTGAGCCACTTAAGACTGGTTTGTAGTCCAGGGTTGCATATAATTAATACACTAGACAGTGAAGTACATAGTGCAAAGTGTATAGTAGCCTGTGTCATTTGGGACACAACTAACATTGTAAATCATATTAACAATGTGTTAAAACATACTAGCAGTGCCCTATATTATGTTAAAAAATATGCTAAAACATGTAAGAAACATGTTTATAATGTCTAGAATCAAGCTAAAACTTACTAGCTTCATGCTAAAAAATTGCAGCAATGTCTATCTTATAGATTGGCTTTAAAACCTTAAAACGTCAATGTTTCAAATTACTTAAAACACTAGACTTCATTTTTTTTTACTACTCACTTTCTGGCTAGGCTTTCTCAAGCCAACATCAAAATTTGTCTACCAACTTGTATGCACCTCTGAGTCTGACAAAATTGAATTCTTAAGTCCTTATATAATTTGGAGAAATACATTTTTTTTTTTTTTTGACCCTTTAAAGATACATGCTTTAAGCAGTTTCAGTTGTTAAATGTGAAGTGGCATTTTACAGCATTCAAAAACATCACAAACAACACCTTTAAAGGAGAAGTCCACTTCCGAAAAACAAAGATTCACAGATAATGTACTCACCCCCTTGTCATCCAAGATGTTCATGTCTTTCTTTCTTCAGTCGTAAAGAAATTATGTTTTTTGAGGAAAACATTTCAGCATTTTTCTCCATATAATGGACTGATATGGTGCCCTGATTTTGAACTTCCAAAATGCAGTTTAAATGCGGCTTCATATGATCCCAAATGTGGTTGTAAACAATCCCAGCCGAGGAAGAATCTAGCGAAATGATCTTATTTTCATTAAAATAATACAATTTATATACTTTTTAATCTCAAATGCTCGACTTGTCTTTCTCTCCCTGAACTCTGTGTATTCTGGCTCAAGACAGTTAGGGTATGTTGAAAAACTCCCAACGTATTTTCTCCCTCAACTTAAAAAATCATTTTAAAATCATCCTACATCACTGCAGAAGTTCCAACCCAGTCTTTGCAAAGTGAACATGCAAAGAAGATCAAACACCCTTAACAAAAAAGGTAAAACAGGGATATAGGATGATTTCGAAGTTGAGGGAGAACATGAGATGGGAGTTTTTCGACATACCCTAACTGTCATGAACTGAAAAAAAAAAAACAGAGTAAGACAAGACGAGCATTTGGCATTAAAAAGTATATAAATTGTATTACTTTTATTAAAATAAACCTATCGTTATGCTAGATAAGACCTGAAATCATTTACAACCGCATTTGGGATCATTTGAAGCCGCATTTAAACTGCATTTTGTAAGATCAAAATCGGGGCACCATATCAGTTCATTATATGGAGAAAAATGCTGAAATGTTTTCCTCAAAAAACATAATCTCTTTAAGACTGAAGAAAGAAAGACATGAACATCTTGGATGACAAGGGGGTGAGTACATTATTTGTAAATTGTTGTTCTGAAAGTGGACTTTTCCTTTAATAATGTTTGTTTTCTTTTGGGGCCTTCACACAAGGATGTTTTGTTATTTTCTAGTGACATTTAGAAATTGAATTATCGATTGATTGATTGATTGATTGATTTTTGCAAAACATGCAACTTGCATACACAACATACACAAACTTTGAAAAGAAAAGATTTTTAAAAAAATGTTTATGAAGAAGTCTCTCATGCACACCAAGGCTGCATTTATTTGATCAAAAAAAAAAAAAAAGAACATAAAAACAGTAAAACTGTGAAATATTATTACAATTTAAAATAACAGTTTGCTATTTGAATATATTTTAGGATGCAATTTATTTCTGTGATGCAAAGCTGAATTTTCAGCATCGTTACTCCAGTTTTCAGTGTCACATGATCCTTCAGAAATCATTCTAATATGCTGATTTGTTGCCTGTATCCTCAGGAGGTACCGTCATGTGTCACGCTGGCGGGTTCTGATGGGATCGATCTACAACACTCCCATCCGTAAGAACGTTGTGATCGCTGAGGTGAAGACGGTTGTCTACCACAGCAGCTACCTGCCCTTCGTCGACGCCAATATTGATGACAACAGTCGTGACATTGCAGTCTTGGCGTTGACAAAACCTCTGCAGTTCACTGGTGAGTTTTCACACAGACCAACAGGTAATAGGTAGCCCCGCCCACAGTGAAATCTCATTGGCCAAAATCCTGCTCTGTATAGATGCAAATTAAACATCACAAATGTTCTGACTAGCTGTGGTTATACATATTTACTTTTGGTTTAGACAGAAAAATGACTAAATGACTCTCTGAACAAAAGTGTCTTTCAAATGCTACCGTAAATGTCTTTTTTTGTGTTGTATGAAGGCATTTTAACACAAAGGTATTTTTCATAAAAGAATTTCATTTAAACAACAAAATAGCTCTGTGTAACAAGGACAAATCTTTACTGGCAGCCGTTTAATCAAACTCTGTTTTGAGGAGTTTTTCATTAGGTACTGGTATGTTACGAGCCTGTTTGAATGAACACAGCATTATAGTAAAACCTTGCTCTGGTCTCAGGTTGCTCATCCTGAGAACAAAGCTCCTCTATTTCCAAGGGGCCTTGAGTGAAACAAAAGACAGTGCCGTCAGAATTTTCCAGGGGGACAAAGCTTTTCCTCATATCCAGTTTTCTGTAACCATTAACCAGACTGTTGTATGGAATATGTTGGATTTGATTCAGAAATGCATTTGTTCCTCAATGTAAACTGAAAGAAATCAAGCTTGAGAAGATAAAAATTGCTCCTTGTTCCCTCTAGTGTCCTTTCACAGTATTGCATTTGACTATGTTTGTTTTCCTCTTTTCCGCGTTTTAGATTATATCCAGCCGGTGTGTCTTCCTACCTACGGCCAGCGTTTGGCGGATGGACAGATGGGTACAGTAACCGGCTGGGGTAATGTGGAGTACTACGGTTAGTAATGACTTATTCTGTGTCTTTGAAGTGCTGAATTCCACTGTTTATCATCTCTTTACCTGGAACTGGAGACTCTCTGTCTGTTTTTCGGTCTGGCTTTGACCTTTGTATCAGTGTCCTGTTTGAGTGTTGCTGTGTTTGAATGTACTGCATGCATGACCAGTTATCGATTATCAGACAATAATTTCAACTTCCCTTAGTACACTTACTTGTGATAGAAACCTAGCAGGCTTATTACATCATTCCAGTGTTGTTATCACTTGTGAAAAAAAGTGTGCTTAATCGTACAGAATGTGCAACTTTAGTGTACTGTACAAATCTTTAAGTATATTGCCGCCTTGGAATTATAAGGTTCTATCTGACATCTTTGTCAAAATTGACTTATGCACATATTCTGTCACAACTTATTTACATTATGTGGTGTTTCTTTTGTAATCTGTGTACATTTCGGGCCTTTATTTTAGAAAACAAAAAGGGTTCTATCTACAGAAGTCTATATGGAGCACAAAAAATTTGAAGCTCAATATCTCAAAAGTGCTTAGAATGGAGATAGAACCTTATAATTCCAAGGTGACAATATTTTTAGTTTTTTATTATTAAAAGAAACAAAAAATGCTACTTAAGTGTATTTAAAGGGAGTAATCTTTCATGTTTCTTACTGCACTTTAAGGACACCGTAAAAAGCTTCATAGTGATGGCAAATTAAAAGTTTTAATTAAAGTACATTTTAAGTTATTGTTTTAATAATATTTTGTCAAGCTATAAAGAAATACACTTATTTTGATATGTTGACTAACATACTAAAGCAAAGTTTTTGTTTCTAAGCATAACTGTTCAATATTACAATTAAATTTGATATATTTTAAATGTTGCAACTTCATTAGAAATGTGTATTTACAAACATATTTAAATACAAGACATGTAAGTTTAAGTAAAAATTACATTATAGTATATTAGAAAGTACACAAAGTAATTATAAAACTACATCTAAAGAATTCCTACTAAAAAGCACTCTCAAGTTCAATTAATTGCATTTAATATTAATTTAAACTACAATGTAATTTAAGTTGATTGTAAATAACATGCAGTTAAGGGTCTGAAAACATTACATTCAATTCACACTTAAGTGTTAACTTAATTTTACTTTTAAAGTATAATAAAAGAAACTCTTTATAAAGTATGCTTATGTGCACTTCTTTTTCACAAGATTAACTAAAACTTTGCTAATTAAAATAATACAATAAAGTAAAAATATACTGTAATTATACTCTATATATACACTGTAATTAGATGAAAAAATTAGGTATAAATTAAATCGAAACAGAATTATTAAAAAATCATACAAATATTAAAATGAAAACTGAAAATATTAAAACAAATGCCTATTTAAAAAATTAATAAATACTATGATAGTATATAATACTAAACAGCACTGCATTGTTCTCATTCTAGCATATTTAAGTATATTTAGGACATTTTTAGCAAATGTTCCTACTTGTACAAAATAAAGTTATACTTTCAGAAAAGTAGCATGTGTTAAATGTTTATATATGATGCTGCCCACTTACCTACTGAGCTTTAATTTACTGTAAACACAATTCCTGTTTGTTCATAAACACTGAGGGTCATGTATTATTGTCTGTGTAGTAAGCGACAACGTGTTGAATTATTGTATTTTAGAGATGAGTGCACATAAATGTCACCAATTTGCAACTGAATTACTAATAGAAAACTTGTTCCTGAAAGTCATAATAAGTCATAAAAACTGAAGTTGTGATGCACTGTTACCTGTCATTCCTGTGTATATGTATTCCCAGCTAACAAAAACATATTTTAAGAACGTTTTGCTAACATTCCCATTGAATGTTCTCATGTTCGAAACATACAGTTTTTTAAATATTTTAAAAAACATTTTTTTTTGGCTATGCAAACATTAGCAAAAACATTAAGGGAATATTATTTTGCAAACATCATGGAAATGTTACTTTTGAATATTGACTGAACGATTTGAAACAAGTAGTAAGATTTAAAAAACATTAGACAAACAATCCAAGTAAAATATTTCAGGAAAAAAGTTCCACGAATGATGCATAAATAATGCTTTTGTTCTAACATTTTGAGAACAGCATTAAAGACCTACTTTGAACAAATGTTCTATTAACATTACTGGAAGAAAGTTTGGTCAGAATGAAAAAAATTTGCATACACAGAACCACACAGAGGACACAGAGACTGAGACGGCAGAAAGCGCATCCTGTTTGCTTTCATTATTTAGAAAAGCACAATGAGTCTACAGATTTGAAAGATGCATTACTCTTATCTGTATGATCAAAAATGACGAAGTATTTTAGGAGCAAGTGACCGCACCGGCGCCTTCATCCGTCATGCAGTAACCAAACTACTACTCAACTGCCACACTCCGCACAGACAACGGAATAGCGCACATTTGTCTAGGTTAACATTAGATTGAGCGGCCATGTAAGGTTGCTACTACATACATCTTTCAGATGAAAAGCCATGATAGCTGAGCATTTGGATGTCCTGCCCAATAGGGCTGTAGCTATCGATTATTTTAGTAATTGAGTATTCTACTGATTATTCCATCGATTAATTCAGTAATCGGATAAGAAGTCATTTTCTTTATTAAAGAGCAATACTAAATATACAAGAGAAAATAAGATAGGTCTCTTAAAATAAACAGCTAATTTGTTTCCTTTTTTAGAAAAATTAACATTTTTATTGCTGAAATTGCATACATTAATAACCATGACAACTAAACCCATTTAATGCATTTTATATGCCAAATTACATTCAAAATGCACATACAAATATATCAATAATATGTATATAGTAGTCAACATTTGTTGGATCAAAACCTTTCTTTAAATTTGTCCTTAAACCAAAAGGAATACCTGTTCTTGTCTTAGGACAACTTTGATAAACTTTTTTTGATCCACTTCAAATGTTGACTACTGTATATATATATTCAATTCAACATATATAAATCAATTTCACATTACTTTAGAAAAAGGTAAACATTACAACCTAAAACGAAGGCATAAGTCAAGAAATTGACAGAGGGACATGAATGCATTTAACTCGCAGTTACAAATGCATAAATAATATTTTGTTGTTTTAAACAAAACACTGAATACTCATATCTACATGTATTTTTAAAATTAAAATACTTTAAATGTGAAATCAAAACCGCCAGTAGGTGGCAGCAAGTCACTGTTAAGTAAGTGAGTCATTGCGATTGAACTGAATCATTTAACGGATGATTCTTTCAAGGACGAAACACCGTCATGTTGCTCAAAGATGTAAAACAGTGCTGTGGCTGTGTTTGGAATGGTTATCTGTTGGCGAAATAGAGCAAAAGCAGGCAATATGCTGTCTAAAACGTAAGTCTCTTGATATTAACTTTTTGTTTATAGATGAACTGTTGCATAAAATCAGTATCACATTTGTAATCATGCTGAGGCACTCTTCGTTTGATATTCACTAACTTTCTGTGTCACAGAGAGAGAATGAGACAATCAACATAAATGGCACTTAGTCTTTAACAAAAACATAGCTAACTTAGGGACATCATGACTAACTACCATTAATTTATGGTCTTAAATATGTCCAGCGTTTATCGGTTTGTGCGTCAGTAATAATGGTCCGTGGGGAAACATAGTGTCCCGTGTGTAGTTACAGTAAATGGACTAAATGAAGCTTTTTGCCTCGATGATTTTTTCTTTTTTTTTTGGTATTTTTGAGTTACTCGAGGAATTGTTTAAGTCCTACTGCCCAATGTACTATATTACCACACAGACCAGACGTTAACGATCTGTCCGTTACGGACTGCGTGACTTCGCCACTTCTTCTACGACAAAATGACTATTAAAATATTGGTCAACCAAGCCTCTTTTCATCGACTAATGGTTAGTTGACTATTTGCTTTTAAAGGCATAGTTCACCCAAAATTTCGAATTCTGTCTTCATTCCAAACCTGTATGATTTTATTTTTTCTGCTTTGATAATGGTTTTGGACCCACTGACTTTCATTTAAAGTCAAAGTTAAAGGGAACTAAAACCATTTGGTTACCAACATTCTTTAAAGTAACTTATTCTATGTTCGACCGAAGAAAGAAAGTAACACAGGTTTGGAGAGACATGAGTAAATTTTCGGGTGTACTATCCCTTTAAATATGCGAATTTCTACTTAACATGAAAGCTAATAGACATCAGTTTAAAAAAGCATGAATATGCCTTTAAGGACTCTACAGACTTTCAGAAAAGTTTCAGTTTAACACAAACGCCCTCCTTCACGTCTCGTGATTTCTTGTAGGCACTCAAGCCAACGTCCTCCAGGAAGCCCACGTGCCCATCATCAGCGATGCTGTGTGCAATGGCCCGGATTATTATGACAACCAGGTCACAACCACCATGTTCTGCGCCGGATATGAGAAAGGAGGAACCGACTCTTGCCAGGTATCTGCTGCTTAGCTATGACATCATCAGTCCGGACAGACAGCAGGTCATGTCCACCAGGGGGCGACATTCATAACTAATGTGCATGATGTGGCTGTGTAGAATTGTGAAGTTATATGAGATACTTTCTCTCATATGATTTAAGGGGGACAGCGGAGGTCCTTTTGTAGCAGCGGATGTCCTATCTAAGACCAGCCGATATCGTTTGCTGGGGGTGGTGAGCTGGGGCACAGGTTGCGCCATGGCTAAAAAGCCTGGGGTCTACACGCGTGTGTCACGCTTTCTGCCATGGATATCTACAGCCATGAGGGTGAGTGATACAGAATCACCGTCACACTTTAAACAGCATATCTACATACCAAAAAACAAACCTTCTCTTACATTTACCTCTATAGATGTATGAAAACTCCCCAGGAGTGCACAAAATGGCACGGGCGGTTACACCATAGCCATTCAGAGTGGAAGAATGTTTCAAATGAGACTGAAATGTTGCCCGTTGAGGTCAGATGTGTTGCTCGGATCAGTCTGAGATCAGACGTCTGGTGTTGATCAGATGTTCTGTGATGATCAACCTGTCTCAAGGACAATATCTGACTCACGGAGGCCAAGAACAATTTCTGATGCTGTGCTTTGGTTTAATATGTTTGAGAACACAGTATGTTTTATTAACAAACATGCTATTTTTCTCAGAAAATCTGTCACCAAAATACAGTACAATAAGGTAATCAAATTAGCAATTTTGGCTGAACCCAAAACCACTCAAAATATGTGTGTGTTATATGTAATACATTACATTACATATATATAGATACACTTTTTTCCACACAAAAACATAAATGAAATAATTAATATTTTTAGACTAGAGAGTATTTTTGTCCTACCTTATTGCAGGTTTGTACAGAATGTATGGTAGCAAAACAAATTAAATCCATGGTCATGTTCAGCTGTAGTCGGACTTATGACTAGATTTAAAAACTGTTATTCATTTATCTGTATAAAAAAGTATTTTTCTGTTAAATTAAATAGTATGTGACCCGGGACCACAAAACCAGTCGTAAGTAGCATGGGTATATTTGTAGCAATAGCCAACCATGCATTGTATGGGTCAAAATGATCAATTTTTCTTTTATGCCAAAAATCATTAGGACATTAAGTAAAGATCATGTTTCATGAAGATATTTTGTAAATTTCCTACTGTAAAATTACCAAAACTGCATTTTTGTTTAGTAATATGCATTGCTTAGAATGTAATTTGGACAACTTTAAAGGTGATTTTCCCAATATTTTTATGTTTTTTGCACCCTCAGATTCCAGATTTTCAAATAGTTGTATCTTGGCCAAATACTGTCCCATCCTAACAAACATACATGAATGGAAAGCTTATTTATTCAGCTTTCAGATGATGTATAAATCTCAATTTAAAAAAAAAAAAAAATTACCCTCATGACTGGTTCTGTGGTCCAAGGTAACATGTAACGCTATGCAAACAGACATAATATGGACTCCAGACAGCAACACACACACAAAAATACAATTTTATCAAAATCGTAAATCTGACAAAGACTCTCAACTTTATATGAATCTACAGTATTTATCACAATTTTGTTTACTAGTAGCACAGGTCCAGTCAAAATCTGTAGTACATGAAGCATTTTGCCGAATAATACAGGCCTCTGTGAAATGTGCCATGATTATATATGTACTTAAATAGGTTTTATAAATTGAAATGACCAAAACGGTGACATTTGAAAATGTTTCATGAAAACTACACACTTCATGTATTTTACATGTATTATATTTTATTTTCTCTACTTTTTTTCTTAAAAGATGGGTTAAGCATTGATGTGACGAGCACTAAATGTAAAGATACAAACCAAAGACTGGTTTAGAAAGCAGTATGAATAAACTCATCGCTGTGGCAGTCAGTATTGTTGCTTATATTGTTGTACATATGAATAGATAAAGTACTATGCAATGCACTGTTTAATTCAATTTTATTTCTAATTATATGTTAAGCTGCTATATTGTTATCCAGATTTTGTACCTTAACTTTCTGAGTAACATTTTGTAGTAATTTGGTAGCTCTGTAGGCCTGCTGAATATGACAATGATAAAACTCAAACAGCATTTAGCTTTTATTCTATAAATATGCTTATTTTCTGTTTTCATGTTCATGAAACTGATATTAATATATGTACAATATAGAATTTGATCTGACATACAGTAATCTCTTTACTTTTTCTTTCAAGGTCTTTTCAACCAAATATACATGTTGCACCCATAATATATGACTTTTAAATGCTGAAATAAAGACTTAATTTTTTATATAAAAGAGTAATCATTTGTGGTTATTTTTGTTTGTGCTTTAGAAACTTGACATTAAAATCATATTTTAACATATAAATATAAAATACTTGGAAAAAGTCCGCACACTCAAAAAAAAAAAAATCAAAAAGTCACAGGCGTGATGAAAGCAATTGTGAGCGGTTTACTGAATAGAAACAAGGCAAACGTTTCGGTCACATGTTGACCATTTTCAATGCCAAGCTAACAATGTTGGAACTAGGAGCCATCTTAATTTAAGAGGTCACATGATCAATCAGAACCAACACTAATCCAAAAAAATAAATCAATTGTATACAGTTAATTTATGGACCAATTAATGGATTTGGTCTACGCACCTCAGTTGGATTGTTTTGAAGGCACGGTGAATTTCTGGCTGTTTTTCCAATATATATAAATATATAAATTATAATTATACAGTAAATATATTTGTTCTTAATACTGTGTGTGGTTAGCTGGATGATCTACGACAGTTTTTGTGATGGCTGTTTATGAGTCCCTTGTTTGTTCTGAACAGTTAAACTGAGCACTGTTCTTCAGAAAAATTTTTAAAACTTTTGAACAGGATGAAGATGTCCAAATTTGTCTTATTTTGTTGAAATATCATTTTTTTCCCATTTAGTAATGCCCTTTGGAAGCAACAGAAGATACTTGCATGTTTCCGGGAAGACAAATTAAGTACAATTTACCTTGCTTTTCAAATTCAAGAAGTTTTCCCAAATTTCCCAAATTTTCGCATGCCACTGTATCACAATGGCAAATCAATCTTCATTAACTGAATATTTAAATCTCTTAAAACTTTTAACAGGCTGTAACTTTCACTGAATCATATTGTTAAAAAAAAACAGCCAAGCCTCCACCCCAGCAAGTAGTCCTTAAAGTAACGTTACTTAAAGGAGAACTCCGTTTCCAGAACAACAATTTACAATTTACTCACCCCCTTGTCATCCAAGATGTTCACGTTTTTCTGTCTTCAGTCGTAAAGAAATTGTTTTTTGAGGAAAACATTTCAGGATTTTTCTCCATATAATGGACTTCATTGGTGCCCCGATTTTGAACTTCCAAAATGTAGTTTAAATGTGGCTTCAAAGGGCTCTAAACGATCCCAACCGAGGAAGAAGGGTCTAATATAGCGAAACAATCTAGCTCTGGGATGCACGTCCACAACACTATGAATCACATCTAAGTTCATCGTCTGTGTACTCTGGCTCAAAAAGGTAGAGTATGGCGAAAAACTCCATCTCATTTTCTCCTACAACTTCAGAATCGTCCGACATCATTGTACCTTTTTGTTTGTAAACAGAGTTTGACTTATTTGCACTTCCTTAGTCTTTGTGCGTTCGCTTTATAAACGCTGAGTCTGTAGTTCCGCCTACGTTCCGCATGACCTTTCGACGTGATTCAATAGTATGTAGCGTCGTGGACGCGCATCCCAGAGCCTGTGCTACACAAGCTTTTGTGCTTAAAAAGTATACAAATTTTTATTTTCCGCAAAAAATGACCGATCGTTTCGCTAGATAAGTCCCTTCTTCCTCGGCTGGGATCGTTTAGAGCCCTTTGAAGCCGCATTGAAACTACATTTTGGAAGTTCAAAATCGGGGCACCAATGAAGTCCATTATATGGAGAAAAATCTTGAAATGCTTTCCACAAAAACCATAATCTCTTTACGACTGAAGACAGAAAGACATGAACATCTTGGATGACAAGGGGTGAGTAAATTATTGGTAAATTGTTGTTCTGAAAGTGGAGTTCCCCTTAAAAAAAATTACATCCCAGAAGTAAAAGTTCAGAGAGTGAGTTCATATCAGGATCACTTAACCAAGTTTCAGTTTAATAAAAGAAAGCCTAATCCATGTGCTGCATAAAAGTCATTCAGAATGAATGTTTTGTTAACAGCTTTTGTTAACAAGCATGCATTTCCACTGAGGCCGACTCGACAAACCGGTTAGAAGAAACAGCACATGGCTTCATTGATCCAACTTGTCTCACCGGTCGCAGATTTAAGTGAACCCCTCCTCCAGATATTTTTGTTTTTGCTTTAGAAATAAAGCAATACATTTGTGGTTACTTTTGTTTGTGTAAACTAGTGCTGTCAAAATTAACACTTTTCAGACACGCACTTCAACACCACACTTCCAGCGATAGGCCGGAAAGATACAGGTGACGTAGCACGTGCGCTTCAATTGCATGCACGAATGCAGCGGTGTGCACTGTAGCCTGTATCATTTCATATTAAAGCACAAATTAAATTACGAGCATGCTTGTAAGATCTGCGGTAGCTCTTAAAGTAGTAGCAGCCAGATAAGCTAATTACCCAGCTGCTGTAATGTCTGTTAATCAAAGAACAAAAAAGAAAAGAGGAAATCAAAACTTTTGTAGATTCATCTATATTTAATTTAGTATTTAGTGTTTGATAACTTTATTCAATTTCTGTATATTTCCTATTTGTTGAAAGGCAAAGGTAAATAATGGGTTTATGTGAAGATCACTTAAATTAGTGAAATTAAATTAGTTTCCTTAAATTATTTTTTTTAAGTCTAATGAATGTTCAGATTTATAGATCTCATTGTACTGTAATGTTGAATGGCTATAGTCAATGGTAAAATATTAGGAAAAAAAGAACAATTTCCTAGAGACATCAGTAAGATTGGTATCAGTGATACTCATCTTCAGTCACAGAAAAAATATTTAACAAATATTAAAAATATACTCTATGTTGATCGATGTATAGGTCTGTCAGTTGATTGTTTTGTTTTTTATTACATGATGTTTTCATTAATTAATCTTAAGATTATTTAAAGCTATTTTTGTGTTAAATGAGAAAGAATGAAGTAGACATTACAAATTGTAGCTTTAGAAAGAAATATTTTATTTGATTCAACATAAAATTGATTACACATTAAACATTTAGGCTGCAACAGCCTAAAGCAAACTAAGATAATGTGAGAAACATCTCAGTATTTTTTTGTTCATACAATGAAAGTCATTGGTAACCAAAACAGCTTTGCTACCAACAGTCTTCAAAAAACCTTATTTTATGTGCCATAAAAGAAAGTTTTGAAACGACATGAGGGTGACTAAATGACGACAGAATAAATTTTTTTATAAATTTATTGTTTTTATTTTTATTATTATTTTAATGAAATGGTATTTTAAATATGAAACTAAATCTGCAAGCCGGTAGCGATAAATGTCTTTATGAGTCATTTATTCATTCAGAAACTAAACACTGAACAATTCTGCTATGGCTTCAAACAAAATATATTCTCTGCTAAACTGAGCAAAAACACATAAGATTATGTTTAAAATAGAACACAATATCAACTTCTTATTTACTGAACTGTTATATAAAATCACCTTTAAGATTGTGTTAGTTCGGGACAAAATCAGCACTTGTGTGTACAGGTCTGGGGGTGGGGCCAGCACATAAACTGTTAAAATATTTTAATCACATTATTGTTTCATTACTAATTAATTAAGTTAATTAATTTGTTAAACTGGCAGACATATATATATATATATATATATATATATATATATATATATATATATATATATATATATATATATATAAAATTACTTCAATGTAAAAGTATATTTAAAAACTTTAATATTAGTTGGTATTAATCACGATTCATTTAAAGAAATGTGTGATTCATTTTTTTTTTTTTAATCAATGGACAGCACTAGTGTAAATATATATATATGTAAATGTTTCTGATCCTCTTTTATTATTATTCTGTTTGATTTTTATTATATATTTTATTATCAACTTCTTATTTACTGAACTGTTGTATAAAATCACCTTTAAGCAATGGATAGTGATTCTCTTTTATTATTATTCTGTTTGATTTTTAATTATTTATTTTATTATCAACTTACATGAAATTACTTCAATATAAAAGTATATTTAATACTAGTTAGTTAGTTGGGATTAAATCATCATTAATTTAAAGAAATGTGTGATTAATTTTTTTTTTTTTAATCAATGGACAGCACTAGTGTAAATATATATATATATATAAATGTATTTGTAAATGTTTCTGATTCTTTTTTATTATTATTCTGTTTGATTTTTATTATAGGTTTGTACAAATGAATGCAGCACATATAAAATCTGAATGCATGTAAAAACTTTCATTCATAAAAACAACTTAGCATCCATGGAACCATTGCCGGGTGGAAAAAATGTGTCTTTCTGGCTGATGTAAATTTTAGTTTTGTCAGTAAAATGCCTTATACTCAAATGGCAGTTCAGTAATGCTAGGAGGAAGGGAAAGCATAAAGAAATCAGTGCTAAGCACACAAGGAAGTGTAAAGAGAGCGACACACGCGGCTGTAAAGGTTGGAATAGTGTATGCCCCAGCCCAGCCTAAAACTTTCTTGGAAGAGGTCCTTGCAAATGAGCATCCTCCATCCGACAGGCTGTTTTTTATCACAGTGTCTAGTGAGAAAGAGCACAGCTCTCACCTGCTCCACTACTGAGCCATCGCTCGAGGCACTGGACCAGCAGAAAGGGCTTTTCGTGGCCCTGTGACGACTGATGAAATGAGAAGGATGAAGACCCAAACCACCGTCCATCTGATGTGGCTTCTGATTTTAGTGCTGCAGTTTGCTTCGCTCACAAAAGGTGTGTTTTCATGGTTAAATTTTAAAGCTTATGGTTTAGAAAATTACTGTTGTAATGATAGATACGGATTATTTATATTCCTCGACTTTTAAACTTAAATTCAACACGCTGTTGCGTTTAACAGAACAATACAAACAGCTGTTGGTAAAGAAGGATGTTTCAATCTTCACTATTGCTCAAAGGCTCAAAATGAGTGTTTTAACATTTTCCCTTTAGTTTTATCTTTTTTTTGTTTATATTTAGACTTTGTTGGCTAGTTTGTCTACAGGTGTGGTCATTAGAATAGTCAAGTTCATCATTTCTTAGTCAAATTGAGTGAAACCCTCCTCCTTACACTTTTGCTTCTCTGCTCTGCTTCAGGCCAGAATCACTTTTTAGTACCTCAGAATTTGACCTCGGAGACCGGAAAAACTGTCACCTTTGAATGTGGTGTCAGTGGACTGAGTGGGAAAAAAATCTGGTTTTACATTATGGGTTCAAAGGTCAACGATTCTGTGTCTTGTCCAGGAGACAAAACCAAGTACTTGCCCGCTCAGGTGAAGAACTGATTTCTCTTTAAACTATACTGTTGAGTTTGGACACCCCTTTTATTATGACTCTATCTATGACATTTCAGAATCATCAAAATTAAGAAACAACACAAATGGAGTGATTAACAATCAATGCCAGATAACAAACGTAGCCAGACTTTGTCTACACTCTTCAAAATAAAGGTTCCAATTGGGGGTTTCCATAGCAGTGCAATAGAAGAAACACTTTAGGTTCTAAAAAAGAACCTTTCAGTGAACAATTCTTAAAAAGACCATGTTTTTTCTTAGTGTGAAGAACATATTTTGAATCTAAAGAACCTTTTGTGAAATGGAAATATTCCATGGATGTTAAAAGTTGGAACCATCAATGCCAAAACAAACCTTTATTTTTAAGAGTGTAGATTACAGATCTGCACATTCATCTAGTGCGTCCTGGGATGCTTTTTAAAGGTCTTTCCATAAAAATGATACAAAATAAACTCAAAACTTAGATTTTTATTTATTTATTTACTTATTTAACAATCAGAAAGTCATTAAAGTCATTAAATTATTCCAAACTAACCTCAGTAAAGTCTAAATTGTTTTTTTTTTTCTAAATAATTTGTAGTTACTGATAAGCATATGAATTTAAGTCTTGTAAGTTAAAGAAAAAAAATATTTCATTTTCCTACAGTTGATGAGCTCAGCATAAGCAGCTGAAAAAAAAAAAGGATTATTTACTGTAATTTCCTGGGTGTCATAAATGTATGCAATGTGCAATTTTTTTTATTGAAATATAAAAATGAAATGTTTCATTTTTAATATATTTTTGTAATATTTAAAAAAAAAAATGTTGTGACTTTAAATATTTTTTAAAATATTGATCAAATTAATAAATAAATTTCATAAATTAACATTTAACCATTTTTTTCATAATATTTTATATAACATTTTATCTCTCTCTCTCGCTCTCTCTCTCTCTCTAACTATAATATTTAATTTGCTAAATAATTTTAAATACTATTTTTTAAGAAATAGAGTATTTCAAATAATTAACCATCAGAAAGCTGTTGAAGTCATTACAATTATTCCAAACGAACCTAAAATCTAAACATTTCTTTTTTCTAAATAATCTGTAGTTATTGAAAAGCATATGAATTGAAGTCTCATAAGTTAAAGAAAAAAATATTCAGTTTTTCTACAATTGATGAGCTCAACATAAGCAGCTGGAAAAAAAAAATATTTACTGTAATTTCCTTGGTGTCAAATGTATGTGTAATGTGTAATTTTAAATTGAAATATAAAAATTAAATGTTTAACTTTTAATAATTTAATTTTTAATATTTAAGAAAATAATTTAATTTTCATATATTTTTTTAATATAGCTAAGATTAGTAAATAAATAAATTTAATAATTTTTATAACATAATTTAACCAGTTTTTTTATTTCATATAACATTTTAGCGCTCTTTATATCATATTTAATTAGCTAAATATTTATTAAAATACTATTTTTTAAAGAAATTTTAGTTGTAAAATCGTAGTGCCCTTAAATAACCATAAGTCCTTCTCTTTTCTTCAGTCAATGAAAGCTTACTGTTACACAAAAACTATTGGAGACGTAGCTGCTTGGGAAGTCGCAGGAACATCAGAAGATGACAACGGCACTGTTTTTCTGTGCAAGGTCAATGGTGTAGATGACAAAATCGGACACCTTTATGTATACGGTATGTTACTAGCTATTAAAAGTGCATGTGAATGTGAACAGACACTTGACTTCATGTCTCTCTCTCTCTGTTTCTTTTAGAGAACGATTCCTACTATGCTAAGCTCATTGGATACGTGATCGGAGGATTTTTAGCTGCCCTCATTACCATCGTTGTGGCTTATGTCCTGTTGAAAAGATCAGAGAAAGTACAGCACTGCTTCCGTAAGTTTCTCATTGCTTGTGTACTTTGCACATTAGATAGATATTTTACCCACTGGAATATATCTGATTTACATGAGATATTCACTTATAGACAGATTTTAGTTTATAAAGTTTGCTCTTGTTCTGCATTTTTAGGGTCGGTGGGTGGAATCCAAGATGACGTGCAATCGGCACAATCTAAGCAATATTGAAACCCCTCTCATGCTCCTTATTAACAAATGTGGATCTGAAGGGTTAATAATAACATAGCGCACATATCGTAATATAATGTATGTAATATACAGCATACAATTAGTTTCTATAGATTGGAAAAAGGCCTGTGTTTCTGCAGTTTCAGACTTGTCCAGTAGAGGGCGCCTTCACTTCTTGGTTCACAGCTTTTAATGTTTTGGTTTCTAATATTCCTTATCAAAAATCCTACTTTGAAACATTTTAAGTAACTATCAAAACTGTATCTCAATTTCTAACCCTAACCTTCACTAACATCAGAGGGATTTTGATCCAGGAATGTGTTATTTTGGCTAATCTGCTTTAAAGCAGCTCAAGCAACTCCATCTTTCCATCTCACAAATACAAAAATTAGATTGTCTAATTGCGGATCTGCTGTTTAATGCATAGTCAAGTACTCTGTGTCATTGTCATGCTGCTTACAATATGCTTTTATTTTAGTTAGCTGTTTTTAATTTTGCATTTAATGCAAATTATGCACAACTTTGCCTGATTTCATTTCATCCATTTTATACTGCTTTAAGAGGCTAAATGACAAAATTCACAGCACACAAAACGAGGCTTTTGGGTTGCGTTGAGTAGATCAATAGTAGATGGGTCAATATTGACACAGGTGGTTCGCTGCACCCTGGAACGGCCGCGTTTCTATTCTACCACGCTTTTCATCGTAGATGCGTCAGTCTATGAGCATTGAGTTTAAACGTTTGGCTCAGAAATTGTGCATTTAAGCCATTTTGAAGCTTTGACTATTTGCATATGTTCTCCGGCATTTGTAAACACTCAAGAAAGAGGTCACATTACAGCACACAACCATCTGCTTTAGCTCAGTCAGATTTAAGTTTAATGTTGTATGATATTTTCAGAATACGCTTATATGTGGAAACTTCAAATCAGATTAGACTTTATTTGAATGCTTTCTGTTCTCTGGAGAGACTCCAATGCTGTTTGTGTAAAAATAATCTTAGTAATTTAATCTATTATTTTTGTTATAAATTCTTATAATGCTATAGATAGATATTAATGTGGCTTTTACTCTCTGTTTTATGCATGTACTTTTCATAAAGGTGATTATCTTGTATAGAAACTTTTACTTGGGGTCAGTTTGACCCCAGTATAAATACATTTTAGAATAATACAATAAAACAAATAAAAATCAACAAGTGGCAGGTGTGTATTTTTACAGTGTGTACAACAATCAAAAATTAAAATGTGGAATTCAAAATTTCAAAATATATTTATATATATATTTATCTTTTTGATGGTGTTTGGGACATCATAACAGCTCAAATAATGATGAAAGAGTCACATAAGAATGTTTTGTGTGTAATCTTTCAGTTGACTGCTCCTGATCCATGTGTTTGCTGGAGATGCCCTAGAGAGCAGCTCCTCCCTGACTGTGTGCACACACACTTAAATACTGTGGTTAGGGCATATAATTTCTTCTGTAAAGGCGCAGTAGGGCAGATTTTTGTTCTTTATGCTAAATATAATCCATACTGTGAAAAAAAGTTCAATTAAATTAAATTAAATTAACATAAAATTAAAAAATAAATAAATAAATACATAAAAAATCCTGGACTACAAGACTACATACTTTTGCAAAGTTTTCTTTGGCATGATTATAATGATTCTTGAAGCGCACATCCTAAAATGTGACATTTCTGTGCTTTTAACCACTGCTTTCGATACTTGACATATAGAAGCCCTATGTAGCCATATGTATGTGTGTGTGTATATTTTTTACAATGTAAGTAATTATACAAATAATTATATACTTTCATATATATATATATATATATATATATATATATATATATATATGAAAAGTTCAGATGCAAAACCAGCTAAAATCCATCTCGGTCAAAAATGAGATAATGATACTGAGTGAATGCTCTCGACACATATTATACATCCATCAAATACTTTTACTTCAAACTCGCTAAAATCCCAGCCTCAGCCCAATCAGAAATACCGGTACTTACACAGAAACCTATACATCTGAGCCTGATAAAAATGTATTTTTTAAAGAAAGCCGTAAGATGGATTTAGCTGGTTTTGCATCTGAACTCTTCATATATATATATATATATATATATATATATATATATATATATTATATATTTTTCTTTTTTTTTTTTTTTTTTTTTTTTTTTTTTTTTTTTTTTTTTTGATAAGCATATGAATAAGCATATAAGTCTCATAAATTAAAAAAAAAATACTGAATTTTTTTACAATTGATGAGCTCGACATAAGCAGCTGAAAAAAAAAAATAATATTTACTGTAACTTCCTGGTTCCTGGGTGTCATAAATTTTATGCAATGTGTACTTTTAACTGAAATATCAAAATGAAATGTATTAATATTTTTTTAAATAATTTCATTTTAATTAATTTAATTTTTTCAAATATTGATAAAATTGATAAATAAAATTATAATTGTACATATTTTAACATATTTTAACAATTTTTAAAATTTTTTATATATAATATAGCTTGTATATTATACATCTTGTATATAAACATACACATAATTACACATATCACAAATTATTTATATTTTATGTAATATCTAAAATATAAAATAAAAACTAAAATGAAATATACACAATGATGCATTAAATATAATTATACACTGTAAAAAATATATATTGTGTGTATGTATTTATATGTATATATATATATATTCTCATTTCTTTTAATATTTTCTTGTTGACATGCACAAACACACATGTATAATATTAATATAAATACATTGCTATTTTAGTTCATAATTTATAACATTATTATTACTATATTTCAATTTTGATATTTGTATTTTAGAAGTTTTTTTATCAATATACTTAATATATAATTACTTTTATTGTAAAAAATTATATATATTACATAAAATATATTTCATAACTATTACAATATTTTATATTCTTATTTTTTCATGTTTTTTTATTTAAAATGAGGCAAAGGGACAAATTCTTACTATTTATTTATTTATTTATTTATTTATTTAATTAATTTAATTTATTATTTATTATATAATTAACAAAAAAAAATGCGTTAGGCTAAGACTTGTCATAGCACTTGCATATCATTGCTCTTTTGCTGATTTTGATTTTTTCTATTGTCCTCATTTGTAAGTCGCTTTGGCTAAAAGTGTCTGCTAAATGACTAAATGTAATATAAATGTAATGCAAATGCTTATTAGCATGCCTATTAACATATTGTTTGTTTATTATTACTTACAGAGGACATATTCTGCATGACCATAATCTACATCCTTGATCCTATCCAATACCTAAACTTAACAGCTACCTTACTAACTATTAATAAGCAGCAAATTAGGAGATTATTGAGGCAAATGGTTTGTTAATAGTGAGAACTGGAACTCAAAATAAAGTATGACTGAATTTTGCTGCTACCCTATTAAGGTAACATTTACATTTATAATAAAGTGCCAATGATGAGTCTTTGTATAGGTTGAACCAAACATCAGAGACAGTAATGCCTTGCACCCTTGAAAGCGTACACGTAATGTGTTCTGCCCTTCAGAGTGATGCTCACTTCTGCCCATAGTGTCACATTACTGGTGACTGTTAGGTAAAGGACATCAGCTTTAAAGCCTATAGCCAATGAAAGAACATTTAAAGGACACTGATTTGTACTCATATTAGCCTCAGTCTTAAACAACATTTAAGCTGTGTGTAATTCATCAACATGCAGGTCATGTTTTTGGCTAAACAGTGGTCTTGATGACGTGATGATGCACACACCCAAAAATGCATCCATCTGATATGCTGTGCAGTGTTTATGTGTATACAGTAAGGAGGAGTTTTCTTTAAAGGTTATTGAAAAGACAGAAAGGTTGTGAGATTAGCCCACCTGAGGAGCCTCATCCAACATCTACTGCTCAGAGAGCCATCAGTTCCTCTGCTAAGGTAAGGTGAGGGTCTTCTGATATACTGGATTGTGCTAAATGTGACACGGGAATGATGCAATGAAGAACTACTTCCTTTAATATTATTGACTTAGCTTGCATGCCAATGTGGATCTTTAGAAAACCTTCATTAATGTTTGATTGATTGCTGTTTTAGGTGATTTAATGCATAACCTGAGCTCAGAGTTATTCATTTAAATAAAAATTAACAGTGATTAGATAAAGATTCTGTCTTAGAATCAGGCCGATCAATGAAGGTGACCTCACACCTGCCATATTGGATACATTTCAAAAGTTCCATTTTGGAACATCTGACACAAAATTCTTCTAAGTCTTGTTTAAAAAAATAGTTCATGCAAAAATTTAAATTCTACCATCATTTAAGTTGTTCCAAACCTGTATGACCTTCTTTCTTCTGTTGAACACAAAACATATTTTGAAGAATGCTGGTGACCAAAGAGTTGACGGCAGCTATTGACATCTAGAAATACCATGGAAGTCAATGGGTACCGTCAACTGTTTGGTTACTAACATTCTTCAAAATATATTTGTGCTCAACAGAAAAAAGAAACTCACACAGGTTTGGAACAACGCGAGGATGATTTTTTTTGGGTGAACTATCCTTGTAATACAACAAAAATGGCATTGAGACAACAAGGCCCATGTGTGGTCAGTGAGATCAAGAAAGCGCTGAGCGACAAATCCAAAGCATTTCGAGATGATTCTATAACCAGAGGAGGTGGGAGGGCAAACTTTCCAAAACACCTCCAGGCGTTCAAGGGTACACCAGCAGTGTCCTGGAACGTGCTGCGTCCCGACCGCGTCGACCCGTCGTTTCTATGTTTACTTTCAAAACACGAATGCTGTTTTCTCTCAGCTGCACTTACAGCTGGAGTTTCTTAATAAACATTCCTCATCTCGTAGGCTGCGTCTCACTGTTGACCTGTGCATGGGAACGGAATATACTCGATCTAATTATATGTGCTGCAAGTAGCCGACACTGACATCAAGCTGATGTATACTGATAAATTATTTCAAAATAAATATGGTTAATATGTTTACAGCCAAAAAAATCTGTAAATCTTTTACTCACTCTTAAAATTCCAAACTTGTATGACTTTATTTTTATTTTTTTTTTAAAGAAATCTTCTACACTCTTTTCAATATAATGAATATGAATTGAGGACTGGGGCTGTCGAGCTCTTAAATGATGCATAAAAGCATCATAAGGTAGACTGTACAACTTGTTACTTGTTTTGTGAAATCATACGAAAGCTTTGTGAAATAATATAAGTCGTCATTCACTTATACCACTCCAGTATGCTGACCAGACGATTCAGTTTGTGAGTTTAAGAGAACTGAATCAGTCTGATTTAAGAACTGTTGAGTGATCAAAATCAATTGAATCGTTAAAAAGATATGACTCAAAAGATTCACATATTGAACATGGTTACTTCTGACATTGCTATGAACTCATGAATGCACCAAAGAGAGCTAGTGCAGCTTCAGGATGGCTTACATGATTCATTTAGGGTGCTTTTTGAAGCTTTGAAACACCAGTCCTCATTTGCTG
Organism: Cirrhinus mrigala; assembly: GCA_036247105.1. Lineage (NCBI taxonomy): Eukaryota > Metazoa > Chordata > Actinopteri > Cypriniformes > Cyprinidae > Cirrhinus > Cirrhinus mrigala. Next base: position 6,618,330 of record CM070022.1, read on the forward strand.
TCATTATATTGGGTTTAAAATTACATGAGGGTGAATAAATGACAAAATGTTTATTTTTTGAGTGACTGTAAGATAAAAAATAATATGTCTCATTTAGTGTGTGTTTGTGTATGTGTGTGTGTGTGTGTCCTTGATCAGGAGAGGTAAAAATGAGCCAGCTCACAGAACTAGTTCTCCTTACAGGTAAGTCATGACTATTTATGTACACAGTAAAGGTCACAGACAGATCTGTGCCCTTGGATCCGAAGGTCAAGCATTCAAAGACGACTTCCTGTCCACATTATACTAGGACTTACTGACTTGAATAGCTTTTAGTAAATTATGATTACAAATTTATTTTATATATATGCACAGTATAGTTTATGATATAGAGAAATGATTTTGTTTTTAAACTTAAATTGCTTATTTATTTTACAGAACAAAATATATTTTTATTATAAATATTTTAAGTGTATAACATTTTATCCAAATGTCTGATAGTTTATTAATTTGTTAATATTAACTAATTTCTTTTGTGTATGTGCATGATTTTTCACAAATCTTTGTTTTCATTTAGTCTTCTTGGCACTCTTCGGTCACGCTGAAGCAAGTAAGGCATTAGAGTTTGTTTTTATTTACCTTTAACGCTATTTAACTTTCGAGCCTATCGGTCTCACACATTAAGAACATTAATTTTCTGGCAGCATTTTGTCTGTTTTCAAAAGCAATCTAACTTGTTTTTTCTTCTTTTTTTGCCTTTGCAGATCCTTTCGTTTACAGTAAGTACTTTGCGGCAGATGCTCATGAGATTTTAACAATATAACATTTATTATATATTTTATAGTAAATATATAAATAAAATGTAGAAATATATAAATATACATGTCTAAATCTAAACTGATATTAAAAATATACATTTTAAATTAAAATGCATCTGTTTTTAGACTATGAGGCATTGAGGATCGGGGGTTTGGTCTTCACAGCCCTGCTTGTAGCCGGAGGGGTTGGAGTCCTGTGTTGTAAGTAGCTCTGAATTTTGACTCATGCATTTTCTACCTAACGAAAACCTTATGTTTGACATACATGCAAAAGGAGTAACAGATTGTTCTCTTCACAGGGGGGCAGTGCAAACCAAAAAGAAAGTAGGTCACCTGATCTCACTGATATTCACACTTTCACATCTCAATAAAATGATGTGCATTTTGAAATCAAAACATATTATTTATTAATAAGAGAGGACAAAATGCTATCTTTTAAGAAATACCTCATCTCTTTGACATAGGAATGATGAAGACCCAAGCAAAATCTAAGGATTGGGGATTTCATCTCCTGAAACTTTCCTTTGGATTTTTGATTGAACACAAGACTGTTTTTTTTTTTTTCTGTCTAGAAACTACTGATGGCTAACTAGCTCCACTTTTCACCTGTACTTTATTTTATTGTCGGTTTCAATATTTTTCAATCATTTAATTTATACAATAATCACAGTCCCTGCTTAAAAAACCGAGCTGCTGTTGTTTTGAATTTGTAGAATTATTCTATAAATTTTAAGTAATCTCTCCAAGTGGCGCTTTAATAAAGATTCTCAGTTATGGGCCTGCATTTGCATTTGTTGTCATTTTTTATGCCTGAATTTAGTTTTTTAGATGAGACATGAATCCAATAAAGTCATATGTTTTTGTTTGTTTTTGTAGCACTAGAAATCTTAATTGAATCAAAGTGAAATGCATTATTAAAGCATAGAGGAAAATAATTAAATAAATTAAAGTGGTTAAGTTTTATATGTTTTTGACCTGTTTCTCAATACTGTATACATTGGAATCCACAGAAAATGGATAACGTCCAAGAAAAAAATTACCAGTAACTCCATTCCATTTACGTACATTTCCTTAAACTCTAAAACAAAACACAATGCAATGCATAATTTAGAGTATGCACACATTTTATAGACTTTTCTTAGAGTACACAATTCCTCTACCTCTGCTGGATCATTGTGTTCACACACCAGCAGAAAAAATTCAGCCTGAGCGTGCACGACAAACTAAAAACTATCAGAGTTGCTCTCCCAGAGAAATGATTCTTCATTCAAAACTCAACCCACTCAGGACTGAGCCAACCTGTTGAGCGGATGGTGTAGGGTGTTGGTTTCAGTCTGTCTAGATCAAATACTTACGGGTGGTTCCTACACGACCACGTTTCAAACTCCAACATTTCACTTTCTTTCTCCTTGAAAAGGGTAAGTCATCAGTTCTGATACGTTTTTAATCTTCATATAGTGAAACATATGTTACAGCTGATAGATGGTTACATTCATTGTATATTAAAAATATGATCATTACGCTTTCAGAAACTTCTTAAGGTATTTTAAGGTGTTTTGTTCACACTTGGTGTGATGTTTAATGGGGAATCTTTGTAGCCTTTGTATTCAGCTGTTAGTCTGTTTAACACTGAAACTGAAAGTACTAATAAGTATCTAAAAACACTAAGTTTCTATTATAAAAAAAATGAGATTATATATACACAGGTAATCAGACATTATCTAAGTAGCACAGTGGTGTCCGAAAATCTGAGAAAACTACCTTTTTAGCTTTTTTCTAATTTAATACTAATTTAATTCTACGATTAACATGTTGTCAACATGGCAATGTGCATGAGAAGTCTAAATGAAAAATATCCATGAATTTGGATCCCCCACCTTTTGCTTGACAGCAGCATTGGAGCTGCATGGGCAAAATATGATAATCATGTTCTCCAGCATGATGGAAAAACATCAATGAAAGCAAGAACATCCGGCATCCATATGAAAGAGTCTACATATTCAGTGTCGCAATTTAAGCATAACTAAAAAAAATATCCGTTTGACATTTATTTACTGGTTTTAGTAACAAAAAAATCCGGCTTTTCAAGTGTGACCTCAGTCTTTTGGACCTCACTGTATGAGTTGGTTTTCCTCCAGTGATTTGGAAACAGGAATGTCATGCAGCTTTACTCTGGAAAGCAGCTGCGACCTGGATCACTGCAACTTTTAAAGATCACAGGCACCTGAATTCTTTGCTGAGCAAACAAAGCTTAGTGAGTACAATCTTAAAAATAAAGGTACTTTTTGGCATATGGCTCCATGAAGAACCATTGAAATCCATGGAACCTTTCAATTACACGAAAAGTTCTAAAATGTTCTAAAGTTCTAAAAAAAAAAAAGGTTTTAGGAATTGTTCACTGAAAGGTTCCTTGAGGAACTCAAAACCTATTTTTGAGTGTAGATCTTGGAGGCTAAATCATGAGCTGGCTGTGTATAAAAAGTATTGAAATCCAGTCCTTCAATGAAGTAAACACACCTATCATGGTGCTTAAAGATTGAGATCCACCATGACAGCCCTGTCTCAAAGCGTGTTTTGTTTTGGTAACCTCTTATCTTTTATAATCAGAGTCCAGCGTTCCAGTTTTCCATAAAGTGTGTAACAATTACATTTAGATGGCAATGGTCATATTTTAAACAAAAAATGGTCTTAAATGTATTTGTAATGAGCAAAGATTTAAGGCTTATTGCATGATCTGCTCATGGAAACAGAGGTTTGTTAGCTGAAAGCAGCACAAAGACAGCACTACGTTAACCACTGGAAAGGGTGGGATTGTGGTTTTTGGAATGATGATTCATTTCAACAGAATGTCTTGTTCCTTCCTGCGTCACTCTAAGCACATGGGCGGCAAAGAGCTTGAAAGTAAACTTCAGTGCAAATGAAAACGTTTTCTGGATAGGTGATTTTTTAAAACCCTGCTGAACTTGATTGTTTTACTTCTTCATCTCCATTTTAAACAGCCTGCGTTACTAAAGGGCATCTGACAGCGTGTTTGTGCTGCAGTGTATAATCATACAATACTTCAAAGTTCACTGCCTGTTCTCAGGGGTGGAATTTTGTTCCTAATATAGCTGCAGTCTGGATTCCTGTGTACATGGCTTGCATCCTTTGTGGGCCATGTGATTGTGTCAAGTTGTCTTATATGGAGTTGGGGTGTTTGGAATAAAGTAGGTGAGAACAAATGTGACCTGCACTGTACTGACCACTCACACATTATACTGCATATGTATTTCACCCTTACTACATGTATCTATGCATTTTGTTTTCTTTTTACAGTTTAATTATGACAACAGGTAGCAGTTTTTCACTATTTTATATATCTTTATATATCCATGTGGCTACTTTAACGTAACTCTCTCATTTGCTCAGCACAGAGCAACAGGCTTTAAACTCGACCTTCATACCAGCAGCTGCTCGCAATAAGCACTAGACTGATCAAATTAGTGCAGAGAAAGAAGGTGTGTCCATCAAATGAAGACTGATCAGATCTCCAACCAATCAAATGCACAATTTGCTGCACACACCAGTATTTATGAGGCAGATGCAAAAGTTTTCAATCCTAGTAAACTTGAAAATCCAAAAGGTTTTTAAAGTTATTAAGCATTTTGCATGTTGTACCGCCTCAGTGCATGTGCAGTAGTAAAAATAACCGTCTTTAGGTTGACTTTGGTCAAGAAACCAGTAGCAGACATGACCTAAATATAAAAACTATAATTAGGAGAGAGAAGTGTAGGACTGATATTAAGTGTCTGTTCAATAATTTAGGTTTGCAAGTAAACTATGATAAAGACAGAGATGTTTTTGCACTCTTTTCAACTCACCAAGGTGATGCTAGGATTGCCAGGATGTTGCCATGTGGTTGCAAAGGTTTTCTGAATAATGTTCACATGCGGTTGCTAGGTGGTCTCTAGGGTTTTCTGGGTGGTTGCTAGGTGGTTACCTGCTGGTGCAAGTCAAAATCACACAAACATAAGTTAGATCACTTAAAAATAGTAAAACACCCTTTCACGCTTCCAAAAAAGCTCATTCTTAGCATTTTTGTCTAGTTTACTGTACGTATTATACTTAAATTAAGAAATTTACTTAAATAGGACAATTATTAAAAAAAAAAAAAAAGGTAATCTCCTCAGCAAAAATGTATCAAAATTAAAAATGTTTTAAACCAGAAAAAAAGTCAGTGGGGTAAGAAAGATAATCATGTTTTCTCTTTGAATCAAGTTTATTTTTCATACGCCATGACATACTTTCTTTTTTTGTTTTAAGAATAAACTCACCTGATGCATTTCTTAGAAAACAATACTTTATATTTTTAATGTTGCTTCTCTGGATCTTGATTTAGGAATGTTTTAGATTTTTTGCACTGGAAAACAAGACAAAAATAGTGAGTAAAACAATGTTTTTTTCCAGTGTATAACAAACATTTTTGAACAAAAATAAGGAGTTTGAAAATCACTAAACTATGTAAAATTTAATCCGGACACAATGCAGGTATTCAGACTGAATACTGACTTTCTCAGACACTGAGAGTTAGCAATATTCCTTGACTGTCTTGTTTAAATTTCTCATTTCCTGAACGAGGATTTAATGTTGCAACTGAGGAGCAAAAAGGGCTAAGAGACAGTATTGTTAGCAGAATGAACTATGGCAACAGTAAAGAAAGAAACAAGGCATTGCATTGAAAGAGAGAGGGGTCGTTTTGTAATGTGAGATGAGGAAGTGATGTTAAACACTGTAGGACACAATTCCTCATTCTTTCTCATGACTCACACTCACACAGACACAAACACACACACATTGGCAAGCCAACGTGACCGTACCCTATCACAAGACTTTCATTATTATCTCCATGCACCCTGGGTGATGTTGCCTGGCAGGAGGTGCCAAAACGTCCGGACTGTCCAAGCCGAAAACAAGAACAGTGCAATGAAACGCTCTCTCCTTTTCTCTCAGCTACAGTATATTGATTTAAAAAGCGTTTCTAAGACTCTGAAACGATTGTAAAAAGAGAGCTTTGCTTGCCAGATGCTTGGCAGAATTACCTTTGCACTGCTTGGTACTGGACTATCTGTATCTGATATTTAATTACACAAAGTTATAAGCGTACATAGCCTCATTTTCCTACGAATTTTTAAACTCTGGGAAAAATAACTAGTCAAAATGAAAATGATTTAATTTTTATAGCTCCTTATATTTACACGTTAGAAAACTTAGTCGTGCTGATGTTAGACAAACATGGTGTGGCTCCGAGTAATATTTCGTTTATACAATATTTAAATAAACAAGGTAATCTTCTTACATTTTAGACACAATATTGACGGGTACTTTGCTTTTGTTATGCCATCGAAGATCGTTTCAAACGAATCCAAACTCTAAACAGTAGGATCCGTGTTTCCAAGAAAGTGCACTGTCTTACATACCTGAATGAATCATTGTTTTGAATGACTCGGTTGAGAATGATTCAGCGGCTCGCTAATAATAATAACAACCAAATTACGGTCACTTGTCGTCACTTGCTGGTTTAACCAGGCAACTTACAGAAACAATCACTATAATAAAAACCACTAAAGGCCCAAACTGTCTGTCTCCAAGGAGAAAACACGGAAGTACCTCATGACAATAAACACAAGACTGTCACATGTCGCCGTCTTTCTAGAGAAACCACGTAACGTGCAGACACTAAACATCGCCACAAAATACTGACAGTTCATAACAACAATCTGCCAACCTTAAAAAGGACATAAATATTATAGGCCTATCCGCCTTATTCTTTAATGCGTTAGTAATCCTATGAGTGAGACTAACGGTTCATTAGAAGAATAACAACGTGCAGTAACGGTAAAACTGTTTGCACTACAAACCAATGTGCTCATAATTACCATAATATAGTCAAACCAAAAATTATTCAGACACCAGATATATATTTTGATATTTTTTTTACTAGTGGGTGCAGGACACTATAGTTCATTTATGTAAGTGAAGATAGCAAAATAAACTGTGACATATTATACCCAAAAATTCTTTATACACTGGACTACCAGTAAAACTGATAAAAATGTGAAAACAAAATTTATTTAAACACTTTGACCTGACCATGTTTTGCTTAAAGGAACACTCCACTTTTTTTGATAATAGCTTAGCATAGATCATTGAATCAGATTAGACTGTTAGTATCTCGCTCAATCTAACAGTCTAATCTGTTTCAATGAGCTATGCTAACCTATTAGCAAAAAAAAGTGGAGTGTTCCTTTAAGTGTTTGTCTTTAATTGCTAATGCAAACTTTTTACACCACTGACTAAACAAAATTAAGCATTGCTAGTAATTGGTCAACAAAGTAGTGATAGTTGTGTAAATATTGTCTCACTGTCAGCTGTTTGAATTTTTGGTTGATTGCAATCCATTACATACATTTCTATCAAAGTTATCTGACATTATCAAGACGAATTTGCTCTGGCACAGTTCAACTCTGAGTTCTTGTCATATTTTATTACCATTTTCTAAACTATAGCGAAAACTGATAATGTGAGAAATGTTCAAGGTGCCTGAATAAATTTTGATTTGATGGTACATACCCAGATAGCACACGTACGTCTGCAAGATGTCTGTTAAAGATCACTTGATCTGGAAAGCATCTGCTATGTACAAACATCTGACAGACGTCTGTAAGATGTCAGTTTTACATACACTCTAAATCATAAACATCTTAAAGACATCTAATAGACACCTATTTGACATGATGAAACGTCTGTAGACATATTGCAGATGAGCAAACAATCTAAAGAATACGTCTTGCATATGTAAATGCAGACATCAAATAGACGTCTCTGAGATGTATGTGTGCTATCACTGAGTTGCAATATCAAGCAGAAAAATGAGCTGTTCTGTACAGCTAAAAATTGCTGGATGCGGATGAGACTGGAAGCCTGACCCAAAAAATGTACAAATGGATGGATAGTTTACAAAAGGTGGATAGTTTTGAACCATATCCGAAATCTGAATTCTCAGTTGTATTCAAATTCAAAACTGTGCATAGACTTCAAGCAGGTTGAAGATTCTTTAAAAATCCTGTCTAATTTGTGTTAGACAAATAAAAGCATAAACATTTGAACCATGAAAATGAGTAAATTATGACTGAATTGGTGCACTACTCCTTTAATAAACACATGGAAGCATCATCAGACAAGCACCTGTTTGCAAATTTCATGTTCTGCATGCAGAATCTAATTTGACTTGATTTACATAAGCAACCTGGTCAGGCGTCCATGCTTAATCAAATGATGTAGGCCGGCTATAATAATAAATTTAATAAAGAAAAAGTTGACACTCAAATAACAACACAAAAAAGTGGCATGCATGTTTACAGGAAGAAGGAAATTAGATAATCCATAGTCAAGATAACAGGGTATAAAACAGACACAGGGATTTATTAAACCTCTCTGAAAAGCTCTTGATTAACCGCTGCCTTGTTCGCTGCTCACGCTGGCCCAGGCTGCTCTGATGAAAGGCCTGAAATACTGGACTTTATTTTGTCTCAGCATGTCTCTGGTGAGCCCATTATTTTTCCCCTTCTCTGCCACCATGGTTGGAAGCAGAAGGTGGAGATTGTTACATCATCTCGTGCTGGTAGGGATGGGCACAGCATTCCCTCTGGTCTCTCAGAGACGAAATGGAAAATCCCAGCTAAGCTCAAATGGTGCTCCAACATGTTTCCACAGTGCACTTTTAATTATGATGTAAACGTAAGTCACCGTCTGCATCTGTCAGGTCACGTAAACCTCCAGCTGAGAATGTACTCTTTATATATGAAAGGGTTTAGCGTGTTCGTGTGTTTCCTGGCAGCTGTTTTGTTTGGTGTATGAATGTTTGGTTGCAATGTTCGAGGCCCTTGTTGAAATTTGATCCAGGTCTGCTTTGTGTTCTCAGAGCTGCTATTTGTTGTTTAATCAGATCAGATCTATTGGCAGGGATTGTAATCATTTGCTTTACCCCATTTTTGTTGATGTGAAGCTGGCAGAGGACAATAATTCAGGCATTAGGGGATTCATGTTATATTTAGAGCATAATGGATTAGAGTGGATTGCAAAGTATAATGGGAATTAGCTTTCATGTACGCAACAGATACATGATCTGCTTTTCGATCCTAACAGTATTATTTTCCATGTTTTAATGTGAAAATCTTAAGCTCACATCAGCAATCTATTTTACATTAGTCAATCTGACTTATGTCAGAGAGAAAAAAGGCTATTCAGTGAGGAAAAAAAAAATGTCGGGAGGAGCTTTTGAAAACCAATGGATCATAAAGTGCAGTGGCCAGAGTGGAAGAATTAAAAATTATGAGGGCTTGGTGACGTTAACAAAAATGAAACTTGTTTGAGAGGTGGAAGAATTTACTACTTTTTGATTAAAGAAACTGTAGTCTTGTGACTTTGGAGCCGTTAAGTGAGTGGACGTCACTGTCATAAATATACCACTGTTGTAATTACATAAAGCAAACCATTTGCCTTATTAAAAGTCATTGCATTATCAGAATTGTTTTGAAACTGGTATTTCAAGGTAAAAACATACATTGCGTGCATTTGCTTGAAAGGTTTCTAAAAAAGTTTTAAAGGAACACTCCACTTTTTTTTTGAAAATAGGCTCATTTTCCAACTCCCTTAGAGTTAAACAGTTGAGTTTTACCTTTTTCGAATCCATTCATCCAATCTCTGGGTCTGGCGGTAACACTTTTAGCATAGCTTAGCATAGATCATTGAATCCGATTAGACCATTAGCATCTCGCTTAAAAATGACCAAAGAGTTTCGATATTTTTCCTATTTAAAACTGTACAAAGATGGATGAAAAATGAAAAGTTGCAATTTTCTAGGTCGATATGGCTAGGAACTATACTCTTATTTCGGTGTAATAATCAAGGAACCTTGCTGCCGTACCATGGGTGCAGCAGGCGCAATGATATTACGCAGTGCCTGAAAGTGACCGGCCCTAAGTTTGTGTAGATGCAGAGTTGCAGCCGGCAGAGTTGACGGCTGCGTAATAACATTGCGCCTGCTGCACCCATGGTACGGCAGCAAAGTTCCTTGATTATTATGTCGAAATGAGAATATAGTTTCTAGCCATATCAGCCTAGAAAATCGCAACTTTTCATTTTCCGTCAGTCTTAGTACATGATGCAACTTAATTCGAGTCAAGTTTTAAATAGGAAAAATATCGTCATCAGATATGGTCATTTTTGAGCAAGATGCTATCAGTCTAATCAGATTCAATGATCCATGCTAAGCTATCCTAAAAGTCTTACCGCCAGACCCAGAGATCGGCTGAATGGATTCGAAAACGGTAAAACTCGACTGTTTAACTCTAGGGGAGTTGGACAATGAGCCTATTTTCAAAAAAAGTGGAGTGTTCCTTTAAGATTAAGTGATGATATGCTAATATTGCTTATCATGCACAGTAAGGCCTACAACATACATTAGGAAATTAAATAATGATCATTTTGATTTATTGTAGAGCAGATGCATCTTCTTATTTTGTTCATGGCAAACCTAATTTTGTATTCTAGGTTAAATCCACACTGTCATGATGAAGACGTTGGCACTAGTTTTCTTGACACGTGAGTATTTTTGTACCATTTGTACCATGAGTGGTTTTCTGTAGCCTTTGCTTTAAAAAAAATCTGTAATTGCATAGGTGCATTAAGTTATGAACACACTATAATACTATGTTGCTAATATACTATATTACTTTTATAGTTTTGTCCCTTGTGTTGGCAGAAGGTCAGCAGTCAAGTAAGAGATTTCACATTTCAATTCTTTCTTTTCTTTCTTTTTTGATTTAAAATATTCTTAAATATCTTACACGCATACACGTTACATGCATTTTTAATGCCTTTTCTGGTTTGGATTTTGCAGCAGAGGACGACCCCTTCTCTTTTGGTTAGTTGCACACATCTTTTAGTTTGAGCCTACCATCCAAAATAGATCATAATACTTAAGGAGTTCTCAAGATCATCTTTTAAAGTTACATTGATTGTAATTCATTCTGTCTCACACTAGATTATCACAGACTTAGGGTCGGAGGTCTCATCTTGGCAGCAGTTCTGTGTCTGATTGGCATCACTATTCTTCTAAGTGAGTGTTTCTTTTTGTTTTGTTCTTCTTCCTTTATTTTAACTTTATCAATGTTTCGACAAGCTGAGTAACATATGCAGTTGAGGTCAAAAGTTCACATATACCTTGCAGAATCTGCAAAATGTTAATTTTACCAAAATAAGAGGTATCATACAAAATGCTATACAAAAAATACAAAAATATTTTTTTTGTACTTTTTATTTAGTACTGGTCTGAATAAGATATTTCACATTAAAAGACATTTACATATAGTCCACAAGAGAAAATAATTGTTTTTTAAAATTTATAATTTAATGAAAATAATTAATAAAATACATAATTTATAATTTATAAAAATGACCAAAAGTTTAGATTCTTAATACCGTGTTGTTACCTTAACGATCCACAGTGTTTTTTGTTTAGTGATAATTGTTCGTGAGTCCTGTTATCCGGAACAGTTAAACTACCCGCTGTACTTTAAGGTCCCATAAATTCTTTGGTTTTTCAGCATTTTTGTGTATTTCCAACAATGACTGTATGATTTTGAGATCCATCTTTTCACACCGAGGACAACTGAGGGACTCATATGCAACTATTACAAAAGGTTCAAATGCTCACTGATGCTTCAGAAGGAAACACAATGCCTTAAGCATTTTTGAATTTGAAGATCAGGGTAAATTTAACTTATTTTGTTTCCTGGGAAACATGTAAGTATCTTCAGTAGCTTCTGAAGGGCAGTGCTCAAGAAAAAAAAAATATATATATATTTAGGCAAAATAAGAAAAATGTACACATCTTCATTCTGCTCAAAAGTTTACACCCCTGGCTATATATTTTCATATATCCTTTGTCATCGTAAATAGGCCTATATAGTTTTATATTTATAGATTTATTTTATATATTGCACTTAAATTAATGTATTAAATCATGTTACATAGTTCCACCAATAGGTGGCGACAAGAAAGCGTGTTTTGTGTATTGTAAGCGAGTCATTAAATCTTACTCAACGGATTCGTTCAAATACTGTGATTCATTAGTAACAAAACAAGTCCCGTCTGTAATAGTAAGTCCTTGAATCATTGAACCATTTTTCACGAAATCATTACAAATAAAACACCGCTACAGTTTTTTTCTTTGTTTGTTTGACTCGGTTCTGTTTTGTCTTTGCTTGGAGCTGCTTAACCACTTTTATTTATTTTAACTGGCGATATTGTGTCTAAAATGTAAATTACTCAAAACAGAGTCACTGAATAATTGAACCAATTCCACACAATCATTAACAAACAAAACACCGCTACTGTTTTTCTTGCCTCGGTTCTGTTTTGTCTTTGTTTGGAGCTGCTTAATTTTTATTTATTTTGACTGGCGATATTGTCTCTAAAATGAAAGTTACTCAGTACAGACTCACTGAATTATTTAACCAATTCAACCATTAACAAACAAAACACCGCCACTGTTTTTCTTGCCTCGGTTCTGTTTTGTCTTTGTTTAGAGCTGCCTGACAATTTTTGTTTATTTTAACTGGCAATATTTTGTCTAAAATGTAAGTTTCTCAATATAGACTCACTGAACTATTTAACCACTAGCCTACTACTGTGTCTTGTAGCGTTTCTGTTTTGGCTTTGTTTACAACTATTAACCAATTTTATTCATTTTAACTGGCAATATTGTGTTTAAAATGTAAGTTAGCCACTATTAACTCTTTGAGAGTTCAGCCAATGGACCCTTTTCACAAGCCTGTGATGAAGCGTTTCAACGGTCATCATCGTCATAAATCCTTTAAAGTTTTTTTATATTTTGATTTTTAAAAATATGTATGTACATTTATAACACTATACTTTGTATTATATCACCTTTTCATCAAGTTACAAAAAAACTAGTTAACGCTATGCGAGGTTGTTTTAAATGCCGCGTTTATGGGAGAAACGGTAAATTTGACATTGTTCTCTCATCTGACTGCCGATATCAGCCTCTCTCAATTTTTTTTCCTTTGAGTGAAAGTCGTGAAAACACTATCGAGTAGTTTTTCTTTTGCTATTTGAGCAAATGGGAATGCCAAAAATATATTTGTGGTACTGTCCCATTCACTGCTCTCGAATTTTACTCAACTATGACGACTTCCTCTATGAGAAACCCGGAAATGTGAGAAAGGTCTATTTCAGCGAATCATTAAGAAACAAAACACCACTACTGTATCTTGCAGCGTTTCTGTTTTCGCTTTGTTTAGAGCTAACGTTAGTTTTATTTATTGTAACTGTCAATATTGTATCTATAATGTAAGTCACTCAGTATTATCTAACGTTACTTGATTATTGAACTGGCAGTTAGAAACGTTAATCGAGGCTTGGACGCATATTTTAATTTAAAATATGTTATGTTGCTAGTTGCTAGCAACAGTAGATCCTGAATCCGCGGAAGGCACACAGTGGATTTTCCTAATTGATTTACATAGTCTGTTGAACTGGCAGTGTTCAAACATTCTGATATACGGCCTTAACTTTTGCTTGTATGCTTATATTCATGAGGTGAAATGTGACCTTGACATATTTTTGATTCTCTATTTTTTGTGTAAAAACATCCTGTGTTCTTCCATTATCACAGGTGGGCACTGCAGATGCAAATTCAACCAGGACAAGAGGTATAACGATAAGACATTTTTTTAACTTTAACATTATTTTGTTTACCTTTATGTACATAAGAGTATATAAATTGTCTAGTTCTGAAGCACAGCTCTCTGTTGACAGGCGGAGGACAGGAAGTAACGCTCAAGCGATGCTCAACGACACAGGTATGACCGCCATCATCTACCTGTGCAGTTTACAACCAATAAACCCGTAACATGAAGTCAGTGCTGGTATAAATCGGCACCCTTCCCTCAAGTTCCCCTATAAGACACGTCACTATAAGCCTGTGTGGCCTGATGGCCGTGTGAAATCCATCTGCTAATTATTGCTGTGCCAGAGCCCCCGTGATGCAGTGGGATACAGTGGGTCTGTGCTCAGTGGTGGGTCCGTATGGCCCGTCTCCACAGCACCTCTCGCATGGTTTCCAGGATGAGTCATACATTCTCCCTTGGGTGTATTTACACTCCGTGATCTCTGAGGGTGGGGTTGGAGAAACAGGATACAAAGATGTGCTATGTAAATATTTTATTATATATTCAGTATCTCATTGTCTATAGCGAAGAATGAAAGAATCAGAATTGAATTAAAAACTTCTGCTGATTGGTGTTTAAATTATTTACAGGGGTGTTAGATATCCCTTGATCTTTTGAGATTAAAGAGTTCATTGTACAGTAGACACATGCTGTAACTTTCAGACCTCAAAAACCTTTTTGTAAACAGGCTGCAAAAAAAATATTTTGTAGATCTGCAACTTTTTGATATCAGACAGATAAATTGGGATTAAAAAACTAAATTAGGAATTATGACATTGTAAAGATTATAAGATGATATTAAGGGTAAAAATAAAATTATTTTAATAAACTAAGTGTGATAATTATTTTTTTCTAAATTCATTTTTTTTTACCTACAAAGGACATATATTTCATGCAAAAGTAAAAAAAAAAAAAAATAATAATAATTTCATTATAAATACATTTACATTTAAATGTAATAATAATAATAAATATAATACAAAAGTGAAAAAAAATATATTCATTTAAAAATGTTTTTATAGTGACAGAAAAATACAAAATTATGACCTCACTTGATTAAAAAAAGTAGAAAAAATGGATATGAAAAATATAATAAAATAAGTAAAAACATTTACATTTAAATGTAATAATAAAAATAATAAAATATAATAGAAAATTCAAAAAATGGATATGAAAAATATAATAAAAATAATTTTATTTATAAAAACATCTATATTTAAATTAGGGCTGTCAAATGATTAATCATGATTAATCTCATACAAAATAAAAGTTTGAGTTTGCCTAATAAACAGTGTGTACTGTATGTAATTATTATGTATATATAAATGGACACAAATTACTGTATATATTTAAGAGAAATATGTTATTTATGTACAAAATATTTGTATTTATATATAATATAAATTATATAAAAATTATAATAAATACATATACTTATGTAATAAATGTGTTTGTATTTATATATACATAGTAATTACACACAGTACACAGACATATATTAGGCAAACTCAAACTTTTATTTTGTATGTGATTAATCGTGATTAATCATTTGACAGCCCTAATTTAAATGTAATAATAAAAATAATAAAATATAATAGAAAATACAAAAATATGACAATAATGATACGATTTTATATATATATATATATATATATATATATATATATATATATAAATTAAAGTTTTATACTTTATATGAAAAATACAAAAAAAAAAACTCACTTAATAAATTATTGTATTTCATGTCATGAACGTGAAATCTTGTAGATCTGCACCTTTCTGATATCAGACAGATTAACTGTCATGATAAACTAAATTAGGAAATGTAAGAAATATAAGTAATAACAAAAATATAATATTATAAGCTGATATCAAGGGTAAAAATAAAAGAAATATAATAAATTAAGTGTGATCATTAGACTTTTTCTTTGTTTACCTACAAAGATTTTTCATGCAAAGATATTTAATGCAAAAATAAAAAAATATGATACGAACAAATATAATAAAACTCTTTTTATTTATAAATACATTTACATGTAATAATGATAATAAAATATAAACAAGTGAAAAATGATATAAAAAATTTATATATATATATATATATATATATATATATATATATATACAATTTGAATAAACTAAGTGTGATAATTAGACAAAATATATAATAATAAAATCATTTTATTTTTAAATACATTTACATTTAAATAATAATAATAAAATATAATACAAAAGTGAACAATAAAAATTATAATAAGGACTCTATATAGATTATTTATATCCATTTAAAAAAATTGGTTTTTTAAAAGTGATATGAAATACAAAAATATGACCCCACTTAATAAATTATTGTATTTCATATCATGAACATGTAATATCATACAGATACCATACAGATGTATTGGCATGAAAAACTAGAAAAACTAGGACATTGTGACACAAAGAAATATAATTAATAAAAAAATATTAAAAGCCAATATCAAGGTAAAAAATAAAGGTTTTAATAGTTTTTTAAAAAATGATAATAAAGATAAGATTTCATTTAAAAAATAATGTTTTTAAAGTGTTATGAAAAACATTAAAATATGACCCCACTTGATAAATTATTGTAATTCATATCACGAACATGTAAAATCAGTTATATATTTTTTTAATCAGTTTGAATGCTCTTTTTCAGGAAGGGCCAGTGAATGCTGAAAACCTGCTGACGTGACCCGAACCAGTCAGAGGAGACGGTCTGCCTTTATCTCATGTACTGGTTTATCAGAGGATCCATTTCTCTTTAAGACGAGGAACCTGATATGAAGGTTTTTCTGTGTTTTCACTGCCTATCTGCTCCAGAGGAGGAAGGTGAAAATCCATATACCGTTTTTTTTATGCCAGATGTGTCTTTATAATATCATTTAATATAAATCAAATACCAAAAAATTGAATGTAAATTGTTTTTTTTTTTTATCCTGTCAGTAATTGTATTAAATTATGTTGGATGTAGGTATGTAAGGGAAGGCTTTCAAAGGCAGTGTACTGAATCAGTCTCAAATGGTAAACTTTAACTAAATATTACTGTAAGCTGTAGTGAATCCATCCAGTACTACACTGTTGCATTCTGTGTGAAGTAGTTCAGATTCGCTTCGTCATTGAGTAACTAGTAGATCTTGCTATCAAGAAAATACAAACTCCATCATATTTACGTATTTACGTTGCGATGTTGTCATGTGCTTGATTTATTTTCATGTCCAGCCTATTCATCACAGACATGCTAGTAGTATTACAAAGTTTATTTTTATCTGTTGTGTGGAAAAACTGTCAGTATCAGTCAAACATACACTAAAATAAACTAAAAGACACTAAAAACACCTGTATCAATGTTTTCTGTTCTCCGTCTCCAGCTGAGTGACACCCTGCTGTTTAGATGAGCACGAGATTTGTGTGGATTTTGCATGGTTAAGGCTAGTGGCCTATGGCCTGTTATTTCTCAGATCCTTTTCATGCATGTAAAGTGTTTTTAAGAAGCTATTCAGATGAAGCTACATAAAACTGTGAAAATCAAATGTGACTGGGATAACAATGTGTGTTGGGAGGGTTTGGCTGAAAATGTACTCAACAGCGCCCTCTACTCACTGATATTTTTTAGGCATTACACAGGAATTATTATCAGATTTCAACTGTTAAAACTGATTGCAGTGTGAAATACAGTAATGTTCATACACATTTTGATTGTAATTCTACAGTAACTGCAGTTCTCAACATTTTCAGGAGTCACAAACAAATGTTCAGAGCAAGATTCTTTGGTATACTACCAGTCAAAAGATTTTTTTTTTTTAAAGAATTCTCTACGGCTCACCAAGCCTGCATTTATTTGATCCAAAATACAACAAAAGCAGTAATATTGTAAAATATTTTTACTATTTAAAATGACTATTTTCTATTTGAATGTATTTTAAAATGTAATTTATTCCTGTGATCAAAGCTAAATTTTCAGTATCATTACTCACGTTGTCAGTGTCAAATGATCCTTCAGAAATCATTCTAAGATGCTGATTTGCTATTCAAAAACAATTGTAATAATAATAATTATTATTATTATCATTTTTTTTCAGGATTCTTTGATGAATAGAAAGATCCAAAGATCAGCATTTATCTGAAATAAAAAGCTTTTGTAACTTTATACCATTCAAAAGCTTGGAGTCAGTCTTGGAGTTTTTTTTTTTTTTTTTTTTTTTTTTTATGGGGGAGAAATTATAGAAATTAATACTTCTATTTAGCAAGGATGCTTTAAATTGATCAAAAGTGATGATAAAGACATTTATAATGTTACAAAAGATTTCTATTTCAGATAAATGCTGTTCTTCTGATATTTCTATTTATCAAAGAAACCTGAAAAAAATCTACTCAGCTGTTTTCAACATAATAATAATAATAATAATAATAATAATAATAAATGTTTTTTGAGCAGCAAATCAGAATATTAGAATGATTTCTGAACGATTTTTTTTTCAGGATTCTTTGATGATTAGAAAGATCCAAAGATCAGCATTTATCTGAAATAAAAAGCTTTTGTAAATTTATACCATTCAAAAGCTTGGAGTCAGTTTTTTTTTATTTATTTTTTTTTTTATGGGGGAGAAATTAATACTTATATTTAGCAAGGATGCTTTAAATTGATCAAAAGTGGTGATAAAGACATTTATAATGTTACAAAAGATTTCTATTTCAAATAAATGCTGTTCTTCTGAACTTTCTATTTATCAAAGAAACCTGAAAAAACTCTACTCAGCTGTTTTCAATAATAATAATAATAATAATAAATGTTTTTTGAGTAGCAAATCAGAATATTAGAATGATTTCTGAAGGATCTGGAGTAATGATGCTAAAATTTCAGCTTTGAAATAACAGAAATAAATTACGTTTTAAAATATATTCAAATAGAAAGCAGTTATTTTAAATAGTAAAAAAAAAAATTCTAAATGTTACTGTTTTGCTGTACTTTGGATCAAATAAATGCAGGCTTGGTGAGCAGAAGAGACGTCTTTAAAAACATTACAAATCTTACTGTTCAAAAACGTTTGACTACTTATATTTGGACACTGACGGAATTTTCATAATTTTGGCTCTGTATGCCACTAGAATAGATATAAAATATAACAATCAAGATGAAACTGAAGTCCAGAAATTGAAGACTTGGTGTTGAACAAAAATATAACATAAAATGCTTAGGAATTACAACCATTTTTATACACAGTTCCATCATTTTCAGGGGCTTAAATGTATTTGGTCAAATAAATATAATCATAAATAAAATGTTCATTTTTGATATTGTGTTGGAAATCCTTTGCAGGCAATGACTGCCATAAGTCTGGAACTCATGGACATCACCAGAGACTGGGTTTTCTTCCGTTGTGATGCTTTGCCAGGCCCTTACTGCGGCTGACTTCAGTTTTTGTTTGTTTGCCTTAAGTTTTGTCTTCGGAAAGTGAAATGCATGTTCAATCAGGTTGAAATCAGGAGACAGACTTTGCCATTGCAGAATATTCCACCTTTTTACCTTCAAAAACTCCTGGGTTGCTTTTGCTGTATGTTTTGGGTCATCGTACATTTGTAGTATGAAGCACCGCCCAATCAGCTTTGCTCCATTTGACTGAAGACAGTATATCCCTATACACTTCAGAAATCATCCAGCTGCTTCTGTCTTCTGTCACTTCATTACTAAACACCAGTAACCAAATGCCACTGGAAGCTATGCATGCTTATGCCTCCACCGTGTTTCACAGATGATGTTGTATGCTTTGGATCAGGAGCTGGTCCAAGCCTTCTCCATACTTTTTTCTTGCCGTCATTCTGGTACAGGTTGATCTTAATTTCAGGCTCAGCCATCCAAAGAATGGCGTTTTTTAGATGTGTTTTTTTTTTTTTTTTTTTTCTTAGCAAAGTCTAATCTGGTCTTTTTTTATTCGCTCTTGTTAAATCTCTTGATTGTGGACTTTGACAGTGACAGTCTACCTCTGGAGATTGATCTTCACTTGGCTGGAACGTCTAGGCCAGTGGAAGGAATTATTTTAAACGTAATTAAAATTCAGTGTGTGACAGTTTACCGAAAAAAAACTAAACAAGGAACTAGTCACTTTTAGAGAAACATTAAAAGTAAAGCATGCAGCTTTACTATGTACTATTTTTTTGTTTACTATGTAACAGCATTCATTGTTTTTTAAACAGATTTTCTCATATTTTCTTCTCTTTGTCGTAGTTGCGATCTTTGAAGTAGATTCATCATCTACTTTACGTTTACCTGGCACTTGTTGTCTTTTTCAAAAACTTGTCCATGCTTAGAGCAGAACTACTATGCGTCATTCATTAATAATTTTACTCGACCAACGGCAATTCTCATTTCTAATATCAATTGCACCATCTAGTGGTCTGTTATTTTACGACAAAAACCGCTACACTGATAACAGACAGCTGCAGCGGGTACTGCGAGTCGTCTTGAGATAATAAAATATGATGAAATTCATATTTTGTGTTAAATTATTTACATATGTGGCAAGTAGCCGTATAATAAGCAAGATAATTTCACAGTAGGGTCTTGTATCATCCTGAAAACGTTTTCTTGGCCGAAAATTTGAAATTGAAAATTGAAATTTGCTTTGTAATAATTATTTATTATTTTATTACATAATATAGTCATTTTGTAGGACTTTTTAATTTAATTTAATGATACTGAATAAAATAACGTTTATTGATAAAATAACGTTTATTGAAAGTAACAATAAAATTGGACAGAAAATATAATATGAAAAATCTCATTACATTATTTTTATTCAGTTCTATGAAACAGAATCATATATATATATATATATATATATATATATATATATATATATATATATATATATATATATATATATATATATATATATATATTTTTTTTTTTTTTTTTTTTTTTTTTTGACTAATTATCAAAATAATGTATAGTCCTACAAAGCTATTATTAAAAGAGCATGTGAACAGAGCCGCGTCATTTTGCAGCGTTGTCCAGTACAGCAGTAGGGGAGCGCGGGGCACAAACTAACACTTTTTGAATCTCTCAGTTTGTGTAAATCCACGTGGGGTTCAGAGTATGTTTTTTATCCACGTCAATTTCACCCTTGTCTAGTACAAATATGTAGCTTTGTTTTATAATTACAGTGTGTACGTTTTTCGTTATTTACCTCAAAAGACAGGAAGTGAAAAGTGACAACATGCCCCGTAGGTGGTTAAAACTGGTTGTCTTCTACTGGTTTGCCAGGCATTAATAAACTGATCTGAACTGATAAACAACAGATTGGAGATTAAAATAATAGCAGATTTTTCTCGTTTTAAATGAATACTAAAAACTGAGATTAAAAATTCAGCCAGAAATGTACTATTCAGCGATATCTTCAAAAGGCTTTGGAATTTTGGCGCACTTTTTTCTCTGTATAGTGTTGCTCTGGCAACTAGTAAACATCGTAAATTTGGCTACGCTAGCGTGTGTGGAAATATTTAAACCAGGCGTGTTACAACTAACCCCCCGTTAGTTTGTGCCCCGCTCACCCCATTCTACAGCATGTTACAGTACAGTATGCGACGCTATTGCAAATAGGAACAAGTATACATAGACATTTTCTGTCGGCGCATTATTTGAGCGGAGTTTGCTTTTCCGCTGAGCATAAGCGGTACACGAGTGGAGCATTCATATGGGCCGTGAGCAACTCAACGGAACGCACATTCATAGAGTGGAATACTGAGCGGAGCGAGCAGAATAAAAGGGGAAAAAAAGGAATACAAATGTTAGATTATCTTGAGTAATTTGTGCTCATTAGTATGGTTGAATTGGATCATCAAAGGTCGGCAGCAAAGACATCGGTTAATAAAATGGTATTAAATGCATAAAGGATATTTGTATTATTTAACATATTTAATTATTGCACATTTGCGTCATATTCTGATTTGAATTTCACTGTTTTTATCCATTTTGAGGAATACTGAATCTGTTTTTTGTGAGTGAGATGAATTAATGCATGTTCACATTTATTCTAGAACTAAATTAAGTAACATCTTACTCCCGATTTCTCTCAACATGGGGACAGGAGAGCTTTTAATCAATAAATGGGGGGAAAAGTAACTGGCGTTACCTATTTGAAAAAAGAAACTCAGATATTTTATTGTCAGTTAAAAAGTAATGCGTTACTTTACTAGTTACTTGTGTTCTTTTTTTTTTTTTTTCCTCGGAATGTATCAAACTGTTGATTTGGCCTCTCCTAATGTTCCTGCTATCACTCTGATGGATTTCTTCTGTTTTTGAAGTCTAAGAATTGTCTGTTTTCATTATCTGGGTTCAGATCAACAGCTTCTAAATACAAATAGCACACTTAGAATCAACTCCAGACTCCAACTTTTACTTGCTTAACTCATGTAGAAAAAAATGAAGGAATAGCCTACAACTGTCTATAAAACAGCTTTTGAGTCAACTGTCCAATTACTTATAGTCACTAGAAAAAGGTGGGCGGTACATATTGAAGAGCTGTAATTCCTTAACCTTTCCTCCAATTTTGATGAGAATAAACCTTAAATTAAGTCTCAGACTGTGAACTTTTAACCCATATTCATTATATAACTGTAACTTGAAAATGTTTTGGTCAACAGCTAAAACAATAAAAATTGTGTCATTGTGGGGTGGTGACAGTTTGACCTTAACAGTGAGGAAGTACTGGAAATGTAACAAATTGAATTAATTTTTACATAAAGGTGAATTGGTCTTAAGTGGTCTATTTATCTGTGTGTTTTGGGTTAGATGTTTCTCACTATGCGCTCAGAGATATGAAACCTCAAGACAACCTACTCGCCTCCTCCACTTTCTTCAGAGATGTCACAAATGAAGTGGAGGATATTGTGAACTTTCCAAGAAAATAGCTTGAAAAGATAAAATGTTTTTTGCACAAACAGTCAGTTGGTCACCACTTCCAATGTAAATGTGAAATTCTAAAGCAGAACCAGTTGAGAGCTGCTATTGAAAATGGGGTATACATTGCACAAATTAATTGTGAACCATTGGAACTGTAAATGTTTCCTCCAGAGGGTGGTACTGTGTGGTTAAACTAAAAACTAGGCCACTTCTTCTTTACCACAACCCATTACCATTACCCATTACCAACAGTTCACTATAAAAGACCAAGGTACGGAGAAAAGTCTCATATATAGTCAATATTTGTTCTGAAAAGTAAAGAGCTGTACCTAAAGAAGAAGGGTGGAGGTGATCAGGCATGGAGCAGGCTTCATCTCCGCTATATCCTCAGGGTGGTAATGATGGAAGTCCTTATGCAGTCCATCCCGGGAGCATCCAGCTCCATCCCCAGGTCCAGAATCAACGCAACCAGGCTGTAGTCATTGTTCAACCCTCTGCGAACATTAGGCACTATCCACCAGTTGAGCCTGTGCCGGATTACATGGGTTACTCCATATTTACCACGCTGTGCTGCTGCCTCTTTCTGGGAATATGCGCTCTTCAATTCTCTAGAGCTGTAAGTATTCATTTATTTACCTTTGACTATTTTTCCTGTAGTTTTAGCAGTAAGGTTGTGCATATTATCCAAACATGTTCACAAGGATGTAGGTTCAAATTATTTTGCGGTCAGTAAAATTGTTTAATGTTTTTGAAAGAAGTCTCTTACGCCCACTAAGACTGCATTTATTTGAGTAAAAATGCAGTAACAGCAGATATACTGTGAAATATTATTACAATATGTTTTAAAATGTAATTTATTCCTGTATCAATACTCCAGACTTCAGCGTCACATGCTCCTTCAGAAATCATTTTAATATGCTGATTTACTGCTCAAGAAACATTTCTATTGTGTAACACAATGACTAAAAACAGTTCACATATACTGTATAAACACATTATTACATTGTTTTTATTTTTGAGGGGTATACATAATTACTGTCTGATTGCAATGCAGTGCAGTGAAATATATTTGTGAGCTGATGTTATCTGATTTTCACTACAGTGTAGAAACGGTTATCACTCTGAATTTTTCAGTAAATTGCAAGTAACACAATTGAGTATTTGAGTATATACGAGTATAAAGACTAAAAACTTATTTTCTTGTAACAAGCACAAGTATTCTTTGTTTTATTTATTTATTATTATTTATTATTTTTAATAATGTGCTTGTAATTCTTTTTTGTTTTTCACAAATGTTTTAAATGATCACATTTTAGTTTATTATTATTATTTTACTTTTTTTAAGGGATTTTTTCCTTGGTTTATACAGATTTTTAGCAACTGACCTCAAAATACCTGATTTTATTATTTGCACATACTATTAAAATAAACAATAAAATGAATGTTATGTCATAGGCCACCTTTTAATTTTGACCCTTTTAGAGAACGTGGCCTGTTTATTATTGTTACTTACTGTGGAAAAAAACATAGGTTAAATGCATGCAAGCAGGTTCTTCAGTTCCACTGAAACTCAGACAATGTTTCATGTTTCTTGTAAGTGCATCAGTTCAGGTGCATGGAAAACCACAGTTCTGGCACACTAGAAGATGAGGTCTCTACATTACATTTGTGATTTTACTTTTACTTTCACAGACTCGCACTGCTAATGCTGCTGGACAGAGGAGAGAAGCAGCGAGTAACTCTCAAACTGCACTCATCCTGAACCATGTCGGCGTTGTTGTGGGAATCATCATTATTGGAGGATATCTACTCAACAACTTTTACCTTTCAGATAAAATACATAATCAATAGTTATCTATCCAAAGTTACATCCCATCTACTTTTTAGACAAGTTCGCATTGTACTCTCACATGCAATGTTTTCAACATTTTTTGTTCTGTTTGTAGATCTGGATAGTTTCATTCTTGCATAAAACATTGTGCTATGTTATATACGCAACATCTTATTTTTTTCAAGCTTTTTAAATTGCAATAATTGGATTTTGGATAATAATCTGGATTTAAAAACAAGGAAAGTTTCATGTTTTATTACTTGTTAAATGTTGGATTTATTGACATAAATGCTAAAATAAATACTTCAAATATACTTGACAAGTTTTTTTTTTTTTTTTTGATGGTTCATTAAAAAATATATATTTTTCATTCTCATTTTCTCTGAAGTCTCCAAAATCTATGCTTGACCAGAGATTTTGTGAAAAATAAAGTCCGTTATGTAAATGGAAACTTGATGGCAATGATGGATTTTCCATTTAAAAAGCACTATATGCAAAGAGTTACAGATATAGATCAATATATATTTAAACATTTATAATTCACATTTAGTACTGAAATTCTCAAGGTTCAGGTGAGACTGTTCTCTCAAAACCCTTAACCTTGTCCTCTCCAATTTGCATCCGAAGTGGCATTTAGATGTATTTACAGACAGTTTAATGCAGCACAGATGTAATGAATGGATTTACGCTCCAATTGCATGAACTAGATAAAAAAGTTTGTCAAGACAAACTTTAGGTTGGCTTGAGAAAGCCGCACCAGAAAGTTAGAAAAATTTTTAAAAGTTTAAAAAGTTTAGAATGTTAGCATGTTTCTAGTATTATTAGCAAGTCGCTAGCATGTTTCTAGCATGATTAGCAGGTGCTAACATGTTTCTAGCATGATTAGCAAGTTGCTAGCATGATAAGCAAGTTGTTAGCATATTGCTAGCATGTTTCTGGCATGATTATAGTATGATTAGCAAGTTGCTAGCATGTTTCTACCATGATTAGCATGTTGCTAGCATGTTTCTAGCACGGTTACAGGTGCTAGCATGTTTATAGCATGATTCTAGTAGGATTAGCATGTTGCTAGCATGTTTCTAGCAAGTTTAGTGCAGCTCAGATGTAATTAATGCATTTATGCTCCAATTACAATTAATTATGAGATTAATGTTTTAAACAGAACATTTTGAATATGGAAACAAAATGAATTTGTTGAAACCGACTGATTTGTTCATGATTTTATGATTCATTCATTTCGCATGAGGTTGGCAGAAACTATGTAACCTCAGAATGAGTAGTTCTGAAAAGTGGTAGACAGTACTTACTTTCAGTATCAACAAGCAGAGACAAAAAGCCATCCTTCATCTACAGTACATCTCTTTTTTTTGGTCATCTATATTGGATATCTTAAATCTCCCTAACAGTTAGAGATATTATACAAGAAGGTGTCCTTTAATACAGACTTAAATATAACTGAACACAAACACATTTGGTGTTGCGATTTTAAATAAAATTTTCAATGGAGATCTGCTAAATTCATAAATGCAAATGTAAGAACAAACAAATGTTTACAATATTATTTTTGTCTTAAAAATATGGGCTCCACTGGCAGTATGGGTTCCATTCTTTCCAGTGTTTAAACAGATAGTAAAAAAAGTGAAAGTGAAAATAACCATTTCTTTTGCTTGACATACAGCACTTGAATGGTAAAGATTTTCCAGCAGGTTGATTTCACTTAAACAACTTTATAAATATAAAAGATATACAGCTGGCAAGCAAACAGGTGAGAGTCTAAAGCTTGAGCTGTGTCTGTAGTTAGGCTCATTCATGTTACTTCCCCATAACCCTCATTATAGGTAATCATTAGTGCTGTATTGTGAATAAGTCACGACTGAAAGGAGAACTCCACTTCCAGAACAACAATTTACAAAACTTGGTGTAATTACTGAGGAATGCATCATAAAGTAAGTGTATAAAAATGTGAGCATTATTGTTAAATATATGTTTCCCACTGAACCTTTAATTGAATAATTTAAAACAGTCTTTAGTCGTATTTAATGTTTTAAACTTTGGCTAATTGACATGCTCTTTAATGTGGAATGCTGTTTGTATTGTTTTCTTGCAGTTTTGTAATAACATAATACATTCAGACTCTGAAGTGTTGAGCATACACATACAGTATAGCTTGGGCTCTCCCCTTTAAGTCACGAAATATACGTCTGCATATCATAAAGCCATCTTCCTTGATTTCACAATATTCAATTAATAATTGTACACTGAGTTTGGTATTTTTAGAAGACGTATCTGCGCTGAATTTTACCTAACTATCTAATGGGCACAGCCTTTGATAAAGGCAGCAGGGGAAGTTTTTTACGCTACTATTTGAAACTTTCCCTTTTCTAACGTAGAAGTGTGATAAAGGCCCACAGACATGTAATGCGGTCAAGAGCTGCAGGGAACTACGTTCGCTGTGTGTTTACCGGAAAATAAAAAAAATAATACAAAGACATTTGGTTCCCAGTGATCAAATAACTTCAGCAGAAGTGAGTGTTTTTTTTTTATTGATTAAAAATAGCACAACAGCAGTCTAAGTGGGCTAAACTGTGGATTATTTCCATTGCTTTCAATTTCATCCATTACCGCGGGAAGCTGGGGTGTTGAGTGTGCTGCAGCACCCCCTGGTTCGGAGCCAAAGAAAAAATGGGGGTGCTGGGGGTCCTGTGTTAAAAATAAATAAATGTAAATTTTGTAACAGAAAATAAATAAAACTAATTTTATTCTTTCGAATATTCATTAAAATTCACTGGAAAAAACAATGACAATAAGCAACAATTGTCGCGTGACGTCACCAAGTCCGCATCCGTCATTGAAGATTAAAAATACACCAGTCAACCTGTCGCAAAAACCCATTTCTGATTTTTTCACCGAAGGAAGCGTCGCGCAGCGTGCACAGACTGGGGACAGTTCTCCGCTTGTTCGCAAGGCAAAGGTAAATACATAACTGATGTTTGAATAAATACAGCGTTTTCTTTACAAAAACACTATGTCTGTAAAGGCTATTTTTTTTGTGTGTGTTTGAAGAGCGCAGAAAAGTAGCCAATATACTTTTGTAGGCTACGTTTTAAATAGCCTGCATATAGAGCTTCATCGCTATATCATGAGGTTTTGGCCAAGTGTATTAAACGACAAGAAAAAACTAAGCGCCCATATAACTACAATAAAATTTACAACCTGTACGTTGATGAAAGCACATAATGCCTTGCACTTGCTGCCTCAGATACAGCTGGTCATATGACAGACAAAACACAGATGGTCATTCGCTGGTCAAAAACCAATTTGAGCTTGATTTTCATAAAATGTTAAGTGCAGTCTGATAAAGCCATAATACCAATTCTGACGACTGTGTTTAATTGAAAATAAAACTTTTTTTTTTTTTTTTTTTTATATTCTATTTTTATTTCTGTATTTCAGTGCTTGATGTGCCGTTTTATGTGCCACTGTATAGGCCCGCAATAAAATAGTACCATTCACATGAAACTGTAGTTTTAATAACAAAATGACAATTTTGACGTTATCATTACAGATAAGTCATAAAGTAGAACAATGGAAAATTTGCATTAATTAAACATCTAACTCGTAATAACAAAACGAAGAAGACAATGCCTAGCCTATACTTGCGTAGTAATTTAAAACGAATGCAATTTGTGGTTCATCCTTATTTTTTAATGAAAGTAAGTCAGTTATTTTAAACGAAGAAATTAAACGCTTATTAACTGTATCATGCGCTTTTGGATCCGGCACCGGTCATTTCGCATCATTCTCCTCACGTGACTCCTGTGCCCCCCCCCCCCCCCCCCCCCCTTTTTTTTTTCTCAGCCCCCCTGTTCAAAATATGTTTCCACGGCGATGATTTTATCTCGAAGAAGTATTTAGAATTAATTTTGGTGTTATGTAATGATGGGCCTTTAATATACTGCAGTGAATTCTAAACAGAGTTGTCATTCTAGTTTTGTAAAGACATTTTACAAAAGAAAACAATGTAGTCTATAATGCTACCCTTTAGATTTTTTTCTTAGGCCATTGTTTTATGAAAACGTGTACTTGTTGGGTGATGACGTTTGTTAGTGTCATAGAAAAATAAGTTGATCTGTGTTTTTGGTAGTTTTAGTACATTTTCAACGTGAAATTAACTGCTGTGCCAAACTGAAAGTTGGTTAGAAGAACTGTAAAAAGTGGGTGAACATCATTTCTCCAGATAGGCTACAACCTGTTCCTGGATCAACATCCTTGTTGATCTTGGAACAACATTCCAATCAACCAATCAGAATTAAGGGATAACTTTTCAGGAAATGTCAGTTTTAGGCTTACAATCAGGGTTACGTGCTTTGCTTCTACACCCTTGTTAATCATTTCCCTCTGATTTTAGTAATAAATTATGGGTAGGGGTAAGGTTTAGGAGTAGGATTGGGTGAAGTCTGTATTCTTGGACAGTAATGTTGATCCAGGAACATGTCTTACTTGGCAAAATCATGGCTTTTAATATAAATTGAATGTACATTAATTTATCCCGGGGGTCTCCAAACTCAGTACTGGAGGCTGGTGACCTGCAGAGTTTAGCTCCAACTTGCCTCAGGTGTGATTGGTCATGTCGATCACAATGATGAATGACACCAGACACACCCCCTAACCAATTAACCAATGAAATTAGCTGCTGGGTGGGATTTCCGCTTAACTGGTTTGGGGGGGGGGGGTTGTGTGCCTAGTAGGACCTTTATTAGCTGGTTCAGGTGTGTTTAATTAGGGTTGGATCTAAATTCTGCAGTACCAGCCCTCCAGGACAGAGTTTGGAGGCCCCTGATTTATCCCATGCATGTGCTAAAGTTGAGTAGCATATGTGGCGGAGTTTAAAAAGCTCTTATAATAGGCGTATAAATAGTTTTATTTTATTAGAACATCTTGGCTACAAGATTATTTCATGACATAAAAGTTCTATGCGGACACATCTAGCAGCCTTAGCCATAAGTTTAAAATGTGATGTACCAAAAACATTTGAAGGTGTTGAAGAAAAAGCACAGTATTGTGAATAGAAATAACATGTTGATCAGAGATCACAAATACATGAATTATGAAAATTAACAATGTTTTTCTACAAATACAGCCAAAAATGTTGGTTACCATAGTTAAATCATGGTAACCACAAGTTAACCATGGTTTTGCTACACTAACTATAGTTTACCATGGTATTTGTAGTAAAACTGTGGTTATGAAAGTGGCTATCAAAACACCAAAAAAACAAACAAACAAACAAATAAACAAAAACAACAACAACAACAACCAAAAAACATGGTTACTACACATTTACTATAACAAAACCATGGTTAAATGTTGTAAGCGTGGGGCCCTGCGGTCGAAGGGGAACATGATTTCTACCAAGGGGGATCCCCCTCTGGAACAAGATGTCTATTATCATTTAGGTTTGTTTATCCACCTTATTTTTCCCATAAGAGTGGGTGCAGCCATTTGTAATTTTTTTGTGTCTGGCTTCCGGTCTCATCCACTGCCAGCTATTTTAAACTGCACAAAAAACTCGTTTTGATGCTTGATATTGCAAACTGGTGTGTCTTCCCATATTATTTTAATGTATTATCTCAATTATGAACACACTGGTTTGTAGTGCAAACTGTTTTACCGTTTACTGCGCTTCGATATCCTTCTCGTTATTTCCTTATGGCGGATTATGAACCGGACGTCTAACACATTACCAGAAAACAGCTTACTTCCGCATTGAAAAATAAAATGGATATAATTTCATCTATATATCCTTTATGTCATCGTTAATAGACCTATAGTTTTATATTTAGAGATTTATTTTTATATCATGTACTAAAATTAATGCGCTAAATCATGTTACATAGTTCCACCAATAGGTGGCAACAAGAAAGTGTGTTTTGTGTATTGTAAGCGCGTCATTAAATTTTTTCAACTGATTCGTTCAAATACTGTGATTCATTTGACAAAACTATCCACCCAATCTGCCCTAAATAGTATTGAAAATTACTATTATCACATTTAATTTAGGATGGATAGTATGTTTCGATGCAGGCTTTGTCTATAATAGTGAATCAATGAACCATTTAACGATTTCACAGAATCATTAACTGAATCATTCAACCAATTTAACTAAACCATTAAGAAACTAACAACACTAGCCTACTGTGTGTTGCAGCAATTCTGTTATGGCTTTGTTTAAAACTATTTAACTCTTTTTATTTATTTTAGCTTATTAAAATGTAAGTTACACACTATTAACTCTTTGAATCATTCAGACAATTCCACAGAATCATGAAGAAACAAAACACCACTACTGTGTCTTGCAGCATTTCTGGTCCTTAGTTGGTCATGAGCTGGTTTAAGATGGTCATGTGCTGCTCAGGACCAGCTCATGACCAACTAGGACCAGCTTAAACCAGCTCAATTGAGATGAGATTTATACATGTTCTGAAAGCTCAAAAATAAGCTTTAATACTGCTTAAACCAGCTCAAACCACCTCAAACTTGCCATGCATCAAAACATAGCTGACCAGCATATGCTGTTTTTTCAACAGGGACAGCAGATCCTGAGTCAGTGGAAAGCACACATTGTATTTTCCTAATTTATTTCTGTTGAACTGGCAATATTGAAACATTCTGATACTCGGCCTTAATGTTTGCTTGTGTGCTTATAGTCATGTTTTCCATTTGCATTTTGCATAAATGTCAATTTGTCATCTGATATCAGACAGATAAATCGGCACTGAAATACTAAATTAGGAAGTATGACACAAAGAAATATAAGTAATAAAAAATGCAATATTATAAGTCGACATCAAGAGTAAAAATAAAAGAATTTTAATAAACCAAGTATTATATTTAATTTTAAAGACTATTAAAGACTTTAAAGACTATTTATATTAATTTTGTGAGGTGGTTTATGTGTTTTTCACTATGTTTTCAGAGATATAAAACCTCAGGATTAGAGCTGGTCTACCACCTCATTGTCATAAGACAACCTGCTATTCTTCTTCACTTTCTTCAAAGACATCACAAAGGAAGTGGAGGATACTGTAGACCATGACACACCGTTCTCATGGTTCACTATAAATAACCAAAGTACAGAGAAAAGACTCGCAATATTTGATCTGAAAAACGAAGAACCGTATCTAAAGAAGAAGGGTGGAGGTGATCAGGCATGGAGCAGGCTTCATCTCCACTATATCGTCAGGGTGGTAATGATGGAGGTCCTTATGCAGTCCATCCTGGGAGCATCCAGCTCCATCCCCAGGTCCAGAATCAATGCAACCAGCCTGTGATTATCATTCAACCCTCTGCGAACATGAGGCACTATCCACCAGCTAAGCCTGTGCCGGATTACATGTGTTACTCCATATTTACCACGTTGTGCTGCTGCCTCTGTCTGGGATGTTGTGCTCTTCAATTCTCTAAAGCTGTAAGTATTCATTTGTTTAGCTTTGATTGTATTTTTCCTGTAGTTTTAGCAGTAAGGTTTTCAAATTAGATAAACACACCCATTCAATTGTTTGCGGTTGGTAAAATTGTTTAATGTTTTTGAAAAAAAGTTTCTTATGTCCACTAAGACTGCATTTATTTGATTAAAAGGGAAGTAACAACAGAAATGTTGTGAAATATTCTTACCATTTAAACATGTTTTAAAATGTAATTTATTCCTGTAAAGAAAAGCTGAGTTTTCTGTTTCATTACTCTTCAGTCTCACATGAACCTTCAGAAATCATTCTAATATCCTGATTAACAGCTCAAGAAACATTTCTATAATATAATGTAATAACACAATGACTAAATATACTCTGTCTCTGTGTGTGTGTGTGTGTGTGTGTGTGTGTGTGTGTGTGTGTGTGTGTATGTGTGTATATATGTATATATATATATATATATATATATATATATATATATATATATATATATATATTATATATATATATATATATATATATAGTCACGGGTGGGAGCAAAGCGACAGACACAGTGGGCGTGACGTCAGGCCTCGGAGAGGTTTTTATTAAACAATATAAACAGAAGGTGTCCAAAAAGGGGAAAAAAAGTGTCCAAAATAAATGGGGGATCTGGTGTCCTCGACGTGAAGGGAATCCGTGAAGGAGGGGCAGTGTTCAGAAGGGAAGGGTCCAGGTAAGGGGCGGAGTCCGGCGGCCGCACTTGCTCCCCGCCGGGGTCCGCGGCAATATGACGGGTAGCGGCTTCCTTTAGCGGCTTCATCCATTCCTTAGCGGCGGCACTTCCTCAGGCGGGTGAGAAGGCCCGGCATCCTGGCCCGCAGCCATTTCCATGCGGCTCGCACTCGGACCGCGGGTCCGGCAGCTCGTCCATCACATCGGCGGCGCTCGTCCCTCTACGCGCCCTTCCTGGACCCACGAGGACACCAGCGTGCATGCACGGGGAAGAGACCAGTCTCCTGAGGAGAGACGCGCTCGGCATTTTAACAGCGGCGGTGATGAGGCTTCATTCACATCAGGTGTGCCTCATCACACGCCGCCAGACCTGGATGTTTCAGCGCCCCTCCTCCTCCCACATGCCCACTCCCGTCGGGAGCCTGGTGAAGGGCGACGATTACCGACGGGGTGAAGCTGATACTTAGGGGGGAGGCAGCCGTCTCGTCACAATATATATATATACACTGTATAAATATTACTACATTGTTTTTATTTTGAGGGGTATATATATTTGTTGTCTGATAGAACACATGCAATGCAGTGAAATATGTTCGTGAATTGATGTTTTCACTATATTGTAAAAACTGTTGTCACTCAAAAAAACTGCCAATTAATTTCACGACTAATTAGAAAGAAATTGCAAGTAACACAATTGAATTATATATGAGTATATGACCCTAGACCACAAAACCAGTCTGAAGTAGCACAGGTTTATTTGTAGCAATAGCCAAAATTACATTGGATGGGAAATTTTTTTTCACTTTGCTTTAATGCCAATAATCATTAGGAAAGATCATGTTCCATGAAGATAAATTTGTAAATTTCCTACCGTAAATATATAAAAACTGAATTTTTGCATTGCTAATACATTCTTTTGGACAACTTTAAAGGTGATTTTCTCAATATTTTCAGATTCCACATATTTAAATAGCTGTATCTTGGCCAAATATTGTCCTATCATAACAATATATATATCAATAACCATACATCATTGGAAAGCTTATTTTTTTAGCTTTCAGAACATGTATAAATCTCAATTTCGAAAAACTGACACTTATGACTGGTTTTGTGGTCCAGGGTCACACACACACAAAATGTGACGTAGCACTTTCCAAAACATCCGCTTTCCAACATACACATGCAAAATTGTTTGATCCTTGATGCGATCGCAGGCAGTAGCGCGAAGTCGATTCTGTGCTTGCTTGATCTAATATTTGATGTTTTTAAAAATGTTGTAGATTTAAGTAGCAAATGAGAATCGCTAAAATTATTCAATATATCTTAAGACAAAGGTCTTCTCAAAGGGGTGCTATTATTTTTTTTCACTTTTTGAACTTTCCATTTTTCGGAAGGCGGCCTTCATTAACAAATCGAGCCATATGTGCTGGGTTGGGAGAAATGTATTGTAATAATGTAAATTATGTTAAAAAAATGCGTTTTCTGAACCACCAAGCATGAAAGCATGTTCCAGTACACACCCAAAACAAAATCAAGACATTAAAAAAAGAGGATAATAGGACCCCTTTAATGATTTTCAGTTTTGTTTAAGATAATTAAAACAGCAGTTTTTAAATGACAAAAGAATATGTAAAAAATTATGTTATTTGGGGTAAAAAGCGCCCCTGCTGTTTTATGTTAACATATTTTAATGACAGTATTGAACAAAAAATAACTGTTTTATTTATCAAAATAAGCAGAAAATAGTACAAACTTAGGTAAAGTGATTGTTTTGAACAAATATTAACTTATACATTATTTAAAAAAAAATTATTTTAGCTAAAGTATTTGTATCAATACTGTGTGCCTTTTACCCTGTGTGTGGGGTAAAAGGCCCCCCTTGCCACCTCATACGTTTACGAGATTTTTAAACAATATAGACGACTTGTATGATTTATTTTCACACAAACTCTGTTGCTCCTTAAATTAATACAAACTTATGTATTTTTCTGCAATCATACACTTTGGGTACAGTGAAAAGCACATTTTTTTCTTAGGAGGTGCCTTTAGCCCCGTTGTACCCTACTTATTGTGGAAAAAAATGTAGGTTAAATGCACGCAAGCAGGTTCTTCAGTTCCACTGAATTTCAGACACAATGTCTTATGTTTCTTGTAAGCGCATCAGGTCAGGTGCATGCTTTTGGAAAGTCCTTCAGTGCAGAATGGAAAACCACAATGCCAAAGGTGCTTTCTGAGGTTGAGCTTATTGGCACACTAGTAGATGAGGTCTCTAGATGACATTTGTGATTTTATCTTTACTTTCACAGACTCGCACTGCTGACGCTGCTGGACAGAGGAGAGAAGCAGCATGTAACTCTCAAACTGCACTCGTCCTGAACCATGTTGCCCTTCTTGTGGGCCTCATCTTTCTTGGAGTATATATCCTCAAATACTTTTACTTTTCAGATAATATATAATCCACAGTTATCCTTTCAGAGTTACACCTCATCTACTTTATAGGCAAATTTGGTATTGTATTCTCACATGCAATGTTTTCATAATTTTTTGTTTTGTTTGTAGATCTGGATAGTTTCATCCTTGCATAAAACATTGTACTATGTTTATATATATATATATACAACATCTTATTTCAATCTTTTTAAATTACAGTAATTTGCATTTTAAAAACGAGGAATGTTTCAATTGACATGGTTTTGGTTTGATGGATTTTTTTTTTCATTCTCATTTTCTCTGAAGTCTCCAAAATCAATGCTTGACCAGAGATTTTGTGAAAAATAAAGTCTGTTATGTAAACGGAACATTATAGCATTAATAAAGTTTTGTCCTATACTTGTTCTTTTGTCCATGTAAAAAGCAAAATATGCAAACATTTACAGATATAGATAAATATATATTTAAACATTTATAATTTGCATTTAGTGCTGAAATCGTCAAGGTTAAGTGTTTGAGACTGTTCTCTCAAGCCCTTAACCTTGTCCTCTCCAGTTTGCATCCAGTGCCATTTAGATGTATTTACACAGACTGTTTCATGCAGCTCAGATGTAATGAATGGATTTATGCTCCAATTACAATTGCATAAACTAGATAAAAATTTTTTTTTAAAAGTTTAAAAAGTTTAAAATGTTAGCAAGTTGCTAGCATGATTAGCAAGTTGCTAGCATGTTGCTAGCATGTTTCTAGCATGATTATAGTATGATTAGCAAGTTGCTAGCATGTTTCTACCATGATTAGGATGTTGCTAGCATGTTTCTAGCACGATTAGCAGGTGCTAGCATGTTTATAGCATGATTCTAGTAGGATTAGCATGTTGCTTGCATGTTTCTAGCACGATTAACAGGTGCTAGCATGTATTAGCATGATTCTAGCATGATTAGCAAGTTGCCAGCATGATTCTAGCATGATTAACATGTTACTAGCATGATTCTAGCACAAGTAGCTAGTTACTAGCATGTTTCAAGGATGATTAGCAAGTTAACAGCATGATTCTAGCATTATTAACAAGTTACTAGCATGATTCTAGCATGATTAGCATGTAAATAGCATGTTGCTAGCATGATTAACAAGTTATTAACATGTTCCTAGCTTGATTAGCAAGTTACTACTGTAGCATGATTCTAGTAGCTAGGCTTGGCTAGATAGATAAATAGATTAGACATATTAGATAGAATGGAAGTTTGAATTGATTAGAAATGGTACATAAGCTGTGTCTCATTTCGGAGGCTGCATCCTCCAGAGGTCACATTTGAAGGCTGCACACGTCATTAAGGATGTCTTATTTACGAAAAGTAACCATAATAAAATTTGACTGTTATTCCTTGTGATGTGTAAAATACTATAATTTCTTTTTTACTTTGCAATTTAATGGTTACTTTTCTTAAATGAGACCTCCCTGATGACATATGCAGCCTTCAAATGCAACCTCTGGAGGATGCAGCCTTCCAAATGAGACACAGCTAGTAATTCAACTCAAATGATTTAGGCTCAGATGATTTTGGCTCACATATAACAAAAACTCACCAATTCATAAGACCAATAAAAAAAAAACATTTTTAGTGAATTGTTGGCCTTCTGGAAAGTATGTTCATTTTCTGTATATGTACTCAGTACTTGGTAGGGGCTCCTTTTGCCTCAATTTGGCGTGGCATGGAGGTGATCAGTCTGTGGCACTGCTGAGGTGGTATGGAAGCCCAGGTTTCTTTGACAGTGGCCTTCAGCTCATCTGCATTTTTTGGTCTCTTGTTTCTCATTTTCCTCTTGACAGTACCCAATAGATTCTCTATGGGGTTCAAGTCTGGTGAGTTTGCTGGCCAGTCAAGCACAAAAACATGGTTAACCATGGTTTTGCCACACTAACCATAGTTTAACCATGGTATTTGTAGCAAAACTGTGGTTATACAAATGGCTATCAATACACCAAAAAAAAACAAACAAAAACAAAACAAAAAAACATGGTTACTACACTTTTACTATAATAAAACCATGGTTAATTTTTGTAAGCATGGAGCACTGCGGTCAAGCAGGAACATGATTTCTACCGAGGGGGATGTCTATTATCATTTAGGTTTGTTTATATAATTTCATCTATATTTATCCGTAATGTCATCGTTAATAGTTTTATATTTATGGATTTATTTCATATCATGTACTAAAATTAATGTGCTAAATCATGTTACATAGTTCCACCAATAGGTGGCGACAAGAAAGCGTGTTTTGTGTATTGTGAGCAGATCATTAAAGGGGTCATTGGATGCCCATTTTCCACAAGTTGATATGATTCTTTAGGGTCTTAATGAAAAGTGTCTAATATACTTTGATGAAAATTCTCAATGGTTTTGTAAAACAACACCCTTTTTACTTTGTCAAAATGAGCTCTGCAAAAATCATCCCATTCTAAGGCTTTTTTCCTTTAAATGCAAATGAGCTCTGCTCACCCCGCCCCTCTCTTCTCTCTGACGAGAATGTTTACTTTAGCCGCATTTAGCCTAGCCGCTAAACTTCCTAACTACCACGTTATAAGGAAAGGCGATCGGAAAGATTCATAAAAAAAAGCTAATACACACTTCTGCTGTAAGTGAAGCTGGATCACGAATGATTCGCGTGAACATAGACGGATATATGAAGAGTTCAAGATGCAAAACCAGATAAAAGCCATCTCGATCAAAAATGAGATAATGATACTGAGTGAATGCTCCTGACACATAATATACTTACATAGAAACCTATACAAAGTAGTCAGAAAGAAATGCTAATTTTAAAGAAATGCGTCAGATGGATTTAGGGGCTTTTGCATCTGAACTCTTCATATGTAGATCGGGAGGCGCATTCCATTCACAAACAAATGTAATCCACTGCATCTTCAGCAGCTCAGATGTTGGGAGTAAGTGACGACCACTATGTTCATTATTACATCCAGCAACACAACACCTCAATCGCTCAATCGGAGATATTCTTGTCTAACTTACATCCCTGCTTCGGCATCGAAACAAGGAAAGTTACTGGACTGTGACAGCTGGTCTAAGGTAAGAGCTCATGTCAATCAACTATCGTGGGAGCGGCCTCTGTGGGTGTGACGGCACACCGACAGGCATCTGAGAACGGCTCGATTTGAAAAAGGGGATATTATTTTTACAGATTAATTAAAAACCACTGCATGGATTTTTATCATTATAGGGTAGATTTGTACATACACTGCCAACACACATTAATGTTCAAACAACATGAAAAAGTGACGTTTGCATCCGATGACCCCTTTAAATCTTTCTCAACTGAATCGTTTAAATACTGTGATTCATTTGACAAAACTTTGTCTATAATAGTGAATCAATGAATCATTCAACGATTTCACAGAATCATTAACTGAATCATTAAGAAACTAACAACCCTAGCCTACTGTGTGTCACAGCAATTCTGTTATGGCTTTGTTTAGAACTATTTAACTCTTTTTATTTATTTTGGCTTATTAAAATGTAAGTTATGCACTATTAACTCTTCGTATCATTCAGACAATTCCACAGAATCATGAAGAAACAAAACACCACTACTGTGTCTTGCAGCATTTCTGTTTTGGCTTTGTTTAGAACTGTTTATATATTTTTATTTATTTTAATTGTCTAAAATTTAAGTTACTCAGTATTATTGAACTGTCAGTTAATGGAGGCTTGGACACATATTTTAAACTATCAAGCACTGTTTTTTTTTTTTTTTTAAAAATGTGCTGGTCATGACCAACTAGGACCAGCTTAAACCATCTCAAACTAGTTGCCATGCTTCAAAACATATCTAACCAGCATATGCTGTTTTTTCAACAGGGACAGATCTGGAATCAGTGGAATGCACACATTATATTTTCCAAATTTATTTCCATAGTCTGTTGAACTGACAATATTGAAACATTCTGATATTCGGCCTTAACTTTTGCTTGTGTGCTTATAGTCATGCTTTTCCATTTGCATTTTGAGGTTAAATCTCAATTTGTCATCTGATATCAGACAGATAAATTGGCACTGAAATACTAAATTAGGAATTATGACACAAAGAAATATAAGTAATAAAAATGCAATATTATATTAGTCAACATCAAGGGTAAAATAAACCAAGTATTATAATTACATATTTATATATATATATATATATATATATATATATATATATATATATATATATATATATTTTTTTTTTTTTTTTTTAACCTACAAAGATTTACCTAAGATTTATCTAATGCAAAAGCAAAACAAATGATATGGAAAATATAATAATAAAAACAATTTTATTAATCAATACATTTACATTTAAATGTAATAATAATAATAAAAAAATAATAAAAAAATATATGATAATAAAGGTAAGATTTTATATAGACTATTTATATTCATTTTGTCCACTCACACTCACTGCCGTGAGGTGGTTTTGCTTTAGGTGTTTCTCACTATGTTTTCAGAGAATAAAACCTCAGAATTAGAGCTGGTCTACCACCTCATTGCCTTAAGACAACTTGCTATTTTTCACTTTCTTCAAAGACATCACAAAGGAAGTGGAGAATATTGTAGACCACGACCCACCGTTCACACGGTTCACTATAAATAACCAAGGTACAGAGAAAAGAGTCACAATATTTGGCCTGAAAACAAAGAGCCGTATCTAAAGAAGAAGGGTGGTGGTGATCAGGCATGGAACAGGCTTTATCTCCACTATATCGTCAGGGTGGTAATGATGGAAGTCCTTGTGCAGTCCATCCCCATGTCCCGAATCAACACAATGAGGCTGTGGTCATTGTTCAACCCTCTGCAAATAGGAGGGATGATCCACTAGCTGACCCTGTGCCAGATTACATGTGTTACTCCAGATTTACCATTCTGTGCTGCTGCATCTGTCTGGGAAGCGCTGCTCTTCATTACTCTAGAGCTGTAAGTATTAATTTATTTACCTTTGATTGTATTTTCTTACCCTTGCACAGAGGACATTTTTTCTCAGCAGAATGATTTTGCATATTATACAAAATGGGGACATAGGATAAAATTAGATAAATGCACGCTGACATTCAAATGTTTGGGGTCGGTAACATTTTTGAATATTTTTGAGTCTCACCAAGACTGCATACATTTGATTTACACTGCAAAAAATGATTTTCTTACTTAGTATTTTTGTCTTTTTTTCTAGTATAAGTATCTAAAAATACTTGAATCAGGATGCATTTACTGGACAAGTGAAATGACTTAAGATATTATGTTTTATTTTCTAAAAAAATTACCCAAATTTTTTGGGTTTTTGCTTAAAACAAGCAAAAATATCTGCCAATGGAGAATAATCTTGTTTAGCCTTTGATTTAAGATTATTTTTCTTACCCCATTGGCAGATATTTTTGCTTGTTTTAAGCAAAAACTAACAAAATGTAAATATTTTTTTCAGAAAACAAAACATAATATCTTAAGTCATTTCACTTGTCAAGTAAATGCATCCTGATTCAAGAAATCTTAGATATTTATAATTGAAAACAAGACAAAAATATTAAGGAGGAAATAATTTTTTGCAATGTAGCATTCAGTAAAACCAATAATATTGTAAAATATTATCACAGTTTAAATTAACTGGTTTAAGTTTCAGGAAAGAAAGAAAGAAATGTTTATAATAATAAAGTAATTTGTGCAGGATTAGGTGTTGCTTTAATAAACTATATTATTTCTTGTTATACTGTATAAACACAACATTGAATTACATTAGTTTTTGGGGGTATGCATAATTACTATCTTCTCAGGAGTCTTTTTCTCTTCAGTTGTTCTCTAAAAAATATTTAGGGATATTTTCATTGGTTTAAAGAGTGGAAGCTTGTTTTATGCACCTGACATCAAAATCAACTGGCTCTAGTGTTGTGTGCGTACTGTTAAAATAAAATATAAAATCAACATTGTGTCATAGGCCACACTTTCATGGAAAAGGATGTATTCATACACTCTAAAAAAAAAATTACATAAAAAAAAAAAAAAAGCTGGGTTGTTTCAACTCAACTTTTTTAACTCAAAATTGTTTAACCCAGTATGGGTTAGTCCATATTTGACGCAAAGTTGGGTTGAAACAACCCAGCATTTTTTAGAGTGTATCTTACTTATCTGCACTGTTTCTGTACAAGCCGACTATGATGTTGATCATCATATACAGTGTCGATCCGAAGAGAGTTGTGGAAATGAAAGGTAATCTTTGCCATGTAGGTCAAATACAAGAAAGCAGCTTCTTCAGCCTAAATAATTTCAGCCGCAAACCCTTGTCTTTTCATGTTTCTTCTAAGTGCATCAGGTAGGTGCATGTTTTGCAAAGTCATCCAGTGCAGGATGGAAAACCACAATGCTGAAGCTGAACTCAGAATAGCAATTGCATAGGCAGGGTCTTCTCAACACTAATCCCCAGTTTCATAGACATGGCTTAAGCCTAGTCCCAGACTAAAATGTAAGTTTGAGCTGTTTTAAACTGAAAAAAGACTTGCACTGACTGATCTTAAAATATATCAGTGCCTTTGTTTTCAGGGGCGCAGATGGGATTTT
This sequence comes from Cirrhinus mrigala, assembly GCA_036247105.1. Taxonomy (NCBI): domain Eukaryota; kingdom Metazoa; phylum Chordata; class Actinopteri; order Cypriniformes; family Cyprinidae; genus Cirrhinus; species Cirrhinus mrigala. The sequence continues at coordinate 6,659,887 of CM070022.1, forward strand.
TTTAACTGGGGGGGACCAAGCAGTCAGCAAATGATTTGAACTCAGTTATTTTGCGTAATTTGGGCTTTAACTAATGCTCAAGTAGTTAAGTGGTCGCATTTATGCGAGTGCATGGTCTGCACTGCTTCAAAGCTTCTGGTCTATAAACCGCGCGTTGCAGCAGGAGTCAGAATTCACTGATCACATAAACAGAGGCGCATTCAGTGCGGTCGCTTCGTATAGAGCCTGGTTTATACCACTAGCTGCGTCAGCGCGAGCGCGAAGGTGCCAGCAGCTCGCGGCAAAAATGACTCGAATATTGAGGAAACGATGGCGGACGGAGGAATTTGGTTTTCAAGCTAAAGTAAAGTAAAAAAAAACCGCTTCTTAAACAGAGAGGGTGAACATGTTGGTATTCTTGTGGAAAAATAAACATGCAAGCATTGTCACCGACAGAGATTCACTTTTCTTTTTGTTTTCATTTTGAAAAGCTGTCATTTACCTCACGTTACGATATAGAGGCTTTCTTTTAATTTTTTCATATAACTCCTTAGTGTTTGCAAAACATTCTGTAATTTACAGTATTAGTCTGTATAGGCCAATACAGCATGTGGTGTATGCCTTTAACCCCGTTACACATGCTTCATTTTATTCCTTTTGTACCGTTTTATTGTCGTTATGCTTTTAATAAAGAATAGGCTACCAATGAATCCATCTTTTGTCTTAGTCTTAAAAAGTGAAAGGTGTATACATGTAAGCAAAAAAAAAAAAAAAAAAAAAAGATCTTTTCTTGTAAAATGTGGCAAGATCGCGAATTCGAAAGAGAAAGCGTATGAAGCCCGACTTACTGCAAAAGTCACAATATTCAAACCAAAAATAATGCTACTGATGAAAAAAAAAAAAACGTAAGGGTTGAGGGTTAACCACTTTCGTTACCATATAACTATATGAAAGTTAATCAGCATGCATTGATTAAAGTTGTAGCCAAAAAAAAAAAAAAAAAAAAAGGAAAAAAAAAACCCGACCAATTTATGTGCTCCTGCAGTCAACTGAGAAAGTCGCAAATAAGCGTCGGGGGGTCATGTCCCCCCCCGTCCCTAAGGCTATCTGCGCCCCTGTTTGTTTTGTCTCAAGATGCACACCAGTTTTTTTTTTTTTTTTTCTAGGGCACATTTATAAAAAATACTTAAAGGAGAAGTCCACTTCCAAAACAAACATTCACATGTAATGTACTCACCCCCTTGTCATCCAAGATGTTTCTCTTTTTTTCAGAGGATTTTCCTTCATATAGTGGACTTCTATGGAGTTAGGACTTCTAAAATGTAGTTTAAATGTGGCTTCAAACGATCCCAAATGCGGTTGTAAACGATCCCAGCCGAGGAAGAAGGGTCTTATCTAGCGTAACGATAAGTTATTTTCATAAAAATAGTACAATTTATATAATTTTTAATGTGAAACGCTCGTCTTCTCTTACTCTGCCTGAACTGTTTTTTCCCCCGGTTCATGACAGTTAGGGTATGTCGAAAAACTCCCACCTCATGTTCTCCCTCAATTTCAAAATTGTCCTATATCGCTGTTTTACTTTTTTTTGTAAAGGGTGTTTGATCTTCTTTGCATGTTCACTTTGCAAAGACTGGGTTGGTACTTCTGCAGCGAAGTAGGATGATTTTGAAATTATTTTTTAAGTTGAAGTTGAAAATACGATTGGAGTTTTTCGACATACCCTAACTGTCTTGAACCAGATTACACAGAGTTCAGGCAGAGTAGGACAAGACCAGCATTTGAGATTAATAAGTATTTAAATAGTATTTTTTAAATGAAATAACCAATCGTTATTAAGAAAGAAAGACATGAACATCTTGGATGACAAGGGGGTGAGTACATTATCTGTATATTTTTGTTTTGGAAGTGGACTTCTCCTTCAAATGTCCTAATTGCACTATGGCCTAATCCTGGTTTAGTCTAAGCCCTGTCTGTGAAACCAGGCCTAAGACTCTCTAGAATATCATATCTTTCAAAAGTCATGATAATATGACCATAGTGTGCTGGATTTGTTCCAATAAATAGAGCTGCATTATTTATAAGTTCAGTGAAAATGCAAACATTTTGATCTGACATTCTGAATAGTCTGACTGTAGACCATACATCCTCCAAAACCCAGACATTTCAGGCAGTTTAGAAATCCCAGCCAAGGCATGTCAAGGAAAAAAAAAAAGGACGTATGCTCACACTGGTGTAGACAAATTGATTTTCTTTATTGCACTGTAAAAATGTATTATTTATTTATTTTATGAATTTTTCACATAATTTTGCCTTATTTATTGCTATGGTTATCACTATTTCAATCACTGCTATTTCAAAAGTGAAAAACCTAAATAATCTTGGGTGATACTGAAAAGTGTGTCTGTATAGGCACTCTTGCTCACAGCACATTTTGGTTTGTGGTTCAAGATCTGATTTTCCAAAAGCGCATTTTGCTGTATGCTCAACCAGTGGTTGACATTTGTGATTTTATCTTTATTTTCACAGACTCGCAGTGCTAACGCTGCTGGACAGAGGGGAAAAGCAGTGAGAAACTCTCGATATGCACTCATGCTGAACCATGTCGGTGTTGTTGTGGGCCTCCTCATAATTGGATTCATTATCTTCTATGAGTTTTACCTATCAGATAAAAAAATGTTTTAGCTGTTTTGCTATTGTACTCTCAACTGCAGTGTTGACTGAATTATTGCGTACTGGTCCATGTTTTCATTTTATTTTGTTTAAGTTGTTTAAGTCTTTTTTTTTTTCCAAGTCTTTTTTTTTTGTGTGTATTTGTTCATGTTTTGTTTAAATAAAACTGCACATGTGGGTTCACTTCAACTGGTTATCAGTGGACTCATTACAAAATGTTCATTTTCTCTGAAGTATCAAAAATCTATGCTTGACCAGAGATTTTGTGAATAATAAAAAGAGCTTCAGTATTACCAAAGTCTCTTTAAGGCAAGTTATTTCACTCTGCGGCAGCCTTTGAAACACCTCTCAGTCAGCTATTTCAGTCATGGTTCAGTCCCCCCCCTTTTTTTTTTAAATAACTATTTTGTTCTCACCTGAGCATTCTCCATTCGTATTCCTGAACAAATCACTCTTATAAGCTGGGTCTTATGAGTGAATCAAAAAGTGGTCGATATGAGTGAGCTCCCATTGGCCATAGAGATTTTCAGAGAGGCGGGCCCAGCTGTGCTTTTGTTAATCCAATTGGCTATAGTTCCACTTGATGTCAAATGGGTAATGCTCTTTCTACACTCTAATGACCTCCATGTGTTGTGTTTTTTTTAGAGAAAATTATCTGAATGTTTTCTATATAAATGCCTCTGCACAGAAAAGCAAAAAAAGAGCACCAAGTGCAGTTCTGGCTGTCCAAATCATAAACACAGAGCTCTAGCATGTGGTTGGTGGTTTTCCCTCTGGGTTTTATTCTCTGTAAGTATTAAAGGGCACCTATTAAGTAGTGTCACTTTTCAATTACTTTTTTTAAAGTAATGTAACTCATTACGTTTGATTACCTTTTGATTACTTTTCTTAAATTAATTCTGTATCTGTGTGTGTGTGTGTGTGTGTGTGTGTGTGAAAAATCAGATGTAACCTCCTTTGTAATCATTAACATTTTTAAAAGTAACTGTAATGTAATGTAATTACACATTTTTTTCTCAGTAACTGTAACTAATTACAATTACATTTATTTTGTAATTAAATTACATAATTCCGTTACATGTAACTAGTTACTCCCCAACACTGACTACCACCCTATAATGATCAAAATCTACACTCTTTTTAATCCCTAAGCAGTGTCTCAGAACCAAAGACTATATATATATATATATATATATATATATATATATATATATATATATATATATAATTTTTTTTTTTTTTTTTTTTTTTTTTCAAAGTAACGATCGGTTATTTTAATAAAAATAATACAATTTATATACTTTTTAATGCCTGGACTCTTTTTGTTCCGGTTCATGACAGTTAGGGTATGTCGAAAAACTCCCATCTCATGTTCTCCCTCAACTTCAAAATCATCCTGTATCACTGTTTTACCTGTTGTGTTAAGGGTGTTTGATCTCTTTGCATGTTTACTTTTTGCAAAGACTGGGTCGATACTTCTCTAGAGATTTAGGATGATTTTGAAATGATTTTTGAAGTTGAGGGAGAAAACATGTTTGGAGTTTTTTGACATGCCGTAACTGTCTTGAGTCAGAATACACAGAGTTCAGGGAGAGAAAGGCAAAACCAGCATTTGAGATTAAAAAGTTTTTAAATTGTATTTTTTTAATGAAAATAACCAATCGTTTTGCTAGATAAGACCCTTCTTCCTCGGCTGGGATCGTTTACAACCGCATTTGGGATCGTTTGAAGCCGCATTTAAACTGCATTTTGGAAGTTCCAAATCGGGGCACCATATCAGTCCATTATATGGAGAAAAATGCTGAAATGTTTTCTTCAGAAAACATAATTTCTTTACGACTGAAGAAAGAAAGACATGAACATCTTGGATGACAAAGGGGTGAGTACATTATATGTGAATCTTTGTTTTGGAAGTGGACTTCTCTTTTAACATAAACTTGTGTGTGAAAGAGAACTAGTTTAGTACTAGTGGTGTGACGAGACACTTATCTCACGAGACGAGACATGAGACTGGGTTCATGGAACAAGATGAGACAAGATTTTTAAACTTTTCTTAAGAAATCCTCAATTATGAAATATATAGAGAAAATAGTCTTTCATTCAACTGAAAAAGACAAGATGCAAAAAATGTAGGTGCATTTTGAACTTTATGAACTTAAACTTCCATTTTAATGAATTATATGCAGTAATAAACAACATTTAAACAAGAGCTTCATAGTTCTGGATAAACTGAGAATCCCAGTTGATTTTAATGAATTGGAGACCATGATTCTTTCACAATTCTGGAGAAAAAAGATTAGAAAACTAAACAAAATAACGTAATTTACTAGTGGTTCTGACAAACTGTTCATTGCTTAAGTCTTTTAAAAACATACATTTATTTAAACAAAATAATAATAATAATAAAACATTCAATGAAGGAGTCAGTGTCTAACTTCATTAAGACATTTGACTATTGAAATCTGAATGAATGATACAATGACATACTTTTTTTAAACGGGCAGTTCTCGGGAGGATAAGCGTTACCATACAAGTGTTAAGATACTTTCGTTTTGATGGCTACTGTAGACAATAAGTGTTTATACCCAAACTATAAACTTTTATCCCAGCACTTCTATTATTTAAATGTCTGTAACACAGAAATAATGATTATAATGTGGTTAAAAAGACTGTTTGTGTTGCTTTTTCTGCTTTCACATTTACCCCAACCCTCTGATTCATTAACATGGGCAGCCACAAAACGTGCTTCTCATGCTCCACTGACACTCGCGAAGTGAGAAACAGTCCTAATAGACATAGCTAAATCGTTGTCATTCAGGAATAAGTTCGCGTGGGTGTTTAAATTGAGATCTCGATATTTTAAGGATTAATCGTGCAGCTCTATTGAAACCACTGCAAAATGTTTTGTGGGATATGGTCACGAGACACCTCGGATCTCGTCACATCCCTATTCAGTACTCACATGCCGTATGACAACCGCTTTCTGTTCGTGTGCTTCAAATGTGTGTCCAGAAAAAAACTTATATCAGAAATTTTAACTGATTAGGCTTTAGATTGCATGATTTCAGCATGATATACATGATAATCAAAACCAAACAGATCTTTTTTTGTCAGAGATCTGAAATACGAGCTGAAATAATAGCTGAATAATATAAGCGTTCAAATATGACAGTCCAACGTCCAAGAGTCTGGGAAAGCAGTGTTTGGGAAAAAGAACAATAATAATGCAAAATATGATCAATTGTTAATTTCCACCCACAGAACACACTGTAGGTTACATGTATTTAACTCGAAAAATATATACATGTATTTAACTCGAAAAAAAAAAAAATATATATATATATAAAGAGTTACCTCGGTATGACCTTTTATGACTTAATCTCACACAGACAACAGTTCCTCTATCTATCTATGCTTTTATCACTTCCTGAGGAACCATATACTTTTCAGTATACTAACTGACAATTTAAACCGATTCTGCTACTGTCATCATCTTGTGTTTCCTAGATGGCCACCAGAGGTCTCCTGTGTCCTTGTTTATGCACATGGTTTGTTTTGGGGTTTTTTTTGCCATGTGCTCTCCTGTCTGTTGTCTTGAACCTGCCCTTCTTGTTATCTGGTTATTGATTTCGGTGCTTCACCTGTTTCTGCGTCATTACCCTCCTTGTTTGGTCTTTACTTATTCCCCTTGTGTTTTCGGTCCTGTGCTGATCTGTTGTTTCCCTGGTTGCTCTCAGTCTAGACAAGTTATTTCTTTGTGCTTATTTGCTCTGCTCTGTCTGTTTTAGTTTTGTTTAGTCTACCACGGGTCTTTTGTTTCTAGACGTTCTAGTGGTTATCTGGGCTTTGTTTACTCCTTATTTTTGTTAAAGTTCCTTTGTTTACACTTCCCTGGCTGTTCTGCATTTGGGTTCTGTTCACAAACCCTGACAGTTTCTATTTCCAGAAAAATGATGAGGATTTTTTGTTTATGAGAAAGACATGGCACTACAGAGTATGGCAGGTAGGTTACATCTTTTAATTCTTTTTTGCTAATTAGCATCATAGGGCTGCTACCAATCAAATAAAAGCAGTTTTAATAAAATCTATCTGCACTGCACTGCACTGCAGAGGTGACACAGAAGCTGTGTCTGAAGTGGCATTTAGATGTATTTAGACTGCTTAATGCAGCTCAGATGTAATGAATGCATTTACACTCCATGTTTTAAATCTAAAATTGTGAATATAGAAATAAAATGAAATTAATTTGTTAAAACCGATGGATTCATTCATGAACAAAACTGCCATGCTCCACTAATAAATGCATTTCTGCTTGTGCTGTCAACTGATTTAAAAAAAATGACTAATTAATCAGGCATTTTTCGGTAATAACAAATAATAATGTGCAATTATTAAATTTATAAAATGTCATAAATTCACATTGAATCTCCAAATTAATGTTGAAACAACACAAAGATTGTATATTTTAAATGCGCTTAATAGCATCTTTTTACTAAGTAGCGTTTTATTATTGAAGGCCAAAACATGCTCAGGAATCATGAAATCATCCCCATCTGTGTCCTAAGATTTTATTTTCCTGAACACATCAAGTTACATGTTGATTCCTCCAGGTGGCGCAAGCTGTAAAGCTGGAGAAGTTACAAGAAAGTCATTATGTGATAAAGCACTTGTCTCTCCTAGCCTTAAAAAACAAACAGCATCTGCTAAATTCATGAATGTAGACATGCTAATGATGTTAATGAATGTTTAAATATTTAAAATATTGCTTTGGTCTCAAAACAAACAAACAAACAAAAAAGTCATTTTAAAGGGGTCATTGAATGCCCATTTTCCACAAGTTGATATGATTCTTTAGGGTCTTAATGAAAAGTCTATAACATGCTTTGGTTAAAATTTCTCAATGGTAGCGTAAATGACACCTTTTTTACCTTACCAAAATCAGCTCTGCAAAAATCATGCTGTTCTGGACTAAGTTGCTTTAAATGTTAATGAGCTCTGCTTGCCCCACCCTGTTGAGCCTGTTTACTTTAGCCATATTTAGCTGCGTTTAACAGCTAAACTTGCTAACTAGCATGTTATTAGGAAAGGCGATCGCAAAGATTGATTTTAAAAAAAACCCCTTATACTCACTTCTGCTGTAAGTGAAGCTGGATCACGAGTGATTCGCGTGAACATAGACGGATATATGTAGATCCGGAGCCACATTCCCTTCACAAACAAATGTAATCCACTGCATTTTCAGCGGCTCAGATGTCGGGAGTAAATGACAACCACTATGTTCATTATTACATCCAGCAACACAACACCTCAATCGCTCAGTCGGAGATATTCTTGTCTAAGTTACATCCCTGCTTCAGCATCGAAACAAGGAAGGTTACTGGACTGTGACAGCTGGTCTAAGGTAAGCGCTCATGTCAATCAACTATCGTGGGAGCGCCTCTGTTGGTGTGAGAGAACGGCTTAATTTGAAAGAGGGGATATTATTTTTACAGATTAATTAAAAACCACTGCATGGATTTTTATCATTATAGGGTAGATGTGTACATACACTGCCAACACACATTAATGTTCAAACAACATTAAAAAATAGTGAACTTAGCATCCGATGACCCATTTAAACAGTTCAGTATTATTTTTATCAGTTATAACAGTTCAATAGCATATTAAAAGTGATAACTTATATTGAAATATAACATTTATTAGTAAAACAGCTGTCATAATTATTCAACCCTTATTCAACATGCACGTTAAGTCACTGGTATACTATATGTTACATAAATGGTAAAAATTGTATTAAAATAAAAAGCAAAAAGGCCACCCTCAACCCTCACCTGCTAATTTTTTAGGATAAACATGCCCCAAGTTGTTAGCAGTAGTGTTTAGGCACCATGCAGTTGCAAATGTCTTAATTGCACTATGGCCTAATCCTGGTTTAGTCTAAGCCCTGTCTGTGAAACTCTCCAGAACATGATGTCTACTACTTATCCCTATTTATTAAGGTTTGTTTATTTTTTTTTCTTACTTTTTGTTTTTATCTTTAGTTTATATGTTGTATGGAGTGTTATATAAAAATCGAGTGTAATCTTAGTCTTTAAACGCAAGTCTTTCAGTTATGAATGACTTTCTGTTGTTTTTCAACAAGCATATGAAAAAAAAAGAATGTGCTGTAGGTTGGTGGCAGCCCACATCTCAGCCCACACCAACCTGGAGCACATGACTCTTCAGGTTACGTGTATTTTTCCAAGTAAAAACCAAATGTTAACCATAGGTTAACATATTCCACAGTGTGTTATATCTCGGCTGCATGCTGTCATCTAGGCCATATGTATTCTCAACTCAATATAAATAGTCATCCAAAAGAACATTCCCTCCAATTCTAAAGCCAAAACATATATGGTGAAAGTTTGGCCCATACTGTATGTGATCAGCCATGCCAGCTAACTGCCACATCTGACCCAAAAGTTTGTGCTGTCTGGAGAGCACTGTGTGGGTAAACTAAAAACTAGCCCACTTTGGTTCTCCTTTACCACACCTGGTGCGAACACATCACATCGTTCACCATAAAAGACCAAAGAGGTACTGAGAAAATACTCACAATTTTTCATTTGAAAAACAAGAGAACGTATCTTAAAAAGAAGGGTGGAGGTGATCAGGCATGAACCAGGAATTATCTCCACTACATCATCAGGACAGTAATAATAGCAATCCTCATGGAGTCCAACTTGGTAGTGTCCAGCCTGAGGTCATTGTTCAACCCTCTGAACGCATTAGCCATGAGCCACCAGCCGAGCCTGTCCCGGATTACATGTGCTACTCCAAATTTACAGTTTTGCTCTGCTGTCTGGGAAGTGTTGCTCTTCATTTCTCTAGAGCTGTAAGTATTCATTTATTTAACTTTGATTATATTTTTCTTCCCTTTGCACAGAAGCCATTTCTTTCTTTAGCAGAAAGGTGGTGCATATTATTGCAAACATGTTTATGGGGAAGTAGGTTCAAATGTTTGGGGTTGGAAAGATTTTTTTAAAGGATTTATTAAAACGACTTCTTATTATTATCAATGTTTAAAAAAGTTGTGTTTCTTAATATTTTTGTGGACACTTTTTTGTGGATTCTTTGATGAATAGAAGGTTCAAAACAATAGCATTTATGGAAATCTTTTGACAATTTTAATGCTACAAATGTCAAAACTGTCACTTTTTTTTATTGCTTTAAGGAAAATTGCATTCTTGCTGAATGAAGTTTTTAAGGAATTTTCCTTGATTTAAAGAGTGCAAGTGTTTTGGTCATACAATTAAATATATTTTTTTAATTATTTTAAAATTATTAAATAAACATTATGTAATAGGCAAAATTTTTAATTTTCATCCTTTCCTCCATGCCCTTTTACTTGCATTGGTGCTAGCTGTGATGTTGATCATTATACACAATGGACATCCAAAGAGAGTTTTGGTTGCCATGTAGGTCAAATACAAGCAAGCAGATCTGCAGCCTGAATTAATCTTAGCCACAAAACCCTTCTTTTTCACGTTTCTCATCATGCATCAGGTCAGATGCATGCTTTGGAAAGTCCTCAAGTGCAGCATGGAAAACCACAATGCTGAAGGCGTTTTTTTTAAAAGCTGGCCTCAAACCACCACTTGCTGGCTTACTGTAGTCTTCAGAACAGTTCTCAGCACTGAGATTCTCTTGAATGCCATATATTTTTTTTGAATTAAATGATATGATCATAGTTTATTTGATTTCTAAATTGGCTTTGTTTTCTTAATATTTTCATACATGCTGAAGGTAATGACTGGAAAGAAGTTTGACCAATAGCATGCAGACATTGTACGTAATCAACCAGTCAAGGTGTGCAAGAAGGTGGGATCTACAGAGAACGGTCTAAATATGCAAATGCGCCTACAGATAATACAAAGGTTGACTGTAGAAAGCAAACCAATGGGAAAACAAAGCTAAAACCTGGACATTTTAGGCAGTTTAGAAATCCTAAAAAAAGAGATATGGTCACCCTAATGTAGACAAATTGATTTTCTTATGTGACAACTCTCAGCAAATCTGTGTTCAAATAATAGCTTGTCTAAAGATTAGTCTTGATTAGCTGGGAAATTCTGGTCTTTGTTTGGTCTTTTCTTTGTCATTAGCTCATCATTATGTCAGAGATCTGACCATATATGAGCCTCTGCTCAGAAGTAAAGAGGCATTTCTACATCCTTATGTTGTAAAAACATTTTTTGTAATGCAGTCAGCATTGATCCCCCTTGACCATTTTTCAATCCTAAAATGTGATCAAAAACCGATGTAAATAATCTTGGGTGATGCTAAAACGATGCTAAAACTAGCTGTGATGTTGCATAAGCACTCTCGCTCACAGCAGATTGTGGTTTGTGGTTCAAGGTCTTTTCCGATAACATGTTTTTCTGCGCGTACACTCAACCAGTGGTTGACATTCGTGATTTTATCTTTACTTTAACAGACTCGCATTGCTAATGCTACTGGACAGAGGAGAAAAGCAGCAAGAAACTCTCAAATTGCACTCATCCTGAACCATGTTGCCGTTGTGGTGGGCTTCTTCCTGCTTGTGTTTTTCATCATCCACACGATAAATTCCAGACTAAAATATTGAAAAATCTAATAAGCATATTTGGTATTGTACTCTCACATGTAATGTTTTCATAATGTTGAATATATTATTGTGAGACTTTTTTTGTTCTGTTTGCAAATTTTCATCATTGCATAAAATATTGTACTAGTAAAATCTTATTATTAATTTTTAAATTAGTCTTATTAGTCTTTTTAAATTACAATAATTAGCATTAGATTTGACTAATTAAATATATTATGAAATTTAATGTTGTATTAAATAAAGGCTAAATAAATGCTATTTTTTTCTCAAGTATCAAAGATTTATGTTTGACCAGAGATTTTGTGAATAATAAAAAAGTTTTAACAGAAACAGACTTTGTTTTTTACTTTTACAAAGTGCTGGAACAAACAAACTGTGCATTAATAAAATGAAGAATGAAGGTAAATCAGAATCATAAGTGTACACTCAGCCCATCCTTGGTTATAGGTTGAACCTGGAGGGTTTTTGAGGAATTCAAGGGGTCAGAAATTGTTTGATTGTTAACTTTGGCAAAGATGCTGCTTTCACATATTTTGTGGAGCATCCCACTTCTCTTTTTAGAAATGCAAGCCCAGAGTAAGAATAGCTGTAACCACAATTCAGTATTTCTTGGTTTAGTACCTGTGTGGCAATAGTGGTGGTGCTGTGTGGGTTGAAATGCTAGACTTCCGTTTACATAGAGCCATTAAATCCGGAGTCTTTGTTCACATATAATGGTATTCTTGTTGTGTGTCAAATTCCGATGGGTTTATAACAAATAATAAGTGTCCAAAAAGCCACAATGACCTATCAAGCAAGACTTTCATCTTTATTAACCAGATAAATTCTGCAGAGTGCCACCTGCATTTATATTTAAATATTATGTTTGTACTGTGCAGCTGTGAGCTGAATCTGTCATGCCTGCTGTTACTTCCTGAAAATTGTCGCTCCACCTACTGTACAATCCACCTCCCGTTCAACTCCTATAAATCTCCACATGATTCTAAAAGCCAAAGTCCGTGACCGGAAAAACTTGTTTCCTCTTAGCCAGAGTCAACAAAGGTGTACCTTCTCTGTAAAGCACTAAGAAGAAAAGACAGTACCAAGTTTACAGTACCAAAGAGAACAATGGAGCCCCAAGAAGGCTGGAATACATCAGAGAAAGCCAAGCTGTTGCAGCCTGGGCCTCCACCATACCAGGGCCATCTAAGCCACCCTCCGCCAGGGAGCTTCCCGAGCACTTCTGGCTATCAGCCCCAGCAATATGGAGCTTCAGGACCATACAGCCAAGGACCATATCTAGGACATCCTGCAGTCACCGTGCAGCCTGCAGTTTACGTGACTAACGTTCCACTGGTGCATCCACTGCCAGATTACCTGGGCTACTCCATTTTTACCTTGCTGTGCTGCTGCTTTCCTCTGGGCATCGCTGCATTGGTTTTCTCTGTGAATGTAAGCATTTGTTTATTCCTTAACCCATTTTAAACTCTTTATTTATGTCATACAATCACACACTAACCTTGTCTAATCATAAAATGCAATATTTCACTAGTTTAATCTTTCTCAATTAAATCCTAATTATTTTTGTTTTGTAAATGTTTATAGAGCAAAACAAAGTTCAACCTAAAATGATAATGTCATCATTATTTATTCAAACTCAAGCTGTTCCAAACTTTGTTCCTTTGCGGGGCATAAAAGAAGATCTTTTTAAAAATGTATTTGTCCAACATGTGAGTAAATGATCACATTTTTATTTCAGAGTGTAAGATTCCTTCAAAGCCTTAATGGATTTTTTTGCTTCAAAGGCTGAATGGACTTTGTTGACTTATAATGGCGAGATCACAGTTGACAATTCACAATAACACATTTTATCGTTTAAAAATGTTTGAAACAAAAAAATGCAAAGCATAAGAGTTCATATGACTGATCATATGACTGAAATGATTTTAAAACGAAAGCTCACTCATGTAACTTCCTCATAACTAACATGCTTGGATGAATATGGTTTGAGTTTCTAAATTTATATTGTTTACTAAGTGGATGCTTGTCTCCATTTTAACAAATATCTTTTGTTCCTGTAAACGGTGTGACGTTTTGTTATTGAGAAAGTGGTGTGGCAGTACAGAGCGTCCCAATTTCACCCCCACTTTGTGCACATCTGTAAACATTCTTTATTTGAAATTACTGAAGGACATTTTTGTTGTTCTGCAATATTCTATAGTTTCCTAAAAGAGTGTTAAAGACACCAAATGAGTTTGATGGCCTAGAAAAAGGAAATGCTATTGGTGGTTCAAATAAAGGAAATTAAACCATTTCAGTATGTAACATGTACATGCAAATCTAACTTTGGCTTTTGCCCTTTGTTTTTATTATTGCATAAGAGGTCACATGGAAACATAAAAGCTGGTGTAACATTTTGAAATAACACCTCTGGCTTATGTTGAAACATTGATTGACTCATGAAGAACCATGTGAAAAGCTGTATGACATTGTGCAAAGTACACATGCTGAAAAACGGAAGTGGTATATCTGACATTATGTTTTACTTTTATGTTCACAGACTCGAAATGCCAACATGTCTGGACAACAACAGTTGGCAGAGGCAAACTCCAAAATGGCACTCACTCTTAACCATACTGCTCTTGGAATTGGCATCGTCGTCATGGTGTTGTATATCACTCTCATCGTTGTCACCTCTAAACAACAACCATAGCCATAACTCTTCGAGACATAACAACTGGACACCAGGAACGGGATAGAGGGCTTTCCTAAAAATAACAATGACATAAGTATAATGTATAATGACATAAGAATAATTTTAAACAAATTTGCATTTTCTTTGAATGATTCAGCCTGTTTGGTCTGTCTGGCTCATTTCTAGCGTTCATTTATTTATGTTACTAAAACATGCTTTAAAGTTGATTCTTATGTTTCAGAACTATGCAAACTGTGACTACCAATGTAGAAGTACTGATGTTTGTTTTTCTTCCTGTCTTTTGATTATGTATTTAATTAAAACTTTCAATGACCAATATTACATGCTCTTTTTCTTTTTTATAACCATTTACGTTCTCACCTGAGCACTCGGATTCCCGAACAAATCACTCTTATACAGTGCCTTGTGAAAGTATTCATACCCCTTAATTTTTTTCACGTTTTGTTATGTTGCTGCCTTATGTTAAACTGCTTTAAATGACTTTATTCCATATCAATCCACACTCCATACACCAAGTAAAAACAGAACTGTCACAACTTCGTAAATTTATTACAAATAAAAAACCTGAAATAAGTACATTGCATAAGTATTCATACCCTTAACACAAGGTGCATTCATGCCATATCGGAATTCCCGTAATTACGAGATTCCAACTTCTAAAAAGTGTTCACGTCCTCGTAGAATTTGTAATTACAACTTGTGAACTGGGAGTCTTCTGAGAGCTACGACTTGTACCACATGACCGCTTTACCACCTGACCAACGTAGGCACTGTTTAGGCATTGATAGTGTTGCCATAGAAAAACATATCCGAGTCTGAGGAAGTGAATAGCTCCGAGTAGAACGTCACATGTTGTCATCTCAAAATTACGGTAATTACGATATGGCGTGAACGCAGCATCAGTACTTAGCTGACGCACCTTTATAGCCTCAAGTCTTTTTGGAATGAAGCGACAGGCTCTGTACATTAACATTTGGCAATTATCTGCCATTCTTCTCCTCACCACTTCACTTCTCAAGCTCTGCCAGGTTGGATGTGGGCAGATGCACATTTTCAGGTTTCTCCATAAATATTTGACTGGGTTCAGATTTGTCTACAAGCCTCTCTTGCTCTGGACTTGGTTTTCATTAAGGCAATCTCAGTATTTTGGTGCATTGAGATTTGCTTCTACTCTGATGAGTCCTCCAGTCTTTACCACAAAAAAACAGCCCCACAGCATGAGGCTTCTGCCACCACACTTTACTTTTGGGATGGTACTGTGCTGGTAATAAGCAGTGCCTGGTTTCCCTTAAACATGATGCTTGGAACTGAGGTTCATCAGACCAGAGAATCTTGTTTCTCACAGTCTGTGGAACCTTTAGGTGCTTTTTTTTTTTTTGCTAATTCTAAGTGTGTTTTCATGTGTCTTCACTGAGGAAAGGATTGAGTTTGCTCAGATTGGGGGAGTGTTGCAGTGATGTTTGTCTATCTGTAAGTTTCTCGAATCTGCATATATGATCATGGAGAGTGTTTTGGAGCCAAACTGAAAGGACTGTATTAGGTAAGGTGTGAGATCTAGCTTTCCTCAAGGGGTGTCAGTCAAAACACAGGGTCTGATCAGCTTCATCCAAAAGGTTTAATTTCTCTTAACATGAGAGTGATTTGCAACCAAGGTGCACACAACACAGCTGCACACGGGCATTGTAGGTGATCAAATAGGTATTTGTTTGAGTGTGTGGGTGTGGTCTACAATAAAGAAAGAATAAGAGATCAATTAAATTACACGTTTCTAAAATATTATTCCAAAACATCCAAATGAAATGCTTAATTCTCTTATTGAACACTCAGGTTAGATAGTATCACAGAACCGAGTTACAACAATGAAACTTATAGCAATACCACCACCTAGTGGTTAGAAATGGCAACATTCCCACTTGAAACCGCTTATGAGGCAATTTACATAATCTGGACGTAAGCATGAATATCGTGTACATAAGCTTCAAATTAACAGCGATTCAGTTACTAACATGGCAATAACATACAGAAGAATAAGAATCTGACATTTGTTTACGTTAAGTGTGTTATTATTCGTCAGAACTCGATTCATAATCATGACGGCAAGGCATATCCAAACTTGCTTGACAGTGCTCGATGCGCGATTAACAATGATAAATGCTTAAATCACTTGGTAACAGAAAAATACGATATGCACACTCATAATGAACTATTTAACTGACAATTATCACTAACTTGATAAACAGATAGCTTACTTTTGTTCATTGACGCACACTTCAACACGGACAGTCTTTGCATTCTCCTGCTGAGTCACTCTCGCAGGTAACAGAAAAATACGATATGCACACTCATAATGAACTATTTAACTGACAATTATCACTAACTTGATAAACAGATAGCTTACTTTTGTTCATTGACGCACACTTCAACACGGACAGTCTTTGCATTCTCCTGCTGAGTCACTCTCGCACTTTCTGCGCATGACGGCAGGTCAAAGGTAGCGCATGCGCACAGAACCGGCCTTTCTAACACTGCCGCCCCCAAATTTGGGTTCGAATTTGCTCTGTTGAAAGGCCAGCATTATACAGTCTCAGCCGCTGGTAGGAATGCCATCCACCTCATCAGGAATCTCTGGCAGTACGACTAGGCGAGTTATGGGCCTTGTGTAGACTCTGTCCCTTATCTGTATCTCAGCTGTTCGTACACGATCATCAGCCCCAGGGAAGACATTCACTACCCTACCGATCTGCCAGAATGAGCGAGGCATTTGGGGGTCAACCAGCATGACGACGGTTCCCGGTTTGATGTCTGCTGATGGGTTATGCCACTTTCCTCTGGTTTGCAATCCTGGTAAATAGTGCCTTATGAAGGCAGTCCAGAATCTGTCAGCCAACACTTGTGAATGCCTCCATCTTCGTCTTCCAAGGAGTTCTGACACTGGATAGATAACTTGGGGCAAGGACCCATCAGGCCGCCCCATCAGAAGACAATTTGGGGTGATCGGATCTAAATCAGCGATATCAGCTGATACGTACCCAAGTGGTTTGGAGTTTAGGATGGCCTCGATTTCTATGAGGACAGTTTGAAGGACTTCTTCAGTCACTGTTTCTGATCCCAGGGTGGTGTAAAGTGCAGCTTTAACTGAACGAATCTCTCGTTCCCACACCCCTCCAAAGTGTGGTGCAAAAGGAGGATTAAAATGAAAGCTAATCTGTTGCTTAGCTAGCTGCTGCTGTAGATCCTGACTGAGCTGATGAAAGGCCTCTTTAAGTTCTGTCTCACCACCTCGGAAGTTGGTGCCTTGGTCCGAATATAACTCTGCGGGCTTTCCACGTCGACCTATGAATCGCCGCATTGCCATGAGAAAGGCATCACTGTCCATCGATGTCAGGACCTCAAGGTGCACAGCCCTAGTGGTCAGGCATTTGAATAAGAGGCCCCATCTCTTCTCTGTTCGACGTCCCACCTTGACCAAGAAGGGTCCAAAACAATCCATTCCAGTTGAATGGAATGCAGGTTTGAATAACCGAAGTCGAGGTGGAGGAAGATCTACCATTCTCTGTGAAGCTGGCTTTGACCTCCATTTACAGCATTCAAGGCACGTTCGCTGGTGTTTCTTTACAGCTTCTCTGCCCTTTAAAACCCATACCCTTCGGCGCAGCTCCGCAAACACTCGTTCCGGTCCTGGATGGTGAAGGCGAGTATCATAATCTTTGATGAGTAGACGGGTGTTGGGGTGATTGGGATCCAATACAATGGGATGTACTGCACCTGGATCGAGGCCTTCTATCCGTCTTAATCGTCCTCCAACTCGGATTAGATCACTGGCTTTGTCAAACTCTGGAGAGAGGCAAAGGAGTCGGCTGTTAGAATGAACAGGCTTACTACTCTTTAACAGCTGATAGTCTTCGGGAAAACTGTCCATTTGGGCCTTTCTCAGTGCCATCAGCTCGGCTTCTTGGTAAGTGCTGGCTGGAGGAGAACCATTCTGCTTTGCCGCCCCATGCAGCTCCCGTGCCACCGATTCAACCAAGTCTCCCCAGGTGCTAAATTGGCTAGTATCTGCAGTCTGTGGTGCCGGGTTCATCACGCCACAGAAGATACCTCGCCTTAACTCCTCATTATCATCAGATTCCAGGCTGTCCATGGCTGGGATCGATGGCCAATTACTACAAGGTTGGAGGAGGAATTCTGGTCCCTGGGTCCATCTATTCCTTTCAGTAAGGTCCTTCAGATTCTTGCCTCGGGTGATATCATCCGCAGGATTCCTAGCAGAGTCAATGTAGTGCCAAGCCTTAAGGTCTGTTAATTCTTGAATTTCCGCCACCCTGTTACCCACAAATACCTTGAAGCGGCAGGATTCAGAATGTAACCAGTGGAGGACAGTTGTTGAATCTGTCCAGAAAGTGACCTTTTGGACCTTCAGGGTAAGCTCATTTCCAACAAGTTTGGCCAACTGCGCTCCTACAAGAGCAGCACACAACTCAAGTCTAGGTATTGAGCACTGCTTACGTGGGGCAACACGGGACCGGGCCAGGAGAAAGGAAAGGTGTGCTTTCCCATTAGGATCCTCGGAGCGAAGGTAAGCGACTGCCCCATACGCTTTCTCTGAAGCATCAGTGAAGATGTGAATCTCATGAGTGACTGCAGGGTGGTCCATGCTGGATGGAGTGTAGCATCTAGGGAGTACTACACCAGGTAAGTACTGAAGCTCAGCTTCCCATGCTTTCCATGCTTGTTGAAGGTCTTCAGGAAGCTGTGGGTCATCCCAATTTCTGTTCTTTGCCCAGAGCTGCTGAACAATCACTTTTGCACGAGTGGTAAAGGGAAGAATGACACCAAGGGGATCATACTGACTTGCTAACACACGATATATGTTCCGCATCGTCAGAGCTTCATAATCAACAGGTCGGTGCTTGAATCCTAGGTTGTCTGACTCACATTGCCAGCTCAGTCCCAAGGTTGATTCACGTGGATCCATTTTATCATGTGAAAGCCACAGTTCTAACTTTGAGGATCTGGCTTCTGGTGGCAGGTGACTGACAACCTCTTGCACGTTGCTGGCCCATTGCCGGATGTCAAATCCTCCAGTAGCTAGCAGCTTACGAAGTTTGTCCAGTAGCTGTCGTGCCTCTTGAGCAGATGGTAAGCTCTGGAGACAGTTATCGACATAAAAGCATCTCTCCACAGAATGTCTCACATCTTCATCCGGTGTGCTGTGTGATGAGACGTGTCTCTGAAGGGCGAAGGATGCACAGCATGGACTGCACGTGGTGCCGAACGGCAGTACTCGCCATTCATAGACATCAGGTGGTTCGTCTCGTCTCATGCCACGCCAGAGAAAGCGCAAGAGGGGCCTGTCCTCGGGTAACAACAGGACCTGGTGAAACATCCCACGGATGTCACCGCTGATGGCCACGCTATGTTCTCTAAAGCGAAGTAAGACACCCAGGAGAGAGGGGCTCAAAGTTGGACCAGGCAAAAGGGAATCATTCAAGTTCAAGCCTTTATATTGGAAGGAGCAGTTAAACACAACACGGTCTTTTCCATTATGGCTGACCAAATGGTGCGGGATGTACCAAGACTCCCCTGTTACGGTACCTCCATCTGTAGAGAGTTTAGAAGCTGCACCATTCAGTTCCAACTTCTCTATCTCGGTGTTGTATACGGCTGCTTTCTCTGGAGTTTGAGCCAGGCGTCGCTCCATATTCCTGAGGCTTGGCATCACTGCCTCCTTCGGAGCACTGAAAAAGGGGGAATCTTTTCTGCGCAGCAAGGGTGTCGCATAGCGTACTATTCCCTTTACCTCCACCAGAGTCGTCCTGGTCTCTAGAAGGTTAATGGCTTGCTGATCCTCCCTGGATCTTGTGACCTGCTTCTCACATCGAAAAGGTAGAACATCAAGCTGCCATAACTTTTCAACATCTCGTTTGAGTTCCAGCGCTGCAGGGGTAAGAGACAAGAAAAGGCACTGTTGTGGCTGCAACTGAGTCTCCAAGAGCCTGACCGGTCCTTGCAGGGTCCATCCAAGCTTTGTCTTGATGGCGGCTGGACCACCGGGTGGGCCAAGACGGACAGGTTCTATTGGCGTTATCAGGTGTGTGTTATCAGCCCCAATGAGCAGCAGAGGACATACCCTTTCAAAGGCCTGCAGGGGTAGATCTTTCAGGTGCGGGTATTTCTTGAGGATGCTCAAGGGGTACGAGTGGTTGGCCAAACCAAGGCGTTTGGCGGTGAATGCTGCACCGATCTTAAACATCTTCTTTGGCTGATCCGCTGGAGATATGTGAAAGGAAACCGATGCACCACTGACAGTCTGCACCTCTTGGCGAATTGTCCGCAAAGCTATACTTTCAGCTTGGCCTTGTATTCCGAGCTCCTGGGCGGCATCAGGGAGAAGTATAGTCCGCTCAGACCCGTCATCCATAACAGCATAGGTGTTGAGTGTCTTACCTCCGTATCGTAGCAAGACTCTGATGACTTTGAGGAGAACACGTCTGCATTCAGTGGGTCTATCCAAGTATAGAGTCTCTGCGGTTGAGCTGACAAGGCAGGAGTCTTCTTTGGAACTCCTTGTGTTGACCTCATGCAAGATTTGCAAATGCTTACCCCGGCAGATACTGCAAGGCTTCTTAAGTGTGCACTGAGCTGCCTGGTGTGTCCGCCCACACCGCCAACAACGATGATTAGTTCTGATCCAGTCTATCATTTGTTGCTTACTGAAGGATTTAAAGGTGGCACACTGACTGAGAAAATGGTCCTCTTTATCGCAGTATGGGCAAAAGGCTTTAGGTGGAACTTTGGTCTCCACTCTAGTTAACTTGGCTTGAGAGGGTTCAGCAGGTGCCTTTACAACAGTGTCGTCAGCTCCATGAAGGATAGTGGCTGAACGGGCAGCAGGGTTTGTTTCTCGTCTGCGCTCTGATTTCTGCTCCAATCTCTGGCCTTTGTAATTGACCTGTGCTTCACTGCTCTGGCACCAGGCCTCATACTGCAACCACTCTGAGAATTCACGAAGGTTGTACACTGACCCAGGACGGTGGTACATCTGTCTTCGGAATCCTGATCTCATGTCAACAGGTAACTTACTCAGTAGTCTCTCTACATGTGACCCGCATTGAAGCTCAGCTTCACCTTTATCTCCAAGAGTCTCTAACATACCAACAAGAGCCCTTATATGCAAAGCAAACTTGTCAAATGCCTCTGTGTCTCCCCGCCTGATGTCTGGGGAATCCATCACTTTGGCAATCTTCTTTAGTGCCAACTTGTGTGGCTGACCGAACCTCTCATTCAAGGCAGCCATGGTATCTGAGTAAGGGGATGATGAATTGAGGTATGAGTCTGCCACCAGGCGAGCTTCCTCTAGTTTCAGATGATCCAACAGGATCTGGTATCTGAACAGTTCTGTAGCATCTGGTGGTAAAAGGTTCTCAAGGGCTATCTTCAACCTTGTAAACTGACTGGGGTCTTTGGTGCTAAAGTCTGGTATGGTTGGCATCGGACCACGGTATGTTGTTTCTTGTACTGCAGGATTCGCATTCGAGGAATAAGGAGCTCTATGAGCCGGCTTTGGCCCAATGGACTGCTTGGACTGAAAACGCACCCGTTCAGGATGTGTAAAAGTCTCTCTAGGATGCTCATGCAACGTTCTCGAATACTGACGAGAGACAGGAGTATCTGGGAGGTGACCAGCTAGTGGCTGAGCTCTTCTCTGATAAGGAGTGGAACTGGTTTCCTCAGGATCTCGCAAAGGATAGGGACTTCGGTTAGTCCACTCACCCCACTGGGCTGGATTCGTCTGTGGCCTAATAGGTGTGGCAGCCAGAATCTGATCTTTCATTAATTGGAGTTCACCCATCATCTTTCCTAAAATATCTAGCATGTTAGAGTCACTTTGAGGATCTACAGTACTTTTCTCTACTGGATTGGGCAAATCCTGATAGACAGTCCCCTGATTCAAACCGAGTGAGGAGCCTCTAGTCGTAATCAGAAGGGGTTGGGGTGTTGAGCAGGCTGTCTGTTGTCGCTGACCATAGGTGAGCTGGAGCATTGACGGAGACGACGTAGACCCCTGATGGTAGGATGCAGTTTCATGATGCATGGGTGGCCTATACTGTGCAGTGTAAGATGTCTGTGATAAAGGAGTAGGCTGCTGTACTTCCCATGGCCGGTGATAGGGGGAAGGCTCAGGATGGTGAATAGGCTGCACTGCGGCATAACTGGGACAAGGTGGCTGCAGTTGAGGGTCCTCCACATTCTGAAAGGCATGTTCCTTCTCATTGGCAATAGGCCATTCATCCAAAATGTCCCATGGGCCCTGGCTTATAGGACTCGATACTCTTGAAGGCGGCGAAGGGATGTTCTCTGCAGCATCTCCGAACCCTTGTGTAAGCTGTGTTGTGTGAGGGAATACTGGCTGACTGACTTGTCTTTGACGTACAGTCGTGAGGTCAAAGTCTTTAAGGTATGCAGGAGGATGGACGTGATGTTTGGGTCTTACAACAGGTGCAGACGCTTCTTCTGGTTGCATGTTGCTACTGATCAATTCTTTGTCCATGAGGAATGCCAGATCCGGCTCGAAGGACCATTGTTTTGGAGCCAAACTGAAAGGACTGTATTAGGTAAGGTGTGAGATCTAGCTTTCCTCAAGGGGTGTCAGTCAAAACACAGGGTCTGATCAGCTTCATCCAAAAGGTTTAATTTCTCTTAACATGAGAGTGATTTGCAACCAAGGTGCACACAACACAGCTGCACACGGGCATTGTAGGTGATCAAATAGGTATTTGTTTGAGTGTGTGGGTGTGGTCTACAATAAAGAAAGAATAAGAGATCAATTAAATTACACGTTTCTAAAATATTATTCCAAAACATCCAAATGAAATGCTTAATTCTCTTATTGAACACTCAGGTTAGATAGTATCACAGAACCGAGTTACAACAATGAAACTTATAGCAATACCACCACCTAGTGGTTAGAAATGGCAACATTCCCACTTGAAACCGCTTATGAGGCAATTTACATAATCTGGACGTAAGCATGAATATCGTGTACATAAGCTTCAAATTAACAGCGATTCAGTTACTAACATGGCAATAACATACAGAAGAATAAGAATCTGACATTTGTTTACGTTAAGTGTGTTATTATTCGTCAGAACTCGATTCATAATCATGACGGCAAGGCATATCCAAACTTGCTTGACAGTGCTCGATGCGCGATTAACAATGATAAATGCTTAAATCACTTGGTAACAGAAAAATACGATATGCACACTCATAATGAACTATTTAACTGACAATTATCACTAACTTGATAAACAGATAGCTTACTTTTGTTCATTGACGCACACTTCAACACGGACAGTCTTTGCATTCTCCTGCTGAGTCACTCTCGCAGGTAACAGAAAAATACGATATGCACACTCATAATGAACTATTTAACTGACAATTATCACTAACTTGATAAACAGATAGCTTACTTTTGTTCATTGACGCACACTTCAACACGGACAGTCTTTGCATTCTCCTGCTGAGTCACTCTCGCACTTTCTGCGCATGACGGCAGGTCAAAGGTAGCGCATGCGCACAGAACCGGCCTTTCTAACAGAGAGTCCTGGTTGTTTCAAACTTCTTCCATTAAGGGTAATGGAGACTACATGCTGCTGTGAACCTTCAATACAGCAGATTTCTTTCTGAACTTTTCCCCAGATGTGTGGCTTGATGCAGTCCTGTTTCTGAGCCCTACAGGCAGTTTTTTGACATCACCCTGTTGGAAAAAAAAAAAAAAAAACATATGCTGGTTAGTTAGGTTTTGAAGCATGGATGCTGGTTTGAGCTGGTCCTAAGATGGTCCTGAGCAGGGGTGCGTTTCTCGCTGATGAACCTCCATAGTACGATGCATTATTGTGGAAACAAACTAGCTAGTCACGACTGTTTCCCTAAAACAGTCGCATCTCCGTTGTTTGAACCACATTAACGTTAGCTGAACAATGTAGGGCCGTTGTTAATGACGTCACCGAGTAATAACTTCTGCTATTTAACTGATTAGAGATTTCTAAAATGCAGCTATATTGAACATAGCACCTGATGACTAATGTAGTAGTTTTGTTCCTTGTCACTTCACTTTATTTGACGTTTGATTCATCGCGGGTTCCCTCTTACGTCATACTCGGGGTTCCTAGTGCATGCGCACTATTCAAAAACGCCGCTTACAGAGGAAGCTTAAAAATACATAGATTAAAATGCATTTATATTTAGACTGAATGAAAGATATAGATTGTACTGCGTGTTAGCGTTCTTATTGCGGCCATATGCATAATTTAATGAGCCCATATGTCTTACTAACAAGGAACTATGCTTCTAACCACAGGTTTTGGGAAACACCGAATTGTTGAACTATGTTGGTAAAGACGGAACTTGCAAGCTAAGGACCAGCTCAAACCAGCATCCATGCTTCAAAACCTACCTTGTGCTGTTTTTTTTCAACAGGGCAGGGCTTGGTTTTTGCTCTGATATGCATTTTCAGCTGTTAGACCTTTCATTAAGACGTGTGCCTTTCCAAATCATACCCATTCAATTGAATTTGCCACCGGGCAACTTCTCTCGAAGTGTAGTAACATCTACAAGCAATGTGAATGCTTATGAGCTAAATTTCAACTGTCCCAGATAAACTGTCCCAGTTTTTTTTTAATGCATTTGCAAAGATGTTAAAACCAGTTATTTATTTTATTTTATTTATTTATTTATTTATTTTTTTTTTGTTTTGTCATTATGGTGTATAGAGTGAAGACTAAAAAGTAGACAAAAAGACAAAAAGTAATTTAACATAAGGCAGCAACATAACAAAATGTGAAAAAAAAAAAATAAAGGGGTATGAATACTTTCGCAAGGCATTGTAAGCCAGTTCTTATGAGGGAATCAAAAATGAACACTGAATTCATGTGTAAATAACACTCAGTTATTTGAACTAATTAACAAGATTAATGTAATATTCTGATATAATTTAATTCTGTATTTCTTGATATTAGTTATGTGTCTATTATAATTTGGATAATTTCTTTGCACTCTTTAAATTATTTAACCGACAGTGAATATGGAGAGAGAGCGCGCACAGAGACTGATCACGGAGTTAAAGGATTAAGGACACTTAAGTGAATTTAGGCATCTAGTCGCTGTTTGTTGTTTTATTTTTCAGTTTTTTGTTTTTGTTTTTTAACTTTGTAGTTTGGCACCTGGTTGAAGAGGAGAACAAAGTAGTCAAGAACGTTTACGCACTTATAAACACACACATATATAGCATATATCCTGTCTCTATGACGGTTGTATGTGTTTGTTTTATTTACGAGTAATTTTATGTTGTTTATGATAAATTAGCATTAATTTTGTAATTTTGTTGCTGTAAAGTCGATTGTTTGTTTCATTTATATGGATGTAAATTCATTTCAAATTCCAATATTGCTTATTTATCTGTCGTTCTAGCTCTTACCTTGTTGTGCAGTCAATACGGACAATAAACCCAAACGAAGACAGTACAACATCAGTGCATGGTTTAAATCCTTTTATTCTTCAACCGGGCTGTCACAATCTGAAGTAATAAAAAATAAACACTGCATTAATCTGATTTACTTATTGGACTCCAACACTGGTCATGTACTACTTGAAATGAGTGAGTTCCCATTGGTCAGTGAAATTTTCAGAGAGGTGGGCTCAGCTGTGCTTTTGTTAAAGGATTAGTTCAGTCCCGTTCAAGACAGTTAGGGTATGTCGTATGTCCCATCTCATTTTCTCCTCCAATTTCAAAATCATCCTACATTGCTGCAGAAGCACCGACCCAGTGTTTATAAAGTGAACATGCAAAGAAGGTCAAACGCCCTTTACAAAAAAAAAAAAAAAAAAAGGTAAAACAGACGTAGGATGATTTTTAAGTTGGAGTGCAAAATGAGATGGGAGTTTTTCCACATACCCTAACTGTCTTAAACGGGACTGCACAGAGTACGCATGCGCATCGCAGACCAAGACAGGACAAGCATTTGCGGTTAAAAAGTATATAAATTGTAAATTTTTTCGAAAATATCCAATTATTTTACTAGATAATACCCTTCTTCCTTGGCTGGTATCGTTCAGAGCTCTTTAAAGCTGCACTGAAACTGCATTTTGGAAGTTAAAACTCACAGGCACCATATAAGTCCACTATATGGAAAAAAATCCTGAAATGTTTGCCTAAAAACACATAATTTCTTTACGACTGAAGAAAGAAAGACATGAACATCTTGGATGACAAGGGAGTGAGTTAAATATCTGTACATTTTTGTTCTGGAAGTGAACTAATCCTTAAATCCAATTGGCCATAGTCCTGCTGGATGTCAAACATATATGCTACCACTCTTTCTACACTCTCAATAAAATAAACTTTTAAATATAAATATTTATTTTTAAAAAGCTGCCTCAGGATGACCTGTAATTAAAACAAAGTGTAATGAGGACACGTAGGAAGCGTTTAAGATCCAAGTGCGAGCTTTAATAACCAGATCGTAGTCAACAGGCAGGGTCAATATCCAACAAACAGTGTGATGAAGACAAAACAATAGCGTAATCCACAAAACAGGCACTGTCCAATAGCCAGAGAGAGCAGTCCGAAAAGTAACAAATAAACAAGGCAAGGAACGATGGCAAAACTAGACAGAACTATGGCGTGACACAAAAAGCAAAACTATGATAATAAAACAAAACCGTGGCAATGACAAAACAGAGCAATGAAAACAGGGAAAAAACCCTTGGTAGAGTCCGCAAGAGCAAAACAATACTTCGCAGGTGTCTGTTTGGCATGGCCTGCCTTTAATGGCTGCCAAACAGGAAGCTACCAGCGAAGCAGCAGAGGGAGCAGCAACAGTCAGTCAGTGGGTGAGGGCTCCCTCTGCTGGCGTGGCGTTACACAAAGCAAATGAGTAGGTCATCCTGAACAATAGGTCAGATTTTACTACTGTTTAGACAACAGTTCATGTATGTGCTTCTACTTTCACTTTATTCACTTGTTCCTGATAAACAATATACTTTTAACAATATAAATGCAAATTTCTGTTTCCATATAAATGATGAGAACTTTTTGTTAGTGAGAAAGACATGGCACTACAGAGTATGGCAGGCAGGTTACATGGGATGTCTTTTAATTCTTTACACTAATTAGCATCATAGGGCCATTACCAATCAAATGAAAGCCGTATTATCAAAATTCACTCTTTGCACTACAGAGGCGATGGTGCATCTGAAGTGGCATTTAGATGTATTTAAACTATGTGTTTATGCAGCTCAATTGTGATAAATGCATTCACACTCCAATTACAATATAAATAATGTTACAAGATTAATTTTTAAATACAAAATTTTGAATATAAAAATGAAATAAAACAAATTTGTTCAAACCAGCTGATTCATTCATGTCATTGACATTATTCATTCAAAAATAAAGAAATGAATTAAGGATGATTTTTGCTAGTGAAACAGAGACAGTATAAAGTGATAATGTGTGTGTGTGAAATTGTATGTTAGTTAAACATTTTTTTCGAGATTCAGATTAGTTAAACAGGAAAAATCTGAAATTAATCTTTTACAAGTGGGCTTTTGGTTAGTCTTTGCTGCCAGTGCAAAATAAATAGCAATTCTCACCCTTTTGCTACCTGCAAACTGTGGTTTGAGGTTAAAGGTCTGATGCTCCAGCGACATTTTCATGTGAGGTTGGTAGAGACTGTGTAATTCTGAAAGACAGGCGGTAGACAGTATGTACTTTCAGTTCCATCATCTCCTCTAGAGATCAACAAGCAGAGATAGAATGCCTTCCTTCATCTACAGTACTTCTTTGTTATAGTATCTACACTGAATATCTTAAATCTCCCAAATAGTGAGAGATTATTATACCAGAAGGTGTCCTTTAACACAGCCTTGAAAATAACTGAACACAGGCACACATGATGTTATGATTTTAAATGTTAAATGAAGATCAAGTCGCTTTGAAACCTTCTGCTAAACGCACAAATGAAAATTTGAGGACAAACGACTCATTTCAGATTTTGTCGCAGTAAAAACAACTCATTTCAGATTTTGTCGCATTATGATGTCATAGTGCGAAGAAAGCCCGCCGCTACAGAATCAGATCAATGCCTACTTCGACATCATTATGTCTTTGACCCTGCCCACCGGAGAGTTAGTGATGTGAGAAAGAGAGGAAACCAATACAGGATCACTAGAATCAAAATAATGTTCCCTTCCAAAGGATCCTAGGAGCAGTGGGCAGCCACATTGCTATCGCTGCGGCACTCAGGGAGCAGTTGGGGGGTACGGTGCCTTGCTCAAGGGACTCACCTCAGTTGTGGTATTGAGGGTGGAGATTCACTCACCCTCACCCAGGACTCGAACTTTCAACCTTTCGGTTACAAACCCGACTCCCTAATTATTAGGCCACGGTTGCCCCCAAAGAACCTTTCATAAAACAGAAAGGTTCTTCAGATGTTAAAGGTTCTTTATGGAACCATTTAGACAAAAAAGGTTCTTCTATGGCATCGTGAAGCACCTTTATTTTTAAGAGTGTATGTCAGTTGCAGCTGCGCATGCATAGTGGTAGAAAAACACTGGTGACAAGTGGAGGTACACCGGTAAAATCCATGGAATAAGAGAAAAAAATATATTTTTGTGCATTTTGATGTCAAAATTGGAATGCAAATAATTTTATAGAATACTGTTGTCAAAGACGCCATTTGAAGCTAAATGCAAATGCAAGTTTATTTCTCCTAATTCGGATTTATAACTCAATTTAACTTAAAAATAGTGAATTTGTCAGTTCTGAGGTAAAAAAGACAGAAGTGTGGGATATAAACTCCTATTCTGAGCCGAGGGGAAAAGAGAGAATGATGAGTTGTTTTTCCTTATTAGAATTGTGAGATATAATCTCGGATTTGCAGGAATAAGATTTGCAGGAGTCAGAATTTTGAAATATAAAATCAAATTTACCTTTTTTTTTTTTTTTTTTAAATTCTTTTATTCCATGGCTCTATACACTGCCGCTTGAAAACCATGATTTTCTGTCACCAGATAGGCTCTGCCCACAAAAAACGTCATCCCTGTTTTGGATCTGTAAGACTATCCCACTATCTAACGTCAATTTCGTTGAATGACAGTGCTTATTGCTGGGTGACAAGCTCTTGTAATATGCGGAGAACATTTAGAAAATTACATCTAATCAATGTAATCTATAATCTTGTACCGTATCCATGTAATTCTCTAGCCAGAAAGGCTATCTCTCAGGGTTTTCTGTAACCATGATGCACGTACATCCCGAATGTTTACAAACCTATAAATGGTCTATAATCAACACTTTAAATGATTAGTTAATCTCAGCAGCTGCAATAGTAAAAACATAGTAAAAGTTTCTAATTGTAATACTTATTCATATGCAAAGATGTTAGCCAATCATAGCAGTGGATGTGTCCACTGAAGTCTCAGCAGACACGCCCCTTCCAGCAGAGCGTTCAGATCAGAGGGCTAAAATCAGGGTAAAAAATGTCATTTTATTTCTAAACTATGACAGTTTTTGATGTAAAAATCATACTAACATTATAAGTGCACCTCAGGAAACATCAAATTATTTAAAAATGCAGTTCATGACCCCTTTAAAGATGACCTAATATAAGTCTCAGGTGTCTCCAGAATGTGTCTGTGAAGTGTCAGCTCAAAATACCCCACAGATTATTTATTATATCATTTTGAAAATGTCTATTTCGAGTGTAATCGGAAACACGTTGTATACATGCATGTCTTTTTAAATGCAAATGATCTGCTGCTCCCCACCCCCTTTTCCAGAATAGAGCTGTGCCTTTACAGCTTGTTCTTCAGATACTCTGCTAAAAAACATCTGTTTGGTTTTGATTATCATGTCTGTCGTGCTGAAATCATGTGTTTTAAAGCCATATTAGTTTAAACGTCTGATATACGGTTTTCTGAGCGCACACATCCAAAGCAAACGCACAGAAAGTGGCTGCCACACAGCATGCGAGTACTAAACTAAGTTCTCTTTAATGTCTTATTGCGTTTAAACTATCAAATACACACAAGTTTATGTTAAAAACACACATAACAGTCAGTTATGTCTGTAAAGGTAAACAGCTGGGAAAGAAATCGCCTGTTTATATTAGATCTGTATGACAGCAGTGTAATATACAGTAAATAAATCAATAAATCCTCTGCTCTCTTGTCTCCTCTGAGGCTGGGAATCTAAATAGTGTTTTGTGCTCATCTATGCAGCCAACGACAGAACAGTTAGCATGCTTCAGCTAAACTTTTGCCATGGCGTTAGAACTGGTACACCATTGTCTCTTGTGAAAACAGAAGGACGGCACCATGGGTGGAAACGGGAAGATTAAGGGACAGTAATATTATAATAAGATCCCCTTCCTACTGTATGTCATGGGTGGGGGAGGGAAATCTGAACAGCTTGTTTTTTGTCACATGCTTGCAGACAAAGGCTTGCCAAAACAAAGTTACTGAGTTGTCCTTTTTCACGTTTTCTCAGCTGGTAGATGCACCAGGGGCCCAAATATAGTAGTTAAACACAGAAAAAGTCAGATTTTCATGATATGTCCTCTTTAAAAAATGGGTTCCATTGTGTTTGAAGTATAGCACTTAAATTGTGAAGATTCTCCATCAGGTTGAATTTACTTAACTTACTGACTATGAAACACATACAGTTGACTACCAAACAGGTGTGAGGCTAAAGCCTGATCTATATCTGTGGTCGCACATACATGTAAGCATTATAAACTAGATAAGAATATATGAGACCACAAGGTTACACCTGCAGTCACAGAGTATTACAGATACAATCAGCGGTAAAACTATTGTCACTCCTCCCCTAAAACCTACAACTCGCCTCCCATTTGGTGAATACCTTTTCTGACGTGGTATATAACACCAGAGTACAGCATTACATACATCTCTGCAGAGCAAAGGCAAAGGAAGTAACAACTGAAATCAAATAATCAAAAGAATGGATCCCAGCCAATCTTTCAATCAGCCTCCAGGAGCCTACAATTCATCTGAGAAAACAGCGATGTTGCAGCCTGCAGCACCACCACCAGCATACCAGCACAATCCTGCTGGATATCCTTCTTCTTCTCCAAGCCAATCAGTCCCACAGGGGCCGTATCCAGGACAGTCCGTGGTCACTGTGCAGCCTGCAGTTTTTGTGACTGCCGCTCCACTGGCCAATCCAATGCCAGATTACTTGGGCTACTCCATCTTCACCATGCTGTGCTGCTGTTTTCCTCTGGGCGTTGCTGCGCTGGTTTTCTCCTGCTCTGTAAGTATATTATTCCATGTGCTTTCCTTTAATTTTATTTTTTAACCTTTATATAAGCATAATTAAACATAAAAGCACAATAAGAAGTTCAGGACTATTTTTTTTATGTTTATTTGTTTGTTTTGACTATGTAACAGCGACGCAAAGAAAAAAAAGCTATGGAAAAACTGGTTATTAATTTCTGTATTGCGTAAAGATTTAATTAAATTTGTGTGTGCGTGTATGTATGTATGTATATGTGTATATGAAGAGTTCAGATGCAAAACCAGCTAAATCCATCTGATGTCTTTCTTTTAAAAATGCATTTTTATCAGGCTCAGATGTATAGGTTTCTGTGTAAGTACCGGTACTTCTGATTGGGCTGAGGCTGGTATTTTAGCGAGTTTGAAGAAAAAGTATTTGATGGATGTATAATATGTGTCGAGAGCATTCACTCAGTATCATTATCTAATTTTTGACCGAGATGGCTTTTAGCTGGTTTTGCATCTCAACTCTTCATATATATATATATATATATATATATATATATATATATATATATATATATACATATGTGCTACTATGAATAGTTCAATATTTCACATGCCATGCTCCATTGATAAATGCATTGGTCCAGTTTTTTTTTTGGTTTACAGATTAAGTGTTTTAAGTTTTAAGAGTTTCAAGAAAAAAAAATATTTTACTATTTCGGTCTTTCTGCTTAAAAATACCACATTTAATTCAACACGTTACTTGCCGTTCTTACGTAGCCTGTTTAATTGTGAAATTTGTTTCTGCATGATTTATGTTTACCACTTAGTGTAGTTTACTCTCCTTTCTTAAGTGAAATCATCTAAATCTCAGAGGAAAAACTTCCATTGCTCAAAATCTTTGAGCATCAAAACCTATGTCAGAAGAGAGCATTCACGGCTACAGTATTAATGGAATATTGTTTGCATTTGTAGTTTTCCAGTTAAATTTACTAATGCATTTAAGCATGAATAATTACAAAGAATAAATTGTTTCTTTTTTTTTTTGAGAAAATCCCTCCATCTGCCATCCGCCCAAAGAAACTCAGAATGAGAACAGAAATGGTTGACATTGTGTTTCACAATTGTTTTCCTTTAATTTTATTTTTTAACCTTTATATAAGCATAATTAAACATAAAAGCACAATAAGAAGTTCAGGACTATATTTATGCGTTTGTTTGTTTGTTTTGACTTTTAACAGCCACGCAAAGAAAAAAAGCTATGGAAACAATGATTATTAATTTCTGTATTGCGTAAAGAATTAATTAAATTTGTGTATGCGTGTGCGTGTATGTATGTATGTATATGTGTATATATATATATGAAGAGTTCAGATGCAAAACCAGTTAAATTCATCTGACGTCTTTCTTTTAAAAATGCATTTTTATCAGGCTCAGATGTATAGATTTCTGTGTAAGTACCGGTACTTCTGATTGAGCTGAGGCTGGGATTTTAGCAAGTTTGAAGAAAAAGTATTTGATGGATGTATAATATGTGTCGAGAGCATTCACTCAGTATCATTATCTCATTTTTGACCGAGATGGCTTTTAGCTGGTTTTGCATCTCAACTCTTCATATGTATATATATATATATAATCTCCTTTCTGAAATCATCTAAATCGCACAAAATCTTTGAGCATCAAAACTAATGTCAGAAGAGAGCATTTACAGCTACAGTATTAATGGAATATTTGTTTGCATTCGTAGTTTTCCAGTTAAATTTCCTAATGCATTTAAGCATGAATAATTACAAGGAATAAATTTTTTCCCTCCACCCGCCATCCACCCCAAGAAACTCAGAATGAGAGCAGAAGTGGTTGACATTATGTTTCACAATTGTTTTCACAGACTCGAGATGCTAACTACTCAGGACGCCGAGAATTAGCAGAGAGAAACTCCAAAACTGCGCGCACCCTGAATCATGTTGGCCTTGGTCTTGGCCTCATTTCCCTTGTAGTGGTTATTATCTATATTGTTGTGTTGTTTAACAATATCAATAAAATATCAACATCACATTATCGATACGGAAACTGAGCTGTCGTGGTTGGATGCAGATTATACAAACAAATTTGATTCTCTTAATTTTAAATGTTATTTGCTTAATGTGTCTATATTCACAGTTAAAACATGCTGTAAAGGCTGGTTATTGGTTGTTTAAAACAATAAAAGCTTGACCAATTAAAAACTTGTACTTATTTTGGTTTTTGTGTATTATAGAATTAGGATGAAATCATCACCCAGCCAGCAATGACATGTGGGGCCCAGATGGGTTAACTACGGGTTCCATGGGAACTGTGTGGGCATGGGCTTTGGCTGGGTGAAATCAGCGGGTCCCATGTAGGTTTTGTAGTATGAGTCCCACATAGGAAGCCCATATGAGCTGATTACATGGGCCCCATAAGGGACAGGCATGGGCCAAGTGGGCATGGGTTTGATCTGGGAACACATATATGGGTCTTGCATGACTTATTTATGGGCCAAGTGGGCATGGGTTTGAACTGGGAATGCACATATGGGTCCTGCATAGAATTTTTATAGGCCAAGTGGGCATGGGTTTGAACTGGGAACACAAATATGGGTCTTGCATGACATATTTATGGGCGTGAGTGGGTGGGTTGCGTGGAGGGAAGGAGGGTGGAGGAGGGTGGGGGGTGGCCGGGTGGGTTGGTGGGGAGGGGGTTGGAGGGGGTGGCCGGGAGGTTCGGTGGGGTGGGGGGTCGGGGGTCGGGGGGTGCTGCCGGGGTCTCCGGGTGTGTGGCTAAGGCGTGGGGGCGGGTTCCGGCACATCCCTGGGGCGGCCTGGTCCTCCTGGGCGTTGGCTGGGCCTCGTGTCCAGTGGGGGTGGGGGGGCTGCTCTTGGGCCCATAAGGCCCTGGGCTCCATGCCCTGCCTGACCCAGGCGGCTGGCTGCGTGGCAGGGTTGGCGGTTGCCATTCTCGGCCCGATGGGGCCTGCCCTCCGCAGCTGTAGGGGGCTCTGGCGGGGGGCTTTGTCTGCCACCATCTGAGTGGAAGCATGTCCATCTCTGTGGTGTGATGGTAGGGGACATGTGCCCTGGGGTTGCTGCTGCTGGCCGGGGTACTGGGTTTCCTGGCCTTCCTCTGCCTTCCTTGGGGATACGGTTACGCTTGCACTATCACACATAACTGAACATGCTTCACCCCTCATATTCTGCATGGTGACACTATCACTGCGTCCCCTGTAAACATGTAAAGGCAAGGCAAGGCAAGTTTATTTGTATAGCACAATTCATGTTACAAAACAATTCAAAGTGCTTTACATAAAACATTAAAAGCATTAAAGTGCAGAAAAAGCATTAAAAAGTAAAAGAATAAAAAGCATAATTTCTGTGAGTGTAAACCGTGTACATTGATGGCTACTGTTATTTAGCTATTTTTCTTTTTAATTTTTTTTTTGTGTTATACATATGTGGACTTATGCATGAGTGTACGAACTTTTTGTGCCATGTTTGTTGTTTACTCCTAACTTTTCTCTTTTGTGTGCCTATTAGGATTGTTAGCCTGCTTTCCGGCCGGGGCCGGGTGATGTTCTTTTTTGTGTGTCTCAACAGGTGTAGCAGTTGGCTGATTGGTGTATCCCTCCCTTTTGTCTCTCTACTCCCTCTTTCTCTTTCAATCCCTGTCCACTCTCTATCTTCTCTTCGCTCTCTCTTTCCGTCAGGTCCAGCAATATTATGTAAAGCTCATCTACAAACAAGCATCAAAAATAAAATAAAATAAAATAAAATAAGCTTAACTTAGGTTATTAAGGGGAGCCTTATCATTCATAAAGCTCCTCTTGGCAAAACAAAATCTACTCGGCACAACATAGCAGACAGATCATCATTCTGCTGCTTCAATGCTGGACAGGACAACAGGAAAAAGAAAAAAATTAAAATAAAATTAAAAAGGACTTGCAGGAGGCCTCATCATCAATCTGTCTGCCACTTCCTGGTTGTTAGATGTCCTTGGACCAAGGAGTAGCATGTGTTTCTATCAAGGTGTAGCTACACCAACAATGACTGATGTGTTGGCTGTGAAAGGTATAGTAGATCTGTTTGGTTTGGCTATCTGAAGATCTTCAGGATGCATTGACATATACATGGTTTATGGTTAAGACGGTAAAGGGAGGGGCTGAGGTAGTTAAAGAAGTAAGCCTGTAAGGACAGAGGCCCTCTCAATTTAAGTAAAATAATAAAGCTGCAGAAAGCTTTCCGACTTACAGTGCATGGAGCATTCACATAAACACTTTCATTGGTGCAGTGACCCAGATTGGGACAGATTTATGGGGATACGTGTAAAGGAGACAGCATTGCTACCTAGCCAGCAATGACATGTGGGGCCCAGATGGGTCTGACATGAATTACCCAGTTAAGACCCTTTACAGGTCCCCCTAAAAGCCCATCTGGGCAATCACAGCTGGCCCCGAAGTGGATCCCGGGTGCAAGCCCACTTTAAACCCCATCAGACTGGTGGGCCCCAAATGGGTCTGACACGAATTGCCCGGTTAAGACCCACATAAGACCCTTACAGATCCCACTTAAAACCCACCTGGGCATCCATGGCTGGCCCCCATGTGGATCCCGGGTGCAAACCCACTTTAAAACCCTTTGGGCAGGTGGGGCCCAAATGGGTCTTACATGAATTGCCCGGTTAAGACCCACATAAGACCCTTACAGATGCTACTTAAAACCCACCTGGGCATCCACGGCTGGCCCCCATGTGGATCCTGGGTGCAAGCCCACTTTAAACCCCTTCAGATGGTGGGCCCCAAATGGGTCTGACATGTATTGCCCGGTTAAGACCCACATAAGACCCTTACAGATCCCACTTAAAACCCATCTGGGCATCCACGGCTGGCCCCCATGTGGATCCCGGGTGCAAACCCACTTTAAACCCCTTTGGGCAGGTGGGGCCCAAATGGGTTTGGCATGAATTGCCCAGTTAGGACCCACATAAGACTCTTACAGATCCCATTTAAAGCCCATCTGGGTAGCCATGTTGCAGAGCCCACTTTGGACCCATTTGGGCAGGTGGGGCCCAAATCGGTCTGACATGAATTGCCCAATTAAGACCCATGCAGTACCCTTACAGGTCCCACTTTTAGTACGTCTGGGCTTCCACGGCTGGCCCCAATGTGGATCCCGGGTGCAAGCCCATAATGGGGCCCACATTTGCCGCCCATGAAGCCCTCATCTAGGCCCCACATGTCATTGCTGGCTGGGCAACTAAGATTTTGTTTTCCTGCACTCATCAAGTTACATGTTAACTCTACTAGGCGGCACATAGTCAATCTATGCTAAAAAAACAAAAACAACAACAACAACAAAAACGTTTAGTAGCATATTAATACTGATAATGTTTTTGAGTTTATTTGTAATAGCATTTATTTGTAATACAGTCATCTTATAATGTCATAATTACTCAACCCCTACTCAACATGCTGTTTTTAAGTCAGTGGTATACCATGTATTGTACCATATAGAGCACAAAAGTGTTTTAAAACACAGGTCAGCATTCAGAAACTCTACAACACTTAATTAGCTTGAGCTGTTACACATGCATAAATGTATTTCATGCAAGGGCTAGTACAGCAGCAAATATGGCCAAGCCTAAAGAGCTCTCATAAAATGAGTAGAAATTGTTTATTAGATTAGAACATCTGTGGCTCCAAGAATATTTAATGACATAAAAGTTCCTTAAGACACAGCTGGCAGCTTTATTCTTAAGTTTAAAAACATACCATATTTGAGGGTGTTTTAAAAAAAAGCATGAGATCACAAATACATAAAGCAGCTGGGTTCAGAGCTTTAGAGCTTCATTTGGGTATGTTGAGGGTAAACATATTTCTTAAAAGGGATCTGACTGCTTCTCTTTGAGGTGAAGTGGATGATAGGGAAACAGGACTTTGTTTTATATCCCATACACTTTACACTACAGGCAGGTTTGTAACAGACTTTTTTTTTTATTTTGCAAAAGCTAAACTCACATTGAGATCTATATAATGACTGGAAAGCTCATTGTATTCTAAACTGCCATTAGGTGGTGAAGCCATCGGAAGTGTTTGAGTTGCCACATTGCTATTCACCTACATTGGGAGAGAGCTCAATGCACTCAAACTGAAAATGCATGCAAATAGGAAAAACACATGTGCTGCAAATACTCCCAATGCAACCAAATACAGGAACACGCTGCAAATAGCACAAACCACAATGAAAACGTTTCAAGGCGACCACAAGAAGTTGTGACAGTAAGTTAGCAAGCTTATATAACATTTTACAGTTAATTGTGTATTTTGTCAGCTTATTTCCCAGCCAAAACTGATATCTGGGCCCAATATGCCTATATAGGCTTTATCCAGGTGGCATGGGCTAAAAATGGGTGCCATATATGTTTGAAAAAATGAGACCTTCATGGGATACATGTGGGCAAAATGATTTCACACTTAAAATACATCTTTGTACCTTTAAACTTCTTAAAATGCTTAAATTTGGTTAATTGTTACGTTTTAACACAAAATATGAATCTGATTCAAAAAACGACTTTTTAAATTAAAATTGTAATGTTTTATTTTGTTTGAATTATCAGTATGTATTTGTTTTCTTTTATTGTTTAGCAGAGACAATCACAAATTCCAGAATTCTCACATGGGACCTACATGCTCAACATGATCTCTATGAGTACCTTCCCTTGACAAAGTAGTCATGCTGCATTTAATGTTTTGTTCCTAACTTCCTCATATAAGATGATATCATATTATCATGTCATTGATACTTGTTAAAAAAAAACAAAAACAAAACAAAAACAACAACAACAACAACAACAAAAAAAAAACAGACATTTAAAATATAAAAGATATTCAAACTGATGGAATGGTGAGGTGGGAGCAGCGTTGCCAGGGTTGCAGTTTTTCCCCCACAGTTGGGGAATTTTGAAAATGCAGTCATGGGAAAAATATAGAGTTGTGGGGTGCAGTTTCTTGGGGTACTTTCGTAACATGCCATGGCTGCCAAAATATTTTTTGTTGCCAAAGAAAAAATGAAAACTGACTTGTTTCTTAATGGCCATTGATCTCAGAAAGAATACCTGGGAACCCAAAGGACCACGGTACGGAGTGTTGCCACAGTGTTGCCAAGAATTGAGCTACATTAAGACTGTTGCTGTGGGTTGTTTTCATGTCCGCGGGTTGAAGTGACTCCAATAACGTAATATTTAGCCCTGAATGCTAATTTTACCAGGGGAAGCCCGGCAAAAACATGTATTTTACCCCCCAGAACGCGATTTTTACCAGGGGACCCCCTTCGAAACGTGATTGGGCTTGCGGGTTTTGTTGAAAACCTGGCAATCCTGATTGTACGTGAGCAAGTAAAACCATGAGTGAAAGTACCCATGCAATCAAAATTGAAGTTTTTTGACTTTTAGTATGAATATGTTAGCCTTGATATTACTCCAAAACAATGACAAGATATACATTTAGAAGATATAAGCATTCAAAACTTACAGTGTCCGACTTATGCCAATATGGATCAACGATTTTGATGACACACCCTGCACCTGGAGCTTCTCATCAAACTTTCTGTCCAATATAGGGAGGATAGAGGATAGAGAATGATTCAGACGGTGTAAATATGCATTTCATTGGGGCGAATGAAGTCTGGTTTCACTTTGTGTCACACAAACTGCCACAGCACGCTCACAGCCTGCTCTGATCCAGAGATAGTATATTTATATATCGTATTATAAGTGGAAACAATAAGTGCAGCCATAATTAAAGTAGGCTATAGGGTACTCTCTCAATCTTCAAAGTGCAAATAGACACCAAAATTTTCAAGCATATATATATATATATATATATATATAATAAGATATGGATGAGACTGTGGCTGTCATATGCTGTCAAATGAGGCTTTATGCAGCTCAACGGCTCTGGCCCAAGACGTGATATAAATGCAAAGTTCACTTTTACATGTTGTTTGAACATTAATGTGTGTTGGCAGTGTATGTACACATCTACCCTATAATGATAAAAATCCATGCAGTGGTTTTTAATTAATCTGTAAAAATAATATACCCTTTTTCAAATCGAGCCGTTCTCACATGCCTCAGAGGCCGCTCCCACGATAGTTGATTGACATGAGCGTCTTACCTCAGACCCTCCCTAAATCAGCTGTAACAGTCCGACCTCCATTGTTTAGATGCTGGAGCAGGGATGTAAGTTAGACAAGAATATCTCAGATTGAGCGATTGAGGTGTTGTGTTGCTGGATGTAATAATGAACATAGTGGTCGTCATTTACTCCTGACATCTGAGCCGCTGAAGATGCAGTGGATTACGTTTGTTTGTGAAGGGAATGCACCTCCCGATCTATGTAAATGCGTCTATGTTCGCGCAAATCATTCGTGATCTAGCTTCACTTACAGCAGAAATGAGTATAAGGGTTTTTTGATTAATCTTTGCAATCACCTTTCCTAATAAGGTGCTAGTTATAAAGTTTTACGGCTAAAGTAAACAATCTGTCAGAGCACACAGCTTATCACTCCACAGAGAGCTCATTTTGAGAAGGTAAAAAGGGTGTTGTTTTACACTACCATTGAGAATTTTTAACCAAAGTATATTATAGACTTTTTATTAAGACCCTAAAGAATCATATCAACTTGGGCATCCGATGACCCCTTTAACTGAATAACTTTGGTCATGTACTACATGAAATGAGTGAGATCCTGTTGGCCAATGAGATTTTCAGAGGGGAATGCCCAGCTGTGTTTTCGTTAATCCAACTGGCTGTAGTCCCACTTGATGTCAAACAGATACTGCTCTAATGTTTCAAAGTGATGTGACTATCAGTGTTTAAGTACTGATGTTTGTTTTTTATCCTGTCTTTTCCCATCCCAAGAACAAACTGCACGTGTAACGAACTGGATTGACAAACAAACTACAAATAATTTAATTTGGTCTTTTTTTTTACTTTTTTTAAAAGTTGCCTAAGTATGACCTGTACTTAAAATTGTCAGTTTCAATATGAATAGTGTAAGGCAGATAAAACCCTGAAAATACCACCATGTGAAATTTGTTAAAAACTAAGGTAACATCTTGTCAGAAAGGAAATGCCTGTCAGGTCATGCAGCCACCATGACTAACCAATGACCCTAACCCTGAAACAACACAAATATAGGCTACCATGAGTAGTTGCTAGCTTGTGCTTTTATGACTTCCTGAGGAACAATACCCTTTTAATATAACTGTTACCAGTCAAATGAAAGCAGTTTCAACAAAATCCATTTTGTCAGGGAGTCACAGCTTTACTACCAATGCAAACTGAGTAACACTCAACCTTTAAAATCTCTTGCTGTTTGCAAATTAAGGTTAGAGGTCTGCTGTCCCAGAAATATTTTTTGCATGAGGTTGGTAGAAACTAGGTTAACCTCAGAATGAGTACTTTTGAAAATCAGAAGTGGTAGACAGTATGTTTCAGATTTACATTCAGTGCCAGCTTTTTCTCCAGAGATCAACCAGCAGAAACAGTACTGTAAGCTAGGCTTACAGTAGCCTACTTATATCAAGCCCCTAAACAGTTACTAACAGTTACTATTATAATTACTATTATAACTACTATTATATTACTATTATAACTACAGCGATCAAAAGTACGAAATTGCTCACGAATCCTAAACCGTCAGTCGCGGGCTCAAGTGTCTTATGTCACTGGAATTCTTGGCTCACATCAGACAAAATACATGTCTCAGATTTGACTGTGAGCCTGGTGAAATTTTCAGGTATTTTGGATTTTTTGAAAAACTTTTGCGAACTAGTCCTAGGTTTTTAGCCCAGTCGACCAAACCAGTGCAGAAAGAGTCTCTGGAGAGTGAATATCAATAATTATAAAAAAAAAAAGTTGAACTTCAATTGACTCACCATCACAAAGGGAACTTTTGACTCCCCAAAACGTTTGGCATGGCCACTTGTAGTAAAATGCCTATAATTCCTTAACGG
Source organism: Cirrhinus mrigala (assembly GCA_036247105.1). Classification (NCBI taxonomy): domain Eukaryota; kingdom Metazoa; phylum Chordata; class Actinopteri; order Cypriniformes; family Cyprinidae; genus Cirrhinus; species Cirrhinus mrigala. The sequence goes on from CM070022.1 coordinate 6,701,193, forward strand.
AATGAGATATCTCCGCCAAACTCAGAACACTTATGTAAGAGCTCAATCTGAGGTCGCAAGAGGAAAATTGCGGACCTTAGCCACTTGGAGGTACTATAAGACAAAAAAAAAACATTAAAAATTGCTATAACTATGCAACCATTTGTACTACAAATATAAAAATCGCTGTACACGGTTATGGTCCAAAGTGCCACAAGGAGAAAAAAAAAGTCATTGATGAGGTTTAAGCATCTATTAGACAAGGTTAATGGAGGCTAATTGGAACAAAACTCAGTGGACCTGTTTGACTCATGGCCCCAAAGGTCTGTGAGAAATTTGAAAGAAACCAGCCACTGGGCGATTTTTCAATGGAGTAAACGATTGTATACTGCACGGTTTTTCACACATACACATGGTATTCATATTATATGATAGAACTCTTCATTCTGTAGAACCACTGCTGTCAATCAAATCGTTTGTTAAATGATCAAGAAGATGTAAAAAAACTACTTTGTGAACTAGTCCTAGATTTTTCCGTCAATCTGGAAAAGAAAAACACTGCGGTACAATTCTTCGGACTCTCTAGGTGAGTAATTATCCAAAAAAAAAAAAGTTTAAATTTACCCTTTGGGAAGCTATAAAAGGGCCTGTCCAAATGACCCCAAATCCTAAAAAACCTAAAGGAAAGCTCAAAACTTCACGAAACCTGCTGAGCACATGCGACAGGTGATCCTAAACAAGCATGCAGAGTTTTTAAGGAGAACTCCACTTCCAGAACAACATTTTACAGATAATGTACTCAACCCCTGGTCATCCAAGATGTTCATGTTTTTCTTTCTTCAGTCGTAAAGAAATTATGTTTTTTAAAGAAAAAAATCAGGATTCAGGATTTTTCTCAATATAATGGACTGATATGGTGCCCAGAGTTTGAACTTCCAAAATACAGTTTAAATGCAGCTTCGCAATCCCAAATGTGGTTGTAAATGATCCCAACCGAGGAAGAAGGGTCTTATCTAGTGAAACAATTGGTTATTTTCATTAAAATATTACAGTTTATATATATTTTTTAAATGTCAAACACTCTTCTTGTCTTGCTCTCCCTGAACTCTGTGTATTCTGGCTCAAGACAGTTAGGGTATGTCGAAAAACTCGTATTTTCTCCCTTAACTTCAAAATCGTCCTATATCGCTGTTTTACCTTTTTTGTTAAGGGTGTTTGATCTTCTTTGCATGTTCTCTTTGCAAAGACTGTGTCAATACTTCTGCAGTGATGAAGGATGATTTTGAAATGATTTTTGAAGTTGAGGGAGAAAACACGATTTGAGTTTTTCGACATACCCTAACTGTCTTGAGCCAGAATACACGGAGTTCAGGAAGAGCAAGACAAGACGAGCGTTTGAGATTAGAAAGTATTTAAATTGTAATTTTTTAATGAAAATAACCGATTGTTTTGCTAGATAAGACTCTTCTCCCTCGGCTGGGATTGTTTACAGATGTATTTGGGATTGTTTGAAGCTGCATTTAAACTGCATTTTTCAAACCTGGGGCACCATAGCAGTCCATTATATGGAGAAAAAAACACAATTTTTTTATGACTGAAGAAAGAAAGACATGAACACTTTGAATGACAAGGGGGTGAGTACATTTGTAAATTGTTGTTATGGAAGTGGATTTCTCACTTCCATATATGTCAGCATTATAAACACTGTTTCTTCTAAAGACAGGAAGGTTGAGTTTAAAACCCATGTTGTGAGTTTAGACATGCGATGCTGACAGTAGAAATGAGGACACTGATTAAAAAAGTAAGATTCACTGTCACAAGGTCCCAAAAACATGCATAGGTTTGGTGAAATTCATCAGTCCATGTAAAACCAGAATAAGGTGCCTGCAGTCACATAGTATGATAACAGTGGTAAAGGTCTTGTCACTCCTCCCCTACAACCTACAACTCGCCTCCCATTTGCTGACTACCTTCATCAGCACAAAAAAAGACTGAGCAAGAGTATAGCAATACATACATCTCTGCAAGGCAAAGGAAATTATAACCAATATCCAATAATCAGAAGAATGGATCTCAGCCAGTCTTTCAATCAGCCTCCAGGAGCCTGCAATTCATCTGAAAAATCAGTGATGTTGCAGCCTGTAGCAAAACCACCAGTATACCAGGACAACTTTGCTGGATACCCTGCTTTTTCAGGACAAACTATGGTCGCTGTGCAGCCTGCAGTTTTTGTGCCCACTGCTCCACTGGGCAATCCATTGCCACCAACCGATCCACTGCCAGAGTACACATGGTACTCCATCTTCACCTTGCTCTGCTGCTGTTTACCTCTGGGCACTGCAGCACTGGTTTACTCCCTCTCTGTAAGTACTGATTCATGTGCTGTCCTTTTATTTATGGTGTATTTTTGAATATAGCACTGATAACTATTTAATTTCTTGTTCTTGATACTGCGCTTGATTCTCCATCAGGTTTATTATCAAGTTTTTTTTTTTTAATTAATTAATTTGTTTATTTATTTTGGCTTTTGGTAACTGTCAGTTGCACATAAAGGTGTGGCGTCTCAAAAGCAACAGAGTTTATGAAAGTTTTAAAAGTTTTAAAATTTTTTTACAGACTCGAAGTGCCAACTACTCAGGACACCAAGAATTAGCAAGGAAGAACTCCAAAACGGCACGCAACCTGAATCATGTCTCAGTTGTTGTTGGCATAATTTTCATTGTGTTGGTTGTTGCTGTCGAGTATAAGTGGATTGAAAAAACAGATCCTTAAATGACGCAATGAAGCAAATGCACACATTAGACTTTAGTAAAGACAAAAAATGATTGCAAACTTAACCATTTTATTTCGACATTACCTTGACAAACTGCTTGTTGCCTAAACTTCGGTAAAAAGTGGATGTGCAGTTATATTTTGTCTTTAAGATGATTAAAAATACTGATCCATAATTGTTAAAGCTGATGTTTGAATGCAGGTTATAAAAACACATTTAATTGCTTTAATTTTTAATGTTATTGCTTAATGGATGAATATTCACCCAGTTAAAATGTGCTTTAAATGCTGATTACTGGATGTTTAAAACAATAAAAAGCTTTAATTGACCAATTAAATTCATAAAAAGACAATAGAATTCTTGTTTTTGTTTATTATAGAATTGCATTTCGAGTAGGCTATTGAAAATATAGTGCATATGAGCCATCATCTTAATTTAGAAAACTGTAATAGCAATCTATTTTTTGGTATCTTAAATATCTTGTGTGCAGCTGTGCTAATTTTATGATATACATTTTGCATGATATAATTACACATTTCATTATACATCACTTTCATTTCATTTTACATGTTTGAAGTGTGATTAAAAAATAAATGTGAATCAGAATAAATGTGATACCACAAGGTGGTGCCTGCAGTCACATATTATGATAGAAACAGCTGTAAAGTTTTTGTCACTCCTCCCCTACAACGTACAACTCGCCTCCCATTTGCTGACTGCCTTCATCAGCCCAGAAAAGCCTGAACCAGAGTACATTAACATATGCATCTCAGCAGAGCACAAGGCAAAGGAAATAACAAACAATAATCCAATAATCATAAGAATGGATCTCAGCCAGTCTTTCAATCAGCCTCGGAGGGCCTTCAATTCATCTGACAAATCAGTGATGTTGCAGCCTGTAGCACCACCACCAGAATACCAGGACAATCCTGCTGGATATGCTTCATCCTTTCCAAGCCAGTCAGTCCCCCAGGGGTTGCATCCAGGACAGTCCGTGGTCACTGTGCAGCCTGCAGTTTTTGTGCCCGCCGCTCCACTGGCCAATCCAGTGCCACTGGCTAATCCAATGCCAGAGTACACGTGCTATTCTATCTTCACCATGCTGTGCTGCTGCTTTCATCTAGGCACTGCTGCACTGGTTTACTCTGTCTCTGTAAGTATTAGTTCATGTACTTTCCAGTTATTAATGGTCCATTTTTGACTACTGCACTGATAACAATTTACTTTCATGTGCTTGATTCAGCACACAAAGTGTGGTAAAGATACTCCATCACGTTTTGTTTACTTAACATTATAACTGAAAAGGAAATGCAGTTTGATTACCAAACAGGTGAGAGATTCTTGCAGATTAGATATTAGATTATTAGAGAGTTATTATTAGATTATTGATTATTGCATCTGTCCGTTTCCATTTAAATTTGCTTATGTTTTAAGCATATTTACAAAGAAACAGCAAGTAGCACTGCAGATTGAGTTAAACGTGACGTGAAAAGGATCTTGATAAATTGGTTCAGGTGCGTTAGAACAGAGTTAAAACTAATGGAAAATAATGGTTTTATTCCTCTCCTAACACTCTATGCAACCTGAACTGGTCAAACTGCTAGAAATGAACGGACTAATTACAAAAGAAAACAATTCAGAATTATGAATTGTAACATTTTTTGTGAACGCTCAGATCAGTTAAATGAGGATTCTTGCAACCTTCAGGATTTGATGCTTTGACAGTTAGATAAACCATAACAGTAAGTGGCATTACTAATAAATAAAATACATTAAATAAATGTATAAACTTTGTTGTTTAATACACTTTTAACCTGTAAACCTTCCATCAAATGAAAATAGAACATTACATGTTGAAAACGCATCCACAGAGTGGAGTTTGTCCTCTTTTGAAAACTCCCCCTTCTGGCATTGGCTCAGAGAAACTCAGAATCAGAACATAAGCAGCTGACATTGTATTTCACAACTGTTTTCACAGACTCGAATTGCCAACTATTCAGGACAGCGAGAATTGGCAGAGAGGAACTCCAAAACGGCGCGCACCCTGAATCACACTGGCGTTGCTATTGGGATCTCTGTCTTTATATTCCTTATTATCTACCATTTTGTGTCAGACAGTAATACATATGCTACAAATACATATAGATATCCATAACTGTTGCTGTCATGGATGCAGATTATACAAACAAATTTGATTCTCTTAATTGTAAATATCATTTGCTAAATGTGTCAATATTCTCTGTTAAAACATGCTTTAAAGGTCAATTATTGGATTTTGTAAATAATAAAAGTATGAACTGACCAATTAAAATGTATCATGAAAAAAAAACAAACAAACAAAAAAAAACAGTTGATTTTGTTTGTTATAGAATTGCTAACTGTAACAGAAATGCATTCCTAGTGCACATGAGCCTGACATTTTATTGTAAACTGTAGGCCTATCTATTTTTATGTTCTCTTAACATATAAAATGTTTTGTTTAGACCTTTTGCTTATCTTAAATATCTTGTGTGCTGCTATTTTTTACGTGTAATGTTTTTACATATTTGTATGGACAGAAATGTTCCAGTAAATAAAAAAATATATATATATTTATAAATTTCATTATATTTCTTTATATTGCATTATATCCATTTCATTTTAGATCTATCGATCTATCTATCTATCTATCTATCCATATCCTCTCAGGCTGTACAACCCACATACATGTGTGTAATGTGTTTTCAAGACACCCATACAATTCATCGACATGTGGATAAAATAATATACAAATAAATTAAAATATGATTTTATTACATTTTAGCAAAAGGGTTTGGCTGGGTGTTGTTGAAACTGTGAGCTTTTGCTACAAGAAACAGTGTGTCCGACAGTTAACAACTACGTGCTATACAAGAAATGAATTTCATCAGAAAAGCATGACAGCCAAAAATGCCACAAAGACATTTGGTTGCCAGTGATACAAGACAAGACACCAATACAATTTAACAATGTGAAGAAAAAATAATAAATCAATTAATAATAATAATAAAAAAAATAATAATAATAAAAAAATAAAACCTTTTTTTTTTTTTTTTTTTTTTTTTTTTACATTTTAGGCGTTGCTGGCTTGGTGTTGTACAGAAACTATTAACCCTTTGAGTTTGTACCACATGAAATGTGCATCTGACAGTAAACAATACCTACTACTTTATGAGAAATGAATTTCTTTAGAAAAAGCATGACAACCAAAAATACCACAATGACATTTGGTTCCCAATGATCAAATAACTTCAGCAGAAGTGAGAGCTTTTGTATCGATCATTCATAGGTGACTTTTTCCACACTCTTCACACGGTGAGCAAAACAGCAGTCTGTGTGGGCTAAACTGGAGATTACTTTCATTGCTTTGGCACGAAATGCATTCAGTGACTATCTTTCAAATTAACCCAGGTGAAAAAGAAATATATTTACATTCTACTTTTTTGGACATACTCAATATATTTAAATTGCACTATACTAAGTACATATTAAATGTATTATTTTGAAACAACTTTAAGTATATTAATTGCATTTCAAGATATGTTTAAGATCAATTTTAATCTATTTGCAATATATTTAATGTATTAAAATTGTGTTAAAATGGACCCACTTCAAGTACATTTAGTGAATTTTAACTATACTTCCCTCGATTTTATTTAGAGTACACTTAAATGTTGTACTAGAAGTACATTACATATAAAGTTATTTTAAGCTAATAATTAATGCATTTCCAGTATATTTTAAATATAACATTAGCTCATTTATAATGTATTTTCATAACACTATTAATATATTAAAAATATATTTTACAAAATCATTTATTATGCCAGAAATATAGGTTTAATACATTAAAAATATATATTTAAAATACCTATTTAGTATGCCAATAATAAATTTTTTTATATTGAAAATATACTTTTTATAACAAAAGTTTAATATATTACAAATATAATGCAAACTACTGTTTCTGTAAAGACAGTATCAAATACACATTTTCAAAAGTACAAAACTTTTATTTAATTTGACAATTTTTTAGCCAAAATATGTTGACAAAAAATAAAAATAAGTGATCTGCAGAGCTCCATTTAACACAAAATAAGAATAATAAAAACAAATAAATCACTAAAGAGCATTTGTAGGAAACTAGCAATGGCATCAAACAATTGAACCACATATGGAGCCACAGAAGACAAACAAATGCATTTTTAACAAACTAGCAATAGCCAAACAGTTAACCAAGAACTGTAACAACTCAAACATCACATCTTCATCCTTCCAGTGGAGAGTGACTGTTCTTTGAGGTTGACTCATTGTTGCACTTCCTCCGAATAAGGGCCCGCACCTCAGACACTGTCGTCTTTGGGAACTCTTTTATCACAGTGTCTGTGAAAGGGGAAAAAGAAACTGTAAAAATTTCAGCAAAATTAACCCATGTTACAAAAACAGAAAAAATGTTTTACAACACAATGTGTTTTCACATTTAGTCATTTTCTAATGCCTAGTGCTAATGCTAATGCTTTAGTCTGGTTAAAGTACAGTACGATTCAGGACTGTAAACCCTGATCCGGCTTGTGTTTTCACTGGCAACAGTACCCTTACTTGATGGGCTTGGTCTATGCTGGAAAGTAGCGAATCTCCATCATTATTGCATAAAAACAACAGCAACTGCAAACAACACTGTTACTCCAGTGTTCTGCACTGCAGTAAATATAACCCACCAACAAACAACTGAAGACCACTGTAGTTAAAGCCTGGCAAAGCATCAAAAAGGGCGAAAGCCAGACTTTGGTAATGTTCAGGGGTCCAGATTTCATCATTGCCAGTAAAGCATTATTAGCATTCTTAACTCTTATATATGGACCTGACTGTGTTTCACAGTATTTCAGCAAAAAAAAACATTTAGTTTAACTGCAAATGAAAAATTACACTGCGAACTATTACTATATAATGCATAACAAATATTTATGGTATTAATATTTGCTATTGCCCCCCTTGACCTGTAAAGACAACAAAAAAGTAGTACACATACTGTACGTATGAGAACAGTGACCTTGTGAGGGTCCAATTGGTCTTTCGAGGTCTGAAGCCCCGATTTCCCTGTAAGAGTACATCTTGCTAGTTTCTCTTTTCCAAAAATTAGAGTGGCTAGTTCTTGCATAAAAAGAGAAACTCGTGACTTATTCAGTCTGTCATACATCCTCTTGGACACTGTGACATCTGAATCAGCAAGAGAAATCTGGGTAAAACAAGAAACAATAACTATTATAAACTGTTTACTTTTTAATTCAGATATAAAGCAATGACTATGCTAATGGATTTTCTAAATGGTTAAGCATATACAAAAACACAAAATAATTATTACAGTCATGAGTTTATTATCATAACTTTTTTCCTAACCATTTCTGAGGATTCAGCAAGAGACAGCTCACTGGAACTTGATCTTGAGCTGTATGGGCCTCTTTTCATGGACTCTAGGACATCTTTGAGAGATGATACAATCACAGGAAGCTCTACAAGACAAAAATAAATAAAAAAAAAAACACACATTTGAGTTCTTCATTTTTAGTTAATCAAGGTCTATTTATTCGATAAAATGTATTTTCTAAAGAAGCATTGCTATAACTTTAAAACTATTGTTGTGCAAAGACAGGAAATTCTAAGGATGGCAAGTTGCTTACGGCTAATAAGGTTTTGTTAAATTTATAAATATAACAAACAATCATATACCATAATAGTAATGTGGCTAAAAAGGTTACATTGCCTTTTGCTGACACAGCTGTTAATAAAGAGTCACCAAGATGACTTTTCCTTTCCATACTGGCTGTGGTACCCTATCAAAGACAAAAATACTCTAATATATATATAAGACACATACCTACCTCAGGCCTCATATTAGCTTCATCTAAATATTTTTTCATCCCATCACACTAAACAAAGTGGCTAATGAATTCCTTTTTGTAAACATGGGCATGTGGCTAGCATTCTATACATTTTAAGCATCCTAATCTTTAACATACAGAAAACTATGAATTAAGATTAGAATCAAGCAATAATAAAAATAAATAAAATCATCTCGAGATTAAAGTAACTTTCCTGCAAGATTAAACTCATATTTTTGAGAAAAACCGTTTAAATAACCTGTTAAGAATAAAGTAATGAAATGTCAAGAATAAAGTCATTAAGAAGTCATTAAGGGTCTTAAGAAACAAAAGTCCAAATAAAATACTTTTAATAAACACATGCATGTCAAGTTCATTTAATCTCGTTGGAAACCATTACTTAGCATCTGCAGTACTACAGACCACAGTGAGTCAGGTTTGTGGATCTAGCTTATAAAGTGATCAACCAGAGTTTGACAAACTTGCTCTTCTTTCACTTCTCATCACAATTCACATCGGAAATATTTCTTCAATAACAATTAAATACTATGTTAATAAATGTGTTAAACAAGTGTTTAATAATCAATCTATTGGGTAGGTTTAGGGAAAAACTTTGCTGTCCCAAAAAGGCAGCATCCATTTACATGTTTTTAATAAATGCTTGTAAATATATTATTGATATTTTCACATATATCTGTTGCCCCAAACTACAATCATATGGTTGTATAGATGGTCCATAACCATATAGATGGTACATAACCAACAACGACTCTAAAATACCCAGTTAGTTTGGCAAAAGGATTCAAAATTGGGTAGATCTTACCAAAATCTACATTAACAAGTCTTACTCTCTACTGCTGCAGATTTTTATGTACGCTTACCAACAAGTTGAAATGAACATGACAAGTGTGTTTGTTATTGTTTGGCCTGTATTTTCTTCTGTAGCCAACAATTGCATTTATAACATTAAAGGTGACCTATTATACCCTTTTTGTAATAGAAATCTCCTCAATATATGTCAGATTTTTCAGATCAAAATACCCCACAGATCATTTGTTATACATTTTAAATACCTCTTTTTACGTGGGAGAAAGAATTGTGCTGATTTTGTGTGTTAATTATTCATTTTAAAATGACAAACAACAGGAGAACATCCCACAACAAATGTAACTTTCAAAATGGATCCTTACAAAGAGTTCATGATGCAAACTTTTCAGATCTCAATGACGTAAGAGAAATCTGGAACGGCATGTTCAGAGTGGGCGGATTTGTACCATTTGGTTTACACACCTTATAAAAGTGAAATTTTCATAATAGGTTAAACCTAATCTAACTTAACTAAATGGGACAGACTATAACTATAGACTGACTATAAAAAGGGATTGAATTCTGGTAACACTTTAGGATATGTACTGCATAACTAATAAGGAAATATAGAAGAACTAACAGGTAATTGTTCATTAACACTTAACTCACTACTGTTAACTACTAAAGGAAGCTGTGTTAAGTAATCAGTATGTAATTCAATTTCAGAACTGTGCTAAGTAACAGTTAGCTAATCAATAACTAATGTATTCTATCATACCTCCTGAAGAACTAATATTAATTATCTACTAGTTAAGGTTCAAGAAAAATAACTATGAAATAACTACTACTGAACAGTTATACGCAAATAGGTTGAGGCCCACAAATCAAGTACTTGAGTAAAAGTACAGATAGCCCAGTAAAATATTACTCTATTAGGCCTACTCTTTTTCAAAATTAGTTGAGTAAAAGGACAAGTACAAAGTACTACCACAGTAGCAACTGCGTTACAGTCCATTACTACTATTACTAGCCTATAACAGAAATTAAATATGCAGAACTTAATTGCTTTGTGCGCAAGTTTAGTAGGAAATCTGCTTCAGAAAGAAACTACAACTTCACTGTCTTGCCATAACTATCCAACTACAGATACAATAAACTCTGTAAAATGGTGATTTGTTTATTAATTATATTTGTTACTTAATTAATCATTTATTTATTTACCGAAACATTGGGATGAAGCTGTTGGGTCATATTTGTTTTTTAGTCTTGGGTAGTTGGGTAGTTTGTGTTGTATTAATGTCTAAACCTTATAACCCTTCTAATCTTTTCACATTACAAGAGGACTACTGTGTCAGGATCCAAATAGGTCCTGCAGAAATATTTGATAATTATTTATCAATTACTTATGGTTAATGGTAATTGATTAGCTAACTGTTACTTAACACAATAATAAAATTATATTTTAGTTTTTCAATAATTCAGTAATTCCTTATTAGTTATGTAGTAAGTAAGAAACGGTATTCTAAAGTGTTACCTGAATCCTTTAACAATGGCTTCATATTTAGATTCTAATTCCTAGTATTTTACCTTTCAAAGCTTTGACAACATCATCATCAAGCGTGACAGGACTGTTCTGGGGAGATGTCCTCTGCAGAAGACTGCTCTCAAATTCCTTGCTTACATTATCTTCTTGTTCGTTGTCACTCTCCAGTGCAGCCCGTATGTTACATTTGACACAAGGTTAGAAGAGGCTCAAAAACCAATTACAATACGTTAGTGATGTTGTATTTTTAATAAGTGAAGATTACATCAAATGTCATGTTGATAATTTTGGCTTTATTTCAAATTCACAATTTCAAATGTTTGGGTCTACTGTGATGCAGTGCAAGAGCATGCAAATAACAAATATAAGAGCAACTAGCCAAGGCTCCCTGCAGCTCCCATAAAAAATAAATAAATAAATAAAATAAAATATACTTTTAATAATAATAAACTTAACTTACCACCAAGTAGTAGTATTTTTGTTGCAGTATCTTGGTCTGTCCATGTCAGCCGCGACTTGTCAGGCGCACCTCTATGTAGCCCTCTTCACTTCTGCGTTGTTCGCGGGAGCTGACCTGGTACTCTGCTCGTCTGTGTTCTCTAAAAAATGATATCAGTGCTGTCCACCTTCACTATGTCCGAGTCAGGGAAATAAAACAAAGCATAGCTAGGAAACGACATGATTTCCGTTGAAATATCGTATCCGTTGCCTGCTCAACTTGTGCTCATCACCTTAAAATGGCAGTCTGTGATTGGACAATTGCCTGCAAATTGTATAGCTTGTTTCTGATTGGCCAAATTGAACTGCAAGGAATTGGCTGTGATTGGTCAAACTGTAACATGTTTCATAAACAATTTTATTTTTCTTTTCTTGTGACCATTAATGTTTTTTTGTTTTTTGTTTTTGTGCTTTTGATGTGTCTGTACCTCATCTTTTATGCTGATATGTGCAAGTACTGGTACTGAGGTACAAGTTCAGTTTTAAATGGATTGTTCAAACTTAATGCACTACAGAATAATGAAATCCATAATGCTAAACTGAACTGCCATGAGTGAGTATATAATTCACGTAAAGTTTGTGCGAAACACTACTTGAATTTCAAGTGCTTTGTTTTAAAATATAGCATTGTAAGAATGCAATTGCATAATCATATAATTTATGTATTACTGTTTTTATAAAATATATAAAAATGTTACAAATGTTTATCAAAAAAATCTTTGAAAAGCAGTCTAATGTTCATTACATAAACATTTAATATAAATTGCAGTAGGCCTTGCAAGTTACATATACTGCCAACACAATACACACAATATATACATTAAATAAGAGTACATTAAGTATGTTTTCTGCAAGTGCACCAAAACTTTAACAAAAGTATGCTGTTGTTTTAGCATAATTTTAAAAAGTGTAATTAAGCATATATTTCCTACCAAAGTATTTTTAGTATACTTTTTGTAAATATATTTAATGTGCATTTATTTCTGCATATTTCGTAAAAGTGTAATTAAGCATGTATTTGTTACAAAAGTACTTCTAGTATACTTTCAATAATAATATTCACAATATCTTTGTGTTTAGCACATTTCTTAAAAGTGTAATTAAGCATATATTTATTATCAAAGTACTTCTAATATACTTTTTAGAAATATATTTACAATATATTTGTGTTTAGCATATTTCTTACAAGTGTAATTAAGCATATATTTATTATCAAAGTACTTCTAATATACTTTTTAGAAATATATTTACAATATATTTGTGTTTAGCATATTTCTTACAAGTGTAATTAAGCATATATTTATTACCAATGTACTTTTATTATACTTATTAGAAATGTATTTGAATTGTACTTCATTTTAGCACATTTATTAAAAGTGTAATTAAGCATATATTTATTACCAAAGGACTTCAACTATACTTTCTGTAAATATGCTTAAATGCGATTTAGTATATTTTTAATGCACTTCAAATAAGCACGTTGGTAATACAAATGTATTAAAAACACACTATTTGAATTTCAAATATATTTTAATACATTTAATACTACGTCTTTTTCACCTGGGAATGTACATTCTTTTCTTACTCAGACGCTTAGATGTCTGAACACCTACACAGGTGTTAGTCTTTCAGTTTCATCTCAAAAGAGGATTTAGGAATAATTTTGGTCTGTAATGTAAAGATGGACCTTTAATATATACTGCAGTGCATTCTGAACAGTAGAGAGCTGTCACTCTTGTTTTGTAAAGACATTTTACAGAGGAAAACATTGCATAATGCTACCTGTTTGTTTTTTGTTTTTTTAGGTCATTGTTTTATAAAAACGTGTGATTGTTGGGTGACAAGCTTTGCTAGTGTCATAGAAGAATGAGTTGATCTGAAACATGTATGAGGTGTTTTGGTGGTTTTAGTGCATTTTGAATGTGAAAAATCTGGTTAGGAGAAAAGTAAAAAGTGTTTTGAAAATGTGACCTATATTGAGAAATGCGTCCAAGAGAATGTAAATAAAACTGTAATTGAAAGTGAGGAAGATCCCCCCTAAAACATGTTCAGGAATCATGAAATCATCCCCATCTGTGCCTTTGAGATTTTTTTTCCCTGAATTTATCAAGTTATATGTGATTCCACCAGGAGGCGCTGCAGTCCAGCTGGAGAAGTTACAGTAAAGTCAATCTATGCTAAAAAGTTTGGCTCTCCTCACCTTAAAAAAAACAAAAAAAACCTGAAAGCATTTGCTAAATTCATAAATGTAAATGTGAGAACATACAAATGATGTTGATGAATGTTTAAATGTTTAAAATATTGTTTTGGTTTCTTGTTTGGTTCTCCCAGTGTTTGCACATAAGTAAAAGTGTACATAAAAATAATCAAAATGTGACATGATTTCTGGTTAGGGAGCATAGGTTGCACACTGGGACTATTTAAGGAGCCCTGACTGCTGAACTAAGGAGTTAACTGAGACAAACCCACAGTCTCTGCAAAAGTTACATTTTTAGCCTGGTCTGCCTCAGCAATCTAACAGTGCTCATCAATGTCAAAATATTTGAGATGGCCTATAAAATTAAGGTTTAATTTCAGTCTAAAGGGCCTTTTACACTGAAAGCGATGCAAAAATGCAAAGTAAATCACAGACAAATGGTGCTTTCAAACCAAACACCTAACTATGACGCTTGGGGCTCTTATTTCGTTGCCTTTTTTCTCTATCACACATTTTAGTAATAATCATAAATTATATAGCCTATCATCTGAAAGCAAAATTCATCCTGTGAAAACTGTTTTCCATTGTCTTGGCATGCAAATGGTACTTTTAAATGGTATTTCCCCTTAGTGGGTGGTGTCAGGTGTCATATTACAAAATGTATTACATTCTTTTACAATCAAAACTTCTTATAATCTTGGGGAAAAAAAAAAAAAAAAAAAACATCATCAGAAAAAGTCTGAGGTGGTTATTTTGTGATAGAAGTAATACTGACAGAGAAATGTAGACATTTGTGACAGGAAAATGCATTCAAAAAAAACATGGAGTTTGGATGGCACCAGGTGGCTGTTTGTGGTATAACGCCCTAAATAATAGATTGAAATAACAAAACCTTTAAAAACAACTATTTTACAACAGAAATGTTAGACAACCTACAGTGATGTCAAGTGATGCAAATTACTTTAAATTGCTTTATAATTAATTTATAATTTAAAATGTAATGCAATGCAGACAAGAGAGATGAGGTTAAAAGATTAAAAAAAAAAAAAGACTACCTGATATTTTATGTATTTCATCAAAGTAAACATAAAAACAAATTAGAGTTTGCAGTTGCAAGCTGTAATGGAAATTGTGGTAAAGTTCTTGTCACTCCTCCCCTACAACCCACAACTCACCTCCCATCTGCTGGCTATCAGTACAGAAAACACCAGAATACAGCAATTGAAATCCAGTAATCAGAAGAATGGATCCCGGCCAGTCTTCCAGTCAGCCTCCAGCAGCCTACAGTTCATCTGAGAAATCAGGGATGCCTGGATCAGCACCACCAGCATACCAGGACAATCCTGCTGGATTTCCTCCCTCCTTTCCAAGCCAGTCAGTCCCACAGGGGCCGTATCCTGGACAATCCGTGGTTGTTGTGCAGCCTACAGTTTTTGTTCCCACTGCTTCAGTGGCTAATCCAATGCCAGATTACATGTGCTACTCCATCTTCACCATGCTGTGCTGCTGTTGTCCTCTGGGCCTTGCTGCGCTGATTTTCTCCTGCTCTGTAAGTATTAGTCCTTTTGTAAATCAGCAGCACTGTATTACTGTCAGAAGTAGCCTACCACTTAAATTGGTACCAATTCAATCCAAATGTTTTGTAAATGATATAAAGATACCAGTCTCTCTGCAGTACAGTTCAACAATTGGTACTCATTATTATTAAGTATTACTGTTGACTAGTTACAAAAACAAAAATACTGACTCAGGGGTCAAGGATTTTTTCTACTGGATCGGTGCTTTGTCAGAAAGAACAAGAATCACTGGACGGCGTTTATTCTTACCTGTTTTTGGGGGGAAGTCTTATTAAAGCCAAAAGATAGAAAAGATATTTTGTCAATATCCTACATGTTTGAATAAAATGTTGTGCCCCATTCATTGGTAACCATATAAACCTTCACTGTGCTATCTAGGGTGACCACCTGGCAATAGATCTGTTGCGGGACATAGATGTGATAATGCGGGACACGTATGAGACAGATACATTTACTACTGTTATGCTATGTAAATTCTGATTTACATCCGTTGTCATATGCGCTGATTTACGTTTCTGAGCGTGCACATATAGGCGAGAGAAAGCGCTTCCGTTTTGTGTGAGTGAAAAGAATCCACCTGTGAGAGAAGAGATTTATGCTTGCCGTTTTGATGCACCCTCGCATTATAATAATGTGCTCTGGATATTTGTCATTTAAATGACACCATAGAAACTGCCTCAAACTAGCTATTAAAATAAGAAGAAAGTCGCGTCTGAAAGCGGCATCGATTTTTTTCAATTGGTTAAAATGAATGGAGAATATCGTGTTTTTCCGCATGCGCTCGACCATTTCCGTCGGTGGGGCTAGGTCACTTGATGAGGTCCGCAAACCCTTTGCGCGGAAACTACGCCACAAAAAGATTAACTAATAAGTTTTCTTTAAAGGCAAAAGAACGCATGGACGTTTTCCTAATATGATAATTAAAAACCAACATACTGATGAAAATGCGGGACATTTTCTCAATGTGCGACGTGCCTGACGAGGGGTGAAAATACTGTGCGGTACAGCGCAGAGCGGGACGGGTGGTCACCCTAGTGCTATCTAGATATTTAGCTAAAATAAATGCTATTTTCACTGTGTTAAATACACGCAAATGTTTCTACACCAGATTTTCTTTCAGTGTGCCACTTCTATCAAATGTAACTGGAACATTTAATGTAGAACTAAGAAAATCCATCCACAAAGAGTGGACTTCACCCCTTCATTTGAGAATTTCTCTATCTGCCAGTGATTAAAAGAAATGAGAACAGAAGTGACTGACATTATATGTTTCACAATTGTTATTACAGACTCGAGATGCCAACTACTCAGGACAGCGAGAGTTAGCAGAGAGGAACTCCAAAAGGGCGCGTACCCTGAATCATGTCGGCCTTGGTGTTGGCATCTGTCTCATTGTAGTGATGATTATCAACCAGATTGTTAATAGTAGATAAAAGCTGTTAGAGCTGACCATGGTTGGATGCAGCTTATAAACATATTAGTTTTGCTGTATTGTAAATGTCACTTGCTCAATTTATCATTATTATTATATGCTTCAAGGCTGATTATTACGTTTAAACCAATGAAAACTACCACACAGTTTTCTGCTCCCTTTACTTCTATAAGGTTTTGTTTAGACTTTTTGCTTATGTTAAATATAAAATCTAATGTAAAAATCTTCTGTGCAGTTGTGATAATTTTATATTACATTTATTTTCATTATGTAGGTACATGTGCATGAATCAGTCTATCTATCTATCTATCTATCTATCTATCTATTGTGGAACCATGATAATAATAAGGTAAAAACATAGTACTTTTATAGTACTTATATATACAACATGGTACCCAGGTACACTATATTGCCAAAAGTATTCTCTCACCTGCCTTGACTCACATATGAACTTAAGTGAAATCCCATTCCTAATCCATAGGGTTCAATATGACGTCGGTCCACCCTTGGCAGCTATAACAGCTTCAGCTCTTCTGGGAAGGCTGTCCACAAGGTTTAGGAGTGTGTTTATGGGAATTTTTGACCATTCTTTCAGAAGCGCATTTGTGAGGTCACACACTGATGTTGGACGATCCGGCCTGGCTCTCAGTCTCCGCTCTAATTCATCCCAAAGGTGTTCTATCGGGGTGAGGTCAGGACTCTGTGTAGGCCAGTCAAGTTCATCCACACCAGACTCTGTCATCCATGTCTTTATGGACCTTGCTTTGTGCATTGGTGCACAGTCATGTTGGAAGAGGAAGGGGCCAGCTCCAAACTGTTCCCACAAAGTTGGGAGCATGGAATTGTCCAAAATGTCTTAGTATGCTGAAGCATTCAGAGTTCCTTTCACTGGAACTAAGGGGCCAAGCCCAGCTCCTTAAAAACAACCCCACACCATAATCCCCCCTCCACCAAACATTACACTTGGCACAATGCAGTCAGACAAGTACCGTTCTCCAGGCAACCGCCAAACCCAGACTCGTCCATCAGATCGCTAGATGGAGAAGCGCGATTCGTCACTCCAGAGAGCGCGTCTCCACTGCTCTAGAGTCCAGTGGCGGCATGCTTTACACCACCGCATCCGACGCTTGGATGCAGCTGCAGCTGCTCGGCCATGGAAACCCATTCCATGAAGCTCTCTGTGCACTGTTCTTGAGTTAATCTGAAGGCCACATGAAGTTTGGAGGTCTGCAGCGATTGACTCTGAAGAAAGTTGGCGACCTCTTCGCACTATGCGCCCCAGCATCCGCTGACCCCGCTCCGTCAGTTTACGTGGCCTACCACTTCGTGGCTGAGTTGCTGTCGTTCCCAAATGCTTCCACGTTCTTATAATACAGCTGACAGTTGACTGTGGAATATTTAGGAGCGAGGAAATTTCACGACTGGACTTGTTGCACAGGTGGCATCCTATCACAGTTCCACACTGGAATTCACTGAGCTCCTGAGAGCGACCCATTCTTTCACAAATGTTTGTAAAAACAGTCTGCATGCCTTGGTGCTTGATTTTATACACCTGTGGCCATGGAAGTGATTGGAACACCTGATTCTGATTATTTGGATGGGTGAGCGAATACTTTTGGCAATATAGTGTATCTATCTATCTATCTATCTATCTATCTATCTATCTATCGACTTACCCATATCCTCTCAGACTGTACAACCTACATAGCCTACATGTGTGTAATGTGTTTTCAAGACACCCATACAATTTAGCATTTTATCATTTTAGCAAAAGGGTTTGGCTGGGTGTTGTTGAAACTGTGTGCGTCCGACAGTTAACAACTACGTGCTATACAAGAAATGAATTTCATCAGAAAAGCATGACAGCCAAAAATGCCACAAACACATTTGGTTGCCAGTGATAAAAAAAAAAACTCAGCAGAAGTGAAAGTGTTCGCACAACAGTAGTCTGTATGGGCTAAACTGATAATTTTCATTGCGTTGGCACAAAATGCACCCAATGACTATCTTTCCAATTATTGCACATTCTTTTCTTACTGAGACGCTTAGATACCTGAACGCCTACACAGGTCTTTAAAGAGGTCATTGGATGCAAAACTCACTTTTACATGTTGTTTGAACATAAATGTGTGTTGGCAGTGTGTGTACACAACCACCCTACAATGATAAATATCCACCCAGTGGTTTTTTAAATATATATCTCCTTTTTAAAATCAAGCCATTCTCAGCGTCTTGTCTATGTGACATCACACAGACAGAGGCCGCTCCCACAATAGTTGAATGACACTACCGTTTTACCTTAGACTTGCCGTGAGTGAGCTGAGTGAGCTGCAAACACTTTGACTGTCATTGCTTCGACTCTGGTGCAGGGAAAGTCAAGAATGCCTCCAAATGAACAACTGAGGTGTCCTCATTTACTTCAGACATCTGAGCCACTGAAGACGCAGAGGATTAACGTTACTTTCGTTTTTGAAAAAAATGCGCCGATCCCCGATCCGCCTAAATGCGTCTATGTTCGCGTGAATCATTCGTGTTGCAGCTTCACCTACAGCAGAAGTGAGTAAAAGGGTTTTTTAATGCATCTCTGCAAATCGCCTTTCCTAATAATGTGCTAGTTAGCGTTTTGTGTCTAGACACGACTAAACATGGCTAAAGTAAACAGAACGGCTCATCAGCCGAAGAGAGGGGAGGGGTGAGCAGAGCTCATTAGCATTTTAAAGGCAAATGCAACAAAACAGCTGGCTGTGAAAAAGGCTGATTTTGACAAGGTAAAAAGATTGCTGTTTTACACTACTACTGATCAATTTTAACCAAAGTATGTTAGAGACTTCTCATTAAGACCCTAGCGAATTATATCAACTTGAAGAAAATGGGCATCTGATGACCCCTTTAAATTTAATCTAAACAGGAGGTCACCTTAGTGCTATCTAGATATTTAGCTAAAATAAATGCTATTTTCACTGTGTTAAATACACACAAATGTTTCTACACCAGATTTTCTTTCAGTGTGCCACTTCTATCAAATGTAACTGGAACATTTAATGTAGAACTAAGAAAATCCATCCGCAAAGAGTGGACTTCACCCCATCATTTGAGAATTTCTCTATCTGCCAGTGATTAAAAGAAATGAGAACAGAAGTGACTGACATTATATGTTTCACAATTGTTATTACAGACTCGAGATGCCAACTACTCAGGACAGCGGGAGTTAGCAGAGAGGAACT
Source organism: Cirrhinus mrigala (assembly GCA_036247105.1). Classification (NCBI taxonomy): domain Eukaryota; kingdom Metazoa; phylum Chordata; class Actinopteri; order Cypriniformes; family Cyprinidae; genus Cirrhinus; species Cirrhinus mrigala. Next base: position 6,721,120 of record CM070022.1, read on the forward strand.
CCAAAAGGGCGCGCACCCTGAATCATGTCGGCCTTGGTGTTGGCATCTGTCTCATTGTAGTGATCATTATCAGCCAGACTGCTAATAGTAGATAAAAGCTGTTAGAGCTGACATGGCTGGATGCAGCTTATAAACATATTAGTTTTTCTGTATTGTAAATGTCACTTGCTCAATTTATCATTATTATTATATGCTTCAAGGCTGATTATTACGTTTAAACCAATGAAAACTACCACACAGTTTTCTGCTCCCTTTACTTCTATAAGGTTTTGTTTAGACTTTTTGCTTATGTTAAATATAAAATCTAATGTAAAAATCTTCTGTGCAGTTGTGATAATTTTATATTACATATATTTTCATTATGTAGGTACATGTGCATGAATCAGCCTATCTATCTATCTATCTATTGTGGAACCAAGATAATAATAAGGTAAAAACATAGTACTTTTATAGTACTTATATAAACAAAATGGTACTCAGGTACACTATATTGCAAAAGTATTCGCTCACCTGCCTTGACTCGCATATGAACTTAAGTGACATCCCATTCCTAATCCATAGGGTTCAATATGACGTCGATCCACCCTTTGCAGTTATAACTGCTTCAATTCTTCTGGGAAGGCTGTCCACAAGGTTTAGGAGTGTGTTTATGGGAATTTTTGACCATTCTTTCAGAAGCGAATTTGTGAGGTCACACACTGATATTGGACGATCCGGCCTGGCTCTCAGTCTCCGTTCTAATTCATCCCAAAGGTGTTCTATCGGGGTGAGGTCAGGACTCTGTGTAGGCCAGTCAAGTTCATCCACACCAGACTCTGTCATCCATGTCTTTATGGACCTTGCTTTGTGCACTGGTGCACAGTCATGATGGAAGAGGAAGGGGCCAGCTCCAAACTGTTCCCACAAAGTTGGGAGCATGGATTTGTCCAAAATGTCTTGGTATGCTGAAGCATTCAGAGTTCCTTTCAATGGAACTAAGGGGCCAAGCCCAGCTCCTGAAAAACAACCCCACACCATAATCCCCCTCCACCAAACTTTACACTTGGCACAATGCAGTCAGACAAGTACCGTTCTCCTGGCAACCGCCAAACCCAGACTCGTCCATCAGATCGGCAGATGGAGAAGTGCAATTCGTCACTCCAGAGAACGCGTCTCCACTGCTCTAGAGTCCAGTGGCGGCGTGCTTTACACCACTGCATCCGACGCTTTACATTGCACTTGGTGATGTATGGCTTGGATGCAGCTGCTCGGCCATGGAAACCCATTCCATGAAGCTCTCTGCGCACTGTTCTTGAGTTAATCTGAAGGCCACGTGAAGTTTGGAGGTCTGTAGCGATTGACTCTGAAGAAAGTTGCCGACCTCTTCGCACTATGCGCCCCAGCATCCGCTGACACCGCTCCGTTAGTTTACGTGGCCTACCACTTCGTGGCTGAGTTGCTGTCGTTCCCAAATGCTTCCATGTTCTTATAATACAGCTGACAGTTGACTGTGGAATATTTAGGAGCGAGGAAATTTCATGACTGGACTTGTTGCACAGGTGGCATCCTATCACAGTTCCACGCTGGAATTCACTGAGCTCCTGAAAGCGACCCATTCTTTCACAAATGTTTGTAAAAACAGTCTGCATGCCTAGGTGCTTGATTTTATACACCTGTGGCCATGGAAGTGATTGGAACACCTGATTCTGATTATTTGGATGGGTGAGCGAATACCTTTGGCAATATAGTGTATCTATCTATCTATCTATCTATCTATCTATCTGTCTATCAACCTACCCATATCCTCTCAGACTGTACAACCTACATAGCCTACATGTGTGTAATGTGTTTTCAAGACACCCATACAATTTATCGACATGTGGATAAAATAATATACAAATAAATTAAAATATGATTTTATTACATTTTAGCAAAAGGGTTTGGCTGGGTGTTGTTAAAACTCTGAGCTTTTACTACATGAAACGGTGCGTCCGACAGTTCACAACTACGTGCTATACAAGAAATGAATTTCATCAGAAAAAACATGACAGCCAAAAATGCCACAAAGACATCTGGTTGCCAGTGATAAAAAAAAAAAACTCAGCAGAAGTGAAAGTGTTCGCACAACAGCAGTCTGTATGGGCTAAACTGATAATTTTCATTGCTTTGGCACAAAATGCACCCAATGACTATCTTTCCAATTACTGCACATTCTTTTCTTACTGAGACGCTTAGATACCTGAACGCCTACACAGGTCTTTAAAGAGGTCATTGGATGCAAAACTCACTTTTACATGTTGTTTGAACATAAATGTGTGTTGGCAGTGTGTGTACACAACCACCCTACAATGATAAAAATCCACCCAGTGGTTTTTTAAATATATATCTCCTTTTTAAAATCAAGCCATTCTCAGCGTCTTGTCTATGTGACATCACACAGACAAGAGGCCGCTCCCACAATAGTTGAATGACACTACCGTTTTACCTTAGACTTGCCGTGAGTGTGCTGAGTGAGCTGCAAACACTTTGACTGTCATTGCTTCGACTCTGGTGCAGGGAAAGTCAAGAATGCCTCCAAATGAACAACTGAGGTGTCGTCATTTACTTCAGACATCTGAGCCACTGAAGACGCAGCGAATTATATTAACTTGAGGAAAATGGGCATCTGATGACCCCTTTAAATTTAATCTCAGAAAATGATTTAGGAATAATTTTAGTCTGTAATGTAAATACGGACCTTTAATATATACTGCAGTGAATTCTAAACAGTAGAGTTGTCTTTCTTGTTTTGCATTTTACAAAATGAAACATTGTATAAATCCCCCCAGGTCAAAAATTTTATCCTTTAAAACTCATCTTTGATCATCAGAATGACATATTTAAATGTTTTTTTCTTGTGAAAATAATTTTCTCATGCCTTGAATGTAAAAAAAAAACAAAAAACAAACAAACAAACAAACAAACAAAAAAACAGCTTGAATGTAACGCTACACCCCTTGTCTCATTTACTATCTGTGGATCTATGAATACGCAAATTAGCCCCACCTTCAGTCAAACCAGCCAGAGCCTCCTGATCCACTTACTGAACTGTAGTAAACGCGACATATAATGGCGACACACGGATAATGACTGATAAAACTATGTTTATACTAGCGGGCAACTACAGTGGATACTGTAACATTCGTTAACGTTACTTATTGACATTGCTATATCTTCCTCAAAATGCCTTTAAGGCTCGAATCCAGACTAGTATGACATTCCAATGAATTGCTTGCACAACTACTTCCGCGTTCCACTTGTTACGGGTCGGGAGTTTTCCATAAGCGCACCTACATACAGACAGTTTCTCATGAGAATGCAGCTGATTATTACTACATTTTAGGGCTGGCATTTCTTTAAAAAAAAAAACAATTAATCATATTCTCTGCGTTAACATGAATCATATTCAGCCTGCTAAAATGTTACTATAAATATATATTTCCCTTTCGGTATGTGCATTCTGAATAATAAATAAATAAATATAATTCCCCACTAACCTGCCACATTCTCATGAACGGTATTTTTCTTTTACTGATCATATTTCATACCTGATGAATGTATAGTTTTAAATGAGTTTGACTGATAAACACCCTTACGAAACTTAACCATTGTTTTACTATAGTAAAAGTGCCATTTTTTTCCCCCATTTTCACCATTTGTATAACAACACTTTTACTACAAATAGCCTACCACTGTTAAACTATGGACAGTGTAGTAAAGCCCGAGTTAATTTGTGGTTATATGGTTTAACTTAAATTGCAATTTTTGGTTTTAGTTGTTTGTGTGCTGCTCTTTTTCCGAGCCCCTAAAAATTAACTATGGTTTTACTACAAGAAACCACAGTACCACTTTTATATCCTGGAAGAAAGAAATAAGGATGATTTTGTAAAGAAAGAAAGAAATGAGTAAATAAATACATAAATAAAAATAATTTTATTGTCACTGTATATTAACTAGTTATTATAAGGTCAGCAATAATTTATTGTTTATACCCCTCCTTTTGGAAGGCTCATGCGTTTATTAAAACTTTATAATTACCTACAGTTATCTACAACATATTATTATTACTATTATTGTTATATTATTATTATTTTTCTCCATTATCGCTGTTATTGTTATAGTCATGACAAAATACTTGCGTCAGTTCCAGTTTCGATGATTGGTGGATCCTTCATGACTTTGGCGCGCTTTTGGCTTTCAAACTTTCACGGGACGAACTTAAGCTTTTTAACGGTAGGCGCGTTTGTTTTATTCGATTAATAAACAAAAAAAATTTTTGACTTACATGAGGACACACACATTCATGTAGAGACATACTGGAGTTTAACAACAAAGATATTGGACCTTTCCAAGGATCATCCAGACATCAGACATCAAACCAGACATCAGTTCGTCGCCAATTATTTTGCAGGTGAGTGGCATTAAGTGTATTTATCCGTATTTATACATTTAGGCGTTTCAGCGTTGATAAATGTGATTGTCATCGTGTGATTGTTTCATTCTTTCTGTTCGATATCATTTTAAATGCTAAATGCATGATAGTCAGTAATGACACGGACAGTTTCCTATGCACGCGAAACTGTATTTCGTAACGGACATAACTTAAAGTAATATCCTGCAGATCAGACAATTACCGAGTTTGAACAATTCATTAAGACAACCGTCTCTTAAGAATTATTTGTTTGTGTATTGGACTGTATGTTTATTTTATTTTATTTTTTTTCCAGTCAGTCATTGGTTATTATTACCATGCTACTGAGTCTGTGTTGCTTAGCAACCTTTTTTTTGCTATCAGAACTACGTTGTTGTGTGTGAGAGAGTTGCTATGTGTTTATGTTATTATTACAATTAATATTAAAATACATATTTTTATGGAATACCCGTTTTATAAAAGCAAGCCCCATGATGTTGTGGTTTAACTCTTAAAGTAAACAACAGCTTCACAGGACATATTGCTTTATTTACTAAATAGAACCGACTCAAAAGAGTCATTCATTTAATTACTCTAAATTCATATTGAATGCTATGTTATACAGCATTTATATTAGCTTAGGATCTTTCTTTTTTCATGTGGAATTTAAATGAGTAAATAGCCCATAAATATATAATGAATATATAGTATATCTCACATTTTTGTTTCTAAAATCTTTTTTATTTTTGCAGCCTATATAGGACCTGTCCCGTTCTGTTGGCAATTCAAGAGCATTAGTGGTAAGTAATTTTATAAAACACTTTTGTCAAATTTCAATGTAAATTAAGTATAGATAAAGATCTATAAAGATGATAATTCTGTCATCTATACTCACATATTGTTTCAAACGTGCGTTACTTGCTTGTTTTCTGTGGAACACAGTTTTTTCTTTCCATGTAATGGCATTCGGTAAAGCCCAATAATTTACAAGCTTTAAAATGAATGACATTCATGAAACAATTAGTCCATATGACTCATGTGCTATATTCCAGGCCTTCTGAAAACATATGATAGCCTTGGGTGAGAAAAACCTATACTTCTTTATCTGTCTAGGTGCTGCTCAGTTCCTTATTATTTGTGCATTCTTGTTTCCTTTTCTTGCATCCTAGCTCGTCTCTCTTAGGATGCAAAAAAAAAAAAAAAAAGGAAACAAAGACAGAGGACTTGCATTTTTAAATTGTGTTACTTTTGCTTCTTTTTCTTAAAGCCTGAAGCTGATCGCTGTTCACTGCCATGATATCTACAAGCACGTGGTCCAAAAGAGAGAAGAACAAAAGAAAAACACTAGGGTGAGTAAGAACTGAAAAAAATATCAATTTGTGCTGAATTATCCCTTACACACTGAACTCAGAGGCTGTATGTTTTTTGGTTACAATTGTCTTAGTCCAATTCTTTCTCCATCTCTTTCCCACGAGTTCAACACAATTTTTGTTTAATTAAAGGATGTATTGGTATGTGTGAGACTATATGATTTTTCTTTTATGTTAACCCTTGCAAGTGTCTACATAATTGATAATACATTCAGCCAGTCATATAATCTACATTCTTTATACTTTGCTTTAGGGTTCTGATCACACTGTTAGGGTTTATTTTGTGATAACGTCGTCTGAATGGACATTTATTACATGAACAGTAGCCATGTAAGTAAATAATTGCTGTGTAATAATATGCTATATTCTTCTCTTTTTTAGGTCTTGAGTCCATATGGGTGGAAAAATGCACAACTGTGCAGCCTCATCTGGACTGTAACCTACTGGCCGAAATAACATTCTTCACTGGACTTCTTACTGACAACTACTGGAATGGATGCAGCATCGTACACACATTTTTGAAAGCACAGATCACCTTTACAGAGAAAAAGTGTGAAGTTCTCAGCTGGTCTTCGTCTGCCCACATGCAGTAACGTAGACCAATGATTTGAATTTGACTGAAGTCTTCATCTCATGTGAGTGAATATCATTTTAAACATTCTTAAAAGTACTGTTTATTTCTATAAATACTTTTTGTATTATGTTTAAAAACTTTTAAATGAAAGGAACCTCTTTTTTAAGTAATGTTTTTAAAATGAAGATTGTCCGTGGGATCTGTTATGTAGGATGTACAGTATAGAATACAAACATCTGGTTTTGCTTGTGTCAGATGTGTTTGAAAACATTTTAGGGATGTAGGCTGTATGATACTATGTATTTAAAGGAGCCATGTTTATTTGCTTTGCTGACCAAACAAGATGTAAATGTAGTGTACATTTATATGTGTCACGATATCAGAGGGATGAGACCAGAGGCAGATGTTAGGTGCAAACCAAACAGGAGTTTTATTGACAATGTTGTAGGAATAAAGTGCAAGGATAGTTTGAGCAATTGCAATGCTTATCTGTAAGTCCGTTGGTGAATTGAGATGGTATATGATTCCAAGTAGTAAACACAGCACAGAGTCTTGGTAGTAGCGAGGGAAATCCGGGGAGAAGAGCATGGAGAATTCTGGAGCTAACATAAGGTTGTGAACGGTAGGCCAGACAGTGAGGTACTGATCGCCAGGGCCTTAAATAGGGCGGGGCTGAGTGGGAACAGGTGTTGGCAATCAGTACTCGGGTGAGAGAGAGCGGGTGTGCTGTGACGTCGATAAAGAGGGTGGCTGAGGTGAATGTCTGACATTATGTTTATTTCTTGTATAAACATACTGTTAATTTCTTTAGAGAAAAAAAACAGTTTTACAGTGGAAGTTACTTAATGCTCTTTTTATACATAAATTAGCAATTTTTACCACTGCACTGCAGTACTTTATCTCCAATATTTTTTTTTTTTTTTAAAAAGTAGTTGTTTGTAGTTATTTTATGGTTTTATTCACGGGTAAAACATGTTTTTACATATGTTACAGTTTATATTCTCTTTCAAATATGAAAGTGAATATGCTTTAATAAAGTGCTTTAATAAAGTCTGTATCATAGAATAGTAGGTAACGCTTTAGATTACAACCCGCAAAGAACTACGTAAGTAAACTGAATTTACAGTGTATGTTTCTGTAATTATAGTGTACCTATAAAGAACGTACATGTAGGTATACAGGAACAGTATGTTATATTTGGGTAATAAGGGGATAACAAACCAGATATTCAACCTGCAAAGAACTACATAAGTATACTGAATTTACGGTGTACGTTTCTGTAATTATAGTGTACCTATAAATAACGTACATGTAGGTATACGGGAACAATATGTTACGTTTTGGTAATAGAGAGTAACAACCAGATATACAACCTGCAAAGAACTGCGTAAGTAAACTAAAGTTACGGTGAATGTTTCGTATTTATATTGAACCTACGTGTAAGTATAAGGGAACAATAGGTTACGTTTGGGTAATAAGGGGGTAGCAAACAGATATACAATAATTTATAATGGATTAATTTAAAAAACTTAACAGGTACCTATTCTATTAAATCGTACGTTTGGTGTATCTATACGTAAGCTTTTTAAAATTACAGGGGAAATATACTCTTGTTCCATATAGTTACAGGGTAATTGTGCCCTCTGCGGGCTGTAAATTAAAGTGGCGATTGTTACCCTCTTGTTCAACGAAGTTACAGGGTAGGTACAATACATATAACAACGCGACGTAAAATGTGGTTCTGCAAAATGTACATTTATTTACATTTTTACAGACACTAAATGTACAATACTGACATATTTACATCATCTAAACATTTAACGTTTACTTAATATGAAATTATAACATTTCATTCTGTTCTGTGTGATTTCTGTTGCCAGCTCGTTTCCAAGAATAGGTCTACATAATGTTATCATGACTACACGTTAAACCCTTAAAATAAATAATATTTCTGCAATCGTTTAATCATTCATGTAATATTAACTTCGTTTGTGGTGGAACACAAAGGCGTTTTCTCTAACATGCTGTGACTAACAATTGAACCATAAAATACACCGAACACGCATCATTATTACAAATTAAACAATTTTATTTGTGTGCTGTAACCCAGATCTTCAGAATCCATACGATTTGCGAGGACCAGAATCAAATTCAAGGCTTTGTCCGTCGATCTTCATCTCCATCTCTAGTAGCGAGTCCAGCAGCAACAGCCATAAACCCGTGTTAAAGTGCATTTTGCGACAGGAAAATCGGACGTTCATTGGCTCTCGCCTGCATTCGTCACAGATTACGACATGCAGTGTTTCTGGTGAGACGTGTTGGAATGACGCGCGGGCGCCTTCGAAGAGTGGATCAAGACAATAATCTGGATAATATTTTCAGCGATTAACAGTTTAAATTCTGCTCTCATCCTACTGCACCTCAAACCTGCTGTATTCCACCAGAGAGGACAGCGGCTGCAAACGCATCGTTATTTGGATTACTGGGCTGTTGACATTCTTGCAATAAATAAATGATTGTGATTGCGCTTTCCTGTTTTTTATATTGTTATTACTGTTCAGTCATAGTTAACGTTAGGTTTAGAGGTAGAAGTGGGATTAGCGACTATAAAAAATATTTTTAGATATATTTTCAGATTGTGTGTTTATGTATTGTACCTACCCTGTAACTTCCTTGAACAAGGGGGAACAATCGCCACTTTAATTTACAGCCCGCAGAGGGCACAATTACCCTGTAACTACATGGAACAAGAGTATATTTTCCCAGTAATTTTAAAAAGCTTACGTATAGATACACCAAACGTACGATTTAATAGAATAGGTACCTGTTAAGTTTTTTTTTTTTTAATTAATCCATTATAAATTATTTGTATATCTGTTTGCTACCCCCTTATTACCCAAACGTAACCTATTGTTCCCTTATACTTACACGTAGGTACAATATAAATACGAAACATTCACCGTAACTTTAGTTTACTTACGCAGTTCTTTGCAGGTTGTATATCTGGTTGTTACTCTCTATTACCAAAACGTAACATATTGTTCCCGTATACCTACATGTACGTTCTTGAATAGGTACACTATAATTACAGAAACGTACACCGTAAATTCAGTATACTTATGTAGTTCTTTGCAGGTTGAATATCTGGTTTGTTATCCCCTTATTACCCAAATATAACATGTTGTTCCCTTATACCTATATGTACGTTCTTTATAGGTACACTATAATTACAGAAACATACACCGTAAATTCAGTTTACTTACGTAGTTCTTTGCGGGTTGTAATCTAAAGCGTTACCGAATAGTAACTTGTTATTCTGTTTTTTATTTGGTAGAAGTTCATTGCACAACTTTTGTTATGTACTAACAATACAACCTGTTATGTAAAACAACCTACTTTAATAAAACTATGGTTACTACAGTCATGGTTACTACAGTTTTACTCTAGTACTATTACTACAATATTACTATAGCAGAACCATAAAACCATGGTTTTTTAAAAAAAAACATGGTTACCGCAGTCATGGTTTACTACAGTTTTATTGTAGTATTACTACAAAATTACTATAGTAGAACCATGGTATCAAAACCATGGTTTTTAAAACCATGCTTCTCACCAAAAAACCACAGTTACTATAGTCATCGTTTACTCCAGTTTTACTATAGTATTACTACAGTATACCTGTAGTAAAACCATGGTATCAGAACCATGTTTTTTTAAAACCATGCTTCGCACCAAAAAACCACGGCTACTACATTCATGGTTAACTACAGTTTTACTATAGTAAAACCATGGTTAATTTTCGTAAGGGCAAACAACATGAAGAAGTGAACTTTGCATCCGATGACCCCTTTAATATGCGACAGTCTGCGACATATGTGACGGGTAACAGTCTAAAGCTGTAGAATCGCTTTGATGGAGCTCCTGTTGGCCAATGAGAATTTCCGGCTACGTTTACACTAGTGCGTTTTCGCTTTAAAATGCTTAACTTTTGCTACGGTTATGCCTGTCCTTTATACTCCAGCATTTTTGACCCTTGAAAATGGAGATTTACGAAAATGCTGACCCTTTTTTAGTTTGAAAACTCTGGGGTTGCATTTTGGTGTAACTGAAACGATATTGTGCCTACCCAAATAGCACGGACCACAACGGAAATGTTTCAGGGGGACCTCAAAAAGTGACGAACCCAGCTGGGACCTGATTATTATTATTACTATTATTATTTTTTTTATTCAGTTTCATCATCAAACAAAAAAACAAGGCAACGTTGCACATTTCAAATTGCAAATTCAACTGGTTGGTTGTGTTGTGAGAATTTGCAGCGCGTTTCCGTATTTGTGTTTGCGTTGCGAGGATTTGCAGCGCCTGTGTTGTCAAACTGATGAAGATGTTTTCTTAATTTGTTGTCGTTTTTTTTCTGTTTGCATGTGTTTTCTTAAGTTGCAGTGCATTGAGCAAGTTGCAGTGTGTTGAGCTCTCTTGGCCACTGTATGTAAAGGGTAAAATGTAATGGTCCTAGTACTGAGCGTTTAGGTACTCCATTCTGCACTTGTGATACTGTACCTCTTTATTTATCGCTACAAACTGATGGTGGTCAAATAAGTATGATCTGAATGAATTAATGCATGAACATCAAATTCTTTGTTTTTTCAACAAATGTATTCTAACAAGTTGGTTGAATAAAAATATTTGGACTTTATATTAAAAATGACCTCAAGTTAGCATGAGATAGTTAGCAAACCAGTTAACATCAGCTAAAAATATTGTAACGCCAAGCCAGCAGAGGGAGCCCTTACCCATGAACTGACTGTTGCTGCTCCCTCTGCTGCCTCGTTGGTTACTTCCTGTTTGGTGGCCTTAAAAGGAGGCCATTTTCAAACTGACTTCGCAAAGTATTGTTTTGCTATAGTGGATTCTACCAAGTGTTTTCCTGTTTTCATTGCCCTGTTTTTTTTTTTTTTTTTTTTTTTTTTTTTTTTTTTTTTTTTTTTTTATTATCACGGTTTGGTTTCTTGTCATTGTTTTCCTTTGTTTTGCCACAGTTTTGTCTTGCTCATTGCCATAGTTTTGCCTCGTTTCTTAGCCTTGTTCATTTGTTATTTTGGACTGCTCTCTCTGGTATTTTGACCCATTGCCCGTTCTATTGGATTTACACTCTCGCCTTGCCCAGGATATTACTGTTTGTTTATCGACCCTGCCTGTCTTGACTACGATCTGTTAATAAAAGCTCGCACTTGGATCTTACACGTTTCCTACAAGTCCTGCTCATTACAGAATACTTCGCCTACCAAAGATCCAGCGGCTTTCAGAAAGACAGATCAACTATGGATCCAGCATCACGACTTTTCCGCCTCCGCCAAGGTAACCAGCCCATTGAAGACTATGTTGTTAATTTTTGTGAGCTGTGCCATTTGGTGGCATTTAATGACACAGCATTAAAAGATATCTTCTGACATGGACTCAAGGACTCACTCAATTACCTCATGCCCAGAGGTGGGTAGAGTACCCAAAATTTGTACTCAAGTAAAAGTAAAAGTACTTATGGAAATATTTACTCAAGTAAGAATAAAAGTAACAATCCCAATAGTTACTTGAGTAAGAGTAAAAAAGTATCCGATGGAAAAACTACTCAAGTAGCTAGTTACTAGTTACTTCTGATCTGATTGATATGAAGCGAAAACCTTGAATTTCAAACTATTTGGAAAGCTTCCACACACCTCTCCTTGAAAGTCGCTTTGTTTTGTTTATATTAAACATAGGCTGAAGTAAAGTAGCCTCTCTCAGTCCTGTGATGGGCACATTAGTGTACGAATTTGTGTATAACGTCACAGTATGCACTTCAATTTATTAAGATTTTTGGAAAATGGATATGAAAACATGCAGACGTTTAGAATTAACGTTTTTTTACGAAGGTGTGTTGTTTGTAAGGTTCACAAGATATTTGTCATTGCTTGCACAAGCGCGCATATGAGGAAAAACATTCGGACAGTGTGTGAAATATGGTACTATAGGGTCAAAGTGCCCATAGTTACCAAATTACCATTAATAGGGTTCAAATAGGCATCATCATATTAGCCGCTTTTCCACTATCGTGCTAGAATGTGTGTGCTAAGCGAAAGCGCGCTGTATGATCAATCAGCCAAGTAAACAGCTGTTACGCTGCGTTCATAGCTCATGCATTAATACTGTCAATAAATGTGTTAGTTTTTAAAAAAGGTTTTAGCTTCTGTGTCCGTCTCCATTGGCCTGCATAATCCCCTCAGCATTTGTTGGTAACGTTATACCTGTCGTCGCCTTCTGTTTATTTATTTTATTTTTTGCGTTGTTTATAGTTGTGTCCTTTTTTCTGTTATTTAACAAAGTCCCAAAAACAGAAATATCTGATCATATCTCTGTTTATATTACAATTGCGTTACCAAGGCAACGACTAACGCATTTGTATTTACATTCCAAAGAGTTCCGTTATCAGCACCACAGTGGAAAATGAAACCGTATCCGTGCTGACTGGCCCGGATCGGCACGAAACGGAACGGTTAAGCGAAAGAATGCATCGCATTATGAAACTGTTCTTTCTCACATCTTGAAGTGAAAAAATAGAGTTGATTTGAGGCCACGGGTGATCTGCCCCCGATAGCTCACACACATCATCCTCTGCTTCAGCCATCATCTTTCTAAACGCGCGCTGAACTTACGCGGAGATGCGTAGCAGACTCTCGCGAAGCAGCCCCTCCAACGTCTATTATTTATTACAATTTTGTCAGTAACGGAGGAACGCCATCAAATGTAGCGAAGTAAAAGTAAAGTTTTTTCACTAAAAATGTACTTGAGTAAAAGTAAAAGTACCTATCTTTAAATATACTCTAAAAGTACTAGTTACCCCAAAAAATTACTCAAGTAAATGTAACGAAGTAAATGTAATTCGTTACTACCCACCTCTGCTCATGCCTCGCCATACCCCTCACTGGACACTTGAACAATACATAGACTTTGCACTCCGCTTAAATGGATCACCTTTTACTGTTGGGATTGCGGATGAGGGACCCCGCAATCCTGCAGTAATACCACAGCCTGCTCACGCCACGCCTGCCGCTCCAGGGCCTGCTCACGCCACGCCTGCCGCTCCAGGGCCTGCTCACGCCACGCCTGCCGCTCCAGGGCCTGCACCTGTCATGGCCGCCCGTCCAGAGTCTGCACCTGTCATGGCCGCCTGTCCAGAGTCTGCACCTGTCGTGGTCGCCCGTCCAGAGTCTGCACCTGTCATGGCCGCCCTCCCACAACCAGCTCACAAGATGGCCGCCATCCCAGAGCCAGTCCACAAGTTGGCCGCCATCCCAAAGCCTGTTCACAAGATGGCTGCCATCCCCAAGCCTGTTCACAAGATGGCTGCCATCACCAAGCCTGTTCACAAGATGGCTGCCCCGTCTGAGTCCCTGGCCAAGATGGCTGCCACACCTGAGCCTCATCAAACCAAAATCATCTCATCCGCATCTCATCACATCATCTCTGCCACACCCAAACCAAACCAAGTGATGCCTGATCCTCCGGTGTCAAGTCAAGTCAGGGCTACACTTTCTGTGTCAAGTCAAGATACAGCTGTTCTCCATGAGTCAAGCCAAGATACAGCTGTTCTCCACGAGTCAAGCCAAGTCACAGCTGTGCCCCATGAGTCAAGCCAAGTCACAGCTGTGCCCCACGAGTCAAGCCATGTTGTTCCTGAGTCAAGTCAAGTTGCAGCTGTGTTTCCCAAGTCAAGTTTCCAAGTCAAGTTGCAGCTGCGTCTCCCGAGTCAAGTCAAGTTTCCAAGTCAAGTTGCAGCTGCGTTTCTTGAGTCCAGTCAAGTTACAGCTGCGTTTCCTGAGTCAAGTCAAGTTTCCGAGTCCAGTCAGGTCACGGCTGTTGTTCCAGAGTCAAGTCAAGCTACAGCTGCTGTTCCAGTGTCAAGTCAAGCTGCAGCTGTTGTTCCAACATAAAGTCAGGTTAAAGCTGTTTCCTGTGTCAAGTCAGGTCAGAGCTGCTCTTCCAAAGCCAAGCCAAGTTACAGCAGATCTTCATGAGCCAAGTCAAGTTGCTGCTGTCGTCCATGAGCCGAGCCAAGCCAAGCCACAGTTGATCTTCATGAGCCAAGCCAAGTTACAGCAGATCTTCATGAGCCAAGTCAAGTTGCTGCTGTTATTCCCGAGCCAAGTCAAGCTACAGCTGACCTTCATGAACCAAGTCAAGCCACAGCTGACCTTCATGAGTCAAGTCAAGTCACAGCAGGCCTTCCTGAGTCAAGTCACGGCAGACCTCCCTGAGTCAAGTCAAGTCACAGCAGGCCTTCCTGAGTCAAGTCAAGTCATGGTAGACCTCCATGAATCAAGTCAAGAAACAGCTGTCCTACCAGAACCTCACCAGGTCCCCTCTGAACTTCCTAAACCTCATCATGTCTCAGCTGATCCCCTAGAGCCTCATCATGTATCTGCTGACCCAAGCCACGCAGAGCCCACGCTCCCAAGCCGCGCAGAACCTACATTCCCAAGCCACAAGTCCACAGCATCCACACCCTCAAGGCCAACAGACATCCCACTATCTACTGTGCTGCCGGTAATGGCCGTTGACATTTTCAGTGTGTGGGCTGCACACTGTGCTCCAGAGGCCTCGTCTGTCCACGAGTCTGCTCTAGAGGCCTCGTCTGTCCACGAGTCTGCTCTAGAGGCCTCGTCTACCCACGAGTCTGCTCCAGAGGCCTCGCCTGACTGCGAGTCTGCCCCAGAGGCCTCATCTGACCACAAGTCTGCTCCTGAGGCTTCATCTGTCCACGAGTTTGCGCCTATACCTCCTGAGGTGTCAGCTCACACTGTAGAACCTCCTAAGGAGGTGGCGTCCATTTATGAACTCACTGCCACGTCTGCCCAAGAATCTGCGCCCATGCCTTCAGAGGTGTCAGCATATGCTGTAGATCCTCCCATGGGGGCGGCGTCCTCCCATAAACTCTCTACCCATCATACCACGGCCCAGAAGGCCTCTCACGAACTCTCTGCCTGTCACGTCACAGCCACGAAGGCCTATCATGAACTCTCTGACCGCCATGTCACAGCCAAGAAAGCCTATCATGAACTCTCTGCCTGTTATGCCACGGCCAAGGAGGTCGTCCGTGAACACACCGCCCTGCTATGGCTGTCACTAGTTCCACTGTGGATATCTCTGCTCCTGTCTGCTCTGCCTGCTTGGCCTGCCTTGCAATGGCTCCCTGTCCTGCCTGCTCTGCCTGCCTCACCATGGCTCCCTGCTCTGCCTGCTCTGCCTGCTCTGCCTGCTCTGCCTGCCCCGCCATGGCTCCCTGCTCTGCCTGCTCTGCCTGCCCCCGCCATGGCTTCCTGCTCTGCCTGCCCCGCCATGGCTGCCTGCCTGCCTGGTCTGCCTGCCCCGCCATGGCGACCGGCTCTCCCTGCTCCACCATGGCTCCAGGCTCCTCCGAATCAAGCATGGTGGACTTCTGCTCCAGTGTACCACTGCCTGCCATTGCTCCACGGCCCAGGCCCTCCAGTGTTTCACGGTCTGCTACTGCTCCACGGCCCAGGCCCTCCAGTGTTTCACGGTCTGCTACTGCTCCACGGCCCAGGCCCTCCAGTGTTTCACTGTCTGCCACGGCTCCAAGGCCCAGGTCCTCCAAGGTTCCACTGTCTGCCACAGCTCCAAGGCCCAGGTCCTCCTGTGCTTCACTGTCTGCCACTGCTCCATGGCCCAGGTCCTCTAGTGCTTCACTGTCTGCCACTGCTCCATGGTCCAGGTCCTCCAATGCTTCACTGTCTGTCCTTGCTCCACGATCCAGGCCCACCTCCTCTACATGGACCTGGCCCTCTGTCCCACCCCCTGTTTTGCCTCTGTTCCCCCACCCTCCTGGACTGCTGTTGTTGTTTGAGTGCCAGGGGTCGCTCCTGGGTGGGGGGATTCTGTAATGCCAAGCCAGCAGAGGGAGCCCTTACCTATGAACTGACTGTTGCTGCTCCCTCTGCTGCCTCGTTGGTTACTTCCTGTTTGGTGGCCTTAAAAGGAGGCCATTTTCAAACTGACTTCGCAAAGTATTATTTTGCATATAGCGGACTCTACCAAGCGTTTTCCTGTTTTCATTGCCCTGTTTTTTTTATTATCACGGTTTGGTTTCTTGTCATTGTTTTCCTTTGTTTTGCCACAGTTTTGTCTTGCTCATTGCCATAGTTTTGCCTCGTTTCTTAGCCTTGTTCATTTGTTACTTTCGACTGCTCTCTCTGGTATTTTGACCCATTGCCCGTTCTATTGGATTTACGCTCTCGCCTTGCCCAGGTTATTACCGTTTGTTTGTTTATCGACCCTGCCTGTCTTGACTACGATCTGTTAATAAAACTCGCACTTGGATCTTACACGCTTCCTACGAGTCCTGCTCATTACAAATATTTATCAAATAGGCTATTATAATTTTTGTAATTACTTATTATTGAAACTGCTTGTACTCTGATTTTGCTGTAAATGTATAAAGCAAAATGCTTTGTCAGACTGTGGGGCAAAACGCCCCCTTGGTACAATTTTAATTTTTTGTTAAAAAATCTAATAACATGAACACTTTGGACATTTACGTGGATTATAATTTATAATTTAATCCTAATAGTGACGGACCATTTAAACAGTTTCTGTTCCCATAAAATGTTGAGAAATTTTTCTTAGTTAGAGTATTACTCTACAGAGTATGGGGGCAGGTCCCCAAGCGAATTATTTCTCTCTATATATATAAAATAAAAAAATTCTATGAGTGATAAGGTTCTCAAGCTTGGCTTGTTAGCTTGCTTGTCACCCACAACAACTAAACCGGAGCTAAGCCTGTGTGTAAACTGATATTAGACTAATATTGTAGACCTACCGATGTGTTGGGTTTTGCTCAATATGGTGGTAAGTGGTAACACTTTAGAATACAGATCTGTCATTAGTGAATAACTACATAGGAACAAATGACTAATGCACTATTTACATTCTAGTAACTACTATTGACTAACAAGAAATTCTGATTAATGAATCAGTAAGTCATAGCAATCAGTTGAATGTGGTAGTTCACTGTTAGCTAATCAGTAACTACTATTTTTTCATACCTCCCAAAGAACTACTAAGAACTACTACAGTCATGTGAAAAAGTTAGGACACCCTATTGAATTTCATGGTTTTCTGTATTAGGACATAATAAAAAATTATCTAGTCCTTGGCAGGTCTTAAAATTTGGAAAATAAATCCTCAGATAAACATCACATGACATATTGCACAGTGTCATTATTTACACCCTATGAGTCAACTGCCTATAGATCCACTTTTAGCAGCAATAACTTGAAGCATTCATTTTCTGTGTGACTTCATCAGTCTCTCACATCATTCTGGAGGAATTTGGACCACTCTTCTTTTCAACATTGCTCCAGTTTATTGAGGTTTGTGGGCATTTGCTTATGCAGAGCTCTCACCACAGCATTTGAGTCAGGATGAGCTCTGGACTTGGACTGGGCTACTGCAACACTTTGATTCTTTTCTTTTCAGCCATTCTGTTTTAGCTTTGCTTGTGTGCTTGGGAGCATTGTCCCGTTGCATGACCCAATTTTGGCCCAACTTTAGATGTCGGACAGATGCCCTCATATTTGACTCTAGAGTACTTTGATATACAGAGGAGTTCATGGCCAACTCAATGACTGTGAGGTGCCCAGGTCCTGTGGCTACAAAACAAGCCCAAAATTATCAGCCCTCCTCCAGCATGCTTGTCTTTTGGTATAAGGTGTTTGTGCTGATATGCTCTTTAGGTTTTTACCAAACTTGGCGCTGTGATTTATGGCCAAACATCTCTACTTCGGTCTCGTCTGTTCAAAGGACATTATCCTAGAAGACTTGTGTTTTGTTCAGATGCAACTTTGCAGACCTAAACTGTGCTGCGATGTTTTTTTTTAAGATAGAAGAGGCTTTCTTCTGCCTTCCAGAGCCTTCCAAACAAGTCATTTTTGTCCCATATTTTTCTAATGGTATTGTCATGAACTTTATCATTTAACATGTTAACTGAGGCCTGTAGAGTCTGAGGTGTAGTTCTTGGGTTGTCTGCCATTTCTCTGAGCTTTGCACGGTCTGATCTTGGGTGAATTTTCTGGGATGTCCACTCTTGGAAGGAGAGGTGTCTGTTTTAAATGTCTTCCACTTATAAACTTCAAATTGTTTGGAAATGGCCCTATTACTCTTCTCAGATGGATGGCAGCAACAATTGCTTCTCTAAGATGATTGCTGACGTCTTACCTACTTGGCATTGTATTAACACACACCTGAAGTCTCCGGACCAGCGAACTGCCAAAGCTTATGCTTTTATAGAGGCGCTCAGACTTACTGATGATCAGTTAATCAAAAGTATTTGATTAGCAGTGCCTGACTGTTATTTATCCTCTTAATTCCAGTGTAAACAGTAAGGGTGTCCTACACTCTAAAAAGTGCTTGGGTTATTTTTGTAAACACGTTGTTGGGTTAACTGTGCTGGGTCAAAATTCTGGGTTGTTTGAGGTACTGTAAACACACAGTTGGGTTGATCATGCTGGGTCAAATGGACTCTAGGGGTTCTTTCACCACTGAACACGCGGCTTGGGTTATTTTAACCCAACCGGTTTGTTTATTTTTTCACTTCATCGAACTTTCTGGATTCTTCACTCGTCTCTTCGTCGGGCGGTCACGCAATTTGCAGCAAGCAGGATTATCCACCTTATTTTTCCCTTAAGAGTAGGTGCAGCCATTTGTACATTTTTTGTGTCTGGCTTCCGGTCTCATCCACTTCCAGCTATTTTTAGCTGCACAAAAAGATCGTTTTGCTGCTTGATATTGCAAACTGGCGTGTCTTACCATACTATTTTAATGTATTATCTTAATTATAAACACACTGGTTTGTAGTGCAAACTGTTTTACCGTTTACTGCACTTCGATATTCTTCTTGTTATTTCCCTATGGCGGATTATGAACCGGACGTCTAACACATTACCAGAAAACAGCTTACTTCCGCACTGAAAAATAAGGTGGATACGGTAAGTTAATATGATTATATGATTATTTACCTTTATTTTTTTAATAAGTTGTGGTTTAAAGCACAGTGATTTCACTGTTTAATGCAATATTTGATATGCTGCTGTGCGGGGTTAGCGTTTTATTCTGTGAATGATTAACGAGCGTTAAGTAGCAGCCTATAGTGAGGTACTTTTTTGCCTCAACAATCGCTTTATCGTTAAATAAAAGTTGTGTGTGTGTGTGCACGTACAAAGTTTTATTTATATACAGTACAAATCCTTTTTTTAACAGTACCGTCCTTTTTTTAACGCTTCATGAAAACAGACATAGGTTAGAAATACGGGGTAAGTTCAGTTACTGTCTGCATACTGTATGGCTTTGTAATGCTTTGTCAGAATTATGTCATTTCGTACTAAAATTGATCTTTTAAGGGCATATTTTTTTTTTAAGTCAATGTCTGCGACGTCCCGAGTCCAACGATAGATCCGTCATTTTTATGTTGCGCTCTTTTTTCCTCAGGTAGCTGCATTAGCTATGCTATGCAGCTTACTTTAATGACTCTAGCGGTGTATAAGTAGTGGTGTAGTGCAGGGTATACGCAGGTATACGGCTTACGTCCACTTCTTTATCAGCTGGCTTTGCGTGTACCCACTTCTAAATCCCCTCTGTTGCGCATCGAGTAGTGTCCTGCATTAGCCAAAATCGTGTCAGTCCACCACATAAATAGCTAATTCAATCGCATGTGAGTAAATGCAAATATTCCCTAAAAGCACCCGGGAAGGACAGTGATGCCATCAGCGTGGCGCGGGCTTCCTTTGAAATATCTTGGATAAATGCGCCCGCGCCCGCTCCGTCCACTCCTCCACCCAGATGATCCCTGTTCATACGCGAGGGCATGTCAGGGGAGGCTCTGAAACAGAGAAAACCCGACCGATTTAATCAGAGACTGTGGAGAATCACGTCCAGACGTCAGTAAGTTATTCTTTTCAGCGTGTATTTGGGGCGTATACCCACTTCTCCAGGCACCACGACATGAGGTCCTTTTACTCTTCCTCTATTTTAGTGAATGTTTGTGTTACATTACAAACTAGGAGACCAGTATAAAAATTAAATGGGTAAGCCGTCTGATTTTTATTTATTTATTTTTTTTATTTTATTTTTTTTAACAGTGTGGGTTCTGCCCTTCACATTGGAGACCGATAAATGCAGTTCAGTGGTGAGATGCTAGCTTGGGTTGCCTTCAAGTACCGTATAGTATAGAATCGTGTCATCACGTGTTTGACAAACGCTCCAGTGCAGTATTTGTGTTCTAACTCTGAAGATCGCCAAAGTTTTGCAACAGTTCAATCAAACTGTTTTAATTTGGCACTACTGCGCAAAACGTTTTTTTTTTTTTCTTTAAAACGTTTACGAGATCTCGCGATATTAAACTGCTTGAGAAGCTTTCTCGCGATATCAGCATAACTGATCTGTGTTTAAATGATTGCGCTGCATCTAAACGCATTAACCTGCGTTCTATATAAAATAAGTCATTGTAAAAACAGTTTTGTGACATTCTAACTTTCTAAATCTGAAATTTCATTCTAGATATGTGAGATTCTTGCTGGTGAAGATGGACAGCTTTGTAATAGAGAAGTTGAAGGAAAGGCAGCTTGATACCCTGGTTAAAACCTTTGAAGGTAAGTTATATCATTCAATAACATTCAGTACCCGTGATTTGTTTTAGAATTTGATGTTTTCATTAAAATAACCATGGTTACTGGTATGGCAATAAAATCAAACAATCAATTTAACATTTAAAAGCTTTAACTTATTTAACCACATTTTTATTTTTATTTATTTTTTATTATTATTATTATTTATTTATTTTTTTTTTTTTTTCAAATTTTATCAGATTTCACAAGACTTCAGGAAGCTACATCCAGAGGCAGACTTTTTGAAGACTGGGCTACAATTGCAGACCAAATTGTTGCCTATGCCCAGCAAGATGGAAAGGTGCGTTAAGAGCTGGGTGACATGAATTCAGGTAAGGTATTTCTTATAATATGTCAATCTATAGAAACCAAATTCAACTGTGTTTGACCATTTCACATGAAATTCTGTCAGTGAGGGGGGAGATGTAGGGACGCATCTCTGGTCATTTTAATATGTAATCTGTAATGTTAGTAATATCAGTCGGATGTTTTGCACATCAATCTGACGATAAATGTGGCACACCCAGTTTTTCACACACCCAGAGTCTCTTTTCTGACTACACTACTGATTTGACACATCAACTGGTAAGTATAGTGGTACAGTAACACTTAACTAGTTGCTTATTAGTTTGTGTATTGGCTGTTAATTAGTACTTATAAAGCACATACTGATGCCTTATTCTGCATGAGCATATTCTACATCCCTGAATCCCACCCCATACCTAAACTTAACCTGCAGTAGTTGAATGGGGGTGGGGATTCATTTGCATTAATACCATTATGATTTTGATTTATTTTTTTATTATATATATATTTTTTTTTTATTATTATTTAAAGGAATGAAGAAATTTCAATGTGTTGTTTTGATTATGAGATAAGTTTCACAGTTTGCACTGTATTATTCTTATGGTTTAGATGCTAAAGGGGAGAGTGCTTTCAAAGTCCTGCCCATTCTGGAGGAAGGGTCCACAGATCCACAACCACAGAATTCTGGAAGCCATTCATTGACATACAACCTGTAGGTTTTGTTTTACTTTCTCTCTCTCTCTCTCTCTCTCTCTCTCTCTCTCTCTCTCTCTCTCTCTCTCTCTATATATCTATATATATATATATATATATATATATATATATAACTGACACTACAGCAAAAAATAGAAATCACTGACTTAAAACCATTTTTTAGCTGGTGAAAATACTAGTGTTCCAATCATTTTGGCCACAACTGTATGAAGTGTTCATTTGTAAAAGACTAAAAATGTGCAGTTAAAATGAGCATTTTTTCAGGCCTAAGTGTCTTCAAGACATTAACAGGTAGGCACCAGCATGGTGGATTTCTGCCTTGGGGACGAGACAACGACATCCCAGACCTTCACCATTGTTTCGGGCTATGCCACTGAAGCGGACTCGTTGCCAGGGAATTTCTCCGGCTTGCAGTATATTATATTGATAAACATAAGTCTTCATGTGTGAATTTTTTAAGGCCAACAGTTTTTTTCTGGCCACTTGTAACATGTTTTAAATTGTCATATGTATTGTCTGGTGGACACTTTGTTTGGCTTAGTTTTAATAGCACAATGTTTGGAACGATTTTCATGTGGCAATAATTAATTTTTGAGTGTTCTGCTGCTACAATGTTGACAAAGAATGGGAATCTACAGTGCCTAGTTCACACAGTTTTGTGTTTTAACTGATCTACTAAAATTGTTGTTTTATGTGTCTGTAATGGTTGATTAAAATGTGTGACAGCTGCACCCATTTGAAAATTGTTTTAAAAAGAAATAAAACTCATTAAATTAATGTTTACAGTTGCATTTTTTGTGTGTGTTTTTCTAACTATGTTACAGAAAAGCAATAATAATTTTACATTCTTTCGTGATTATTTATTACTATTGGTAAATATAAGGGTAGTAAGGCAATAAGACAACAAATAACCCAATGTTTAGGTTATGTTTAACCCAGCAACACAGATAACCTGACCCACTGGTTGGGTCAAATAAACAACCCAGCATTCTGGGTCAAATGGTTAAATCCAGCACTTGGGTCAAAACAACCCAATGCGTGTTCTGTCCCATAGTTACCCAGCGGCTGGGTTAAGGTTGGGCTATTTTTTAACCCAGCACTTTTTAGAGTGTAACTTTGTCACACATGGCTTTTCCATTTTGGCTTTATTTTTTTTCAGTAAATAATGACACAGTGCAATTTGTCATGTTTTGTTGTTCATCTGAGGTTTTTTTTTAAATTTTAAGACCAGCCAAGGACCAGTTATTTTTAATGATGTCCTGATATGGAAAACCATGGAATTCAAAAGGGTGTCCTAACTTTTTCACATGACTGTATGTGGCAGACAGTGTGTTTTACATTTACTTTCAGCAGTAAACCTCTTTGTGACAAAGAATATCTGTACGTGAGGCCATCAATCTTACACTGGTCATGAATTTCTGTTTCAGATTTTTTCAGATGTGTTTCAGATGGGTAGAATAGAATAATTCATATTTCCAACTGGAGAGTAAGTTTTAAGTTCTGAAAGTATGTTTTTATTGTAGAGTAGCCACTTACATGTATAAATGTCAAGAACATTTGATTGTCTGTTTTGATGACCTTATATGACCCCCTCCATAATTCTGAGAGATATTATACAAGATGTCTTTTAATCTCTGTGTCTTTTAATGAACTGGATGTCTCATTTTTGAATACTGTGGTGATAACTAATTATTTTATTTTCTTTAACATACAACACTTGAATGGTAAAGATTCTACATCAGGTTGATTTTACTGAATTCTATAATTAAAAAAAAAATAAAAAAATACACTAAACCAAGAAACAGGTAAGAGACTAACTTGATCTGTATAGTCACACAAGTTTGTAAGCATTATAAACAAGCTTATTAATGTAAAGTCCCTATAACTGCAATGCTCCACTGATCCTTTTCTTCTAAACACAGGAGGGTTGAGTTTATAACCCATGTTGTGAGTTAAGATGTGCAAAGCTGACAGGAGGGATGAGGATACTGATTTAAAAATAAATAAATAAAAGGAAGATTCACTGTCACAAGGTCCTAAAATATGCTTGCGTTTGGTGAAATACTTCTGGCATTTCAAGGTTTTCTCATCAGGATAATTGTGAAACTAGAAGGTGGTGCCTACAATCACATAGTATGATGGAAATGGTGGTAAAGTTCTTGTCACTCCTCCCCCAGAGCCTACAAAATTGTTTCCCATTTGCTGGCTTCCTTCATCCAAACAGAGAGGCTTGAATCAGAGTACAATAATACGTACGTCTCCTCAGAGCACAAGGCAAAGGAAATTAACTGAAATCCAATAATCAGAAGAATGGATCCCAATCAGTCTTATAATCAGCCTCCAATGGCCTTCAGTTCATCTGAGAAATCAGTGATGTTGCAGCCTGTAACAAAGCCACCAGTATACCAGGAGAATGCTGCTGGATACCCCGCTTCTTTTCCAAGCTCCTTTTCCCAAGGGTCATATCCAGGACAATCTGCAGTTGCTGTGCAACCTACAGTTTTTGTGCCTGCTGGTCCACTGGCCAGTCCAGTGACAGAGTACACATGGTACTCCATCTTCACCATGCTGTGCTGCTGTTTACCTCTGGGCACTGCTGCACTGGTTTACTCCCTCTCTGAGAGTATTAATTTATGTCCTTTCTTTTTATTTATGTTGGATTGTTCGAATACTTTAGTGATAACTATTTAATTTATTGTGCTTGATACAACAAATACAAGGGTAAACATTCTCCATCAGGTTAATTTACTTAAATTTATAACTAAAAATGAGATGCAGTTAACTGCAAACAAGTGAGAGATTAAAGTATGGGCTATATCTGTAGTCACACAAATATGTAAGCATAAGTTAATTCATGTAACTTTCACAAAATTGTCATGATCCATTAATAAAATATGCCTGTTTATGGTCCAGTTCGTACAGATTTGGTTTTCCAGTGTTGAACCAGTTTTTTCTTCTTCTTCTCCTCCTTCTTCTTCTTCTTCTTCTTCTTTTGGTTTGCCGCAAAAGATTTCAGTTTGGCTACAGAAGTTTAAAAGTGTGTTGCACGCTTAATTCAGTGTGTTACTAGCCTTTTGAATTGATTCATCATATTTTTCTGAGTGGAATTTTTTCTTTACCATTTTTCTCTGTAATTTTCTTTCTTAAGTGAAATATCACAAATCGCGGAGGAAAAACTTCCGTTGTACAAAATCTCTGGGCGTCATTTCTAATGTGAGAAGAGCGCATTTGCAGCTAGTGTTACCAGGCTGTGCAACGGAAATTTTACTTGCGTTTGTCAGTTTTCCATTTAAACTCTGTATTTAAGCATGTATATTTACAAAAAATGGAAAGCAACGCATTTAGTTAAACGTGGAATTTGAAGATGAGCATGATTTGTTCCGGTGTGTTAGAGCAGGGTTCTAACACAACTAATGTTAAAAAGCTGTTTTGTTCCTCTTTACACCCTGTTAATAAATGATGAACCTGTCTGAACCAGCCAAACTGACAGAAATAAACGGGCTACTTACAGCTTATTAAAACAAACAATTCAGAATTATGATCTTTGAGTATTTTATCTTATTATTATAGTTATGCAGGTACAAGAAATGTTTTCTTGCAACCTTCAGGATTTGATAATGGTTTGACAAGAATATTAACCATATTAAAAGTAAATATGAACAAATAAACAAAATATATGAAATGATTAAAAACGCATAAACCTGATTCTTGAGACTTGTGTGACTAGTGTTGCAGTACTAAATAAACATGTTATTTGCTTGTTGAAGGCGTATAAAAACCTATATTCTAACAAATGAAAATAAAACTGAGAACTCCAGTGGTGACATTTTCTTTTTTTTACAATTGTTTTCACAGACTCGAAGTGCCAACTACTCAGGACACCGAGAATTAGCAAAGAAGAACTCCAAAACGGCGCGCAACCTGAATCATGTCTCAGTTGTTATTGGCATAATTTTTCTTGT
This sequence comes from Cirrhinus mrigala, assembly GCA_036247105.1. Taxonomy (NCBI): domain Eukaryota; kingdom Metazoa; phylum Chordata; class Actinopteri; order Cypriniformes; family Cyprinidae; genus Cirrhinus; species Cirrhinus mrigala. Next base: position 6,747,189 of record CM070022.1, read on the forward strand.
ATTGTTCTGTCTTTACGAGTTTCTGTTAAATAAAAACGGAGATCCTTAAATGTTGCAACGAAGCAAATGTACACCTGTGTAAGACAGGGTAAAGATAATAATATAACTGCACACTCACTTAAGCATTTTATTATTTCGACGTTGACAAAGGCTTGAAAAAAAAAAAAAAAATTAGTTAGCCTTAAGTGCGTGTGCAGTTATATTTTGTCTTTTTACGATGATTTAAAAAAAAAAAAAAAAAAAACAGATCCATAACTGTTAGAACTGTCATGCTTGAACGCAGATTATAATGTTTATGTTAATACTATTGCTTAATGCACAAACATTCATCCAGTTAAAACATGATTTAAAAGCTGATTGTTTAAAACAAACTCTTTAACTGAATATTAATTACTATCTGAAATATATTTAGTAGTGTATGTGAGCCGTCATGTTTTTTTTTTTTTTTTAGCAGACTATAAGAATGACCCATTGCCAATCGATTTTTATTTTCCCTTAACATTTATCATGTTTTGTTTAGAACTTTTGCTTATCTTAAATACCTTGTGTGCAACTCCGCTTATTTTGTGATGTATATTTTAATACATTTATACACTTCTGTATATGTAGCTTTCATTTATTTCAATATACATGTCATTATGGATCATTATACATTTGAATAGTAATTAAAATATCTATCTATCTATCTATCTATGCAAAAAAATCTTGACACTTCTCCCCTCACAAAACAAAGAGCATCTGCTAAATTCATAAACGGGAACGTGGGAACATACAACTGAAATGAGATCCATATTATATTAATATTTAAAGGGGTGCTATTATGCTTTTTCACTTTTTGAATTTTAGTCAGTGCGTGGTGTGTATCTTTGGGCATAAAAGATTCCCGATGCTAATCTGACTTCACCATATAGGTGGAGACTCTTGAGACTACTCTCCTGCCTCGTTCTTATCAGAAACATAATAATTGCAACGTTGTAAATATTGATAGCGGCATGAACATTCAGTTTCATATTATTTAACATCATATAATTTAAATTCTAATCCTGGCAATTCCAGGAGAATACATAGACACGTAGTTGTACATTTAAATGCTGACAGCTAGACACTGTCATAACTGTTGAGACTAACGTTAGCAAGCTAGAGATGCTTCTCTTCAACGACATCTTAATAGTATTCTTGGTAACTTGCCTTCATAGTCATGAACACATTTTTGAAATCTTGTAATATTTTAAAGCCTTGTTTTTCAACTCTACAGCTGTGCAGGAAAATTCACTTCAAAGATTCACTTTTCATTCATAAAGACGACATGAAAAAAATGCTTTTTAGCGGAAAACGACTTTTTAAGATGAAAATGACATGAAATTACCCTTAACCAGAAGATGGCAGTAGAGGATCACTCTTTGGTTGCAAATTTTAGTACTTTTACCTCACTGAAGTATATAGTATAGCAAGTGCAGAAAGTCATTAAAATAAATTAGTAAATAAGCTCAGACACAAACAACCTATAAGGGTGAATTATTAAAAAAAAAAAAAAACAACAACAACAAAAAAAACAATATATATATATATATATATATATATATATATATATGAACTGTAAAAGCTAATAAATAGCCTACACTCTAAAAACAAATGGTGCTATATAGCACTAAAAGTGGTTCTTTGGCTCGTAATCATAGGGGAACCACTTTTAGTGCTATATAGCACCTATTTTAAAAGGTGCTATATGGCACCTTTGTCAAATTCAGAGGCTTAGCAGGTTCTTTGTATGGCAGTGGTGCTATAGCACCTTAACGACCCCAAAGAACCACCGAAGAACCGCTGAAGAACCAGACAGGGCCTTGACCGGTTCTTTATACACTAACAGTGCTATATAGCACCACAATCACACCAAACAACCGCTGAAGAACCGCTGAAGCACCATTTTTTTTCTTTGTGTATATTCAACCAACACAAACTTGTTACTGGTGTAGTTTTGTTAATCCAGATTTAGTCTTAATCATTTATGCACAGCTCTGTTTTTTGACATCGGCTCATCAGATGTTTCGGTCGGTTATTAGTGTCAATCATATCAAATGACTTGCGCATATTTAGCGGATTTACTCGCGTAATCTTTTACACTTGCGTTTGTCATTCTTGAAACGGTATACATGGATGTTTGGTCCTCTTAGACAAACCACATTTTTCTTCGAATTGTGAATGGATTATGTAGAGAAAGCGAAGGACACTCCTATTACAACACACTACAGTTGACTGAAAATGACTGAGCTGGCTTGTCTATATCAAGGAAGCAATGCGTGCATATGGTCAACTCCCCAAATACTTGCAATACAATCCGAAGAACTACAGTATCTCGAGCTAATTCCCTGAATTCCTTAATAACAATATAATTCAATACTTCACTGAAGTATGGTGACGGGGTCCCATCAAGAAGCTACTATCACTACCTCAATCACACATGAGCACACAGGTTTTTAGCATCTATAGACTCTCACTGCCCTTCTCAGCTGTACGCTGTTACCTCAGCCCGAGGACGGCTCTATAGTCTTACAACACTATCACTGTATTTGCGGTGGTCTTATGAGCGTAGAGTCTTTAGTACTCCTATTCCTCAGCTGCGCAGCATATACCAGACACTCCCAAGTTGCTCTTCGCAGGAATAAAAGTTTTATTCACGGCCTGGAGCCCACTGGTCACAACAACCAATAGAGACTCCCTGAACAGAAAGATACATGTACATTTATACCTTGTAGTTGAATAAAAATCAAGTCTTTGTAATTGGTTATACTGATCTGGTCATTGGTTTGTCATATGACTTAGCTCTACTGTTTTAAGCACTTCCTGGGTAAGTATCGATTCTTTAATCATGGAGACATGGTCTATGATCTGAGCATCCTTAGTCTGCACTTTTCTGAACATTTTATGTTGAACCCACCCTTATGACCTATTCTAAGGCTATTAAACAAAAATTTCCATCACATTCCCCCCTCTGATCATTTTTACACGATTGCATTCTCACATTTTGTACTGTGGTAGTGTCTTAATATGAATAAATGATCATTAATCTTTCTCTACTTACAGTTTCTTTCTAAAATCATCTGACATCATCTTCAGTTCTTTCTTCTTTCCATGTATCTAAGACCTCTCTGTCCAACTCAATCATTTGTTCTTTTGTAGTAGGCCTATACATTCTATTTGGTTGGAAGTAAATCAGCATAGCTATCAGAATTAGCACTGGAGTAGTTAATATGATCATCAAACTCAGTTTGAACACTTCGCTGGCCCACAGTCAATCTCAGACCCCATGTTCATCCGGCCGGCCCTACAGATGTCTCAACAGCTCCATTTTTTAGCAGATGAAGTTTCTTGGCTCTGTTATGTGGCATGAAGTTGATGAGATTTACAATGTGACACGTGAATCCAGGTATCACGTTTAGCAACCTTGAAGCAGTGTCAGTTGTCAGGACGATCTCATATGCTCGGAACCACCTTGGACAGTACCATACCTTCCTCCAGAAGTCTCTAACCCAGATCTGCTTTTCTGGGTCGTAGTATTGTTGGGGTTTGTCACCTGAAACCGGTAAAGCTGCTTTCACCTGTGAGTGGATAGAGCTTATAGCTTTAGTCAAATACATCATATAATTTCTCAACTGTCCATCGATGGCTGCAAAGCCCTCTTGGGGAGAAGGCTCAATTCTCACTCCCATCAGTAAACCTGTAAGAATTTCATGTGGGCTGAGGGCTATCTTATTGCCTTTTTGGGCTCTCATGACCATCAAGACTATTGGGAGGGCTTTACTGTGCAATATGTCATGTGATGATGTTTATCTGAGGATTTATTTTCCAAATTTTAAGACCTGCCAAGGACCAGATAATTTTTTTCTATGTCCTGATACAGAAAACCATGAAATTCAATAGGGTGTCCTAACTTTTTCACATGACTGTAATGAATCTAGAATATATGAAAGTTTCAGTTTTTGAATAAGTTACAAAAAATGAACTTTTTTACGATATTCAAAGTTTTTGAGAGGCACCTATATATATATATATATATATATATATATATATATTTATATATAATCTGGGAATGGCTGCTGGAGGCTAGGGTACGTCAAATGGAGCGGCCTGCACTTTCTCCAGACCTAAGTCCCATAGAAAACATATGGGATCAGCTGAGTCGTCGTGTAGAAAGTTGTGACCCTACACCCCAGAACCTCAAAGACCTGAGGGTAGACCTTCAAGAGAAGTGGAATGCCATGCCTCAGATAAAACGAAGTCGCCTTGTGAACAGCAAGAGACGTCGTTGTCAAGCTGTAATTGATGCTCATTTTAATTATTACAATTATTATTGCAATTTAAAAATACAGGCCTACATTTATAAAGAACAGTAACATTTTTGATGTTTTTGAAAAATCAATTTCATTTATGGGTGACGGAAGTGTAGTTCACCCAGGGTGCCATTCAAGCTAAAGCAACTACTGGTGCCGGGAAATGAACAAATCATTCGAAATGATTATTAAATGTAATCAACTCAAAATAGTGATTTATTTGCAAATGGGGCATAATTGATGCTCCAGATAAAACAGAGTGCATTTGGAATAAACTATGTGTTTCTTAAAGTGTTGCATTAAAATTAAGTAAAAAGAGGAATGTTGCCCACTGTAGTGAAGTAAAATATTTTTTTTTAGAAATTAGAAATATACTTGAGTTAAAGTAAAAGTACCCACCTTTAAATCTACTCTTAAAGGTACAAACTTTCCAAATATTTAGGTCAACTTAACATATCTTTAGTGCCAATGCAAACTAAATAGAACTCAACCTTTTAAATCTCTGACATTCTGCAGATTGTGGTTTAAGGGGAACATCAGAATGAGTAGTTTTGAAGGGCATATGTGGCTGACAGTGTGTTTTACATTTACTTTCAGCAGTAAACCTCTTTGTGACAAAGAATATCTGTACGTGAGCCCATACATCTTACACTGGTCATGAATTTCTGTTTCAGATTTTTTCAGATGTGTTTCAGATGGGTAGAATAGAATAATTCATATTTCCAACTGGAGAGTAAGTTTTAAGTTCTGAAAGTATGTTTTTATTGTAGAGTAGCCACTTACATGTATAAATGTCAAGAACATTTGATTGTCTGTTTTGATGACCTTATATGACCCCCTCCATAATTCTGAGAGATATTATACAAGATGTCTTTTAATCTCTGTGTGAACTGGACGTCTCATTTTTGAATACTGCAGTGATAACTAATTATTTTATTTTCTTTAACCCACAACACTTGAATGGTAAAGATTCTACATCAGGTTGATTTTACTGAATTCTATAATAATAATAATAAAAAAAGATACACTAAACCAACAAACAGGTAAGAGACTAACTTGATCTGTATAGTCACACAAATTTGTAAGCATTATAAACAAGCTTATTCATGTAACATCCCCATAACTGCAATGCTCCACTACTATGGTCCTTTTCTTCTGAACACAGGAGGGTTGAGTTTATAACCCATGTTGTGAGTTAAGATATGCAAAGCTGACAGGAGGGATGAGGATACTGATTTAAAAATAAATAAATAAAAGGAAGATTCACTGTCACAAGGTCCTAAAATATGCTTGCGTTTTGTGAAATACTTCTGCCATTTCAAGTTTCTTATCCAGATAATTGTGAAACTAGAAGGTGGTGCCTACAATCACATAGTATGATGGAAATGGTGGTAAAGTTCTTGTCACTCCTCCCCCAGAGCCTACAAAATTGTTTCCCATTTGCTGGCTTCCTTCATCCAAACAGAGAGGCTTGAATCACAGTACAATAATACGTACGTCTCCTCAGAGCACAAGGCAAAGGAAATTAACTGAAATCCAATAATCAGAAGAATGGATCCCAATCAGTCTTATAATCAGCCTCCAATGGCCTTCAGTTCATCTGAGAAATCAGTGATGTTGCAGCCTGTAACAAAGCCACCAGTATACCAGGAGAATGCTGCTGGATACCCTCCTTCTTTTCCAAGCTCCTTTTCCAAAGGGTCATATCCAGGACAATCTGCGGTTGCTGTGCAACCTGCAGTTTTTGTGCCCGCTGGTCCACTGGCCAGTCCAGTGACAGAGTACACATGGTACTCCATCTTCACCATGCTGTGCTGCTGCTTCCCTCTGGGCACTGCTGCACTGGTTTACTCCCTCTCTGTGAGTATTAATTCATGTCCTTTCTTTTTATTTATGTTGGATTGTTTGAATACTTTAGTGATAACTATTTAATTTCTTGTGCTTGATACAACAAATACAAGGGTAAACATTCTCCATCAGGTTAATTTACTTAAATTTATAACTAAAAATGAGATGCAGTTAACTGCAAACAAGTGAGAGATTAAAGTATGGGCTGTATCTGTAGTCACACAAATATGTAAGCATAAGTTAATTCATGTAACTTTCACAAAATTGTCATGCACCATTAATAAAATATGCCTGTTTATGGTCCAGTTCGTACAGATTTGGTTTTTCCAGTGTTGAACCAGTTTCTTCTTCTTCTTCTTCTTCTTCTTCTTCTTCTTCTTCTTTTGGTTTGCCGCAAAAGATTTCAGTTGTGGCTACAGAAGTTTAAAAGTGTGTGTGTTTTTTTTGTTGTTTTTTTTTTTTTATTTTTTATTTTATTTTATTTTATTTATTTTTTGTTTTGTTTTTTTGAGAGAAAAAAAATATTTTACTATTTCAGTCTTTTGCTTAAAAACTGCACGCTTAATTCAGTGTGTTACTAGCCTTTTGAATTAATTCATCATATTTTTCTGAGTGAAATTTTTTCTTTACCATTTTTCTCTGTAATTTTCTTTCTTAAGTGAAATATCACAAATCGCAGAGGAAAAACTTCCGTTGTACAAAATCTCTGGGCGTCATTTCTAATGTGAGAAGAGCGCATTTACAGCTACCAGGCTGTGCAACGGAAATTTTACTTGCGTTTGTCAGTTTTCCATTTAAACTCTGTATTTAAGCATATATATTTACAAAAAATGGAAAGCAACGCATTTAGTTAAACGTGGAATTTGAAGATGAGCATGATTTGTTCCGGTGTGTTAGAGCAGGGTTCTAACACAACTAATGTTAAAAAGCTGTTTTGTTCCTCTTTACACCCTGTTAATAAATGATGAACCTGTCTGAACCAGCCAAACTGACAGAAATAAACGGGCTACTTACAGCTTATTAAAACAAACAATTCAGAATTATGATCTTTGAGTATTTTATCTTATTATTATAGTTATGCAGGTACAAGAAATGTTTTCTTGCAACCTTCAGGATTTGATAATGGTTTGACAAGAATATTAACCATATTAAAAGTAAATATGAACAAATAAACAAAATATATGAAATGATTAAAAACGCATAAACCTGATTCTTGAGACTTGTGTGACTAGTGTTGCAGTACTAAATAAACATGTTATTTGCTTGTTGAAGGCGTATAAAAACCTATATTCTAACAAATGAAAATAAAACTGAGAACTCCAGTGGTGACATTTTCTTTTTTTTACAATTGTTTTCACAGACTCGAAGTGCCAACTACTCAGGACACCGAGAATTAGCAAAGAAGAACTCCAAAACGGCGCGCAACCTGAATCATGTCTCAGTTGTTATTGGCATAATTTTTCTTGTATTGTTCTGTCTTTACGAGTTTCTGTTAAATAAAAACGGAGATCCTTAAATGTTGCAACGAAGCAAATGTACACCTGTGTAAGACAGGGTAAAGATAATAATATAACTGCACACTCACTTAAGCATTTTATTATTTCGACGTTGACAAAGGCTTGAAAAAAAAAAAAAAAATTAGTTAGCCTTAAGTGCGTGTGCAGTTATATTTTGTCTTTTTACGATGATTTAAAAAAAAAAAAAAAAACAGATCCATAACTGTTAGAACTGTCATGCTTGAACGCAGATTATAATGTTTATGTTAATACTATTGCTTAATGCACAAACATTCATCCAGTTAAAACATGATTTAAAAGCTGATTGTTTAAAACAAACTCTTTAACTGAATATTAATTACTATCTGAAATATATTTAGTAGTGTATGTGAGCCGTCATGTTTTTTTTTTTTTTTTTTTTTTTTTTTTTTTAGCAAACTATAAGAATGACCCATTGCCAATGACCCATTTCCCTTAACATTTATCATGTTTTGTTTAGAACTTTTGCTTATCTTAAATACCTTGTGTGCAACTCTGCTTATTTTGTGATGTATATTGTAATACATTTATACACTTCTGTATATGTAGCTTTCATTTATTTCAATATACATGTCATTATGGATCATTATACATTTGAATAGTAATTAAAATATCTATCTATCTATCTATCTATGCAAAAAAATCTTGACACTTCTCCCCTCACAAAACAAAGAGCATCTGCTAAATTCATAAACGGGAACGTGGGAACATACAACTGAAATGAGATCCACATTATATTAATATTTAAAGGGGTGCTATTATGCTTTTTCACTTTTTGAATTTTAGTCAGTGCGTGGTGTGTATCTTTGGGCATAAAAGATTCCCGATGCTAATCTGACTTCACCATATAGGTGGAGACTCTTGAGACTACTCTCCTGCCTCGTTCTTATCAGAAACATAATAATTGCAACGTTGTAAATATTGATAGCGGCATGAACATTTAGTTTCATATTATTTAACATCATATAATTTAAATTCTAATCCTGGCAATTCCAGGAGAGTACATAGACACGTAGTTGTACATTTAAATGCTGATAGCTAGACACTGTCATAACTGTTGAGACAAGCTAGAGATAACGTTAGCAAGCTAGAGATGCTTCTCTTCAACGACATCTTAATAGTATTCTTGGTAACTTGCCTTCATAGTCATGAACACATTTGAAAATTGAAGAAACACATTTGAACACACTGAAATCTTGTAATATTTTAAAGCCTTGTTTTTCAACTCTACAGCTGTGCAGTAAAATTCACTTCAGAGATTCACTTTTCATTCATAAAGACGACATGAAAAAAATGCTTTTTAGCGGAAAACAACGACTTTTTAAGAGGTCATTTATGCACAGCTCTGTTTTTTGACATCGGCTCATCAGATGTTTCGGTCGGTTATTACTGTCAATCATGATCAAATGACTCATTCTTGAAACGGTATACATGGATGTTTGGTCCTCTTAGACAAACCACATTTTTCTTCGAATTGTGAATGGATTATTTAGAGAAAGCAAAGGACACTCCTATTACGACACACTACAGTTGACTGGAAATGACTGAGCTGGCTTGTCTATATCAAGGAAGTAATGCGTGCATATGGTCAACTCCCCAAACACTTGCAATACAATCCGAAGAACTACAGTATCTCGAGCTAATTCCCTGAATTCCTTAATAACAATATAATTCAATACTTCACTGAAGTATGGTGACGGGGTCCCATCAAGAAGGTACTGTCACTACCTCAATCACACATGAGCAGACAGGTCTTTAGCATCTATAGACTCTCACCGCCCTTCTCAGCTGTACGCTGTTACCTCAGCCCGAGGACGGCTCTGTAGTCTTACAACACTATCACTGGATTTGCGGTGGTCTTATGAGCGTAGAGTCTTTAGTACTCCTATTCCTCAGCTGCGCAGCATATACCAGACACTCCCAAGTTGCTCTTCGCAGGAATAAAAGTTTTATTCACGGCCTGAAGCCCACTGGTCACAACAACCAAGAGAGACTCCCTGAACAGAAAGATACATGTACATTTATACCTTGTAGTTGAATAAAAATCAAGTCTTTGTAATTGGTTATACTGATCTGGTCATTGGTTTGTCACATGACTTAGCTCTACTGTTTTAAGCACTTCCTGGGTAAGCATCGATTCTTTAATCATGGAGACATGGTCTATGGTCTGAGCATCCTTAGTCTGCACTTTTCTGAACATTTTATGTTGAACCCACCCTTTTGACCTATTCTAAGGCTATTAAACAAAAATTTCCATCACATTCCCCCCTCTGATCGTTTTTACCCGATTGCATTCTCACATTTTGTACTGTGGTAGTGTCTTAATATGAATAAATGATCATTAATCTTTCTCTACTTACAGTTTCTTTCTAAAATCATCTGACATCATCTTCAGTTCTTTCTTCTTTCCATGTATCTAAGACCTCTCTGTCCAACTCAATCATTTGTTCTTTTGTAGTAGGCCTATACATTCTAATTGGTTGGAAGTAAATCAGCATAGCTATCAGAATTAGCACTGGAGTAGTTAATATGATCATCAAACTCAGTTTGAACACTTCGCTGGCCCACAGTCAATCTCAGACCCCATGTTCATCCGGCCGGCCCTACAGATGTCTCAACAGCTCCATTTTTTAGCAGATGAAGTTTCTTGGCTCTGTTATGTGGCATGAAGTTGATGAGATTTACAATGTGACACGTGAATCCAGGTATCACGTTTAGCAACCTTGAAGCAGTGTCAGTTGTCAGGACGATCTCATATGCTCGGAACCACCTTGGACAGTACCATACCTTCCTCCAGAAGTCTCTAACCCAGATCTGCTTTCCTGGGTCGTAGTATTGTTGGGGTTTGTCACCTGAAACCAGTAAAGCTGCTTTCACCTGTGAGCGGATAGAGCTTATAGCTTTAGTCAAATACATCATATAATTTCTCAACTGTCCATCGATGGCTGCAAAGCCCTCTTGGGGAGAAGGCTCAATTCTCACTCCCATCAGTAAACCTGTAAGAATTTCATGTGGGCTGAGGGCTATCTTATTGCCTTTTTGGGCTCTCATGACCATCAAGACTATTGGGATGGCTTAAACCCATGCCATTCCTGTTTCTGCCATGATTTTTCATAATTTGGTTTTTAAAATTCAATTCTGTGTTTACTTTATTTACAAAATGTGTCCCATTTTCACTGGGCAGTCTTTCTGATAGCCCCCACCTTGGGATAACTTCTGTTATTAAAGCTTTTGCTACAACTGTAACATGCTTTTAAACTTAGGGAAACACTCAACCCACATGTCAACAATTGTAAGACAGTACTCATAACTTTAGCATGGTGTAGTAAACTCTATAAGGTCCATCATGATGTGCTAAAAAAGAAATTATGGTATAATTTCAGTTAACGTTGGTTGGAGCTCTGCAGTGACTGCATTAGCAGAGTGTGCAGTGCATGTGGAACAAACACAGTTAAAGGGTGAAATGTCACCAAGTTTGAACTAGCAAAAAATCAGTGACTGAGATGTATATATAACAGGGGTGGCGAACGTCAGTCCTCGAGAGCCTCAGCCCTGCAGAGTTTTGCTTCAACCCTAATCAAACACACCTGTACAAGCTAATCAAGGTCTGAAGTGTTACTTGAAAGCTACTGGCAGGTGAATTTTTATTATGGTTGGAGCTGAACTCTGCAGGGCTGCGGCTCTCCAGGACTAGAGTTCGTCACCCCTGATATATAATGAGATATGTAGCATTGTTAAGCACTTCAGACAAAATTATAGAAGGATTTGTTTTTCTAAATCTGGCAACATTTGTTGATAAGTAGAGTATGGGTCAAAAGAAAGAGTTAAAGCCCAATTATAATACCAGTTTGGCATAATTTGCATGTTTCTGAAACCAGGAAAGAATGGTTCACTTGTTTCAGCATTTTTGTTACCATCAACCAATAGTATGCCAGATAACCCATGTTGTTTGGGTATTGCCAGAAAAGCTAAATTTGGAATTTTTATAGCGGTCTCTGTAGTGATAGTAGAAAATACGGCACTTGTGTCCACCAAAAAGAAGGTAGAGAAAGTCCTTCAACTTGAATAGTCATTACTGGGTTGTGTCTTTGGTTGTCAGATTATTTGCAGTAATTCTTTTGGTTGAGTCTCTCTCGCCTTATCCTGTTCATGGTCTCTCACACTTGATGATGGAGACCAAGGATCGTTTAATGGAAGGAGGAGGAGGTTCATGTGTAAGATGTTGTTTCCTCTCTCCTGGGCAGTCTTTGGCCCAGTCACCACAATTGTGACAGTGATCGGCAGTAGTTTTCCACTGATATGGTGCCCCTTGATGGCCTCCTGAAGATGGCACACTCTGGCCGTTTTCTCGATGGTTGTAACCTCTTCTTCTTTTCCCAGACCATCAACCTCTGCCCTGGCCTTTAACACCTGGTCTGCTGCTGGACTCCATAGTTTGTGTTTCCCAGCTAATGCAGTCTTACTTCTTTTTGCAAATCGGGGAGGAGTCCATTCACAAAATGACGTCAATGTCATCAGGTTTCTTTTCCTCATCCTGGATTGAGGAAGAAGGGATCTTCATTTTCTTAGCTACAGTTGTCTGGGCTGTTTGATTTGTAAAAATAGTCTGATGGTCTGTAGGGAGGAGGGCAGTGTCTTGTGTATGCCACATCTTCATCTTCCCGTTTCTGTTTTGTGGTTTTGCACAGGGTTAAAAGCTGCAGATTCAGGATTTTTTCCCCAAGTTGTTTATGTTGCTCCACCCGCTGTTCTTTCTCTCTGTCTCTCATTGGTTGAACAGTGTCCAGTCTATCCACTTCTGCTTCTTCGATGGCAGCTGCTCCAACTGCTATCTGGTTTCTTCTAGAAATTGAAACACTCAGAGAACCGCATGAGTCAAAATACCCCTTTGTCAATTTTTACCACCATTGTATCTAATCAATTAGTTCATTACTCAAAAGTTTTTTTTTTTTTTTAAGGGTCCCCTCAATTCACGGACTGAATCTGGTTTACCACAGCAATTCCCTGGCAATTCTTTAAAGAAGGGAAAAAGATAGACACTCACAAATACTCAGATTTTTTTTTTTTTAAGAGTAATGTGAGAGGAAGCAAGTTCTAGTTTGTAAGGAGTAGAAAACAGTAGCAATAGCGTTGTTACTTTTTTTTGTATTCTCTATATTTCTACAAATTTCAGTTTGATTAGGAATATAGTTTCTATACGGAGAGTAAATACTATATATATTTTTTTTTTTGAAAAAAATTAAATAATTTTTTTTTTCTTGATCACCCAACTTCAGATATTTAGTACAGTGTATGTACTCATTTATACATCGATGTAACAATATCAATATGTAAAAATATAATATTAAATTAATTTGTTCTTAGGGTACGGGTATTTTCTTACTCTATTTAATTATTCCTTACTCTATTTAATATGAATCTATTAATATTTAATTTCTTGGTAAAATTCATATAATTTACATTTATGAGATCTCAGTTTTGTAATGTATATATTATTTGAAATAATAATTATAATAATAATAATAATCCTGGACTGGCTTGCCAAAACTGTCGTGGAAATTCACAATGCTAATCTGACTTCACCACAGACAACTCAAACAACTATACAGCTGTTAATATAATAACTACAATATCTCGGGTTAATTCCCTGAATTCCCCAAATCCTTGCAATACAACCCAAAGAACTACAGTATCTCGAGCTAATTCCCTGAATTCCTCAAATACAATATAATCCAATACTTCCTATATAATCCAAGCTACTATCACTACTTCAATCACACATGAGCACACAGGTCTTCAGCGTCTATACACTCTCACCGCCCCTCTCAGCTGTACGCTGTTACCTCAGCCAGAGGACTCTATCGTCTTACAACACTATCACTGTCTTTGCGGTGGTCTTTAGTACTCCTATTCCTCAGCTGTGCAGCATATACGAGACACCACTCCCAAGTTGCTCTTTGCAGGAATGAAAGTTTTATTCACGGCCTGAAGCCCACTGGTAACAACAACCAAGAGAGACTCCCTGAACAGAAAGATACATTTATACCTTGTAGTTAAGTAATTGGTTATACTGATCTGGTCATTGGTTTGTCATATGACTTAGTTCTACTTTTTTAAGCACTTTCTGACTAAGTATAGATTCTTTAATCACAGAGACATGGTCTTTAATCTGAGCATCCTTATTCTTATTCTAAGGCTATTAAACAAATATTTCCATCACAAATGTTACAAATCTCAAAGTCCACTCCAAAGGGAGATTTTGTTTTTTAAAAAATCTCTTTTGAAGAACTACAATGAATGGTTTCTTTGGACTGCAGAGTTTTTTCCCACATGCATTGTTTTAGCTTGCCTATTGTAAATGCCAAAATTAGTACAATAATACCTACATCTTGAATATATCTTTGGAAAAATCTTAAAACTGAATATGTTTTCCCTGGTGAAAAAAACAGCATATGCTGGTAGGTATGTTTTAATGCTGGTTTAAGCTGGTACTTTGCTGGTCCTTTGCTGGTTTATGCTGGTCATGTTGCTGGTCAAGAACCAGCATAAACCAGCAAAGGACCAGCATAAACCAGCAAAGGACCAGCTTAAACCAGCATCAAAACTTACCTAACCAGCATCTCAGCATCAAAACATACCTACCAGCATATGCTGTTTTTTTTTTACCAGGGTTTGCATTATTATGGGTCATGTTTGTCCTAAGGAAAATTAACCATGGTATTATTAGGCCTATGGTAAAAGTAATTATGTCTTTGGTAGATTGATTACCATTTGTATAACCAGAGTTTTACCACAAATACCATGATGAAACTATATAGTGCAGCAAAACCATTGTTAATTTGTGGATACCATGGTTTAACTACTGTATAGTAACCTTTTTTTGTGGTTTTATTTTTAGTAAAAAATTTTTTAGTAATTTTAATAAGGGTTGTGTTGTTGTCTGCCCTGGCTCCATCTAAACCTGTTTTAAAATTATGTGAATATCTGTCGGCTAAATTCTTCTTTGCAATTGTATCAGTTTCTTTTTTTTTTTCTGCAGTAATTGACTGCACATTAACTAGCAGTTTAACGCTTAACTAAGTAAACAAAGACAAAACTATAATAGTCTATATACAGATGTAACTGACTTGAAGTCCTAAACAGGACATTTCTTCTCTCTGTTCCACCTTTCGGCGGACACTTTTCTGTGTATAAATAGTACACCAAATAGAAACAGAAAATCGTGATATAACCTACACGCTTTCATGAGATCGGGTAGCTTGTGTGTAGCTATTTTTTAACGTGTAAAATCTTTACGTATTTGTATGGACATAAACATTCCAGTAGTCCACATTGTTAAAAGTAATATATATTTTACACTTCATTATTGCTTTTAATTTATTATACATTTCATTTTAGATCTATCTATCTATCTATCTGTCTAACTATCTATCTGTCTATCTATGTCAGTCTGTCTGTCTGTCTGTCTATATCCTCTCAGATTGTACAACCCCCATACAATTTAACAACGTGAGGATAAAATAAAACATAAATTAATTCAAATATGATTTTATTACATTTTAGCAAAAGGGTTTAGCTGAGTGTTGTAGAAACTACAAGACCCAAGTTTTCACCACATGAAACAATGCGAATATTCTCACCTGAGCACTCCATTCGTATTTTCGAACTAGCCACTCTTGTGAATTTGCATTTGTTAATCAATTTGGCTGTAGTTCCACTTGATGTTAAACGGATACCCCTCTTTTTAAACCCTCAACAGAGTCTAGTTATCTCCAGTCACAGCGACATGTTGTGTTCAGTTTCATACTTCCTATAAAACCGAATATTTCCTACATAAATGTCTGTTCATGACAAAGGAACGCCTAAACAGAGCACAGCTCTCTTTTCAGCTCTCCAGGTCAGAAATATGGAGCTCCAGCATATGATCAGTGGTTTTTCTCTGGGTGCTGCTGCTCTTGTTTACTCTGTGTAAGTATTAATATTAAAGTTTTTCACTGTCTCAAATAGAGAGTAATGTGAACTTTTAAATATGACATCCAACAGTCTGGGAAAGCAGTCTTGGAAAAAACAATAATAATAATGCAAAACATGATTAATAATTAATTCCCACCCCAAGAAGACATTTCACTAATGAATTGGATTTACAAATAAACTGCCAATAATTTAGTTTGGTCTTTTTAAATTATTAATATATTATCTGTAGTTAAAACTGACAGTTCCAGTATGGATAGCATATTGTGTAAGGCAGAGAAAACCCTGAATATGAGAAAAATCTAAATATGAGAAATGTATTAAGAACCTATGTAACACATCTTGTCAGAAAGGAAATACCTATCCAGCCATGCAGCCACCATGACTAACCCATGAAACAACAAAAAATACAGGCTACCATGAGTGGGTCATCCTGAGCAGTAGGTAGCTCATTCTTTTATAAATTCCCGAGCAACAATATACTTTTTAATATACTCATTGTTACCAGTAAAATGAAAGCAGTATCAACAAAATCCATTTTGTTAGAAAGTCACAGCTGTACTACCAATGCAAACAAGACTGGAGCTTTTTAAATCTCTTACTGTCTGCAGATGGTGGTTTAAGGTTAGAGGTCTGCTGTCCCAGAAATATTTTTGCATTGGTAGAGATTTGGTAGAGAGGTTGATAGAGACTGTTAACCTCAGAATGAGTGGTTTTAAAAATCAGAAGTGGTAGACAGTATGTTTCCCATTTACTTTCACAGCTAGCTTTTTCTCTAGAGATCAACAAGCAGAGAGCGAATACCAGGCTTACAGTAGCCTACTTAGCCTCTGCATTGGACAAAGATTGCACAGGTGAGAGGCTAAAACTTAAGTTGTATCTGTTGTCACACAAATACAGTTGTGGTCAAAAGTTTACATACACCTTGCAGAATCTGCAAAATGTTAATTATTTTATTGATATTTTAATGTATCTCATCAGGGTAAATGTAAAACCAGAACGTGGCGCCTGCAGTTACATAGTATGATGGGATCAGTGGTAAAGGTCTTGTCACTCCTCTCCTACAATCTACAAATTGCTTTCCATATGTTGTCTACCTTCATCAGCACAGAAAATCCGGAGCCAGAGTACAGCCATACATAAGTTGCTGCAGAGCACAAGGCAAAGGAAATTACAACCAAAGTCCAATAATCAGAACAATGGATCTCAGCCAATTCATCTGAAAAATCAGTGATGTTGCAGCCTGTAGCAAAACCACCAGTATACCAGGACAACTTTGCTGGATACCCTGCTTTTTCAGGACAAACTATGGTTGATGTGCAGCCTGCAGTTTTTGTGCCCACTGCTCCACTGGGCAATCCATTGCCACTAACCAATCCACTGCCAGAGTACACATGGTACTCCATCTTCACCTTGCTCTGCTGCTGTTTACCTCTGGGCACTGCAGCACTGGTTTACTCCCTCTCTGTAAGTACTGCTTTCATTTTATTTATGGTGTATTTTTAAATATAGCACTGATAACTATTTAATTTCTTGTTCTTGATACAGCACTTGATTCTCCATCAGGTTTATTATCAGTTTTCTTTAATTATTATTATTATTATTATTATTAATTAATTTATTTATTTATTTTGGCTTTTGGTAACTGTCAGTTGCAAATGAAGGTGTGGTGTCTCAAAAGCAACACAGTTTATGAAAGTTTTAAAAGATTTACAATTTTTTTACAGACTCGAAGTGCCAACTACTCAGGACACCAAGAATTAGCAAGGAAGAACTCCAAAACGGCACGCAACCTGAATCATGTCTTAGTTGTTGTTGGCATAATTTTCATTGTGTTGGTTGTTGTTGTTGAGTATAAGTGGATTGAAAAAACAAATCCTTAAATGACGCAATGAAGCAAATGCACACATTAGACTTTAGTAAAGACAAAAAATGATTGCAAACTTAACCATTTTATTGTGACATTACCTTGACAAACTGCTTGTTGCCTAAACTTCGGTAAAAAGTGGATGTGCAGTTATATTTTGTCTTTATGATGATTAAAAATACTGATCCATAATTGTTAAAGCTGATGTTTGAATGCATATTATAAAAACACATTTTGTTGTTTTAATTTTAAATGTTATTGCTTAATGGATGAATATTCACCCAGTTAAAATGTGTTTTTTTAAATGCTGATTATTGGATGTTTAAAACAATAAAAGCTTCAACTGACCAATTAAATGTATAAAAAAGCAACAGAATTCCTGTTTTTGTTTATTATAGAATTACATTTCGAGTAGGCTATTAGAAATGTAGTGGATATGAGCCATCATCTTAATTTAGCAAACTGTACACTCTTAAAAATGAAGGTGCTTCATGATGCCATAGAAGAACCTTTTTTGTCTAAATGGTTCCATAAAAAACCTTTAACATCTGAAGAACCTTTCTGTTTCACAAAAGGTTCTTTGTGGCAAAAGAAGGTTCTTCAGATTATAAAAAGGAAAGAAAGAGATGGTTCTTTAAAGATCCTTTGACTGAATGGTTCTTTGCGGAACCAAAAATGGTTCTTCTATGGCATTGCTGTGAAGAACCTTTTAAAGCACCTTTATTTTTAAGAGTGTAATAGCAATCTGTTTTTTTTTTTTTGTTTAAACCTTTTGTTATCTTAAATATCTTCTGTGCAGCTGTGCTAATTTTATGATATACATTTTTCATGATATAATTACACATTTCATTATACGTCGCTTTCATTTCATTTTACATGTTTGAAACGTGATTAATCAGAATAAATGTGATACCACAAGGTGGTGCCTGCAGTCACATAGTATGATAGAAACAGCGGTAAAGTTCTTGTCACTCCTCCCCTACAACATACAACTCGCCTCCCATTTGCTGACTGCCTTCATCAGCCCAGAAAAGCCTGAACCAGAGTACATTAACATATGTGTCTCAGCAGAGCACAAGGCAAAGGAAATAACAAACGAAATCCAATAATCATAAGAATGGATCTCAGCCAGTCTTTCAATCAGCCTCA
This sequence comes from Cirrhinus mrigala, assembly GCA_036247105.1. Classification (NCBI taxonomy): domain Eukaryota; kingdom Metazoa; phylum Chordata; class Actinopteri; order Cypriniformes; family Cyprinidae; genus Cirrhinus; species Cirrhinus mrigala. The sequence continues at coordinate 6,765,887 of CM070022.1, forward strand.
AAGGTCAATTCATCTGACAAATCAGTGATGTTGCAGCCTGTAGCACCACCACCAGAATACCAGGATACCAATACCAGGATATCCTCCATCCTTTCCAAGCCAGTCAGTCCCCCAGGGGTTGCATCCAGGACAGTCCGTGGTCACTGTGCAGCCTGCAGTTTTTGTGCCCGCCGCTCCACTGGCCAATCCAGTGCCACTGGCTAATCCAATGCCAGAGTACACATGCTATTCTGTCTTCACCATGCTGTGCTGCTGCTTTCATCTAGGCACTGCTGCACTGGTTTACTCTGTCTTTGTAAGTATTAGTTCATGTACTTTCCAGTTATTAATGGTGTATTTTTAAATACTGCATTGATAACTATTTACTTTTGTGTGCTTGATTCAGCTCTAGAATGGTAAAGATACTCCATCAGGTTTTGTTTACTTACCTTTATAACTAAAAAGGTAATGATTCTGGCAGATTATTGCAATTATTAGATAATTATTATTGCATTATTCCATTTACATTTACGTGGTTTGCTAATGTTTTAAGCATATTTACAAACAAACAGCAAACACGACAAATTGAGTTAAACGTGGGCTGAAAAGGAGTTTGATAAATTGATTCAGTTGTTAGAACAGGATTAAAACGAATGGCGAATAGCGATTTTATCCCTCTTTTATGCAGCCTGAACTGGTCTAACTGCTAGAAATGAAAGGGCTAATTACAAAGCAAACAATTCAGAATTATGAATAGTGAGTACTGGTAAAACATTTTTTGTGAACGCTCAGATAAGTTAAATGAGGATTGCTGCAGCCTTCAGGATTTGATCGGGATTTGCAAAACAGTCTTTGCGAAGTGAACATGCAAAGAAGATCAAACACCCTTAACAAAAAAGGCAAAACAGCAATATAGAACGATTTCGAAGTTGAGGGAGAACATGAGATGGGAGTTTTTTGACATACCCTAACTGTCATGAACCGGAAAAAAAAAACAATCCAGGCAGAGTAAGACAAGACGAGCGTTTGGCATTAAAAAGTAAATAAAAATAATACAATTTATAAAAATAACAAACTGTTATGCTAGATAAGAGCCTTCTTTGAAGCTGCATTTAAACTGCATTTTGGAAGTTCAAAATTGGGGCACCATATCAGTCCATTATATGGAGAAAAATGCTGAAATGTTTTCCTCAAAAAACATAATTTCTTTACAACTGAAGTAAGAAAGACATGAACATCTTGGATGTTGATGAGTACATTATATGTGAATCTTTGCCTTGGAAGTGACTTCTAACCTGTGAACCTTCCATCAAATGAAAATAGAACATCACATGTTGAAAACCCATCCATAGAGTGGAGTTTGCCCTCTTTTGAAAACTCCTCCTTCTGGCATCAGAGAAACTCAGAATGAGAACATAAGCAGTTGACATTGTATTTCATGAACTGTTTTCACAGACTCGATTTGCCAACTACTCAGGACAGCGAGAATTTGCAGAGAGGAACTCCAAAACGGCAGGCATCCTGAATCATACTGCCGTTATTATTGGCATCTCTTTCATTATGTTCATCACAATCCACTATTTTGTGTAAACAAAGAAATACATATACTACAAATACATATAGATATCCCAACCCGTTCTCATCAATTTGTGTATAAATAACACGGCTTTACACTTTCCAATTGCGTGTAATACATACGCCAAAGTCCATTTTCGCATGCATATGATACGCCAATCCTTCCCATTAACTTCTGTGGAGAGCAGATGCGTACAAATACTACGCAGCATCTTCTACGTTTGTGACGTCACCAGCGAGGCTCGGTTTGCCCAGTTCACCTGATGCGTGTACACCTTCAAACAGGTCAGTAAGGGCAATAATCTTTTCTTTTGTAATGAGATCATTATTTTAATTATTTTGGTGCTTCTGCATCTCCTTACATGGGGTCGTGTGTTAAAATGGAAGTGTATGCGTTCAAATTAGTTAGTAGAACAGTCGGCTGCTTTGTTAGCACAGCTGCTAACATTAGCCTACCATTTACATTAGCCTAAGCTAACTTCTAACTGTTGCAGCTTTGAAATAGATAAATCAATAAAACCGTTTTAGTCATATTCACGTGGCTGATGACAGCTTTACAAATCAACCAACCCAGTATCGCGTGATAAGCGTGATCATGTAAAAGTCCGCACATTTACCACATTTTTACCATAGTAACTGTTGCCTGACCATATTATGTGTAGCCAATGCACAACAACCACAACGTTTATCATGGTTTTACCACTGTAAGCATAGTTTTACTGTGGCATTTGTTTTTAAAGCACAATAACCACAACGCTTACCATAGTTTTACCCCAGTATTCATAGTTTTACTGTGGTATTTGTAGTTAAAGCACAATAACCACAATGCTTACCATGGTTTTTACCACTGTAAGCATAGTTTTACTGTGGTATTTGTTTTTAAAGCACAATAACCACAACACTTACAATGGTTTTACCACTGTAACTGTAGTTTTACTGTGGTATTTGTAGTTAAAGCACAACAACCACAACATTTACCATGGTTTTAACACTGTAAGCACAGTTTTACTGTGGTATTTGTAGTTAAAGCACAACAACCACAATGTTTACCATGGTTTTACCACTGTAAGCATAGTTTTACTGTGGTATTTGTAGTTAAAGCACAATAACCACAACGCTTACCATGGTTTTACCACTGTAACTGTAGTTTTACTGTGGTATTTGTAGTTAAAGCACAATAACCACAATGTTTACCATGGTTTTACCACTGTGAGCATAGTTTTACTGTGGTATTTGTAGTTAAAGCACAATAACCACAACGCTTACCATGGTTTTACCACTGTAACTGTAGTTTTACTGTGGTATTTGTAGTTAAAGCACAATAACCACAACGCTTACCATGGTTTTACCACTGTAAATGTAGTTTTACCAGTAACTATGATTTTTACAGTATACTATTTGTAAAGCACAGTAATTAAAATGCTTGCCACACCTTTACTTTTTTTTTTTTCTGTGGTCCAACATGATATTTTTATAATCTCATAATTTTGACCAATTCTGTCAGAAAGCTTCTAGAATTAACAGTGAACTTGAACTCGAAGCTCCCAGTGCTGATCTTGAAGAAGCTACACCAACAGACGATAACATTCTGTTTACTGTTATACATGCTGCACTTACAGTATGTTGTTGTCTGCCATTGTCGTTGTCAATGTTTTTGTTGTTCATCATGTGATCAGTTCTCTTTCTTCCTGTCTTGCAGTTATTCTTCATCAGCTCTCCACAATATCAGCCCTTCCAAAAGCTTCCACATCAATTTCTCTCGTGTGGCACATCTGCTCTCAGTGCTTTACTGCCGTCTTCCAGTTTTTGCATGTTTACTTATTATCTTTTAATTTCTCCTCTACAGTCAACACTCACTCTCATCACTAACTTGTCACATGACAAATCAAATCTTCAGTTAATTTGGCCAAATCAGATCACTTCAAGCTGTTCACACCAAGAGCAAGAACTATAATGATAACTTTTTTAACCGTTTATTTTTCATACTAACATGCAATAACATTCTGTTTATTATAAGCGTGTGCTGCAGTTATGTTGTCTGCATTTACATGCTCAGGCTATTTACAGTCTGGTGAATTTTGATTGGCTCTCAATTGTTTTATTTTTCATCATCTGGAAAAATTAGTTCTTAAAGAGATTCCAACCATTGTTTCTCTGTGTCATTTCATGTTAAATAGCTGCAGTGTGGACTCATCCTTGGTGTGAAGAGGCCTTTAAACTGCTTACAACAAAATCATCAGCAGGTAATCGTATTTAAAGAAATCATATTAGCTTGCTATTAAAGAATATTTTTTTCTAATGCTGCTTTCCTCTCATTCTGTTGAACTTACAAAATTCTGTCTATTTCTCTTCATCTAATTCTTTTACTCCCTCACTCACACATTCTTTTGTGCTCTGTTGTAAGGTAGAAACTGAGAGTTTGCATGATGGCCTTTTCTCAGACTCTGAATCTGATGTGTACAGATGAACTCAGGAGCCTGCTGGAGTTCCCAGGGAACTTGAGCTTGTAGTATATAATTATAACTGCTTATTTTATGTTTAAATGACAATAATTAAACATGGGGTCAATAAATATTTTCTTGTTTTACAGCTGGAGACCAAAAATCCAAAGCAAATCAGTCACAGCAAGCCAGTCAAACCAGTCCTGATGAATGAGGAATGAACATGGTCTTCTTGTGCCCAAACAGAAAAGACAGATTTCCACTGGTATGTATTCAAGCAATGTAGTTGTGGTACAGCATTTGATGTTGATCTCTCAAAAGACAACCGTTATCATTTTTCATCATTTTTAGCAAATCAACTGTGCTATCGTCTCTGGAATTTGGGCAGGAAATGACCGAATTTGGTGAGTATTGACATCAGCACCTGTAATCACCAACACTATTTCTCTGTTGACTTATTTGTCTGTTTGTTTGAAGGAGGATGGAGCCAGTTGATGAAGAGATCAATTCAGTGGCCACCAGGTGCAGCACTGCAGCCTGAACCCATCAGGTATCTGCTGTGAAGACTGCATTCACGGACTGCTCTACTGTGACAGCTCAGATGTTACGGTGCATAAAAGTAAACTTCACAACTGATCAACAAGAGTTGTGGAGGGATTCTTTTGGCCCATACCTCCAACAAGAATCAATGGTAAGTCCAATGCAACAACTACAAATACAAATTCTATATATTGTTCATTGATTTACAACATTTAATACATGTTTTGTCCCTCCAGGACATCTACGTCAGGTGGTGTGTGAGGAAAGCACAGAGGACCATCAGAGACTCCAGCCAACTGCATGAATCGCTCTTGTTATTACCATCAGGCAGAAGTTACTGCAGAATCTACACCAGCAGACTGCGAGACAAGTTCTTTCCACAGGCAATCAGACTGAACTGAACTCATACCAGTAACACCACACACAGCACATCAACCTCATGTACTGCACTCTAACAGTTACACTGTCTGGACTCTGACTCACTATTATTCTGCACCCTGACATTCTGTTTGCACTAATTCATACTGTACTGCACTGTGATTATTGTTTATCATTGTTTTCATTTTGTGCTCACTGTATAGCGTAATATTTACCATATATTGTTCTATACATGTATTGAGTCCCTTATATATACAGTGTATATATACATACACATGTATGTGTATGTGTGTGTGTGTGTGTTGCATATATTTTATATTTTTCATCCATACTGTAATGCTGCAGTTTGCACAAAAGAATATCACCTGTACATGTGATCATGGTATTGTGACAATAAAGTGATTTGATTTGAATTGGTCATTTCTTCTGTTCATTACTTGTACTGTAGTGTGCTGGATAACAACTCCAAATTATTTATGACATGGAAGAAGTTTATGGATAAACAAAGAAGAAGGATACCAGGAGAGTTCAGATGATGAGCCGGAAACTGAATGTGATCCCATGATGCTCAAGAAATTTGACCATGCATGCAATTGGGTGGTTTCATCTGATTAAAATATGGTTTTAACATAACCCATTTTTATTTCTCTTGAATATCGTTTGTCTTTATAATCTACCTTAGCTGTCTTTATGATGTATTCTCCAGTAAAGTATTGCACATGAGTTGGATAATATGGTGAATTTTCTGTATTTGGGATGGTGTTTGGTGAAAACACCATTTAATTTTGTAAACAATACACCTAACTGCATTGAAGGACTTGTTCGCAGCTTCTTCAAGATCAGCACTGGGAGCTTCGAGTTCAAGTTCACTGTTAATTCTAGAAGCTTTCTGACAGAATTGGTCAAAATTATGAGATTATGAAAATATCATGATGGACGACAGAAAAAAAAAAAAAAAAGTAAAGGTGTTTCAAGGATTTTAGTTACTGTGCTTTACAAATAGTATACCGTAAAAATCATAGTTACTGGAAAAACGGTTTACAGAGGTAAAACCATGGTAAGCGTTGTGGTTATTGTGCTTTAACTACAAATGCCACAGTAAAACTATGCTTACAGTGGTAAAACTATGGTAAACATTGAGGTTATTGTGCTTTAAAAACAAATACCACAGTAAAACTATGCTTACGGTGTTAAAACCATGGTAAATGTTGTGGTTGTTGTGCTTTAACTACAAATACCACAGTAAAACTACAATTACAGTGGTAAAACCATTGTAAGTGTTGTGGTTATTGTGTTTTAACTACAAATACCACAGTAAAACTATGCTTACAGTGGTAAAACCATGGTAAATGTTGTGGTTGTTGTGCTTTAACTACAAATACCACAGTAAAACTACAGTTACAGTGGTAAAACCACAGTAAAAGTTGTGCTTGTTGTGCTTTCACTACAAATACCACAGTAAGACTATGGTTACTGAGGTAAAACCATGATAAACGTTGTGGTTGTTGTGCATTGGCTACACATAATATGGTCAGGCAACAGTTACTATGGTAAAAATGTGGTAAATATGCGGACTTTTACATGATCACGCTTATCACGCGATACTGGGTTGGTTGATTTGTAAAGCTGTCATCAGCCACGTGAATATGACTAAAACAGTTTTATTGATTTATCTATTTCAAAGCTGCAACAGTTAGAAGTTAGCTTAGGCTAATGTAAATGGTAGGCTAATGTTAACAGCTGTGCTAACAAAGCAGCCGACTGTTCTACTAACTAATTTGAATGCATACACTTCCATTTTAACACATGACCCCATGTAAGGAGATGCAGAAGCACCAAAATAATTAAAATAATGATCTCATTACAAAAGAAAAGATTATTGCCCTTACTGATAGGGGTGGGCGGATCGATCCTAATATCGATAGTATCGATACCAACGTTGGTATTGATATCGGATCGATAGTAGCCTTCCGAGATCGATACTTTTATTTAAATTTCATCTAATTTACGCTAAAGTACATTGCTCCTGTTTCATAAAAGAGCGGACATGTCTCTAAATACCCCGCTCCTTTTATATCTCGCATGCACCGTTGCTCCTCCCTGCTCTGCTGTTATTAGTTGTCCTTTCATCACGTGACTCAGCAGCGCCAAAGCGCAAGCACTTTTGGCTGTACTGAGATGACGGAAAGAAAGAGGAGCGCTGTTTGGAGTTATTTTACTGCAGTAAACGAAAATATTGCAAACTGCGATGTTTGTAGAAAGTCTATTCGATACTGTGGCAACACCACAAATCTACACAAACACATAAAACAACACGAAAAAGAGAACGCCGAGCTGCAAAAAAGGAGAGAATAGGAGGCAAATCCTCCAGACAGACCCCCAGCAGTGCCAAGCCCTGAGACAGAGGTCACTGGCCGAGTCGTTTCGGAGAGGCAATGAATATCCAGGTAGCTAGCTACAGTGGTGAAATTAATATTTGAGTTATATAGGACATTCAGTATTAGTTAATGCCAATTTGAAAAAAAAAAAAAAAAAAAACGAATACTTGGTCATAGTTGAACTTGTTACTTTCATCATCAGGCTGATTAAATATAGCCTATATAGTCAGCACATTAAAACCTGCTATTTATATGAATTATTTTGGAATTTAAAAATATACAGTGGTGGCCAAAATGATTAGAACAGTAGTTTTTTTCACCAGCTAAAAAAATGGTTTTAAGTCAGTTATCTTTTGCTGTAGTGTGTTAGTAGGAAATAAAAAAAAAAAACATTTAAAACACTTAAAAACATTTTTTAGCTGGTCAGAATACAGGTGTTCTAATAATTCTGGCCACCACTGTATACCATAAACTTAAAATATGAAAATGTCTGAATATCCCTTTTGTGTTAACTGTGAAAGGGACACTATAGGATTTATATTTTGGCTACATAGGTAAGATAGGCTTTATGCTATGTTCGCCAGTAATAATTTTGTGTTCTTTGTTTATTTAAAATGTATTTGAAATGCATATTTGTTTTACATTTATTTGTTTAAAGACATTGAAGAAGTGCTAAAAGAGAAATGGTTTTGTTATTATATTATTGTTTCTGAACAAAAACCCCAGACTGAAGGAAAGTTAAAAAAAATTCATTGTTCTCTAGTAATAAGTTTGTGTTTGCAAATCCAGATCATTACAATAATAAAAATGTTTTTATTTGGCTTAAAAGTGTTTAAAATTTGTCCTGGGTTTTAACATATACATTTAATTATAGCTGCTTTGAGAGCATTCAACTCATGAATCATGACACACTGTTCTCCCCTACAGAAAAGTACATTTAGGTTCAAGTGCATGCTTTTTAAAGTAAAAGTATCAGTATCGGTATCAATATCGGGGATACTGGCCCTGTATTTACTTGGTATCGGATCGATACCAAATTTTGCAGTATCGCCCAGCCCTACTTACTGACGTGTTTGAAGGTGTACACGCATCAGGTGAACTGGGCAAACCGAGCCTCGCTGGTGACGTCACGAACGTAGAAGATGCTGCGTAGTATCTGTACGCATCTGCTCTCCACAGAAGTTAATGGGAAGGATTGGCGTATCATATGCACGCGAAAATGGACTTTGTATGTATTACACGCAATTGGAAAGTGTAAAGCCGTGTTATTTATACACAAATTGATGAGAACGGGTTGGATATCCATAACTGTTGCTGTCATGGATGCAGATTATACAAACAAATTTGATTCTTTCAATTGTAAATATCATTTGCTTAATGTGTCAATATTCTCTGTTAAAACATGCTTTAAAGGTCAATTATTGGATTTTTTCAAATAATAAAAGTGTGAACTGACCAATTAAATGTATCATGAAAAAAACAGTTGATTTTGTTTATTATAGAATTGCTAACTGTAACAGAAATGCATTCCTAGTGCACATGAGCCTGACATTTTATTGTAAACTGTAGGCCTATCTATTTTTATGTTCTCTTTTTGTTTAGACCTTTTGCTTATCTTAAATATCTTGTGTGCTGCTATTTTTTACATGTGTTTACATGTTTACATATTTGTACAGACATAAATATTCCAGTAAATAAAAATATATATTTATACATTTCATTATATTGCTTTTAATTCATTATATATTCCATTTTAGAACCATCTATCTATCTATCTATCTATCTATCTATCTATCTATCTATCTATCTATCTATCTATCATCTGCCCACTCATATCCTTTCAGGCTGTACAACCCACATATATGTGTGTAAAGATGTGTTTTCAAGACACCAATACAATTTAACAATGTGAAGAAAAAATAATAAATAAATTATTTTATTTATTTACATTTTAGCAAAAGGCTAGGTGTGGCTGGTTAAGTGTTGTAGAGAATCTATTAACCCTTTGAGTTTGTACCACATGAAATGGTGCATCTGACAATAAACAATACCTACTACTTTATGAGAAATGAATTTCTTTAGAAAAAGCATGACAACCAAAAATACCACAATGACATTTGGTTCCTAATGAACAAATAACTTCAGCAGAAGTGAGAGCTTTCATATCGATGAATCATGGGTGACTTTTTCCACACTCTTCACACGGTGAGCAAAACAGCAGTCTGTGTGGGCTAAACTGTGGATTATTTTCATTGCTTTGGTACGAAATGCATTCAATGACTATCCTTCAAATGAATGTACACTCTTTTCTTACTCAGATGCTTAGATGTCTGAACACCTACACAGGTGTTAATTTTTTCATCAAGAGGATTTAGGAGTAATTTTGGTCTGTAATGTAAAGATGGACTTTTAATATATACTGCAGTGCATTCTGAACAGTCGAGAGCTTGCGACTGCGAATTCATCAAGTTACATGTGATACCACCAGGTGGCGTCCAGCTGGAGAAGTTACAGTGGCGTCAATCTATGCTAAAAAGTTTGGCTCGCCTCACCTTAAAAAACAGAAAGCATTTGCTAAATTCATAAATGTAAAAGTGAGAACATACAAATGATGTTGAATGTTTAAATGTTTAAAATATTGTTTTGGTCTCAGTTTATACTACTGTTTCATCTATTAAAATAGTTGTTTTGTATGTAATGGCAAAGTGATTATATTTAGATTATATTTGCCTTCTCAAATCATCACGACTTGCCTAAAATAAAATCTATAGTTTTAAAATAGTTCAAGTATAAAACACTGTTAGTTTAATCATTAAACCTAGATAAATGTGTGCTATATTGAGCACATATTCAATCGTTTGTGCGGAGAGTGGAAGCTGAAGCGCGCTTTGCAGGACATAGAGGCGCCAGGGCGATTATTTGGATTGCTCATAAAGGTAAGAGTAATACATCATTCGGAACTGTAAAGGGTCTACTTTTATTTGTGTGCACTCTCAATATTAACAAAGCGTTGCAAACGATGCAAAAAGGCAAAGTAAATCACAGATGAATGGTCCTTTCAAACCAAACACCAAACTGTGATGCTTGGGGCTCTTATTTCGTGATCTTTTTTTCCTCTATCACACATTTTAGTAATCATCATAAATTATATCATTTAAAAACAAAATGCATCCTGTGAAAACTGTTTTCCATTGTATCACGATGAAAATTGTACGGTTAAAAGGTATTCCCCCTTAGTGGGTGCACTGAAAAAAAAGGCAATGGGGAGGTTGTTGAATTTTTAAATATGCATTTCGCATTTCTTACATGATTAATTTATGTTTCTAAACATATTTAAATCATCTAAACATATTTAAATCATGTACCATGTATTTATGCTGTAAGGATGTTCAAGCGTATAGAATTAATCATGTTGAAGCTAAATGAAGTAGTTATGTTTTCTTTATAAACCCCGCCCCTTTGCGAAGGAAACCGATTCACACCCATCGCCATTTTGTCTCTCGCTGTGGATTGGTGAGCTCTGAGGTAAGTTAATTAAAACTTGAAAATAAGATTTAGAGTAAGATTTAGAGTAGGTATTCAGTATTTTAATGTGCATGTTTTTACTCAGGTTTTATGTACTTTTCATATCAAACAACATTGTTTTTTAAAGTTACGTTTATGCGTTTGTACGTTAGCTAACGTTAACACTAGCTTTAACCTCTTCTGAAAATGTCGTGTATATTAACGTTTGAATGTTCGAAATGCGTGTAATCTTTTTCTTTGCATGTCGGTATGTTGACTAGACCAGTCAGAATAATGATGAGAAACTTAACTGTGTACACCGGACGTTACTGTTGCCTTGCCGTGCCACAGCAGCTTGAAGCTGTGTACGTTAACGTTACGCGACAAAGTGGCCGTTTCAAAAAGCTTGAACGGTCGGGGATTTGTCGCGCTGTGCCGCATCCAGTCTAGAGGATGGGGTCGTTTGAGATGCTAACGTTAGCTGAAATGTAGGTGGGAGTAAGGTTAGGCAGCTGCAGTTAGGGGATGAGTGGAAAAAAAGTGCAGTCTATTACAGACAATCAAAAAGCTAGTACAATGCATGTTGTTGTAAAGAAAATCAACATTGAATATGCTTTCTGCTTTGATGTCTGGTTTCTCCTGTCCTGTGAAGACCTCTTATTCTCTCTCTCTTTTTTTTTTTTTTTTTTTTTTTTTTTTTGGAATGCTGTTTAGTAGTAGTAAGTATTATTAAAAACTTTTACTTTTGTTTTGTTTCACATCCGTAAATGACTGTTTTGAATGATATGCATCTTCATGTTATTTGATAAGCATAATCCAGTACTCCATATTATAATAACTCTTAACTGTTTTAAAACTGATGCATACTTCTGATATTTTACAGATATCTGATATTTCACCATACGACTGCACTTATTGACATTCACTTCACTGTCAGTCCAAAGCCTTTACATTAATGGTATGTGTGAAACTCACATTTTTGCTACTTTTAAAATCTCTTTGTCTGACGATGTTGCAAATGTTAATATTAATCTATTATTTTTCTCTCCCCCTGTCCGTTGAATGTGTCAGTGTATTAAAGGTGCACAGTAGCAGTTGCAGTTAGAGTGGAGTTACCGAAACATCCAAAACATCCACACTTTGGACATTTCTGCCATTATCCATGTACGTATTCGAAGTGTCCTATATAATTTTACAGTTTGTTTTAGGAAGACACTATTGTATGTCTTGGCCTACCATTCACAATCCTAGAATTGAGGTCTAACAGTTATCTGTAATCAGTCTTTGTTGACCACGACTGGTTCTTATTATATTCAAGTTTATATTTCTTAGAATACTGATGTTACTAAATTATTGAAATTAAGTTATATTAGTTATATTAGATATTTCCAGAGTAGTACTGAATCTCATTTTTTAACTGTGCATTTTCCAGGCTGCAGATGAAGCCCTCATCCCAAGATGCATCGAGGAGACAATGCCCATGATAGACCAGGGGACATCAGGATCATCAATGAGGGCCAGATAATCTTACACTGATTTGGATAACTTGGCATTAGCTACTGCAAAATTCAATTGCCCATCTAATTGAAAGGGATCATTCACTCAACCACTAAAAATTCTGAAAATGAAAATACTGGTATCATTTACATACCCTCAAGTTGTTCAAAACCTGTATGAATTTCTTTGTTCTGCTGAGGAGTATAATGGTGTATCTTCAAAATCAGCACACTTTCAAAGTTCTTCTTGTAGACATGTAGACTTCTTGTAAAAATGTAGACATTTTTTTTATTACTTTATTTATTGTTCTTATTGTGTAATATTGTATTACGTTAAGCAAGATTTGTATTACGTTAAGCAAAAAAGTGTACTTTTTTTTTTTTTTTTTTTTTTTGGATTTTGCTTTTATATGGGGTTATATTATATTTTAACAGATGCATTTCAAGCAAATGAGCTATGTCTGTAACATGCTTCTCTGTAAATTTGTAATCTGTATGGATTATGTACTATTAAAAAAAAAATGTTTTTTTTTTTTTTTCCAAAAAATGTTTTTGCTTATTTCCTTGCTTAAAAATCTACAATATTAAGGTTGTTAAAATGCTATTATTTATTTAAAAATGTAATACTTATAGTTTACCAAAGTTTTTTTTTATTCTGTTATTAGTTTTATCTGGCTTTATCGTACATTTTATCATAGTTTTATGTAATTTATTGAAGCACCACTGCATATGGTGGATAAAGCTTTAATTTAAAAAAAAAAATCATGTTAAATCAACAAGGTAACATGGCATAAACAGCATAAAAACAACATAAAAAAATCATGTTGAGAGAACATAATAAAAATACACGCAACCGATGTACATATTTTTTTTATGTTAATCAAACAGATTTTTTTTTTCAGTGTGGTGTCAGGTGTCATATTACAAAATGTATTACGGTCTTTTACAATCAAAACTTCTTATAATCTTGAAAAAAAAGCATATCGTCAGAAAAGGTCTGAGGTTATTTTGTGATATAAGTAATATTGACAGAAATTGACAATTGTGACAGGAAAAAGCATGGGAAAAAAAAAAACTGGAGTTTGGATGGCAGCAGGTGGCTGTTTGTGGTATAACGCCCTAAAAACTATAATTTTTTTAATATCAACTTCAAATTTGGAACATAACTTATATAGACATAAGACATTAATTGTAGCAATTTTATAACAAGTTTTTTTTTTTTTTTTTCGAAAAATTATATAAATTATAACAATTTTATTTGGATAGTGCACTTTCATGTCTGTTCAAAAATGGGGGCTGACACTTGAGGAGTCAAGAAAAAGACTGTTTAATCTCACTAAGTGTGAAAAGCCTGTAAAGGTTAAAGATAGAGAGGTACGAATGAAATAACAAAACCTTTAAAAACAATTATTTTACGATAATGTTAAACAACCTACAATGATATCAAGTGATTAGAATTAATCTATAATTAAAAAAAAATATTAAAAGTTGTCAGAATGCCAGTGTCCTGAAAATAGTACCTTGCTCAGTGTAACATAGAGAGGGAGACGTGAAGCAGGGGGGATCCATTTGCATAACTTTATTGGCTTTAGACAGAGACATGGTCACAAAACAGGCAGGGTCAGACATCGGCAAGCAGGTTTATATGGACAAAACACAAGAACAATCCGTGAAGCAGGCAGGGGTCAATCAATGGCAAATGTTATCCAAGGGGCTAGGCAAAAGGGTAATTCGAAATGACAGGCTAGAGTTCCAAAAGGCAGGCAGCAGAAACAGAACAAACGACATAACAAGGCTAGAAAACAAGACAAGGAATAACGGAACTAGAAACACAATTGAACTAGGCTAAAGATTGACAAGGTGGCTCCGTAAAAATGCTAAACACAATACAATACTTGGCAAAAGTGATAGAAAGTCCAGGGCTTAGAGTCTCTGATTGGACGCAGGGGATCAGCGCAATGGCTGATATGGAACATAGTCCGGGGTGGGATGCAACAGTTTGTGTAATGTGAATGTCAACGTAATGAGAGAGCGACATCTGGTGGTGAGCAGACCGATTTTTGGTGCAGTGGCACTGTTACATTAAAACCATAATTAAAATATCAGTGTTTTAATAAAACCCATAAAAGTAATCACTTTCCTCAGGCTAAAGGAAGCCTGTTCATGCTGTCTCAACCTGCACCCATGAAAAAACCCACAGGAGAAAACCCACAACACAAGCTTGAAATGAGCAAGGCGCTCTTTAAGTACCATTATTCACCACTGCCGTGCAAACACTTCTACACAACACACAGCTGGTGCTACACCACATGAATCAGCCAGCTCTCCACAAAGCTGCTGAACACACTGCAACATACAAAAAGTGGGGAGCAGCATCACACACGTGTCACACCAAAGAAATGAGTAATCAGTATACAACGTAAAAATGAAAATGGAAAAAAAAAAAAAAGGAATCAGAACTTCATAAAACTGTTATAGTAAATCAGTGATACTAAAATAACACAGTTTTTAACTCATAGCCAGCCTTTTTCAATAAAGCATGCATTTTACCAGTCAATCAGTACTCATAAATGGCCACCAGCCCATTAAAGGCAGACCAGCAGTAAATATTCATCACCTCACATCCCTGAAAATGATTGCAAATGCAGTTGAAAATCACCCTAAAAAGACAAAAATCACTTAAGAATGAAGTTGCTCATGAGACTTGCTGGCCTAAACGTCTAAACCTCGCTTCCCACAGTAAGTCATTCTGAGCAGTCAGATTTTCCACCCTGCTAAAGAGTGATTTAACCCTTTAAATGTCACTCCCATTTTTGAACACAGACACAAAAATGCACTATCCAGACTTAAATTTTCATAATTCATGAATGAAAACATTTTGTAATATGATTTTGATGTACACTTTCCATGGTAATGCAATGTCTGATTTTAAAATGCCTTAAATTTTAAAATGCTTTAAGTTTTGAACTGATATATAATTTCTTACGATTTCTAAAGTGTGAAAGGGAAAAAGGCAACGAAGAAAGTCTTTTGTGACAAAGGTCAGTACTCATGTTATGAAGTTGCACTCTTGACATATATTAATCTATTACTTTTCCTACATAACTTGTAACACAAAAATATGGTAAAATATCTATTTAGGAGTCTTAGACCTTTCCAACGATCTATAGTTTGTCATGATTAGATTAGGATTTATTTGTAACATGGTGAAGTAAACTTTAAAATAGGGTGGACGGTGACAGTTAAAGGGTTAAAAAGAGTTTAAGAAGTTCGTTAATTAATGAATAGACAGATGGACAACAGTTCCTGTATCTGATTCTACATTCACATTATTCACTCCTGTAGAACAATATAATTCTCAGTATCTTAAGTGACAATTTAAATAGTTACTAAGGCTTTATTACCTGTGCAAACTTTATAGTCACACTTGATCTTTTGCAGCGGATTGCGGTTTGAGGTTAGAGGTCTGATGTTTCAGAAATAAATTCTTGCATGAGATACATATAGATAGACATTGTGACCTCACGCAAACATCTTCATAGACTGGCAAGCAGAGAAAGAATGTCAGGGTTCATCCATCTACAGCAGTCTACTACTTTGTCACAATCATTTACATTGGATATCTTAAATCTCTACAATTGTGGCTGAAATATAATTTAGCAAACACATTTGATGTTATCATTTTAAGTGTGGGGATCAAATTATTGTCATGCATTCATTTATAGGCCTAGTGAGGAATGGTTTGACCAAAAACCTTTTTTCATTTTTTCTTCTATAATACAGATAGGTTGAGTTTATAACACATGTTGCGATGGGTAAATGTAATGCAGTGCAGCCAAGAGAGACGAGGTTAAAAGATTAAAAAGAAGACTACCTGATATTTCATGTATTTCATTGAAGTAAACGTAAAAACAAATTAGCACTTGCAGTTGCACGGAAATGGTGGTAAAATTCTTGCCACTCCTCCCCTACAACCCACAACTCGCCTCCCATTTGCTGGCTATCAGCACAGAAAAAAAAACAAACCAGAATACAGCAATACATACATCCCTGCAAAGTGCAAGTCACACCGAAAATTACAATCAAAATCCAATAATCAGAAGAATGGATCCCAGCCAATCCGTGGTTGTTGTGCAGCCTACAGTTTTTGTGCCCACTGCTTCAGTGGCCAATCCAGTGCCAGATTACATGGGCTACTCCATCTTCACCATGCTGTGCTGCTGTTGTCCTCTGGGCCTTGCTGCGCTGATTTACTCCTGCTCTGTAAGTATTAGTCCTTTTGTAAATCAGCAGCTGTATTACTGTCAGAAGTAGCCTACCACTTAAATTAGTACCAATTCAATACAAATCTTTTGTAAATGATATAAAGATACCAGTCTCTCTGAAGTACAGTTCAACAATTGGTACTCATTATTATTAAGTATTACTGCTGACTAGCTACAAAAACAAAAATACTGACTCACGGGTCAAGGATTTTTTCTACTGGCTCAGTGCTTTGTCAGAAAGAACAAGAATGATTGGACGGCCCATTCGTGAGTTCATTCTTGCCTGCTTCTTGGGGAAATCTTATTAAAGCCAAAAGATACAGAAGATATTTTGTCAATATCTTACATGTTTGAATAAAATGTTGTGCCCCATTCATTGATAACCATATAAACCTTCACTGTGCTATCTAGATATTTAGCTAAAATAAATGCTATTTTCACTGTGTTAAATACACACAAATGTTTCTACACCAGATTTTCTTTCAGTGTGCCACTTCTATCAAATGTAACTGGAACATTTAATGTAAAACTAAGAAAATCCATCCACAAAGAGTGGACTTAACTCCCTCATTTGAGAATTTCTCTATCTGCCAGTGATTAACAAAAATGAGAACAGAATTATATGTTTCATAATTGTTATTACAGACTCGAGATGCCAACTACTCAGGACAGCGTGAGTTAGCAGAGAGGAACTCCAAAACGGCGCGTACCCTGAATCATGTCGGCCTTGGTATTGGCATCTGTCTCATTGTAGTGATCATTATCAGCCAG
Organism: Cirrhinus mrigala; assembly: GCA_036247105.1. Lineage (NCBI taxonomy): Eukaryota > Metazoa > Chordata > Actinopteri > Cypriniformes > Cyprinidae > Cirrhinus > Cirrhinus mrigala. Next base: position 6,783,214 of record CM070022.1, read on the forward strand.
ATTACGAAGAGTACATAAAAGCTGTTAGAGATCCATCCATCCATCCATCAATTTATCTGTCGACCTACTCATATCCTCTCAGACTGTACAACCTACATAGCCTACAAATGTGTAATGTGTTTTCAAGACACCCATACAATTTATCAACATGTGGATAAAATAATATACAAATAAATTAAAATATGGTTTTATTACATTTCAGCAAAAGAGTTTTACAGGGGTTTAACCATTTTACAAAAGAAAACATTGTATAATGCTGCCTGTTAAGTTTTTTAGGTCATTGTTTTATGTCAGCATGTGCTTACTGGGTGACAACTTGATCTGAGATGTAGTTTTAGTGCATTTTGAATGTGAAATGTCTGCTGTGCCAAGATGACAGTTAATCAGAAGTAGGCCTACTGAAATTTAAGTTTTGAAAAAGTGACCTATATTGATAAATGTGTCCCAGAGATTGTAAATAAAAACTGTAACTGAAGAGGAAGAAGATCATGAAATCATCCTCATTTGTGTACTATTTTTTGTTTTCCCCTGAACTCAACATGTTGACTCCATCAGGTGACGCCTGCAGTCAAGTTTGAGACAATTCAGTAAGTTAATTAAATAAAAAAGACGGTCTATACATGATGTAGGTTGGACTACTGCACCAGCACATGAAGAGTTTCACTTTTACTGCACTGTTTAGTCTATGAAAATACATTTAGAATTCAAGATAAGAGGGCAAAAACGCTCTATGCCCTTTATATTTATATCATCTGTAAATATCACGCTAAGAGTGATGTTTTTCTCCAAGATCAGCACGATTGCAAATGTGAGATTGATTTGACGAAGCTCAATAAAAGAGTTAAGTGTTGACAGCAGTCCTAAACCTGCCAAAGTACCAGCACAATAACACACGAATGGTTCAGCTTGGAGTGAGATTCAGTATTTGCTTGCATTCATTGTGCGTGCAAGTATCAATAAAAAAGGATGTAAGTAATCAACTTTTTAAATTTCACATTTAAAAATATAGTGTTTAATCATTTCTAAATATTTATTCAAATGAAAAACTTGAAGAGTGAAGAGCCATAACTAGTGGGTAAACCATGGCATTACAAATGAAAATCACTTTTTTCCCGACAACAGAATGACACTAATTTGCCTCTTAGCACTGGAATTTAAAACCCTTTTCTCCATTTAACCTTAAATACTACACTAATTTTAATATAAGTAATACAAATATAAAAATGTAGATATATTTTAAGTCATTAATGGACCATAATTATCGGACAAATAGTATTTAGTACTAAATGATCTCCTTAAAATATTAAATGAATATTATTGAACTAAAATTTAGAACATTTATTTAACTGAAAAATAGTTAAACTGTGTAGTCACATTATAAGTAAGCAATACCTGAGGGTTAAATACAAGAAAACCATATTAACCCTTACGAAAATTAACTGTGGATTTCTACAAATACCATGGTTAAACTATGGTTAGTGTAGCAAGACCATGGTTACCATGGTTTAACTATAGTAACCATGTTTTTTTTTTTGGTTTTATTTGTAGTAAAAATACATTTAATTTTCGTAAGGGTTGCCTCTCCATCACTCTCCAGAATAAAATTATACTGTAAATGTCATTAACGTAAAAATCAATGCATAATATGGTGCAATGTTTACCAAAAATTGCTGCAAATACCTGTATAGTGAATCTGTCGTCTCTATCCTACTTAAACACATTCAAATGTACTGTCAACGCTGGTTTGTTTTGAGAGCTTCGTGAATCACGTGACCGCGTGGCGGCGACGCCGGCGAGATCAAAGCTTGTTGCAGCTGTTTTTCAATGGCTCTGGCATTAACAGAAGCGCTACATTTTACGATTTACGCCACAATACGTGCGCCAAAACGGTATTTATCGTTTGAATTCAGTATTAAAATGTACAACATTTGAAAGCTGAAATTTGTTTAAAATCGCAAGCAGGGTTGGCAATTTGGCGTGAGATTTACATGGGCAGAATGAGAGCGTGAGACAGAGTCTGAAAGCGTGAGTCTCAAGCCAAATGCGTGAGAGCTGGCAACCCTGTCATTTCTCGATTCGCGTTGCAACTAGGGCTGTCAAACGATTAATCGCGATTAATCACATACAAAATAAAAGTTTGAGTTTGCCTAATATATGCATGTGTACTGTGTGTAATTATTATGTATATATAAATACACATGAATTAATGTTTATATTTAAGAGGAATATATTATCTATGTAAAAAATATTTGTATATATAATTTAAATTATATAAAAATTATAATAAGTACAAATACTTGTAAATATTTCTTATATATGTACATGAATGTGTTTGTATTTATATATACATAATAATTGCACACAGTACACACACGTTTATTAGGCAAACTCAAACTTTTATTTTGTATGCGATTATTCACGATTAATCGTTTGACAGCCTTAGTTGCAACGATTTATCGTCCCATCCCTACTAATAATCCGTGAACGTCTTAAAATCCTTACAATTAAATAAGATTTTCAGTGTGGCGTCACACCAACAGAGGCCGCTCCCACGATAGTTGATTGACATGAGTGCCTTACCTCAGACCCGCCCTAAATCAGCTGTAACAGTCCGACCTCCATTGTTTCGATGCTGGAGCAGGGATGTAAATTAGACTAGAATATCTACAATTGAGCGATTGAGTGATAATGAACATAGTGGTAGTCATTTACTCCCGACATCTGAGCCGCTGAAGTTGCAGTGGATTACATTTGTTTGTGAAGGGAATGTGCCTCCCGATCTACATAAATGTGTCTATGTTAGCGCGAATCATTTGTGATCCAGCTTCACCTACAGCAGATAAGTGGGATTGGTTATAACTAGGATTGTTTTGTTTTTGTTTGTTGTTGTTGTTTGTTTGTTTGTTTCCTATCATTTTTCATGAAGATACACTCTAAAAAATGTTGGGTTGTTTTTTTAACCCAACTGCTGGGTTAAGCCTGTTGGGTCATTTAGTTGGGTTGTTTTGCTCAGTGTTGTGTTGTTTTTGTGTAACCCAACATTGGGTTACTGATTTTATCCAATCAAGTGACAGTTAAGAGAGTAAGCCCCTCCCCCTACTCGACGAGCCAAGCGCTACCTTCGCGGCCATTTTGAATCACCTCAGGAATCGCCTCAGGAACAACCGTCCTTCAGCGACGACAGAAAAGGTATGTTTGTGGGTTTTTAATGTATGAAACTAATACTGTACACCAACAAATGCAAAAATATACCAAATTTGGCGGGTTCACATTACATTAACAGTATTAAAAAGTATAATCTATCTCTGTTCGTTTTGGTTTGCTAATTGGTAAAGGTATGCCTGTTGTAATTACGTTACAGCCTTTTCCTGTCTAAGTTATATTCAATATTTATTGAAAACGTCTTTTTGGTCAACATTTCCTCTGGAATATGTGACTTGGTGAGTCGTTTAGTTAACGTGTCTTTATATTAGTTTAAGGTCGATACTCGAGCGTCGTATTAAACGCAAACGTTCATATAACGTTACCGGCAACTGTCACAAACACCACGGTTATTCTGTCACGAAACTTAGTTTTAATCAGAGATGGGACCAAGTCATTCCTTTCAAGTCACAAGCAAGTCTCGAGTCAAATCCCAAGTCCTCAAAGAGTTAAAGTTAATGAGGTAATTAAGTGATTAATTAAGTGATGATTGTGCATCAACAAGCAGCATCACTGAAGAAAAGACACACACAAGAACTACAACTGACATCAGACACAGCCTTGGATAAAATCAACTGAAAAAACAAAACAAAACAAAAAAACAACAACATTAAATCTCTCAAGATCTGATTAAACAACTCTACAGACAGCATCACCAGCTTCACTCATTACTAACCAGACTGACTTTATTTTAGGTCTGCAGAATCTCTTATTGAGAATTAAAAGAAACAAAGAAAGAACACGATGCCACCATGATTGTGGTCAAGGTGTGCTTTAGTTTGTCTCTTGACCCTTTGAGTAATTTAATGTAATTTGCTTCTAAACAATTGCAATATTGTTTTATGGCAAACATTTGTGTATTACTGAATCAAAAGCTTGTAATAGCAGATTATTTTACACTCTCAGCTTATAACTAATTTGGATGAACATCATGAATTGGTATCACTATTTGATTTATTTGGCTGACATTCAGCTGTTGCACAACTGCAAAAAAAAAAAAAAACTATAATGTTTCAATATAAAAAGAAAGAACAGTATTGGCTCAGGTTTTTAGACATGAACGTTTAGCATACGATCCTCAACAGTGGTGATAATAATTATTCATACTGCAGTACATGAGGGGAGTTTATCCTATGTTGTATACCCAGCATGCATTGCAGCATGAAGCGTTTGGTTGATTGTCACCATTGTTGAGATTCATATGCTGGTTCTTGATGTCTGTGTGTGTCTAAATACTGCAGATGTTCACGTTTGTATATGCATTACACATGTTTTAAATTCTTTCACTGTAGCTGTTAGAGAAACATTCTACTTGCATGCTGCAAAACCTAAACATATAACAGAGAAAAAAAAAGTTATTTTGGAGGTGATCAAGCAAGTTCATGATGACTACACTGTCGTACTAAAACAGCTAGTGACTGCTCACTTCACTGCTTTGATCTCACTGCTTCACAACACAACATGCATTGTTATAAAGAGAGATCTAATATAGCAGGTCAAGGGTCTAAAGCACACACTGATCTCCATGATGGTGGCATCATTTTAACCACTAAAACATCAACATCTGATCCTCTGTAAATCTCAGTAACAGCAGGTGTTCATCACTAATGCACAATCATCATTAAATTAGTCACTTAATTACCTCATTAACTTTAACTCTTTGAGGACTTGGGATTTGACTCAAGACTTGCTTGTGACTTGAAAGGAATGACTTGGTCCCATCTCTGATAGTCTAGGTAAATAAAACAACCCAACGTGTTGGGTCAAAGATTTAACCCAACAAGTTGGGTTAAAATAACCCAACGCTGGGTTTGTCCATATTTGACCCAGCGTTGGGTTACCAAAATAACCCAATTTGGGTTATTTTAACCCTGCGTTTTTTTAGAGTGTAGCTGTTTCTAATGTGCCTTTCCCAAGGCTTTTCCAGCCTTGCCTTGGTGAGTCTGGTATATATCTATTGGCACATGTCTGTGGAAAAAAGTTTTTAAAAGTGCTATTTTTACTGTAAATCACTTAATAATTAAAAATTAATGTAAGTTAGTACGACAGAAATGTACACCTGAGGGCAGTTTCATAAAACAAGTTTACCAAATAAGCCAGGCTTATTTCAGTTATATATATTCAGTTATGTATTTTCAGCTTATTTTACTTATACACACCACACAGCCAGTGCTACACCACATGAATCAGCCAGCCCTGCACAAAACTACTGAACACACCGCAACACACAAACAGTGGAAAGCAGCACCACACAAATAACACACCAAAGAAATAAGTAATCAGTATATGAAATGGAGGGGTTCGTTGGTGTATTAGAATTTGGGGGTGTGAAACACAGTAGGCAGTCTGTCAGAACTGAATGAGATGGTGTCTTAATTGAAGAGAAGCACTCAGCGGAGTTGGTTGATGACTGATTTACTGAAGACCTTTTGGGTATACATATATGAATGTGTGGTTTCTGAAATGAATCAACAAAAGAAAATAAACAATGATATGAATAAACAATTGTAAATGTTTTACAACAAAGATATATCAAACACTGAACAGCACACAATATAAATATAACAACACTATAATACTATATAGCGTGGGTGCTTATGCTCTAAATGTCCACAAGAGGGCGCTATCCCCATGGGAATGCAGCATGACGGCAACTTGACATGCCTGGACATGTACTAAGCAAGCGATCATTACGTGCAAACAAGAACCGTCGCATAACGTGCACACACAATAATAAACGAATATTCAACAATAACACAATGTACAGCATATACATATGAGTATCCCACATCAAGGAATATCATAGAAATATTCGTGCATGCACTGAATCGAGCAGGTAAACGTAGTGCGATGCTAATCGGTTACTCCTTAGTCAGCACGAGAAGAACAGCTGATTACTTAACAATAACAGAAAGTATATATATAAACAGCGACTACTTACTTCGCATGTACGCACACTGTAACCTAGTATAAACTCGAAGTCAATGTCTTTACAGTAATGCTGAATGATCTTGAATACAGCTGCCGAACTCTCCGTCTTCTTACATGCGCTGCGTCTCTCTAAACTGCGATCTAGCCCCGCCTCCCGAAGTGACAACACTGCCATGCCGAACACTCTGATTGGTCAGAATCATCCGGGACTTAGAGACAACCGGGCCTTTTGTACAGCCGCCCCCGAATTCAGGAACTGAATTCGCTCATCTATCAAAAGGTCGATTTCTTGTCTTAGTCGTCTTCAGGTAGGGCTGGAAGCTGGATAAGACGGGCTACAATTCGCGTGTAGGTCTTCCCTTTGACGTCTACACTGGCTGTCCTGACTCGACCATCTGCACCGGGGAACACCTGAGTAACCCTGCCTACCGGCCAGAGGGCACGAGGAAGCTGGGGATCAATAATCAAGACTACGTCTCCAATTTCCAGTGTCCTCTTCTCCGTCTTCCATTTCTGGCGGGTTTGGAGATCTGGTAAGTAGTGCTTCAGAAAGTGTTTCCAGAAGTGCTCCGCAAGCAGTTGGCTGTGGCGCCAGCGTCGCCGACTCAGCATCTCTGACTCCTGGTAGATGACTTGAGGTAATGACGCGTCTCGACGACCAATCAGGAAGCAGTATGGGGTGATCGGGTCAAGATCAGCAACGTCAGAGGATGTGTATCCCAGGGGCTTTGAATTGAGGATACCTTCCACCTCAATCAGGACTGTCCTCAACACCTCCTCAGTAACAGTCTGGGCTCCGATAGTGACTCTAAGGGCTGCCTTGATGGAGCGGATCTCCCTCTCCCAGCAACCGCCGAAGTGAGGGGCGTTTGGCGGGTTGTAGGTGAACTTGATCTGCTGATTGGCGAGGTAACTCTTTAGCTCATCTTGGAGGGCGGCGAGGGCATCGTTCAGTTCACGCTCTCCTCCTTTAAAGTTAGTGCCCTGGTCGCACAGTAACTCATACGGTTTGCCTCGTCTGGCAGTGAACCGACGTAGAGCCATCAGGAAAGAGTCAGAGTCAAGGCTAGTGAGGAGATCAAGATGGGTTGCCCTTATGGTCATACACTTAAAGACTATGCCCCACCTCTTCTCGTTACGTTTCCCGATCTTAACAAGGGAGGGACCGAAACAGTCCATGCCAGTCGAGTAGAAAGCTGGACGGAAGTATCTCTGTCTGGTGAGGGGCAGGTCAGCCATAAGAGGGACTTCTGGGCATCCTCTCCACTTCCTACACTCTGTACACTGGCGCTGGTGTCGACGGACTGCTTCACGACCTCTCAAAATCCAGTACGTCCTTCTGATTTCTGCAAACAACCGCTCTGCACCTGGATGAAGCAACCTCTCATCGTAGTCCTTTACGATTAGCGCTGTGATTGGATGTCGAGGGTCGAGAACAGCTGGATGTACAGCATCTGCTTCCAGTATCTCACAGTGGCGTAGACGGCCGCCTACTCGAATCAAACCAGTAACAGCATCAAGCTCCGGGGAGAGTGTGATCAGTCTACTTGTAGACGATACGGGTTTCCCAGACTTCAGAAGTCTCAACTCATCGGGAAAGGACTCAGCTTGGGCTTGACGGAGGACTGCTTGTTGAACGTCCCTTTGGAGGTCAGCACTGGAGGTGTAGGCCGCCCCGTGAAGCTCCTGCCCATAGGCATTCAGGTACTCAGCCAGCGTGTCGTAGTGCTGCAGCTTAACTAAAGGTGTAGTGGTGGTCATTGACCCAGAGAAGGATGACTGTCTCAGTTCGCAGCTTGGCTCTTCAAACGGTAAGGGAGGCTGCTCAGGCCAACTATCAGGGGGAAGCTTAAGGAATGCTGGCTCCTGGCTCCACCGGCTTCCTTCAGAGAGATCTCGAAGAGACTTGCCGCGAGTGATGTCGTCCGCCGGGTTGTCTGAAGATCTGACATAGCGCCAGACGGCAGAGGCTGTCATCTCCTGGATCTCTGCTACCCTCGTTCCCACAAATACCTTGTAACGGCATGAACTGGATGTCAACCACGTGAGCACGGTGGTGGAATCTGACCAGAGAATAGTGGAATTGATAGGAATCGTGAGCTCGGTGGTCAGAAGATGGGATAGCTGATATCCACTGAGAGCGGCACACAACTCTAAGCGTGGGATGGATTGTTGCTTGCGGGGGGCAACGCGGGACCTGGCAGCGATGAAGGCAACTTTGACTTGACCCTCTTCGTGCTCTATTCTCAGGTAGGCCACTGAACCGTACGCCTGCTCCGAGGCGTCACAGAAGACGTGGACGTCATATTTACAGGATGGGTGGTCTTTCTGTGATCGTGAGTAGCACCTGGGCAGAGAGATCTCCTCTAGTCTACTCAACTCCTCCTCCCATTCGTACCACAATGTAAGCAGATCCTTAGGCAACTGTGGGTCATCCCAGTCGCGCTTCTTGTCCCACAGGCGCTGTACTAGTATCTTAGCCCGGGTGATGTAAGGGATAAGATAGCCAAGAGGATCATATTGGCTTGCCAGTACTCTGTAAATCTGACGCATCGTCGCTGGGGTAGAGTGTTTGGCTCGATGCTTGTACCGCAGAGCGTCGGACTGACAATGCCACTGCAGTCCGAGCGTTGACTCATGGACATCTTGTTGGCCTTGACTGAGCCAGAGGTCACAGGTACTGGATCTGGATTCAGCAGGGAGGTGAGTAATCGCAGACGGACAATTGCTGGCCCACTGCCGAAGCTCGAAGCCTCCAGTGGCTAAAAGTGCACAAAGTTGATCAACTAGTTCTTTAGCCTCTTGGGGTGAGTGAAGACTGCGCAGGCAATTGTCAACGTAGAATGATCTCTCAATTACCTCTCTGAGCTGGTCTCCCGGCTGACTGTGATCCATGACATGCTTCTGCAGGGCATACGTGGCACAGCAGGGACTGCACGTGGTGCCAAAGGGGAGCACCTGCCATTGGTACACGTCGGGGGGTCGCTCAGGCATCAAGTCTCGCCAGAGGAATCGGAGCAAGGGCATGTCACCGGGGAGCAGCCTCACCTGGTGAAACATACCGCGAATGTCGCTGCTTACGGCCACAGGGTGCTCTCGAAAGCGGAGCAAGACCGCTAGCAGTGATGGGCCTAGCGTGGGTCCTGGTAGGAGGAACTCATTAAGACTGTGGCCTTCAAACTGAAAGGAGCAGTTATAGACGACCCGGTTCTTGTTGTTGTGCTCCACCATATGATGGGGGATGTACCATGACTCACTGGAGCTATCCACTTCTTTCGGGTCCAGCTTGGCCACATAACCTGCTTCCTTCAGTCTGGTAATCTCAGCCTGGTAGGCAGACGCTTGCTCTGGATTCTTAAGTAGCCTCCTCTCCACACTCCTGAGTTGGGGGAGAACAGCTTCCTTGGGCATAGTCAAGCATGGCATACTCTGCATACGAAGGAGCGGCGTGGCATACCGCATCGCACCTTGTACTTCCACTCGCACAGTCTTCTCCTGCAGGAGACTGATGGCTTCTTGGTCGAGTTTGGATCGTGTCACCACCCTGTCGCTGCGATAGGGAATCACATCCATCTGCCAAAGTCTCTCAACATGAGCAAACAAGTCTGTGTTGGGGAGAACAGATGTGAAGAAACACTGGTGTGTGTTGATCTCACGACGAACCTCATGAGTTGGACCTTGAAGTGTCCATCCCAGGTGGGTTTTGACTGCTGCAGGACCCCCCGGTGGGCCTAATCGGACTGGTTCAGGCATGATGAGATGTGGGCAATCTGATCCGATCAGTAACGCAGGCTGCACTCTATCCATCTGTTGCAATGGGAGGCCAGCTAGATGTCTGTATCTCTTCTGTAAGGAAGCCACTGGATAGGTGTGTTCGGCGAGGCCTAGTCTCTTAGCTGTAAATGCACGCTGAATGAGGTATTTCTTGTGGGGATGGGACACAGGTGATACTGTGAAGGAGACAGCCGCCCCATGAAGGATCTGCTGATCTTGTCTCACTGTACGCAGGATCAGATCCTCTGGCTTCCCCTCGAGGTTAAGTTGCTGAGCTGCAGTATGGAGGAGGATAGTCCTCTCTGACCCGTCATCCAGCACTGCATACGTTTCCATTGATGCATCCCCATTTGCAATGATGACTTTACTAACTTTCAGGAGGACTCTACGGCTGCCAACCGAGCGGTCTGCATACAAAATCCCTTTTGTGGTACTCACAAGACACGAGTTCTCCTTAGGTTCAGCCTCACAGCTCGTTCATTCAGGTCATGCAATATAAGGAGGTGTTTCCTGTTGCAGGTCTTGCACAAAGCCTTCAGTGTGCATCTGGATGCATGATGGTTGCATGCCTCTTTCTGTTCTTTAGTCAGCTCCTTAAAATTAGGACACCCATTGAGAAAGTGACTTGCATTGTCACAATAAGGACAGTAGGCACGTGGCTTCTCTCTGTACCTGGCTGAGGTGGGTCTGGACTCAGGAGCGGACGTTCTGCTCTGCTTTCTTCTGCTTTCTGAGCGGACGTTCTTGAATGCTTTCACGTCACCTGGCTTTAAATTAGGGCCTTCCAGTACTTCCGTGATACTCCGCAAGACAAGCTTGTGGGGCTGCCCATACATCTTCACAAGGGCTTGCATCGTGTCTGTATATGGTCTCACCGAGTTACAGTAGGAGTCCGCCACCAGCAAGGCCTCTTCCAATTCCAGATGATCAGTCAAGATCTGATACTTAAAGCGCTCACTCGCGTCTGCTGGCAGAAGGTTCTCTAATGCCATCCGTAGTCTGGAAAACTGTCTGGGATCAGCTACTGTCAGGCTGGGTATGGTTGGCTTAGGACCTCGATATCTCTGCTCTTGGGCGTGCAGCATCACCATTCTAGGCACCGACTGTGGACGTGAGGGTGGACTGAACTCTCTCTCTCTCTGAGGATGACTGCGTCTAGGATCAGGCGTCGTAGTGTCATACTGTCCTGCTGCCTGGGCTGAGTAGGCATATGAACTCTGAGGAGGGGTGCGATGACTCTCATCAGCATGTGGTGTCCTGGAAGAAAGTGTAAGGTCACCCATCTGTCTCGTCAGCTGCTCGCACTTGGCCGATCGGGATGGAGGAACTGCATCAGCATACGCCACAAAACTTCTCCGACTACAGACGGATGGTGGCACGCGGGTGCGAGGGGCTGGTACTGGTGTCACTGGTCGACGAGGAGTCTCAACACTGGAGCTAAACTGCTGGATCTCCTGCTTCAACGAAGCATTCTCTGCCTTGAGCCCTTGCAGTGCAGACAGGATCTCTGGTAGAATGTGGCTGTGAAGCTCCTCGTTGTCCCTCTTCATCTCAATCCACATAGACTTTAGATCAGACAGCTGCTGGACTTGAAGGTGGCGCTCATCGTACTCTGGCGACACATATCCAAACGGCTCTGGCCATACATCTCGGAGAACTAAATCATCTGCATAGGAGGGCTGACTCTTGGGAGAAGACGATCGAGATGCATTCTCTGATATGGGTGCAGCTGCTTCCAGCTCAGCTTCACTCAGACGTGTAGTTGATGGTACTCTCTCCACAAAGCCTGATCCATGAACTTGATAGTCTGCTAAACGTGCAGGCGGCCTTAATTGTCGTCTCGGGCGGACAACAGGAGGATCTGGCTCAGAACGGGATGTCATCTCTCTACTATGATTCACGCTCTGGCTCGAAGGACCACTTGAAATGGAGGGGTTCGTTGGTGTATTAGAATTTGGGGGTGTGAAACACAGTAGGCAGTCTGTCAGAACTGAATGAGATGGTGTCTTAATTGAAGAGAAGCACTCAGCGGAGTTGGTTGATGACTGATTTACTGAAGACCTTTTGGGTATACATATATGAATGTGTGGTTTCTGAAATGAATCAACAAAGGAAATAAACTTAATGATATGAATAAACAATTGTAAATGTTTTACAACAAAGATATATCAAACACTGAACAGCACACAATATAAATATAACACTATAATACTATATAGCGTGGGTGCTTATGCTCTAAATGTCCACAAGAGGAATCCCCATGGGAATGCAGCATGACGGCAACTTGACATGCCTGGACATGTACTAAGCAAGCGATCATTACGTGCAAACAAGAACCGTCGCATAACGTGCACACACAATAATAAACGAATATTCAACAATAACACAATGTACAGCATATACATATGAGTATCCCACATCAAGGAATATCATAGAAATATCCGTGCATGCACTGAATCGAGCAGGTAAACGTAGTGCGATGCTAATCGGTTACTTAGTCAGCACGAGAAGAACAGCTACTTAACAATAACAGAAAGTATATATATAAACAGTGACTACTTACTTCGCATGTACGCACACTGTAACCTAGTATAAACTCGAAGTCAATGTCTTTACAGTAATGCTGAATGAACTTCAATACAGCTGCCGAACTCTCCGTCTTCTTACATGTGCTGCGTCTCTCTAACCTGCGATCTAGCCCCGCCTCCCGAAGTGACAACACTGCCATGCCGAACACTCTGATTGGTCAGAATCATCCGGGACTTAGAGACAACCGGGCCTTTTGTACAGTATACTTAAATTAGACCAAAACAACCAAATAAAACAAGAAGAATCAGTGGCCGGTCTGACCCAACAAGCAAAACATATGATGAATGAGCAACTGCAGTAACCCACAGCTGCCAAATCTCTCTACAAACTCACACTGTAGATGCAGAGGAAAAACTGTAATAGTAAATCAGTGATGCTAAAATAATACAGCTTGGAATTCATAGCCAGGCTTTTTCAATAAAGCACGCAATTTGCCGGTCATTCAGCACTCATAAATGGCCACCAGCTCATTAAAGGCAGACCAGAAGTAAATATTCATCGTCTCACATCCCCAAAAATTAGTGCAAATGCATTTGAAAATCACCCTAAAAAGTGAAAAATCGATAATAATAAGACTTGCTGGGAAGTCTAAACCTCTCCTCCCACAGTAGGTCTTCCTGAACAGTAGGTCATATTTTCCATTGGTCTAATTTAACCCCTGTTAATAGAGTTCAAGAAGTTCATTATTAATAGATAGACAGATGGACAACTCTTCCTGTATCTGATTCTACATTCACATTATTCACTCTCTTTTGCTGCAGATTGTGGTTTGAGGTTAGAGTTCTGATGTTCTAGAAATATGTGCTTGCACGAAATACATAGAGACCATTGTAACCTCATGCCAACATCTTCATCAACAGGCAGAGAAAGAATTTCAGGGTTCATGCTTTTGCTGTCATCTACAGTAGGCTATACTTTGTCATGATTTAACTTAAAATTTTAAGTGCGGAGATCAAATTTATTGTTGTGTTTGTTTGAATGATTTGGCCAAAAACATTTCATTCTTTAAAAGGTTGTTTTTCATTTAATTAAGAGTGCTTTTTTTTTCTAAATTACAGATAGGTTGAGTTTATAACCCATGCTGATAGGAGAGATGAGGTTGAAAGATAAAAAAGATTACCTGATATTTCATGTATTTCATCAGAGTAAACTTAAAAACAAATTGCCATTTGCAGTTGCATGGTATAAAAAAAAAAAACAGTGGTAAAGTTCTTGCCACTCCTCCTCTATAACCCACAACTCACCTCCCATTTCCTGGCTATCAGCACAGATAAGACCGAACCAGTGTACAGCAGTACATACATCCCTGCAGAGCACAAGACAAAAAGAAAATTACAATCGAAATCCAATAATCAGAAGAATGGATCCCAGCCAGTCTCTCAATCAGCCTCCATCCTACGATTCATCTGAGAATTCAAAAATGCCTATAGCACCACCACCGGAATACCAGCCAAATCCTGCTGGATATCCTCCCTCCTTTCCAAGCCAGCCAGTCCCCCGGGGCCCCTACGCCCAGGGGCCGTGTCCAGCACAGACTGTGGTCAATGTGCAGCCTGCGGTTTTTGTGATGAACGCTCCACAGGCCAGTCCAGAACCAGATCACATGTGCTGCTCCATCTTCATCATGCTGTGCTGCTGTTGTCCTCTGGGCCTTGTTGCGCTGATTTACTCCTGCTCTGTAAGTATATTAGTCCATGTGTTAGAACTGGTACACTGTTGTCAACACTTGCAAAAACAAAATGCTGGCATCGTGGGTGGAAAAAGTCAGATTTTCATGATGTGTCACGTTTAAGCCGAAAACAAAGAAAGCACTAGTTTAATCAGTAAGTTATGTGTACGCTTGAACGCTTATGAGGTTATGTGCACTCTGCTGGGTTAAAAACACCCCAACTTAAGTTATTTGGCAACCCAGCACTGGATAAATATTGGACAGAACACATGCTGGGTTATTTTGACCCCAGCTTGTTGGGTTAAATGTTTTTACCAAGCATGCTGGGTTATTTTATTTAAGTCAACTATTGTTTAAAATGTATTTATTTATTTATTTAAACAGCAAAGTTTACAATATTACATAGATTTAAACTTGTTTAACAAGCATTTTAGACACAAAAAAATGCAACATTTAAAAATAGAATTTAAATTTTAGTGTATTCAACCGTTCTCTGTAATTGTTTGTTACCGAAATTGCGGTAATTCTCATGCCGGTGTGTTACCAAAATCTGAGATGGTGAAGGGCTGCTGTTCGCCAGGGTAACTGTGAACTTCAGACTGCAGCCTCGCATTTTACCTTGCGCTTACTGACTCCAAAAACTGCCTATAAACAAACAGTACTGACATTGAAGAACATATTTTAAGATTAAACTCAGTACAATAACAAATAAAATCCATTCATTTTATGCAAGGCAAAAGGCATTTTCATCCTGTGAAACAACCGCTGCTGACGCAGCTGACTGACATCTTGTCCTTATGTTGCGTTGCATAAAATAATACAATTTACAGCACAGTAAAGACTTTATAAATGAAATAAAATGTATACAAACCTTTATTTCACTGGAGAAGTGCAAGTCGGCGGCGCTGAGAACCGCTCTCTCCTGTAGAGGACCCAAAAAGCCAACGTTCTGACTGACTGTAATTCAGCAGCTGGGTTATTTTGTCAGAGACAGGCTTAACCCAACGGTTGGGTAGAAAAAAATAACCCAATAAAATGACCCAATGGGCTGAACCCAGCATTTGGGTTAAAGAAAATAACCCAGCATTTTTTAGAGTGTAGGCAATTAAAATGGTTTATTAATATATATGTGAATAGTTGACCAATCACTTAAACTGGACGACTACTAGTCGACCAGAAAAATCTTTAGTTGAGGGTCACCCTAGGTATATTACTCACATATCAGAATTTTTCTGTGTGGTTGATCCCATGCATTATGAGTGATATGAAATTTACAGTGTGTTCACTACTCACTGTTGTGTGTGTGCACTTGGATGGGTGAAATGCAGAGCACATATTCCGACTATGGTTTACAATACTTCCACAAAGTAATCCCACTAATTTAAGAACTTCCCCATCTAAGGAATGAGAACAGAAGTGGAAAACAATATGTTTCACAATTGTTTTCACAGACTCGAGATGCCAACTACGCAGGACAGCAACAGTTAGCAAAGAGGAACTCCCTAATGGCACGCACCCTGAATCATATCGGCCTTGGTATTGGAACTGTTATCATTGTAGCTGTGATTATCTCCCAGACCGTGATGAGGAGTAGCTAAAAGATGCTAGAGCTGACATGGTTGGATGCAGATTAAAAACATATTTGTTTGTTTTTCTGTATTTTTAATGTTACTTGCTCAATTTATCATTATTATTATATGCTTTAAAACTGATTATTGTATGTTTAAACCAATGAAAAGTACCATACAGTTTTCTGCTCCCTTTACTTATAAGGTTTTGTTTAGACTTTTTGCTTATGTTAAATATAAAATGTAATGTAGAAATCTTTTGTGCAGCTGAGCTAATTTTGTAGGATTTTACATATATTTTTATGATGTACATGTACATAAATCAGTCTGTCTGTCTGTCTATCTATCTATCTATGTATCGATCTACAGTTTTTTTTTTTACAACCGCTTTTCATGCAGGAAATGGTGCATCAGGGGTCGGCAACCTTTTTGGCAAGAAGTGTTATTTTAAAGTTTTCTGGTTAACCACGGTGCCAATAACCATAGGTGCCATAGGTAACTTACATGGAGCCCCCCTCAGGACGATGGACCTGTTTCATCATGTGTTGCCACTGTTTCATTTCCTGTTTTACCTTAATTGGTCTTGTTCCTGACCTTATTTAGTTTGATTAATCTCATGCACCTGTGTTTCCCTAATTACCCCATGTATTTAAGTTCCTGTTTGTTCATTTGTCCTCTGTTGGGTCTACTCATTGTTTACAGGTGTCTGCTCAAACTTGTGTTGTGGATTATCCTTTGTTTACCTATTAAAAGATGCTTTTTACAGTTATTCATGCTTCCTTCCTTTGTGTTTCCTGAGACAGCATATTGTGACAGAAGACCTGACCAAATACAGTTACCTCCATGTTTACCCCCCGTCTTGTTTTTAATTTTTTTCACAAGTTTTTTGTTTCCGTTGTGTCTCCCCATATGGATGCCATCCTTCATCCCGATACCTCTTCCTCCTGCTCCTCTGTCAGGCTCCTCCATCCCTCCAACTCCACGTTGGTCCTCTGTCACTCCAGCTCCATCGCGGCCTCCCGGATCCATGCCGGTTCCTGTTTGTTCATTTGTCCTCTGTCGGGTCTACTCATTTATGTGTGTATGCTCGAACCTCCCTTGTGGATTATCCCTTGTGTTCACCTATTAAAAGACGATTTACGTTTATTCGTGCTTCCAGCATGTTTCTACAACAGCGTATTGTGACAACCAATTGAGTTCAGACAAACACTTCCTGTTAACTTTACAGCTTTACTGTTTACTGCATTATTCTTCTCGTTATTTCCCTATAGTGGCTAATGAACCATAAGATCCGCCCATAGGCTTACTTCCATGTTGAAGAATAAGGTGGAAAGCATGAATAATGTAGTGTCAGAAACACGAAAGGACTAAGCTACCTCCAAACACTTAAATTATATTATATTGTGTAGCACTAAACCACAATATAATATAATTAAACTCAAACTTAGTAGAACTATTAGCCAATTTTTTATTAGACTAACACAGACACTGTTATATTAAAACAACAATTAAAACATCAATGTTTTAATACTCATCCTCAGATTCAAGGGGGTCTGCTCATGTTGTCTCAACCTGCCTCCCATGAAAGACCACAGGGGGAAAAACACAGCATAAGCCTCAAATGAGCAAGGTGCTCTTAGAAAAACATTATTTACCATTACTGGTAAATAATGAAGGATTCATTACCATTACATGCAGTCACATAGTATGATGGGAACAATGGTAAAGTTCTTGTCACTCCTCCCCTACAACCCACAACTCAGCTCCTATTTGCTGGCTACTTTTATCAGCACATAAAAGACCGAACCAGAGAACACATTACATATGTTGCTGGAGATCACAAGGCAAAGGAAATTACAATCAAAATCCAGTAATCAGAAGAATGGATCCCAGCCAGTCTTTCAATCAGCCTCCAGGAGCCGACACTTCATTTGAAAAATCAGGGATGCCTGCAGCTACACCACCAGAATACCAGCACAATCCTGCTGGATATCCTCCCTCCTTTCCAAGCCAGCCAGTCCCCCTGGGCCCCTATGCCCAGGAGCCGTATCCAGGACAGGCTGTGGTCACTATGCAGCCTGCAGCTTATGTGACCGCCACCCCACTGGCCAATCCAGTGCCAGAGTACTTGGCCTACTCCATCTTCATCATGCTGTGCTGCTGTTTTCCTCTGGGCATTGCTGCACTGATTTTCTCATCCTCCGTAAGTATATTAGTTTTATTTAATTTCATTAACATTAATATAAGCATTAAACATAAAATTGCATAACATGTTTATAGAATTTAATGTGGTAATCATCAGTAGTTAATGATTACAGGTGTTGTTTATTTTGATGTTTTAATGGGCATTAATGGGCACAAAAAAAAAACTAAGGAAAAATGATTCCTTATTAATTATTTGCATGACTTTTTTCCCTATCCGATTTACGGTTCTTTTTTTTTTTTTTTTTTTTTTTTTGATTATTATATGTTTTTAAAGTTTTCAATGATTAGTATTTTATTTATGAGCATTATGAGTGATTCACTGCCCAAATAATTCTAGCCAACATGTACTTAAACAATTCATACTTTTTAAAACGATAAAGCCAAATGAGAGGCTTGTTGAAGCTTAAGCTGTATTTGTGGTCACACAGATATGTAGGCATTATAAAAAAAACAAGGAGTGTCTTGTAACTTCCCTATAACTGTACCAGTATGTGTACGGCAGGCATTGTTCCATTTTTTTATTTATTTATTTATTTTTTTTCCGTTTTTGTTTGCTGTAAATGACTGCCATGTTGTATAGATAAAAGTGTGCCACTGGAGCAACAGAGTTTTAAGGAATAAAAAATATCCTGTCATTTTATAAGTTATTATAAGTTATTTTTACTCAATAACTGTAAATATAACAGCATGTTTTCAAGTCAAGGCTACACACAAGATTTCACCCTCATCCCTCAAAAGCATGTGTAGCAAGAAAGTGGTGCTTCTTTGTAAAAGGCAGCATTAAATTGTATTAAGCTGTATTAAGTCTGAAGTAGCACACCACTTAAATTGGAACCAATTTAATACAAGAATTTGAAAAACGATATAAAGATACCAGTTTTTCTGCAGTACAGTTAAAAAATCGGCAGTTTTTCCACGGAATTTGACTATTTTAACACTGTTGCCATAGGTTGTTTTTCACGTCCGCGGGTTGAAGCAACTCCAATAATGTAATATTTAGTCCCTGGAATGCTAATTTTACCAGGGGAACCCGCCAATTTTTGTATTTTACCACCCAGAATGCGATTTTTACCAGGAAAATGCATTTGGGGTACTTTTAGGCTAGTTTCAGGTAGCAATTGGGTGGGTTTTGTTGTGAAAGACTGGCAACCCTGCATGTAGGCTACAGTTTGATTAACAGAAAATTGTCATTACATTAACAGGTATTCAGAGGTGGGTAGAGTACCCAAAATTTGTACTCAAGTAAAAGTAAAAGTACTTATGGAAATATTTACTCAAGTAAGAATAAAAGTAACAATCCCAATAGTTACTTGAGTAAGAGTAAAAAAGTATCCGATGGAAAAACTACTCAAGTAGCTAGTTACTAGTTACTTCTGATCTGATTGATATGAAGCGAAAACCTTGAATTTCAAACTATTTGGAAAGCTTCCACACACCTCTCCTTGAAAGTCGCTTTGTTTTGTTTATATTAAACATAGGCTGAAGTAAAGTAGCCTCTCTCAGTCCTGTGATGGGCACATTAGTGTACGAATTTGTGTATAACGTCACAGTATGCACTTCAATTTATTTAGATTTTTGGAAAATGGATATGAAAACATGCAGACGTTTAGAATGAACGTTTTTTTACGAAGGTGTGTTGTTTGTAAGGTTCACAAGATATTTGTCATTGCTTGCACAAGCGCGCATATGAGGAAAAACATTCGGACAGTGTGTGAAATATGGTACTATAGGGTCAAAGTGCCCATAGTTACCAAATTACCATTAATAGGGTTCAAATAGGCATCATCATATTAGCCGCTTTTCCACTATCGTGCTAGAATGTGTGTGCTAAGCGAAAGCGCGCTGTATGATCAATCAGCCAAGTAAACAGCTGTTACGCTGCGTTCATAGCTCATGCATTAATACTGTCAATAAATGTGTTAGTTTTTAAAAAAGGTTTTAGCTTCTGTGTCCGTCTCCATTGGCCTGCATAATCCCCTCAGCATTTGTTGGTAACGTTATACCTGTCGTCGCCTTCTGTTTATTTATTTTATTTTTTGCGTTGTTTATAGTTGTGTCCTTTTTTCTGTTATTTAACAAAGTCCCAAAAACAGAAATATCTGATCATATCTCTGTTTATATTACAATTGCGTTACCAAGGCAACGACTAACGCATTTGTATTTACATTCCAAAGAGTTCCGTTATCAGCACCACAGTGGAAAATGAAACCGTATCCGTGCTGACTGGCCCGGATCGGCACGAAACGGAACGGTTAAGCGAAAGAATGCATCGCATTATGAAACTGTTCTTTCTCACATCTTGAAGTGAAAAAATAGAGTTGATTTGAGGCCACGGGTGATCTGCCCCCGATAGCTCACACACATCATCCTCTGCTTCAGCCATCATCTTTCTAAACGCGCGCTGAACTTACGCGGAGATGCGTAGCAGACTCTCGCGAAGCAGCCCCTCCAACGTCTAATATTTATTACAATTTTGTCAGTAACGGAGGAACGCCATCAAATGTAGCGAAGTAAAAGTAAAGTTTTTTCACTAAAAATGTACTTGAGTAAAAGTAAAAGTACCTATCTTTAAATATACTCTAAAAGTACTAGTTACCCCAAAAAATTACTCAAGTAAATGTAACGAAGTAAATGTAATTCGTTACTACCCACCTCTGCAGGTATTACTGGTCAGGCCAGTAGATCGAGGCTGTATTCACAAATAATTTTTTTCTGCCTTCACATATCGAAAACTTCCTACTTTCCACTTCTGAAGTTGTAATTATTAGTTAGTCATGTTCAAGTGCTTTGTTGTTGGAGAGAACAGGAATCATTGTGAACGGCCCATTCACGATTTCAGTCTTGCATATTTCTTTGGGAAGTCTTATTAAAGCCAAAAGATAGACAGATGTTGCGATTTAGCTCAAAGGGAAATGTATATAAATAATTACAATTAATTATGATTAATTACAATTATTTATATCAGCTGCCAGTAGTAACTGTAGCAGAATTAATTTTCCATCAACTAATCTGTTCGTCCACCGAACATTCAGTATAAGTTTTATATCAACTCTAAGAAATGATATTTTCTTGGGCACAGAAAATAACTTTCTTAAAGTACTGTTGCATTAGAGCAGTGGTTCTCAACCGGGGGGGCGCGGACACTCTTGCGGGGGGGCGCGAGTAGGCTACAGGATGGGAGCAAAAAAAAACAGAAAAAAAAAAAAAATGCAAATTCGTGATCTTTGTTTGGATTCATCGGATCTATTTTCGCTGCTAAAATAGACCAAAACAGTCATTATTTCATCAAAAATATAAGTGACTTAATATTATTAACTTGTTTGTTGAACTGTCATATGAAATCAGTGTCACATTTTCAATCGTGAGGTGAAATTAAGTGATGGTCAATTGTCAGCTCTCTTGGTCGTCAGGTCGTGTGATGTATGTTGCTGAACTGTATTCAAATGTTATAAATATAAAAACACCACATTTTGAAATTTAACTGCAGTATGTCAATTTAGTTTATTTGTGTGTGCTGCGCTCATAGACATAAAACGGCGCTCATTTGTTTGATCAGTGATGCGCGGGTTGATCCAAAATGAGCGGGTGCTTGCGGTCACCCGCGGTTACCCGCAGTTACGAGTCATCCAAAAATATTTTTAATGCTATTCGGGTCGCGGCGGTCGGGTCGTTTGAAATAAAGATTCCAATTAAACCTTTGTAATTTATAGGAAATATTCAAGCAATAATATATAAATTATCTCATGTATATCCTTGTTTAAAACCAGGGATTAAAAACGAATTCCAAGTAAAAACGGTATTTTTCTTTACATTTCCAGAGAGCGAAACGAACGAAATTAAACATTACTTAATAAATTCAAGGCATAATTTCCTTATTCATTTGATACAACTATTATAGCTATACAACTAATATATAAAAAATAATATTATTTTGTCATATTCGTGATTCCTGAATTTATATATGAAAACTTCGTTTTGAAGTGCATTCGTTAAGTTTGTATAAATTCTTTAGCCTATTGAGTTGATTTAATATTCTTGATAATTTTTAGAAGAAGTTAAAAGTTAAGAAAAAAGGAATTAGCTTGTAATCTATATATTTAGGGCTATAGGCTAATATTTTTCTTAACTGGGGCAACTGCAATGAACCAGCTTTGGGGGGGCCCAGCTTGCAAAAGGTTGAGAACCCCTGCATTAGAGCATGTAGCTCGAATCAGAATCGTAAAGGGACATTAATTTGCAAGGCAGAATCAGAATCAAAACTCATGTAATTTGTGCACAAGAGTTTATTAACGAAGGACTAACACATAACTAATCTAAACAAACAGACATGAAATCATTCATACATGGGGGAAGGGTCAGTGAGAACTGAAGTTAGAGAGACCAGAGAATGTAGCTATGAAAAGAGTCAGTTAACCACCTGAGTGAAACCATCAGTGCTGTCTACAGCTTATACTAAACATCTGTTTTGTTTAGTTAAATGTACGATACTTGCATTGCCTTGGTCGATGAACAAGTGTCCGAATGCAGTCTCGGGTGAAAGTCTCGATGGTTTGGAGCAGTGGTGGTTTGGAATCGCGATCACGTTCTTCTGGGTCCGAAGAGTGATGAACTCCAAAGATGTTCTGACTCGATAGTGACTGGGAGTTTCTTCCCATGTGACAATTGAAGAAGAACCAAGAGCTGAGAGGGACCCAGCTGAAGTCCTGTGGTCTTTGGAGAATGGAAAGAGAAGGCCGCAAGGCCTGGCGCAGCTTAGAGTTCCGACGAGTTCTAGCTCATCCTCCTCATCCTCTTAGGTTCTGAAAGAACTCACGTGAGACGAGTGAAGAAAGCTAAAAGCACGGAAGAGAGAAATGTCTGTTCGAGGACATTTCATGAGGATGAATTCCGGGGTTGAGTAAAAGTGTCTGGCTCTTTGTGGTGAGAGCCATAGCTCTAGATGTTGGGGCCTGTCGGGCCCGCCGGGCACGGCCTGTGCCGGCTCAGGCTCCCCGTGGGTTCCTCCACACGGGCAGCAATCATGAAGAGCGCGAAAAGAGTGAAGAGAGGGAAGAGAGTCAAATGTTTGATGCCTTTAAGGTCTCTGGAGGCTGCGCCTCCAGGAGGTCCACGAACCAATGGTAACTTTCACCTTTGGAGGGAAAGTTTACGACTCTTTGTCTGTGAGCATGGCATTTTGCATATGTAATTCGATTGGGTGTTGATGCAAAAACTAGTAAGGTTTCTTAAAACACTAATATGTTGCATAGGTATCAACATCTAATTTACACCATCTTTTAGATCATCAAAACACGAACTCAAAGAGTCCAAGCATGGCATAGGTGGGTTATACTACTAGTCATCTATCAGAACACATGCATAAAACAGTAGAAAGACAAATACAAATACAACAGACAAAATTAAAATACAATGCAGTAATACTGTACACAATGACCTGGGCTATGTGTGATAGGAAGGTCAAAGAAAGCTTTGTCTGTGAATGAATAGGAAAGAGCCTATAGGCATTGTGTCTTTCCGATGGCAAATGTAGCATGGGCAGATGTGCATTCCTGCGGGCAATAAAACCTCTTATCAGATGGTCACCCTGGCAACGGAGCCCTTTCAGGGTGTTCGTTGCTTTGGGGGGTTGTCTCCAAAACTCCAGCATATAGCTGGGGTTGTTGGTTTTGAAGATTCTTTTTTTAAATGTAACAAATAACTGTGTCTGATTGGTCCAGATGCTACACAGAAGATATTTAGTCATCCTACAGGTTTGAATAAAATGTTGTGTCTCATTCAGTGTTAACCATTCACTGTGCTATCTAAATATTCAGCTGGCTGATGATTCTTAGATTTATTTATAGTGACTTTTTTCCTACCCCTAACTTTTCACAGATTTTGGAGTTAGTTTTAGTGCTAAAATATATTGTGATGTAAAAGTTTAGGAGTCCTAAAATTAAGACTGACCCGTTATTTCTATATATATAAGAGTTTCAACTTGTAGAAAGTTAAAAACAATTCAATACAAGTTAAAATAAAAAGTAAAGATAAAACAAACCCTTCCAATTATCTTTCTGTAATGCCAAGCCAGCAGAGGGAGCCATCTCCCGAATACTGACTGCGCGCTCCCTCTGCTGCTTCTACAGCTACTTCCTGTTTGGCAGTATTTAAGGACTCACCATGTGCTCACACGTTGCGAAGTATTGCCAGTTTACCTGCCTTACCGAGCGTTTTCTGATTATCCTGATTTGCTTACACGTGTATGATTCTGCTTTGTTTTCTGACTACCGTTTTCTTGGATTTCCCTATTGGATTGTTTGCCTGTGTGGACTGCTATTACGGTTTGACATTATTGCCTGGTTTCTCACTACGTTTAACGGATTACCCCTGGACTGTTGAAAGATTGGACTGCTTTCTGGTTACCGACCCACTGCCTGGTTACACGAGTATGTTCTCTGTTGTTTGCAATAAACTTTCGCAAATGGATTCTAACGCCGCCTCAGCGTCATCGTTACATTTTCACTCTGCAAAAGCCAAGTAACCGTAGGAGAGTTCTCTGTAGAGTTAAGTCTGCCTATATTAACAAGTTAACACGTGAAGAAATATTCTTACAAGCCAATCATCTTTAACATAGGCTACTTTAGATGCAGTTCACTAACAACTGTAATTTTGGGTGACTGGATTACCTAGGCTGATTGGTTGGTCAACTTGTTTAGCTATATTTTTAGTTTACTACATTAGCAAACTTATCCAAAAACCTGTTTACATTCAAGAGAAAGCTCAGAAGAAACCAGTGGTAACTTAGTTAAATTAACTAAATTGCTTAATAATTGAATATTGCATGGAGTACGTTTTACAAATAAATACAAAAAGTCTTCGTACTTCAAAATTTATACAGGTGCATCTCAATAAATTAGAATGTCTTGGAAAAGTTCATTTATTTCAGTAATTCAACTTAAATTGTGAAACTCATGTATTATATAAATTCAATGCACACAGACTGAAGTAGATTAAGTCTTTGGTTCTTTTAATTGTGATGATTTTGCCTCACATTTAACAAAAACCCACCAATTCACTATCTCAACAAATTAGAATATGCTGACATGCCGATTAGCTAATCAACTCAAAACACCTGCAAAGGTTTCCTGAGCCTTCAAAATGGTCTCTCAGTTTGGTTCACTAGGTTACACAATCGTGGGGAAGACTGCTGATCTGACAGTTGTCCAGAAGACAATGATTGACACCCTTCATAAGGAGGGTAAGCCACAAACATTCATTGCCAAAGAAGCTGGCTGTTCACACAGTGCTGTATCCAAGCATGTTAACAGAAAGTTGAGTGGAAGGAAAAGGTGTGGAAGAAAATGATGCACAACCAACCAAGAGAGGAAAGGACTGAGGCTGGGGTCAAGGCATCAAGAGCCAGCACACGTGTCAAGGAATTTGGCTACAATTGTTGTATTCCTCTGGTTAAGCCACTCCTGAACCACAGACAACATCAGAGGCGTCTTACCTGGGCTAGAAGAAGAAATGGACTGTTGCCCAGTGGTCCAAAGTCCTCTTTTCAGATGAGAGTAAGTTTTGTCTTTCATTTGGAAACCAAGGTCCTAGAGTCTGGAGGAAGGGTGGAGAAGCTCATAGCCCAATTTGCTTGAAGTCCAGTGTTAAGTTTCCACAGTCTGTGATGATTTTGGGTGCAATGTCATCTGCTGGTGTTGGTCCACTGTGTTTTTTGAAAACCAAAGTTACTGCACCTGTTTACCAAGAAATTTTAGAGCACTTCATGCGTCCTTCTGCTGACCAGCATTTTAAAGATGCTGATTTCATTTTCCAGCAGGATTTGGCACCTGCCCACACTGCCAAAAGCACCAAAAGTTGGTTAAATGACCATGGTGTTGGTGTGCTTGACTGGCCAGCAAACTCACCAGACCTGAACCCCATAGAGAATCTATGGGGTACTGTCAAGAGGAAAATGAGAAACAAGAGGCCAAAAAATGCAGATGAGCTGAAGGCCACTTTCAAAGAAAACGGGGTTTCCATACCACCTCAGCAGTGCCACAGACTGATCACCTCCATGCCACGCTGAATTGAGGCAGTAATTAAAGCAAAAGGAGCCGCTACCAAGTATTGAGTACATATACAGTAAATGAATATCCAGACAAGGCCAACAATTCACTAAAAAATGTTTTTTTTTATTAGTCTTATGAAGTATTCCAATTTGTTGAGGTAGTGAATTGGTGGGTTTTAGCTAAATGTGAGCCAAAATCATCAACCAAAGACTTAAACTACTTCAGTCTGTGTGCACTGAATTTATTTAATACACGAGTTTCACAATTTGAGTTGAATTACTGAAATTTTTCCACGACATTTTAATTTATTGAGATGCACCTGTATATATGTATGTATATGTGTGTGTGTATATATATATATTCTACGCTAGATTTTCTTTCAGTGTACCACTTCCATCAAATGTAAATGGACAGTTAAATGTTGAACTAATAAAATTCATCCACAAAAAGTGGACTTTACATCCTAATTTCAGAACTTCCCCATCTGCCACTGGCAGAAACAAGAACAGAAGTGGCTGACATTATGTTCACAATTGTTTTCACAGACTCGAGATGCCAACTACTCAGGACAGCGAGAATTAGCAGAGAAGAACTCTAAAACGGCACGCACCCTGAATCATATCGGCCTTGGTATTGGCCTCAGTCTCATTGTATTGTTTATTATCATCCAGATTGTGATTTGGACTGCTAGATAACAGCTGTTGGAGCTGACATGATTGGATTCAGATTATAAACAGATTTGTTTTTCTGCATTTACTCTTTGCTCTATTTCATTATTATTATATGCTACAAGGCTGATTATTGTATGTTTAAACCAAAGAAAACTACCATACAGTTTTCTGCTCCCTTAACTTCTATAAGGTTTTGTTGAGACTTTTTGCTTATATTAAATATCTTGCGTGCAGCTTTTTTTTTTAATGCCCTCACATATTTGTATTGACAAAAATTCCAGTAGTCCAGTTTGTTAAAAGGCACTATATAAAGAAAATGTATATTTATAAATTTCATTAAATTGCTTTGAATTCATTAAACATTCATTTAGATCTATCTATCTATCGATCTATCTATCTATCTATCTATCTATCTATCTATCTATCTATCTATCTATCTATCTATCAACCCATATGTCTGTAATGTGTTTTCAAGACAGATCAAATAACTTCAGCCGAAGTGAAAGTGTTTGTATTGATCAATCATAGGTCACTTTTTTAACACTCAATTGTGCATTCCTCGCACCCCGGCCCAACCTACACTCGTCCCGTTCCATATATCTATAAATCCTTATCACCTGCGGCCCTAACCAACCACATACAACACCCAACTCCCAACAGCCGAGTGTCGCCATTTTGCTTTCTCTCAGAATTCACATGTGACACCTTTCATTGTCTTTAATGCTCCTTTTAAGCCTTTTCCTGCTCCCAGTCTCTGTATACACAGCTCCCAGCCTGATGTTCCTCATTCCCCAATCACACCCAATAATTAGTCAGAGCAACGTTCCAAAACACCCTACATTTCAACAGTATGATATGTTGTGGGGCGGGCCATTACGTCCACTGCGTTAAAATATCGTAATCACCTTATTTTTCCATAAGTAATTAATTAATTAAAATAACGCATTAAATTGACATCCATAATCTTAATGAATTTTACATAGCATGTAATACCATCCTGTGTTGATAAAACGTTCATTATTTCTTAATTCAATCGTATATGTCGGATTTGTAGTAGGGACCAGCAAATTTTGATTTAGTTTTAGTCATGGTCTTTTGACTAAAATGCCAGTCATATTTTAGTAATCTGAATTGTTTTAGATTTAGTCTAGTTTTAGTCGACTATATATGATAAGATTTTAGTCTACTAAATCTACAGTAGATTTGTATTTATTAAGCGTTTCTCTAAAATAGCCATAGGTTTGTATAGGTTTGATATTAAGGTTTTAATCAAGATAAACACCAATTTAACTGCTGTTAATTTAATATATTAAAATGAAATGAACCCACTTCTCATAAAGAAACAAGTACATGTTAAATGACCTTGTAATATTAAGTGATGCAAACTGCCGTTTTGACTTGATATGAAGAAATATTTTGCGTTTTCAATATATTAGGCATACAAATAGAAGGGACAGAAATAGAAGAGTTTGTTTGCAAAAACACATAACTGTTTTTACCGTTTTCAAAAATCATGTTTTTTTAAATTAATCTCAATCAAACTGTAGTTGGGTTATTTTGATTAAATAAATACATGCAGCTAACTAACACAATAAAAACATGATCACACAATAAAAAAAAAAAAAAAAAAATATCTGTTATGAGTTATCTGTTTTTTGCAAATAAACTCTTCATAAATAGTTCAAAATGACTGCTTCACAGCAATTAGACCTAGAATCTCCTTACCCGTTTTATTTCTTTATAATTCAAAAAAACATAATTTATTTATTAAAAGTTGGTGAATGCTAGTGTCCTGAAAAGAGTACCTTCCTCAGGATGACCTACATAGTTAAAACTGTCAGATACCACATGGCACATTGTGACACAGAGAAAAACCTGTCAAGATGTACACTACTACTACCATGACAAATGTGTTAAAAATGTAGGTAACACTTCTAGAAGAAGGAAATAAATGAGAGACAGGACTAACCCATAACTGTAATCCTAAAACAACATAAATATGCCATGAGTAATGTACAGTCAGTAGTTCTACTGTCAGTAGAAAAAAGAAGGCCATTGTGTAACACTAAACCACAATATACCATAATATAATTAAATTAAATCATCAAAACATTCTTTAATGAATGTGCAATTACAGTAACCCATTGCTGGCAAATCACAGAAAAAACTACAGATGCAGAGGAAATACATACATCAGGGGGAGAAAAGGCACAGATATTAGCCCCATCAGTAAAAATATTTAATTTAACTAACATTTGGAACCAGGGTTAACACAGAAAACTGAAACAAACTAAACATAAAACCATAAAAAAAAAAAAAATAAATAAATAAATAATAAAAAAAAAACTTTTTTTTTTTTTTTTTACATTTTTTTTTTTTACTAGAAATAAAAAATTTAATTAAGTAAAATAAGATTTATATATATATATATATATATATATATATATATATATATATATATTTATATATATATTTCTCATTTTAAATTAGTTATCTTGGTATATTAAAATTTGGCTATACAAATGTCAGTATTAGGGGAACTAGTCCTAGGTTTTTCGCCCAGTTGGAACCAAACCAGTGCAGACAGATTCTCTGGAGAGTGAATATCAATAATTATAAAAAAAAAAAAAAAGAAAGAAAGAAAATAGTTTAACTTTTAAGTCCCGCTTGCAAAGGGACACCAAATCATTTGAAAGGGTAGTATGATCGTAACGAAACTCAGTGGGCCTGTTTGACTCACAGCACTAAAGATCTGTGAGAAATGTGAAAGAAATTTGCCACTGGGGAGCGATGTCCCATTTTTAAAAGGGCGCACATATTGCACTTTTTCACACATACACACAATATTAATATCATAGAATATACCTCTTCATTCCAAACAACTTTGCCTCTAGAACAGGGGTGGCCAAACTCTGGAGGGTCGGTGTCTTGCAAAGTTTAGCTCCAACCTCAATTAGACACACCTAAACCAACTAATCAAGTTCCATACTAGAAACTTCCCGGCAGGTGTGTTGAGGCAAGTTGGACCTAAACAAAGTTTTATAGGGATCAGACCACAGGTGGCGGACCAATAGCTAAAAAGGCTCCAAAAACACCATAATTCTATGGTAAATGACTTCAAATTGCAGAAAATGTTCATAAATTCACCCATACACTGGATCTTCGCATCATATGATCATTCTCCTCATTCTGAACAAATTTGCCTGTAGAACCACTGTTCTCAGTCAAATTGTTCTTTAAATGTTTGACATTATTTTAAAAATATATATTTTCCGAACTCCAAACCGGCAGAACCTGATATTACCAAGTACGACATGTTCCTGGATCAACATCTTTGTTGACCCTAGAACAACATTGTGATTAACCAATCAGATTTGAAAAAACAGTTTATAGTTTTTGTGAAGTTTAGGCTTACAATCAGTGTTTAGTGCTTGCACATCAGTGTCATTCATCTATCATTTCCTCTGATTTTAGGGATTACTCATGGGTAGGGTTAGGTTTAGGTGTAGGGATGTGGTCAAGTTTAAATTTTTGGATTAAAATGTTGTTCCAGGGTCAACAAAATATGTTGACCCAGGAACACATCTAACTCAGCAAAATCAGGACGTGCCTCCAAACCGAACATAGGTGGCACTATAAGTCATAAATGTTAAAAGTCATCATATTTCTATGGTAAATTACATGGATTTGCCAAAAATGTTTTTAAATCATTGATATAGGTGGTTACAGGCTTGCTAAATAATACGTAATGTCTTTTTTCATAAGTGCTTAAATGCCTTAAGACACTTGAACCCCGATATTCTTATACAATCGTGAGAGATAAGAGAGTGTTCTTTAATACATGCTGAAATATGATTAAACAAACACATTTGGTGTTATGATTTTAAGTGTAATGATCAATGGAGATCAAATTATTGACATGAGTTCATCTGTAGGCCTAGTAAGAAAAGATTTGGTATGTTTAATCTGGCTCATCTCTGCTTTCATCTCTGCTTTCATCTAACATTTGCATGCAGGAAATTGATGTAATTTTTATAGACGATTACTGTAACAAGGTCCCAAAACAATCCTTGGGTGTGGTGAAATAATCATCTTGACCCACCTGAAATTTTATGTATTTCATCAGAGTAAAATTAAAACAAGTTGATGCATGCAGTCACACCGTATTGCGGAAACAGTGGTAAAGTACTTGTCACTCCTCCCTTACAACCTACAACTCAGCTTCCATTTGCTGGCTACCTTCATCAGCACATATAAGACAGAGCCAGAGTACAGTATTACATAGGTTGCTGCAGAGCACAAGGCAAACGAAAATTGCAATCATAAGAATGTCTTCCAATCAGCCTTCAGGAGCCGGCAATTCATCTGAAAAACCAGGGATGCCTGCAGCAGCACCACCACCAGCATACCTACACAATCCTGTTGGATATCCTCCCTCCTTTCCAAGGCTACCAGGAGAGTCTGGGGTCACTGTGCAGCCTGCAGTTTTTGTGACCGCTGCTCCACTGGCCAATCCAGTGCCAGATTACTTGCCCTACTCCATCTTCATCACAGTGTGTTGCTGCTTACCTCTAGGCATTGCTGCACTGATTTACTCCTGCTCCGTAAGTATATTAATTTAATTTAAATTATTTAACATTTATATAAACATTGAGCATAAACTTACATGTTTATAGAATTTAATGTAATCATTAGAAGTTAATAATTATAGGTGTTGTTTATCTTGGCACTTTAATGGGCACGGGGAAAAAACAATGAAAGAATTATTCCTTAGTATTTTTATGCCGTTTTTTTCTCTCAGTCAGTTTTATTCATTTCTAGATGGAAATATATGTCTTTTTGTCTTTTTAAACCAAAATGAAAATATTATTAAAATGTTTGTATGACTGGCACAATAATTATATACACTTAAATATATACACTCAAAAAATTATATACACCTATTTGGCTGTCAACTGTATCTATTTTTATGTAGTTAAGAAAATATGGACTTGTTTATGTGAATTTTTTTTGTTTAAAAAGACAAAAAGGCATATATTTAAATCTAGAAATTAATAAAACTGACTGATCATAAAAATACTAAGGAATTGTTCTTCCATAGTTTTTTCCCCTTGCCCGTTAGAGTGTCAAGATAAACTGTATCTCCTTTTATGTAGTTATGAAAATTATAACTTGTTTAAGTACATGTTGACTAGAATTATTTGGGCAGTGAATCACTCATAATGCATGGGATCAAATTTAAAAAAGCAATATAGGTTTAGGTAATAAATGAACAGACACAATTTGATGAGTGAATAATTTTATATATACACACTGTTAAAAAAAGTTGTTTCAACTAATAAAATTTTAAGTTTAGTCAACATGATATGTTAAGTTGTACTACATAAAACGTGGATATTTGAGTTGAGTAAACTTAAAATTTTAAGTCAGCATGAACACTTTTTTTAAGTTGAAACAACTGTTTACAAACCTGTTTACATTCAAGATAAAGATCATAAGTGGTAACTTCACAAATTTAAATTAACTTGCAATTCGCTACAAACATAACTAGATGGCGTTTTACAATTAAATAAAATTTCAGTCTTTGTACTTCAAATGTTCACATTTAATTAAAAAATGTTTCTTATGGAAGCCTGTTTCCACCACAAAATAAAAAAATAATAAAGAAATAAAACGTGTAAGTGTAACTTTTTATCTTAAAATTCCGACATTTTTCTGGCAGCTACAAGTTTATTTTTTACAGATCTTGCAAAATTTACTAGCAATTTCTGAGTAAAAAAAAAAGAGAGAGAACAGAAGTGGCTGACATTATGTGTTTTGCAATTGTTTTCACAGACTCGAGATGCCAACTTCTCAGGACAGCGAGAATTAGCAGAGAAGAACTCTAAAATGGCACGCACCCTGAATCATATCGGCCTTGGTATTGGCATCTGTGTCATTGTAGTGATCATTATCAGCAATATTGCGTTTTGGACTAGATATAGGACATACATATAGATGTAGATAAAAGCTGTTAGAGCTGACATGGTTTGATGTAGATTACAGATTTGTTTTCCTGTATTTTAAATATTATTTTTTGAATTTATCACTATTGTCATATATTATTGTATACTTAAACCAATGAAATACCATACAGTTTTATGTTTTGACAATATTCACTTTTATGTTTTGTGTACACTTCTTGCTTATGTTAAAAAACTTGTACACAGCTGTGCTAATTTTATATATATATTGTATGTATTTAATATATAGGTACATGTATGTACATAAATATATGTCTGTCTGTCTGTCTTTTGTTGTTGTTTTTTACCACCACGTTTGTCATGCAGAAAATGGAACATCTGACAGTTAATTTGAGATTATTATGATAATAATAAACAAATAAATGACAATATATGACAACAAGATTTGAGTTTTTACACTGAGTTTTTTACCTATCTGCCAGTTTATAAGAGCAACAACCAAAAATTCTACAAAGACAGCTTCCAGTGATCAACCAAATTAAACAGAAATGAACATGTTAATCAAATAATTAAATCAAGAAGCACAACTACAAACATTTTTATTTTTAAATCAGTGATAAAGATGTTTCTGAAATTATTAAAAGTCATTTTCTTTTAAAACACATTCAAAGTTGTGCGTATAGACATGGACTGCTGACAGGAGGAAACTACACTTTATGATGCTAGAATGCATTTTTCTGAATAATCTGAGGGGAAGACCATAACCCCACCCCCCAAAAATATTTCATTTTCTTGAGCTCATCAAGTTACATGTTGGTTCCACCAGGTGGCGCCTATTAGTCACCATAGGAACGGGATAAATGCAACATTAATCTTCATCTGAGTACACACCAGAGACACTGTTTAGTGGTGCAATAAACATGGACTACAAAAAGTTTAGGGACAGCAGGACCCTCGGGAGTACTTGGATGTTGGATTCCACTTTCTCCCACAGCGCTTCCCAGGAGCTCCGGCAACATCTGGCACGTACACTCATATTCGGGATAGAATGTGACAGAATGTGACAAAATGTGTATATGTGTGTGTGTGTGTGTATATATATATATATATATATATATATATATATATATATATATATATATATATATATATATATATATATATAATTATGTACATTATTCACTCATCAAATTGTGTCTGTGTAGTTGATTTATTACCTAAACCTATATTGCTTTTTTTAATTTGATTCCATGCATTATGAGTGATTCACTGCCCAAATAATTCTAGCCAACATGTGCTTAAACAAGTTATAATTTTCATAACTACATAAAAGGAGATACAGTTTATCTTGACACTCCAACAGGCACGGGGAAAAAACTATGGAAGAACAATTCCTTAGTATTTTTATGATCAGTCAGTTTTTATTAATTTCTAGATTTAAATATATGCCTTTTTGTCTTTTTAAACAAAAAAAAATTCAAAATATTATTCAAATGTTTGTATGACTGGTGCAATAATTATATATACACTGTAAAAAAAAAAAAACTTACAAAAAGTTGTTTCAACTTAAAAAAGTAAGTGTTCATGCTGACTTGAAATTTTAAGTTCACTCAACTCAAATATCCACCTTTTCATGTAGTAAAACTTAACATATCATGTTGACTAAACCTAAAATTTTAAGGCAGCATGAACACTTCTTTTTTTAAGTTCAAACAACTTTTTTAACAGTATATATATATATATATATATATATATATATATATATATATATATATATATATATATATATATATATATATAATTAGTTAGGTATATTATTCACTCATCCAATTGTGTCTGTGTAGTTGATTTATTACCTACCTTGCTTTTTTTTTTGGATCCCATGCTTTATGAGTGATTCACTACCCAAATAGTTCTAGTCAACATGTACATAAAGAAGTCAATATTTTTTTTAACGGAGATACAGTTGACAGCCAAATAGGCGAGAAGCTTGTTAAAGCTTAAGTTGTATGTGTGGTCACACAAATATATAGGCATTACAAAAACAACAAGATCTTTCATGTAACTTCCCTATAACTGATCAAGTATATGTATGGCAGGCATTTTTCCAGTTTTCCTCTCGGTTTCCTGTAAATGACTGCCAGTTTTATAGATAAAGGTGTGCCACTGGAGACACCCTGAAAAGCAACAGAGATTTAAGAAGAAAACATTTTAGTCTTAACAAGTTATTTTTACCGTAGTGCCTCAGTATAAATAATTTCACTGAAAGAAAACTTGTCATTATATCATTATTTTTAACAAGTATTTCTGGTCAGGCGAGTATTGGGCCAAATTAACAAATTAAAAACTTAGATATTTGTGTTTGCTAAACTTAAAAGATGGGTAAGTAACCCAGCTGCCTTAAAATTTTAAGTTGATTCAACTTAAATATCCAAGTTGTCACTTAGAGTAATTTAACATTTCCAGTTGAATAAACCTTTTTTGAGTTGACTTACCTTAAAATATTAAGGCAGCCAGGTTACAAATTATTTTAAGTTGACTCAACAAATTGTTTGTTACAGTGTACAGCAGGAGAAAGCAATGTAGATGCATGGGGAAAAAAAGAAATAAAACATTATAGTATTGCACGCATATTTCTATTCTCTGCCATTTGGCCGGTCAATAAACTCAAAGCAAGAACACTTGTTACTTATTGCCCAATTTGTACATGAAAAGCAGGACATTTCTGTCCAAAATTCTCTTCTACTCTGCAAATGCAGAACATAGTTAGGAAATTTAACATTGTTATTATCACACAGTCTGCCTATGTTAACATGTGAAAAAATATACTTACAAACCAATCATTTTCAACATACACTGCAAAAAAAAAAAAAAAAAAAAAAACTTAAAAAAGTTGTTTCAACTAAAAATGTAAGTGTTTGTGCTGCCTAAAATTTTAAGTTTACTCAACTCAAATATCCACGTTTTCATGTAGTACTACTTAACATTTCATGTTGACTAAACTTAACATTTTAAGGCAGCACGAACACTTACTTTTTTAAGTTGAAACAACTTTAAGTTGTTTTTTTGGACAGTGTAGATGTAATTCACTTACAACTGGCTTTGTTAGCTATATTAACAATTTAACTTGGTATTATGTTAACTTGGTTATCAGTGTGCATAAGAAAACAGAATTATGTTAGCAATTCAAAAACCTGTTTACATTCAAGAGAAAGATCATAAGTGGTAACTTCACAAATTTAAATTAATTTGCAATTTGCTACAAACATAACTAGATGTTGTTTTACAATTAAATAAAATTTAATTATAAGTCTATATTAATAAGTCTTTGTACTTCAAATGTTCACATTTAATTAAAATTGTTTCCTATGGAAGCCTGTTTGCACCACAAAATAAAAAAATTAAAAGAAAGAAAGAAATAAAAAGTGTAAGTGTAACTTTTTATCTTAAAATTCTGACATTTTTCTGGCAGTTGCAAGTTTATTTTTTACAGATCTTGCAAAATTTACTAGCAATTTCAGAGTAAAAAAAAAAGAGAGAGAACAGAAGTGGCTGACATTATGTGTTTTGCAATTGTTTTCACAGACTCGAGATGCCAACTTCTCAGGACAGCGAGAATTAGCAGAGAAGAACTCTAAAATGGCACGCACCCTGAATCATATCGGCCTTGGTATTGGGATCTGTCTCACTGTAGTGGTCATTATCAGCAATATTGCGTTTTGGACTAGATATAGGACGTACATATAGATGTAGATAAAAGCTGTTAGAGCTGACATGGTTTGATACAGATTACAGATTTGTTTTTCTGTATTTTAAATGTTATTTTTTGAATTTATAACTATTGTCATATATTATTGTATACTTAAACCAATGAAATATCATACAGTTTTATGTTTTGACAGTATTCACTTTTATGTTTTGTGTACATTCTTGCTTATGTTAAAAAACTTGTATGCAGCTGTGCTAATTTTATATATATATATATATATATATATATATATATATATATATATATATATATATATATATATATATATATATATATATTGCATGTATTTAATATATAGGTACATGTATGTGCATAAATGTATATCTGTCTGTCTGTCTTTTGTTGTTGTTTTTTACCACCACGTTTGTCATTTAGAAAATGGTACGTCTGGCAGTTAATTTGAGATTATTATGATAATAATAAACAAATAAATGACAATATATGACAATATGATTTGAGTTTTTACATTGGGTTTTTACCTATCTGCCAGTTTATAAGAGCAACAACCAAAAATTCTACAAAGACAGCTTCCAGTGATCAACCACAGAAATGAACATGTTGATCAAATAATTAAATCAGGAAGCACAAATAGAAACATTTTTATTTTTAAATCAGTGATAAAGATGTTTCTGAAATTATTAAAAGTCATTTTCTTTTAAAACATTCAAAGTTGTGCGTTTAGACATGGACTGCTGACAGGAGGAGACTACACTTTATGATCACTAGAATCCATTTTTCTGAATAATCTGAGGGGAAGACCATAACCCTACCCCCCCAAAAATATTTCATTTTCTTGAGCTCATCAAGTTACATGTTGATTCCACCAGGTGGCGCCAATTAGTCACCATAGGAACGGGATAAATGCAACATTAATCTTCATCTGAGTACACACCAGAGACACTGTTTAGTGGTGCAATAAACATGGACTACAAAAAGTTTAGGAACAGCAGGACCCTCGGGAGTACTTGGATGTTGGATTCCACTTTCTCCCACAGCGCTTCCCAGGAGCTCCGGCAACATCTCGCCTGTACACTCATATTCGGGACAGAATATGACTAAATGTTTGTATGACTGGTACCATAATTATATACACACTGTAAAAACAAACAACTTAAAAGTTGGTTCAACTTAAAAAAATAAGTGTTCATGCTGATTTAAAATGTTAAGTTCACTCAACTGAAATATCCACATTTTCATGTAGTACAACTTAAAATATTATGTTGACTAAACTTAAAATTTTAAGGCAGCATGAACACTTATTTTTTTTATTATTCCTTAGTTTTTCCACTTATTCGTTAGTATTTTTATGATCAGCCAGTTTTAATACATTTCTAGTTTTAAATATATGCCTTTTTGTCTTTTTAAACAAAAAAAAATTCAAAATATTATTAAAATGTTTGTATGACTGGTACAATAATTATATATACACTGTAAAAAAAAAAAAAAAAAAAAAAAAAAAAAAAAACAACTTAAAAAAAGTTGTTTCAACTTAAAAAAGTGTTCAGGCTGACTTGAAATTTTAAGTTCACTCAACTCAAATATCCACCTTTTCATGTAGTAAAACTTGATTTATTACCTAAACCTATATTGCTTTTTTTTTGGATCCCATGCTTTATGAGTGATTCACTACCCAAATAGTTCTAGTCAACATGTACAGAAACAAGTCAATATTTTTTTAAAGGAGATACAGTTGACAGCCAAATAGGTGAGAAGCTTGTTAAAGCTTAAGTTGTATTTGTGGTCACACAAATATATAGGCATTACAAAAACAACAATATCTTTCATGTAACTTCCCTATAGCTGATCAAGTATATGTATGGCAGGCATTTGTTCCAGTTTTCCTATTTTCCTGTAAATGACTGCCAGTTGTATAGATAAAGGTGTGCCACTGGAGACACCCTGAAGAGCAACAGAGATTTAAGAAGACAACATCTTAATCTTAACAAGTTATTTTTACCGTTGTGCTTCAGTATAAACAATTTCACTGAAAGAAAACTTGTCATTATATTGTTATTTTTAACAAGTATTTCTGGTCAGGCGAGTATTTGGCCGAATTCTGAAATCATTTTTTCAAACTTCCTACTTCCCACTTCTGAAGTTGTAATTACGGGTTAGTCATGTTCAAATGCTTTGTTGTTGGAAAGAAATCAGCCCATTCATGATTTCATTCTTGGGTTTTCTTGGGGAAAACCCAAAAGATAGAGATATTTAGTCAATATCCAACAGATTTGAATAAAATGTAGCATCCCATTCACTGGTAAGCACGACCACAGTCTAGATATTCAGATGGCAGATGATCCTTAAATTTAGGTCAAATAAATGCTATTTTCACTGTTAAATACATGCAATATGCATCAAATGGCTATTTTTTTTATGTAAATATACATTACTACTACACTGTAAAAAATAAAAAACACAATTTGTTGAGTCAGCTTAAAATAATTTGTTACCCTGCTGCCTGTAACGGGACTCGGAGGAAGCGTGAATAGATCCAAGTGCGAGCTTTATTATACAGATCGTAGTCAGACAGGCAAGGTCGATCTCCAACAAACAGTGATAATCAGGGCGAGGCGAGAGCGTAATCCAATAAGCAGGCAGAACGTCAAAATACCAGAGAGCAGTCCAAAGTAACAAATGAAACAAGGCTATGAAACAAGGCAAAACTATGGCAATGAAAACTAGGCAAAACTATGATCATGAAACAAAACAATAACTGTGGCAAATACAAACAAGGCAATGATAACAGGGAAAATGCTTGGTAGAGTCCACATAGGCAAAACAATACTTCGCAATAGTTTGGCATGGCCTTCCTTATATGGCTGCCAAACAGGAAGTAACTATAGAAGCAGCAGAGGGAGCGGTAACAGACAGTGCATGAGCAAGGGCTCCCTCTGCTGGCGTGGCGTTACACTGCCTTAAAATTTTAAGTTCAGTCAACTAAAATAAGTTTAGTCAACTTGAAATGTTAAGTTGTACTAAGTAACAAATTAGATATTTGTGTTTGCTAAACTTAACAGATGGGTAAGTAACCCAGCTGCCTTAAAATTTTAAGTTGCTTCAACTCAAATATCCAAGTTGCTCATCAGGTTACATGTTGATTCCACCAGGTGGCGCCTATTAGTCACCATAGGAACAGGATAAATGCAACATTAATCTTTATCTGAGTACACACCAGAGACAGACTGTAACGGGACTCGTCAGAAGCGTGGATAGATCCAAATGCGAGCTTTATTGAACAGATTGTGGTCAAAACAGGCAGGGTCAGACACCAGCAAACAGTAACATTCAGGGCAAGACAAAAGCGTAATCCAAAACACTGCTGTGGGTCGAGGCAGGCAGTGATACAATCATAAAACAGGGTAAGCAGTCCAAGGTCGAGGTCCAAGAGAGCAGTCCAAAGTAACAAATAAACAAGGCAGTGAAACAAGGCAAAAACTATGGCAAAGAAACAAAACAAAGACCATGGAAATAATTGCAAAGAAATAAGGAAAACACTTGGAGTCCACACAGGCAAAACAATACTTCACAACCTCCTGTTTGGCGTGGCCCTCCTTAAATGGCTGCCAAACAGGAAGTCACCAAAGAAGCAGCAGGGGGATCGGTAACAGTCAGTACATTGGCAGGGGCTCCCTCTGCTGGTGTGGCATTACACAGACACTGTTTAGTGGTGCAAGAAACATGGACTACAAAATGTTTAGGAACAGCAGGACCCTCGGGAGTACTTGGATGTTGGATTCCACTTTCTCCCACAGCGCTTCCTAGGAGCTCCAGCGACATCTGGCCTGTACACTCATATTCGGGACAGAATGTGGTCACTGTGCACCCTAGGCTGAAGTGTTCACTCCACTGGCCAAATCACTGCCAGATTACCCCTGCTATCTCATCTTTACCATGCAGTACTGCTGTTTAGGGTAGAGTGGGGGAAAACGCCCCCTACTGTTTTTCTCAAAATGACCACAAGATAAAATCAAGATAATTTTTTATTGTAACTATGGACTATGTTGACAAGAGTGATGTAGAAGTTTTCACCATGAAGCTTACACTGGTAATGTACCTGAGAGAAAACGGATTTCACAGTAAATGATCAACAGTAAGAAAAGAGTGTTTTAAAGGGGTCATCGGATGCCCATTTTCCACAAGCTAATATGATTCTTTAGGGTCATAATGAGAAGTTTATAACATACTTTGGTATAAAAGTTTTCAGTGGTAGTATAAAAAACACCCTTTTTACCTTCAGCCCTGTTCAGTGGAGCCATTCTATTGCATGTTCCTTTAAATGCTAATGAGCTCTGCTCACCCCGCCCCTTTTGTCTGTGGGGTGACGAGCCGGTCTGTTTAGGTTAGCCGCGTTTAGCCGCTAAACACATTATTAAGAAAGGTGATTTGCAAAGATGCATAAAAACCCTAATACTCACTTGTGCTGTAGGTGATGCTGCATCAGGAATGATTCCTGCAAACATAGATGCATTTATGTAGGTCGCCGGGGGCATTTCCTTCTACAACGAAAGTAATATTTCCTCTGCGTCTTCAGCGGCTCAGATGCCTGGAGTAAGGTAAATGATGACTGCTATGATAATTATTACATCCAACAACAGAACACCTCAATCGGAGACAATCTTGTCTTCCCCTGCAAGGTAGACCCAATGGCTGTCAGAGTCGGACTGTAACAGCTCAGTCAGCGGGGGTCTAAGGTAAGACGTTCATGTCAATCAACTATCGTGGGAGCAGCCTTTCAGAAGCTCAGAATGGCTTGATTTGAAAAAAGGTGATATTTCTTATAAAGATTACAAAAATACCACTGGGTGCATTCTTTATAATATGGTGGTTGTGTACACACACTGCCAACACATTTTCTGTTCAAACAACATGTTTTGCGTCCGATGACCCCTTTAAGGCTTGTTGTTTTGTAGAACATCACAGTTATATATGATATGAGAACAGTAAGGCCTGTAGATAGGGAGTACCTGTTAATAAAAATATAATTATATTTTTAGAATGACAGAATTTTTTTCTCAAACATAGTCAGTGGGGTAAAACGCCCCCAGGGGTTAGATATCCAGTTAGCATCAGCTAGCAAAATGCTTCAAATAGGCTATCATAATTATCCTTTATAATTCATAATTGATTATATTATTTTTAATTTTAAGCTAAAACTGCATGCACTCTGATTTTCCTGTAAATGTTTAAAGAAAAATGCTTTAAAACGCCCCCTTAGTATAAATGTAATTTTTGTTAAAAATCTAATAACATGAAAACTCTGGACATTTTTATACTTTGTTTATAATTTGTCATTTTCACCAAAACTATAATAACTTTAAAAAAAAAAAAAAAAAAAAAAAAAAAAAAAAAACCTTTAACATTTGTTTCACAGAAAAAAAACTACACAGTCCTTAAGGGTAGGGTGCGTGACCAGACGTCCCCCGTTTTCCGGGGACTGTCCCGGTTTTTGGTGTCCTGTCCCCGACTGGAAATGTCCCCGTTTTACGGTACCCTCAAAACAAGCCGCAAATACACTGTAAAAGCCCGCCCAATTTAGCCAGCTGGCAATCGTATGATTGTGATTATTTGCAACAGCAGAGGGCGCTGCGAGCTATACTGATTACTTGGCCGCACGCCGCCACTGTCATGAAGAGCTGGACTAGAGCAGACTGCCAATTATCGAAAGAGACCCCGTTAATGGTTTTAAGGTAGTCACATACTAATATACATGTTAAAGCAAACTAATGCTGTTTGTGTGCACTGTATAACAAGGCATGATAAGGTTGCGGGATTGTTTTGCACACAATAGGCCTATAGACCAATTTTAAATAGACGTCACAGTGACGTCACGTGCAGCTGCGCGCGCATAGTGGTTGCAGAAAAACTGGTAGCAAGCGGAGGTAAACGGGTAAACTCCATGGAATAAGAGAAAAAAAAAATATTTTTATGCCTTTTGATGTCAAAATCGAATGCAAATAATTTTTATACAATAAGGTAGTCAAAGAGGCCATTTGAAGCTAAATGCAGACATTTAAACGGACATACTATGGATGAAAACTGATGATTACTCTACATTTAAAGCATAAATTTAATTTAAACAATAGGTCTACATAATATTCACATATGCTGTTCATAGGGGATGTACTGTATTAGCCCTACCGTTACAGCATGATATATTATTTAAACCTATTACTATTAACATATTACCGAACATTTGTTTTCTATTTTATCTCACAATTTTGCGAAATTGCGAAAATAAAGTCAGGATTTTGAAATATAAAATCAGATTTACCTTTTTTATTCTTTTATTCCATGGCTCCATAGACTGCCAGTTGAACCGCCCATAAAACGTCATCCCGGTTTCGGATCTGTAAAGTTATCCCACTATCTAACGCCAGTTTCTTTGAATAACAGTGTTTATCGCTGGGTGACAAGCTCTTGTAATATGCGAATAACATTTTTAAAAATGACATCTAATCAGTATAATCTATACTCTTTTTAAATCTAAGTATTTTGTGCCGTATCCTTGTAATTCTCTAGCCGTAAAGGCTATCTCTCCAGGGTTTTCTGCAACCATGGTGCGCGCATCCCGAATGTTTACAAACAGATAATTGGTCTATTAAACATTCATGAAACTTCAGGCGTCACAGCTCCAATGATATAAAAAATAATAAACTAATTTATTACACTGTGTCCAAACTACATGTGTCCACACCAGACGCGATGCCACAGCGCCACGTGATAAAATCACTAAATTATCGCAGCCATTCAGAAGCGCAGAAGTGCACTGCACATAAATGTCACGCAATATGATATTCAAACTCACATTAAACATTTTAACTTTCAATAAAGCACATAATCAGTTTGCAGATAGCACATACTTTGTGGTCAAAATGAGCCTAAAATGCAAAATATTAAGCCTGCAGGGATAGAAAAGATCTATTTCCAAAAGCATAAACATAACCGATTGTATAAACAATTTTAAAAGTTATAATTATTGTACTCACAGTTGTGGAAATGTTAAATACATTTTGAAAATAAAAATAAAATGAAATGTTATTTTATAAAAAAATAAAAACAAAACATTTGTCAAATACAGTTTTATTTATCATATGTTCTCATTTATGCTTTCTTCTAAAGCAATAATTTTGTTTTTGAATTTTGATGTTTGCTATTTGCAATAGTTACTATTTACTATTGTATTAAACACAACAGTAAGGTTGATTCTCAAACATCACTGTAATTATCAATTATGACATTAATATATGGAACCCACAAAAATTTAAAAAACAGAAACATATTGTCCCCGTTTTTTAATTCGTAGATAATCACAAGTGAGATTTCAGTGATATTTTGATCACTGAACTGTCCCCGGTTTTCATTTAAAAAATCTGGTCACCTTAGGGGGGTGTTTTCCCCCACTCTACCCTACCTCTGGGCCAGCTGCCCCCTTTTTTCTATCACAGTAAGTATTATTTATTTATTATTTATTTATTTATATATTATTTTTAACTAATTGATGGTCAGAACGTGGCAAACACTTAACATTTTTTCATTCTTTACCCTTTTCCAGCCATTTTTTCTTAACAAACTAATTTATGTTCATTATCAAAAACAGGAACATTTGTAAAAATTGCAGCAACCTAATTTGTATATGGTGAAACTTATTTACATTGCATTAATTATTTAGACTGTTTGAGTTATATTAAAACCAAATAGCATACATTTAGATCATGATAATCACAATTAAAACCACACATATAGCACCTCAGTGCTATGGTAAAAATGTAACTATATGGTTTCTAGGTATTTATATGAAAAACAGTAGTCTTAATTAGATGCACCGATACTGAATTTCGCTGCTGATACCGATAGCCGATTATTTTGAATGATGTCGGCCGATACCGATACCGATAGTTTGATTTTCTTAAGGAAACAATTTTTTGGAGAATGTGCAAGCTAAAATTTTACGTGGTTGCATTTGTGCCAGTGTACGGTCTGAGGTGACGGGAATGCTGAGGAAACGATGGTGGACAGCACGGAGGATTTGGTTTTTAAGGAAAGTAAATTGAAAGAACCAGAGAAGGTGAACATGTTGGTTTTGTCCTTGCTGTTTATCTCACGTTATGCTCTGGAGGCTTTCTTTAAATGTTCTTTATTTATATGATTCCTCAGTAATTGCTAAACGTACTATAGGCTATGTCATGCCTTATTCCATTATGTTAATTAACATTATAGAAGTTAGCTTGTATACTGTTTTATTGTTCTTGTACTTTTCAATTAACAACGAATCTGCCCTGGTGGAAACAACACGAGACTTAATTTTCGCTTTCACTTTCGAGACCGGCTCGGAAGGCGTTTAGTGTGTCCGTCCAGCAGCAGCAGCAGCGAGCG
The DNA here is from genome assembly GCA_036247105.1 of Cirrhinus mrigala. Taxonomy (NCBI): domain Eukaryota; kingdom Metazoa; phylum Chordata; class Actinopteri; order Cypriniformes; family Cyprinidae; genus Cirrhinus; species Cirrhinus mrigala. The sequence continues at coordinate 6,827,972 of CM070022.1, forward strand.
CGCCTTCAGCGCAGGTGGAACAGTTCCACGTTCAAACGCACGCAATCTAAAGCGGCAAGCTTTAGCTTATTGCAAAGCACCGGCAAAAGTTATTACCATGAATGTGTCAGAGAGAAATAATGAGATTTTTGGAGAAACTAGTTTCTGAGTCAGTGCAGCAAGGATGAGGTTGCCGGTCCTGACTCGACATCTCCTCTTTGGACGCGCCTTTAGAGAGAAATGCATCTTTACAGATAAATGAAAGAGTTCTTGTTTTCGATTTGTTTTATTTCGTTAAGCTATAATTTAAAGCTTTCTATTGATATATGTATCATGTCTGTAAGGTATGTATTCGCAGAGTTTCGGTTCATTTTTGTGAAGCGCTCCGGTTGAGACGACAGAAAGCGCATCATGTTTGTTTTCTTTATAAAATCACCGTTTGCGACATTTTGTTGATATTGTGAGTGCACACAAATAAAAGTAGACCCTTTACAGTTCCGAATGATGTATTACTCTTACCTTTATGAGCAAAAATGACGGAATATTTTAAATTGTTTCCACTGAAAAATGCAAGTGATCGCGCTGGCGCCTCCATGTCCTGCAAAGCGGCTTTAGCTTCCACTCTCCGCACAAATGATTGGATATGCGCCTAATAGCAAGCATTTATCTAGGTTTAACGTTTAAACTACTTTAACTGTTTTACATCAATAGATTTTATTTTTGTCAAGTCGGGACTGATGATTTAAGAAGGCAAAATTGATCAAACAGATTATGATCAGTCTTCCGATGGCCGTTTGGTCGTTATTTAAAAAAAAAAAAAAAAAAAAAATATATATATATATATATATATATATATATATATATATATATATATATTTAACGAACAAAAAATGCTTCAAATGTTTTTTCTAAATTAGCTTAATGCTTTAATGTCATTATTTTTAACTGTTAATGCCTTCCCAGTGGGCAATTGATATCAAACTGACGTCAAATTGACATCAAACATTGACGTCAAAAAACATGTCAAAAACGTAAATCAAATTGACGTCAAAAACTTGATGTCAAATTGATGTCAAAAGTTAATGTCAAATTGACGTCAAAAAAACAGGTCAAAAACGTAAATCAAATTGACGTCAAAAACTTAATGTCAAATTGACATCAAACATTGATGTCAAAAAACAGGTCAAAAACGTAAATCAAATTGACATCAAAAATTAACGTCAATTACTTCCACACATTTATGTCCTATTCTAGACAACCAAAATAATGACACAACAGTAATAAATGTAATAACTATTTTATTTATCAAGATACAATTCCAAAATAAAAATGTGAACTGGATTTTATCTCGTGAAGGGACTACAGTAAATGTAACAATGTAAATCAAAAGCATAAAAAAGGCCAATTAACAACATACTGTAGACAGACTATGTAGATACACTACCAATCAAATGGTTTTGAATAGTAAGATTTTTAATGTTTTTTTAAATAATTTTCTTCTGCTCACTAAGCCTGCATTTATTTGATCCAAGTACAGCAAACACAATAAAATTTTCAAATATTTGCACTATTTAAAATAGCTGTTTTCTCTTTGAATATATTTTAAAATGTAATTTATTTCTGTGATTTCAAAGCTTAATTTTTAGCATCATTACTCTTAAGTGTCACATTATCCTTCAGAAATCATTCTAATTTTATGATTTGCTGCTCAAAAACATATTATTATTATTATTATTATTATATTATGCTGAAAACAGCAAAGTAGTATTTTTTCAGGTTTCTTTGATGAATAGAAAGTTCAGAAGAAAAGCATTTATCTAAAATAGAAATAATCTTTTGTAACATTATGTCTTTGTCATCACTTTGGATCAATTTAATGCATCCTTGCTAAATAAAAGTATTATTTTCTATAATATAATATAATATAATATAATATATATATATATATATATATATATATATATATATATGACTCCAAGCTTTTGAATGGTGTAGTGTATAATGTTACAAAAGCTTTTTATTTTACATAAATTATATTTCAGATCTTTGGATCTTTCTATTCAACAGAAAATCCAGAAAAAAAGTACTCAACTGTTTTTGATATTGATAATAATAATAATAATAATAATAATAATAATAATAATAATAATAATAAATGTTTCTTGAACAGAAAATCAGTATTTTCAGAATAATTTCTGAAAGATCATGCAACACTGAAGACTGGAGTAATAATGCTGAAAATTCAGCTTTAATCACAGGAATAAATTACATTTTAAAATAGTACAATTCGTAAATAGTAGAAATTCTTAAAAAAAACATTAAAAATCTTCCGGTTCATAAACTTTTGACTGGTAGTGTAAATGCTAGCTTGTACCTATTCAGAATCAGAACACAGATCAATCGCTGTCTGGCCCTTTCGGCGTCCCATACCCCCACATCTGGGGGTATAATTCCGTATATAATCCGTAATAATTCCGCATGAATTTTTTAATGTCAGCCTCTGACGATGACTGCTGTACAGCACCTGAATGAAGATAGAGACACTTGTATCACTCATTTTAAAATACAGTATACATTTTCAACTAACCATCACTCGTACTAACATAACAATCCACAAAGTAATTAAAACTCTTTAAATAAGCATGGATAACCAACTAGTGACTCAGTGATCCTCACTATTATTTCCAAGCAAGCTGCACCAGCAGGACAAAGTCAACATAGTCCAATTTTAAAATGTCCTATTTTTCAGATGCAAAATTGAACTGACAAGTGTTACATGGACCCGATTCGACTAAAATTGGTGTACAATACAATGCTTATAGTCATATTTTATAGACCATTTCGCTAGATGTAAACAACACTGGTCCAGAAGCTTCCTGTTTTTTTTTTGTTTTTTTTTTTCCACATATACAAATACATCTTAAAGGTGCTAATGTAACATTTTCATCCGTCAAATGTTATGTTGGTTGTATTTTTTTGTGATGTTTGTGTAAAGTAAAAAAAAAAAAAGAAACAGGAAGTGTATATCTGGACCAGTTTACATCTAGCGAAACGGTCTATATGTTCACATAGCCAAAGCTTCAACCACACTGGTAACGTTAATATACAGGCCACATACTGGCGGGAAATTCGAATACACACACACACACACACACAAAAAAAAAAAATCATTGCACGTTGCTGTTGCATTGCAAGTCATAGTTCATTTCTAACACAACCTTCTAAGTGTTAACAGTTGCCCAATATAACTTGTTTTATATTTCATAAGATAACACATTTACTCACCTGATAAAACGTGTCAGAGATCCGCTTTCTGGAAGCTTCGACTTCAGAATGGACCAATTTTCACAAGGCAGTGATGACACGTTTCAATGGAAACTCGGAAATGAGTAAAAGAGCACCATCTACAGGTGTGTTAACACCAGAGAATGCTTTCTCAATAAATGGCCATTATGGCCCTACATTTTTCATAATTCCAGAAAATTATTGGAAAACACAAACTGAATTTGAGAAAATAAAATGCACGTTTCATAGAGCCCATGTAAACTTTTAATAACTTTTTTAATAAATTACCGTTAAATTACTTTTTTCATGATTTCAATTAATTAGACATACTTTTTATTATTAATATATATTTTGTATTTGTCTGTTGGAGTCAAGAAAAATTAAAAAGAAAAAAAAAAATGGAAAAAATAAAATTGATTTTATAGGGTCATACATTACATCTTGGTCATCTTGGAAATCTGAATAATTTTAAAATCTTAAGGGAAGCCTGTTTTTGTTCACCAGACATGAAATGTCAAAGTGAAAAATTTCACTGTGAAAAATTAGGCCTAATGTAAATTTTACAATAATTAATAATTCTTGTTGTAATACTGTAAATGCTGGTTTTACAGTTATATCGTAATAACAGCAAATGGTAATTCCATGCAAAAGTCAACCTTACCATGAAAAAATAACGTTTTTACCAAAGTTTTTTTCTATACTGACAGCACAGATGTGAACATTTGGTGGTACAAATAGCCATGACCCAGGTCTCTCTTAAGGTTTTTAAAGCATTTTTTTTTTTATTTAATTTTTTTTTTTTTTGTAGTGCATGATTTTCCATGGTCTGGTAATTGCTATTTTCAGGCTTGTCACATCCATAACAGTATATATTTATCAAAATTAAAATAACATTATTCTTTGAAGAGCCATCGCTTCTCTATTTGTTGGGTATTATTGCATCTGGTTTGTGCATTTTAATTTGAAGAAATCCTACAAAGTATAGACCTATTCTCTCAAAAACGGTGTCCTTTTTTGTCACATCCATAACACATGATTATTTCTCTTTTTTAACATAGAAAACTATATAGACTGATATTTTTCTGATGTTTAGACTCTATCAACAAGGGTTTATTAAAATATAAGCAGATGGTTTAGTATATTGGTAACACATACATATTCAAGAATTTATGTCACATCCTTAACACAAAATGTTACATCTATAATGCTATATTTGCCAGTATACAGTATTATGATAGCACTATCAATAAAAAAAAAAAAAAAAAATAAGTATTTTTGGTAAATTTAATAATCACTCGACTGTTTACCTTCAATTTCAGCATGAGTAAAAAAATAAATAAATAAAATAATAATAATAATAATAATAATAACAATAAATTTCTAGTTAAAGTTACAAGTCCACATACAGCAGTTGTGTTCCATGCACAAATCCAACACATCATGGTTCAAAAGATGACATGGATGTGTTTCAAAACCTCATTTAAGGAAAAAAAGAATTCTATTTAAACTTAATCAAGCTAATGACAAATTCATAGTACACCATAACTTTACATAAATTCTGATTAAACATACTAATCATTGATGTCAATACGACGTCGATATGACATCAATTAAACGTTTAAAACTTGACGTTGATTTGACGTACATTGAACGTCAAACATATTGGCCTACATATATATTAAGCCAATTTCAGTGCAGGATAACCTCCTATTTTTACATAATTAACCACCAGAAGAAATTGGCATCCAAGCTGAAATTAAAATTATGCTATAAAGCATCTTGGTCAAATCTTGACTAATATTTGACGTCAAATTGACATCAAGGTGCCCGCTGGGTTATTCAACAAAGATTTTCTTCACTCACAGTATGAGTTGCAGTCTGACATGTTTTTCTGCCGCCTTTTGATTGACAAGATACTATCGGCCCTGATCATCGGCTAACTTTGAACAATCGGCCGATGGCCGATAGTGAAATAAATTGCTTTTATCGGCCGATACCGATTGTTGCACCGATACATCGGTGCATCTCTAGTCTTAATGCATCTACTATAAATGCACAAACATTCCAAGATGTCTGTTAAAGATCACTTGATCTGGAAAGCATCTACTGTGTACAAACATCTGACAGACATCTGTAAGATGTAAGTTTTACATACATTCTAAATCATAAACATCGTAAAGACATCTAATAGACGTCTATTTGACATCTGATAGGAAACGTCCTATAGACGTATTGCAGATGAGCAAACACTCTAAAAAATACGTCTTCCAGATGTAAACGCAGACATCAAATAGAGTCTCTGTGATGTATGTGTGCTATCAGGGCTGTACTAATCGGTCGGTTCAGGAAAAACATTTGGAGTACAATAGACTGCCAACAGGGCAAGAATCTTGACAACATTCGTGTTTGTTCTTATCATTTCCAGTCAGATATGTGAAATATTAGGCTAATATCTTCATTAATACTGCTCAAACGTATCTTTACACCTGTTAACTTTACTTTGTCGAAATATTGCACCCTCTCCTGCTTACTAAGTCCATCTCTAAATAATTTAGCTGCTTCCACATATTTTTCTGTGGTTTAGACAGCATAAATTAGCAGAACAATTTATTCAGTAGTACACTGTTAAAAATGTATTGTAAATTTACAGGAAATTCCTGGCAACTAATTGCCGTGAATTTACCGCAAGAAATATACAGGTTATGTACTGTGTTTTTATTACAATAAAGTACTGTATTTCTACAGCAGTGTTACTGTGATTATAGTGAATTATTACAGTAAAATGCTGTAATTTCTTATAATTTACTGCAACTCAGTTGCCAGGAATTTCCTGTAATTTCACAGGAGAGAATTACAATTAAATATTGTAATTGTATACACTGTATATTCTGTTATTTATTAATGTTACAATAAAAGCTGTAATCACTTCACAATTAAAATAAAAACAACTTCAACTTCTCTATTTTTATTAAAATAATATGCAACAGCACATATTACAGAATTAAAACTTTTTTCCAAACAAAGTATCCACATTTCGTTTTCATATAAACAAATCACAGTTTCACTGAAGAATCTAGCTCACTTCCAGACGTCCAAACAGCCTATCATCAGAGGGAACATGGTGATATACAACAAAGGCGCCCTGCCAGCTATGGGGGGTGGGGGGCATCAATACTAGCCCATCAACTCAAAGTCCAGGAGTTTTCTTAAGAGGGTGCAGACAGGTGCATTGAGCTTGTGTCTCTTCTCTGCTTTGCTGCCCGTCTGGGAGTTGATTCCGCAAAAAGCTCTAAAAACAGAGTGAAAAAAGTTTTATTATCTGTTAATGATGAATATTGAGAGTCTTTAGAGTTTATCATTTATTTCAATCATCTGTTTCTCATATAATTCTACAAATTTAATCTAAACCAAAAAAAAAAAAAAAAAAAGATAATTTCAGTTGGTCAAATAGCAAATAGTGGAGCTCTGCAGCAATCTACTGGTAAAAGTGAGATTTTTTTTTTTTCATTCTGAAACTGCATTTTCCAAAAGATGGGCAAAAATCTTACACTAAACCATTTCAAATGATCCATGTTATCCCCATGAAGGAAAGTTAGAAATGTGGGTCTTTTATAAAGTTAATTTTACATAAATATGTACCTATGTAAAAAAAAAACAAAAATATAATTTATATTAATTTTAAAAACTATGATATGTTCTCTAAAAACTACACAAATGTGAAGTAAAAACATTATTAAACATAATAAAATCACTTTTAAAAATAAAAATGTTACAAAAATTACATTTTGTACTATAAAAATCTACTATAAAAATCAAGATATCATTCCAATTTTGTTTAATCCTGTAGATCTAGCAAGTGTTTACCACCGTACAAAGTCTTATACCATTTGGATGAAGATAACTATTTTTTAAAATTTGGCAAACATCATTCATTGTATGTACAGTTGAAGTCAAATGTTTCTACACTTTGCAGAGTCTGCAAAATGTTAACTATTTTAACAAAGTAAGAGGTCATACAAAATGCATGTTATTTTTTATTTAGTACTGACCTGAACTAGATATTTCACATAAAAGACATTTACATATAGTCCATACGAGAAAATAGTTACATTTATAAAAATTACCCTGTTTAAAAGTTTACATACACTTGATTCTTATTACTGTGGTCTTACCTGGATGATGTTATTTGTTTAGTGATAGTTGTTCGTAAGTCTCTTGTTTGTCCTGAGCAGTTAAGCTGACTGCTGTTCTTCAGAAAAATCCTTCAGCTCCCACAAACTCTGTAGTTTTTCAGCATTTTTGTGTATTTGAACCCTTTCCAACAAGGACTGAATGATTTTTAGAATCCATATTTTCACACTGAGAACAACTGAGGGACTCATATGCAGCTATCACAGAAGGTTCAAATGCTCACTGATGCTCCAGAAGGAAACACCATGCATTAAGAGTCAGGGGTTTGTGGGAGCTAAAGGATTTTTCTGAAGAACAGTGGTCAGTTTAACTGTTCAGGACAAACAGGAGACTCATTAACAACTAGCATTAAACAAATAACACACAGCTGTGGATCATCTAGGTAAGAACACAGTAAAAAGAATCAAGTGTATGTAAACTTTTGAACAGGGTAATTTTTATAAATTCAACTATTATTGTCTCTTATGGACTATACACGGTGTGCTGAATTATTAGGCAAGTTGAAATTCATACTTCATCATATTTTTTTTTACAAGAACATTTTACCAATCCCAAACCACTTCAATCTTAATAACTACTATTGGTTTTGTATTTAAATCATATATAAGTGATATATAATTGTCTGGGAAGGCTGAAAGTCAGAAACTCCTTATATTTAGGTGTGCCAAATTATTCGGCCAGTATTCTCTATCCAGATAAAATGAGCCAAGAAAGAGATTGAACTCAGACTAAAATTTAAAAATTATTGCATGCGCATGAGAAGGATGCAGTACTAATGTAATAATAGAATTAGCAAAGTTAAGGAATGACCACTGGGCAGAGAAATGCTCATTGGGTTAGCAGAGTCAGAAGAAATAGGTGGAGAAGAAAAGACATATTAACTGCAAAAGAATGAATAATTAATGTCAAGAATTAGGTGAGAAACCATCAGAAACCATTAAGTCTCCAGCGACATCATTTTCCAGAGCTGAACCTTCCTGGAGTCTCCAGAAGAGCAATGTGTCAGGTTCTCAGAGACTTTGTTTGAGTACAAAATCCTAGTGTTGTGAGATCCATTAAGACTGATTTCTCCTAGGCCTTATGGACATATAAGTTGTGAGTGACTCTTGAAGGAACAGCATCACATCCTCTTGAACCACTGTTTTAAGAATATATCTTCCAGAATCTAGCAGTAGGTTTGGGGAGCTCATATTAGTCAATCTCTGCAAGACAGACATTTCAGGATAGGAGATGGACTAAAAATGAGCTCCCCAAACCTACTGCTAGATTCTGGAAGATAAATTCTTCAGTCTTCATTTTGTAGGATTTTGTACTCAAACAAAGTCTCTGAGAACCTGACACATTGCTCTTCTGGTGACTCCAGGAAGGTTCAGCTCTGGAAAATGATGTCGCTGGAGACTTAATGGTTTCTGATGGTTTTTCACCTAATTCTTGACATTAATTGTTCATTCTTTTGCAGTTAATATGTCTTTTCTTCTCCACCTATTTCTTCTGACTTTGCTGACCCAATGAGCATTTCGCTGCCCAGTGGTCATTCCTTAACTTTGCTAATTCTATTATTACATTAGTACTGCATCCTTCTCATGCGCAAGCAATAATTTTTAAATTTTAGTCTGAGTTCAATCTCTTTCTAGGCTCATTTTATCTGGAAAAAGAAAACATGCCTAATAATTCAGCACACCTGAATGTAAGGAGTTTCTGACTTTCAGCCTTCCCGGACAATTATATATCACTTATATATGATTAAATACAAAACCAATAGTAGTTATTAAGATTGACGTGGTTTGGGATTGGTAAAATGTTCTTGTAAAAAAATATGATCAGAATTTCAACTTGCCTAATAATTCAGCACACAGTGTATGTAAATGTCTTTTATGTGAAATATTTTATTCAGGTCAGTATTAAATAAATAATAACATGCATTTTGTATGATCTCTTATTTTGTAAAAATAATTAACATTTTGCAGATTCTGCATTTGAAAAAAAAAAAATCCTGACTGGAAACGGTTAAAATTTACATAAAATATTCTAATGTAAATAAAAACTTTTATGAGTATTGACTTGATATTTCATTGATAGGATATATTCACATAAATTCACATTTTTTGCAATTCTATCATATGTTTTAAGTTAAAAGATGCAAATGAATTAGATGGAAGTCTGTCTTTATCTTTGTCTGAGTATATTATAGAGACTAACAATACTGAACAAAAAGAAAGTGATTCATGGGACATTCCATTTGAGAATGATGGACCTATTTTCTTTAATAGTGTGTAAAATGTTTTAAACATACCTTTGGACAAATTCAAGAGTGCTGGAGGCTTCTTTAGGATACTGCAAGTTGAACACATAGTAAGCAGAAAAGGTCGCTGCCACTCCATTCAAAAGATTGTTGTGGGGCCCCATCACAATCGTTCCTTCAATGGACATCATCCACTTGTCTGCGCTTAGTGGCTCTCCTAAAATGCATTAACACAATATAACTAAAAGAGCACTAGAAAGCTGCAGGACAGGAGCAGGAACAGAAGGAAACACAAGACATCTACAAAGACTTCTACAAAGGCCAAATAACGTTATATGCCAGCTGCTATATTCAACTTAGATCGAAGTTATGCCTACTTACAGAATTAAATGAAGATACATTTGCTTGTGTTCATTCAGTGACCGTAACATCTACAACAAGCTACGTTGTGTTGCCAATCATAGTGTGCAAACCACAATGAATCTCCTACAGAAAAACATAAGTCAAAAATATTCTGAGCCAAGCTAACCAGGCTAATGCTTATTTTTACAGTCTATGGGCTAACGTTAATAAATCCTAACGATATTTGAGCTGTCGTCATTGTGGTGGTTGGTTTTGCATGTGGTAACTTAGCGTACGTGGAAATGTGTGAATGTGGTGAATGTGTGAATATAAAACCAACTTTACCCAAGTTTTTCCGTATCACCTCCGTCGAGGTTCCAAGCGATCAGTGGTGAGTTGAGGAGATGGCGTTCGATATAATCGACAGCAAATCAATCGCTGAAATAATTCAGCTAATTTATCCTGTGTGCAGGTGATCCAGCGCCGCGTTACAGCTGCTGCCGCTCAGATTGTATTTTTCTTCGGTGTTGACCGTTCACGACGTCTCGGTGAGAAACGTGAAGCGCTGATCATTGTAGCCAATCACAGTCTGAAAATATAAAACCAAAATATACCAAACGAAACAATCAGCACTTACTCAGATCACCTATATCAATATATCTGTAGACTTATAAAACAGATTTTATGTTACAAACCTGAGACGTGTTCCTTCTTTCAAAAATGTTCTGTTACCGTTGGCCGCGTAATTTCAAAATTCAAACAGCCACGATCCCACAATACTACGCGGTTGCTGTAAAATAATGTTTCTACAGTGTAGTTACAATAATATTACAGGACTGCTCGTAAATTTCCCATCATGCTTTTGTATTTACAGCAAAAACATGAATACAATACGTTGTTGTAAAATTTATTGTAAAAATTACATCAATTGTTAACAGTGTACATTAACCGTGCAATCCATGCTGTTGCTTACATCCGAGTATCTCCAATATGGTATCCAGTATCTCACCTGTAAGCTTACTTCCGCATTACATCAGCAGTAAATATTTGTCTGTGAATTACAGCGAATAAAAACAAATGCGATTGTAAATGATCCCAGCCGAGAAAGAAGGGTCTTATCTAGCGAAACGATCGGTTATTTTCATAAAAATAATACAATTTATATACTTTTTAATCCCAAACGCTCGTCTTGTCTTACTTTCCCTGAATTCAGTTTTTTTTTCCGGTTCATGACAGTTAGGGTATGTTGAAAAGCTCCCATCTCGTGTTCACCCTCAACTTCAAAATCGTCCTATTTTGCTGTTTTACCTTTTTTGTTAAGGGTGTTTAATCTTCTTTGCATGTTCACTTTGCATAGACTGGGTCGGTACTTCTGCAGCGATGTAGGTTGATTTTGAAATTGTTTTTGAAGTTGAGGGAGAAAATACGATTGGAGTTTTTCGACATACCCTAACTGTCTTGAGCCAGAATACACAGAGTTCAGGCAGAGCAAGACAAGACAAGCGTTTGAGATTAAAAAGTATTTAATTTAACGTAACATGCTAATTGTGGCTCAATTTTTCCTTATATGACAAGTCTGTCTGTGATCATGGGCATCACTGCATGTAAAACAAACAAACAAACAAACAAACAAAAATACTACAGCCATAAATATTATGTATATAGCAGTATCTAGCAAAAATCTTTTTTCCAGCCCTGGAAAGATACTGTTTGGATTCTATTTCTTCCACAACTTCACTTTAATCTCTCTGTCATTCTTTCATGTCAAATAATTTAAACATAGCATTAATGTGTAACAAGACTTCATTTCGAGAGAGGCAATATTAAGTGATTTCCAAAATCTAAACTGTAACAACAAAATCTGAACTGCAACAAGAAAAGTTTTCTGACATTATTTATCAAAAAAAAAGTATAAAGAACACTGAGTTTTGTTGTGCCTGTGTGTAGGACTGCACAATTTGGCCAAAACGTTGTTTTTATCAATATGACTAATTCTGATTATTGTTATTACTAAATAAAAAACATTAAACAAAACAATAATTATTGTTACTGATTATCAATACATTTTTACAGAAAACTGCAGCATGACCTGTTAACATACAGGAGGCCTAACTATAAATGTTTAGAAAGCTATAAGAATTTATTATAAAATTAATTAAGATTTAAAATCTTTGACCAAAAAAAAAAAAAAACTTAACTTTTTGTCAGAACTCTTATGCATTCACTGAGAGAGAGGGGAAAAATACTACACTGGAGAAAAAACTTACAGAGAAGTATTATTATTCCTATTTTTACACAAAATAGGGTGTTAATTAATATATGTAATACATGTAATAGAATGTAATTCATACAGGAAATATAATATGGACAAAGGTATACGCTTTCGCGTAGCTGAATAAAACTCAGAGACATTTTAAATCATGAAACATGAAGACATATCTGTACAACTGCGACTAAATGGGTTATCTCTGTTCTTCGAGCCATATCGGGCATTTTTTATAAATATGCAATGCAATGCTAATAAACAGCCTTTATCACTACTATATAAAATAAGGATTTTGCCTCATTCTGTGATGTGAAACCACGTCAGATCAAAAAAGGAATTTATTTTAAAAAACTCGACTGATGAATTTGGAGCAAAATCATGCCATTAAAACGTTCTTAATAGACAGGTTTGTAAACAGATCCATGCAAAATCCATGCACGCGTTCTACTAAGGTAAATTTGAACGCACAGACTGTTTTTTTTTTTTTGTTTGTTTTTTTTTATACGTTCGACACATATGCCGCAGTACAAAGCACTGGTGCGCGTTACCTTAGTTGCGTAAGGTGCGTGCGGTTTGAAGTTGCGCTGCGCACACCGATCGGTGGATGACGTTAAAGTACCGCAAGAGCGAGTTGAAAGCATGCAGAGCTGTCTGCGCTCTGTAGTAGGCACTATATATGCAACCATTTATATGGAAGTCAATCACAGATAGATAGATAGTTGTCATCAGCACAGAAAAGCCTGAACCAGACTACAATACCAGACTGCAGCAGTACGTCTCAGCAGAGCACGAGGCAAATTCAATTTCAATCAAAATCCAAAAATCAAAAGAATAGATCTGTGATGTTGCATACTTCAGCACCACCACCAGCATACCAGTACAGTACCAGGACAGGTGCAGCCTGTGTGCAGCCTGCCCCTGTGCAGCCTTCAGTGTTTGTGACCAACGCTCCACGGGCCAATCCAGTGCCAGATTACTTGAGCTACTCCATCTTCACCATGCTGTGCTGCTGTTTTCCTCTGGGCATTGCTGCGCTGATTTACTCCTGCTCTGTAAGTATTAGTCCATGTGCTTTCCTTTTATTTAATTTCTTTCACATTTATAGGCTAAGCTTTAAGCATACAATTGTATACAATGTTAGTGTGATAGAAAAGTCCAAAAATTAAGCATGTCTTTAGGGCTACCTAATTTCAGTGTTAAGTTATGAAAAATATGTTAAATATAGATATACAATTGATATAATTTTTATGTTTTTAAAGGGGTCGTCGGATGCAAAGTTCACTTTTACATGTTGTTTGAACATAAATGTGTGTTGGCAGCGTATGTGTTATGATCTGGTCGGTGAGCTGCGGACCGCTCACCACCAGACGTCGCTCTCGCGTTTTGTCACGCACGGACTGCCACACTACACCCCGGACTACACTTCCCATCAGCCACTGCTCTTACTATTTGCACCAATCACGGACTGTATAAATACCCCGGTCTTCCTGTCACTCCTCGCCGAGTATTGTTTTGCATAGCATTCTTACAAAGCGTTTCCCCGAGTTTCCCTATGTCTAGTTTTCCTGTCGTTGTCTCGTTTTGATCTCTCGCCTGTTTGACCACTCTCTTGCCTAGCCCTCGTAAGGATAACGTTCGCCGCTGTATTGACCCTCGCCCGTTACGGATTACTCTTGTCTCTCCGTCTACACACCTGTCTGCCATTGATTGACCCTGCCTGCCTGACCATGCCTATGTCACATCCCTTCAATAAAAGTTTGCATTTGGATCCGCTCGTCTCTCGTCTCCCTCTCCACGTTACAGTATGTACACATCTACCCTATAATGACAAAAATCCACCCAGTTGTTTTTATTTAATCTGTGAAAATAATTTGCCCATTTTCAGCCTTCTTTTCTGTGTGACGTCACACTGACAGAGGCCATGAATCAGAATATATAAATACAAATCAGAATAAATGTAAATCAGAATATGTAGTTGTAAGTCTGAATACATAGTTAATATAATATAAAGTAAATCAGAATATATCAATACAAATATGAACCCTAACCCTAACTCAGAATATACAGTTGTATGAATATAAAATTAAAAATCTTGACATATAAATGTAAATCATGATTATACACAAGTAAATTTGAATACATAGTTATGTCAGAATATTTAAATGTAAATTGTGAATATGTAGTTAGAATTCTGAATATATATATATGTAAATTGCAAGATGTAAGTCTAAATATATAAATGTAAATTGTTAATATATAAAAATGTAAATCATGAATATTTGAAAATATAATTGTAAATTGGAATATGCATTCAAAAGTCCTGAATATATACATGCTAATCTGAATATATATTCTCTCAATATAATTACATCTTTGTTATCAGGCATGCCAATAGACAGAAGTTCTTTATTTTTCTTTATTTTTATTTTATTTTATTTTATTGTAGTCTAATTTTTTCATTTTTAATGAAAACCGAATGCCTGTACATCCTGTATATATGTATCAGTGCAGATATTGTAGGCTACTATATTAATTATTGTAAGTGCATATCACTTATCTAAACCAAAAGGAGTATTTTCCCTTCACTTAAAAAAAAAAAAAAAAAGCTGGTGGTGCCAAAAGATCCTCACAGTCAATTACAGTGTTGATATTTAACTTTCTAGACAATTCAACATGGCCAAGAGGGCTGAAACATAATCTGTTTAAAAGTACTGATTTTACTGAGAAAATTGCAGCCACACTTTACAATAGAAACACGTGAATAGAGACTGAGAGTCAATGTTCAAAAATTATTATTTCAAGAAATGTAAAGCATTTTGGCTTATTTGTCCTATAATTAGTATAGTAGAATAATGTAACGGACACCTTTTACACCGCTACAGTAATAATTAGTTTTTTATTGACAAAAGATAAGATTTCATTTTTATAACATTTTAAGCTGTCATATGGACATAAACATATGTTGTTTGCTTGTTGGTATATAGCGTAAGTTCAATAGTGTCTAATACACTATAACACTAATACACTAACTAGAAACCTTTCATCAAATGAGAATTAAACTCTACATGTTACTAAGAAAACCCAACCAGAGAGTGAAGTTTGCCCCTCTTTCAAGAACTCCCCCATTGGCCACATGGCTCAAAGAAACTCAAAAATGGTTGACATTATGTTTTACAATTGTTTTCACAGACTCGAGATGCCATCTACTTAGGACAGCGAGAATTAGCAGAGAGGAACTCCAAAAAAGCACGCACCCTAAATCATATCGCCCTTGGCATTGGCCTCAGTATCATTACATTGGTGATCATCTCCAAAACTGTGGTTTGAGTTAATCAAAGCGGCGGGAGCTGACATGGCTGGATGCAGAAACATTTTATTCTCTGTATTTTAAATGTTATTTGCTCAGTGTGTCATTATAATTAAAATATATGCTTTAAGCCTGAATATTGTGTGTCTTTCATTGCATTATCTATCTATCATCTCAGTACTTGCCAAATTATGAGAAATTAATTTTGTCAAAAAAAAAAAAAAAAATGCAAGAGCAGAGTACAAGCAATAATACCACATTGAAAGCTGCTTCTCAGCAATCAGCCAACTTCAACAGAAATGAAATTGTTGCACAGTACTCAGACCACATGCTAAAAATTGCTGGGTTATAAACAACCCTTATTAACTTGGGTTGTTTTTCACCCAGCATTTTTAGGAACCAACAGAAACATTTTGATTTTTAAATGGGTGATAAAGATGTTTTTCTTTTGAAACATATGTAACATTGTGTGTATAGACATGGTGTCAGGTGTCGTGTGTGGGAAGGAGGAGCAGGAACGAGGAAATCATACAAAATGAGATAATCCAAACAGGAACAGCAGGGAAAATACATACCAACACGAGGATAAATTAACACGAAATGACATTAATGACTTTAAGAATGGACAAAAACCACTCCAGGGCGCCCTGGAGGCTCGTGCAGGGCAGACACAGGAGGGAGTGAAGGAATGCCTCCAGGGTGGATCAGGGAGCTCGGGGAGCCACAGCGGAGGGGAAGCATGCTGACTTGAGCGAGGAGCGGCTTCCAGCCGGTTTAAGCGTGGGGCGGTGGAAGGCCGACTTGAGCACGGGGCTGCGTCCAGAGTCCGTGAGCGGGTCGCGGGTTCTGAGCTGAGGATGAGGGAGGAGCTCTGGAGAACTGGGGAGAGCGAGGGAGGACCAGAGGGAGTAAGCTTCTTGGAGCAGCAGGTGGAGGACGCTGGCTGGTGTTGAGCTGGAGCGTCTGCGTGTTTTCAGATGGGGAGAAGAATAGAATCCCACGGTGGCTGAGAGAGCTCAATGCGCTGCAACTTAAGAAAACACATGCAAACAGAAAAAAAAAAAAAAAAAGGCAACAAATTAAGAAAACATTTTCATCAGTTTGACAACACAGGCACTGCAAATCCTCGCAACGCAAACACAAATACGGAAACGCGCTGCAAATTCACACAACACAACCAAACACACAAACGCGCTGCAAATAGCACAGACCACAACGGAAATGTTTCAGGGGGACCTTAAAAAGTGACGAACCCAGCTGGGACCTGATTATTATTATTATTATTATTAAGTTTCATCATCGAACAAAAAAAAAACAAGGCCACGTTGCACATTTCAAATTGCAAATTCAACTGCAAAAAAATAAATAAATAACAGCAGAAAGAGAAAACACACAAAATGAACACAAACATACCAAAAGGGGGGGGGGGGGGGTTACATACATTTGAAAAGCTTTAAAATTTGTTTTGTTTTTATGAGCTTCTTGTTTTCAGATCTCATATTAGAGAGGGTTTCAAGGTAAATTTTAAGATTAGTGTTACAAAATGTAATATATAATGGTTTCTTCTGATTTTTTGTTTAACATCCTGATCATATGATTCATTGGTCTTTTGGATATTATTAGACTAATCTGACGAATTACACACTTAACTGTGAAACGTTATTAACTTAATTGCAAGCAAATAAATAAATTATATATATATATATATATACATACAAATAAATATAACGTTCAAAGTTCACGAAAAAAAACTGCAATGCTTCATTAATGGTTAAAATCAGGTCAAAATTCAGGTCCCAGCTGGGTTTGTCACTTTTTGAGGTCCCCCTGAAACATTTCCGTTGTGGTCTGTGCAATTTGCAGTGCGTTTGTGTGTTTGGTTGTGTTGTGAGAATTTGCAGCGCATTTCCGTATATTTGTGTTTGCATTGCCTGTGTTGTCAAACTGATGAAGATGCCACTGCTGATGAAGATGTTTTCTTAATTTGTTGTCTTTTTTCTGTTTGCATGCGTTTTCTGAAGTTGCAGCGCGTTGAGCTCTCTCGGCCACTGTAGAAGGCCTGTCCGCCTGCTGGATGTTGAAGAGGAATTTCTCAGCCCAGAACATCTTTGTTTATTTCCGTTCTTCTGTCAGGCGTCATGTGTGGGAAGGAGGAGCAGGGACGAGGAAATCATACAAAACGTGCTTTAATGAGATAATCCAAACAGGAACGGGAAGGAACAGGAACAGCAGGGAAAACACATACCAACACAACGATAAATTATCACAAAATGACATTAAGAATGGACAAAAGCCACTGAACTGAAACAACCTTATAAAGGGGTGTGAACCAATTACAAAGACAGGTGTGGGAAATTAACCAATGAACACTTAACAAGAAACAGAACCAGAAAGACCAAATAAGGACACAGGAGGAAAAAAAAACAACAAAACAGTCCACAGGGGTGTGACACATGGACTGCTGACAGGAAGAAACTGCAGTTCCTTTTTCACACATTAAAAATTGCTGGGTTATAAACAACCCAAGTTGGGTTGAATATGGACAAACCCAGCGGTTAAATGTTAATCTGAGTTTTTAGGGTTGGAGCTGAACTCTGTAGCTCTCCATGACTGCTATATAGAAATACATTCTGAATCTAAAAAAATACAATACTTTCAAAACAATTAGACGTAGCTGAACGCACATAGGTGTTAGTCTTTCAATTTTATTGCCATTTGTACAAAAGGTAATAACTTAATTTTAAAATGGATAATTTTGGACCACATAACATATACTTGCAATGAATTCTCAAAACAGAGTGGTGTCATTGTTATTTTCTGAGGACATTTTACAAATAAAAACATTGTGCGACCTGTTTTTAGCATGTTTGCTGGGTGACAACCTTTGCTAGTGTTATGGAAGAATGAGTTGATATATATGATACATGCTCAGCAATTATGAAAACATACCATTTTTTGTCATCATATTTAATTTTTCTGAGCTCATGAAGTTGAATGCTGATTCCGCCGGGTGGCACTTGTAATCAGGATGGAGAAGTTACAGTAAGTTCAATTTATGCTAAAATGTCCTCACTCCTCCCCTTACAAACAACCCAACCTACTATTCCCTTTAAGAGGAATATGATACATGCAACAGATTGGTCTTCACTGACTACTGACTACACACCAGAGACAGACACTGTTTAGAGCTGCAGAAAAGCTCATTGCGATCAAGAGAAACATGGATTCTAGAAAGTCTCAAAAAGAGTGTAATTCATCTCAGTATCCCGAAACAGGACAGCCTTTGCTTCCACTGCAGCAGGATCCTCCGGCGTACTCCGATGCTGGATTCCCTCCCTCTCACAACAATCCCAGCAGTTCCCAGCAATACGGAGCTCCGGCAACATCTGGCCTGTGCACTCAGGGGTCATATCCAGTGACTGTGGTCACTACACAGCCTACGAATGAAGTGTTCATTCCACTGGCCAATCCACTGCCAGATTACCTGTGCTACTCCATCTTTACCATGCTGTGCTGCTGTATACCTCTGGGAACGGCTGCCCTTGTTTACTCACTCACAGTAAGTATTAGTTCATATACCTGTCTTACATACTTAATTTAACATATTCATACCTGTACCACCATTTTCAGTGTTTAAATATGTAAAGAATGACTATAATCTTCAGAAATGAATCTTATTCATAGTCAGGATCAACGTTTAATTACTGGTGATTTACCATTGTGGATTGATGTTGATATTGTGACTGTTACTTTTAACTTCAGTTTCAGTTTTGTGGCTTCCTCTAACTGTTGTTTATAAAGAAGGAGGTGTGGCACCACAGAACAAAAACTGAATTAATTAAAATCTTTTAGTTCATTCTTCCATCCACTGAAATAGGGTTTAACTTTTAAATACTTACATCTATGAAAAAGTGTATGCATAAAACAATTAAGTTATCAAATGGTCTAGGTTTTCTTTTTCTTCAACAATACTCCAACTTTAATTGAGAAGCGTGTAATGATATACAGTATGTTTCTAAAGAAGCAAGTTTTGACATTCAAGCCAAAATAAGTTGCTGTACAAGTTCAAACTGAAAGAAGATGTTACATCTTCTTGTAAGATCTTTCTCACAGAACTTGTTCTCCCAGTCAAATCTTTTTTGTAAAAAGTTGTTAGATGGATAAATGTCATTTTAGATTTTAAATGACTCTCCTTTGGCCTTAGGAAAGATTGGATAAGCTAAATATCATTATAAACAATACAGTATAAACAAGAAGGTTCCTGGTTTAGTGTCTTAGAAATTCATTTCCATTTGCTTTCTATAGTTTTACACTGTTAGTGTTCCTTCTTGTGTAATGTTTTCTTTGTGGTTTTATATTCTGACCTGGTAAGCCCTTTGATTTAATTTTCATGCATGTTAAAGGTGCTACACAAGGAAAATATTGTATTTTTATTTTTTTATTTTTTATTTTTTACAGTATCTGATTTTCCATCTGCTGAAAAAGTGTTTGAATAAAACAATTAGGTTATTTATCAAAAAGTCTCGGTTTATTTCCTTCAACAATACTAAAACTTTAATTGAGACCACGGTCAAACCGTGTAATGATGTAAGCCAAGTTCATACTGAAAAAAAAGATGTTATCTTCCTCACAGAACTCACGTGAACTCTGTGATTTTATTTTCTGACCTGTGAAGCCCTTTGATTTTAATTTTATGCATGTTAAGAAAGGTGCTATATAAAGGTAACAATGTAACATGGCATTTTTTTTTTTACTCTTTTTACAGACTCGAGATGCTAACATGTTTGGACACCAGCAAATAGCCAGCAGAAACTCCAGAATGGCACGTATCCTCAACCATGTCAGTCTTTCTATTGGCCTAGTCTGCCTTTTGATTAGTGTAGTCTACATCATTCTTATTTTCATCGCAGCTACAAACCTTAGAACAAAATTGTAAGCAATCTCATGCAGGATACCAGAAGGTTGAAGATATTGAGGGTTTTACAAACATGAACACCTTATGTTTCAAATAGAAGCACATTACAGGTTCTGCTTTGAAATGTTAGTGTTGCTTAGGTTATTTTCTATATGATAGCTTTTAGAATATATTTATATATATATATATATATATATATATATATATATATTTTTTTAACTGTATGTATGAAGAGCTCCATCTAGAAAACTAGTGAGAAATGATTCAGCATGTTTAATGTAACCAGCTTATCACCATATCATTGTTTATACATAATTAAAACATGCTTTTGAAAGTAACTATTAACGTAAATGTAGCATCAGTATTCTGCTTGTCTTTATATTACATAAAACATGGAAAATTCAATAAAAGAAATGTAAAATGTCATATTTTATCCAACTTTTACCATTGTCTGTTTGTTTTTTTTCCTTAATACACTTACATTTAATTTTCTCTTGTTTTTAGTTTAGTTTAGTTAGTTTTACATTCCAATTCATCATCAACTTCTTCATCTTCTTTTTCCTCTTATTGTTGTTGTTAACAAATAATGTAATTTATAAATTATGTATATCCTATAAAACATTTGGATATTTTAGAACATAGTTGTTTGAGGACAGCTGTATTCCCAGCTTGATTATGGGGAGTTTCCCTTCCTGTTGTTAGATCGCTGTCTCCATGCCTAAACAATTAAGATCCAGCCCTGGATCTTGATGAAGACAAACAGCCCTTGAAACCACACAGTCATAAGACTAAACGACAATGGAAAAAAATACATTAAAAAAAACCAACTATAATATAATATAAATGACTAATCAATTAATGAATCAATACAATGAATATATAAATGACTATAATGATTATTATAAATGATTATATGATTAAACATGAATAAATGAATGAAGAATAAATTAAAAATATATAAAAAGAAAGCAAAACACAACACAAATGTATGGTTGCTCTCAAGGCAAAACACATACAGTTTGCATTTGAGGATCGTCCGATCCTTCACTGTGTTAAGCAGGCTGCCTCCCCAGGTTCTCTGGGTATTTCTAAGTGGGCTGTCCCTCTGAGTCCCACATATAAAGTTTGGGCTGATTACACTGTTCCCCCTCTTCGGGGCTTTATATGAACAGCCCCTGCTCAGAGTGTAGCAGTATGTGGATAGTTATGCACCAGCTCAAACTTACTTTGCTCTGGAATATTAGCGGTCTGAGGGACTGAGTGACTCACATGCAACTGTTACAGAAGGTTCAAACGCTCACTGATGTTTCCGAAGGATAAACTATGCATTAAGAGCCGGAGGTGGGGGGGTAACAGGTGAACTAACTCCCCGAGATGGCTCGTTCTTCGCGAGTCACATTAAAGATTTGTTTTAAAATGAAAAGAACAACCCATGGACGCGCATCCGAAAGCCTGTGCTACACGAGCTTTTGTGCTTAAAAAGTATACAAATTTTCATTTTTCGAAAAAAATGACAGATCGTTTCGCTACATAAGACCCTTCTTCCTTGGCTGGGATCATTTAGAGCCCTTTGAAGCTGCATTTTAACTACATTGTGGAAGTTCAAAATCGCGGGCACAATTGAAGTCCATTAAAAAATTCTGAAATGCTTTCCTCAAAAACCATAATTTCTTTATGACTGAAGACAGAAAGACATGAGCATCTTGGATGACAAGGGGGTGAGTAAATTATTTGTGAATTGTTGTTCTGGAAGTGGAGTTCTCCTTTAATGCATAATGTTTCCTTCTGAAGCATCAGTGAGTGTTTGAACCTTCTGTAATAGTTGCATATGAGTCCCTTAGTTGTCCTCAGTGTGAAAAGAAGGATCTCAAAATCATACAGTCATTGTTGGAAAGGGTTTAAATACACAAGAATGCTGGAAACCAAAACATTTGCGGGAGCTGAAGGATTTTTCTGAAGAACAGTGGGCAGTTCCAAGGGACTCATGAACAACTACCACTAAAAAAAACAAAACAAAACAAAACAAAAAAAAACAGCTGTGGATCATTCAGGTAATAACACAGTATTACGAATCAAGTGATGTAAACTTTTGAACGGGGTGATTTATATAAATTCAACTATTTTCTCTTGTGTACTATATGTAAACATCTTTCATGTGAAATATCTTATTCAGATCAGTACTAAATAAAAAATAACATGCAGTTTGTATGATCCTTCTTATTTTGGGAAAATAATTAACATTTTGCAGATTCTGCAAGGTGTATGTAAACTTTTGCCCTCAACTGTAGGTGTTAGTCTTTAAACTTTATTACCATCTATACAAAAGGTAACAACTTTTAATTAATTTTAACTTTTAAATAAATATCATTTTGTACTGTAATGTAAACTTGGACCACATAACATATACTTGCAATGAATTCTCTAAACTGAGTGGTGTCATTGTTAATTTCTGAGTACATTTTACAAATAAAAACATTGTGTGACCTGTTTTTAGTGTTTTAGGTGAAACCTTTGCTAGTGTTATGAAAGAATGAGTTGATATGTATGAAACATGCTCAGTAATTATGAAAAATTTCCTGAGCTCATCCAGTAACATTTTGATTCCACCAGGTGGCACTTGCAGTCAAGATGGGGAAGTTACAGTAAGTTCAATTTATGCTAAACTCATGTCACTCCTCCTCTTACGAAACAACCCAACCTACTAGTCACCTTAAGAGGAATGTGATAAATGCAACAGATTGGTCTTTATTGACTACTTACTGCACACCAGAGACAAACACTGTTCAGAGCTGCAGAAAACCTCAATCAAGAGAAACATGGATTCCAGAAAGTCTCAAACAGAGCATAATTCATCTCAGTATCCCGAAACAGGACAGCCTTTGCTTCCACTGCAGCAGGATCCTCCGGTGTACTCCGATGCTGGATTCCCTCCCTCTCACAACTATCCCAGCAGTTCCCAGCAATACGGAGCTCCGGCAACATCTGGCCTGTGCACTCAAAGGTCATATCCAGTGACTGTGGTCACTACACAGCCTACGAATGAAGTGTTCACTCCACTGGCCAATCCACTGCCAGATTTCCTGTGCTACTCCATCTTTACCATGCTGTGTTGCTGTGTGCCTCTGGGATCGGCTGCCCTTGTTTACTCCCTCACAGTAAGTATTAGTTCATATACTTGTATATATGTTTGTGTGTGTGTGTGTGTGTGTATAGTATATAGTATATAGTATTTATTTATTTAATGAGCATCATATCTCAGGAAAAAAAAGGTACATAAGCTCTCACTGGGTTGGTACCCTTTCAAAAAACAAACAAACAAAAAAAACAAACTAAGAAGTACCTTTAAGGCATTAATATGTATATTTAGGGGTAAATAAGGTGCAAACAACAGCTTCTAAAATATGCCACAACCACTTTTGTACCTTGTTTCTGTATATGTATAGTCAAAGGGGAACTGTAACAAATAGAGAAGGTCAAAATAATCAAGCTATGGTTGTTATAAGGTTAGTTGTAAGGTTAGTCTTATGCTGACTGCGTTACATCTAGAGGTGCTCACTCAAGATTTTGCTTATTTTTAACTATTCTTAACCTTAATGTGCTCAGATTATGTACAGCATGTAAAGTTAGACAGGTGTCTCTCTGTATATTTGTGTAACTCAGAGTTCCAGTTTTGTGGCTTCCTGTAACTTGATTATAGAGAAAAAGGTGTGGCACCACAGAACAAAAACTGAATCTACAGTAGGTCCTCTTGAGTACAAAATTGTGGTTTCTACTGGAAGCAGCCTGTAGAATGTCACTGTAAAAAAACACCATCCTTCAGATGAGATGTTAACCTGAGCGCTTCTCTGTGATTGTCTAAAAACACCTGTTCGGCGACTGGAAGTAGGACAGGACAGTGAATGATTTGAATTTTGGCACAATTTTTTCTCTATAGCCGTTGATATGGAGACTAGTAATTTAAAAGATGTCACAAGTATCTGATTTTCCATCTTCTGGAATAGGGTTTAACCTTTAATCGATGAAAAAGTGTTTGAATAAAACAATTAGGTTATTTATCAAAAAGTCTAGGTTTATTTCCTTCAACAATACTAAAACTTTAATTGAGACCACGGTCAAACCGTGTAACGATGTAAGCCAAAATTCCTGTACAAGTTCATACTGAAAAAAAAAAAAATGTTATCTTCCTCACAGAACCCACGTGAACTCTATGATTTTATTTTCTGACCTGTGAAGCCCTTTGATTTTAATTTTATGCATGTTAAGAAAGGTGCTATATAAAGGTAACAATGTAACATAGCATTTTTTTTTTTTTTTTTTACTCTTTTTACAGACTCGAGATGCTAACATGTTTGGACACCAGCAAATAGCCAGCAGAAACTCCAGAATGGCACGCATCCTCAACCATGTCAGTCTTTCTATTGGCCTAGTCTTCTGTATGATTTATGTAATCTATATTATTTTTCCTCTTGCTGTACACACTTACAGACCATAATTGTAAGCAGTCTCATGGTAGGACATCAGAAAGTTGAAAGTTTTATATACATGAACACATTGTTTCAAATACAAGCACATTTTCGGTTTTGCTTTTAAATGTCAGTTGCTCAAACTATTGTTTGTATGATAGCTTTTGGACTTTTTACTTTATGT
Organism: Cirrhinus mrigala; assembly: GCA_036247105.1. Taxonomy (NCBI): domain Eukaryota; kingdom Metazoa; phylum Chordata; class Actinopteri; order Cypriniformes; family Cyprinidae; genus Cirrhinus; species Cirrhinus mrigala. The sequence goes on from CM070022.1 coordinate 6,853,146, forward strand.
ATGAGGAGCTCCACCTGGAGGACCAAAGAGGAATGATTCAGCATGTTTATTGTAAGGACTCCTCACTATGTCATTGTTTATATATAACTAAAACACATGCTTTTTAAAATTAATTATTTTGTTTTAAAACAAAGGTTTAACTGTTAAAGAAAATGTAACATCATTTTACAATAATCAACAATTTAAATGTTTGTTTTTCTGCTTGTCTTTATATTGCATAAAACTTGGAATAATCAGCAAAAGAAATGTCAGATGTCATATTTTATCCAACTTTTACCATTGTCAGTTTTTTCTATAATACACTTACATTTTATTTTCTCTTGTTTTTAGTTTATTTCAGTTAGTTTTATATTCCAATTCATCATCAACTTCTTCTTCTTCTTCTTACCTTTTTAAACAATTAAAGTGACCTTAAATAAAAAATGTGTATTAACTGTATTTATCTGTATTATCACACGAAGCAGAATGTATAAGTTAAGGGACAGAAATATCAAACTTCTTGGCCAACGAATAATCCAATTTATAAATTATGTATATTTTAACAACATGATAATAAAGTTCAGTTTATTTAGAGTTATGCATTTGTCAGAGAAAGTATTCAGGGCAGGCAATTAGTTTTTATTTTATGTTTTAATGTTCATTTTTAACAAAGTTCTAGTAATTTTGTTGTGTTTTGTCATTTTTATTTGTTTTTGTAGGCCTTTTTTAAATATCTATAGTATTTATTTATGCTTATTTAAATTTTAGTTTAGTTATTTTAGTGGATCAAGTTCAACTACAAATACAATTAATAAGTTTACATTTAAATAAAGAAGTTTAAGTTTGTTATATTTTTTCTGGATGTTTATGTTTATTTAAAACGGATGCATCATCGGATGGTCATCGGATGCAAAACTCACTTTTACATGTTGTTTGAACATAAATGTGTGTTGGCAGTGTGTGTACACAACCACCCTATTATGATAAAAATCCACCCAGTGGTATTTTTTTAATCTTTATAAGAAATATCTCATTTTTCAAATCGAGCCATTCTCAGCTTCTTGTCGGTGTGACGTCACACCGAAAAACAACGCATAAAAAAAGCTGAAATGCGGTATTATGTAAATATGCAGCACCATTAATCTTAAGTTAATGTTTAATTTGATATTTTTGCTCTGACATCAGTAATTTAGTAAATGTTTATTATTTATTAAACTTATTAATACATGTTTATTTATTAAACACATTAATACATGTTAATTCCCAACCTATTTTGAGTTTAAGAATTATAGTAATTATTAAACAATAGTTGGGTTAACTTGGGTTATTTTTTTCACCCAGCATTTTTAGAGTGCAGGGACTAACAACATCTTTATTAAATCGGTGATGAAGATGTTTTTCATTTAATTAAAAGTGGATTACTTTCATTGCTTTGGCAGAAAATACATCTTTCAAATTACAGTACATTAATTATTTTCTGACTTTTAGTGTTTTAGGTCATTTAATGACAGCATGCTTGCTGGGTGACAACCTTTGCTAGTGTTATGGAGGAGTGAGTTGTTGTGTAAAACACATGCTCAGGAATTATGAAAACATCCAAATTATTGTCCTGATATGCAACAATGGACCACAAAACCAGTCATAAGGGTCAATTTTTTTTAAATATTTTGAAATTTATACGTCGTCTGAAAGCGAAATAAATAAGCTTTCCATTGATGTATGGTTTGTTAGGATAGGACAAAATTTGGATATTGAGATGCCGCTATTTGAATAGCTGGAATCTGAGGGTGGAAAAAATTGAAATATTGAGAAAATCGCCTTTAAAGTTGTCCAATATTTCTAAAAGTGCTTAGCAATCAAAGTAATCAAATCTTAGCAATCAAAAATTAAGTTTTGACATTTACTGTAGGAAATTCACAAAATGGAACATGATCTTTACTTAATATCCTAATGATTTTTTTGCATAAAAGAAAAAGCGATAATTTTGACCCATGCAATGTATTTTTGGCTATTGCTACAAATATACCCCTGCTACTTATGACTGGTTTTGTGGTCCAGGGTCACATGTTTAATTTTTCTGAGCTCATCAAGTTACATATTGATTCCACTAGGTGGCACTTGTAGTCAAGCTGGAGAAGTTACAGCAAACTAAAATCTTGTCACTCCACCCCCTACAAACAACCCAACCTACTAGACACTTTACAAAGAATGAAATAAATGCAACAGATTGGTCTTCACTGACTACTGACTGCACACCAGAGACAGACGCTGTTTAGAGCTGCAGAAAAGCTCATTGCGATCAAGAGAAACATGGATTCTAGAAAGTCTCAAAATGAGTGTAATTCATCTCAGTATCCTGAAACAGGACAGCCTTTGCTTCCACTGCAGCAGGATCCTCCGGCGTACTCTGATGCTGGATTCCCTCCCTCTCACAACTATCCCAGCAGTTCCCAGCAATACGGAGCTCCGACGACATCTGGCCTGTGCACTCAGGGGTCATATCCAGTGACTGTGGTCACTACACAGCCTACGAATGAAGCGTTCACTCCACTGGCCAATCCACTGCCAGATTACCTGTGCTACTCCATCTTTACTATGCTGTGTTGCTGTTTACCTCTGGGATCGGCTGCCCTTGTTTACTCCCTCACAGTAAGTATTAGTTCATATACCTGTCTTACATACTTCATTTAACATATACATTGGCTACCTGTATTATATAATTATGGCATTATTGTTATATTTACCAAGAATATAAATTAATCTTATTCCCAGTCAAGATTGACGTTTATTTACTGGTGATTTAACATCATGGATTAATGTTGATATTGTGATTGTTATTTTTCATACATTTACCATTGATTTATAGGCCTATTTTTTAATATTATTATTATTTTTTTTTTTTTACCTGTCTTCATGCATTTACAATAAACATTGTTCCAACATTTTTAATTGTTAAAAACAAGTGACAGTACCACATTTCAACATTAAAGGTTAGTCTCATGCTGAGTAGGTTACATCTGAAGATGTGTGCTTACTCAAAATTCTCAGATTATGTACAGCACGTAAAGTATGACAGGTATCTCTCTGTGTATATTTGTGTAAAGCAGAGTTCCAGTTTACTTCCCGTAACTTTCAGTTCTAGAAAAAAAGGTGTGGCACCACAGAACAAAGACTGAATTTACAGTAGGTCCTCTTGAGTACAAAAAAAACTGAGTAAAATAATGTAAAAAAATGTTTTTTTTAAAACAAATATGCCCTCTAGCTATGCTGCTACCGCCATCATCCTACAGCTTTTGCTTGTTTTACCCATTAAACAAATTAACCCTGGCCAGGTTCCTGGATGGGAGACCGCTTGGGGAAATTGTGGTTTGTACTGAAAGCAGCCAGAAGAATGTCAATGTAAAAACACTGTCGTTTAGATGAGACATTAAAAGTCCTTCCCCATGCTTGTCTGAAAACACCTGTTCAGTGACAGGAAGTTGGAAAATACAGTGTGAGAATGAATTGATGCCATTCTGTCATCAGATATTTCACAAGGGGTTTTGTCTCCACTGAGTCAAAAAATATGTTCATTATTCCTCACTTAAACCAGCTGTTTCATGGAATATCATACCTGCTAACTTATTAAACACACACTGAAATAGCACATAAACTGGTCATCTCTTTCTGTTTACTAGTTATAGCACAAAATAAACATGAATGATCATAAAGTATCTTGTTTCAACTCCAGAAAGACGTCAAAACACACCATTGTCAAGTTCAAGTCCAAGTCCACCAACTTTAATTTACTCTCCTGTCTAGTTTGTTTGTTGGACAAAATGGCAGATTCAGCATTATGATTGGTCAGATCACCTGTCAATCAAAATCCTGGCTAAGGGTCAGCAGAGAGGGTGTAATGATGTATGTTGGCAATGAAGCCAGTTTTGAAATTTAGCCAAAATTCCTGTCCACACTGGAAGAACATGTTCTACAGTTTCTGGAGAAGTTGACGATAGTTGCCAGAAGTCAGAGCCAGTCTGCAGATTTGAGTTGACAGATTCCATAGAAAATTGCGTAGTGTATGATGGTCACAGACTCCGATTTTTGTAGCTTCAGACATTGATTCCATCCAGTCAGAGGATATCAGACATGTTTGCTATTTTCAGCCAATTTTAGAACACATATTGTTTTGAGTTCTCCAGTTTTCATCTGTCACTATTTACAAAGTCGGTAAGTGTATGATGCCTAGTGTTTTAAAAAGCTGTTCAGATTTTAAAAGTTGTGTAGTGTATTCCAGCCTTTAGGAATGATCGGATAATCTAAATATCGCTTCCTTATTTTCTTTTCAGTTTACTGGCACTGCGTGGATAATAAATTTTTAATAAACATATTTGTAAACTAATGAAGCAGAACAGATGTTTGGCGGGAATGCAGATAGAATCAGAAGCCATTCGCCTTATTGTAAGTCATTGTATGACTAGAATGGTTTTGGAAAAAAAAAACAAAAAAAACAAAATAACTAAATCGATATCACCCACTTCCCAGCTGATTTATTACAGTACATTAAGACAAATGTACAAATTTTATGAGATGTTATGTTTAAAGTAATGCAAATGAGGCATTATCTGATTAAATACACCATTTGCATGCATTTCCAGAACAGAAATTTGGACAATGACTAAAGCAAGGTTCAAAATTCTTGTTCGACATATAGTTGTTGTTTTTTTTTTTCACACAAAAGTGATTTAGTTTCTCTTTTTATACTGTCAAAAGCCAGGAAAAAAAAATAAAAAATTAAAGGAAAACCTCGCTGTGACAACCTTAAGAGAAAGTGGAGCTTCCTGGTTTAGTGTGTGAGGGAAAAAAAATCATTTTGAGAAAACAGCCTTAAAAGATGTGTATTGTAATTGAAATCTACAGATGCAAATAAAGTATAGTACTAAAATGCATTTTGGATGTTTTCTTACCACTAGTGTGAAAGAATAGCCCAAAATAGCAAATTCTCAACAACAGATCATGCCAAACCAGTTAATCTAGTTTAGACCAGGTAGGTAGCAACAGCCAATTCTAAAAATAAATAATTGTACAACATTTTCTCATTTTCATTTGCTTTCTATAGGTTTACACTGTTAGTGTTCCTTCTTGTCTAATGTTTTCTTTGTGATTTTATATTCTGACCTGTGAAGCGCTTTGATTGTATTTTTATGTTTGTTAAAGGTGCTGTACAAAAGTAACATTGTAACATTAGTATTTTTTACTTTTCTGCAGACTCGAGATGCTAACATGTTTGGACACCAGCAAATAGCCAGCAGAAACTCCAGAATGGCACGCATCCTCAACCACGTCAATGTTGCTACTGGCCTAATTTTCTATTTGATTTTTGTAATCTACATCATTCTTCTTGTCATCGCAGCTACACGCTTTAGACTATAATTGTAAGCAATCTCATGCAGGACACAAGAAGGTTGAAGATACTGAGGGTTTTACAAACATGAACACCTTATGTTTCAAATAGAAGCACATTAAATGCTTATAAATGTTAGTGTTGCTCAGGTTATTTTTATATGATAGCTTTTTTTTTTACTGTATGTATGAAGAGCTCCATCTAGAGGACCAGTGAGGAATGATTCAGCATGTTTAATGTCACTCCTCACCATATAATTGTTTATACATAACTAAAACACATGCTTTTTAAAGTTCATTATTTTATGCTTTAAAACAATGAAAGCTTTAACTGTTAACATAAATGTAGCATCAATGAAAAAGTTTGTTTTTCTGCTTTTCTTTTGAAACTTGAAATAATCAATAACAGAAATGTCAGATGTCATATTTTATCCAACTTTTACCATTGTCTGTTTTTTCCATAATACACTTTCATTTTCTCTTGTTTTTAGTTTACTGTAGTTAGTTTTATATTCTATATTCTAATCATCATCTTCTTTCTACTGGGTTTTTATTTATGTTTATTTACATTTTAGTTTTCGTTATTTTAGTACATTAAGTTAAACTAAATTAAAATAAGAGACGTTGCACTGGCAATTAGCTGAAGTAAAATAAGTTTAAGCTTGCTTTATTTTATTTAAATTGTTTATTTAATGAAAATATTTTTTTTATGGTTTTAGTTTTATTAGTTAGCTATAACACTGATTCAAAATATACATTACCAGTCAAAGGTTTGTGAACAGTAAGATTTTTAATGGTTTTTAGAGAAGGCTCTTCTGCTGAGTAAGCCTGCATTTATTTGATCCAAAGTACAGCAAAAACATAAAAATTTACTGTTTAACTGTTTTACAATTTAAAATATTTATAAAAACTGAAATTAAAAATATTATTTTCTATTTGAATATATTTTAAAGAAAGTTTAGGAGAACAGCATTTATCTAGATAGATGGACATTTTTTAACATTATAAATGTCTTTATCATCACTTTTGAGCAATTTAAAGCATCCTTGCTAAATTAAAGTAAATTCTTTCTTTAAAAAAAAAAATAATAATGGTAATAATAATAATTATACTCACTCCAAACTTGAATGGAATAGTGTATAATGTTACAAAATGTTACAAAAGCTTTTTATTTCAGATAAATGCTGATCTTTGGATCTTTCTATTCATCAAGAATACAGAAAATGTAAAATAATATTGATGATGATAATAATAATAATAATAATAATAATAACAATTATAATAATAATAATAAAATTGTTTCTTGCAAATCAGCATATTAGAATGATTTCTGAAGGTTCATGTGACACTGAAGACCGGAGTAATGATGCTGAAAATGTAGCTTTGGTCACAGGAATAAATTACATTTTAAAATATATTCAGATAGAAAGCAGTTATTTTAAATTGTAAAAATATTTCACAATACTACTGCTTTTGCTGTATTTTAGATCAAATAAATGCAGGCTCAGTGAGCAGAAGAGACTTCTTTAAAAACATTAAAAATCTCACTGTTCAAAAACTTTTGACTGTTAGTTTATTACCAGTCGATCCCAATGTGCACACATAGGAAAGAAAGAAGGAAAACCTACCAAATTGGGTCTTTTACTCGCTTCTAATGTTTTAAACTTTAAACCTACAATGCAGTTTTCAACATAATTTTCTCTCCTTTGCAACTAACATATTTACACCACACGAGGGCGCTTAAAGCGTATCGCCGCGCCAGGCGTCGTTTCCTTGGCTCTAATATGAAAAAATAACGCAAACGGTCTTCTGTTTAAACGAGAAAAAAAGCTCAAATGTGGCAATAGGTAAATACGGAGCAGCATTATGTATAGTTTACATGTTTAATGTGATATTTTTGCTCTGTATGTCTGCGAACACCCCGCCCATCGCTCCTCTCTCTGCGCAGTCTCTGCAGGACGCGCAGTCTCTCACGTATCTGCATCCGCTCGTCACTGTCAAGGTCACGTGCAGCAGCGTGCAGAATTCCACACTTTCCTCATCCTGACGTTACATTCAAGCAAGTTCACTTCTGCTTTTTCATAGTGACTAGAACGTGCGCCTTAATATCCAATAGGAGGTTATGAAAATGGTTTATGTTAAACAATTGAATCCTAAAATGCGTGTCGTGTGAGCACGTGTAAATCCTTTTTGGATCGTTGAATGACAAACTAAATGTAATTTTTACATTACATTTGCTAACCTAGTAAAATTCTGTGATTTTTTTCATGGTCAAAGTTGTAACCTAAGTGCTTTTTCACCATATCCATGTTGAAAATTGAACAATAAATCAAAAATAAATGCACACTGGTTTCATTTAATAACAAAGCTTTGAAAAAAAAATGAGAACCAAAAAGTTGCCCTCAAAATGTGGGTTTGTGTTTATCCAACAATAATTATATTTTTTGGGTCTTTTGAGCATAATGTATATAATCTTTAATACAGCATCTGTATTATGAAACGTCATTGCATCCTTTCACGGAGCTTTGATACATAAAACATCTTTCAAGGGGAAAACTTTAATTGAAAAGGCTCTGGTTATCTTGTGAACGGTAAAACATAATAAGACGCATGGAGGATATGCATTTTTTATAGTTTAAGTGTGTATTTTGGTAGTCTTGCAGATCTATACAGCACCAAATTGCGCTTGTTTTAGGCATGTTATAAATCTCCCCTCTATGTCCTTGTAAAGTATCGTCTTACACAGTTTCCCATCAGCGTTTCCATAGCATTCGTGATAGATAGATAGCTCGTATACGCTTCTTTAAAATTATCCTACGAACACGGCGTGACGTCAGGTTGCCAGGGTGACCAGCCCCGGTGGCACGTGTCCGGTATAAAATGGTGCAGCATTACGCGGAAACTGAGCAGATCCGCAGCAGCATCACTGAAGGAGGTGAGTTCTTCCGTATTGGCTTACATCAGTTTTAGGTCAAATATATAGATTGCAAAATGTTATACGCTTATTAAACAATTTAAATATGACATTTAGCTTTGCAGGAGGTTGTTTGCTGCGTTTAGGTTTGTAAGGAAGTTGTTACATAATCCGTAAGTTTCTGCGTGATGCACGAATGTATGGAGGCGTGGTTCATTCATACATTTTATGCGGCTTTATCTAAAATTTAATGTGTGTTTTTTTACTACAGGATATCAAAATAATTTCACACCCGTGATATTTTGGTATTTTATGATATAAAAATGTTAAAGAATGAGCAGAGTGACGTGACTTGCGGGCCTGTAGCGATGGGCTCATTGCGTCATATCGTTCCAGAATGTACCATCTGCTAAGATGCTGCGAAAGAGGGGAGGAAATATAATTTAATAAATTATTTTTAAAAACAACATCTCCAAACGCGACCGTGTGTCGTTTAAGGACATTTTTAGAGTACTATTTTAAATCAAATGGTTGTTATATTTATTTGACGTATTTACATCGACTAATAATGAATGAAGATGAAACAGACTCCCCCTTTTTGAACATAAAAGCAGCCGTTTGCGCACTATTGCATATAAAAGCGGATAAACAGAAATAATGTCGGACCTATAGGGCATCACTCGCATCATGAAGGTCGAATGAGCTGTCAAGGTCAAATGAAATAATGTCTTGCGATTATTAAACATGTCTTTCTCACAATAGCTGCGTTTTAAACGCTTTATTCGAGAATATGAATATTCCAGAGCATCTACCTGTATTTTAAAGTAAATGTGAACAGGACACATGTTACACGGTGAGCATCATGGGAGGTTTTCTCCCTCATGTACGTGACTCGACTCGTGTTCGATGCTGCAGTGGAGAACATGACTCAGATCTGAAAACCTTGGGTATCATGAGCAATACCGAACTTAAGAATTGACTTTTTTTAGTAATTTCCTTCGAATCCCCCATTGAATAAATCACATGAAACCAGCCTAAGGTGGTTTACCAGTTTTAGCTGGTTTTCCGGTAACCAAATGACCCACCTGAACAGGTTTGGTCTGGTTTGTGTGTTTTTTTGTTTTTTTTTAGCAGGGTATGCTGTGATCATTTGAAATAAATAATGGCATTACTATATTCTGTAATGCTTACATGTAATTCGAAGACTGTGGGATGAAATATAATATGAGTTTATGCGAGGAAGTGACATGCAGGCCGCATCTCCATCCCTCCTTCATTGACCTTCTGCGGTCTGACTGTGCAGTTGCCACTGGCAACCAGAAGGGCCTTCAGCTGGCCATTTAAGTGTCACTTCTAGTAACCGTTACCCTGTACCAGGTGAATTTGGTGTTCATACTATGAATAAGAAGCCAGTACAAATTTAATCAGATGTTTGATGCACTGATTTATGCATCATGACATCACAAGCAGCAAATGATGTGCATTAGTTTGGCACTTGTGTCTGCATCATCAAAAGCACCCAGATGGCAGGCAGATTAGACCACTGTAGCAGTGATTTTGCAGAATGAAATCATGAATTGTGCATTATCAAAATAATGCACGCATATTGCATGTGAAATGAGCTACAATACAGGCATATGGTTTGTGTATTGCAGACAGGGTGTTTTTTTGTCTAGAGTTTTACAGGCTGTAATTATCACCTTTGGGTGGAATAATTTTTAGAGCCCCTTCTAAAGCATTTCCTACAACGGAGCCAAGAAGGAGAACAGTGGGTTGCAGTGTGGGGTAATTTAATTTTCTTACATCATACCTATTGCACTGTGACTTAAGCCAAGTGACCATTGGCACACACATAATGGTCCCAATGTTGGACATTTATGTGCTGGACTAGTTAAAGTCCTTATCTGTTTTCTAAAAACTTGCTTTCCCCTGCTGCTATTGTCTGGCTGGAATGACACAGCACTTCCTCAGGATGCCTTTTTTAGCCAAACTAGAAATGCAACACTTCTCTACTCAATATTAATTATATTACTACTAACAATGGATCCATAATTGTTTGTTATTTCATAAGTTGCATGATATTTTTTGTAAAGTGACACTACTGAAGTTCCTGTTTCATTTTATGCCACACAGCATTAGATATTTTCCACTCAAATGACTGTTTGCGTGTCCCAGGAAAACTGTCCTGGTTATGCCCGTCCGTGTGTCCTTGTTCTGTCACACGGGGTGTTTTTAGTGTGACGAAATGGCTGCTTGCTGGGTCAGAGGAAATGCAGTTCTCTCGTCTCCAGAAGAGAAGGTGTGGCATTGTGGTTTGTCAAGACTCGCTTCCTACTGCATCAGGATATTGCGCAATGCTGCTAAATGAGAGCAAATTGAATACAGAGAGACTGAAAATTAAATAAATAATACAATTTACTCATATAATTATGATAGGCACAATAACAAATTAAGCAGCCAAATAACAATTCAACTGTATTAGCATGGAGCATTATGGGTGGTGTAGTTCTTTAAAAAAATTAGCGATTAAAAAAAAAAGTAACACTGATTTGTGGCTTCTACCAAAGAAAATATTTTCAATTAAAGACTGGAAGAATTATTTTAATTAAAAAAGACATTTTGAGATATTTTGATTCAAAATTACAAGGTCAAAGTAAAACAGATAGGGTGATTTACATTTCATGCCAACTTAAAAAAAAATAAAGGTTCACACATTTTTCTATGTAGAAAATGACATTTTTACTTGAACTTTGCACTCATGGTCACAGGTGTGTGCCTATTTTTCAATCAGATTATGAAGCTAGAATTAACAATTTGAAAATTAGCGTTTAATGTGTAGTGTCATGTTACACATGATATGCACATGACAGTGTTGCTAAGACTATGAGACGCTAAACAGAACAGTAGGGGAATTGAATTTAGGGTCAGTTCAGAGGTGTGTGTGTCATTTGATCCAGGCCTAATTGGAGGCAGCAGACTTTTGGCAGGAAACCAGTTCTCATTGTCTTTGTTCCACTGTGCTTTACATTTTTCAGGAACACAAAAATAGATATTCACATCTATTAACAAAAATGCATAGTACCACAATTTGTGAAAACACTGGAGAATCAGAACAACTAAAACCAAAATCCAAACAAAAGAAGTCAGAGGAGAGGAAGAGAAACCTAAGATGCCGACATGGCCACTGTTTTCCTGCGCTGAATGACCTTGTGAACGTCATGTGATCATTCTCTGCGATTTCATCAGATCGTTTGCCTTTTAAGGCTTACATCTGTTGATTAATTCTTTGCATCATCTCCATGCATCCAAAAGCTTAATTTCTAAATTAATCAGCGGTCGCTTTGTCAGATGATGTTTGCAAAATAAATCATTTTTGCACAAGCAGCACCTGCATACCAAATGCAGTCCATTTAGCTTGAAGCTGAATTTGCGATTTGTCATTTCACATGCAGTGCATTCTGGTAGTCCTTAACAAGACTGCATAGAATGGGGACTTGGATTAGGATTACTCAGGCAGGTCAGGTGCAGTATTAGGAGATTATAGTCTTCAGTTACACATCGCCAGATGCAAGGACGGTCGGTCTCTATGCATGCTGTGAAAGACCGAGCTTCCTTCTTTCATCACTGACAAAATCAAGTATGTTTCTTGTAATTGCAATTGCTAGTACTTTCCCATTGTTTGCTATAGATGGAGTTGAGACCTCATGTAGATTTGCCCTTGGCCGTCCAATATGGCTGAACATGCAATGAACAAAAAGCAGAATTTTTTGACATTGGAATTAAAATAAGTCACCTTTATTCGCTAGACATCAACCTTCATCTCTTTTCACATTGCCCTTGAGATAAATGACCTGATTTCACCCGGTCTGCCGATGTGGGCCATTGGTTATAGTGCATTAACTTGCATGTGAGTTCAAGGTCAGCGCTCATCTTGTTCTTCCAGTATTACACTATTAAGGAAATGTTAAAAAGCAGCTGATTGCTAATTCAAAGTGAACTGTGTTAAATTCGTAAGAGTGAGATGGCCTCGATTGTTACAGGCAAGCATTTGAACTCATTTTAGGTTGACTGGTCAAGGTGTCGCATTGATTAGTTGCTGTATTCTGAGCCTGAGGGTGATTTTCAGTATTCCTGGAAACTGCCATTGGGAAATGGATCGTTCAGCGCCTGGCAAATAAAACGCTAATGAAAAACCTCCCAGGCGCTCTTCCCTACAAAATCTGCTGCCGTTGTGTCCATCTCTAGCTCATAACCTTAAAATTTCAGATGTTTTCTTTCTTTACATGCATGCACAGAACTGCTTTTGCAATTTTCTGCCTCATGCATATTATAAAAAAGCCAATTTTCCGAATTCTGCAATTTAAGACAGGATGCATTTCAAACTGCAACAGATTTCAAATTAACCATATCCCAGACCCAGTGTTGTTTTAGTATAATTAAGTTGATATTATGTATCTTTTAGTATTTTTGTTAGTTTTTTATTCCTAATTAAATTAGTAAAATGTATTACTTTTTTAAATATGGTTTAATCTAAATGAAAATGAGAACTGTTGCATTGGAAGCTAGCTGAAATAAAATACGTTTAAGAGTTTCAAGTAACACATTTGTATGCCCGGAGCATCTTTTCAAGCAGACTGTGAAGGTCATGTTTGGCCATTTCATTGATGCACAGAGACAAAAATCTAAATGGCAGATGAGGTCTAATCAATGGTGTCCATGGAAAACCTGTTCATTTGTCCCGTTAATGGCCGTGTGCATGGTTGTGCACCACTTACCTTGATGAAAGTATAAACATGTGGACTCAAAACAAACCATAGCTCACTAAAACCCAACAAATAAGACATTCTCCATCAACTAGCCACATCTATGAGCTTTTAGAGAGTTATATTTTGTTGTAACTACATATATACACATTATAACTCTGTTAGCTAAAATATGTTTACATCTTAAGATGTCAAACAAAGTATAATGTATTAGAGCCACTCTTGAGATATTTCAGACACAGTCTTATAGTGTTTGAAATACTGCAGTAAAGTAAGTCACAGGGATGTTACTTTACGTCTAGCTGTGAAAACAGCGACAGCAGTGACTGCCTGTTTATTAAAAAGCAGAACTAAATCAACTGAAAGCCATTTACACTTTAACTGCATTTATATTTCTTAACTTCAAGTCACATACTCTAGATCATATGCAAATATATACGTTTTCAGTTGCATTTACACATCCTTCTCTTCCCTTTTCACTCATTAGGCTTTATCCATATATGGCATAATGTAAAAATATTTGACTCAGGTCCAGTTGTCAGGCTCATATTACATAAGACCCATCCTCACACACATGCTTTTCACTCTGATAACAGAGTAACCTGCAAAGAAGTCGGCATGTGACAACTTGCTACATATTGAAGCCCACAATGAAGAATGTTTGCACATACATTCCCTCTTTCACTGCACTACCAATATTTCAGCAACTTCCTGTGTGCACGAGGAAGTTCAAGGACAGATTATAAAAATGCGCAACTTGCTGCCCATGTTCTGCACGAAGAGAGGAGAATAAAAGATGTGTCTTAACACAATAGATCTTCTTCTCTGCCTGGCTAATAAAGTATGCAGGTCCTATGAGGCCGAGGTTTGGAATTTTCCCAGACAGCATGCTAATGGACCCAAGAACAATAAAAACCGGAGAACAGTTCAAGCCTCCACCCACCATCCAAAACATAACACTGGCTCAGAGAAAGTTCACAAAGTTCAATCCCACAAGCGTGTTTAGACACACCACTGAGCTGCTAGTGAGGGTGGGCAGTATGATCGAAATCTTATATCATAGAAATCTAAGAAGATAAAATTCAATCTATATCACACTAATGCTATTATTTCGCAAGATCAAAGTAGTTGGAAATTCAATGAGCATTAACCCAATAATGCCTATTTTTGAACTATAGTAAATTAAATATTTTGTTTAAGTAACAAATAACAAGTACTTAATGTCGTTTGATTATTTTCTCTTATTTTATGGACATTGATGAGCACAAATCACAAGATAAGAGTCAAAACAAATTCTGTAAAACTAACATTATTTTAAAGATATATGTTATAAAGTTGATGCAGTTGTTCTAAAAGCCTGATTTGTTTTTGTCTTCCCTTATTTCAGGTTCGGCACCACAATCCATACTCTTGCAATAATGGCTGAGCTTTGCGTTGGAATCAATGGGTAAGTTCACATCTGATCTGTCATGATGTTTAAGGCTTTAGTATAAGTAATATATATATAAGTAATTCTAAAAGTTTGTGAGTTGATGAAAAGCTAATAATGTATTAAATCATACAAATGAATAAAAAAGAAAAAATGGTAACACTTTACAATAAGGTTAATTAGTTATAATTAGTTAACTATATCAGTTAACATGAACTAAGAATGACCTCTACAGCATTTATTAAACTTAGATAATGTTAATTTCAGCATTTACTAATGCATTATTAAAATCACAAGTTTTTTTAACATTAATGCACTTTGAACTAACAGGAATAAACAATGAACGACTAATGTTAACAAAGATTAAAAAATACTGTAATAAATGTATTGTTCATTGTTAATTTATATTAATATATTAACTAATGATAAAAAATGACACCTTATTGTAAAGTGTTGCCAAAAAATGTATAATATTAAATAATTTTAAAATAGAAAAGTGGCCTGCTTGTCATGTGACCATTAACCAACATTGAAAAACTGTAAACATGCAAAAATGTTATAAAGTATTGCCTTAAAATCACACTGGGATTTCAAGTAAATATATTAGGTAAAAGGAGTTTGGCTGACAAAAAAGTATCAAAAATCTCTGATGTAGATTTGTACTTTAAGTTGCTGACTATGAAGAACATTCAAAGTTAGTCTGAGTTTCCCTTTCCCTTAGGTTTTTTAGAGGCAGTAAACAGCAAGTCAGCTCACTTGGTTTTGGGACAGAGCTAACAATTCCATAAACAGAGATTGAAAAATGCAGATAGATAGAGAGAGAGAGAGAGCAAATGGCCTGATTCAGAATGATTACAAGAACAGGATTACCCAGGATGAGCTTAAGCCTCCATCCACACAAGCACGTACACACACTCCTGCTGCATAGTCTTTCAGGCAATGTTTATTACCAGTCAGTCAGAAATCAACTGACACACATGAGTTATTCACTTCACCTTTCATATGTTGGTATATTTCAATAAAACGTGTAGATATTCCCATTTCGTCTAATGAAATGACACAGTTCTTCAGTGGAATTTTCCATCGTGTTCCCTGCAGTGCAGGCACACCGATACGGAAGAATGAGAGGCATCTCTCAAAATAACAGATAGAAGACAGATTGTGTAATTATGAAACATCCCTAATAACCCTGCTGTGTGTTTGTGTAGATTTGGCCGCATTGGCCGCCTGGTCCTCAGGGCCTGCCTGCAGAAGGGAATTAAAGTCACCGCCATCAACGACCCTTTCATCGACCTGCAGTACATGGTGAGATTCACTGAAGCAGAAATGATGATTCTTGGCATTGTGTTAAGCAGCAGCCATGTTAAACTAACATATATGGGCCTGTAGGCCTGCACTGCATAGTGTTTTTTTTAGCATGAGAACGTGCAGCTTTTGCTGTGATTTTAACAGCATTTTTTAGCATTTATGTTTAAAGTTCAAACCCTACACTCCCAGTCAAAAGTTTTTGAACAGTAAGATTTTTTATAGTTTTTAAAGAATCCTGCTCTGCTTACCTAGCCTGCATTTATTTGATCCAAACTACAGCAAAAGCAGTAATATCTTGAAATATTTTTACTGTTTAAAATAACGGCTTTCTATTTGAATATATTTAAAAATGCAATTTATTCCTGTGATCAAACATAAATTTTCAGCATTACTCCAGTTTTCAGTGTCACATGATACTTCAGAAATCATTCTAACCTTTTTTTGTTATTAGCAATATTTAAAAGAGTTTAGTTTTTCAGGATTCTTTGATAAATAAAAAAACCCAAAGATCAGCATTTATCTGAAATAAAAAGCTTTTGTAACACTTTGTAACATTTGGGGAAAAAAGTATAGAAATTAATACTTTTATTTAGCAAGGATGCTTTAACTTGATCAAAAGTGATGATAAAGACATTTACAATGTTACAAAAGGTTTCTACTTCAGATAAATACTGTTCTTCTGAACTTTCTATTCATCAAAGAAACCTGAAAATTTCTACTCGGCTGTTTTCAACATAATAATAATAAATGTTTTTGAGCAGCAAATCAGAATATTAGAATGATTTCTGAAGGATCATGTGACAGGAGTAATTATGCAAAAAAAATTATTTTGATTTTAAATAGTAAAATATTTGTATTTGTATTGCTGTACTTTGGATAATAAATGCAGGCTTGGTGAGCAGAAGAGTCCTTTTGACTGGTAGTGTATAGTAATGTGTTAATGCATATTCCTGGTCCTATTGTGCATCATTCATTGCTAGACACTATTATTAAAAAATATATATAAAAATGTCTTAAATATGTATATAAAAATCCATATATCCATATATATATATATATATATATATTAGTAATAATTTATGCTGCCAAAGTTGTTTTCCTTTCTAATGATGTCACAAATCTATTATTTTTCCAAATTATTTTTTAATATACATTTTAAGCCTAAAAATAAAATTGATTTCCTTTTTTCTGTGAGTCCTATCTCTATAAAATGAATCCTAATCCAGTAATCTCAAACTTGAAATCATTTATCTTGCTTTACAGGTCTACATGTTCAAGTATGACTCAACTCATGGCCGTTACAAGGGAGATGTGCGCCAGGAGGATGGAAAACTGGTCGTTGATGGTCAGGCCATCTCTGTGTTCCAGTGGTATGTTTTGTTGGTCTTATATATCATAGTCACCCTTTAGGATTGTCCCTCTGTTAGGATATAACTCCAACCTTGACATTTAGACTTTAAACACATTTAAACTCATAGTAAACACTGTCAAATTAGGAAGATTTGTACATCATACTGCACAGTATATACTCCATACTAGGCAATATTTTTGAAAAAGTATAGTAAACAGTGTGGAGTATCCACTGATACTGGTTCATTAGTTCACTGCCAATTGCATTTTGCATACAGAAAAAATACTGCATAAATGTGATAGTATGCTATTTCAAACATAGCCTATAGTGTTGTGCTAATTCTTCTTCTCTCTTGCATTTAGTATGAAGCCTGCTGAGATCCCATGGGGTGATGCTGGTGCCCTGTATGTAGTCGAGTCCACCGGAGTCTTCCTCAGCATTGAGAAGGCCTCAGTAAGTCTGCACCTCAACGAGATCTGGAATGTAAATGCATAGCATCGAATAATATTATAATACTGATATTTTCTGAAATTCGTTCCTCTAGGCTCACATCCAGGGTGGCGCCAAGCGCGTAGTTGTGTCCGCCCCATCACCTGACGCTCCCATGTTTGTGATGGGAGTCAACCAGGAGAAGTATGACCCCTCCAGTATGACCATTGTCAGGTGAGCAAACCAAGTTCAATGCATGTCAGCATGCAAACAAAATATTAAATGCATGCATGTACTGACCTCTTTTTCCAATTTGATGCAACATTAGGAAATAACCATATTAACGTGTGTGTTTTTTGTTGGAAATATCACAGCAATGCATCCTGCACCACTAACTGCTTGGCTCCCCTGGCTAAAGTTATTCATGATAACTTTGGTATTGAGGAGGCCCTCATGGTAAGTCAATGTCATGAATTATATATGCACAATTGGGTCAAAAAATTATTTTGCAAACATTAAAACAGTTCTAATGGGAAACATGATGTGTTTTACTTAAAATCCTGCCCATTTACTTTAAATGTAATTAAAACTTAACCATATCAGGATTTTATTTTACTTATTTAACTGTAGTGCAGCACTACAGTTTATTTCTCATATCTGAACACTCCTGCTGAAAATTATATTTTGAAAATGATATATTAATATTTTTATTTAGCAAGGATGCATTCATTCAAAAAACATTTAGAATGTTACAAAAGATTTCTATATCAAATAAATGCTGTTCTTTAGAATTTTTTATTCATCAAAGAATTCTGAAAAATGTATCAGGCTTTCACAAAAATATTAACTGTTTTCAACATTGATAATAAAAAATGTTTCTCGAGCAGCAAATCAGCATATTAGAATGATTTCTGAAAGATCATGTGACACTGGAGTAAAGATGCTGAAAATTCAGCTTTGCATCACACGAATAAATTACATTTTAAAAGAAATTCAAATAGAAAACAGTTATTTTAAATTGCCATACTTTTTCACAGTTTTACTGTTTTTACTGTATTTTTTTACCAAATAAATGCAGCCTTATTGAGCATAAGATACTTCTTTCAAAAACCTTAAAACAGCAGTGTACTCTGTGCCTTTCTCATTGTTTCTTTTCTGTACCTCTTTACAGACCACAGTCCATGCCTACACCGCTACACAGAAGACAGTGGACGGCCCCTCTGCCAAGGCCTGGCGCGATGGACGTGGTGCCCACCAGAACATCATCCCTGCTTCCACTGGTGCTGCCAAGGCTGTGGGCAAAGTCATTCCTGAGCTGAATGGGTCAGTGCAAGTCAGATCAAAAAGACAACTGATCAATTTTGACGTCGATCTGAGAAATTTACCATCTCTCTCTGATTTGTAGCAAGCTGACTGGTATGGCGTTCCGTGTGCCCGTCTCCGATGTGTCTGTCGTTGACCTCACCTGCCGCCTCTCAAGGCCCGCCAGCTACGCTGACATCAAGGAGTCTGTCAAGAAGGCCGCTCATGGACCAATGAAGGGAATTCTGGGATACACAGAGGATTCCGTAAGTGGTTACAGTAAAAATCTCACATGTATATTTCCGCATATAGTGGACAGAAATTGGAATCATATTTAATTTGTTTACATTTAGGTTGTTTCTTCCGACTTCATTGGTGACACTCACTCCTCAATCTTTGATGCCGGTGCAGGCATTTCCCTCAATGACAACTTTGTCAAACTCATCTCCTGGTAAGCTCAGAAACAAAAAAACAAACAAAATAAACATCAGCAGAAAAAGCAGTACTCTAATCTTCTTTTGTCTTTCTGTCTCACAGGTATGACAATGAATTTGGCTACAGCCATCGTGTTGCTGACCTGTTAGTGTACATGCACTCCAAAGAGTAACTCACCAAGTTTTGCAACAGCAAAAAGGCCCTACCATTCCTTCTTTTCAACGCACTTATTTCATAGCTGAAGCCATAGTGACACGCCTTAGCATTCCTGTTCCCACCTACGAGACGCGTTTGTCTCTGTAGACGTCTGTGTGTGCGTGTTAGTTTCTTTTGACGGTATTTGTGTCAGTGTCACTCCACAGGCATTGCTGTAGTTGTTACCATTCTGGGTGTAATCACGTTGTGTTGGTGTAAAGAGAATAACTGATATAAAGTTACATGAGGTAAAAGGCTACTGTAATGCAGTTTAAAAAGAAACTAATTAAAGTGTTTGGAAAAACAAATGTGTTCCAGTTATTCTGTCTCTTATAAGGTGTACTAACAAACATCACAGTAATAGTTCAACCCTATAATGCCTACTGTAATATATTTGATAAAAGAATTTCTAAGAAGATGAAGATGATGAAACGTTTGCTGGAAAAAAAAAATGTTGCACACTGTCTTTTGTTAAATAACTTCATATTGTTGGTAACAATTCAAGATGAAAATTTACAGGACTGAAGCAAGAGTTACTTGATCATCATTACAACATTTTTTAGAATAAAAGTAAGAATATATAACAGTCAATATGAAACAAGTCTTTGAAGGAATGATCATTGTTCAACTCTCAATCATTGTGTTTCACTTCATTTTATGTTTTTCCCCCACAATTAAAATGATAGATCATAAAACCATGTAAATATAATAATAAGACATACTATTGGGATATACAGAGTGACAACTGATATTTATCATACTGTATAAAATCTTATTGATTTACATTGCAAGCTATTAGAATTTCTATTTACTTTTTGTGGATATAAATGACAACTGCACAAAATTGCTAATTTTTTGCTCAGTTCTGGCCTCTGAATTAGGTTGAGGTGTTTTTTTGTTTTTGTTTTTGTTTTTCCATCAAAATAAGCTCCATATTTGTCACTATATCATATACTACATGAGTCATAAAAGCATGATGTTTGAAATATGATACAAAACTCATATGTTATATAAATATGATACAACTTTTTTTAAAAGATGCACAGGCACAAACGACAACAAAAAGCAGATTTATCGTTTTTGGCAAAGATGTCAAGCATGAATGAATGAATATACTGTACGTTTCAGTCATTTAATCGTTTATGGTACTTAGCCATAGTTTACACGTTCATAATTATGATAATTATATGATAAATGTGATAATTACACAATCAGAATCATTCACAATTATTTCGTTCCCTTTCTTTCCTTGTGAAGGAGCCTTATTCACAACTGAACGAATAAATGTAGAATGAAGTAATGAAAATACGTTTCATTCGTTTAATCGTTTATGGTGTTCAGCAATGTTTACACATTCAGCATTATCCCGTTCCCTTTCTCTCCTTGTGAACTAGACTGATTTACACATGAACGAACAACTTCGTAACTAACGTCACTGAATATTCAGGCGTCCTACTCATCTGACATAACGTTACTGCTTTATTGCATAATATAGCAAGGACGTACGCATATAAGGGCCATTTTAATAACTGTGTATCAAGCTAGTTGCTATTCTGTTTCTATGTTTAGAATGAGACGCGGAACTACAGTAAGATACAGAGCGCTTCCGCTCGGACCTTTAACGGTGATGCACCGGAGGATTATGTGACCTGCTCCTGTCATTGTAAAATCGCGATTTTGTTGGTAAAGAAAACATTTCATCTTTTAAATAATTACTGTTAGAGGTATTAAATTAGTTCAAAAAACAAATACATTTTATAATAACTTATATAATTATTATATGTCGAGTATTTTCCTCACGATTTGAGCACGCTGTCTGATACCGATGTAACTTAGGAGATGTGGTGTTTTAACATGTTGACGGTTTAATAAACCAAATAATATTAACACGTAAACCGATGTAATATAGCTGTAAGGTATGTAGTACACTGTAACTGGTGTAGGTAAAATAATATTTAAAATTTATCATCATTGGAATATCCACTTTATGAAAAGTCTATATTTAATCCTAATATAGAATATATCTGGTGTTTTTCTGTAACAGGAACAGAGGAGGAAAATCACACTGAAAGCTGTACCATGACGCTTTTTCATTTCGGAAACTGTTTTTCCTTGGCCTATTTCCCATATTTCATCACATACAAATGTAGTGGATTGTAAGTATTTAAAAAAAAAAAATTCGATAGACTTGAATAGATATTATTGACTCTTGGTGCTGCAGTATGTATTATTTAAGATGTGGTGTTTGTTTTATACACTGAAGTATGTCAGTGTACAGTATAATCATCTTGAGTCATATGCCGTATGCCAAACTGATGTGTTTAATATGAGGCATGGTCAGGAAATAGTTATTTTACACATAATTAGTTTTACTCCATGTGTTTGCAAATTTAATTTTCATTGTAATTCTTTACTGTATAATCACCCAACAGTTTTGTATACAAGATGTATAGATGTATACAAAGACTGAAAGATTTATTCTAGCTTTGATCATTGTTGTAAACTTCACACTTTTTTTGCCAGATCTGAATATAATGCATTTTGGAGATGTGTCCAAGCAGGTGCTACCTACCTTTTTGTGCAGCTGTGCAAGGTGAGTGAACCTTTTAGTCCTCACAAAGATGTTTCTAAGATTTGTGGGTCTAAGAGAGAATGTTATGAGGTTTTCTTAAATGTGTGATATCACTTTTAGATGCTGTTTCTTGCCACATTTTTCCCCACCTGGGAGGGAGGAGCTGGCGTGTATGATTTTGTTGGGGTGAGCTGTGAATGTGCCACTGTTTTTTATTCATTTTTGAGCTTTTCATTATGCATTTATATAGATTTGAATATATTTGAAAATATTGATTCGACATATAGTTCACTCAAAATGTAGATGAGTTTGTTTCTTCGTCTGAACAGATTTGGAGAGATTTACAATTACGTAATTTGCTTACCAGTGGATCCTGAGGAGTGAATGGGTGCCGTCAAAATGAGAGCCCAAACAGCTGATTAAAACATCACAGTAGACTACAAGTAATCCACACGACTCCAGCCCATCAGTTAGCAGAGTAAAAAGATGTGTGTTTGTAAGAAACAAATCCATGATTCAGATTTTTTAACTTTAAACCAAAATATGAGTCCACAATGCATAATAATGCTTCCTCCAGTGAAAATGTCCATCACCTGTTGTCCTCTCTCACATCAAAATCCACCGACATATTTGTTTAGAACTATTTTGGATTGTTTTCACTTGTAAAAGCTGCTTGATCTGTGCATACATCTCTCCTGATTCAGAAAAAGTGTTATTGTGGATAGAGGACTTGTATTTTGGACATCTTGTTGGATTTGTTTCTTACAAACATCACAATATGTTAACTGATGGGCTGAAGTGGTGTGGATTACTTGTGGTTTATTGTGATGTTTTTATCAGCTGCTTGGACTCTTCATTCGGACGGCACCCATTCACTGCAGAGGATCCATTTGGTGAGCGAGTGATGTAATGCTAAATTTCTCCAGATCTGGTGGGATGAAGAAACAGGGTCAGTACATTGTCAGCAAATGCAATTTTTTGGGTAAATTTATTCATTTAAGGTTTTGTGCTCACAAATCATGTTAACGTCTTTCATTCATGTCCTGTTAACCCCAGGAGTTCATGAAGGCCACAGTGGACATGGCTGATCTTCTAGGTCTTCATCTGGTTATGTCTAGAAATGCTGGAAAGGGTGAATATAAGATCATGGTGGCAGCTATGGGCTGGGCTACAGCCGAACTCATCATGTCAAGGTATTCTAATCATCCTGAGAAATTCGGCATCAACCACAATAATGACAGATTTTCACTGGCAGTAACCAGTAGATATGGCTTGGTTTTGCACTTTGTTCAAGATTTAAGTCCAAGTTTGAGAAATGATCAGTACTGTAAAAAATAAATTAATTTTAGTTCATTGGAAACAGGTGTATTCCTTTATGGGTGGGAGCTCGTGGCATCGAGTTTGACTGGAAATACATTCAAATGAGTTTTGACTCCAACATCAGTCTGGTAAGATATGTGCTTACTTTGTGCTTTAGTTTTTGTGTGTGCATGCATCAAAAAAGTCAACATCACAAATATTTGCAGTTATTTATTTATTTTACTATAAATTTGTTTTATGATATGATGATGTCTTTTTGTCATTGGGACACAATTTTTAAGTCAGATTTACATGCTTCTGTTACTTTTCCCAGTACCTGATCTTAATATTATTTGTTATCATATCAGGTACATTATATTGCCATGGCAGCAGTTGTATGGATGTTCACTCGATACGACCTTCCCAAAAGCTTCAGACTCCCCGTTACCATCCTGCTGGGACTGTGTGTTTATAAGGGCTTTCTCATGGAGTAAGTATCACATTCATACTTGTTTATCTTTATTCTGCCTTAAGAGAAACTTATTTAGTACTGCGTTTGACAAAGTTTTTCATCTAAGGTATTGCTACAGAGCTGGTGTAAAGGAAAATCCACTTCCAAAACAAAAGATTCACATATAATGTACTCACCCCCTTGTCATTTCAGCATTTTTCTCCATATAATGGACTGATTATGGTGCCCCGATTTTGAACTTTCAAAATGCAGTTCAAATGCGGCTTCAAACGATCTCAAATGCGGTTGTAAACGATCCCGAGAAAGAAACAAGAACGAAGGGCCTTATCTAGTGTAACGATCGGTTATTTTCTTAAAAATAATACAATTTATTTACTTTTTAATGTCAAATGCTCACCTTGTCTTACTCTGCCTGGACTGCTTTTTTCCGGTTCATATCAAAATCGCCCTATATCGCTGTTTTACCTTTTTTGTTGAGGGTGTTTGATCTTCTTTGCATGTTCTTTTTGCATAGACTGGGTCAGTACTTCTGCAGTGATGTAGGATGATTTTGAAATGATTTTTGAAGTTGAGGGAGAAAATACGATTGGAGTTTTTCGACAAACTCTAACTGTCTTAAGGCAGAATGCAGAAAGTTCAGGTAGAGCAAGACAAGACGAGCGTTTGAGATTAAAAAGTATTTAAATTGTATTTTTTCAAAAATGTAAATAACCGATCGTTTCGCTAGATAAGACCCTTCTTCCTCGGCTGGGATTGTTTACAACCGCATTTGGGATCGTTTGAAGCCGCATTTAAACTGCACTTTGGAAGTTCAAAATCAGGACACCATATCAGTCCATGATATGGAGAAAAATGCTGAAATGTTAACCTCAAAAAACAAAATTTATTTATGACTGAAGAAAGAAAGACATGAACATCTTGGATGACAAGGGGGTGAGTACATTATATGTGAATCTTTGTTTTGGAAGTGGACTTCTCCTTTAAGTCAGCGTTGTCAGTTCTTTTGGTATGTCTGCAATATCTTTTAGTCAAAATACAAAACAAGTGTTAAGATGTATTCAAAATTGTGCCATGTTTGTAGTAAACAGGGTTTATGACTTATGAAAACAATTAAATTCAAGTAAGGATTCACAATAATATTTGACAATTATTTGCTTTTTTAAAAAATTGGCATCAGTTTTAGTCAAAAATTGGATAAGGATAATATTGCTGCTTAATTATTCCAATTCAGTCAGTCAGTTTGCTGTTTTACTACAGCAGATTACTACTGCAAAGTACTAAATTATTCATTTTACCTACTGTACATTTAGTACATTTTATTGTTTACTTTCACTGTGTGGATGAATAGTTCAAACAGTATTGATTCACAATATCAGCTATTATATATGTTTTTGGCGGTGACAAAAGTAATTAGCTTTAATTTTCAATATTGGACAACACTTCTGTACCAGTTTAATTGCGTACCATTTAAAAGCAGCTACTTACATTAATCTACAAAGATCATTTGTTTTAACTTGCAAATTGAATTTGTCAATTAGATGTTCAGTTTGTATAATAATTAGAATTATACAAATAATTAATAATTAAATTATTTTTATTTATTTAAATTATTTAATTATATTAGTTTTTATTTCATTCATTGAAAAATGCCTATTTAATATAGTACAGTTTAATACTGTAGAACTGATGCACTTGTTCGTCTCTCCTCTAGATGGCACTGTTGTCTTAAGTTTATTGCCATTGCTGCTTTAGTTTCTGGCTGTGTTTGAAATTAAATGTGACCCTGGACCACAAAACCAGTCTTAAGTAGCATAGGTGTGTTTGTAGCAATAGCCAAAAATACACCGAAAATACATGGGTCAAAATTATAGATTTTTATTTTATTAGGATTTTAAGTAAGGATCATGCTCCATGAAGATATTTTGTACATTTCCTACCGTAAATATATCAAAACTTAATTTTTGATGAGTATTATGCATTACCAGTTACTTCATTTGGACAACTTTAAAGGTAATTTTCTCAATATTTTGAGATTTTTGCACCCTCAGATTCTAGATTTTCAAATAGTTGTATCTTGGCCAAATGTTGTCCTATTTTAACAAACCATACATCAATGTTGTATAAATCTCAATTAAAAAAATAGACACTTATGACTGGTTTTGTGGTCCAGTATCACAAATACTAGCTCAGGGATAGGCAATGTCGGTCCTGGTGTGCCGATGATCTGCAGAGTTTAGTTCTAACTTTAATAAAACACACCTGAATAAACTAATCAAGGTCTTCAGGATTACTAAGGCTACAGGCAGGTGAGGTTTTTTTTTCAGGGTTGGAACTAAACTCTGCGGGACCTCGGCACTCCAGGACCGACGTTGCCTATCCTTGTACTTATTACTTACTGAATATTGTACATTATTCACTGTATACTAATTGCTATTTTTTTAAAAATAGCATGTGAAATGCATTACACAGCATAAAACATTTAATAAAGTAGGATGCAATGTTGTCAAATTACCTTTACATCTTGAATGTGAGCATCTTGCATTTATTTCACATTAATTTAGTTTTGCAGAAAATTTCAAATGTTTTAATTTAAATTGCACTGTGTTACAGTATTAGTGTTGTAGTAGGTCATCTGGGTATTTCACACGTATGAAAATTTATGCACACTACCTGCTGTATACATACTATAAACTGCAGAATTAATAAGTGTAATATGTGTTTCCTTACAAAAAAAAAAAAAAAACATATGCTCTTTGTTTAGCACCTAACTGTTTATTTCCATGTTTGTGTCTCTCCCTCAGACTGTTTGTTCATGTTTTCCTCCTGGGCAGCTGGACGGCTCTGCTAGTGAAGGCCGTGCTCACTGGTGCTATCTCCCTCTGTTCACTCTTCCTATTTGTCACACTCGTACACAGCAACTAAACACTTATACTATACAGTGCCTCCACTCAAGGGGCATTTCAAGTATTTGAAGAGCAAATCCACATTCCTGCTTTGAAGAATTTTGACTTTTGTATCTGCCACATGGAGACTGTGAGAGTATAACTGTTATTAGTGAACGTGTGTTTATACTTTATTCAATTAACTAAATAAACATTTGACTTTAATGTGAATGAATACTTGGACTCCAAGAAAGACCTTCTTAACAACAAGCTAATTTATTAATAAAGACCACATGGGACAAATATCACTTGCAGTTTTTGTATGGTTTGTATGGTAGAATTTAGATTTTTTTTTTTCCGAAATAGTGTTAATCTTTATCGCTTAAAATTTAAAGGAATATTATCTGTAGGTATATCACCTTTCTACTAACATGTTTGACAAAATATCCAATGCATTTCAACAAAAATCATGATTTTGTGGAAAACACAGTAATCAGAATTAGAGAACAGTAACCACTGTAGGACGAAACAAGATTACAGCTAAATTTTTGGAGGGTTACAGTTGTCAGAAATTGGTAGGAAGTGTAGAGGCTCTTGCTTTGAATGACTTCAGCATTGCGTTGGTACTCTCATTCCACTTTCTTCCATAGTTTGGTACCTGTAGTGGGTTTCTTAGCCATAACTTTGTTACCCAGGAATTTTCCAGAAATTTACAGTCGGGTTAAGATCAGGACTCTGGCCTGGCCTTTGTATTATTTCAATGTTCTCAGCTTTAAGAAACTGCTTTACCTGTTTTGCAGTGTGACAGGGGCATTGTCTTGCATGAAAATTGAAGGCTGATTGGGAGATGCTTGCAGGAAAGGAACTGCATGTTGCTGAAGGACATTCTGATAAACATTTGCATTCATTCTGCCATGTAGCTGTATAAGAGGCACAACTCCTGCTGCAGAAAACATCCCTCAAACCATGACACCTCCACCTTACACTGACGTCTTTACACACTTGGGCTTCAGTCTTTCCTCAGTTTGACGCCAAACAGAATGTTTGCCATCAGGCCCAAATAAATTAAACTTGCTCTCATCACTAAAGTGACCTTTGGACCAGTTCCCCTCTGGCCACACAACATGCTCCTCAGCAAAGGTGAGCCTAGCCTGTTGATTCTTAGTGTGCTTTCAGTCTGACCTCCAGGGTTGCCAGGTTTTCACAACAAAACCCGTCCAGTTGCTACTCAAAACTAGCCCAATTGCATTTTGAGGTGGGTCTCCTGATAAAAATTGTGTTCCAAGGGGTAAAATCCATGGTTTTTGGCAGGGTTCCCCTGGTAAAATTCAGATTCCAGGGGCTAAATATCACATTATTGGGGTTGCTTCTACCCACGGCAACCGTGTTAACGTAGCCCAATTCTGGTAAAAATTGCATTCCGAGGGGTAAAAATCCATGTTTTTTGGCAGGGTTCCCTTGGTAAAATTCAGATTACAGGGGCTAAATACCACATTATTGGGGTCGCTTCATACCACGGCAACAGTGTTAAAGTAGCCCAATTCTGCGGCAAAACTGCAGACTTGGCAACACTGCCAACTTCTCTTAAACATGCTGAGACAGATCTTTACCCTCTGAACTGGCAAGCAATTCCAGCTGCAGTGTTGAACCAATTCCACATTGAGATTATCAGAATTATCCTGTCTTCTTGTGCATTTGTCTTACACTGACAACCAACTTTTTTGGTGGACTTGAATGAGTTAGTGTCATTCTAAACCTGGAATATTTGAGAAATAACAGATTTGGAACAGCAAACTTCTCTTGCAATAGATGACAACTTCCTGTTGCAAGGTTTTAGTCACCCAAGAGTGACCCGTGATTTTGTAATCTCAGTGAAAATTGGAGTAATACTGGTTTGTCATATAATTAAGGAAACTGGCACCAGGTGCCAGATTAACACCAATAACTCTAATTTTAAATCTAAGGTGTTTTGTTTGTTGTTTTTTTTTACAAATAACTCATGTAAGTTTTTTTATACTGTGCTTCAGAATACAATTAATTTATGAAATATGCTTAAAAACTGCCCTCTTAGGATCCTCTTAGGCTAACTTCAAATAGGCCTAAGCAGTGACCTTGAAATTTGGGAAATTGTAGGTTGTTCTCTAATTTTGATTACTCCTCTATATTTATAAGTGTGTGTGTGTTTACATTTTACTTTGCTATTTTTTATTAACTAACATAAAGATTAATAAATGCTGGTTCATGTTAGCTAATGCGTTAAAGGAATAGTTCACGTAAAAATGAAAATTTGCTGACAGTGTACTCATCCTCAGACCTACATCCAAGATGTAGATGAATTTTTTCATAAGAACATATTTTGAGAAATTCAACGTTGCATTACTTGCTCACCAATAGATCCTCTGTGGTGAATGGGTACCGTCAAAATGAGTCCAAACAGCTGATGAAAACATCTCAATAACCTTGTGAAGCAGAAAGCTATGGAAGCCCGTTTCCGCCACTAAAAAAAAATAAAATAAATAAAATATTGCGACTTTTTATCTCACAATTCTGACTTTTTTTCTAACTTATGTTTCTCTTCATTTGCGACACAAAGCACCACAGTAAACCACGGGACGTGATACTTACAGTACGGTGACGCATTGCTGCCACGCACATATTTTTTCACATATTTTATTTTATGTACGTCCACAGTAACAACAACAACAAACAACAACAACAACAACAAAAACGTTACAAATTGCTTTTGTAAAAATACAGGGTGCGCTGTCGCACCTTATGTCTATAGACATAAACAAAACGAAATAATAATAATAATAATAAAAATAGTAATAGTAGACTATTATTATTATTATTAGGCGTATTATTATTATGTTTATTATAAAATCTCATTTAAGTTTATCAACATTTCGGAAAAATCGACTCTGGGCTTGGAGTATTTATTTGGAACACTTAAGTTTGATGTCGAAATACCAGCTGAAAGAAATAAAGATATTTTATAATAATAATAATAATAATAATAATAATAATAATAATAATAATAATAATAATAATAATAATAATAGCTTATTATAATTATTATTATTGTTATTGCTATTATTATTATTATTATTATTATTATTATTATTATTTCGTTTTGTTTGAGAAACGGAAAAACGAAAATTAAGATTTGTGTTCGTGCGTTAAACAAATGAGCTTATTGCTTTAATGTTTGTTTAACATCCGTGGGTGGCCTTGATACTTAGTCTGGTTATATATAAATGATATATTATTTATTATATATTATTAAATTATATCTTTAGCTGAATCAAGCAGCGCATCGGGTTGTTCTTCTTGGCTGAATTCCAGACTTTATACAGTGGGAATATGGGTGTAAGCACAATGGTAGGCTACAGATAATGAACTCACACAGGAAAGACTGTACACTACCTCTTGTTGGATTTATATGAATTAAATAAACCAATTTTTGTTTTCCATTGTTTTATTGAAGTAGACCTTTCAAGCTGTCAGTAGACATAAGTTGCGACAGCACACCCTGTATTTTTTACAAAAGAAATTTGTAACGTTTTTTGTTGTTGTTGTGGACGTACATAAAATAAATCAGACATTTATATTATCACAATGTAATGGATCGCGCCGGCGCCGCCAACCTGAGAAGTGCAGTGTTGCGCTTTCGAAAAGTGGCTTTTCAGGGCCACCCACGCACAAATATTAAAGCATATTAAGCTCTCTTTTTACCCATGATCAAAAATAGGAAAAATTTGTCTTAATTTTTTTTTCCATTTTTCAAACAGAACGAAATCATCATCATCATCATCATTATCATCATCATCATAATACAATTAAACTGTTTGTCATGTTTCTTTTATTTATTTCTGTTAGTATTTCGATTTGCTGTTAAATCAAACTTATGCCATCCAAATAATATCCCAAGTCCAGAGTCGATTATTCAGAAATAACAGAATAATCATCACAATAGTCATCTTAAATGAGTCATATCCTCTGGGTCTGAGAGCAGTTATTGTAGACAGATTAGTCCTAATAAATATACCGCTACAGTTGAAAGCATTACATTAAAATACTTAAAACAGTGTATTTCTATAACTTCAGCAACGTGCAGATCGTCCTTTATGTCAGGACTGTGGCGAAGGCAGCGCGGACAATCGCTTAGCTCGCTCACATAACGTAACCATTTATCTTCTATAACGGGTAAATCATATCGTTTTTATGACTTTAAATCTCACAATTCTGAGAAAAAAAGTCAGAATTGTGAGATAAAAAGTCGCAATATTTTATTTTATTTTTTTATTTAGTGGCGGAAACGGGCTTCCATAGAAAGCTGTGTGTTTGTAGTAAACAAATCATTGTTAAGATTATTTTTAAACTGTTGGTTCTGACTAAAATTATTAATATTGCATAATATTGCTTTCTTCAGTTAAAAAGTGATCTTGTCTGAATCAGGAAAGAAATATGCTCAAAACAAGCGCCATTAAATGATGTTTTTTATTCTCTGGGTTTGAGCCATTCCCAAGCTCGGAGCCCTTCCCCGGGCAGCACGCCAAATATGCATTACTATACTCTGGCTAATCATATGTAAGCGTCAACTCGTGAACAGTCCAACGCGGTTCGTTCTGATGTGAGAGAACAACAGGAGGTGGACTTTGTCACTGGAGGAAATGTTAATATGGATTATGGGCTGGTATTTTGTGAATTACTGTGTTTTATCAGCTGTTCATTCTGACAGCACCCATTCACTGTAAGATCTGTTTGGACTGTGTCCAAGTAATGTACACTCTTAAAAATAAAGGTGCTTCAAAAGGTTCTTCAAGCGATGCCATAGAAGAACCATTTTTGGTTCCACAAAGAACCATTTAGTCAAATCTGAAAAACCAACTTTCGCCACAAAGAACCTTTTGTGAAACAGAAAGGTTCTTCAGATATTAAAGGTTCTTTATGTAACCATTTAGACAAAAAAAGTTATTCTATGGCATCGTGGAGCACCTTTATTTTTAAGAGTGTAATGCTGTAATGCTAAACTTCTCCAAAGTAAATTTTCAGCAAATGTTTGGGTGAATCATTCCTTTAACTAATGTGAACAAATGAGACCTTGTAAAGTGTTACCTAATCTTTCATTACCTATACATTTTCCGGCTATTCCAGTTCAGCTTAGCTTTGCATTCTTGGCACGTTAAAACTTATCATTCTGCTAGGAATGTAAAGGTGATAATACACGGGGCAACTTTTATGAGTTTTAATGTGACAGGAATGCAAAGCTCAGCTGAAAGCATCATCTTAACGGACAAGAACTGTAAATACACTTCTCCAAAAAAAGAAAAAGAAACTGCTGGTTCATAGGTAAATCTGTCTTATTGACCAGTATAAAGCGTTTCAGGAAGGTATTATATGCTGTTGCTGATATTTATCTTGGGGAAAAACAAAACTTGTTTACCATAATTAAAAACAAAAAAAAAAATGTCTTAATTTTATATTTTAATCTTTTTTTCCCTGCCAACTGATTAAAATAAGCTTTAAAAAGATTAATGGATAGGCTGCCTACAATTGTCAACAAGTTGATATAATCTAAACTTGTGCATTCTCTTCATTTTGCGCTCAGAAAGATTATTGTGATAACTTGAACTTGTTTAGCCCTTCTTATCAGCTGTCTCGAGCTAGTTTACCTGCACCGATAACAGCTGTAACAAACCAGCTTTGCGGATTTAAAATAAAAAGAGCATTGTTTTCCCTCTCCAAAAGCACAACAAAGCGAAAGTTGTGAAAAGAATTGAATAAAGAGCCAAGCTCACTGGAGTTTCACTCTTGGAGTGTGGGTCACTCCCTTACATGTATTCTGTTACCTGCAGAGACTGTCTTTATCGGACAGTCAAGATGTAATCAAACTTTAGTGTCATGTGAATTCATCTCTCAGGGCATTTTTCTCAGTTTTTTACCTTGTGATCTTTCTTTGGAACTTTATTTCAAAATCAGGTTTTGATCTTTGCATCAAACTCTTTTAAACATTTTTTTTAATCTTTTACAGACTGTGTAATTCTTTCTTTTGAACTTTTTTTTTTTTTGATCAGATATAAGGCTCCCTGTCAGTGCCTTTAGGGGTGGGAGCTTCCCCCGTACGTTCTGGATACTGAGACTCGCTGACCACATCTTTGATGCTTTATCTAAAATTAGAGTCGTTTATTTATTTACATTATGTGATAAATAACCAACTAGAGCCGTACAGTTCTGGATAATCTGAGAATGGAGAATCACTTTTTTTTTTTTTAAATAGACATCACAATTCTACCATGATTCTGAAAAGAATAGACAACTAAACAAATTAGCATGTGATGATTCAAATGTAATTCAATGACTCGCTTGAATTACATGATTCAATGACTCAACGACTCGCTCATAATGACTACTGAATGAATGAAACGTTTTTTTGAACCGCTGGCGTTAAAGTGTAGTTGATACAATCTTTGTTAAGCATCAAGTCAATTTTAAAAAGGTGATTTACTCTATTTTGATTGCTACTTTAGACAACAGTGTTTTTATATCCCAGCTATAAACTTTTATCCCAGTACTTCAGTGATTATTTGAGTGTAACACAAAAATATCAATACAAAAGGCTTTGTAAAGATTTTTTATGTAGTTGAATCCAGTGTTGGGGTTACGCATTACAAGTAAGACGAGTTACGTAATCAGATTACTTTTTTCAAGTAAATAGTAAAGTAACGCATTACTCTTTAATTTACAAGAAAACTATTACCATTTATTGACTGTGCGCTTTGTAAACATGCTTCTGCTTGCTTGCCAAGCATAAATAAACTATAAATTATATAAACTGATAAATAACAGATTGGCGATTAAAATAATAGCATATATTTGTCTCATTTTAAATGAATACTAAAAACTGAGATGAAAAAATTACTTCAGACAGAAATGTACTTTTACTATGGTAAAATAAATATTCGGCGATATCTTCAAAAGGCTTTTGAATGTTGGCGCACTTTTTTCTCTGTATATTGTTGATATGGCAAGTAGTAAATACCTAAATTTGGTTATGCTAGCATGTGTGGAAATATTTAAACCACGCGTGTTACCCTCCTTAGTTTGTGTTTGCGCACCCCTAAAACAAATTTACTCTCACAGAGTAGGAGACAGCGTTGTAAACCACATGGAAATTTTACTGTTTGTGGAAGGGCAGGTTGTTCGCGACGTAGAACGTGGGCGGACATTGTGCAAATGTTACTTCGTGACGAATAGCCCTAAAAGAAAAAGATTCGAATTCCTGACGACTTGTTCATGCGATTGTGAGCCGACTTTTTTTTTTTTTGATGGAATATAACTTTATTTATCGTGCACTGTCGGCTTCACAACTTTGCAGATAATTTATGTTCACATACAGCTACATGACACACTGCATGAAAGGTCATATTTGAAAAGGCATAATAGGAGTACTTTAAGCGTTTGGTTCATTTTCCAAAAAACACCAGGGGCTTCTGGCAAAACATCAGCGGCTAATCGCCCACCCTCGCAACGTCACTGTTCCCTGTTGGGTTGACGAATCTCTCTCTCTCTCTCTCTCTCTCTCTCTCTCTCTCTCTCTCTCTCTCTCTCTCTCTCTGCCCTTTTCAAACATAAGTGAATTCACAAAACACGGTGAACAAAACTTGTTTTTCAAAGTCCGGTCTTGCAGAGAATGGAGAACAACAATTTGTATATGGTTTACCATGGTCTCCTGCTGCCAAAGATAGCTCATTCAGAGGAAAGTCTCAAATACCTCGAGAATTTCCAAGTCAAAGATGACGATGTCTTTGCTGTTACCTATCCAAAATCCGGTAAGATGTTTTTGTTTTCTAAGCAGACAGTTTATTTCTCTTCGTATACATTCAGCAATACAGGAAGCAAAGACTTGTTGCATTGCTTTTTCATCATATAGCTTTAATGTTTGCAGAAGATACGTTTTCTATTCTTTTACATATAAATTGTACAGTATGCAAAACAGATTATGCAGCAGTTAAACGATACAAAACTATATAGAAGAATATCCATTGACTAATTTATTCTATGCATTAACAGGCTAATGTATTTTGCATAATGATGTGTTCTTTATTGTATTTATTGTTTTTCAAATGCAAATGTTAAATTCTGTTTCTCTTTACATGCATGAAGATACTCAGCGTATCCTCATTGATCTCTGCCTGTGTTTTTCAGGTACCACATGGATGCAGGAAATTCTTCCCCCACTCCTAAATGGAGGAGACCTGACGTCTGTGGAAACCATCCCTAACTGGGACAGGGCTCCATGGCTGGAGGAAACACGAGCTGCTTTGGTCCTCGATAAACTCCCTTCACCGCGAGCCATCGTCTCCCACATGCATTATCATTTGATGCCACCTTCCTTTTTCAAGTCAAAGGCCAAGGTACAGAAAACAGCAGAACTGTCATACCAATACATAGTCTGTTAAAGACTTAACAAAAAGGTATTCATTTATAGTAGATTTGTGGCTACAAGATGCCAGATATACAGTAATTTTTACAGTAGTAATTCTACAGGCTTATCTGCAGATTAACTTCATTAACTTTAAAAAATGTGATGATGTCACTTCACTTCCTAGCATGCACTGTGGCATATATAATGGAATAACTGATGACGGACTGTTGATGTATAAGAAAATATGACTGTGTGTGTATGTTATGTTATGCATTTCATTACAGTGTTCTCTCATAACAAAATGCATGTCCGGGCTAGTGTCTTTTTCCAGTAAAAAGTGTGTTATTGTTATGTCTTGTTTTCACCTACAGGTAATCTACGTCACTAGGAATCCTAAAGATGTTATAGTCTCATCTTTCCACTTTCATCAGATGGCCAGTTTCCTTGAAGACCCTGGAACATTTGAAGAATTCACTGACAAATTCCTGTCAGGAAAAGGTGAGACATTTAAATACATTTTTAAAGTATTTAGTATTCATGTGAACGTTAAATTGATTTTGAACATTGGTGTATTTTTTTTTTTTTTTATATTGATGTTGCTGTCGTATTAAGGCCCACTTTACATCATGCCCAAAAACACCCTTTGAACTGCTTTAAAACCACTATTAAAGCAGATTCTTCTTTGTATTTAACAAAAACATGCCTTAAACATGATGTGTGTAGATGGAGTGTGTAAATATAAATACTGATATTATCAATTTGCAGTTTTGTTTACAAAGTGGACTGACCATGTGAAAAGTTGGCGAAACCCTGAGCTTGGTGACCGAATTATGTACATCACCTATGAAGAAATGATTCAGGTAAAGTGAAAAGATGCTGCTCACTCAGATATCAGAAAGAAACATGCAGGATCAAATATCCAATGCAAAGGTTCTTGCAATTGTAGGACCTCCATGGCGCCCTGAGCCGGATTTTAAAATTTCTTGGTCGGGAGCTCAGTGCAGAGGCTCTGGATCGTGTGGTCAGTCATTGCACTTTCAAAAATATGAAAGCAAACAAAATGTCAAACTACTCTCTGGTGCCACAAGATATTATGGACAACAATAAGTCAGCCTTCCTCAGAAAAGGTAACCTGGTTTTGAAGCATTAGCTTAGAGCTGCTATTTAAAAGCATTGAAAACTTGGACATTGATATTTGTTCTTTAATGAAGGCTCTCTGCTCATTTAAAGGTATTGCCGGAGACTGGAAGAATCACTTCAGCCCTGAGCTTGACGCCAAGTTCACAGCTGTAATTCAAGAGGAAATGAAAGGAAGTAACATCAGATTCCCGTGGGATGAGGAATGACTGAATCTCTTGTCATGACATCTTGGTGCACATTAAAAAAAAACAATGTGATTGTTCAATTCAATTTGTGTTGATTGAAGTTTATTGTGGAGTTATTGCAGCAACGCCCTCTGCTGTCCTGAAGCTATGTTGGAGTTGCTCAAGATGATAAGATGTTACAATGTGAGACAGTTAGACCAGTTTCGGGTTTTTGCAACATAACAGTGAGGATGCAACATCCAACATCTGTTTAACTTGCATTGCATTGTGGGTTGCAGTATTAGTGTTGCGTAGCAGGTCATTTAGGTGTTTCACGCATATGAAAATATGTGCACACTACCTACTGCATACAGTTGAGTTCAAAATTTTACATACACCTTGCAGAATCTGCAAAATGTTAATTATTTTACCAAAATAAGAGGAATCATACAACGTGCATGTTATTTATTATTTAGTGCTGACCTGAATAAGATATTTCACATAAAAGATGTTGCATATAGTCTACAAGAGAGAATAATAGTTGAATTTTTAAAAATTACCCCGTTCAAAAGTTTACATACGCTTGATTCTTAATACTGTGTTGTTACCTGAATGATCCACAGCTGTTTTTTTGTTTGTTTGTTTTTAAGTGATAGTTGTTCAAAAGTCCCTTCTTTGTCCTGAATAGTTAAGCTGCCCGCTGTTCTTCAGAAAAAAAAACAACTGAGAGACTCATATGCAACTATTACAGAAGGTTTTTGAATTTGAAGGTCAGGGCAAATTGAACTTATTTTGTTTTCAGGGAAACGAGTATCTTCTGTAGCTGAAAGGCAATGAAATGAAAACTAAATGAAAAATATATATATATATGTGATATTCAGGCAAAGTAAGAAAAATGTGCACATCTTCATTCTGTTGAAAAGTTTTCACCCCTGGCTCTTAATGTATCGTTTTTCCTTCTGGAGCATCATTGAGGGACTGATGAATAACTATCACTAAACAAAAAAAACAAAAAACAAAAAAAAACACAGCTTAGCCATTCAGTTCTGTAGGTAAAATAAAGAGAAATATTCAATACATGTAGCTATTTTTAGTTTAAAAAACCTCCACAAAGTTTCGTATTTTAACCTCCAGAACTTTTAGGTCTGCCTGTTGATTAAACTAAGCTTTAAAAGGACTGTAATGGAAACCATATATATTATCAACAAGCTGATAATACCTAAACATGAATTCTCTTCATTTTTCTTTCTTAGAAAGATTACTGTTAACTTGAACTTGTTTCCCCCTTTCTTATCAACTATCTTTAGAGCTAGCTTACATGCAATGATTAACTACACAGTCGTTATCTTTCTTTTAAACTTTATTTCATTATTTCCCTGAAATCCTTTTAAATATTTTTTTGGATCTTTGATTATTTTGATTTGTTCTTTGGAGTTTTGTTTTTTTTTATTTAAAAAGTTTTCAGTCTTTTTTAGACTCTTTGATTCTTTAAAGTTGTTACATTTTGTATTTTTTATTTTTTTTTGGACATTGCAATAGTTTTCCTGATGCAGCTTACCACACAAATATCTTGGTTTATGGATAATTATATTATCATAGTATTATCATTTGTTTGAAAATACTAGGCTACTTTGGTTCTTTCTTTTCAAAAAAAAAAAAAAAAAATCATTATAGAAGACTTTGGAACTATCCTTTTCAGTTTTTCGCACATAAAATCGCCTTTTGTAAGTGTACTTGGACGCAAATAACCTTTCCCCCAAACTCTCCTGTGAATGTCAGCAGTAAATATATAGCCCCCTGTTGAGTTAATGAATGCTCTCACTGTCAAACATCACTCTAGCTCTCTTTCTCTCTCTCTCTCTCTCTCTCTCTCTCTCTCTCCTCTCTTTCAAGCATAAGTGAATTCACACAGAACACGGTGGATGTATAGTTTTCAAAGTCCACTCAGCAGAGAATGGCAAACAGCGATTTGTATTTAGTTTACCATGGCCTCATGCTGCCTAAGGTAGTTCATTCAGAGGAAAGTATCAAATACCTCGAAAACTTCCAAGTCAGAGATGACGATGTCTTTGCTGTAACCTATCCAAAATCCGGTAAGATGATTCATTGTTTTCAATGCATACAGTTTATTTCTCTTCTCATGCATTTAGAAACAGGAAGCAAAGACTTATTGCATTACATTTTCCTCATATAGCTTTAATCTTTGCCAAAGATGCAAAGTTCTTTTTTCTTATGCACATATAGAAATTGTACAGTATGCAAAAAAAAATGTGCAGCAGTTACATAAAACTATTTAACTATATTTAACTGGTAACAATTCACATTAAAAAAAGGTTCATTAGTTAGCTTTAGTTAACTACATTAGTTAACAAGAACTAAGAATGAACACTACTTCTACAGTTAATATTAATTTCAACACTTATTAATGCATTATTAAAACAGTGTTATTAACAGTAACAGTGTTACTATTAATAAATAGTATTTATAGTGTAATAAATCTATTTTTCATTACTAACAATTGTACATTGTTCACAATTGACACCTTATTGTAAAGTGTTAGCATTTAACTGTTACTCTGTTTTGAATGCAATCTGGGTGTCTGCATTTTGATTTTCCGCAGATTGCAAATTACTCTATTTTGTTTTATAGAATATCCATTAACTACTTTATTTGACTCTACGCATTAACATTTTAATATTGAACTTCACAGGTTAATACATTCTCCATGTGTTCATTATTCTATGTTTTTCAGGTACCACATGGATGCAGGAAATTCTTCCTCCGCTCCTGAATGGAGGAGACCTGACGTCTGTGGAAACCGTCCCTAACTGGGACAGGGCTCCATGGCTGGAGGAAACACGAGCTGCATTGGTCCTCCAAAAACTCCCTTCCCCGCGAGCCATCGTCTCCCACATGCATTATCATTTGATGCCTTCCTCCTTTTTCAAGTCAAAGGCCAAGGTACAGAAAACAGCAGAGCTGTCATATCTACATGTGGTCATTACTCTGTATTGACATCTGCTCTCAAAAAAACAAACAAACAACAAAACAAGTTAGGCCAGTTAAACTAACCAAATTAAATAACTGGTTCATCAGGATTACAAAAAATAAATAAATTTACAGTCTATTTCTGGCGACAAGATGCCATGTTTTCACAGTAATTTTTACAGTACTAGTTCTACAGTCTACTACAATTAAATGACAGCTGCATATTTGCACATTAACTAATAATGTGATGTTGCCACTTCGCTTACATGGATGCACTGCGGCATGAATGAACTGTGTGGTTGTTTGTTTATTTTACTTAATGCTAGTATTTTTTTGTTCTCACTGTAAGTTTTATAAGAATGTCAGCTGTCACCATTCATAAATTTAAAGTACATTCACGCATTAAAAAAAATAAATGAAGTGCCGTGACGCGCAGTTTAAAGACAGACACCTACTTTGCAATGCAAAGGTGAATAAAGAACTAATGTTTAAATAAGAACAGCGTTTTCTTTACTCAAGAAACACTGTCTATAAAGACTAATGTTTTGTGTGTTTGAAGAGCTGAGAGTAGTCAGCATTTCCTGTCTAGTTGTAGCCAAAATATTTTTGTATGTTTTAAATATCCTGTGCATAGCGTGGGATTTTTTTTTTTTTTTTCCTTCTAATGGGCAGTCTTTTAGTCTGAGTGCTGCTCTTGTACTTTTGACTGAATTGCCTAGCAACTTTTATGATGACAGTTGTTGTTGTTTAATAAATATATATTTAAATATTTAAATAATATTTATATAAATAATAGTAGTGTTTAATAATATTGAGAAACAATCAATCAGTGTGTTCGTGGTTGTGATTAGTTACATTGTTCCGCCATTAGATGGCGACAAGAGACAGGGTTAAAACTAGGTTATAAAATTATTTTTACCTTTAGTAACGCATTGTAAGACTCAGCCAGCAAATGCACTGACCATTGTTAGCACTGCAAATCACCCTTAACAGATGAAAGCATAATAAAGAAGTAGTTTGCTTCCAGAAAAAAAATACAGATAATTTACTCACTCCCTTGTCATCCAAGATGTTCATGTCTTTCTTTCTTCAGTCGATAAAAAATTGTTTCTTGAGGAAAACATTTAAGGAATTATCTCCATATAGTGGACTTTAAAGGTGCCTCCAAGTTTGAAGTTTCAAAATGCAGTTTAAATGCAGCTTCAACTGGCTCTAAACAATCCAAGCAGAGAAAGAAGGGTCTTATTTAGCGAAATAATCGGTCGTTTTCGAAACAAATTTACAATTTATATACTTTTTAAACTCAAACACTCGTCTTATCTACTTCTGCGTGAGCTCAGGTTCAAGGCAGTTAGGGTATGTCGAAAAGCTCCCACCTCGTTTTCTTCCCCATCTTCAAAACCGTTCTACATCGCTGCAGAAGAACCGACTCAGTGTTTACAAAATGAACATGCAAAGAAGAACAAACGCCCTTTACCAAAAAAAAGGTTAAAAGGTGTAGGACGATTTTAAAGTTAAAGAAGAAAACGAGACGGGAGTTTTTCGACATACCCTAACTGTAGGGACCCGGATTATAAAGACTACGCAAGACTCCGAAGACTACGTTCCTCTGCAGCGATGTAGGATGATTTTAAAGTTGGGGAAGAAAACGAGATGGGAGTTTTTCGACATACCCTAAGTATCTTACCCATTTTATGTTTAGATAGCACGAATAATGCAGCCTAACGTTACCTTGTAGTAAAAGCGAGCGCAGCGCAAATGTTCGCGCACTGTGCATAACACAGACTGTCATCGGACTCCTCTTTAGTAACTTCATCATCCGATCCTTCATATCTGGATATGAAATAGTCCGTTATAACATCGTTTGGGCACTGACATTACCAAGATTGAGCAGATTGAGACGAGTAAGATCGGTTAAGTGAGCAGCTGTAGTACTTTAGACGGCGTGGTTGCGCTCCATCCATCTCAAGATATTAAAAAATAAATAAATAAATAAATAAAACAACTTTGCGTGCCGTAGTTTACACAGGACTGGCGGAGAATGTGAATCGATACGCCTTTACTAAATATGTTACGTGGTTTATTTTGATAGGTTAACTGTTTTTGTGGTGTTAAGGGAAAGCACCTCAGCAGCGCGTTCTTAGCATAAGAGAAATACAGTCATTTCTGCTTGCTGCAATAAATGGCTATTTTTCTGCACTAATCAAGTGAATTTCGCCGAGATATTTTCAGAAATGACAGACAAGATGTTATAAAATAATAATTTAATAAAAACCTAATTTTGACAAACAAAAAAAAAAAGACATTCGACCTATATTTCGAATTTCCTGAAAGCGTCCCAGCGCGACATTCGACGGGTTTTCCAAGATCATCGCATCACACACACACACACACACACATACATGCATATATATATATATATATATATACAGTACTGTGCAAAAGTCTTAGGCCACTAGTATTTTCACCAACAAAAAAAAAAGGTTTTAAGTCAGTTATTTCTATCTTTTGCTGTAGTGTGTCAGTAGGAAATATCAGTTTACATTTCTAAACATTCATTTTACCATTAATTGTAATAATCCAGTGATATTTTTGTTTGCACAAGAAGTCTGACAACAGCCAGTGCTCCACACAGAGATCTGATCTCACCATCATCCAGTCTGTCTGGAATGACATGAGGAAACAGAACAAACTGAGACAGACTAAATCCAGAAGAACTGTGGCAACATCTCCAAGATGCTTCAAGAAACCTGCAAAGTACTGTTAAAAGTTTTAGACACTTGTGTAAAAATGCTGTAAAATGAGGATGCTGTCAAAAATAATGCCATAAATAGATTTTATTTATCAATTAACTTCTATTAACTAAATTAAATCAACATTTGGTAAACCATATTTGCATTTAAAACAGCTTTTGCCCTAGGTACATTTGTGCATGAGTTTTCAGGTAGCTTTGCATGTAGGTTTCATGAAGCATCTTGGAGATGTTGCCACAGTTCTTCTGGAATTAGTCTGTCTCAGTTTGTTCTGTTTCTTCATGCCATTCCAGACAGACTGGATGATGGTCAGATCAGATCTCTGTGTGGAGCACTGGCTGTTGTCAGACTCCTTGTGCAAACAAAAATCTCACTGGATTATTACAATTAATGGCAAAATGAATGTTTATAAATGTAAACTGATATTTCCTACTGACACACTACAGCAAAAGATAGAAATAACTGACTTAAATATATATATATATATATATATATATATATATATATTTCTCACCAGTGTGAGCTGTTGACAATTGAAAGTTGTTTACAAGCAG
The DNA here is from genome assembly GCA_036247105.1 of Cirrhinus mrigala. Lineage (NCBI taxonomy): Eukaryota > Metazoa > Chordata > Actinopteri > Cypriniformes > Cyprinidae > Cirrhinus > Cirrhinus mrigala. The sequence continues at coordinate 6,895,885 of CM070022.1, forward strand.
CAAAAAGGTTTGTGGTTGAGGAAGGACTTTTATCCTTTTATCAAGGTGCTTTAATTGTCATTCAGACAAAAGATGTTCAATCACACATCATTATCAGTAGTACTTTAACATCGATACACCATGGAAAAAACTACATACATATGCATGATGACCGATATAATTATAACATTGCACTGAATGAATAGCGGGTATGGGACAGCGCAGTCTACACGCTTTGTATTTGAGCCTGGCGTGAGGTGTCAGTGAGGTAACAAGCTTCGTTTTCAAAGATCACGTGACAGCCTCATTTCAAGCAATGCTTCGGAACACGATTTCGTAACACTAGTGTGTCGAAATACTCGAAACATGTGGCGACACTACGTGTGAATTTATCCTTTAACATTACGACAAAGATATTTCCTCAGCGTACATTCAAACTAATATTTTATTGTGAATATCAGATTGAGCTGAAGACTAAATGCTGGATCAGATGTAGGTAATCACACTCGCCCAGTCCATCTCTCTCTCATAATTCTATACATAATACAGTGAGCTTTTGATTCAGTAATACAAAAAGTTTTCAGTGAATCAACTCAATGTTCCTGTTATGTATTTACACACTCGTGGCGTTAAACTGTTGTATAAACACAATATCACATTTGTAGCAGTGCAATATGGCTGTATAACAGCATGCTGTAATTACCTACAGCGGAATCCCAGCTTTGCCCATACAGCCATATCTCACCTTGTGATATACATATATAAAATCAAATGCATCAAAATGCATGTCCAGACTAGTCACTTTTTTAATAAGGCAAAACAAGGTGTCTTATCGTTAAATCTTGTTTTCCTCTCCAGGTAATCTACGTCACTCGGAATCCTAAAGATGTTATAGTCTCATCTTTCCACTTTCATCAAATGGCCAGTTTCCTTGAAGACCCTGGAACATTTGAAGAATTCACTGACAAATTCCTGTCAGGAAAAGGTGAGACATTTGAATACATTTCTTAAGTATTCACGTGACAAGTAAAAATGCTAAATAACTACTTTTTGAACATTGGTGTTCTTTTTTTAACATTTGGTGCATTTCTCAAATGAGAAATGAAATTCTCAAAACTACTTTTCAACCTCCGGATCATCTAGTCACTTGTGCACATGATAAAAGCAGTTTATCATTCTTTTCAACAAGGTGCAACTGCTTTGGTACATTCATGCATTTGATTATGTACATTTTTGTGCGGTTTCCTACATTATCAGTTGATAATGTCATGTTGCTCAAAATGTATTATATAGTTCTCCATGCAATAGTCTTACCCTTTACAAAATCTAGACATTAGTTCATTGTGTAAATCATTAAATGCAAAATGTTTTTTCTAGTTGTCGTAAACTGTCAAGCATATTTTCTACTAATTTCTATTAGACTTGTTGTAAATTTGCCATGAATTTTTCAGGTGTATCTTGACTAGTTCTCTAAAATTCCTTATACAGTGCTGCATAGAAAAGCTCTGCTTAAGGCACATTTCCTGTGTTTGCCTTTAAAATGTTTTTGTATTTTCACCTTTGTATCCATATTTGTTTTGTCATACCACTAGTAAAAGTGTAACTCTCAATCAATATCCCACATACAGTAAATTTGTAGTTTTGAAATGGACTGCACAATTACACAAGGACTTTTCATTCTGATGGCACTGATATGTTCATTGATATGAACACTTAGTTTTAAGAGATGAACTAAAGATTTTGTGTAAGCTACAGGCTTTTGTAGGTAATCCATTGTGTGGTGCTGTTTGCACAAATTATTTTGAGAAATGCACATACCTTTTTGCAAATATTAAGGATGATTTGAGAAATGCACCAAAGCACCTGAGAAAAACTGCAAAAGCACTATTAAAGCAAATTCATTTCTGTATTTAACAATAATCATGCATCAAACATGATATGTATAGATGGAGAGTGTAAATATAAATATTGAAATAATCAAATGTCGATTGCTTGCACAGTTTTGTTCGGAAAGTGGACCGACCATGTGAAAAGTTGGCAAAAACCTGAGCTCGGTGACAGAATTATGTACATCACCTATGAAGAAATGCTTCAGGTAAAGTGAAACAATGCTGCTCAGATTTCAGAAAAAAATGCTGCGCCAAACTTCCAATGCAATAAAATGAAGGTTTTTGCAATTGTAGGACCTCCATGGCGCCCTGAGCCGGATGTTAAAATTTCTTGGTCGGGAGCTCAGCGCAGAGGCTCTGGATCGTGTGGTCAATCATTGCACTTTCAAAAATATGAAAACAAACAAAATGTCAAACTACTCTCTGGTGCCACAAGATATTATGGACAACAAGAAGTCAGCCTTCCTCAGAAAAGGTAACCTGGTTTTAAAGCATCAGCTTAGAGCTGCTATTAAAAGCATTGAAAACTTGGACATTGATATTTGTTCTTTAATGAAGCCTCTCTGTTTCAAAGCATCATCTGAGAGCTGCTATTCAAAAGCACTGAAAACTTGGGCATTATCATGATATTTGTTTTTGAATGAAACCTTATTTAAAGGTATCGCCGGAGACTGGAAGAATCACTTCAGCCCTGAGCTTGATGCCAAGTTCACAGCTGTAATTCAAGAGGAAATGAAAGGAAGTAACATCAGATTCCCATGGGATGAGGAATGACTGAATTATTTCACATCAAAATGATTGCACATCAAAATAAACAGTCATCGTTGGAACATGTGATTGTTTAATTCACCTTGTGTTGAGTCGTTTATTGCAGCAACGCCCTCTGCTGTCCTAAAGCTGTGCTGGAGTTGCTCAAGATGATGCTTAAGATGTCTTCAGAATAATTGTCACAGTTTTAGTGACAGTAACACAAATTATAAACCAAGTAGGAAAAATGTCTAGAGTTTTCATGTTATTAGATTTTTAACAAAAATTAAATTTGTACCAAGGGGACGTTTGTCCCACAGGTGTGGTAAAATGCCCTCAGTCTGACAAAGCAATTTGCTTTATACATTTACAGCAAAATGAGAGTACAGGCAGTTTTAGCTTATAGTTAAAAAGAATATAATCAATAATTCTGAATATTGTTAGCTGATGTTGACTGGCTAGTTATAGCTACCTGATGGTAACCTGAGGTAATTTTATATATTAAGTCCATATATTTATATTTAACCAACTAATTAGAATACTTTTGATGTTAAGAACACAGTAACTACAGTAATTAAGCCATGCGCCCTGGGAGCATTTTATCTTACAAACTAGGTTTGAAAAAAAAAAAAGAAAAGAAAATATAATCTAGATAAAAATCTGAGAATATAATTGTATTTTTCTTAAATAAGACGTACTCCCTATCTACATGCCTTACTATTCTCATATCATATGTTCTAATAAACAAGCTTTAAAACACTTTTTTTCTTACTGCTGAAAATTAGATTGTTTTACTGTGAAGTACAATTTTTCCTACACACTTAAAAATAAAGGTGCTTTAAAAGGTCCTTCACAGCGATGCCATAGAACAGGTGTGGTGAACGTCGGTCCTGGAGAGCCGCAGCCCTGCAGAGTTTTGCTTTAACCCTAATCAAACACACCTGAACAAGCTAATCAAGGTCTGAAGGCTTACTAAGAAGCTACAGGTAAGTGAGTTTTATTAGGGTTGGAGCTGAACTCTGCAGGGCTGCGGCTCTGCAGGACTGGAGTTCGCCACCCCTGCCATGGAAGAACCATTCAGTCGAAGTTTCTTTATAGATCCATCTCTTTCTTATCTTTTTATAATCTGAAGAACCTTCTTTTGCCACAAAGAACCTTTTGTGAAACAGAAAGGTTCTTCAGATGTTAAACGTTCTTTAAACAAAAGAGGTTCTCCTATGGCATTGTGAAGCACCTTTATTTTTAAGAATGTAGGTAGCTTAATGGTGAATGCTTTGACATCACTCTTGTCAACGTAGTCCATAGTTAAAACAAATAACTATACCCCCACACTATACCCTACTTGCAATTATCAGCAAGTTGATAAGATCTAAATGTGTGCATTCTCTTCATTTTGCCCTTATAGAAAGGTTACTGTGATAACTTTAACTTGTTTACCCTTTCTTATCAACAATCTAGAGCTAGCTTACCTGCAACGATAACGATTGTGTAGTCAACAAACCAGCTTTGCAGATTCAAAATTTTAAAAAGCAGTTTTCCCTCTCCATAAGCACACTGAGCAAAATTGGTGAAAAGAATTGAATAAAGAGCCAAGCAAATAATCAAAAGCTTAGCTGTTATAAATAATGTAATTAAACATTTTAATTTAATGGTTGTTTAGCATTTTAATGAGTTCAAAAATATGTTTATTATTTACTGAGTACAAATCAGCCACTCACCCTTCAACACATTGCTGTCACAGACAGTCACATGACCAAAAGTAATCGAGGAGAGAAACATTCTGGGGTGCAGAACAGTAAAAAAAAAAAAAAACGAAGGGGAAAAGAAAAACCATACTTTAAAATGGGGACAGCAATGTCCAGGTGAATTAACATGAGATTGGCCTATTATTATTTTCATAAGTTCATTGCAGTCATTCAACATTTTGGTACATTCAAGTTGCCTAAGAGAGTGAAATTAATATCAGTCCATTTCATCTCTATTTCTCAAAAGTGACGATATGTTTATAAATGGGCGTTTCGTCCAATTTTCCTGTTTTTTCTTTCAGATGTTTTCAATCGTTTTTACAAACTCTTTCTTTGAAGTTGTACTTTGAAGAACATTCTGTATTTTCAATCTTTTTCAAACTTCTTTCTTACTTTAAACAGTTTTTTTTTTCTCATATTCTTTTACTGACTTTATTCTGACCTTTTGCACTTTTCCCTCTCTAAAGGGACTGGACTTGGACAAAAAAAAAATCAGCCCTGGCATTTTTTGGTCCAAACAGCTCGCCACAACGATCAGAATCGATCCAGCACCCATATACACTGATCAGGCACAACATTATGACCACTGACAGGTTAAGTGAATAACACTGATTATTTCTTCATCACGGCACCTGTTGGTGCATTATTAGGCAGCAAATGAACATTTTGTCCTCTTGTCAGGGTCGTGGGCGGCCAAGGCTCACTGATGCACGTGGGGAGCGAAGGCTGGCCCATGTGGTCCGATCCAACAGACAAGCAACTGTAGCTCAAATTGCATAATAAGTTAATGCTGGTTCTGATGGAAAATTGTCAAAATACACAGTGCATCGCAGTTTGATTATGGGGCTGCATAGCCGCAGGCCAGTCAGGGTGCCCATGCTAACCCTTATCTACCATTGAAAGTGCCAACAGTGGGCACGTGAGCGACCACAGAGCAATGGAAGAAGGTGGCCTGGTCTGATGAATCACGTTTTCTATTACATCACGTGGATGGCCGGATGCATGTGCAGTGCTTACCTGGGGGACACATGGCACCAGCATGCACTATAAAAGAAGGCATGCCAGCAGAGGCAGTGTGATGCTTTGGGTTCTGCTTTTGACACGTACCACCTATCTAAGCATTGTTGCAGACCATGTATTCCCTGGTGGCTGTGGCTTCTTTCACAGGCCTTGCAGTGCCTTGCAACAAAGCAAAATTAGTTCAGGAATGGTTTGAGGAGCACAAGTTTGAGGTGTTGACTTGGCCTCCAAATTCCCAGATCTCAATCCAATCGAGCATCTGTGGGATGTGCTGAACAAGTCCGAACCACCTCACAACTTACAGGACTTAAAGGATCTGCTATTAACATCTTGGTGCAAGATAGCACATCACACCTTCAGGGGTCTAGTGGAGTCCACAAGGGCATAAATTTCATCTAACAGTGTTTCTCAAGAACAGTTTTTGAAGGGGACACAAATAATACAGGCAAAATTGTACTTGTAAGGATTAGTGTTGGGTCCGAGTCCGAGTCTTTAACCAATCGAGTCCGAGACGAGTCCAAGTCCAAAATGGGCCAAGTCCAAGTCGAGTCCGAGTCCAGGGAAACAATACTGTTTGTCAAGTTGGAGCTAAACCAAGAACCAGGACCGAGTTTCGGCACCCCTGTTTAAACTTTTTTTAACCTGTTTTAACCTAGAAAAACACAATGTCAATTGAAATTTAAGACAATTGGATCTTGCCATTTTGATTTATGTTATCACACTATGTTAAAATAAGTGCCATACTTTGCTTAGCAAACTTAAAGTCATGTAAAGAAGTTATGACTGACTTATGTATTGTGACATATTTCAGAGTGAAACAGGTTTTAGAATGTGAAAAAGTTATAGGGCAGAATTTATTCATCGTTATGGTAAATGTATAAATTCAAGGGTGGGGTTATCTTGGTGAATGGAACCTTAAGAGCAGAAAATGCACCATCAGAGATAAGATCTCTGATTGTGGCTGTGTGTGTTTTGGGTTTTACATAACAAATGGTTAGACCCGAGAGAGGGCATTTTGAATTTTTGTCTTAGATGAAAGTGAGGCTGTGAGGGATAGGCCTAGTCGTTACACATACTGTGTAAGCTTCAAAAGCCCTACATATACTTCCACAGTCACAGCCAACTCACACCTGTTTTATTTTGAATGCATTTATAGTTACATTAATTACAATAAATTAGATTATGTAAGGATTAATTGATGATGGACCATTGAATTATTAAAAAACCATGCATGCCCAAGGTGGTTTTGGAACAATAAAAACTATTGCCACAAAGATGTTAGAAAAATTATTTTTCTTTGAAGCTAATAACTGCCACCATGTTTAAAAAATAATAATAATTTCAATACAGCAAAAACTAATAAACTAATATAAGTAAAACATTTGGTTACTGAAGGCAAGTGAACACTCCAAGTATTACTTACAAGCAAAAGGGTAAATAAATATATTAATCAAAAGTACAAATGAGAAATATTTATAAAAACAGATTTTTTTTTTTTTTTTTAATATGTAATTTTTTAGTTTTTCAGATCTAGTCTTTCAGGTCTATCTGAAGGCTACTGTACGGACATTTTATGAAATAATGTAAAAATAAAACACTGCAAAATCTTCACTGTATAAATTAAAGATGATTCTTATTAAAGTTAATAAGTGATTCAGTCAAGAACAGTGAGTGATTTTCTCTTTTTCTATTGTTGTTTGATTAACATTTATAACGCAGTCGGCGGCTGCAGGTTTACGCTGCTGTCGCTTTAAGATCTGACGCACAGATCAATTACTTTGACGCATTAGTATTTCTACCAACTGTTCAGGTTTATTTATTACCGATTGCATTTACATTAATAGTATCCAAGACGAGCATGTGCATAGCAAAAATAGAAGCTATTAGAAGCGAAATAAAACTCGGCATTCGCACACTGACTGAGAGTCGCGTTCTGAGTGTGTGCGTACATAAACCCATCGGCTTTCCAGTAGCCAACTGGACAAGACTTAAAAACTCATGCAAATACTGAATATCACTATCGTGATAATGCATCGAGTCAGTAACATCTCCATCAAATGTGTCTGGACTCGGTTGGACTCGGAATATTTTCCGAGTCCGAAAAGCTCGAGTACGAGCCAAGTCCGAGTAAAAATGCATCCGAGTCCGTGACAAATCCAAGTCTGCTAAAAATTGTACTCGAGACCGGACTCGAGTCCGAGTACCCCATCTCTAGTAAGGATAGATATGTGTAGACAGCATGGAGACTGTGTTTAAATATGAGTTTGCTTCATAGGTTCACAACACGGACAAATTACAATTATTGAATTATTTTGCGTCCTCCACATAGTATTTTAGGTTTCGTCTGGGACTGAGGACGACTTATATTTAGATAGTAAACCGCAGTAAGCCCACTGATCTGCCACTTAACATCATATTGAGCAAAACCCAACATATCGGTAGGTCTACAATATTAGACCTACCTACACACAGGCTTATTGCCATTTTAGTTGTAGTGGGTGACAAGCTACGGTATTAAACAAGCCAAGCTTGATAACCTTATAATCGCTCATAGGAAAAAACATCGGATATCATCATTATTTGTCTTGACTAATTTATTAATGATCCAGCATCATTTGTATTAAAGAGAAAGAATCACTTCACCGAATGTTTTAAGTGAATAAAATAGCCTTGACAGCCTTAGTTACTTACACATAATTACTTTGCTCTCTCCCGGACTCATGTGTCTATTGGTAAAGGCCGGTGGAAAGCAGGCAGTGGACCAAACCACTGTGAGGCAAGGGAGGGGGGGACTCAAAACATTTCTAAACTTAAAACGCTTTTTTGCGTTTATACTATTTATTTTGTGTTTTACTATTTACACAATAATTTTAAATATATGTCTATTCTATTATGGAAGTCCGTGTTGTTTTGCTGTTTTGGCAGCAAAAGGGGGGCCAACACAATATTAGGAAGGTGATGTTACGCCTGATCGGTGTATACACTGTATTGCAAAATACACACACACATTTGGACCCCATAAGGTAGGGAATACCAAAAAAAAAAAAAATAATAATAATAATAATTCTGTAGCCGTTTGAAATTAGAGGCAACCACTGCATCACAGCTTAAAGATGCTGCATACATGTAGCATGAGCAGTTATTTTTGTATTGCAGTTATTGTTATATTGTACAATTGTAAGATTTAACAACTGAGTTTAGCTTTGTGAAATTATGCTAAAAATGCTAATTCGCTCAGATGTCACGTTTATAAAACAGCTGCAAATATAGCGTTTCATTGAACTTGCTTTGCCTGTGTGCAGACGCGTCTGTTCACTCCTCTTTGTGCCTGTCTTTGTCCCGTCTCTGGCCTCTGTTAACGCCCTGTTTATAGACAACAATATTTATATAGGCGGAGCAAGATATTTCATCATTCCCTCGTCTATGGCGCTGTCAATACAGAAGACAAACCAATGCGCCGCTGTCCCTGCATAATGGGTCAAGGTATCGGCCCCAAAGTGCGTCGGCTCACCGGAAAAACGCCCTATATGCCCTGTATGGACCCAAGTAACCTTTTCCCTAAACTCTCCTGTGAATCTTATTTAGATTCAATACTCCCGTCAAACGTCACTCCCGCTCTCTTTCACTCACACAGAACACGCTGAACAACACTTCCTTGTTTTTCCAAGTCCGGTCAGCAGAGAATGGCGAACAGCGATTTGTATCTGGATTACCATGGTTTCATGCTGCCTAAGGCATCTCATTCAGAGGAAAGTGTCAGATACCTCGAGAATTTCCAAGTCAGAGATGACGATGTCTTTGCAGTTACCTATCCAAAATCCGGTAAGATCATTATTTGTTTTCAGTGCATACAATTTATGTCTCCTCTCATGCATTCGGCAACACAGGATGACTTATTGCATTACATTTTCCTCATAGAGCATTAATCTTTGCAAAAGATGTTACGTTTTCTTTTCTTATGCACATTTATAAATTGTACAGCATGCAAAACAAATTGTGCAGCAGTTAAACAATGCAAAGCTATTATTTAACTTACTCAGACATGAATGCAAACTAGGCATCTGCATTTAGATTTTCCTCATACTGCAAATCACTGTATTGTTTTATAGAATATCCATTAACTAATTTATTATATACTCTATGCATTAACATTTTAATATTGAACTTCACAGGCTAATGCATTTTGCATAATGATGCGTTCATGTATTGTAATATGTATTGTAATTCAAATGCAAATGTAAAATTCTGTATTTCTTTACATGCATGAAGATGTTCAGCGCATCCTCATTGATCTCTGTCTGTGTTTTTCAGGTACCACATGGATGCAGGAAATTCTTCCTCCGCTCCTGAATGGAGGAGACCTGACGGCCGTGGAAACCATCCCTAACTGGGACAGGGTTCCATGGCTGGAAGAAATACGAGCTGCATTGGTCCTCGACAAACTCCCTTCACCGCGAGCCATCGTTTCCCACATGCAGTATCATTTGATGCCTTCCTCCTTTTACAAATCAAAGGCCAAGGTACAGAAAAAAGCAGAGCTGTCATGCCAATAAAGTCTGTATAGTTAGTTTCACTTTTCACATACTGCTAGTAAAAAAACCAATACATTTTTCTGCATTCACTAATCTGACATCTGCTTTCCAAAAAAAAAAAAAAAGGTTAGGCCAGTTAAACTGCCTAAATGAAATGGATAGTTTATCAGTGTTTTTATTTTTTTTTAAAAAAAGGTATTCATGTACAGTCTATTTTCTGGCTATAAGATGCCAGATTTTTACAGTACTTTTTAAAGTAGTAGTTCTACAGTCTATTATAAACTAATGACAACAGCATATTTGGAGACTGGGTCACGCAACAGGTCAATGATCCCGAGCACACCAAAAATTTACAACAGGACGGCTGGAAATCAAAAAATAATCAAGGTCAGTCAAAGTCCAGACCTCATCTTGACTGAAATGCTGTGATGAGAGCTGTGCATGAACAAATGCCTACAAACCTCAATAAACTGGAGCACTGCTATAAAGAAGTGTGGGCCAAAATTCCTCCAGACTGATAAAGTCAAATGATTACTTAAAGTTATTGCTGCCAAAAGTGGAACTACAAGCAACTAAATCACAGGGTGCCTTTAGTTTATCACCCATGGCTTTTCCATGTTAGCTTTATTATGTCCTGATAAGAAAAACTATATAATTCAATAGGGTCTCCATTCTCTTTCACATGACTGTGTGTATAGGTTATGACACAAAATGACTCATTGCCTGCATTAATTTTAGTGTATAACTCTCAATGCAGTATTTCATTACAGGTAAATATTGTAATATCCTTGCATTTTCTTATTGTTATCTCATACCAAAATGCATGTCCAGACTAGTTTTTTTTTTCAATAAAGCAAAACGAAGTGTGTAACCATCTTCGTTTTTCATCTCCAGGTAATCTATGTCACTAGGAATCCTAAAGATGCTTTAGTCTCATCTTTCCACTTTCATCAAATGGCCAGTTTCCTTGAAGACCCTGGAACATTGGAAGAATTCACTGACAAATTCCTGTCAGGAAAAGGTGAGTCGTTTGGATACAATTTTCAAGTATTCAGTATTCACGACACTACTTTTTTAACATCAGAGTCTTTTTGGTTTATATTGATGTTTGCTGTCCTATAAAGGTCCACTTAAATGTTCAATTTGCAATTGCTTGCACAGTTTTGTTCGGAAAGTGGACCGACCATGTGAAAAGTTGGCGAAACCCTGAGCTCGGTGACAGAATTATGTACATCACCTATGAAGAAATGCTTCAGGTAAAGTTAAATGGTGCTACTCATTCAGATTTCAGAAAAAACATGCAGTGCCAAATATGCAATGCAATAAAATCAAGGTTCTTGCAATTGTAGGACCTCCGTGACGCCCTGAGCCGGATGTTAAAATTTCTTGGCCGGGAGCTCAGCGCAGAGGCTCTGGATCGTGTGGTCAGTCATTGCACTTTCAAAAATATGAAAGCAAACAAAATGTCAAACTACTCTATGGTGCCACAAGAATTTATGGACAACAAGAAGTCAGCCTTCCTCAGAAAAGGTACCTATGTTTTAAAGCACCAGCTGAGAGCTGCTATTAAAGAGCACTGAAAACTTGGACATTATGATGATTATGTTCTTAAATTAAATTTGTTCTCTCTGCTTATTTAAAGGTGTTGCTGGAGACTGGAAGAATCACTTCAGCCCTGAGCTTAACGCCAAGTTCACAGCTGTAATTCAAGAGGAAATGAAAGGAAGTAACATCAGATTCCCGTGGGATGAGTAATCAGTGAATCTCAGTAATATGTAATTAATATGTAATTAATTTTTCTGTGACCATAAAATAAAAAGGTTTATTTTTGGGAAAGAATGCTTCAGTGAATCACTGTGAAATATAATTTCAGTGAAATATCATATTCAGTATACCTGAAAAAAAAAAAAAAACATGTATATGAACTATGTATATGAAATTTAATGCATATAAAACAAAAACAGTAAATCATCCTTTTGACATACCAGTGTTTTTCTGTGTGAGGTTTCTTGACTTTCCTTTAAAGAATAGTTTGACAGTTTCCTAAAGATTTACTCATAAGATCAAACAAGATGTAGATGAGTTTGTTTCTTCGTTAGAATAGATTGAAATTTAAAGGGTTTACCATATATCAGTAGAAAGGTCTCTTTAATATCAGTTATTGTAAATGAGACCTTTATTGCCCACTGCCTGTAAATTGTTATTGTCTTTAGGACTGTTCCACAGGTGTATGTGCAATAATTGTTTAGGAGTCATTACATAAGCATGAGAAATGTCTTTAGATCTGTAAAGCTTGCTTTATGCTTTGAAAGGATCAAAAATATGAACATGCGAAATAAGGCATTAATATGTGCAATTGTAAGTACTAATAAACAGCCAATGTGCTATTAATATACATTTTAATAAGCAACTAGTCAATAGAGACATGCAAATAATCGTTTTTATTGTTCTGCACATCACACTCTTTTAAACATTTTTCATATTTTTTATTCATTTCTTACATGCTTTTTACATGCTTTCTTTCAGATTTTTCAAATATTTTACAGACTGTTCAATTCTTTCTTTTGAACTTTATTTAATTATTTTATTTCCTTCTTTGAGGTTTTGTTACAAACTATTATTTTCTTTCAAACTGCAGAATCTTTTAAACATTATTTTCATCTTTCATACTCTGAACTTGTCACATTCTGTATATTTTCAACATTTCAATCTCATCCTTTCTGCTTTAAAACTTTTTTCAGATTCTGAAAAGATTTACTGACTTTATTTTGACCTTTTGAACTTTTCCCGTTTAAAAAAAAAAAAGTATCCTTTTCCCCAAACTCTCCTATGAATGTCAGCAGCAGACATACAGTGCTGCTTGAAAGTTTGTGAACCCATTAGAATTTTCCATATTTCTGCATACCCAAGACTTGAAAGATAATCATATTTTCACACAAGTCCTGAAAGTAAAGTGATCCCAATCAAACAAATGAGACAAAAATAGTTATTTGTCATTTATTTATTCAGGAAAATGATCCAATATTACATATCTGTGAGTGGCAAAAGTATGTGAATCTCAAAGATTACATGTTAATTTGAAGGTGAAATTAGAGTCTATTAGAGGAGTTTTCAGTCAGTGAGATGACTATCAGGTGTCATTGCCTGTCCTGTTTGATTTAGAGAACAGGGATCTATCAAAGTTCAATCATGTTTGTGGAAGTGTATCATGACATAAAACAAAGGAGATCCCTGAGGACCGCAGAAAAGAGTTGTTGTTTCTCATCAGGCTAGAAAAGGTTACAAAACAATCTCTAAAGAGTTTGGGCTCTTCAAATCCACAGACTGTGTATAAATGGAGGAAATTCAAGACCACTGAGTGGTCGACCAACAAAGACCACTCCAAAGCAAGACGTGTAATATTAACTTATAAGCAACCAATAGCCGTTCTCACATTGGCTAACACTACAACAACCATGGTGTGCATGGCAGAGTTGCAAGGAGAAAGTCACTGCTTTCCAAAAAGAACATTGCTGCCCATCTGCAGTTGCTAAAGATCACATGGACAAATCTGAGGGGGGAAATGTTTTGTGGACAGATGAGGCCAAAATAGACCTTTTTATGTTTGGAGAAAGGAAAACTTTGCATTCCAGCATAAGAACCTTATTTCATCTGTGGAACATGATGGTGGTAGTATCATGGTTTGGGGCTGCTTTACTGCATCTGGGCCAGGTTGGCTTCATTGATGGAACAATGAATTCTGAATTATACCAGCAAATTCTAAAGGAAAATGTCAGGACAAGAACTGAGTCTCAAGAGAAAGTGGGTCATGCAGCAAGACAATGACCCCAAGCACCAAGTCATTTTACCAAAGAATGGTTAAAGAAGAACAAAGTTAATGTTTTAGAACAGCAGAGTCAAAGTAAGGACCTTAATCCAATTGAAATGTCATGGAATGACACAATACAAGAAGTTCATAGGTGGAAACTCACCAACATCACAAAGTTGAAGTGGTTTTGTACTAAGGAATGGGCTAAAATTCCTATAAGCGGTTGTACAGGAGTGATCAGCAGTTGTTGCTGCAAAAGGCATACTGAAAGCAAAGATTTGCATATTTTTGCCACTCACAGATATATAACATTGGATCGTTTTTCTCAATAAATAAATGACAAGGAAAATATTTTTGTCTCATCTGTTTGATTTAGTTTCTCTTTGTCTTCTTTTAGGACTTGTGAAAGGCTTCCTGTTGGGTTAATGAATGCTCTCACCATCAAACGTCACTCTCACTCTCTTTCACTCCTCTCTCTCTCTCTCCTCCCTTCCAAATAAAAGTGAATTCACACAGAACACGGTGAACAAAACTTCCTTGTTTTTCAAAGTCCGGTCAGCAGAGAATGGCAGGCAGTGATTTGTATCTGGTTTACCATGGTCTCCTACTGCCTAAGGCATCTCATTCAGAGGAAAGTCTCAAGTACCTTGAGAACTTCCAAGTCAAAGATGATGATGTCTTTGCTGTGACCTATCCAAAATCCGGTAAGATCAATATTTCTTTTCAATGCATACAGATTATTTCTCCTCTCATTCATTCAGCAACACACAGGAAGCAGAGACTTATTGCATTACATTTTCCCCATATAGCTTTAATCTTTGCAAAAGATTTTCCTCAGACTGCAGATCACTCTATTTTGTTTTATAGAATATCCATCAACTAATTTCTTCTATTCTGTGCTTTAACATTTTAATATCAAACCTCACAAGCTAATGCATTCTGCATAATGATGTGTTCATTATTCTATGTATTGTAATTCATATGCAAATGTAAAATTCTGTGCTCTTTTATATGCATGAAGATGTTCAGCACATCCTCTCTGATCTCTGCCTGTGTTTTTTAGGTACCACATGGATGCAGGAAATTCTTCCTCTGCTCCTAAATGGAGGAGACCTGAAGGCAGTGGAAAACGTCCCTAGTTGGGACAGGGCTCCATGGCTGGAGGAAACACGAGCTCCAGTGGTCCTCGATAAACTCCCTTCACCACGAGCCATCGTCTCCCACATGCAGTATAATTTGATGCCACCCTCCTTTTTCAAAACAAAGGCCAAGGTACAGAAAACACCAGAGCTCTCATACCAATACATGGTCTGTATAGTTAATGTTTTACTTAACCAGAAATACCCAGATGAATTGCTTCACTGCTTCATATATAAATTTATTTTTTATCAAATCTGAAGTTCATATTAATTCAAACAAAATCCTTCCATTCTGCCACCTCCTCCCTTTCTCTTTCACCCTCACCCATTTGACCAAAAATATTTTTGGTGGGCCAATCAGTACAGTACAAAGAATCAACAATCAAACAAAACAAACGTCTGGCCTAAAAGACGTACAATCTTCAGAGTCCTCTGTGTCAATAAGGAAGTACTGTTTTTCTGCGCGGTCTTTGCGTGTGAACTCTGGTCTGCGGGAACGTAAACTCTCTGCATGCCAAATCTTAATGGCGTTGCTGAAATCAAAGTGCATGATGTCAGGAGAGTTCAGCTGGACAGTAAGAAGGTCACAGAGTGTCTGAGTTTTCAGTCGCTTTTCGAGTCCAGAAACTATGTTAAAGTAAGCTAGATATGCGCATATGCTGCGCAATTCATGCTTGACAAGCTCCTGTCTCAACATCTCCACAGGCTTCTTCCTTTCCTCTCTGTCCATGTCTTCTTACAGTTTCTCCTCTTGCTCTTTCCACTACAGCAATGCCTTCCACACTGTAAAAAACAAAACAAAAAAAACACAGAATTTGTTAGGTCAACTTAAAATAATTTGTTACCCTTCTGCCCTAAAAAGTTCAGTCAACTCAAAAAAAGTTTAGTCAGTTTGAAATGTTAAGTTGTACTAAATGACAACTTAGATATTTGAGTTAAATAAAAAATTTGGTTTGTTAAACTTAAAAGCTGTTACCCAGCTGCCTTAAAATTTTAAGTTGAATGAACTCAAATATCTAAGTTGTCACTTAATACAACTTAACATTTCAAGTTAACTAAACTTTTCTGAGTTGACTGAATGAAAAATTTTAAGGTAGCCAGGTAACAAAATATTTTAAGTTGACTCAATAAATTGTTTTTTGACAGTGCACTCTGCTCATCTATTTTCCCTCTCCTTCTCCTCTCTTCTTTTTGGAAATGGGTCAAATCAACTGAGAAAAACTGTAATATGTAATAATGATGACTCACAAATTCAGTATGTGTGCTAAATCTGCACAGATTTGGCTTAAGAAGAATTTAATGAGTAAACTACAAATTGTCTGTAGTGATTTGACAGCATTACCCACCACAGCTGATTTTTACCTCGGGTTGGCGGATGTTAATTTCAAACCCTGTTGTGCGTGTGTGTATATATATATATATATATATATATATATATATATATATATATATATATATGTATGTATATATATATATATATATATATATATATATCAAAATGCATGTCTGGATTAGTTTTTTTTTTCAATAAAGCAAAACTCTAATCTAATCTTTATTTATTTATTGTTTTTCATCTCCAGGTAATCTACGTCACTCGGAATCCTAAAGATGCTTTTGTCTCCTCTTTCCACTTTCATCAAATGGCCAGTTTCCTTGAAGACCCTGGAACATTTGAAGAATTCACTGACAAATTCCTGTCAGGAAAAGGTGAGACATTGGAATTTGAATTTTAAATGTAAATTTTAAATAGATTTTTTTTTTTTTTTTTCAGTATTTTTCAGTATTCATGCAACAAGTAAAAATGCTAAATAGCTACTTTTTGAGCCTTGGTGTTTTGTGTGTGTGTGTATTGATGTTGCTGTCGTATTAAGGTCGACTTTACATCATGCCCATAAAAACATGCTTTAAAAGACTATTAAAGCAGATTCATTTTGTATTTAACAATAAACATGAATCAAACTTGATATGTGTAGATGGAGAGTGTAAATAGAAATATTAAAATGATCAATTTGCAATTGCTTGCACAGTTTTGTTTGGAAAGTGGACCGACCATGTGAAAAGTTGGCAAAACCCTGAGCTTGGTGACAGAATTATGTACATCACCTATGAAGAAATGCTTCAGGTAATGTGAAACGATTCTGCTCATTCAGATTTCAGAAACTAACACATGGCTCCAAATATCCAATGCAATAAAATGAAGGTTTTTGCAATTGTAGGACCTCCATGACGCTCTGAGCCGGATGTTAAAATTTCTTGGCCGGGAGCTCAGCGCAGAGGCTCTGGATCGTGTGGTCAATCATTGCACTTTCAAAAATATGAAAACAAACAAAATGTCAAACTACTCTATGGTGCCAGAAGGTATTATGGACAACAAGAAGTCAGCCTTCCTCAGAAAAGGTAACCTGGTTTTAAAGCATCAGCGGAGAGCTGCTATTTAAGAGCACTGAAAACATGAGCATTATGATGATATTTGTTCCTGAATCTCTGCTTATTTAAAGGTGTTGCTGGAGACTGGAAGAATCACTTCAGCCCTGAGCTTGATGCCAAGTTCACAGCTGTAATTCAAGAGGAAATGAGAGGAAGCAACATCAGATTCCCGTGGGATGAGAAATGACTGAATCTCTTGTCATGACATCTGATCATCAAAATAAACAGTCATAGATGGAACATATGATTGTTCAATTCACTTTGTGTTGATTGAAGTTTATTGCAGCAACGTCCTCTGTTGTCCTGAAGCTATGTTGGAATTTCGCAAGATAAGATGTTAAAGTGTAAAACAGTTGGACCAGTTTTGGGTTTTTTGCAACATAACAGTGAGGATGCAACATCCAACATCACTGAGGTCACTGAGAGAAGTTGTAATATGTAATTAATTTTTTTGTGTCGTGAATTAATGAAGGACTGCTTATCACAATGAAATATCATTTGAAAATATCATGTTTTTCCAAAGTGAAATATTTTTGTCTTTCATGTTTTATTTATCTAATCAGAGTAAATGAGCATCTATTTCTTCATGGTTTTGCATAAGCATAAGAAATATTTAAATATATCCACATATAAATATGTAACCAAAAACCATGTATATGAACACTTTATGTTTATATGAAGTTTACATAAAACAAAAACAGTACAATCATCCTTTTGACTTACCCCTGTTTTTCTGTGTGAGGTTTCTTAGCTTTCCTTTAAAAAATAATTTGACAGCTTATAAAAACATCACAAAAATCCACGGCACAAAGCAGAATTATGCAAAGAGAACACATATTTTAACCAGAAGCAACAGTTTGAAGTTGTTTTTATCAGCTGTTTGAACTCTCATTCTGACGGCACCCATTCACTGCAGATCCACTGATGAGCAAGTGATGTAATGTCTGTTCACATGAAGAAACAACTCTCGGAAGTTTCAGCAAATTTTAATGTTTGGGTGAACAATTCCTTTAAATTGCTACATTGTACCTGAAGGAAAGAAAAACCACAAACAAGATCAGTCACAATTGTGTGTCCTCTGGAGTTTTAGAAGAGATCTCAACAATGTCTCGAAGGATTTACCAAGATACTAAAGTTAACAATAATAACAATGACAACAATAATCTCATTTGTGTTTATTTTTATTTTCCTTTAAGTTCTCTCACATTCAATTGTTTGAATATTTAACAAACAGAAATGAAATAATGAGTCCCTGAACAGTGCAGGGTTCAGTATCAAAAGCAGTGAGGATGTTTGTGTGTCTACCAGATTTGCCAGTTTTTGCTGTCAGCTGATCTGCTGTCCTTCCTGTCTCCCTGTAGCACTGTCTTAGGCCTCTTACGTTACGGGCATTGCAATTTATTGCTGGTCTCATCTGTAGTCCTGCAGCAGGACTAGCATGTTCATGCAGGTTATCAGGAGTCAGTAGAAAGATCTATTTAATATCAGTTATTGTAACTGAGAACTTTATTGCTAACTGCCTGTAAACTGTTATTATCTTTAGGAGTGATCCAGAGGTGGATGTACAGTGATTCATTGACCTTTCCAAGATCTATAAAGCTTTCTTTATAAATAAATATTTCTTATATGGTCACACTTCAGTTTGGGGACTAATTCTCACTATTAACAAACTATCAACTTAATAAACTCCTAATGTGCTGCTTATTAGCAATTAGGGTAGTTGTTAAGTTTAGGTATAGCATTACAGGATCAAAATATATGGTCATGCAGAATAAAGCATTAATATGTGTTTTGCAAGTACTAAGAAACAGTATACTAGTAATATGCATTTTAAAAAGCAACTAGTTCATAGTAAGAAGTGGGCCTACTTTATACAGTTGAAGTCAAAAGTTTACATACATCTTGCAGAATCAGCAAAATGTTAATTATTGTACCAAAAAAAAAAAAAAAAAACAGAGATCATACAAAGTGCATTTTGTTTTTTATTTAGTACTGACCTGAATAAGATATTTCACATAAAAGACATTTACACAGGAAATAATAGTTGAATTTATAAAAATGACCCTGTTCAAAAGTTTACATACGCTTGATTCTTAATACTGTGTTGTTACATAAATGATCCACAGCTGTTTTTTTTTTGTTTGTTTTTTGTGATAGTTGTTCATGAGTTCCTTGTTTGTCCTGAACAGTTAAACTGCCTGCTGTAAAATTCTATGGTTTTTCAGCATTTTTGTGTATTTGAAGCCTTTCCAACAATGACTGTATGATTTTCAGAGCCATCTTTTGATTCTGAGGACAACTGAGAGACTCACATGCAACTATTACAGAAGGTTCAAACACTCACTGATGCTTCAGAATGAAAAACAATGCATTAAGAGCCAGGGGTGTAAACTTTTGAAGAGAATGAAGATGTGTACATTTTTCTTATTTTGCCTAAATATCATATTTTTTTTAATTTAGTACTGCCCTTCAGAAGCTACAGAAGGTACTTACATGTTTCCCAGAAAACAAAATAGGTTAAATTTACCCTGGTCTTAAAATTCTAAATGCTCTTAATGCATAGTTTTTACTTCTGGAGCATCGGTGAGCGTTTGAACCTTCTGTAATAGTTGCATATGAGTTCCTCATTTGTCCTCAGTGTGAAAAGATGGATCTCAAAATCATACAGTTATTGTTGGAAAGGGTTCAAATACACAAAAATGTTGAAAAAACAAAAACTTGTGAAACCTGAAGGATTTTTCCGAAAAACAGTGGGCGTGGATCATTCAGGTAAAACACAGTATTAAGAATCAATCTAAACTTTTGAACGTAGTCATTTTTATAAATTCAACTATTAATTTCTCTTGTGGACTATATGTAAATGTATTTTATGTGAAATATCTTATTCAGGTCAGTACTAAATAAAAAATAACATGCATTTTGTACGATCCCTCTTATTTTGGTAAAATAAACATTTTGCAGATTCTGCAAGGTGTATGTAAACTTTTGACCTCAACTGTATATATGTAGCATGTATGTGTGTAGATACATATAAACTTTTTATCTAACATTTTTAAATTGAATGTGATTCTTTAATCAACTTTTTTAAATGACAAAAAATATAATTTTTATTTGATTACTATATGCATCACCAGGGTGAAATAAGGCTGATTGAGCACATTATTTTTATTATTATTTTTTGTCTAATAGTGGTTTTATAGTAATGACATTCCACTGTTATTCATGACAATAATTTCATTTGTTGTAAAAGACAAAAAAAAAAAAAGGAAAAGAATAAATGTGTTTTTGATCAGTTAGGTTTAGATGTTGATTTGATATAAAGCAATTGTCCACTCAAGGCGGTGTTTTTACCAGTTCTCACTGTATTGCACAACCTGGCTTATTGCTTTATTTTAAATTGCCATCTTCACAAAAATTACCTCATTGTAAACAAGCATCCATGTTATTTACTTCCAGATTATTCAAATGAAGCATGCTGCACTGTGATTGGTTGCCAGATTGGCTGCAAGTAAACTAGCACTGACATGTGAAAGCACTCACGTTTGCACTAGCGCTGTTGTGTACGTGCTGACTAGTGTATGTTAAACCGGTAAAGCGTACGTTTTCTCCTCTGAGGGCATTTCACCCCAGGGCCTCTGCCGTACGTGACTGTGCTGGGGTTCGGCACGTCCCTCTTTACCGATAACACTAATGAACTTCCTGTGATTTTCTGTAATTGGGGCACTTTGGGCGGGACACACGTATGAGCGTGGGCATCATCCAGGCATGCTGATGCCGTTTTTCATGTGTATAGGCTGCGCCTGTGATGTCAGGCACGCTTCGTGATTGGACGGAGGAACCATATATCCTCACGTATTGTCCGTGCTGGACAGCTGGCGTACAGTACGCATGCGCAGCACTGTGCAGATGGACACAGATAAAATATCAGCTTAGATCATTAAGACAGGATGGCCACTAGAATAGACGGATATCAAAGTGTCTCCTTTCTCATGTCCCTGGAAGACCCAGCATGGCATGGTGGGTGTCCATGGGTGTGGATGACAGCGTCTCTCTCTCAACCCTCTCAAGAACAAAGGGTCAACTTGTATTTGGACCAGTGTCAACACTCCAGGGATGCAGAGATAAAGAAAGGGAGGGCCGTATGACATAAACTGGCAGTGCTCATTTAAATCAATCATCCAAAGGAATTTATTTCCTTTTGTTCTGTCATTCTGTTCTCATCCTTCCCAATTTGCTGACTGAAGATTTACTTGAAAGGCGCAGGAAAAAAAAAAAAAAGCAGTCGTCTTCAGAACATTTATATTTACAGACAGATAGTCTTGTTTGTTCTCACCAATTATACTCTATTTAGTATGATTTTCCACATTTCAAAATAATAGTGAAATCATCAATATGGTCAGGAAACAATTCATCCATTTCAAAAATTATTTTATTTTATTTTATTTTTATATTTTATTTTATGTAGCATGGGCATTTGTAGCAATAGCCAAAAATACATTGTATGGGCCAAAATGATCATTTACCATCGTAAATATACCGAAACTTAATTTTTAATTAGTAACATGCATTGCTAAGAACTTCATTTGGACAACTTTAAAGGCGATTTTCTCAAAGTAGAAATCATTTGCATACATCAAGTGCAAAATTCTACTCTCTGACTTCTATAATATTACACATACATATATATATAATTTTTTTTAGAGAAATGCAGTTATTTTGAACTTTCTAATCATCCAGGATGATTAATAATGATAAAAATCCAGCTTTGCATCACAGAAATAAATTACATTTTAAAATATATTTTTTAAAATATATTTTACTGTATTTGCGATCAAATAAATGCAGCCCTGGTCAAATAATAAATAATAAATTGGTCAATGACAAAAAAAAAAAAAAAAAAAAAAAAAAAATTACTGACCCAGTAGTGTAAATTATTTAAAAAAAAAAAAAAGATTACACTTATTACACTTATTACACTTATGCATGCATCAGAGGGTTACAGTAAAACCAAGGCTACCCTCAGAACAAACTGTTTAGGCTAAACAAACCTACACACACATTTTGAGGCTTTTTATTTTTGTAAAAAAAAAAAAAAAAATAGTAATAATAACAAAAAATGCAGCTTTGCCAATTTAGAAAAATGTTCCAGATAAACACAGATAGTTATTTCAGGCTTGTTTTTATGTGTTGTTATCTGGGTCAGCATGTCTTGTAGTGCTGTAGTTTCCTGCTTAAGCCAATTCAGTTTATTTTTCTTTGCTATTCCGAGACCTTTCTGCTTCAGATGTGGGTGGCCTCTGAAGAAACACTGCTTTGTGGGTATTTAATTAGGCCTTGTTTTTTGTTTTCATAATGATCATGCTTTAAATAAAGACTTTTGCAAGTCTACAGTAGTCTACAGTAACAGCACAGAGGACTTTCACCAGGTTACAGGTTTATTGATATACCACTTGCAAGGACAAGCAAACGGGTTATATTTGGCAACCGTTTGGTAAAAGATTATTAACTCCAGACTTTGAACTAAATTTGATTCAGAGGCCTCATGTGCAAACATTACCTGCAGCAGATAGTCCTTGTATTACATCTGAAAATTTAGGAATCAGGGGGCCCTGCTATAAATAATGATGCATATGCATGTTTTAGAATGTTGCATCATGCATTGAATTCAGATTGGCTGCTAAATGGTTAAGCCATCACAGACAGTCTCCAATGTTAAAGACAGCACTTAAGATCAAGTTTGTAAAGTTGTGTAAATATCCTCTCATCGTCCAGTGACTTGTTAGTATACAGCTGAGGCTACCCACCTTATTTTTCCCATAAAAGTGGGTGCAGCCATTTGTAAATTTTTTGTGTCTGGCTTCCGGTCTCATTCACTTCCAGCTATTTTTAGCTGCACAAAAAGCTCATTTTGCTGCTTGATATTGAAAACTGGTGTGTCTTATTATACTGTTTTAATGTATTATCTTAATTATGAACACACTGGTGTGTAGTGCAAACCTTTTTACCCTTTACTGCACTTCGATATTCTTCTCGTTATTTCTCTATGGCGGATTATGAACCGGACGTCTAACACATTACCAGAAAACAGCTTACCTCCGCATTGAAAAATAAGGTGGATAGGTTCCCTTAAACCTAGGCTAAAGCCATTCAAACTCAGTTTTTCACTTCCGTGCACATTTTGTGATGACATCCAGTGTTAAATTAAGGCCTATAATTCCATAAGCTGTTTCCATAATTACCAAGAAATTTTATTTCATCTTATACTGACGCATTCAGTGGGTTAAAGTTTTATATACACTTTGTTAGTATTTGCCAGCAATTGACTTGATCATCAGTTTTTATCAGTAATCATTAAAGCACTTTTTCCAGTCCACACATTTTCAATGGCATTCAGGATTTTTATATTTGCACATAATTACTTGTACAGTCAACTTGGTGTATGTAAACGTTTGTCATATTTGTGAACCACACGTCAATGGAAAGCTTATTTATTAAGCTTTCAGATGATGTATAACCGAAATAAAATAAAATAAAATAAAATATAAATAGAACGTAAACTTATTTTATTTAATCTCGTTGCCAAGGCAACATTTTGTTTAGTTTAACTTAAAATACTAAAATCACTAAAACTAAAACTAGCAAATAAATACGATACAGACAATTAAAAAAAACAAACATAAATTACAAAAATACACATCAAAATTACTAACAGTTTATTAAAAGTAAAGTAACAAATAAATATAACAAACTACAAACTTTTAAACATAAGGCCTAGGACACCGTAGACATAAAAACAGTTTCTGTCGATTTTTAGACTATAGTTTATTTACACGCCTCTAAGCGCTAGGGTTGCCAGGTTTTCACAACAAAATCCTCACAACTGCTATTTAAAACTAGCCTAGTCGCGTTTCAGAGGGGTCCCCCGGTAAAAATCGCGTTCAGGGGCTAAATATTACGTTATTGGGATCGCTACAACCCGCGAACGTGAAAAACAACCAGCAGGAACAGCGTTAAAGTATCCCACTTCCGCGATAAATCCGCGGACTTGGCAACACACAGAGACTCGCGAGAAGAAACGTGACTACAGAGGAAAAACAGATAGAGGACGATCAACGTCAGCTGTTTTGGCTCGCGTTCTGTTGTACACTGAAAAACAGAGAGAGAGAGAGAAAAGAATATTGGTGACTTTCGTGGTATGTTTGTGCAACATCTGGTAGGAGACGGTTACTCACTCTCATTGGCTATCGCGGGTTTCACGTCAGAGGCATCCGGATCAAGAGTCGTAAACATGTTTGATGTTTACGATTCGAGTTCAGGAACATTCCATCGGTAAAGTGATTACATTGACACCACACAGTATATGATATTTTTGACATAAAAATCGTTTGTGACAAGCCAACCCCCAACCCACTTGTTCAGGGGTGCAAATCGGGCTTAAAATCTTCAAGTGTGTGACCAGTCTTAGTCACGTATGCAAGTGACTAAACGAGAAAGGAAGAACGCAATAAAAATGTATTCTGTATGCCAATAAAGCCAACAAAAATGGCACTGTTTATCATGGAAAAATAAAATATTGAGCACAGAGATTTGAGCACATTTGAGTGGGAAAAGTGCCCCGTCAGAATTCAAATTGGCTATTTGCATCAAATTTCTGCCGACATGCCATTAATAATATAGACACTGAACTATTTTTAACAACATCACAACCAGTCTGCTACATCTCATTGTTATCTCTGTATTTACACTTCATTAGGCCTGTTCGTATTCATTTGTGTGGTTTTATTTACTAGTGCTGAAATGCTGTCGTCTTCCTGCTATTGTCTGAATGATTATCTTCACCTGAGTGATAAGACGAGTCTTTACATTAAATCCGATGCTCTGAATGGACACTCCACCTTTGTTTTGACTACGCGCTAATGCCCAAACACAAATATAAAAACTCCAACTGTATAGCAGAGACGAGCGGCTGCAGCGACACTGACGTCAGAGGAACAATTGCTTTATTCTAAAAACATAAACTTTACTAGTCTTACAAATGCAGTGTTGATAAAGTACAATCAACAAGAAGCTGTAACATTAAAAAAATGCCTTTCCTTTTTGTGTTTCATTTATAATCATATTGGGAAATGTTATTAGCTATTTCAAACTAATATCTAATAGTGCAAGTTAAAGTTCACAGTGACCTTTTGTGCTCCCAGTTTCGAGCCAGATATTTTGTCCTTGACTGTCCACTGTACGTCATAAATACACAGTAGTAAGAGAGGACACTTTCCTTCCTCTAATACACAAATGACACGTACTAGGAAACTATATATAGATGCCTTTGTCTATTTTGAACTACAAAGTGTATTCTTTATAGATATCCTTTCGTTTAGTTTAGATGGGCTTCAATGCCAAATTGGCTGTTGTCAGGCGGAAGATTCTATTAGCATTGAACAAATGGAGTACTGTCCCTTGGAATCTTTAGGTTACTGTTAGTCTTATCAGTGCATAGTTTAAAGGGGTCGGTCATTCCGAAAAGGAACATTTTGTCAACTATATATATCTGCCTTTGTCTATTTTGAACTACAAATGGTAGTCTTTATAGATATCCTTTCGTTTAGTTTACATGGGCTTCAATGCCAAGTGGCTGTTGTTAGGCGGAAGATTCTAGTAGCATTGAACAAATGGAGTACTGTTCCTTGGAATCTTTAGGTTACTGTTAGTCTCATCAGTGTATAGTTTAAAGGGGTCGGTCATTCCGAAAAGGAACATTTTGTCATCATTTACTCATCCTTGTGTTACTTTAAACACAAAGG
Organism: Cirrhinus mrigala; assembly: GCA_036247105.1. NCBI lineage: Eukaryota > Metazoa > Chordata > Actinopteri > Cypriniformes > Cyprinidae > Cirrhinus > Cirrhinus mrigala. The sequence continues at coordinate 6,921,969 of CM070022.1, forward strand.
AGATTTTTTTTTTTTTAATTTTTGCTCTTTTTGAGTTAATGATGGCAGAATTTTCTTTTTTATTAAGACTACTATTTTTAAGTTTTACATCACAAAAAGACATTGATTTGGTTCTGAAGTTTAAAGCACTTGAATATCAAAACAAAATATAATTGGACCATGGTTCATTTTCCTGAATTTTTCAACTTAAAAATTTTAATTTCTCTTTTTTTTGATAATCATGGTAATTACATGCCATAAATAAATCAATAAATAAATAAACAGAAAGAATAACTTACATCAATTAGCATTTTTAATCGCTGAGCAACAAACAGTTGAATTATTTATTTTTATACAGATTGTTTTATTTTATTATTTTTTAATTTAAATGTTTGTCCACTATAAAAAGATTAAAGTAAAATAAAAAAAATAGAAAAATATAAAAAAACGGAGTTATAGTTTCCAATAGTTTCCAGTTATTTATTTATTTATTCATTCTATTCTATTCTATTCTATTCTATTCTATTCTATTCTATTTTGGTATCCATTTCTGAGCTTTAGTTTCCAATAAAAACCTATGGGATTTTTAGAATCACAATCATTTCAATGGATATACATTATTTTGTTTTATTTTTTAAATTAAATTAAATTTATGTTAAGTTAATTTTATTTTATTTTTTAATTTGAATGCTTGTTTATCCACTATAAAAAAAATTAAAGTAAAATAAAATAAACAAAACTTTCTGAGCTATAGTTTCCAATAGAAACCTAATCATTCTGATAAATGTAGGTTTATTTATTTATTTATTTACTCACTCTTTATTTTATTTTATTTTATTTTATTTTATTTTACATTTTTGGTAAATCAATTTCTGAGCTTTAGTTTCCAGTGGAAACCTAAGGGATTTTTAGAATCACAATCATTCCAATGGATATACATTAATTTATTTTATTTTTACTTATTTATTTTGTTTTATTATAGAAACCTTATTATTCTAATCAATGTACATTTATTTAGTTTATTTTTATTTTAGTCTGCATGCTCGTTTGTCCACTATAAAAAGATTAAAGGAAAATAATTAAAAAAAAAAAAAAATCAGAGCTATAGTTTTCAGAAAATAGAATATAGTTTTTATAGAAACCTAATTATTTTGATAAATGTAAATTGTGTATGTATTTATTTATTTATTTATTTATTTATGTTACATTTTTGGTAAAATAATTTCTGAGCTTTAGTTTCTAATAGAAACCTATGGGATTTATAACAATCATTCCAGTAAGTATACATTATTTTATTTTATTTTACTTTAAAGTCTTGTTTGTCTACTATATAAAAACATTGATCAGTTTGAAAAAAATATTTATCCAAAGTATATGTTAAAGTAAAATAAAATAAATTAAAAAAGCTCAAATTTCTGAGCTATAGTTTCCATTAGAAACCAAATTATTCTAATAAATGTACATTTATTTATTTGATTTACATTTTTTGTAAATACATTTCTGAGCTTTCAGAAATCATTCCAGTAAGTATACATTATTTTATTTTATTATTTTGTTTCATTATTTTATTTTATATTTAATTTAATTTTAAAGTCTTGTTTGTCTACTATTAAATTTCTGGGCTATAGTTTACAACAGAAACCTATTGGATTTTTAGGATGATTGTCTACTACAAGAAACTCATTTTCAATCAGTTCATTTTCATCTCAATTTCAATCAGTAATCAGTTAGATCTACAGTAAGACAAAACTCGAGGATAAATGACAAATTTGGTTTTAAGCTAACCCTTTAACTGTCACTCCCATTTTTGAACACAGACATAAAAATGCACCAGACTTAATTTTTTATAATTCATGAATGAAAACATTTTGTAATATGATTCTAAAGTACATTTTCTGTGGTAGTGCAATGTCTGATTTTAAAATCCCTTTCAAAGGATGAATTTTGAGATTTTTTTGAGAAGTTTTGAACTGGTATATAATTTCTTATGATTTCTAAAGTGTGACAGGGAAAAAAGCAACAAAGAAAGTCTTTTGTGACAAAGTTCAGAACTCATGTTATGATGTAGATTTTTTAAGTTGTACTCTTGACATATATTAATCTATTACTTTTCCTACATAATTTGTAACACAAAAATATGGTAAAATATCTATTTAGGAGTCTTAGACCTTTCCAACGATTTATAGTTTGTCATGATTAGATTAGGATTTATTTGTAATATGGTGAAGTAAGCTTAGACGTCCCACAGAGTGGACTGTGACAGTTAAAGAGTTAAGGATTTTGTCAAGCCAAAAAATTTAAACAATCACTATCATGCCTTTTATGATTATCTACCTCACTGTCTTTATGGAATCAGTATGTTTGCAGATGTAAAAGGCTGTATGTGTAGATATCACAGGAGTTCGTCTGGCGTCTGCCCGCTCTTCCTGAAGCATCAGTTCACGCCCAGCGCAGCTGTCTCAGACAATAACCTGAGCGTCTGTGTGCGTGTTTGCAAGTGCGTTTCTTACTAGCGTGTTTTTATTATATGTCAGCACTACGCTGCTGGCTCCAGACTAACACCCTATTGTCTGTGCAACTATTGTTTGTTTACTAGGGAGAGAGAAGGACAAAGACGGGAACAGTTGCTGGTCTACACTTCTGGGAGCTGGCGTCGTGTGGCATCCCCAAACTGGTGGGTGTGTGCTCATTGTTTTGGGGGTCTTAAAAGGGAAGTTCCTTTACTCTAGAGATTTGGCAAACGTCTGGGACATGTACAACAGATCATCCGAGCTTCAGTGGGATCCTATTCAAATTGAAGAGGCATTATATTTAAGGCCTAAAATGCACTAAAAATGTACAGAAGTGTTGGAAAAAAGACAAATAACAAGCTCCTTTTCATCTCCCACTGCCCAGCTTTGAAAGCACATGCTTCCTCATAATGAAAGAAAATGAGTGGGGCTGATTATCACGCTGATATGAGGTCCTAAATGGGTGGACTTCATTCCCAGAGGCCCAGACGACCATTGCATGAGACCATGCATTGCCTCTGATTGACCTGCTATCAAGCATCGAGGTGCTGGGAAGCCGTGCTTGCCAGTTGCCCTCACTGCTGATAAGGTAAGAGGTGTGGAGGTCTCCCTGAGAAAACAGGAGTGGCACAGATCGCACAGTTGGTGGTAAACCAGATTACATAGTGCCTTTGTTGCTACAAAGAGTATTTGGAAAGGATTTCAGAGAACAGTTCTGGCAAAAATGAACTTTTGTCAGCATTTACTCAGTCTTTGAAACACTAAAAGAAACATGTTTATTTTATTAAAAAAAAACAAAAACAAAAAAAAACAATGGCAGCCTTGGTTGCCAGAAAAATTATGGTAGCAAAATTTTAGGATGTAAAATAACATTTTTCTATTTTAGTATACATAAAAATCTAATTTATTCCTGTGATCAAAGCTGAATTTTCAGCATCATTACTCCAGTCTTCAGTGTCACATGATCTTTCAGAAATCATTCTGATATGCAGATTTATTATCAGTTGTGCTGCTTAATATTTGTTTTGGAACCTGTGATTTTTTTTTTTTCAGGATTTTTTGATGAATAACAAGTTAAAAAGAAAAGCATTTATTTCAAATAGAAATCTTTTCTAACAATAAACACAACTGTTCAAACGTTTGGGGTCAGTAAAATTGTATTCTTTCTTTTATTGAAAGAAATTAATACTTTTATTCAGCAAGGATGTGTTAAATTGATTTAAAAAGTGATAGCAAAGACTAATTTTGTTAGAAAGATTTATATTTTGAATAAATGCTGTTCTTTTTAAATTGTTATTCATCAAAGAATTCTGAAAAAAGTATAACTGGTTCCAAAAGAAAATTTCTGTTTCCAACATTTGATTAAAAAAAGTAATAAATCAGCATATTAGAATGATTTCTGAAGGATCATGTGACACTTAAAACTGGAGTAATGGCTGTTAAAAATTCAGCTTTGCATGACAGGAATAAATTATATTTTAAAGTATATTAAAACAGAAACCATTATTTTATATTGTAATAACATTTTGCAATATTCCTGTTTTTTTTTGTTTTTTTTGCAGTATTTTCCGTTCTTTTGATTAAATAAATGCAGTCTTATTGGGCATAAGAGACTTCTTTATAAAATCACAAGTCTTACTAATCCCAAACTTTTGAATCGCAGTGGATTTTCTCACTGTTTTAAGATGACTTCTTTTTCGCTTTTTCGGTACATTTAACAGTATTTTACTGTAAAATCACAAGAAATGTCCAATTAGATTTTTTACTAATAGAACTTACTGTTAACTAATAAGGAGGTTTTTACCGTAGCATTTTTACAGTCTTTTAATGTTGAACTGATAAGAGTTTTATGACTTGTGCACTATATTCTAAATCATTTGAAGCCACAGTAATATCTTTCACTGTTAAAACAACAACCAACCAAACAAACAGAAAATGTACTGGTAATTTTCTGCCAGGACATTATCCATTAATTTTACGGACATTTCCAACCTGATCTCACGGCAGGTCATACATATTTTACGAAATGGCTAATTTGTACGAATTCGTACGATTTCACTCATACGAATTCGTATGATTTTGTGCTAAATTGTACGTATTTTACAAGTTCTCCACATTGTATAAATTCATACGAATTACCTACCCCTAAACCTATGTGTCACTGTGGTCGTACGAATTTGTACGAATTACCCACCTAGTTAAATACGTACGAATTGGTCATGAGATAGCGTTGACACTTCTGTTAACTCTAAAATACAACAAAACTCAGTGCAAAATTAAAAATACAGGTAAAACACCTGTAAAAATCAAATATCAATATGGAAAATCACTTAATTTTCCTATTTTTACAGATTTATGTTTTTTTTTTTTTTTTTTACTAAAACAGACTAAAATTATGCTATTCACTGATAATCTTCCCACCAGAATTACTGTTGTGAAGCAATTTGGATGCTAACTGCTACTTTATTTTGGATCTAAAAATGGCCAATTTCCAGGATGTTCACACTCTGGGGGATGAGGATTTTTATTTTGAAAGATAAGGTCTTAAAATGGATTCAATTTTCTCTACCTTTGACTTTGAAGATAAGGTCTTGCTTCATAGCTTGTGCATGCTCGGCTGCTCTGTGCTGTGATTGATGTTGTTTTCACTTAATTTCCAGTTAAATAAACCATTACCACCAGATAAACCCATTTAGATTGTGCTCAAGCACTGCCAGAAAGCAGACGTGCTCCACAGTAGAGCTCATGTAGGTCACAGAGCAATTGGAGTAATTGAAGATGCTCATGGTTTACAGGAGGACAGAACATTAGACATAGCTCCATTCACATCAATAAAGTACAGATGTTATGTCAGTCTTTAGTTTTGATTTGACATTTGGCCTCTAGCCTTGAAAACATATCAGAGAGTGAGAATAGCAGAGTTCATAGGCCATAAACTTGCCACTTATCAGCCACATTGACCTTGACCTTCACTTTTCTTCTATCAGTTCTTGGAAACCTACGTTTATCACGTGTCTCCTGAATGATTCTGTGACCTTTGTGTTGCTTACGTACACCATTCGAAAGCTTCTGTAATTTTGTCAGCTTTAGTTTTACTATTTTAGAAGTTTTTAATGATCTCATTTATTTTGTACAACCACAAATCTGGCTTGAACTTTTATAATATAAAGCCTTATAACAAATATTGCTTTCTCTAACTGTCATTGTGATTATGCAATGCTTTTCTACATGTTCTTGTTAATAAATGTTATTTTAATTTAAAAAAAAAAAAAAAAAAAAAAAAGTAAAATGTGACTAATTTTATTTTATTTTAAAAATAAAACTAATGAATTTTAGAGTATAGAATTCACAAAAAATAATCACATTTTAAAAGACCTTTGTATTATATATTCTAAAACATAAATAAATAAATAAAGTAAATGTTTAGTTTTCTTGGCTATTGTAAAAATTCTGACTCGTCATGAAAGTTTGATCTGTTTCCAGTAAAATGCTTTGATGTTTTGTATTAATTTGTTGAAGTCAGTCAAAATCAGCCAAAATTCAGTGGAGATCATTGATACGTGAGGGTACATCCATCCCGTGGGGCTGAAACAACAGCTATTGTTTTCTGCACGCAAACGTGCTGAGCTCTAATTTATCAGAGCAGGTGAGTCAAACTACTGACGTGGATTGTTCTGCTAAAGACAAAAATAACCTTTTGTTTGTTTATAAACCATTTCTTCTGCTGATTACACTACTATGATACGTGACTGTAATCATTGTATCCTTTAGGAAGACATGCTTGTGTTAGAATAAAGACTTTCATCATTGTAATGCATTTTAACTCATTAAATCTCGTTTCTGATTTGCTGAACACTCCTTTTTTTGGTCACTCACACACTTTCATTCGTGTTACTCCATATCATGACAATGGATGAAATAGATGACAGAATTTTAGCTTAGAGGATAGAATTCACAAAAATTATTCTAATTTAAAAAAGAAACACATTTGTGCATGAATTAAAAACCATTTAGTTACTGACTAGTAAATAGTAAATTTAATAAATGGTTTATGATATACATACATATATAATTTCAGACAAGCTGTGAGCAGTTCAGAGTGAAAACTGATTTGCTGGGCAAAAGGAGCATATTTATTGTATTGAATTGAATTATTTAAGTTTTCTCACACAAACAGAAATGGAGATGTGTTGTTTTGCTGCTATTAAGTGATTTTTTTAGTCAGTGCATTTGTGTTTTTTTTTTTCTTGGTTTGTGATCTCTTGCTGCGTCCCAATTCTGTCCCAAATAGTATTTGAAATTACAAATGGTGTGCTCTTAAATGTAGTATGTTGAATTGAGTATCCCAGAGGTACCTGGATGGTTTATTATTTTCGGTGGAAATTTGAAGAGTAGATCCATTTACGCTCTTATCAGCTAATATTGCCCACAACTCATGAACCCCCAAAAATATATTTGATGTAGTGTCCCATTCACTATTCGCTATAGACGTTGACGCAACTACAACGACTTCGGCTTCAGAGAAACCTGGAAACAAGATCCTGGATCCAATGCGTTTTGGACAAGGATTCACCTAAAAACATAAATAAAAAGTGTTATTAACTACAAACATGGCAGATATACCAGACCAAAGATTAATCAATATCTAGCCTGATGAAAAAAAATATGTAGTATTTATTAGTGATCAGGGGTTAAATTGGGATTTGTTATGTGGGGGGGGCTTCCTATATATATATATAAACTGTATATTTATATAATGCAATATATATATAATAATTTATTAAAGATTTATATATATACAATGATTTTTCTTTTTTTTTCTTTTCTTTTTCTTTCCTTTTTTTTTTTTGCAAATATGACTTATTCTGAAGCAATATACTCATCAGCTTTCTATCAGCTGTGATATATAAATCTGCATGTATTTTTTTTTTTTTTTTTTTTTTAATATTTAATTCAAGGGTATTTTTTACCTTTATAGAGGGCATTTAACGTCATTAATACTTTCATTTCAAATTCTTACATTTGATCTATAAATTATATTGCAATAATATGAATATTGTTATATCTATACGTTAGCAAATAAAATAATTTACACTGAAAAAAAATACAAATTAATTAAATAATGTTATAAGATTGTTTTAAGAGTTTATTTTGAATATACACAATAAATTACGGGGGAAATTGTACTTTTAAACAAAATTAAAACGCCAGTAGGTGATGGCAAGTGTCTAATGAGTGAGTCCTTCAACGATTCGTTCAAACGACTGATTCATCAGATGTTTGTGCATGGGATAATGAAACTTTGACTAAACCGATTTGTTCAAAACAATTCAGCAATGAATCGAGATACGCTGTGGTTTTGCTGTCTTTCTTTGAAATTATTTTCGCTGCTGAAATAGAACAAAAGCAGTCTGCAATACTGCCCCTAAAATGTAAGTGACTTAATATTATTGAACTTGAACTATTTAACAGTCGTGATGGTGAAAACGTGTGATGTTGTTTAAATATAAAAACTTTTCGTTTTCTGAATTTTTACCTCATCATGCTGCGTTTCTTTGTGTTGCGCATTTTAATTTTTTTCTGGAGAGGCTGCGTGAGCCTCGCCTCAGCAGCGCATCCTTATACCGTCAGTGCATGCATTATATACAGTAGCTATATCCACTTTTCGCCATTTACTCTAAATCAGTGGTGTAGTGGTGCCTGGAGAAGTTGGTATACGCCCAAATACAAGCTGAAAAGCATAACCTACTTACATCTGGACGCAAACTCTGATTAAATAGGTCGGGTTTTCTCTGTAGAGCCGTTTTGAACTTACTATGAACGCATTCGTTCACTGAATCCTTGAACTGAAAAGTTTACAGAGGTTCACCGGTTTATAGATACCATTTTAAGGCATTGTTTTTATTATTGTTTTACCAGTCTGTGCACCTCCCCTGGCATATTCGCGCGCGTGTGAACAGGACGGAGCGGGCGCGGGCGCAGTCATTAAGCATATTTCAAAGGAAGCCGGCGCCATGGTCCAGACCACATCACTGTAATAGAATAATACTTACGTTTTGGTGATTGCCTAGTTATTTTTGGTTATTGATGTTTTAATCTGGTTACTTGTGTAGTGCTAATGATGTGTTAACGTCGAGCCCTGCAGTCTATGTGTCCAATTTAAACTCTGTTAGTGATGCTAGATTCTTGAATGAATGGTTCTTTTGAACCGGTTCTCAGGAAGTAATCGGTCGAGCCCGTTCACACAAAATCGAATTGAATCGAGATTAAGTTCCGGGTTGATGACCAACTGTCGAAGTTTGCCGTGGATTACCGAGGATTCTGATGAGTGAATTGAGGCTACCAAGCCTGAGGCACGTACTGGAAATATGCTTATGACTACTGTTATTAAATAACATTTATTAAAACCTCTAAAAACCTTTCTGTCAAGAGATGTAAACAAATTTTATTATAGCTTATTGTGCATGCAGATTCTATTTTAAATTTAAGAAATGTGTACTAACATCATTGCTTGATGACATGAGGAAACGATGAACCGGTTAAATGAGCCAAACCGTCCGAAAAGAACGATTCACAGAAATCAGTCGGACTTTTCATCACGTTACCCACGTTATATTTAATTTCCAACAAGAATGTGCACTTTTAAGAAGGTACATTTGGTCGTTAACTTTTAACTGCGTCATTATGCAAACAAACGAGGAGAATTCTCGGCAAGAAAGACCAGCGACTGGGAGATCACGTGCTACTTCATTTCTCTTTAAAACGGTAAGAAAATGTAATTAAACTAAAATTATGTTACACAATCCAAGTTATGTACTTTTAGGGCATATAATTAGTAGTCGAATTGGGAAGCAGCAGCAGTATTCTAGTATGCTAGTCTGTAAAGAGCAGCGAAATGTAAAATCCGGAGTGGAGCAGAAGCGGAATTAGTGCAGACGCTTTGAGTGCGAAGGAGAAGTCACTCCGCTCCACTCATATACGATATTCCAGACCGGCGTTCAGTCTCTGCGTTGTTTAGCGACGCACGTTTGATGCTAAACGGCTAGTTTATTTCTGTACAAATTACATTAATTGCTAGTTTATATAAGTGTATAGAAGCAATATTAAACTTGCAAGTTTCCTGTAATACTGAATATCGGGTCACTTCCGTACAACAGCAAACCTACAAATCATAAAACGTTAAGGTAACTTTTTAAATGTAGGCTTAAGCAAACGTATGTATTCTTTAGTTTGTTTATTTGTTATTTATTAGTATTAACATTTTAAAGTATATTCTAGTTAATATAATAATGTAAATAGGCTAACTGTTGATTACGCAGTCACTGAAAAAAAAGCTTTAAAAAAAAAGAATTATTCATAACTGTTAAATAATAATTTATTCCCTTTTTCTCTTTTTCAGTAATGTTTATGTACATGTGTTTCTTTATCTTCCGCATGTTTTTAATCATCTTCAATAAAATGCAAGATCATGAGATAAAAATATCTTCCTCCATCAAGTGTCAGGGGACGGCAGGGCTCGTTTCATCCGGTGCGCAAGAGGGGAGGGCCGCTGGCGTCTGGGCGGCGGAGCGCGTCTCCGCATCCTTGGGCTTCATCATCTGAATGAAGCATCTGTGGTTTTAGGGTCAGATCCTCCAGATAACCAGGTTCCTGTCTGTCTCTGTCATAGCATATAAAATCGTGGGGAACACTTTGCCTGTCAGACTCCAAGAGAGGTGCGCTGGAAGAAATGACTGCAAACATGATGATACTCAGGCTGTGTGGACTCCTTCTTATATGCTCAACACTAATAGGTGAGGAATAATTTACTTTCTAATCTTTGAGTGTAATTTAATTTCTCTGTTATATATTGATTTGGTTTTAAATAAAGTGGTGTCCAAAGAGTGAGACCACATTGGAATATAGGGTTTATTATCAAAATTACATTTTGTTAAAGTTTACATTCAAAAATATGCACATTCTCAGATATTTGTATATAAATATAGCCACAAATACATGAAATATTATATAATTTTATTCTTTGGGAATGTGGGATTTATTATACAAATAAAATTTTAAATTAAGCATATTTTTAAATTAAATTGTTGATTTAAATATGTAACTCACATTGCTGTGCTGACAATATCATTTGTGCTGAAAATTGTATATTACATCAGAAATATTAGCATTTTCAGAAAAGTACATGTAAATATAGTCAAATATATGTACAATATTATATAGTTTTATGATATTAATCTAGAATTTTTATCTCAAGTGTACATATTTTAATAAAATCAATTTTATTTGTATATATTATAATTTATCATGTTTGATGTTATCAGCTTTTTATTTTTCTCTTTTTATTACTACATTTATTTTTTCTTTACTTTTTTTTGCTAGTTTTATTTACCTATTTTTTTTTAACTGATGCCTTTTCTCTTTCTATGAAAATTGACATGAAATTTAACAAAATTATTCTAATGATTACAGATTAAAATATATAAAAACAAACAAACAAAAAATATATGCAGATTACTTACAATATCACTTTTTCATGCGAAGGAGAATATTTCACTTTGAAAAGAAAACGATGTCTGTTCTTTGTAGCGGCACGTCGTTGATTGCTTATACAGGAAGAAATATTGCTTTGCAAGGGAAGCCGGTCATTTCCATTGTCCATTTACTCTTTTCCTTGTCTGTAAACCAATATTAGTAGCAGAGATATTTGTAGTAGCGATGCAGTAAAGCGATCGTTCAGCATTGTCAGCATTAAAGCTGACTTGTTTAAAACTCAAATAAATTCTTAAAAATAAAAGGTTCTTTATTAAAATATGGTTCCATAAATAACCTTTAATATCCATGGAACCTTTCCAATGCACAGAAGATTCTTTATAGATTTTAAAATGTTTTTTAAAATGTTCTTGACACAACTGAAAAAAATCCCATAATTTTTGGAACCCTTTTGGAACCTTTATTTTTAAGTATAAAACTCAATGTTAGTTTTGTGGTTATATGTTTTCTTTCATTTTAGATGCCAAATTAGACATCATCAATAGTGACCCAGATGTGATGGTGGGAAGCAACACTCTGCTCTTGTGCAAAGGTTGGTGTGTTTACTACTAAGAACTGACTATTTGACATAAATAATGACTCCAAATTATATCTGTACACTTAATTTACTTAAAAATGTCTTAATGCTGTTGCATTACCTACAAAAAAAAAATCAGACTAAGTAGAAATAAATTAAGCTGTTTTGTGACTGAATGAGATCAGTTCTCCTCAAGAGTCAACATTTTTTGTTTTCAGTTTGAAGTATTATTTAAAATCTAACAAACATGTTTTTGTGAAATAATTAGTTTGAAAACTTTTCTCGTGCCTTTTTAAAAATAAATGACACTTGGTTTAATGTTTTATTTTGGGGTTCAAATACTTTTAGAGACTTTGGCATACAACAATCTGTACTGGTTGAAACATTAATAATATCACAGTTATAATGTTACTGTCATAAAATAACAAAGGAGGTGTTGTTTTTGGTGTTAATCTGTGAAATATTATAATATATGTCTATTCTTATGTTCTGTTGCGTGGTTCAGCTGATGGAGAGGGAGAATTTACTTGGTCGAAAGGTGATGACGAAGTTGATGTAGATCGCCATACAGTCGAGAAAATGGATGAGTCCTCGAGTAAACTGAAATTGAAGGACGTTCAATTAGATGACGGTGGAACGTACACCTGCGTGTTTGAAAACGATCACGGCACTAGGAAGATGAGCTACCAGATCTATGTCTACCGTAGGTTCCCTTCTTCTGGTTCATGTTCCTGAAGACCCATAATGTTTATCTCATAACTAACAGCATTTGTGAATGCTTCTCATGTGAAATTTTGTCCAACAATCAGAAAAACTGGACTTTGGCACCACACCGACGTACCATGAATTTCTGGTGAACCAGACAGTGATCATTCCCTGCGTGGTGACTGGAAAGCCCGAGGTGGAGATCTACTGGTCTCGGAACGATCGCATCATGAATGATGACGGTAGGGGGGATGGCCATGCTGCAGGTTCCGCTGGTATTTTATGTGGTATGGGGGTCTCCTCACCTTCCTAGCTATTAGTGATGCCTGTAGATGGCAGAATGGCAGGATGGCGATGGTGGATGATCCAGCGATGGGGTGGGAGGGGCCCGTGCATTTGTTTTTATGACCGATTTGGAACCAAATCGAGAGATGTTTCTCGCTAATAGCTGGGAAACATCTGTGAACAGTTTGGTTTAGTGGTTTGTCTTCCTGTCTGATGGTGAGGCCATGAGAAACAGCTCCAAAACATTCAACCCTGCCCCATTTCAAGTAAACGCCACCATTGACAACCTTAATGGGATAGTTCACCCCAAAATGAAAAGTCTATTATTATTTACTCACATTTCTCCTTTTGTTTTCCACCGGGTTTGAAATTATTAAAGGGGACAAAATAAAATTCCAGGCTCTTTGGAAGAACATACAAGTTTACAACATCAGATAAGCAGAAATATGGAGATGGAAACATATTGTTTGAACCAGAATCATAAATTAAGTGAAAAGGAAGCTGGAGTGAACTGTATGCATAGGTACATTTTTAGAGTAGAGTTTGAGGTATGTTTTTCCAGTGAGCCTGTTTTGCTAAATAATAATATCATTTTTGATTTTGGGATGAACTGGCCTTTTAAGAGTGTGCGTGTGGGCTTTTAAAGGCTTCATCGCATGAATCTAAAGTAATAAGATTGCATCTTTGACACTGCTCACGCTCTACCTGTCCTCTTCTTTTTGTACAGGCCGAGGTCACCTCAGAATCCTGCCAGATAAGTCTCTGCAGATTCTGGGAATTCAGCAGGAAGACCGTGGAACATACACTTGTACAGGAAAGATCAAGGGACGTCCCATAACCAAAGAGCTCCCGATCTCTGTTGTTGTAAATGGTGAGGACATGGAGAGGAATTAATCATTTTTATTCTTAGCATGGCCAGGGTGAATATATCCTCCTAATGTTCTCCATTCTCCAGAGCCACCAACCGTCCTGATTCATCAGGATAGAAAAAGTGTTTTTGCCGGACCCAACACCTCTGTGTCTATAGCCTGCCTGGTCAAAGGAGCACCCACTCCAAATATTTCATGGATAACGTATGTATATCAATAGAAAATGCTATAATATTTCCTTCATGCTTACCAATAATCCTTAGTCACTTTTGAAGTCAAAAGTTCTAGTTCTTACATGTTACATGCAAATAATCCATCCTGACTACTTCTATGGCTCCATTTCAAAACCTAGTGAGCTACTTACATAGGTAGCATAATAGGTGCTACCGGCATAAAAGCTGCTGCTTTTTAAGAGACCTTCTTTAGGCAAGTTTATGTATATAGCACATTTCATACACAATGACAATTCAAAATGCTTTTTTACATAAAAGGGATGCATTAGAATGTATTTAAAACAAATTATAAATAGATTATAAATAAAAAATGAAAAGAAAAATCAAGTAATAAGATGACTGTTTTGACTAAATTTTATTGAAATCAGTTGTAGACAGCAAGGCAGCTCACTAATTTTTGGAACAGCGCCTATACTGCATGTGTTTACACATATTCTTTAGTCTCATAGTCCCAGCTTGCTGTTTTGTATATTTGGAGTTTCCTTTTGTCTCTTATTTGTTAGTTTTTCCTCCCATGAGTATATTTGTGTTTATTAATGAACAATAGTGGCAAACAGACTGTTTATGCATCTTTCCCCTCAGACCTTCCACCTTTGATGACTCCCGTTACAAATACAACTCTGATAAGAGTGAGCTCACCATCTCCGCAGTGACCAGGAGTGATTTTGGAGAGTACATCTGCATAGCTACCAATAAGATCGGGGAAAACAGTGCTACGTTTATTCTGGATGTCTCAGGTAAAACAAGGCTCTCCTAGAAAACTTACAAATAAAGTGATTTGTATTCTGCCGAAAGCGCAGACGCATTGAATGAGGGCAGTTGGTTTGCATAACTTGTTTTTAGACAAGTTTAACATGATATCAAAGTTGACTCTATGAATGTTTGCTATCCTAATGAAAGTATTTATGTCCAGTAACCTTTGGCAGTTAGCCCATACTGGTTGCAAAATGTTACATAATGCATGCATAATGCATTTTCATGATCCTAGCAATCATTCCCTGAAGAATAAAATCAAGACAAGCGCAGAGGCATCAATGAGGGCAGTTGGTCTCCATAATTTGTTTTCAGTCAGTATATAGTAAAGTATAGTATAGACCCCATTTACTATCTTACTGAATGTTTATTATCCCAATGAAAGCCAGTAAATTTTGGCAGTTAGCCCATACTGGTTGCACAGTGTTACATAATGCATACATAATGCATTTTCATGATCTTAGCAATCAATTCCTGAAGAATAAAATCAAGTCCAAAGCATTTTTTTTTCTAAATATCTTGGGTCAAATGGATTTTGAAAGGACTGTAAACTGCAGTGAACTAATGTGTTCATGGCTCGTTTGTTTGTTTTTTCTTCTAATTTATTTCCCTTTCTTGGAAATTTTGTTTAGTCAAAGATTTATTCCAAGAAAACATTTTCTTCTCGAAAACAGGTGTTTACTATAGTCACAAACACAGATATGGGGAATTTGGTGCCATGTAAGCGGCAAATTGACACTCTCCAATGGGCCAGACCCAAACAAAATCCATTCTGACTCTTTTGTAGGATATAAAAATATAATATATTTCCATAACAGTTATATATTTATGGCTCAATGGATATATTAGATATTTATGGTTTAACTACTGAAAATAGTGAATTTCTTTTTAATTAATATAAAAAAATTGTCTTTCTCCACGGCTAAAATGTCCTAGAATTGAATTTTAGTTATGCATATAGTTTTTTTTTTTTTAATTTAATTTAATTTTTCAGAGCGTCCAACTGTACTTTTGGATCAAACCAAGCTGGTGGTTAATCCAGGAGAATATGGATCTGTGATCTGCAATGCCACAGGACATCCAACACCAACCATACAGTGGGTCAAGAAGACTACCAAAGAAAAAATGGTGAGAAACCTCTACGTTTTTGTTTGCAGTTTTCGGGGAAAAATGTTTAAGACAATAAAGTCTAGCATGGGTTAAGAGAATATTATTATAATTGGATTATAATTGATTGTGGCGACTCTAGGTTGTGGCGATTCTATATCTACAGGAAGTTTGACCCACGTACTCTTCTCTTTGGTCTTAATTACTTTTTCCTGTCTCTTATTGTCTTTCCTGCTTGCACAAACTTGTGTGAGCAGACAAATGTGGAGGGATCTGAGCTGATTCTTAAAAACGTAATGCCCTCTGATGGCGGCATGTACTCTTGCATGGCCAGCAATACAGCAGGAACAACCACTGGGGACTTCCAACTGATAAGTAAGGCTCTTGTAGTAGCTGATAAAGTTAACAAACTTCGGTTTGTTGATACTTTTTAATTATGCATAAACATTTTGTTCCTCTCTCTCAAAAGCCTGGCCTGGGACACCCACTACGTTCAATGTGGCCTCGGGGCCCTCATCTTCTGTCATCATCCAGACTGCCTCAGTGCAGGATGGAGGGTCCTCCATTACCCATTACATCCTTCAGTGGAAGAAACCATCTGAAGACACCTGGAGAGAAATCACTGTCAAGCCCACAAGTAAATAAGCCACTCAGAGAAGTTAAGTTTATGTTTTGATGGCTTTTCAAATTCAAATGTGTAATAAAAACGCTTACATTTGTAGATCCCCTGACGATCAGGGACCTTGAGCCGTACACAGAGTACTACATTCGCTTTGCGGCCAAAAACGCTCACTTCCAGGGAAACTTCTCCACAGAACACGCGATCTTTACACGTTCCCAACGTGAGTATCAACAGAGTTCTTTCCTGTCTATTCGTTCCATCTGCTTCATATCCTGCCCATTGGTTTACAGGCCCAACATTATTTTTTAAACAATGATAATACATTTTTGCAATTGATTTCATGTCATGCCGTCGTTCTTGTCATGCATCAATGCCTGTTTGCTGATCCCATATGTTCATTATTTGCTTTCACTGCCTATTCTTTCTCTAACTGCCACCTGCTCGATGATGACCATTCTCCATGCATTACAACCTGCTCCTGGTCCCGGGGCTCCATCCATTGCCTTATTCTGACCTTCCTTTGTAGATGGTAAATCAAAATTTTGAATGCATAAATCTCCAGTTGATAGGCTAAAACACAAGCCTAATTGTTTACTGTGATACAGACGTGTGAAAGTGAGTTTACCTGCATGTTTTCAGTGCTGGAGAAAGCGAGAACAGAAAATCGCTACTTCAGGTTTCCTTCAGCATGAAATCAATGTTGGTCAGCCGCTCTCACACATCTATACCATAGTGAATAATTTTGGAGCTTATCCACTGGATTGTCAATTACTTAAGTATGATGCTGACATATTCTAATCACTTTAATATAATATAGAGGCCAACAGTGAAACCTCAAATGCAGCATTTTTAGATTAAATAGGGTTGGGTGATAAAATTTACAGTAATTTTAATGAGCTTTTTACTTGACCAGTCACTAGTTTTGTAAGTAATCACAGACTTTCTTTTAAACTTAGTAAAAACACTGTTAGGGTTGGTAAGTTTGATTCATTTCCTGGATTCAGAATCACTGAATCACTGATTCAGTGATTAATTTTTCACATTTTGTGTTCATTAAATGAATTAGTGTAGAAAACATGCATTTTAACTATATCTTTACTGTATTTTAGTTTTGAATCAAACATTTTGGAGATTAGCTGTTTAAGAGAAAATTAAATATGAATATTAGACTACCATTCAAAATTTTTGGGGTGAGTAGGATTTTTCTGTGTGTGTGTTCTTTTGAACGAATCCTGAAAAAAATAAAAGTTTCCACAAAAATATTAAGCAGCTCAACTATTTTCAACATTGAATCAGCATATTCAAATGATTACTAAAGAATCTAAAGAAAAAAATATTTAAAAAATTTAAATAATTAAAATAATAATAATATTTCACAATATAAGTTTCTATGGAATTTTTTTGATCAAATGCAGACTTGGTGGGCATTAGAAAATTATCTAAAAAATAAAATAATAAATAAAATTGTTCCAGCCCCAAACTTTTGAACGATAGTGTACGAGAAATATCATCAAAATAAAATAATAATAAATATAAAATAATAAATAAATCATTTTTAAATACCAATATCACCCAGCCCTAAGATCAACCTGTTGCACTGTTTTGTTTTTTCTTTTTATCTTATGTTTTCTCTTTCTCTCATTTAGGTGAACCTGACAGCCCCGTTTTGTCTCTGAGTGAGAAAAAGTTGGACAAGAACTCAGTCTCCATCCCCATTAAGCAGCTGAAAGATGGAGGCTCTTCCATCCTGTACTACATTGTACGCTACAAAGGGGTCAGTCTGAAGTTTAGCCGAAAACTTCTCACTTTATCTCAGCAGTATATGTATTTTTCATATTGTTTAAAAATGTAAAGTGCAAGCCATATATCTAAATGTAAAATATTACTGGTTTGAAACAGAACAAGGAGAATGAGGAATGGACTGAAAATAAAATTCCTGGAAACTCCAGCCAAATCCAGCTGAACAATCTTCAATACAATGCCAACTATCAAATGGAGGTTTATGCAGTAAACCAAAATGGCTCCTCCAACGCTGCCAAAGTTAACTTCACCGTCCCACAACCTGGTAGGACTGATTAGAGCAAGCAAAATAATATTATGCGTTATAAATAGTTCACACTTAAGTGATATGAATTGATTTCTCTTTGTCTTGCAGTCAGTCAGCCGGCAATAGGCAAAGGAGGTGTGGTGGGAATTGTAATGTTCGTCTTCTTGGTGCTGATGGTATCAGTAGATGCTTTCTGTTGCTACACCAACCATTGCGGCCTGCTTAACTTCCTCGCTCGCAAGCTGTTTGTACACAAAATGTCAGATATTAAAGGGATGGATGAAGAGGCCAATAATTCTGGGTAAGACAGCTTCATCCTCAAATGTCCGTGCTGTTGAGATAAACAAAAGAACTGTTCTTTTCTGTCCTACTATTCCTATATGTACAGTGCATATACATCAAGAAAAGTGAAGATACTTTGGTAAATAATTAAATAAAGACTAAAAATATTTTATTTTATTGTATTACTGTTACGAAAATGGAATTTGACATCATAATGGCAACAAAAATAAATAAATAAAAGCTTATTTTGAAATGATAATAACATTTCACAATAAGATCATATAAAGTTTAAAGTAAAAGTTACTAATAAAAACTAACATACTAACAATAAGGAATACAGACGTTCTATTAAGGTCATGTTTAATGTTAATTTCAACATTAAATTAGAATTTTTTTACTAACATAACAACCAAGATAAATTAAATCAATTAATAAAATGAGATATATATATATATATATAAACCTAATTGTAAAGTGTTAAAAAAATTATTACAAATTATACTGAAAAGGCTAATAATAATAATAATTTTAATTAATGCATTCAGAACTAACAAGCTAAGATTATTAAATGCTATAAAAATATTATTTTGCATATTTTTAATAATGTATATGTAGACAAACTGATTAATAATCAACTTATAAAGATGTTCCTTAACGATTAACCTTATGAGCTTTTGATATTATGTCTAAGATGTTGTGTAAGATTTTTAAACTTAATATATTCTATCTTAAAGTCCATTTTAAAGGCTTTGCATTTAGACAGATTTTCAGTCCTCATGTGTCCTTTGATACAGAGATGTGAAGCTGAGCGGGCTAACACTACCACGAGGCAGCATCCCAAAGCTTCAGTCAGCCAATGGGGCAGTGAATGGCGTTCATTCAGAGGTCACGTGTGACAAAGCGCCTCTTACCAAATTCGAGTAGGTGCCAAGTTCAAAGGGATGAATGCAGCTGGGCATCAAAGCTGTCATTCACGAAAAATGGCATGTGGGCTTTATGTTACGCAATCAGGTTTAAAGGAATATTTCACCCAAAAATGACATGCATATGATAGTATCTTCCTATGATATGATGGTGATACTGCCTATGTATGATCATAAAATAGTAACCAGTGGGTAAATAATCAAATAATCACAGATTTTCATTTCTGGTGAACTATTACTTTAAATCACAATTGTAATTCCTACTGCCATTTTTTTTAACCCTTGTTTTCACAATTTTTATTATTTTCTCTATTATCAATTGCCCCAGAGAACAAAACAATCCAGCTGCCTCATAAACACAGAAAGCAACTTCTGTATTGCCTCACATGCATTGTAGAAATAATGACATATTCTCTCTTTTTTTTGTAGGAAGAAACCAGAATCTACTGATCCGTCAGCGGTAGAGGCCTAGAGGACGATGATAGACAGTACACAATTTGAATTCACGAGTGAAAAAACTTCACACAAATCTCAGGACATCTGATTGCGAGCTTAAGAGTGAAGTGTGTCATTTTTTAATACTGTATGTAAGCTATTTGTAACCCAAGATGTGTAAATACTACAGTTCTGTGATGCTGTGAAAACATTGATTTGTTTGTTTGAGCATTTTGAATGGCCTAACATGGCTCAACCAATAGCGTGAGGTTTGGGGCAGGACCATCTGTTTGTCCGAGCAATGACAGATGGGGGAGTGTTTGAGAAACCCGTTTGAAAGATATCATAAAGGACGACTGTTATTTGCAGGAAAACGTTCAAGTCCCGTGTGATTTAGATTATGATTGTTATTAAATGGTGATTGTACTACATGGAAATGTAGGATGTAGAGGAGTATTATAAGTATGATCCTGCACTGTAAATACTGTACATTACAAATGCTGCTTGAGCTGAATGTATGTTCAGTAGTGAGCAGAAAAAAGTAGAATATGATGTTGACATGTTAAAGTATAATATTACTGACATAATGGGAGCATAATATCATATAATGGTGTCACTTGTATTAATTTATTGCGCGTTTAACATATGCTTGTAGGTTGGATAAAATCCAGGATTGTAAAAATAAAAAGAACCATTTGAGCTAATATAGATATTACTTTGCATTTTATTTGTTTCAACATCATAATGTGTTACATAAATGCACCATGTTTGAATGTTTTGGGCAAGTGGTGTTAAATGTGGATGTAAATACAGATGCATGAAAAAAGATGTACATAGATTTATTATATAGAATTTTGACCTTCACTGTACATTGTATAAATTATTTCTTCAAAGCTTTTATACTCAGTGTGTGATCCTATAGTAATTTTGTACTCTGTGTAAATGTATTCACAACTTTTTGATTCTTTTGAATAAAAAGAAAGAAATGTATACAACAGCTGCTTGTTAAATTCTTTATTCACAGTGGTTTGATTCATTCAGTCTTTGTAACTAAGAAGGCTGTAGATCACGCTGTTGCCCTCTTGACTCTTGCAACGTGGTCTACAAAACAAAAGAAATGTTTATATGTATTAGACAGTCTTTTGTTTTATTTTAAGTAAAAATATATTTTTAAATAATATATTATTAATAATGCTCTTTCAGATTAAAATATTATAAAGATAGAATTATATAATTAAATACAATTATAGAAATTATAAAATATATATTATTATTCATATAACAGCAATGTGGTCTAAATTCAACAACAACAAAATAAAAATAAAAAAAATTCAAGGCAGCAACTGATTTTGTAACAGTAAATCTTTCATGTTTCATTGCTTTTAGAAAATGGTGAAAAAAATGTTAAAGTTCCTTCTATTAACTACAGCTCTGGAAAAAATTAAGAGGCCACTGTTGAATTCCAACACAGGCGCACCTCGTTCTGCTTAATGAAGTACTGATTAGCTAATCACCTCAACCAGATCTTATTTAACGAGGATAAATATAAAAACCACTGCTGTGGTCATTACTACCCTCTTGCAATAGATAATCAAATATTAACTAGATAAAAAAGTTTGTGAAGACAAACTTCAAGTTGGCTTGAGAAAGCCGGAAAGTTTGATGGTTTTCAGTCTGAAATAGCTTAAATTTTAAAGTAGTTTTAAAGCTTAAATCTTGAATGTTTTGAAAACAATACAGTCTGTCAGATAGATAGCATGATTCTAGCATGATTAGCAAGTTACTGTTATGTTGCTAGCATGTTTCTAGCATGATTAGCACATTACTAGCATGTTGCTAGCATGTTTCTAGCATAATTAGCATGTTTCTAACATGATTAGCAAGTTACTGGTATGTTGCTAACATGTTTCTAGCATGATTAGCAAGTTACTGGTATGTTGCTAGCATGTTTCTAGGATGATTAGCACATTACTAGCATGTTGCTAGCATTATTAACATGTTGCTAGCATGTTTCTAGCATGTTTAGCATGATTTAGCATTTATTAGCATGTTACTAGCATGACTCTAGCATGATTAGCAAGTTACTAGCATGTTTATAGCATGATTAGCATGTTACTAGCATATTGTCAGCATGATTAGCAAGTTACTAGCACGTTGTTAGCATGATTAGCAAGTTACAAGCATGTTGTTAACATTCTAGCATGATTAGCACGTTGCTAGCATGATTTTAGCATGATTATCATGTTACTAGCATGTTGTTAGCATGATTTGCAAGTTACTAGCATGTTACTAACATGTTTATAGCATGATTCTCATGTTACTAGCATGTTGTTTAGCATGATTAGCGTGTTACTAGCATGTTGTTAACATTCTAGCATGATTAGCAAGTTACTAGCACATTGATAGCATGTTTTTAGCATGATTAGCATGTTACTAGCATGTTGTTAGCATGATTTGCAAGTTACTAGCATGTTGCTAGCATGATTCTAGCATGATTATCAAGTTACTAGCATGTTTATAGCATGATTCTCATGTTACTAGCATGTTGTTAGCATGATTAGCAAGTTACTGGCATGTTACTAGCATGTTGTTAGCATGATTAGCAAGTTACTAGCATGTTGCTAGCGTGATTATTAGAAAGGATTAGAAACAGTACATAAAAGGGAAGTTTGATTGAGTCTCAAAGGATTCTGGAAGTTTTGACAGTTGGAGTTTGAAAAGTCTTGGCTCATTTGAACATTCCGTCAATGTAATTCTATGGAATTTTTCCGTTTTAATAGTCATTTTTAGGAAAATCATAAGTCCGATCAGTTAGAAAAGATATAACACATTCGGTCAGATCAGTCTGAAGATCTGGCTTCAGTTTGGAGTTTAAACTTCTAGGAGGAGTTAGAGTCAGAAATTTTAGTCTCAGAATAATAATAATAATAATAATAAACTGTAAGTTTAAGTTGGATTTCAAAAAGTTGGCTTATTATACCTAATATAAACAGTAAAGCCAGAGAAACTGATAATTTTGCAGTGGTCTCTCAATTTTTTCCAGAGCTGTATAAGCTAGTGGCTATTTAAAAATATGTTTCTTTTATCTCTGAACCCACTTTCTGTTTAGCAGGAAATATGTCAACTAGGGTTGCCAACTCTCTGTGAGACTCACTCAACTGACATTGTTCTCACACTCTCACGCCACATGTCCATTTCCTCACACGGTGCTAATCACCCTCAAACAAAAGCAAAATGAAAGATGTAAATCCCTCATATAAATGTGGGATCTACTTTTGAAATTGCAATGACTGACATAATGATAACTATAACAATGAATGGGAGGATAAAAGAATTTGTCAAAACAGATGTCCATTAAGCAGTATAACTGCAGACTAATAGATTACTAGAAATTTTAATAGAAATTTATTATCATTGTTTTTTTATTTCTTTATTTCTTTATTTTTTAAACAAAACATCCCCAACCCAATTCTCACTCAAAGTTGAACTGAAACTTTGGCAGCCCTGATGTCAACACAGTCAATTCAAGGAGTTTAAAAATCAATTCCACAGATTTTCCCTCATAATCATCTTTATGACATTTTAACCAGAACCTGTCTGAGGTTGGTGAAGGAAGCCTTAGATCTGCATATGTCACA
Source organism: Cirrhinus mrigala (assembly GCA_036247105.1). Taxonomy (NCBI): domain Eukaryota; kingdom Metazoa; phylum Chordata; class Actinopteri; order Cypriniformes; family Cyprinidae; genus Cirrhinus; species Cirrhinus mrigala. The sequence goes on from CM070022.1 coordinate 6,945,424, forward strand.
CATGTGGTACAGTTTTCCTCAGACTCTGGTGATTTTCTCAGGTTCTCATAGATCTCCTCTGTCACAGTGACTGCAGGTATCTGATCAGAGATAAAAAAAAAAAAAAAAAATCACTTTAATTTAGTACACGTTTAACAGTAGATAAGTGCATAAAAAAAGATCAAATGTAAGATTTGCACTTTGGCCCTAGCATAAAGTCGATTCACTTAAGTCAGACAGCAAATGTACAAAATATTTTTTAAAAAGTTGTGGGTAATGAGGGTAGAAGAGAGACCTGTTCATTCACTCCCACCACCTAGGGGAATTGAACCCACTACCTTTGGGTTACAAATCCAATTCTCTAACTGTTAAGCCACAACCGCCACATACATTACGGCATCAAAATCATGGCGGCAGTGAGTAAATAAGAAAGTCCTGTACTTCTAATTGTATTACACCTTTGGTAATGTTGCTAGAGCACAATAATGATAAAGGTTTTGTTGAAACTCATAAGTGTTTAATTGCAAATGCTAAGCTGCATAATTGTTTATAATTTTAATTTCTCGGGTGTGACTGACTCGGTAAATATACAATTAATAAAAAGATTAAATTTAACCACAATGTTTATTACATCCCTGCTGAAAAACAGACAATAGAATCCATCACAGAAATTCTAATGGTTTCCACTACAAATACCATTACAAAGCATTAAAAAATGCACATTAAAAAATCATTAAAATCATTAAAAATTATTTCCTGTAGTGTATTTTGGGAATTCTTCCATAAGGATTTAGTGCTTTTAACAAGCCATCAACAGAAAAGCCTAACAGTCACTATTAGTTTCCATTAAAACCAGTACAATTTCCATTATAACCAATAAAACCATTAGGCTACAAATTATGTGATGTCACTATTGTTTTTTCAGCAGGGTTGCAATAATATGCATTAGATATAGAGCTTAAACATATTTTAAAACTTTTTTATTTTTATTTATTTATTTTGATGCACTCAAGTAGAGAGGTTTCTTTTTCATTTAAAATACGCAGAACTTGCCATGTGTTAAATACCTGTTCTATGGGCGGCTTCTTTGATGTAAACTGTTTCATCCTGTAAAGATATGAACAGATATAGCTTTACATGATGCATTGTTCTATAATCATAACTCATATATCTGTTTCTTAAACTTATTTGCCTTAACAATCCATAAAATAGACCTTAGGGTGGCGTCATATTGCGTTCAATGGATTGTATGCCTACTGTTGTTTAACAGCATACCGATTGTTCAGTTAATGAAATGTATTGCCAAAAAACCTTTTTATTTGACAAAACTGGATAAACAAAGTTTTATGAAAATTGTGAAAATTGCATATAAGACCTTTTTGTGTTGCATGTCATTGTAAAGACTGTATCTGCCTCCTTTTCATCCTCATTATGGGGTCTAAAATGTGTGCGCGCATTGTTATTAGTGTGCAAGATTTGATACTAAATAAACGCCATACATAATCGAACCTGACTAAGCTCAGAATACTACACTTTAGACACTGAATTTGTAAATCAGTTAGTTGTGCATTGACTGCATTGCACAACTAGTAAAATACATTGCCTAACTAACTGCGTGTTGACTGGCGCACGAATTAATGTAATCAGAGGAACGCAAGACTGATGACGGGGAAGTGACCGAGGACTTGTGTAATGAGTAGTGTCATTTCTACAAAGTACAAACTCATGCAATCAGTTCACGTTTAACACGTTTTAACTTTGTGTTCTCTCAGCATTTCAACAGGATATTATCACATGCTGTGCATCCACTTACCTTATAATGAGACCAAACAAGACTAAAAGTACAGCCATTAGAAACAAAAACACAACTGTTGCAGTCAGTAAGAAATGTCGATGACCAGGCACTGTAGAAACAAACAAAAAATGTGAATGCATTTGGTTAAACATTGCTCAGAATAGCATAATTTTCTTACTATATCTTATGCAAGTTTTCTGTATGCATGCAATACCTAGGTGATATTTTCCACAATGTGCAGCATGATGCATAATGATGTTATTTCCAGTGAGATAAATGAATTGAAGTCACATTTAACATTACTCATGTTATAAAACAATATTTTTTTTACTTAAAGTTGAACTAAAAATGGGAAAAATGCCACTCACATGACATTTTTCATACACTGCTGGGCACTATGGTTAGCAATAACCTAGTATTCCATTTCAAACACAGCCTCTTTGTGAATCAAATATTCCCTGTTACCTTCGACTTCCAGTGCCATGACTGCGGAGTTCTGAGAACCCATGTCATTTTTAGCAGTGCAGACGTACTGGCCATTGTCCTTCTGACTGGCAGATCTGATGGGGAATTCACGATCAGATCCTATATAAGAGAGATTTTCTTCTCTGATCATAAACCAAGTGTAGTTAGTCACTGCAGGATTGGCATTGCTCATACAGATCAGAGTCAGTGAGTTTCCTTCCATTATCTTTCCAGATGGCAAAACGGCTATTTCAGTGTTCTTTGGACTATCTGTGGGGAGAAGCAACAGGGTCTGTATTTGCAGAGAGAACTGTGAAACATTTGCATGCAGTGTTGGAGTTGCAAAAAGCTGTTGCATTAAAAACTGACTGTGGGTTAGTGAAATCTCCTGAAATCATCAAGGTTCCTCATTTCGATGCTTTACAGTAGCTTTTTTAACATAGAGGTTAGTAGCAATTTCAGATTCATGCAGCATCTCTGTGTGATGTTAATTCTCTAAAAGACATGCATTTACAGTTGAAGTCAAAAGTTTACATACACCTTGCAGAATCTGCAAAATGTTAATTATTTTACCAAAATAAGAGGGATCATACAAAAAACATGTTGTTTTTTATTTAGTACTGACCTGAATAAGATATTTCACATATAGGACATTTACATATTGTCCACAAGCAAAAATAATAGTTGAATTTATTCAAATTACCCCCTTCAAAAGTTTACACAGTATTAAGAATCAAGCATATGTAAACTTTTGAACGGGGTCATTTTTATCAATTTAACTATTTTCTCTCGTGGACTATATGTAATTGTCTTTTATGTGAAATATCTTATTCAGGTCAGCAATAAATACAAATAATGTGTATGATCCCTCTTATTTTGGTAAAATAATTAATATTTTGAAGATTCTGCAAGGTGTATGTAAACTTTTGACTTCGACTGTATAAAGAACTTTACACATTAAATAAGTGTTTTTCTATTTTAATATATTTTAAAACTGTTGTGCTGCTTAATATTTTTGTGGAAACTGTGTGTTTTTCAGTACTTAAGATGCTGCTTACAAAGCCATGATGTGATGTCAATGACAGACTAGACAGAGATGTGAACGTACATCTTACGTCAAGCAGTATTTCATCTGCGGAAGTCGTGCTGCTGTTCTTCAGACCACAGGAGTAGTTGCCAAAATCATTGTGAGAGACAGAAGAGATTTGGAGCAAATTCTTAGTTGCTTGTGGAATCAGGCGTTGGTTTTTAAACCAGAAAAATAAGTCTTGTTTTGGGGTACAGTTTTCTGTGCCACATGTCAATATCACAGAGTCTCCTTCATGGATGTGTCCATTCAGCTTTTGTGGTGTCACTGTTACTCTGAAAGGCAGAACTGTTAAAAGTGGTGTAGATTAATGAAATGTAACCAGAAACCTGTTACACTGACATCAGCATCCCAGTATCCCATTTTTTATTGGCATTGATGGCTCCATGAAGAACCTTAAACAACTGTGTAATCTTTCTACAGCTCAAAGGGTTCCTTATAATGGAAAAAGGTTATTTAGATTATAAAAAGCTGTTCTTTTAAGGAATTTTCACTGAAAGGTTATTTGCAACCTTTATTTTTAAGAATGTATGCTGGAGATAGTGGTTTGCTGATTTTTCATTTGTCATTAAACAAATGTGGCCTTTCATTTACCTGCAACCTCGAGGTTTATGCCACCTGGTCCTGTGTATTTGTTACTATATGTTTCAAAGCGAAAGAAATATCTTCCAGAGTCACTTTTTGAGACATTGTGTAACTGCAGTGAGCAGTTTTTGTATTGGTTTGCATAAGTCGTTCTGTTTTTGTATAGCTGGTGAATCTCTGCTGCCGTTGAGTGATAGACAGATATTCCCACCTGCGTCCCGTCTTGTTTCTGATGAGCTTCTGGCTTGAACCATTTTGTTGTTTTAAGCATGCTATAAGCATAATCAAATGTGCAACTGAAATCCACAGATGATCTTTCAAATACACATATGCTTCCAGGCTTGTATGAAACTGACCATGAAGCCACAAGATCTAAAAACACAAAAAAATGGTTTCAAGGTTTCACCACTGCTCCTTGTTTTTCACCTACAAACACTTTCTTCACTAGACAAACACAGTCTAGACTTAAAATGAAGATTCTAATTAAAGGAGAAGTCCACTTACAGAATAAAGATGTACAGATAACTCCCATCTCATGTTCTCCCTCAACTTCAAAATCATCCTATATCGCTGTTTTACCTTTTTTGTTAAGGGTGTTTGATCTTCTTTGCATGTTCACTGTGCATAGACTGGGTCAGAACTTCTGCAGCAATGTAGGATGATTCTGAAATGATTTTTGAACTTGAGGGAGAAAATACGATTGGAGTTTTTTGACATACCCTAACTGTCTTGAGCCAGAATACACAGAGTTCAGGGAGAGCAAGACAAGATGGGAGTTTGCGATTAAAAAGTAAAAAAAATCCTGAAATGTTTTCCTCAAAAAACATAATTTCTTTACGACTGAAGAAAGAAAGACATGAACATCTTAGATGACAAAGTGGTGAGTACATTATCTGTACATTTTTGTTCTAGAAGTGGACTTCTCCCTTAACTATCAGTGACCAGATCTGACCAAAATGTACAACAGCAAACTGTTTGGTCCAGAATCACCTCAGCACACAAAGTGACCATAAGATGGCTTAAAATGATTTAACATTTTACAAAACAAGCTTTAAAATAACCTAAATCAGCGAAAAATATAGGTATTTTTCTTATTTATTAGTTTTCTTTTAACAACCACACTGAAAAAAATGCCTCATTGAATTTACAAAATTTTTAAAGGTAGGTAGTTGCAATTTATTTATATATAATTATAATATATAATATTTATATATAAGCAGTTTATTTTAGCTATACATTAAAAAAACATTGAAAGTTAGTCAACAAAATTTATTTAAATGTAGCTAAAATAAATTTATTGCAACCACTAATAACAATTGTTTATTTATTTCCATTGTCCTGGGAAAGCTGGTCATTTTAAAATTGTGAAATCCTGACATGGAAAAGACATGGAAATTTTAGAATTAATATGTATGTATGTATGTATTTAAATATATATATATATATATATATATATATATATATATATATATATATATTTATATATTTATGTTTAATTGTACCAAGCTCTAAAATGCTATTAAGCAGAAACACTGTATCCCATAGTCATGAACAACTGGAAACAGTGTGCACCCTGAAATAAATTCAGTTCTCGGAACACTTGAAATTATGGAATTTAAATATATAATTTTTTATTATTTTATTTTATTTGTATATTACCTAACTATTTACATTACTTAATGTAGTTTAATATATATTTAATTATATATATATATATATATATATATATATATATATATATATATATATACACTACCATTCAAAAGTTTGGGGTCAGTAAGACTTGTAATTGTCTTTAAAGTAGTCTCTTATGCTCATCAAGGCTGCATTTATTTGATTAAAAATACAGAAAAATAAACAGTAATATTGCAAAATGTTTTTACAATATAAAATAATGTTTTTTATTTTAACATACTTTAAAATAGAATTTATTCCTGTGATGAAAAGCTGAATTTTTATCAGCTGTTACTCCAGTCTTAAGTGTCACATGATCCTTCAGAAATCATTCTAATATGCGGATTTATTATTTACTTAATGTATTTTAATGTAGTTTAATATATATTTAATTATATATATATATATATATATATATATATTTGCTGTGTATGACAGTGTATGATATAATGGCTGTATATGCTGTACTGTACTGTACTGTATATATACACACACACACACACACACACACACACATATATATATATATATATATATGTGTGTGTGTGTGTGTGTGTGTGTGTGTGTATATATACAGTACAGTACAGTACAGCATATACAGCCATTATATCATACACTGTCATACACAGCAAATTATATCAGAGAGTCGGAAAGGTTGAGAACCACTGCTTTACTTAATCTTCTACAAATAAAAAGCTACTCACCTGATACAAGCAGCTGCAATAATATACTGATGTAAAACATGTTTCATCCCTTTAGCGATTTTGTCTAAGAAGAAAACACTTTCTTTATATGCAACAGTAAGTTTCAGTCTTACTCCACAACAGGCCTAATATACTAAAGCTTGCATCAGTAAACGGATATCCTTGTTCCATGGTGGAAAACTTCCCTAAATCTGTGCTTTAATTGAAATCCTTTATTTTATGATTAAATAATAACAAAAATATGTTTGTTTGATATGTATAAAATGATTAAAGCATGGTGGGCAGAGTCTACATCCATAATGTTTATTTAGTGAAACTAAATGCTTTTTAACACTTAAACAGCATCTTAAACAGGAACTTATAAAGGAAATGACAGCCGATGTGAGATGATGTAAGAACTGTTTAAGTATAAGGAGTGACGGAGGTCAGTGAAAGTTATTCTTAATCCTAGGTCCCTCTACACTCTCTAGCAAGTTTGTTTTGCTCACCATGTGTCGTTGAAAAAGGGGAAAGTAGCCCCATGTAGGAATAATATGGAATTGCCATTGTACATCTCCTAAAATATGACTGTAATTAGTGTGATACCTACTTCAGTAGACTGTAGACTAAATGTTCTGGTGGACTTTTGTGACAGCACATCTTGACTCATCTGTATTCTCAGAGTTTCAGTTCAGACCCAAAATCATGTAGCATTGCTAGTCTATAGCGCCCCCTGCTGTCAAGGCAAAACAAGTCTCATTCGATTCTAAATTCCCTTATCATACTAAATAATTTCAAGCAAATCATTTCTTTCGCCAAGAGGAGACAAATCTATCTCATCTATTTTATTTTTGTTCTTAAATATAAACGTAATTGTAAAGTAGCCCTCAGATTACGTTTGCTATTAACATAAAAAACTAAAATAAGCCCTTAGTGCAAAATTACATTAGTTTTCATTTTATATAGATCACACTTACATGTGTAACTTATATCTGATTAAATATTTTAGATCTGAACATGAAAAAATAAATAAATAAAAAAAAATCAATTATTTCATTATAAAAAAAAATCGCTACGATCTTTTATGTTGTTAATTTTTCATTACTTTGCCCGGTCTGGAAATCCATAATTTAAAATTTATTGAAATGTTCCAAAATTTCTATGACTTTGGAAATCCTGTTATTAGTAGGGGTGCGCGGGGCACAAACTAACGCGGGGTTAATTGTAACACACGTGGTTTAAATATTTCCACACGCGCTAGCGTAACCAAATTTACGGTATTTGCTAGTTGCCATGGCAACACTATACAGAGAAAAAAGTGCGCCAACATTCAAAAAGCCTTGTGATGATATCGCTAAATATTTATTTTACCATAGTAAAAGTAAATTTATGGCTCAAGTTCTCAGTTTCTAGTATTCATTTAAAATTAGACAAATCTACTATTATTTTAATCGCCAATTTGTTGTTTATCAGTTTAGATAGTTTATTAATGCTTGGCAAGCCAGCAGAAGACACTAACCAGTTTTATATTACAGTCGCGCTGATGGGGAAAGTTGTAACACTGCATTACAATCTGCCCCGTTATTATTAAACTATGCTGTTCTATGACATTAGCCATGTAATTTTCACTATTTAAAAAAAAAAAAACACAAGAAACAGGTGAATAAAGATAAGCATTATTATTTCAAGAATTGTAAAGCATTTTGGCTCGTTTATGTGTCTCGTGTTTTATGAGAGCTGTGTTTGGAGTGAGGGGAGTGTTTTTTTTTATTGAATGTCTGAATGTGTTTCATCTATTTGCGCACATTGTTTGAACTATACTGTATAGCTGTTTTTTTGCGATCAGGGCCAAATTAGATTTTTTTTTTCATTCTTAAAAAACGCCATTATTTTATTTGAAAAAGTTAATCATTTTATTTTATTGACAAAATATTTTAGTTTGTCGTGTATATTTTTTTCATTCGATCAGATAACATTTTAAGCTGTCATATGGTCATGTTACAACGTGCCCCACCTACGGGGCATGTTGTCACTTTTCACTTCCTTTCTTTTGAGGTAAATGACGAAAAACGTATACACTGTAATTATGAAACAAAGCTACATATTTGTACAAGACAAGTGTGAAATTAACGTGGATAAAAAATTATACTCTGAACCCCACGTGGATTTACACAAACGGGGAAATTCAAAAAGTGTTAGGTTGTGCCCCGCGCTCCCCTAATATTCGGTAATATATGCTTAAATAATTTAATCAGTGATACAGCTGGTGTAAAATCTTTAAAACGTATGCGTCAGAAAAATCCCTTAAACTATGCAATATTTTGAAGGTATTTTTGGCAATTAAGCCCATTATATTGTATTTTATTTTTGTATTTATTTATTTTTGTATTTATTTTACTCTCTGAATTTTCAGATTTGCTTATGTTATGCAGCTATTTGGACTTCTTGGAATTTTATTAAGATTTTTCTTGTTGTTTACTTGGTCTTTTGTATGTTACCTTCAAGCTAAAAAAAAAAAAAAAGGGTCTAAAACGTGACCTCATTTTCCTGCGCCTTCGCCGAAGAAGGACCAACGCTTCGTGTGACGTATTTCTTCCGCGCCTAGACAAGCGGTAGCGTTGAGGAAAACAAATGATCTAATTGTGTTCATCTGTCTTTTTATTTAATTCCTGCATATTTGCTTGAATTTCTTCATCAGGACAGATTTCACGGCAAGTATATATTTAGTTAATACTAGCTAACTGTAGCGGAGGTTTAGATAAAGTTTAATTCAGTCTGGAGCTTTAAAACAATATCATGTGGCATCTGAACATTATTTCTCGATCGTTTACTAATAACGAATCGATTCAAACAGTATTTACTCCTGTGAACTAGACAGTTTAGCTCAGTTTACCACAGACGGAATCTCTTTGTTTAATTTTTCCTTCCTGAATTCCGTTCTTTTTTTTTTGTACTGTATATATATTGGCTGTGTCTCAAAACATAGTGAACTGAGTTTGAAGGACGTGCAGTATGTTTTGAGTGTGTGGATTTGGATCCTTTTAACTATCATAGAGGTGTGCAACATTTTTGACACATAAGGTGCAGTCGAAACGGGCTTGTGATCCCAAAATACTTGGCAAGCAGCTTGCTGTGATTTGATTCGAGGCGCAACCGTTGATTTATTTACTGAGGTTTGTTTGTTTATTGCAGAAGACGCTCAGTATGGCGTTAAAATCTGGAGAGGAGCGCCTGAAGGAGATGGAGGCAGAGATGGCGCTGTGAGTCCTTTACATTTCATTTGTGTTCAGTTCAAGCTGTTTATTTGCAGCATAATGTTGCACTGAGGACAATGTTGTAGTGTTTGTAGTGTGCAAAATAGGGCGTTTCTGACTGTATTTATGCTGATGTTGTTGCTTCTCCTGTAGGTTTGAGCAGGAGGTGTTGGGAGGACCTGTGGCACCTACAGTGGTTGAAGCTGTGCCAGTTGCTCTGGCAATGCCAGCCGTACCCATCGTTAGGCCCATCATTGGTACAAACACCTACAGAGAGGTATTATTTATTTCTAACTCAAAAATACCCCTAATATTTTAAACTGTATATTTTATTTTATAAGCCTTAACTTAAAGGATTAGTTCACTTCCAGAATAAAAATGTCCTGATAATTTACCCATCCCCATGTCAACCAAGATGTTTATGTCTGTCTTCAGTCAAAAAGAAAATAAAGTTTTTGAGGAAAACATTCCATGATTTTTCCCCATGTGGTGGACTTCAGTGGGAGCCAGTGGTTTGAAGGTCCAAACTGCAGTTTTAGTGCTGCTTCAAAGGGCTCTACACAATCCCAGCCAAGGAATAAGCATCTAATCTAGCGAAACGATCAGTCATTTTCAAAACAAGTTGACAATTTATATACTTTTTAACCACATATGCATGTCTTGCTCATCACAAATCCGACCTCACGCATTACGTGCGTGACTTTTACAACGTGATTACGTAATGTGTGAAATCACGCATGTGCATTGCACAGCTAGTGCAAGATGAGCATTTGTGGTTAAAAAGTATATACATTTAAATTTTTTTTTTTGGAAAATGATTGATCGTTTCAGTAGGTAACACCCTTATTCCTCGGCTAGGATTGTGTAGAGCACTTTAAAGCTGCATTGAAACTGGAATTTGGACCTTCAACCTGTTGGCTCCCACTAAAATCCACTATATGCAGAAAAATGGAATATTTTCTTCAAAAACCTTAATTTCTTTTTGAGTAAAGAAAGAAAGGCATGAACATAAGGATGACATAAGTGACAGTAAATTATCAGGAAATGTTTATTCTGGAAGTGAACTAATCCTTTAAGTGAAAAGGTTTTTTTTTTTTTTTTTTTTTTTTTTTTTAAAAATAACAAAAATTGAAAATATATTTTAAAAAGATAATGTTTCCCCCCCCCAAAAAAATCCTAATATCCATTTTTAATTGGAAAAATAAATATATATTGCTTAGAGCATTCATCAGTACCTTATTTTGCAAACTAGTTTTCATAATTTTTTTTTTTTTTTTCTTTTTCATTAGGTCCAGCAGAGTTTGGAGGCAAGAGCTGCCACTTTAGTTGGTCCGCCACCTGCATTTGTTGGTCCTGGTACATCTATATAAATACGCATTTTACTTTACACACATTAAGACAAAGTTATATACAGAAATCAGCTGACAATCTTCTGATATTTATCTGTAGCTATGCCGGCAGTAGCGCCTCCTCCAATGATGCGTCCAGCATTTGTCCCGCACGTCTTACAGAGACCAGGTAATCAGATTCATTCATATGCATTCTTTACATGGTTATGGTTATATGTGCATACATATATAATATCAGTCAATGGTATTTATAATTTTATGATGTAAACAAATAAAATGAGGATTTTAAAAAGTGTTTAATTATTTATACTCATGTATATATACATGTATATAAACACATACGTAAAATAGTTATTTTATAAATATATGTGACCCTAGACCACAGAACCAGTCATAAGGGTCAATTTTCTGAAATTTATAGAGATTTCTGAGATTTATACATTTATACATCAAAGCTAAATGAAAAAGCTTTCAGTTGTTTTATTTATAGATTTATTTATTTATTTTTAAATATTTATAGGACAATATTTGGCTGAGATACAACAATTTGAAAATCTGAGGGTGTGAATAAATCTAAATATTGAGAAAATCACCTTTAAAATTGTCCAAATGAAATGCTTAGTAATGCATATTATTTATCAAAAGTTAAGTTTATTATATATAGTTTATATTTACAGTAGGTAATTTGCAAAATATCTTTATAGAACATGATCTTTACTTAATATCCTAATGATTTTTGGCATAAAAGAAAAATCACTACTTTTGACCCATACAATGTATTTTTGGCTATTGCTACCATATACCTGTGCTACTTATGACTGGTTTGGTGGTCCAAGGTCACCTATTTAGATTTTCAAATACATTTAACATATCATTATAGAGCCTAAAATATTATTACGAGTAATTCTAATGTGTTTTTTTTTTTTTTTCCCCCCCCAGGGGGTCAGAGAATGCCAGTGATGCGTGGTCCACCTCCTCAGGGTATGATAGCGCCTCCTCTTCCCAGACCTCCACCTCCTCCACCCATGATGATGGCTCCTCCTATGTCAGGACCTCCTCAGCCCCCTATGGCTCCAGTTGGACCACCCATGGGACCCATGCCACCAGTGGGTATTTTCTGAATTGTAGTCAGCTGAGTTTCAATGTTGCCTTGTACTGTAAAAATGTCATGTCAGTATCTCAATTATTTCTCAAATATTTCTTAATTATTTGCAGGTTGGAAGCATGAACCCCATGACTTCGGCACCATCGCGGCCCATGCCTCAAGACCCTCCGAAAATCAGTCCCAGTGTTATACAGGCGGCCCCTACTGTTTACACAGCGCCTCCTGCACCTAAGCGAGCTGACCTCAAGAGCCAGAAACAAGCACGAATGGTAAAATATCAAAACATCAATTGCATATTGCTTGTATGACATGTTCATGTCCACGACATCCATTTTGACATTTGTGACCAAAATCAAATCAAAATATTGAGAAAATCACCTTTAAAGTTGTCCAAAGGAAGGTCTTAGCAATGCATATTACTAATCAAAAAATAAGTTTTGATATAATTATGGTAGGAAATGAACAAAATACCTTCATGGAACATGATCTTTACTTAATATCCTAATGATTTTTGGCATAAAAAGAAAAATCGATAATTTTGACTCATACAATGTACTTTTGGTTTTTGCTACAAATATAGCCTACCCATGTTATTAAGACTGGTTTGGGTGGTCCAGGCTTACATTTAATATCAAAACACCACATTTGTTCATAATAAAAACTGCTATGTGTGTCTATGAGAAATAGCCCCTTTTGCCTCCATTGTAATCATATAAATCTTTCCTGTCCATCTTTTTCTCAGGAGGAGTTGTCAGCGTTGGTGGCGGAGCAGCAGGCTGCAGTTATGGCAGCTGGGCTGCTGGACTCAAAGAAGGAGGCAGTCAGCGATGACAGTGTGATCGGACCGAGCATGCCAGAGCCTGAGCCTGCACATGTGGAGGTTTAATACAATTCAGGATGTTACACTGCCTCCTGTTTAAACATAGACATAGTCCATCCCTAAATTCATTCTATTCGATAAGCCATCTCTAGTCCAGTCTGGCCATTTTGTGCCATTAATGGTGCAGAAATTACAGATTTTACCTTTAAAAATTGCATAATGAAAGAATATAAATCAGCTTTTGTATGTAGGAAATAAAGTGTTGTTTTAGTAATATTTAATATTATTATCATATTTTATTATTAATTAAAATATTTGTATTAATTAGCTTGTATTTGACATTTTTGCATTTGGTTTGTCTTTTTTTTTTTTTTTTTTTTTTTTTTTAAATCTCATATTCATTTATTTTAGTATTAATGTTTTATTGTTTTGCAGTTACAACACTGGATTCATTTGAAAATAAAAACTGTTTACTCTTGATGTGAATATTGTTCTAATTGTTTCTTATTCACATGTGAACAGCCTCCTGATACTAGCACAGAGGATAAGAAGAAAGGAAAACAGGAAAAGGTCAAGAAATGCATCCGGGTAGCAGCTGGTGTCACATGGGAGGACACCAGCCTATTAGAGTGGGAATCAGGTTTGTGGACTTTTAGTAAATACAGTCTTCTCTTTTTACTTTTCTTGATAAAGAATCCAAGCAAATGGAGAAATGAAATTATCGCTGTGCTGTCCTTGGTTTTTCAGATGATTTCCGGATATTTTGTGGTGATCTGGGAAATGAAGTGAATGATGACATTCTGGCGAGAGCATTTAGCCGTTATCCATCCTTCCTGAAGGCGAAGGTTGTTCGAGACAAACGCACTGGGAAAACAAAGGGTTATGGCTTTGTGAGCTTTAAAGATCCCAATGATTATGTGCGCGCCATGAGAGAAATGAACGGTGAGTTAATGAATATAATAATGAATGTGTGTTCAGAGCAATACAGAAAAATACAGTTAATTAATTTTTTTTTTTTTTTTTAATTTTATATTTTAAATGAATAACTTTATTCAGCAAAGATGCATTAAATTGATTGAAAGTATCAGTAAAGAGATTAATAATGTTACGGATGATTCTATTCCAAATAAACGCTGTTCTCTAGAATTTTATATTTATCAAAGAATCCTGAAAGGACAAGATGTATCACGATTCCCACAAAGATATTAAGCAGCACAACTGTTTACAACACTGATAATAATAAGTGTTTTCTGAGCACCATGTCAAAATATTAGAATGATATCTACAGGATCATGTGACACTAAAGAGTAATGACTGCCAGAAATTCAGCTTTGCATCACAGGAATAAATTCAATTCAACACAAATAACTTTGCAATATTGCTGTTTTAATTGCATTTTTAATCAAATAAATGCAGCCTTGCTGAGCATAAGAAACTTTCAAAAACATGCAAAAATCCAAAATTTTTAATGTCTGTGTATGTTTTTAACATTTTATTTGACATAAATATATAATGCAGAAATAACTAGGCAAACACTGCATTAGCTTTATTAAATACGTTAAATGATCTCCAGGATGTTCTTTATTTACTTTTTATTGAGTCTGAAAAATGACTAAACTCAAACTTTTGTCAGATCTGTGTTGGTCTGAATTGGGAAAATTAGCTTACAGTACTGTATCAAAGTGAATTTTTTTTTTTTTATGATCATCATTCTCTAAACACACCCTTGTCTTTGTCTTTAGGGAGGTACGTGGGAAGCCGACCCATCAAACTGAGAAAGAGTTCATGGAAAGATCGCAATCTGGAGGTCGTGCGTAAGAAACAGAAGGAGAAAAAGAAGTTGGGACTGAGATAATCCATCTGTATTGAAACTGTGGACTTGATTTTGTGTGTGTGTCAGCCAGGACCTATATAATGGAGTAGAAGTCACTCACACTCCTGCAGTAGTGGCCCTTATTACTAATAAATCTACATTTATTTCCATGCCTTGTGTATTATCACACACTGACCTCTCCCTCTCTCTCTACGCATGCTGAAAAATCATGCAAATTCTTTCACTTGTCGAGAGTTTTTTTTTTAAACAAAGTGTGGTAATGAAACTGGCTTGGATGTTGAAAATGTTGGTTTTGTTTTATTCCTCAATTTCTCAAAGAAGCAACTAAGTTTAAACTTCAGGAAGGCAGTTATATTTGTTGCTATATAAGATGGATGTTTAAAGTAGTATGTGTAAAAAGGCAAATCTTTTCAATAAACTGAGGAGTTTCTTTAGTTTAAATTCTTACCTGTTTTATAACATTTCAATTCAAAACATTCAACTCAACTGATTATTCTTTAAACAACCAGCAGGTGGCGGCACAAAGTTATTTTGTCCTGATTGGTATATATTTTTTAGAACATTTTGTAAATGTTATTAATGCATATAATTCAAATGCACCACATAATTATAAAAATACCATTTCTGCATTAGTTTGGAAAAGCTCTCATAGTTACTGGTGGTAGCTGACTAGATGGTTTCTTTTTCTCCTAACCACACACGCCCACTGCATGTACTTCTAAAAGACTCATTTCCTATAGCTGGTGTAAAAAAAGCAGAAATGGCTCGTTTATCAACCTGTCTGACAAACAACTGAGAATATACACACATCTCAACACCAACAGAAAATGCAACGTAGAGCCACATGTGAGTTTTTAATTCTTAATCAAAATTAGGACAGCTCTTTATTTGAAGTTTAATGTTATCAGATTGTTTTCAGGAAATTGATTAAAATATACTTGCTCTGTGTAAACTGTCTTTGTTGATGCTTTCACATTTATTCATCTGTCTGTTTATAAAAGTAATTTCATTTTCCAACTGTTAACATATTCATGTACTTTATATGTATATTAAAAAATACTGTACATGGTACATGTCATGTCTTGTTGAAAGTACATCGAAATACCATGGTGTATTACCATGGAATATTATAGCACTTTGAGATACACCTTAGTACTGATTATGAAAAAAAAAAAACGGGAACTTTGTTTCCACACACCCTGATTTACCATGTTTGATTACCATTCGTGTAGTATGGTACCCCAAGGTAAAGAATGCTAAGGTATTTTATGGTGTTTTTTATATTTATACACCATAGTAGTGACAGATTACCATACTTATATACTATGGTATTTTATGGTACTATTTAAAAACTAGCAAGCTACTTAAAAGAATGCCATGGTACTATGATTTTACATGCCACAAGAGTCCGTAAACCCAGTGCTCGTTTTAACAACATAAACCGCAAAAATGTTGATTAAAAATAGCGGCTCATAATTTTAAAACTCATATTCAGGTTAATTTATTGCCTTCATTATTTTGTTAAATCTTCTTCATGACGATTGCGCGCCTCCGCCCATTGATCAGCGGCGGCGCGCTCCAGGCTTCCTTTTGTCCAACGGGCCACCTCAGTGGAACATTCCATTCTGGAAAAGAGGGAAGAACAGCTTTGGTATCTCTTAGAAAGTTTTGCTTTATACAACAAACAGCTCTGCTATCACATCCTGCGGAAGACGAAACTAAAATAAGGTCTACATATTTCGTAATGCGTCGATACAGCTCGTAAAAAGTGTTCTCAACCGCGTTTGGGTAAAGCGAGGCCACCCTCAAGTTGTTTTGGGAGCGGCGAAGAACCCCTCGGTTCTCTCAGCTAGCAGAGAGATGAGATGGGCGGGAGAACACGCGGGGACGATGCCGCTGTTCCGGGAATCAGCTTGATTTGAGTCTTCTGTTTGAGTTATTGGTTTTTGGGTGTCACAGTGGTGACAGTATGTTTCTGAGCGGGATTTGTGGAGTTGCCTGAGGGTGCGCTGGACCTTTCTTCCTCCTCCTCTTCCTCTTTTTGCTCTTTATTGGGGTTCTCCGCTCTAACGGCGCTCAGTGTTTGGCATTCTGGTGGTGCTTCTGCACGATCCAGATTATTACTACACTAATACAAAATAAAACCAGGATGTAAGGAAAAGCGTTGATGTGGGAAGGAACTTTGGAAACGCATCTTGATCCAAACACGGAGCCCTGCTGGTCCCTCCCGCCTAAGCTGGAGATAGGGATGGTGGTAAGTTGTATTTCTGTATTAAACCCTTTACAATCAGTCTCAGTGTTTATTGGTTTTCCACAGCAACTGCCTCCACTTTCCCTCCTACTGATGGAGTTGGTTGTATTGATGCTGTTGTTGCCATTAGTTACAAGATCAGCATCAGCAACACACTGCATCTGACAAACTGCTATTGTCCCTCATCTCATGTTGCCAGAAAGGGGTTCACTGTTTTTTTGGGGCTTGAGCCCCTCCCTGCTAGCCATTCCCACCCACCCAGAGCTATTCCATTAGGAGTACAGCTCCTTTTCAGGGTATAATTTCATTTATCTGCTATTGTGATGTGCTCATCATCAATATCCGTTTTAGTTGACAAGCATATGCATCATCTTTTGTTTTGCTTGCATCATTATTTCTCATTCTGACCTAACAAAGACTGAAACTCCTTGTCCCTTCATGAATGTTTCAGGTGGCAGGATGCATGCATTTAGATGGTTTACTGAAGTCATCTATCCTGGTGTTTATCAGATTACTATTTGCTCAGTGGTTTGTTTAAAAACAGTGGGCCTGCCGGTTCTTCTAGAGACTAACTAACTGACAAACATGCGCACTTTGTTTAAGCCTATGGCTTGACTTCTTGGGAAAGCACTGGTCTGTGTTAATGCTTACTCAGTCAACATTGACTAAGACCAGTCTTCGGCTGAAATGCAATGACGTCTAGTTAAAGTTCTTTGTACATCAGCACAAAGAGTTGCAACAAGGGAAACTTTATGATTCCAGCATGATAAGAGATGGGATGATTACATTCATTAAACCACAATCCATCCAAATTTGTTTTGTCTGTCAAGTTTCATTTGTTGCCTGACTCTCTTTGTTTAAACCAATGGTTCATCCAAAAAATGAAAATGTTGTCATTGTTTACTCTCTCTTTCATGTTTTTTCAAACCAGTATGACCATGTTTCTGCTGTGGACACCAAAAGAGTAGAATATTTACAGAAAACAATAGAAGTGGATGGGGACCAGAGACTGTCAAGCTTTAAGAAAGCAGTTTAAAAGCAAACCATATAGTTTGTGTGCTTTTCACCAAGTTTATATGTGGAACAGACTTATGTTTAACTGTATGTAACTAAAATTTTAATTCAGGCTAAAATTTAAAGGAATAGATCAGCAAAAAAGTAAAATTTGCTGAAAATTTACCCTCATGCCATCCAAGGTGTAGATGAGTTTGTTTCATCATCTGAACAGATTTGGATAAATTTAGCATTACATCACTTGCTCACCAATGGATCATCTGTAGTAAATGGGTGCCGTCAGAATGAAATTCCAAACTAAAGCTAATATAAAAGTCACAATAATCCACAGGAAATTCAAACTACTCCAGTTTGTCAATTAATGTCAATTAAAACCCATCATTAAGACACTTATAACTTTAAACTCTTCCTTCTGGCTAAAATACAGTGTTTTTTTTATCCATAATATTACTTTCTTCAGTGGAAAGAGAGAAAAATGCACAGATCAAGCAGTGTTTACAAGCAAAAACAGTCCAAAACATATTGTGATGTTTTATTCAGCTAGTGTTTGGACTCTCATTCTGACGGCACCCATTCACTACAAACGATCCATCGGTGAGCAAGTGATGTAATGCTAAATTTTCCCTGAATTTGTTCTGATAAAGAAACAAACTCATCTACATTTTGGATGACTTGTGTGTGAGTAAATGTGAACAATTCCTTGTTTGTGTGTCTCACAGAAGAAGTCTTACTGGTGTTGAAAGACAAAAGGATGAGCAAATTATGACCATTTTTATTTTTAGGTGCACTTTTCATTCAAGTAGCAGCCTTACTAAGTCCATAGACATTAATTTTCCTTAATGTTGATTTGAGATCAGTGCTTTGTTAAGGTTGGGATTAGTGTGGGCTTGGTCAGACTTCAAAACAGTGTACGGTGCAAACTCATGACTACAGTGAGTGAGACGCAGGGTGTGATGAAGCGCTAGGCGATCAAGGTGTTTAATTACCGCCACAGCATCCTGGTTTGGCAGAGAGCATGTGTAGGAACTTGGCAGTGTGTCTGTGGATGCTCCTGTCTGGAAGATTTATGATGGATATTTGTGAGTCAGAAGACTATTCTTTTTCATTCTTGAGACTGCGTTGATTGGATTTTCTTGACACTGGCAATCATTTGGCAGTGGAAATCAATACAGTTTGACTCTAATAAGGTCTAAAGTTCCTCCTTGAAGATAAATGTCTAGGTAGAGCTTGGCACAGTCCACATGTGGGCTGTCTTGAAGACCCGGCACAATTTCCTTATTAATAATGAATGTAAAGAGCATAGACTGTATTCCAGAATGCATTTACTTTATATAATAGCCTAAAGCTTGGATGTTAAATTAAGGTTAGCAGTTCAACTGACCTGTCTGCGCTGTTATGTGATGTTTGTCTCTTCTGAAAAAGTAAATTCTTTGGCCTTTCAAAAATCAACAGACCATTTGGAACCATAAAGCAAGGATGGAAATTAAAAGGAGCCTATCAATATGCAAATACAGCCCCACACGGAGACATGAATAGAGCATCACATGCTCATAACCTCAGAGAACATGCTGTTTGCATCAGAGACAGCTGTGTTACGCAACCTGCGCCTCCATCCTTCACTGCCACTTGGGCTGCTGCAATTACATAAAGATCGCCCATATGTTAAAGAGAAAGGGCAGAGAGAAAGGGTAGGCCTGTAGAATGCCTGCCAATCTTCATTTTCATCATTATCTCAACCATTTCCTGTTTACCGCTCGAGTCGTGTGTCTCTCAGTCGCTTCCCCCGACTGCTCTTTTTCTCCTTGTATGAAAAGGTTGTGCATCCATCTAGTGCGTTCTGATTTTCTGTGCTGTTCAGCTGCATCATTTGGATTCTAAATGTGAGGGTTTTATATCAAGGTTAATTTAGTGTTTCACACACAGTTTGCTGTTGTATTGGTGGAAGATGATATATGAAGCTGTAGAGCTGATGCTAAGGAGATGGTGTTGTGTGGTTTAATCCTCAGGGGAAAAGTGATGTTTGTAATTCATGCACATGCTTTTGGAGATTCCTTTGTTTCAGATGTTGAAGTCTTAAAAGGATAGTTCAACCAAAAAATGAAAATTACCCCATGATTTACTCACCCTCATGCCATCCTATGTGTATATGACTTTGCTCTTTCAGACAAATACAATCAGAGTATTATTAAAAAATGTCCTGGCTCTTTCAAGCTTTGTAATGGCGGTGAATGGGTGTCGAGATTTTGAAGTCCAATAAAGTGCATCCAATCCATAAAAAGTGCTCCACATAGCTCCGGGCGGTTAATAAATAATATTATATTATATTATAGCGTAATAGCATAGCGTAAGCTCCGGTGAGAAGTGATGTACGCAAAAGTGCAAAACAAAACACTGGTCACAAATTAAAGGTACAGAACAAGGATTTGTAAAAATGTCAGAGAATTGTGATATAAGCCAAGAGGAGACTGGTTTTCCTTTGCTGTAAACAAAACTGGGTTCTTGCGAGACTAGCATATTCTCACCAGAGCTTATGCTACGCCTACATCCTACGTCATCCACTGGAACCCCACTCTCTCATGAATGCGTGTACAACATTTAGCAGGAGCTAGAAATTACTGTTTAGAAAGTTTTAAATATGGATTTTTTTTTTTACACAAATGCATTGATTCACTTCAGGAGGCCTTTATTAGCCTCTCGGAGCCATATGGAGTACTTTTTATGATGGATGGATGCACTTTATTGGACTTCAAAATCACTGACATTATAAAGCTTAGAAGAGCCAGGACATTTTTAAATATAACTTTGGTTGTATTCGTCTGAAAGAAGAAAGTCATATACATCTACACTCAAAAAAATGTTTGGTTAAAAACAACCCAACTTGGGTTTGGCAACCCAGTGCTGGGTAAATATTGGACAGAACACATGTTGGGTTATTTTGACCAAGCTGGTTGGGTTAAATGTTTTTACCAAACATGCTGGGTTATTTTATTTAAGCCAACTATTGTTTAAAAAGTATTATATTGCTGGTGTAAAATGGACTGGAACTTATAAAAACACACACAGAATTACTAGAGGCAACAGCAATAATCAAAAGATGAACATTTATTATTAAGCAAGAACACATGGACAAAATACAAGACAAATTAAATTTATTTGGGTGAATACAGCATAGTTTACAATATTACATACATTTAAACTCGTTTAACAAGTATTTTATGCATTAAAAAATGTAACATTTAAAAGTAGAATTTTAACTTTAGCGTATTCAGTTATTCTCTGTAATCGCTTTTTACTGAAATAGTGCTAATTCTCATGCCGGTGTGTCGCTGAAATCTGAGCTGGTGAAGGGCTGCTGTTCGCTGGGTTTCACTTGTAGCTGAAAGATGCCATGACTGACTCCAGAAACTCCCCATAAACAAACAAAATATTAAGAATAAACTCGAATAACGAATAAAATCCATTTGTTTTATGCAAGGCAAAAGGCGTTTCCATTCTGCAAAACAACCGCTGCTGACTGACATCTCATCCTTGCGTTGCATAAAGTAACACATTTACAGCACAGTAAAGACTTTATAAATGAAATAAAATGTACACAAACATTTATTTTGCTTAACAAGTTAAAATCAGCTGCGCTGAGAACCACTCTCTCCTGCGCTCTGACTGACTGTAACTCAGCAGCTCGGTTGTTTCGTCAGAGACCCTGCGGTTGGGTAGAAAAAAATAACCCAGCGTTAAAAATGACCCAGGAACTTAGTTACAGAACTACCCAGCACCTGGGTAAAAAAAAAAGTAAAATAACCCAATAAAATGACCCAACAAGTTGAACGTAGCATTTGGGTTTAAAAAAAAATAACCCAGCATTTTTTTAGAGTGTAGGTTGGCTTGAGGGTGAGTAAATCATGGGGCGATTTTTTTTATTTTTGGGTAAACTATCCCTTTAAATTTACTTGCCCTCCTGTTGCTCCAAAACCATGATTTCTGTGAAACACAACTGTTTATACAGAATGTTTGTGCATGTTTTTTTTTCAAAAGTGATAGCTTCCATCCACTTTTTACACTGTTCTGTTATTAAAGCAGTGAAAATGTGTCAAATTTGATAAAATGTTGTGTGTAATACAGTCATCTAATCGTCATATGTTTCATTATCATTTTGTGTAGGTTTTGGTGGGGTTTTTTTTGGTAGGCCATTTCACTGTGTATGCAGTCTGAATAGATTTAACGCACCCCTGAACATCTAGAACAGTGCTTCAATGTTCTTAAATCAGCTATATTGGTAGACATTTTGATGCATGTAACTTAAAAAAAAAAAAAAAAAACCTTTAATGGAAGCTTATCTAATGTCTAGGGAAAAAAGGACTAAAAATGACCATACAACTCTATACTCCAAGTTTTTTTGAAGTCATGCGATAAACTTTGTGTGAGGAACAGACCAAAATTCCTTATTCACCGAACTGTTCCCATTTAGTTGCTTTTATTGTACGGAAAAGTGCAGTTTGGATATTCTGCTAAACATCTCCTTTTGTTGGCTCACAGAAGTTTTTTTTTTTTTTTTTTTCTAACAGATGTAACATTTTTGATGAACTGTTCCTTTAACCTTCTGGGTGTTTTAAAATGAGAACTAATATTTCATTCACATCAATTATTGAGCCCTGTAGCAGCCCTGCAGTTTTCCTGAATCATCAAAATGAGCGTCTGGCAGTCATTTGAGTGGCATATTCGTCTCTGCTTCAGTTCCTGTCTGTTTTGAAAACGTGACACTGATGCCGTAGATTGGTAGCTTTGTATTTCTCTTGTGTTTCAAATTGCTCTCGCCTCAGGCCGGTGTCTGGGCTTCAAGCTCACAGAAAACTTTAGATCTTAAAAGAGACAAAAGAACAAAGTGAACTCGGAAAGTTTGAAATGGTGCTCGTGTGATGTTTAAGATGTACTGGAATTCTACAGTAGAGCTGTAATCGGGCCTTAAAAGTTAGGCCCGAGCCAGACAGAATTCGGCCCGAGCCCGACAAGTACATTTTGATTGACAGCTTTTTAAAAGCCCGAACCTGTTTACAGCCCGACATTATTCAAACGTACGCAAGCATACAGCTCTTTTTCCTTTTCTCAAGAATGAGTCATTTATACATGTTTTAACATAATTTATTCATGAGCAACGTAGGCTATAGGCTGCTTGGAAGTTGGAACAAAGAAATAAAATAAGTCCTCTGTAACTTCGTAACATCTCAGCACTCTAAATAGGCCTAGGCATACACTTAGCCTATAAATAGGCCAATGCGCCAATAAAAATGAGTCTTTCTTAAATTAAATTAAGATAAATTCTAAATTAAGATGGGTATTTGGCAATAACGAAATTAAGACGATGAATAGCAGCTGAAATTTAAAATTAAATGCCGGGATGCATAGTACTGATTTGACCAGTTTTGCAAGTTTCGTAAATTTTGCCAAAACACAATCGCCAGAGGCAAGCCTCCATTTCACCTCCTCAGCATCCATTTTTTTAGCATCTTTCTCTCGCTAATTGAAACGCATCACGACCGCTCACTTATCGCACAAGCCCGAGCCCATCGGGTTCGGGCAAAGATCTTCATCTCTATTCTACAGGGCTTTTGCGAGTCTTTTACAGATTTGCATCAAATTTCCTACTTTAACCTGCAGTTTTCAGTACGTTGTAAAAATGACGTGATGGGGAACTACAACTAATAATGACTGGCCAAGTGGATACAATTATTGACCAATGCAAATGATATAAATATGGCCAAAATTGTGGTCTATCTCTCTGATCTCTAGTATTTCTAAATCACAGATTTGTTTAAAGTTGTTTTGCAGAAGTTGAAAGTAAAAAATAAAAAAAAATTTTGACAATGTTGATGCACTTAACCAAAAATTGCATAAAACCTTTTGACAATACATAGGCCACCTAGAGAGGTTCAATTGCTGTTAAAGTCTTTGCTTTTTTTTTTTTTTTTTTCTTCTTTCATATAATATCAGTAGTAATTATCTAGATCTTTCTAAATGAAATCGCTTTTATAATATGCATTTTTGGACTTTAGCAAATTAAATGGCACTATACAGGTTTTCAAATATAGATTGTTGGTCAGCTGTGCCAGTGACCTCTTTCCCAGGCATTTGGTTTTCTGTGATGTTTTAAAATATTGAATATTAATTAATGTAAATAGGCCAAGAATTAGCATTATTTAATTTTAATGATAGGATTGATAAAAGGTGGCATTTATTTGATCAAACATTCCATAAAAACATTAATATTGTTAAGTATTAGTACAATCCAAAGGATTTGCTTTCTATTTGAATATATTTTAATATGCAATTTATTACTGTGATGCAAAGCTGAATTTTCAGCATCATTACTCCAGTCTTCAGTTTTACATGATTCTCCAAAAATCTTTTAAATATGTTGATTTGCTGTTCACAAAACATTTCTTATCATTATTAGTGTTGAAAAAGTTTAGCTGCCTAATATTTTTTTTGAAAACCTTGACACTTTCATGAATAGAATGTTCAAAAGAACAGCATTTATTTGAAATGGTAATCTTTTGTAACTTTATTGATGTCTTTGTCACTTTTAATCAATTTAATGCAGCCATGCTGAACGAAAGTACACTACCAGTCAAAAGTTTTTGAACAGTAAGATTTTTAATGATTTTAAAGAAGCATCTTCTGCTCACCAAGTGGATTTATTTGAACCAAAGTACAGCAAAAACAGTAACATTTGGAAATATTTTCACTATTTAAAATTTTTTCTATTTGAATATATTTTAAAATCTAACTTATTCCTGTGATTTCAAATCTGAATTTTAGCATCATTACTCCAGTCACATGATCCTTCAGAAATCATTCTAATATACTGATTTGGTGTTGAGAAACATTTATTATTTTTGTCGAAAAGAGCCGAGTAGAATTTTTTTCAGGTTTCTTTGATGAATGGAAAGTTCAGAAGAACAACATTTATCTGAAATATAATTTTTTTGCAACATTATAAATGTCTTTATCATCACTTTTGATCAATTTTAAATAGTACTTTTTAATTAAAAATTGTACTGTTCAAAAACTTTTGACTGGTGGTGTATACTTTATTTTATTTTTTATTTTTTGAAAAAGGTTACTTATCTTAAACTTTAAACATGTAACTGGCCACACTCAAGACTTAAACGTGTTTTAATTTGAAGGTGAAGAATACGCAGTGTGTGATTTATGTAAGGCTATTAAACCTTTAAAGGCTATTAAATGGCTAATAAATGTTTTTTTTTTTTTTTTTTTTTTTTTTTTTTTCAGAAAGTTTTTTTAATGGATGTTTTTCAAGATTTCACCAGGAAAATATTAATGTTGTTTATCAAATATCAAATTGAATGACCTTTAATAGTTTTTTGTGAAAAGCCTAATACTCTTGTTTTAAAATACTTTGATCTTGCCATGAATGCTATTGTTGCTGAAATGGCAATACAAATAAATGAATAAGAAATAAATCTAGCTGTCCAAGTTGCAAGAATGACTTGTAATAGTCATTCATCAATTATGTGTTACAATCATATTTTCATTTTCCGTCAAAATAAGCTGATGGAATTTGTAGCTGTTCAATGCAGACCATTAGTCCAAAGTAGAAAACAAACTAATTCATTTGTTCTAAATTGTTTTGTTTAGTTTTTTTGGTAAAGACAACTGTTTTAAAATGTTGGCAGAACTAGTACAAATCTGAACTATTGGTCTGAAGCTGTTCCAGCAAAGAAAATCCTTATTGTTCAGCCTGTCTAGGGAAGTATATCTTCTGTCTCTTGGCTCATGTAAAGTCTCTTTTCTGTGGTACTGTGTTGCATTTCCTTCGGTGGGTTTATGTTGTGGCTCAGCCTTTCGTCACACCGCTCAGAGCTGCATTTTATGTCCTTAAGGTCCGTGTGTTTAACGCACAAAGGAAATAGTGAGTTTTTTTTTGTCTTTTCTGACAGCCTATGGACTCTAGTGTCTGTTTCAACACAATCTTATGTTTCAGCCTCCAAGTTTCCCATCACGTCATAGCACGAAGTTCAGCATGAAGCGGTTTTGCATTCCTCGCTACACTTCATTTGTCTGTGTTTTATTCTGAATGAATGAAGTAAAAGCTCTAAAGCAGTCACAGGTCCTGTAAAAGCAGCTGCTTTGAACTCGTGCCCGGAGGAACTTTGTGCCAACACAAATGGCCTTTGCCCACCCCCAACGCTACATACATGCCATACATCAGTATATAGCGCTCTGTGGATGCTAATGTGCTAACTTGTGAGTGTAACGATGTTTAACACCTTACAGTGATTTCACACAGTTATTAATAGTTCACCCAAAAATAAAAAATTGTCATGTTCTCACTCTTATATCTTATATCATTTTCAACACTTATTATTTTCTAGTTTTTCTTCGAAACACAAAAGGAGAAGCTGAATAAGTGAACTTATGAGCTTCTTGTTTCCATAAAATGAAAGTGGAAACACTTTTGATATATGGAAAAGAGCCAACTGAGTATTCACCCTAACAACACATTTTGTGTTTGACAGCAGAAAGAAAATTAATATGGGGTCAAAATGAGATGACAATATGTTTTGGATGAACTATTCCCTTAGTTTGACATTCATAGTATTTAATTTGACTAATAGTCTTGTAGCTAGTCTCTTGTTTTTCAGTAAATAATGGAGGAAGACCTTCAAGACCTTCATGCCTAATTTATTTATAATAAATAATAATAATAAAGGTAATTTTATTTAGTTTTACTTAATTTTTGCCTGTTTAAAAGAAATTACTAATTAAATTATAATCAGTTTAATTTATTAATAATACTAATAAAATGTATAATTTGAAGGGTTTTTTTTCCCTCTTTTCAGATTAAGTGTTAAGTTTTAAACATTTGAAGAAAATTCTAAGTTAATTGCATTTATTTTAATTTGTTGACAACTTTCATGCTATTACGATCTCTGCTTTTACTCTCTCTCCAAGTTTCACAGTGTTTTATTTCATCACTGCCACTTATTCACTCAAATATGCTCATGCAAACAGACAAACGCTTTGTCTAACTGCAGAGACTTCTTCTCTCCCAGGCTCTCTCCATCATTTCCTCATTTTTTTGTCGTCTTTTCTTCCTCCGACTCTCACGTGGCCCCAGCTGGGATGCAGAGAGAGTGTTTAGTATGCCGGCAGCGCTTCTGAGCCTTCCTGATTCTCCATAGAAAGCAGGACAGAACGTGAGAAGGGGGGTTACAGCGCCACAGTGGACTGTGGGAGCAGAGTTTCTAAGATCCGCTCCAGGAATGTCCATGATTCATTTGACCTTGCTTTTACCCAATCCGCAGTTGTCCCTTGTCATCCCGGGCACATGAGTTCAGCCCTGTGTGAGAATCTGAGGGGTGTGTAGATGGAGGTTTTGGAGCAGTTGCTTCCCCGAGTGAGCCTTCAGCATTTGCGGGGACAGACGTGGATAGCGGTAGATCTATGAATGAGGTCCTTTAGAGTGCTGGGGGTTGGGTGGGATCTTTAAGAAGGGGCCGAGGAAGGAGTAGGGGGGTCCAGGGGCCCTTAGAAGCCATGGGTGAATGGGAAGGCCAAGGCTGCTTTGTTCTGAGGTCGAAGGGCCGTGGGGGAGAGTTGAACACAACAGAAATTTACAGGACCACATGAGGTGAGGGATGGAGAGGAAGTTCCTTACAGCATGGCAGAAATGAAAAGCAAGAAGGGAAACTTATGAAGTGGTTCTCAACTGGTGGGTCACGACCAAAAAATGAGTCGTTGATCTGTGCTGATTGACTGGGACAGTTGTGAAAATCTAATTAAGAAACTATCGGTCTAAAAGTTTACATCCCCCTTTCAGAATCCGCAAAATGGTAATAAAATTACCAAAATAAGAGGGATCATATAAAATTCATGCTATTGGTTATTTAGTGCTGACCTGAATAAGATATTTCATATAAAAGATGTGTACGTATAGTCCGCAAGAGAAAATAAGTTGAATTTTTAAAAATGGCCCTGTTCAAAAGTTTACATCCCCTTGATTCTTCATACTGTGCTGTTACCTGATTGATCCACAGCTGTTTTTTTTTTTTTGTTTTTTTTTTGTTTAGTGATAGTTGTTCATGAGTCTCTTGTTTGTCCTGAACAGTTAAACTGTCTGTTGTTCTTCAGAAAAATCCTTCAGGTCCCACAAATTCTTTTTTTTTTTTCTTCTTCTTCTTTTTTTTTTTTCTTCTTTTTTTTTTTTTTTAGCAGTTTTGTGTATTTGAACCCTTTCCAACAATCACTGTGTGATTTTTTAAGATCCATCTTTTCAAACTGAGGACAACTGAGGGACTCAAACACTCACTGATGCTCCAGAAGGAAATGCATTACTTTTGAACAGAATGGAGATGTGTACATTTTTCTTGTTTTGCCTAAATATCATATTTTTTCATTTAGTACTGCCCTTCAGACGCTACAGAATATAGGTAGATGTTTCCCAGAAGACAAAATAAGTTAAATTTACCCTGATTTTCAAATTCAAAAAGTTTTCATCCTCCAGCTTTTAATGCACGGTTTTCCCTTCTGTAGCATCTGTGAGCGTTCGAACCTTCTGTAATAGTTGCATATGAGTCCCTCAGTTGACCTTAGTGTGAAAAGATGGATCTCAAAATCATACAGTCAATATTGGAAAGGGTTCAAATATACAAGAATGCTAAAAATCCAAAGAATTTGTGGGACCTAAAGAACTTTTCTGAAGAACAGCAGGCAGTGGAAATCATCACTATTTAGAAATCATTTGACTGTAAAAGAGAACTAAAACTGAGATGGGTGATATGTAAACAACACAACGTTTGCGTAATCTGCATAACCCGAAATCAAAAACACAAACGGTAGTATTTAACTAAAAAATGTTTTTAACTGCAAATATGTGGTGTAAAATGCTTTGCAGAGATGTCTGAAAAGCACTGTCAAGAAGTACATTTATCTGGATTCTTTCTTTGAATTGCATTCTTGAGATCCAAACTGTTCAAATAAGTTGATTCACTAAGATGAATCAGTCTTCTTGATGCTGTTGTTAATAGTATTCCACTGTTATCTTGAATTTCTCTCTGTTTTATGAGTAATAAGTTTCAGCTCAGTTTGGCATCTCTGAGATGTAAGATTATCCATTATACAGTATATCTAATACACCAAATCAAACGTTGTTAATTAGTGATTCACAAATAGTTATTTTAAGACTATTCTTTTTAATGATTCTTTTGAAGTGATTTCATCATTTAGAGATTTGGCACTGAATTCGAGGGACAAACACTATATTTGTCACAGTCTATAAAACCTAAAATCAAAAATAATGAGAAATGTTGAATTTAACTTAAAAATGTGGTCAATTACAAAAATGCAATGCAAAATGCTTTGCAGGGATTTCTGAAAAACACTGAACAAATCTGTTGATTTGAAGAAATCTGAATTGATTCACTAAAATGATTTTTTTTCAGACTGTTTGATGGTCTCCTTAATAGTGTTCTTCTCTTCAGTAGTGTTCTTCTCCTATCTTCTGGTTAAGATACTACTTATACTTCGCTAGACATATTTGTGCATCATTTCCAAATTCTCTTGGCTCTTTCCACTAAAAGTACAGTAAAAGTACAGTAGTGTTACTGTGGCGCCATTACAATGCCATGATGTTCTTTAAAATTCCATTAATGTTATCATATGTGAATATGGTAGTCTTTCAGTATCATGTCATCTGATACAATCGCTTTACTATAGCAGCACCACAGTACTTCTTTGTAAGTTTAGCTTTCCCATCAGACCATTACATCCTAATGGAATAGGCTCTCGCTTGGCCTTTTTCTGAAATGGCATCTACAAACTGTGCTTATAATCTGCCGTTTAATGGTCTTGGGAAAAAGCTGCTTAGTCTTGGAGATTTGGAGGTGGGGTTTTGGGGTGGCCACTCTCCAAGACAATTGACAATAGCCTGTATAGCCTCTTCTGCTTGAGTGACTTAATGGCTGCTGTCCTATTGTATTGTTTTGAGGTCAGTTCCAGGACACCTGCTGCGAGCAGCAGCAACCGAAAAACAATGATCGTAATGGCCAGTTCCAGTTTGATGACTTGTTTTCAAGTCATTAGTTCTGTTAGCAGTGTCAACTTCTCCAAACTCATATTGTTTGCCTGCAGCATGTCTTTAATCAGAGCGTGTAGGGGGAGAAGATATGAATCGCAGGTGCAGGGGTGTAAAAATGCAGCAACCTTACAGTGATCTGATGAAAATGGAATGCATTTTTAAAATTAATAATAAATTAACTGTATTTTCAAGTATTTTATTTGTATTTAAGTGCTGGTTGATCATTTTTGACCTTTTGATGATATTATTATTCCATCATTTGAACCAAACTGCTGTTATAACATGGTAGATTTAAATTGTGATGTAAAATCCACATTTTAATAAATTAGCAGAAAGAATAATAATTAATTAATTCAATTAGTATGCATCAATATGCAGTATTGCAATATGTAATACATAATATAGCAATATTTATGTATATATGTTTACTAAAATATTTTAATATTCAAAAATGGCCAGCATTTGTGAATAATGATGCATTTAAATAGTTAAATTAATTTGAATCATTAGGATTTGATTCTTTTAAACTCATGGCAACAAATCAAACCTCTTTAGGAAAAAAATTTTTAGGAAACATGGTGAAATAAAAAGTGCTTTAAAATCACAACAGATTCATGATGTTGCTTAATTTTATACTAACAATTCAGAAGGTTAAGGTTGGTAAGATTTGTTTTTTAACAAAGTTTTTTGAAAAAAAAAAAAAAAAAAAGTCACTTATTGTTTCATAATACTGGATATATTTGATCAAAAGTACATTATAAACAGTAATATTGTTAAATATTATTTCAGTAACATAATATTTGTATTTGTATAGCATTAGCTTATGCCTTATTTTATCATTTTATTTTATTTTATTTTATTTCTTCTAGTATTTAAGCATATTAATTATAAGACAAGCCAAACAATAATCTAATTTATTTAAATTGTACTTGTTTGGAAGAATAAAAAATATATTTTATAAAATAAATATATAAAATTATATAAACTAAATATATTTAATCAGTTCAATTTATATGCATCAATATTTATCTATATATTTTTACAAAAATATTTTAATATTAAAAAAATGCTAACTAGGTTTGGGTCGGTAAGATTTTTTTATTTTTTTATTTATTTATTTATTTTTAAATGTGTTTGGAAAAAAAAAAGTATCTTATCCTCTGTTTATTTAATAAAAAATACAATATAAGCAAATCAATATTTTTAAATATTATGACAATTTTAAAGTAGTTTTTTCTTTCTATTTTAATATATTTTAAAAAATGTTATTTTTCCTTATGATTCAAAGCTAGATTTTACGTTACATTTTTAATTTTATTATAATCTTATTATATATGCATGCTTGTGTGTGTGTGTGTGTGTGTGTGTGTGTGTGTGTATCAATAATAGAATAGAATAGAATAGAATAGAATAGAAAAAAAATAATTACTGACAGAATTTTGAATGTTAGTGTATATCTAAAAAAATGTAGTAAGTATTTAATATGTCAACCAGCCCTAACCATAAATCGTACCAAAATAACTGAATCAAATGAAACTTTAAAATGATTCAATTGAATCATTAAAATAATTGAATTGAATCGTTGTTAGAGCAAATATTTACACCCCTCTCTTGCAAGGTCAAATGGCACAGTAGTGTTTTGTGTACGTGTGTGTACAGCAGAACTACATATGATCTGACAGCACAGAGAAACGGCTGGAGGAAGTAACAATTATAGTGTGTGTGTGACCCATTTTATCCAGCGCACCTACAGGTAGACTTTGCAGCGTGTGTTTTGCTTGACGCAGCTCGGGCTGTGCGTTTCTAGTGTGGTTATTAGCAGGAACACCTCAAACACTGCATGACACTTACACAAACACAGCCCACTGTTTGTTTGAATATTTCTCTCTCTACATCCATCCTGGTTTCTTTATTTAACAGCCATGTGGTTTCACCCTTCACACACACACACGCACGCACGCATGCTGAGCCTTTCTTCATGGCCAAAGCTAGCACTGTTACTATAGAGACGCTGCCCACATGATGGTACGGACTTTGACAGCACGACTTCGCTATAATAAGCCTCCCTAAGCACTCTTCTCCATATCAGCACAATTCGGCCACGTTCAAACGACAGCTGACAATTGCTAGCAGTGTTACTATGGTGACCCACAACCATCTCCTTAGTGTAAATGTACTGATAATGTACTATACTGGTACTATATTTGTGTTTGAATAGCATGAGGTAACTGGGAACCAGTCTTATTTATAATAATCTTTTAATGTTTTAATAGTCAAGTACAATTGCTGTGGATATACTGATAATTCTGTTTCTTAGAATTTTAGTTTATCTAGTAGGATATTTTTTTTGTTCCTTATTTTTGAGTAGATGACTAAAGATTTATTTATTTTTTATTTTATTTTATTTGTCATATTATTTTTTCTAGTACTTAAAGGGGTCATCGGATGCAAAGTTCACTTTTACATGTTGTTTGAACATTAATGTGTGTTGGCAGTGTATGTACACCATCTACCCTATAATGCTAAAAATCCTTGCAGTGGTTTTTAATTAATCTCAAAATAATATCCCTTTTTCAAATCCAAACCACACCGACAGAGGCCACTCCCACGATAGTTGATTGATATGAGCGTCTTATCTCAGATCCGCCTTAAATCAGCTGTAACAGTCCGACCCTTTATTGCCGGAGCAGGGATGCCGGAGCAGGGATGTAAGTTAGACAAGAATATCTCTGATTGAGCGATTGAGGTGTTGTGTTGCTGGATGTAATAATGAACGTAGTGGTCGTCATTTACTCCCAACATCTGAGCCGCTGAAGATGCAGTGGATTGTTTGTTTGTGAATGGAATGCGCCTCCCGATCTACACATATCCGCCTGTGTTTGCGCAAATCATTTGTGATTCAGCTTCACTTACAGCAGAAGTGAGTATAAGGGTTTTTTAATGAATCTTTGTGATCGCCTTTCCTAATAATGTGCTAGTTAGCAAATTTAGCGGCTAAATGCAGCTAAAGTAAACTTGTCACTCCACAGAGAGAAGAGAGGGGCGGGGCGAGCAGAGCTCATTAACATTTAAAGCAACCTCGACCAGAACAGCATGATTTTTGCAGAGCTGATTTTGGCAAGGTAAAAAGGGTGTTGTTTTACACTATCATTGAGAATTTTTAACCAAAGTATATTATAGACTTTTCATTAAGACCCTAAAGAATCATATCAACTTGTGGAAAATTGGCATCCGATGACCCCTTTAAGAATATTATTATAAGCCAAGCCAAACAATAATCTTATTTATTTATTTTTTTTAAATTGTTGGACTTGCTTGGATGAATGAAAAAACTAATTTTTATTTTATTTTATTTTATTTTATTTTATCATTGTTGTACTTGCTTCGATGGATGAAAAACCAAAGTTTTGTTTTGTTTTATTATTTTATTTTATTTTATTTTATTTACATTTTTTGTAATGTTTGTACTTGCTTCGATGGATGGAAAAAAACGAATTGTATTTTAATTGTTGTACTTGCTTAGATGGATGAAAAACCAAAGTTTGTTTTATTTTATTTTTTATTTTATTTTATTTTATTTCTGTCTGATTATTTATAGTATATTCTGATTCTGTCTAGTATATTATCAAAAGCCAAGCCAAACAATAATCTAAGATTTTTAAATTGTTGTATTTGCTTAGATGGATGAAAACCAAAATGTTATTTTATTATTATTATTATTATTATTATTATTATTATTTTTAATATTTGTACTTGCTTCGATGGATGAAAAACCAAAGTTTATTTTAATTTAATTTAATTTAATTTAATTTAATTTAATTTATTGTTGGACTTGCTTTGGATGAAATCCAAAGATTTTTATTATTTTATTTTATTGTATCTTTTTTTTTTTGTTATCTTATTTCTCTTTATTGTATATCTGATTATTTCTTCTAGTGCATAAGCTTATTATTAAATTGTTGTACTTGCTTAGATGAATGAAGAACAAAAGTTTTGTTTTATTTATTATTTCATATTATTTTATCTTTTCATATTATTTTATATTTTATTTTATTTATTTGTAAATTGTTGTACTTGCTTTGATGGATGAAAAACCAAAGTTTTTTTTTTTTTTTGTTGTTGTTGTTTTTTTTATTTTATTTTATTTTATTTTATTTTTATTTTATCTTATTTCACTTTATTTTACGTCTGAGTATTTCTTTTAGCGCATAAGCTATCCACTTTTTTTTTTTTTTTTTTTTTTTTTAAGTAATACATAAAATGTGCTTGTTTAACTAGCTTGTTAACTAGCTAGTTAAACTAGCTAGAGTCTGAATTTTTTTTTTTTTTTTTAACTTTTGGTTGTTTATGGGTTAAGACCTGAATGTGCTCCAAACAACTACATAAACACACATTGCATTATCAGCATTACTGAAAGAAGCGGTATGGCACAGATTAGGATAACCAAATGCATTCTGTAATTAGTTTTCTCTTTTTTGTGGCGCACCCGTTTAAAGATATTCTTGCTGAGCAAGTTAGTTAAATGATACTGAGGTTGTTGTAATTCAATAAAGCATGTGTATTATGTACAACGGATCAGCGTACGTGCAGTGCTTGGGCCAAGCTTTCATGCTTGTGTACTTAAGTAGGCTTCTGGCCTTACAGTCTTTGTTAACTGGCTGAACTTGGCGCAGCTCTCACACGGGCCGAAAAATGCTTCCTACAAAAACACAGTTCATTCCTACATCACCCGTTGCCATGGTTGCAGAATACTCCCCATACCAGAGAATTCCTGCCTGGAGGTCTCATGGACTCTTTGCATTTATTTACTGCAGTCTGCAGCTCAGCTCTACATGAGACTGACCTCGTAAAGCACACAGGAGTTTATTTCAATTCATTTACATGTTAATTAAAGAAAATCTTTTGTGCACGATTTTAATTTCTCTCACTGGCCAGACAAAACATATAAAGGTCAGGATGGTTAAATTACTGTAGTATTAAATCCAGTGTTAAACAACAAAAGACAACGGCCTGAGGTGGTTAAAACTATTTTGAAAAATGAAAACAACTGTCCACCAGTTGCACATTTGCTCATTTCAGCTGATGCAATGTGTCTTTCCATATACGCCATCCTCACTGTTCTTGCTGTTATCATGCTGGCTTATTCATGCATTTTCATAATCCACACAGTTTGGGTTATTGGCAGCTCCTTGTATGTATGAGATTATAGTGCAGACTCATGGCTAACATTAAATGGCCTTTATTCTCCTTTTCTGTGTCAAGTGTCAGGACCCCAGTGGGTTCGGAAATGTGCCATGTTTGTGAGAACGATGAGCCTGGCAGACATGTCCGGTAAGTGCCCCTCCGCAGCCAAACGCACTTCACGCACAGGATGGGATCAACTCTGACTCCGTTGATACAGTTATGACAAAACGCTGCATTAAGATCATTCAGATGCATTTGATGTGACAAATCGGAGTGTTTGAACCCATCCTCCTAACTGTGCATGTCGCTTTCGCCTTATTGGGTCTCATTCACTCATAAATGTGACTATTTACCATCATTTTGCTGTTGATAAAGCCAAATTATTCTAAATTTTGGAGGATGTGTCTACAACAAGTAATTGGCATAATACACGCACATGTCCATATAAGGGCTTTCGTACCCTATTCATGCGGCTTTCGGTACATCAGGTTTGTGCAATATATTGATATATTCTTTCTAAGCTATATGGTATGAGGCAGTACCGTTTCTATAGATGTACAGTAATTCCATTTTGCCACAAATGTGCCACATGTAGAAGTTTAACCCTAAAAGTAAATGTATATTTATGATGGCACTAACTTTAATTGACTAATGGAGGTAACCAAAATAACCTAATGCAATTAGTCTGTGCTTTGTGAATTTAACTTCTGCTTTAAAATTTTTTTCTTTTTTTTTAGATTGCAATGTTGTTGTTTTAATGTAATGTGATTTTAAACCCTTTTTTTGCACATAATATATAGCCTTTAATATGTACATTGTTTGTTGGTCAACATTGGGCAGGTCGTGAAATTTCTTTACAGAGTACAACAGTTTATTTTTATCCAAATAGAAAGCATATTGAGATATACGTGTACTTAATATCACAATTCAGATTTTTTTGGGCCATACCACCCAGCCCTATTTGCCAGTCTCTGCAAAAGTTTTTTTTTTTTTTTTTTTTTTTTTAAACGTACCCAATTTCAAAACTACTTAAAATGCAAAATCCGTTTTTGTTTAGTCCTAGACAACATTATTGGATATGTTTCAATGCAGAACCCATTAGGACTTTTGTTTTTTCTTTAGTTATTCAATATATAGTATAATAAAAGTGACTCTACAATAAGTCTAATTGAACTTGGCTACATATATTATATTATATTATATTATATTATATTATATTATATTATAAGAAATTGAGTAACTAAGTGACCCTACAATAAGTTTAAAATCTGCAGAAGTTTTGTAATGTTCTTTATTGTAAATTTTAAATAAATTTAAGTCATAAATTTGACTTATATTTAATTTCCACATGAAATATGCTTGAACATGTTGTATGCAGACATATGCATATGCATGGTTAGTGAATGAGACTCATTATGTCTTTTGTTTATGTTTGCATGTTTCGTGATCTGTGTCCCTTTTTTGCCTCTCCTTCTGTATCTTACTTCTGATGTCTGACTGAGATGAACCCTTGTTTGCGAGTTGTCTGTGCATATCTTCTGGAAAGCAGGTGAAAAGATGAAAATGTGCATAGCATCAACTGGTCAATGATTATTGCATGACCAGAATGGGTTTTGACTGATCAGGACTTTGAG
Organism: Cirrhinus mrigala; assembly: GCA_036247105.1. NCBI lineage: Eukaryota > Metazoa > Chordata > Actinopteri > Cypriniformes > Cyprinidae > Cirrhinus > Cirrhinus mrigala. The sequence continues at coordinate 6,982,231 of CM070022.1, forward strand.
TCCTGGTGTGTAAATATCTTGACTCAGATTGGTTGTTCAGAAGTTGTGGCCTATAAAAAGGCAAAGTGTTTATTTCAAATGGAGGGATAACAATATAGTGATCTCATTTTTAAAGTCTCCATGAAATCGAAACTGACCCGATTTACCTTCTTAATGCATTTTGTGTCATATTGACTTTTTCGGCTGATGTCATCCTTATTTTGTAGCCTTTTGGTCCCATTCAGATATGTAGCACCATTTTTTTTTTTTTTTTTTAATCCTGTTACACTCAGAAATATGACAGATTACAGAATGTGTCAACTTGTTGAAAACCACAAACAGAGGCCTGCTAGATTTTATTAGAAATTTATTTTTCTAATAAAAAATTGCCATTTAAAATGCAATTTAAAACACCCAGTTGCTTGTTTATAGGGCTGCACAAATTTTGTGATTTATACATCAAAATGGCTATAAACCAACAACAGCAATCATAATGATTGTTATTATTATTACTTGTAAATAAAAACTAACTAATTGCAATAGTAATATTTTACTATAAGTTAAAAAAAAATAAAGTAATAAACATAATTTAGTAATTTTATTTTACATTACTTTACTACTAATAAAATTACTGTTTAAGCATAATTTTTAAAGGTTTACCAGAGAAATTTACAAGAATTTATTTACCAGAAAAATGTAAATACACACCCCAGTATAAATAAAAACAAAATAATTACAGTAGTAATATTTCACTGTAAATTTAAAAAATCAAGTAATAAGCTTAATTTAGTTATTTTCTTTTACATTGCATTACTACTAATAAAATTATGGTTTAAACATAATTTTTTTAAAGAATGTTTACCAGAGAAATTTACTAGAATCTATTTACCAGAACAAAAAATGTAAATACACACCACAGTATTTCTGAAAAAAACAAAACAAAAAAAAATAAAAAATAAGAATGTTAAAATAAAAAAAATTAGATTTTTTAATACATTTTTAGATTGTGATAGGAAAAAAAAAAAAAAATCCAAAAAACTTTAAAAAGAAAAAATGGAATTTGAAAAAACATTTGGGGAAAAAAATTAAGCCGATTTCACAAGGACCTATAATAATAGTTATGGCCTTCTTAATGTCTTTCTTTTTTTTTTTTTTTTTAACGTTGAACTTTTATTTTGAATCGCAGCCTTTTCATATTTATATTTCTTTACTGAACCTAAATAACAACGCCTGAACATCCCTAACATGTCCAAAAACGATTGGAGAGAACGGCACAAATGCTCTGTCATACGAGCAGCCCTCCTCTTCCTGCGAACAGCTGAGGAGTTACAGAGGCCTGGCGTTAACCCAGCGTTCAGATCGCCACATCAAATATTCAACAGGTGCCTCTGAACGTGAGCTTTTTGTGAGTCTGAGACAGCAAGAAAGACGAGTGTGTGACAAGAGAGCGCGTTTATGCTTATGGGAATCTCCAAGGAAAGCCCACCGCAGGACCGCAGGAGAATGATCTCAGATGCATCTGAATTGGTGAAGCGATGACGTAGGGATGGGATGACAGCTAACGTGTGGCTAGTACTCGACCTCGTTGACCTCTGTAGTTCAGCCTCACGGTATCAACAACAGCAGAAATGTTCAAGAGGAAGAGAGTGCTCAAGGTATGATTCTGAGAACAAGGAAGATTCAGTATTTGAATGTGGAAATATTTACCTAGATGGCTCAGGGTTTAATTGCTTAGTTGGGTAATGGATTATAAATTTGTGTGCGTCTATGTTTTATTTTATTTGAATCGCTTGTCAAGAGCAGCTTATTGAATGTTGTGTTCAACAGCGCCTGTCAGAGAAACATAAACCAGTCATGGAGAACGCATATGAGGTTACCACAAAAGAAACAGCATGGACTGGCGGTTTTCCAGGCTTTGCTGACTGGTTAGGAAGGTTTGATGTGGTAGAAAATTAGAATAGGGCAAGTTATGCCTACAGAGAAGAGGTGCACTAGGTGGACGTGGTTGATTAGCATGTTTCCATCCCAGGTTTATCTCAGGTGAACCCGTATGCCAGCCACCAGGTGCATTGTTTTCTGTAAATCCTGAAGCGGGTCCACCAGGTGCGTGTTTGCATAACATCACTGTGGCCTTGGTTGAAACCAGCTGCGTTTACCATCGCTACATGCAGTAATACCTGTAGTGTTGTATGAGGTACACTTGAAGGTTGAAGTATAGGCTTTATTGTGGGTTGAATCCAGGAGATCCAGGCTTGTTTTGTTTGCTACTGTTACAGGGGACTTTCACAACTGGATGGGCGAGTCATGTGGTTTCAGTACATAATGGGCCTCATTTATAAAATGAATGTACGACAGAAAATTGGGCGTATGGTCGTTTCTACGCAAAACGTGGAATTTATCAATATGGACGTGAGCGGTGGCTACGATCAAACCTCACATCAGGTCTGAGCTTGTGTACGCAAGTTTTTGAGTTAGCCTGAATTTGCGTGCAGCATAGAGAATTTCGGAGAATTTATAATGACAGCATTTTATTCATTTAGATTATTTTCCTGGCTGACAAACAAAGCTTTTTTAAATTCTTTTAGATTTATATGTGCAAATAGCAGTATAAACAGCAGACCATGAGGATTCACACTTTGTCGCATCACCCACCTGCCTCACTTCGGTGAACGGAGAAAAACAGAAATTATAAAAGGAATAAAGTAAATAGGGCTAGCATACACAAAATATATTTCTCTAACAGGCTAACAAAAGAAAAAAAAAACTCTGTGACAAGTATAGGCCACTTTCGTTTTTGTGACGCTCTTAATGCATTTTATTTGTTTTCTTTATATCTTTACTTTATTAAATGTAACTGATCGTACAGGCGCCTCACACGCACACACACAATATTTCAGCGTAGCTAACTTAACAGTTCAGCCATTAAAGGAGAAGTCCACTTCCAAAACAAAGATTAACGTATAATGTATTCACCCCCTTGTTATCCAAGATGTTCATGTTTTTCTTTCTTCAGTCGTAAAGAAATTATGTTTTTTGAGGAAAACATTTCAGCATTTTTCTTCATATAATGGACTGATATGGTGCCCCGATTTTGAACTTCCAAAATGCAGTTTAAATGCGGCTTCAAACGATCCCAAATGCGGTTGTAAACAATCCCAGACGAGAAAGAAGGGTTATTTTATCGGTTATTTTAATAAAAATAATACAATTGATATACTTTTTAATGCCAAACGCTCGTCTTGTCTTACTTTGCCTGGACTGTTTAGGTTCTGGTTCATGACAGTTAGGGTATGTCGAAAAACTCCCATCTCATGTTCTCCCTCAACATTGAAATCATCCTATATCACTGTTTTACCTTTTTTGTTAAGGGTGTTTGGTCTTTTTTGTATGTTCACTTTGCAAAGACTGAGTCGGTACGTCTGCAGCGATGTAGGATGATTTTGAAATGATTTTTGAAGTTCAGGGAGAAAATACGATTGGAGTTTTTCGACATACCCTAACTGTCTGGAACCAGAATACACAGAGTTCAGGGAGAGCAAGACAAGACGAGCATTTGAGATTAAAAAGTATTTAAACTGTATTTTTAAAATGAAAATAACTGATCGTTTCGCTAGATAAGACCCCTCTTCCTCTGCTGGGATTGTTTACAACTGCATTTGGGATGATTTGAAGCCGCATTTAAACTGCATTTTGAAAGTTCAAAATCGAGGCACCATATCAGTCCATTATATGGAGAAAAATGCAGAAATGTTTTCCTCAAAAAAACATAATTTCTTTACGACTGAGGAAAGAAAGACATGAACATCTTGGATGACAAGGGGGTGAGTACATTATATGTGAATCTTTGTTTTGGAAGTGGACTTCTCCTTTAAGCTACACTGCTCAATTTAAAAGGTCCGCTGTAAAATCAGCGTACAGCTGTGTGAATTAGGACGATTTATGTGGATATTGGAACACAAGTGAAGTACAAAGACTTGTTTACATCATGGATAATAGTTTAGCAACCAAATGTTACATGGCAAAAAATGGAAACATCTGGATGTCGATGAGAGAGGCTTGTGAGCCCAATCGTGTTTAGTTTCGCTTTACTCATTTATTCATTTTAGTTCAACGTTTGTATTGTGTATTCACTAGTATAGCCTAATTTGTGTTTTACTTTAAAATTTAATATAAAGTTTTATAGCTACTTACTACTTCATTCTTGTTTTGTAATACCGTTCAATTTAAAGGGTTTGTTGTGGATTAAGGAGAACTAAATTTAGACTAAATTTACCCTATATATTAAAGGGTGTTTTTAGAGTAAGATCAATTTCTCTTTCGTGAGTTTACTTCCTCCTTTGGCTGGGTTTAAATGGTGAGATATTTAAATGACGATTGTTTTCAGCCGCCACATTTATTAACATGCAATCATTCGTACGATGGGATTGTCGGCATACGAATGTTTCATGAATCGCATGTGAACTCTGTCGTAAGTTGATTTGTGCGCTCGGATCTGTGCTCATTTCTGTTATATTAATAAATGAGGCCCACTGTGAAATGAAACTTGGACCGTATTAGTCTAATGATCCATCTACCTGTTGCGTTCAATGTAGATATTTACAGTGCTGTTCAAAAGCTTGGGATCAGTAAGATATTTAATATTTTTAAAGAAGTTTATTATGCTCATCAAGGCTGCATTTATTTGATCAAAAACACAGAAAAAAAAATAATTTTGTGAAATTTTGCTGTTTAAAAAAGTTTTCTATATAATATAATTTAAAATATAATTTATTATTTTAAGCAAAGCTGAATTTTCAGCATCATTACTGCAGTCTTCATTGTCACATGATCCTTCAGAAATAATTCTAATATGCTGATTTATAATCAATGTTGGAAACAGTTGTGCTGCTTAATTTTTTTTGGTACCTGTGGTACTTTTTTCAGGATTCTTTCATAAATAAAAAGTTAAAAATAACAGTGTTTATTCAAAATAGAAATTTTGTTACATTATACACTATTATTTAAAGGTTTGGGATCAGTATGTTTTTTTTCTTTTATTCAGCAAGGATGTGTTAAATGGATTAAAAGTCCTAGTAAAGGTGTATATAGTTAGAAAAGACTTACGTTTTGAATAAATGCTGTTCTTTTTAACTTTTTATTTATTAAAGAATCAAAGAAAAAAGTATCACAGGTTCATTAAGTATCACAACTGTTTCCAACATTTATAATAAATCAGCATGTAAGAATGATTTCTGAAGGATTATGTGACACTAAAGAAGACTGAAGTAATGGCTAATGAAAATGCCACGCTGTGTCACAGAAATAAATTACATTTTAAAGTATATTAAAATAGGAGACCAATAAATGAAATTGCAATAATATTTCATAATATTGCTGTTTTTTTTCTATATTTTTGATATAAATATATACAGTCTTGATGACTTGAAGACTTGAAGATCTTTCTGATCCCAAACTTTTGAATGGCATTGTTTGTCTTTGAGTAGAAGTAATATTTTGGTGTTCTTTTAATTTGTTTCATTTGCAACTAATAGTTTTAAGCATATTATTCTGTTTTATGCTATAGACTGTCATTCGAAAAGCCTGGGGTCGGTAAGATCTTTAAAAATGTTTCTGAAAAAAATGTCTTGCTCATCAAGACTACATTAATTTGATTAAAAATACTGTAAAAATGTAAAATATTATTTCAATTTAAAATTGCTGTTTTCTATTTTTAAATACTTTTAAATATAATTTGTTCCTGTGATGCAAAGCTGAATTTTCAGCATCATTACTCTGCTCTTCAGTGTCACGTTCCTTCAGAAATCATTCTAATATGCTGATTTGCTGCTCAATAAACATCATATTTTTGTAGAAACATTGTTTTTTTTTTTTTTTGTTTTTTTTTTTTCCAAATTCTTTGATAAATAGAAAGGTCTAAGGAACAGATTTTAATTTAAATATTTTAAAATTACATTTAAAAATGTTTTGTAACATAATAAATGTCTTTACTGTCACTTTTAATCAATTAAATGTGTCCCTGCTGAATAAAAATATAAATTTGTTTAAAAAAAATCTTACTGACCCCAAACTTTTCAACTGTAGTGTTTTTGTCTGAATGTCAGACCAGAGTTTTCAAGGCAACTTAAAATGGCATTCGCAACATATTTAGCTTCTGTGATGTGGTGTATTTCTGAGTGAAACACAATATTCAGAAGGGAATACTTGACTATTAAGCAAGCATGATTATTACTGTTGCTTATCCTCATGGTTAGGGATTTGACAAACCCTGAGCAATATCTAGAGACCAAAATATCTTAGAGTCTTGGGCCAATAAGCAACCATCCTGAACACCCTAGCAACCACATAGCAACAACTTTTGCAGCAAGCATTATTCATATTTTCCTTCTGTGTATATGTTCTGTATTATGTTGATTAACTTAATGTCGGCACAAAGTAATTTCACTTGGAAAAACATATTTATATTTTTATGAAAGATTGAATCATGTTCAGTAAGACTAGGAATATTTATTAAGAATGTAAATGGGGTCTGTTTTTATTTATATTAAGGCAATGGAACCAAAATAGTTTTGACAGTGCATGTTGTCAGTTTTTAAGCAAGATACATGACTGTGTCTAAAAATGCTGCTTTCGCTTCAGGAATGTTGACTACCTGAGTAACACTCGTGTCAGTCCGGGACGGAGAAGGAACGCTGCTTAATAATGACTGACACACAATCAGTGTGACTGCAGTTAATATTTTCAGACAGGGCTGTGCACGGCAGTGTAAGCGAGCAATAAATTTCCACTGATTTATAGGCGAGACATTGGCAGGCAGCTCTTCTCACTGTCACTGATTTGGCCGACATCTCTCCTCTGAGATCTCAGCTGATCTTCAAGCCGTGTGCTATGAAGGCCGAGATGATATCGGGTTGAGGAATGTGTGCTCAATCCAAAGCTGAATAGAGAGGTGGGCTTCTGGGAGCAGGTTAAGGCAAAGAAGTAACATTTTTTTTTTTTTTTTAGTATTTTTAAATGTGTCAGAAGCAGGGCTGTTATATTTTTGAAAATGTTTCTTTGTTATATGACTTTAAATTTCAGTTTAATTTGGTTTCTGTTTTTATAATTATGATTTTTTTTTTTGTTGTATTATAACTTTAGTTATTGTTTTTCTTATAATGCGTTTAAGAAGTGCTAGTATTAGACTTTTTTTTTTTTTTTTTTTACTTTAAAATACTTTAAAATTAAAATGTTCTCATTGAAAGTACTGAGGTATTAGTTTTAGTTTCACTATTAGTTTTGCTAGTTTTTATCTTGGATGGTATTTTTCTGAATTTCAGTTCAGTTCATTTTTTTTAGATTAATCGTAAATGGTTATTTTGTTCATGTCATTAGTAAATGGACAGTTGAAGTTTTTATTTTGGGTTGTATTTTTTTTAATTGCTGTTTGATTTCAGTTAATTGTTCCTGTTAATAAATAGCTTTATTTAATTGTGTAATTGGCAAATAGTCAGTTTAAGTTTAGTTTATTTTTTATTTTTATTATTATTTTTAGTAATTTTATTTATTTTGTTTTTGTATTGTTTTTAATTATTAGTATTAATTAGTATTAATGACTAATTAGTATTAGTTTTAATTTCACTATTAGTTTCACTAGTTTTTATCTTTGATTGTGGTTTTTGATTTTCTGATTAAATTTTAAATTATTCGTAAATAGTTATTTGGCCATTCTTTATTTTGTTTTATTATTATTATTATTATTATTATTATTATTATTATTATTATTATTATTATTATTATTATTGGTTTAGTTTCGGTTAGTTGTACTTGTTCATAAATAAAAATGAAATGAATTAATGAATAAATAAATAAAATCAATAATAAAAAAAGTTTTTTATATTGTTTGTATTTTTGAAAAACATTACATTTTTGATTGAGTTTTTAAATTTAAAAAGTACTAAAATTAAGTACTTAATATTGTATAAAATTTATTACACAAATATAAGAGTTTTTGTTTGTATTATAATATGTTTATAGCATGTTATAGCATGTTTATAACTTATTTTTAAATTAATAAATAAGATTTTTTTATTATTATTTTTTTTTAGTGCTAGTTTTTTTCTTTCCAGTTTTTCTAATGGATTTCGTTATCAGTAACTGAGATCAGGAGCTGTGGGCTCATGGTCAGGTAGAGGTTGACGTAAGTGATCGTATCTTTTGAGGTCGCTCTGTCGGTGTTTTCAGCTTTGCTTCCTTGTCTCCTCTAAAAGTTGCAGCATGCAAATCCAAACACAGTATTTGTTTACACGGCACCAGTGCTTTTGCTTTGCAATCTGCTTAGTTATAGAAGTAAGCACACATACTGAGGGCTTCATTGTTATAACTGGAGCTATACAGAAATACACAAAGTTCACACACACACACACACACATCTGCTTGCTTAACAGTACAGTATAAGGTTTAATCCTTGTTAAATATGCTTATGCACTACTGACCATCTCTAAAGGTTTCTTGCCCAGGGGAGAGCAGCTAGCAATAAAGGTAAGTTTGACAGACATGTCCGACACATGTCCTTTCTGCCGTACTGCCACATGCACAGTGCTTAAATCAATCTGATCATCGCCTCGCTGGCCTTTCATAATTTGCCGTCTATGATGGAAGAAAACAAAAATTGCATTGGGTAAAACAGTAGGCATATCCACTGTAGTCATCCCTCATTCCTGTGTTTGAACTCATCCGTGACTGTTTGGTGTTGTGCAAACCTAAAGGAGGACTGCAGAGATCTGTTCTTCCCCTGAGGGGTTCGGGGAAGTGCTGTCTCGCAACCAAATGCTCCCGTGGCAGTGTTTCCATCGAAACTGCCTGTCAGGTGGATGAAACTCAAACAGTCATCATGACAGGTCCGCTGTTATCAGAACTAATCTGCATGACTGAGCCATAATTCACCAGGGCTTTTATTCATCAAGGACAAGAATAAAAAGCTGTAATAGGGGAGGAAACATCCGGTGTGTACGCCGCTCTTGCTGTCAGGCCCAGAGCGCTGTTTTGTAATGCTGGAACTCTAAATCTGGGAGTCTGAACTGAACTTTTTAGAGCTGCATGTCACGTCACATCGTGTTTACTAACAACATCAGCTGTAAGCTCGAGGCAAAGACAGTAAAATGAAAGTCTGTTGAAAACTACATTTTGCTGTTCAATGGAAAGCCAATTGTCATTAAATTAGATTTTGCATGAGCTATTTTAGAATGGCTTTTAGAATTAATTTATTTTAATTATATGAACTTTTTATAATCTGAGAATGTTTATGGGCCATTCTATATATATATATATATATATATATATATATATATATATATATATATATATATATATATATATATATATATATATATATATATATATATATATAAACATTGTTTATTGGGTACTTTCAGTTGGGAGTTGGCTGTCCTGAACCCCAACCCCTAAATTTCAGCTAGATATTGAAATCATTTTTTTTTTTTTTTTTTTTTTTTTTTTTTTGCATTGTTTTAAAAAGTATCTTTTCAAAAAAAAAAATATATATATATATACCGAAACATGGGATGTTTTTTCAAAAAGTAAGTATGCTGAATTATCAACTATAATATCGATAATTACTCAAAATAAAAAAAAAATATGATAGTTATGATAGTTTAATGTATAATGTATATTCAAGAATCCTTAAGTTTGAAATCAATATCTTCAACTTTTTGCCTTTTGCAAAGAAAAATTGGATTGGAAATACAACAAATCTCATAAATCACACTTGAAATATTGTTAAAAATGTAATTGTTATTGATTTACCTCTGGGGAAAAAAAAAAAAAAAAAAATTATATATTTAATACATATGCAGATGTAAGCAAAATCTTGATAGGTCAATATAACCCTTGTAATTAAATTATTATTACTGTGTTTCAGTAGTGACACAACTTTCTGAAAATACAATGAGAATTAATTGCACAATTAATAGAAATGTATCTTGGATATTGTACAATACTGTTGTCACGATACCAAAATTTTGACTTCGATACGATACCGGACCAAAATATCACGATACTACTACTGAACCCATACTACAAAAAAAAACATAGAATAGGAAAATTAATTAAATAATAGATGATCCAAATGGAGATCATGGATTATATCTTTATTAAAAGAAAGCATTTCATCCCCCCTTTAAAAAAAAAATAAAAATAAAAAAATATTAATCACATGCCAGTGCCACTACACAGGATTATAATGAACAACTACCGAGCCTACAGGTATGTTGAGACTTTGCTATATTGAGTTTTGTTTGTGAATCTCTGTTTTCCATTAATTTTTTGGATTCTATTTTAATCATTTCATTACATTTTAATAATCAAAAGCATGTCTAATGAATTTATAAAGGATTATTACATTTGATAAAGAATTAATTTATTATAGGATATTTATGTATTTATTTATTTTAGACATGTTGTGTATTTACAATTTTCTGGTAAATAAATTCTGGTAAATATTTTTTTTCTGGTAAATATTATAAATTATAAATATCTGGTAAATAAAAATTATTTTAATCATATTTTTTATTATTAGCAGTAGTACTATCTTTACATTAAGTTATATATTAATATATTTCTGACTGTCAAGTTAAACCAAACTTTTGCTGTGAAGATCTTTAGGATCTTCATCATATGACGATAGTTTTCCGCAAAAGAAACAGTAAATTGCTCATAAAGTGACTCTCAGAGCAGTTCTAGAGATTATGTTCTTGTGTTCATGTACTCGTATATTGAGGCGGTAAAGGCTGAAAACACAGTGAGCGTTACGCGTATGTTTGCAACGTTAGTAAACAAAACTGTGCATCTGTGCCATTCACTAACACAGACACGCTGAAATATGGCTCTTATTATTGGCTCGTTTTTAAAAGCAGGGTATCGCGATACTTTTTAAGTACCGGTATATCGTGCATCACTATTGTACAAGTTGCATACATAGTTTTTTTTTTTTTTTTTTTTGAAAAATACTTTTTTTTTTTTTAAGACATTTCCAATTCTGTAGAATGGCCCATATACATTTTTATGGTAACACTTTACAATAAGGTGTCATTTGTTAACATTAGTTAATGTATTAACTAACTTGAACAAACTATGAACAAAACATTTATTACACTATTTATTAATATTTGTTAATGTTAGTTAATAAAAATACAGTTGTTTATTGTTAATTCATGTTAGTTCACAGTGCATTAACTAATGTTAACAAACACAAGTTGTGATTTTAATAATGCATTAGTAAATGCTGAAATTCACATAAACTAAAAAAATGGTGTAGAAGTATTGTTCATTCTTAGTTCATGTTAACTAATGTAGTTAACTAATGTTAACTAATGAACCTTATTGTAAAGTGTTACCATTTTTATTATATATGTTTATGTGTGATGTATTTTATCTTTCATTTGTATGATATTTTTTTATTTATTTATTTTTTTATTTATCTACATTATTTTTGAAGGTAAAATAGTACTTTATTTTATTTATTTATTTATTATTCCAAAAACTCCAGCAGTGTTTATGGTGGATGTCACAATTTGGTCACCTCACAGTGATTGTCTCTCATTTTAATTGCCTTTTAAATACATAATGTAGATCTTTTCTTATTTTGTATGCTCTTATTGCTTGCTGTGCCATCAATCACAAATCTTATACAAACCGGATACTCATTTTGCATGGAGACTTTAAAATTGCTGCTTAGATCACATTCCTGTGGTCAAATTGTGACGCTAAACCCATTCTGCTCTACAATGATCACCAATTTTTAAAAATTGTTTGATGTAAATGCTTGGCTTTTATTCCAAATGAGACCAGAGGTCAGCAAACGACTGTCCCGGTTGCTTCACAAGCTGCTTGCTGCTCCCTTAGTGATTTTTTTCATCACAGTGATCTGCTTGAGACCTTACGAATCCTCAGAGAATCATTTTTGTAATATCACTGCTGATTTAGGATTTATAATCTATTGTCTCCAAAGTATGTTGACTGTCCTTGAATTCAGATGATGCATACTTTAGCTCGCGAAACAGGGCTGACTTTGATCTTTGTGTTTTTGCATGAACCCATCAAAGCATAAAAGCGGTTTTCTCTATTCTCCTTCCTCGCTCTTCAGGCTCGAAGCACTGATAATCTGGACAGTTCTGGGGAGCCTGGGACCCGATCGGTGGGCACCACAGCCAACCTGAAGGGGAAGATGAGCAAAAGGTGAGAAACTGCATGTCTTTCCATTAGGCCCAGTGAATTTTTCTTTATACCTAATTTTCTGTTTTTCATTTTGATTTAGAATAAAAAAAATGTAATTATTTTTTGAAATGTAACAATAATAGTCTGCTATGACTGAAAAATCAATCCAGAAAAATAACCGCTAACCCAAAATTAATAAATATATATATATATTTATATTTATATTTTAATGCAATCAGGGATAGTACCACCTAGTCCTAAAATGTAACTTTGCTGTTTAATTAAGTGTATAACCTTTTGATTTATTCATCCAAATTTTGCCAAATTCCTTGACATTCCGCATCATACAATAAATTCCATTATTATGACTGAATTCTACGATTCTGTCCTCTTTTTGTGCATCACTGAAATCATAGGTCTCTGTTTTTAAAGCAGCTTTCTTAACTATGGTTCCCCAATTGCAACCACAGTCACTTCGATTGTAACCAGCACCCTCAAAATCAGTTTGAGACCAAGCAATTGAAAACATAAGTAAAACAGCCTTAAAGGTTTAAGGGTGTGTTCACACTTGTAGTTCGGTTCGTTTGGTTCATTTGGTCCATTTGGTCCAGATAGCGTTCACATTGGCATTTTTAACAGCGAACCTAAAGATACCAAACCTAAAGGCATAGTGAGACATTCACAACCTGATTGGTCGGTTTTAATGACGTCTTTTTGTGACGGAACTCACCGAACACCAAAAGCAAAAGGTGCGTTCGAATTAAAGCGGCACTGCCGATGTATGACATCAGAGTGCCCATGAACGGTCTGCTCAGCTCCACTTTAAGTTGAATACACCTAATGCCGTCTGCTGGACTGAACGCGCTCATTGTTGCGTGTATATGATTTTTTTCACTACCTGCCAACTCACAAAGAGCTCATAAAAGGCACATTGCCTCCTCGTTGCTCCACGTTTGCCCTCTGCTCATTTCATTTTGGAAGCACCGCACCAGAGTTCGTTTGGAAGCAGACCAAGACCCATCTTTTTAGCGATCTTGGTCCGCTTGTTTGGTGCGCACCGGAGTTCAGATGGCAGCATTCACACTTACTCAAATGTACAGCACTAACAGGGCATTCGCACCAGAGTTTGTTTTAATCGAACCAAACATTACAAGTGTGAACACACCTTTAGACACAAAAGAGACATGAGACTATGTTTTGGTTTAATAGTTGAGGGCCGTGTTACTGTCAGCATTGTAGCTCTGAAGTTCACCTTCAGGTTTGTTGAGCTCTGAACACACTGTAAAACAGGAAGAACTGAGTTTCACTTCCCTCTGAAATAAGAGATAATGGGATGCAAAGTGTCCCTGCGGTGTCCATGAGTAGCTTACCGAAAGCTGCCCTAGAGAGTTTCTGCATTCTATGTAACTTGAAAATACAAACTAGAGCTGAAGAGAAAGTGATCAATGTTAAGGTGTGGGTGTTTGTCAGAGAATGGAGAAGTCTGTGGGATTTTTTTGTTTTGTTGTTTTATGTTGTTTTCCAGATGAAAATCCTAAGGCTAGGCAGTAGTTATAGTGCTGCTTGCTATAATGACTAATTTAAATAACCAGTTAGGTTAAACATAGTTTTCTCTACTTGTAACTTATTACACACCTGTGATAAACATATAGTATATGCTGTATTTTCTCATTTGATTTTTGTTTGTGGTTCCAGGCTTTCTGTTGTGAAAGGTCACTTCCCCAAGCTTGTTGACTGTGCTCACTTTCACTATGAAAATGTGGACTTCGGTTCTATCGAGGTAAGATCTCATCTTGTTAAGCATAAGTTAAGCTCGTCACTAAAAGTTAGGAGCAACGCATATTGAAGGATTTTAGGTCACATTTATACATGAAATGTTATTTGCTGTACATTTATTCTCTGTTTCGAAATAAATAAATACACAATGATTATTATATTTAATATATTATGCTGAGCTCTGAATATGTTTTTTTTCATTATATAATAAATAAAAAGAAAACAGAATAGAAAAAGAAAAAGCAAGCTAGTGTTAGAGGCCTTATAATATTACAATATTTTAAAATACTGCCTATCCAGGCATTAATACTTCAATAATTTGCCATATTTGGAAGAGAATAAGATTATTTACCAGGACCAAATAAATAAAATGCAATTTGAAACTATGATATTATTGGTTAATATTATTTTGCCCTGTCCAAATGACCTTATCTAGAAATGTGGTTTTATGTATTACATTTTGATGGAAGATCACATGCACTGATGAACTGTGAAAGTATAAAAGGTTTTTCTATATGTGTTAGTAAAATCAGGGCAGGAGCACAGTCAAAATTTCCGGAGCACCTCCTAATCGATAATCAAAAAATCTGATAAAATTTGCTTTCCTATTATGAGATGGTATTTGACTTTTTAAAGTGATTAACTTTATTAAAAGCATGTCATCTTTCATGTCAAATTTTTTAAAAATTATACAGTACTGTGCAAAAGTCTTAGGCCACTAGTATTTTCACCAACAAAAAAATGGTTTTAAGTCAGTTATTTCTATCTTTTGCTGTAGTGTGTCAGTAGGAAATATCAGTTTACATTTATAAACATTCATTTTGCCATTAATTGTAATAATCCAGTGAGATTTTTGTTTGCACAGCAGCCAGTGCTCCACACAGAGATCTGTTCTGACCATCATCCAGTCTGTCTGGAATGACATGAGGAAACAGAACAAACTGAGACAGACTAATTCCAGAAGAGCTGTGGCAACATCTCCAAGTTGCATTAAGAAACCTACATGCAAAGCTACCTGAAAACTCATGCGCAAATGTACCTAGGGCAAAAGCTGTTTTAAATGCAAATATGGTTTACCAAATGGTGATTTAATTTAGTTAATAGAAGTTAATTGATAAATAAAATCTATTTATGGCATTATTTTTGACAGCATCCTCATTTTACAGCATTTTTACACAAGTGCCTAAAACATTTAACAGTACTTTGCAGGTTTCTTGAAGCATCTTGGAGATGTTGCCACAGTTCTTCTGGAATTAGTCTGTCTCAGTTTGTTCTGTTTCTTCATAGAAATGTAAACTGATATTTCCTATTGACACACTACAGCAAAAGATAGAAATAACTGACTTAAAACCATTTTTTGTTGGTGAAAATACTAGTGGCCTAAGACTTTTGCCCAGTACTGTATTTCTAAGCTTTTTCAAATTTCTAATTAAAACAACAGAATAGGAACGAGTAGAATAAGAATAAGTTACCAATCAAATGAAATCAGTATTAAAATTAATTTGTACTACAGAGGTGGCACAGAAGAACACAAAAGTGGCTCGTAAGTGTATTTTAATATGTTTAATGAGGCTCAGAGGTGGCATGAGTGCAATTAAATTCATGAAGTCATGTTGAGATTAACGTTTTAAATATAAAATTTTGAATACAGTAATATTAAATGATTTAAATAACTGAAAAGATACTTTAAAAAATGAAACTAAAACTGCCAGTAGGTGGCAGCAAGTGATCATTCGATTCATTCAAACGGCTGATTTATTCAGGAATAAAGCAAGTGACTGTCTTTATGAATGGGAAATTGAATCATTGACTCACTAAAAAAAAAACACGTTCATTCATAAACGAAACAACGCTGTGTTTGAATGGAGATGTGCAGCGGCTCGGTTGTGACTTGTTTCAAACTATTTTTGATGACGAAATACAGCAAAATCAGGCAATAGTGTTATAGTCAGAAAATGTAAGTCACTTAATATTAGCTTCTTGTTTATTTAACTGTTGTATTAATTCAGTATCTCATTTACAAACTCCCTTAATGATTGTTAAAAGCTGTCACTCATCTTAGTTCACCCGAATCTCACAAAGTTCCATTATAATCAACAAAGCTCTCTACACTGCACATTCAGTCTCTTATTTACACTCTCTCTACGCTTTGTTTATTAAAAGGATTCGTGAGATATGTCTGTGATACATTACTCAACGTTGCGAAAACACATAGAAACCTTTGAAGCTCCTCTCAGCGCAAACACAAATATGCTGATCGGGTAATTCGCACATGGTGTTCCTAAATATTTTTTCATAATCCCACGCAGTAGTTTTCAGTCACAAATGCAACTGAAATGGTCGCACTGTAGAGCCCTGAATATACATGTTTAGTTGTCAAGATGCATCACTCTTAGAGTTTGACTTTTAGAGTTATTAGGAAGAAACAAGCAGATATCAACATACAACCAGAATATCTCCAGGGACAATACAGACCCTCGCTTTGTGACCTTCAATAACACACACACTCACACTTATTCAGATTCTGTTTGTGTGCTCTGATGAGAAGAGGAAACATTTACTTACGCTTGATCCGCAGATACAATGCAGTATGTCAGAGCTCTTCTCATATAAACTGCCGGCCGCAAAGTGCTTCATTTAGGCTTGTCTAAAATCTGTGATCCATTTAAGAAGGTTTACAGCCATAATGATAGACATTCAATCTCAAAATGTAATTCACTGTCCCTGTGGCATTGTTTTGTGTGTTTGTGTTGCATTTTGTGTTTAGAATGGCAGAGTGCAGTACATAAACAAACACACACACACTTGAGAGCACCTGGAGCGCACTGACTGCACAACATGATTGGAGTGGGAGTCTGTCTCATTAGTGTTTAAACCCCCTGAAGACAAAAATAAAAGACCTTTACATGTTGTTTTGCTCTGACCCTGTGAAGCAGAAAGGACCTCAGCAGTTCTTCTATTCTTCTTTGCGCTATTTCTAATGCAGTGCAACATTTTTGGCCATGTACCATACTAGTACCATGATTTTTTGAAATACATGGTAATATGTATACACATATACTACTGTGTAAGTCAATGATTCAATTTCCCATTCATAAAGACAGTCACTGTATATAATTATACACACTGTGTGTGTGTGTATATATATATATATATATATATATATATATATATATATATATATATATATATATATATATATATATATATATATATATATAGAGATAGATAGATAGATAGATAGATAGTACTGTGCAAAAGTCTAAGGCCACTAGTATTTTCACCAACAAAAAAATTATTTTAAGTCAGTTATTTCTATCTTTTGCTGTAGTGTGTCAATAGGAAATATCAGTTTACATTTCTAAACATTCATTTTGCCATTAATTGCAATAATCCAATGAGGTTTTTGTTTGCACAAGAAGTCTGACAACAGCCAGTGCTCCACACAGAGATCTGATCTGACCATCATCCAGTCTGTCTGGAATGACATGAGGAAACAGAACAAACTGAGACAGACTAAATCCAGAAGAACTGTGGCAACATCTCCAAGATGCTTCAAGAAACCTACATGCAAAGCTACCTGAAAACACATGCACAAATGTACCTAGGGCAAAAGCTGTTTTAAATGCAAATATGGTTTACCAAATGTTGATTTAATTTAGTTAATAGAAGTTAATTGATAAATAAAATCTATTTATGACATTATTTTTGACAGCATCCTCATTTTACAGCATTTTTACACAAGTGCCTAAAACATTTAACAGTACTTTGCAGGTTTCTTGAAGCATCTTGGAGATGTTGCCACAGTTCTTCTGGAATTAGTGGCAAATTAATGGCAAAATGTAAACTGATATTTCCTACTGACACACTACAGCAAAAGATAGAAATAATTGACTTAAAACCATTTTTTGTTGGTGAAAATACTAGTGGCCTAAGACTTTTGCACAGTACTGTATATAGTGAAATATTATTACAATTTAAAGTAAGTAGTGAGTGACTACTTACATCTCACTGATTACAGTCATTGTCAAAGCAATGAGGAAGTTTGTTTGCTACATGGATATGAAAGAGCATTATGGTAACTGAATTATTGTGAAGGGATCTTCCCAGCTTCTCATAAATGGTCATGTGTTTGAGAATAGCTGTATTAAAAGTGAGTAACAGGCACTTTTCTAGTAATTTGTCTGTCCGGACTGAAAGCAGTGTTACAATCAATGCAATTCAGGACATGTTTTGGTGTTTTTCTTATTACTTCCAACTCATTTCAAAATGTTGGAAACATGAAACATGGAGAGTGCAACCAAAGGCTTCTTAAAATTGGACTTCCACCCTGTAAGCTCATACATAAATGCATAATAACGATGAGATTCAGGTGCATGATAAATGTAACACCCATTGAGATCTACATATCTAATGGTAAACTTTCCCTTAATGTGGGTGTTTTTTTTTTTTTTTTTTTTTTCAGATTTTATAGATTAATTCGAATTTAATGTTTTGCCACAATTTTATTTTTAGAAAACAAGGATGATTTTGAATAGAAATAATACCAAACCTTTCGACACTTTGACAATATGCCAGTGATAACAGTACAGAGAAAATAATGATCCAACTGTATGTCGGCGCACCTGATTAACCGCTCATATCGCTATAGGCGCCATTTACACAAAATGCGCTGTAGGGATGGGTGACACTACCTATTTTGTTTTTGATACGATACCAATACTTTTAAAGGCCTGTATCGTCTATCAGTACTTTTAAATTTTGAAATTTATTAAATTATTAAATTACTAAGAGTAAAATGGGTAATGATACTCACTTAACTTTATATTTGAAACATTTTAACATTCTTAATTGCAACTTATCAGATCATGTTGTTTACATATGGTTAAAATATATTTACTGTTGTGGTAACCATGTAAATCTACAAATACTATACTTGAACTATGGTCACTTTAGTAAAAACATGGTTCATTTTCATAAGGGACTGCCAGTGATAGGCTGTTGCACGCATAAAATGCAACCTTTTTATTCTGTGACAGTGTATGATTTGTATTAACATTACAGAATAGAGCATGATCAATATGAACTTTTAACATTCAATTTAAATAAATTTAGTTGCACAAAGTGTGTAGGCTACAATTTCAATTAGTTTATTGTCAAATAACTCAAACATGTTTTTTCTGTCCTCTGATAAGCATTGTTTTGGGCTGCTGTTCCCAAAAGATACATTTGGGAATTGCAGCTCTTTGAATGCACTGTCAAAAGTGAGTGAATGCTCTCTGTGATCAATTGATTCTGTCTTGCAACATTTGCCTGTGTTCAGATGAACAGGAAAATAGTTCTATCCTACACAATTATTTTGTAACACAGGTTATTCATCCAGTTTAATGCATATTTTACACATTTTTCTTTTGTCAAATAAACAAAAATCACTGGTAAATAAAACATACCTTAGTATCGATATATAGACACTTCAGGATCAGTACGCCCATCCCTAATGCACTGTTGACAAAGATGCGACGTGGGCAGTGGAATAGGAAGAACCTTCAAGAAGATGGTAGTGAACGTGTTTTACCTTGAGTGCCGCTGTTTTAGAATGCTGTTTCATGCATGAGACCCGAGTGCAACAGTCAAACGCGTCCATGTTTACACAGAAAAAAACTATGGAAAAGCAGTGCAATCCAATAAAAAACCTGTGGAAAAACTACTGCTGTATGTCTGATATTTCATGTCTGCATCATGGTGACAGGCTAAAAAGCTGCCGTTCATTGTTTTTACCAAACATTTATAGTTAATAATAGTCTAATTTAAATTACCTTGACTTTTGAAATTTTGTTTTTAAAAGCATTTTCTTTGTATTATTTCTTAACATATAATATGTATAAGACAAGTTTGTACAAGATGTAGCAGTAGTGTATGCATCTTTTCTGCAAGGATATTTAACAAGTGATTTATTTAACATTTACATCATGTTGACAACTTCATGTGTGGTGCACTTGGAATAGAATTTTCTTTAACTAGAGGGTTAATAAAGAAAAAGTCACTTGAATCAATCATGTTGTAGTTACATTTTTCAAGTTGACTAGTTAAAAATCGTAAAAAAAAAAAAAAATCGGTCAAACAAAAAAAAAAAAAACGAGATTTAAGTTTTTTGCCATATCGCCCAGCCCTAAAAAAAAACATATCCCATCAGGATCAGTGAACACAAAACCACCCTAATTTATACAACCAATCAATCGGTTGTTCTTACAACATACCAAGTGGTTATAGAGTAAATATGCAGTCTTAAAGGGATAGTTCATCCAAAAATGAACATTCCATCATTAATTTATCTCCCTCATGTCGCTCCAAGCCTGTAAGAACTTTGTTCATCTTCGGAACGCAAATTAAGGTATTTTTGATGAAATCCAAGAGCTTTCTGACCCTGCATAGACAGCAAAAGCAACTACCACGTTCAAGGCCTGGAAAGGTAGTAAGGACATCGTTAAAATAGTCCACATCAGTGGTTCAACCTTGATGTTACGAAGCTACAAGAATACGTTTTGTGTGCGAAGAAAACAAAAAATAGCAACTTTATTCAACAATTCCTCCTTGTTAGTATTCTCATAGATTCATAACATTATGGTTGAACCGGATGTCACATGGGTGATTTTAATGATGCCCTTACTACCTTTCTGGGCCTGGAACGTGTCAGTTGCGTCACTGTCTATGCAGGGTCAGAAAGTTCTCAGAAGATGAATGAAGGTCTTGCGTGTTTGGAACGACATGAGGGTGAGTAATTAATGACAGAATTTTTGGGTAAACTGTTCCTTCAAATGATGACACAAGACTGAACATTCCCTTTAAATGTTTGTTTATGTGTACTTGAACTTCTTCACACCTTCATGAATTAATGTCTGCTCTTTGCACCTTCAGCTTCAGTTTGCCAACGAGCAGAGCGATGCCAGCTGGACCTCGGGCAGTGCCAAAGATCTGGTTTTCCTCGTGCAGGTGTCCTGCCAGGTGAGTGGGCGCGCATGCCCCTGTCAGGGCTAATAATAAACAACCCCTCCTTCCACAAACAAAAACAGCCTGACCTTATCAAACGTGAAAGAGACCACATCGTTTTACGTCGTGCATTTCTTCTGTCGGCATCTAATTTGTTGACTTCCCCCTCCTCTCTCTGCCCCTCTTTCCCCAACTCTCTCTCTCTCGCTGAAATCTAGGGTAAGACGTGGATGGTGCGGCGTTCATACGAAGAGTTCCGGACGCTGGACGCCCACCTGCATCAGTGCATTTACGACCGCCGTTACTCGCAGCTCTTGGCTCTTCCTGCCCTGTGCGAGATCGGAGACCGGGTGGAGGTGAGGTTGTCTACACTGGCTATTAATGATGCTTTGCACATTTAGCTTCAATGTAGCTCATGTTGTACCGCTAACAGAGTTAGCTGCTCTGTATTGAGGTCATCGGCCAGTAATGTAGGTTGGTGTCCGGACCCTTAGGGACAGTGCTGGGAAGGAAACCACTTAATCTTTCACATGTCACTTTTATTTGTTTTTCATTTATCATGCGATTATTTAAAATCTGGTAGTTTCTAATTACCATTAGATACAAAAGTTTGAGGTTGGTAAGATTTTACAATGTTTTAGAAAGGAGTCTCTTGTGCTAAGCAAGACTGTTTATTTGAACAAAAATACAGTAAAACAAGCACAGTATTTAGAAATATTATTACGATTTAAAAAATAACAGTTTCATATTTTAATATATGTTAAATTGTAATTTATTTCTGTGATGCAAAGCTGAATTTTCAGCATCATTACTCCAGTCTTCAGTGTCACATGATCCTTCAGAAATCATTTAATATGCTGATTTGCTGCTCAAGAAACATTTTTTTAAATGTTAAAAGCAGTGCTGCTTAATATTTATGTCTCTTTTTCCCACTCAGGATTCTTTAATGCATACAAAGTTCAAAAGAACAGCATTTGAAATATAAATCTTTTGAAACATAAATGTCTTTACTAACACTTTTAGTAAATTTATTGCATCCTTGCAGAATAAAAGTATTAATTTCTCTAATTAAAAATTCAAACTGACCTGAATCTTAGTGAAATCTTACGGAAAATATTTGCGTTTGAAAAATGTAATTAAAAAGTGATACTGAAGTGATAAAAAGTGACATTTTCAATTAAGCTTAACTCAAATTTACCCTGAAACATTGCTTTAAATTGTCTTTAATGATATCTTTGCTTAGTCATTTTGCCATTTGAACATGCATGTTGTTTACGCAGATCTTCACGCCACTGTTGTCGGAGTATCTGAACCGTCTCTCCATGATCGTGGACAATAAGCTGAACTGTGGGCCAGTTCTCACCTGGATGGAGGTGAGAGACAAACAAAAGAGTGATGCGAATGTAAACATAAATTAGAGTAGATTAAAGCTGAAATACTAAAGTATCAGAAATTAAACTTATTTAAAGGGATTGTTCATCCTCATGACTTTCCAAACCAGTGTGTGTTTCTTTCGTCTATGGAATACAAACAATATATTGAAAAAACCAAACAACATTATAGTCCATTGACTTCCATTGTATGGGCAAAAAACCTAGATATTTCTCAAATTATCTTCTTTATTGGAATGACGTGAGTTTGAAATACACATGCATCACAAGAGATTTCATCATTTTGCCCAACATTTTATACTTTTTTTGGCAATAAAATGCCAGAATCTGTTTGGCTAAGACATATTTTAGTGAATCATCCACCTGAAGTCATGCAATATTATAGTTAATGAATTGTCATACTTTCTACAGATTGACAACCATGGCAATAGGTTCCTGCTGAAAG
This sequence comes from Cirrhinus mrigala, assembly GCA_036247105.1. Lineage (NCBI taxonomy): Eukaryota > Metazoa > Chordata > Actinopteri > Cypriniformes > Cyprinidae > Cirrhinus > Cirrhinus mrigala. Next base: position 7,005,019 of record CM070022.1, read on the forward strand.
AAGAAGCGTCTTTAAATGTCCCTGCCATCGCTGCCGCTCACGTCATCAAGCGCTACACTGCTCAGGCTAGCGATGAAATCTCCATTGAGGTACTCAGACCCCTTACTTCTTCCCTGTGTTGAAATATTTCCTTTTAAAAAAGGGACTTTCAAAGCTGAAGCCAACCAGCTGCTTGCTCCATTCCATGCTGTACATCAAATTACAGCATAAACTCCAAACTCTTCCAAAAGACCTTGTACCCAGTTTGAGTTCTCTCTTTTTCACGTCCTGTCCTTATTCTGCACATGCATGCACAGCCTGCCTGGTCCTGGGACACTGTTTCGTTCTCTCAGCTCTTCCTCCTCCTCCTCTTCCTCCTCCGTCATGTCTATTCCTGTCCCCCCTCCCTATAAGCTGCTCCATATACAGCGTCTCTTTCTGGGCCAGAGAATGGGGTGACCCAAACTTAGAACACATTGAGGCCCCTTTTCTCTTTCTATTTTTTTTTTTTGGTCTCTGTCTTTCTGTCTCTCTGTCTTTCTGTCAGTCACACTTCACTTCTTTAGCATACATATGACATCATTTTTTAAACGGATCTAGCTAGCTAGCTATAAACACAAAGCAAGTGCATCAAAACCTCTCCGAAACACTTTGTACCCACTTAGCAACGCCTTAGCAACCACCCAGAACAACCTAGAAACACCTTAGCAACCATTCCAAACACCAACAACAACTTAATAATGTTGTTTATCTGCCTGTTTGTTGAATCTTTAATTCAGTGGAACTGTGTAGCAACCTCTCTGAAACCCTTTGCAATGACTTAGCAAAGCCTTAGCAACAACCCTGAACAACCTAACAATCCCTTAGAAACACCCTAGCAACCACTACATGATGCTGTATTTATTTGTCTATTTGTTGAGTCTTCAAGTCTGTTGAACGCAATAGGAATCTCTCCAAAATACTTTGCAACTACATGCTAAAGCCTTATCAACCACCCAGAATACCCTAGCTGGCCCTAGAAACGCCTTTGCAATAATTCCCAGCACCTAGCAACCAGTTAGTAATGCTGTATTTACCTGTCTGTTTGTTAAATCCATAATTCTGTTCTAGCCATAATTTTATTCTGCTGTAGCAACCTCTGCAAAGCCTTAGCAACCACCCAGAACAACCTAACAATTCCTTAGAAACGCCCTAGCAACCATTTAGTAAATCTCTGTTTATCTGTCTGTTTGTTTAAGTCTTCCGGTCTATTGAATGTAATAGCAACCTCTCCGAAACCCTTTGCAACTACATGGTAAAGCCTTAGCAACCACCCAGAACAGCCTAGCAGTCCCCTAGAAACGCCTTAGCAACTATTCCAAGCACCTAGCAACCACTTATGAATGCTGTATTTACCTGTCTGTTTGTTAATTTTTAATTCTGATGAATGCTGGTAGTAACCTCACCAAAACCCTCTGCAACAACTTAGCAAAGCCTTAACAACCACCCAGAACAACCTAGCAATTCCCTTACAAACGCCACAGCAACCACTTAGTAATGATGTACTTATTTGTCTCTGTTGAGCGCCATAGCAACCTCTCCAAAACCCTTTGCAACTACATGGTTAAAGCCTTAGCATCAACACAGAACAACCTAGCAGCCCCGTAGAAACGCCCTAGCAACCATTCCAAGCACCAAGCAACCACTTAGTAGTGCTGTATTTACCTGTTTGTTTGTTAAATCTTTAATTCTGATGAAGGCTGTAGCAACCTTTACAAAACCCTTTGCAAACGGTTTGCAAAGCCTTAGCAACCACCCAGAACAACCTAGCAATCCCTTAGAAACACTCTAGTGACCACTTTGTAATGTTCTATTTATTTGTCTCTGTTGAACGCCATAGCAACCTCTCTGAAAACTTTTGCAACCACATAGCAAAGCCTTAGCAACCACCCAGAACAACCTAACAGTTCCTTAGAAACGCCCTAGCAACCACTTAGTAATTCTCTATTTATTTGTCTGTTTGTTGAGTCTTCAAGTCTGTTGAATGTGATAGCAACCTCTCCAAAACCCTTTGCTACTACATGGTAAAGCCTTAGCAACCACCCAGAGCAGCCTAGCAATCCCCTAGAAACGCCTTAGCAACCATTCCAGGCACCTAGCAACCACTTAGTAGTGCTGTATTTATATGCAGGTTTGTTGAATCTATAATTCTGTTGAATGCTGTTAATTCTGTGACCACACTGAAGCAACCTCTCTGAAACCCTTTGCAATGACTTGGCAAAACCTTAGCAACCACCCAGAACAACCTAGTAATTCCTTAGAAACACCTTAGCAACCACTTAGTAATGCTGTATTTGTCTGTTTGTTGAGTCTTCAAGTCTGTTGAACTCCATAGCAACTTCTCTGAAATCCTCTGCAACAACCTAGCAACCACTTAGAAATGCCCTAGCAACCATTTTAAGAATCTAGCAACCACTTTTGTTTGTCTGTTGAATTTTTAACATTTAGGCAAGACTTTTTCAAGTAGTGCTGATTTTATCTGTGTTAAATCCTTTCCAAAGCCATTTGAAACCACTAAGCAAAGCCTTAGTAACCACCCACAACAACCTAGCAGTCCCATAGAAACACCTTAGCAACTATTCCAAGCACCTGTTGAATTTTTAACATTTAACCAAGGATTTTTCAAGCCAACATCAACATTTATTGTGACAAATTTTTCCTTTTTAGTTTCTCTCTTGTTCTTTTTCTCTTTCGTCTCATCTCAGGCTTGATTTTTCTCTTTCTGCTTTCCACTGAGAGATAGGAACTGATATATTTTTTTCCCTTCCTCTTTTTTTAAATTTGGGTCAAAGTGTCTTTCTGCACGCAACAGTGCTTTTGAATAGAGATGTTAATCTGATTGTGACTGGATGTTGTTGAGAATATATGAAGTGTTTTGTCTGTAATGCACATAACTATAGCTGCTGACGTGCTTGTGGTTGAAAAATATGAACTCCATCATCTTTTCTATGCTAATGTACTTTTATAAAGAGTTTTTTTGATGGTTTCAATGCACAAGTAATTTGCATGCTTATGTTACTAGATGTGTGTGTGGGTGTGTGTGTGTGTATGTTTGCGTGCTAGTCACTTGTATGTGTCTTTGTTCCTCTTTCTAAAGGTTGGTGATATTTTGTCAGTGATTGACATGCCACCCAAAGAGGACACCACGTGGTGGAGAGGAAAGCATGGATTCCAGGTACCGGTCTAAACCTCAGGACCTGATTTAGGCCATCTTCAGTGACACTATAAACTTTGAGCCCAGCTTTCCCCTCTGTTTTCTTCAGGTTGGCTTCTTTCCCAGTGAATGTGTGGAATTAATCAATGAGAAGTTGCCACAGTCTGTCAGTGCTCCTGTCAGTAAGCAAGGTACCATGCACACTTCTTCTTTAGTGTCTAGAGATCAGAAGGATTCTTGAAGTATAAATGACTTTTAAAATCTCTATAGCAAAACTGATTGAGAAATGTAATTAAAGAACCAATATTGCTGAAAAAGTGTCATCATTTCTGAACTCTTCTTGCTGGTTTATGAATTATTCAGTACACATCATTTGTTATCTTTATTGGCTTTTTCAGAGGTGGATGCGGTGGGCTCCAAACCTGGTGTTACCAACACGACTGGGCCTTCCTCTCCAACATCAGGTATGGTTAAGTAATGTTGTTTTTGTTTTTTACTTTTCAGTAGTTATAATTAGGGCTGGGCATGATATTTAAGTCACAATGAAACCGCAGTCATGACAGATCTTTTCTTAGGCTTAAGGTAGCCTGTTTCCGCCACAGAATTTTTTTCTCCGATCTTGTGAGATATCAACTCGCAATTGCGAAGTCCAGTTTTGGGGGGGGGGGGGGGGGACTTCTCTTTTTAACTCGCAATTGTGAGTTTATATCACGCAATTCTGAAAAAAAAGTCATTTTTGTGAGTTCATGTCTTGCAATTCTGACTTTATTACTCATTACTTCTGAAAAAAACTTATTTACAAATTGCAACTGCGTGTTAAGGTCAGAATTGGAAGTTAGAAACTCACAGTTTTGTCTGTGTAACTCACAGTTGCATCAGAATTGCGAGATAAAATGTCGCAATTGCCTTTTAAAAAAAATTTTATTCAAAGATGGAAACGGGTTTATAGTATAGGTGTATATCGAAGAAAAAAAAAAAAAAAAATGTAGGACAGAGATGTGATTCTCTGGATCAGTTGTTGATTAGATTGTACTCAAATGTGGAACCAGAAGAGCCCAAACTTGCAGAAGCAGGTTTAAGCAGATTAACTGATTGTAGAAATTCTGTATACGTCTGAGAAAAGGGAAGAGTCTGTCATTTCACTACAATATCAAGTTGTGTAATTTTAATTAAACAGTACAATTTCAAAACATTTTTAAAAAAAGAAACTTATGCATATAAGAGTTGTTCACAATAAGATCTGCAAAATGCATTTAGAAATAGTGTGTGGCTGCATTGTGGCTGCATTACCACCTCTGACGTGCAATATTTTTGTATAATTAACAGTGTGGAGTCAGTTACTTCACTTATATACCACTGTCAATGCACCACAAGTCATTTCAGGTGTTTCATTTCAAGACATTTTAGAACATCTGTGGCTGTCAGCTGCATTCTGCAGCAACGTCTCTACTAATAGCGAAGCTGTTAGTTTAACTACTTTAAAATTAACGTCATTACCGCTGCTACTAAGAAATGTCTTGTAGCTCTTAAATAGTGTGTCACGTTTTTTGCATGAGCAAGCGTCTTGTGTGCATAAAAAAGAGAGAGAGAGCAGAGATAGAGCGTGCCTTCCAAAGATAATAAAGGAAATTGTCATATTTATTTTAAACCCTTTGTGGTTTTTGGTTCCTTCGCTGTGGCAGGCTGTAAGTGTCTTTGAAATAACTAAAATGATTTGGTTAAGTATATTGTCCATATTGGACTGTACTGCAGTCAAGAAACTGCTAAAACTACTTTAGCTGTGCATTTATGAAAAATGTTGTCAACCCATTAGAAGCATAGTAAAAAAAAAAATATTTTATTTTAGTTTTATTTGAATATATTTTAAAATGTTATTTATTCCGATTTTAGTATCATTACTCCAGTCTTCAGTGTCACATGATCCTTCAGAAGACATTCTAATATGCTGATTTGGTTCTAAAGAAGCATTTCTTAAAAAATTATATATATTACTGACCCCAAACATCTAATCATGAATAGCTGATATATCGCCCAGCCCTAGTTGTATTTTCTCAAAAATACATGCTTCAGTTACTTGAAGTTTTAGTGCAATGATACCGACATGACTGCTGTTTTCAAGGTTATTTTATGGCCTTGAAAGGCACTGCAGTCAAAACAAATTTGTGTTTAACTTTTTAAGGTTGTTGTTTAGTCTGCTGAACATGACAGCAGCATCTTCTAATGAACTGCTTAAATGCTAAAAGTATTAGATGCATTTGATATTTCTATCCATTGTGTTCCCTTTTTCTCTCAGTTCTTCATCCTTGGTTCCTAAGCCTGGCTGGTAACAACTTCAGTGGATTTACCTAAACTAACATTTCTGTATCCGTCTATTTCTAACGCCTTCTGTCCTTTGAGACAAGCAGGGTTTGTAACACAGATTGTGGTTGTTTATACAGCAGGCAAAGAGAGTGTGGGAGGTTCGGAGAGGATGAGTTTGGGTGTTGCAGGTTGGAGAGATGGCAAAAATGTTGTATAATTCATTCAAGTGTTCATGTGGGCATCATTCTGTAGCAGCTGCTGAAGAATTACAGGCCACTTGTTGTATAAATGAGAATCTGTTAGTAGGCTGTGAGGATTGATTTTGGTTGTGCCTGATCCATGTTATATTGAGCGTTTTAACACTGTGTCCTAACCAGGCACGATGCGACAAGATTCCAGCAGCAAACAGTGGAAATGACTAGACTTAAACAGTGGAAAGGACTGTCAAAATGTAGTTTTGCAACTTTGAAGAGTCGTCATCATCATGTCTGGTTAAGCCACTGCGATACTAAATTTCTAAAAGTGCAGCCTTTTAGATGGTATTAATGATGACTTGCATAACAGACATGCTGATGTCTACTTTACGGCTGCAAAGGGCCCTCACTTAACCCCTTTAACTGTTAACCTACATTTGTTTCATCCTGGTCATTGACCCTGAGCCTTGTGAAGTAACTGTAGCAGTGGTTCTCAGCCATGGGGTCAGGACACAGTAGGGGGCCTTATCACACTGCCTAGGGGACGCAAGATGGCTTAAAATAATTTAAAATGAGACAAAAAATAAGCTAGTATGAAAATGTAAAAAAAATTAAAAAGAAAAAAAAAATGAAAATGTAAGCAAAATCATATTTCTTATTTTAATAAGTCCCTTAACAATGGACATTTTTATTTAAGAGCCAGGGCTTTTAATTTTTGATTTCTAGATTTGGAAGTCATACTTTTTTTTTTTTTTTTTTTTGATACATTTTATCAAAAATCGAATTGAGTGTAAATTGCTATATGTGAATAAAAAATAATTGTAAAACCCCTTTAATCAAAAACTAGAAATGTTGTAAATGCTAATATAAAGAACATTGTTAGTAAAATGATGGAATTTAATTATTTTAGTTTTTTATAAGTATTTATTTTAATACATTGCCACTCCTAGTTTCTCTAAATTAAAAAAAAAAAAAACTTTTTTTTTTTTTGGGGATAAATTGTATCAGTTTTGCCAAACAAAAATTGTAGTTGGTGTAAATTGCTATATGTGAGTAAAAAACTATTGTAAAAAAAACTAATCAAAAACTAGAAAAGTCCTATCAATTCATCTGCAACAAAAAGTGTAAATGCTAATTTAAAGAACATTGTTGTTGAAATTATGGAATATAATTATTTTAGTTTTTTATAAGTATTTATTTTAATATATTGCCACTCCTATTTTCTCTAAATTTAAAAACAATAAAAATAAGAAGCTTTAAAATATTATTTAAAAAGGTTGAGAACCACTGATCTATAGCCATATTACTCAGTGTTTTGGTTTTTAGACCTAGGGCTGATCTGCAGAAATGGAGCACAACCAGGAGTTGTAAGCTTCATATATTAGAGGTCACTGTTTATTTATTTATTTATTTATTTATTTATTTTTTCCCTCTTAATGGGTCAGAGTGCTCATATGAAGACTTCTGGTGTGCATTCAAGTCACCTGTTAGTGCCCTGCGCAGTTCACATGCTTCAGACAACTTTAATCAGATTGCAAATAATAGGGAGTGTATGAGGCCAGTCAGGTGCCATGTGAAATTTGGCTAATATAACATAGTTATATAAGGGTAGATGTAGGGTTTTTTTTTTTTTTTTTTCAGCTAAATACACCTCAGGAGTTGTTACAGAGCAGTTTAGATTTCCAGTCCCATTGATTTACATATTAAATGCTGAAAAAAATCATTTAGAACTAAATGTAGGGGTTTTAAGTATATTGTATGTGTTTTATTTTTATTTAAATATAATATATAGTTTGCTTCAATTTACTTGGAGATATGTATACGTATATAAATGATTTAGATTTGTTTGTTTTTGATTATATACTTAAAACCCCTTTTGTGTACAACATGTTATGTGTTCGCAGGCATCTCAAATGAGCACATTTTTTCAAATGAAGGATATTTTATATATATTACCTGCTGAGTGTGTAGGAAGCAGTGAGCACTTTGTACTGTGATCCTGGCCATGTTTTCAATTGCCTGATTAGCTCTCTGTCGCCCCCTTTTGGCAGTGTCCAAGAAACACGGCAAGCTGATGGGCTTCCTGCGCACCTTCATGAAGTCCAGACCCACCAAACAAAAGCTAAAGCAGAGGGGAATCCTGAAAGAACGGGTGTTCGGCTGTGACCTCGGAGAGCATCTCCTCAACTCTGGCCAAGATGGTACAAAAACCGAATTTTCTTTGTGCATTAAGATGAGAACATTGCAGAAAGTGTAATTTCGTGATATTTGTGTGGTCATATTTCAGTGCCGCAGGTCCTAAAGAGCTGCTCAGAGTTCATAGAGAAGCATGGTGTGGTGGATGGCATCTACAGACACTCTGGCGTGTCCTCCAACATACAGAAACTCAGGTGTGTCTGATCATGTCCCAGATCCTTCCCTGTTTTCCTTTTCAGGAATTTGTACAACGTACTGTACTGTTTATATGCATGACCATGACATTTGTTCTCCTCTGGCATCCAATCCTGATCAGGCATGAGTTTGACAGTGAAAATGTTCCAGACCTGACGAAAGATGTGTACATGCAGGATATTCATTGCGTCGGCTCGCTGTGCAAACTCTACTTCAGAGAGCTGCCCAATCCTCTGCTCACGTACCAACTCTATGACAAGTTTGCTGTAAGTATTTCTGGCTCTAGCATTAACTTTCTGCAAAATTAGGGTTTTAAACCAACTTTTTCACAGTATTGCTAAACCTTTCCTGTATGTTCCATTGTGTTGGTTCATGTTAGAAGATATTTTTATGTCAGTGTATCACAGTTTTCACAAAAATATTAAGCAGTGCAACTGTTTTCAACATTGATAATAATGTTTCTTGAGCAGCAAATCAGCATATTAGAATGATTTCTGAAGAATCATGTTACACTGAAGACTGGAGTAATGATGCTGAAAATTCAGCTTTGCATCACAGGAATGAATTACATTATAAAAAACATTCAGATAGAAGACAGTTATTGTAAATTGTAATAATGTTTCGCAATATTACGTTTTTTTTCTCTTACTAAGTGAGCTGTAACTTCCTGTCTTTCCAGGAATGTATGGGAGAGATGACGGAGGAAGAGCGAATGGTGAAAGTACATGATGTTATCCAGCAACTTCCTCCTCCTCACTACCGGTAACCATAATATTTACTACACATAGATTACAAGTGTGATCTTTTGTTAAAAGTGTTGCTTTTTTTTTGACATTATGTAATGTCTTTGTATCAGCACTTTGGAGTACCTCATGAAACACCTGGCCCTTTTGGCCACCTGCAGTGGAGAGACGAACATGCACATTAAGAACCTGGCCATTGTCTGGGCCCCCAACCTGCTCAGGTATTCCCTAACATAGAATTTTAACTAGATTAACAAAAAAATATTTTTATTTTATTTTATTTTATTTTATTTTATTTTATTTTATTTTATTTTATTTTATTTTATGCAGTGGCTATTTGTCCTAAGTGCAAATAGTGACAGATACTGTTTACACTAAGTGCAAAAAAACATGTTTACATTAAGTGAAAATAGCAGTATTTTTTTTACTGATTTGCTATTTACACTAAGTGCAAATAGCGAAAGATACTTACACTATGTAAAATAAAATAGCAGTATTTTCTTTGCAACAAGTAGTAGTTAGATGCTATTTTTACAAATAGTGACCGATTTTTGCAGCTCAGTAAGCAACTGTGCTAGTTTCATATCTGAAAGGGTAAAATAGGATCTCTTTTTTATATAAAAATACTGTCAGTTGAAATCAATATTTATTTATTTAGTTTAGTTTATTCTTCTTCTTTTTTGTAAGTAGCCATAATATACGTGAGAACTAAATTATCGTTTTAGCTTCCAACAAAATATTTTTGTGTGCCAGATTTAAATAAATTTAGTCTTGTTTTCAGCCAAAATATCTAAAAATTCTTAAATCAAGTAGGATTTTCTAGACAAATAAAAATATTGTCTTGTTTTCAAGCAGAAAACAAGATTATTTTGCTTACCCCATTGGAAGATTATTTTGCATGTTTCAAGCAAAAACTCACTTAATTTTGACTTTGTTTTTCTGAAAACAAGACAATAATTTTTTGAATTTTGAATTGTCTAGAAAACACTTCTTGATTTTAAGATTTTTTTTAGGTGTTTTGGCTGGAAATAAGACTCAAAATCTAAGCAGGAAAAACATTTTTGCAGTGATATCTTTTTTTTACTGTGCATTTATACATTTATAGGCCTAATATTTTGCTTAATTTCACTTGAAGCCTTGCATTTGGTCATATCAGAAACTGTGTTATGAATGATCATTGAATATCAAGATTTTACAATAATATGTTTATCCAAAATATCTGTATTTTTAACACTTGTATGAGACTCATTGTGTCATTACTGATGTTCTTGCAGCTGCTTAATTGTTTTTGTTGTGGTTTTTATGAGTACAGGCTTAAGCTTTAAATTAAAACTCTTGTATTTGAAGCAGAATCTGCTGTTGTTTTGTGTCAGGTCCAAAGAAATTGAAGCAGCGGGCTTAAGCGGCGCTGATCCTTTTAAAGAAGTGCGCATCCAGTCCGTGGTCGTGGAGTTTCTGCTCAGCAATGTGGAAGTTCTGTTTAGTGACTCTTTCACTTCTGTCGGCCGTTTCAGTGCAGGTATGTTGACCCAACAAATTTGTTCACACTTACAAGTAAACCACTCATTTATACACCGTTTTGGAACAGAACTGGCCAGTGTCTTCAAACAGCACTTGCACTAAACTGTCAGTGATGTTGGTTTTGTTCCAAAACCTAGTGAGCTGCCTACGTAAGCAGTATTTTAAGGCATCGTAGGCAAAAAGGTAGGCATTTTAATTATGCTGCCTTCAAAGATACTTTCTTTTGGCAACAATGTTACATCCTTCAAGAAAAAGCCAATCCTGTAATGTGACAAGCTCAGTGACAAAATTTAGTAAGGATGTTGCTTATGCAGACAGTACACTATGTTTTGGAACGGAGGTGTTTGGTAAACCGATATAGTAGCATATGTACCAGATGTTATTATGGAATTGCCACAGATTAAGAGAATGTGTTTAATTACTTCCTCTGACAGTCTTTGGTTTAAAGTGACGCCTAATGCAGCCTCCAGGCCTTAATTTCTCCACTGTTTTCTTCCCTTCTGAGATGTTTTTTCCCTTTTATTCTTGTTTTTTAATATTTAACAGAGATGTGTGACTCCTACACCAAGGCTTGTGACTTCCTCCCTTTTCTTTTTCATCACTTATTACTACAATATGAAATATCTATAATAATTAAATATTAGGGTTGGCTGATATAATTAAATAAGCTTTTTGCAATTTTTGCAATATTATTGTGTTTTTTTTTTTGTTTTTTTTTTTTTTTGCCTTTTGATAATGTTTATCTTGATATTTATACTAACATTCAGAAGTTTGGGGTCAGTATGATTTTTTTTTTAATTAGCAAGTATGCATTAAATTGATCTAAATTTACACTAAAGGCATTTATATTGTTACAAAAGATTTCTATTTTAAATAAATTCTGTTCTTTCTAACTTTTATTTATCAAAAAAATTGTTGAAAATTGTTTTTAACATTTATAATAATATGAAATGTTTCTTAAACACTAATTTATATTTTTGTTGAAAACTAAATTCCTTTACAAATCTTTCTGGCCTCAAACTTTTGAGCATCAGTATATGAATCTGCCTTTAAAAAAATAGCCATGTTTTAAAATAGTCATGTTTTTATATCTTATGAACCATAATTTCGACCAAACTGCTACTGCTGACATGTAAATTCAAATTGTTTAAATCTAAAATTAATATACAATAAAAAAAAAATCTAGATAAAATTATCAAGGCATGTTTTACATAAATTAACCAAACAAACTTAAAAGATAATCATTTTTGTTTATATCCACCAATATGCAGTATACATAGTTACAGTAATATTTATTTAAATGTTTTATTAAAGTATTTTAAATTATGCAAAATGCCACATGAAGACTTCTGTGAATATTTCAACTCCAAATATTTTTTTTTTTAAATTAATTATCAAAAAACGTACAAACCCTGTTGCAGCTTAGTGAGGTTTAAAGCAGAGACCCTATTAATTATCTTTTTCATATTGCTCTCATATTATTGCTCTCATATTTGCAATGCGAAGGAGGTGATGTGAAACTTTAAAATGTAAAATATTTCCCTTAAAATTATTGGAAATAAACTGTAAATATGTAATGTCTCCCAGCTCTATAATACATGTGATTTTTCATAAGATAAGCTTGGCTGACACAGCACAGTGGAGCATGTTTACAATGGCCTCACCCATGTGTATGTGAGGCTTACTGAGAGAGAGCTGTGTGTTTCCATAGTGACAAGAGGGGCGGAGCTCAAGATCTCACGCCAGCCTCGAACACGCCTGGTTAGTCTTCAGGAGGTGAGGGAGGAGTCCAGTTTGACTGACCCCTCCTATCTGGACCCTGAGCTACGACGCTTCTCCATGATATGAGATCCAGACTGACTACAGTGGACACTCAAATCAGTTTTTTCTACCAGGAAAACCTGGTTAAACCAGCTTAAGGGGCCATTCAGACAGCACATGTTACTGAGTGAAAAATCGCTAATGCTTGAACAGAAAAAAAAAAAAATGCTTGATACATGTATTAACTACCATATATTGTTTTTGAAAAATCAGTAAGACATTTGTACATAGACATCCATTAAAAACTCAGGTGTGTCCTGTGTGAATGGCTCAGCTTGGAATATGGTGTCTGGTTTGTTGCTGTTCCAAGGTCTACCAGGTTGAAACCGCTGGTAGACCAGCTGATCAACCATCTAAACCAGCTAATAACCGTAAATGACCAGGTTGAAACCATGCAAATGTTTTTTTTTTCAGCAGGGATCAAACAGATGGTGTCGATGTTCACGTATTCATGGGTGGATGTTATGCAAGAGTTTGGGCTTAGGGTTTGTTTTGTGTGTGTGGAAAAAATGAATACTTTTATGTAGCAAGGACACACTAAATTGATCAAAAGTGGCAGCAGAGGAAAAAAAGGCTTCCACAAAAATATTAAGCAGCAAACCTGTTTTCAATATGCATGATTATACAAAATGTTTACTGAGCTGTAAATCAGCATATTTAGAATGATCATGTGACACTGAAGACTGGAGAAATGTTTGCTGCCAATTCAGTTTTGCTATCACAGGAATAAATAATATTTTAAAATTGTTCACAGTTGCACTGTACTATATATTTGATCCAATAAATGCAGCCTTGTTGAGTAAGAGTTCTTTCAAAAATCTTACTAAGCCCAGACTTTAGTATGTTGTCATTTATCTATGTCATTTTCCAAATGGATGGAATATTTTAATAGTTGTTTATGTCGAGGAGAGCTGTGAAGACATCTTTTGCCTATGTAAATGACATGTCAAAACTGTACAGCACAGAGGTGGATATAAGGCAATAAATCATTTTGTTGACATTAATTAATCTGTTTTTATTTTATGAGTAGAAAGTATAAATATTAGGTAAAATGTTATGGTTCATATTAATTATTAATCATTAAAATCATTAGGTATGGTTGTTATAGTAAACATCTGAGCTATAGAGTGTGTTTGTGGACTCCACTCTGAGACATTGACGGAAGGTAAAGTGTCATTTAGGTTTTTTTCTGTATGTCAGCTTATGTTTTTGTATTAATCAAAGGTTGCTTCTACAAATTAACCCCAAATGTTGCTCTTGAGCAAACAGCTTTTTCATGTTATGCATATCAAGCATTACAGTCTTTTTCAAAATGCAAAAACATTGTACTTTTGCAGGCTTTTATTCAGTTTCTCTGCTCGTCTGATGTCCCAGACTTTACCGTCTTGCTGAGGCCCCAAAACGCTCTATGCAAGCACAAACACAAGCTCAACTCAATTACAATTACAATTATTTACCTGCATTGTGTTACCTGACTAGACTCAGTATTGCAAATTGTGCATGTTAAATCTGAGTAAGCACAAGCAAATCATGTGCATTTGTGTACTTGCGTAGAGTTGTTTCTGGCCTCAACCACTTAAGATTTTGTGAACTTCAAGTCATGTATTTCTTCTACAAAGCTTGTTGCAATAGAGCTCTACAGACTACGGCAGCTTTGGAGGAGCTGATGTTTTTTGTTGATGCTTAGGTGTCTTGCTGTTTGCAATGTATCATGTTCAATCGCGTTTGTTGTTGATCGCTGTGCTCTTCGCTGCAGTATTGCACTTACCCGCTTTTGTTCTTTGGCTTGATAGATCTGAATCTGATTTTTTTTTTTTTTCTTTCTGCTTCACAGCACGACAGTCTCTGACCAGACCCAAGTCGTTTGTGTCCACCAGGCTTCTGTCTCTGGAGGAGGCGCAGGCTCGCACACAAGCTCCGCTTCTCCTTCAGGGATCTCCTCACCATGCTATCAGCCAGTTTCACACTGTGCTGGACCTGCCTCCTGACAAGTGAGTTTCTTTCAAGAAATGAATGGCTTTTGAAGGAATAGTTAACCTATGAATTAAATTGTTTTGATTAATGATGTATAAAATATTTTTTTCTTTCCTGTAAACGTAAATGACAACGTTTTGGTTGTCAAAATACCAATTCAGGCATTGCAGCTTTTTGCAAATGTTACTTTTTTCTTGTTTCTCTTAGAAGGAAAAGAGGGATGAAGGTCCGAAAGTCGGCAGGTGGGAGCTGGAAGACGTTTTTTGCCATCGGGAAACCTACAGCGGCAGGTCGACGCAAACCCACCAGGATCACCTCTTTGTTCCAACCCGCTACCTCTCATGCAGGTATAAGAGATGTTGGATGCATTTCTTTAAATCATACATGATCCTAAATAGATTTACAATAAGATGTTAGAGGAAAATGGCTTAGTTTTTTTGTGCTGTATTTATGCTTTAGGTTGCAGGGTGGATAGTGTGACACTAAGGTCAGCAAAGAGTGAAGAGTCCCTGTCATCTCAGCACAGCGGAGCAGGTATGAATATGTTATTTTTCTATATTATAATACAATTATAAAATTGTGTGTGTGTATACTGTTATTAATGCTTTCATTCAGCAAGGATGCATCAAATTGATTGAAAGTAAAATTTTTTCACAAATTATGTTCTTTTAAACTCTCCATTGATCAAAATCCTGAAAGCTTATCACAGTTTTGTGCAACAAGCACAATTGTTTTCAACATTGATAATAATAAAAAATGTTTATTTATCACCAAATCAGCATATTAGAATGATTTCTGAAGGTTCATGTGACACTGAAGACTGGAATAATGATGCTGAAAATTCAGTTTTGACATCAGAGGAATAAATTACAATTTAAAATATATTAAAATAGATAACAGTTATTTTAAATTGTAGTAATACTTTTTATACTGTAATATTTGGTCAAATAAATGCAGCCTTGGAAAGTGACATTTTAAAATTTGTGAAAAATCTTACTGACTCCAAACTTTTAAACAGCAGTATATATGTATATATAATAAAATTTAATAACCACATTATTCTTTAACAGGGAAGTAAGACTTAGGAGAGCCGCTATAGGGAAATAACGAAAGGAATAACAATGTGTAGTAAATGGTAAATGTTTGCACTACAAACTAGTGTGTTCATTATTAAGATAATACATTAAAATTAAATAGTAAAACAGTAATTTGCAATATCAAGCAACAAAATGAGCTGTTTTGTACAGCTAAAATTAGCTGGATGTGAATGAGATCAGAAACCAAACCCATAAAATTTACAAATGGCCACACCTGCTCTTACGGGAAGAATAAGGTGGATAGAAATCATTAAAAGTATATGATTTAAAAGCAAGAATGATGTGTAATGCTCGGTTTTCTTCCCAGGTCAGGGAAAGATTCAACGGTTGCGAAGACCTCGATCCAGCAGTGATGGTCTCTCTCTGGCTGCCTCTGTTGATCCGCAGCTCCTTCCCCAGCGCTCCCCATCTAGAATCCATCCTAGCCGCTCTTACGACAGCCTTCTGCCTGAGGAAGCCCGTGGTGCTGACGAGGAGGAAAATGAAGATGAAGAGGATGAGGAAGGTGTGTACATGTTGCCTGATTTCTCCCAGGAACCGTCTGCCTCATGGATGGCAGAAGATGTCATTGACTTTAGCCCCACCTTCCTGGAAGATGGGCCAATAGGGTTGGGGAGCACGGCTGTTGATTCTAGCGGCAGGGAGTCCCCTCCTGCAGCCGCACCCCCTCCCTACCGCTGTCTGAGCCATCAAGCCCACCCTCGGTCTGGTAGCCAGCGCTCAATCACAGAAGATCCAGACTCCGTTCTTAATCAATCAGAGGCCGCAGCCCGCCGGAGTTTAATCCTGGCTGCAGCAGCTCCGCCTCAGCAAGTGTTCTGTCAACACAGGCCGTCTGCAGTCACTAATGCTCCCGCAAGCACAGGCCAGCAGGGCGAAACAAATCTAAGCCCGTCCCATAGCCAGACGCCAGCTCCAGTGACCTCTGCACCTCCAACTCAGCCCCCTCATGAGAGACGTTCCTTTACACGTAAAGTGGTTCATGCACTTTCACCTAAAGCGCCAAAATCCCCTCCTCTGGACATCTCTGACCCGATCGCCATTAGTGTACCTGCCAAGGTGAATTTAAGCTTAATATATCTATTAAGTTTGTTGGGGCACAGGCATAATATAGCTGTATTATTTGGACTGATACCTTTAAAGCAGCGTTCCTCAAACCAGGTACTAGAGGGCCATAAACCCTGATAAAACTCATTTACCTGTGATTTTTTTAAGGATTCCTAGAGACCTTGATGAGCTTCCACAGGTGTGTTTGATTAGGGTTTGAGCTAAGCTCTGCAGGGTATTGGCCCTCCAGGGTATGATTTGAGGAACCTTGCTTTAAAGTGAAGTCTATCCCAGTTTAATGTGCAGCGAACTAAAGGTAAACCATTTTGACTTTTTAAGGTTTTGGAAATGATTGGTGGACGAGCTGGCGAATTGCAACCTGGACTTCCAAACAGTGGACCACCTCAGCCACCCCAGATGATATCGATGCTCCTGAGGTCATGTGATTTTCAGCTCACGGAGAGCTGCCAGCAGGAGCTCAGCAGTAAGTTGGGCCCCATCGCCAAAATCAAGGGACCTAGTGAGTACACACTCTGATTATGGCCTAATGCAGTGGTTGCCAAACTTTTCAGAGTGCACACCCATAACTGTGACATTCATCAAGTACCACAATCGCCTTATGTCAGAAAACATGGTAACATCACAAAAATGGTTAAAGGAGAAGTTTACTTCCAGAATTAAACTTTCCTGATAATTTACTCACCCCCATGTTATCCAAGATGTTCATGTCTTTCTTTCTTCAGTTGCAATGAAATTAAGGTTTTTGAGGGAAAACATTCCTGGAATTTTCTCCATATAATAGACTTCAGTGTTGGCCAAAAGGTTGAAGGTCCAAACTGCTGTTTCAATGCAGCTTCAAAGGGCTCTACACGATCCCAGCTGAGGAATAAGGTACTTATCTAGCAAAGTGATTGGTCATTTTATTAAAAAAAAAAAATTATATACTTTTTAACCACAAATGTTCATCTTGCGCCAGCTCTGCAATGCACATGCATGTCTTCACGCATCTTCATTCACGTTGGAAAAATCACGTACAATTAATTCTTGTGTACTTCATGTACTTCAATTTAAAAAAAGCAAGAGTAGGGCAAAAACTCCACCTCATCTTCTCCTCCAACTTCAAAATCTTCCAACATTGTTGTTTTACCTTTTTTTGTAAAGGCCGTTTGACTTTCTCTGCACGTTTACTTTGTAAACTACGCGTCCGTGTCATGCATGAGGTTGAGCTAGTGCAAGACAAGCAGTTGTGGTTAAAAAGTATATACATTTGTATTTTTCTTAGAAAATGACTGATCGTGTCGCTAGATAAGACCTTTATTCCTCGGTTGGGATCGTGTATAGCCCTTTGAAGCTGCATTGAAACTGCAGTTTGGCCCTTTAGTCTGTTGGCTCCCAATGAAGTCCACTATATGGAAAAAAAATCCTGTAATGTTTTCCTCAAAACCCTTGATTTCTTTTCGACTGAAGAAAGAAAGACATGAACATCATGGATAACATGGGGGTGAGTAAATTATCAGGAATTTTTTTATTCTAGAAGTGAAGTTTTCCTTTAATAACTTTAAATTAAGATGGCATGTACAATTTTGGGTAATTTACAACATATGCAGGTTTTGTCCAATTTTGGTACATTTACAATGAGAGAACTTTCTGCCATAAATATTTCCCCATGCACTACAAGTTTGGGAACTGCTGGTTTAATGTTAAAAATAGTTCATTTAAGTGATTGCTTTTTTTCAAATCCCTTATTCTCAACCATTTTTTTCAGGTATCTTGGGTCCCACTGGTGTTCCTCTTCCATCACAGCAGCCCCCTCCTCCTCCCCCCAAGAACCCTGCACGCCTCATGGCTCTGGCTCTGGCTGAAAGTGCCAACAAGGCACTGCGGCAAGGTGCCTCTCCCCCATACCGCCCCCGTCAGAGTGGAACCTCTCCTGAAACGGATGTCCGGTTCCAGAGGTCCCTTTCTGCTGATGCAGGTGCTCTGCTGTCTTCTGATCCTAATCAGATCTACTCCACGGTACGCCCCTTGTCTGTGTGGAAGACTGAGGGTGATGACGATAATGATGATGATGATGATAATGATGATGATGATGGCGGAACTGCCGCTGAAAAGCCTGCAGACAAATCACATGGTACAGAGCCAAGGTCACCACCTGGGCAGGACACTGGGACTCTCTCTTCTGACAGCTCGGTTTCTGACTCTGGGACATCCAATTCTGAGTTATCAGCTGCCAGTTCCTCTGAAGACAATGAGCGAACACCAAGCCCCATTTACAAGAACGAAGAACCAAGTTCTCCACCACAGCCTTCAAAATCAAGCCCACCCTCTACCAGCGAAGCCGAACCTTCTCAGAGAAAACCCCCAGCGTATGGGCGGCAGTTTTCTGCTCCGCAGCTTCAGCAGGAGAAATCCAGCGGACAGTCCAAGCCTTCATCCCAACCACACTCTCAGCTTCTGCATTCTAAATCAGAGAGCTCTCCATTGGCCCAAGTACGAGCCTTTCAACCCACTCGCCCTAAAGTGCCACCCAAGCCCCCTGATCTTGCTCCCTTGAGGGCTCCGCTCTCTCAGACTGACCGGCATGATTACATGCGTCGCTCGTTGGATGCCAGTCGCATTCGACGTTTGGCAGGTCAACCGCAAGGAAACACACCACTTTCCAGAGCTTACTCTGAGCGTATCAGCAGTACCTCTGACATGCTGTCCCGCTATCATGCAGCCAGGATGGCCAGCCAAGCTGCCCAGGTTGCACACCTTCCCCAACAACAGCAACAGGCCCAGTCCACACCAATCAGACCAGTTGTTCCCTCCTCCGAAGACCCTTCCAAGATGGAGAACTTCTATTATGAAATTGGTGCACCAGAGCATCCACAAGTGCCACCCAGCTATGCACGCCACAGCTATCAAAACATGAAGCTGGATCTGGAGGGAAACCTCCGTCTCACTGACCCAGCCAATCAAAGGCCTATTTCCAGGGGTTACCCTCCTCCCTACAACCCTCAAGTACCTGGGGGTGGAAGGGCTCCCCAGCTGTGGTCATCTGAGGCTACTCGAGCTTGGGCTGCAGCACACTCTCACTCTTTCTCCTTTTCCCATTCTCATTCTCACCATCGCTCTCAGGATGGATCATCAGGACATCCTCCCCATCCCCGTCCCCAGCGTCAGACATCGTCATCCGTCAGGTTGTCCCGCAGCGAAGTGCATCCCATACCTGCGTCCGCTGGTGTAGGCATTGTGCCTCTGTCTGTGCACCAACGTAGCTTGCATCGCCCCCAGCGTTCCCCTTCTGCAGACCACACTGCCTCCCAGCTTCACCCGTACTTTGAAAATGGAAAAGTGTGTTACCGGTACTTTGAGGCTTCCAGACCAGAAGACTTACCACTGAATCAGCATCAGCATGCTGTATCAAAGCCGACTCAGGCCTCACCGGTGCAAGGAACCGCAAAAGATCAGCCTGAGCACATCTACGTCAACTACCCTTTCCTGAACCCACCAGGATCTGGGGTTAATTCAAAGGGCTGGGCCACCACAGACCTCGACGAAAATGATCATCAAGCATCTGAGACGCTGGAACCACCTTCCAAGTCACCACCTGATGACAAGCAGAAGCATTCCGAGCAAGAAAGTCCAACAGCTAGCTTTGACAACCCTACCCAGAATGATGCGTCCTCAGATTCCAAAGTGATCAATACAGCAGCGTCTGCCTCAAATCCTGTGCATTTCCGCAGTCGGTCAGATCCCCAAAGTACCAGCTCGGAGCCTGCTCATGTCCTGACTGGGAAGGAAATTGCTTCCTTGCTAATTGAAAAACTTGCCGAGGATGAAAGGGAAGGTCCTTCCGTGCCATCCTCTTCGTCCTCTTCTCCACACTTCGAGCACCCTCCAAATCCCTACCCTAGCCAGCAGCAGCAGCAGCCTCCACCTGCGTACAATATCTACACTCCAGGACCCTCCCGAGGGCGCATTGAAGGTCAAATTCCGCCTAGAGAGGGATCAGGACCTTTCCAACGCCAAGACCCCTTGCGGAGATCTTCCGGAGGCCAGTATAGACAAGCTTTTGACGTCATGCCTTCCGGCGACCAAGTCCTGAAGTTTTACAGAAGCCAAGACTTTATCCCAGGCGCCCAGGGAGAAAGCACAACCCCTAATCCTTATCCCCCAAGACCATATTATCAGGACCCTTCATACCCCAATTGGGGACCTCAAGGCCTCCCAGACTCTTCCCACACGTGCACTCCACCTACAGTGGCCTTCTCAAACTTAGCGCTTGGATCAACAAGAGGATATGGGCCGCAGAACGTGGCCAACCAGTATAACCAGTACCCGTACCAGTCAGGGCCAGTGCTTCCCCAGTATCCCAACACACCGCGACGAGATGTTGTCCTGGATCCTTCTCTCCGACCTCCGGGGTTGCGGAACCAGAGAGGCTTGAACCGGCAGGGAAGCCTGCCGGGCCCTAACTGGACCATCCGAACTGAAGGCCAGACCCGTAGTTATTGCTAAAGAGCACAACTGCCACAAAAATCCTGTGTCTTTAGATGACATGATGTAGACCGGTGTAAGCACTAGACTTTCTAGATGTTTCCTGTACAAGTTAACACGTTGTGAAAGTAATTGTGTTAACCTCCCCAAGGGGAGACTGAATGTACAGAAACAAAGTTAAGTGGGGTGTGTCTTTACTAGCGTTTCTGTCACAGAAAGACCCCATTGCTGTCCTGCAATTAGAGTGTGTATTGGAGTGAAAAAAGAGTACGAGAATATGAAGCAGAAAGGATCAAAGAAGTGAACCATAAAGTGGCTTAGATATGAAAACATTCCAGAACACACTGTGCTGTCCAGCAGAGGGAGTCAGAGAGGTACACAGCTGCTATTACTCTGACAGGACGTCACTCAGTGGCTCATTTTTGTTTGGGTTTTGTTTGGTTTAAGGTTCTTTTTGACACAAAGTCATGCTGTACAGGTGCACAAGCTTGATATGTCTTTCTTCCTCCACAAAGTACGATATAAACAACCTCAAGAGATGCTGGTGGTTATATGAAACTTTATGAGTATGGCTAGTTTTTGTTTTCATTCATTTTTTGGCAGCAGCTTGATATTATTTCCATTTTAATTGTTTTGATGTTTTTTCTAAGTTATTGTAAGTTTTCAATGGAACAAGTTATTGTGAAATAGATTTATTTTGCCTTTCTTGAATTTATTTCAAAGAATGTGAAGATTAGGACTTTGTGAGTTTTTTGTTTTAATTTCTTTGAAGTCTGTGTGTGTGAATGAATGCGTCTTACGCAGAGTGTCTGACGTTAAGCACATAAAAAGGAACGGTAATTGCAGATTTTTTTGAGAGGGTGTGTAATTGAGAGCGCATACTTCTGTGAGGTACTGTTTTCTGCTCATTCTCAGATAATGTGTCAGATGATTTGTGTATCAATATTGGCGTTCTAATCCAAAGCAAGTATTTCAGGTAGGTCATGTCACAATGTGTCACTCCCAGACATCCTTGGGTTTCTGTGAAGGAGGAATCCCAACCTAGCAACACTAAATAACTGGTACTATTCATGAGAAAACAATTCCTTCAATGCCCACAACACTTGTTTTTTTAAATCAGATACCGCTTCCTGGGCTCGGTACTGTTCAAGGGTTTTTGACTGAGTACTATAGTACCTTAACTAAAGGTACTCAGCTCATTAAAAATGCTCTAAAACCAGAGATGGAATCTCTAAAGATTTTTTTTAGTAATTGGTGCCTTCTCTTAATAATTGATCTTGTTTTTAAATAATCCTTTGTCATGAAAGCAAATATTGAAGAGCTAGGTACAAAGCCCAGTTACACCTATTTACAGTTTTCCAAAGCTCCGCACTAGTCCTAATGAGAAAACGAGCGAGTGTATGAGTGAGAATGTGACACTGTGTGTTTGCATGTCTGTTATCTCTGTTGTTTTAATACATATCTATGCAGTGAATAACCAAGGGGGATACGTTCCTTAAAAAACACTAAATATTAATGCTACCTATGTATGTCAGCAGACCTGTGAGCGTGTATGTTCCAGTGAGAGAGGTCATGCATGTGGCTTTGAAGGTATATACATGTCCAACAATCTCCCCTACAGCCTTTAGCACTTTGCGGAAGGCAGTTCATCCTATTTTGTAATATTTTCAAATATGTGAATTAAAACCTTGGACACCGTCAGTGACGAAACCTGTAGTTTGGTGATTATTTTTAAACATGATGTTTTTGTACACAGGTCAGATGAGGTAGCCTAATTATGGGTGTTATTTAAGTACTTTAAGTAAGTATTATCTCCTTGGAATGCAGGTAGAAGATATGATGAATAATTTTCATAGATCTTCATGCTAATCACAGTATTTTAAAGGCAGAGTTCACTTCCAGAACAAAAATGTACAGATAATTTACTTACCTGCTTGTCATCCAAGATGTTCATGTCTTTCTTTCTTCAGTCGTAAAAAAATAGTCTTTCGAGGAAAACATTTCAGGATTTCTCTCCATATAGTGGATTTCAATGATGCCCCCGAGTTTGTACTTCCAAAATGCAGTTTAAATGCAGCTTCAGAAGGCTCCAAATTATCCCAGCCAAGGAAGAAGGGTCTTATCTAGCAAAACAATTGGTTAATTTCTAAAAAAAAAAATGTTACAATTTCTATACTTTTTAACCTTAAATGCTCGTTTTGTCTAGCTCTGCGTGAACTGTGTATTCCGGTTTGAGACAGTTAGGGTATGTCGAAAAACTCCGATCTCATTTTCTTCTCCAACGTCAAATTCATCCTACATCACTGTTTTACCTTTTTTTGTGTATAATAACCGATTGTTTCACTTGATAAAACCCTTCTTCCTCGGCTGGGATCATTTAGAGCCCTTTGAAGTTGCATTTTGGAAGTTTGAACTCTGAGGCTCCATAGAAGTCCACTATATGCAGAGAAGTCCTAAAATCTTTCCCTCAAAAAACTTTCTTAACGACTTAAGAAAGAAAGATATGAACATCTTGGATGACAAGGGGGTGAGTACATTATATGTACATTTTTGTTCTGGAAGTGAACTTCTCCTTTAAGAAATTAACCTTGCTAAGTAACATTGTGATGACTAAATAACCTTCTTGTTGATGAGACAAACCTGGACGAATGTCCTGAGGCTGAATGTTTGCATTTGCTATTAAAAGCTTTTTCTTTCTAGCTTTTGTGTTATTTTGAGATGATTTTAATTGCAAAGTCTTGCAGTGCTACAGTCTCCACCCTCCGAGATGGGAGTCTTTTTTTTTTGTAGACCGTAATATGAGAGAAGCTGAGGTCTTTCCTGGATGGATATCCTGCAAAACCAGTCTGTATCTGAGTATCAGGCGACACTCCCAGTTGAGTATAAATTAAAGCAGACATATGCAATCGCACATGCCCTCTTCTGTTCTCTGCTGATACATGTACAAACTCTATTGGCATTAGATCATTAGCCTGAGCGGTAACGGTTTGGGTGGTTCAGGGTGTGGAGAGCTGCCAAGCTTTTGTTGTCTTTTCGTTCTTGCTTTCTTAAGGATTGTTTTATTTCCCAGGGCAAGTACCTGCATGTAACCGGTCACAGGTTTTGCTGCATTTGTTCCCTTTTTTCTATCTGCAGTCAGTGAATGACACATGAGGAGTCATCAGCACAGTCAAATGTTTATTCGATAAACACAGAAACATTGTCAAGTACGTTATAAAAACAGAGGTACAACAAAGAATCTTACAAAACAAATGTTCTGTTCATAGGCATTTTAAAGCAAATTTTATATTAAATATCCATGCAGGAAGAAATACAAGTGTAGACTGTGGCATAAAGCAAAGCTGATTAATTCATACAATCATTTGAAGAACCTATTTGATCAATATTATTTACTAAAAAATGCTCCCGTAAAAACGCATTCATAATAAAGCGTGTAAAATGAAAGATATATTTGAATTTACTTTTTTCCCCTAACATAATGAGATGCTCATTAGTTCTTACGTTTTTAAATGACTTCAACATCATTGCAGCTCATTATGACATAAATGCTTTTGATCAAGAATAACTTTTATTGAACCTGGAACACTCCTTTTGTGCTAAATGGAGGTCAAATTATAGAACATAAAAACGGAATGTATGGTAATTATACAAGAATAGATGAAACTAGTCATATCAATTATCCATGTGCAATCTGCAGTCGTCTGTATTATTCTGCGACACCAAGAGTGGAAGCATCTGTGCCGCAGATTCAGATGTGTCATCCAAAGTCCGTACGGTTATTCCAGCTGCATGTAGTAGATCATGGCGATCAGTAATGTGAGAAACTGTAGGAAAGAAGTGCATCAGAACTGTGAATTTCAAGTAATGAATTTAATTTTTCTAATATAATAGAACTGTTAGAAACACATTTGAATTTTAATGAATTACATACACATGTATGGACAAAAATTTGCTTTAAAAATCAATTAAGGCAAGTTTGTGCATTCCCTCTGTCCTATGTTTGGTTGCTGGTATATGTACACATGCATCACACTGTGTTTTTGATATGCATAAATTGCATAAATCCTCATCATCAGTATTTTGTGGTTTTGTCAAGCTTTTAAAGCAGCTTCAACGTTGAAAATGCATCCTTTGTGTTCCATCTAGACACAATAATGTGTCTTGGGTGTTGTATAGAGGTAATTTAGAAAACATCTAGATCAAATAACTTACCACAAGCATGAGAACTGAGAAACCGTACCAGCTCACAGCCCAGGTGTAACGGCTCAAAACAGATTCAATGTACGGGAAGCAACCCTGAATTATCAAGACAATA
Source organism: Cirrhinus mrigala (assembly GCA_036247105.1). Classification (NCBI taxonomy): domain Eukaryota; kingdom Metazoa; phylum Chordata; class Actinopteri; order Cypriniformes; family Cyprinidae; genus Cirrhinus; species Cirrhinus mrigala. Next base: position 7,030,077 of record CM070022.1, read on the forward strand.
CAACAAAAAATTGAAATAGAAACGCCATTAACATGTAAAGTAAAGCATCTAAACTGAATCAAATGTAAAGTTCTGCCACCGCACAGTGGTTCTCAGGAAAAACAGAACCACTGTCTGTGACAACTAACTCTTTTCTATCCAGCAAGACATGGGTTTGTCAAGTCATGCTGTCTGTTGCTGTCATGCTGTTGTCTTCAGTACATCAGGTAATATGTTACTAGACTTACCTTGTTAAATATGGCAGTGTTCTTGCCAACCATACAGCCTGCTGGATCTTCCACCTCAAAGGTACTCAGTCTCTTGCAGCAGCTGAGGGGCCAATTGTACTGCTGGCCATTTATCTGTTTCAAGGTGGAGTTATAGATTATCCAGTCTTGTGGACTGTCTGCTCCACAGCACTCGACCTGATGGAGAAGATGAGGATTAATTAATCTCAGTACAATCATAATTAAAATCCAGTCAGCACCAGTTGAATAATATATTCATTCATCTATTAATCTTTCAAGTTTTCCTGTTGCTTGCAAACCAAAAAAAAAGCAATTCACTTGAAGAATTCTGTATGAATATGTAAACCTCAAGTTGTTTTGCTTGGCAAACCAAACAATGAACATTAGATACAGAATTCTATATACACCTTATTTTTCCCGTGAGAGCGGCCACCGCCATTTGTAAATTGCGTCCGGTTATTTTTAGCTGTACAAAACAGCTGGTTTTGCTGCTTATATATTGCAAAATGGTGTGTCTTACCATATTATTTAATGTATTAACTTAATTATGAACACACTGGTTTGTGGAGCAAACAGTTTTAACGTTTCATCCACGTTGTTATGCTTGTGGTTATTTCCGGAAGTAAACCCCATCAAGTTGTGTTGCTTCGTAGGCATAGAATTCGAAAAATAAACGTGTGGTTACATTTACCGTTGTTCGACGAATTTTCGCGGGTGAAATCCAGTCACAAGATCGGGAATTTCGCAAGGCTGGGAATCGATTCCAAAAAGAATCGATTCTGAGGCCTTGGGAATCGAGAGTCGATTCCAAAGGTTGAAATCGATTCCGTTAGGGGGAATCGACTCCCCATTCAGAGCCGTTTTCAGTTCAAACAAAGCTTATATATGGGCGCCTCTCAAACGAACGGCTACATCATACGAAGGCTGCATATCTCGGCAGCTGTCATCAAACGTCGATTCACGAAAATAAACTAAATGAAAAGAGACGGTACTGAGCATATCTGAGTTTGAGGATGCAGCCTTCCGTTAAGAACTTATTAATTTGCCTCTTGCTTATAGTGATTAGAAGTCTGATTCGTTTCCACGAAAAGGTTCTTTCGGATAGATCGTTTTAAGGGCTATGACTAATTTCATGGGCAATGCAAATTAAAAAATATAATTTAAATACAGAAATGTATCATAATTTTTAAAAACAAATTTTCATATTATGAAAAGGTTACTTTCTAAGACTTTCATATCCTACAGTGATGGCGAAACAACAGTGAGGAATCGAATCCCATCGATTCCAGAACCAAGAATCGGACTCGATTCCAAAATTTTCGGAATCGAACAGCCCTAGAATTTCGTGTGAGGATCTCCCTTCGCCGTTTCTGTTTAAAATTTCCCGCGATTTCGGCGCGTTGACCAACAGAATCTTGCTTGGTTTGTGTCGCTCATCGCTATACTATATATATATATATATATATATATTTAAATTGTATTCGTTTTGTTTTGGTTTTAAAGCAATAAACAGTGACTTTGTTTATAGTGGTTAAAAACAACCTTGACTCTCTCAGCGCCCGTTTTTGAGGTAAAATCACTGAAAATCAGTATATTTCAAGACTTTCTATGTATATGAAGCCAGCAAGAGGATATATTATAAATATCTTGCAACAGTTATTCTCACCGGTTTATGTGAGGTCAAACTGGTTTGTCCACTATCACAAGGTGACAGAAAGGCATGTTGTATCAGGTCTGAGTTGAAAATTAAAGTATTTATTTTCTAATAAGTGTATATCTTATGTTTTAGCCACAATCCTTGAACAGGTGTAAGGCAGAGGTCAAGAAGCCAAGCGGTCATCACTGGTGTTCCGCTTACCTGTTGCATCACGTTGTTCCAGGTGTATGTAATCTGCTTTCCTTGTGGAGAGCTGTCTCCATAATATTGCAGCATCTGTTTCTTTACAAAGCCACTGTGTCCAACCAGCTTATAATAAAGGAAAGAAGGTTTAAAAAATTAAGGAAATGCTACATTTTTTGCTTTTGTTCTATTACATATGATTCCAGACTGTAATTTCTAGGACAGTATACAAACAACAGAAAAAATGTAGGATGAGAGTGCACAAATGTGACACGACTCTGATGTATAATTTGTTATTCTGTTTTACTTTTACAGTACAGAGAAGCAGGTAACAACTCACATAATCCCGATTGGTTGCTGCTGTGATGGCAGATGCGCATTCGAACAGAAAGATGATGAACATTAGGCCAAGGTACTGCAGATGGATGAGAGTTAACAGTAATTAGTTAAAAATCAACATGATATTTTAATCTAAATTCAATTCTCACTGAAGGTGGTATTGAATATTAATCTCTTTATGTACTGTAAGATGGTAGGATTGTCAGTGTCTTTGTCAGTGTCCTCTGTGAAAACCTACCAGCAGCAGGGGTGTGCGGCTTCTTTTCAGGGCAGCGAAGATTCCATAGAGGCATGTGAGGAAGAAGGCAAAGCCTGTAAAAATGGCAATCCAGGCCGCAGCAAAGATGTCATCTTTCCCTGATACACCAGATATGGGGTAGAGTTTATACCCATCCACCGCTACCCAAATGGCCACTGCAAATAGTGCCAGTCCTGCTGCCTGAAGAGAAAAATACATATTTTGTAATATATGGGAAATGTGACATTTTACAGCATAAACATAATCTTTGTATTATTTAATTTCAGACTTACGGCTGCGAGTGCATTTAAAGCAACAAGTGTAAACATCAAACATGTCAAGGCTCCTGCTGCCATGGCTGTAGTGTGTTTCTCTGTCGGGCCTCGTCAAAGTATCCTGAAGAAAACAAAAAAATGATCAGAATGGATGTCCAGCGCAAGGGAAAAGACTCAAGATCATTTATAAGGTAACGGCCTGATCTGTTGTCACTGAGGCTGGGCTAAAAAATGTACCACTGAACAAAGCTACCAAAAAATTGTTAGTCAAATTCTCTTGAAAAAAAAATTGGAAAAACAGGAAATGATCATGATGAATACAATTTCTGGCCAGACTTTAGTTCTGCTTCTTATGAGAAAGTATTTAAGCATAAATAGAGTTAATAAATGAAGTATTTTGGATGTAGCATGACAATTCCATATTTTTATTCCATGCTATTTCAGAGAATACTATGGTATTATCATGATGCATGTCTAAAAAGCATTTACATTCATTTTGTCAGTGCCTAAACTGACACAAACAGTAAAAAAATAAATAAACAAACAAATAAATAAATAAATAAAATCTCAATCCTAAAAATAAATCTGAATGTTAGAACAGTTCTTTAACACTGATTATGGACTATAAAAAAAAAAAAAAAAAAAAAAGATTACAAAAGATAATACAGATAACAAATACAAAAACATACATAAAAGCAAAGCAAAGTAGACCAATATGCGTTAAAACAATAAACAAATAGAAACAAGTAGCTGCTCAGGGACCCACCTGTTCCAGTCTGAGGTTGCACCTGCTTTCCCTCTACCTGCTTGTATTCGGTTCATTTACTTTTGTGGACACTTTCGTGACGTCAAACCTGTTTATCATTGGTTTTTTTTTTGGTTATACTGGCTGCATGAGCTGGGATGGGCAACTTCACTCCCTGTGTTTTCACCACCGAGTACTCTGAGTTATTGACATGATTACGAAATGAATCTAGGAGTGCCTATATTAAAGAAAATGGTGACAGCTTCCATTGCTGTTTCCAGAAGATCTAAATTTACATGTGAACCATTTGCAAATAGATCTACTTGGTATGAAGTGATACATTCCGGTGCTCTTTTAATAAAGAATATTTAAAATAGTAGGCTAAGCCACTCAAAGTCGGATTTATATTTAAAAGGCCTTTATTAAGTGTCTGTAGAGATCCACATATTGACATGGTTTTATTTACTTTATTAAATATATTTTAAAAATATTTAAAATTTTTTAAAATAAAATCCTTACCTTGAGTGCTATCATGTAAATTTACAATACAGGTTGCTCTTGCACGCAGGGAGAAATGCTGTCCCCTGCTGGATACTCACTCATAAATAGCACAATATTTTCATGATTATTTTTAGTACTGACTAATGTAAGCATCACTGTAACTATTTCTCATACATAGTGTTGAACAAATCAGTCATCTAATGAACCAAAGCACGATTAAGACTGGATAATAGTCTCGTTTGACTTAAGCCAGTAAGAAACCATCCAGACATTCCTAGCAACTATATAGCATCATACTAAAATACTAAAAAGACCTTAGTATCTGCTTAACAATGTGCTAAAATCCTTTAAACACTTTGCCAACCACATAGCAATGTGGTTAAAACACTTAAAACTTAATTATAGTGGGAAAATTTGCAAGCATCACTCACATTTTCAGAAAAATTGTTTAAATCTACAAAACTGTAAAAGTACAGTTAATATTTAACTTTAATGGTAAAATACAATGTGTAAAGTTATGAAGACTTGAAAATGTTGTGTGGATGTGAATTCTACCCCTAGTGAATATACTAAAATGTATTTAAAACACATTTATTTCATGCTAGGTATACTACAGATACAATTACATATTATGTACTTAACAAAAATACCCTGAAATTGTACTTTTAATGTACTAAACTGGTATATTTAAAGACTGCTAAACTGGAACACATAATTTTGTACTTAATTCATTGTGTGGAAATAGTGCTGAAGTCTGTACAACTAAAGATGTACTTGAGTATATCTGATTATGCTAAAGTGGAACTATTGCAAGTATACTTTAAATACACTTTAAATATTTTACATTTAAAAACCGATATTATTTAAAGATCATGCAATCCTCATCAGTAGTGACATTAAAAATATTTTAGGCTTAATATTAAGAAATGTGCATTGTGCACAATTAGTACTCCAAATAAAGTTTAATTACAACTTTTTTTTTATATATATTTTTGATATCAGTAAGTCTCAAGCAATATGTCAGTAAATATGTTAATAGACTTAAACTATACTTAGTATAAAATAAATGCATTTTAAATAATTTTTTTTTTTTTTTTTTTTTTTTTTTTTTTTTACTAGGGACTTCTCCTGAAACTAGATAACTAACTGTATGCTAGTTTTCAAACAAAATTGAATAAGAATTTCAAAAATGGAGTAATTTGTTTTAAACAACTGTGGGAAGAAATGGGTTAAATGGAATTAAATACACAATGATGCTTTAACAAACTTAAACGCCCTGAGAACTGTTTACAATGTCATCTGGAAACCTTGTCAAACAAAGTATTGACTTTAGCACAGCTGACTGTCCTGCAAACACACTCACCCAGAAGGACTTAAGGACAGAGGACGCACTTTTGCAGCTTATTGTTCGAGAACAGGTGAGTGATGATTATTATATTATGTTCTGTTGACCATATTTTATCTGTGAACACTGTTTGTCAAATTCAGTTATTAGCCACATTAGTGTTAACAGTAGGTATACAGTGTAGCTAGTGTAGGCTGTGTTAACAAATGTTTTGTTTGTTTCAGAGTAAATTTGAAGATGGAAGAAAAACTCTCGGATGATAAAGTGAAATGTATGCTCGCTCCTTGGAGGTTTTCTCTCAGGGCACCTGGATTTGAAAACAGGCTGGTGACGGCTCTACAACTGTTTGAGCGTTTCCCTTTAGATATCGCTGTGACCGGAGGCACACCGGAGGCTAACGCTCAGCTGGCTTCTGCAATCTGTGGGCCAGGTAAGGAAATTGAAGAGGAGGAATGGGAAAGTGATGATGAAGGTGATGAGGAGGAAGAAACAGATGAAGAAGCAGAAGATCTGGAAGAAGATGAAAGTGCAGATGAGGAACACAGTTTAAAGTCTAAGTTAAACACTAATCACCAGCGCAGTAGCAGGAGGAAACATGTACGGATTGCAGAGCATGCAGAATATATAGGGAGCGGGATTGCTGATTTTGACTCTGTGATTTTACACCGTCAAATCCCAAATGTTCGCGTGTGGACCGTGGAGGGCCATCCAACCTCAAATTCCATTATTAACCAGACCAACCAGCAGTATGACTCCGCATTCTATGACGTTCTAGTGGTTCTCACTACAAAACAGCACAAGGAGGACCACATGTGGCTCAAAATGGAATTGCATGGCAGAGATCTGCCTTTTTTTCTGGTTCAAGCCGAGCGGGACTGGGACGTGGTCGAGGAGAAGCCTACAGGGCCGTGCATGACCTGCGCCTGGGAACGAATGAGAGCTCGCAAACTGGAGCTCCAGAAGAGAAGTAAAGAAGTGTTTGGAGAGATGGTTGATTTAGAAGCAGAGAGCCAGAATGCTTCAAATGCTTCACAAGATCTAGCGTTAGTGAAAATGAAGGATATCGCTGAGGTGTTTGCTGAAGCCCTGCCTGAGCTTCGGAGAAAGGCTTTTAGTCAGTTTCTGGTGGCAATTACAAGAGAACTTCGGGTTCCTAAAATACTGACTGATGACGCACAGTAAGTCAGCAACTTTGTGTTTTGAAATGTTTGATATTACCATGTGATGCAAACTTGATTTCCATCTGAACCTCACTGAAATAACATCCATTGCTGGTTACACATGTCCTGAGTTCTGGGCTCAACATGTTAGTTGGTCTTGGAAAGACAATCCTTTTTTAATTTAATCCTTTTAATTTCTAATAAATCCTGAGCTGGTTATAAGCTGGTCCTGAGCAGGAGCTAGTTGGTTATGACCAACCAAGGACCAGCTTAAACCAGCTGCTTCAACATGTTTCAGAACATACCTAACCAGCATATGCTATAAGATGGTCCTTATAACCAGCTCAGGACCAACTAAGGACCAACTTTAAACCAACTCAAACTAGCTATCATGCTTCAAAACATACCTAACCAGCATATGCAGCAACTTTTGCTCAGGACCAGCTTATAACCAGCTCAGGACCATCTTAAACCAGCTCATGACCAACTAAGGACCAAACCAACTCAAACCAGCTATCATGCTTCAAAACATACCTAACCAGCATATGCAGATTTTTTTTTCAACAGGACAATCCTACCCCTAATCCAAACTCAATGATAACATAACCTAACCCTTAAACTAGAGGCAAAAGATAGGTTGAGCAACTAAGGACCAACTTTAAACCAGCTCAAACTAGCTATCATGCTTCAAAACATACCTAGCCAGCATATGCAGATTTTTTTTTCAACAGGGCAATCCTACCCCTAATCCAAACCCAACGATAACATAACCTAACCCTTAAACTATATATAACATAACCTAACCCTTAAACTAGAGGCAAAAGATGGGTTGATAATGATGGAACAACAATCCTGTCAAAAAAAAAAAAAAAAAAAAGATCTAATAAGTCCTGAGCTGGTTATAAGATGATCCTGAGCAACTAGCTCCTGCTCAGGACCAGCTTATAACCAGCTCACGGCCATCTTAAACCAGCTCATGACCAACTAAGGAGCAACTTAAACCAGCTCAAACCAGCTACCATGGTTCAAAACGTACCTAACCAGCATATGCCTTGTTTTTTTTTTTTTCAACAGGGCAATCCCTACCCCTAATCCAAACCCAACCATAACATAACCTAACCCTTAAACTAGAGGCAAAAGATGGGTTGATAACGATGGAACAAGCCTGTAAAACAAAAAAGTTCTAACCCAGTACCTACCTCTAATCCATAACCTAACCTAAACCTTAAACTAGAGGCAAAGGTTGGACGGATAATAAGGTCCTGGTTCAAGGTCCTGGAACAACAGTCCTGTCAAAAATTTGTCAAAAAAAAGTTCTAATCCAATCCCTATTAATCCAAACCTATCCTTAACCTAACTCAGGGATGTCCAGTCCTGCTTCTGGCCATTGTCATGGAGAGAGTAGTTCCAGTCTGCTCCAATACACCTGCCTGAACATTTCTAGTAAAGGTCCTGAAGATCTTGATTAGCTAGGTTTACATGTTTTTAGTTAGAATGCGGCCTAAATTCTTCAGGACAGAGTGAAAATATAGGTTGATAAGAATGGTGTACAAGCCCCTATCCCTAATAGTAGCCCTAAACCTAACCCTAATATTAGCCCTAAACCTAACCCCAATATCTGATTTGTTGTTGGGATGTTATTCTAGGATAGGGTGACCAGACGAACCACTTCCTGGGGATATGTTTGCCGCAGGATTTCAAAATTTCCTAAAATAACCGGGTGTTGGCTATAGAGAGCAGAGCAGACGGCTCCTTATGCTTTTGAATTGCTCTCATGGTACTTTGATGTCATACAATGTTTAATTGGTACAGCGCAAACAGCCAACACCTGGTTATTTTAGGCAATTTAGAAATCCTGTGTTGAACGTGTCCCCGGGAAGTGGCACGTCTGGTTATTCTATTCTAGGACCAACTTGGATGTTGAACCAGGAGCATGATGATTCACCCTGCTGGATTCACCTACTGGACACCATTTTGTGTTTTGGACATTGGTCCCCAACATGGGATGCCAGTGTGCTTGGTTCCCTACTAGGCTGATTAACTTGCTTAACTAGCTAGTTACCTTACTCAACCAGCTTCATTAGGAAATCTATGGTGGTCCACCAGCTTAGTTTGGTTGTAAACAAGCACAACCTAGCATTAAATAGCGTGACCATACTTCTCTTTTTTTAACCTCTTTTTTTGCAGACATGTCCTGGCTAGGATTTCTAAATTGTTTTGGCTTTAAGCTATTGTTTTCATAGCAGCCACAGGTAATGACTGAAAAAGAGGTTTGACCAATGAAGTGCAGGCATTGTATATAATCAACCAATGGCTTTTGGTCAAAGCATTGCAAATACACATATAGTCTTGCATAGGGCCGCCCTCAGCTAAAGATTTTTTTTGGTCAACTAGTAGTCGTTCATTTTAAGCATAAGTCGACTATTAGTCGCACGTTTATTAATAAGCCATATAAATCATCATAAAAATGTGCCTTTAAATGCCTACATAGCCTAATAAGCATTTAAACGCACGAAAAAATAGCTTGCCACAGCACACCAGCAGATATAATAATTATGAATGTGTCTAGGAAAAACAGGAATGAGATTGCATTAATGTTTTAGTAATTTATTGATAAACTAGTGATTTCTTTGTTTTCGGCTTAAGAGATGAAGTTGGCGACACCAACTTGTCATCTCCACAGTAGTGATGTGCCTGTATGCATGTTTCATACGTATTACATAATCTGTGAATATTTGTTTTCTTTTTGAATTGGTTTATTTAAAAGTAGACATTTCACTCTCTACAGATATATTTTTCATGTCTGTAAGTATACACAGAGTTTCGAAGTTTCGTGCTCAGTAGAGACTGAGAAGGCAGAAAGCGCATTCTGTTTGCATTCATTATTTTACAAAAGCGCAATATTTCATTGTTATTGTGAGTGCACACAAATAAACGTAGCGTCTTTAAAGATTTGAAAGATGTATTACTTTTATCTGTGTGACCAAAAATGACAGAGTATTTTAAGAGCAAGTGACCGCACCAGCGCCTCCATCTGTCATGCAGTGAGCAGCTTCCACCCTTCGCACAGGCACTTGAATAGCGCACAATTTTCTAGGTTAACATTAGGTTGAGCGGTCATGTAAAGTTGCTACTACATACATCTTTCAGATAAAAAGCCATATTTGAGGTCGATGAATGATAGGTGAGCTTTTGGATGTCCTGGCCGATGTACGATATTGCCACGTAGACCAGTGATGATGATCAGATAATGATCTGTCCGTCGTGGACTGCAAATTTTTTTTTCTGCAGCTAATAAAATTTTGTTCAACCAAGCCTCTTGTAGTTATTACAAGCCCTAGTCTCATGTAGTTAGACCTTCAGACTGACAGCAGAAGGTCTGGGAACCTTGGCTGCTTTGAATGGCCAAGGCCCGCCCAAGAGGCCATATGACTGACAGATAAAGCAACCAATCACATTTCGTTTTGAAGATATTTTACATATTTTAAAGATTCTATACCATGAGCAGTGTGCTGTATACATCAGACGTTCAGCCAGTGGTCTGTGGGCATGACATCTAAGGCTGAGACTAATACACATATACATAATGTATGAGGACTGTAGAGAGCACAGGTGTGTTCGACTTGAAGCTGCACTGCGCAGACCGATTGGCGTATGACATCAAAGTACCGTGAGAGTAGACGGCTCCATATGCTTTCGAAGTGCTCTCGCGGTACTTTGATTTAATACGCTGATCGTTCTGCACAGTGGCGCTTCTTCACACCTGATGTCAATAGGAAAACAAAGCCAAAATGCAGACATTTTAGGCAAAGTCCAGGCCAGGGCATGTCCAGGAAAAAGAGGAAGTATGGTCACCCTACATTAAGCCGCATATTTCCAACTTGCATGAAAATTCAGTGTTCTTAAATATTTATGGCATCTTCATTTATCTAACAAATTTACTATGTTTGCTTCTCAGGTTTGTGGTCTCTACTGCTTTGAGGTCCAGGAAGATAAACAAGGATGATATTGACCAGATCACCAAGCTCTCACAGCCGAGAGATCTCACAGACAATCCCTCCAAGCTTCAGGCAATCCTTTCAGCTCTTGATAACTTCCGGCTGGATGTTGGTGTGCTGGGTGAGACGGGCTGTGGAAGCTCCAGCTTGGTCAATGCTCTCCTGGGCCTGGAAAGCAGTGATGAACAAGCTGCCTCAACCGGTATAATAGAAACAACCAAAGAGGCTGTGAAATATCCTTACCCTTCCCCGAATGTCTGTCTTTGGGACCTTCCTGGGCTTGGAAGAATAGGTGATCTTGACAGCTTGTCCTCTGTGTCCAGCTCTTCTGAAGCTCAACGCGTAACATCTGCACTCACTTTATGTGATGTATATATACTAATGTCTCCTTTGAGGCTTAAACTGGGAGCCATACAGTTGTTACAGCAAGCATCCTCCCTAGGGAAAGAATGTTACCTGGTGCTTTCCATGGCAGATTTGATTGAGGAGAAGTCAATTGCGGAGGTGAGGCAATGGGCTGAGGAAGTCTTGGGTAAACTGGGCCTCCAGCAGAGCTTGTTTCTGGTATCTGCTCACCATCCAGAATCCTTGGACTTACCCAAGCTAAAGGAGACGTTGAATGCAGTCTTTCCAAGTCATAAGAAAGTTGCTCTTGCCAGATATGCAGGAAAACAACTGGACGGAGATGTTTTCTGGAAAAGATCAGATTCTTGCAAATTTATGTAAATAATTAAAAAATGGATGTTCTCACCCTCGAGCGTGTTTTATAAGGGAGGGATTTCTGTTGGTTTAACTACTCATCACTCTCCAAACATTTTATCCCTATATGAGAACCACCCTAGTCATATGCAATGTGACTGTAAAGCTTTTTTTGCATGTGCTGTTTCTTTTGAAATTTTCAGGCCTGAATTCTTTTATTTTGACAAATAATTTGAATATACATTTACTCATTTAGATTTTTTTTTCTTTAAGACAAATTTCTGCACACTACCATACCACTGCACACAAAACGGGCTATATTTAATGTAGTTTGGCTGAAGGTCTAAATATTGTAACTTATTGCAAGCTATGATAGTGTGTGGTATTTTTTTCTTCTCTGTTTATAATATTGGTTGAATCTTTCCGTATTTTCATGTGTGGCATAAGCCAATAATTTTAACTTGATATTTGGATTTTCTGATTCAATAAGTTGTGTTTGCCCATGCAAAACATGCCACCACAATGTTAGGGTGGTTGCTAGAATGTTGCAGTTGAGGAAGTGTTTTAAGGAGTGTTTTAATGAGTTGTTACTGAACGTGGTTGCTGTAGTGGTCTGGGTGGTTGCTCAGTGGTTGTCTCTATGATATTTAGATTTGTATAGTCCATTTTATATGTAATATCAACCACAAATTTGTTTACTTAGAAAAGCAATAATGCTTTAAATAAGCTGCTGTAACATCTATGTTCCTGTTTAGTTCCTGTTTTTCCTTATTTGGTCTGTTCTTTGTCCTGTCTCTGTTGTAATTTAGCGTTTGTTTTTTCTGTTTTCATTAAATATTCTGTTTGCATGAACTTTCTGCTCCTTCGTGTTCCTTATTCTAACAATGCGTTACAGAAGACAGGACCTTTAAAACAGTTGAAAAGATGGAAACCGCAGCAAGATTCGCCGCCCTAGCCTGCAAGGATCTCCCGTTTGTGGAGTTCGCCCGGGAATTCTGCAGCCTTGACACGGTGACGGCGTTGGACGACACCACCATCAATTCTCTGTTCTGGATCGGGGCCAATTACCAGCGCTCAAGCCCGATGGCCGCCGCTCTGCGCTCAAGCCTGCCGGCCTTTCATGTGGCAAGCCACATTAACATTGAGGACATTATGGACCTGGCGCTTAGCTTGGGGTTTGATGCCCCTATCCTCTGGCCTTCTCCTTCATCTCCGCTGGTCTCGTCCAGCCCTCCCTCGTCTCCACTGGTCCCATCCAGCCCTCCAGTGCCAGCGCCACCAGAGCACCCTCCAGTGCCTCTTCCTGAACTCTTCCTGGCCTGTGGAGCTTTAATTTTCCCCCAGAAAATTTTGGGGGCAGGGGGCATATTCCCGTGGCCATAGTGGTCGGGCCAGAGGCTAACGCCACGGAGGCCATCCAGCCATGTCCTCCTGGCCTGCCTGATTCGACATGGTCTCCCAAACTGTCTGCTCCGCCATGGCTCCCCGAGCTCCCTGATCCACCATGGCTTCCCGAACTGTCTGCTCTGCCATAGTCCCCCGATTTCCCTGATCCGCCCTGGAGGCCTTCCTTATCTCCACACTGTTCCTGGCCTGCACCAGCCTCCAGGGTGCCTTATTTGGTCTGTTTCCTGTCCTCGTTTAGTCATTATTAGTTGCCCTTTATCACCTGTGTCTTGTTAATTATCCTCATTACTCCCTCGTTTTGTTAGTACTTATAGCTCTGCCCTTCAATAGATTCTTTGTCCTGTCTCTGTTGTGATTTAGCATTTGTTTTCTGTTTTCATTAAATATTCTGTTTGCACGTACTTTCTGCCTATTTCGTGTTCCTCATTCTAACAACGTGTTACAGCTGCACGGTATGCATTAATTATGTATGTAGCACAAATGGTGTGGGAAAATGTATGCTTAAGTTTAGAATTGGGGTTTGAGTTTTAGCATGACTTATTAAATGCCAAATAACAAAAAATATTCACTACCAAAAGTAAATTATCTACAAAGTTATTAAGAAATTGCATAAGCAGGTGAGTCACGAAACAAGAACAGGTCTATTGGTTCCTAGTGAAGCATGGGTTAAGTGAATCTGACATCCACATGTTCATCTATGCCACTCACACCATTTAATTCTATGGAAAACATGAGAGCTCCAGTCTCATTATTCACTCAACACCTCACCTGTTAACCACAGGACCCCACCCACCGATGCCTGGGGGTAAAGCCATCTGTGAATGCCAGTTACTCCTCTTATTCTGAGGTGGAGCCACAAACTACATTCCCCAGAGCCCTAAGGCAGCACTAACATTCAATTTGAAACTCACCCATCATGAAAACGTAACAAATTGGTTTAGAAATGCTCAGTGTGCCGTTAAACAGCTGCACTGCTGACAAAAAGATACACGGTGCGTGAATGACTCACAGCATTATTTGTGAACATTTGATGATCACCTTGGGGATGTTGAATGTAAAAGCACACCATGCTTGTATGGATAATCGTTTGGCCTAAAGCATGAAAAACGACTAAAAATGAAAGCTGAATGAGGAAGAGTCAATAAGTCATCTGTCAGCTGCAGACAACATGAACCTTGTAAGTAATGGACTGTCGGTGCAGTGTTACTTGATGCCAAAGCTGATGGGAAAAATGAGAAGAAGAGTTCAGGAGATAAGAAGCCCAAACGCTGTGGTGTCTCCAGTGGATCTGAGTTACAATGAGAGCACACGACTGGCTATGGATGGTCTTTTGGACAGGGGGATTGATGGATACCAGGAAGTGCTGGTCAAAGAGAATGAAGCAAACTTTCTGTCAGCGGAGGAGAAAACATACATCTTAAACAACATTAAAAAGCCTTTCGCTGAGAATGAAGAGGCAGACAGGGATGAAGAGATGTCCTGTTCTCCATCAGTTTCTTCTGAGACGTACTTTCCTGCGTTCACAGAGAGTGAGGCTCCAGCTCTTGACTACGGCTGGCCGGTGGCTGACTGGAGTTACCATCTGCAAGGGAAGCCTAGCGTGGAAGTGTTCTTCCACTCAATGAAATCGTTTTCTCTGAAAGACGTGCTGCGGGAACTCATCAGGCAAGCAACTACAGTAAGAACATGTCATTTGATAGAGAAATTTTTGAATTGTATATTGACATTTTTTTGTGATTCCAAAAAAATGCTCGATGCAATTATGAAGTGCACTTTCCATGAATCCACAAACATATAATGTAGATTGTTTCAAGGCAGCTTCACATTAATAAAACAGGAAAATAACAGGGTTGTAAAATCCATCTATTATGAAACAAATTCAATTTAAGCTGAAAAGTAGCTAATTTTTTTAATATTTCAATTATTTTTTTCAGAGATGGAAATTAAAGATTATTGGTGCAGGTTTACAAGAAAATACTATTTCAATCTTTGTATGGCAAAATTTCACATTTAATTCAAACTTGAAATTACTTTGTAATTATTTGTGAAAAATTAAATCCAACACCAGGTTTTTTTTTTTTTTTTTTCAGTGATGTGTGCCATAGTGTCATTATCCAGTTCAGTTCAGTATTATTATTCATTTATTAATATTCATATAACTTAACAGGGTAACAGGGTTGAAATTAAACTAATTTAATATTTGTGACCCTGGACCACAAGTCATAAGGGTCAATTTTTTGAAACTAAGATTTATACATCATCTGAAAGCTGTGAATAAATAAGCTTTCCATTGATGTGTGTTATGATTGGGACAATATTTGGCCAAGATACAACTATTTGAAAATCTGGAATCTGAGGGTGCACAAAAATCAAAATATTGAGAAAATCACCTTTAAAGTTATCCAAAATGAAGTTCTTATCAATGCGTATTACTAAACTAAAATTAAGTTTTGATATATTTACGGTAGAAAATTTACACAATTTCTTTTTTCTTTATATCTTTTTCTTTAATTTGTTGAAAATGGAAAAAAAAAAAATTAGGTCCTATTTTGTACTGTATGTGTGGAAAGTGCCTGTAATTTTTGAGTGTGTCTAAAACACAATTTGCAATGTAACGTTTGCTCCCTAAATTCCACTCATCAAAGGTTCTGGCAATAGTTATGGACACATTCAGTGATGTGGAGATTTTCTGTGACATACTGGAGGCGACAAGAAAGCGCAATGTGTACGTCTATCTTCTTCTGGACCACACCAATTTACAGCTGTTTCAGGACATGTGTGAAAATGTAAAAATCAACAAATCACACCTTGGTGTAAGTTACTCTAATGACCTTATATTTATATATATTTTTTTTTCTTTCTGAGAGTGTATCATGAAATGAAAAACATGAGGATGAATTCATGTTTGTGCGCTCATGTTTACCTCTTCATCTCTTCATACAGAGAATGTCCATTCGTAGCGTTGAAGGTCAAACATACTGTGCTAAATCGGGAAGGAAGTTCACTGGACAGATAAAAGAAAAGTTCATCATTGTGGACTGCACAAAAGCACTGGTCGGGACATACAGGTACTGCACTATTTGAACTCTCAAATGTCTCATCAGTACAGACATGCTGTACTCAGTTACTATTTAAACAGCATTTTAATTCTTTACAGCACTTGGAAGGAAGCACTGTATTTGTATTAAAGGAGTAGTTCACTTCCAGAACAAAAATTTACAGATAATGTACTCACCCCCTTGTCAGAGTTTTATCAATTTATATACTTTTTACCCTCCCCGTTTTGGAGTTCCCGCCCCCATTTGGAGATCTCCAGGCTGCAGTTATACCCCTCTCTCTTGTCTAGCGCTGCATGAATTCCAGTTCATGACTGTTAGGGTATGTAGAAAAACTCTCATCTTATTTTCTCCTCCAACTTCAAAATTGTCCTACATCACTGCAGAAGTACCGACCCAGTGTTTACAAAGTGGACATGCAGAGAATGTCAAACGGCCTTTACAAAAGAAGATAAAACAGCGATTTAGGACGATTTTGAAGTAGGAGAAGAAAATGAGATTATAGTTTTCCGACATACCCTAACTGTCATGAACCAGAATACACAGAGTTCACCCAGAGTGAGACAAGACGAGCGTTTGAGGTTAAAAAAGTAAAATAAAGCAAAATTTAAAATTTTTTTTAGAAAATAACCGAATATTTCAAGACCCTTAGGTGGGCTATATATTACTAAATGTTTGCAATACATTTACATTTTTTGCATTTGGGACTGGGGATGCTTTTTTCAAAGCAACTAACATTGCATTAGTCTAGTTTAATCTAGTTCATATATATATATATATTTTTTTTTATAGTTCATATAATACATGAATGTACTTTTAGAAATGCATTTTTAAAAAAATCGTCAGTCATAGCATCCTAAAAAACACACATTTGCCCAATACATTCATATAAATTTCAACCTAAAATTGTGAAATAGATTTTAATTTGTTTCTTTAAAGAAGCAGCTCTGAATTCTCCAATCACAGCAGTACAATTTACAACCATACATTAATACGTTAATTTCTGGACCATAATTGCATAAACAATGCTGTTTTCAGACAAATTTCAAACACTCCCTACATCTGCCATTGTAGCATGTAAACTGACCGCAAACTCACACTGCTGGTTGAGCCATCGATTGCTTTTCCATATGGTGCTGCTAGTTATGCAGAAACTTCACTTTTAACCAAGTCTTGTTTAAGTTGACTGATGACTCTTTCACTCTGTCACAGTCTCACCTGGCTGTCCTGGCAGGTTCACCGAAGCTTGGCTGTACTCTTCAAAGGCAGTGGGGTTAAACCATTCGACCTGGAGTTTCGCAGACTCTATGCCATTTCAAAACAAGTCACAGGATTTACCTGCCACACATCAGATCTGGGAGATCTCTGCCTACCCTTTGAGAAACTCCAGATCCCAATGTGCCCAGCAGGAACTGCTAGAAACACTGCCAACTACCTACAACAGAAACCTTGCAAGCCCAGGAACCAGAGTTTCCCAAAAACTCCTGTCCTGGTCAGACAAACCACCTATCCAAATGCCACCAACGGACCGCAAAGATCTCAATGGCTTCCAGGGAGGAACACGATCCATCACACCATTGCAGGTCAACCCCCTCTTTTCAAAGATTATAATATGAGGAGCCAAACTTGGCGTCCAATACAAGGCAATCACATCAACAGGAGTGCTCCTGCAACTTCCCACTGGTCCTAGAGCAGGTTATTGTAATGCATTTGTAGACACTGTGATGTAGTAATTAAGTATGTGCTTACTGCTTGAATTAGTAGATGTAGAAACTATTTATTTTAAAACATTCAACTTTATTCTGCTCTGTAACAATAAAAGCATGTAACTCCAATAAAAGTTACACATTCATTTCTAAAAGTACAATCAATAGTCATATTATTCATATGTCTCCTCCAGTGGTCTATGCAAGGATAAAGCTGGGGTCTCCTCCTGCAGTTTAGTGTGGAGTTTGTTCCACCACCTTTCATCAAAGTCTTTAATATAAAGTCCTGATAAACTCTCTCCATCTTGGTTTTCCTCCCTCATCTTCTCTGGATTGAGGTCTTCTGCCATTACCTAGATCAGAATAAATGAAATCAGTTTCTAAAATGAGACCATGAAAGTTGATAGGAGTAGTGGTTTTAGGAGTAGTGTGAGAGATGTGCAATTCAATTCTGCATAAATTTAGAAAATAAACTAGCACTTCCAAATAGTGAATTCAGAAAAAATTTGCAAAGGAATACTTTACCTTATTATCATACAGGTTTCAAACCTGTATGACTTTCTAGCAAGCTTAAAAAAAATATATATATATATATATATATAAATAAAATCTGACCTCAGAGACTGTCTGAAGCATTTTTTCTGTTGGCTGTAAAACATTTAGGGCCTCCTCAATGTCTTGTAGGGCCCTCTGGCTGTTCTCCAGAACGAATGAGAACTGCTGAATCCGCAGGATTTCAATTAGCAACCTGAAAAAAAAAATAATAATAATAACAAACAAGATGAATGGAAAAGCTGAATTCATCTGTTAATATCAAAGTAAATAAATAAACAGCTAGATCTGTTGTGGCTCATATACCTTGCTCTAATCAAGCACATGACAGTCTTTAATTGTAAAATGTTACATGTCCCCTGCTGCTTGTCGTGTTCTTCCTCAGCGCTGGATCTGTCTGGACCCTTATGAGACTCCAGGAGCCTCTGAAAGCTCATGGCTAGATTCAGCCAGTGCCATGGATGGTATGGATGAAGACAGCACAGCTGCTGCAGACTGGAGATGCTGTTTGTCAGATCTCTGTTGTGTTCATGAACACTCAGCTCCAGCTGAAGGACGCAGGTGAGGTGGCAGGTGTTGGATACTTCCGTCCTCTGTCAATAAAACCGTAAATCAGCAAAAGGATAAATACAGGTTGTTGGAGTTAGTGCTTTAATGTATTTACCAATTTCTCGCAGGCATTTAGAGCCTCTTCTTTTTTGCCCAAGTGACAGCAGCATCGTGCCATCCCCTCCAGCACATCCCTTTTCACTGATGTGTTTCCAGCAGGTACCAGAGAGAGGCAGGATACATACTCATCCAGAGCCACCTGTCATTGACACAACTTACAAATCAGCTTATGAATATCAGTGAGAGATGATGGTGAATTCAGCTCTTTGTACCTGATACTGTTTCCTTCTGTAGGCCAGATCTCCTCGAAACTTAAGGGTTTTTTGTTCTTCTAATGGGTCTTCGACATTTCCATCTTCACAAAACCACTATATATAATAAAACAAAGAAAAAGCATGACCTGCTGGAAGATGTTCTTTATTTAATTCCTGAAAAGGTGCTTGGATTGTTTGTTGGATAAAGATTTTATTTTTTATGTAATATTTGTTATTTTTTTGTTGTTATTATAGTTTAATACACTACCAGTCAAAAGTTTTTGAACAGTAAGACTTCTAAAGTTTTCTGTCTCTTCTGCTTACCAAGCCTGCATTTATTTGATCCAAAGCACAGCAAAAACTGAGAAATTTTGAAATAGTAACTGTTTGAATATATTTTAAAATGTAATTTATTCCTGTGATCAAAGCTGAATTTTCAGCATCATTACTCCAGTCTTCAGTGTCACATGATACTTCAGAAATCATTCTAATATGCTGATTTGCTGTTCAAGAAACATTTATTATTATTATTATTATCGATATTTTAAACAGTTGAGTATTTTTCAGGATACTCTGATAAATAGAAAGATCCAAAGTTCAGCATTTATCTGAAATAAAAAACTGTAACATTATACACTGTACCATTCAAAATCTTGGAGTCAGTTTAATTTATTTATTTATTTTTAGAAAGAAATTATAGAAATTAATACTTTTATTTAGAAAGGATGCTTTAAATTGTTCAAAAGTGACAATAAAGACATTCGTAATGTTACAAAATATTTCTATTTCAGATAAATGCTGTTCTTCTGAACTTTCTATTCATCAAAGAAACCTGAAAATATTCTACTCAGCTGTTTTCAACATAATAATAACAATAATAATAATAATAATAATAATAAATGTTTTTTTGTTTTTTTTTTTAGCAGCAAATATTAGAATATTAGAATGATTTCTGAGGCAACATGTGACTGGAGTAACGATGCTAAAAATTCAGTTTTTAAATCACAGGAATAAATTACATTTTAATATATTTAAATAGAAAACAGTTATTTTATTTGTGTGTGTGTGTGTGTGTGTGTGTGTGTGTGTGTGTGTGTGTGTGTGTGACCCTGGACCACAAAACCAGTCTTATGTTGCACGGGTATATTTGTAGCAATAGCCAAAAATACATCTGATGGGTCAAATACGATTATAGTTTAATACACTACCAGTCAAAAGATTATCGATTTTTCTTTAATGCCAAAATCATTGGGATATTAAGTAAAGATCATGTTCCATGAAGATATTTTTGTAAATTTCCTACCGTAATATATCAAAACGTAATTTTTTTATTAGTAATATGCATTGTTAGGAGCTTAATTTGGACAAATTTAAAGGCGATTCTCTCAATATTTTGATTTTTTTTTTTGCACCCTCAGATTCCAGATTTTCAAATAGTTGTAACTCGACCAAATATTGTCCTTTCCTAACAAACATACATCAACGGAAAGCTTATTTATTCAGCTTTCAGATGATGTATAAATCTCAATTTCGAAAAATTTACACTTATGACTGGTTTTTTATGCTCCAGGGTCACATACATACATACAGAATACAGAATCCCACAGAAGCGCCTGTGTAATTATACATGTTATAATTATAAGACATATAATTGTCATCAATTATATGTAATTATATAGTATGTTAATTCATCACATCACCATTTCATTTATGCTTAAAATGTGGTGAAATATCACTGACTAAAACATACCATGTTATTCTTTCTCACGTAAATACTATACGTTACATATCTAACTAAGTACCATAGTAATACCATCAGCTTCCGTCATTACCGTAGTAATGCCATGCTTTCCTTTGAAGTGAAAGTAGCATACCACGTAAATACTGCGTAAGTATACGTGCCATTAACTGTATGGTATCAGTAGTTTGTTGTTAGTGTTGAGTGTGTTACCCACCAGAGGTTCGCAGAGTTTGGGCTCGTATGCAGGAAGAGCAGCTGAAACTCTGTTTCTTGATTCCTCGAACACAGAATCGTCAAAAGTGCTGCCCAGAATCTCCATGATGGAAATAATACGCGTGTGAGACTCACAAGAACTCCTCTCACACACTCACGAAACACTGTGTAACACGTGATCGCAGCAGCCGAGCAAACATTACAGAAATGTGAAGGAATCCAATGAAAAGCAATAAATTCGTTTATTCGTTCGTATTTAAAAACGCAATATCCTTTCATTAGAAGACTGCGATACTGAATTCAATGAGCCATAATTCTTATGCCTCTAGGGGGCGCAGTGTGGCTCAAAAAGCCAATTCCTTTTTTGAGCAGCATCCGATTTTTGCTTTATTGTAGACACGCGAAGAATAATCGTTTATAGCGATTTAGTTACACAAAGATTAAATTAGCCTCTTAAAACCACATTTGTAAAAAAGATGTTTCTCCAGCAAACGACTGTGATTGAGCCATTCTGATACAACGCTGAGAAAAGTATCAGGTACCACGTGACAACACCGTTTGCGTGAGCAAGACGAACGATATTTTTTACATGCAGAAAATAATATTGAGGAAAATGTACTATTTTAATTAATGAATTGACAACAAACTGATAAAATATAAGTATAATGTAATATAAATTAATTCTCTTCTTAGAAAAACTTCTCAGCAAAGAAGTCACCATCCGTTAAGTTTGCTTGATCGCGCTTTCAAAAACAATAAATATATACTTCTGTTAAACATTAAATATATTGAATAATTGCAGTATTCATATAAATTACATTATATATATGAAGAAATACACAGTAAAGATTTTACTCTCTGTCGAAATTGATTT
This sequence comes from Cirrhinus mrigala, assembly GCA_036247105.1. Classification (NCBI taxonomy): domain Eukaryota; kingdom Metazoa; phylum Chordata; class Actinopteri; order Cypriniformes; family Cyprinidae; genus Cirrhinus; species Cirrhinus mrigala. Next base: position 7,051,856 of record CM070022.1, read on the forward strand.
CCTTCTGTGAAAATGAAAACGGGCAAGTAACAGTACCGTTACACGATTAATAGTCACTCTTTTTTATTAACTAAAACTAAACACTAAATAATTAATCATTACGCCATTAAGCAACAATAAAATATTATTACGAAACTTACAACAATATTTTAAACATTTTATTTCTGCTCATTGCCATTCTTCCCAAATATAGTTCTATCCTCGCAGTACCCGGATGTGTCACGTCACATTAGTGCGCGGTACGTCTTACAAACACATGGGCCAACATTTTTCTGAACGCTCTAAATTTGATCAGGATTTTGAGTGTTTAATTTTATAATTCGTTGGAATGAAAGTTAAAGTGCTTTGTAGAAACCCGGACGATTATGTTCGAGAAACGACTAGAGATATACAGCGAGGTATGTAAACACAACGTGATTATATGACGGTTGGTGTATTTTGAAGTATACTAACTGTAGTATTTTCCCTATCTAGTGCCCAGGAACTTTGACCCGACCCTGCATCCTTTTGAGGTGCCCAGGGAATACACCAGGGCCCTAAATGCCACCAAACTAGATAGGTTGTTTGCCAAACCTTTTGTGGCTTCACTAGATGGACACAGAGATGGTATCAGCTGCATCACCAAGCACGCTAAAAGCCTTTCAACAATCATATCTGGTGCCTGCGATGGGGAGGTAACACTTTAAAGCCTTTACCATGTTATATGAGTATTAAGGCTCTTTTAGGAGCTCTTTAGTCACTTTTTCAGTCACTATGTTTACATATAAGAACAACATGGACACCCAACATAAATAAGAAGAAAAGGACACAGTTAATGAACTTTAGATTTGCAATAATTTTTTTCCCCAGTATTTCAAAAGAGTGGAAATGACTGTCTAGATTCAGTTTGGATGAAGGTGTGCGTTCATGATTTTTTTTTTTTTTTTTTTTTCCTCACAGGTGAAGGTGTGGAACCTTCCTAGGCGGGAGTGTGTCAGGACAGTTCAGGCTCATGAAGGATTTGTACGAGCAATCTGTTCCCGCTTTTGTGGCACATCCTTTTTCACGGTATTTAAAGCCTCTATGTTTCATATTCTTCTCGTTAGACACTGATATAGATGAAGACGATCAAGTTAGTAGGTGATCATGCAATTATGCGATTCTGTGAAAAATTAATGTCATGCAACAGGTAGGAGATGACAAGACCATCAAACAGTGGAACATGGAGGCACCGGGATATGGAGTTCGGGAGGAACCAATTAACACAATTTTGGGAAAGGTATAGTTTTAAGTTAGACATTTTCTATCAAAAATTATAGATATTAAAATGCATTAATACGGTGATACGGTAATATTGTGAAATATTATTCCAGTTTATCGTCAAGTGATCCTTCAGAAATCATTCTAATATGCTGATTTGCTAAATTATTGATAATCATTCTCATTATTATCAATGTTGAAAACAATTTTTGCTGCTTAATATATTTGTGGAAACCATGATAAATATCCAGGATATTTAGAAGTTCAAAAGAACAGCATTTAATTTAAATAGAATTATTTATTTTTTTTCAGTATTATAAATGTCTTTAATGCTTCTTTGCTAAATTAAAACATTGATTTCTTTCTTATTCTGTTTCTTACATACCTTAAGCTCATTATGAATGGTGGTGTGTCATATTTTCCACAAAATATATTAAGCAGCAAAAAAAAAAAAAAGAAAACGTTTTCAACATTGATAATAATAATAAATGTGCCTTGAGGAGCCAATAAACATTGATTTTTGAAGGATCATGTGACACTGAAGACTGGAGTAATGGCTGCTGAAAATTCAGCATTTTCATAATTTAATAACATTTAAAATATATTTCAATAAAAAACAGTTATTTTAAATTTTAATAACACTTCACAACATTACTGAACAATGATGATTTACAAAAAAATCTGAATTATTTTATAAAATCACCATTTTTATTAAATATAACAATAAAAAGCAGATGCTAATCTAAATGTATCTAAAAAAAAAATATATAGTAAATTAAATAAAATAATAAAAACCTAGTAGTAATGTCAGTTAATAATTAGGGTTCATTTTAGATTATCTACTTAATTATATTTTGTCATTTGTTAATATTCACACTTTTAGGTTTCTGTAAGGTTTTCAGTTTATAACAGGCCTTATTTGTCTTGCAGGTGGTGTTCACTGGCATTGACCATCACCAAACGGAGGGCACATTCGCAACCTGCGGGCAGACGGTGGATATTTGGGATGAGCAGAGAAGCAGTCCCATCCGCTCCTTCAGCTGGGGTGTGGACAGCTTCAGCTGTGTCCGCTACAACCCTGTAGAGGTGATCAAATTCAGTTTAATTTCAGTTTACCTTTATTGACCTTTTTATATGCATTGCTTCAAAACAGCTTTACAGTGATTCAAAAATGTCAGTATCTTTGGTGACCACAATGGGGTTGATGGCCATATTATAGTGCATAATACAAATTGCCCTGTTGCGCTTTACAGACCGATCTTCTCGCCAGCTGTGCATCAGACAGAAGTATCGTGTTGTATGACACCAGAGAATCTGCACCACTTAGAAAGGTCTGCAGTATTTTTACTTTTCTTGCACAGGTTATATTTTTCACCCACTTGGCTGAATAGTGCCTTTCATGACTGTAATAAAATTGCACTGTGCTTCAGGTTATCATGCAACTGAGAAGCAATACGCTGTGCTGGAACCCAATGGAAGCATATTATTTTACCTGCGCCAACGAAGACTACAAGTGAGTATATTTTAACCTAAACCTTTACATTAAAAATGAAATGAGTAAATAATTCATATCACGTTTTTCTGTTTCTTCTACAGCCTTTATACTTATGATATAAGACATCTCGATGTTCCTGTGACTGTGCACATGGATCATGTGTCTGCTGTGCTGGACGTGGATTATTCACCTACAGGAAAGGAGTTTGTATCTGCCAGCTTTGACAAAAGCATCCGAATCTTTCCAAAGGACAAAGGCCACAGCAGGTGAATGTGATGTTGCGATAGCTTATATATAGTTATATATAATTAATTATTGAGGGGGAACATTTTTTTATATATATACATTTTATTATTATTATTTTTTTTTTTTGCAAAAAAATACACAAAATTTGACCTTTTATATTAAAAATACAATAAAAAATAAAAATGTAACATTTTATTTACAAATTTCTAATTTACAAAAAATATAAATTTGTATATAAAAAGCACCATTCTGTATTGAAAATACAATACAAATAAAATTAAATGCTAAAAAAAATAAAATTAAATGCTATTCTAAATCTACAATGTAAAATTAATGACAAATTAAAATAATAATAAATAAAAAGCAACTAATACTATCAGTTAATTTTTTACAGTGTATGTTTTACAGTGTTATCCACTAAATTATATGTAATCATGTTCATTAATATGCACACAGGTTTTTTTTTTTTTTTTTTTATAAAATAAAAGTATAAAATATACAGCATTTATTTTAAATAGAAATATGTCCTTGCTTAATTTCTATATCAAATTGGCACACAAAAATGTTTTCTTGGGAAAATGTGTACCAATTTATTGTTTGTGGAATAAGAAAGTAAATGGAGTGCATTTCTGGCTTTCAATGTGATTTCCCACAATCCTCAGGGAGGTGTACCACACCAAACGTATGCAGCATGTCATCTGTGTAAGATGGTCTGCTGACAGCAAATACGTCCTCAGTGGCTCCGACGAGATGAACATTCGGTTGTGGAAGGCCAAAGCCTCGGAGAAGCTTGGACTGGTGAGTGCACGATCCCATTTCATGTCTAAGTCAACCAGGAATTTTAACTCAATTACTCCAGGTTTCATACCTGATGCAGAGCTTTTTAAGGGTTTTAACTTGTTGCGGATGCACTCAGGTGGTTAATATGGGAAGCATTTGGCCCTGTGACCACCCCACAAAGCACTTAAAATGAATTACACTCACAAATCACTTTCATTAAGCACTGCTATGGCAGTGTTGCCACGGTCTGAAGCCTGGCCAGGAAAAAGCTCTACGTTTTATGTCTCTTGTCAAAGCAACTCTTGTAATAGAGTGCCCCAAAGTGCCTACACCTATTTCATAAAGTGAAGTTTGCTTACAAGGAAATTTGCACATGTCCATTAATGTTTTTTTTTTTTTTTTTAAAGATCGAGACACTTTTATAGTTCATATAGGAAGAAGAGACTCAGATAATTTGCTCTCATTCTAAAAAATAAAAAAAGCATAGATTAGGACTGGATGGTTTGGCTATTGTTTTATTTTATTTATATGATTTTTTCTTAAGATAGAGACTTTTATAGTTCATGTAGTGATAAGAGACTCAGATAATTTTGCTCTCAGTCTAAAAAAAAAAAAAACATAGATTAGGTCTGGATGGTTTGGCTATTTATTTATTTTAATTTATTTTATTTTATTTGTAAGTCTTTTAATGATATCTGATATTGAAAGTTGCTTAAAACCAAGACTGTACATGTTAAGGAACGTCAATTCTAGTAAGGGGGGAAATTTGTAAAATACACTCCCTTTAAGTAAATTTGATCTGTAAATACGTGTGGAAAGAAAGCTTTTTGTTCTGCTGAGGCAGAGGTTGGTTCCGCTCCAGGTAGATGGTAGTTTCTTCTACCCATCATTTCGTATCAGCTCTAGTGCATTTGATTCCCTCATGCGGCCCATCATTGGCAAGTTTTTGGCTCCCGCTGGACTTTAAGGGAGAGATTTATTCTGATGCTTTTCACTTAAAGAGATCAGACACACTTTGCAGTTATCAGCAGTTTGAATCGGCCAATCACTTAAAGCAGAAAAATAATGAAGACATTAAACTATCAGGCACATGAGAGTATTTAATTAAAGGAGCAGATGCTGAATCAAGACTCTGCTGTCTGGAGAAGCTCTTTGGAGCTTGAAGAGACTGAGTTTGGTTTGGTTTTGTTTTGTTTTGTTTTGTTTTCTTTTCTTCTGACCGAGTGTCTGTTTTACTATATTATTATGAAAATTCACTGTTCATGAGGTTGACCCTCTATGAGTGACTTTTTACAATCACTGCATCGGATTTTTGCACATTTATGCATGTTGTTTCTATTAAAGGGCCATGTTTTACACGTATAGCCCTTTAATTTATCCCTAAAGTCCACTTGTAATAATATACTTTATATAGGAAATTAGATAGAATTGCTACTTGCAGTCTGTGTATGCTACTATAACCAGAATTATATTTTTCATTAAGCATTCCTGTAACAGTAGAGCATACCGCTAACAATGCCAAGGCAATTAACTGATAAAATGTATATATTGAATGCACTTAGGATAAAAGCACTTGCCAAATGCATTAGTGTAATATACAGTTGAAGTCAAAAGTTTACATACACCTTGCAGAATCTGCAAAATGTTAATTATTTTAGCAAAATAAGAGAGAGAACTTTTTTTTTTGTTTGTTTGTTTTATTTATTGATAGTTGTTCATGAGTCCCTTGTTTGTCCTGAACAGTTAAAGAGCAGCACGCTGTTCTTCAGAAAAATCCTTCAGGTCCCACAAATTGTTTGGTTTTTTCAGCTTTTTTGTCTATTTGAACCCTTTCCAACAATGACTGTATGATTTTGAGATCCATCATCCATATGAGGGATTCATATGCAACTAATATGGAAGTTTCAGAGACTCACTGATGCTTCAGAAGGAAACACGATCAGGGGTGAAAACTTTGGAAAGAATGAAGATGTGTACATTTTTCTTATTTTGCCTAAATTTAATATTTTTATCATTTAGTACTGCCCTTCAGAAGCTACAAACCATACTTTCTTGTTTCCCAGAAGACAAATAAGTTAAATTTATCCTGATCTTCAAATTCAAAAGGCTTTAACCCCCCGGGCTCTTAATGCATTGTGTTTCCTTCTGAGCATCAGTGAGCATTTGAAGCTTCTGTAATAGTTGCATATGAGTCCCTCAGTTTTCCTTAGTGTGAAAACATGTCATTGTTGGAAAGGGTTCAAATACACGAAATGCTGAAAAACCAAAGAATTTGTGGGACCTGAAGGATTTTTCTGAACACTGTGCAGTAAGTACATTAAAAGAAAAATAAGTTGCTGCAGAAGTATTGTGGTAGTTGTAGTTCTTATGTTACAACTACAAAAAAAAATGTTATTCTAAAATTCTATTTGAACTTCCTGAGGGATCACATGGATATGTTAATTTGCTTCTGGGTTTTGGTATGGATGTCTCTATGGAAACAGCAGTGTCATGTTCATTTTTCCCCCCCTCATGTGAACGATGTCAAGAAATTCGTAAATAAGAGTTAACAGGCCTTCCGATTTTCCTCCCGAGCGCTCTGATGGCATCAGCAGCTATTAGATTGCCCTAAACAAATTGAATTTGAGAAAATCATTGCTTTTAATTAGAATAAAAGCCCTCGGAGGGGTGTGGAGTGGGACGTGCTGAAGCCCGGGAGCTGAAGAAATTTTATGATAGAGAGATAGATGAGAAGCACGTTGGTACTGAAAAATGTGCTGTTTTATGTTGATTGGCAAATTAAAAAGACTTATCTATGCTGCCACTGTTGTTTATGAAGTGCATTCCTACTAAATGTACATTAATGCAGTTTGAAAGCAGGTTGTGGCCATAGCAAAATTTTTCCTGCTGTTGCATGGTGTATGTACAGTCAAACCATTGATTCAGACACCAGATATAACTTTTGATATTTTTTTACTTGTGGGTGCAGGACACTATAGTTAATTTATGTAAGTGAGGATAGCAAAATAAAGTAAACTGTGACATATTATAACCAAAAACTCTTCATACAGTGGACTACCAGTAAAATTGATAAATTTGGAATCAAAAATTTGACCACGTTTTGCTCAATTGTTTGTTTTTTTTTTTAAATTGCTAATGCAACCTTTGTGCATCATAGACTGAACAAAGTTAAGTATTGCTTGGTAATTGGTCAAAGTATCAATAGTTGTGTAAATAACAGTTGTCTGAATTTTTGGTTGATTGTAATCCATTATATACTTTTCTATCAAAGTTATCTGACATTATCAGGATGAATTTTTGACACAGTTTAACTCAGAGTTCTTGTCATATTTTATTACCATTTTCTAAACTATAGCGTATAAACTTTGATAATATGAGAAATGTTGAAGCTGACTGAATAAATTTTGGTTTTCCTGTATATATGCTATCTTGACCAAAGACGCAAAACTTATTGTTCACAGCTCTCCAGCCGAGAAAAAACTGCCGCAAGCTACAACAGGAAGCTGATCGAAAAATATCAGCACCATCCACAGGTGAGACGCATCGCCCGTCACCGCCACCTGCCCAGAGACATGCTGAACCAGAAGAGACAGCTGCAGGAAATGAAGGCAGCCCGGCGCAGAAAGTAAGTTCCTTTTGCCAAATATTAAAGGAATATGACAATTTGCTCAACACATTTGGATAAATTTAGCATTACATTGCTTGATCACTAATGGCTGAAGTGAATGGGTGCCGTCAGAATGAGTCCAAAATGCTGCTATAAAACATCACAATAATCTATGTAATCCACATAACTCCATCAATCAAAGCCATGATAATTCATTCATTTGCAGCAGCTGGCAACTTTGTATTATATACCAAAACATCAGTATGTTCATCCTTTTTTGATAAAACTTGGGAAGAAATGACACATTTTAGCTTTAAATCTCATTGTATCTTCTGCAATTTGGGCTCCATTGTACTGGCAGCAATAGGAAGTGAATCCATGTTTGAGTTTGATTGGCATTCTGATTGTCTGTGCTTGTGCGTGTGTTTTTTTTTTTTTTTTTTTTTAGGGAACAAAACGTCCGCAAACACAGCAAGCCGGGATCTATTCCCCTGCTGACAGAAAAGGAGAAACATGTGGCGGCTGTTGTGGAGTAAGAGATGGTTTAAAGAGGTTCTTTCGGTGGATGGGTTTCTGTTTCTCCACACACGGACATGCTCCAAAATATTCCACCCTTTGGCCTCTCTTGTACTGTCATACTAAGTTTTTTGAGTGTATACAAGAGCTGTCAGCACACTGCTGATGTTTGCTACACACATTTCTAAAGAATTGTACATGCACACACTGATCCTGCAAGTCGTACTAGAATTGCTTTCTTTAGAATTGGTTGTTTATGAACAATAAACACATCTTTATTTGTGAATATTCACGTTTTCTATTTACCCTTCACTCCAAACCAGCTGGAATATGTAATGAAACATTAATGCAAATGAACAGTACTTTTCCTAATGTTTTTACAATATGTTACTTGTTAATGTGTTACCATCACCTTCTGCTATTACTAGTATCGTAACGTAAATTAACATGCATGTACCTTGGAGCAAGGTTACCTTGTAGGTGTAATGTGGGCTGCACTTAAAATCTGATGAACTGCATAAATTGCAGTAAGATTGAGTATAGTGAAGAGTTTGTTTTCTTTCAGTTCTCATATTAAATAGAGCCTTAAATGCAAGCCTGATGTTTTACATATGCAACGCTTGCTAAGGTAAACTAGCTCCATTTTCGCATCCTGTAAACGACTTGTTACTTTAATAAGATAACATACTCTTCACCTTTTTAGCCCATAATCCTATCATCTCAATCTACTTTTGTTTGTTTAAAGCTCATCAACAGTACGTGCAACCCAGGGATCTGAGAAATAGAGAGTAAGTAATAAATATGCAGTCAGAAACGGGTGCTTTGAATGAAGACCTTGGTAACACTTCATATTTTTACTGATATGTCATTAACATTGCATAGTGTTGAACAGGTATATGAAAATGTCATATTTTAGTATTTGTTGAAGCATCAACTAATCAAGTATGGATTGAATTAGTAATGTTTGATAAGATATCAATAAAGGTCATGCTACAGTTTGCTGTGCTTAAAAGCATTATAATCGCATATGAAATCAGGAGTCACCTCATTAATATTTCATTCATTACTGCATATAAAGGCCGATATAAGTTGGTGTTTTATTTGGCTATAAATCAAAATGAACAAGGTGATGTTTTATTTAGCGGTTTAAAATGTAATTGAGCATTATTAGCTCTTAAAAAGAATGTAGTATTATTACGTAAAGGTTGTAATAATTTGACGCATTATGGTCTATACTTCTCATTGGCAACGGACCATGCTCAGGCTATTTTTAGAACGTATGGCTGATCCGGTTCCAGTGCAGATTCCAGTTCATTTTTTCACTCTGATTTTTCAACTGGCTGTCAATGAAATTGTGAGCCCTACTATGGCAAAGGTTTAGATAAATATTTATTAGGTTATACTGACGTTGCGTCCTGACCTTCCAATGGTCAAGTCTTGGTTTTTTTTTTTTTTCAGTATTCATTGGTTCATGCTGACGATGAGTTCTTATCTTCCAATGGAGCTGGCTTTCTTCAAATTTGCAGGTTTATTATTTCTGTGGGAAGGACTTATTTATGTTAAGTACCTTATAGGACTATTTTGCAAAACATTCTTTTTTTTTCTCTTTTTCTGTAACACTATTATTTTCCCCATTTGTAAAAACATAGTTTAACCATACATCAGGCTTTTAGGAAAATAAAATAAAAGAGCACTGAAGGCTGCTAATTTATGCATTTTTTTTCTGTGGAAAATGTATTGACGTTAATAATAAACAAATGCCTCTTTTTCTGTCTGTGAATAAGAAAAAGGTTTAAATTTTGAATATTAATTAGGTAATGCTGACGTCTAGTTCTGCTGTTCCAATTGCGAATGCTGAGCTCGTGAATATTAAGTAGGCTGCGCTGACGTTGAGTCGCTGCCTCATGAATATTAACAACTTAGCCTTCGCCGTAGTACGATTGGTAAACTCGCCTCCCGGCCGGGCGGCTTTGCTCCGCCCACACTTCCAATTGGGATTCTGTGTCGCTGCATCCATTTTTGTGTATTTAAGATATCTTCAAGGATTACCAAACCTGGAGAAAAGCGAGGCACCGGCGCAGAGGGACTCAAAAGGGAAACAAACATTTATTATGAGATGCAAAAGAACTTTTCCAGGACGATGACAGCGATGGGTTAGACAGGATTGAACAGGATGATGGCCAAATAAAAGGCAAGAGGCGATTTCACAACCTCTCTGAGATCTGGAATAACATCTGAGATCTGCTATTTTATTCATAATGCATCGCTGCTTTATTCATTTTCTTTTTTTGTGTTGAGGAAGAGGAGAATTTTAAACAGGATTACGTTAATTTCAATAGCCGTTGCCTTTAAAAGGACCAGCTGTGTCTATTCTTCTATTGCTCAAAGAATGATTGATCTAATGCTGTAAAATCCACCTTATATAGTCTAGGAGCGTACACTGTTATCATTTCAATAGTAGTATAATAACTTAACCTCTTTTAAGGTTTTTGAAACATCATAACGGTCATCAGAGATGCTGCTGTGGGTTATGATGCTTTGATTCCTGAGCAACCAAAACCCACTGATGATTGATCAAATAGACCTTGCATTCATCATGGATTAAGTCTGGTTATTGATCTTCTTCAGCATCGGCGTGTAAAGATGTCTGCTCCAGCCGGGCCCCGCAGCGGGCCTGTCCTGCCGGAGATGCCGGACCTGAGCCACCTCACCGAGGAGGAGAGGAAGATCATCCTCGGTGTCATGGACAGGCAGAAGAAAGAGGAGGAGAAGGAGCAGTCTATGTTGAAGTAAGAGCTTTATGGATCCTACATGTGAAAATATATCTCGAGCTGTTGGTTGAAGGCTGGTGTGAATGATCCCTGTTCGTTTGATTTGACATAGAGAGAAGGTGTGTTGGAGGTTTAGTGATTCTGAGAGTGAGAATCACATTTGTGTTTCTTAGTCATATGGACATCAGGCCTCCGCTTCGTTCTGTTGGCTTTGGGATTGTATTATGCGCCATTATCACCTTTGCTGGTGCACACTTCATAAAGACAGCTCATAGTACAATAGCACGCTGTTCAAGTTTAATCGACGTGAATATCTAATGTTGTTTTGACCGGAGCGTTGAAGCTGCGGCGCCAGAGATTTCAGCACCACGGCGCTGTCCGCTGACTTACAAACCCACTGAATGATTGCTTTCGGTTGGGAAATATGGGGACTTTAATTTAGTTTTCAGTATAATTGCAAATGAATTTAAGTGAAATGCTGTTATATGCCTTTAGTGGTTGGGTTTTGTCGGAAAATGTCCCTGGGCACATTCGCGGATTTTTAACAGTTGTGTAATCTACAGCAATAAAGTAAAGGGTTCAGTGTTGGAGGGGTTTTCAAACTTTTTTTGATGCTAGGGACCCCTAGAAATTTAAATGATGACCTAGTGAGTGACTCTGTCGCTTTAAAATGTAAAGACAACTGTATATTTGAATGTATTATGGTTCATTGAAAAATAGTATTATAAAAACAACATTGCTTTTGTGTTGTCACCATATTAAAGCCTAAATAGGTGATAAAATATTATTTGGAAAGGATCAAGGTGACAGCGTATCTTTTTCTACCTTCTGTCAAAGTAATGTTAGATGTGTAAATGTAATGAATATTGTATATTGGCTTGATAATAGTATAAAATAATCATGATTCATCCCATGATTTACAACAAATCATCAGTATGTTTGCAGCCTGTGGGGGCTGTAGGTTTGAAAACCCCTTTACTCAATTTATGTTTAAAAAGGTCTGGTGTTATCTAAGGTTTGGTTTTTGTAGGCAAACTAAGATGCTTTATTGTTTTATTAGTAATATATCAAATAAAAACACTGGAAAAAATGGTGTAGAAATGATTTTCACTCTCAAATGTAATGTTTAATGTACTATTTTCAAGTAGAGACTGAAATGGCATATTCTTGTAAAATAGCTTCAATACTCCTGTAATCTGTTTTATTTACGACTTTAAAAAGCATATTTATTACAGTGTAGTTCATATCAATAGAAAATTAAAAAAGAGGAGAGTCAAACAATTTCAGAGTTTTTTTAATATATATATATATATATGTAGTGATTTTTATACATGACATCAATATGCAATATGCATAATCAGACTTTAGCTTCTTTAACCTAAAGACCTGAATTGTTTATTATTAGTAGAATAATTTAAGTGGCCCTTTTGTTGTGTAATAAATATACAGTTGATCAGCTTTGAGTTTGTGATTCCAGACTTGTTGAAAATGTTTCTTTCTGTTTGCAGTATCTATTTGCAGTCACTCTTAAAACATGGTAATTTTCTTAAGGTAAATTATTGCTTTTGATTTTCCCCTAGTTATTGATTTAGTAACTTCATGCAACAAATTAATGCACAAACTCTCCAGGATTCAAACAGGGAAGTGTTTGCAGTTCTGTGAGTAACTGTGCAGCGTCTTTAGCTCATGATTTTTTTTTTTTTTTTTTTTTTTTTTTTTGTTTTTTTTTTTGCGAGGGTGTGTAGTCGTGCTGCTATCATTAGGTAAATATTAACACTGCAGCATGGAAATAGAGCCGATTCCGTGCAATAAGTGAAGTAAACATGAGTCACAGACGTAAAGCTGACTGCCACCTCACTGCTGGTGTGTGTGTGTGTTAGGTGAGTCACTTGATCCCTCCCTCTTAAACACACACATCCACCATTCATAGTTTGGAGAGAGCGAGAGAGATAATGTTAGCCATTGGAGTGCTGATGTCATGTAAGAGAGGGTGATGGTTGGTTAGCATCAGTGTGGACGCTGTCACGGGGCCTCTGATCTTTTCTGGAGTAGTGTGCAAACGGCCGGTGTAGAGTTACACAACAACACGGCGGCCTGTTGGCCTCTGACTGTTACTTATACTGAACAGTGAATGTGCAGAGCTGCTGCCCGTGTCATGTGACTCACGGCCTGATCATATTCTCAGCGCTGGTCCATAAGGCCATGCCTTCATTTGTGTTATTTAAAGGGGTCATATCATAATTTGCATTATTTATCCTTTCTACTAAAGTTGCTCAGGTTAGTCCAGGTTTTATATTTCAAAAACAGTCATAGTTTAGTATAGTCTATTTTTGGTTGAATAGACTGCTTTCGCTACTGTATGTTTGACTTATATTTGCAGATTTGCCTAACCTCCTTTAAACTAAACAGGCTTTTTTTGTTACTGTGCTTTTAAGACTTTTTTTTGTATTTAAAATGTTGGGTTCAGATGTAGTTTACAGTTTGCACTTTACAGTGTATCTCTTTCAAAAAAGGCCTGTTCACTCCAAGAATGATAGCTTGCATTGCTTGCTCACCAATGGATCCTCTGCAGTGAATGGGTGCCCTCAGAATGAGAGTCCAAACAGCTGATAAAAACATCATAATAATCTACAAGTAATCCACATCACTTCAGTCCGTCAAAAAGTTTAAACCGTCACTTCTAACCAAAACAAGAGTTCGTAAACCATAATATTGTTTCCTCTAGTGAAAAATTTGTGTGAATTGGGAGAGAAATGGGCGGCTTACAAGCAAATGTGTCTAAAACAGTCATAGTTTAGTTTTTCATATCTATTTTCAGTTGAATATATACATTTAAGACTTAAATTTGCAGATGACATCTGTAATGATTGCCTAACCTCCATTGAACTAAACAGGCTTTTCTTGTTACTGTGCATTTAAGACTTCTTTTTTTTTTTTTTTTTTTTACGTTTAAAATGTTGGGTCTAAATGTACTTTACAGTTTGCACTTTACAGTGTATCTATATCTCTTTCAAATAAGGCCTGTTCACTCCAAAAATGATAGCTTGCTTCATCTGATTTCCGGTGGATCCTCAGCAGTGAATGGGTGCCGCCCGAATGAGAGTCCAAACAGGTGATTAAAAGCATTACAATAATCCAGAAACAATTCACACGATCAATTCCAGTCCATCAATTTAAGCTTTGAACTGTTGATTCTAACCAAGTCTGAGTCCATAATCCATAATAATGCTTCAAGTGAAAAAGTTGTCTGAATCAGGAGAGAAATATGCACAAATTAAGGGCTGTTTACAAGCAAATGTGTCAAAAACAGTCATAATTTAGTTTTTAATATTTTCAGTTGAATAGACTGCTTTTGCTACTGTACATTTAAGACTTATATTTGCGGATGACATCTTTAATGATAGCCTAACCTCTTGGGCTACTCCTGTATTGCTCAGGCTCAGATTTTGTCTAGTCAGTGTGGTGATGGAGAACAAGCAGGATAACTGGTCGATTGGTCACTAATGAGATTTTTAGCTGTGGTTGTCACCATAAATCTCAGTGTATCCGTGCAGTCAAGACAGAGGATGTTCCTCTTGAATAAAGATGTTTTTTTTAAGAGTCATGCACGCAAATATACACAAACACACACACAACGGTGGCTGTAAGCCAACTCAGGGAATCCTGGGAGAATGAAGAGAGGAAGAAGCCCTCTGTAGAAGTGTTTGCCAACTTCCTGTCATCTCTCTGGAAGAGCCACAAAGAAATTGAAACAAATCCAGCAAGAGAGAGAGGGAGAGTGAGGGAGAGTTTTGGTAGCTGAAAGTGAGAGTGTGCCAGGGGAGGTGTTTATAGAGTATGAAAGAGATAGAAAGAATGAGAGACAGGATGTTGAGGAGATTTGACTAAGAGAGATTGCATTGAGGAGAGCAGTTGTTGCTGATTTGCTGTGTTATTATCCAGGGGGTTGCCCTTCTTTCTCTGGGATCACTGCGGCCTGTGGATGAGAATGAGACCTGTAGCATCCAGTGAAAGTGAGTGCACTCAAGTTGGTATTCCTAAGGGTGTGCTTTCCATCTGTATTATACAGTATGAGAAAAAAACCCAGTACTTTGTGTAGTTATTTATATATTTATTAATTTAGTTTAAAGTGGATTTCATGTTTAGATGTGCAAAATGTAGTATGTTTTTTATTTAATAAAGTTTTATTTTACTTGTGTGAAACATTTTTGTATTTCTTGTGGGTGGTGGTCATTGGATTGCTATGGAGTTGCTAAGGTGTTCAATGGGGGCTTTTATGTGTGTTGTTGCTCAGGTGTTTGGTTAGTAGCCCAGGTCGAAACAGTTCATCTCCAATTGTTATGATATTCTAGTCACTAGATACTGTTTGTCACATGTTTCTCCTTTAATGTTTGTTATTTGTTTCTATTTATGTTTTATTTATTTGCATAGTTTATATTCAGTTTATTTCAGCTACAATTGTATTATGTATGTATTTATTTATTTATTTAAGTCACTTTATTTCAGGCAAAATTTCATTTATTTATTTCATATTTTATATTCACTTTATTTCAGCTACAATTTTTTTAATTTCATATTTTATATTCACTTTATTTCAGCTAGTTTTATTAATTTGTTTATCAAAAACAATTAAGCAATTAAAGCAATGGTCTAAATATAAATATTTCACTTTGCTTGTGTGAAACATGTTAAGTTTTTACTAGATAATTTTCAGGTTCCTCTTTTAATGTTGGTTTGCTTGTTTTTACTGATTTTATTTTTATACATATTTTTTTATTTTCATACTTTACACATTTTATGTTTCATTTTATTTAGTATATTATATTTATTTACTCTATTTCATGTTTGTTAAATGAATGAATGAATAAAAGAATGAATGAATGAGTAAATAAATAAATAAATACATAAATGTAATTAATTAATAAATTAATTAATTAATGACAATAGAAAATTAGGCTACCTTTTCTGAGAACATTTTCATTTTGCTTATATGTAACATGCTTTAGGGGCTATTTGCATAAATATACTCACCATGTTAAGACTGTGTTTTAAGAACTAGTTTGACTAACTAGCAGTTATCCAAGTGGTAATCAGTCTTACTTTTAGGATTCAAATTTTACCAAACCATCACTAGAATTGGCCTCATTCAGTGCTTTTTTTGTTTGTTTGTTTATTTCATGCTTGTTTCATCATGTGTCAACTAGTCTCTCATAACCAGACTTTTGACTTAAAATCTTAAGTCAGTAGTTGCATCTTGTTCTGGCTAAGAAATGTCAATTTAGACTAGAAGAGAATATATGACTAACATAGCTATTAACCACAGTTCATATTCTTGCCCAAAATTCTGTTCTGCTCATGGAAATCTAGCATATTTGCTCCTAAGTAACTCAACAAATATCTGAGTATCTTTTAAAGATTTGATGCCGCTAACCTGCCAAACTTTGGCAAATCTAACAACTAGTTTCTCCTCAAAATTCTGCATTGCATTAACATTACATAAACATGCATCAGGCAAACCCTGAGCCTCCGACTCCCGGAAGTCAACTCGATTGGAACCGCCAATTTGTTGGTAGTGTTTGCCAGTGTCAGCCGGTCAGTGATGAGACTGTGTGGGTGTGCTGTCTGAGACTCAGACTGTAATTTGCTCACATGCTGAAATCTTTTATATCGGTAATCGCGCGAATCCCTCCTCAGATCCGTCTGTAGATGCCAACACCGAGGAGGTGAGGAACACTGTGACCTGAATAGACTCACTTATACACACAGCATCCCCCGCTACCATGTGAAGAGCCTCCGTGAGATCCCCCTCCCCCACACACACACATCTTGGTCGCCCCCGGGGGGGGGACGGTCCGCAGCGAGGCTCAATCCACACTGCAGAACACACACCAACTGCTCATTAGCGTCTTCCATCAGCACACTATAGCTGGCATTCGGGATGTTAATAGTCTGGTTTGTAAAAGCACCGGGTGTTGGTTAACCAAAGGTGGAGCGTGTGTCTGTTAGCTTTGTTTCAAAACCTAGTGATCTGCCTACAGTAGGTAGACAGCATTCCAAAGTGGAACCACAGATGTAACTGATTTGGAACGCTCTACATGTACAGTAGTGCAGGGTTTCCCAAATGGGGGTTTGGGATGGAACTGCAGGGGGTTAGTAAGTTGACTTCCGTTCACTTCCAGAATAAAAATGTCCTGATAATTTACAGCACTCGCCCCCCATGTCATCCAAGATGTTCATGTCTTTCTTCAGTTGAAAAGAAATATGGTTTTTGAGAAAAACATTCCAGGGTTTTTCTCCATGTAGTGGACTTCAGTGGTGGCCAATAGGTTAAAGGTCCAAATTGGAGTTTCAATGCATCGGTTCTTTTCTAAAATAGATATAGACGTTTTAACCACAAATGCTCATCATACACTAGTTCTGTAATGTGCATGTGCACTTTAGCATTGCGTAATTGCATTGAAAAAGTCACACAAAGTTAATTCTTCATCTGTGTGCTTTGGTTCAAAAAGGCATTTGTGGTTTAAAAGTACATAAATTGGTGCAGTTGCACCTCGGGTGTCCCGAGATGGAATCCCACCTCACGTACCTTTCCCAGTCCCACCCCCCTCTCTCTCTCCCATTCACTTCCTGACTCATCACTACTGTCCTGTCAAAGAAAAATGGAAAAATGCCCTTTGAAGCTGCATTGAAACTGCAATTTGGGCCTTCAACCCATTGGCCACCATTGAAGTCCGCTAACCCTAACTGGCTCACATAAAGAAATACTTGAATTACTTGGAGGATAAAATAATCTGTTATTACATCCCAATTTTTAGTGCTTTCCAGTATGAATTATATGTGGATTTATAATGAATAAGTCTTGTGTCTAGTCCACCATTTTGGATTTTCTGGAATTTGTTGCAATGCATTCTGGGATTGTGTGTCTTAGAAAGCTGTAATTAAGTTAAGTAGGCCTTTGCATTTGAAACAAGCCATATGACGGCTGAGCGGTGCTTCTCTGTCTGAGTTACCTCTGCCCTCCTCTCGTTTCGACTCGCCTTCCTGTTCATGACTCCTTCATGTTGTGTCACCCAGCATTACCTATTCTCTCTTCTCTCTTCCTATATATCATCAGTGACAAAAGCACATTATAAGATGACTAAAGCAACTAAAATCAAAATGTTTTTAAATGTATGTAAAACATTAACATTTAATTTAAAATATTATTAAATACTATAATAGTATATAAATAATAAATGATCTTCACAGAAAATGTAAAAGTATGTGATATATATATTGTATTTTTTTTTTTTTTTTTTTTTTTTACCTTAAATGTACTAAAGTATTGAAAGTAAAAGTACAAGTAAATGCAAAATGCAAAAGAAGCAAATAAATATATATAAAGTCTTCATACACAGCTTGAGTAACAAGATTTTCAGTTTTAACTCTTTCTTCCATTTTGTATTTTTGGGTAAGAATATGAAGTTCTTCATCTGGTACGTAGTGTCTTTCATTCCAACATAAGAAAACATTTCTGGAATCTGCATTTGAAATAGCATTTAGATGTATTTACAAAGTTTAATGAATCTCAGAGGGGACATGGATGCATTTAAACTGCAGTTACGAATGCATAAATAGGCCTAATGTTTTGTTTTTAACAAAAAAAGGTTAAATACCGATATTTGAAATTATTTAAGACTGCCAGTAGGTGGCAGCAAGTGGCTGTTAATGAGTCATTGAGATTCAGCTGATTCATTCAAATGACTGATTCATTCAAGAACAAACCATTTGACTGTGTTAATGAGTAAATCACTGAATCATTTTTATCAACCAATTCGTTGTCGAAGTCAACACCGTCCATTGCTCAGAGATGCAAAACAGTACTGTGATCTTTGTTTGGAACCATTTTCGTTGGCAAAATTTAGCAAAAACAAGTAATATTATGTCTAATATGTAACTCACTAATTGCTTTACCGAACTCTTATGAAATGATTATTAAATGTGTTATGCTGATATCTGCAGAAAAACTGTATTCTTTGTGTAATTTAGATTAAGTTAACTATATTAAATTATATAAATAAAGCATACAGAAGCGTTTTTGCCGTTTACAATTTGGAATGGCCAGAATTTTAGGTTTGAATAGAAATGCGTGCAATGTGATATGGTAAAATAGCCTACTTGATAATGTCAGATTGCACATCATTACAACAACTCTTACCACATTATGGCAGATGATGCATGAGCAAAGGTGTTTTTAGGAGTCTAACTTGCAAGCACCAGACCACTGATTCATCAAACCTACTTTCCTGCAGTCCGTGTTTTTCTGACTTCTGACTTTTTTGTAGTAAGTAACGAACATGCTTCGGAGTAAAAGTATACATTTTTATTAGGAAATGTAGTGGAGTGAAAGTAAAAGTAGGCTTAAATGTATAAACTCATGTAAAGTACAGATACTCCCAAAAAATACTCAAGTACTGTAACGAAGTATTATTACTTCGTTACATTATAGCACTGGATGTTCTCTGTCTGTGCTCTGTCTTCTATGTGCTCTAGATCCAAGATACATTTGTTGACTCATCACTAAAACCGAACGAATGACCTCAAACTAACATGCTGTGATATGCAGTGTATGAGTAAATCAGAATGCAGCCAGTTTCCTGTGCGGCGGAAGCGCCCAGCATGAGTGTAGTACACAGAGCAGTACGTCACAGCGCTGAGACACTCAACACTGCTGCCGTATAGTGCTGCCCGCTATTGCATAAGACTGACCCAGCGCACTGAGAAACACAAAGAGAGAACACGCTGATCAGTTTGCAGCATTTAGAAGCATTCTGTTACAAATGCAATATGTCTTCTTGCTTCTCAGTTGATTTTACATTTTTGTGTTTACATAAAACCATATGGTACAGAATAAAAATCTAAACTTTTAAACTAGACTAAACTAGACTTTTCACAATTCCAGTTTTACCTTTCTTAGTTCTGTTTATATCATGCAATTCTGAGAAAAAAAATAGGGAGTTTATATCTTGCAGTTCTGACTTTATAACTTGCAATTGCGGCTTTATATCAATATTGACTTCATTTCGTGAGTATATATCTCACGATTCTGAGAAAACAAGTCAGAATTGCGAGTTTGTATCATGCAAAGAAAAAAGATGCAAACTTGCAACTGCAACTGAATTGTGAGAGAATTTTTTTTACTTTTATTTTTTATTTTTTATTCAGTCAAGGAAACGGGCTTCCATAGGTTCTCACGTTTTTCTCTGTTGTCTTTGTTTACATCTCACAGTTGTGTTTTCTTTGTTTCCATCATGGAATAAAAAGGTGATGTCACCTGTTCTGGTAACACTTTATAATAACTTTCATTAATCATTAACGAACATTATGTAATGCTCATTAGGTAATCATTGTTTAATCATTGTATAATTTTCTGTTAAAATAATTTGTAGATTTTTAAAAAGTGCATGGTTTCATACAAATTCAAAGTAACTAAGCATTAACTATACATCCGTTAAGCATTATATAACATTTGTTAATGATTTATTAATGAAGGTTTTACTCATTGTAAACCATCTGTCAAAATCATTTATAGGTTTTTAAAAAGTGCATGATCATATGAATTTAAAGTTTAATGACATTTGTAAGCATTTCAGTTTAAATTAATGATCTGTTCATCATGCTTAAGTATATTGACAAGCACATCTCATATTTCTAGCTGCATGAATATATATTAACTAATGATCTGTTAAGCATTATATAATGTTTGTTAATAATTTATTAATGAAAGTTATTATAAAGTGTTGCCCTGCATGGTCCTTAAGTACGTAACGCCCACTTTTTGTGATGCAGTCGTGAAATCAAATATCCTTGAATATTGCTTCACTCAGAAATTAAATCAGGTTGCTAATAAAAATGCCTTTATTTTCTCTTCAATAATTTTTTTCTTTCCTGCATCATAACTGTATATGTCAAGAGAAGGATAGTGAAGCAATGGCGGGACGTGGGTCTTGGCCAGTCAAAATGAGCGCAGAAATGTGAGAGTGCAATGTGGCACCGGTTCATCTGAAGCTGATTGCATGCAAATCCTGAAGAGCCTCACGTTATTCATGGGCGACTATAAATAGCTTTGGACTGAAGTCGCTCTCTTTGCTCTGGTGGGGTAGTAGAAGAACTGACAGTCAGATCACGTTGCACTGGGCAACATTTACCTCCCATGATGCCATGGAATGACCGTTTAATGAACAAGTGCCAGCCACCCTCGCTTGATGCTTTAAACATCACTGTTTGAGTCAGTCAGTTTTGGAGTTTGGTCCTTATGGTGCCTCATTAAGTGTCCACTAGCATGAGCAAGCATTTTCAGAGGGAACTAAGTTGCACTTTTGCGCAGGGGATTGTGGGATTGGTAGTATGCATGAAGTAAGTGGCGAGATTTAGAGAACACTGAACTACTGCTCAAAAGTTTTGGGTTGGTATGATTTTTTTTAAATGCATTTGTTCGAATAAAAAATACAGTAAAAACGACAATATTCTGAAAACATGTTATAATTTAAAGTAATTTTATTATACTTTAATGTGGAATTTATTCCTGTGATGCAAAGCAGAATTTTCAGTATCATTACTTCAGTCTTCAGTGTCACATGATCCTTCAGAAATCATTCTAATATGATGATTTGCTGCTCAAGAAACATCTTAATGTTGAAAACAGTCATGTATATATATTCATATTTTTGTGAAAACCATGATATATATATCTTTTTTTCCAGGATTATTTGATAAATAGAAACTTTTGTTTAAAATAGAAATTCAACTTTGTTAAATAAAATAAATAAATCTGCCTTTCCAATTCCATCTTCCTCTCTTTCATCCTCCTAAGAACATAATAAACTACACTTTTATCTAATGCATAATTCCCATCATCTGATGTGGACCTCTGGAGCATAAAAATGTTATGTAATGGATACTGTTTGTAGTGTTTGCTTGGGAAACCCCCCTGTCAGTGTTTATGCAATATCTAATCAGATCATATACATAACCATATACGTATCTCCAGCACTACGCAGCACTCAGATCTGACATGGTATCATCTCTATAAAATTATAGGTTGAAAATGTGGTTGTCTGTAGTAAAAATGAATGGGAGCATGGGATATTAGTGCTGTGAACCACATGCAAGCTTTTATGCTGTTGAACTGTTGATCTGTTTTGTCTAAAATGGTTGATTTTTGTGTATGCACAAACTAACTACTAACTGCACACTAACTGTACACTAACTAGCACACTCTAATTCAGTATTTGAGTATCTGCGTCTGTTTAAATGTTCACACAGATGAGTAAAAGACAAACAATGAAGTCTGTCAGTGTTTAGAAGCGTATAGTAAACGTGAAGGATTTTTAAAAAATTTTTTGGAAGCAGGAGGTTTGTTGTGTCTGGCCCATTTTCTCAGTCTAATCTCTTTGCACCATCTGGGAAGTATTTAAATTACTTTTTGCATGTGCATAAAGGAATAGTTCTTTCTTTCTTTCTTTCTTTCTTTCTTTCTTTCTTTCTTTCTTTTTTTCTTTCTTTCTTTTTTTTTTTGGGATGACCTATTCTTTATCCGAACTTTAAAACTGGCCATAATGTAAAGTCTTTAAAGTCAGTCCTTTTTCTTTTTTTTTTTTTTTTTTTTTTTTTATTACATTTTTCAGCAAGAACACAATAAATTGATCAAAAGTTCATGTCATCAATTTTAATGTTACATAATATTTATATTTCAAATACATTCTGTTCTTTTAAACTTTCTATTCATCAAAGAATACTGGAAAAAAAATATTAAGCAACACAACAGTTTTTAACATGGAAATTGATATCAGAATGATTTCTGAAGAATCATGTGACACTGAAGAATGGAGTAATGATGCTGAAAATTCTCCTAAATAACTTCCATTTTGAAATATATTAGAATAGAAATCAGTTATTTTAAATTGTAATAATGTTTTGTAATATAAGCAGGGGTGCACATTAAGTTTTTAGTCTGGTTCTCATAAGAGTACCAGAAGGTTTGGTTTGATCCATTAAATACATCTCTAAAAAAATAAATAAATAAATTAAAAAAAGTGATAATAATATAATTGGAATTTATTTATTTAGTTGTTTTTTTAAATAAAATAATAAACAAAATAATAAAGCGTGGTAATGCTATTATATTTTAAAATAAAAAGGGAGTATTAAATAAAAATACAATTATTTTATAGTACACTTAAAAATAAAATGATAATATTTACTTTTTTTTTGTATATATATGAATTTCCATTATTTTCAAACCGAAAATTAGCAAGCTTTTATTTAGCAAGTAACTATAAACTCTCCTGCCGGGTTTAGTGCTTCCAACTGAAGAGCGTTCAGTGAAGAGCATCAGTGAATGACAAATTTTTGCATTGTGCTTTGAAAACGGCATCGAATAGCCTAGAATTACGCTTTCAGTTCGTATAGAAATCTTATACAGTATTATAGTGTGTGCATCTAAAATGGTAATTGTGCATTAACAGCTGTCAACCATGTCGGTGCACAAATGTGCACTCTGAATATAACTGTTTTTACCGTATTTTTCATCAAATAAATGCAGCCTTGGCGAGCATAACCTTGGTGAAACTCCTTTAAAAATCATTAAAGAATCTTTCTAAACCCAAACTTGAACAGCAGTGTTTTTTTAATGGGAACCAGTATAGATTTAATCACCATGTGCATTTCTGTAGTGATTCTTGATTTTAGTCTTGTCTAAGTCTCTACAAACCTCTGAGAGTGTAGGATCAACCAGATCAGTCGGCGATATAAGAACCGTTTACTGTGTGAGCCATTAGGTAGTGTGGTCTCACTGGGGAATCATAGTGTATTGATGCTTATTGGACCATTTGAGATGTCAGGTGGTGAGGGAGCGCTGTCTTCACGTACTCCTCGTACAGACTGGATCATACCGGTCTGTCCATTTCAAGTTATGCTGGTGCATTGTTTCCATGATTTCTAGTCTGTTGGCTCATTCCTGTGGTTAGTTTGTTTTGCTCCAGTGATTCTTCCTTTTGAGATGATCTCATCTGCTTGATTGATGGGAGAATACAATGAATTGTGAATCAAAGGGACGCTATTGTTCTCGTGCAACCCACAGTCTATAGTGAAAATCTCTAATGTAATCAGCAGAAGTCCTCTGATCTTTATGGGTTTATTCAGTGTGCAGTGCTCCGCCATGGTGTGCTGAGCTAGTTTCACTTAGTCAGACTTTTAACCTATCAAAACAATGTCTGTCTGATGTGTTTATTTTGTTTTGTTTGGTCGTTGTTGACCAATGTGTGAAATGTGTCATTGTAGCCAGAAACAGAAAACACAGAATAAATTAGCAGAACTGTGTGATCTGAAAATGCATTTGTACAAAACCAAGTAATTATTGTGCGTCTGATGGAAAATACAAGTCTGCTATTGTGTATATAGGTTACGTGCTATAAATTGCCTCAAATAAAACTATTTTAAAGGGTTTTCCTGGGAATTTCAGTAAATAGTTGTTCTTCACTAGTCATTTGGTTGTTATTTAAATCAACTTTACATCAACTTTGTTCATCAAAGAATCCTAAAAAAAAAAAATGTTAAGTAGCATAACTGTTTTCAACATTAAGAAATCTTTTGAGCATTAAATCAGCATATTAGAATGATTTCTGAAGGATCATGTGACACTGAAACATGGAGTAATGATGCTGAAAATTCAGCACTGCATCACAGGAATAAATTACATTTTAGAATATATTCAAATAGAAAGCCAATATTTTAAATTGTAAAAATATTACAGTTTTTACTGCATTTTTAATCAAACAAATGCAGCCTTGGTGAGGCACTTTGCAGTATCTCTCTGATTCAGTGCCATGAACCTCACAAACAGATGTGTTCATTGTAAATCTGTAATCTGTAAACAGTGATGTTTCTCTGATATAAACCTGTGCATCCTGATTAAGTAATTTGTAAAGCTGGCCTATCAGTTTGTAACTGGTTACTTCAGCAGCTCTTGCTGTTTTAGTGTATATTATGTATCAGACGGTCAGTGAGCAGTCAATGGGCGGTCCGTCTGAGATTAGATGTGCTGGTCTGTGACTTTGTAAGATCAGATTCAGCACCCTGGACAGCAGCACTGATAGCTGATGCTTGATCCCTTAAAGGGACAGTTCACCCCCACTCAAAAAAATCATAATTCTGTCATTTACTTTCTCTCATATCATTCCAAACCTGTAAGAAAACACAAAAGAAGATATTCTCAAAAAACAAAATGTTTTCAGCTCCTATTGACTTCTCTAGTATGGACAAAAAATACTATGGAAGTCAATGGGACCAGCATTACCAACATTTTTCAGAATGTTTTCTTTTGTGTTCCACAGAAGAAAGAAATGCATACAGGTTTGGAATGACATGAGGGAGAGTAAATGATGCCGCCTCGAGTCCAAGTGTGCTGCATGACACTTTTTGCTGTGACGGTCGACTGCTTATGTAGGATAAATGCTGCTTTGGATATCATTTCTTGGGAAATGATAGGTGTCCTATGTCTGACCTAGTCTGATCGAATTTGGTAGCCACACTAATGACTTTTTGGCATGGTTGTTACTGTGTGTGTGCGCACATGTGGCCACATTAACACACGTTAAGCACACTGACAGCGTTTAACTTACTGGTGGCTTGTTCTGGACAGGGACAGGAAATTGCGCTCTCCAACAATGCTGGGGGTATCCATTACTGCTCTATTGTTAGTCATGTAGGCTATTATTGTAACTTACTCTTAAGAGATGTTCCTGCACCCTCCCCCACCCACAGGCATGACAACAGCATAACCGCGTATGTGTGTGTTGAAAAGGTGGTTCTTGAAATCAGATAAGGGAACATGCAGCTTCATGAAGAGATAAAGTAACCCCAAAAGTGTTTGGGCACTTAAGCCATGCTTAAAATGTCTGAATCTAACGGCATTAGATAACAAAATACAAGACCAAGTGACATACAACAAATCGTACTTATAAACAAATGGACCACAAAGCCAGTCATGTGGGTCAGTTTTTAAAAATTTTGATTTATACATTATCTGAAAGCTGAATAAATAAGCTTTCCATTGATGTCTTCTATTATGGTTTGTTAGGATAAGACAATATTTGGCTGAGATACAGCTATTTGGAAATCTGGAATCTGAGGGTGCAAAAAAAAAAAAATCTAAATATTAAGCAAATCGCCTTTAAAGTTGTCCAAATGTAGTTCTTAGCCATGCATATTACTAATCAAAAATTAAGTTTTGATATATTTATGGTAGAAAATTTTCAAAATATCTTCTTGGAACATGATTTTTTTTATCCTAATGATTTTCGGCATAAAAGAAAAATCGACATTTTAAAGTTACATTAAACTAGCTCCAACCCATGTTCTTAACTCAGAAAACTTAAGTCATAAAAAAGTTTGAATTGTTTGAAAAGTTATTATTTTTGCTTTACACTTCAGCAGGGAAATCACAATACTTCTTCTGTAACTTCTACACTTGAAAGAGATTTTTTTTTTTTTAATATGGATTGCAGTAAGGCTTTTATTTTGATGGAAATACAAGTAGAGCTTTTATTTTGAAGGAAAACTCCAGCTGAAAACAGGCTTACAAAAACACGTCTCACTACAAATCTAGTGAAATGCTGTAATTATCTGCCACGAAAATATATTCACTGAAAATATAGCCTAACTGGTGGCTGTTGCGTTCCCAAACGCACGTTAAACTCACAGCACATGCAATAAATGAGTTTACTGCATTCATTCATTTTGAGCAGAGCCGTTCTGAGGCGTGGAAAACACCGGATCAAAATAAAGCGTGCTTTGCTTTGAAAGGAGTAGCAAAAACAGACTTGATGAAGAAATTAAGCCATATTGTGCTCTCAGTTTTAGTTCAGCTGACGACATAATGTGCCAAAGCATAATGGCCCAAAACACAACTTTAAAGACTTTTTATGTTAAAATGAGGAGTTATATATTTTAAAAACAACACTTTTTGCCCAGAAGACCTGTTGTTTTTATATCGTCATGTTACCACGATATTATTGAAACAGTTTTGCTATCGCAGTATCAAAATATTGATAACATTGTTACACAGGGTTTTACATTAAAGTAGTGATTCTAGTAACGATCAGACTAGACAAATTTACTATAAAAAGGCTTAAATTAGCACCATCCAACAACTTATTTGTTGCACCATTCTCCATTTTATTTGGCATTTACATGCTCATCATCTTGATTGTTTGTGTTTAGGTTCATGTCGCAGCATCTGCTTACGGATCAGTAAAATGAACGTGCATTTCTGAAAGCTGGACGTATGGGGTGGTGCTAAATGTGAGGAGGGATTTAAAGCTGTCACTCAAAGGTTAACCGGGGTCTGGCGCGACCAATCACGGCGCTCCGAGCTCAAATGAGATTGCTTTTTGATCCAGATGCCACAGCGGAACCGATGACAGCTGGAATGGAGAGCTCCCCCAGTGCTAATCCTCTTTTAAAGGGAAATGTGTTCAAGGGAGGCACTTCCCCTGCCATCCTGCTGAATAGTCCTAATGAACAGGTGTCTGCCTCTATGATGGGCTGCCTTGAACCCGGCTGCTATTTCAGGCATCGCTGTGTGAGGGCGAGCTGTAAATTTAGCCCGCTTTTGGCTCGAGAACAGCCTTCGTTCTAGCATGCGGTTTTGCCACAATGAGGCTGTGTTCCAAAACCCTAGGTAGGGAGCAATTTGAGGTCCTAAAAGGTAGGCAACTTAATTATGCCACCGCCTTTTGATAAATTTTTAAAGGGCCATTGCAAAGAAGGTATATCCATAATGCATAATACGATAAGCACAGTGGGAAAAAAAATTATGCTGTTAATGTTAATTATAAAGAAAATACAGCCTTACATCTTGAGGAAAAAAAGGCCTAATATATTAAGGGATAATACAAGACTTCTCCTTACAAATAGTTGTTGTTGAAAGCAAAAATGCTATGAGATGTGCATCATATTTTGCAAAACAAGCACTGTTTTTTAGTCAGAAACAAGCATTGGATTTCTTTAAATACATTATTAAATGCTGACACGCATTGATTAATTCACTCTGATTGGAAATTGTCTTTTTAACTCAGTAGCAAATTGCTAAAACCAACTAAAATTTCTTGTAAAATCAGCTCTAGTTGTATGGCACGTGGAGTTCTTTCCTTGTAAAACATGCAGAATCCTTCATTTATGAGATTCCGTTTCATTTCGGATGCTACCTTATAGGCAGCAGGCTGCAAGATGACGCACTAGGTTCTGGAAGTGAGCCTGTTCTCACATTCACATGCATACTCTGGCACTTAATGCAACTTGTGTGCTGTGGTTTAATCAAGTGTGTGTTTATTCAGCGGCACTCTGTGGTCTCTCAGATGGTTCAGCAGAGGTCATGTTGATCTGACTTTTTCTGGCACGAGATTAGACCATTTCTGCTCCTGCAGTGATTCTGACACCTGTTGTACACGCGTACACGCAGATTTCCACATTCATAAAAATGAACTGGTCTCACACTGTCCCTCCACCTGTCACACACTCATTCACACAATTTTATCATCATAAATCTTATGCTTAGACCATGTTTTGAACCTTAAACAAATATTCCTGGATATTTTTAATGATTGTTTGCATAGACATAAACTACCTGTCAAAAGTTCTTGGACATTAAGATTTTTAATGTTTTTTGAAGAAGTCTCTTCTGCTCACCAAGCCTGCATTTATTTGGTCCAAAGTACAGCAAAAACAGTAAAATTTATAATTTATAAAATTTAAAATTTAAAATATTTTTACTATTTAAAATAACTGTTTTATATTTGAATATATTTTAAAATGTAATTTATTTCTGTGATTTCAAAGCTGAATTTTTGTCACATGATCCTTCAGAAATCATTATAACATTCTAATTTGCTGCTCCAAAAACATTGTTGAAAACAGGTGAGTAGAATTTTTTCAGGTTTCTTTGATGAATAGAAAGTTCAGAAGAACAGCATTTTTCTGAAATGCAAATCTGTTGTGACATTATAAATGTCTTTATCATCACTTTCGATCAATTTAAAGCAACCATACTAAATAATTGTATTAATTATTTAGTATAAAAATAAAAAAATAATAATAATTATACCGACTCCAAGTATAGTGTATAATGTTACAAAAGCTTTTTATTTCTTTGGATCTTTCTTTTAAATCAATCAAAAAAAAAAAATAAATAAAAAAAAAAAGTAAAAAAGTACTCAACTTTTTTAAATATTGATATTATTAAAAATAAATGTTTCTTAAACAGCACATTAGCATATTAGAATGATTTGTGAAGAATCGTGACACTGAAGACTGAAGTAATGATGCTGAAAATTTAGCTTTGATCACATAATTTAAAATATATTAAAATAGAAACCAGTTATTTTAAATGGTAAAAATATTTCACAATATTACTGCTTTCACTGTTTTTTTTCTGGATCAAAAAAATGCAGGCTTGGTGAGCAGAAAGAAAAAAAACATTAAAAATCTTACTGTTCGAAAACTTTTGACTGGTAGTGTACACTTTGTTCAACAGTTTGGGGTCACCAAGGCTTTATTTATTTGATTAAAAATATATTTAAAATAGTGCTATTGTAAAATATTACAATAATTAAAAAAATGTTTCCTGTTTTAATATATTAATGTAATTTATTACAAATCAGCAAAGCTGAGTTCAGCAGCCATTTTTCAGCGTCACATGAAAATCAAACCTTCAGAAATCATTCTAATATGCTGATTTGCTACTCAGTTATCAATGTAGAAAACAGTTGTTGCTTAATACTGAAACTTAATACAAAAAAAATTGCATGACAATTATTATTTTTTAATTTAAAGCTTTATTTTTACTCTATAAAAGTTTATTTAGTTGTTTTTCCTTGCTTATTGGCAGAAACATGTTAAGATGATCAAGGCTTGATTGATTGGTGTCACACCGACAGAGGCCACTCCCACGATAGTTGATTGACATGAGCGTCTTACCTCAGACCCGCCTTAAATCAGCTGTAACAGACAGAGGTGGGTAGAGTACCCAAAATTTGTACTCAAGTAAAAGTAAAAGTACTTATGGAAATATTTACTCAAGTAAGAGTAAAAGTAACAATCCCAATAGTTACTTGAGTAAGAGTAAAAAAGTATCCGATGGAAAAACTACTCAAGTAGCTAGTTACTAGTTACTTCTGATCTGATTGATATGAAGCGAAAACCTTGAATTTCAAACTATTTGGAAAGCTTCCACACACCTCTCCTTGAAGGTCCCTTTGTTTTGTTTATATAAAACATAGGCTGAAGTAAAGTAGCCTCTCTCAGTCCTGTGATGGGCACATTAGTGTACGAATTTGTGTATAATGTCACAGTATGCACTTCAATTTATTTCGATTTTTGGAAAATGGATATGAAAACATGCAGACGTTTAGAATGAACGTTTTTTTTACGAACGTGTGTTGTTTGTAAGGTTCACAAGATGTTTGTCATTGCTTGCACAAGCGCGCATATGAGGAAACACATTCGGACAGTGTGTGAAATATGGTACTATGAGGTCAAAGTGCCCATAGTTACCAAATTACCATTAATAGGGTTCAAATAGGCATCATCATATTAGCCGCTTTTCCACTATCGTGATAGAATGTGTGTGCTAAGCGAAAGCGCGCTGTATGATCAATCAGCCAAGTAAACAGCTGTTACGCTGCGTTCATAGCTCATGCATTAATACTGTCAATAAATGTGTTCGTTTTCAGAAATGTTTTACCTTCTGGGTCCGTCTCCATTGGCATGCATATCCCCTCAGCATTTGTTGGTAACGATATACCTGTTGTCGCCTTCTGTTTATTTTATTTTTTTGCGTTGTTTATAGTTGTGTCCTTTTTTCTGTTATTTAACAAAGTCCCAAAAACAGAAATATCTGATCATATCTCTGTTTATATTACAATTGCGTTACCAAGGCAACGACTAACAGATTTGTATTTACATTCCAAAGAGTTCCGTTATCAGCACCACCGTGGAAAATGAAACCGTATCCGTGCTGACTGGCCCGGATCGGCACGGAACGGAACGGTTAAGCGAAAGAATGCATCGCATTATGAAACTGTTCTTTCTCACATCTTGAAGTGATAAAATAGAGTTGATTTGAGGCCACTAGTGATCTGCTCCCGATAGCTCACACACGTCATCCTCTGCTTCAGCCATCATCTTTCTAAACGCGCGCTGAACTTAAGCGGGAGATGCATAGCAGACTCTCGCGAAGCAGCCTCTCCAACGTCTAATATTTATTACAATTTTGTCAGTAACGGAGGAACGCCATCAAATGTAGCGAAGTAAAAGTAAAGTTTTTTCACTAAAAATGTACTTGAGTAAAAGTAAAAGTACCTATCTTTAAATATACTCTAAAAGTACTAGTTACCCCAAAAAATTACTCAAGTAAATGTAACGAAGTAAATGTAATTCGTTACTACCCACCTCTGGTAACAGACTTCCATTGTTTCGATGCCGGAGCAGGGATGTAAGTTAGACAAGAATATCTCCGATTGAGCGATTGAGGTGTTGTGTTGCTTGATGTAATAATGAACGTGGTGGTCGTCATTTACTCCTGACATCTGAGCCGCTGAAGATGCAGTGGATTACGTTTGTTTGTGAAGGGAATGCGCCTCCCGATCTACATATATCCGTCTATGTTCGCGCAAATGATTCGTGATCCAGCTTCATTTACAGCAGAAGTGAGTATAAGGTTTTTTTTTATGAATCTGTGCAATCGCCTTTCCTAATAATGTGCTAGTTAGCAAGTTTAGTGGCTAAACGCGGGTAAATGCGGCTAAAGTAAACAGGCTCGTCACTCCACAGAGAGAAGAGAGGGGCGGGGCGAGCAGAGCTCATTAACATTTAAAGCAACCTCAACCAGAACAGGATGATTTTTGCAGAGCTGATTTTGGCAAGGTAAAAAAGGTGTTGTTTTACACTACCATTGAGAAATTTTAACCAAAGCATGTTATAGAATTTTCATTAAGAGCCTAAAGAATCATTTCAACTTGTGGAAAATGGGCATCCGATGACCCTTTAAAAAGCGAATTGTGTAAAAGCAAATATCTCCCTTTGCATTGAACTTTAAGCGTTATGACTTTGCAGATGTTGTTTATGCTCAAACAGCAACATTATACACTAACTAAAGGTTAAAAAAGTGAAATCATATTCAAGGATCCCTTTCTGTTAATTAATCTGAATGCTTTACCAAGTTGTACATTTCTGCTTTTAAACCCTCTGGTCAGTTTACCTGCTACAGTTCATCTTAAGTCTACCACAGTACACACAGAGAGAATTTGTTTTGATAACTCAGAATTTTTTTCTTTAAGCTCAGGCTGAAGCTTGTGGAAGCTGCTGTGTTGTGGTAGTGATGGCAGGCAGGAGAGCGCGGGCGCTGCCAGGCCCACTGACCAGCAAAGACTGGCACACTGGCAGCTGTAATTGTGGAGTAATTATGCCCCATGCAGAGATTCAGCTCTGTGTTATGTAACAGGACTTTCCTCTTCTGTGCATCGCTGACAGCGGGAGCCCAGTGTGTCCACACGTACACACATACACACACTCTTCAGACAGAACAGCATTTTAGAGCAAGCTGAAAAACAGGTCATATTATGCGTTCCTTTATTTTTTTCTCTGTAGTCTGCTTATTTTTTGACACATGGCTGTCTGACCCCTTTAATTAAATATACTTTTTTTTTTTTTGCTGCTGTGGTTTTGTTACTTTTTGTATGCACTTGTACAAATATTTGTATTAGTTTTATTAGTTTGCTTTTGAGATTTCATTTTAGTTCAGTTTTAGTTTTATTTACAGTCAAACTAAAATTTATTCAGATACCTTCAACATTTCTCGCATTATTAGTTTATTCACTGTAGTTTAGAAAATGGTAATAAAATATGACACGAACTCAGAGTTATATTGTGTCAGAACAAATTAATCTTGATAATGTCAGATAACTCTGATAGAAAGATACGTAATGGTTAGTAACTGTTAGTATGACAGTATTTCCACAAATATCAATACTTATTGTTACTTATAATTACCGAGCAATGCTTCATTTTGTTTAGTGTGGTGTAAAAAGGTCGCATTAGCAATTAAAGAAAAAAACACTTCAGCAAAACATGGTTAAGTTTTTTTTTTTGTTTGTTTGTTTTTTTTTTTTATAATAAATAATTTTGATCCCAAATTTTTATCAATTTTACTGGTAGTCCACTGTATGAAGACTTTTTGGGTATAATATGTCACGGTTTACTTTTTGCTATCCTCACTTACATAAATTGTAATGTCCTGCACTAACTAGTAAAAAAAAAATATCAAAAATTATATCTGGTGTCTGAATAATTTTTGGTTTGGCTGTATTTCCAGCCAGTAAGTTTAATGCTTCAACTTATTTTAGTTAGCTGTCAAGGCAACTTCTCATTTAGTCCAGTTCTTGTGTAATATTTATTTCAGCTTTATTTCATTGAGCAGATGTTTTTTTATAGTTTTAGTTTTAATAAATGAATCTGCTGTGGGTTTGATTTTTTTGATTTTTATTTTTGTCATTATATGAGCCCTTTAACCACAGTTTTCTTAGAATCATGGTGGTCTGAAGCCGGATTTTTGCTTTAATATGCATTTTTGCTACTGGTCACAGTGTGTGTGTATGAATGTGTAATTCAGCGTTTCCACTGCGTAAAGGTTAACACAACAACCTCACACAATGCCACACTGTCCTAACAACATGGCAACTATCAGTACTGGCAAGCATGTTCATTTCTAAATGACTGTGTGTAATTTATAAAGAGTTCTTTTTTCCATATCATATTGTTTATAGTGCTTTGAGAAAGAGGAAGTGATAAAAACACTACTACTATTACTATATGTGGACAATAGGCATCTTTCTTTACTGGCTTCCCTCGAAAGTATTCCTGTTTTCTGATTAAATGAATTCATAAATTCATAAATAATGTATTGCATGCATACAGAAAATGTGCATACTGCTCACCAGATGCATACTTTGTACAGAGTATGGTAAAATATGACCCTGGACCACAAAACCAGCATCTGAAAGCTGAATAAAAAAGCTTTCCATTGATGTATGGTTTGTTAGGATAGGACAACATTTGGCCGAGATACAACTATTTGCAAATCTGGAATCTGAGGATGCAAAAAAAATAAAATAAATAAACAAATAAAAAATATTGA
This sequence comes from Cirrhinus mrigala, assembly GCA_036247105.1. Taxonomy (NCBI): domain Eukaryota; kingdom Metazoa; phylum Chordata; class Actinopteri; order Cypriniformes; family Cyprinidae; genus Cirrhinus; species Cirrhinus mrigala. Next base: position 7,085,740 of record CM070022.1, read on the forward strand.
GAAAATCACCTTTAAAATTGTCTAAATGATGTTCGTAACAATGCATATCATTAATCAAAAATTAAGTTTTGATATATTAGGAAATTTACGAAATATCTTCATGGAACATGATCTTTACTTAATATCCTAATGATTTTTGGCATAAAAGAAAAATCGATCATTTTGACCCATACAATGTGTTTTTGGCTGTTGCCACAAATATACCCGTGCTACTTGAGACCAGGGTTTTGAACATAGTTGCTGTTTGTACTGAACAAACTCCGCTTAATATGTTTAGTATCATCCACTTCATCCCACCTCAAAAGGATTACTTTTTCAGACCATTTTAGTCCTCTACTAACACACAGTATTGTATGTAAGCATTAATACAATGTATTTACAAAAATATCAGCATTTCTGATTTTTTTTTTTAACCCTCTAGAATGATTTTATACTTGGATTTTATATTGATCCTGTTCTGTTTCTACAAAACTGATTCATATGACCACAGATGGATGTTATGTTAAGTTGAAAATGAGCAGGAATATTCCTTTAAGAGGAGCGTGCTGCGAGTCTGATGGTGAGATGTGGGGTGTGTTATTTAAAGTGATGAGTCAGCTCTCATTCTATAGCTGTCACATCAATGAGGCCTCTGTCTCCACCTCCACTCAAGAGCACCACAGAGAGAACAGAGAGGGATGAGGAGGAGCGAGGACAGTCATTTGAGGTTAAATTAACAGTCTGGGAATAGCTAAGAAAGAGGGATAATTTGGTTAGAATGTCACGCAAGACTTGCGAGACAAGTCTTATAGTGCAGTTTTTCTGCAATTTATCACAACAGTACAGTGCTAATGTGTGACTGAAACCAAAAGAAGCCATCTTGGTGCATAGTCAAACAATGTATATGTATATATCTCAAATTTCACTCCAAGTTTGCGACCGTTGCACTGTGATCCAGATGCAGAGGTTGACGTCTGTTCCTTAATATTTGACCATTAGAGGGCAGTGCCACACTGGTTTACCATTTTACACAGAATGTTTCAGTAGATAGTTTAACGATATTTAACTTGTTTTTTTTGTCCACCTTAAATGCACGCAAATGCACATATCTAAAACAGATCTCAGAAAGGTTAAAAAGGGAGTCCACATTTAGCAAAACATAACCTGAAACTGCTAGAAATGCTGCATAAACCCCCCCCCCCCCCCCCCCCAGGATTACTGATGTTGGATGTTCATTATTGTATTTATTAGTTTGAGTTTTTAACTCAGTTTGATGGACTGTGTGATGTGGACAGTGTTTTTTTTTTTTTTTTTTTTTTTTCCTGTTTACCTGTTATCGGTTATTAACTTAAGTTTTTGCTTTTAAATGTTCCATGTCTTTACATGTTTTCTGTTTGTGTATGTGTTTACAATTATGTTCATATCTGTTTGCATATTTATATTATTTCACATGTATTTGCACATGGTTAGTATGACTAAAATCTTATTAAATCTTTTAAAAAAAAAACAAACAAAAAAAAAAAAAAATCCTGGACCACAACTAAAATAGGGGTCAATTTTTTTTTTTTTTTTAATTGAGATTTATACATCATCTGAAAGCTAAATAAATAAGCTTTCCGTTGAATGGAATTCAGTATGGTTTGTCAGGATAGGGAAGTATTTGGCCGAGATACAACTATTTGAAAATCTGGAATCTGAAGATGCAGAGAAAAATCTAAATGCTGAGAAAATCACTTTTAAAGTTCTCTAAATGATGTTCATAGCAATGCATATTACTAATCAAACATTAAGTTTTGATATATTTACAGTAAGGAATTCACAAAATATCTTTATGGAACAGGCTCTTTACTTAAAATCCTAATGATTTTTGGCATAAAAGAAAATATTTTGAAAAATATTGATAAATTTGAGCCATGCAATGCTTTGTTTTCTATTGCTACAAATATACCTGTGCTACTTAAGACTGATTTTCTATCATATATTTTATATTAAATATCAAAAATGTCAGATATATTAGATTTATTATATTCATAGCTATCTAACTAAATTATGACTGGATGTGTAACTTACATTCATTACATGTATTGATCTTTGTTTGAATGTGTTTCCATGTTTTTGTTTGTTTGTCATTTTTATTAGAATGACACTTCTGTTGTCTTTTATTTCTGTTGTCATCCTGCTCTTATGTTCACTTATTTATTTTTTATTTTTAGGGTCAAAGAAGATGCAAAGTCTCAGCCAGTCCAGTAAGTAACACTCAGTCAGGCCTAGACGGAATCTGTGGACTTTTCCTGCTTTTTCCGTGTTGATTTCTGGGCAACAGCTGCAGAATATTCTTATTGGCAACTCAAATCATCATCACATCAGCCTAAACATTTGCTACGCAAACAATACAGGTTCAGAACTTTGTTGGTCATTCAAATTCTGCAGTTTTTGTCCATGCACAGATTCTGTGTGGGCCTGATCTTAGCTAGCGATCCCGCCTGGCTGGTTAGTGGCGTGTGCGTTTGTTGTGGCTTCCTCTGTGATTGGCGGCTCTTTTCCCCCTCCTCTCTCTAGTGATTGGCTGCCTGCAGTCTGTCATGGCTCTATCTGAAAAGCTTCTGGCAGCTTCATCCACATATAGGCTGGATGCATCAGTCCTGCTTTATTTTGCTTGTTTGTCAACATGGACACTGTTTGATCTCTTTCTCTGTATCTGTGGATACACGGCCGTATCCCGGGCTGATGGATGCAAAAATTCATTTCACTCGCTCCGGCTTCTTTGCTTCCTTTTCCGGCTGACTGTGTCTCCTCTTCTGTTTTTCCTTCTCTTAGTCTTCTATCTTTGTATTTCTCTTTTTCTTCTTTCTCTAGTCTCACATAGCCAGATTTTCCAGCAAGTTTATTTATTAGTATATTTATCCAAGGTACACATTTTTAATTGTGTAGTTAATTCTCAAATTTTATTGTCATTAAGTTTTGGAATATTTGTCTTCTCTCCAAACACAGTGATAATAATTAAATTACAATGGTTTTATTAATATATTAAGATTTTGCTTACATATAGATTGTAATTTTTTTTTTTTTTTTGTGGTGATATTTAGTACATTTTTTCAGATATTTTTTTTTAATAAAATAAAATAATATAAAATAAAATAAAATAGCATGACTAAACTGGACAACTTTGACACATCTAATCACATCAAATCTGGTACACAATAGTTTGGATTAAAACTGTATCTTGACTTCTGGGCATAAAACCGGCCAATCACATTTGAGCTTGTCAGATTTAGAAAGTGACCAGTTTTGTGTGCAATTTGCATGAGGTTGCCAGTAGGCTGAGACTAGTCTGTCCCTGTCTCTCTCTTTGTCTTTCTTTCTCCCTATCCTAGTAGTTTTTGTAGCTGTACATGTGTGTTTCTCATGAATGTAGTTGCACTGCAGTTGTCATGATGATACTGGCACGTATGCCGACTGGAAGCAGTCTTGTTGACCGGATTTTGAGTTGCGCTGTCTGCTTGTTCAAACAGGTGGTTTCCCTTTAGCGGAATCACTGATCTGGTTAATAATGTTCTCCAGCCCCAGACAAAGTCCCAAACCCAACCACAAACAGAGCCTCCAAAAGAAGCGGAGACGTAAGTAAGACTGAATGGATTCATCTTTGCCCTCAACCCTCCATAATACTATATTGCCCAGCCAAACCTTGAATGATCTAGCATGTCTCGCGATGTTGCTCCCCTTTCACTCACTCTGACAATGCTGAAATAAATAATCTAAAAGGGGTTATCAGTTCTATCAGAATATAAAATGTTTTTGTACTATATACATTTTTGTATTGCACTATTTGTATTGTATAATCAACCTTTTTTTTTTTTTTTTTTTTTATAAAATGTGCATGCAATATGATTCATGTTTTATTTTAATTCATAATAATTGTTAATTCTACAAATAATGCAAGTATTATTATATGTAAAAATTAATATTGATCTGTACTGTATTAATAAATGCTGGGGAATAAAGTTAGCTTGTTATGCAGTTTGTTATTACAAAGTTTCTACATGTCCTAAAGTAATGAATATAGATTTATTTATTTTTTTTATTTTTTTAACGGATATCTCATAAAAAAAGCTAAATATAATTTAATGCAAATGTAGTTTACTTGATACTAAATGCCTGCAAAAAATTAAATTAAATTAAATTAAATTATATGCCTAAAAAAATAAAACAAAACAAAATGCAAAGCAATGCCAACAGAGCATCCAAAGTAGCCAGAGACATAGGACTGAATGGATAATTCATAATAATAAATGTTCAATTTGCAAATAATCCAAGTATTATTATATGTAAAAATTAATATTACTTTGTATTAATAGATACTGAGAAATATAATTCGCTTGTTGTGCAATTTGTAATTACAAAGTTTCTATATGTCCAAAATGAATAACTATAGAATTTTTTAACATTTATTTTTCTTGCAGATAACTCATAATGAAAAACATTTTTAATGCATATGTAAAATAAAATAAAATAAAATAAAATAAAATGCCTGAAAAAAAACAAAACAAAACAAAACAGAGCATCCAAAGGAGCCAGAGACTTAAGACTGAATGGATAATTCATAATAATACATTTTAATTCTACAAATAATCCAAGTAAAAAATAATATTAATTTGTATTAAAAGATGCTGAGAAATATAGTTCGCTTGTGCAGTTTGCAAAGTTTCTATATGTCCAAAAGTAATAAATATAGATTTTTTTAAATAAAAAACAACTCATAAAGATAACTCATAAAAAAAGCAAAATCTAATTTTTTTTTTTAAAGCATTTGTAGTTTACGTAATACTAAATGCATGAAAAAAAAAAAAAAATAAATAAAATAAAATAAAATAAAATAAAATAAAATAAAAAACAGAGCCTCCAAAGGAGTCAGAGACGCAAGTAAAACTGAATGGATAAAATTATTATAATATATGTTAATTCTACAAATAATGAAAGTATTATTATATGTAAAAATGAATATTAATCTGTATTAATAAATGCTGAGAAATATAGTTAATGGTACCTTATCCATTAACTCATGTTAACACATTTAACCTTTTTGTAAGCTTACCAGTTTTCTTAATGACCCTAAATGAAGATTATTTACAGTTATTACGTTTTAGTGGGAAACGGAAATACTAAATAGCTTGAGTTGCTCAGATGGTATAAAGTTGCTTGCATATGGGTCAGTGTTCATGAGAAATGTAGTTATTATTTCTGTTATGTTATTGTTACACATCATTAATTATCCTAAATTAGTGTGATTAAATTGACAGGCCTTATTTATGATCTTAAATACTAGCTACTACAGGCGTGTTTCACTCATTATGGTCCATCAATTTGGTTTGATTACGAGATCTGCATTAGAGAGCAGCATTAAGCATGGGTTTTGTATTACACGAGAAGTCGACTACAAATTTGTAAGTAGCTTAAACGGGTAAAGCGCAGGTCTTCAGGTGGCCGCGGTGTCACTCATAAAGCGAGTGCGTATCGGTGTACTGGCTCGTGTTTCTTTGACTTCTCTATCTGCTGTGTGTCAGATGAGACGTGAAGAATGGCGTATGATTATATTATGGCTTATGCGTCTCTGGAGGTGAGCTGTGCTGTGGTCTCCAGCTGTCTGTAATGCTACCTGAGCCAGCGCACCTGCCAGACCTCTGGAGCTCCTCCAACCTTCCCATCATCCACCTGACTGCTGTCTGGAGCCCGGGTGTATATGGGAGGATAGATGTTGGGTTTAATGTAAAATCTGCCATTGTTTACTCAGTTCCAAACATATATGATGTCTTTTCTGACTGAAGTGACACAGACTAAAATCTATTATTGCATTAGCTGAAGGATATCTGGCGTGTATCTGAGAGGGGAGCGTGGGGTCAGACAGTGAGTGGTACTGTATATGCACATGTTTGGAAGGTAAGAGGGCAGAGGTCAAGGGGTCGGTGAAAGCAGACCTGCTCATTGGTGTGACTTGATCCTAGAGAGGTGAAAGGGCACTGACTTGCACAGAAATCATGTCTGGTGGGGTCTATGGTGACAGGTTTGGCCAGTTAGCCTCAGAAAGTTAGTACCTGCTGGTAAGAAGCCTGTTTTTTGTACTGATGGCCAGTGAAAAACAGTGTAAATAAAAAATCCAATGTAATTGTGTGTGTGTGTGTGTGTGTGTGTGTATATATATATATATATATATATATATATATATATATATATATATATATATATATATATATATATATATATATATATATATATATATGTATATATATATATATATATATCAGTTTTCATTTATTTAAATCTTTAATTTTAATATTAATTTTGAATAATTTCGAATATTAATTTAATTATTTGAATATTACTCTTTAGGTTTAATTTATTTTAGTTCTACAGTTCAGTCTATAGTTCAGTTTTAATGTACTGAATATGTATTTACAGTTAGTAATTATTTCAGCAGCATTTCAGATTTTTGTTTAGATCAAAGTCTTTTATCTAATTATTTTTATTTTATTTTATTTTATTTTATTTTAGTTTATTTTAGTTTTCACAATTGTTTTAATAGGTTTTATTGTAACTATTATAATCTTGGTCGAAAGTATTACTGGTGTATTTATTTCTAGTCTTTGATCTAATTTTTATTTTATTTTATTTTATTTCACTTCATTTTATTTATTATCTTTAATAATTGTTTTCATAGCTTTTATTTTAGTTCATTATAATTCAGGTCAGAACTATTACTGATGTAATAATTTCTTTTTTTTAAGTCTTTGATCTAATTTTATTTTATTATTTAATTTAATTTAATTTTATTTTATTTTATTAGCTTAAAAATATATATATATATATATTTTATTTTATTATTTTAGTTTAATTTTTTTTTTTTTTAATAGTTTCTCTTTTAGTTAATTATAATCCTGGTCAAAACTATCACTGGCATATTCTAATAAAAGCAACATGGATATGCAATATTCAGTATAATGGAAATGCTAATGACTAGCTTTCTCCGGGTATTGCAGACTATGTGTCAATCAAACATGGTTTGTCAGAACAATTGGTTTATGCTGAAGTCAAAAAACACAAGTTCAGTGACATTTGAGTTCATTAAATTTACATGAAACAAACTCCTTTGCATTAAGCATTCAAACTCTCCTGTCAGAGTTAGTGATTAGCGTGAGAATGTGCTCAAGTTTGAGTTTGGTGGGAGGTGGCCAGGTGAATTCTGGGTAACACCCAGGCGTTCTGCCGTAGTAAACAGATCAGTGTGCTCAATAATTCAGCCTGCTAATGAATGTTGCAGGGGCAGATGTGGGACCAAACCTCCTCTAATCGACATCTTATGGCGTTGGCCCCCAGTGTTCGGTTTCCACGGCTACGGTTGATTGACAGGGGACATACAAAATGCATGTGCGTCATGCGTGCGTTCAGCTAGCGTTTCAGGGTCTGTCTCAAGCCTTTGACCCCCTCTGCTCTCTTACGGTAATGAGGGGTACATGATTAAACACCAGCCTTATATAAAAGTCCCATAAACATGCTCAAGGTGATCTTGCCTGGTGATATTTATTTCAGTGTATTGATAAATGATCATAATTCAGTTTTACAGTCTATATGAGGTGATGCACGTGAGCTTGATGTGTTATCTTTGGGATCTGGTTCGTGTGAATTCAGCCGCAAAAAACAGTCTCAAGGCTGCACATGATGCTTTAATTGCTGATGAAGTGGGCTGAGAAACAGAAAGTTCTCGTCACTGTTTTGCATCCGTCTGACACCTTCTGCAGTCGCAACAGAGTTTAATCAGAGCTACTGCTTACTGACAACCAACAAAGCCGTTTTAGTGGTTATGTACATATTTCATCATGGATCTGGCTTTTTTAAGTTATATGTTGGGGTTTTTATGCCTTTAATGGACAGGACAGTAGAGAGATGACAGGAAAACATTGGACAGAGAGGGGAGCGGGATCAAACTCAGGCCGCTGTGAGCACATTTGCACCATATGTCGGCGCACTAACCACGAGGCTGTCGGCACAGACTGGTCGTGGCTTTTCTTTTAGAACAATATATTTGTTTTCATGATTTAAAAAAAAAAAAAAAAAAAAACATTTTTTGATATTGTATACGTTTAAAAAAAAATGTAATATGTGACCCTGGAACACAAAAACAGTCATAAGTGTCAGTTTTTTGAAAGTGAGATTTATACATAATCTGAAAGCTGAATAAATAAGCTTTCCATTGTTAGGATAGGACAGTATTTGGCTGAGATACAACTATTTGAAAATCTTAAATCTGAGGGTGCAAAAAAATCTAAATATTGAGAAAATCGCCTTTAAAATTGTCCAAATGAAGTTCTTAGCAATGCATATTACTAATACAAATTTAAGTTTTTATATATTTAGTTTGGAGTTGGTTAGATTTATTTATTTATTTTTACTTATTAATTTTTTTTTAAAGTTTCTTGTGCACACCAAAGCTGTGTTTATTTGATTAAAAAATACAGTAAAAGCATTAATGTTGTAAAATAGTATTCAGATTTAAAATAACTCTTTTCTAGCGTAATACATTTAAAAATGTTGTTTATTTAGCAGAATTGTCAGTGTCATTACTCCAGTCTTCAGTATTGCACTCAGAAAACATACTGAACGGGTATCGTTTTGGTTTTAGGACAGCTTTGATGAAATGTTTTGATCCCCTTCAAATGTTGACTACTATATACCAAGATTTTAAAAAATGGACCACAAAATCAGTCATAAGCGTCAATTTTTCGAAATTGAGATTTATACATCATCTGAAAGCTAAATAAATAAGCTTTCCATTGTTAGGATAGGACAATATTTGTTCGAGATACAACTATTTGAAATTCTAGAATCTGAGGGTGCAAAAAAAATCGAAATATTGAGAAAATCGCCTTTAAAATTGTCCAAATGAAGTTCTTAGCAATGCATATTACTAATCCAAATTTAAGTTTTTATATATTTACGGTAAGAAATTTACAAAATATCTTCATGGAACATGATCTTTACTTAATATCCTAATGAGTTTTGGCATGAAAGAAAAATTGATCATTTTGACCCATATTGCTACAAATATACCCGTGCTACTTAAGACTGTTTTTGTGGTCCAGTGTCACATATAGAGAGAGAGAGAGAGCAATCTTAGAAATGCATTAGTTTTTTTTTTTTTTTTTTTTTTTAAATCATACCATTTTCAGCAAATTTTAAATTTATTGTAATATACACAGTTCAAAAGTTTGGAGTCAGTAAGATTACTCATTTGTTTGCTGTTTTTAAAGTTTTATATGCGCACCGAAGCTGTGTTTATTGGATCAAAAATACAGTAAAAACATTAATGTTGTAAAATATTATTACGTTTTAAAAAAATTATTTTAAAATGTAGTTCATTTAGCAAAATTGTCAGCATCATTACTCTAGTGTTGCTTAATATGTTGATTTCCTGCTCAAAAAACATTTTTTATCGATGTTGAAAACAGTTTTTGCTGCTTTAAAATTTTTGAGGAAACTGATACTTTTTTCAGAATTCCTTGATGAATAGAAAGTTCAAAAGAACAGCATTTTATATATATATATATATATAGAATATTTTGTTACATTTGAAACAACCTTACTATTGCATTTGATTAATGTAATGCATTCTTACTGATTAAAAGTTAAAGAAATGGTCAAGAAGATGACATGGAGAGCAAATGGGGGCTTTGTTAATCTTCATATTCATTTTATAGCTGTATACTATTACTGTACATCAGCAGTTATTTTGTATTTTATTTCTTTAAAGGTTTTTAGCATAATTAACTGAGCAAAGGTTAATATTTGAATGAAACACAAGTTGCTTAAGTCTAATGAACAATGAAAGAGCAATAAAATTGTCTGTTTGGTTGCAACCCATTATAATACCCTGATATCCCATTTCTCAGGTGTATTATTATTATATTATCATAATGTTTAAACTTATGTGTTTTCTTGCTGTTCTAAACGCCTGTGTTCTGTTCCCTGCAGGAAATTGCACCAGCAATTTGAAATGTATAAGGAGCAGGTGAAGAAGATGGGGGACGAAGCACAGAGCACCCAGGAGCTGAAGAGTGACGCCCCCACCTGCGGAATCTGCCATAAAACCAAGTTTGCCGACGGCTGTGGCCACCTCTGTTCTTATTGCCAAACTAAGTTCTGCGCTCGCTGTGGAGGAAGAGTTTCACTACGCTCTAACAAGGTACAGCCTTGACGCACCTCAGATCACACAGACGTTTATACACAAGCGCTGACTAATTCCTGTAATGGTGGCTGTGTTCAGAATGGAATATAGCACACTGCAAACTACCTAATATTTTTTAAATAACTTGCAAATGAGAATTTTTTTTTTTTTTTTTGCATATCATATTTTGTACACCAGGCTTTTATGGCTCATATATTGAGAATATAGAGATCATATTTTGCTTGCAAAAGTATGCATTTTGGTGCAGATGTTGTCTAAAAAAAGTATTAAATATATAATGAACTATGCATAAAACTGCATTTGATATCGCTTGCGCTTGATGTCACTATATTGTATTTATGCATACTGCAAATATAGTGTGTGTAAATGCCATTCTGAGCATATTTAATATTCACAGCTCATAAAGGAGGTGTTTTTAAAAAAAAAAAAAAAAAAAAAAAAATGATGGTGTGATGTTTATAGATGCTAAATAGTTCAACTTATTAATGCATTGCCTTTTTGTCATGAAATTTCATACAGAAATAATTCAGTGCATTTGATCTTATAGTGTTATTTCCTGCTGGGCCGCTGAGGGTTGAGCAGGTAAAGCAACGACCACAAGAGGGCGATACTCCCTCTGTTTAAATCACATTGGCCCGTTGGCCCGGGGCGATGGATGTATCAGGCCAGAAAATGCTTATCTAACCTTTTGATTCCTCTCTTCCAGTACAGTCTTGATGCTTTTAAGTGACTTTGCTCAGAGTAATAAGCGGCGATGTGATTCGATGCAGCAGTATATGAACATCTCTTTACGTGCGTCTAAATGTCACTCACACTTGTTCTCCCCTCTTGTTTTTCCCTTGTCTTTCTCTCTTGCTTTTCCTCCCCTGTGGAATTGCAACAGGAGGATAAAGTGGTCAGCATCCTTTTTTCTTGTTTATGCTTTGATATTTTGATGATTGCACACCTACATTAAAGGTGCTGTAAGCGATTTATTTTATGTTTTTTTGAAGCAGCATGCATAAAATGAGCCTCAAAAATATCTCACAGGTAGTAATAACATTTAAGACTCCTTATTAAGCCAGTCAGATTGATCTACAGGCCTTTGAGAGATGGGTTTTTGGAAAGATTGTGTGTGGTTTAACAATTAACAGTTTTAACAATTTTTTTTTTTTGTTTACAATTTTAATACAATGTACTATAAAAGTAAATTAATTTTCATGTTACTTTTTATATTTATTAATGTATTTATATAGTTATATTTAGTATACTTTTTTCATGCATTTTTAATTCATGCACTTTCTTTTAAAAATCTTTTAAAATATTTAAAATAAAATAAGTTTTAAAATATTATATTAATATTAACTAATGTAACATTTTATGTATATAATTATGTTATATTATGTCATATTGTAAGTATAAAAGTATAAAGTATTTTTATTTAGATTTTAGAGTTTTTTTAACAGCTTTAACAATGATAGCAAAATGGTTGGAGTTATCAAAATGGCTGAAATCGCTTACAGAACCTGTACTAAATAAGAAATGGTTGTGATATTGCTATAATCAACTGGATGACATTGCATCACCCTTCATTTCAACATCAGCACCTTTTCATATTATTTTAAAGAGGGAAAACCACAATAACAGCCTTAGAATAAACAAGAAACAGCTTTGTGAATTTTTTCATTTTTGTTGTAGTTGTGATTGAATCGCGACAGATCATAAAATAGCGAAAAAGGTGTATTACACTGTATTATTGCAATTTCATAAAACAAATAAGATCTCTATATAGTCTTTTTTTTTTAAACAATTGATTCCAACAGTGACATTCCAATGGCATCAGATAGAGATTTGGCATAAATCTCCTGCTTCTCAGATGTTTCTTATAAAGAAAAAGACTCAGTAATCTACTGCATGTCCCCTTTATAGGTTCAGAATTTCATTTTTTTATTAAGGACAAAGTTGATAGGTAAATGAGAACTCCTTGAGCAATTAAACAGCAGCCTCTTTATTGTGCCTGTTGTTCTGGCTGCATGAGTACAGTGTAGTAAAAGTGTTGCGTCCGGCTCCAGGCTGGCAGGCGGCACGGCTCTTTGTGCAGAAGGACAATAGAAATGCTCTCGTGTTTCCTTGAGCACAGATGGTGATGCAGCAGGTTCACCTGGAGTGTTACCTGTCTGAGTTATGGTGATCCCCACTCACATAAACCTGTGAGTCTAACTAGTCTTGATAAAGCCCACTAATATGGAAGTACATGGGTGAATCTCATGAAAGCATAGCCAGGTCACATTTTGCACCAAAATCAACTTGAAAAAAAATTTAAATTATATTTTGCATGAAGAAAATGAAGACTATTCATTACTTGTCCAATGTAAAAATATAAAATTCCATTTCTATAAAGAAAATAAAGGCTATTTAATACCATAACGTGTCCAGATGTATAAATATAAAATGTAGATATAAAATTAAAGCAAACTTTATCAATAATGATTCTCAGGAATTGCAGATTTAATGGCTCTGCAAATCTGAGTACAGTTTGAGACATTGTTGAGATCTATTTTGAGACTATGGAAGATACAGTTGAAGTCAAAAGTTTACATACACCTTGCAGAATCTGCAAAGTGTTAATTATTTTTAAAATAAGAGGGATCATACAAAATGCATGTTATTTTTTTATTTAGTACTGACCTGAATAAGATATTTCACATGAAAGGCATTTTCATATAGTCCACAAGAGAAAATAGAAAGTTCAAACGCTCACTGAAGCTTCAGAAGGAAACATGATGCATTAAAAGCCAGGGGTGAAAACTTTTGAACAGAATGAAGATGTGTACATTTTTCTTATTTTGCCTAAATATCGTTTTTTTTTTTTTTTTCTCATTTAGTATTGCCCTACTACAGCTACAGAAAACACTTACATATTTCCCAGGAGACAAAAAAGTAAAATTTGCCCTGATCTTCAAATTCCAAAAGTTTTCACCCCCCAGCTCTTAATGCATCGTTTTTCCTTCTGGAGCATCAGTGAGCATTTGAACCTTCTGTAATAGTTGCATATGAGTCCCTCGTTTGTCCTCAGTGTGAAAAGATGGATCTCAAAATCATACAGTCATTGTTGGAAAGGATTCAGTGCTGAAAAACCAAAGTATTTGTGGGACCTGATGGATTTTTCTGAAGAACAACAGGCAGTTTAATGGTTCAGGACAAACAAGGGACTCATGAACAACTATCACTAAACAAAAAAACACAGCTGTGGATCGTTCAGGTAACAACACAGTATTAAGAATCAACTGTATGTAAACTTTTGAACGGGATCATTTTTATAAATTCAACTATTTTCTCTTGTGGACTATATGTAAATGTCTTTTATGTGAAATATCTTAGGTCAATACTAAATAAAAATAACATGCATCTTGTATGATCCCTCTTATTTTGGTAAAATAATTAATATTTTGCAGATTCTACAAGGTGTATGTAAACTTTTGACTTCAACTGCACAGTTTGTGATGCTACTGGGGTCTTTCTCTGTTTAAAAATCTGAGAAGCAGGAGGTAAAAGTCAATTTGTTCATCATTTAATCTCATGACTATCTAGGAGGGAAAAAAAGAGATTAGAGATTATATTTCTGTAACCAGCCCTTACTGGTTATAGTTTGCAGTACTGGTAGAGTGTCGTTTTCATGTTTTTCTCTTTTACCTCTGTCATCTGTTAGATGTTTGTCTGATTTTTAGGATCTTGGTTCTCTGCTCTTCCTTATGTTTTCCAGTATATTAGCAGTAACAGAGCCGTGCTGTGCTTTTATCCAGTTGCCCAGCAGAGGATTGAATTGCTGGTTAGTTCTTGATGACTGGATTTTGTTTCTACCCTCTGTGGTTTACTCCATTAAGGGTTTGAATGGAGACAGTACTTGTGATTCTAAACTCTCTGACCCCTGGAGACAGTTTTGCATAGAAATATCTTCATATCTAAACCTAGAAGCTGTTGTTGATGGTCAAAGAAAACCTGAAGGCTGTTTATACTTGTTTCATTCTGATCAGCTGGTGGAAAAGTAGTATTGCGTTGCTGTTTCACTGGTCGATTAGACAGTTTTTGAATATTTTTATATAAAATATCATAAATTTCCAAAATGTTGGATATTGGGTTTATATTTAAAGCATTCATTTACTGATGGCTGTCAAAAATTTTGAAACCATTAAAACTGTTTTTATTAATTGAGGCTAAAAATAAAACAAATATAAATATTTGATGAAAAAGTAAAAACCTAAACAAAATTAAAAATGTTGACTTGGCAACTAACTGAAATAAAATTTGAAGGATTTAAATTATGAAAAGAAATTACATAAAAATAAATTAAAGCTGAATAGAAATATTAAAAATGGCACATAATGAATTTAATAAAACAAACTGAGTTTTAATAAAAAATAAAAATAAAGAAAATTAACTATTATACACTGAAAATCTAAAAATAAAAGCTAATTCAAAATATGAATAAATCTATAGCATATAAATAATACTGAAATAACCATGATCTGATTGTATATAGTTTTAAATGGAAGTATGGATATGCAGTCAGTCTTAATAAACGCGCAGACATTGCCTCATGTTTGTCGCCAGAGCTCGATTCAGCTGCGCTATCATGTTCCAGTGTGTGATGTCCGACAGCTCCCATCGCCGCACGAGACACCGGGAGCTGTAAATATTGATGCTGTCTCGAACAGGATCTCTTTCACCACAACTGTCAGTGTTTGGGAAAAGAGAAGAAAAAGCTCATGGAAAAAGAGCTGATTTCACCACTGATGCTTTTCACTGACACTGAAGCTAGAATTGGTACTAACTGCTGTCTGGATCTATGTTTATTTTTGTAATGATTTTTGAAAGATTTAAAGGAATAGTTGACTCAAATGTAAATTATTGTTATGATTTACTCATCCTCATGTCGTTCCAAACCTCCGTGCTGTTATTGTTTTCAGTGGAACACAAACAGGAGATCTTTTCCATCAGGCAGCTCTTTTCTCTGCAGTGACAGTTATAGTCTCCATGATTGTCAGGCTCTTAAAGGTCACAACAAAACCAGCAAACAATAATAAATAAGTAATAATAACCATAAAACACTATAAATGTATAGTCTGCATGGCCTGTTTTTAAGTCTTGAAATAATGGCTGCTGAAAATTCAGCTTTACCATCACATGAATAAACTACTTTTTAAAACATTTGTCAATAGAAAACAGTTACTGTAATAATATTTTACAATATTACTGTTTTACTGTATTTTTTGTCAATTAAATAAGCTTCAAAAACATTAGAAATTTATACCATCCTTGAATGGTATTGTATGTGGAATGTTGCAATGAAGGATTTTCAGTAAATAATATCTTACATTTTGGATTATTCCTCAGGCAAAATCTATCAAAATGGATTTAGAATTGTTGGAATAACACACATGCAAGTCATTTAACAGTATTAACTGGTTACTATTAACTTAAATGGTTAAAAAAAAAAAAAAAAAAAAATCCTGGACTATAAAGCTTCACAGCTAGTCCTGCTCTCCCATATATAATTAGCTTTTACTTTACTTCATCTATAGTAGAAATGGGATAGGAAATGGGACAAGGGAGAATGGGTTGGATGTGCTCAGGAAATTACCTAAGCATACGCATCACCCACCAAGCCACACCAACAGCATAGTTTTTAAAGGGATAGTTCACCCAAAAATGAAAATTATCATTAATTACTCACCCTCATGTCGTTCCAAACCTGTAAGACATTTGTCTTCAGAATGCAAATTAAGATATTTTTGATGAAATCCGAGAGCTTTTGGAGCCACCATAGACAGCAAGGGAGCTACCACGGTCAAGGCCCAGAAAGGTAGTAAGGACGTCATTAAAATGGTCGGTGTGACATTAATGGTTTAACTGTAATGTTATGAAGCTACGAGAAGACTTTTTATCCGCAAGGAAAACAAAAAAAAATAATTTTATTCCACAATTTTCTCTTCCGGGTCAGTCAGCCACCATTCAACGAGAGTACCACAGAATATTCGTTTTCAGGTGAACTATCCCTTTAATTTTCAAAATAAGAGAAATGTTAAAGATCAAAAATTTACAGATAATGTACTCTCCCCCTTGTCATCCAAGATGTTCATGTCGTTCGTTCTTCAATCATAAAGAAATTTGATTTTTGAGGATTTTTCTCCATATAATAGACTGATATGGTGTCCCGAGTTTGAACTTCCAAAATACAGTTTAAATGCGGCTTAAACAATCCCAAATGCGGTTGTAAACGATCCCAGCTGAGGAAGAAGGGTCTTATCTAGCGAAACTTATTTTCATTAAAAAAAAATACAGTTTAAATACTTTTTAATCTCAAATGCTCGTCTTGTCTTGCTCTGCCTGAACTCTGTGTGTTCTGGCTCAAGACAGTTAGGGTATGTCGAAAAACTCCAATCGCATTTTCTCACTCAACTTCAAAAATCATTTCAAAATCAACCTACATTGCTCCAGAAGTACCGACCCAGTCTTTGCAAAGTGAACATGCAAAGAAGATCAAACACCCTTAACAAAAAGGTAAAACAGCGATATAGGGTGAATTTAAAGTTGAAGAAGATGAGATGGGAGTTTTTTTTGACGTATCCTAACTGTCACGAACCGGAAAAAAAGAGTTCAGGCAGAGTAAGACAAGATAAGAGCTTAAAATTAAAAAGTATATAAATTGTATTCTTTTTATGAAAATAACCAATCTTTTCACTAGATAAGACCCTTCTTCCTCAGCTGGGTTCGTTTGCAACTGTATTTGGGATTGTTTGAAGCCGCATTTAAACTGCATTTTGGAAGTTCAAACTCTGCACCATAGAAATCTACTATATTGAGAAAAATGCTGAAATGTTTTCTTCAAAAAACATAATTTCTTTACGACTGAAGAAAGAAGGACATGAACATCTTGGTCATATTAAGTTGAATCAACTCAAATATCTAAGGCAGCTGGGTAACAAACCCAGATTTTAAGTTTAACAAACCAAATTTTTAGTTGTCACTTAGTACAACTTAACATTTCAAGTTGACTAAACTTATTTGAGTTGACTGAACTTAACATTTTAAGGCAGCAGGGCAACAAATTATTTTAAGTTGACTCAACAAATTATTTATTTATTTATTTATTTATTTTTTAATACAGTGGTTTATTTCATGGCTTCAATAAATTACATGTTGCTCAGAGACTGACATGTTTGGTGTGTCAAAGATGTTACATTCAGCCGTCGCAAAATTGTTGACTTTTGAAAATCAAGTTTCTCTTTTTTTTTTTTTTTTTTTTTGCCAGAAAAGGAGTGGTTTTGATGCACAAAGTCTGTCTATTGTTTCTTACAACAAAATTATTTTATTTTAACTGTGAAAATACAGATCCTCTTGTGAATAATAGCAAAAAATCACCCTTGAAAGCAATTGTTTCATTATTACCCCTTTAGCAGATTTTGATATAATGTGATTGATTTTGCAAACATAATATCTGATGCACATCAGTGACTTGACACATCTTGATGTTGAAGTTCGTGTTTGTGTCTTCATCAGCGTCCTTTGAAGAGAGTTGGTGAGCGTTGTGCATGGGTAATGAGTCAGACTCAGCCCCGGTGGAGCTGTGCGCTCACATGCATCGGTAATGAGACCCGTGCTAGTGATGCTCGGTGGCAAAAACATGATTACGTACCGCTCTGATCGCTCTGTATCATCTTCCTGCACAAGCAATTGCTTTCATTTCGCTGCTTATTATTTTTGACAACTCGGATCGATCTCAGGATTAATCGTCTTTGCTTTTTTTGCAAAATCTTAACTGAAGCACAATCTTGACAGCAGAAGGAGCATTTGATCCCCAACTCTAAAAGGTCACCCGTTACGCAGGACTTTGGCATATGAAACCTTGTGGAGCTGTCCGTGAGTTTTGAATTCAGTTTTTGAACATTGGTTTTATCCATTTGGACCAAACAATACGCAGCCGACATGGGTAAGCATGACAGTGATTATCATCAAGCTATTATTGTGTTACAGAGATTCAGGCGATGGAAAAAGCTGCATATTGTTATTTGAAAAAAAAAAAAAAACTGTTTAGTCATTAGAAAATATGAACATGATAATTCACTATCACCTTTTTTTTTTTTTAATAACAGCTTGTTAAAAATGGATCTCATAATGTAAACAGCAGCTTGATTTATAAAATCCTATTTGATCTTAATTTGCACAATATTTCAGCTAATAATAGAGGCACTTTTCGACAAAGTGACATACCCCTAAAGGACTGAGCTGCATATGTTCTCTTCCTCTTCGAGATCGGTCTATTTTTGATTCTGTCGCTGCATAATTAACACTTTGTTTAACAGGTCCTTTTTAAGTTGAGAGAAAATAAAACCTATGAATATGCATCCAGTCTATTACAAGCTGCTGGGCTCTAAATATAGAAGCACGTTAAATATTCATGCTCCACCTGCAGGCGCTGTTTTAGCTGGTGAATGATAACGCTCCCCTCATCATGAACTTCCTCACTTTTATCAAACATCTATAAAATATTCAGCGGCCCAGGACGGCCTCTCCAGTTATGATGTTTGATACAGTAATATATAAGAGTCGTATTGATGTTTATGTTTTACATACAGTTCCTGACAAAGGTAGTCAGATGCCTAATCAAATCTTGTGTTGTAGTAATTGAAAAACTGGCATTGATTAGAAAAATATCATTTTTAATCTAATTATTTAATTTAATTTTATTTAATTTAATTTTATTTTGGGAAAAAGTATTGAGGACATCATTGGCTTTGTTCTGTCTAAAGGTCATTTAAATTAGGTTTAGGTCCCTAGAATTGATGTATTGTTGTTATTATTATTATTATTATTATTATTATTATTATTATTATTATTATTATTATTATTATTAATAATATTAATATTATTTTACAATTTATTAATCTTAGTTGTGGTTTTTATTAGATTCTCATTAATAAAAAAACACTGTATTACAATTTTTTTTTCTTACATCAGCATGAGCTGCATGAATTCTTTATATTTTAAATTATTTGCATTTACTTTAATCAAATAAATAATTAAATAAATATAAATGTAATGTAACGTAATGTAAAAAATAGACTTAATTTTATTTTCGCTAAATATAATTGCTTTTATTTATTTATTTTGGCTCTTTTGATTTTGGGGTGAAACATGACCTGGACATGTTCTTGACAGGCTTCATGAGATTCACCCAGAAAGGTCCCCTGCCATTTGACACCAATGACCGCTCACTCAGCACTTTATCAATTTTTCACCGTGCACATCTTTTCGTTTGTCTATCGCTGACTGACCAAACATTCATCACAATAACCCTCACATCCATCTGCGGTATGTCTCATAGCCGGTCGCAGTGCAATTGCTCTCTGTGATCTTATCAAAAACCACTTGAAAGATGTGACCTTTTCACTTTATTGTATGATAGGGCAGCTCATACACAACTTTTCAACTTTCATAATAGTTATTGGTTTTGAATACAGGCTCTTTTGTTTGATATTACAGGAAAAATTCAGTCCTCATTGATGCTCAATTTCTTCTGAAGAGCTGCTTTTTTTTTTAAATGAATGCCCACCAGGGGCTGCTCATTCAGTATGATTTGTGTGTTATATTACTATCCTGTAAGGAACAGTTTTTGAAAATTGTAGAATAATTTGAAGTTCATTTCCTCTGTGAGTCGCATCATTTCCGGCAGCCGAGGTGTCATTATGTATTCAATCTGGGTGGATGAAAGCCTGTGTGTGCGGGTGAGATTCGGAGCATGTTTAATTACCACCAGCAAACTGGATGGCAGCTTTGATGCCAACCGCCTGCTAAGTGCATTTCTGCCGGGCAGATAACAAGGTCAGGTTGCCATGCCCTCAGTGTTGGTGGGACTTCAAGAGATGTTCAGGAGTGTTGAGAACAGGAGATATGAGAGGTTGTAAAGACCTGAGTTCAGTAATAATAGTGATGCTTAATGCAAAAGTCACTACTAATTTTTTCCAAACAGGTTTCTAAACACTCACCGCCATGTCCACCCCTCTTTATATTATTATTCCTGTAATCAAAGCTACATTTTCAGCATCATTAATCCAGTCTTCAGTGTCACATGATCCTTTAGAAACTATTGTAATATGCTGATTTGCTGTTCAAGAAACATTTTTTATTATTATCAATATTTAAAACAGTTGAGTACCTTTTTTTTCAGGATTCTTTAATAAATAAAAAGATCCAAAGATCAGCATTTATCTGAAATAAAAAGCTTTTGTAACATTATACACTATACCATTCAAAAGCTTGGATTCAGTATGATTTTACAGAATCTGAAATGACAGAAATTAATACTTTTATTTAGCAAGGATGCTTTAAATTGATCAAAATCATGATAAAGACATTTATAATGTTACAAAAGATTTCTATTTCAGATAAATGCTGTTCTTCTGAACTTTCTATTTATTAAAGAAACCTGAAAAATTTCTACTCAGCTGTTTTCGACATAATAATGATAATAAGTGTTTTTTAAGCAGCAATTCAAAATATTAGAATGATTTCTGAAGGATCATGTGACTGGAGTAATGATGCTAAAAATTCAGCTTTGAAATCACAGGAATAAATTGTGTTTTAAAATATATTCAAATAGGATACAGTTATTTTAAATATTAAAAATATTTCAAAATTTTGCTTTAAAATTTTTGCTGTACTTTCGATCAAATAAATGCAAGCTTGGTAAGCAGAAGAGACTTCTTTAAAAAAAAAAAAAAAAAATCTCTGTTATCCCATTTAGCCACTTGTTAGCCTTTTTCTAACATGTAAAAGCTTTGAAAAATATATATAACAAGAAGTCAGGGTTGCCAAGTCTGCGTAACAAAACCAGCCCTAATGAGTTTAATTGACAAGTGATCTGACCAATCGTAATGTCAAATTTGTCGTTTTCGTCCAAAAAAACAAACCAATCACTGCCAAAACTATCCCAATTGTGTTCTGGGGGGAAATGCCTGTCAAAATTGCATCAAAATCGTATTCTGGGGGGTCAAAACCTGTTTCCAGAGGCTTCCACCTCAGTCGAAATCACGTTCCAGGTGGTGGGGGTTTCGCTTGTACCCATGGACTGAAGAAACAACAACCATAAACTGAATCCCAATTCTGCAGGAAAAATGTGGACTTGGCAACACTTCAAGTAGTATTATTGCTGACCTTTTTATTTTATAGAATAAAGCATGAAAATATCTTAAGCTTGTGTTAACCACAGACTTATTTCACGCATTTAACACATTCGAAAACCCATTGACTTCAAGACAATGAAAGCGGAAGTGCTTAAATGCGAATTCGTCATCCCTGCAGCACTCTGTAAGTCAGACAAACCAGGTAGATCCACCCCCAAACTCATTCCATTGGTTGAGCCAGAGTTTTTTTGCATTCTTCATTTCCTCTCACATGAATTTAAACAGTTTTGTTTGTCAGCTGCACCAGCATCACTGTTTCCCGAACCTGTTTGTTGTGGGACCTGCGTATGAGGTTCTGGACAAATATCCCAATATTCGCTCTGTCTTTGGCTTCACAGTTGACACACAAATGGTTGATTTAACACTACAAATCGCTTCTCCCACAACAGCAAGTTTTCATTCATCTCATTTGAGGGTGTTGATCTATGTCTTGAGTTCTTCTTTGATTCTAACTTCCTGTTTTCTCGCCGTCAGGTGATGTGGGTATGCAACCTGTGCCGAAAACAACAAGAAATCCTCACCAAGTCAGGGGCCTGGTTCTACAGCGGCCCAGGGGGTGCCCTGCCCTCAGGCACGAGTGACCCTCGCCGCCGCCACGAAGAGGCTCCGCAGGAAAAGAAGGCCAAACTTCAGGAAACCCCACTGCTGTACCAGGGGCCTCCAGGGGACCGCAACCGAGCTCCAGGACTCCCGCGCCAGGCGTCCCTCAACAACGACTCCACTCTGAAGCCCAACGACCCTCTGAGTAACAGGTGAGTGCAGATGATATAGGTTGTTAGGCTGTTCTGGATTGTTACTAATACATTCTTAAATAGTATCTAGGGTATTCTTGGTGGTTGCTGGGCTAAATGATGGCAGTGATGCTGCTAGGCAGTTGCTTCAGTTTTCTGGGTTTTCTGATGTTACTAGGGTGTTGCTAAGCAATCTCTAAGGTGTTTCTAGGACATGGTTTTATTGTGGTTTGGATAGTTGCTAGGACATTGTTAGGGTGTTCTCTGTTGTTGCTGGGAGGTTACTAAGGGGTCGCTAGGCTGTTCTAGATGATTTCTAAAACATTCTTAAGTAGTTGCTAGGATATTCTTGGTGGTTGCTGGGCTAAGTGATTGATATGGTGTTGCTAGGGTTTTGCTGAGCAGTTTCTAAGGTGGTTTTAGAACATGGTTGTTATTGTGGTTTTTATAATTGCTAGGTTTTTTTTTTTTTTTTCATTTGTTGCTAGGGGGTTACTAAAGGTTGCAGACTGTTCTGGATTGTTGCTAAAACATTCTTAAATGTAGGTAGGGTATTATTGGCGGTTCCTGGATTGCTATGGTGCTGCTAGGCAATTGCTTGGGTTTTCTAGGTGGTTATTAGGGTGTTGCTAAGCAGTTTCTAAGATGTTTCTAGGACTTGGTTGGTATTGTGGTTTGGATAGTTGCCAGAACATTGCTTGGGTGTTCTCAGTGGTTTCTAGGAGATTTCTAAGGTGTTGCTAGGCTGTTCTGTGGTGCGTTTCCCAAAAGCATCATTAGCCATCTTTGATGGAACTTGCGGCCATAGTTGCTGGGTGCTAGACTGTGTTGCGATAGTGCTGCTGGGCAGTTGCTTGGGTTTTTTGGGTGGTTACTGGGGTGTTGCCAGGCAGCTTCTAATGTGTTCTGAGTGGTTGCTGGGACAATGCTATGTAGTTGGTTTCTGTGTGGAT
Source organism: Cirrhinus mrigala (assembly GCA_036247105.1). Lineage (NCBI taxonomy): Eukaryota > Metazoa > Chordata > Actinopteri > Cypriniformes > Cyprinidae > Cirrhinus > Cirrhinus mrigala. Next base: position 7,108,859 of record CM070022.1, read on the forward strand.
CTCTGCTTAGTGGTTGCTGTGGTGTTGCTTGGGTTTTCTGGTTGGTTATTAGTAGAATTTTGCTAAGTAGTCGCTAAGGTGTTCTGGGTGGTTGCTAGGATGTTGCTAGGTGGCTGCTTTGGTGGTTTGAGTAGGTGCTAGGACATTGCTAGGCTGTTTTGGGTGATTGTGATGCTAAGTGGTCACTATGGCAGTTACTTGGTTTTTCTGGATGGTTACTAGGGTGTCACTAATCAGTTGCTAAGGTGTTTGGGTGGTTGTTAGGACATTAATAGATGGTTGCTTTGTTGGTTCAGCTAGTTTCTAGGATGTTACTATGGGATGTTTAAGATATAATTTCAGAATATATTTATTAGTAGTTGGACCTGAAATTGAAATTTACCTGAAAATGAAATCATTTCATGTTACTTTAATATAAACTTCATTGTACTTTGCATACATTGCAGATTTCTAGTTCCCCAGATGCTTTGCTTCAGGTTCTTTTATGGGGATAAACGTTGAAAAGAAATTATTTTATGTTATTTTATGCATTTTTACACAAGATTAATATAAAGGGAGATCTGTTAGTGTGTATTGTTATTATGTTGGGATTAAAAAGGATTTCCATCAAGAGTTGCCTCTTGCTAAGGCAGTGGATAGTTTCTTGTTGTATTAGCACATGTGTGCTGTTGCTAGCTATCTAGTGGGTAACTGTAAAAGAGAAGTGCAGTTAAGTTACAGTTAAGTTTAAGTCACTCAGTGAACTCATTGGGTTTTAAAGCACATGTATGAAAAGTAGCTGTTTTTAACCACACATGCATACATAGACCATGCGAAATTGAAGCTGGGATAACAACAGCTGGAGCACACAATGCATTCGTTCAGGTTCCATCTGTTCCTCAGCGTTTACCATTGCTAATTTGTTGCTAAACACGCTAGACAGGTAAATAACAATCAGTAATTTATGGTGAAACCTGCTCTTGAACAAATGCAGGGAGTCATAGCACATTTATCAAACATTACACCCCTAATCTGCAGGGAGATGCTAATGCAGTGTGAGCAGCAAGTGTGATTCTAATGTTTACCACACGGTGGTGGTGTCTCTCTGAGTCCTGGTATCAAATTCTCAGCCTCTTTTGCTGGGATGTCCGTATCAGCTTCACTGCTCGGGGGTCAGGGGTCAGTCCTGGAGAGATGTCTCTGCAGAAACAGATGCCTGCTCCCTTGAATCCGTGGCGATCGCTGTGTGTTGGTTTGATTTTCCGTTCCTGAATACCTGCGGAGGAGAGGAATGTTGGGCCGTGTGCCACAGGGATGAGGCTGATCTCACCTGCCGTTAGTGTGTGTTGGGTTGACATGAGCACATTTGAATGACAAATCCTGGAAATGAACATTGCGTATTTAGACTTAGTTATTTTATTAGATGGATATACTGGAGCAAGTTCTGTCATCACTTAATTGTTGGTTGTGTGCATGGATAGGATGTTTGTTGTTTTAAAGACAGCGTGTCAAGTAAAAATGTACCTTAATTCACTTCAGTGTTTACACTATTGTTCAAAAGTTTTGAGGTTAATGCGTTTTATTATTATTTTTATTTATTTACACTTCCAGTCAAAAGTTTTTGAACAGTAAGATTTTTAATGTTTTTAAAAGAAGTCATTTATTTGATTCAAAGTACAGCAAAACAGTAAAATTCAGAAATAGTTTTTACTATTTAAAATAATTGTTTTCTATTTGAATATATTTTAAAATGTAATTTATTCCTGTGATTTGAAAGCTGAATTTTTGGCATCATTACCCCAGTCACATGATGAATATTATTATTATTATTGTTATTATTATTATGTTGAAAACAGCTGAGTAGAATATTTTCAGGCTTTTTGAACAGAAAGTTAAGAAGACATTTATCTAAAATAGAAATCTTCTAAAATTCTAAATGTCTTTATCATCTCTTTTGATCAATTTAAAGAATCCTTGCTAAATAAACATATAACTTCTATCATTTCTAAATTGTACTGTTTTTGCTATACTTTGTATTAAATAAATGCAGGCTTGGTGAGCGGAAGAGACTCCTTTAAAAAAAACATAAATAATCTTACTGTTCAAAAACTTTTGACTGGTAGTGTATTTGTTTGTTTGTTTGTTTTAAGTTATACTCCTTTTTTTTTTTTTTTTTTTTTTTAGAAATACAGTACAAACATTAATATTGAAGAAATAAATTACAATTTAAATTACAAATGTTTTTGGTTTGAATGTATTATATAATTTATTCCTTTGATGGAAAAGCTGAACGTGTCACATGACCCAGTGTCACCTGCGTGTTCATAATCTATTATTACTGTTGAAAACAGTTGCGCTGTTTTTAATATTTTAGTGAAAACCATTATTTTATTTTATTTTATTTTATTTTATATTCTTTAATTTATAGAAGGTTTAAAAAACACCAGAAATTTCTTTTCGAATTTAATCTTTTCTTTGTAACTAAAAGTATTAATTTATATATATACTTTTGACCAGTTTACCAGTTTGAACAGAAGGTATCACACCCATGACCTTTGCAAAACTTGCTTAAAACCAAAAATATTTCAAATTTTACAAATCATTCCTATGTGTCTATTCCTTACCATCAGCTATTTAAATGTATACTCATGCTTGTACTCATGTACTTCTGTACTCTGGATACTCATGCCCATCTCTAAAGTTTGAGGCCGTTTTGTCTGGTGCGGTTCATTTTTTTTTTTGTTTTGTTTTGTTTTGTTTTTTTACCCATCTCTGGCTTCTTTACCTGGCAGATGTCCGTGAACGGCTCAGGACAGCAGGTGAGCTTTAAGCTGCTTTCACGGATGCAGTCTGACATTTCCCGTAGAACAAAATGTGCGCCTCTCTGCTGCGAAATGTATAAAAAGCTACTCAGTGCTGTTCTTTTCGATCGGATCGGTTTGTATGCCTTGTTCTGTCTGGAAAACTGTAAATTCTCATTTGCACTTTCTATCTGGTTTAGCGGGTTTAACGTGTTACCCCCAAAAGGTTAGATGTTAAAAATGTGCCTGCCATATGGTAGCGAGGCAGCGTCTGATTGGTTCAGTATTGTGTAACAGAGTGTTTTAGCTCTATATTAGTCCTGACTTTACACAAGTACTGCATTTTCAAAAGTGAGCAGCTGCTTTCAAAGTTTATGCCATGAACTGTTCCCTTAAATGTTGCTAGGACCACAGAAGTCATTTTAGTTTCATAATATGAAAAATCAAGGTATTAAACCGTGTAAACAGTTGCACAACTCTTAAAGGACTGCAACCCTCATATTAAATTAATAGAAAATAAAACAGCTCATGCAATAAATATGCTATTTTAATCATTTCAGGCCCTACATCTGTTTATGGAAAGTGGCAGGGGTGTTTTGGGGTTAACTGCTGCCAAAGTGGATAAGAACGGCCTGACCGTTCGGCGGGAGAATGTGTTAAATAGTTTGATGCCCAGGAATAGAGCTCAGGAAATCACTGAAAAGCACTTCCATTAATCTTAAAGAATGTTTAAATTAACTCTGATTCTCCTCTCCTGAAAAAGTGCTGACAGCCTATTTATATCCTGAAATAATGTGGGAAGAGCCTAATTTGTCTTGGTCTCTGAGGTGTCATTGAAGCGAACGCTCAGACGCGGCGCGAGTGTGGGTGAAACTGCTAGATGAAACAATAATAATTACACTGGGATTCGGATTTAATTACAGCCGTTATGTTTCTCTGGGTTTCGCGGCTTTTCGTGCGTTTGCATCTCCTCCCCCTCCATCTATAAAATCCATTAGTGTTTTTATTGGAGCTAGATGCAATGTGACACCCAAGTTGAACCACAGACAACAGAGGTTGTTTTGGAGCTGAAATTAGTTCGACAAAATGCATGAGTCATTTGTAGGGTTGGGAGCTGATCTTCTATTGTCACAGCAGGTACTGCAGTATAGACAGACGTGCATATTGTGTTGGTTGTTCAAGAGGGTCAGCACAAGTTTCACTTTAAGTATGATGTAATCAGGTTTCATGCTCTTGGTTTAGAGCTGTGGGAGCTGATGTTGTGATATGGAGATTTTGTCTTGAGAGAATTATTAAGAGAATGAAAGATGCACCTGCAGGAATTCAGTATCAGCATTCTGATCTCACACCTGCCTGCTCCCTAGACCATTGAACGCTAATGATTTAAATGCTGATCTCTAAACAACTGGTGCATTTCAGCTTTAGCATGGGCATCTGTGCATATCTATTTTTAAGAGATCTATCTATCTATCTATCTATCTATCTATCTATCTATCTATCGTTCTATCATTCTATCATTCCATCTATCGTTCTATCATCTGTCGTTCTATCGTTTTATCAGTCGTTTGTTCTATCTACTGTTTTATCTGTCTGTTGTTCTGTCATTCTGTCTATCATTCTATCATTCTATCTGTCGTTCTATCATTGTCGTTCTGTCAACTGTTCTATCATTCTACCATTCTATTGATCGTTCGAACGATTGTAATATCTATTGTTCTTTTCATCGCTCTAATGATAGTTCTATCTTTCATTCTATTCTGTCATTTATCTATTTATCTGTCTATCTATCTATCGTTCTATCTATCTGTCATTCTATCATTCTATCGTTTTATCAGTTGTTTGTTCTAGGTACCGTTTTATCTATCTATTGTTTTGTTGTTATATCTTTTGTTCTGTCATTGTCTATCATTCTATCTGTCGTTCTATCCTTCTGTCATTCTCTCAACTGTTCTATTATTCTACCATTCTATTGATCGTTCGAACGATTGTACTATCTATTGTTCTTTTCACTGCTCTAATGATTGTTCTATCTTTTGTTCTATTCTATTCTTGTTCTATCTTTTGTTCTATTTGTTCTATCTATCGTTATATCTGCCGTTTTATCTATCTATTGTTCTATTGTTCTATCTTTTGTTCTATCGTTCTATCATTTTATTGATCGCTCGAACGATCATACTTTTTATTGTTTTAATGATTGTTCTATCTTTAATTCTATTCTGTTGATCACTCTATTAATCCTTCTATCGTTCGTTCTATGTTCTATTGATCATTTTTTTATCTATCTATCTATCTATCTATCTATCTATCTATCATTCTATCTATTGTTATAGCTACTGTTTTATCTATCTATTGTTCTATCGTTATATCTTTTGTTTTATGGTTCTATCATTGTTCTATCATTCTGTCGATCGTTCTATAATTCTACCATTCTATTGATCATTCGAACGATTGTACTATTGTTCTTTTTATCGTTCTTTTAATCATTCTAATGATTGTTCTGTTGATCAGTCTATTAATCCTCCTATTGTTTGTTCTATTTGTTCTATTGATCATTTTTCATCTATCTACCTACCTACCTACCTACCTACCTATCTGTCTGTCTGTCTGTCTGTCTATCTATCTATCCAAATGTCTATCATTCTGTCATCTATCTATTGTTCTGTCATTCTGTCTATCGCTCTGGACATACCCAGCGATTGGGCTGTTTTGAACCACCTGGGTCAAAACAACCCAATCGTTGGGGTTTTCCATATTTTACCCATTGCTGGGTTGTATTATTATATTATATTGTATTAATGGCAACCCAAAGTCAATAATTTACTTCCAAATGCATGTACTGTAAACCCACATTAATACATCCAAGCAGCCTTGATTTTATACTGTCGGTTGCATTATCCTGCTAATGGCTTTAACATGTCTCTCATAATAGAATGTAATTTCCAAAGGCCCTGCTTCTCTTTTAAATGCATATAGAACATTTTTTTAGGTCAGAATGCATGTTAAAAAGCTCTCTTATTCCTTGTGTCCTCAGGGCAGTGCACTCCACGAGAGCGTTTTCTGTTCCTCTAGCCCTCTTATTCCTTCAGGTCATCAAGTATCCACACACAATAGTTGTCTTTTAGTGCAGAGCATCTCTCTCCACAGAAAACCCTTAATGATGTGGGAGAAAGAAAGCTCCCCTCCTCCCCACGCCACATGCGCTGTAATGCTGCTAGAGGATGTGTAGTGCTGCTCTGGTGCTCCTGAAAGCGGATGGCTGCTAGATGGGAGAGAGAATCCTGACAGCAGCGTCTCTAGAATCCGGACGCGACGCGCTTGCGTGCGTTCGCATGGATGCTTATCGCGATTGCTGTGGATAAATAAAGACGCGAGGGATCTCCGGTGCGTTCAGGAAAACGCTGCGCGTTTGCTTTCTCGCATAAGTTCGGATCAGAATGACCGGGAGAGCCGGTGTCGGTCCGCTCTCCTCATCCAAACGCACTTTTCACCGGGATCAGAATACATCGGGAAGTTGAATCGTGTTTATGTTGCGCTGGAGATGCGGCGCGTCCGGAGCGAGGAGCGCTGGAGGAGTTTCGTCTGAGGGAAAGGGGGAATATACGCAGGATAACGGAGAGGAAGAGGGAAAATGCAGTTTGAGACATTGCGTCAGTTCTGTAGCTCGGTTTTATCTCATTTTAATGGGGCTTTCACGCCGCCGCAGAATATTCTGCAGACGGAGCTCCTGGAACAGGCGCTCAGCACCATCGGGTGAGTTTGTAACACATCACAAGTAACTACATTTGCATTTCCTGAAGGAAATAGCAGCACTTGCGAGGCACGACTAGATAGAAAATGTCTATGTGAAGCAGCTGCGAGGTGGCTTTGCTTCTGTGTAAATGAAATGCCGCAGCCGTTGTCATGACACTCAGCACGCATCTTGTTTAGTGGCGGCTGTGTAAGAAAGGACCAATCAGAATTCAGTATGCTAATAAATGCAAGAAAGATGTCCAATCGCAATTAAGTATGCGAATTTTGCACACATTTCATCACTGTTGGTTTTTTGAATCGATACCTGCAAAAAAAAAAAAAAAAAAAATTATATATATATATATATATATATATATATATATATATATATATATATATATATATATATATATATATATATAAGAAATACCGTTAATGTTTACATGACTTTTTGTCATGGTTGCTCACTCATTTGTGCATTTTGTCTAATTAAACAGTGATTTATAAAACATTTGGTGACTTTTAGTATTTATATGGAGATTTTTTTTTTCATGTTTTCGACTGGTGATTTATATATGTATTGTCTCTACTTATATATATTTTTCAAGTACATTTTGAGTCTCAAAGGTTGTATCAATACTTGCAATATTTTGAATAATTTAAAATATTTTTTTAATATAAATTGTGTATATTCTCAGATGACGTTGAAAAACATTAAAATTGAGATTTATACATTATGCATAAATAAATAAATGAATAAATAGGCTTTCTATTGATGTATGGTTTGTTAGGATAGGACAATATTTAGCCGAGATACAACTATTTAAAAATCTGGAATCTTGAGGGTGCAAAAGAAAATTTTGAGAAAATTGCCTTTAAAGTTGTTCAAATTAAGTTCTTAGCAATGCATATTACTAATCCAAAATTAAGTTTTGCTATATTTACCGAAGTAAATTTACAAAATATCTTCATAGAACATGATCTTTACTTAATATCCTAATGATTTTTGGCATAAAAAGAAATCTATCATTTTGACCCATACAATGTGTTTTTGGCTACAAATATACCCCTGCTACTTAAGACTGATTTTGTGGTCCAGGGCCACATATCAGTTTACTATTAATTTTGCCATTTGCCAGTCATTTGCGTCATTGTTTGGCTTCCGAATCTTTAGAGAAGCAGACAGGTTTGGAGAAACATTCAAAGTTCCTCGGCCAAGATCTGGCTCTAGCATTAAAAAGGGATATCAGTGGTCCTTTACCCCACCGTAAACATGTGAAGGACCTCAGGGCACGAGGTTGAATGGTGTGTTTTATGCAGTTTAAGTTGTTGAGGAGAGCGAGGCCATCGTCTCACTCCAGGGATCTACAGCACGAGCCTCTTCCACTGCCAGCACAAATACACACTCAGCAAATCAGCACGCTAGACTTCGCTCACACCAGGGGTTCAGTGCAAGCATCCCTTTGTTCCTGTGCTTTTGCTCATTCTCACATGGCTTTGAAGCCTGTGCTGCTCTTGATTGGAAGAGGCAAGGTGTGGCTGCCAACTTCTGCTGGATGCTGAATTGCAGCGATTGCATTTTAAAGAAACGTCACACTGAGGCATTTAACTGATGATGTGTTCTTTATAAAAGGAGTTTTTCTGAATGTGCGCTTTCAAGATGGACATTGGGCTTACGATCATGTCACCAAAATGCAACAGTTATAGCTTCCTCTTCTAGCCAAAGTCTTCTCTCAGAGAATGGTTACTTCCCTGTATTGACCTATACTAACAGACAGAGCTGTCTGCCAAAACCAGAGCGGATTCAGTCACAATGCGTTCTTTCCACTTCAGTCTGACTCCATAAAGGAGTGTGGTTATTAAACTTTTGCAATGTTGTTGTTGTGTGGACCTGTAAAGTTAGTTCTGTCTTTGTTTGGGCTGCAGAGAGAGACTTGTATGTCTTGTAGACAATTAAATAAATTAAATCTCTTACCCAAAAATGAAAATTAGCCCAATATTTACTCAGCCTCCAAACATTTCTAGGTGTATATGACTTCTTTCTTTCCGACGAATGCAATCTGAGTTATATTATTAAATTATCCTGGCACTTCCAAGCTTTATAATGGCAAAGTCCAAAACAAGTCCAATAAAGTGCATCCATCCTTAATAGCAAAGTTCCTCACACTGCTCCGGGGGTTGAATAAAGGCCTCCTGTAGCAAATCGATGCATTTGTGTAAGAAAAATATCCATATTTAAAACGTAATAATCACTTTAATCTAGCTTGCACCAACTGGTCATACACGCAAGCTGTTGCGGGGGGATGACGTAGGACGTATGCGTTGTGCATACATTTGTTTACACATCCTCTAACATTTGTTTACAGGAGCAAAGGAAGCAATGTTTCTTTACTTTAGCAAAGGAAAACCAGTCTCCTCTTGGCTTATATTAAAATCCTCCAACATTTTTCTACAAATCCTAATTTTGTACTTCTAATTTGTGACCGTTGTTTTGTTTTGGTCTCTCTACTGCACGTCCACGTTCATCACTTCTGAGCGGCGCTTGCGCAACGCCGACGTCCTATATAACAGGGCTCTACGCTTACTTTTCTTTTTAGGAGCACTTGTGGAGCACTTGATCTCACAAAGTTCCATTATAATCAACAAGCTCTCTACACTGCACAGTGAATCTCTTATTTATCCCTTATTTACACTCTCTCTACACTTTGTTTATGAATGGATTCTTCAGATATGTCCAGTTGGCACAAGCTAGATTAAAGTGATAATTATATTTTACAGGAGGCCTTTATTCATCTCCTGGAGCCAGGTGAGGCACTTTTTATTACGAATGGATGCACTTTATTGGACTTGTTTTGGACTGTTTAAGAGAAACACCCGCCCATGCCATTATAAAGCTTGGAAGTGCCAGAATAATTTTTAATATAACTCTGACTGAAGAAGAAAGTCATATACACCTAGTATGCCTGGAGGGTGAGTACATAATGGGCTAATTTTCATTTTTGGATGAACTAACCTTTTAATATCAGGGGCGATTTCTCAGCGGGGGCAAGGGAGGCATTGTCTCCTCAAAATAGTAGTGCAAATATAAAACAATGCCAATATTATAAAATGTAACATTAAAAAGTGTATAAATCACTTGTTTTTCTCAAGAATCACTAACAGGTAAAGTTACAGCTCACCTCCCCTGAGCCCATTGAGACCCCCTAAAGCATACGTTGAGTTTGGTGGGGGGTAATTGAGAATGAATGGGGAAAGTCACAGGAGAGGAGGCCAAGCCTCCATCGCGATATGATTGGATATGACTGGTTATGATTGACTGATTGGTTCATGCGATAAATCCCGCCTCTTGCGTACGTCTGCGTTCGTGAATTAGTCTGAATGAACAATATAATGGTGTTAGTGGGAAGACTAATTTTAAAAAGTAAGTAAACAACTCGCACACTTAGATATAATCACTGTTTTGCATCAAAATAACACTTAAATGGCATGAAAACATGATCTGTGGAAGTTTTTAGTAAGTAATCAGCTTGGTGAAATTTAAAGTAAATATCTGTGTCTGTGACCAATATTTACCAAGCTTTAATGACCGATAACCCGAAAAAATGTGACCCTGGACCACACGGCATATTGCACGGGTGTATTTGTAGCAATAGCCAACAATATACTGCATGGGTCAAAATGATCAATTTTTCTTTTGTGCCAAAAATGATTAGGATATTAAGTAAAGATCATGTTCCATATAGATATTTGGAAATGTCCTACCGTAAATAAACCAAAACTTAATTTTTGATTGGTAATATGCATTGCTAAGAACCTAATTCGGACAACTTTAAAGACGATTTTCTCAATATTTAGATTTTTTTGCGCCCTCAGATTCCAGATTTTCTCGGCCAAATATTGTCCTATCCTAACAAACCATACATCAATGGAAAGCTCATTTATTCAAATGATATATAAATCTAAATTTCAAAAAATTGACCTTTATGACTGGTTTTGTGGTCCAGGGTCCCAAACAATTAAAAGTTAACCATTGAAATGAATAGCTGAGCATAAGTTCACAAATAAAATTTAAATCGTTGCTACCTTGAGTTATTATTTTGGAACAAATGTAAAATGCTTAAAAACACTAACTTGATGAGAATCATACTTGGCTTTAATAAACAGAATATTGATTACATTGTTAATGTGATAATATAAAATAGAATTGTTTTTTTAATATCTGTACTTGAGCATGAGAAAAATGAAGTATGCATAGACAAATCTTGGCGATTTAATATTTTTCACAATTCTTTCTTTAAGTTAAAGATGCAGCCTCTGCTATATGACCATGCGTATCATTTGGCTTAATAAATTTTGGTCCCTGCAGAGAAAGAGCGAGCAAGTGAGATATAGGGAAGAACAGAAGAGATAAATCATAATTGAAGTTTCTCTTAGATGGAATATCCCTTCCTACTAGCCCGGTGCTCCGCGAGGCTGCGTCGCCATGGCAACTTTGTTTGATCAATGCTGTGGGTGATGTGTGAGACAGGAAGACCTGCGGGGGAGATGGAGAGAGAGAGGGATGTCCCCCGCACACAGAGACAGAGAGACAACAGCAGGATTATTGTGGGTTTATTCATGAGGCTTCTGTAAACGCCGTCTGAGATTACTTGGCGAATGACGCAGATGAGGTGAATGAATGCAACGGAGAAGTTTCCAGTGCCAGAGCAGAGCTTCATGAGCAGTTTGAGTTTTAAAGAGATAGTTCACCCAAAAATGAAAATTCTGTAATTAATTACTAACCCTCATGTGGTTCCAAAACCGAAAGACCTTCGTTCATCTTCGGAACACAAATTAAGATATATTTGATGAAATCCGAGAGCTTTCTGACCCTGCATAGACAGCAACACAACTATCACGTTCAATGCCCAGAAAGGTAGTAAGGACATTGTTAAAATAGTCCATGTGACTCAGTGGTCCCTTTAAAGTAATGTTTTCGGGTATATTAAAGAGATGAAAATTGTCACCATTTACTCACCAACATATCATTTCAAACCAGTTTGACTTTCTTTTTTTACTGTGTAAAAATGTCTGTTTTTTTTGTCTATAGAATTTAATGAGCTATTTATTTATTTATTTATTTATTGATGTTCACTTGAAAAACATAAGCCAAAAACACAGACTGACATGAGTGTGAATAAATGATGATAGAATTTTATTTTTGGCTGAATTATCCTATTAAGATTTACAGTTTCAAAGGATCTACTTTTCTTTTTTTAATTTGCTCATATACTGTTATTTGAGCTGTATGTTCATTTAAATTATTCTTTTTGGTTTGGGACTACTTTCTTAGCCTTTTAACTGTCACCCGTCCCCTCAGAGGGATGTCTAAGTTTACTTCACTGTATTGCAATTAAATCCTAATCTAATCATGACTAACTATATATTGTTGGAAAGGTCTAAGACTCCTAAATAAATATTTTACCACTGTTACAAATAATGAAGGAACAGTAATAGATTAATTTATGACAAGAATGCACCTCAAAAAATGAATTGTAACAATTTAAGTTTGGATAGTGCCCTTTCACATTTATGTTCAAAAATGGGGGTGACAGTTGAAGGGTTAGAAGAATAAATTTCCAGTTGCTGACATAATTCTTGTAGGTATATCTGTCTCTTCTTATCAGAAAGAAAATAGCAGATGTATTTTCTTTAATTCATCTCCTGAAGGCGGCAGTGAAGATTTAATGGAGCATAAATGATCAGGTCTCATGCTCAGATGTTTCTCCACTGCAATCTCTTATGTATTTCCTCTCAATTAAAAAAAAAAAAAAAAAAAATAGAAAGATCTCAACAATGTCTTAAAACTGTGCTCATATTTGTTAGAGAGAAGAAGAAGAAAAAAACATTTTAAAAAAGAAGTCAAAAATTGATGTCAATTTAGTACAGGAAAAGAAAACAAAAAGGAGTGTACTATTGCTTGCTGTGTCTGTGTAATTGTTTGTGAAACTTAACAATTTCTCAGTGAAAATTGTTTTAAAGTGAATCCTGCAGCAATATTTCAGCAATCTTTGTAATTATTTGTAAAATTTAATAGCAACTTTTTAGTGAAAGTAAATCCTACACCATATTTGTTCTATTTTTAGTCCAGAGCAAGAAAACAACGAAACGGTTGCATTTCTTTAATATCTCAGTTATTTCTTTTAGACCTCAAGGTAATGAAAGATTTGCCTCCTGCTTCTAAGATTTTTTTTTTCCTCTTAAACACCAGAAATCTTAGTTTATAGAGAAATCTGTTCTCGAATTTCAAATGCCATGTCTCAAACTGTGCTAAGATTTGAAAGTCGGAGCTCTCAATATGAACTCAATATGAAACATTACACAAATTCTTCCAAAAGTCAAATAATCTGAGCTGTTATCCACATTAATTTTACATCTCTTTCTGTATGCCAAAGCGGTTTTATTTTTCCCTGATCCATGAGAGGGTAACCTCTAAGCAGTATAAATTTCCTCTGCTGTTAAACGCACTCGGCGGAGTACGTCCTGTGAAGGGATCTTCAGCACCTGAGGCTGCAGAGGAGTAGTTTCTAGCTTGAGGAAGAGCTCTCTGCCATTAGTGTGTTCCACAAACAAACTCCCATCATCCTTTCAGGGAATCAGTTGCGCTTTCTGAGCATGAAAGAGAGCAGATGTCCCTTTCCCACATACCACACGCTCTGCGTTGAGAAAGACCAGCTCTCCTTTCTGTCTGTCTCACTCTCTGCTCTCGCTGGATGGATGTTATGAAGCTGTTTGCCACTGATGGTCACAGCCATATATAGAGCATGTGTTCCTCCACCTGTCACGAGATGTTCCATGCCTCTCCCAAAGCGGTTTTGTCACAGTATTATCTCTGAAATCCATGCAATGGATATGAAAGCTGAAGTAACAGTTTGAATCTAAATTTCTGTTGATAATCCACTCTAGAGGTTTGGTCTAGTAACAATTTAATAAAGTATTTTAGACTTTATCTTGGCTAATCTTAGTATAATCTGAGATATTTTTTGTGATCCACTGATTATCCAGCCCTCAATATTGATTTTTAAAGAGCTTCTTATCTGTGATATTCCTTTAGACAGCTAGTAAAACCAGCAGCGGAAATGGTTAATATTTACGCAGAATCCAATTTCATTATCAATTACATTGATAATGTTGATTGATTGTTGCAGTTATCCACTGGATGATTGTAATTTTGGTTGACAGGATCCGGTTTCAAGTGCGTAAACTCAGGCTTTCAGGTAGAAAAGTACATATGATTGTATAAAAGAACTTCTTTGCTTACCAAAGCATTTTTTGCTTTGCTTTCTGTGTTAGAGGTGTGTGATAATGACAATATTCTGGATATTCTATATTTTCTGGAATTTTGTTGGTAATAATAATTAGACAGTATTTTGCTGAGCATGTTATTGTGCTGGTATGTTGCCATGTTTAGGACTGCTGTGGACAGCTGACTTCTATTTTAACATTTTCAGTGTGTTTTAATTGATTTTTATCTATTGTGGGGATTTTTAAGTTTATAATGCCATTTTTAAACCTAATTAAATGTATGCATCATCTTTTGTGTCAAATTCTTACATTTGATCAATAAATTCAAATAGTGAGACTATAGGGCTACCAATCACATAAAAATAAATATCAACAATTTTGTGTTTGCAATACAAAGGTAGCATAGAATCTGCTTCTAAAGTGGCATTTAGATGGATTCACACAGACTGTTTTTTTTTTTTTCAAAAAAAAAAAGAAAAAGTGAAATAGAAAATATATCTGTACAACTTAATCTCATGAAAATGTGTATATATTTTATGAGGTGGCTAATTCATATGAATTTGTACGACTTTTACTAAGTTGTACATATTTTACGAGTTCCACAATTCGTATGAATTCGTACAAATGACCTTCCTCTAACCCCACCCCTAAATCTTCCCATCACTTCGGTCTAGAAAAATCGTACACAATTGTATGAGTGAAGTTGAACGAATTCGTACTGAGTGAGTCATTCACTCAACAGATTCGTTCAAACAGATTGATTCAATAACAAAAAAAACTGTTGTGTGTTGCTCAGAGATGCAAAACAGTTCTGCTATGGCTTTGTTTAAAACTATTTTCAGCAAAAACAAGAACTGTTGTGTCTAAAATAATTCAGTTAATGTTAACCTCTTGTTTACTGAACTGTTCGTCAAATAAATATCACATTTGCAGTCATGCTGATAGCCTATTTGGAAAAAAACCTCACTCTTCATGTGATTTTAACTATATCAGAGGATATAAATATAAAAGTTAGTGGTGTCAAATTTAGCGCATTAACGCAGGCGATTTTTTTTTTTCATTTTAATGTGTTAAAAATATTTAAAGCAATTAACGAAGGGGCGGGGCTAGGTTTGGCCACCCCACTCACAACTGCTAAAGAAATTGCTTTATTTAGACACGGAACATCTTTACAAGCACATCAAACGGGAGACTTTTCAGACACGCGGTCCAACTTTACCTCAGCGCCAGACTTGAGTCAAATGAGCGCGGAAGCGGTTCCAGTGATGAGGATCTTCAGTAGAACAACAGTGAACTGCGGTCAGATGAGATGTTGTCAGTCATATTGTCAGTAAAAATGAATTTACCTGTCCTGTCAGGTGTTATACTGTGCTCGTTGCGCGCGCCCTTCAACTGCACGCACACATATGCCAGTGCACGCTGTGTTAGGCTATATTAAAGAGCTGTATTATATTCAAACCCAAATTAAATGTCGAATATGCAGTGTCGTAATCATGTCGTCAGTTAAGACGTGACGTTACAAAAAAGGCGATTAAAGCTGAAGTTTTTTTTTGAAGTCTAATAAATATTAAAATGATATCTCTCAATTATACTGTAATGTTGAATGGCTGTAGTCAGTGGTTAAATTTTAGGAAAAAAAATCATAGAGACATCAGGGATACTTGCCTTCAGTCATAAAAAAAGGTGGCATTAAACAAATATTAAAAATATACTTTGTGTTGTTTCTACATTAATTTGAAAATTTAATGTGAAATTATTGCAATATAGAAGTATAATTAAAAACACGAATGTCAGGTGGGATTAATCGCAATTAATCACAATTAATTTCAGAAAAAATGTGCGATTAATTAGTTAATTTTTTGAATCGATTGACAACACTAATTAAAATACATATAATAGTCATATGCCCCCTTATACGGCTGTCAAACGATTAATCACGATTAATCGCATACAAAATAAAAGTTTGAGTTTGCCTAATAA
Organism: Cirrhinus mrigala; assembly: GCA_036247105.1. Lineage (NCBI taxonomy): Eukaryota > Metazoa > Chordata > Actinopteri > Cypriniformes > Cyprinidae > Cirrhinus > Cirrhinus mrigala. The sequence goes on from CM070022.1 coordinate 7,124,632, forward strand.
ACGTGTATGTACTGTGTGCAATTATTATGTATATATAAATACAAGCACATTCTGGTACATATATAAGAAATATTTACAAGAATATGTATTTATTATAATTTTTATATAATTTATATTATATATAAATACAAATATTTTTTACATAGATAACATATTTCTCTTAAATATATACATTAATTCATGTGTATTTATATATACATAATAATTACACACAGTACACACGCATATATTAGGCGAACTCAAACTTTTATTTTGTATGCGATTAATCACGATTAATCGTTTGACAGCCCTACCCCCTTATCTTGAATTTTAAGGGAATTCTAAATGTATTTTAACTAGGGCTGTCACTAATGCTTATTTTGGTAATTGAGTAATCGGTCGATTATTCTGACGAGTAATCTGGAAAATTATAATAGATTTTTGTGGTAATAAAAAATAGACAGAAGTGAACAATAGCCTTTAAAATTACTTAAAATGCGTAGCAGTGAAGCAATAGTAAATAGTTAAAATAAAGTATCAAAAGCAAGTAATCATATGGTTTTATTGAACAAAACTGTTAAAATACATAATACTTTATTGCCCGATCTAATCCTTTCATTTAAATGTTCACATAATCTTTAATATTTAGCCATTTCTTTACCACTTTGACAGAAATGCTACAGCCACTGTTATTTCTTGAATATGTGGACATCAAAATGTGTAAACTCAGAGTGAGCCTTAATCACGCAGCCTTCGATAACAGTCTCTTATTTGTGGAATGCTTCACTTCCAGTATTTTGCCGGTTACTCGACACATGCAAATCCAGGATTTTTAAAAATCTAGTGCTCGAACTGAATCAAGGTATCGTGACAGCTCTAATTTTAACAAATCAAACTGTGAAAGCGTGAACTCTAAATGCGCATATGCAGTAGTCTGACCTACATCTTAGTGTTTGCGTGCACTCTCTGGCAGATATATTCCTAGAAATATTCTAATGATTTATGTAGCCATTCAGTGAATATGAGTCATCCTATACAAAAGAATAGTTCTAAAAGAATTCATAACATCTATTTAAGTAGTTCCAGGTGAATGCTAGCATAGCACACTGCAGGACACTGCGCCACTGTTTCACGTCGACTATCATCTACATGCGGCAGTAGAATGAGGCTAATTATCTCAGTATTTTGCAGACATGGGAGTTTGCGCACCGTATGGCTGCCAGGCACGTGCCGTCTCGGATGGGTTAGTGTGTGATTGCGGTAGGGATATCGGGAGTGAATGAGATCGGCCTTGGAAAGCCTTTGAACCGATGTGATCGCGGTTTAGCATTGATAGCTGTTCTCTTCTGTTTCTCGTTTTCTTCTCTGTGGTCAGACCCCATTACTGAGAGCCTGTGTAATATGTGTTTACTCCGTCATTAGGTTTCAGCAGAGATTTTATCTCCCAGGATGCTCAAAGCCACGCTGCAGAAAAATATGTGGCTTTACTAAGAGAAATTGTCCTAGAGAACCAAGGAGTTTTGTTTAGCTTTTTTTACGTAACGTTAACATAATGCCCTCAGGTAACCTGCATTATCCGCGGCAGTTGCTGAGACGCTCGGCTATTTGCAGTGGCAATGCAGGAACTCAAGGACGTTTTAAAATCAGTAGATAAGGTTAGTCAGCGATAAGATGTACGTCACAAACCTCTCAGAGCTCTCTTTGCAAAAGTGCTCGTGTAAGATCTGCCATCCTATGCGCTAATATTGCCCTTAGGCCTATGTGATGTGAAATGCACAAATGTAGCACTTTTAAAAATAAAGGTTCTTTTTTTGGAATCAGTGGTTCCATTAAGAACCTTTAACATTCTATCGTCGGAAAATTTCTTTACACTAAGAACAAATGGTTCTTTTAGGAAATATGGCTTCTGTTGCGTATTAAGTTAGCTTGTTAATGGAAAAGCTACACTAGCATTTAATTTTGAGCTAATAAAAAGTGCTTAAGTTAGTAGCGTTTGCTACTTTTTGTAGCTGTGATGGACATCTGGCTCTTCTTTAACTCTCTCTGTTTCCCTCTAATGGGTTTGTTTTCCGCCCCATGTGCTCTCAGTCGTGTCAGACAGAAGTGATGTTGAGTGAATCAGAGAGCAGAGCTGACGTAGCATCTCGTAAGCCCATATAGTGTGTGTGTGTGTTGATGGAGCAGATGGGGAGAGTCAGGCCGCAGCCACGCATGGTTTCCTGGCCCGGGGTGATGTAGCAGGGACCTCAAGCCTCTATAAATACGCTCCCGGAGAATTTCAATGAGACCACCAGCTGGGACGAACACGTCCACGGTACCCGTTGTCTGTCTGCCAGCGTAAAGAATCCAGAGATTTTTAGACCTATAGATTTGCACACCCTTACACATTTTCACCATGATGGCATACAGTAATTTTCTGCTATTGTTACTAGTGATTAAAAAAAAGGCTAAAACCATATTTTCAGGAGCCATTAAGCCAAAACGGTTATAAATTATACTATATATGTGACTCTGGACCACAAAACCAGTCTTAAGTAGCACGGGTATATTTTTAGCAATAGCCAACAATACATTGTGTGGATCAAAACAATCTATTTTTCTGTAATGGCAAAAATCATTAGGATATTAAATAAAGATCATGTGATCATATGAAGATATTTTGTAAATTCCCTACTGTAAATATATCAAAACTTAATTTTTGATTAGCAATATGCATTGCTAAGAACTTTATTTGGACAACTTTAAAGGCGATTTTCTCAATATTTTGATTTTTTTTTTATTTTATTTTTTTTGCACCCTCAGATTCCAGATTTTCAAATAGTTCAAATATATCATGGCCAAATATTGTCCTATCCTAACAAACCATACCTTAATGTAAAGCTTTCAGATTATGTATAAATCTCAATTTCTAAAAATGGACCCTGGTTTTGTGGTCCAGGTGCACATATATATATCTGATAAGAGATCACACTAGGATTTCAAGTGGCATGATTTCATTTTACAATAACATGTAAGCTCCAATAATTTATACAATGTCAAATCAACTGGTAACACTTTACAATAAGATGTCATTTGTTAACATTAGTGTATTAACTAACATGAACAAACAATGAACAATACATTTATGGCACTATTTATTCATCTTTGTTAATGTTAGATAATAAAAATACTGTTGATCATTGTTTGTTCATGTTAGTTCACAGTGCATTAACTAATGTTACCAAACACAACTTGTAATTTTAATAATGCATTTTTAGTAAATGCTGAAATTATCATCAACTATGATTAATAAATGCTGTAGTATTGTTCATTCTAGATTCATGTTAACTAGTTAATGTTAATGCTATATAAGTGTTACCAATAAATTGACACTTGTATAGTAAAAACAGTGCTGGTCAGTTTTGTTTTAGTATTATTTATACACTATTATAGTATTTATTAATGTGAATTGTTTTTTATTTTCAGTTTTTATAAGAATTTTAGTTTACATGTTTTCTTTTTTTTCTTTTTTTTTATATTTCTGTTTAAATATTTTTAGTTTTAGTCATTTTAGTGCTTTTAGTGCTTAAACTTAAACTTAGTGTTGCAGTTTCTGTTTATATTTTCAGTGTTCTCTCCAGGCAAAACTCCTTCTGTGTTGCATTTTCACCTGACATTGCAGTGCAATTTTCTGTATAGTGCTGCATTTGTCATAGTTTCAGAAACATGCTGCTTTACAATTTACCTGGCTGAAAGAAGTTATTTCCATGCTACTTTTTTGTGCACATCTCCAGTAATATGAGCAAGAATGCATCTGTTCTGTAAGCAGATATGGAATTAGCAGTTTAGGGCAGATCAGCAGTGCTGTAGATGGATGGATAGTCTCTCTTTCAGCTGTAATGAGTCTAACTCCTTTCCACAGCAATATTAAGCCCTCTGAATGTCCATTCACAACATACCATCAGATCGTACAGCAGGACCCCACATACATCACAGCCAAATGATTACTGTAAGTGCAGCACAGACACGAGCCGGTTTTACTTCTCTAAATGTGTTTTTCTCGTCTTCCTGAAGTGCTGCATTATAACGCCGCTGCACACAAAGGAGAGCGTTGCACGTCTTACATGTTCCTGTAATTATTGTCGGAGCTTTTTTTTCATAATTGATGACAGTTAAAAATAGATGGTAGAATGGCTGTCTTGGTTTGCTCAGTATCCCCCGGGCAGAAAGCTTACTGGTGCAGAAACGACCGAACTTTAAATTGAACGGGAGTGTTGAAAGGAGCTACAGTCGTGCTTTGTGGGTATTTTTCTTCCACCTGATATGCTCTCTTCTACAAAAGCATTTCACTGTACATTTCATTCTGAGCTCTGGCCTTCTAAAGAAATCCAAGGCCTGTTGTGAATGTTAGATTTCTACATCCACCTTTGTAACGTGAATAATGAGACATGAATGCGTGCTAATGGAATGTCACCACTGACGCAAACAGCTTTTCAGGAGAACATGCTGGAGGCACAGACACTGATCCTTCAATCGCCCACGCAGGAAATAAGACAGCGATTAAGGTCATTAAAGGTTTAATTCACAATTATCAATCTGATCAATTTAACAGGATTTAATTAAGTTAAACCTTATGATATTGGAAATCGAATTTGAATTTTCTTTTGAAATATAGAATATGAAAGCATAACTCTCAGATCTTAAAATCTTTCTCAGCTGTCTAAAAAGAGGATTTATTAAAACTAACCTGCTTAAAGGGATAGTTCACCCAAAAATGAAAATTAACCCCTTCTAGCCATCCTAGGTGTATATGACATTCTTCAATAAAAAATGTCCTGGCTCTTCCAAGCTTTATAATGACAGTGAATGGCTGCTGAGTTTTTGAAGTCCAATAAAAGGTATCCATCCATCATAAAAAGTGCTCCACAAGGCTCTGAGGGGTTTATAAAGTTCTTCTGAAATGAATCGATGTGTTTAAGAAAAATATTCATATTTAAAACTTTATAAACCATATTCTCTAGCTTCCACAAACTTGTACACACATTCATGAGTGGCGTTCTAGCAGATGACGTACAAAGTAGGCGTGGCGTAAGCTCCGGTGAGAATATGCTAGTCTCGCAAGAACCAAGTTTTGTTTACAGCAAAAGAAAACCAGTCTCCTCTTGGCTTTGGTATCAAAATCCTCCAACATTTTTCTTTACAAAGCCTCGTTTCGTACTTCTAATTTGTGACTGGTGTCTTGTTTTGCTCTCTCCACTGCACTTTTGCGTTCGTCATTCGCTGGAACACTACTCTTTTGTGAATGGATGTGCGACAGCTAGAGGAAGCTAGAGATTACGATTTATAGAGTTTTAAATGTGGATGTTTTTCTTGCACAAACGCATCAATTTACTTCAGAAGGCCTTTATTAACCCCTCAGAGCTGTGTGGAGTACTTTTTATGATGAATGGATGCACTTTATTGTACTTCAAAATCTTAAAGGAGAAGTCCACTTCCTGTTCATGTCTTTTTTTTCTTCAGCCGTAAAGAAATTGTTTTTTTGAGTTTTCTCCATATAATGGACTGGTATGGTGGCCTGATTTTGAACTTCCAAATGCAGTTTAAATGCGGCTTCAAACGATCCCAAATGCGGTTGTAAATGATCCCAGCCGATGAAAAAGGGTCTTATCTAGTAAAACAATCAGTTATTTTCATTAAAAAAAAAAAATACGATTTAAGTACTTTTTAATCTCAAACACTCATCTTGCTCTGCCTGAACTCTGTGTATTTTGGTACAGTTAGGGTATGTTGAAAAACTCCAATCGTATTTTCTCCCTCAACTTCAAAAATTATTTCAAAATCATCCTACATTGCTGCAGAAGTACCGACCCAGTCTTAGCAAAGTGAACATGCAAAGAAGACCAAACACCCTTAACAAAAAAGGTGAAAACAGCGATATAAGACCATTTGATTTTGAGGGAGAACATGAGATGGGAATTTTTCAACATACCCTAACTGTCATGAACCGGAACAAAAACAGTCCAGGCAGAGTAAGACAAGACGAGCGTTTGACATTAAAAAGTACATAAATTGCATTATTTTTATTAAAATAACCAATCGTTTCGCTAGATAAGACCCTACTTCTTCAGCTGGGCTCATTACAACCGCGATTGGTATCGTTTGAAGCTGCATTTAAACTTAATTTTGGAAGTTCAAAATCGGGGCACCATATCAGCCGTTATATGGAGAAAAATCCTGAAATGTTTCCCTCAAAAAACATAGTTTCTTTACGGCTGAAGAAAGAAAGACATGAACATCTTGAATGACAAGGGGGTGAATACATTCCGATTACAATCCAACTGTATTCCTCTAAAAGAAGAAACTTATATATACCTAGGATGGCTTGAGGGTGACTAAATCATGAGGTCATTTTCATTTTTGGGTGAACTATTTAAAACTCGTTCCAAACTTCTGCATCATTCTGACCATAATCTTTTTTTTTTTTATTTTTTATTTTTTATTTTTTACAAGCAAATACTATATTATTTGTGAAATTTAATATTTCTGAATGACAATAGTTTATACACAAAATATTTTCATTGTAGCATTAAAGGATTAAACATCACTATTAATATTTTGATGATTTTAATGCTATTTTCTTTATTTTGACATCAAACAAGTCTTGTGACTTTAATATATTTAAAGATATTTTGAAGTTGAGTTTGATTTTTTGGATTTTTGATTTTAATTTATAACTTAATTCAAGTCAATTCATTTTCTTTTGTGTCATTGCTTAAAATTGTTCACATGAGCTGTTTTTATATTAAAATAATTAGAAAGAATTTGTTTAAAAATTTGTTAGCATTAGTTAAAGCTTTAACTAACATGAACAAATAATGAGCAATACATTTTATACAGCAGTTATTATTAAACTTTCTTAATATTAGTTAGTAAAAATGTTCATGCTAGTTCAGTGCATTAACTAATATTAACAAGTACAACTTTTGATTTTAATAATGTATTTATTAATGCAATAAATTTTGGGATTAACATTAGTCGTTAAAAGGATAGTTCACCCAAAAATGAATATTTTGGTAATTTAAAGTTAATTAAAATAATATAAAAGAAAAAAAGTTATTTGTTTGTTTGTTTGTTTGTTTGTTTTGCGCACAAGAAGCATTCTTGTAGCTTCATAAATTACGGTTGAACCACTGATGACACATGGACTACTTTAACAATGTCCTTACTACCTTTCTGGGCCTTGAATGTGGTAGTACCATTGCTGTCTATGCAGGGTCAGAAAGCTCTCGGATTTCATTAAAAATATCTTAATTTGTGTTCTGAAGATCTCTGAAAGTCTTACAGGTTTGGAACGACATGAGGTTGAGCAATTTATGACAGATGTTTATTTATGATAGTTTTGGGTGAACTATCCCTTTAAGTAATGTTTACAAATGGTATCTTATTTTAAAGTATTATCAAATAATTTCGATATTGTGTTATATGTTCACAATTTTTTTTAATCCAATCTGTTCAAGTTCTCTATAAGAGGAAATATCTGTCCTGGAATGTCCTGGCAGATAATTACCAGTACATTTTCTGTTAAATTTACCCAAAAACACAAATCAACCCTAAAACACAATATAATACAATATAATGCTTATTACGCAATTGAATATCAACTAGTATATGCTAGTGAGTGGGGAGGATGTGTTGTGTAGTTCCTCAGTGTTGTTTTTAAGGTTAGATTATTGATGTGTTTTAATTCACCGCTGGTTTTTCATGTAGTCTCCCTCCACAATCTCCACAGCTGAACATCTGCCTGCTGCTGTATGACTGCGGATGTCATTCAGCTGAAACACAGCTTGCACACTGCAATGAAGAATTCATAGTTAGCATACACATAGAAAGTTGTGTATGTGTTCGTACCTTGAGGGAAGTTCTGAAGCGCTGGTTTCAGATATGAGTAACTTGAGTGTTAGTTTTCCTGACTGTTCGTTTATGAAAATGAAAGCTCTCTCATTCAATCTCTCTCATGCTCACAACTGTATTCATATTCCCCCAGAAAATGCTTCATCCACAAAATAAAGTAATACCAGAAAGCACTAGTGTAGGATGTTTTAGACGTCTCATCTTTAACCCAAATATAAAAGAAAAATGAAACCCAACGCATTCACACCACAATTATGATTTCCAAACTCATCAGTAGGAGCTTTCCAGTAGGATTTGAGGGCAGCATCACAGCTGCTGTCTGTTTGTCTGTGTTTGTGTGCGTGTGAGACGGATCTGAGCTCTTTGATGGGTCTTTATGGGGACTGACGTGCTCTGATGTGGCTTGGGTTGGTCACATTTCACTTCCAAACCTGTTTATTTCCTCCTGGGCCCAACAAGCAACGCAGGATGTTAATTGCAGGCTTCTGGTGTTGATTGCTCAGCTTGTCGGCTGCGGTTTCCTGTAAAATGTGTTTGGGCTGATCTGTCTGGGCCAATATGCATAATACACACTGTTTGTCTGAAGCATTACAATGCTTAAGGGTATTTGTTGTGCAGTGCCACATATTTCCACTTTGAATATTTGTGTTTCAATAATCAAGCAATAACCACAGACAGAGCAATAGAGGTCAGTATGGAAAAAATGGACACTATATTTTATTTTATTTTATTTTATGTTATTGAAATCCTACCTGTATAATACCATGGTTTTAGGGACATTTTGTTTTATTTTATTCTATTTTATTTTATTTCATAGCATTTTATTTTATAACATTTTATTTTAATTTAATAATGCAATAAAATTCTATTTTATTAAAATCCTACCTTTATAATAGCATGGTTTATTAATTTATATATTTATTTTCATACATGTTTGGTACATGTACTATTTTAGTATACAATTGTATTCTTTATTTAATGCAATTCATTCATTTATTTATTCATTCATTTTATTTTATTTTATTTTATTTTATTTTATTTTATTATATTAGGTACATTTTATTATATTTTATTTTTTTATTTATTTATTTTTATTTTATGTTTTTAGATGCTTTTTTTTTAAATCATAATTTCCCTCAGAAATGTCAATTTACTGAAGTATGAGCTTATGATGTTTCATGTTGACTTAAAAAATGACATCAATCCCATTAAATGAAAATTCAATTATTTTATTTCTCCACCCCTTAATTGTCATTCTGCAAATGTCATAATTGCTTATGTTCATTTTCTACCAGCTATCAAGTGTGTTTTATCTGGGCTATGACTAAATATTTGTTATTTTAACTCCCTGCTTTAGGACATACATCAAAACAGGAAAGAACCGTATTTGTCAAATCAATTCAAAGGGTCTTTAATGCACTTAGCCCTTTTTTTTTTCAGACTTGAACTGTCATGTTTCCCGTTGTGCGTGTGTGAAAGTGTCTTGTTGGTGAGCTGTGGAAGGAAAGAACCGTTCCCCAATCTGCACTGATTCTCCTGCTTTATTCTTCAGGGGTTTGGCCTATTTTACACTCTGCTAGAGCTTCACGAGAGCAGGCCTGCTTGGCCTGGATGCTGCTGTTTGAAAGGATATGGTGTAAATGTGGCAGGAACACATGGCTGTCTGCATCGTGTTTGGAGGGGGGCGTTAATGACGTTCGCATCACTGCGGTGCACAGGCGGGACGCAGTGCTGTGCTACTTCCTGTGTCTGCCTGTTCTGAAATGCTTCACAGTGTGCTGGGCATGAGTGCCAGTGTGCTACCAACTGTTCTGCTGGGTGAATATTTTATTTATTATATATCTACTGTAGTTATACTATAGTATTCTTTCACATGTTTGGTACCTGTTATGGTAGTATACCATTTTATTATTTATTTTTTTTATTTAATTCAATTTAATTTGTTTTATTTTATTGTAATCCAACCATAATAATACCATGGTTTTTAGATATATTAATTTTAGTTTATTTCATTTAATATCTTTTGGTATTTCTATTATTTTATGTATATATTTTATTTTATTTTATTTTATTTTATTTTATTTTATTTTATTTTATTTTATTTTATTTTATTTTTGTAATCCTACCTTTATGATACCATGGTTTTAGGTACATTTATTTTATTTTATTTTTGTAATCCTACCTTTATGATACCATGGTTTTAGGTACATTTATTTTATTTTGTTTTATTTTTTATTATATATATACTATATTTTACTTACTTTTACTTTTATTTATACATTTTTCACTTTTTGTTTAATATGTTATATAAATTAGGTATTTTTAGGTATACTTTTATTTACTTTTATTATAAATTTTATTTTCTTTAAAGTTTTTATTCATTTTTTTTCTCTAATTTTTTAACCATAACATGAAAATACAGTGCTTTTCAGTATATTTGGTATTATGACAAAAAAACAGTTTGTTTTTTAGTTGATGTATTTATTTATATATTTAATTTCTTACATTAATTTTTGATATGGTTTATTCTTTATTTAATTCAATTTATTTGCTTGTTTGTTTGTTTGTTTTTGTTTATTTCATCAAAATTCTAGCGTAATGATACAGTGTATTTTTAGTTTTTTTTTTAAGTTTTTATTTCATTCACTTAGTCTATACACACACACACACACACACACACACACACACACACACACACACACACACACATCATAATACAGTGGTTATCAGATACAATTATTTAATTGTGTTTTTATTTGTTATTTATAATTTATTTGTTATTTTTTATAGCATAAATTAACGTTATTTTCTCTCTCTCTCTCTCTATATATATATATATCTAAAATTAAAATAAATAAAAATAATATATAAAAATAATAAATAAAATTAAAATTAAATGTATTTTTAGGTTTTTATTTCATTCACTAATTTCTTTTTTTTTTCTTTTTTTTTTTTTATCATGCCACAAAAATACAGGGCTTTTTAGTACATTTGGTACTTTGACAATACCTTTTTTATTTGTTTTTTATTTATTTGATTTATTTACATTCATTAATTAATTTGAAAGTATACCATGATAAATAACATGTGAACATGATAATCGTTTAGTATATGATTACATTATATATCAGAATCCCATGGTATTACTGTATTCACAGTAGTTTGCTTCGGCTCAGAACGGCTTAAGTGGAATAGAGCATCCCTGTTTTTGATATCATTCAGTGTGTCCATCATCAGAAAGACTTTAGTGTAGTTTCTGTTTGGATGTTGACATTTCTTGGACATGTTTGTGCTGTGTATGTCTAAAGCTATTGCGTGTTTCAATTTATTCTTTTGCAAAGCAGACAGAATTAGATTTACAAAGATAATCGCCCTTGTCTTAAAAAAAAAAAAAAAAAATAGGACGAGAGGGGGGAAAAAAGCACAAATTCGTGATTTGTTTGGTTAGAGAGTGCTGTTTTGTTCTGGCACACATTTACACCAGATTAAATAAAAATCCTCTAGCAGGCTGCGGCCGGAATCTCCACCAATCAGCGGCGGGCTGAAGCATGTAATGCTGCCCCTGTCCCAGAGAAACATCTCCACCTCTGCTCACAGGTCATCCGCTACAACCTGTTTCAGCCCCGCCCTGGGCTCCAGGCCCCCAGCATGCCTTGCGGCTGCTTATAAGTCCGTGGGCACTGTGATATCACTGACATTAGAGAGAAGAGCGATTGTAAAATTGTAGTCAACGTTATCTGGGATTTACACGACTGTCAGTGAGGGGAGATTTGATTTGGGTGAAAACAACGTCCTGAAATCTGAACCAAGAGGATTCTAATGCTAAGGCTGTTCGTGGACTGTATTTCGTTTCTTTTACCTGCTTGCAGGGGATTTTTGTAGTATTAGTTTGTGTGGCCTCATTTCAGTGAGGCTGTGGCTGATAAGTGAAGGTGCGTATAACAATTCTGTTTTCTTTCGTTTAGAGGTAGCCGAAGGCCATAATTTTGGGTGGATTGTGTTGTGCTCTCACATTCTTGCTCATTATGGACACTCAAGTTCTTTTGCTCTCACACCACATTAAGGCATGGGTGTTATTTTTCTGTATTTTTTCCTGAAATGGCATAAAATTATTTTCTGGCATTTAGCAATTTAGCATTTGTGTGTATTCGAACCCTTTCCAACAATGGCTGTATGATTTTGAGATCCATCTTTTCACAGTGAGGAGAATTGAGAACATATGCAACTGTTACAGAAGGTTCAAATGCTCACTGATGTTCCAGATGGAAAAACCATGCATTAAGAGCCAGGGGTGAAAACTTTTGATCAAAATGGAGATGTGTACATTTTTCTTATTTTGCCTAAATATCATGTTTTTTTTTTTCTTTTTTTTTCATTTAGTACGGCCCTTCAGAGGCTACAGAAGATACTTACATGACAGACAGAATATGTTAAATTTACCCTGATATTCAAACTTAATGCATGGTTTTTCCTTCTGGAGCATCACTGAGTGTTTGAACCTTCTGTAATAGTTGCATATGAGTCCCTCAGTGTGAAAGGATGGATCTCAAAATCATACAGTCATTGTAGGAAAGGGTTCAAATACACAAAAATGCTGGAAAACCAAAGAATTTGTGGGACCTGAAGGATTTTTCTGAAGAGCAGCAGGCAGTTTAACAACATTAACAACTATCACTAAACAAAACAAAAGCAAAAAAAACCAAAAAAAAAAAACAGCTCAATCAGGTGAAAACACAGTATTAAGAATCAAGGGGATGTAAACTTTTGAAAAGGGTAATTTTTATAAATTCAGCTATTATTTTCTCTTGTGGACTATATGTAAACATCTTTTATGTGAAATATCTTATTCAGGTCAGTACTAAAACAATAACATGCATTTTGTATGATCCCTCTTATTTTGGTAAAATAATTAACATTTTGTATTAAAAAAGTAAATGAACCCATAGTATTTTGGTGGGATTCCAACCACTGGTTTCTATTTAAGATGCACCAACGTATCAGCTAATAAAATCATTTTTTTTCACTATTTTTAAAAAGCAACTGATGATCATGGCCGATTATATCCTATCAATCAAAAGGTGGCAGAAAAGTATGTCAGACTGCAACTCATAATGTGTGTGAAGAAAATCTCTTGTTTTGAATTCAGGGCTGTCAAAATTAACGCGTCAGTAATGCATTACAGTTAAGAAAAATAGCGAGGCTCTGTTTGACCCAATGAATCACCCGTGGTTCAAGCCAGGGTTGCCAGATCTGCGTTTTTCTTTACACATTATTAATAGCGCGCCTTCCATCCAATAAGCACAAAGAGCTTTGTGCTTTCTTACTTCTGATAAGGAACAAAGTCTCATCTTTTAAATTCTGTCCATTTTGACACTCTTAAGTGTAGTGTGAATCATTGTAACAGCTATTTTTAATGACTTTAACACAAGTTATAGCACCAAATGAACATGAATGAACATCAAAAGGTATGCTGAAGGATACAGTACAACTTACTGAAAAGTATCACATCTCATGTAATTGCTCAATCAGCGTTTCATCCACAGAAAGATGCCAATAAAACAGCTTGTGAACATTGTCACTTAAAGTTGCATTCATCTCAGGAAAGTATCCAGTGTTCACAGATCACTAGTTAACTATAAAAACACTAAACAGGAGCTTATTTACTTATTAAATATGACTCACAAAACCTCTTAAGTAAAAGTCTTAAGTAAGCACGGGTATATTTGTAGCAGTAGCCAACAATACATTGTATGGGTCAAAATTATCGATTTTTCTTGATAATTAGATATTGTAAGTAAAGTAAATTTCCTACCGTAAATATATCAAAAATTAATTTTTGATTAGTAATATGCATTGCTAAGAACTTCATTCGGACAACTTTAAAGGCAATTTTCTTTTTTAAAAATTTTTTTTTACATTTTTTTTTTTTTCACCCTCAGATTCCAAATTTTCAAATAGTTGTATCTCGACCAAATATTGTTATATCCTAACAAACCAATGGAACATTAATGGAAAGCTTATTTATTCAGCTTTCAGATGATGCATTCATCTCAATTTCAAAAAACTGACCCTAATAACTGGTTTTGTGGTCCTGGGTCACATATATGTATATTTGAATAAATGTGGCATGAAGACAAGTATTTATTAAGACTACATAAGACTACATACTACTCAGTGCAACTGAGGTGTATACAGACATTTTAATTTTTATTTGAGTGTAGTTATGATATCTAAAAAATAAATAGCTGTTGAATATAATAGCTCTGTTGTTAATTTTAACCTGTAATATTATAGTAATGTGCCAAATGAAAGGATTTCCTGTATAGTTTACAGCATTAGTAAAGAGAGAACTATCAGTATTGACACATCATTCTGGATAATTGGCTTTCAGTATCAGTGCATCTCTAGTTTTCATTTATTTTAGGTATTTAACATAGTTTTTATGTACCCTTTTAGTATTCTTTCTTTCTTTCTTTATACCTTTTATAATATTAAAACTGATGTCTGCAATATTTATCTACATACATTTTACTATTTTACATTTTAATACTTGAACAATACCACACAGGAAGTTCTATGACTATGTAAGAACAGTTTTTGACTCAGATTAATCATTTAATCATATAACTGAAATTATTAACTGAAACATGCAATTTGAAATGATTCATAGAGCAAACAGACTCTAATTCTAGCACGATGGTAATCACATTAAAGTACCATAATATGACAATTTAGTACCATCACTGTACCATAGTACCAAAATGCCAAATTTAAGTGTTTTTATAGCATTTAAGTATGATTGCTGGTTGACTATGTAGAAAACACAGTGTTAGCGTGCTGGATAATCAGTGTCGGTGAGAAATCGGTGTGCGGAGCTTTGTCCAGTATTACGCACCAAACTACAGATAACGTGGTTTAAAATCACATGTAAGTGGGTCAGTTCACAATGACACTTCCTCAAACCCTCCCTTCCTGTATCCGCACAGCTTTCACACTCAGAAAGAGAGACTGCTGGTTAACCGCAGTGCTAATCGAGCTAAGGATAAAAAATTGCAGTAGTTTAGTGTGCAGATAGGAATAAAGCTGTATAATATGTGACCTGTGTCTGTCCACCTGCATACTAAACACAGACGCTCTGCCCAGCTGCGCTATCAGTGCTTTGGATGGAGCAGGTGGTGTTAGCGATTAAATGAGCATCTAGTGCAGTTTATTTCATAAACTGGTGTGTGATGTAATGCATTGGCCTGCCAGGTGCGCGTGTTCATAGAAGTGATGAATAAAATTAGTGAATGGAAAGCAAATCGAATAGTGAGGATGTTTTGCATCCCAAGTAACTTACTTCAGTATATCAGTCTTATTTTAGTATCATTAAGATACTGTTATAGTTTTTATTAATATTTTGAATATCTTTTTGTATTTTATGTTTTAATTTTAAGGTAAGTTAACATTATAGTGATTTTTGTCATTTTAATGTATTTTTATTTATTTATTTATTTTGAATATGTCTAAGTTTTTAAATTAAGGCAAGACACTGCAGGTGAATAGGGTAAAAAAAAAAAAAAACCCAGTTGATTGATTACATTGATAATTGAAAACAATTTTTTGTATTACAAGTTTTCTAAAATGTTAGGTTTAAATATGCAAATGAGGCATTATTTAATGAAATATGTGCAAATTTCCATACATTTATAGTACAAACATCTATATATATTTATTTTTTATTTTATTTTTTTTTTATTTGTGATATTGGAATTTGTGATATTGACTAATGCTGGCTGTATACTGTCATTATTGTTAGGCTCCTACATTTAAAAACTGCTGTTCCTCACACACAATCCCAAACACAAACAGACGTCTGCTGCACTGGATTTGTGAATGGTGCACGACTTTGTCAGGCTGCTGTTGAATAATGCAACAGGAACACGGCGGCCATAGTAAAACCCCTAAGCAGAGCCCAGGGGACGTGGGAGAGACGATCATTAATCAGTCAGTACATGTACACGCTCAAAAACAGCTCACAGATTGCTCCAGACCCTTGAACAGCACAGTGCAGAAAAACAGATAGCTGTTGTTGAACTGTGAATGTCCTTGTTGCAAGCTAGTACGCTAGCTTCATATGCAGGTCAGGAAAAATGTCTGGTGTTTAGGAGACGCAATTGAGATATAAAAGAGATCTAATTTATGGTGTTTTCTGTGAGAATAGAAGCTCTTGTTGTGGCAGAAGGTGTGTGTAATGCGCATTTGTGGATTAGATGGTTAATTGATAGACCACAGATGCTTACTTCTTAGTGTACATTACAGCCGCTTCCATGTGCTTATCAATGAAATGCAACCACAAAAGCTGCTAAACACAGATAAATATTGTGAGGTCGCATGGACACAGATCACAAACACTGGATTGTATCTGTTCAAGACTCTAAACGTTATCCTTCAATATAGCAGTTTTTTCTCTAGCATTTCTCTGGGCTTCCCATGAGCCAAAGACTCTTATTCCCTTTGAAGATGAAACTCATATGCCAGGGACACTGGTGTCATTTGTCTTTTCCGACACATACAGCCGGCACTGTTGTAACCACATTAGCGGCAGGTTATTTTTGTAAAAACAGCATGTGTTTTAAAATGAGATGTTGCTTGTTTTCAAAAGAAATTGCAGTGAGCGGTTAGATGCTGTGGCTTCGTCCGGAGTCAGACAACACGTTTATGATTGTTATATGGCTTTGATGCAAATTTTGAAAGATTGAATATTGTTGATTGTTCAGTATTGTTGACTCACCCCTATGTCATCCAAGATGTTCATGTCTTTTTTTTCTTTAGTTGAAAAGAAATGAAGATTTTTGAGGAAAATGTTACAGGATTTTTCTCCATATAGTGGTCTTCAATGAGACCCAATGGGTTAAAGGTCCAAATTGGCGTTTTAATGCAGCTTCAAAGGGCTCTAGTCCATCACAGCCAAGAAATAAGGGTCTTTTCTAGCAAAAAATTGGTCATTTCTTAAAAACATAGGCGGAAGTAGCGACACTGTGTTTACAAAGCAAACGTGCAAAGAAAGTCAAACGCCCTTTACAAAAAAAGTAAAACAGTGATGTTGAAAATGAGTTTTTCACCCTACCCTACCTTTCTGAACCAAAGTACACAGATAAAGAACTAATCGTGCGTGACTTTTCCAACGTGATTACGCGATGAAGACACGCATCTCAGAGCTAGTGCAAGATAAGCATTTGTGGTTAAAAAGTACAGATTTTTTTTTTCTTTTTAAGAAAATAGCCAATCATTTTGCTAGATAAGACCCTTATTCCTGCACTGGGATCATGTACACTCTAAAAAAAAAAAAAAAAAAAAAAAAAAAATAAAAAATGCTGGGTTGAAAACAACCCAACTTGGGTTATTTGGCAACCCAGCGCTGGGTAAATATTGGACAGAACACATGTTGGGTTATTTTGACCCAGCTGGTTGGGTTAAATGTTCTTACCAAACATGCTGGGTTATTTTATTTAAGTTAACTATTGGTTAAAAATTATTATATTGCTGGTTTAAAATCAACTGGAATATATAAAAACACACACGGAATTACTTGAGGCAACAGCAATAATAAAAAGATGGATATTTATTATTAAGCAAGAACACATGGAAAAATTACAAAACAAATTGAATTTATTTGGGTGAATACAGCATAGTTTACAATATTACATACATTTAAACTTGTTTAACAAGCATTTTAGACATAAAAAATGTAACATTTAAAAGTAGAATTTTAATTTTAGTGTTCAACCATTCTGTGTAATAGTTTTTTTTTTACCAAAATAGTGCTAATTCTCATGCTGGTGTGTCACCAAAATCTGAGCGGGTAAAGGTCTGCTGTTCGCCGGGTTAACTGCAAACTTCAGACCGCTGATACTCCAAAAACTGCCCATAAACAAACAGTACTGACATTAGAAAACATATTTTAAGATTGAACTCAGTACAGTAACGAATAAAATCCATTTACTTTATGCAAGGCAAAAGGCTGCTGACGCAGCTGACTGATATCTTGTCCTTATGTTGCGTTGTGTAAAATAATACGATTTACAGCACAGTAAAGACTTTATAAATTAAATAAAATGTATACAAACCTTTATTTCGCTGGAGAAGTGCAAATTGGTGGCGCTGAGAATCGCTCTCTCTTGTAGAGGACTCAAAAAGCCCACGCTCTGACTGACTGTAACTCAGCAGCTGGGTTGTTTCATCAGAGACAGGCTTAACCCCACAGTTGGGTTAAAAAAAAAAAAAAAAAACCCAGTGATAAAAATGACCCAGTAATTTAGTTACAGAAAAACTACCCAGCACCTGGGTAAAAAAATATTAAAAATAACCCAATAAAATGACCCAACGGGCTGAACCCAGCATTTGGGTTAAAAAAAAAATAAATAACCCGCATGTGTAGAACCCTTTGAAGCTGCATTGAAACTGCAATTTCGATCTTCAACCCGTTGGCTCCCATTGAAGTCTACTGTAGATAAAATTCCTGGAATGTTTTTCTGCAAAAACCTTAATTGCTTTCTGACTGAAGAAAGAAAGACATGAGAATCTTGGATGACATAAGGGTGAGTAAATGATCAGGAAATGTTTATTCTGAAAGTGAACTAATCATTTAATGCCAATGTGAAAGCTTGTTTTTAAACCATTATTGTAATCTAAAGTATTACAGTGCAAGCAGAAAATTTTTTTTGTGAACAGCCGTAAGGTTGATTTTGTGTGTCATTTTGTTCTGAAGCGTGTCTGCAATTCACATAGAAAATGAGTATTTCTCAGTGTTCATGGCTTTACTTAATTTTTTCTGACTGACAGGAAAAGAAGCCCATCAGCAACCAGGGATCCAAACCAAAAATACGACCAAAGGGAGGAGAAGGCGGAGCGTTCGCAGTATGCCCCAGGGGAGGGCGGCATGCCACGATCGCCGTCTGACTACGGGGCCGGAGACCGCCAATGGCGGGGAGGCTACGGCCGCTCCTACGAGGACGCGGAGGTAGCGCGGAATGCATACCGCGCTCGACGGGGCGGCTGGCACTCTCAGGAAGAGTATCCACCAGAACCCGGCTTCCTCCCCGACGGCCCACCTCTCAGCGAGCATGAGCTTCAGCGCCAGCGGCAGGAGGAGTACCAGAACCGCTACCGCAGTGACCCAAACCTGGCCCGCTACCCGGTCAAACCACAACCCTACGAGGAACAGATGCGCATGCACGCGGAGGTTTCACGATTCAGGCACGAACGGCGTCACAGCGACGTTTCCCTGGCGTACACAGAGATGGAGGAGCCCTTGGGGCCCCTGCGGGGTCCCCACTACTCACCGGGTCCCGGACACACCCACTGGAGGTCCAACCACAGTCCACCTGGCGTGGACTCCCTCCACAGGCAGCAGCACCTGGATCCCGTCTCGGCCGTAAGGAAGAGTAAACGAGAAAAGATGGAGAGCATGTTGCGGAACGACTCGCTCAGTTCTGACCAATCGGAGTCCGTCAGGCCGCCGCCGCCCAAACCTCACAAGACCAAGAGAGGCGGCAAAATGAGGCAGGTGTCCCTGAGTAGTTCAGAGGAGGAATTGGCCACCACACCAGAGTACACCAGCTGTGAGGACGTAGAGATCGAGAGTGAGTCTGTGAGCGAGAAAGGTAATGCAGCCTTTTATAATTTATATATGTACAAACACTACCATTCAAAAGTTTGGGGTCAGTAGGAATTTTTTTTTTCTTTTATGTAATAAATAATAATAATTCATTACTTTTATATAACGCTTTTCTGCATTGCGAGGGGGGATCTCCACGTCCACCACCAAAAGCTGCTTTTATCTGATTAAAAATGCAGTAAGAACAGCAATACTGTGACATATTTTTGTCACAGTTTAAAATGACTGATTTCTGTGTGATTTCTGATATATTTTAAAATGTGATTTATTTCTGTGATGGCAAAGGCAAATTTTCAGCTGCCATTACTTCAGTCTTCAGTGTCAGATGATCCTTCAGAAATCACTTTAGCATGTTAAATAAACATGTATTATTATTAGCAATGTTAAAATCAGTTGTGCTGCTTAATATTTTTGTGAAAACTGTGATACATTTTGAAGTATTTTTTAAACAATACTTTTTTCTGCAACATTATTTGTGTTATTATTACTGTTACTTTACATCTTGAATTTAATGCATCATTGCTGAATAAAAATATTAATAAAAAATCATTTTAATAAATCTTGCTGACCCCATATGTTTGAACAGTAGTGCATGTTAATGCAGTGAAGCTGAAGTGCTTCAGATAATTTTAAAGCTGTTGGTAATATCGAAGCTTTATGTACAGTGGCATGCGAAAGTTTGGGAACCCCTTGCAGAATCTGTGAAAATGTGAATAATTTTAACAAAATAGGAGAGATCATACAAAATGCATGTTTTTTTTTTTTATTTAGTACTGTCCTGAGTAAGATAATTTACATAAAATTGCTGAAATTATTAAAACAACCCCCTTCAAAAGTTTTGGAACCCTTGGTTCTTAATACTGTGCGTGGCTGGCTGGATGCTCAATGACTGCTTTTTTTGTTTTGTGTTAGTTGTTCATGAGTCCCTTGTTTGTTCTGAAAAGTTAAACTGAGCACTGTTCTTCAGAAAAATCCTCCAGGTCTTGCAGATTCTTCAATTTTCCAGCATCTTTTGCATATTTAAACCCTTTGGTTTTTGAGATCAATCTTTTCACACTGAGGTCAGTTGAGGGACTCAAACACAACTATTAAAAAAGTTTCAAACATTCACTGATGCTTCAGAAGGAAACACAATGCATTAAGAGCCAGGGGGTGAAAACTTTTTGAATTTGAAGATCAAGATGTACTTAATTTGTCTTCTGGGAAACATGCAAGTATCTTCTATTGCTTCCTAAGAGCAGTACTAAATGGCAAAAAAAATTATATTTCAACAAAATAAGAAAAATTTGGACATCTTCATCCTGTTCAAAAGTTTTCACCCCCCAGCTCTTAATGCATCGGGTTTCCTTCTGGAGCATCAGTGAATGTTTGAACCTTTTTTTTTTTTTTTTTTTTCTTTTAAAAAAAGTTGTGTTTGATTCCCTTAATTGTCCTCAGTGTGAAAAGATGGATCTCAAAATCATACAGTCACTGCTGGAAAGGGTTCAAATATGCAAAAGATGCTGGAAAACTGAATAATCTGCAGGACCTAGAGGATTTTTCTGAAGTACAGTGCTCATTTAGTGTTCAGAACAAACAACGGACTCATAAACAACCATTACAAAACAAAAAAACAGCCGTAAATCATCTAGGTCACCACACACAGTATAATGAACTAAGGGTATTTTAATAATTTCAGCTATTTTTTGTCTTGTGGATTATGTGTAAACATCTTTCATGTAAAATATCTTACTGAGGACAGTACTAAAAAAAAATAACATGCTTTTTGTATGATCTCTGTTATTTTGTTAAAATTATAAACATTTTCACAGATTCTGCAAGGGGTTCCCAAACTTTCGCATGTCACTATAGTAACCAGTTTAACCAGTTTAAATTTCATATGCTCATAACCTCTGAATAATGCTGATGTTTCGCAGTGTGTGTGAATGGCCTGTGTTTTGCGTGAACGTTTAGGGAGTGTGTGTTTTTGTGTGTGTCCTCTTTCAAGTAAAGTCATTGTGTGTGTCCGACAGTGAAACTGTAGTTTGTCAAGTTTCGTGCTACTCACTATTTAAAAAAATTCAACTGCGTTTAAATTACAAAAAGCAGTTACTATCAAAAAAACTGTGTTTATATGTAGCTATAAAAAAATAAAAAGGACATGAATCAGTGAATTGCTTTGTTTTGAGCTGGTTCATGCCCAAATAAATCAGTTTACTGAAATGAATGATATCCACACAGTTTAGGGAATGGTTTTTGATTATTTCAGTTATTGGAAAATTGCTTGTTAGTTAGTCACCCACACTGGAGTTTATTTACAGTATGTATGACTTGTGTGAGTTGCTTCCTTCCTCTGTATATTTGTGTGTGAGTGTTTTGTTCTCTTGGTTGTCCTCCAGTGACAGATATTGCTGGGTCTTGGTTCCCTCAGATCAGATGTAATGGGCTGTGTTACATAACAGAGGGATAGAGTGGAAAAGAGAGAGACAGAGAGAGGAAAGAGAGAAAATAAGAGGAAGTGAGGAAGAGAGATGAGATGATTCTGTATTCTGGTAAATATTAACATAAGGATTAATGCTAGAAGTCCACTTATTTATTGTGTTTTACACCTAAAGATGTGAGCAGTGTGCTTAAGAAATCTGAAGTCTTCTGTCATATCGGTGGCCTAGAAATAGATGTTTTATTCAACAGGATGGACCGACATGTTAAGATCACATGACCAGCCTAATACTACTCACTTTATATCTCAGTAAACCCCCTATTATCAGATTATTTGTTCTGTGTGCTATAAAATTATGATGGATGAAAAATATTTGTAATATTTAAACATATCACCCCAAAGTAATAAAATAAATTGAAATAAATAAAAAAATATTATATTATATTATATTATATTATATTATATTATATTATATTATATTATATTATATTATATTATATTATTATTATATAACCAGGAAAATATTATCTCAGTTGTAAAGTATTTCAACATCATGAAATCCGTTTTATTTTTTCCCAAATTCCATTTTTTCCGTTTTAATTTTTCTGAATTCTATTTTTTTTTGGACTATTTTTTAATGGTTAAATTAAATTGTATTATTTAAAAAAAAAAAAAAAAAAAAAAAAAAAGGCTAATTAATTTAAACATGAAACTTATACAATTTAACATCAATTTTTTTTAAAAGTTAAACAAAAATTACATGTTTAGGCCCCTATGAAATATTTTTGTCACCTTATGTTTAATTGTTATTGGTTTAGCATGTCTAATTATTTATATGCATAAAAACAACTTTTATTTATTCTTACAATAGCCTTATGAAATGTTTTCATTCTCTGTTTTGATCCTCAGAAATTCTGTGTTGTGTATTTAAATTTTTCTGGTTATCAAATGAAGGCATAAAAAGGCAATCTTTTCAATTAATGAAAATGAAACACATTTTATTTTTTTGGCAAATAAAGGAGGATTTACTATTACAATTAAAACATGGAAGAAATATTGTGCGACTATTTCTTAAAAAATAGTTTTATTATTATTATTATTTTCAACAGTAGTAGTAGTATCACGTACATTCTTCTAAATAGTAACATAGGCATATTTCTGGCACAATGCCTTTGTTAAACCGAACTTTTATTTTGACGGGTTGCTGTGAATTCCTTTCAGTTTCTGTGTGTATATGATATGACACTAGTTTTCCTCAAATGAAACGGTTAAATGCTCATTAAGTGACTCTCAGAGTAGTTCTGGAGATGTTGTTTATGTATTTATGTCTTCATATATTGAGGCGGCAGATGCTAAAATCACCACGAGCATCACGTGCGCTTCAATATGTGTTTAGTAAAGGACGCCATACGT
Organism: Cirrhinus mrigala; assembly: GCA_036247105.1. Classification (NCBI taxonomy): domain Eukaryota; kingdom Metazoa; phylum Chordata; class Actinopteri; order Cypriniformes; family Cyprinidae; genus Cirrhinus; species Cirrhinus mrigala. Next base: position 7,147,992 of record CM070022.1, read on the forward strand.
CTGTGCCATTCGTTACTACTATATTAAATTTAAAAAATGGCCTTTATTTTTCTTTTGCAAAATACAACTTTTTTTCTCTTTTTACAAGCAAATCAAATGCACTTTAATATATATATTTGTGCCTTTTGTTAGGCAGTGTATAGCATTTTTTTTTTTATATCCACTTAGCTCTTTTTGTTCGAAACTATGGGCGAAAATACATTGTGACAAGTTTTGGTGTAATAAAATGTATCCAAAAAGCCAGACAAGTTTAGAAAGATGTTGATTATACATATGTTTTACCTGGTACTGAAATATTGGATTATTTAATGATATGTATATGATATGGTTTTTTGCATATTAGTGTATCAAGTTTTTAGCTTAACAACTTGTCATTCTAATGTATTGGAAATGATTGAGTATTTCAGGCACTGTGTAGATAACAAACAGTAAGGTTCTTGAACAGAGTTGGTTGATTGGGTCTGGATGACGGAGGCGGGATAGAGAACTGCAGTGAGAACAACTCAGCCCGAGCCACTTATATAAGCATCCTGAGGACAAAACCCAGCATAGAGCTCTACATTATTGATGTTCCGCTTTTCCAGGTTTCACAGCCACACTTATAACCAGAGGAGAGGAGTAACGCTCTCTCTGAAGGTCAGGTGGGTTTTAGGGAGGAGGGGAGAGCACATCAGGCCAGACAAGACTGCCTTTCCCGTCAGCTTTATCGCACACGAGAGCCGAGCGCAGTGGAGATACGGCACAGGGATAGTAGTGTTTCTGCATGATCACAACCAGACAATCAGTCATTCTACTGGATTTCATCATTGTATTATTGGTTCAGCTGTATCAGCATATCAGAATGATTTCTGAAGGATCATTCAGCTTTGCATCACAAGAATAAATTTTTATATTTTTAAATATATTAAACTACAATACAGATATTACTGTTTTTACTGTATTTCTAATCAAATAAATGCAGTCTTCGGAGGCAAAAGACCCTTCTTTTTTAAAAATGACCCCTTTTGAACGACACTTTTTAAACAATAGTGTACAATTTAATGATAATTGCTTTATTCGGACATCTCATTTGATGCACTGTTTCTGCATACTATACAGTATAGTACTATAAAGTATTAAGGGAGAAGTCCACTTCCAAAACAAAGATTCACATATAAAGTACTCACCCCCTTGTCATCCAAGATGTTCATGTTTTTCTTTCTTCCGTCGTAAAGAAATTATGTTTTTTTAGGAAAACATTCAGCATTTTTCTCCATATAATGGACTGATTATGGTGCCCCGATTTTGAACTTCCAAAATGCAGTTTAAATGCGGCTTCAAACGATCCCAAATGTGGTTGTAAACCGCTGAGGAAGAAGGGTCTTATCTAGCGAAACGATCGGTTATTTTCATTAAAAAAATACAATTTAAATACTTTTTAATCTCAAATGCTCGTCTTGCCTTTCTCTCCCTGAACTCTGTGTATTCTGACTCAAGACAGTTAGGGTATGTTTAAAAACTCCAATCATATTTTCTCCCTCAACTTAAAAAATCATTTCAAAATCATCCTACATCGCTGCAGAAGTACCGACCCAGTCTTTGCAAAGTGAACAGCCAAAGAAGATTAAACACCCTTAACAAGAAAGGTAAAACAGTGATGCAGGACGATTTCGCAGTTGAGGGAGAACATGAGATGGGAGTTTTTCGACATACCCTAACATGAACTGGAACAAAAACAGTCCAGGCAAAGTAAGACAAGACGAGCGTTTGGCATTAAAAAGAATATCATTTGTATTATTTTTATTAAAATAACCAATCATTACACTAGATAAGACCCTTCTTTCTCGGCTGGGATCGTTTACAACCGCATTTGGGATCATTTGAAGCCTTATTTAAACTGCATTTTGGAAGTTCAAAATCGGGGTACCATTGCAGTCCATTATATGGAGAAAAATGCTGAAATATTTTCATCGAAAAGCTTTTCAAAGAAAGAAAGATATGAACATCTTGGATGACAAGGGGGTGAGTACATTATTTGTAAACTGTTGTTCTGGAAGTGGAGTTCTCCTTTAAACTGGATAGGAAAGAATTGAGGGGAAAAAGCTTCTTTAAATACTCACTTTTTTTTTTTTTATTTTTTTTTTTTTTAATCACTTTTGACATCTGATGTTTTTGGACACCGCTACAGATCACCTGATTGTTTTTCTCTGTTTTGTTAAAGCAGACTAGCAGGCAGTTTATATTTCAGTCTTCCTGAATTCAGGTTTTGACGTTATTTGTTTTGCCGTCTGACTGTCTGAAGATCAGACGTAATGAGGTGAAAGCAGGTTACCATGGCATCCGCTTGGCTGCAGGCCTGTTTTTGGATCAGGATAAGCCACTGTGATTGGCTCTCGGCTCGCTGTGCATTCAAACCTGCTTTCAGAGCAGCCGTAAAAAACCTTGTACGATTCATGGCGAATTATGTAATGTATAAAAGCATGTGTGATTGGAAAACACTTGGGGCGGAGCTTTACCCGATGACACATCACACATATAATTTCAGTCAGTTGTATGCATCTGATTTATGTCTTCTGCTCTTTAAACTGTCAGCAGAAACACCCTGTATCTCCATGAAATGGGATGGCCTGTGCTAAAGCTTTGCAAAAACATTGACGTGTAGCAGGAGACCCTCGTGTGATTTAGTGTAGTGTTCTTTCTCTTTGTTCTTCTCTCGATCAGCAGATGTGCAGACGGAACAGGAGAAAAGGTTTGAAGGAGTCTGTCTCTGTGTCCAAAGGGTTACATTTATGTTTTGGTACTCTGTGTTCTTGGCAGACATTTACTTTAAGTGGTAATTAAAAAGAAATGTACATGTCTAACCAACTGTAAACATAGCAATATATCACCAGTAGTATTTACCTTTGCAAGACTTAACAGTAAGGGTCTTTTTTTTTTTCAAGATTGTTTTCAGGATTTTTTTGTTTTTTTACAAGATTTAGTAAAATTTGGTATAATTATGATTTTGCAAAAAAAAAAGAAAAAAAAAAAAAAAAAAAATATATATATATATATATATATATATTACAACAACTACTGCTACTACTTATGTTTTTTTATTGAACATTTTTGTACAGATTGCAAACCAGTAAATTATCAAGCAAAATATTTATTTATTTATTTTTATTTATTTATTTTGCAAAATTATTATTATACCCTATAATTTTCAGGTATTATTAAAAAAAAAGTTTTTTTTATTTATTTATTTATTTATTTTAGTTATCAAATTTGTTTTTAATACTACTACTACTACTACTTATATTTTATTACGTAACTTTTCTTTTTTTAAATTAGAGATGTAAATATAACACATTTAAATTTTTAATTGTTTGAAATTTTCTCCTGCAAAATTATAATGATACATTTTATAATTTTCAGGTATTATTGAAAAAAATATATTGTTTTAATTATTAATTATCAAGTTTGTTTTTAATGCTACTACTACTACTACTACTAATAATATATCATGTATATGTACTTAATGTTTTTAAATATTTTATTAATATATAGAGAAAGATAGATCATTAATTATAGTAAATATTTTAATATTAATTTTGTTTTTAATCTAAGTTAATATTATTAAATAATATTTTATTTAATTGTAAATAGTAAATATTTACATAGTAACTAATGTTAAAATTGTACGTTTAAAATTAGAGATGTAAATATAGCACATTTAAATTCTTAATTATTTGAAATTTTCTTCTGCAAAATTATAATTATACTTTTTATAATTTTCAGGTATTATTGAAAGAAAAATTGTTTATCAAATTTGTTTTTAATACTACTACTATCATATACACATGCTTATTAATGTTTTTAAATATTCTTATGTTTATAGATAGATAGATAGACAGATAGAGAGAATATTTTGTTTTTAAATATTTGAAAATTTTTATAGTAAATAGTTGCATTTTTAGTAAATAATTAATTATAATAAATATTTTATATTAATTTTATTATTAAAGTTAATAATATTAAATAATATTGTATTTATTTGTAAATATTTACATAGTAAAAAAAAAAAAATTGTTCTGTTAAAATTAAAAATGTTAAATTCATAACACATTTAAATTCATTAGTGTTTGAAATATGTTATTAATGTTTGCTTAAAAATGACATAACAGTGAATCAGGTATGCATACAGCACATGCATTCATTCACTGTGAATCCCCCATTTTTATCATGTCGTGCCAAGGGGAACCAATCAGACCGCATCTTCCATTTTAGGTAAAGCTGTCCTTTTCGAAACCTTCATGGAGACAAATATCAATACTCATTTTATGATAGCACGCCATATCGCTTTCTTCGGTCTGTGTCTCTCTCTGTTCTCCTGTCCCCTTCACTCGTAGTAAAAACAGCATCAATAATTAATGATCCAATTAATAGTTTACACTGGGTTTTTATTGAGTTGTCAGAGTGATGGAGAGCCGTGCTCTAGCGGCCTGGGAGCTGTGCTCAGGCCTGAATCAGCACTTCCGCCTTCTGCCGAGAACGTGAGAGCGAGAGAGAAATAGATCCCAGAACGTATCCGCTGTGCTCATGCTTTCACTACCAACTCGAAAGAGAGAATGAGAACACAGCAGTGCTCTAGGAGAATAGCGTGGTGATAGTGGACATTTGGGACACAGATAGGTGGAGTGTGAATGCACACTGGAATAATTGTAGCTACTGTTATTGTTTTGTCCCAGGTTAATTGGGCCACTTTTGTCATTGAGATGAATGGAAAAACATGGCCTAATATACCTGGATTACCTGGTTACCCTTAAAGGGATAGTTCACCCAAAAATGAAAATTCTGTCATTAATTACTCACGCTCATTACTCAATGTCATTCCAAACCCGTAAGACCTTCGTTCTTCTTCGGAACACTAATGAAGATATATTTGATGAAATCCGTGAGCTTTCTGACCCTGCAATGAAAATGAAACGTAAGGACATTGTTTCGTAAGTACTCCATGTGACATCAGTAGCTTTCTGGGGCTGCAGGATCAGAAAGCTCTCGGATTTCATCAAAAATATATCGTAATTTGTGTTCCAAAGATGAATGAAGGTCTAAATTAATGACAGACTATTCATTTTTGAATGAACATTTTGTCATCATTTACTCACCCGTACTTTGTTTCAAACCTGTATGAATTTCTTTATTATGTTGAACACAAAAGAAGATATTTTGAAGAATGTACATAACCAAACAGTAGTATTTTTTTCTATACTATAGAAGATAATAGACACCAGTTTGGTTACAAACATTTTTCAAAAAATCTTTTGCGTATAACAGAAGAAAGAAACTCATACAGGTTTGGAACAACCTGAGAATTAGTACATTTTTAGATGCACTATAGTCTGTTTTTTAAGTTTAAGTGTCACATAAAGTGAGATCAGTCCTTGACTTATGAATAATTATCTTTTTGTTTGTGTCTATAAGGTTCTAAATAGTCAAAAGAGATGAAATACTTTTATTTCTTTTTAGTTCCTTTTTTAGTTAAATATCACAGAATTATGAAAAATCTGCGTTGTCACCCTAGTTCAAATCCAAACATATTTATTGGCATATCACTCGAGACTTAGTGAGAATGCACATTTCTTAATATTAAGCCTAATGTGTTTTAATGATGTTGTCATATAAATATTGCATGGTGTTTGATAATGCCACATTTACTCAATTAAAACTAATACTATTGAAACCAAAAAACAAACAAATATTTTTGTTCATTAAAGTCATGATCAAGAGATATCAGATATTGCAAACTTAAGAAAAATAAACCAAAATTGTGTGTGTGTGTGTGTGTATATATATATATATATATAAACTATTAAAACCTACATATAAATTACAAAAAAAACTTTTGAGAACTAAAATTACCAACTGAAATAATTAAAAAAACTCAATAAAACTCAATGAAATAAAACTCAATAAAATAAAATAAATAAGCACATATCATAAGTACTAAAAAATAAATAAATAGATAAAAAATAAAAGATAAAATATCCAAATTTTAATAAAAGCTATAATGGTATCTAAACTACTAAAATAGCACTGTCGATGTGTCTGTTGTTATATTTAGATGTATGCTTTATCTTATAAAGCCATGTGACCCTGGACCACAAAACCAGTAATAAGAGTCAATTTTTTAAAATTGAGATTTATACATCATCTGAAAGCTAAATAAATAAGCTTTACATTGATGTAGGACAATATTTGGCTGACATCTTTGAAAATCTGGAATCTGAGGGTGCAAAAAAATCAAAACACTGAGAAAATCGCCTTTAAAGTTGTCCAAATGAAGTTCTTAGCAATGCGTATTACTAATCAAAAATTAAGTTTCGATTATATTTAAGGAAGGAAATGTACAAAATATCTTCATGAAACATAATCTTTACTTAATATCCTAATGATTTTTGGCATAAAAGAAAAATCGATCATTTTGACCCATATAATGTATCGATGGCTATTACTACAAATATACCTGTGCTACTTATGACTGGTTTTGTGGTCCAGGGTCACATATGTGATGTTAAATTTGGATGATGTCATATTTGATTTGATCAGTGTTATATTTAATGGTTTTATATTTGATTGTGATGTCATATCGGTTGACTCTCTTTAGTGGTACGCCAGATGATGTCATATCTCTCCAAACGCAGAAACGCAGTTTAACAGAGTTTGCACCGACTGCATTTTAAACTGAAGCCAAGTCAGGCTGCTCTGACATTGTGTGTGTGTGTGTTTTTCTTCAAATTAAGCGTATTACAGCCCAGTCCCAAGATCTTTTCAGATCTTATTAGTCAGACTTTGAAGATAGCGACTTCAGCCAAGTTTCTTTAAGCACAGCAAACGTTTGACCTCTTCTGTAGTTCCGTTGCAGTTTGCAGGGACAAGTTGTTGGTTTTCTTGTTCCCTGGGTCAATTGTCATGGTTAGGTTGCATAAATACGTTTATGAGCGTAACAATCAATGTGTATAGTAAGTGTGAGTATGAGTGTGACTGTCACGTTTAACAGTATGACTGAGTGAATTTAGTGTCTCTTTTCTCCACATGTCTCTGTTTTCCTTGTCCTCACAAACTACCTCTGCTGTATGTGTGTGTGTGTGGCACTCGCAGGAGATTTGGATGGCCACTGGTGGGATCATACAACGTGGCATAGCAGCGATGCTTCCTCCATGTCTTTGGTGAGACATGCGGAGCCTAATGTCCCACCTCTTTCTCTCTCTTCTCTCTCTGTCTCTCTCTCTCTCTCTCTCTGTCACTCTTTGTCATTTCATGGTTCTTTTGATTTATTTTCACTTTTGCATGTCTTTTTTTTTTCTTTCTGTTTTTATCCCATGTCTGTAGGGGACAGTCAAAGGGGAAAAAGACAAACTTTTGAGCAGTCACACACCTTATCTGAGGGCCAAAAGAAAATGGTGCGCTTTGGGGGCCACTCTTTGGAAGAAGATGCTGAGTGGTGTGAACCCCAGGTTAAAGACTCGGGGGTTGATACGTGCAGTAGCACTACCCTAAACGAGGAGCATAGCCATAGTGAGAAGGTACTGGGACCTCTCTGGCCTGCATTGGTTTGATTTCATTTGATCTTGTTTTGTTTGAACTTTTCATTTACTTCATTTTGTTCCATTTTCACGTTTGGTCTTTGTTTTGATGTCGCTAATACTAGGTGAGATCTTCTTTTTGGATGTTACAGGGATAGTTCACTCAAAAAAATGAAAATTCTGGTATCACTTTTATTCACTTTTGTGTCGTTTCGAAACTGTATGACTTTCTTTTTTCCTCTATTTTGTAAATGTCTAAGCTGCTGTTTTCCATAAAAAAAAGCATACAGTGACTAAGCTTCAAAAAGGAAATTGTTCTATATGACTTGTATGCAATATTTCAGATCTTCTGAAGCTACACTGCCATTCAAAAGTATTAAATAATACTTTTATTCAGCAGGAACTCATTTAATTGACCAAAAGTGACAGTTGAGACTTTTAGAATGTTAGAAAAGATTCAAAATTTCAATGCTGTACTTTTGAACTTTTAAACCTTTTTATTAAAGAATTCTAAACAGATGTAACATGGTTTCCACAAAAATATTAAGAAGCAAAACTGTTTTCAACATTGATAATCATAAGAAATATTTCTTGAGCAGGAAACCAGCATATTATAATGATTTCTGAAGGTAGCGCTGAAGAGTAATGGTGCTGCAAATTCAGCTTTGCATCACAGGAATAAATTACATTTTAAAGTACATTCAAATGGATAACTACGATAGCGTTTTAGTGCCACATTAAAAAAAAGAAAAAAAAAAAAAATCTAAGATTCATAATATTTTGAGAATAAAATATTTCAACTTTTTTCTAGTAGTATTTTGACTTTATTCTCAAAATATTTTGAGTTTATTCTCGTAATATTTAGACTTTATTCTTGTAATATTTCGGCTTTATTCTCAACATATTGCGACTTTATTCTCGTAATATTTTGTCCTTATTCTCGTAATATTTTGACTTTATTCTCAAAATATTTCGACGTTATTCTCGAGATATTTAGGCTTTATTCTCGAGATATTTCAACTTTATTCTCGAGATATTTCGACTTTATTCTTGGAATATTTAAACTTTATTCTCGTAATATTTTTACTTTATTCTTGAAATATTTATACTTTATTCTCGTAATATTTCGACTTTATTCTTGAAATATTTATACTTTATTCTTGTAGTATTCCGACTTTATTTTTGTAATATTGTGACTTTATTCTCATAATTTAGACTTTATTATCGTAATATTTTGACTTTCTCAAAATATTTTAACTTTATTCTCGTAATATTTCGACCTTATTCTTGTAGTATTCCGACTTTTATTTTTGTAATATTGCGACTTAATTATTATAATTTCGACTTTTTTCTCATAATATTTTGACTTTATTTTCAAAATATTTCAACTTTATTCTTGTAATATTGCAACTTTATTCTCATAATTTCGACTTTATTCTCCAAAAATTGACTTTAATCTCACAATCTTTTATTTTTTTAACGTGGCACTGAAACGCCGTCGTAGATAACAGCTATTTTTAAGTTGTAATAATATTTCTTTTTGTGAGAATAAGAGGCGACTTAAAAAAACTTTTTGAACAGTAGTATGATTGATTTCTGTGAAAAACAAACTGAAGTTTAAGTTGAACATTTGTCCTTTCTCAGATTTCTTACAGTTAGTTTGCACTTTAACATTTAATCTTGCACATTTGGTCATGTGTCTCACAAAAACCAATGCTGTTCAGCATCATTAATATTAAAACATGCTTTCATTGTATGGGAAAGAGCTCTCCTTTTGTGTTCCGTGGAACAAAGTCATACAGGTTTTGAACTTTATAAAAACTTTTGACTGAACTATCCCTTTTTTTTTTTTTTTTTTTTTTTAAGTTGAAAAAAACAAACAAACAAGTTTTCCTGTTTTAAATTTCTGTTCTTCTATGGCGGTAGCTGGGGAGCCTCTTGCTTGCTCTGTTCTCGTTTGCTTCTTAGCCGCAGCTGCCGTAGTCGACATAGCAGCGAATCACTCCACCATGTGACTGTGTGTTTTGTCATGGCACTTAGAGAATGTGGGTTCCCCCGTCAGCTGCATGCCCTCTCAGCCTCGTGTCTTATTGCCGTGTTAGTGGCCCCGTCAGCCGCGGTAGGGCCCCGGGCCCCAGACCCCCTCACTGGTTGGAATCCTCACTCCTTCCCCCCTCTCCCACACGCTCACGCTCCAGGAGACTCGCTCCGAAACACACGCTCACTCGCTCAGAGACGGCCAGCCAGGATTTGTTTTGCCACAAAGTTTGTTTTTCTTTTTTCCCTTTCCACTGTCATATTCCTTTGCTCTTCTTGTTATGGATCACTGGTTTCCACCGTTTGTGTTCGTGAGCCTTTCCATGCTGTTCTCCTCGCTTTCAGTTTGAACATCGTCTGTTTCTTCTTCCATTGTTGGGGCTTGTGTTTGCTGGATGTGGTGCTGGGGTTTCGGCTGCGGTGATGATGGTTGTATCTGTCCGCCACTGGGGGGCTTTTCTGTGCATGTGATGGGTGCATGTCACTCCCAGCAAGAAGATCACACAAACTCTCCACTACCTAGAGCCTCTTTAGCCCAAAATATATTACATTTATGAATGTTCTGGATTCAGTACATGTTAAGCTCTCCTAACCTACAACAGAAAATAATTTTGGCCATTTTGTAAAAATAACTAACAAAAAAAAGTTTTTAAAGAAATTAATACTTTTATTCACCAAGGATGCATTAAATTGATCAAAAGTGGCAGTTTAAACATTTATAATGTTACAAAATTTCAAGATTTCTATTTCAAATAAATGCTGTTCTTTTGAACTTCCCTAAAGAATCCTGAAAAGTCAGAGTTTCCACAAAAATATAAAGTACCAACTGTTTTCAACATTGTTAATATTAAGAAATGTTTCTAAGATTTCTGAGGGATCATGTAACACTGAAAAGCGGAGTAATGATACTGAAAATTCAGCTATGCATCAGTGGAATAAATACATTTTTATAAATATTAAAACATTTTTTGAATTTGAAAGTAAAACAAAGATTGTTTTAAATTATTTTTCCAGTGCAGTTCATTTTGATTGAAATAATATTTCATAATATTACAGTTCATTTATGATCAAATAAATGCAGCCTTTGTGAGCATAAGAAATAAAAACATAAAAAAAAATGCTACAGTAAGTATAAATAACTTCTACCTGATGAAGAAATGGAAATTAATGGGGTAAGGCATTATTCCATTACTGTTTATAAATTATAACCACTTTAAACATTTTGTATATAGTTGCTTACTAACTTAATGTGTAAGTATTCCAGTTTTTTGCATTACAGTTTAAAACCACTTTTGCAGTATATGTTCAACGATTAGGGGAATTGCGTATTTTTATATGAAGCAAACTGTGTCCACAGGAATAATGGCAGTAGCATGTAAGCAGAACTTCATTCATGTAGAAATGTCATCTCACCAATAAAAGGACAATTTAGTCAACCTTATAGCTCAGAAAACAGCCAATTTGTACGAAAGAAGTAATATAAGTGCTTTAGCAAAAATGCAAGCTTCACATTTCTGCTTTTTAACCATCTGGAATGCCTTGCCCCATAGACCTCCATTATATTTTTCCACTGTAAGCATTTTTGGTATGTTTTTACCAACTGAGGGACGATTCAAAATTATTTTCTGTGGTAAGTGACAGCATGTCGTAGATGTTGTCCATATAGCTTAACCTCTATTTGAACCCAGATCACTCCTATTTCATTTTTGGAATTGAGCGTTAATGTATTGTATTATAATAGAGACATTTGTTAAATTGAAACATATTTAAAACGTTTAAAATTATATATATTCAGTGACGCATTTAAAGACAGGGTTTCTACAGGTAGATCATAAAATGAGTAGTTTATCAAAGAATAAAAATTCTGTCATTATTTACTCATCCTCAAGATTTGAGAGCTAGAGAATTTCAGCTTCTAAAAATGACATTTCAGTTTGTTCCTTAAGTTCAGATATCCCATCACTTCCCCTCTAGTTTACGGTTTGACCATTTGACATTGGAGAGACTCATATCAGTCAACTACTACTTCTTATCCACTTTTGTTGTATGGAAAACATCCACAGAAAACAGAAAATCACACAGGTTTGGAATGACATGAGGGTGAGTAAATGATGACAGAATTTTCATTTTAGGGTGAGCTAATCCTTTAAGCCTCTAGGAAACATTATTTGATTTGTCACAGAAATGTGGCTTTCTCCCATGAAACACCCGCAATCACAACAGAGTTTGTGCGATAAATCAGATGAAATTCATCTCAGCCTTCCCCGCACCAGCACTGGCAGCTTTCTGTGTGTTCTGGAATGATGTTTGTTGTGGTTTTGACCTGACAGCACCCGGTCACATGGCAGCCCTCCAAAGACGGAGATCGACTCATCGGCAGGATCCTGCTCAACAAGCGCATGAAGGACGGCAGCGTTCCACGGGACTCCGGAGCGCTTCTGGGACTGAAAGTGAGTGGCCGGCTTCCTGTGCAGATATACACATGGTTGTGTAGTTCTGTAATGACAGTTTGAATGAGTGTTCCTGCTTTAAAATAATAGTTCGACCAAAAAAGAAAATTTGCTGAAATATGCAAAGATGTAAATGCATTTGTTTCTTCATCAAAACAGATTTGGAGAAATTTAGCATTACACTCTTAAAAATAAAGGTTCTTTGGCATTGATGGTTCCATGAAGAACCCTGAACATCCATGGAACCTTTCAAATGCAGAAAAGGTTCTTTATAATCGAAAAAGGTTCTTTAGATTTTTAAAATGTTCTTCAAAATGGTTCTTTTAGGAACTGTGCACTGAAAGGTTCTTTGGGAAACCAGTAAACCCTTTTGAAACCTTTATTTTTAAAAGTGTACATCACTTGCTCACCAATGGATCCTCTGCAGTTAATGGGTGCTGTCAGAATGAAAGTCCAAACAGCTGATAAAAACATCACAATAATCCACAAGTAATCTCCAGTCAATCAATTAATGTTTCTGTGAAGCGAAAAGCTGTGGTTGTAAAAAAGTGAGCTAAAATACAGGTACTATATCTATAATATTGCTTTCTCCAACAAAAAAATAAATAAATAAAAATATGGCACCGTTTACAAGTGAAAACGGGCCAAAGCAGCCCTAAACAAATATTATGATATTCTCCAAATCTGTTCCAGTGAAGAAACAAACTCATCTACATCTCTAAGGTCCTGAGGGTGAGTACATTTTCAGCATTTATTTATTTATTTATTTATTTTTTTTTTTGGGTGAACTTTTTTTTCAATGCAAACTCTTGTCAACAGCATTTATGTTGAATACTACAAAAACATAATTTTCTACCATTTTTAAAACACAGAAATATCAATTGTGGGTCTTTAGAGAAAGTAAACATTGACTTTAAAAGGTTAAAATCTTAAAAGTTAAGCTGATATTTGTGTTTAGGTCAGTGTGAAGCATGTTCACAACCCATTTTACTTCAGTAATCTAAGTGAAACAGGATACTGAACAAGACAAATGTAGAGTTATCCGTTTGGAACTGATTGAATTGAAAGGAAAATAATTTTAAAAGCAGAAGTTTAAAAAAAAATGATAATAAATTATAGATAAATTCTGAACAAACATTTTATTATTTGCAGTGATGTGCACTGATAAAATAAGGTCGAACTACATTAATCTAAAAGTAGTTTTATTTTTTTTAAGTACAATTTTAAAAATAAAGGTTCCGAAGGGACAATAGATGCATTTTTGGTTCCTCAAAGAACTTTTAAGTAAACAGTTCTTAAAAGAACATGTTTTTTCTTAAAAAAATCTTTTTCTACGTTATAGTGAACATTTGAATTGGATCAAAAAAGTTCTTCAGAGTTGTCCTAAGGCAAGAACGGGTATTGTTTTGGATTTAGAACTTTGATGAAAGGTTTTGATCCACTTCAAATGTTGACTACTGTATTATAAAGAACCTGTGCAATAAAAACCCTCATGTCATTCCAAGAAAATGTTCAAAAAGGTTCTATGGATGTTAAAGGTTCTTCATGGAACCATCAATGCCATTAAAGAACTTTTGTTTTTAAGAATGAACGGATGCTACTCTTAACAAATGTGCACTGAAAAAGTCACTGTAATTTATTTTTGACATAAAAAGAACACCAAAACATGGTTACAGTAAAGCTCTTGCAGTGGAAGTAAACAGGGCCGTGCACTTCCAGGGTTTAAAACCAGAAATGCAAAGCTCGTATTTGTTGTTAAAGCACTTACATGGATTGTTCAGCGGAGTGGAGAGAAACAGAGAATCGTTACTGATAACAAACTTTCTGAATGGCTGACTGTGTGTCAGCTCAGTGCTACCGTGTGCATTATATCCGTTACCAGCAGCAGTTTGTCAGACACACGCAAACACGCACACACTCACAATCGCCCTCGGCTCCATGCCACTCATTATGTAAAGCCATCTTTATCCAGGAGGCAGCTCGTAATCTTCTTTGTATGTTTGCATTGGGCTGCCATTAGTGGGGATTTGATTTGTATGATGCTCACAGAGCGATTGGTCACGTGGTTTATGGAACAGACCTCCAGGCCTTTTCCAGCAGTCAGTTCTTTCAACAGCATGGACAGAAATAACATACACACCCTCGAAAGTCTCACTTTTTTTGTTCAGTGTATCTTCTGTAGTTTATTTAGAAACGGATTATTCTTTCTGAACTCTAGTTTCATAACAAAATCCACCTTGGAAAAAAAAAAAAAAAAAGCCCCAAGAATCATTAAATATATTCACATAAAATGGACATTTGTAGCTTATGTAAACATTACATTACAGGGTCATGATACCTAGAATGTTGGGACAACTGCAAAAACTAATATACTATAGTTTCAACATCACTAGTTCATTATCTAAACATTTTATTTTGTCTTATACAGGTGGTTGGGGGAAAGATGACAGAGTCCGGGCGACTTTGTGCGTTCATCACCAAAGTAAGGAAAGGGAGTTTAGCGGATACAGTTGGACATCTCAGACCAGGTACGTGTTATGTGTCAGTATTTCCTATAGTACCATTTGAAAGTTTGTGGTTGGTAAAAATTTCTAATGCTTTGGAAAGAAAATGTTCTTATTCTCACTAAGACTGCGTTTATTTAATCAAAAATACAATAAAAACAGTACTATTGTTAAATATTGTTTAAATTTATAACAACTGTGTTCTTTTTTTAGTATTTTAAAATGAAATTTATCCCAGACATAACAAAGCTGAATTTTCAGCATCGTAATTTTTTTCAAATAATTCTTTTTTTCATAACAATTTGAACTTTTTAATGCAACTATACTGTCACTTTTGATCAATTTAAAATATTTATTTAAAAAAAGAAAAAAAATATTTAAAAGATTCTTTCTTGCCTTTTACCCCAAACTCTTTGTGGAGTTTGATAGTCTGTTACTTGAGTATTTGAAAACAGAGTTGTAATTGATTTCCTTGTTTCATAGGTGACCAAGTCCTAGAGTGGAACGGCCGACAGTTACAAGGAGCCACATTTAAAGAAGTTTACAATATCATTTTAGAATCAAAGCCAGAGCCTCAGGTGGAACTAGTGGTCTCACGACCCATTGGGTATGACGTCCTCTACAGTGTTTTGCAGTCTTACACGAAACTGGTCTTCATGTGAAATTAACACACATTAAATTTATGAACATTCAGTTTTACTGTGAACACAAAAGGTGCAACAGATATCTCTAATATGGAATAATTTTGCTAGTGCTGGTAAAGAAGCAAAGATCTAATGTTTGATATCAATATATTATTGTTAATGGATAAGAATCACATTCCGAATCAGTTTGGGTTAAAAATAAATAAATTAAATTTCTGAAACTAAATGATTTTCATGACACAAAAAATGCCAACACAACAGACAACTATTTATTTCTTTGCATTTTCCTCTTTTTCTGCAAACAGAAACAAACATACAGTGCTGATTTGCAAGAAAAAAATTTATGAATTGGTCAATAAGGCTCAAAAAATTAGTCTCATGTTTGAATCTGTCTAATAATGTGCTTCCTTAAAGGAACACTTCACTATTTTTGAAAAGTTTTGAGTTTTACCGTTTTCGAATCCATTCAGCCGATCTTCGGGTCTGGCGGTAGCACTTTTAGCATAGCTTAGCATAGATAATTGAATCTGATTAGTTAGCATCTCGCTCAAAAATGACCAAAGTGACCAAATGACTCTTTTCAAACTTAACATTGATGAATAATCGGTTTGTAACATAACTAGTGGACCTCAGGGGAAAAAATGTCTGATGTGACCCCTTTAGAGTACCTGCTGGCTCAGATGAACAAACAAACAAAACTGCTGCCCTCAGTTTAGCCTCCTAATTGTCCTAATTGTAATTGTAAAGAGCGTATGACCAAGTGAACTCTCTTTAGACTGAGTTTGGGCTGCTGCCACAAACTTCACATCAAGACTAATGTGGTGTTCAGGGTCATTAAAGCACATGTCATTGATTTCTCTGTGCCACTGTCATTGCAGCGATATCCCCAGGATACCAGAAAGCACACACGCACAACTGGAGTCCAGTGAGTACATTTTCTCAGTGTAGCGCGTATAAACGATGAGATTCTGTGAGACATTAATGAGACATTTCTCCAGCTGTTTGACAGAATTTCTGATTAGTTTTATCTTTTTCTACTTTACGCTGAATCTCTTCTAAGGTTCGAGTTCATTTGAGTCTCAGAAGATGGAGCGCCCCTCCATATCCGTCACGTCTCCCATGAGCCCTGGAGTGCTGCGGGATGCCCCACAGTACTTATCGGGACAGCTTACAGTAAGTTCACAGTAATCGCATCCTGTGCAGAGGACAAAATGTGTCTTTCCCCTGTGTCAAATAAGGATTCATATCAGAAACAAGTTTGATTGCAATTGCAAAATTTTGGTCAGTGTGTATTTTGATGAAGAGTAGCTTTAAAGTGTTAAAAATATATAAATTTCCCCAAGTTTTGCATTTCATTGTGACTAAAATCACTTAAATGGCTTCAAAGAGAGATAAAGCATTGGATCAGTGATCAGGCGAAGCTGATGTAGTCTGCTCAAACCTGATCAGGTTACAGTCAGGCCTCAAGCAGCCCATTGTGTGTGTGTAAAAATACCCGGTGTGCTTGTAGAACATGACAAACTCTGGTGTAAAGTGCACAAGCTGGTTGATTTAAGCAAAACAAATGAAGTGCACGTTATTCCCTAGGTTCTACTGTTTAGATGAAAAAATCAATGACTTCCACAAATGGTTGACCAAAATGGGATTTTACAGTGGCTGATACTGATATTTAGAAAGCAGGGTGGCTAATGATGGATGGATGGATGGATGGATGGGTAGTTTTGGGTAGACAGATGGATAGACAGTTCAATGGATGGATGGATAGTTTTTTGGATAGATAGATGGATAGTCAGCTCGATGGATGGATGGATGGATGGATGGATGGGTAGCCTTGGGTAGATGGATAGACAGTTGGATGGATGGATGGATGGATGGATGGATGGATAGATGGGTAGTCTTGGGTAGATAGATGGATAGACTCTTTGATGGATGGATGAGTAGTTTTGGGTAAATGGATGCATGGACAGTTAAAGGGATGGATAGGTAGTTTTGGGAGACAGATGGATAGACAGTTTGATGGGTGGATGGATGCGTAGTTTTTGGTAGACAGTTGGATGGATGGATGGATGGGTAGTTTTGGGTGGACAGATGGATAAACAGTTTGATGCATGGATGAATGGATGGATGGATGGGTAGTTTTGAGCAGACAAATGAATAGACATTTCAGTGGATGATGGGTAGTTTTGGGTAGACAGATGGATAGACAGTTTGATGGATGGATGGTTTAATGGGTAGTTTGGGGTAGACAGATGAATAGACAGTTCAGTGAATGGATGGATTGATGGATAGATGGGTAGTTTTGGGTATACAAATGGATAGATGGATGGATGGATGGGTAGTTTTGGGTAGACATTTTGTGTAGACAGTTGGATGAGTAGGCAGTTCGATGGATGGATGGGTAGTTTTGGGTAAACAGATGGATAGACAGTTGGATGGATGGATGGACGGACAGATGGGTAGTTTTGGGTAGGCAGATGGATAAATGGACAGTTCGATGGATGGATGGGTAGTTTTGGGTAGACAGATGAATAGACAGCTCAGTGGATGGATGGTTTGATGGGTAGTTTGGGGTAGACAGATGAATAGACAGTTCAGTGAATGGATGGATTGATGGATAGATGGGTAGTTTTGGGTACACAAATGGATAGATGGATGAATGGGTAGTTTTAGGTAGACAGTTGGATGGATAGACAGTTGGATGGATGGATTGGTAGTTTTGGGTAGACAGTTGGATGGATAGACAGTTCAATGGATGGATGTGTAGTTTTCTGGTAGACATTTTGAGTAGACAGTTGGATAAGTAGGATAAGAATGGATGGATAGATGGGTAGTTTTGGGTAGACAGATGAATAGACAGTTTGATGGATGGATGAATGGGTAGTTTTGGGTAGACAGATGATAGCTTGATGGATTGATGGGTAGTTTTGGGTAGACAATTAGATGGATAGACGTATTGATGGATGGATGGATGGATGGATGGATGGATAGGTAGTTTTGGGTCAGTGCTGCTAATCTCTAAATGAATGGTGTATTAATTTAAATAATAAAAAAATATGTTGTCTCATATTCTTGTTTAGTTTCTCATCAATTTCGATCATATCTAACACTATATGGTGTGTATGTGTGTTTGTGTGTTAAATAACAATCTTGTTACCTAATATTTTGCTGAGCAGGAGATTCAATGTAAACAGCAATGTTTCCGGTGAAGAGAAGCCCTCTGAGGGTTTTTAGAAGAAAAGACATGACATTTCAGTCCTTTAAAACAACACTATTCTTTTTCATGGACCTCAAGAACCAATTTAGAGGGTTGTGGACCCCACTTTGGGAAATTCTTCTCTAGAAAATGCACAGGAAACATTCAGTCCCAAAGTTTAAAAGTATATCAGAGTCCTGAAAATTGAAGCTCATCAGTAATTCCCAATCCCTGAGGAAGTGACTGCAGTTAATTGCATTATAGTACAAATACTAAAAGAAATCAAAATGTTCCAGTGCAGTATGTTCTATAGCCGTTGTCTTTAGATTGAATCTCCTTTCGGCTTTCTTAGTGTTGCATTAACAACTGGTATTGTCATTTCAGGTTTTAGTTTTATTGCACTTCTCTTCATTGTTGTTTTTCATTCACTTTACTTACCCAGAGCCAAAGCCTTAGTAGAAGAATTGAGCCTTTTAACCCTAGAGTTCAGGTAATCGTTGCTGTCTACTAAATACACTTCTCTGCTATTGCTTTAATTCATTGGATAATGCACAGTAGAAAAACGACTGCATTTCCAGCTATTTATTATCTCCGTTTGCACATTCGAAGAGCTCTTTACCTATTCATTGTTGTTGCTGTTTTAAGCGTATTTTATTTGATTGTAAGGCATAAATCATATGCATGCAATGAATTAGCACAAAATATTTTAAGAGACACCCGAGTGTTGGCAGACGTGGAGTAATGACGTAACACTTCTAACCCTGTGAGACGTTCACCTGCGGCGTTTGCCCGGGCAGTGGAGTACTGTGTCTCTTTAAATGTTTTAGTGATGCAGAGTTTGTCGGGACATAAAATTTGATTCTTTTTCCATGTAACATGAAACTGCATTGAATCCTGATACTCATCCTTACAGTTTAGAAAGAACTGATTCAGAGTACTTAATTGCTTTGGAGATTGATTCATTTACTGACTAATTCAAAAAATGTATTTCACATTTGTAATAATACTAACCATGCTAAACATAGTTTTGTTCAGTACTAACATTGCTCGAAGTTTCATGTTGCAGTTAAAAGGATATGTTGAAGGTGCTGTAAGTTATTGTACACATAAAAACATCATTGCTACGTGATAAATATCACTAAAATAGGTGTCCTGTAAAGTGTACATGTCTCTGTAACAGCGGAAAAAAAAACAAAAAAAAAAACAATTCTTTTAGCCTGTCAGAAAACTAGCCAATCAGAATGTCTCTCTGCCTGTCAGTCATTTTGACATAAAGCTGGCTGACATGTTTTTGGAGAATGGAGTTGGATAAAGAGCTATTTTGAGTTTCTAAGTCTAGCTCAAGTTTGCAGCATATCTGATATAATTTTACAGCACCTCTAACAGTCCCTGTTTTACCCGTTTTATTTATTTTCCCAAGTATAGAGACGTGTGAAATAAGCAAATTGTACCCACTTGTACCTGAAGACACATGATGTGAATGATTTTAATATTGTTTGTAGCAAACATCAGGGCAAAAAACCCAAATGCATTGTTAATGTCATCATTATGCACATTTCTCAGACATTTTCTCTCAGCAATATTTCAGTTTTTCTATTTTGGACAACATTATCGTCCTTAATGCACAGCAACCGCTGGTTCAGTTGGGGATTGTGTAACGGTACAATTTGTTTGACCCAGCTCTCCTTGTAACAAATTGCCTTGTTTTTTTTGTATTTTTTTTTAACGTAAAGTATGGAACGTCCTTCATTGCATGTTTTACTCTGCGGCCTGAGACATTTGTAGGCATTTACTTTATAGAAGTTACAGAGTTGTTTTCTTTATATAGTTATTTTCCTATTACTACAAGCAAGTATGGGCTCTGGCTTAGAAGATCTAGTGTTTCAGTTGTTAAGTTGGTGTTGTTTCTGTGTGTGTTTGACTTCTAAGTATTTTTCTGTCATGTCCATACTTGTCTGAGTAGCGAGCTTGGTTTATCATGCATCTTAGCATGTGTAATACTACACTACAACGCATATCCAAACTCTCATTTCTTAATGTGTTTAAATGAAGCAGCTGATGATGTGAAGTCTGAGAAGTCCATTTTTATTTGTAACAGGCTCTGATGTTTGTCCCTCTGCAGGTCAAACTTTGGTATGACAAAGTCGGCCATCAGCTTATCGTCACCATACTGGGTGCAAAGGACCTGCCTTCAAGGGAAGACGGCCGACCACGCAATCCTTACGTGAAGATCTACTTCCTCCCTGACAGAAGGTGAGATTGGGGCAGTTACTTTTAGGCCAATAAGACTCACAGTGCTGGGCTATGTTCAGATTGGCATGCTACCTTTCTAATCATGCTATTTTTTGCTGTATGCAATATTTATAGTATTCAAAGTGTATATATGTATGACTTATTTGAAAAAATGTGCAGTATACAAAGTACACTCATTTTCTGTTACACTCCCCTAGTGAAATAAATAAATAAATAAATAAATACATTGTATTTGAAATACATTTATTTAGTGCTAAGTATACTGGAAATACATTTACATATTTATGTGCTTAATACAAATACCCTGCAGTTGTGGTATATTAAACTGGTATGCTTAAAGTCTGCTAAAGAACTAATTTGTGACCCCTTTGGCTAGCAAAAGCCAAAAACACATTGTATGGGGTCAAAATTATCGATTTTTCTTTTATGCCAAAAATCATTAGGATAAGTAAAGATCATGTTCCATGAAGGTATTTAGTAAATTTCCTACCATTAATATAGCAAAACTTCATTTTTGATTATTTGAACAACCTTAAAAGCAATTTTATCAATATTTTGATTTTTTTGCACCCTCAGATTCCAGATTTGCAAATAGGTATTATTAATATTGTCATATCCTAACAAACCATACATCAGTGGAAAGCTTATTTATTCATCTTTCAGATGTATAAATCTCATTTTTCAAAAAAACTTGACCCTTATGACTGATTTTGTGGTCCAGGGCCACATTTTGTGCTTAAAGCACTTTAAACGTGTGGAAGTATTGCTGAGGCCCAACCAAAGATATACTTAAGCATATTTGATTTTGCTGAAGTGAAAGATTGCAAGTATACTAGTATAGTGATTAAAAAAAAAAAGAGGCATAATATTAAGAAATATGCATTTTGCAATAAATACATACTCAAAATTAAGTTTAATTATGATTTTATATCAGTAAGTCTTAAGTTTTATGTCAATAAATGTTAATGGATTTCAAGTATACTTAGTATGAAATAAATGTATTTTAAATAAATTATGGCATAGTTTTTTTTTTTTTTCTATTTTTTTAATTAGTTTATTTTTTTTTTTAGTAATTTTGTTATGCATCTGACATTTTGTTTCATTTTTATTTTGAAAATATTACTATTTAGTTTTTATTTATTTCCAGTTAATAATTTTAATGCTTCAACTACAACTTAAAATTTCAGTTAGCTGCCTAATTATTGTTGAGTTTTTCAACATATTTATATTTTATTTTATTAAAGATTTATTTAAATTATTAAAAACAGTAACAGTTAACAGTTATAATCCTATGGGATGCTATGTCCCACAATGCAATTGTATACGTTTTTTTTTTTTTTTTTCTTTTTTAACTATGATTGGACTGCCAAGATTTCATACATTTTTATATATATTAAAAAAAAGATAAAAACACAGTAAAAAAAATAACTTTATTCGTTTCTTAGATGGCTACTGAAAACCTCTCACTGAGTTAAACACTGAATACAACGCAGTAATGTGGCAACAGTGTTGCATACTGCTTTTTAAAAAGTTAATTGTTGCATGTGTCCTATTTAAAAACAATTTTAGGGAGTAGATCACTTTCATGTCCCGTTTGGCATTCCCATTTTCCCATTCTTCGTCTTGATGTCAGTGTTTGTTCCGAGGTTCTTTTACCATGATGGTAAATAAAAACAGTTTGAATCATTGTTTCTCCAGTGACAAAAGCAAAAGAAGAACAAAAACGGTAAAGAAATCACTAGAGCCCAAATGGAACCAGACCTTTATGTATTCCCCCGTCCACCGGCGGGAGTTCAGGGAACGCATGCTGGAGATCACGCTATGGGACCAGGCCCGGGTCCGAGAGGAGGAGAGTGAGTTCTTAGGAGAGGTAAGGACAAGATGAATCATGGTCTCAAATATTCAGAAGTTTAGGCTTTTCTATCAGTTTACCACTTTTTTTTTTTTTTTTTTTTTTTGTATTTATGTGCCATTTAGTGGCAGATAAATCTAAAATTGATCTTGCTTCAATAATAGATCTAACTAGTAACAGTTTAGATCACAAAATAGTTTGCGTAAATAACGACAATACTCATACAAATCATATTTTTTTTTTTTAAACAAATATGTTGTTGTATTAGTTAGTTGTTAAATCATGCATAGTTGCGTTAAAAATCTCACTTTTAGAGTTTCTTTGACATGCATTATGGAATAAACTGGATCTGTATGTTTTTTTATGCATTTAAATGTGACACAAATGTTTGTGTGTAGATCCTCATAGAGTTGGAAACAGCGCTGCTGGACGATGAGCCGCACTGGTATAAGCTACAAACACATGATGTCTCATCGGTACCCCTGCCCAAGAGCTCCCCCTGCCTTCAGAGACGAGCGCTGCATGGAGACAGTCCCACACGCAGACTGCAGAGTATGTCTCTTTCTCTCTGTCTCTCTCACTCACATCTTTTATGCACACAAAGCAGAAACATATGACAGAAAATCTCAGGTAAATGTACTGCTCATATATAACCATTTAGCATTTTTGCATACAATAACAACTGCTTATACTGCAGAATGTGTATTTCCTGTCACAAAATAGTTTCTAAGCATCTTTTCTGAAGTCTTAGTCCATTAATGTACTCTACAGTTGTATGCAAGCACAAATGCTTGGTAAAATTATATTCAAATGTCTTTTGTATGTTATTTGTGCAATGTACTGAATATTCACAATATATTCCGGATCATTTTAAATAATGAAAATTTGCTGAATATTTACTTACCTTCAGGCCATCCAAGATGTAGATGAGTTTGTTCATCACAACAGATTTGGAGAAATTTAGCATTACATCTGTTGTTCCCCAATGGATCCTCTGCAGTGAATGGGTGCCGTCAGAATGAAGGAACACATTTGTGATGGATTTTTTTTTTTTAATTATAAACATGCAGTTTTTCACTTAACAAGATGTTAATTGATGGACTGGAGTCAAGCAGATTACTTGTGGATTATTGTGATGGTTTTATCAGCTGTTTTGACTCTTATTCTAACGGCACCCATTCAGTGCAGAGGATCCACTGGTGAACAAATGATCTAATGCTAAATTACTCCAAATATGTTCTGATGAAGAAACTAAAAAGAAAATCATTTATCAGTAAATTTTTAAGGTTTTGGGTGAACTGTTTCTTCAGTGATTTTCAGATGACCATGTGATTAGTTTTGTGATTCTTCCTTCTCCAACTTGTATGACATTTAAGCAAAAATGTTAATATATATAGATATAGATATAGATATATAGGAATTTTGATTTGAACTTCAGTAGCAAACAATGGTAATTTTCACAATGAAAGAACAGCTTGTGTTTCTAAAAGCATTTTGTGTATGCATACTTCCATTGAGTACTGTATGTTTCGAGCCTAAGACTGCACAACTACACACATTCATAAGCGCTCAGTGATCTGAGCTGAAATCTGAAACACTACAGCTGTTTGTATGAGCGTTTATGTCCTGCATTCATTGTTTTCTATCTTGACCTGGTTATTTCTGCAGCCAAAGGCCCGTTTGTGTACAGCTCAGGTAATGACCGCTGCATGCTCAGGCTGATCCTCTGGGTTTCACCGTGTGTTTTTATACTGGGTCCACCCTGCTGTCCCTCTCACTCCCATACAAAACAAAACAAAACAAACACTGACTGAAGTGGACTATGTCCTCACACTGCCACATTTTCCCACAGTGCCCTCTGATTCTCCCCAGTAATGCTGTTTTTCCCTCTTTATTGCAGATCAGTCCATCCTCTTCATATACAGTACACTATAGTAAACACAGACTTCTGTCTGCTGTTGTCAGTACTTATAGAAGGGCTGGATGGTATGACCAAAAATCATACACAACATAATTTTTACATAATAGTCACAATATAGTTATCTTGGATTGAAAGATCAAAAAAAAGTAACTACAGTTCATAAGTTTGTGGTTGGTAAGATTTTTTTAATGCTTTTAAAAGAAGTGTCTTATGCTCACCAAGGCTAGTTTTTCTTGATTAAAAATACAGTAAAAACTGTAATATTATGAAACATTATTACAGTTTAAAATAACTCTTTTCTATTTGAATATATTTTAAAATGTAATTTATTCCTAAAATGCAAACCTGAATTTTCAGCATCATTAATCCAGTCTTCAGTGTCACATGATCCTTTAGAAATCATTCTAATATGCTGTAATCTACATTTCTTATTTTAATATCATTCTTATTATGTTGAAAACAGTTGTCTTGCTTAATATTTTTTTATGAAAACTGATACTTTTTTCAAGATTCCTTGATAAATAGAAAGATTAAAACAAACAAACAAACAAACAAACAAAAAAAAGTCACTTTTGATCAATTTAATTCAGTCTTGCTTAATAAAATTTAATAATAATACAAATAAAACTCGCTGACCCCAAGCTTTTGTACAAAAGAGTTTATTAATTATTTTAATCTTCTGTAATATTGTGTTTTTTTCTTTTATTATTTGGAAGTTTATGGACACAAACCAAAATTGTGATTATTCCTTATAAATGAAAAACATTGCTTATATCTCATTATTGCAACTTTATTTTTCTTAATAGCAAATGTATACTTTCTACATAACAAATATAAAATTATAGCTCACAATGTGACCGTTTCCTTTTTTTAAAAAGTATACCTCACAAATATACAGGCACATCAGACCGTAAAAACATATTTCTTTTGTCACAGCGTTTTTTTGTGCAACTATATCTTCTGCGGTATAAATGTTAAAGAGAAAACTCAACACTTTTCTTTCATTCTGTGATAAATGCCATCATACAACCCAGTCCTAATTGTCCGTTTCATTTTTCCCCCCTCCCTTTGTAGTTACTAGTTCTGTAAAGCTATGAATAATATAATATCTCTAAAACAAAGTTTTTGTGTGAAATGCCTTTGAATTAGTTTAGTTTCTTCTCTTTTAAGAGTGAGTTTTCTTGGTTTTTGGTTGCTGTGTGGTTTTGTACTTACAGCACCTGTTTTTAATCATTCAAAGAGACAGAAGCAAAGAAAAATCCCCACAAATCATGTTCGCTCCAGTAATTTTCTCTTCACTGACAGCAGTTAGCTAATCGTTTTAAAAAGTGTCACTAAAAAGCCAGCAATCTTTTTTAACATGTTCCAACATAATTAGGATGTTATAAAGACATCCCTTGCAAAGATTGACAATGGTAACATGAACTAAATGCAAACTGGTTAAACTGGATGACGGGTGATGATTAAGAATTCAGATTTTGACACTGATGCATTGCATAAGAAAAGTCTCATAAACTAAATGTAACCCTAACAAATCAGTAAGGCAGGTTGCAAGAAAACATCATGTGATTCTTTATAAATTTGCGCATCTCTTGACACTTTGGTGTATAAGCGTTCAAAAAGAGACTGATTTAAAGACCAGAGAGCTGAAGGAGAAAGAGCACAGAGCAAATGAAATGAGAGCAGGTTTATTGCTGTCTTGTCACCACCGTTAAAGCGCACGGGTCTGTTTGGTGGGCAAATTCAGGCTGGGTGTTCGTTCAGGCTGTAGTTGTACGAACGCCGCGCTGCAGATTAGCTTTCATTCTTGATCTGAATTGAGTGATGGAGCGGCCGCTTCAGAGTGTCAAACTCAGCAAATGTCAGCGCTGTGGGCTGAGGGACAGCGTTCAGCTCGGTTTGTTCCTCGTGACTGAAACGAAGGAAGAAGAAGATCCATTTTCTCATGTAACGCAAAGCTCAGTCTGCCTCATTCTTGTTTTGTGGATTTGGAGGAGAGAGAGATGTCTGACTGACACGTTCGGTTATCTGTAAGTAGTCTGAAATAGACAGGCATTTCGCGTGCAGATAGTTTCTTTACTGCTTTTTATGAACGTCACAGAGGAAGATGAATGAACAGTCGTGTTTGTCAGTTGTGGTTAAGCAGGAGTTCTGTTCCAAAATGTAGTGAGCTTTTTAAAGCATCAGGAATATTATAGCAGTGTTGTTTTTTAAGTCATACAAAACTAAGACTATTAAATATTTGTGGTTAGCGAAATAAAGCAGATGTGAAATTAAAAATAATATATGGAAAAATGTGTTAGAAAAAACTAGTAAAAAAAAATTAGAACTGTTGCCTTAGCAAATAGCTAAAATAAGTTTTAAAAAAATTACAAAAACTATACCTGGACTAATAATAATAATAATAATAATAATAATAATAAAAAATAAAGCTATATAAAATGTTAAATAAATATTTTAAAAAGTCTAATAAAATAAAATATTTAAATGAGAACCGAAAATATAAAAAAAAATAAAAATAAAATTGACATTGTGAAAAATGTCAACTACTGTATTACACAGTATAACACAGTACAACTACAATATACTGTTTTTTTTGTTAATTCATATGAAGTTTATTTGCAAACAACAAACAAACAAACAAACAAACAAAAAAAAAAACAAAAGCTGAATCATTCAACCCAAAACACATTTTGTCAAAAAAGCCGGTATTTTCCACTTCCAAGGCATCGCGAGTTCACGTTTTACTGCAGAAGCCGACAAGCGCACTTGTTGTTTGTGAACAGAAGCCGATAAGTCCATTTTAGCGAATCAGCGCGCTGTGTTCAGGTCAGGTGACAAGGCTTCCTTCACTTTGAAAAGACATGCTAGCTCAGAGGAGTTTTGTCCAAGCTGACTAAAAGTGATCAAGGATGGATGATTTCGACGAACTTGATGAACCTGTGATTTCTTCAGGGCGTAAAAGGAAAATAAAAGCTGAAACGTTTTCACGGAACCTTGCAAAAGCAGCGCGTTACAATGGTGAGGGAAAAGCTCCGTGTATTGCGTGTAATCACATCCATACAGTCTAAAAAAAAAAAAAAAAACCATACAGTCTACGATCACAACAACAGCGTTTGTCAGGCATCTACGTTGTCATCTGAGGAGATTACAAAGATTAAACGAGTGTTATTTAAACTCTAAAACAAAATGTGAAGTTATCTGCAGAATTGTTTAAGTTGTTATTAGTTAATCAAACCCAACTGCAGTTTGATTGATATTACTTGGAATGCGCAATAAAAAACGTGATTTCTTCATATATTTTTTTGTTCATTCATTGTATCCATTTCCTGAAAAGAACTGATCAAAAATGGTTCCATTTAATTAAAAATATAATTCAAATAATTTAAATAAAAATATTATAAACCAGTACTTGGAGCGGAAACATTTATTTGTATGTTTGGTTACTTTATTTTATTTAGGTTATTATTTGTATTTATTTTTTGAATATGCCCCGTTATGTAGGCTGTAGATAGAAAGCTCATGAGATTTTGGAACAGAGCTATTATATAAATGTGTTTATAGAACAGCTACATCAGAAGATCTCGCTACAGAGCGTACTAACACTTGTCTCTCTGTGTCTCTGTTTTTCTGCTGTAGGGTCTCAGAGGATCAGCGACAGCGAGTTCTCAGACTATGACTGTGAGGATGGTGTTGGCGTCGTGTCAGGTAAGATGTTCGCAGGAACACGATGAAAACGACACCATCTGACAGAGGTGATGAAGACATTTACTGAAGACATTTACTGCCAGGACCATATTCATTTCCAAATACTGATAACAAATAATTATTTCCAAATAACGGAGTGTCTGTTTACACTAAGTGCAAATAGCCCACCTTGTTGGCAGAGGCCATTTACACTAACTCCTCCCATCAATGTGTGATTGGGCTAGTCAATACTTCAAAAGACTATTGTTAAACATTAGCTCCAGTGGCGCAGCTGGTAAAGCATATTCTGTAGTCTTTTCGAAGAGATCGACCCGGGTTCGAATCCGCCTTTTGGCGAACTTTTTTTTCTCCCTTTGCAAATCTAACATCATATTGGAAAGGCATTAATTTTCAATAAAAATGAAGGAAATAATTGAAAAGTTTAAAATAAAGTATCGGTTAGGGTAAGGGTAGGTGTAGGGAGTAAATTATGGTATTTTCACTTAGTGTAAATAGCATTTAATTGTTATTTCACTTAGTGTAAACAGCATCTAATTGCTATTTACATTTAGTGTAAACAGCAACTATTGCTTTTTGCACTTAGTGTAAATAGCCTCTATCGCTTTTTACATAATAATAATAATGAAGCATGCATTGTGGTGAGGTAATGTGAAAAAAAGTATACGCTGTAAAAAAAAAAAAAAAAAAAAAAAAAAATTTGTAAAACTAGGGCAGAATGTACAGTATTATGAATTTATTTTCTGTATTTATATAGGTGTTTAACCTGTATTTTTCCACTTAATTATGTAGGTTTAACGTTTTGGGTTAACGTAATTGTCCGCAAAATTAATGCATAATGTCCTGGCAGAAAATTACTAATACATTTTTTTTGTTTGTTTGTTTGGTTTTTTTTTTAATAAACGGTGCACTGTTTTACTAATTAGTGTATTAGCATAAAAGAAACTGTATACTGCATCTATACTGTATATATATGTAACATACTATTGTTTGAAATGTAGTATGTATTATGCAGTGCACAACATAACTTACTATATATATATATATATATATATAGGAGTTGTTACTGTTAACCAAATATATATGTGATATATGATTACAAAAAAATACAAAATGTTGCCTTTAAAAAAACGAAAAAAGAAAATGTTTAAAGCTAAATGAGTAATAAAACATTTTATTAAGAATCTTAAGATTCTTGATGTAGAATAAATTAATATGAATAATATGAATACAATGGTGTATAAATAATACTAAAATAACACTACACAATATATACTTTTAAAAAAATATAAGACACTGCATACTTTGTACCACACAGTATGTACTGAATACTGCCTGCATTTTAAAAATAAGTGTTTAAAGTATATTGCAATATGTAGCAATACAAATTCAGTCACATACTATGTTTTGTCACGTATTTCAGCCAGTGGCGTCCAAATATCATATCAGAAATAAATGTGACTATTTTGCATTTTTTAACCACTTTTGTGTTCAGAAGTCTTAATTTTTTGCAGTTCAGTTTACTAAAATAAGATGTGGGACATATGTTCCACATAAATTCAATAATTTCCTGCTGTGCACAGTATGAAGTTCCAGTAATATGTTATAGATGTCTTCACCGCTTATCAGCTTAATACTGGTGCCAAAATGTTCATCTGTATGGGCATCTTAGACAGAAGGGAAAGCCTAAACACACACATCCACACACCCTTTTTAAAATTCCAGTCGTGCTCTTTGTGATAGAGGGAAACCCTCCTTCATTCGCGATCTCTCTCTCTTTCTCATTGATTTTGGCTCGGTCTCTGGGCCGGTTGTAAAGTGCTGATGCAGTGTTTTCCGCCGGGAGGAGATGATTAACATTCAGAGGAATTATAGATCGCTGCTTTGCTTTCATGCGCTCTGTGCTGCTGTAGTTGTTTTCTGGGCCGTGTGTTTAGCAGCATGATGCACTGGTGCCGATGCAATCTCTGCATTGGAGCATGTGGAGGTCACATTCAGAATGAGGATGTGTGTGACACACTAAACTATTGCTACTTGTACTGTAATAGATACAGTAGCTCTGTTCCAAATGCTAGTGAGCTGCTTGGTTAGACAACATTTTAGGCAATGCAAAATTCGTTATAAAAGTTGCCGTTTGGGGTCAGTACAGTTTTTCAAAATTAATTTATGCTGTTATTCGGCAAGGATGCATAAATTGATCAAAAATGACATTTATAATGTTATATTTCGATATATATATATATATATATATATATATATATATATATATATATATATATATATATATATAATTTTTAAAAAGTTTTTTTTTTTTTTTTTTATCAAAGAGACTTGAAAAATAAAAAATAAATAAGTAGTTAACATTGATAGTAATAATAAATATTTCTTGAGCAGCAAATCAGCATATTAGAATGATTTCTGAAGGATCATGTGATATTAAAGACTGGAGTAATGATGCTGAAAATTCAGCTTTGCATCACAGAAATAAATTGCATTTTAAAATATATTCAAGTAAACAAATCCTTATTCTAAATTGTAATAATATTTCACAATATTACAAATTTTACAGTATTTTTGGCTTCAAAAGTGCCCATTATATATTAAGATAAAAAAGTTTATACTTCTATATCATCAAACATCAACATCAAGTTGTAAGCTCCGAATAAAAAGTAAATAATAAGCCTTTAGAAAGACTTTCTTTGATGCATTGTTCTACCTTTGGCCTGTTTTAATGTGCGATACAGTCAGTTGAACATCTGTCTTTTGTAATCATGCGAAGCACTGACCTTAGTGTGGCCGCACTGAATGCTGGGTAATGAAATGCCATCAGGCTGAGTGGGTTGACGGCTCTTGCATGAGGAAAAAGTCATTATTCTGGTTTTGGTTGTGAAAGCTGTTTTCTGATTTAATGAGAGTTAAGTGAATTCACGACTAGAACATATTGGCTTTTACAACTTTTACAGCAATTTAAGAACTAGTTATTGTGAAAAAACACAGCAGCATACGATCATTAAAAACGTTTTTGCTTGAAGGACTTTATTTATTAAAGCATATTGCTGTTAGTAAACGGTTTAGCAGTTTTGAAGTACAGAACATGAAGTAAAAATCTTTGTTGCCACAGATGATTAGTGCACAAATGTTCATTAATTCTTTCTCTTTTCTTTTTTTATAGACTATAGAAACGGCAGGGACCTCCAGAGCTCCACCCTTTCTGTGCCTGAGCAGGTCTTATCGTCCAATCACTGCTCTCGGTCAGCCGACATCAACAGAGCGCGGTCACGGTCTCCCAGCATGCCTCCTTCTCAGAGGTAAGACAGATCTTCCCTTTTCTTGTCTTAACCTTTTCCCTTAATAAACAACTGAACTACAGTTTAAGGGTTTTGGATTATCACTAACATTTGATTCAAGAACCCAACAACACACAATAGTGTGTGTCGCTAAATTAACAACAATGATCTTACACCTCTCAAACTGTGTTTTTGAGCCTCAATACCGTATATTTATGTTTAGTAAAAGGTTGTGTGTGTGTTTTTTTTTTGTTTGTTTGTTTGTTTTTTTCTTTTTTTTTTTTTTTTTTTTAAGTAAGCCAGCAAGCATCGGCATTATTATTGTCATTATTTTACATTTTGTAGCAGTTTTTTTTTTAACTTGAAGTTTGTTTTTGTTGTTAATACTAATATTATTTAATTATTTCTACTGTAATTTTTATGATTTTTATAGTGAGATTTATTTGTTTAGTAATTGTATTTATTATTTACATTTATTTTATTGTTATTTATTTATTTTTAGTGAAAAGTTTTCTAATAAGCAAGTAAGCATTAAAATAAAAATTTTAAAAGACTTTTTTTTTTTAAGATTTTTGCTTTAAAGAGGCTATCTTTTTAATTTTCTATTTATTATTTATTTATTCATTCATTCTGTCATTTAATTTATTAGGGTTATTTTTTATGTATTTATTTATTTATTTTTTTAATTATATATTTTTTATTTTTGTTTTGAAGGGGCTGTATTTTGTATAATTTTTTCATCGTAAAGTGCACTTATAATGTTATTTATTTATTTATTAAGTAACTTATTTATTTATTATTTACATTTTATTTACATTTTGTTTATTTAGTGTAAAGTTATTTAAGGTTTCCTAATAAGCAAACAAGTTTTTAAAAAATATTTTTAAAAAGATTTCTGCTTTAAAGGGCCACTTGTATTGTTATTTATTTATTTATTTAGAGGTATGTTTTTATTTATTTATTTATTTATTTTTATTTAGTGAAAAGTTTAGAGTTATCTAGTAAGCAAGCAAGCGTTGGAATACATTTTTTATTTTATTGTTATTGTTATTTATACAGTAATATTTATTTATTTTAGTATTTTTTACTTATTTATTATTTACATTTTATTGTTATTTATTTATTTATTTATTGTTATTATTATTTATACAGTAATATTTATTCATTTATTTATTTATGTTTATTTAGTGAAAAGTTATTTAGGGTTTGCTAATAAGCAAGCAAGCATTGAAATAAAAATGTACAATTTTTGCTTTAAAGGGGCTATGCTTTGTATAAGTGCACTTATAATGGTATTTATTTATTTAGTTAGTTATTTTATTTATTGATTTTTTTTTATATTTATTTATTTATGTGATGAGTTTGTACAGCTTAGTTCCAATAAAAGTGCAAGGAAAACCTCTTTTCTATGCCCCATCATAATGATCTTTGTTCTTGATACAGTCAGATGTGTGAGTGTTGGTGTCATTGTACAGTAACCACATTTCTTCCACATGAAAACTTTGGGTTCATCCCATCATCATCAGTTTCAACGAAAACATGTTCCTCTCTCTTCCTTCAAATCTCTTCATCTCTCTTCTGAAAGTCCATGTGTATTCTCTCCATCTGCCTGCAGTCATTTTCTCACCTTACCTCGAACCCGACACAGTCAGCCTCATGACAGTCAGCTGGAGGAACTCAGGTAGAGCCATTGTAGCTGGCGTCCGTCCCCATTAACCTCCCTGCTAAGCGCTGCCACTAACATATCTGCGTTTCTCAAACACTGACTCCTTCTGAACTTTAATGAATCCAGGTTTTCAGTACAATGCATTCATAATCATGACATGATAAGATGCCACCAGTTTGATAAAGTTTTGTAGTTGAAAGCCTGCATTCATGAGGGTCTCTGACACTGAGAAACTTGAACCCTCACAACCTCATGCTGACATAATGACACTCCTGGTATAAATGCATACATTATTAATATAAAATATTCCTTAAGGTGCACTAAGTTTGTTATTTGGTAGTGGTCTGAAACATATTGTGGATTTGGCATCATGCAAAATCAATTTTTTACTATTATTATTATTATTATTATTATTTTTATTTTTTTTTTTTCACTAATTTTTCACCAATGATTATTAATTTGTTCCACAACTTAATTTTTTTTCACACGGCAAATAGCACTGCTCACAGGTGACTTGACCCAGAATTTATTGCAATATTTTAAATGCTAATGATTTGTTTTTAATCAATACTTTTCTGTATTAAATGAATTATATTTGTAGTTGAAAATAAATTACTGTAGCTTAAAGCACAAAAATAAACAACATTACAGAAATAATTTAAGTAAACTATTTTAAATGTAAAAAAAAAAAATTATATTATTTTAATTTATTATTATTATTATTATTATTATTATTGATGTTAATTATGTACAGTAAATGGTTTTATTTTAATACTTTTAATAATTTTAATTACTTTTCATTATTAAATTGTTTAATTGAAACTGATTTACAAAAAAAAATCTAGATTCATTAATATTTAATGATTTGTAAACCATTTTATTTGTATTTCTTTAATGTGTGAAAAATGGCTTTGTTCAAATCAAATCAAATCAAAGGTCACCAGTGACTCATTAATGTCGACACGAGGTTGAATTACTGAAAAACTAAGAAACACTTGCTGTGAAAATAATCAAGGTTGAAATAAGAGCACATGTATTTCCTCACCCCTCTGTCCTAATTTACACAGTCCACATGAATGTATATATTTCCCAAAAAAGTTGGAAAATATATACTCCATTAAATTCAACAAGCTTCTGTCTTTGTAAGAATGGTGAGATACTGTATGCCTTTGACTCATTCCTAAAGCATCATCGTCATTCTCTCATAAGGTCATCATAAAGAAACTGAGCACTTATTTTTTTACAGCTAGCTCATGTTTTGTTTTAAAAATCTGAAAGAAATTCTAAAGGGAAATATATAAATACAGTACTTCACTACCTTGAGCTTATTAATGGGATCGTAGTTTCGCTTTGTGTGTGTAATCTTTAACTTGGTGTTTTGTGTGTAAAGTTGTCCAGCATGTGTTATTCACTAGTGATGTATATTAATCTGAAATGTTTTTTCTTTTTTCATTTTTTTTAATAATTGTTATTGTTATTTACTGTTTATAACAAACATATGTTGTGTGGTTAAAGGAATAGTTCACCCAATAATGAAGATTTACAAATTATGTACTCACCTTCAAACCATTTAGGTTTGTTTCTTCATCAGAAAAGATTTGGAGAAATTTAGCTTTAGATCACTTGCTCACCAATGGATCCTCTGCAGTGAATGGGTGCCGTCAGAATGAGAGTCCAAATAGCTGATAAAAACATCACAATAATCCACAAGTAATCCACACCACTGCAGTCCATCATTTAATATCTTGTAAAGCAAAAAGCTGCATTTTTGTAAGAAACAAATCCTTTAATAAGTTTTAACCATTGCTTCCAGCTAAAATGAGCCCTCTATATTCATAATATTGCTTCCTGCAGGGAAAAAGTTGTCTCGTGTGAATCAGGAGAGAAATATGCACATATCAAGTAATGTTTAAAAGTGAAAACAGTCCAACATTGGATTTTCATGTGAGAGAGGATGACAGGAAATGGACTTTTTCACTGGAGGACGCATTATTATGGATTATGGACTGGTATGTTTCTTACAGTCGCACAGCTTTTTGCTTAACAAGATGCTAAATGATGGACTGGTGTCGTTTGGACAACTTGTGGATTATTGTGATGTTTTTATCAGCTGTTTGGACTCTTATTCTGACGGCACCCATTCAATGCAGAGGACCCATTGGTGGGCAAGGGTTGTAATCCTAAATTTCTCCAAATATGTTCTGATGAACCGACAAACTCGGTTAGAGAAATAGAAGGGCTGGGCAGTATGGCCAAAAAATTAACACGTTCATTTTTTTCATATCAGTCGATATCGATAATTATCATGATAAATGTCTAATTTGTATTTCTTTCAAGTTTAAAGGCAGATTTTTTGCTGCAGTGTGAAAGCTGTAAAAAACAGCGGTTGATTGTGGCTTTAAACTATTCTTTATGGTCAGAACATTACAAACACTTAATGTTCGTTGAATTCTTTGCACCTTTTCCAGTCATTTTGTGTTAATAAAATAAATATCTTAATAGAAAAAAAATTCTTAGTTCTGCATGTTTTAACTAGTAATGTTGTTTCAAATCAAAAAACAGGTTTGTTTTGCCTTTTAATATGAATAATAATCTAAAAAAATGTTGCCTCTTAGAAATACCCATTTCATAGTAGCTTGAGTTAGGATGCAGATTTATGTTCATTATCAAAATCAGTATTATATGTAAAAATTGAAGCAACCTCATTTTTATATGGTGAAATTTAATTATTGAGTTTGAGTTTGATTATTCAGTTTTTTTATTTAACCATTGTTCTTCCATAGTATCATCCACAGATCATGATAATAACAGTAAAACCACAAATATAGCACCTCCATACCATGGTTAAAATGTAATATGGATCCTAGGTATTTGTATGAAAAAATTAGTGTAAATGCATAAACGCTATAGCTTTTAGCTCCATTACTCCTCCTTCAATACATTTAATACATTTCTTTGTTAATAATATAATACAGTTCAACACAAAATATATCCAAATTTTTGACAAAATACCACTTTGCAGTTAGTGCTACTACAGTAAATCTATGGTAAATGATGGCGATATGTAGATTAAAAAGCCTTCTGACTGTATCGTTGCGCACAGTGTTTCTCCTGTTTGTCAGCACTGTTTCATCTGGCTATAAACTTAGTCATTTGTGTTCTTCGCTGAATTCAAGCAGTTCACACTGGATCTCTCAGCACTATTTGCTGGTCGTGTCCCCGAGACTCATTAGTGAGTGAACGCATCTGCTCTAGTAAGCTTGCGTCCTGCCGCCGTTTGAACTTTGATCCGAGCGGATACACAATCCTAGTGGCACGCTTTAAATAGCTAGCGCTCTTCTGTTCCACCTTTGCCGCATAAACATTATATGGAACATTTACTGAGCTCTTGTTATAGTTTATCAAGGAAATTTATATATTATGTGCTAATTATCATTATCGATTTATTACCCAGCCCTACCTGTGAGTGAATTTTCATGTTTGTGTAAAATATTCCTTAAAACCCTGATGAAGTTAAGTGTGTGTGTAATGCACACTCTGAGGGTTTATGTGAGCCAGTTCCAAATATCTGCATCTTTTTGGCAACCGTGGCAATAGTGTGTGTTCAATCAGTCAGCGGGGTGGTGGTCAGGTTACCGTGTCCTGCTAGGATGGCCCATCATAGAGGCGTACAGTGACACGGAGGGGTACCGGTGCTGCAGTCTATTTGGGTCAGCCATTTATGGCCTGTCTAAAATGTCGACAGCCTTTTTGTTTCAGGATGAAGACATTATATGGGATGATATCCAACACCGAGAGCATCCCTGCTGCCCTGTCATGAGCTGGGCCAATTTCACCAGCGAACAACCTCACGTTTAGAGCGAAGTCTCCTTGGCTTATGTTTTTTGCTGAATAAAACACAACAAAATTTTGTAAGATAATAAGGATGTTTATGCCCAAACCAAGAAACATTTTGTCCCAAAAACATGAAGATGTTGGCTACAGTGGTAAACATGCTCTTAACAAACTTATTTTAAAATACAGTTAAACCTAAATTTATTCAGACACCTTCAACATTTCTCACAATATCACAGTTTATTCGCTATAGTTTAGAAAATGGTAATAAAATATGACAAGAACTCAGTTAAACAGTGTCAGAACAAATTCTTCTTTATAATGTCAGATAACTTTGATAGAAAGGTATGCAATGGATTACAATCAACCAAAAATGTTAGTATGACAATATTTACACAACTATCAATACTTTGTTGACCAATTACCAAGCAATGCTTAAAGGAGAAGTCCACTTCCAGAACATAAATTGACAGATAATGTACTCACCCCTTGTCATCCAAAATGTTCATGCCTTTCTTTCTTCAGCCGTAAAGAAATTGTTTTTTTTTTGAGGGAAACATAAATAATACAATTTCTAAAATAATACAATTTATATACTTTTTAATGTCAAAAGCTCGTCTTGTCTCACTCTGCCTGAACTGTTTTTTTCCAGTTCATGACAGTTAGGGTATGTCGAAAAACTCCCATCTTATGTTCTCCCTCACCTTCAAATCGTCTTGTATCGCTGTTTTATCTTTTTTGTTGAGGGTGCTTGATCTTCTTTGCATGTTCACTTTGCTAAGACTGGGTTGGGTACTTCTGCAGCGATGTAGGATGATTTTGAAATTATTTTTAAAAGTTTAGGGAGAAAATACGATCTGAGTTTATCGACATACCCTAACTGTCTTGAACCATAATACACAGAGTTCAGGGAGAGCAAGACAAGACGAGTGTTTGAGATTAAAAAGTATTTAAATTGTATTTTTTTTTTTTAAATGAAAATAACCGATCGTTTCACTAGATAAGACCCTTCTTCCTTGGTTGGGATCGTTTACAATCACTTTTGGGATCGTTTGAAGCTGCATCTAAACTGCATTTTGGAAGATCAAAATCGGGGAACCATACCAGTCCATTATATGGAGAAAAATCCTGAAATGTTTCTCTCAAAAAACATGTCTTTCTTTCTTCAGCCGTAAAGAAATGAACATCTTGGATGACAAGGGGGTGAGTACAATATCTGTAAATTTTTGTTCTGGAAGTGAACTTTACCTTTAACTTTGTTCAGTCTGGGGTGTACGAAAGTCACATTAGCAATTCAAGAAAAAAACACTTAAGCAAAGCATGGTCAGGTCAAAGTGTCTGAATTATTTTTTTTCCCAAATTTCTATTAATTTTACTGGTAGTCCACTGTATGAAGAATATAATATGGGTATAATATGTCACAGTTTATTTTGCTATCCTCACTTACATAAATGAACTATAGTGCACCCACTAGTAGAAAAAAAAAAATAAAAAAAAAAAATATCACAAATTATATCTGGTGTCTCAATAATTTTGGTTTGACTGTATACTGTGACCACTTTCATGTTTTGTAGGTTTTCAAATAGTAGTAGTTGCATTTTGAGTGTGATCGTTTTCTTTTTTTTTAATTAAAGTTCCCCAGCTGATTTTGGCTATTCTTGAACTTTGGAGGTATGCAAATAGTTTTAGCAGGGTTTAAAGTGTTTTAATATTAATCATAATCAAGCTGTATGTCATTTAAATGTTTAATTTGAGTAAATATAATAATATTTTTAAATATTTTCTTAAAAAAAAAAAAAAAAAAAAAAAAAAAAAAAAAAATATATATAATATATATATATATATATATATATATATATATATATATATATATATATATACTGTACTATTTGTACTATATATATACTATATATATTGTACTATTTAGCAGCTTATATATAACAGTGTCACTTTATTTATCTCAGTAATATTAATACATCAGTGTTCTGATGCTGGACAACTTTTCGTACACTACACGTCTCAATGTTGTCTTGTGCATTATTGTACGTTATAGACAAGCGGTGTTGGTTCCAGAAGTATTTTTCCCATTCATTTTCTCAGTAATTGATTGTCTGATGCTTGAGATGCAAATTGAAGATATGAAGCCTTGTTTTCCTGAGAAACAAAACAAAATTAGGTGAGTTTATATAAATATATGTCAGTAGGCTATGAAAACTAGTTTTTCTTTTGAATTATTATTATTATTATTATTATTTTTCTGAACCCAGTGGCAGATATTTGTTCTTGTTTAAATCATCAGACTCACTTCATTTTGATCAGTTTGTCATAACAACAAGAATTCACAATGTCATTTTGCTTCTCAAGTAAGTGAATTTTGATTTAAGAATTTAGACATTTGTACTCGAAAACAAGACAAATATACAAAGGATGAACATCACTTTTTGTGATTGTGAATTAAAAAGTAATGAAGATCTGTTAGGAGTTGCAATTTTGAATGTTGCTAATACAAGACATTTCAAATTGTTCCTTAAATGTGACCCTGGACCACAAAACCAGTCTTAAGTAGCACAGGTATATTTGTAGCAATAGCCAGCAATACACTGTATGGGTCAAAATGATCAATTTTTCTTTTATGCCTAAAATCTTTCAAAAGATCATCAAAGATCATCCGTAAATATATAAAACTTAATTTTTTGATTAGTAATATGCATTGCTAAGAACTTGATTTGGATAACTTTAAAGGCGATTTTCTTAATCTTTTGATTTTCTTGCACCCTCAAGATTCCAGATTTTCAAATAGTTGTATCTCGGCCAAATATTGTCCTGTCCTAATGTGCAGTAACCTGCAGCTATCTCTAAAAACCTTTTTTCCCCTGAATAAAATGAATGGGATTTGTCCTTCTGTAAAAATGTGGGAATAATCTGAGAGCATTCTTTCCTTCCACAGTTTTCAACAGTTATTTATTGATTTAATCAATGTCCTGTCTATTTGTATGCTTCTGTGATTTGAGTGCTGTACAATTTGTGCTTTTGGATTTCATTGTGCTAATCTGAACTTAATAATGCTGTTAATGTATCTTTCAGTCTTACAAAATCATATAGTATGCATAACCGTTGGGTTAGACTCATATTGGTTGCTTCCAAGTGCCAAAGACGACCTGTTAGAGTGCTTTCCCAGAATGCCGTGCGGCGTTCTGAGACTCCATCAGCCTGACCCAACTGACCTCACCCACACCCTGTTTCCCTCAATCACGTTTCTCCAGGAATTACGGAGCGCCAGACAGGCACGAGTATCACC
Organism: Cirrhinus mrigala; assembly: GCA_036247105.1. Classification (NCBI taxonomy): domain Eukaryota; kingdom Metazoa; phylum Chordata; class Actinopteri; order Cypriniformes; family Cyprinidae; genus Cirrhinus; species Cirrhinus mrigala. The sequence goes on from CM070022.1 coordinate 7,188,183, forward strand.
ACAGGTCCCGTTCTGCAGACCAGCGGTCCGCGCTGGAGCGGCCCATGTACAGTCGCTCTCGCTCTACGGAGCGGCCGCCTGACGGCCCCCACATGAGATCATCGATGCCCTCCCTGCCGTCAGGACACTCCGCTCCGCCCTCCCCTGCCTTATCGAGGTGATCCAGATCAAAGCAGCCGCTCACCCTGCAAAACAGCCCTGACTAATCAAACAAAACATCCCTCATGTGCTAACAAAGATCCCCTGCATCCAACCAATCAACACTTTGATTTTTTTTGTTGTCCTCTCTGCAGCACTTCTGTTTTATATCTGCTTCATCTCATCTCTGTAGATGCACCAGATACTGTTCATTTCTTTTTAATGATTTGTTTTATAGCAAAACACGCCAGTTATACTTTTGAGTGAGTGGTGTGGAGTCTCCATTGGTTGTTATCCCTGTATTGTGATATTTAACTCATTTGTTTTTCCCCCGTTTGGTTATTTTTGTCGAATCCTAATACGTTTTGTTTGTTTTTTGGTGATGGCGGAGAAACATGCAAACTTCTCTTGCAGCATCACTTTGGAAGACTCACCTTCATGTGCCAAAGCATCAAGCATTTTGTCAAATGTAGTAAACGTACATGCTCATGAATACTTGAGTTGTTGTTAAACTAAAGCATAAATTAAATATAATATTTAGAATACATTAATATTAAATTAATTATTTAAAAAAATAGGGTAAGATATATTTTAATTTTTTTAATTTAATTTATATTTTTTTGTAATTCATTTATTTATTTATTTATTTTTAATAAAGAAATGAATACGTTTACTCAGCAAGGACACATTAAATTTATAAAAGTGACAGTAAAGATAATGTTACTAAAGATTTTTGTCCAGAATAAATGGTGTTCTTTTGAACTTTATATTCAACAATGAATCTTGAACAAAAATGTATCGCAGTTTTCATGAAAATATTAAGAAATTCAACTGTTTTCAGCATTTATAATAATAAGAAATGTTTCCTGAGAAGAAAATCAGCATATTAGAATGATTTCTGAAGGATCATGTGACACTTAAGACTAGAGTAGTAATGCTGAAAATTCAGTTTTAGATCACAGGAATAAATTACATTTTAAAATATATTCAAATGAACAACAGTTATTTTGAATTGTAATAATATTTCACAATATTACTGTTTTTACTGCATTTTTTTCTTATTAAAATACTGTATTTTATATTATTATACTATTTTACCTTTAAAACTGTAGAATTTTGCATGATGTTTAAGACATAAAAACCATCATCTTACCATATATATAGTGCTACCTTCATGATTATGCAAATAATTTTGATATACAAAATGCTGATGGGAAACCATGATGTTTGTTTACTGTTATTTTAATCCACAGCATCATTTAAATGGACGTGCATGATTTAACAGCACATTTATGTGAAATATCATATATATGACTGACTAAACCACTACTTTTCAGCACACTCCTTTTTAACCCTGTTTATTTATAATGTATAGTTAAGTTGTAGCATTTTTCATTTGCTGATGCTTCATAGAGCAACTCTGAAATCTCTTTATGCATTTTTGTTTAATGTCCTATTATGATACTTTGTGTTGTTCAGCGGTTTCTTGCTAGTGCTGTCACTGTCGGTGTTCAGGGTAGCATTACGATACATGCACACAACAATGATAATAACAGTGATTATTTTTGTCTACCAGGGCGCATCCTCGTGGTGGATCGGTTCAGACCAGCCCCACCGGGACCCCTGTGAACAGCAGGAGAGGGCGACAGCTCCCACAACTGCCTCCAAAAGGGACGCTGGAAAGAAGTAAGTGTTTTTTTATCTGCAGATTCTTTCGGTCTCCATGTTTGTTCTTGCTCATGCGGAGATGTTTGTTTGAGAGGTGGGATTGCAGAATGACTGACTCGGCAAAGGTTGTGGTTTGCTATGGATACAGTCAGCAGTGCATCAAATCCCAGTTACAGTAGTTACCTGTTCTTTTCAGTTGGAGACTTGAAGAATTTGACTGTTTAAAAAAAAAAAAAAAAAAACTTGCTTAAAAAGCATTATTATGTTTTCTGTTGAAATAAGAATATGAGCAGGAAAAATATACTTTTATAATTAAAAAAATGGCAACATTTTTACAACTTTTACAAAAAGGTACATTTGTTAACATTAGTTGGCTGTGTTGTTAACATAAAACAACAATGAAAAATACTATATATATAAAATTAAAATTTTATGGAAATGTAATCATTTTAATAGAAATTTGATAGAACACTAAAATAGTATTGTCTTCTTTGTTTAAAAACAGATTACTGTTCCATGTACAACTTTGAAAAATCAACGGACATCGACTTAAAGGAAAAAAAAAACAAAACAAACAAATAAAATAAAATATATATATATATATATATATATATATATATATATATATATATATATGTATATATATATATATATATATATAATATTATATTATTATTATTATTTTTTTTTTACAAATTCAAAAGTCAAATCTAGATTTAATTTTTTGCGGGGAAATTCAGATTATGTGAGTTTCTTTCTAAAAAAAAAGGCAAAATTGTTCATTTTAATTTTTAACATTTACTTGTATATTATTAAATTTAAAAGATTAATAAATACTTTAACAAATTGCCATTGTCAGTTACTGCTAGTTAATAAATTAACTAACAGTAACTAGTGGGACCTTACTGTAAAGTGTTACTTATAAAATTATGCTAAAATATTCTTTTGTCAACAGTTTTTACAACTAGTTACCAAAAAACAACAACAACAAAAAAACAATAATAATTCATTAAAAACAAAATAACATCCAATAAATATGAAATTTAAATTTAATTTAATTTGATTTAATAGAAATTTATAAGAAAACTAAAATAGTTTTCTTTGAAACTTTGAAAAGTCAACAGACATCGACCTAAAACCTAAATAAAATAAATAAATAAATAAATACAAATTAAAAAGTCAAATTTTGATTTGCAGGGAAATTCAGATTTTGTGAGTTTCTTTCTAAAACTAGCAAAATTGTTATGTATGAAATAACAATGAAAAATAATTCTAAAGCATCTTAGCTGATTTTAATTTTTAACATTTACTTGTATATTATTAAAAATTAAAAGATTTATAAATACTTTAATTGCCATGGTCAGTTAATAAATTAACTAACAGTAACCAGTGGGACCTTACTGTAAAGTGTTACTTACAAAATTATGCTAGAATATTCTTTTTTCAACAGCTTTTAAAACTAGCTACAATAAATTAAATAGATTAATAAATAAAAATCAAATAACACATTCAATAAATATGAAATTTATTGAAAATAAATCCGTTGGGTGGGCGGAGCCTTCTTGCTGATTGACTGTTGAACTATTGTGTCGAGTAGGAGACAACAAAGCTTGTCATTTCCGTATATAAACCAAACTAAAAAGTGTTTCTAGTGTGAATTGTTGTCGTCTTTTTGGGATTGTTATGCATTATCACAACATTGCACCGTTCCATTACCCCATTGGCTGAATATGACACAGTTTGTGCGCCAGTCACTTCCTGCTGTTATATTTGAGTGCGGGCGACACACATGATCATGTAAATGACATGCGTGGTTTAGTTGCATGTGCGCGCTGATGTTTCCCTCTCTCATTCCTCTCTCAGAAGATGGAGATGAAGAACTTGAGCCTTGTCCAGGTGTGTAACACGTCTGTGAAGGTTTAATCTGTCAGAAGAAACTTCTGGTTGAATTAAACCTTACTGCAATGGTCTTGAGCTGGCATTTTCTCTATAGATGGGTCTAGAATTAACATTAGGTCTTAGAGCTTTTTTTAAGTCAGATTCGCTGAATTCCCTCTTCATTTCGGACCCATCAAAAGGGGCTCCGTCAGAGGTTATGAAGCCAGGTCCATTGCAAATTCTATGTTTATATGTGAACGTAGACAGGTAGTTTTTGTTTTTTCTTTGTCTTCCTGTAGCAGTGATTGTGTAATGTTGTGATGAAGGATTTTCCACATGTATTTTTATTTTCCCAGTGACCTTTGTGTTGTTTTAGAAGCAGTCACAGAGTATTTCTGTCTTGTCCAATCACTGGTTGATTTTACAGATGTGTTGTTCTGTTTTGCGAAAAATGTTTTGAATCATTTCTCAAATGGTGTTTTTGCAAAATATTATTCATATGGAATTCTCATTTAAGTGTCAGTTCTCGCTGTTTCTTTGGGAGAGATACAAAAAGATGCAGCTAAGACCATCTTTGACATGCAGTAGAAGTGTAGAGCTAAAAAATGAATGTGGATAGTGTGGACAGTTTGATATGTGTAAATTTTTGTATGTGAAAGGTCTAGAGGAGAAGTGTGAGATTTTATCCCCCCCCCCCTCCCCCCCCCCCAAAAAAAAAAAAAAAAAAAAAAGTATATAATTTAATTTCTGTTGTTTTCTTAATTTTGTTAAAACTAGGTAATTGTCTAGGGACTTACAGTATAGTACTGTGTGTTAAATGTTCACTCAGAGACTGTAATGTTTTAGCCAAACTCCTAATTAGATAGATATGTAGACAGGCAGATAGACATATGGCTAAACAGACAGGCAAAATAATTTAAGAAGTCTCTTATCCTCAACAAAGTGGAATTTATTTGATTAAAAATACAATAAAAAATATTTGAAAATATTACAATTTAATATATCACTTTTTCTGTTTTAATTACAGCTGTCAAATCGATTAATCACGATGAATCGCATCCAAAATAAAAGTTTGTGTTTACATAACGTAGGTGTACTCAGTATATTTATATGTATATAATTAAATATACACACATCGATGTGTATATATATATATATATATATATTTAAGAAATATATATAAGAAATATTTATTATTTTGTTTTATATATAAGTAATATATATGTAATATATATCATATATAAATATTAATATATTATTTATACATGTAAATGTTTTTTAAATATATACATGTATGTGAGTATATTTATACATTACGCATACATATTATGTAAACACAGAGTTTTACTTTGGATGCGATTAATTGTGATTAATTGTCTTGACAGCACTAATTTTAATATATTTTAAAATGTAATTTATTCCTGCAATTACATTTCAGAAAACATTTCTTATCATTACCAATGTCGAAAACAGTGCAGTTTATTATTTTTGTAGAAACTGTGATAGATTTTTTCAGAATTATTTGAAATAGAAATCTTTTGCAACATTCTAAAAGTCTTTACTGTAACTTTTTATTAATTGAATGCATCCTTGATGAATAGGACATACAGAAATATACATGGAAATATACATTTCTTTAAAAATAAATAAATAAATAAATATATATATATATATATATATATATATATATATATATATATATATATATATATATATATATATATATATATATATATATATATGCATATATATGAACTGACCCCAAGTAGTACTTATTGTATATTATAGAGATATAGTACTCAGATCTGGGTCACACTTTATTTTAAGGTCCAATTCTCACTATTAACAAACCATTACCTTTGAATTTTACCTCAATGGGCTACTAATTTGCTGTCTATTAGTTGTTAGTAAGGTAGTAGTTAAGTTTAGGTATTGGTAGGATTAGGGATGTAGAATATTTTCATGCAGAATATGTGCTTTATAAGTACGAATAAATAGCCAATATGTTATGAATAGGCATGCTAATAAGCAACTAGTTAATAGTGAGAATTGTTCCCTACACTAAAGTGTTACTCAGGTCTGGTTTGGGGTCAGTTCCTACAGGTTTAGACCAGGTTTAGGTTTGTAAATGAAAAATGAATTGCACACACATACAGTACACACACAAACAGACACGTTTCCAACCGATCACACTTCTTCCACTCCCATCTGCCACATCCGTCGTATTTGTCACAAGATCTGGTCTGTTGGGACTGTGTGTGTGTCTGCCACTTTCCCAGCATCCATCTCTGCTTTCTGTCCAGCTGGTATTTACACTACATCAGCTGTTTGAAATACTCTCACCCTTTTTTTTTCATATGACACTCACAGTGAGTGCAGAGGAAGATTTATCAGAGTTCTGACTTGTATTTTATTCATTTGTAAGAATTCTTGCACTGTTTTTACTCCGTTGCTCTTTTTGTTGTGTTAAAGCTTGTGAAATGAGGCCGAATGGCCCAGCTGTCAACGGCAGGAAAGGCAAGCCTCTAGGCGTGTGTTTGCAGTGTAACTTTGCAGTATTTTCCTCTTCATTTTCTTCAAGAGAACATTTCCTCACGGGCTGGGCAGGAAATCAAATAATTACAGTATATTTCCATTTGATTTTAAAGTCTGAACATGAAATCAAACTTGATTATATTTTGTATATTTTGCAATTCTAGTCTTAGTGCATGCATACTAAAAAAAGTGAGTTTAGGGTTAGATTTGCTAAATTTATTACTAGTGTATGTGTTGGTACATATGAATTACAAATGTTTAATAATTGTTCCTTGTGTTAATGTAAGGAGATTTGTAATTATCGCCCAGTCCTTTCATCTCAAAAAAATGTCTTTTCTTTACTCAAAAACTACTTTCGATGAAGGATTGATGTGTCACAGATCTTGCATGAGTGTTGCATGGATGAGTTGGTTTCTAGGTTTTTCTCTGACTGTTTCTAGGTCAGTCTCTCCCTCTTCACGTCTCCCTTGTGTGGGCTGTCAGTGTTTTAATGCATTTTGCTGTGAATAATAAGGGACATTTAGAGAGATTGTATTGAATTAAATTGATCTGGACTGTGTCTGGATAAATGTTGTGCCCTATAGCTACTGACTCAAACTCTAAATACAGCCATATAAATATTCAGCTCATTTTAAAAAACTGCTCTGTTTAAAATAATTGTAAGATATTTCTATACTCATCCTACAGAGTGTAATTTAGATGTTTTGTATAGAATTTCATATTTTGATGTAAGTGATCAAATTGATTAGTAGGATGCAGTTACATGGTTTAACCAGCAGATGACGCACAATCATGGGTAGAAAGGAGCTATTCACTGCTTCAGTGCTGAAATAAGTCTTCAAATTTTGATTAATTTTACAAAGCCAGTTTAATACACTGTTTTTGCAAAACGAAATGCAGAAGAATAACATCCAAAGACTGTTTTTCAGAAACAAACACTGCTGTATGAAATATGCAGTGGCTTTAAAAAGTTTTGATTATCTAAGCCAGTCTTAATGTAAATGTAACCAAATGGCATTTATTTAAAATAAAAAATGCAACAAGCACACTTTTGGAAGAAAGTGTGTGACTTAAGTGTTTAAACATATTTGGCCACTGTACCTCCACTAAAATGAGGGAATGGCAATCTCTCAGTTTCTCTGTCACACATCGAGCCGTATGTTAACGCTGCCTGTGTCTCTGTGTCAATGGCCTGCATGATAAGAGGTGACATGGGAGGACCAGCAGAGCTCAGTGGTCAGTGCTGGTCACTCGTCTAACGGCATTCAGGAGGAGACGCACATCACTGCTCAGACAGGTTTGACCTCTGACCTCTGATCTTGACCCTGTCTGCTCTTTCCGCTCTTTCTCTGAATTGAGCTCTGGCTTTATTAAGCTCTAAATCTCTGGATGAATAAGTGCAGTGAATACAGTCAGGTGGGGTAAATGAGGAAGGTGTAAGTCTGTTAGCTGGCGAATAGACCATTTGATGCAAACTGCAGACAAAACTGTCAAGATCTGACTGAAATGAGCAGTTTTGATCAGATTTGCTTTATGATCTACACACATTTTCAATAAGGTTTTCTGTACAGACGGTCATGGACTGACATGTTGTTTGAATTATTAGTTTTTTCCACTTCAGTCCATTGTTGTAATATCAAGTATTTTTTTAGAAACCCACCCATTAATGATGCATTAATGAAAAAGCACTGTGCGTGATTCCTTTTACATCTAAAACCCAATTAGTTATAAAATAAATCTAATCTATAATTTTAGTCTATATAAATAAATCATAATAGAAGTATGCTCTTTTCTTAAAAGTGTGAATTAAGGTTAGTCAAGTTGTTTATTTTTAGTATTTTGATCATCTATAACTGTTGAAATTGAAATCGCTCAAGTAATCGATTATGCATTAACATCCAGTTTAGCTCGATTATGTTTTCTTTCAAGAGACGTCATGATTTCAATTTTGTATCACCATTCCTACATTTTTTTTTTTATAATCTTTTGGTCTTTTATGCAATTTCTTTCTAAAAATATTTCTTAAAATGCTAGAGATGAATTTGAATTAATTTACTGTGCATTTTATGTTCCTTTTGCTCAGATTTTTTGTTGTTGTTGTTTTTTTGGTTATTTTTAGCAATAAAAAAACAGCATTTATCACTATTCAAATGTTTGGGGTTGTTTTGAAAGAATCTTTTGGTCTTTTATGCAATTAGTCAATTTAATGCATCCTTGCTGAATAAAAGTATCAATTTCTTTAAAAAAAAAAAAAACCTGATCTGAAAACAGTAGTGTATGTTTCTAAAAAAAATTCTATTCAATTCTTTCTAAAAAAATATTTCTTAAAATGCTGGAGATTGAATTAATTTACTGTGTATTTTATGTTCCTTTCGCTCTGAATTCTTTTTTTTTTTTTTTTTTTTTAGAAAAAAAAATACAGCATTTATCACCATTCAAACATTTGGGGTTGTTTTGAAATAATCTTTTGGTCTTTTATGCAATTAAAAAAACTATAATAATTTATATATTTTTTTTATTTATACAATTAAAACATGTTTTTAAATTCTTTTAAAATATTAAATTAAAAATTCTTTGAAATATTTTTTTACCGTAACAATGTAAAAGTCTGTACTGTCACTTTTAATTAATTTAATGCATCCTTGCTGAATAAAAGTATCAATTTCTTTTAAAAAAATCTTTCTTAAAATGCTGGAGATTTGAATTAAATTACTGTGCATTTTATGTTCCTTTTGCTCTGAATTTTTTTTTAAAGACAATTAGCTATCAGTTTACAATTAACCAGTCACAGATAAGTAGACATGCTCTCTTTCATGTGTTTTCGTTGTGCATTCACGTTGTACAATCAGAACTCATTCAAACAGAAAAAAAAGAAATATGCACAGTTTCAGCATGTTGTTAAATTGTTGAGATGTTTATCGCCACTTTGTGCACAAAGCTGATGGAAATTCTAGAGCTGCGTATGATGAATATAGCTTCAGACAAACATATTACTGTGTTGAATTTATTACTGAGCTAAACACAAATGAGACGACAGTGATACAAGCATCATCAGTGACAAAGCAGAACAGCGTTTCTCCTCCTCTAAGGATCTTGGTCCAGAATAGCTTTCTGATAAGATGGTTGCGTATGCATGTGTGTGTGTGTGTGTTGGGGGGTTAATAAGGTCCGTATCAGGTCCGGCTAATGAATGTCCCATCAGTGCAGCCGTCTGTGTGGAATGGCATCATCTTGAGGATGATTAATGCATAAGAAATGTGCTTGGGTACACAAGATCATGCATGCAGGGTTGTGGCGTGATTAATGCAGCGGCAAATCAAAGCACGGCTCAAGAGAACAATGAAGAATGGAGAAAAAATGAGCCGTATCAGCAGATTGTGTTCTCTGTGAAGACGCAGATAAAGTATTTGAATATGGAGAGGAGGAGGGTGGCCAATTAGTGCAAACAGTGGACTTAGACGCCAGCGCCATTATATAAGATACTAAACGGGCATTGAACAAATGATCTAAACGAGGGTGCTGGTATATCTGCGATCAGTGAGAATTAAGGCTGAACTGAAGGATCAGCAGGAGTGACGTGTGTGATAATGTCCTGACTACATTCTTAAAAATGAAGGTTCCAAAAAGATTTTTTTTGCCGTGATGTCATAGAAGAAGAACCATTTTTGGTTCTTCAAAGAACCTTTCACTGAACAGCTCTTTAAAGAACCTTATTTTCTAAGTGTGAGGGAGATTTTAATGATCTGAAAAAACCTTTTTCCACTATACAGAACCTTTTGTGAAATGCAAAGCTTCCATAGATGTTAAAGGTTCTTCATGAAACCATTAATGCTAATAAAGAACCTTTATTTCTAGTCAGTTTGTAAGATTGACTATAGATATTCTTTAAAGTAGATGCATTTAGACATGCTTTGGATAGCTTTGGCATGCTTACAGTAAATGGCAGCAATTTGTAGGGCAGGTTCAGTCAGAGTTCATCGTTTAAGGCGAAGTCAGCGACTTATGGCCGGTTCTGATGTGATGTGACTCTATTAAAGTTTAATTTGATAAAACTTGTGGCCATTTAGAGATTTATGCATCATTCATGGTGCACGCTTGCAGAATGTCCACTTTTAGCAGCAAAGAAAACTGTTTTTTGGTCAAATTGGAGTGACAGCGTATCTTTAACTAATTTGTCTAAAGGTGGATCATTAACGGTAGATGGATTCGGTGGCCACCAATGATAAAATTGCTGTCTCGAACTTTTGAATTTGTGTTTTTGTGCGCTACCATACAAAAATTAGGGGTTGATATGATTTTTTAAAATGTTTTTGAAAGAAACCAAATGTTTTTATGCTCACCAAGGCTGCATTTATTTGATCAAAATGTGATTTTAATTTACTGTTATTTATATAGCTAAAATCTAAAAATAATAAAAATTAATAAAAAATAAAGAAAAATACAGTAAAAACTGTAATGTTGTGGAAATAATATTACAATTTAAAATAACAGCTTTCTGTTTGAATATATTTAAAAATGTGATGCAATGCTGAATTTTCAGCATCATTTCTCCAGTCTTCAGTGTCACATGATCCTTCAGAAATCATTGTAATATGTTGAAAACAATTGTGGTGCTTCGTATTATTTTGGAAAAACTGTCCACAAAATCTGTTCTGTCGATTTTGATCAATTTAATGTGACCTTGCTGAATAAAATTGTAGATTTCTTTCAAAAGAATCTTACTGACCCCCAAAACTAAACCACTTGGGACCATGTGTTACAGCAATTTTACATTTTAAACCACTGCTTTAACAAATTAACTGCTGGAAAATTGCTGTGAGACAATTGACCTGAAGTACGATGTTAATTTTGTGCAATAAATTGCACAAGTTATTGTTATTTTGCTTAGATTTTGTAGCGTATGTGTGAGTGTTGTGTTTAGCATCCATATGTCCATAAAAACACATGTGATTGGTATCAGGACCTGGCCTTGTCAAATGAAGGTTATTTCTCTTCAGGATTTGTGGAGACTGTCCTCCTCCTCTCTTCTATCCTCCTTTCTTTCCACAGGTGTTTTTTTATTCATTCCTGTCTGCATGTTCTATTAACATTCCTCTAGCGTTTCAGGGTTTGTTTTGAAGCAGGGCTGGCTGCTCTTCGTGTTTTTTCCCTCTGAACTGTGATTTCTTTTTCTTTTTCCTCTTCTTTAATGATTTTTTCCTCTTTGGAACTTGAAACCTGTGTTTGTGGTTTTATCTGCTTGTTGTGTGTTGTATTTCCCTCATTTTTTGTGTGGTGTTGTTGTTGTTTGTGTTGTTGTTGTTGTTGTTGTTGTTGTTGTTGTTGTTGATGTGTTCCCTCCCGTGTGTTTTTGCCCCTCGTTTCTCGTCCTTTCTTTCTGCACACCTCCTCTCACACCCCTCTCCTCTGTCTGTCTGTCCGTTTTTGTGATGTGACCCCCTCACCCCTCACCCCCCCTCCCAGAAGACACGGACTCCCCCAGTCGGACAAACTCAGGTCTGTCCTTTCTTCTGCTTTGCTTTTCTCGTCTTCCTCCATGCCGTGTCCCAGCTCCTCTCTGTTTGTCGCACTCCCGTTCAGGAACAATTCACCCAAAAATAAAAATTGATTTATCGTCTAGAGAATCATAGACTAGCTTTGGACCAGTTAGAAAACATCAGAAACTGTTTTTATATGGATATTCAAGCTGGTCAGACTGCAGTGTGCACATAATGAATATTAGGGTTAATCTCACAAAGAACATGCATTTTCTATTGAAGCTTGTTTCTGCAATGGAATAAAAAAAAAAAAGAAAAAAGAAAATTGTGACTTGTTTCTCAGAATTGTGAGATATAAACTCACAAGTACAAGTTATAATGTGAGAATTGTGAGTTATAAACTTGCATTTGTGAGTTGATAGTGTCGGAATTGTGGGATTTAAGCTTGCAATTCTGACTTTTTTCTTGCAATTGCGAGTTTAAATCTTGCAATTCTGTGAAAAGAATTCAGTCAGAATTGCAGGATATAAAGGATATAAAAACGTGAAGATGTGAACTTGCAAATACTGGAAAAAAAATATGAGGAAAAAAGTCACAAACGCCTTTTTTATTTTTAATTCAGTTGTAGAAACAAGCTTCAAAATGTCTTTCTTCCTATTCAAAAGAAAAAAAAATAAAAATAAAAATGTATTTAAATATTGAGATTTGAGGACTGTGTTAATGCAAAAAAAAAAAAATAGGCTTCATTTTCTTGAAGTAAATTATAATAATATATTAAAATATAAAAAAAAAAATATATATATATATATATATATATAAATTATAGTATGCATTAAAAATAATATTAATTATTTATATTAATAACGGAATAACAGTATCAATTAGAATACACTATTGCATATTGTGTGTGGACTTTTTTGACAGGCTTTGTGAGATTCGACCATTATCAGTTTGCACTGCAGTACACAATTAAATCTATTCAACAGAATCTGCAGCAGCTGTTATCATTTTTGTATGTAGCAATGAGTGTAAAAACTATAGAGGAGTAATTACTGGGACTGTGCTTGAAAAGCGAATACCATCTCTTTCTGCTGTTTGGTTGTCTTCACTGGCTTTTTAAATCCATCACACCTTCTCTCCACCCTTTTTCATGAGTGTTCTGTTCACCTAGTTTTGGGTGAATTTATTGCAAATCGTAGGAGTTACTCTTTGCTGTGAAGCTCCCGTATCAGCTCCAGTCATGATCCTGTGTTACTTTTTTTAATCACTAAGTACTTTTTCAGCAGCCTTGGTTCTGGATTTATTTTTCCCATGTATGTTCTCCATAAGGATTTCCAAAAAAAAAAAAAAAATAAAATAAAAATTAATAATAATTATAATTAACATCGAAAAAAAAAAAAAAAAAACATTTGACAGTTATTGCGAAATATTTCTATATTCTCTACTCTTCAAAAGTTTGGGATCAGTAAGATTTTTAAATATTTTCTAAGAAGTATCTTATGTTGACTAAAGCTGCTTTGTTTTATCCAAAATATAGTAAAAACTGTGAAATATTTTTGCAATTTTAAATAACTGTTTTCTATGGAATCCCGTTTCGGCCACTGAATACATTTTTTTTTTTAAAAACTTCATTTGGATTTTTTATCTCAAAATTCAGACTTTTTACTCAGAATTGCGTGATACAAACTCACAATTCTGACTTTCTTTCTCAGAATTGTGAGATAAAAATTACAATTGTCAGTTATAAAGTCAGAATTGTGAGGAAGAAAGTCGCAATTGTGAGTTATAAAGTCAGAACTGTGAGATATAAACTCAGAATTCTATGAACACATTAGTCTTTTTTTTTCTCTGGACTTTATAACTCGTAATTGTGAGTATATATCTTGCAATTCTGAGAAAAAAAAAGTCAGAATTGCGAGATACAAACTCGCAATTGCGAGGAAAAAAAAGTCAGAATTCCCAGAATTTCTCGCAATTGTGAGTTTATATTTATGTATTTTAAAAATATAATTTATTCCAGTGATCCAAAGCTGAATTTCCAGCATCATTATTCCAGTCTTGGAGTTTCCTTCAAAAATCATTCTATTTTATTTTATTTTATTTTATTTTTGAAATAGAACTATTTTGTAACAACAAAACATATTTTCTGTCATTTACATTTTCATCCATTTGATCAAGTTGAATGTGTCCTTGCTGGACAAAAATATAAATTTCTTTCAAAAACGAACTTTATTAGCCCCAACCTTTTGAACAGTATTGTATACAGAAGGATGTAAGCTGCTTGAGAGTTAAATAAGACAGTCTTTTGCAATGTTTTATGGCATTGGACGGTCAATGATGAGCTTTTTTATAGATTTTCATTTCCACAGTGACACTGCCTTTTTTGATTGGTAGATCTCACCTCAAAATTATGAGTAATACGGCTATTGAATGCTATCTTATGTAAATGGAATTGAATCACACTACATTATTGTTTAAAATGAATTTCTCTATAGAGAAAAGCAATGGGATTTTGTACCTCCTGAGCCCAATTGCTGCATACAGTTAAGTCATGGTTATGGCTTGAGCTACTGAAACTGGCTTCATATCACGTCATAGCTATTTTCAGAAGGTATTAACGTCAGTTTTATTTGCATCCACCTTTTTCATCATTTTTTTTTCATCGGTGTGCTTGTATTTTTCACATATCTCTTTGAACAACTTCAAAGCAATAGAGCGTGTAGAGAATGAAATGTATTGTATGGGTTTGGCATTGCAGATATAGAAACTTTTATATACGGATTGACTTAGAGAAAGATTTCCCATGATGCACAGCGTTCTAAAAGCACTTTCAGTTGTGAATGTGGCATTAAAGTTAAAAAACACACTGCATGTATGAACTGCACTATAGCGCTGCAATTAAATCCAATTAATCTAATGATTCTGAAAGTACTAATCATTGGGTAATTTGCTGAACATGTTAATTACTTAACAGCACAATTGCTATTGGCAAGAGAAAATTGCTATTGACATTTACGGCACCTGCGCTGACAAAGACAGATGTAGTTTGCTTTACACGGCTCAGTGCCACAAACGAATTCAGTTTTTTGCTTGTGCAAACGTGCTGTCTAGTTGTAGCTTTATTCAGGTTTCAGAAGTTTATATGACTTTGTGCTATAAAGAAGCATCAAATTGTTCTTTGTAGGTGATTTTTACGTGGCGTTCAACAAAATAGTCTCAGTATTAGTCTTAGTTTCGGCCAGTAAGCGTGCAACCACTCTACAAACTGCAAAGTATGCATAAAAGTATTTGGTACTAAATTATACAGCATTTCATTTAAATGAACTTTACACATGCACTTCATTTATTGAATGCTCTGATTTACAAGTAGTCAATGATACTTTACCATTAGATGCTGTAATGTATGCGTCAGGTTTGTGTGACTTGTGGGGAATTTATTACACAAGAAAATTTCAACTCATAAAATACCTAAAAATAAGTTAGCCTTTTGATTTTATCTTTTTTTTCTGCTCTGTGCTGCATGATTTACAGTATGCTAATGTGTATGCGAAAAAGACATTTACAAAGAAGCTTCTGTAATAATATTGACAGACATTTTTATAAATGCTCTTATGCTTAGATGGTAGTTAAAAGTGATGCTCTTACATTTCAGATTCCCTTCTGATCATGCTGCATTGTATGAAAAAGCTAGTGCTGTTAGTTCAGTGTTGTACATTAGTGTCATTAATGGGAAAGATTTCTTCCAGATCAGTGCGTTTTTCAACAACCTTCTAAACATGCAAACTCATTGACGTCTGCTGTGATCCATAGGTGCTATGGATGTCGAGGAACGAACGCGGCAGATGAAACTGAAGATGAACAAGTACAAACAGGGAACCGGCTCAGATTCAAGACTCGAACAGGACTATCACAAGGCAAGTAAATGTGGTCTACCTTTAGTACTTAACGTGAAAAACACTTCAGAACAAACTTTTTAAATGATTCAATTTGGTTATACTATAGTTAATACAAGTAAACGCTTCTGTTCATCACTCAGATTTGAAAATAATACTTTTATTATGATTATTTAAAGACTAAAATAAATAAAACATATGCATGCATGGACTCTTGGGTTATTTGACAAACCAGTGCTGGGTAAATATTGGACAGAACACATGCTGGGTTATTTTGACCCAGCTGGTTGGGTTAAATATTTTTACCAAACATGCTGGGTTATTAACTATTGTTTAAAGATTATTATATTGCTGGTTTAAAATGGACTGGAACTTATCAAAACACAAACAGAATTACTAGAGGCAACATCAATAATCAAAAGACGAACATTTATTATTAAGCAAGAACACATGGGCAAAATACAAGACAAACTGAATTTATTTTGGTGAATACAGCATAGTTTAACAATATTACATACATTTAAACTCGTTTAACAAGCATTTTAGACATAAAAAATGAAACATTTAAAAGCAGAATTTTAATTTTAGTGTATTCAACCAATCTCTGTAATCGCGTTTTACTGAAATACCACTAATTCTCATGCTGTTGTAGTTAAAAAATCTAAGCCGGTGAAGGGCTGCTGTTCGCCAGGTTAACTGCAAATTTCATACTGCCGTCTCGTGTTTTACTCGTAGCTGAAAGATGCCGTGACTGACTCCAAAACCTGCCCATAAACATAAAGTACTGACATTAGAGAACATTTTGTAAGATTAAACTCAGTACAGTAACGAATAAATTCCATTTATTTTATGCAAGGCAAAAGGCGTTTCCATCCTGCAAAACACAAACAGGCCCAACCCAGGAGTTGGGTAGAAAAAAAAATAACCCAGTGTTAAAAATGACCCAGCAACTTAGTTACAGAAAAACTACCTAGCATCTGGGTAAAAAATATTAAAAATAACCCAACAAGTTGAACCCAGCATTTGGGTAAAAAAAAAAAAAATAACCCAGCACCTGGGTAAAAATAACCCAATAAAATGACCCAACGGGCTTAACCCAGCATTTTTTAGAGTGTGTTTATTTTATTTTATTTTATTTTAGAGTGTTGTTTAGAGCATTTTTAGAGTGTGTTTTTTGTTTTATTTTATTTTATTCACCAAGATCTTCTTTCACCCCCTTAAAAATCATCAGTTTAGCTGTAGTTAAACTAAGTCCAGGTAGTCAGAAAACCAGAGCACTTTTTGGCCATTCAGATTGCTTATTTGAACTTAAGTGATCATAGATTAAACATGACGACCCATTTCCAGCAGTTGTGAAATTTTTATAGACATATTTATATACTTCCAGGTTCAGGTCACTGCTCTGTATATACATTAGTATTTGTGTACACTGGACATCGTGCAGAAATTCAACGCCATGTACGGCTATATCGTCTTCCCTTTGCATGCTTTTAAGCTCGTGGTATGAAAAGCATTGTACAGGCCCATGAGTTCTGCAGGATTCTATTAAATGCAGATAAGGACTCGATTTGTTTGCTCTGTCTGATAGAGGCGCCAGTGAGAACATAATGTTTATAATCATCACAGCGAGCCATGAACACCTTATAAACAAATATGTTACATAAGACACTACAATACCTCTCCATGGCTAAGATCCAGATAACCAGGAATACATTAGTATAAACGCAGTGACTTTTTGTTTTAATCATGCTTGTCCTCCTTTGTAGGTTACTTTTTCCAAAAAAAAAAAAAAAAAAATCAATTAAAAATGGATGAATTTGATGCTATACTGTTTGAGCTTAAGGAATGCTCATGAATTTATTTTTTAATTGTATTATAATTAATATTCATGTATTATTTTGAATTTATGATTTTAGTTTTATTTCATGTTTTTATTATTATTATTATTATTGTTAGTGTTTATTTTTGAATTTTGAATTTGAAAATGAAAGTTCCACTTGGCCTTTAACCTCTTTGTATTTTGTTGTCTGTAAGCATCTGACAGCACGTGTTATGTTTGTTCTGCAGCGTTCAGGAAGGGATCCTCAGCGTGGAGAAAACCTCTCGGCCAAGTCTTCGGACAGTGATGTCAGCGACGTGTCCGCTGTGTCGAGAACCAGCAGTGCGTCTCGATTCAGCAGCATGAGCTACATCTCTGTCCAATCAGAACGGCCGCGGGGCAGCCGCAAGATCAGGTGAGACGGTCGCTTCTCGAGTCAGGAACGATCAAACCAGTACGTTACAGTTCAGTCCGAAAACAGCGAGGGCTCCAAAACAGTGTTCTTTGAGGCCACGTACACACTGCAAAGTTTTGGGAGTGACAACAGCATGTATTTGCAGGAGTGAATTCCTCATGTTTTGGCATCTCCTTGCTGTGGAAGATGTTAATAGTCTAACGCATTTGCTGTTTTGGACCAAACTAATATTAGAGTCTAATGGAAACCAGAGTTACTTTAGTATTATTTCTATATTTTAAATAAGCCTTTGCTTATATATTTTCAGTTTTAATTTTAGTTTTATGTGATTTTGCTTTTTATTATTATTCTTTTTTTTTAATATATATTTCTATTTAGAATTAATGTTATTTGTGTTTTGGTTCTAGTTTTAGTCATTTTAATTAACATTTAACATTTCTGTTTTTTTTTTTTGTTTTTTTTTTTTTAAATATGATATTTATATTTAGTTTTATTTAAGCTTTATTTGAATATTTAAATCCATTAAAATTTATTTTAATAGTTTTCAATTTAGTTTTAGTTAAAATAACACTGCTGGAAATATTATTATAATTTGGCAGTTGTTAGCAAACCAAGGCAGGAAGTTTATGCATGTTTAGTCTCAGCCTCATGCCCTCATACCACCCACCATCTGAAGGAATACTGCTCACATAACTAGCAAACACTATCCAAAACCCTGCAGCTCTAATCTGATTGACTGGCTTCCAGGAGATGTGTTACCAGTCCACCTGGAAACATAATATTTGCAGTGTTGAAAATGCCTTATGCTAGTTTAATTCCTGAATTTGAAGTGAGAATGCAAACAGGATGCAGAATTTGAATGTAGGGAAGTTAAAGTCAAATACATTCAAAGGAATTCATACACTGCCGTTCAAAAGTTATGTAATGTTTTTTTTTTTAAAGATTTATTTATGGGCTTTTTATGCCTTTGTTTGGAGAGGACAGTGCAGACAGGAAAGCATTGGGTGAAGAGAGAGGGGAGTGGGATCGGCAAAGGACCACGAGCCAGGATTCGAACTCGGGTCGCCGTGAGCGCAGTGAGGCTATTGGCACCAACTTTTTAATGTTTTTAAAGTAAATTTTTTCTTTCTTTGAAAGAAATTAATACTTTTATTCAGCAAGGATGTGTTAAATTGATGAAAAATAATAGTAAAGACTTATATTGTTATAAAAGATTTCTATTTTGAATACATGGTGTTCTTTTTAACTTTTTATTCATCAAAGAATCCTGAAGCACAACTGTTTTCAGCATTGATAATAAATCAGCATATTAGAATGATTTCTGAAGGATTGTGTGACACTGAAGACTAAAGTAATGGCTGATGAAAATTCAGCTTTGTATCACAAAAATAAATTATATTTTAAAAGATATTAAAATAGAAAACTGTTATTTTAAATTGCAATTATATTTCCTAATATTCCTCTTTTTTATCAAATAAATGGAACTTTGATGAGCATAAGAGACTTCTTAAAAAAAAAAAAAAACATTAAAAATCTTACTGATCCCAAACTTTTGAATGGCAGTGTATGTCATTTTAGCTAAAAACAAATTTGTCAACAAAGTTTAAACATTCAGAATTCAAAGATTTATAAAATCATGTTTGTAAAATAATCAGTACTTATTACTTGATGAACATTAATTTTCTCCAACTGATTGCCTTAAATGGCTTCTGAAAGCAAACAAACTGTGTTTGATCACTTCAAAAAGTCTCTTTCAGTTTAAGTGGACAGTTCTTTGTGCAAAATATTAGTCTGACTACATGAAAATGTAATTCTACATAATTACTATTAATATTGTTGGCTCTGTAATGAATTGCTTATGTTCCTCTTTTGTGAGTCATTTTGGATATAACCGTACTAAACTGGTATCCAGATTAATAAATGGGTCAAAATGTATCTCATATCAGAATCTTCCAGGGGTACATTTGGTTATAGAATGAGGTTATCACTCTTATAAATACCTGCTGTGTGCAGAACAGGATTAAGCACTCAGAAAAGGAGCGAGGATCATATTTAGCTGCAGTGTGTACATGGCCTGAGAGAAACGGCAGCTCTGTAGGCTTCATCATTTTCTGGGTCTGGGGGCGTTCAAGATTGGGTTCAGTTTAGGTGAGTTTGGCTCCAAATCAATGCAGACTTTTTAAAATTGTTTATACATTTTTAATTGAATATGTAATTCCTTTCAAATGCTTGAGGTCAGTAAGATCATCCTATTAGAATGATTTCTGAAGAATCATTTATATTAGTGTTTTTACTGTATTTTTGACTAAATATTTGAAGCCTTGGTAGGCATAACAGACGTCTTCAAAAAAAACATTGTACTGACCTCAAACTTTCGAACAGCGAAATGCTAGCTAATAATCACCAGCAACTAAGCACACTCTCGTCTAACACGCTAGAGGTGTATATTTAAGTTCTGCAAGCTTTTTGTTCTGTTATATGTGCATACTGTCTGGCTTCTGTTGGTTTTACTGTTTGCATTGCATTATTTTATTGTGTTGTCATTCGTTCATTCTTACTTTACGGTTTACATTCAGGTAGTGTTGACACCTGTTTTTTTTTCACTGTGCTTCATTTTTGTTCTGCATGCTGCTTGCACCTCTGCTTCTACTTCTGCCGGCCACGCACACAGCAATGCAGTGCAGGGGCGGAGCCTCTCCAGGGAGGGGGAGGAGTCGGTTGGGGAGGCGTTACAGGAGGAACAGGAGGAAGGAGGGTTAGAGGAGGACAGGGGGAGGAAGAGGGGAGGAGTGGGGAGGGCAGGAAAGCTGAGAAGACAGGCAGATAGTGTAGACAGAGAGGAGGCAGAGCTGGAGGAGGAGTCTGAAGAGGGCGTGGCCCAGAGGACGGTCTCAGAGATGGACCTCAGGTAAATTATAGCCATGGCATCCAGCTGTATCTCATACCATAGCTACAAGGGATTCCTTTGGATACAAACATACTGCCGGTATATTCTGTTCATGACTAAACAAGGTCCACTTAGAAGGATTTATACACTTTTCAAGTTTTACCCTTTAAGTAATAGTAATTTTAAAAAATAAATAAGTAAATAAAGTTATAAAAAAAAAAAAAAAACTAACATTTTTCAAAAGTACTTTTACTTGTAGTATTTATTTATTTTATGTATGTATGTATGTATGTATGTATGTATTTCAATAAAAAAATGAAATATAACACAAAATACTGGTAAATAAAACTAAATATTTACAAACATTATATCCAGTGTTATTTTAGTGTCATTGTGGTACTATTATAGTTTTCACTAATATTTTAATTAGTTTTATTTTTCTATATTATATATTTATATATTTTTATGTATTTTAATTTTAATTTTAAAGGTTTTGTAACTTTGTGTTTTGTCATTTTTATTAGGTTTTTTTTTTATGTCAGTATAGTTTTATATATTATTTTTTAGATTTGGACATTTTAGTTTATCAGTTTAAACTAAATAAAAATAAAAAATAGTAAAAATGAGAAATGTTGTCTTGACAAGTAGTAGGAGTGTAACGGTACACAGATGTACAAAAAAAAAATAAATAAATAAAAAAAATCACCTGTGCTAGATTTCTTTTCATTTGTTTTTAACAGACAGTAGTACAAATTACATTTTTTTCCACCTACATGTGAAAATACTAAATATTATATCAAATTATTATAATAGTAATATAATAGTTAATTGTTAGACAAGGGGGAAAAACAGTGCAACACGTAACATAGCATATATTTGCTGAGTTTCAGTTCAGTTTTGTGACAGAAAGAAAACTCAAATGGCAGAAAGCGACATCCTATTTGTTTTTTGTTTAAAATGATTTTGCTGGTATGAGGAAAATTTAAGTAATCGCGCCAGCGCACAAACACAAAACATATACATCAGCGCGCCCGCCTCACTGTGTCACTGTAAGAACGCGACTGAAGTACAAAGCCTATGATTTACATAATAAAAAATAAATTAGCATTTGGATACATCATCAATATGAAAATATTAGGGAATATTTGGATTTGTCTAGTGCGCTTTGTTTTCAAGTGTACAACTCCTAGCATTCGCTGTTCTTCTGTTGTCGGTTATCGGTTATCAAACAGCGTTGCATTACTGTGGGCGCCCCCTTCTGGATTGAGGGTGAATTGCCTGTATTCGTTGTAAGGTCTCATGCACCGAACCGAGATGCAGTGACGGTTCGGTACGAATACATGTATCGTTACACCCTAGCAAGTAGCTACTTTATTTGTTTATTTAGGGTAACATTTATTTCAAATAAAGAAAATGTTTTTCTTAAGGTTTTAGTTTTAGTTCCCATAAATTCACAACAAATCCTTTGAATTACAGTATTCAGAACAGAAAAGTAAGTATAAAATAAACATTTATTTATTTATTTCAGAATTAATATAGAATACTTGAAAATAAAACAAAATATTTACAAGCATTACATCCAGTGTTAGTGTCGTTGTTCATAATTTTAGTTCATCAGTTTTAACCAACTAAAAATGATAAATGGTTATTTATTTATTTATACATTTATTTTATTTCAAGTAAAGAAAATGTTTTTTTTTTAAGGTTTTAGTTTCAGTTCCCATCAATTCACAACAAAATCATTTGGCAGAACAGGAAGTATAAAATAAACATAATTTGTAGTGACATTTATTGTAAACAACATTTATTATGAATGGCAAGCCTAAACAAATGTATTTAAAACAAAACTGAAACGGAAATGTATTTCCGGAGGGTAAAACTTGGGAATGTATTATTATTATTATTATTATTATTATTATTATTATTATTATATAATATTATGTAGTCATTTAGCAGACGCTTAATAATAATAATAATAATAATAATAATAATAGTAATAATTATTATTATTATTATTATTATTATTAATATTATTATTATTTCTTAACTTTTTAAAAATAATTTGTTGCCTGTATAGTCATTAAAAACAACAACAACAATAATAATAATAATAATAATAATATATGATTATGATGATGATTATTATTATTATTATTATTATTATTATAGAGCAGATAGATTGATCTGTATTTGAATTTAAAAATAATTTGTGCACATTTAGGTTGAGAACTAAACATAAAATAGTTCAGCGCTATCTTACAGAGTTGGGAATAGGGAATTGGACAGTTGTAGAGTTAGGAATTGGGTTATTAAGTCAAGGATACTTTTTTTTTATTATTGTAGGATGACCTAAATAATACTGTATTCCAGATATAGCTTGTTGAAAACTTGAACTAAAGCTGCCAACTCGAATCCAGTGAAATGAGTGTATAGATACAGTAGATGGCAAGCCATGGTGATTCGCTCATGATGAATGAATCAGCTCTGTTTCAGTCCTGTGCTAGTGCTGCTTATGTATGTTTAATGTCTGTATGGCATTTTAATGTGCTGCTGTTTGTATATACTGCGGCTAAAATTCAACACTCATAAAGCTTTATTTGAGGTTTATTGAGAACTTGAAATGTGTGATGTCATGAAATGTTTTATATCAATGTCTCCAGACCTTCTAATAGTCCTTTTACCCCCATAAAGGCCTCCATTCAGATACAGCTTCATACTCAGTTGATTTTATAATGCATGTTGACCTTATTATCATGACAATTAAGCAGTCCCTGATTCTGTAAGTACAAGAGTTACTTTGTATTTGATGTGATTTTATTTTATACTGTGGCTAACAGCCATTCTCATTAAAATGAAAAATAATATTTGACATAAATGTTATTACAGGATACTATAATGGATATGCTGTATATTGCTTTTTAAATGCTTTTATTTTAGTACTATTGAGAAACTATTGCAATTTGTAGAGATTGTTTTATATTTTCCATTTTCATTTTAGGTTAATTTTAAGTCCATATTTGTGATGTTTCTCGTGTTCATCATTTCTCAGTGTTGACACTGCACTTGTCATCTGGGCCTCTGAGTGATGCATTAGACTCTGATCGGCTTTGTAATGAGGAAGATAGGAACACGATTTTCTTTGTTAATAAGTGACTGGAAGCGTAAACAGACCTTTGAAGCGTATCGTTGATCATATTGCGTTAAACGAACATGCGAATTGATGGACGCAGATTGTGTATAAGGAACGGTGATATGGCTGAAGAGGCAAAAAGTGTTTGCCTATAATGTCATGCGTCCTTCAGGTGATCTTTCTGTCTGTCCGTGTTTACTGAGGCGTGACGGATAAGTCAATACGTGCTTTGAGAAAACAGGAAGTGATGTCAGTGGCGATGGTGAAAGAGCCACAGGCGTTGTCTACCTCATTAGGTGACTTGTGTAATATGTAAGAGGCATGTGCTCTGGTGGCAGTTTTCTATGGCTTAGTTATGCAATCTCATGACTAATATGCACGTATGAAACTAGCAAGCAGAGAAAAGAAGGACAACAAAGCCATAAAGAGGTTACTTAGCATTGCCTTAAAAGGCACAAAGATGCATTGAGGTTTGGGAGTAGTTGCTGAAGCATGTGTTCACAGCACACAGACGGTCATGAGATATTTCAACTCTTTTTCATTTCCATTGTTTTTTGTGGTATTATTAGCCTCTTGTCAGAGATTTCAGTGTCAAATGCAGAAGTGCTTTTTTTGCAGAAATCATTTTCTAAATCAGTAACTTTAGCTTGTTTTTCCAGTAAAAATGTACAGCATCCTTTAAATGACATAAATGCACTTGATAAGCAAAATTGTCTGAGATAGACTTGTTTTCAGATAATATGTCTTAATTTAAGAAAATTAAGTTGAATTTCTTCTTAACTTAACTAAAACCATTACGAAAATACTTTATTATTAAAAGTTAAAAAATAAAATTAATTGATATTAGTCACAAATATCACATTTTATTGAGGAAAAAAAAGATATATATATATATATATATATATATATATATATATATATATATATTATTTTAAGACATTGGTAACACTTTACAATAAGGTCTATCCGTTATAAGTAGTTAATGAGCAATGCATTTGTTACAGTATTTATTAATATTTGTTAACATTACTTAATAAAAATACAACTGTAGCATTAACATGCAACACTTGATTTTCACGTTTTTTTTTTATGTATACTTAATTACTGCATTAAATTGTCGACTCTTTAAACATTAATTAATATATGTTAATGATAATATTAACATCTCATTGCTATTTCACAGTCAACACCATCATTAGTGAAACTGAAGCTGCTGTGATAATGTGATCAGTTGATGCTGACTTTCTGCTCTGTATCGAATCATTAGCATCTCATTTCAGAAATGTCAAGTAGAGAGCGTCTGAATAAGCTTTGAAAGCTAATTCTTCATTTGCAGGATGCCGTAGACGCTTTCTATATAAGAAACCCAAGCATGAGAAAAGATAAATGCTGTTTCTACCACACTTTAAGAATTTGCCATTTTTGATCGGGAGTGGAAGTTGATAATGGGACTAAATTTCATTAGCATCGCCTACAGCGGTTTAGCGCTGCGTCACATTTCATTTAAAGGTCAGTTCTCTGTGGAGTAGAGCGGAGAACATTATAGCACTGTTCTAAAAACCTAGTGAGCATCAAAGGCAGCGTCTTAAATGAAATATATAGGTTACATACACTTTGCAGAATCTGCAAAATGTTAATTTTACCATAATAAGACGGATGATACAAAATGGATGTTATTTTTTATGTAGTACTGTCTTGATTAATATTTTTTACGTCAAAGATGTTGTCATTAATTACTCACCCTCACGTCGTTCCAAACCTGTATGACCTTCGTTCATCTTCAAACACAAATTAAGATATTTTTGATGAAATCTGAGAGCTTTCTGACCCTGCATAGACAACAACGACACGTTCAAGGCCCAGAAAGGTAGTGAGGACATTGATAAAATAGTCAATGTAAAATCAGTCGTTCAACTGTAATGTTATGAAGCTACGAGAATACTTTTTTTGTGCAAAGAAAACTAAATAAACTAATTTAATTTAAACATAATTTCTTCATTTTCTAACCCCAGAAGAGCATTAAGAACAATTTGAAAATCAAATTGCAGGTAAATTGTACTTACTTTGTCTTCTGAGAAACATGTATGTTTTGTAGCTTTTGAATGGCAGTACTAATTAAATTATATTTAAATTATATTTTAAAAAGTATATTTAAAATAAGAAAAAGGTACACGTCTTCTTGCTTTTCAAAAGTTTTCACCCCCCTTAAATGGATAATTCATCCAAAAATGGAACATCCGTCATTAATTACTCACCCTCATGTCGTTCCAAACCCGTAAGACCTTTGTTCATCTTCAGAGCACAAATTAAAATATTTTTGATGAAGTCCCTGCATAGACAGCAATGCAACTGACACGTTCAAGGCCCAGAAAGGTAGTAAGGACATCGATAAAATAGTCCATGTGACATCGGTGGTTCAACTGTAATGTTATAAAGCTACGAGAATACTTTTTGTGCACAAAAAAAAAACACCTTTGTTAAACAATTCCTTCATTTTCTAACCCTTGATGTCCATTGCGAGCATTAAGAACAATTTAAAGATCAAATTAAAGTAAATTGTACTTACTTTGTCTTCTGAGAAACATGTGAGTATATTTTGTAGTATATTTTCTGGAGGGAAGTACTAAATGAAAAAATATTTAAAGTCAGAAAATTTTAAATCTTCATCCTGTTCAAAAGTTTTCACCCCCTTGCTCTTAAAGGGATAGTTGACCCAAAGATGAAAATTCTGTCATGAATTCCAAACCCATGAGACCTTCGTTCATCTTCAGGACACAAATTAAGGTATTTTTGATGAAATCCAAGATCTTTCTGACCCTGGATAGACAGCAATGCAACTGACATGTTCAAGACCCAGAGAGATAATAAGAACATCAATAAAATAGTCCATGTGACATTAGTGGTTCAATTTTAATGTTATGAAACTGCGAGAATACTTTTTGTGCGCCAAAAAACCACAACTTTATTTCTAAAAGTTGAATGTAAATTGTACGTTCTTTGTCTTCTGAGAAACATGTAAGTATATTTTGTAGCTTCTGAAGGGAAGTACTTAATGAAAAAATCTATTTAAAATAATAATAATAAAAAAATTGTTTTTCAAAGTTTTTCATATCAAAAGTTTTCACCCCCAACCCTGCACTTCAAGGTGTCATGTTTCCTTCTGGCACTGGATAAAATAGTTATTTTTCAGTAAATTTGAACATTTTTGTTGGTACCTTTCATTAGACTTTGTCCACCACCTTGTAATTTTTTTTCCCCACTGAGCTTGTCATAATGCATTTTTTCCAGGACTATAGAGAATAGAATGTAGCAAAAGTATCTATCCTAAAATGCAACAGAATTATACTGCCTAGCTTTTGAAATAGCCTTTGTGTCAAGAATCCACACATGATGCCTTAAAAAACTACCTATGTAGGCAGCTCATGTTTTAGAATGGAGCTTACACTCCTAAATATAAAGGTTCCAAAAGGGTGTTTTAGCAGTGATGTCATAGAAGAACCATTTTTGGTTCCCCAAAGAACCTTTCAGTCAACAGTTCCTAAAAGAACCATTTTGAAGAACATTTTACAGATCTAAAGAAACTTTTATTTGACTACAGAGAAGCTTTTCTGCATTTGAAAGTTTTAGTGGATGTTCAAAGGTTCTTCATAGAACCACTGATACCAATAAAGAACCTTTATTTTTAAGAGTGTAGGTCCTTGTATTTTTTCATTTTGATTTTTAAAATCGCAACCCACGTTTGCTGACAGATCAGACCTTGATTCTCTGTGTCTGCTAACTTTTAGGAGAGCATGCGTGATAATTTTTACATTATATTTTGTGTTTTTAACAAGTCCCCCCCCCCCCCCGTTTGTGAGATAAAGACGAAACTGTCAGCATCTTCCATCTATCACGTTTGCACCATGTCAGTTTCCAAAAATAACTGTAGTGTGTTGATTAAATACTGTATTAGTGTGCAGCTCAAGGGCGTATTTATTTTATTCAGGGCATCTGAGCTCTTGAGTATTCGTCATGAAAAGAGTATGTATTAATAGTGGTGATGGTTGAATTTCATGCCATAACTGAATTTGAAGTCCTTAATAGGCCACATTCATTTAGATAGACAATTAACTGAAACGCCAAGGACCCAGGGCACCGTTTCCATAGAAACTGATTTTCTGCATCACCTCGTCTATATAAATTCAAGGACAGTGATGGTGACCGCATTCTTCTGTCTTTTTGTCATCATATCAATTTTGTCCCTTCCCATCCCGTGCAGTATGTAATTATCATGTGTTCACAGAGGTTGCATGTTTCAGAAATTGTGCAAGTTCCATCTCACAGTGAAATATGAACTGAAGTATGTTGCGAATTTGAATGTGTTCTGTATCAAGGCGATGCAGTGCCATGAACCTGACAAAAATATATCCAATCATGCAGATTCCTTAAGGGAGAGAGGATGTTTTATGCTTACTCTGGTTTTAGCACTGCAGAGGTCCACATCTGAGTTGTATAATGACTCTAAATCTAGAAAATGGACCCGAGCCACTGCGTGTACGCGAAAAAAAAAAAAGCGCAGGTTTTGTTAGGTGTAAAGGAACATCGTGGCCTAGATGAAAATGCACTTAGCAAAATCTGCATGAAAAAGGAACAGTCTGTTCAGCTGGGGATGAGCAAAAACATCCCCGGAGAGACACTGCGACGCTCCAAGTACATTTGCCTGAAGGATGGTCTTATCTGCCAAGACCTCCTGATAGACCATCAGGAGAAGCTTTGGATAGAAACTATGGCCTTTGCTAGAGATATGTCCACTTTGGCTGTAGCTGTAATGTTCTTTTGTGACCATCATGGTGTAATTCAGTGGCACATGGTCTCGCTGATGCTCAGTTGACCTTCAAAGTAAAATGAGATGAGCTGATGTCATCATGCAGTTATTGAAAACTATGCCTTTTTTTCTCAAAACCTTGTGAGCTGCCTTCCTGCTATACTGTTTACACAGAGAAAAAAAAATTTAAATAAAATAGTTTTTATAAAAAAAAAAAAAGACTTTATTTTATTTTATTTTATTTTATTTTATTTTGTTTTGTTTTGTTTTGTTTTGTTTTGTTTTGTTTTGTTTTGTTTTGTTTTATTTTATTTTATTTTATTTTATTGATGGGTCAGATACAACTGTTCAATAAATCAGACCCCAACTTAATCTTACTATAAATTTATATACATTTACTATACTTTGTTAATCAAACCACACAAGTCATTTTATTTTACTGAAGCGTTAGACACAACTGTTCAATAAATCAGACCCCATAAATATTTGTATTATTTTATTTTATTAATCATATTTTTTTAAATCAAGACGCATAAGTGTTTTTTATTGTATTTTATTTTATTGAAGAGTTAGACATAAGTGATTTTATGTTATTTTTTGTTGTTGCAGAGTTGGATATTTTGTTTCATCAATTACCTTGTTTCAAAACAATTTTTAATAAAGCGATTGCAGTACTGTCAGTAATATTTCTTCGACTAATAATTGTTTTTAATTCATTAAAAAAGATCATTATTTTGTTTTATTTTATTTTATAAATCAGACCCCATAAATCTTTATTTTGTTTCATTTTTTATTGTATATTTTTAATGTAGATTTTAAATCAAGCCTCGTAAGTTATTTTTAATTTATTTTAATTTAATAAATCTGGCCACATAAGTCTTTATTTCATTTTTAAATTTTATGTTATTTTATTTTATTAAAGATTTAACGATTAACATTGTTTCAAACCAATTTTTAATAAACTAATTGCAACACTATCTGCAATATTTATTAAAGACTTAATTAATAGTTTTAAACAAAAGAAAAGATCATTATTTCATTCTAGGAGTCATTCAGTGTTCCCATTTGTGACGAAGGCCCTGACTACAGGTTAACTCGGTGCACTTCCATTCACATATATACTGTCGCATCTCAATGAATGGTTGCACTGCATAATATCACCCCAGGTACTGCTCTGGACTGACAGCCAGTTCAGAAGGCCTCCTTTATTAAACGCAGAGCAAGTTTTATAGAGTAGACCAGATTCAAACATACCAAAGTGCCTGAAGCCATCGAGGCATTAGTAATCCTCCAGTAAACAACCCGTGCAGGTTGTCAGAATGCTCAATGATCCGTTACAGATAGCGTGTGACTTCTCTTTACACCGCCACAGCACATGTGACCGGTTTGTTGCTCTGGTTACTGTGGTTTTGAGTTTAGAAGCGTTTAAAAAAAGATGAAATTGCAGTTAAGTCTACCATCTACAACTTTGGCCTTTTTTTCTACAGATTAGACCTCATCCATCCATATAAACCATGAAGTACAACCACATTATGTTCTGACTGTCTTTGTGAATTTGTTTGCAAACTTTTGCACGGATAATTCCCTATCTGTCAATCATATAGTGAGACATAATCCAGAAAGACAGATGTGTCTTGTCATGAAGGATTTTGTAAATTGGCATCCAGCGTTAATCTCCACCTGGGTTTTGTGTCGGTCACAGCTCTCTATGAGCTGTTCTCATTACAGTGATGAGAGGAAGGTAATGGCCATCTGAAAGCCTGCAGCGGTGCGACACTTCTCTCCGTGAGAATGTGAGAGTCTGCCAACATCTCACGTGCGGCGCTGCTGGAGGGAGCCGTCTGCATGATAAATATAGCGTCTGGCAGCATCCCGGCCAATCAATCAGTCAGTGGAACAGTAGCTGTTTAGAGCCATGATTAACTCTCACACTGTTGTGTTGGGTTGTGATTTTCCCCAGGGACTCGTATTGCTACAGTCACGCCAGAAACAAACATATTTATTTTCACTCTATTCTTATTGCTCCACAATAACAACATTTAACCGAAAACTGACTCTATGGCTTTTTGAGCTATAGTTTGCTGTTGCACCCCTTGTTGCAGCGTTGACAATGTAGTATGTATATGCACTTTGTAATGAATTGAGTCCTAAAACATTTGAATGCAACAAATCATAATTTTGGCGTATTTTTGAGGGGTTGTTCTGTGTCTGTTTTCTATGTTAACAGCAGTGTCGTTACTTGTAACTAAAACTTTTTTTTATTTTTTTTATTTATTTATTTATTTTTTTATATTGAAATAAAGCTAAAATTAAATATAAACATTTCATGAGAAACTTTAAAATTTGAAATGTTTCCTTGGCAATTAACTGAAATAAAATGCATTTAAGTACTAAATTTAAGATGAATTAAAATAAAACAAAAATGAATTAAAGCTAAATAGAAATATTTTACACAAATGCAAATAAAATAGGAAAACTGAAAATGTGAAGCTAAAAGCTAATTAAAAATATCAACAAATACTACAATAGTATGTATCTACTACTCAAATAATGTTAAGATAAAACATGAATCATAATGTACACTATTAACACAAATTAATAATGTTAACAGTGTTTTTAATTGAATTGAAATAAAGGGAAAATTGTATGTGTATATATATATATATATATATATATATATATATATATATATATATGTGTGTGTGTGTGTGTGTGTGTATATATATATATATATATATATATATATATATATATATATATATATATATATATATATATATATATATATATATATATATATATATATAATAATTCATTAAATGAAAATGTTTTAAAGAATTTTATGTCAACTGAAAAAAAATGTAGGCTAAATAGAATATTTTAAACAAATGCACATAAACTGAAAATTAAAAGCTAAAAGATAATTAAAATATTATTAATAATTATAACAGTACTATGTATCTAATGCTAAAATAATGTTAACATTAAACAAATCATTGTTTTCATGAATTGAAATTTTTTTTTTTTTTCAAAAATCATGTTTTTCATTGTGCAAAAAAAAACAAGCAAGCCCAGCCCAGGTGACAAAAAGTAACTCAAAAGGACTGTAATGCATTAATTTCCATAAAAAGTAACTATGGAGTAACACAATATCGTAATGCATAACTCCCCAACACTGATAAACACATGACTGTTGCAATGCATCTAACTGGTTTTCAGCATCTCATTCTGTAAGCATCACATTTTTAAGATGCTGAATCAAGTTAATAGAAGCTGTATTTTTAAAAGAACATCTCTTTTCTATGTCGCTGCGCTTGAATGCAAAAACATGTCCTGTGTGAACAACCCTAGTGCTGATATGAGGCTTCTATCCAGAAGAAAAAGTAGAAATAAGACAATGTTTGACATAAAGTAAGAGTAGCATAACTCAAAGATTTGATGAGAGCTGTTTGAGCTCATATTAAGATGATTTTTATTGCATTTTTTGGTTTCTTGGCAAATCTGAGTACATTTTGAGACATTGTTAGTAGTTTTGACAAATTATATTCGATTTAAAGGAGAAGTCCACTTCCAAAACAAAGATTCACATATAATGTACTCACCCCCTTGTCATCCAAGATGTTCATGTCTTTCTTTCTTCAGTCGTAAAGAAATTTTTTTTTTTTTTGAAGAAAACATAACAGGATTTTTCTCCATATAATGGACTGATTATGGTGCCCCAATTTTGAACTTCCAAAATGCAGTTTAAATGCGGCTTCAAACGATCCCAAATGCGGTTGTAAACGATCCCAGCTGAGAAAGAAGGGTTCTTATCTAGTGAAACGATCAGTTATTTTCATTAAAAGAATGCAATTTAAATACTTTTTAATCTCAAACGCTCGTCTTGCCTTTCTCTCCCTGAACTCTGTGTATTCTGGTTCAAGACAGTTGAAAAACTCCAATCGTATTTTCTCCCTCAACTTCAAAAATGATTTCAAAATCATCCTACATCGCTGCAGAAGTACCGACCCAGTCTATGCAAAGTGAACATGTGAAGAAGATCAAACACCCTTAACAAAAAAGGTAAAACAGTGATATAAGACGATTTTGAAGTTGAGGGAGAACATGAGATGGGAGTTTTTTGACATACCCTAACTGTCATGAACCGGAAACAAAAACAGTCCAGGCAGAGTAAGACAAGACGAGCGTTTGGCATTAAAAAGTACATAAATTGTATTATTTTTATTAAAATAACCGATCGTTTTGCTAGATAAGACCCTTCTTTCTCGGCTGGGATCGTTTGAAGCCGCAATTAAACTGCATTTTGGAAGATCAAAATCAGGGAACCATATCAGTCCATTATATGGAGAAAAATGCTGAAATGCTTTCCTCAAAAAACATAATTTCTTTATGACTGAAGAAAGAAAGACATGAACATCTTGGATGACAAGGGAGTGAGTACATTATATGTGAATCTTTGTTTTGGAAGTGGATTTCTCCTTTAAATCTCTTTTGAGGGGTATGTAAGATTTCATATGTGATTTATTTGGTGTGATTTCTCAATATATTGACTGGGGTTAAATGGGAGTTCACAGCTTTAGATAGTGTTGTAATGAGCTATACTGATGCTTCTCTTTCTCACAAAGTATATCAGTCCCAGTTGTTTCAGGATCTAAGATTACCAGATTACAGACAGATTGATGTGGCACGGCTGTATTTGGGCAGAAAGGGCTGCTGGACAAGGCTGTATTTCTAAAAGGCTAATTGTAGTAATTGAAGAACATGTTGTCAGAGCTCATTGATTTCCGTCGCATGTTTCTGTGGCCGTAATTGCATTGATGATGAAGAAGAGCAGACCTATGGCCGCACGTGTATCATTTAAACGCATTTATAATCATTACGATTTCATTAGGATCCTTTGTCCAGGAAGTCATTTGTCTTTTCGCTTCACAGTTCGCTCACGGCCGCTCACAGATGCTAATTTAATCTTTTTACACGTGTCCTCATTTTTTTGTCATGCTGAAAGAAAAATAGACCAGCCTGTATGATATATAGAGCAGCGTGCATTTCAATGCCGAGTGAGTGAACTTAACAAATCAAACTCAATGTCATTTCACTGAATGCTTCATGCGTGAGATGTTCCTATCAGTTAGGATAAATTTAGGTGAACTGCTGCAAGTTTTTATGCTTTTTTAGGAACAGTTTGTGGGAAGTGTGAGAGCTGTGACTCTTAAATGAATCACTGTGAGCTGTTAGACAGCTCAGGTTTATTCAAGATGATGAGAGAAGCAGCTGTAAATGTATTTTCAGCATGGAAAATTATTATTATTATTATCATTTTTTTTTTGTACCTGTGCATACTGTCTATTTTTAATGCTTATTATTCTATAAATATTGCTTATGTGTAGCAACATTGCTTCCTATGCATCACTCTCCTGACAACATTTGTATGATTAGTTATTTAATTGAAATATCCAACATAAAAATCTATAAATCAGACTATTTTCTGTTTAGTTTTGTGTTTATTGTTATTTTTGAATGTCAGTCATACTGTATGTGGTAGTTTTGCTGGCCTGATTCTGAGTCAGAGTAAGTACTGTTAATTGCATCCTGTGCATACATTAAATACTGCATAATATATTTATATTTATTATGTTGTATTATTAAAATTAGTAAACGTTTTTAACAGTAGTATGCTACAATGTGACATGATTTCACTTTGCTGCATTTTTAATTCAGCGAGTACCTAAAACAAAACATTTTGTATTTTTAAATAAGTTCATAGTATACTGAACATTTTGGCAAAAATATTTTGTCATCCAGGTATTACATGCACACAGTAATATCTTCATAATGATTTTATGGTTATGGTTTTTTTTATTGTATTTGTTTTTTTTATTTATTTATTTTTTTATTATTTGAAAAAAAAAAAAAAAAACTGCACATAGTGTGAGCCATTAAATATAACTATAAAATAATAGTAATACTATTTCTATTGCACTTTTAGTTAATTATTTTTTATTTAACAAAAAATAAATAAAATACATTTTGATAATACTATTATATTTTACAATTAAAAATTTGTATGAAATAATATTTTATGGTACAACGATATATATATTTTCAACATTTTCAAATCTAAATTTTGTGATTGTGATTTTTTTAGAATTGTATTTGGTCTTTTTAATATTTTGTATTATTTGTAATAAATAAATAAATAAATAAATAATAAAAATTAAATAAATAGTTACTTTATTTAGTTAATTATTTTTTATTTAAAAAAGTAAAAAAAATATTTTTTTATTTAAAAAAAAAAATACTGTTATATTTTAAAGTTAAACTTTTGCATGAAATAAAAAAAATATTTTAAAGTACACTTAAAAATACAATTCTGATACTTTTATATGTATACGTTTTTATTATTCTTTTTTTTACTTTTTTATTTTTGTGAATTTTCAACATTTTCAAAACTAACTTTTGTAATTATGATATATACATTTTTTAATTGTATTTGGTCTTTTTTTATTATTTTTTATTATTTGTAGTAAAAAAAAATTGTGCTCAAAAACAATTAATATTAGTAATAATAGTTTTATTGCACTTTATTTAGTTAATTTTTTATTATGTATTTTAATTATTTTAATTTTAATTATTTATTATTTTAAATTGATAATACTACTATATTTTAAAATAAAATTTTTTTTATGAAATAAAATACAATTATTTTATAATGCACTTAAAGAAATACAATGCCAATACTTATGTTTTATTTATTTTTTTATTTTTTTGTTTTACTTTTTTATTTTTATGTGAATTTTCAACATTTTCTAACCTTAAATAAGCTGACTTTTATTTTTAGTGGGTTGCATGCAACCATACTTCGTTCTGAAACCGGCAGCGCAGTATTACAGTTAGTTGATCTAAGACAGTGATCGTGCATTAACAGCTGTCAACCGTGTCGGTGTGCAAATAAGCAGTCTGAACTTATTTACACAGCACTTTTTTTTTATCACCACTTATATACACCTCTGTCAATATCCAAGACATTTGAACTGAAAAACAACATAAAAGCACTCATCAGAATAGAATTTTTGCAGTGTGTGGACAGTGCCAGATTTTAATTTTAGCTTTTAGTTTTTAACTAGTAGTTTCTGTGTTGTTTTCTTTTGCTTTTAAGGTCCAAAGGCCTTGCAAGCCTTATTTTTCACTTTATGTTTGATTTCAGTGACAGTAATATTAGTGTAGAAACTAACAATGGCTGTTTAACATTGTAGATAGACACTCTGTTGGTAGTTGAATATATCTTGTTTTTCATTTTACTCAGTTTACTTATTGTTAGACAACTAAAACTTAACACCTGGAATATCAGGCCCATCCCAAAACTTTACAGTGAAGCACCCTGAGCTGATTGGAGGCCTAAACCCTTTAACCTCTGACCTAAATCTCCGTTCCCCTTCTCCCTCCACTTACCTAACTCTCTCCTTTCTCTCCTCCATCATCCATCCATCCACCCTCTACTCTTCCCCTCCGCCGCTCCTCCTCCTCCTCCTCTCTTCACGTCTCTCGTCCACGGGCCGCCACTGACAGTGAATTTACGTCCAAAATGAAAAACAGGCAAATGGGAACGGCGGCCGGGGGCAACATGACCAAGAGCACCAGCATCGGCGGCGACATGTGCAGCCTGGAGAAGACCGACGGCAGCCAGTCGGACACGGCCGTGAGCCTGGTGGGAACCGTTGACAAGAAACGGCGCTCCAGCATTGGAGCCAAGATGGCGGCGGTCGTGGGGTTGAGCCGAAAAAGTCGCAGCGCCTCGCAGCTCAGCCAGACAGGTAGGAGTCCTATAATGTTTGTCCGTTTCCTGTTTGTCTCTAACTCAGCGTCCTTTATTTTTCTTTTGTTGTCTGTATGTTCTTCTCGACCCCTGTACTTTTCTTGCATCAGCTCTAACAACCTAACAACTTTTTATTTAAACAGCCTGTTTCTCAAAAGTGTAAATTGGGTCGGAGCAGGACAGAGGATCGCCGAATAATTGAGACCCTGCGTTTCACACCATTCTTTCTTTCTGTTGCCGTTTCTTTGAAGTGACAAAAGTGCACCAACTGTTTGCAGCTTTTTATTTCAGTCAAGTGTGCAAATAATGAATATCCAGCTGCTTAAAGTTTGAATCATTCTTTTGCATTATAATAGTTTTATTTGGCATAAAGCAACATTGTATTACCATGTTTTTGGACATGTACTGTGCTAATGTCACGTTTTTCGACATTTCTCATTATTTTATACATTTTATCATTTTAATACCAAGTCTTTTTGTTGATAATGGACAAGGTTGAATATATTTTTGTGTTGTGGTAGAGCGTTATGATTTACATTTTATTTAGTAACAAGTAGGGCTGTGACAGTCGCAATGACAACCGCACCACCGCGGTCGTCGATTGCCACCAGCAATACTGCACGTGACATCACACAATCTATAACAAGTATAAAATAGTGTTTCTGCAACAATTACTTTGCCGTGGCCGTTTTTAGTGTCCCTGCCGGCAGCAGCAGCGAGCGCAAGTGCCTTCGCAGCAGCTGGAAGAGATCCACGTTCAAACGCACACAATAGGCTAAAGCTTGCAAAGCTCCGGGAAAACTAATTATCATGAATGTGTCAGGGGGAAATAAGGAGATACTCGAATGAATTATTAATAAACTAGAGTTTTCTGAGCCAGTGTCGCAAAGATGACGATCCTGACTCGCCGTCTGCTCATTGGACATGCCTTTAGAGAGAAATGCATCTCTACAGATTTTATAATGAAAGAGTTTTTGTTTTCGATTTGACTTTTTTTAGTTTTAAAGTAGTAAAGTAATAATTTAAAGCTTTCTATAGATATATTTATCCTGACTGTAAGGTAAGTATTCGCTGAGTTTCGTTCATTTTTGTGCAGCGCTTCTGTTCAACACTGAGACATCAGAAAGCTCAGCTTGTTTGTTTTCTTTATTTTTACAAAAGCACAACATTTTGTTGATAATGTGAGTGCACGCAAATAAAATTAGACTCTTTACAGTTCCGGATGATATATTATGCTTACCTTTATGAGCAAAGATTATGGCGTATTTGAATTTTTTCAAATACGTGATTGCGCTGGTTCCTCCATGTCCTGCAAAGCGCATTTAGCTTTCACTCTCCAACAAACGATTGTATGCGCAAAATAGCGTGCATTTATCTAAGTTAAATGTTTAAAATAACATTGTGATATGCTTGAAGATTTTATTTTAGGCAAGTCGTGATGATTTGAGAAGGAAAAATTGATCAAACATAGGCTGTAATCAACTCACTGCCTTCCTCTGGCAGCTTGGTCATTACTTTAAAAAGCAAAAACCTTAATTTAACAAACAAAAAATGTTCCAAACATATTTCTAAATTAACTTTATAAAGAAACGAAAAGAAATTTAACCGCGTTCCTATTAGAAACAAAACTGAGCTATTTTAATGGATGCAACAGTGTAATGGGAAAGAGAGAGAAAAGACTCGGGCTCCAGTTGGACTCGGGCCAGTAATTTTGATGAGATATATATATTTATATTTATATCTCAACACCGTGCCACTGACGGTAGTTGGTCCATTACCACCACGGTGAAAAAAATCTGCCACCGTCACAGCCCTAGTAACAAGGTATTACAATGTTTTTTTTGGACATGTACTGTGGTGATTTCATGTTGCAGTACTGTGGTATTCTTTTACTACAAGAACATAATCATTCAGTATCATGGTATTTGTCAAAACTATAGTACATGTACAAAAACATGATATTTGTGTGTTACATCATGGCAATACCAAGTATTTTTGTTGATGATGTGCATTAAGTTTGAATATTTTTGAGTTGTGGTAGAGGATTATTGCATTATGATTGTTTTATTTGAAAACGCCGGTTGCTGGTGCATGGTTTTTGTGTGGTAGCAGATTTAAGGTGTTTCTATTTTATTGCTGTTATAGTGGTTGAAGCTGGTACTTTTTAGGTTCAAACCCTGGAAGGAGCCATCATGAAACATCACTGTTGCACTCTTGATGATTTTTTTATTCTCAGGTGCTGGAGTTTGAAGTGTTTAACGCATCCTCAATCATGTCCAAAAAAAATGCTTGAACCATGGTGCGCTTATTCTCATACATAAAAAGTACCATGGTATTACCTTGTTTTTGGACATGTATTGTTGAAATACTATGGTATACTTTGAAGTACCTTGATCTACAACGTAAATTCCATGCTGGATGAATGTGATCATGCAGTATCATGTTGTATATGAAAAGTGTATAGTCCATGATCAGAAAAGCATGGTTTTTCCATGTTAATACTGTACAGTTTTTAATGGACATTTACTTTGTAAATACTGTGGTATTGGACTACTATGCAAACATCATATATTATATTGGACTGATATGCAAACATCATATATTATAAATATATATTATAACTTTTTTCATCAGTGATGCGTTAAACTGATCTAAAGTGACAAGTTATGTTAAGTGACAATAATGTTATAATTTATATATTATAATTAATAATTATTTTAATAATTAAAAATAATAATAATATTATATTTAAAAACTGTTGTCAATGTTGATAATAATAAGAAATGTAATACTAATCACCACAGCTGTTTTTAATAATAATTGATAATAGTAATACATACACTACAGTCAAAGTTTTTGAACAGTGATTTTTAATGTTTTTTAAAGTAAGTCTTCTGCTCACCAAGCCTGCATTTGATCCAAAGTACAGCAAAAACAGTAAAATATTTTACTATTCAAAATTCTGTTTGAATATATTTTACAGTGTAACTTGTAATCAAAGTTAATGTGATCAAAGCTAAATTTTCAGCATCATTACTCCAGTTTTCAGTGTCACATGATCCTTCAGAAATCAGTCTAATAAGCTGATTTGCTGTTAAAGAAACATTTTTTATTCTTCTTATTATTATCAATATTTAAAACAGTTGAGTACATTTTTTCAGGATTCTTTGATGAATAGAAATATCTGAAGATCAGCATTTATCTGATATAAAATGCTTTTGTAACATTATACACTATACTATTCAAACTATGGAACCAAAAGTGATGATGAAGACATTTATAATGTTACAAAAGATCTCTATTTCAGATAAATGCTGTTTTTCTGAACTTTGTATTCATCAAAGAAACCTGAAAAAAATCTGCTTAGCTGTTTTCAACATAATAATAATAATAATAATAATAAGAAGAAGAAGAAAAAGAAGAAGAAGAAATGTTTTTTGAGCAGCAAATCAGAATATTAGAATGATTTCTGAAGGATCATGTGACTGGAGTAATGATGCTAAAAAATCAGCTTTGAAATTACAGGAATAAATTACATTTTAAAATATATTCAAATAGAAAACAGTTATTTTAAATAATAAATATATATATCAAATAAATGCAGGCTTGGTGGGCAGAAGAGACCTTTAAAAACCATTACAAATCTTACCGTTCAAAAACTTTTGACTGGTAGTGTATTTCTTGAGCAGCAAATCAGCATATTAGAATGATTTAATGACTGGAGTAATGACGCTGAAAATTCAGCTTTGTCATTAGAGGAATCAGTTAAATTTTAATATACATTCAAATTGAAAACAGTTATTTGACTTTGTAATAATATTTCACAACAATACTGTTTTGATTAAATAATTGCAGCTTTGGTGAGCATAAGGGACTTTAAAAAAAAACATAAAAAATTTTACCAACCTCAGTAGTTGAACAGTAGTTGTAGTAACTCAGATTACCTATTATTTAAATAGCATGTAATATGATGATAAATTAGTAATGTGGTACTGGGCATTATAGTATTGACATCTGACACCATGGTATTGCTACAAGACTTCGTTTTTTTGAGAATACATTATTAATTCTCATTAAAAAAAAAAAAAAAAAACTGCAAATATAGTTCTCAGGCACCTTCTTAGTTCTTTTACAT
Source organism: Cirrhinus mrigala (assembly GCA_036247105.1). NCBI lineage: Eukaryota > Metazoa > Chordata > Actinopteri > Cypriniformes > Cyprinidae > Cirrhinus > Cirrhinus mrigala. The sequence goes on from CM070022.1 coordinate 7,228,775, forward strand.
ATTACTGATTTCTCTTCACATCACTCTGTGAGCTCTAGTTATGATTCACATCATCTCTGCAAAGCCTTTGTTTTCCCCCATAGTCTGTTTGTCTCGAGTTTCCATGGTTTGTCGTAATTGATGAGGGTGAGCGAGCGTTTTTTTTCCCCATGCGGGCACGTTTATCTCATTTGTTGGAGTCAATGGGCGGCTGATAAAAACACTCTTTTGAAAATGTCATTCTGTTTATCCTGAGGTCAGTGGATTTCTTTGCTGTCTGTAACCCACGTTCACCCTCTAATCACCTCATTGGCTAGCACTGGCTGGCTCGGTTCTGAATGGTGGCGTGCAGGTAGATCACATGCCCGAAGAAACGAACACAGCCCATCAGATGGCTCGTGCTCAGCCTGCACATGGCAGGTGGTCGGCAGTGTGTTTTTAATAAGTTGGGCTGGTTGCCAGGGGCCGTAGCACTTTGTCATGTCTCGTGGGGTGTGTTGTGTCTTCTGCTTGTCTGTGATGTCTTTGAGCATCCTTCCATTAACAGAGTCTCTGCTCACAAAAAAGAAAAAGAGGATGAACACACAGACCACAGTTGGTCTTTTTTATCTGGAGGAAATTTGACAACCTAGTATGTATGTATGCATGCATGCATTTATTTATTTAGTTATTTATTCATTTTTTTTGTTCTTGCATAAAGCTGATATTTGCAATATTTTCAGTGCTAAAATGCTTTCGCCAAAAGAAAAAATAGTAATAGTATTCATTATTGTTCATCATTACCATTATGCTATATTCATGTCATATTTCATGTTTTCTTTTCCATATTTCATAACATTTTTTTGTTTTTAGTCCATTTTTTTTTTTTTTCATGTTTCATCCAAATTGTCAATTTAATTTATACGGCTTATCGAAATATTGCAAAAACAGTTTGTCTAAAGTGTATTCAAGAGAACAAAACTGACACTTTTAGGGAAATTGGTACAAAATAAAAATGGGAATAAATGTTGAATTCATTGGTTAAAGTCATTTTTATTGTTTTATTATTTTATTTTATTTTATTTCATTTGTTGGTTGATTTTTTTTTTATTAAATGTAATTAATTTATTGTTTGTTAGACATTGTTTTCATATGTAGTATTTATTAGAATTGTTAATATAAATTTGCTTTTATTTTATTTTTCATTTTTATATTTTCAGTTTTTAATTTAATTGTAGTTTTAGTTGTTTTAGTACTTTTTAGTACTATTTTATTTCTGTTTGTTGCAAAGGCAACATTTCTAATTTCCATTTATTTTTAAGTTGAAGTTTTTAATCTAATACTTATATTTTATTTTATTTCAGCTTTATTTCAATTAATGAAAACAATTTTGTGTAAAAACGTTTTTCAGTTAGCAGCCAAGGCAACTTTTCTAATTTCCATTTGTTTTTAAGCTGAAGTTTTTCATCTAATATTTTATTTTATTTTATTTTATTTTATTTTATTTTATTTTATTTTATTTTATTTTATAGCAATGGTACATTAAATTGATCAAAGGTGACATAATTGTTTTTTCATAATTGTTTTTTTGTTTTTTTTTTTATTATTAAATTGTATTAATTTATTGTTTGTTAGACATTGTTTCCATATGTAGTATTTATTAGTATTATTAATATGAATAGGCTTTGTGCATTTTTTATAAATTGGCTATTTTTAGATTTCATTTTTATATTTTCAGTTTTCATTTTAATCTTAGTTTTACTCATTTTAGTACTTTTATTTTATTTCAGTTTGTTGCAAAGGCAACAAACATGTCTAATTTCCATTTTGTTTTATTTTTTATTTAACTTTTTTCATCTAATATTTATGTTATTTCAGCTTGTTTGCTGGCAATCACTGTCAGATGTAGTATTCATTAATATTTTAAATTTTTGTTATTAAGCTTTTATTTTAATGTTTTTTATTTTAATTTTTAGTAATTTTGTTATGTGACATGAAGTGTCATTTTTATTAGTTTAATTTAATTTCATTTAATTTAATTATTTATTTTATTATTTTATTTCAGTTTTAATAGTGTCAATTTTATTTACTGCATCATACTGCATCAGAGCATTTTTTGAGATACTGTACAATGATATTGTTCAATCATGACTTGAGTTAACATCACATGACATTTTTGATGCTTAACTAGTCATGTGTTCAGTAAATGTTTTTATGTCATAGTTTATATACAGACAGATAGATAGATAGATAGATAGACAGATAGAGACACATTTTGGAAATTTTATTTGCATCTATCATTTCTTATGCAGTATGTCATAGAATTTATATAACAGCTATACGTAGCTAATAATATCTAACAAATGCAAGAGACAAAACAGACCACACAGATTTTCTCCATTTTGGCGAAAAATTAGAAATAAATTCGACAGTGAGAATTTCAACCAAACGTGTGAGATATGGGTGTTCATATTAAGGTCCGGTGTGCTGTTTTATTTGGTGCTTTAGAGAGCCTTCTGTTCAGTGTCACGCTCAATACAGCGGCACGCTTTCACCGACTACGGGAAATTGGCTCTGGCTGAGATGTGCAGCTCTGAACAACAACACTGGCTCATGAGATGTGAATCATAGAGCATATCAATTTTTCAAGCAGAGCTTTTAGGTGGCGTGCACATGCAGGCGTTTGAAATCCCTGGCCTGTTTCTCAAAGCCGAGTCTGACTCTCCGGCTGCTTCCTGCTCCACTTTGTTGTGCTTAATTCAGAGAGCCTGACAGCATCCTAGAGAGGGCATACTGCACAGATACACATTTCAAAAAGAGGTTATTCTAGGCCTTCACTAAATTAAAAGATGGGTTTGTGTGTTTGAAATGTGCTTACACTGGACTCCTGAAGATCTCTTGAGACTGTTGTCCTGATGTCTAGTTCACTTCTTTTTCACTATGACTGATTTTATGGTGAATGCAGATTTAGGCACACTGTAGAAAATGCATGTGTGCATTTTTATCTGGAGTTAGACTGTTTTTGCTAATGCCCATAGTTTAATAATGCATTCAGGTTTGCCGGGGCTGTAGTTATTTAATTTTTAATTTAATTTTTAATTTAATTTAATTTAAAAAATTCATCCATTCATTCATTCATTCATTCATTTATTTTATTTTTATTTATATATTTATCTTTTGAGGGGGCACCAGGGTCAGTCTGTGTTACTTGGTGCCCAAGATTACTGGAAAGAAATTAATAATTATATTCAGCAATGGTGCAATAAATAGATCAAAGGTGACATAATTGTTTGTAACAGTAGATAATTCTTGGCTATTTCAAATAAATGTTTTTTTTTTGTTTTTTTTTTTGTTTCTATTCATCAAACAATCCTGAGAAATCCTGTTGAGAATCCTGTATTACCTTTTTCATTTAAAAAAAAAACTTAAATGTAATTCATTTATTGTTTATTAAACATTGTTTCCTTATGTAGTATTAATTTGCATTATTAATAGGAATTAGCTTTTATTTTTATATTGTATTAATAAATGTTATTAATATGAATTGCCTTTTTTTAAATTTTCAGTTTTCATTTTAATCTTAGTTTTAGTCGTTTTAGCATTTTTATTTTAGTTTGTGCAAAGGCAACTTTCCTAATTTCCATTTATTTCTATATTTATATTGTATTTTGTCTATATATTTATATTCTATTTTATTTTATTTCAGTTTTAATTCAGTTAATGTAAAATGTTTTATATATATATATATATATATATATATATATATATATATATATATATATATATATTATTATTAAATGTAATGTATTTTGTTTGCTGGCATTTGACTCTATTTATTAATATTTTAACTTTTATTATTTCGTTTTTATTTTTAATTTTTATTTAATTTTTTTAAAAGTTTTAATAATTTTGTAATTTTGTAATCATTTTATTAGTTTGAGTTTTTTTTATTTCTATTTAGAAAGAAATATTTATTTATTTTAAATTTAGTTGTAGTAATTTTAGTACTTAAACTTAAAATGTTTTCAGTTAGTTGCGAATTAAGGCAACTTTTCTAATTTCCATTTGTCTCTAAGCTGAAGTTTTTCATCTAATTTCACAATAATATTGTGAAAAATAAATGTTTTTAACACTGATAACAATAATAAATGTTTCTTGAGCAGCATATTAGAATGATTTCTGAAAGACTGTGACACTTAAGACTCAAAATTCAGCTTTGACATAACATAAATTACATTTTAAATTATATTCAAAAAGAAAACAGTTATTTTTTGTATTGTAAATAATATTTCACAATAATATGAAATAAGAGCAAACCTCTTGAGGATAACAGGCTACTTTCTTCTTCAAAAAAAAACACAAAAAACCTCACCCAACCTCAACTTTTTAACAACAGTCTATATATAAATTATTTTTGCCTAACTGTCCAGTTAAAATATCTAAAAATCCTTACAACAGTCACTGTTGATTTAATGCTGACCTAATAGCTTGTCTGTAATGGTGCTTTGCAGTGACATTCACATTAGTTCTAGGTGTTTTGCGTCATAGCTGTTCCTGTTTTAGTGTATTGTAGTGTATTAGCATCCATGTCCATTTAGTATTTACATGGAATATTTTGCGCCCGTGTTCCAGGTTACTATATCTCAGCACTGTGAGTGTCCGTGAGAGACCGCTGGAGTCCTGCGGACCTCTCTAATTAATCTTTGATGACAAGTTCTGCAGGAGAGAGCTTCATGGAGCTGAAGCCTCACGGTTTTATTCATGACCAAGCTGAATCATCGCTCTGATTTATGGTGCCCGATTGTTCCTCTCGGCGTTTAGGAGGCCTGAATTCTCTTGTAATTATACCCAGTGCTCCATGGAGAACCATCTTGCGTCTAACCTCTGCTGATCTTCCCCTGCCTCCAGATCTGTGTCAGCAGAGAGGCCAGAGCTGCAAGTGCAGATGAAAACACCTGATGTTCGGTGCTCTCTGCAGATTTTTAAATGCTCACCCTGGCAAAACAGAAAACACAAGATGAGAGTTTTTGCTCAGAGATGGCTCTTTTAAGGCTCAAGAGTTCTTAGTAGGGCTGCCTGATAACTGTTAAATTGATAATCTCAAAACGTATTATTATTACTTATTATTTTAGATTTCATCAGAATTCTTGCACAAATTTCACATAAGCACAAGCCAAGAGAACATCAGTTTGCATGGTTTATATTCATTGTGTAAATAAACGAGCAAACTCTTTACTTGAAATCTGATATAAGCTTTTTTCAAAAGATGAACCAGTGTACTTTCTAGCATTAACTCCAAATATTTAGAATTATTTAGAATTTTATTTTTATTACATTTGTGTGAATAAATTGAAAGAAAGACTGGATGACATACTTTTATTTGAGCAAAATGTTGCATGGCATATCACTAAACTCCAATTTACAGTATATAGGCAAAAAATATAAAATGCTTTTTTTTTTTTTTTGGACACCAAAAAGTCAAAAAAAAGAAGAAAAAAAACAACAACCAAAAAAACAGAAGACCTTTGTTGCCTGTCAAACACTAAAATGTGAATATGGACCACAAAACCAGTCATAAGGGTATTTTTTAATTGAGTTGATTTATGCAGCCTGAAAGCTGAACAAATAAGCTTTCCATTGATGTATGGTTTGTCAGGATAGGAAAATATTTGGCCAAGATACAACTATTTGAAAATCTGGAATCTGAGGGTGCAAAAAAATCTAAATACTAAGAAAACTGCTTTTAAAGTTGTCCAAATGAAGTTCTTAGCAATGCATATTACTAATCAAAAAATAAGTTTTGAGATATTTACGGTAGAAAATTTACCAAATAACTTCATGGAACATGATCTTTACTTAACATCCTAATGATTTTTGGCATAAAATAAAAATGTATTATTTTGACCCATACAATGCATTTTTGGCTATTGCTACAAATATACCCGTGCTACTTAAGACCAGGTCCAGGGTTACAAATATGAAATGCATGAGACTTAAAGTTTACTCAAAATTGAGACACCTTCTGAATCATCCACTTTCTTTATCTGTTTGAGTGTCACAATCAAAAAATCTCATTGTTTTTCATAATGACGGGAGGATTTAAACTCTTGATATCTGACAACCAGGTGCATTAAAAAATGTGATTGCCAGATTATTATTATTATCAATGCAATATAACACAATTTTCAAATGAAAAACAAACGCTGTTTACAAACAAAAAGGTACAATGTGTCGGACGATTCTGAAGCTGTAGAAAATAAGTTGGAGTTTTTCGCCATAGTCTACCTTTTTTAGCCAGAGTACACAGACGATGAACTTAGACGCGATTCGTAGTAGTGATGGGAAATTCAGATCATTTAACCGACTCGGACCTTTGAGTCTCGTTCAGCAAAATGAACAAATCTTTTTTTGAGTCATTTCGTTAGTTTTAGCAAAATCAGCATCACGTGACAGCCCCATAAGATGAACAAATGACTCGAAAAACCAGCAGACTTGAAACAGGTGAACTAATTCCAGTACAGAACCTAACAGGGTGTTGCGCATGCGTGACTGAATGAATCACTCCCCGAGACGACTCGTTCTTCCTAAGTCACATTAAAGATTTGTTCAAAATGAGCAAGCTTTTGTGCTTAAAAAGTGTACACATTTTTATTTTTCGATAAAATAAACGTTCTGCTAGATAAGACCCTTCTTCCTCGGCTGGGATCGTTTAGAGCCATTTGAAGCTGCATTTAAACTACATTTTGGAAGTTCAAAATCGGGGCAAAATTGAAGTCCATTATATGAAGAAAAATCCTGAAATGCTTTCCTCGAAAACCATAATTTCTTTACAACTGAAGACAGAAAGACATGAACATCTTGGATGACAAGGGGGTGAGTAAATTATTTGTAAATTGTTGTTCTGGAAGTTCTCCTTTAAATAAGCTAGTCATAAACTTTAGGTTCTCCTGATTATAATGATATACGGCACTTGATGCTGACTACTAGAATAGGTCTGAAAAAAACAAAGAAAAGTACAAGTGTGTCAGGTGCCCCAAAAATGCACTAGGTCTTTAAGGGTTAAACTGTCAAATGCACACAAGTTTGTTAAAAACACACAAGTTACAAAATCAGTCGGTTTTGTCTGTGAAGGTTAACAGGTGGGAAAGAAATCGCATGTTTATGTTAGTTCTGTATGGCAGCAGCGTAATATACAGTAAACAAATCAATAAATCCACTGCTTTTGTCTCCTCTTGAAGCTGGGATTCTAAATTGTGTTCTGTGCTTGTCTGTGCTGCGCCGTGGGTGGAAATATGCAGATTAAGGGGCGGTAATATTATAATAAGATCCTCTTCCTACGTCACGGTGGAAGCGAAATCTGAGTGGCTCAAAAAAAAAAACAAAAAAAAAACTGGGTTGTCTTTTGTCACATTTTCTGGGTTGGTAGATGCACCGGGGACCTGATTATAGCACTTGAACATGGAAAAAGTCAAATTTTCATGATATGTCACCTTTAAGAAACGTGTGAAATGATTTTGATTATATTGAAATCTGACTTTCAATTGCTAGCGGCTTTTGTTAAGGAGCATCAGATTTAAACAAAAACCTCTATTTTGTTTTAGTCCATTGCTGTTTAGAAGAAACAGTTGAGATATTGAGAGTCTCTCATTTTTCTTTCCTGTGGGAATATACTTAAGATCTCACATCCACAGCCTGAGCATCCCTCTCTCTCTCTCTTTCTGCAGCGTTATAATAGATTTTCAAAAATCCCACAGGCTCCTAATGCATCCTGGGAAAGTTGAGACCACTGATGTGCCCATCAGTGTAATCGATGTAATCTTATCCATGTGCCCTCAGCCTTCACTCCTGGAGCCATTTGAGATTCCACCATTCTCATGGAGGGCTCAAATGCTGCAGGAGCAAGACCCGTCCGAATATGTTTCCCGGACGAGAACGTGTTTTTTCCACTCTCGGTGCCATTGAGGCTAGCGCAAGCTATAGAAACTCTTTTATGTTATTAAGTATACAATAGAATAACTTGCACTATTAAAAAATAAAGGATCTTCTGTTGCCTCACTATGACAACATCTCATGCATCCTTTGCTTTTAAAAGTGTAAAGTGTTAAAAAATTGGAAATTCCAAGGTTATTGCATGGAAAAGCGTTTTTGTGAATTAATCTATTAAGTCCATGTGCAGAGGATGTTGGGTGTTTTATTGCTGCATGTGTTGGGCTTCATTTTATTCTGGAGGCGCATGATTTTGTCACATACACGTGCCGTTTAAAAATAATTTCTTTTTATTACTGCCAACTTCTTGTAGTTCTGTTTATAGATGTTTTTCCATGCTGTATGTTTATTTTAAGATTAATGCTGTGTGTTAATTTGTAAACAGTGTGGTTTGGGAAACAGACATTCTGAAAAAAATATTGTGCCCACTTGAAAAGCTTCATTTAGTGGCTCTTAAAAACATTTCCTTAGAAATGAGTTTGAGGCAGAGCAGAAGGGACATCAGATGAGTAGATGCCGTGCACTCGGTACGGGCAGATGGCGGGTAATGCGACGTTGCAGGGGACGGACCTGTCTTGGCGGCCTGCTTGTTTAAATGAACCAGATTAGGAGCAGATACACACTACTCTGCTTCCCGTGAAAACAGTACACTTTGGTGTCGTGGTTTTTAAAAGCATTTGGTAACTTTAGAGGTATATTTTTGTGTCCTGGCAAAAGTTGTTAATAAACTATTGTCTAAGATGAAATTAAACTAGTATGTTTGTTTGCCAAATGCTAGTATCTGCCCTTTAAATGATGAATTTATTTTATTTTTAAATTAATTGAATCTTTTTATGCTTCATTTTTACACACTGATGTAAAATACATGTGAAAAAAAATCACATAAAATTTACTTTGCCCTTCTGAAGTGACCCGGCTAAAAACCTGATTATTTGTTTATTTTGATGATGTTTATTGCTAATATATATATATATATATATATATATATATATATATATATATATATATATATATATATATTATTTTAATTGTAATTATTTTTAGTTTTCATTTATTTAAATTGTTAATATTTTCTATTATATTTTCTATTATATATTATATACGTTACATTTATATTTAACTTATATAAATATATATATATATATATATATATATATATATATATATATATATATATATATATTTATATATATATATATATATATATATATATATATATATATATATATATATATATATATATATTTTTATATATATATATATATATATATATATATATATATATATATATATTTAATTATATAACTATTATATAAGTTTATTTATATATTTTGATATATATATATATATATATAATCAAGATCATATATAATTATTTTTAATTGTATTTATTTATTTTAATTTTTTATTTGGTAGCTTAGATTTTATTTTAATTGTAATTATTTTTCATTTATTTATATATATATATATATATATATATATATATATATATATATATATATATATAATATTTTGTAGCTTTGTTTAATTGTAAAATTAATACATTTATTTTATTATTTTATTTTATTTTAATTATTGGTTGACATACAAATTCAACTCAACTAATCATGACACAAGGAAGCCCAAAATATCAAAATAACTTAACCTTTTGCCTTTATTTTCCCGAATACTTTGGCATTGTGGTACTATAACATGGTACATTAAAATATTTCTCTGTTGAATCTCTAAAACCAAAGATTTTTAGACATAAAAGACATAGAAGACATAGAAGAGTTTTAGACATACAGCTGGCCTTAAAATATTAGTTTATCTAATAGTTTCCATTGTCATCATTTACTCACGCATTTTAGGTATTTTAATAATAATAATAATTTTATTATTAATAATAATATTAAAATAAAAAAATAAATCAATAGGATAATAAAAAATAATAAAAATAATTAAACATTTTTAAAATATTTTATTTATTTTTTTATTTTCTTAATTAACATTTTTAGGGATTTAACAATTCCCTCAACTTACAATGCTTCACAATACTGATTTCACAATTTTTCTCACAATTAAGTTGAGTTGAGAAACTATACTACATAAAACATCTGCATGAAACAAAAACAACAGACAGGCTGAATGAAAATGCAGATTCACTCTCTGACAGTAGGTGGCACTTATGGAACAGCAGTGATACAGCGTTTTCTTTGTTACTGCTGTAAACAAAGCAGCACTGTGCTTAAACACTGCTTTAATATATACAAAGGCAAGATAAAAAGAAAATACCATCTAAACTTTTCTAAATACAGTGTCCCCCTCATCCATACATTCATTGTCACATATTAGCAATTTTCAACCGGCTCATAGTGCATCGTTACGTCCCTAAAAATACCATATTTTCCCAGTGTATTATATTTATGTAACACAGTGGGAGCTAACAGACCTCTGGCGCTGTTGAGAGCAATGCTCATTGTAAAGTTCTCTTGTAAAGTGTGTTTACAAATTGTAAGTAACTTGAGGTTAAACAGACAGAGGGTTCAAACAGACTAGTTTCAGCTTGTAACTTTTGGAGCTCGTCCCAGGAAAGGTTGCTCAGGACTTGACACGGTCAGAATTGTTCAGACTGACTTGACATAACAGCATATGAAACCCATCGTCTGCTAGAACAAACATTCTGTACTCTTAATGAACATCACGTCAACTTCTTATTGCCACACTTAAGAATTTGTCTCCATATAATCACACACCTCTGACATTCACAAATTTAAAGCTGCTGGATGCCATTTCCGATGTTGAATACCTTGTTCTATTTACATGCAAATAATTTTTTTGTAAGTAAATAATTTATTGATCAGTTTCCTAAGGAATCTAAATAACGTGGTATCTTAAAATATTTCTCATTTGAGCCAAACCTAAGATAGCATTAGACATAAACCTGGCCTATAAGGAAAAGTTCATCTAATAGTTTCTATTGTCATAATTTACTCACTCATATTTTATGTTATTTTATTTTATTTTAGCTTATTTTAGCTGATTTTAATTTATTAATGTAATATTTTTTTGTTTGTTTGTTTTAATATTTATATTATTTAATATTTGGCAGGTTTGTTACTATTTCAAGTAATTAATTAATTTTTATTTATTTATTTATTTATTTATTTATTTATTTATTTATTTATTTATTTATTATTTTAGTTAATGGCTGCCTCAATTTAGAACACAATGGACAGCCCAAAATAACACAGTAACATACTTATATTTTCAGGTTAATTTTCCCAAATACTCTGGTATTTTGGTACGTGGTACATTAAAATATTTTGCATTTGAACCTCTAAAACTTTTAGACATAAAGCTTGCCTCAAAGGAATATTTAATTTTATTTAATTTTATTTATTATTTTTCTTTCTTTCTTTCTTTCTTTCTTTCTTTCTTTCTTTCTTTCTTTCTTTCTTTCTTTCTTTCTTTATTTATTTTCAATTATTGGTTGACATACACATGCCTTAACTAATCAGAACACAAGAAGCAGCCCAAAATATCACAGTATAATACTTATATTTTTGGCTTTATTTTCCCAAACAATCTGATATTTAGTACTTATTTTATTTTATTTTATTTTATTTTATTTTATTTTATTTTATTTTATTTTATTTTATTTTATTTTATTTTATTTATTATTTTTCTTTTTTAATTAATTAATTAATTTATTTATTTTCAATTATTGGTTGACATACACATGCCTTAACTAATCAGAACACAAGGAACAGCCCAAAATATCACAGTATAATACTTATATTTTTGGGTTTATTTTCCCAAACAATCTGATATTTAGTACTTATTTTATTTTATTTTATTTTATTTTATTTTATTTTATTTTATTTTATTTTATTTTATTTATTTTATTATTTTTGCTTTTTAAATTATTTATTTATTTTCAGTTATTGGTTGACATACACACGCCTTAACTAATCAGAACACAAGGAACATATAGCATACATATACACATACAAAGAACATCCCACAGTAGTATACTTATATTTTCGGCTTTATTTTCCCAAATACTGTAGTATTCTGGTAGTCATGCCCTCATTTACTGATAAGAATCCGCCTACGTAATTATTGTAAGTGTTGAACACAGATACTGAACATGATCTAATTAAGTAAATTGTCCTGAATTGCCATTAACTACATTAGACATTTATTACTCCCACAAGGTAATAAGTTTAATTTTGCGGAAGGCATGTATGGTGAAATGCGGATGTAGAAAGTAGCAAACGAGTATCTTCCGCTGTGACAAACCCGGTTACCTGACACAAAACAGAGCAAGTCACATTCTCTGTAGCCATGGAGATCTGTGCGAACGGCAGCTTTTCCTCTGATCCGATTTTCCACGGCCCCCTCTCACCCCTGAACTAGATGTTATGCAAATGAACGGCTCTTAGAATGTGGAATGTCGCCCGGCCGCGTTCCGTCGATCTTGGAAATGTGCAAGACTATGTGGAGATGAAGCGGTAATTCATCTTATTCTGAGCTCTGATCTCAGCGCTGTACTATGGCTTGAGGAGGATGTAATTGGTCTCAGTGGGGTTTTGTGAATATGTGTGGCCACAGATAAGCCGGCTCAGTTCTCTTGTAGATCTTGTCTGGTGGACGTCCTGGATACGCACATTGTCACGTTTTTTCTGCGGACATCATGTTCGCCAAACCATAAATTTAGTGTTTGGAGAAGTTGTTTTATTCAGACTTGGCCTCTGTTTTTAAGAAGTTCTTCAAAAGCCGTTTTATAAATAAATAGAACAAGCAATGCTGTTCTAAATCTGTGGGATCAGGTTCAGTTATTTAAAAAGAGGCCACTATTTTAATGTTTGAGTTCTGAGTTTTGAATTTTATTTGACACAAAAAAATGAAGAAAAAAAAAACTGTTACAACCCATTTGTCAATGATAACACAATAAAGTTATAAAAACATTTCCTTTCCAACTAAAACAGTTTGAAAATGTTTTCACTACTTGAAATAAAGCTGAAATAAAATATACAACTTTTAAAGAAAAAAAATAGAAATGTACTGAAGTACTAAAATTACTGAAGTTAAAGCAAAAAAAATACAATAAAAATTCCAAAAGCACATAAAATTACTAAAATATAAAATAACATTAAAACTGAAAATATAAAATAAAAGCTAATTAAAAAACATTAATAAATACTGTAATAATATGTAAACTTACATAAATTTTCAATTTCAGAATGCAAAGCTTGTATATTGTATATTGAGTCTTTTATTGGCTTGCTTGCTTATGTTGTCTTAGATTAAGTTGAATTACTAAAATTACTGAAATTTAAACAAAACAAAAAAGAAAAAGAAAAAAATTAGAAACATTTTTTACAAATCTACTAAAAATTCCAAAAGCACAAAAAATTACTAAAATATAAATTAACATTAAAACATTAATAAATACTTTAATAATCCATAAACTTGCATAAACTTTCAATTTCAGAATGCAAAACTTATACTGTATACTGAGACTTTATTGGCTTGCTTATGTTTCCTTAGATTAAGTTATAGTACCACAATTACTGAAATTACAACAAAAAATGTCAATAAAATTTATATTTAAATAAATAAACAAAAAATCCAAAAACACATAGAATTATTAAATCATAAATTAACATTAACACTGAAAATATAAAAATAAAAGCTAATTCAAAACATTAATAAATACTGTACTAATACATAAACGTACATAAACTTTCAATTTCAGAATGCAAAACTTGTACTGTATATTTGTATATAGTCTTTATTGGCTTGCTTGTTTGCTTATCTTGCCTCAGATTAAGTTAAAGTACTAAAATTACTCAAATTAAAAATAGATTTTTTTAATTAAATTTTTTTTTTTTTTCATTAAAATTAAATATAAACATTAAAACATTAAAACTGAAAATATTAAAAGAAAGGCCAGTTCAAAAGTTCATTAATAAATACTGTAATAATATATGAACTTTCAATTTCAGATTGTAAAACTTGTACTGTATATTGACCCTTTATTGGCTTAAAATAAAAAATAAATAAATCTAACAAATATTCCAAAAGCACATACAATTACTAAAATATGAATATAATTTAAAAAATATAAAAATAAAAGCCAATTCGAAACATTAATAAACATTAATACTGTATATTGAGTCTTTATTGGCTTGCTTGCTTATTTATTTATCTATTTATGTATATATTTTATTTTATTTATTTTTTTATTATTTTATTTTTTTTTTGTATATGCATCTTTCTACAACTCATGAATAGTCACATTTTCCATACTGTATGAACTGATGTTAGAGCAGCAAAAAAGCATCAGAGAGAGGGTGGAAAAGTATCATAAAAAGCAAAATGATCATTTTTGGTACAAAAGGAAACAACATATAAGCACTTTAAATGAATATAAGCACATTTGGATCTAGGAATGTGTATATGAAGTGGCTGTCATAGGAAAAATCCAAGTCATAAATAACAATGAGACAGTGCCTTCACATAGGATTAGACCACACAGTCTCATGAATAATTACGAGACGCTGCAGACTCATCGCTGACTTCAAACCCAGAAGAACTGAACAGAACAAACAGAATGGAAGTGGCGTTGTAGTGTTTCGTGACCCTTTAACAAACCCTCACCATGGTAACATACTTTTACCAAGAAAGAAAGAGATTTCCAGGTCACACACAATTACAGAAGACATTTGAGTAATCTAAAAAAAAAAAAAAAAAAAAAAAAAATTTGTTGCGTGAATGTAATTAAGCATGTTTTCTCTCTCTTCATAAAGCATGTGTTATTTTGGCTTTTTAAGGTCAGGTCATGATTACCGTCATGGGTTTATTTCCCTTCATTGGTTATAAAGATAAAGATAATGCATATCTGCCAGTGTGTCACCATGGTGACGGAGATGATCAGATGCTGAGCTGCTCTGCTGTATGAACCAGATTCACAAAGACACAATGTTGACACAGTTATGATCTGCCAGTGCTTTTATTAAATATACTTGGCTTTTGCAGTTTTATCTCCTGCCATTTAAACTGACCTTTTAATGGATGTCTGTAAGAAATACAAGCTACATTATATTGTAACACTGCATATTGTTGTATTTTGTGCACTTTTTAGTACTATGAAGTCCATTTAAAATGTTATTCAAGGCATCTATCCAAGGCCACCCTCTCTCTGCCGCTTACATTTAAAGTTTGCCCAAAAATGGAAAGTTGCTGAAACTTTGCTCACCTTCAGGCCTTCCAAGATGTGATTTTGTTTCATCATTAGAACAGATTTGGAGAAATTTCCCCAATTTTCCCAATTGCATTTTTTTTTTCTTGCAATTGCAACTTTTTTCTCACAATTTTTTAGTATATATATACTTTTTTTCTCGCAATTGTGAGTTTGTCTTGCAATTATGGCTTTTTTCTTACAATTTTCTAGTTCATCAAAATTGCAAAAAAAAAAAAAAAGTTAGAACTGCAAGATTAAAAAATCGCATTTTGCAAATTTTTTATTTTGCCAATCTGACTTTCTCGCAATTCTGATTTTTTTTCATGCATTTCTGACTTTTTCTCACAATTGCATGATATAAACTCCCAATTGCGAGAAATAGTCAGAATTGCGAGATAAAAACTTTTTTCGTTTAAATGCGATTTTTTTTTAATCTTCCAATTCTGACTTTTTTTCCTTGCTATTGCGAGTTTACATCACGTTTCTCGCAATTCTGACTTTTTGTCTCGCAACTGCAAGTTTACATCTCACAATTCTGTCTTTTTTCTAAAAATTCTGACTTTTTCTCACAGTTCTGAGTTTATATCACAATTACGACATTTTTCTGGCAATTCTGATGTTTTTTCAGATTTTTTTTTCTCAGAATTGCGAGATATATATTTCAATTCTGACTCAAATGCGTATTATAAAGTCAAAACTGCAAGATAGAATTCTGACCAAAAAAAAGTCACAGTTACGAAATATACACTCGTAATTCTGTGGAAAAAAAAAGTCATAACTGCTAAATGTAAACTCACAATTGTGAGAAGAAAAGTCAGAATTGTGAGCTAAAAAGTTGCAATATTTTTTTTTTGTTTGTTTGTTTAGTGGTGGAAACAGGCTTTCATAGTTTCCACTGCATATGTTTCTCCTGATATAGTTTAGGCACCATTCAACTTGGAAAAAGCAATATTATGGATAGAAGACTTGTTTAACGTTAAAAATGTGTTAAAGGGGTCATCAGATGCCCATTTCCACAAGTTGATATGATTCTTCAGGGTCTTAATGAAAAGTCTATAATATACTTTCGTTAAAAATTCTCAATGGTTGTAAAACAACACCCTTTTTACCTTGTCAAAATGAGCTCTGCAAAAAATAAACCCATTCTGAGGGATTGTTCCTTTAAATGCAAATGAGCTCTGCTCGCCCCGCCCCTCTCTTACCTCTGTAGAGTGTAGAGCTGTGCTCTGAGAGATTGTTTACTTTAGTCACATTTAGCACGTTTAGCCGCGAAACTTGCTGACTAGCACGTTATTAGGAAAGGTGATTGCAGAAATTCATAAAAAAAATTCTTATACTCACTTCTGCTGTAGGTGAAGCTGGATCACGAATCACATGCGTGAACATAGACGCATTTATGTAGATCGGGAGGCGCATTCCCTTCACAAACAAATGTAATCCACTGCACCTTCAGCGGCTCAGATGTCAGGAGTAAATGACGACCACTATGTTCATTATTACATCCACACAACATCTCAGTCGCTCAATCTGAGATACATTCTTGTCTAATTTACATCCCTGCTCCGGCACCGAAACAATGGCAGTCGGACTGTTACAGCTGATTTAGGGTGGGTCTGAGGTAAGACGCTCATATCAACTATCATGCCGCACCGACAGGCATCTGAGAATGGCTCAATTTGAAAAAGGGGATATTATTTTTGCAGATTAATTAAAACTCACTGCATGGATTATTATCATTATAGGGTAGATGTGTACATACACTGCCAACACACATTAATGTTCAAACAACATGTAAAAGTGAACTTCCGATTACATCCGATGACCCCTTTAATGATGCATTTCACTTCACAAGTCGCTTCTCTAAAATCTGTTCTGACAAATAAACAGTGAATTATTCCTTTAAAAATTTTGCCTGGCTGACTTCTTTCATACTGCACATATTGTCATTTATCAATACAGACTAAATTGCTAAATGCCTTGATATGTAAACGTGAGGTCATACGTTAATGTGGTTATGATTTCAGATGCGTTTCCGGAAATGGTCTTGGTGGATTAGTTAAAATAGCATGTAATTAGTTGAGTTTTTCGATTTTGAATTGATTGGCTAACATTAGTATTGTGCAACAGTTTTATGATGTTACACCAGGGAGGTCTTGTTGTGACTCGGTGCATTTGAACAGAATGTTTTTGTAGTATGTGTTCATATTTTCTGCTTATGTTGCATCATCTCGGTTTCTCGGTTTTCATTTGATGCCTTTGTCAAAGAACTTGATGCACGCGACTTACAGTCAGCCTTTGTTTATTGTGTCTTCTGACCTTGAGTAAATGTCTCATGAAAGTGTCTGTTCAAAGAATTAGCCATAGATGTACTTCCTTATTACAAAAACAAGCTCATGAGAAATAGTCCAGTGATCCTGTTCCTCATCTGACACTTGAGTTACTAAGTAGATGAGGGGAAAAACCAAACTATCTTCAGCTTTCTTTTTTTCTGAGTTGTGATGATGACCATGTATAGACAATATTATTTCAATCTCAGCTCTGCAGAATTTGTCTATTTACACCTGCATGTTTTTTTTTTTTCCCCCTATATGAGTATCTCGATCACAGTCGTATAGTTATTGTTTATGTAAGCTGCACAGATGCCAGTTCTTTTGATCTGAGCTGTTAGTAAAGCATTATAGAGTTTATTCTGATTCTGTCTTATCTTTCTGTCTTTCTCCATCTGTCCACACACTGACAGAGGAAGTGGTCCTTCCTCCATCTGTATCGCCTGTCTCTTGATTAGACGTGTTAAGAGAATGAAAGTGTGAGGTTTATCACTTCACAGCTGACAGAAAGACATTATATGTATTTAATGTTATTTGATGGTTTTCTAGAGGTTAATCTCATGAAAACTGTCAAGAAATGTCCTACAGTATTACACTTGGACTTGGAACTTGTGAAAACCAACAACAGTTTGCAGGATTTTTTTTCCTGTTCTTTCCATCATATTTCACATCAATAACATTTTTTCCCCATTTTGACATGATTTAAATGACAATTAAGTGCATTTCCAACTGAAGTTTCATTATAACTTATCTAAAAGGTATTACCTAATATAATATGTATTCATTTTATTATTATTATTATTTTATTTATTTATGTATTTATTATTATTATTATTTAATTATTTATTTACTTTTTATAAAAAGTGCAATTAAGAATATATATTATGATAGTGTTTGTTATACTGAAATTAGATTGATAATCATCATCATTATTATTATTATTACAATGCACAATGCAAAAAATCTTTATGATGCTAAAAACAGGCATGATTTTCTCAGTGCAGAACATTTTATGTTGTTTATTTTATTTTATTAAAAAAAAAAAGAGGCATGATTTTCTTCATTATATTTTTATTTTATTTAATCTTATAATGGCTCGATTTTGTCAGTGCAAAACATTTTTTATTTCTTTTATTTTTCATTTTATTTTATGATGGCATGATTTTCTTAATGCAAAACATTTTATTTTATTTTTATTTATTTTATTTTATTTTATTATTTTTTATTTAATAAAAAAACAGCCATGATTTTCTCATTGCAAAACATTTTTTATTTATTTATTTATTTTATTTTATAATGGTATGATTTTCTTAATGCACAAGATTTTATTTTATTTTTTATTTATTTATTTATTTTATAATGACATGATTTTCTCAATACAAAATTTTATTTTATTTTATTTTATATTATTTTGATTTATTTTATAATGGCATGATTTTCTCAGTGCAAAATTCTTTATTTTTTTTATTTTATTTTATTTGATTTTATATTTTTATTGATTATCAGTCGATGATTATCAAAGATGATAAATTTGTTGAATTTTCTGCAGATTTCAAGTTATAGTTCTGTGGAAATCTGCAGTGCTTTCTTGAGAGCTCCTGTATTAATGAGTGTTAGTCATTCTGAACTGGTGTGGCATGACACAGTGCAGAGATGAATGCAGGTATTAGAGGATGTAAACAAGCCGTTAAGTAGAAATGTTTATCCGCGCACACACTCGCATACACACGGCCGCCTGTCTGAACTGGTCAAAACAGCATCAGTCTCACGCGCTGTTGCCCCATCTCACGGTCCGCCGCCAGGTCATAACTTCTTTCTGTTTTCCCGCACGTGACTTTCTTTAAATTCCCGTAATATGAGATGTTCTCATCTCTCAGGCATAAGCAGACTGTCCGTGCTTTCATGGGTTTTGTTTTCATGCTCGCGTTGAGTGCCAGTTAATTTAAGGCTTCTGAGACTAAATAGATAGCCTCTAATAATCTGAAAATTGGGTCGATATGGACATCATAATTCATAATGGGTCAATTCAGTCATATTTGTAAAGATTTTTCAGATGTTTCACATGTACACTGCCGTTTAAAAGTCTGGGATCAGTATGATTTTTAATGTTTTTGTTTTTTTGAAGTGTCTTATGCTTATCAAGGCTGCAATTCTTTGATCAAAAATATAAAAAAAAACAGCAATATAGTGAAATATTATTTAAATTTAAAATACCTATTTTCTATGTGAATATATTTTAAAATATAATTTATTCCTGCGACGCAAAGCTGAATTTTCAGCATCGTTAATCCAGTTTTAAGTGTCACATAATCCTTCTGAAATCATTCTAATATGCTGATTTATTATTAGTGTGGAAACAGTTGTGCTGCTTAATATTTTGTTGGAACCTGTGATACTTTTTTTCTGGATTCCTTAATAAATAAAAACTTAAAACAAATATTTTGTAACAATATAAACTACCATTTAAAAGTTTGTGGTCAGTACATTTTTATTTCTTTTTTGAAAGAAATGTTTATTCACCACACTGTAAAATGTTTTCACCAGTTTCAACTTAAAAACTTAAGTTCAGCAGCTGCCTTAAAATTGTAAGTTTAAATCAACTCAAAACTACAAGTCATTTTAACTCATTACAATAAAATTATTTAGTTCATTCAAAGTTAAAGTTGATTTAAATTGAAATTTAAATCAAATTATATCAAATACAATTTTATGGCAGCTGCTAAACTTAAGTTTTTAAGTTAAAACTGGTGAAAACTTTTTGCAGTGCAAAGATTTGTTAAATTGATAAAAAGTGATAGCAAAGACTTATATTGTTAGAAAAGATTTCTATTTTGAATAAATGCTGTTCTTTTTTACTTTTTACTCATCAAAGAATCCTGAAAAAAGCATCACAGAAAAAGGAGCACAATTGTTTCCAACATAGATAATAAAAGTAATAAATCAGCATATCAGAATGATTTCTGAAGGATCATGTGACACTGAAGACTGGAGTAATGATGCTGAAAATTCAGCTTTGCATCACAGGAATAAATTATATTTTAAAGTATATTAAAATAGAAAACCATTATTTTAAACTGTAATAATATTTCACAATATTACTGTTTTTTCTGTATTCTAGTCAAGTAAATGCAGCCTTGATGAGCATAAGAGAATTCTTTAAAAAACATTAAAAATCTTTCTGATCTCAAACTTTTGAACAGCATTGTAGATATGGACATTGTTTTTTGATGTAAAGATAATTTATACAAAATAAATAATCTCATATTATGGGAATGTTTTTATTTATTTTTTTATTTTATGATAATAGTAATAATTATTATTATTATTATTAATATTACTTTTTAAAGCCTCAAATTAAAGGCTCATATATATATATAGATAGATAGATAGATAGATAGATAGATAGATATAGATATATAGATATTTAGATACAAATTTTGAATTCTCTGGTGAAGGTAAACTAGTCCTGAGTAACATTTGCTCTTCACCTCATAGTAGTTCTAGTAGTTCTACATGATTGACAATTGACATTTGTCCAAATAATGGGAATGCTCTTAAACCGTTTACTGAATGACTGTGACCAACTTACGTGGATGAATACTTGTTTTTGGAGGGGAAAACATGAAGAGGCTTTTTCATTTGAAATGCAAATAATAAAGTGGTTGTTACACAAAGGAAGCTTTTGTACAGCTTGTCCAGCGATATCATCTGTATTTTGTAGTAGTAGTCACTATAGAGTAGGTGGCTGATTGATTGAAAACACTGATTCATAAATATTTTCCTCTAATCTGCACTTTTTTTTTGATCCCTTATGACTGATTGTGTTGACTACATTTGGTTTAAATTGCAGTCTTAGACTGCATATATGTGAATCATGAATCTTTAATCAACACTTCCAAGAATAAAGTCATGTGCCTGGTATTAGCTGAACTGCTTGCAATAGAGGAGTTTTAGAGATTTATCATATCAGATTTCCTTATGTGGTAACGCAGGGGAAAGTTTTGTTTTGCTCTTTCATAGCTCAGGAGACTTTTTTGAGTTTGCCTGTGCTTCAGACTGAGATTGTCCAATTTGTATGTGGGTCACTTGAATTTTCATTTGACTTAAGCATTTAATACATAGGGTGTTTAAAAACCATCTTCCTTTCTCTGGCTGTCAGTCCTGCTGTGTTTCACAGTGAAATGTCTAGTTTAGACTTGTTTAGTCACTGTGCTGTAATTGTCTGCTTCCTTCCCTTTGCTGTATTGTGTTATGAGGGTTTTGAGACGTCACCTCTGCCCCCTGTGCTGTTTCGCGGCTCCAGAAGACTCGCGTTTGGCTGTGAATCAGGATGATTCGTGTGTTCTGGCAGGTTCGGGAGTAATGGTACACTCTGTTATGTTCTTCATGTCTGCTAGAAGATATTCAGACCTCACAATGTAAAACATTCATAAACAAATCAACATGAATATCATAATAGACCAGAGTAGTACTGGATACCAGATCATAATAGCGACAGATATAAAATATACATACTCGGATATAGAAGGCACCATGAAGTGTGTGTGTGTGTGTGGTGGGGGGGGGGGGGGGGGGGGGGTGTGTGTGAAACACTGAGATTTTAAAATGTTGCAAAAACTCTAATATTTTAAAAAATAGTATAACAAATGTAAAACAACTGTTTTCTATTTTAACAAAATTTAAAATGTATTTTATAAAACATAATTTATTCCTGTGATGCAGAGCTGAATTTTCAGCAATATTACTCCAGTATCCAGTGTCACATGATCCGTCAGAAATCATATTTATTTATTTTATTGACTGATTGATAGCTAGATAATATATTTGATCATATATTTTTCAGATAATATTTAAATATTTTCTTCTTTCTTCTTTCATAAGTCATAAAGGCCAATCGTTGTTTTAGAAACAACTTTTTTTATTGTATTTTATTTTATTTATTTTTTATATTTGAGGGGGGAAAAATGCACAAATTTGTTATTAGTGCCACTGATTGAAAATACTGGTTGAAATTATACTAATAATCATTAACTTATTCCACTGAATAAGAAATAAAAATCTAATGTGCACATTGTTTAAAAAATACATTATATATTGGATTTTCTTCACCACTATCACCATTTGAATTTAAATGTTCCTCTTTACATATATTAATCTAATAGTACAATAATAGCATAACAAAGAAATGTTATTTAATGCAATGTACATATTTTTCAGATGATATTTTATTTATTTATTTATTATTTATTAAAAAAGATGGTATTATTAGTGCCACATGTTGCAAAACATATTAATAATCATGTCATGATCTTATCCCATTGACTAACAAATAAAAATCTAATATGCACATTGTTTAACAAAATATATATATATTTGTTAGATTTTCCTCACCACTGCCACCTTTTGAATTTCTCTTTACAATCATTCATCTAATGTTACAAAAATAGCAGAAAAAAATATGTATTTTTTTATTTTATTTTATGCAATGTAAATATTTTACAGATAATATTTCAGTATTTTCTTCTGCCTTTAGCACAGTCATAAAAAAGCCAATATTATTTAATAATTTATTTATTTGATTAGATTTTATTTATTCTTTTTATTGTATTTATTTATTATTTTTGAGAATGTATTTGAAGGCAGAAAAAAAAGATTTATTAGATTTTCCTCACCACTGTCACCTTATGAACTGAAATGTTTCTCTTCACATTTATTAATCTAATATTAAAGTAATAGTAGAATAAAGACTATTTAATGCAGTGTACATATTTTTAGGTAATATTTAAATATTTTATTCTACCTTTAGCACAGTCATAAAAAAAGCCAATTATTTAATTTTAAAAACAATTTTATTTATTTATTTATTTGATCAACACCAGTTTTATAAATTTGTAAATATAGTATAAATGGGCCATTATTCATGAAAATTATGTATTAGGAAAGAGGTCCTTGGCATCCAAGACTGAGAATGTAAATATTTTTCAGATAATATTTAAATATTTTATTCTGCCTTTAGCACAGTCATAAAAAGACAATTATTTAATACATGTATTTATTTATGTAGTCCTAGTTATTTATTTTTGGAACAACACCTGTTTTATAAATTTGTAAATATAGTATAAATGGGTCATTATTCATGGAAATTGTGTTTTGGGAAAGAGGTCCTTGGCATCAAAGACTGACAATCCTGTCTGAGAGACTTTGGGTTATTTTGACCTTCACAGCACTGTAGAAACCAGATAGCGCTGTCCTGGAACGCACCTTGGTTGTAAATTTTGCACAATGCAAAAACCTAGTATTTTAGCCCTCGTTAGACACCCAGTGTCTTGTTTCTCTCTAAACGTGGCGTCTTAAGTGGCTGTTAAAAAAAAATGGTTGGAGATGGCTGCTATTCCTGTTATGACTACGCAAATATTTGCGATGCATTTTGCGGGGATATTTTTCTGGCATAGCAATGATTCAGCTGTTTCTGTGGCCGGACATCTTCTGTGGTAAACATTTACACTGAAAGATAGTGAAGAGAGAGGTGGACGCCTGAGATAAAAGATGCACGTCAGCACGGCGAAATAAATCTCGTCTTTTTAAGAGCCGAAGAGAAAGGAGGAATTGTCAGCCTCTCTCTCTGTGTGTGTGTGTGTGTATGTTTAACACGTGAACTGTGGGTGACTGGCATGTGGACAGTCAGGGCAAGAGATGCTCAGGTTCCTAATGGCTACACACACACACATTTGCAGTATCTCTGGGTAAAGCTCATGTGCCTGGAGAAGCTTTTGAAGCGCTGAGCCACACCGCTGACTCTGATTGGCCGGGGGAGGATGCAAGAAAAGGAGCCAGGCTCCGCCTCCTCCCCCCCTCCTGCGCGTGTTAGAAAGGAGATAGCTTGAGGAGAGCTGTCAGCTTCATTGCGCTGAACGCACACTAATGCTGCATACTCCAGGGAGATCAGTCGACGCAGATCGTTCTCCTGCTGAAGAGCCCAAAACAAACCCAGACAGGAGCAAAAGCACGTCCAGTTTAAATGTTGTTGAAGAGCAGTCTGCATTCTGAGTTCAACCCATCGTTCGCAGTTTCAGAGCTTCAGCATCCTCTCCATTCGCCCCGACAGTAAACATGGGCAGGCAAAGCCACGATGCCACGTCCACTGCGGGCACGGGTGCGGGCAGCACCGCCGGCCGTATGCAGCGCTCCCAGAGCCGCATGAGTCTGTCGGCTTCGTTCGAAGCGCTGGCCGTCTACTTTCCTTGCATGAATTCTTTCGATGAGGAAGATGGAGGTAAGATGTGTCACATGTGTGAGGTCCAACTGAGCATCTTGCATGTCAGAAGTTCATGGTTTTTACAGGATGTTTGATGTTAGAGAGCATACCAACTGTTTTTCATTCATGTTTAATTCATGTTATTTCTGTTGGCGTTAACATTTAAAGCAGAATTGTGCGTGGCTGTCAGTAAAATAGTTATTTAGGTGCATAAATTGCACCTATATTCAGTTTCATAGTACTGAATAGTTGTGCAGTGTATTTTGGTGGTTAAGTGGAAATCCAGCATCATGTGTTGTGACCTTGAAGGTGTTTGATTTCCTTTCTCTACAGCATCTCTCTCACTTTCTCCCCCTTCAGTCGCTCTAGAGATTAATATCACTGGAAATATCCTATGACTTTTCGTATCTTGCAGAACAAGTACCTTTTGCATGATGCGCAAGCGCAGCCAGATTCTGCTTAAAACGTTAATATATTCATTACTGAATGAATCGCATGAAAACATGTCCCCAAAATCTTTTTTTTTTCATTTATTTTATTTTATTTTATTTTATTTTTCCATTACAATTAAGCACATTTCTTTCAAAATTCTTAATTCCATAATGGATCCAGACATTTTACTTTGAGGGTTATTATTGTTACTATACCACAGGAATAAGTACTCTAATAGTGTTTTTTTGTTTGTTTGGTTGGTTTTTAATCTGCATACATAGGCATAAATGTGACATAAATAGCACAGGTATATTTGTAGCAATAGCCAAAAATACATTGTATGGGTCAAAAATATTGATTTTCTTTTATGCCAAAAATCATTAGGATATTAAGATCATGTTCCATGAAGATATTTTGTGAATGTCCTATTGTAAATATATCAAAACTTAATTTTTGATTAGTAATATGCATTGCTAAGAGCTTCATTTGGGCATCTTTAAAGGTGATATTTTTTTCTCAATATTTTAATTTTTTTGCACCCTCATATTCTAGATTTAAAAAAAAAGTTCTAAAAAATTGACCTTTATGACTGGTTTTGTGGTCCAGGGTCACAAATAAAGAGAGAAAGACAGTACAAAACAAATACTATATGATGTATAAATTCTGATTTTACTTTAATTTTAATGTACAAATGAATGACTATTTTAATTGATGTATTTATATATTTATTCATGTTATTTAATCTCTTAATTTTTTTATTAATCTCTCTCTCTCTCTCTCTCTCTCTCTCTCTCTCTCTCTCTCTCTCTCTCTCTCTCTCTCTCTCTCTCTCTCTCTCTGTATATATATATATATTAATTATCATGAAGATAATTTAGTTTTTGTTTTTTTGGTTTTTTGGATTTGGGTTAAAATATGATCCTGAACATGGCTCATTAACATGACGTATTTGTGATTAATTGCTCACCCTCATGTTGTTCCAAATCTGTATGACTTGCTGTTTCTTCTGTGGATCACAAAGGAAGATATTTTGAAAAATGTTGGTAACCAAATAGATTTGGTTCCCATTGACTTACATTATAAAAAAAAACAAAAACAAAATGTAAGTACAGTGTAAATCAATGGGAACCAAAACTGTTTGGTTACCAGCATTCTTCAAAATATCTTCTTTCACATTCAGCAGGAAAAGCAAAGTCAAACAGGTTTGGAATGACATTAGGGGGAGTAAATGATTTCACAGAATTTCATTTTTGGGTGTACTATCGCTTTAAGAGATGATCGAATCCTGTCTTCTGACATTGTGCATCATTGTTTTCTCATATTTATTGTATCGCGGTCAAGTTCAACAAGACCACAGTCGTTACGAGTTCTTGATTATTATATACAGCTGTGCTGTTATTACAGAAAAGGACATTCACATCCGACGCTATGTTCGTCATCCTCTTGTGTTCTGCTACGTCTCAGGGCCGAAAGCAGAGGCGGATGATATTGAATGAAAAGAATTCAAGCCTGCCGTGTGTGACCTGCAAATGAATGGTTTAATCTCAGCAGCTCAGCCGTGTCTGCTTCCTGTAGCCTTCCTTCTCTCTCCTACCTATTGAAAACAGGTTCTGCATTCTGAGAAAATGCATCATCCTCATCATTTTTGCATAGGCAGTAAAAGAACAGGAAGTGCATCAATTGTGGACGTTAAGTTAAATAAAGCAATAAGCGACAAAAGAATGTGTTTAACAGCAATTTTAGCCTCAGGTGACTTATTGCTTAGGTGAAATTGTGCAATGCATCATAATAATGGGAAAAAACTACTGTTTTGCCAAGTAATACAGTCATTACTCTAACTGTAGGGTGGCAGGAAACAATGCAACTTAGGGCATTAATAAAGAATCTTCAATGTGCTTTCTACATATACAATACGATTTTTGTTATATTAGTTGTGAAATCTGTTTAGTGAAACATGCAGATACAATTCAAAAATGTTTCCTCCTGTGTAACCCATCATCAGTGTCTCCAACACTATGGCATGCCTGTAGGCCAAATATAGAAACAGGAAACAATGCACTGTACCAAAAACAAGAAATTGTTAAATTCGGTCCATCCAGTGGGAGCAGAACAATGTGTGTCTGGACCTTCATATCACACTGTCTAAATTAACAACACATCAGCTGTCACATTCGAGCTGCTTGTGAGGTGTTGGTTTCGTGATGGGTAGAAATGTGTCCTTCATCGCTCCACCTGAGACGTCTTGATATCCTGACTGACAGACTGTCCTTCTCTCTCTCTCTCTGTTTCTGTAGAAGCAGGAGGAAAGAAGCTGCGTAGCACTATCCAGAGGAGCACAGAGACGGGACTCGCCGTAGAGATGAGAAGCAGAATGACCAGACAAGCCAGCCGCGAATCCACTGACGGCAGCATGAACAGCTACAGCTCAGAGGGAAAGTAAGTAACAAACTAGAACAGGTATTGTTTTTGGTTTTAGGACAAATTTGATTAAACGTTTTGATCCACTTCAAATGTTGACTACTGTAAATAAATAATTTAGTGGCAAATATAGGTGTATTTGTATGTATATATGATTTTTTTTAAATATATAAAACATTTTTTATAAAAATACATGAATAATACTAGTATTATAAATATCAAATTGATATTATTAAATAATTATATGTATATTTTAAAAGAAAGTAAAAATAGTAATAATAATAAAGATATTGTTTCTATGGTTATTTTAATTAGTTATAAATAAATAATTACTACAAACAAAGTATTATTATTATTATTATTATTATTATTATTATTATTATTATATTAATACATTTGTTAATAATTATATATATTATTAAAATATATATTATCATAGTAAAAAAATAAATAAATATAAATATATATATATATATATATATATATATATATATATATATATATATATATATATGCATATTTTAAATAAGTATTAATAAATACATAATAAAATATAGTAATAGTAATAATAGTAATAAAAAAAATTGCATTCAACAACATCCATGATCTGTTAAATTCTATTAATTTTTTTACTCAAACAAAAGTTGCAAATTGTTTTATTAAATAATAGTTCATAACAATTATATGCATATTGTAAAATAAAGTAAAAATAGTAATAATAATATATTTTATATATGGTTATTTTAAATAATATAAATAAATATTACAAATGAAGAAGTATTAATAATAATAATAATAATAAATTATTTTTAATTATATACATAATAATATCTATTATCATAGTAAAAATGTATAAATGTTATAATGTATATATGCATATTTTAAATAAGTATTATTAAACATAATAAAATTTATTAATAATAATAATAATAATAATAATAATAATAATTCAAAAACATCTTTGACTGTTAAATTCATTATTGTATTCAAACAAAAGTTGCAAGTTGTTATTAAATAATAATTAATAATAATTATATGTATATTGTAAAATAAAAATAGTAATAATAATAATAATAATAATAATAATATATATATTGTATATATGCTTGTTTTAAATAATTATAAATAAATAATTATTGCAAAAAAAGTATTATTATTAATCACACTTATTATTATTTTACTAATGATATGCATATTGAAATAATATATATTATCATAGTAAAAATATATATTTTTATATTAAAAATTACATTGACAGTAATGCCAATTTACAGTAAAAAAAAATAAATAAATAAAAATAAAAAAACTGTTGGGCAGGGTACTGCATCAGACGTTACCATAGAACTTAAAAATGATAGAAAATGTGGATATCCAATCTTTCACCTTCTACTATATTCATTTAAACACCAGAAAAAATAAATAAATAAACACCAGAAAGCAAATGCTTACATAAAGAAAAAATCCAGTTTACAGGAAGTTAATTTACCTACAGCAGCAGTCCCACCACAAAAATAGCAATTTTGATGACTTTATAGCTCAAATAAATATTTTTGTACAGTAGAACAAATATAACTCCTTTAACGAGCATGTAAGCTGCACATTTATGCTTTTCCACTCTGCAGAATGTCTTGCCCCATAGACCTCCACTGTAAATGCTTTACTGTAATGCAAAATATTTATCTGTGGGAATCAACAGCTTGTCACAGATGCTCTCCCCTGAGCTTCACCTACTAATCAACACCTTTTCTTCTCAGCCTCATTTTCCCTGGAGTGAGACTCTCTTCTGACAGTCAGTTTAGTGATTTCCTGGATGGACTTGGCCCCGCCCAGCTTGTGGGGAGACAGACGTTAGCCACGCCCCCTATGGGTAAGCTCTTGTTCATTTGACTTTCTGTACACTTCACTCAAGCGCTTGTGTCTCTAGTCGTGTGGCTCATATATCCTTGATTTGTTCCACGTCTAGGTGACATTCAGATCGGGATGGTGGAAAAGAAAGGAGCCCTAGAGGTAGAGGTCATCCGAGCCAGAGGCCTTGTGGGAAAACCAGGTTCAAAGGCACTGCCAGGTGAGTGTGGTGACACTTTCCGATGCTGGTTTCTCAGTAAGGGAAAAATCATAACGGACGATTAACCTCCATCTGTGGTTATTCTTCTCCAGCCCCTTACGTAAAGGTGTATCTACTGGAGAACGGCGCCTGCATAGCCAAAAAGAAAACAAAAGTAGCACGAAAAACACTGGACCCTCTTTACCAGCAGCAGCTGTCATTTGAAGAGACACCAGGAGGAAAGGTTTTACAGGTATAATATAATATAATGGTTTTGTTTACCACTTTTAAGTCATTATCACGTGGTCATTTGGTCAGTCTAAACAAAATTAGTGCCTTTTTTTATCCAAAATACAGCAAAAGCAGTACTTAAGTTGAAATATTTTTACTATTTAAAATAACTGCTTTCTATTTTAATATATTTTAACATGTAATTTATTTGTGTGATCAAAGTTACATTTTCAGTGTCATTACTCCAGTCTTAAGTGTTACATGATCCTTCAGAAGTCATTCTAATATGCTGATTTGCTGTTCAAGAAACTTGATTTTTTATTATTATTATTATCAATATTTAAAACAGTTGAGTAATTTTTTTCAGGATTCTTTGAAAGATCCACAGATCAGCATTTATCTAAAATAAAAAGCTTTTGTAACATTATACACTATACCATTTAAAAGCTTGGAGTCATGATAATTTTATTTATTTATTCTTTTTTTTAGACAGAAATGATAGAAATTCATACTTTTATTTAGCAAGGATGCTTTAAGTAGATTAAAAGTGATGATAAAGACATTTATAATGTTACAAAAGATTTCTATTTCAGATCTTCTGAACTTTCTATTCATCAAAGAAACCTAAAAAAATTCTACTCAGTTGTTTTCAACATAATAATAATAATAATAAATGTTTTTTGAGCAGCAAATCAGAATATTCGAATGATTTCTGAAGGATCATGTGACTGGAGTAATGATGCTAAAAATTTTGCTTTGAAATCATAGGAATAAATTACATTTTAAAATATATTCAAATAGAAAACAGTTGTTTTAAATTGTAAAATTATTTCAAAATAATTATCAAATAAATGCAGGCTTGGTGAGCAGACGAGACTTTAAAAAAAATGTATATATCTTACTGTTCAAAAACTTTTGACTGGTAGTATATATATATATATATATATATATATATATATATACACACACACACAATGTGAGTATCAATGAATAAATGATATGAGCAAATAAATTTAAATGACTTTAAAATCAACACTTTCTTTATAGTATATATGTACTTGAGTAACATTTTTATTATGAGTAATTTTTATGTAGTCATATTTTTTTTTTTTTTTTTTTATGAGTGTGACTGGATATTGACATTTATTCTCTTCCATTTGTAGATTATTGTTTGGGGAGACTACGGACGTATGGACCACAAATCCTTCATGGGAGCTGCTCAGATACTTTTAGATGATCTGGACTTGTCCAACATGGTTATTGGCTGGTTCAAGCTGTTTCCTCCCTCTTCGTTGGTCGACCCAACCCTGGCCCCGTTGACCAGAAGAGCTTCCCAGTCGTCTCTCGACAGCGGGTCCGGGCCGTTCGGTCGCTCGTAGCAGTTTCCTGAAATCTAGCGTTATTGTAGCAGCCATTGGGTGGAGTTTGAGATTTGCGACAGGTCCCGTCCCCCCGGTAACACTGCATGCTTGATGTTGTGTGTTCAGAGCTTGTTTCTTAGGGGTGAAAAAAGCGGTCCTGTTTTTGCTCGCAAAAAAATGCCGCACGAATCGTGCGCAAAGAGCAACCCCTAGAGGGCAGGGACGAGACGAAGCTGGGAAAAAAAATGGCCTCCTTAATTGTGAGGAACGTCACAATTCCTGCTTTTAGAACCTATTCGAAGCCATTGGAGATGAGTCTGGACTGAGAACTGACATGTTGACCCTTTTTCAAATGGGGTGAAATGTTCTCTTCAACTTGCGTTTTCCATTTATGTTTCTTTTAATGTTGATGTATTTGTATCTACATGGGCTAACAGTGTTCCTCGGGTCAAGCCATGCCAACAGACCCAGAAATGTACACACAAAACAAGAATATGACGTGGGAATGAGCACCTCACTCCCTAGATATGATTCTGCTAGATCAATACAGAGATGAAATGTAGGTTTGAATCATCTTTTAAGATCAAATTGAAGTACTTCTCTTGATACCGTATGAAACCTAAAGAAGAAATAACAAGTTTTTTGTTGCATGGACACAACTTTAGCTGAACTTGAAAAAAAAGTGAATAGAAAATAATTTTCTCAGATTGCTACTTGCAAAAAAAAAAAAAAAAAAAAAAAATACAAGGAGAAAAAAAAAAAAAAGAAAAAGAAAAAAATGAACCGGATCAGCCATTTTCAACAATTTCTATTATTTTTAAAGATGAATTTCACTAGTGCATGATTTTCATGGGGAGTGAATGCTATAGTGTGATTTGAAGAAAAAAAAAAAGAACATAAAACCTTGTTTTTTGTCCTGTAGACCGTTCATTGGTCTCTCTACTGTATTTTTACAGAAAAGCAGATAAATGACAAGCTTAACATTTTATTTACAGTGAGAAATCTGTTCATGTGACAAAGACGTAAAAAAAATAAATAAATAAATGTCTATGATTTATTATTGTAAAGGCGTAAGCCTTATGAAGCTAAAGATGATGTGCAAATTGTACATGTTTCTCTACTTCTCCCTTGTCCCAGGGTAAACTCTCTGTACTTCTTGCTTCCGTTGTCAGATTTTCCCCCGGATACTGTTCCAGTTCTCTTTAATTTTCATTTTCAGGGCTGTTTGTTTCCAGCAGCCCTTCTAGTTTTAGTCTGTATATTGTTTGACGTTCATTCGTTTAACAAGCATGTTGAAAAGGGTTTTTGGCAACATGGCTTGGGCACATCTTACAGTAACTCAGCATGTTTTGATAAAGACGATATTTGGAGAAAAAAAATGCAGTTTCTTGTACAGTGCATGTCGACGACGATCCTCTCTTCCCCCCTTCACCCTGAATTGAATTTTAGCGAAAATTAGGCAGCGGTCCCACTCGGACCAGAAGGGCAAAATTCCGAATGAACATTCCACCTTGTAAAATCATACTTTGTTGACAAATTTAAGGGAAAAACGTGACCAGGGATTTTTATATCTTTACGGAAATAACGAGCTGCAGTATTCCTGACAAAAGAGCCCAAAATTTCACGAGATCTTTTTACCGGAGACGGCCGCAGCTCACTGACTTTCGCAGTATTGTGCTGTACAGTTTTCCGAGCATGATGCTGTCTGCAGAGAAATGCACATCGGGACGATGATATTGCCACACGATATAACTTTGGTTTTTATTTCTTCCTTTCGAGAAAGTAGAAGTCATTTAATATATTTTTGTTAGTTTATTTACAAGCCAAGACCTATTTATTTTTTATTTTCTATTTTTTTAGTAATAATCAAAGCTTCTTATATCTGAGAAGTTGATGAATCATAGTTTTAATGCAATGAATGGAAATATACACTGAGACATTACACCTCTTCCTGTGAAAATAAACTTTTCTGATTAAGCAATTTTATCAAGCTTTCAGTCTGTCTACAATCTACAGAATTTTAATAGAAATCTCTATTAACGCAAACTCTCTCTGGAAGTGGAATAATGTCTCACGATGTCAAAGGTATGTTCTGTTCTATTTCAAATGCCTTCTCTATTGTTTTTTGTTTTGTTTTTTTTTTTGTTTTGTTTTTCTTTTTTCTTTTTTGGTGCAATGTGTTCATGCCAAGGCTATGTCTTGGTCAAGTATGGTTGAGTACAGAGATTTATGTAAGTTATTTTTCAAATTAAAAAATAAAAAATGGATATTACACTGGAAAATGAGCGTTCGCAAACAAAAGGAATATGTGTCTGATGTTTCTTGACATGACTTGAAAAACAGTACAGTACACACACTCACACATACACATGCATACAGCTTTAACTTAAAAAGTGAATAGAAAATAAATAATTTGTTAAAAAAAAAAAACTCTTATAGCATATATCTATGGTAAATTGCAATGTACATATATACATACAGTATATACACTACCAGTCAAAAGTTTTTGAACAGTAATATATATATATATAACAGAAAATTATAGAAATTTATATTTTATTTAGCAAGGATGCTTTATATTGATCAAAAGTGATGATAAAGACATTTATAAATGTTTATAATGTTACAAAAGATTTCTATTTTAGATAAATGCTGTTCTTCTAAACTTCTCTGAAAATTCTGTTAAGCTGTTTTCAACAGTTTTTTCAGCAAATCACAATATTAGAATGATTTCTGAAGGATCATGTAACTAGAGTAATGATGTTAAAAAACAGGAATAAATTACATTTTAAAATATATTCAAATAGAAAACAGTTATTTTAAATAGTTAAAATATTTCAAAATGTTACTGTGTTGCACGTTGAAACAAATAAATGTAGGCTTTGTGAACAGAGGAGACTTGTTTAAAAACATTAAAAGTCAAAAAAAAATGTATGTGCACTAGTTGATAGTTTCAGCTGTGTTACTTAAAATAACCATTGTTTTAAGTTATTCATTCATGTGTTTATTATGTAATAGATGTAGTGCTATAATTTTGTCCTAGGGAAATTTGTTTTCCTACCTTATCAAAATGATCAAGATACTTTGAAAGAAAGCATACAGTTTTCCACAAACAGCTAAATTACAATTTTTTTCTTTTTTCTGAAAACACATTAATCATGCGGTGTTTTTTGTCAGCACTGTTCTGTGGTTATGAGTAAGTGCTGAGATGATGGCTAAAAAAGGAAGTGAACAACTGGGGGATAAAATCAGCTTCCGCTTGTTTTACTTTAAAAAGATGAATGCTGGACTGTCACAACACACTCGTGAGCTGACAAGACTGCTGACAAATAAAAGGTAAGTTGAACTAAAATATTTGCATGACTGTTCAAATGAGATGATAGAGTTTAAGTCAACACAAAATCAAATGTAACATTATAAGATTAATTGTTGCTTCAGTCAACATAATATCAAATTTCATTATTGGTATTACATAACTTAAGCCACAATGACAAATGTCTGAATGTCATTGAATTAGCCTAGATAACAAAACAACCAAGTGCAACCATGGTTTTCTCAGAAATAAATTCACTTTTTTAGCTATTTACTGCAATTGACCTTACAGTCTCTTAATGCTATGTTTGAACCACATATAACAATATATTGTTTTATCATCTAACCCAACAAATGTATTTTTTGGTAAAGGTTTTACTCATGTGCTTGTTTTGCTGTATTACAAAAGACATGTTTTGATATGATACTTTGTTATCCAATTAAATGATTAAGTGTCTAAATATGTTTGGAGGCCACTGTAGATCAAAATAATGTGGACATTATAGTTATGGAACCATTCATTATTTTAAAATCTCTGTTCCTGTAATTTCAGGTTAGTAAAATGATGATTATTCAAGCTAAGCTACTTCAACTGGTAGATGGACCACGACAGGTCTGGTCCAGAATATGTGGTCTCTACACAACGAATGCCACAAAAAGCTGGAAAGAAAAACTTCTCCTCCTGTTGACCTGTTTTACCACCAGCCTCATCCTGAGCACTTTCCTCTTCCTCATCCTCCACTTTTCCTTCAGATGTGTTCAGGCGGTCTCACTTCCCTTCACTTGTGTTTTTTGTATAAGCTTAACACCCGCAATGTATTTCTCAGAAAGGGTTCGCTGTTTCGGAGCTTTGATTTTGATCTCGATGGGTATGAAACAAGTGAAGAGCCTTCTTCTCACCTTAGGAACCAGTTCGGTGATTTTCTTCAACATCCAGAACACGTTACGGAACATGAGGCTGCTTGCTAAAGGCCTCCTCTGCAACTTGGAGGAAAAGTTATTGGATATTAATACAGAACCCCTCGGGAATTATATTAAAATGCTTAAGTGGGTAGGAGAGCAACTTAAAAATTGCTTTAACGATTTCTTTAAGTTGGGGAATGACCAGGCAAATTTTACACTTAAAGCAAAGGTGGACTCGGAAGACTTCAAGATTCACCTCAGCGAGGCCGAACAGGCTTTAAACCAGACCGCGCAAAACGTGTTAGCATTGACCAACGCTTTGTCGTCAACAGGGAAGATATTGTCTCCAGCATTAGGTCTTTTATTTCTTGTACTTCTCACTGCTCTTTACCTGAGAAGATTCCAGGTAGACAAAAAGTACAACAACATATACATTACGCAAACTTTCCGCTGTTTTGACGAGCGGCAGAAGGAGAAGGGGAAACCGTCTGTCCTTCCGCTCACCAAAAGCGAATCGGATCTTTACATAGTGACTCCGTCCATTCGTCCGACGGGTCGGCGGTGGAAAGTCATGCTCAAGTTCAGTCTTCCCATACTCACTCACTGTCTCACCTGGCTGGTGTTTATCAGTCTAGACGGCTTGATTTACTGGCTTATTGTAGCTCTGAGCAAGCGACTTGGGGAAATGGAGCCACTTCGTGTTCCTGTGGAGATAAAAGTTAAGGTAATCAAAGAAGTTGCAGTATTGTTTTATAGATAACTGGATATTTTTTTCCTTTAATGATTTTATTTCTCTAACTAAACTGAGTATGAAAATCTGGAGGTGTATTTCTGTAAACATTCACTTTATTAGCTGTCCGGTTTTCTGTCAAAACTGTACAAACATAAACTATTTAGCATTTTATCCAGCAATATTCATCTTATCTTATTGTGTCAACGTAACCACAGATATTTTTCGTATTTCTGTATGAAATCAAGGTATAGGTCCCTGCTGGTTGGCTGGTCTTAGCTGGTTTAAGCTGGAAGTAGCTGGTTTTAGCTGGTCTCCCAGCCTGACCAGATAAGAAAGTGGCCAAAACCCCTCTAAAACCAGCCTGTTGAACAGCTAAGACCAGGCTGGATGACCCGTTAAAACCAACCAACCAGCTTAGGCTGGTTTTAGCAGTTTTTTTTTTTTTTTTTTTTTTTTCAGCAGGGAGGCCTTAGCTGGTCAGCAGGCTGGTTTTAGAGGGGTTTTGGCCACTTCCAGGCTGGTCTTAGGTGGTCAGGCTGGGAGACCAGCTGGAACAACCAGCTAAAACCAGCCTGGCCAGGCTGGGAGACCAGCTAAAACCAGCTACTTCCAGCTTAAACCAGCTAAAACCAGCCAACCAGCCTAGGCTGTTTTTAGCTGTTTTTTTTCAACAGGGTTAAGAAACTGGTTTCACTCTCTTTTATAATCAAGCCATATATAATTAAATCCATATAATGACAGTCATATTTTGCTGTTTATGAATGTACTGACAGACATTGTCCGATAGCACACGTACATCTTGGAAACGTCTATTTGACATCTGCATTTACATGTGCAAGATGTATTTTTTACATCTGTTGGACATTTCCTATCAAATGTCAAATAGACGTCTATTTGATGTCTTTAAGATGTTTATGATTTCGAATGTATGTAAAACTGACATCTTACAGACGTCTGTCAGATGTTTGTTCATAGCAGATCTTTTCCAGATCAAGTGATCTTAAACAGACATGTTGCAAATGTACATGTCCTATCTGCCCTGATCGCACACGTACATCACAGAGACATCTATTTGACGTCTGCATTTCCATCTGCAGGACGTATTTTTTATGAGTGTTTGCTCATTTGCAATACGTCTATAGGACATTTCCTATCAGATGTCTATAGGACGTTTATGATTTAGGATGTATGTAAAACTGACATCTTACAGACGTCTGTCAGATGTTTGTACACAGCAGATGCTTTCCAGATCAAGTGATCTTTAACAGACATGTTACAGACTTACGTATGCTATCTGGGGTGCTTGTTTTGGTTAATACAGACGCTTTGGTTATAGAATCCAGTTTCACTTTCATTCATATCTGAATTGTGTGTGAACTAAAGAAAAGAAAAATGTATTCTTCTCCAGTTTGAACATAGCCACAGCTATCATCTTCATTTCTGTAGGTTTAAAGGGATAATTCATGCAAAAAATGACCTTCATGTCGTTCCAATCATGTATGACTTACTTTCTTTGAAAAAAAGAAAAAAGAAAATCAGTGTTTGGTCCATACAGTAAAAGTGAATAGGGCCCAGTGTTGTTTGGACAACAGCGTTCTGTAAAATCTCTTTTGTGTTCCACAAAAGGAAGACAGAAATCATACAATTCCAGACCAACATGAGGGTGAGTAACTGATGTCTGAATTTCAACTAATTATTTTCTATTTCTCCTTTTTTTTTGAAAGGAGACCACAGTATTTCTAGGTCAATCTGTTGATGAAAACGCAAAAGGGGCAAACTTTTCCTACAAGGTGTCTCTGTTCGAGAAGAAGTGTTTGCCTGAACCTGAGCTGTGGCTTCATCAGTCTCTGGTTCCTCTTTCTGTCATCCTGGCCTTGCTGGTTGTTCTGATTCTGCTGTCATCACAGATGATCCAGCTCAGGGTTATGCTGTCTGAGCAGTTCTTCTCAGATGTCGCAGAGAGAAGAGCTGCATATCTACATGCAAAGATTTTAAGAAAGCGGGGAAAAACTAAAGCAGAAGAGCATGAAGGAGCTCTGAAGACTTTAGCCATGCAGGTTAGTCACACATTTTCTAGTAAACATATTCCAAAAATTTTAATACAGTACATTTATGAATTTTCTTGTTTTTATTGCAGCCCAGTTTTTGGTGCCCCTTACTCTTCCATAAGCAGAGGACAAACCCTGATGCAGTTTAAATATGCTTGAAGTCTGCAACACATCAGCCATAATCACAGGTTTGATAGAGTACATTCACAACGCAACATTCAAGCTGCTTTTTTATCAAAAAGTGTACCTTAGCATTGCACTGTATACAGTAAAGAGGTGTCCTGTTTGTGATGACCAAGTGATCACTGTATAGGGGGCAAATGGATAAGAGTCCATGGGGTCCTAGTGATTAATCTGTGCTGTATGAACCAAGGACCCCTAGTGGTCATTGCACACTGTTTGTGACCCGGGCCATGGTTTTCATTTTACTCTTCAGGGGTTAACAGACTCAGATTGAGGTGGACGTCATTGACCAATGAGCATATGCACATTTTAAAATTGTATACAATAGAATACAAAACATGTAGACATCCGTTCAAAAGTTTATGGTTGGTAAGATTTTTTTTAATGTTTTGAAAGACATTATCCTGACCAAGGCTCCATTTATTTGATTAACAAATACAGTAAAACAGTACTATTGTGAAATATTATTACAATTTAAAATAACTATTTTCTATTTAATATATTTTATGTAATTTATTAAATATTACATACATTATTATTTAATACTAAAGCTGAATTTCTTTCTTATGATCAATGTTGTAAACAGTTTAATATTTACTTGTATATATTGTATATATGAATATATTGTATATATGATTTATTTGAAATACAAATCCTTGTAATATTATACATTTCTTTAGTGTCACTTTTGATCAATTTTTACTGCATCCTAGATGAATAAAAGTAGTTTTCGCATAATAAAAAGAATGTCTTCTCAGTGTCTGATTATGACAGAATATAAAAATGTATTAAAACATTTTGTAGCTAAAAATAAATGTATTCAACAATACTGTATGGCATTTTGGAGGGGTGACTCAAGACACAAAACAGGAGAATCTCAGAATTGATCATTGTTCATCACTAATGTGGTCCTCCAGTTGTTCTTTGCAGCTCCTTTTTAATACTGTAGAGGGTTCTTGAGTCAAATATGTAGTTTATAGGGGATGTTAATTTTTTTTCCAGAGCACTGCAGTGGTTTCTGGGTTCTTTGCAGCACCAAAAGGTTATTTTTGAAGCTTGAAGATTTTCGTCTGTAGCATTAGACTGTAAAGCCCTTTGTTGGAGTCTTTCTTTTTAAGAGGATACTCCAAATTCATCTGATAAAACATCCTTATAAAACATTTTTCTTTCATGATTCATGATCTTTTCGGGACTACAGATATGATTTCTCCAGTGTACGGTTCTCTGCACACAGCACTGGGCTTTCCAACCTAAACACAAAAACAGTATCATTAACTGCAGTTCATATGTCACACAATGACCACACTTCCAAATTTTAGGGGATGCTATGGACAGTCTTAAAGCAGAGCCCAGACTTCTAACCTTTTCCCGCTGATTAATTCTCTTGTACACAAATTCAGAGAAGGGTTTCCTTGGAATGTATCGCCCTGCGCCCGGTTTTGTGAACAGTTGTCCGTTTTCGTAAACTACTTTCCCCCTGGAGATTGTGACCACTGGAAGTCCATGACACAGCATTCCCTCAAAAATGTTATAGTCCACAGCCTGGTGGTGAGTCTTTGCTGAAATCACCCTAAAAACAACATAAGATTATACAAATAAAAACAAAAGACAATAAATGTGCAAGTTGACTTGGATTTAATGGCATTTATATATAATGTAAACCAGTAAGTGTGTACATGTGTTTTATTATTAACATACTGTTCTGTGGGTTATTGCCAAGCTCTAATCATATTAAAACAAATGACTTTAATAAATCAACAGAAGAACCTTTGAGCCCATTCACAGTGTGTAAAATGGCAAACTACAGTTTGTCAGCCCAAATCTGTTGTTTCCCATATTCAGCTTATTTTTTAACCATACTATTGCTGTATCAGCACAGCTCAAAGAATGCGCTCTGCATGGCCATCTGTCTCCAACAGTGAGACAAACCAGCAAAAACAAGATTTTTCCTTATTAAGATGACAGCTGTAATCTTAAAAAGCTAATTTGGAGAGATAGTAAAAGTTATGGATTCCATCAACTGACACTGTGGAAAGGATATAAATTTTCATACTTGACTAAGAACTTGTCTGTACAAAAGTTTCCATTAATTGATTTATATATGAATAAAAATTGCATACCTTGTGCACTATACAATTTTATGCTTTTTATTGTTGCATCTATTATAATGCTGTGAAAGACAATAAACATTCCAGCATTTCAAAATGATGAATGCTATACTCCCAAAATTGAGGGTAAAAGTTGTACTGCTTGAAATATATTGCCTAAAATATTGCAAACTCATTCTAATCTTCTGACAGTTTCTCTTTTGCAGTTGTGTTCTATTAAGTTTTAATTTTTTATAGTGCTTGCAGAAAAACACAGACTCCTTGGTTTGTAAAATGCTAATAAAACACCTGACTGCACATGCTAGATTGATGCTATATGAACTTTGGTAAAACTGAAATATGTAACATTTTCGGTGTTAAAATAATTTCTAAATATCATATTCTTGAAAACTGTGTGGCACTATGAAAGTTCCCTTATTTGTTTTTTTAATGACCCGTCTAAATGTTGACTCAACCAATGGTGTGAGTTGGGGGCGGGGCTTATACACTGTCAGAAAGAAAGGTACAGTTCTGTCGCTGGGGCGGTACCCTAAGGTACAAAGTGAAAAGGTACAAATATGTACTTTTAAAGTACTAATGTGTACCTTTAAGGTATCAATACGTACCTTAAAGGTACCAAAATGTACTTTCAAAGTACTAAAATGTACCTTTAAGGTACTAATATGTACTGTTTAGGGGTAGGTAAGGTACAAAGATGTACCTTTTCACTTTTGTACCTTAGGGTACCGCCCCAGCGACAGAACTGTACCTTTTTTTTCTGAGAGTGTATGCGTTTTGATCAATGTCTGACAAGCGGTGTGTTTTGCTTATTTATGCAGTTTCAAAGTTCGAATTTACATTGTTTTAACTGGCTGATGAATTATTTACTGTATTAATATTACTAAATGTAACAACTTATTGAACATTGGTGGCTTGGTGCCTTTGAATAACCCTTAAAGGCGGTAAAATCATGACGCTTTATTCTAATAATTATCTGAAGGATGGATAATTATGCAATTTCACAGTTGAATTGCCTGTCAGTCCAATCAAATGTGAAGAGGTTTATGCAAATATAATGGACAACTGTCTTGCTTTCCATTATTTTCCACGAAGAACATGCATCCAGCTGACCCTAATTGTTTAATATGGACCCAGAAACGTCACCGGTCTATTAGCGCATCTTACACAAGCGCTCAGTTCTGATTAATGCAGAGCTGCTGTGCGCTAAATTTCAGTACATTGCTCCTCGCTGCTTAACTCACATCAGCGGTTGGTTATTTGCCTAGAGGGAGCTAGCCCAGATTCATGGGGAAAAGGAGCAGCAACGTGGCCCAATTACATAAGACCCACGGCCGTCTGCTGTTTCCGTCCTCTCCTCTCATGCGTGCGCTTTACAAACGACGTGTTTGAGCAGGAAAAACGCTTCAGTTTCTCCATTTATGGTCACGTCTTTGCAGCCAATCCGCTGTATTAATGCTTTGTCATGGCAACATCTGCCTCAGTACTTCCAGCACCTATAGAAACTGTATGACCCCATTCATGCAGTAACATGCTCAACCTTCATTCCATGTATTTGAACCTACAGACATTTACACATTTCAAAGCATTTTAGCTATTTATGTCAAGTCCAAATATGTGACTAAGGACCCTCCAAAAACTGAGGTACATGGATAACATTTTTTTAAATACTGTATGTCAAGTAGATTTCAATTGAAGAACAAAAACATAGCAATTAATGTGATATACAAAGCTCAACAACACCGCTGACTTATTCAATTACAAACAATCTCAAGCACTCATGAAATGAAGATATGTAAAAGCCAAAGCCCATGAAATGAAAAGGCTGGATTTTAAATTATACAATCAAAACCTTATGCCACATTATTGTGTAACATTAAGGCACTGATTTATCATGCAGAATGGTTTTGTTTTCTTTAAACGTGTTTATTAGAAATGCAAAAAGTAACTCGATTTTTACATTTGCTGAGTGCTGCTTGCATGCGAAATGCTCGTGCATGTGAAAAACCAAAACTGGCTTCCTCTTTCAATCAAACTTTATTGGACAATTTTTCCCTTTTTATTATCCACCAGGTGGAAATTATAAGTCTGATGACTTAGAAAGTTAAGGTACACATTTCCTCAAATAAGCTGCACAATTTCAAATATCATTTTTGTCCAAATACTTAGGTTTAGCATTTTGTTTAAACGCCAAACCCTTAAGGATGACTTGCTGCCTGACTTGCTTTACTAGTAAATAGAGTGCTGCAGCTGTGATGTCAAAACCTGAAAGACTAATTTGCCATAGTATCCCTCAAAGTTTTCCTATGGGTTTTTATATTTTGCTTTTTAAATTTAAAACTAAAATAAAGTCTGCAGTTAATCTAAACTTTTGCTCTACAATGTAAATTACATACTTCCATACTGAACATGCAAATTGCAAAGCAGTTTTTTAATGTATGTTTGTATACATAACTAAATGTGTGCAGTTTACATTGCACAACAAAACATCCAAGTTTCGTCAAGTTATGTTATCACAGACCTATTTTTGGAATTGAAATGGTAATTAGTCTCTATTAGGCCTCTATTAAATTTATTTAAACTAGATTTTGTCATTTATATTGAATGTCTGGCTGTTAGGTATGTCTGCACAATGAGACAGGGCTCATTATTCATTAGAGCATGTAAATGAGGTCACATGTAGTTATCTAGGCTGCTGTGAGTTACCTGGTGGCCTTTGGGTCCCATATGACCAGGTCTGCATCAGAGCCTTTAGCAATTCTTCCTTTTCGAGGATAAAGGTTGAAGATTTTTGCTGCGTTAGTACTGGTGACAGCTACAAACCGGTTTTCGTCCATTTTTCCGCTGTGCTGGGAAAAATAAAAACACAAATTGTGAGTTATTTTTGTGATTCCTGCGCTTCACATCCAAGAATGAGAAAGTTAAAAGTCAGCATTACACACAGATAGAGACAGTATCTATGACTTTATTTATGCTAGTATAATGTTTCAGTAAATAATTCTGCAAGTCTGTCTATCTAAGAATGAATTAATGAGAAGTACTGACCACTCCCTTCTCCCATATTACGGACATCCTATCTTCAACGCCGTTGACTCCATTTGGGATTTTGGTGAAGTCGTCTTTCCCAAGAGCTTTCTGGCACACTGAGAATGTGCAGTTATCTGTTCCTGTTACGCTTAGATCATCACTGTAGGATAATGCACATTATTATCTCATCATTCATGATGTTTTAATATTCCTTAATTTTTAAACCTTTCGATTACAAGCCAGACTCCCTAACCATTAGGCCACGGCTGCCCCAGAAGAAAGAAAGTCATGCGAGTTTGGATGTAAATGTAAGTGATGATGAAACCATGCAAGTTCCAACGTACTTAGCTAGTAAGTCCATCAGATATCCGGGGGTACTGGGGTCTGGTCTCAGAGGTGGACCCATGACAAAACCAGCAGCATGAGCCCAATCTTTATGCCAATAGTGAGTGCCATCTATGCCCAGTCCAGCTGCAATGGGCTCTCCAAACACCACTCGACCTGACGAGAAACAAATGTGTGATAAAGTGTGATTTATAAATATCACTCTATTTTCA
Source organism: Cirrhinus mrigala (assembly GCA_036247105.1). Classification (NCBI taxonomy): domain Eukaryota; kingdom Metazoa; phylum Chordata; class Actinopteri; order Cypriniformes; family Cyprinidae; genus Cirrhinus; species Cirrhinus mrigala. The sequence goes on from CM070022.1 coordinate 7,272,886, forward strand.
TCACAAAAAAAAAAGCAGCCTTGGTGAGCATACTATAAGACTTCTTTTAAAAACACTGAAAAATCTTACAGACTTCAAACTTTTAAATAGTAGGTAAATTGTTTCAAAGGATAAGCAAGTTGTTATTTTTATTTTCTATAGCATGCACCAAAAAAAGAGTTCATAATACAGTTGAGGACAAAAGTTTGCATCCCTATTTCAAAATCATTAAAATTTTTTATTATTTTACCAAAATAAGAGGGATCATACAAAATACATGTCACTGTTTATTTAGTACTGACTTGAATAAAACATTTCACAAGTTGTTTGTCCACAAGAGAAAATAATGTAGTCCACAAGAGAAAATAATAGTTGAATTTATAAAAATAACCTGGTTCGAAAGTTTAACAATGACTGTATGATTTTGAGATCAAACTTTTCACACTGACATCTGAGGGACTCACATGCAACTATTACAGAAGGTTCAAAAGCTCAGTGATGCTCCAGAAGAAAACACGATGCATTAAGAGCCAGGGGGTGAACACTTTTTGAATTTGAATATCAGGGTAAATGTAACTTATTTTGTCTTCTGGGAAACATGTAACTATCTTCTGTAGCCTCTGAAGGGCAGTACAAAATGGAAAAAAATATGATATTTAGGCAAAATGAGAAAAATGTACACATCTCCATTTTGTTCGAAAGGATCCTAAAGGATTTTTCTGAAGAACAGCGGGCAGCTTAACTGTTCAGAATAAACAAGGGACTCATGAACAAACAAAAAAACACAGCTGTGGATAATTCAGGTAACAACACAGTATTAAGAATCAAGGGGATGTAAACTTTTGAAAAAGGTCATTTTTATAAATTTATTTCTCTTGTGGACAATATGTAAACATCTTTTATGTAAAATATCTTATTTAGGTCAGTACTAAATAAACAATAATGTGCATTTTGTATGATCCCTTTTATTTTGGTAAAATAACATTTTTAATGATTCTGAAAGGGGGATGCAAAGTTTTGACCTCAACTGTAAGACTAAAAATGTCATGTTGACTCAAACGTTTCAGATCCGAGCAGTCACACAATGAACAGATCTCATGATTTGACCCGAAAACATCAAATCCATGCCTGTACGTTTGCTGTAAAGAACAATCTGGTCTTATCCCAGCTCACCCACCGTTTCTGCGTGCATTAGCCACCACCTTCGCGGCAGATTTGCTCATGACGTGCACTACGTAGAGCGGGCAGTTAACAGCATGGGCGATAGTGACGGCACGCTGTGTGGCCTCGGCCTCCACTTCCTCTGGACGACACATCTCGTGCCCCTCAGGACCCGTGATGCCCAGAGAGAGCATACGCTTAGCACCCTGTGTCAGAACACACACAAATCAGTATTTACAGAAAATCTAATTTACACATGTTCTGTGAGACAGCCATCAACTGTCTCTCAGCAGACTACATCAGCATAAATTCATCAGATTTAGCAACTATAATACATAGATTCTGAATAATATATAGCATTACTGAAGGAAACAGCAAGGCTTGCAAAGCAGAAAAAGAATAGTGTACATTTATATTTTCAAAAGAAAACAGAAAGAGCGATGCTTGCCTTGCAGATCTCACTGTCACAATGTTAAGGTTTGTACAGTAGGTGGTTACCAGGGCATTTATATGTGGTTGCTAGAGTGTTCTACAGTGTTTTAATACATTCTTATGTTTTTATCTTGTTTTTATTGCATTCATATGTGGTACTAGGGTGTTTTATGTGGTTGTAAAGGTGTTGTGGGTTGTTACTAGGTTGTTGCTTACTGGAACATTCCAAGAGAGCTCAATACCATGTCATTTAATAGATAAATAAACAGAAAAATTATGCATTTTGGCCATTCATTTACACGTCAGCGCCATTTTTGGGGCCTGAAAACTCTGTTAAATTGAGTTTATCGTCTCTTTGTAAACTAAAACAAAGCATTTTTGTGTTTCTTCACAAAGTGACTTCACCAACTAGTGGCCTGAGGTGCATAAAACAGTGTTTTAAGTCATTTTCATGATCTGTGTGAATGTGGATAATTTTAACAACAGTAGAATTTTGGCCTTATATATTGGGCTTCGCTCTCTCTCTCTGTGTGTCACCCTGTTCTGGTGCTGTTTGGATGTAAAACCAGTAATAGGTTAATTAATTTGCATTTGGATAATTACTGAAGGCAGGGGTTACAGTTTCCTAAGGTTTTTTAAAGGGGTCATCGGATGCCCATTTTCCACAAGTTGATATGATTCTTTAGGGTTTTAATGAAAAGTCTATAATGTACTTTGATTAAAAATTCTCAATGGTTCTGTAAAACCATTTTTACCTTGTCAAAATGAGCTCTGCAAAAATCATCCCATTCTGAGGGATTGTTCCTTTAAATGCAAATTAGCTCTGCTTGCCCTGCCCCTCTCTACTCTTTGTGGAGTGACGAGCCTGTTTACTTTAGCCGCATTTAGCCGCTAAACTTGCTAACTAGCACGTTATTAGGAAAGCCGATCGCAAAGATTCATAAAAAAACCCCTTATACTCACTTCTGCTGTAAGTGAAGCTGGATCACGAATGATTTGCGCTAACATAGACGATATATGTAGATCGGGAGGCGCATTCCCTTCACAAACAAACGTAATCCACTGCATCTTCAGCGGCTCAGATGTCGAGAGTAAATGATGACCACTATGTTCATTATTTCATCCAGCAACACAACACCTCAATCACTCAATCGGAGATATTCTTGATCAACTTACATCCCTGCTCCGGCGTCGAAACAATGGAGGTCGGACTGTGACAGCTGATCTGAGGTAAGATGCTCATGTCAATCAACTATCATGGGAGAAGCTTTTGAAAAAGGGGATATTATTTTTACAGATTAATTAAAAACCACTGCATGGATTTTTATCATTATATGGTAGATGTGTGCATACACTGCCAACACACATTAATGTTCAAACAACATGAAAAAGTGAACTTAGCATCCGATGACCCCTTTAAACTTTTAGTTTGTTGGTTTCTGGGGAAGGGAAAAGAGGAAGTAGAGACTGCGTGTGGAATAATGCTGAAATTCTGAGTGTGAGTGTAAGGTTTAGTTTCATTTAAGAGAAACAGAGAGGAAAAAGTAGCCCTTTGTTCTTTTGGGTTTCGGATTGTTTAGTTCTCTTTCGAGTAACCACTGTTTAAGTACCTGAAGGAGAACAATCTTTAGAGTTTTAGAATTTAGAGTTGTTGTTTAAGATACTGTGTGTTTAATCTTTGTCAAGGCTGGTCTTGACGAGTTCAATACGACCTGAGGCTGTAACTGACTGATTTGTTACACCTTTCCTTCCCTTACATGATATATACCATAGTCTTTCTGAAACTAGTGAAAAATATCCAGTGAGCCTTAAATACAGCTTCATTAGCTCATTTGTGCATGTGGTGCCCTCCAGTGGAATCATAATTCACATATTTGTAATTGCCATGTGATTTGTTCTAAGAATGTAAAGTGTATTTCAGTTCATGTAAACATTCATTATAAATTGCTTAAATATTTACTTTTAGTGGCATATTGGAATAAACTGCTCCACTGAACTCTTACCACTCTCAGACTAACATGACACATCTGGTACTTTCTAGGGCTTTTTGCCACATATTTGGCAATAGACAGTCTAAAAATAAATGCGGTCAAAATAGCTGGTTATTAATAGTTTTATAACACAATTACATGAAAAATGATTTATAACAGTGATTTGCAGAAAATGCCCTTGACATTTTTTTTTTTTTTTTACCAGATGTCATTTGTAAAATGAACTTCACATTGACTGTTTAAAGGCACAGCCTAGGCCAGTTCTTGTGTAATATGGCCTGTTTGTTTAGGGCTTGATCAGCTTTGCATTCAAAGAATGATTTACAAGAAACACCTGCACACTGGTATACTCTTATTAAATCAGGGTGAAGTTTAACTAGTGGGATGAATGAACATAGAGCAATGGGAAAAGGTTTTTTTTTTTTTTTTTTTTTTTTTTTTTTTTGTATCTATGGTTTCATTAAGAGCATTTAACATCCATGGAAACTTTCCATTCCAAAAAATGTTCTTTATACTGGAAAAAAAGTATGTTCTTTTAAGAGCTTATAACTGAAATGTTCTTTGGGGAAAATGGTGGTCCTTTTAGGAGCCTTTATTTTTAAGAGCATATAGTAAAGAAGATGTAAGACTGTAACTAATAGCAACTCGTACATATGCATAGGAATCTGCTTTGAATACCATCCAAAATCATATCTGGCATCAACTTTAATGTTTAGGGTGCCTTTTAAGGTTGTGTGTCATTTCAAACGTAATTCCATGGTAGATTCCTGAATTTGAATGGTAGCAAACAGGATGCAGAATTGTAATTTAAAGATGTAAATATAAACTTTCTCACCTCTGCAATAAGGTCTCCATTCTCTGCATGGACTTGAGCTATTGCTCCGATCTCTTTACACTGGCCAAATACGGAACAGAGCTCATGGTCACGCAGCATGAAGACGTCTTTGTATGCCATGAACATCTTAAAGGAGTTCACACCTTTGTCACGAACAAGAGTCTCCATTTCCTTCTTGACCTAAAGAAAGTCCCAGTTTTATATTTTAAGCGTTAATAATATATTGTCACATTTAAAGTGAGATGAAAATCACATGTGATGCAGGAGGACCACACTTAAGTAGAATAAAACTGTTCGTAAGTTCATATTTTAAAAATGATTGGTCGTTTTTTTTAATCCATCTTTTTTTTTTTTTTTTTTTTTTTTAAGTGGGCAAATGACCTTAGGTGCAACTTTAATAATTAAAATGTAATTTATTTATTTCTAAATATATGGTAGTAGCCATACAGTGTCATCCCACCAGGTTACTGCCATATGAAGGGAGTAATCGCAGCAGACTTTGGGGTCAGCCGTTGTTCTCCAGCGCTCATAGGCTTCCAAGAGTGAACACCCCTTCTGTGGGATGACAAAGTCCAGGATCATGGTTGTGCCTCCTGCGAGTGCGGCCTGTGGACACAAGGTATTATGTAGCAAAGTAAAGACACGGACCATCAACAAACACGTTACAAATTAACTGTCTAGTTACATCTAAATCACCATGGGTGATGACCCTTGACCCTTACCCATAATTCTGTATAAACACCCTTTTTATATATCACTGCGTTGGTTTTATTTATGGCCTCTAATTTATCGACATGATTAAAGCTTTGCTAAAAAACTGTTGCACGCAATCCACTACATGATGATGTCTGATTGATAGCTCATACTTTTTAACAAGTAAGGCTTTTAAGTATAATTCTAAACATGTTCACCTTCAGGTGTGAAATCTTTAATAATTTTTATATATGAATTAAACCAAGCTTTATTTGATTATCAATACACTTTTTTTTCTAAAAAGTAAATAAATAAATAAAAGTTAAAATGTGAGTATAAAATATGATACATGAGGCTTTTGAGGAACATTCATTTGTTGATCTTTCAATCTTTAGTTTTTTGCATTGCATTATAAAATAAAAAAAAATAATGCAATAAATGCAATAAAAAAAAAAGACTACAGAGCTTTGATCACAAAACTAACTGAAAATGCATATATATTTGTTTATATATATTTGTTTGGGCCTCTGAATAACACTGATGTGCTTTACTGATGTGTGAGCTGATGATATCACTATATGGACCATAAAATCTACTATTATATATATATATATATATATATATATATATTGTAAGGTTCTGGGTTAATAGTTAATGCATCAGATGACATTCAAGTGATTGTTCTGTTCTGTAAGACATTTAATTGACAATGTCAGTAGGTGAAATTAGAAGCCATAATGTTCTGATAGAAGCACACTGAGCTTATTTGCATTGCTCAGTGTGCAAGAATACTGTAAATTTGTTGAGTAATCCATTCGAGTGGATAGATTAAAGTTTTTACATTTACATTTAATAATGGAATTCCCCAGATGAGCTACTAACAAACATGACATGAATTAGAATTATGAGACTATGAGAATTATGAAAACAGTTCGTTTTATAGGGGCTGCAGACAGTAATAATGTTTAATTTAAATGTTTATATTTTATTTAAAAACTTAAAATGATTAATTCAAATGAGTTAAGGAACGATAACGGATTTGCAAAACGTATTTTGTCATTTGCATTTACCTTGGTACCGGTATGAAAGTCATCCACAGCCGTGGTGCCCATGAATGACAGCTCCATGTGTGTGTGAGTGTCTATTCCACCCGGCAGCACGAGTCTGTCTGTGGCATCGATGACCCGTGTGCCAGATGCTACCTGGAGATCTGAGCCAACTGCACTGATAACTCCATCTTCAATGTACACGTCTGCCATCTCAGAGAAATCCTCATTTACCACCTTCCCTCCTTTAATCAAAATCCGGCTTGGAGTCGTCATATTTTCTAGTGTGTAACTAACGAATGCACAAACGATTTTTAAAAAGAGTCTAAATTATGCTCTGTGGATAAATTTGTGTTCTATAGTAAACATGCACAAACTCTGTAAAAGCATGAATGCTGTGCCTAACAGTGTTGGGTTAGAAGTGTGATCTCTCTCTCTCTCTCTCTCTCTCTCTCTCTCTCTCTCTCTTTTTAAAAAAACCTCACACCCATTTCATTGCGAAACCTGCCCAACCGACCTGTCCAGCCTTTTAGCCTGTTTCTGACATGATGAGCGTGATTTATCTGAACTCGGTTTTCTGAACAGGTTCAAACATCAATTCATCACTCCAAGTGTTCCCAAAAGCCACCAGGTTCTAAGTCTACTTTACAAACTTATCCTATTTTTTTTAACATAATCTCTGTGTTTAACAAAAAGTTTCAGGATATCTTTAAACTTTAAACAATCAACTGCAAAAAAAACGTGTGGAACCTGTTTCAAACAAGATATGAACGGACTGAACCAATCGGTTTGTTCACATGGTTCGTTTAAGTAAACAAACAAAGATTTGTGAGTCTTCACTCAGAGTATATCTATCTTAATAAAGAGTTTTAATTTATTTCTTAAAATAATATTTCATTATTATTTTTGTCCTATACTCCTATACTGTTGTTGTTGTTGTTGTTGTTGTTCTTCTTCTTCTTCTTCTTCCAAATGTGTTTAATTTGAATTGCAAAAATATTGAATAAAATTATTCACTGTAATCATGCTGCTGCCTACTTAGCTATTGGAACATCGTATAGAAACTACAGTACACGTCTGGAAATCAGACATACTGATTTCACCCTGTTGTTTTGTTTTCTTCGGATGTTGAAAACAGCTTTTTTTTTTTTTTTTTTTTTTTTTTTTTTTCAGGTTTCTTTGATAAATTGAAAGTTCAGAAGAACAGCATTTATCTGAAATAGAAATCTTTTGTAACATTATAAATGCCTTTATCATCCATTTTGATTAATTTAAAGCATCCTTGCTAAATAAAAGTATTAATGTCTTTCCAAAAAAGTATGGATGTTACCTTAATACCTTTAAACGTGATTCAAACACGTCAACTGCAAAAAAAAAAAAAAAAAAAAACCCTGTGCGACCTGTTTCAAACAAGATATGAACGAAATGGTACACGATTCATCTGAACCAATCGGTCCGTTTGATGGTTCGTAACAAACAAACAAACGAAGATTTGTGAGTCTTCAGTCGGAGTATATACTGTATCAGTCTTTAGAAAACGTTTTTATTTCGTAAAAATAATAAAATTGCATTATAATTTTTAATCCTAAAAATTTTTCAAAGACACCTGATATGATGATCACGACCTTAATGATTCATCTGAACGAACTGGTTTGTGTAAATAAACCAGTTCACAAAATGATTCGTTTGAGCAGTTGATCAGATGCGATAGTAATCATGGTAACCTCATGCCATAAAAAAAAGTTTCCTTTTGTATTGTATAAGTTCTCCATTGTATTGTTCGTGGTTAACTTTCCTTCCTCAAGATGGCGCCATTTATCCTTTTTTGTGAGTTTGTGTGATAAAAGTGACAGAAAACGTTGTAGACTACTGAAATGTATACTGCAGCCCAGACTCGTAGATCTTCAAGTGTGAGGAACTGAATCCCAAATTAACTTTCTTCCCCGAAAGTAGCATCAGATAGACTATCTTGATATTTCCAAGCTGTAATGTAGATATCTTCATCACAGAATAATTTTAACAAAAAGGCTACATTATGCAAAATATGAATAATCATAATCAGTGAATATGTTTCTGGTACAGTGTCATTGACATGGTCTGCAATGTGCAACACATCTTTGTAGGAACAAGCAGGCCTACTTGATCAAACACCTTACTTTCAGCTGTTTTGAAGGGCAAATTTTTTGCCTCAATATATAGGCATATTCTTCATCATGCACCATCTTGACTCAAAGCTTACAATGGGACATCGATCAAAATGTGAATGTGAATAAATGTTCAAAAGAGACGCTTATCTGATAGAGTGTCTCTGTTTGAGTTAACTGATGTTCTGATGTTGAAGTTATGATAACCTGACATGACCATTTCCAGTAGATAGTACGGTAACGCTTTAGATTACAACCCGCAAAGAACTACGTATACAACCTGCACAGAACTGCGTAAGTAAAATAAAGTCACGGTGAATGTTTCGTATTTATATTGTACCTACGCGTAAGTATGAGGGCACAATAGGTTACGTTTGGGTAATAAGGGGGTAGCAAACAGATATCCTACAAATAATTTATAATGGATTAATTTTTAAAAACTTAACAGGTACCTATTCTATTAAATCGTACGTTTGGTGTATCTATACGTAAGCTTTTTAAAATTACTGGGAAATTATACTCTTGTTCCATGTAATTACAGGGTAATTGTGCCATCTGCGGGTTGTAAATTAAAGTGGCGATTGTTCCCCCCTTGTTCAAGGAAGTTACAGGGTAACTGTTAGGTACAATACATAAACACACAATCTGAAAATATATCTAAAAATATTTTTCTATAGTCGCTAATCCCACTTCTACCTCTAAACCTAACGTTAACTATGACTGAACAGTAATAAAAATATAAAAAACAGGAAAGTGCAATCACAATCATTTATTTATTGCAAAAATATCAACAGCCATACAAAAAAGTACGTTAATCCAAATAACAATGCGTTTGCAGCCGCAGTCCTCTCTGGCAGAATACAGTAGGTTTGAGGTGCAGTAGGATGAGAGCAGAATTTAAATTGTTAATCGCTGAAAATATTATCCAGATTATTGTCTTGATCCACTCCTCGAAGGCGCCCGCGCGTCATTCCAACACATCTCACCAGAAACACGGCATGTCGTAATCTGTGACGAATGCAGGCGAGAGCCAATGAACGTCCGATTTTCCTGTCGCAAAATGCACTTTAACACGGGTTTATGGCTGTTGCTGCTGGACTCGCTACTAGAGATGGAGATGAAGATCGACGGACAAAGCCTTGAATTTGATTCTGGTCCTCGCAAATCGTATGGATTCTGAAGATCTGGGTTACAGCACACAAATAAAATTGTTTAATTTGTAATGCGTGTTCGGTGTATTTTATGGTTCAATTGTTAGTCACAGCATGTTAGAGAAAACGCCTTTGTGTTCCACCACAAACGAAGTTAATATTACATGAATGATTAAACGATTGCAGAAATATTATTTATTTTAAGGGTTTAACGTGTAGTCATGATGACATTATGTAGACCTATTCTTGGAAACGAGCTGGCAACAGAAATCACACAGAACAGAATGAAATGTTATAATTTCATATTAAGTAAACGTTAAATGTTTAGATGATGTAAATATGTCAGTATTGTACATTTAGTGTCTGTAAAAATGTAAATAAATGTACATTTTGTAGAACCACATTTTACGTCGCGTTGTTATATGTATTGAACCTACCCTGTAACTTCGTTGAACAAGAGGGGAACAATCACCACTTTAATTTACAACCCGCAGATGGCACAATTACCCTGTAACTACATGGAACAAGAGTATAATTTCCCAGTAATTTTAAAAAGCTTACGTATAGATACACCAAACGTACGATTTAATAGAATAGGTACCTGTTAAGTTTTTAAAAATTAATCCATTATAAATTATTTGTAGGATATCTATTTGCTACCCCCTTATTACCCAAACGTAACCTATTGTTCCCTCATACTTACACGTAGGTACAATATAAATACGAAACATTCACCGTAACTTTAGTTTACTTACGCAGTTCTGTGCAGGTTGTATATCTGGTTGTTACTCTCTATTACCAAAATGTAACATAGCCTATTGTTCTCTTATACCTACATGTACGTTCTTTAATAGGTACACTATAATTACAGAAACGTACACCGTAAATTCAGTATACTTATGTAGTTCTTTGCAGGTTGAATATCTGGTTTGTTATCCCCTTATTACCCAAATATAACATATTGTTCCCTTATACCTACATGTACGTTCTTTATAGATACACTATAATTACAGAAACATACACCGTAAATTCAGTTTACTTACGTAGTTCTTTGCAGGTTGTAATCTAAAGCGTTACCGATAGTACTGACCTATATCTATTTGAATGTTCTTTTGTTGTTGTTGTTGCTGTTGTTCTTCTTCTTCTTCTTCTTCCAAATGAGTCTAATTTGAATCGCAAAACTATTGAATAAATTTATTCACTGTAATTATGCTGCTGCCTACTTAGCTATTGGAACATTGTATAGAAACTACAGTACACGTCTGGAAATCAGACACATACTGATTTACCCTGTTGTTTTGTTTTCTTCGGATATTCCAGCCATGAAGCTGTTCCTCACTCTGGTTCTCAGCACTGTTTCTTTCTCCACAGTTATGCTGTGATTTAGTTGTGTTCACTACCAGTCAAAAGTTTTTGAACAGGAAGTATATTTTTTTGTTTGTTTGTTTTTTTGTTTTCTTTTAAAGAAGTTTCTTCTGCTCACAAAGCCTGTATTTATTTGATCGAAACAGAAAAAATAGTACAATTTTGAACGATTTTTACTATTTAAAATAATAATTAATATATTTTAAAATGTAATTTATTCCTGTGATTTCAAAGCTAAATTTTAGCATCATTACTTCAGTCACATGATCCTATAGAAATCATTCTAATATTCTGATTTGAAAAAAAAAAAAACATTTATTATTATTATTATTATTTTGAAAACAGCTTAAAAATTTTTGGTTTCAGGTTTCTTTGATAAATTAAAAGTTCAGAAGAACAGCATTTATCTGAAACAGAAATCTTTTGTAACATTATAAATGCCTTTATCATCAATTTTGATTAATTTAAAGCATCCTTGCTAAATAAAAGTATTAATGTCTTTCCAAAAAAGTATGGATTTTAATAATACCTTTAAACGTGATTCAAACACGTCAGCTGCAAAAAAAAAAAAAAAAAAAAAAAAACACCTGTGCGACCTGTTTCAAACAAGATATGAACGGAATGATAAACATGATTCATCTGAACCAATCGGCCCGTTTGATGGTTCGTAACAAACAAACAAACGAAGATTTGTGAGTCTTCACTCGGAGTATATACTGTATCAGTCTTTAGAAAACGTGTTTATTTCGTAAAAATAATACAATTGTATTATAATTTTTAATCCTAAAAATGTTTCAAAGACACCTGATATGATGATCACGACCTTAATGACGTTTGAGCAGTTGATCAGATGTGATAGTAATCATGGCAACCTCATGCCATAAAAAAGTTTCCTTATTGTATTGTACAAGTTCTCCATTGTATTTAGTCGTGGCTCAAGATGGTGCTATTTACCCTTTTTTGTGAGTTTGTGTGATAAAAGTGACAGAAAACGTTGTACACTACTGAAATGTATGCTGCAGCCCAGACTCGGAGACCTTTAAGTGTGAGAAACTGAATCCCAAATTAACCTTTTTCCCCTAAAGTAGCATCAGATAGGCTATCTTGATATTTCCAAGTTGTAATGAAGATATCCTCATCTCAGAATAATTTTAACAAAAAGGCTACATTAATCATAATCAGTGAATATGTTTCTGGTACAGTGTCATGTGCAATGCATCATTGTAGGAACAAGTAGGCCTACTTGATAACACATCTTACTTTCAGCTGTTTTAAAAGGAAAATTTGCCTCATTATATAGGCATATAATGTTCAATAGAGATGGTTATCTGATAGTGTCTCTGTTTGAGTTAACTGATGTTCTGATGTTAAAGTTATGATAACCTGACATGACCATTTCCAGTAGATAGTACAGACCTATATCTATTTGAATATTCTTTTGTTCTTCTTCTTCTTCCTTATGTGTCTAATTTGAATTGCAAAAATATTGAATACAGTTATTCAGTGTAATTATGCTGCTGCCTACTTAGCTATACAGTTTGGAACACTGTACAGAAACTACAGTACACGTCTGGAAATCTGACACATACTAATTTCACCCTGTTGTTTTGTTTTCTTTAGGTATTCCAGCCATGAAACTGTTCCTCGCTCTGGTTCTCAGCACTGTTTCTTTCTACACAGGTATGCTGTGATTTAGTTGTGTTCACTACCAGTCAAAAGTTTTTTAACAGGAAGATTTTTAATGTGTGTGTTTTTTTGTTTTTTTTTTTAAAGAAGTCTCTTCTGCTCACAAAGCCTTCATTTATTTGATCTAAAGTACAGGAAAAAATAGTACAATTTTGAAAGATTTTTACTATTTAAAATGACTGTTTTTTATTTGAATATATTTTAAAATGTAATTTATTCCTGTGATTTCAAAGCTGAATTTTAGCATCATTACTCCAGTCACATGATCCTATAGAAATCATTCTAATATTCTGATTTGCTGCTCAAAAAAAAAAAAAAAAAAAAAAAAAAAACATTTATTATTATTAGTAGTAGTATTAGTAGCAGTAGTAGTAGTATGTTGAAAACAGCTGAGAAGATTTTTTTTCAGGTTTCTTTGATGAATAGGAAGTTCAGAAGAATAGCATTTATCTGAAATAGAAATCTTTTGTAACATTTTTAATGTCTTTATCATCACTTTTGATCAATTTAAAGCATCCTTGCTAAATAAAAGTATTAATGTCTTTCCCAAAAAAAAAAGTATGGATTTTAATAATATGTTTTTTGTTATTTTATTTCATTTAAGAATTAATTAGTGTTTAAAAACTAATACATGAAATGAATGTATTTTATGTTTTATATGTCATTCTCTTTATCTTTCAGTGCTTGCACTGAGATGTCACCACTGCAAATACAAATATAATTCATCTGAGGAATGCAAACAAAATCTAACAAAATGTCCTCTTCAGTGTGGCTCTGTCACCATATACAACAGTAAGCATTACATGTCTATGAAAAATTCAGAATTTAAAGAGTTTTTTTCTTCATATAGTTTTTCAATTGTCTTTGTAGATGGCAGAACATTAGATAACAGTAAGAAGAACTGCACAGATCCTGCCTTGTGTGTTCCTGACGGCATACATTTTGGACTAAACGACACAATCTTTAATTCCCAGTGCTGTGACACTGACCTCTGCAACACTGAAGAGGCACCAGGTACATAAATACATGACAACAGGCATTTTACAATGGTAGCAGTGATACAAATTAGTTCTGTTTTGATTAGTCTCTGCATTGCATTAACTACTACTCATATTCATTCTTTCATGTTATAATTTGTATAGCATTGCCACGATTTTCCATTGGGATGATGTGTTACTCTTGTAGCATACTTAATAGAGACTGCTCAAAAATTGTGACTTGTTCAGATGACCAGAAAAAGTGCTTCAGTATAACAGGTAATTACAGTCTCTACTCAAAATCTATAACTGCTGCTTCTTAATACGAATGGATGACAGTCCTCTTGTTTACTTTTTTTTTCTGCCATGTATACCAACAATCTCAAATTTTTTCCAGAAAAAATAACTGGCTTAAAAACTAAAGGATGTGGGAACGACGTAATCTGTGAGAACAATATATTAAATACTTTGGGGTCTGTAGCTGGTGCTCAGACAACATGCTGTGCGGGAATTCTGTGTAACAGCGGTCAGTGCTTGAAACAGAGTCTCTTCCTGCTGCTGGTGCCACTTCTTGCTCACTTTTCCTTCTGAAATGTATCCTGTTTTCACATGTAGACATCCAGTAAGACATTTTTGTAGTAAATGAAGTATGTTTCTGTATAATCATGATGGTGCAACTTCTTTTTTTTTCACTTTTGCTGTACTGGTTTTGGTAAGGGGAAACCTTCTTGGTAATTGAAGATCATTATTTCTTTCTTTATTTAAAAATATGCTGTCTTTTACTCTCTAGGGGGTAGATGGGGTACACCTAGAAAAGTAAATATTATAAACAATATATAGGCTGCTTAAATTATCTATAATTTGTATATATTGTGTCTACACTAACTAACTGGATGTGACAAAGTGACCTTTTATAGTGGAATATGAAAATCCACTATAAAAATATGACTTATATGATCTTAACAAAAAGGGAAATAAAGCATTTTAAAACCTTTGTGTCATTTTATTTATTTTTTTCCACGCAACTGTCTTTCAGTTTTGTTTTTTCTTGCAAACGTTCATGTACTCGGTTCTAATGGAGATATCTGGGTCAGTGAGGAACATGCTTGATGTGATGAAAACAAAGACAAATCAAATTGGGCAAATATCACTTGTAAACAGACTACTTTCACTATACAAATTTTAGAGGCTTGTACCCTGAAGACTCGTTTTATTAACAAATCGACCAATCAGAATCAATATTAAAATGACGCAACATCCTTTGCCTTGACCTAAAATGAAACTGAAGAAGGCGGCATACTAACCATTCATTTGTGTTATCAAAACTGCTTTTTGTTAAGACAACAAGTGAACATAAACTTAATATCGATAAAATACCAAGTGTATAATTAATAGTCAGAGTCTTTATGGCACGGAATGATTTGTTCCGTTTTACTGTATTGACGTGTTCTTTTGGTGGTCTAAGAGATCATCCACCTAATTTTTCACGTAAGAGTGGGTGTGGCCATTTGTCAATTTTATGAGTCTGGCCTTTTTATTTAGCACAGTGACTAGACTAACAAATAACCAGACGCCACCCGATCTAAATATTCTTTTACAGTTTAATAGTAATGACTTTATGAATTTCTTCACTGATAAAATAGATAACATCAGAAATACAATAACCAATGCAGATTCTACTGCGTCTAATACGTCAACTTCTTTCACCACACCCAAAAGAAAACTGCAGTGCTTTACCGCTATAGGACAGGAAGAGTTAAATAAACTCATCACTGTGTCTAAACCAACAACATGCCTATTAGATCCCGTACCCACTAAACTACTGAAAGAATTGTTACCTGTGGCAGAAGAACCACTTCTCAATATTATTAATTCATCGTTATCTTTAGGTCACGTCCAAAAACCATTCAAACTGGTGGTTATTAAGCTGGCAAATTCCTAGTGAACTGGCAAATTATAGACCCATTTCTAATCTTCCATTTATGTCTAAAATTTTAGAGAAAGTTGTATCTGCTCAACTGTGCCCATTCTTGCAAAAAAATGAAATTTCAGTCAGGTTTCAGGCCCCATCATAGCACAGAAACCGCACTTGTTAAAATCACTAATGACTTGCAACTTGCGTCTGACCAAGGCTGCATCTCATTGCTAGTTTTACTTGATCTTAGTGCCGCATTCGACACTATAGATCATGACATACTAATAGATCGACTACAAAATCATGCAGGTATCCAAGGACAGGCTTTAAGATGGTTTAGATCCTACCTGTCCGATCGCCACCACTTTGTTTATTTAAATGGGGAGTCATCTCAGTTATCACCAGTAAAGTATGGAGTAACACAAGGATCTGTCTTAGGTCCTCTACTATTTTCTATATACATGCTGCCCCTTGGTAATATTATTAGAAAACATGAGATTAGTTTTCATTGTTATGCTGATGATACTCAACTATATATCTCAACAAGACCAGATGAAACTTCTAAATTATTGCAGTCACCAGAGTGTGTTAAAAATTGGATGACCAATAATTTTCTCCTATTAAATTCAGATAAGACAGAGATATTACTTATTGGACCAAAAAAGAGTACACAGAATCTCTTGGCTTACAATCTACAACTAGACGGATGTACAGTTACTTCCACTACAGTCAAAAATCTGGGTGTTATATTAGACAGCAACTTGTCTTTTGAAAATCATATTTCTCATGTTACAAAAACAGCATTCTTCCATCTTAGAAACATTGCCAAGCTACGAAACATGTTACCTGTTTCTGATGCAGAAAAGCTAGTTCACGCATTCATGACCTCTAGACTAGACTATTGTAATGCACTACTAGGTGGTTGTCCTGCATCTTCAATAAACAAGCTACAGATAGTCCAAAATGCAGCTGCTAGAGTCCTTACCAGGTCAAGAAAATATGTTCATATTACCCCAATTTTAAAGTCTCTGCACTTGCTACCTATCAGGCTCCGCATCAGCTACAAAATAGTACTTCTTACCTATAAGGCACTTAACGGTTTAGCTCCTGCGTACCTAACTAGTCTTCTACCTCACTACAATCCATCACGGTCCCTAAGGTCGCAAAGCTCTGGACTGTTGGTAGTTCCTAGGATAGCAAAGTCCACTAAAGGACGTAGAGCTTTTTCACATTTGGCTCAAAAACTCTGGAACAGCCTTCCGGATAACGTTTGGGGTTCAGACACACTCTCTCTGTTTAAATCTAAATTAAAGACTCATCTTTTTAGCCAAGCATTTAAATGATGCATCTCATAAACTTTTCCTGCCGTTATACCTGATCAAATGTTCATTATTAATCTTTTAGCTCTGGTTGAACAAATCTTTCTTTGCTTGCTTTGAACAGCAGCTACGCTAATTATGTTCCTATTTGTTCTCTGTTTCTGCAATGGGATTGACATCCCGTGGTAACTAGGAACTCACAAGCTCCAGTCTGGATCCAGAACACCTAAGAAGAGATGATGACAACCCCTCAGAGGACTTCAGATGATGCCAACCCTGAAACAACATACAGCACTACCGAATTCTGCTACTAATTTATGGTGTTTTTAGTCTGTTTGATTACATCATTAATTGATCTTTACCATACATCTCGGCCATATGTACATCAACTTGACATAGTCACCATTAGTAAGCTACTACTAAATATATTGTAAAAACTTTAATTTGGTGTAAAGCTGCTTTGCAATGATATGTACCGTGAAAAGCGCTATACAAATAAATCTGAATTTGAATTTGAATTTAGGTATCATCCACATCCAGCTATTTTTAGCTATGCAAAACAGCTTGTTTTGCTGCTTGATATTGCAAATCGACGTCTTAGCATATTATTTTAATGTATTATTTTAATTATGAACCCACTGGTTTGTAGTGCAAACCGTTTTACCGTTTACCGCACGTTGTTATTCTTCTCGGAACCGGAAATCTCGTTAGGCTTACATCCGCATTGAACAATGAGGTGGATAACGCTCTATTTTATAAAACTATTTTAAGATATCCAGGTAGACTTGTAGTCAAGACCGCCTAAACCGAGACCAAGACACTACCAAGACCAGAAGGTATCGAGACCAAGACAAGACCAAGACCAAGACCAAGACAGACCATGTCAAGACCAAGACCAAGTCGAGACCAAGACCGATACCAAGTCGAGACCGGAGAAAAAAAACAGACTAGTGTTGAAGCTATGCAATAACTTGTATGAACAGCAGCATACTAGGGTTCAGCCGCAGTTTACATTCAATACATATTAGACACTATTACTTCAACTACAGGCAGAGCAATACAGAGACAGACCATGTCATGTGTGTGACTGAGCTCACTGTAAATGTTTTTTCAGACTGGGTGAGATCAGCTATGTGTAGCAATTGTATGACGGCTAGGGCTGGGCGATAAAACGATAACGATATGTATCGCGATAAACACGTGATCGATATCAATAAAAAATGTGTTTGATAAAACGTTCGATATTTTTTATTCTTCTGTGTCGGAAGAAAACAGAGGTTGCGAAGCAAGTTTGGTTGCATTAACAAAGGCACTTGCTCTCTGGTAACCTAGCAACGTAGGGAGTGACACGCTAACAGCCAATCATGTAACAGTATCAACTTTCGTTGCGCCATATCGTTGTCTCGTGCTGGTCTGCTGGATTCCTCTTCATAAGCAGAAAATGAGTGCCGCAGCGAGCGAGAAAATTTTAAATAAAAGAGGAAAAGTCAGCTCGCCAGTATGGCAGTTTTTTGGATATTATAAGTCTGACCGTAGTCAGACCAATGTCGTCTGCAAATTATGCAAGACTGTCGTCCCCGGTAATACCACGAACTTGATGTACCACCTTAGTCGCGCTCACCAAGAATTTTGACCGATTAGTACAATCAGTTAAATGGTTTAAAAGGTCTTTTTTCAGTTATTTATCAAAATATTTTAAAACGTTTTTTGGATGGTTAAAGTAAAATGAAATTGCATTTTTGAGAGAAAAAAAGATAAATCGCGTAGGCCTATAACGTTAAGTCGTATTTTATTATTACATTCAGAAAGACACCAGGTCGCGAAATATTTACAATACACTATAAACATAGGCTAGGCTATTTTAGTTCCCCTCACTCCACAAAAATAATTTCAATTTAACAGTATTTAGAAAAGAACAAAAATGAAAAATATAAGAAGCTAGGGGACAAGCAAAAACGAAACCATTTAGGGTAAAGCGAAACTGAAACTAACATTGGGTCTCTCACACGACACAAATCCAATGTCTCTGTATTCAAGATGTATTTGAATGCTAAAATATTATTTGTTATGTAAACCTGGTTTTGTACTTATATGTTTGGCTGATTGTGTGTGCGCGTGCGGCGCCGGCGCAGTCACTTTATTTTTTTCCTTCTAACAGGGGAAACAACTCTTTACAGATAATCGAAACTGTAAACGGTTTGCTGTTTGTAAAATAAAGAAAAATAGGATGCCGCTTTCAGCCGTCTTCCTTTCGCGCAGCACAAAAATGTACCAAAACTCTGCATGCTAGCTACTTGTTGCACTTTTTTTGTTTGTTTTATTAAGTAAAAATATTTATCGTGTAGGCCTATTCATTTATTATATATAAATATAGCCTAGCTTTATAATGTTTTTCTCCATTCGCAGAGGCGCTGCAGGTGGTGTGATGTGTCCACGTGAATCATGTTCTGTTGTTTGCTGCTTTTTGCGCATGTAAAATTAATCCCGGTAAACAAATGTTGGTATTTTAACGAGTCACAGACACTTATCCTTTCTAAAATAATTAAATTCTAATTTTAAAAAATCTTGTCGGTTAACGGTTAATAATCGGTTAACACGCCGTGTAGGTTTTTTTTTTTTTTTTTTTTTTCGTGTAGTACTGCTAAATCCCCGACCACTATGACGGTCTGAGACAGCGAGACTTGACAAGACCGAGAGGTCCGAGACCAAGACAAGACCAAGACCAAAGACCGTCAAGGCCGTGACAAGACCGAGACCACGTAAAAGTGGTCTCGAGACCGGTCTCGAGACATACATCACTATATCCAGGTGTACATAAACATAATTTCTCAAAAAATATTAACAATCAAACCTGCTGTATTTTTGTTGTATTATAGGCTTTGAAAAAAAAAAACGCCTCAGCGGCCGTCAGTGACTATAAACTCAAACTGAGGCGAAATCAACTTCAGATCCACACTTGGAGAGATTTACAGTGGGTTATATAAGTCGTTTTTTGTATGGCCACATGGGGATGCTGTTTGTCAAAGTAGGTTTATAAAGTAGTTCGGCCTAATTCAGATGTTGTTTTCAGCTCTCACTTATTGAAGAGTCATTCCTGCTATGCAGTTCCCCTTGAACTCTGTAAGTTTTTAAAAATGTAATATGCTTTTGGCGTAATTTAATGACCAGGCAGACATGTAAGCTTTATTAATTATGACTTATTATTTACGCTGGTCGGGTTTACATGAGGGGTGTCAGCTTGTCAATGGCTTTTTAATATAGATACTGTATTAAAGGGGAAAATATTAATTTATTAGTTTATTTGTTTGTAAGTTTGTTTATGCATTAGTTCATTTATATATGTATTTCATTCATTCATTCATTCAGTCAGTCAGTCAATTATTTATTCATCTATTTATTTATTTATTTATTTGAGTTAGTTCATTTATTTGTTCTAAGATCAAAATTTTGAAAGTATTTCAAATGTACCTTTGTTTACTTGTTTACTTACTTATGTTTACTTATAATGGGATAAAAGATAACTATAAGCTTTCAGTATTTAAAAGGTGTAGGTTTAATATTCCATCCACTATGTGACCCTGGACCACAAAACCAGTATAAATAAGTTTTGCATTGATGTATAGTTTGTTAGGATAGGACAATATTTGGCCGAGATACATCTATTTGAAAATTTGGAATCTGATGGTGAAAAAAAAATAAAAAATAAAATAAAATACTGAGAAAATCACCTTTAAAGTTGTCCAAATGAAGTTCTGAGCAATGCATATTAGTAATCAAAAATTAAGTTTTGATATGTTAATGGTAGGAAATTTACAAAATATCTTAATGGAACATGATCTTAATATCCTAATGATTTTTGGCATAAAAGAAAAAGCGATATTTTTGACCCATACATTGTATTTTTGGCTATTGCTACAAATATACCAGTGCTATTTATGACTGGTTTTGTGGTCCAGTGTCACATATGTTAAAGCATAAATGAATAAGAAAGATCCAGAAACAGTTTTCCTTGTGCTCGATCTGGGGAAATTCTTCATGTACTAAATTCTTTAAGCACTCATGTCATGTCATGTCTTCTGTCATTAGGTTATAGTTGCACCAGAAAGTTTCAATCAGTTGTGCTCTTGCAGTGTTTATTGGTTTAATTTGCATTGGCAACATTGTTTTGACTTGCAGTGATTTGACAGAGTGTATGAATAATGACTATAATGATTTATTTTGTTGTTGTTGTTGTTGTTGGTTCCGTTGGGTCTTTTTGTTGTAGCACAGGAATATTCTCAGAGCTGTGAATTGCATCAGCCGGTTCAGGGAAAGTCTTTTCACTGTCACAGCATCTTGTGCAGCTTACTTTGTCTTTGCTGCGTTAAAAAATAGAAAACTGACATGCACGAGAGACACAAAGATGCATGTGCTGGAAAGATAAGCAAGCCTTTAGGGTTTATAAGTACCTAACCTCTCTCTGTCTCTCTCTTTATCTTTATTTTTTCTCTCACTCATTTTCTCCCTCACACACATACACACGCTGAACAATTCTGCATGCCTTAAGAGGATTTACAGGGTGATTTGAAGTGTAATCAGAGTATGAAATATTAAGAAAGCAGGGGCATCTACACTGCGCCTCTGCAGACAGGGATAAGAATTTACTTTTCCTCGTCAAGTCTGGAAGAGTTCAGAAAGTGTTGTTTGTTTATCGAAGCGGTTGCGTTCGTATAACATGATCATCAGCTGCCAGACGCGACTGACGCCTCTGCTGTTTACAAAGTACCTTTCATATTATGACCATAGCATGCACTGTAAAAATAATCAGCATTTTAATGGTAAAAGATTGTAAAAATGTTGCGGTAGAAAACCTGTTCCCTTACCTTATTCTTCAACACGGAAGTAAGCCTATGGGCGAGACTTCCGGTTCATTAGTCGCTATAGGGAAATAACGAGAAAAATAGCAATGTGCAGTAAACAGTAAAACTGTTTTCACTGCAAACCGATGTGTTCATGAGATAATACAGTAAAATAATATGGTAAGACACACCAATTTGCAGTATCAAGCAGCTGTTTCATACAGCTAAAAATAGCTGGACATGGATCATGAGACCGGAAGCCAGACCCATAAAATGTACAAATGGCTGCGTCCACTCTTACGGGAAAAATGTGGTGGATAAGGTGAAAAAAAGTAAATCTAACAGGACATTTCATTAATGTTTTATATGATTTATAACATGATGTTAAATCATTTAATTTAATTTAATTAATTTTATTTCGGTTTTAGTTGTTTTTGTACATCAAAAATGAGTAATAAAAAGTTATTTTTTTTAATTTCAGTTAATGTTCAGTTAAGTTCAGTTAATTACTTCCGTAATTTTATGTTAAATATCTGGCAATCACAACTGTTTTTTTTTTTTTTTGTTGTTTTGGCTAGTGTCATACTACTCTTTCTAATTTCATATATTTATATTGCTGGAAAGAGTAAGATATAGTGATTTAAATAATGATTTTCGAGCAACTGCTGAATAAATGAAGTAGTTTAACTATTAGTAGTAATTAAACATAGCATGCTAATTCAGTAAATCTCAGTAAAAACAGTAAATCCAATGGAATCCTGGCAAACCTGAACTCTACTGATACAAACACGGTAGCACTTTTATGAAAAATATGAAATAAAAAAATATACATTTCTGTATAACCCTCCAGTACCCTAAGTGTATTATTGTACATATTTCCCTTTGTCAAACTGAGGGAGAGTTAAACATTATTTTATCTTTTTTTCGAGTCTTTCCAACTCGAAAGACTGTTTCTAAATTATTTTAGTTTTATAATTTACTTTCGTTTTGTAAAAAAAAAAACCTGTTAGGGCGGAACCTGATTTTATGTATCAGGAATTCATTGAATTGTAAGAAATGGGTATTATATAGCAAAATATCAGTTGGTTGGTTGAAAAATAAGTCCTGAAAGCTGAAAAGGAAGGTGGAGCTATAGCAAATTACTATAGTGTCATTATAGTGACTGGACCAAAAAAAAACATATAAATAAATAAATTTATAAATCATCTAAAAGCTGAATAAATAAGCTTCCATTGATACGTGGTTTGTTAGGATAGGACAATATTTGGCCAAGATACAACTATTTAAAAATATGGAAACTGAGGATGCAAAAAAAAAAAAAAAAAAAAAAAAAAATCAAAGTATTGAGAAAATGCCATTAAAGTTGTCCAAATGACGTTCTTACTGTAGCAATGCATATTACTAATCAAAAATTAAAGTTTTGATATATTTACAGTTGGAAATTTACAAAATATCTTAATGAAACATCATCTTTATTCTAATGATCCTAATGATTTTTGACATTAAAAAAAAATCTATAATTTTTAGTCCATACAAATTTTTTTTGGCTATTGCTACAAATATACCTGTGCTACTTTTTTTTTTTTTTTTTGGCCAGTGCTAATTTCATATATTTATTTTGCTGGAAAGAGTAAGATTTAGTGATTTAAATAATAATTTTCTATCAATCACAATGAATAGATGTAGTAATATTATTATTAGTAGTAATTAAACGTAGTATGCTAATTCAGTAAATCTCAGTAAATCCCATGGAATCCTGGTAAAACTGAACCTGAATTAAAATATATATATGTGGGTATACACTTACACTTTTCTATATAACCCTCCAGTACTCTAAGTGTATGTATTATTGTATTATGTATACATATTTCCCTTTGTTTTTACAAACTGAGGGAGAGTTAAACATTATTTTATGAGTCTTTCCAACACGAAACACCATTTTACTTTCAATAATCTGTTTTGTGAAAAGAAAAAAAAAAAAAACTGTTAGGGCGGAGCTTGATTTTACGTTTCAGGAATTCATTGAATTGTAAGAAATGGGTATTATATAGCAAAATATCAGCTCGTTGGTTGAAAAATAAGTCCTGAAAAGGAAGGTGGAGCTATAGTAACATGAAGCAAGTTACTATAGCGTCATTATAGCAACTGGACCACAAAACCAATCATAAGGGTCAATTTTTTGAGATTTATAAATCACCTGATGTATGGTTTGTTAGGATAGGACAATATTTGGCTGAGATATAACTATCTGAAAATCTGGAATCTGAGGGGGCAAAAAAAAAAAAATCTAAATATTGAGAAAATCGCCTTTAAAGTTGTCCAAATGAAGTTCCTAGACTTAATATCATAATGATTTTTGGCATAAAAGAAAAATTGATAATTTTGACCCACAATGTATTTTTGGCTATTGCTACAAAAATGCCAGTACTACTTAATATTTTGATAAACCATTATGAACATAATGATTTATTCACAATAAAACCAGGATTATGCATTAAGAAATTAAACAGTGCATTTTGATTTCATGTTGACTTTAATTGTATTTTACTCTGAATACTCCTTGCTAGTGTGAATGCATGCATGAATGCCAGCAGATGGCAATATTTATCTGTATTACAGAGGCTTGAGAGCGAAAGGCTCAATCATAACCATCCTAAATTACACAAAAGACTCAAATGACAAAATTCCATATCTGATTTTAAATGGTACAATTGCTATTTTAGATACAACCAATCTTCCTGTCTGTTTAATACATGAACTAGTGAAAAAGAAGCTTTTATGAGTAGGTTTTTATTTGCAAAGGAAAATATACATTGTTGAATTGCTTTCTAACGATTGTGTTTTCATTGGATCTTCATTGCTGGGTTTGTAGAGTAAATCACAACAACGCCGCATGTATTTCTGTGCCTCGGTATAGATTGAAGCATGTTTGTGCTGTAAAGTGTCTTGAATGTCGCAGGGTTTGAATGTGTCACAAAGTGGCATGTCAAGCACCAGTGCAGAGACTCAGAGAATGTAAAGCTTCCAACAATGGGAGGCGGAAAATGTGAAGGGGAACAATTAAATTACGCCTTGCATGAAGTTTGCTTTTCATTTTGTGAGGCAAATTTAGTGCCATGCTTAATCATTATGCTGTCGAACACGATTTGCAAAAATATTCAAGAGCTTTGCGTGCCTCACTGCCCTTTCTGTATTGAAAAATAATGGGGCTCTATCCAATTAAAAACTGCATTTAAATCAAGAAAGTATTACATGCTCTTTAACAGTATCTCTCTGCTGAAGCTTTTCAGATGCTGACTGTATGCACAAGAAGGACTCCAGCAGACCTGTGTTTCTCTCAGGGTGTGTTATTGTGCTGAATTTGGTTTTATGATTGAGAACCAAGCTATGGGGATCTTTATAATGAAATATATTTCCGCTGTCATTTGCGCTGGTGACTTTTACAGCACTGGTTTGGCTTCAGGAGCCAGGTTTTACTCACAATATCAAAAATATTTATAATCATGAATGAAAATCCCCTAAAAATCAGGCATTTACAATTTCTATGAACTGCATAGGTTGAAAGAACATGCACAATTAATAACATTGTTTTTCCATTTCACCACACAAACATACTGTGGTTGCAGTCTTCATTTTATTAATTTGCATATGTTTGTTTATCGTTTTCAAGAATTAGGAGATGCCACACGACCTGTTCATGCAGCTTCTACGGTGACAGATGAAATTGCTGCAAAATACAGTAGAGTTTGATTGGATGCACAGCCTTTGACGTCAACGACTTCAAATATATGGTAAGATACAGGAAGCTGATCAGCCGTAAGTATTTTGCATTTAAAACTAAATAGCATATAGTTAATTGCATTTTAGCATTTAGAACTACTGCTTTACAGTTTATGTGGCATATTTTGCTTAATGCAACATTGATTACAATATACTATATTATAATATACATGTTGCATTTCAGAACCAATTTCAGGATTGCCAATTTATATCATCTTGGATACGCATTGCAATTTTGTATGGCATGCATCGATTTTTCATGGTTGCACACCTGGCAGGTTATTGAATATTTTAATCTTCCGTATAAAGAAGCATTGTCTATAAATACACATAACCAGATATTACTGCTAAAAAATAAAAATAAATTCTGAAATGCATGTTTTAATTGCATACATTGTGAAGTGCATTATATTGATTGAATTTCCTTTAACTGATTTGCTCACAAGCAGAATCTACCTTCTATTTCTGCTTTTGTATTCAAATCCTGCAAGCGTATTGCATGTAGAGAGTATAATATCATGAGTACTTGAAATGACATGTTTATTGGTGCAAAGCACCACGCTAAGTTTCCTGTAATTGTAAATTGCTTAGCTAATAACTATGAATTCCTATTATGTTTCTTTTCAGGAAGGCAGTATTTAGAAATTTTGCACTGAATTTGTTGCTTGTTTGTTTAGTGACAAACAATTTTTCTCCTATATTTAGTCTTGAAATGTTTTTGAAGAATGTGGGGTGAATGTAAATCAGAAAACACATGCTTTCAGATTCTAGCAGTTACAGTGTGTCCTGTGAACCTTCTGAATCCGCTGCTCGTCGGTGTAATTAAAAGATTTGCAAACACGTGTCAGCCGATAATCGCACACAAACTGCTTCCTGCCGTCCCCAGCTGCATTACATTCCAGAAATCATTTACTGCAGCAATCTGATGTTTATTTCGAATGAATAAATCTACTTAGCACTGAAGGCATTAATTGATATTTTAATGCTATTCTTATAATTGAAGTTGGAGAACAAAAGACCCACTGAATACAAATACTGATCACTGTAATGCACACATTTATTATTATTGTCTCTCTGGTGAAATGAGCATCTCCATCTGCGTCTGGATGCTGAACGGCTAGATGGCATCATTGAGCAACCGAATGAGCTCTTTCTCTCCCTCCCTCTCGTTCTTTCTCTCTCCCTGTGCAAGTAATTTGAATTGTGCAGTTTCGCCTCAACCGAGATCTGTACATTTTATCCGCAAAGACAGATATTTGCAGGACCTCTGTGACATCCTCGCTTACAGATGCATTTCTGAAATACTTTAAATGGCAGTGTTATAAAAGTAGAAGAGGATTGTGGGTCAATGGTCTTGTGAAATCAGAGAGCAGTGCAATAACATCCTGTTTAGAACAGAAAGGCTGATATTTGCTCTTATCGGCCGGGAATCAAAGAGGACATTTTCCGTGTCTCAAGTTCTTCGTGATGTTAATATTCTCCTTTCACAGGAGGTAAAACATGACCTGGGCCAGCTCTTCCCCAAATGTCACTGAGTTCAGGAAAAAGGATAAAAGCTGGAAGAGCTATTCTGCGCTGAGAACAAGTTCTCATGCATCCAATTTTGCAAAAAAAATCTGCATTTATGCAGCGTTAGATATTTATATATATATATATATATATATTTTGGAAGGTAAACATGCTCAATTTGATCTTAATCAAATCTGAATTAAACATTAGGAGGATCCAAAAGTCTGAAACCACAAGTCAAAATGCTTTTATTTTGCATTTTAGAATATTAATTTAATTTAATGACCTCAGAATGTATTCACACACTTAAGCCATAATTAAAAATGACATTGCATTATATAACAAAATGTCAAACTCAGCAGCATTTGTTTTAAAATATTGCACAAGCTCTTCAGTCAACACTCTGGTTATGAAATGCAGTACATTTAGTGTCAGTTTTATGTCCTTTTTTGTTTTTTTGGGTTGGCAATGCCTTATGCAAAACCCAATGATCCATGTTATTCCTTCATGTTGTGCTTCGGTGGAAGCAGCAAAATCTGACCTTTTGTTCACATGGTCAGTGACACTAATTTGCTTACATTTCATTAGTGACCTAGAAATCTTGAAAATGTCTTCTTTATTTTACCTTGCAGTGTTTCTTTGTTTTAAACAAAGTCTCTCTGCTTATTTCCAGGGTTAAAGGATGAGTTCACCCAAAAGTGAACATTTGCTGGAAATTGATTCACCCTCAGACCATCCAAGATGTAAATGAGTTTGTTTCTTCATTGAAAAAGATTTGGAGAAATGTAGCATTGCATCACTTGCTCACCACTGGATGCTCTGCAGTGAATGGGTGCCGTCAGAATGAGAGTTCAAACAGCTGATAAAAACATTTATCAAAAAAAAAGTCAAAATACCAGTCCATAATCCATAATAACGCATCCTCCAGTGAAAAAGTCCAAATCCTGTTGTCCTCCCACATTAAAATGCACCAATATATATGTGACCCTGGACCACAAAACCAGTCATAAGTGTCAGATTTTTTAAACTGAGATTTATAGATCATTTGAAAGCTGAATAAATAAGCTTGTATGGACTGGGCATTGTTAAGAAAGGACAATATTTGGCCGAGATAAAACTATTTGAGAATCTGGAATCTGAGGGTGCAAAAAAATCTAAATATTGAGAAAATTACCTTTAAAGTTGTGCAAATGAAGTTCTTAGCAATGCATATTGCTAATCAAAAATTAAGTTTTGATATATTATACAAAATTTACAAAATATCTTAATGGAACATGATCTTTACTTAATATCCTAAAGATTTTTGGCCCATACAATGTATTTTTGGCTACTGCTACAAATATACCCGGTAAGACTGGTTTTGTTGTCCAGGGTCACATATGTTTAGAACTGTTTTTGCTTGTAAACGATGCTTGATCTTTGCATATTTCTCTCCTGGTTCAGAGAAAATTGCTTTTTTCACTGGAAACTGATTCATATTTTTATTTGGAAGCGATTTTTCAAAATTTAAAACATCTTAATGCATTGTTTCTTATAAACAAGGAGCTTTTTACTTCACAATAGGAATTTGACCAATTATCGGCACTGATATTAAAGGAGAAGTCCACTTCCAGAGCAAAACTTTACAGATAATGTACTCACCCCCTTGTCATCCAAGATGTTCATGCTCTGTGTATTCTGGCTCAAGACAGTTAGGGTATGTTGAAAAACTCCAATCGTATTTTCTCTCTCAACTTTAAATCTTATTTCAAAATCCTCCTACATCACTGCAGACGTGCCAACCCAGTCTATGCAAAATAAACATGCAAAGATCAAACACCCTTAACAAAAAAAGGTAAAACAGCGATATAGGATGATTTTGAAGTTGAGGGAGAACATGAGCTGGGAGTTTTTCGACATACCCTAACTGTCATGAACTGAAAAAAAAAAAAAGTCGGAGTCATTTTCAAAACCGATTTGCAGATAAAATAATTAAAAAGCAATTTAAGAAAGTTAAGAAATTAAGAAGTCACTTGGTATGAATCAGGAGAGAAATATGCATTGATTAAGCACAAGTGAAAACAGTTTTTCTAAACAATTTTTCTAAACAATTATGTTTATGAATTTTGATATGAGAGGACAACAGGGGATGGACTTTTTCACTGAAATAAGCGTTATTTTGGCTAGAAGCAATGGTTTCAAGTTAAAACACCTTAATGATGGATTTGTTTCTTACAAACATGCATCTTTTTATTGATGGACTAGAGTGGTATGGATTACTTGTGATGTTTTTATCAGCTATTAGGATTCTCATTCTGACAGCACCCATTCACTGAAGAGGATTCTTTGGTGAGCACATGATGTAATGCAAAATTTCTCCAAATCAGTTCTGATGAGGAAACAAGCTCATCTACATCTTAGATGGCCTGAAGGCAAGCACATTTTAATTTTTTAGGTGAACTATTCCTTTAAATGTGAAAACAAAGAATGTGATCTCATACATTTGGACCCCACTGTATATAATATCTTATATGAAACTGAAAACTTCATTTCAATCTCACAATGGTCTAAAATGTTTACTATCTCTATTCCCTATAAACCCAGGCAGGAACTCACAGGCATCATGGCAGCCAGCCGTTATCAGAGAGAACAATTACCGCCTCATCCGCTCTGACTATCAGCCCTGATGATCTGCACAGATTCACATGACAGCTAAATAAATATGTAAAGGTGCTGCGCTGGAGATCCTGCAGATACTTACAAGCTCTCTGAGGAAAACTACAGCGCCAGAGGAGATGGTAATGATTGTGAGAACGCACACCAAATTAATCTCTCTCTTATCGCTTCATCTTCAAGCTGATAAATGTGTTACGAGCATGTGATTTTGCGTGCCATTGTTTTGATAGCAAAAAAATTGCTAGCGGGTTAGATTATATCTTTTAATATACACGCTGAAAAATAGACAATTATTTGCAGTAATTAATTATTTAGCATTTTTTATTTCAGTTCTTCATGTGTTCCATAAAAGAAGCAAAGTCATACATACAGGTGAGTAAAAAATCACAAAATATCTAATTTTTGGGCAAACTGTTTCTTTAGTAATTCAAAAAACAATAATATACACTTCCCACTGCCATCTTTATCAAAAATGCTACTGCACAGTCAAACCAAAGACCTCAAAATCAGAGATTTTGCTATGAAGTGTCATAAAGCGTACACAGACATGTCTAGTAAGCTCTAATGCTTTGGGTTGACGCCTGCTCCCCGTTTCCCAGCATGCTTTGAAACGTGTAAGACCGTTCTCAATCACTTTTCAGCCCAGCGTCGATATTGGCTGTGCTTTGGCGACACAATAAGGGAGCGAGACGGTCATGGGAGGGATCAGCTTTATTCCACCCAAATAAAAGCAATGGAAACAAAGCATCATCGCTATATTTAACCAAATCTGCAGCTTACTCCGACAAGCACATGATAATGATATCCTCTTAACAAGCGTCGGCACTGAATGACAGCCAATGGCGCTGAGGCAGCCAGCACAAGATGGTGTAAGAAAATGGCTTCAGCCACAGCGATGCTACCAGACCTGTGGGAATGTGCAAAAACTAATCAGTTATTACAGATTAGTAACTGTTAGAGTTACGGTGCTGTTCGTACAGTTATTTACATTTAGACAACAAGTAAGCATTTGTTTTTAAATGAAGGGCACATATTAGACTTACATACACTCGCAGAAAAGTGAGCCAAAATTGTACCCTCAAAAGGACATCTTTATTTTATTTTATTTTATTTTATTTTAGCTATGATGCATTTATCAGTATTTATAAATATTCTGAATGAGGTTTCATTTTTAAACTTTTATGTTTTTTATTTTTTTGATTAATTATCAATTAATCAAATATTATTATTTTTTATATATATTTCTGAATCACTTAATTCAATTACATAACACTTCAGTTTTTTTGTTTGTTTGTTTGTTTTTTAGATGGCAAATATCTGAGTGAAAATAAAATCAAATATGTTTATAAAAACATTATTTTTTAAAAATAATTTTATACAGTAACATATGTGACACTGGACCACAAAAAGGTCATTTTTTGGCAAATTTATACATTTGAAAGTTATATAAATAAGCTTTCCATTGCTGTATGGTTTGTTAGGATAGGACAATATTTGGCTGAGATACAGATACTTGAAAATCTGGAATCTGAGGGTGCAAAAAAAATCAAAATATTGAAAAAATCGCCTTTAAATTTGTCCAAAGAAAGTTCTTAGCAATGCATATTACTAATCAAAAATTAAATTTTGATATATTTATGGTAGGAAATGTACAAAATATCTTCATGGAACATGATCTTTACTTGATCTTTTTGGCTATTGCTACAAATATATCTGTGCTACTTAAGATTTGTTATGTTGTCCAGGATCACATTTAAAAATGTAAAAACAAATGGCTAATTACAAACTAATTAAATCTGTAAGTTGCTTTTTTTTTGTAAATTTCTTCTGAGGAGATTTATTTGTATGGCATTTTTATTTGCATTTCTAATTGTGTTCTAATGTTTTTCAGAATGCAATGATGGGTGAAGAATACCTATAAAGAATAAGTAAGTTATTACTTTTTTTATTTAGCAATTAATATTTATATAATAATTTAATTCAGTATAGAAAAGTGACAGTAAAGATATGTATGTTTCAAAAGATTTATATTTCAAGTAAAAGCTGTTCTTTTGAATTTTCTATTCATCAAAGAATCCTGAAAAAATGTGTCTTGCCACTGTTTCCACTAAAATATTAAGCAGCAGAACTGTTTTCAAAATTGATCATAGTAAGAAATATTTCTTGAGCAGCAAATCATCATATTACAAAGATTTCTGAAGGACAATGTGACACTAAAGACTGAAGTAATGATGCTGAAAATTTAGCTTTGCCATCACAGGAATACATTTAATTTAAAATATTAAAATAGAATTTAATAACATTTCACAATATTACTGTTTTTACTGTATTTTGATCACATACCGTAAATGCAGTCTTGGTGGGCTTAAAAGACTTCTTTTTAAAAATGTTAGTAGTTTACGTACATGTAGTCAGTCCTTAGACAGGAAGTTTTCACTTCTGTGGCTGCCATAACAAACTTCCAACAAACTTTTTGTTAAACATTACCTGGGTCCCTTTTCTCCATCTCTAAAAATAGACTCCCCTTTCATAAGTGTCTTTTTGTTGTTCTGCCAAATCTTAATTAGCGATTAGTCAGAATTATTCTCAAACTCCCTGATTCTTGTGCAGAGCCGTAGATAGTGTGGTGTTTTAATTAAGCAAAGGTCAGATGTCTGAACTCAGCAGGAGACGTGCCGAGTGACGCCACGGTTGGCGGGAACGCGCTCCAGGAAGGGTGTGACTTCACTGTCCCACATCAGTGCCCGGGATCTGCATCTGTTATTCCAAAGAGTGTTTGGGAAGGAAAAGAAGAATGAGATGGTGAGGAGAAAGAATGAAAAAGGGGAAAGCTGGTAGCCAACGTGTTGCAGATGGACTACCATTGTGGTTTAAGGTGATAAATGCTGGAGGAAAAGAGGGTTGTCCAGTGTTATTTTGTATTTTCATATTATTAACACTACCAGTCAAAAGCTTTTTAATGCTTTTTAAAGAAGTCTCTTCTGCTCACCGAGCCTGCATTTATTTAATCCAAAATACAGCAAAAGCAGTAATATTGTGAAATATTTTTACTATTTAAAATAAATGTTTTCTATTTGAATAGATTTCAAAATGTAATTTATGCTTATGATCAAAGCTAAATCTTTCTCCAGTCTTCAGTGTCACATGATCCTTCAAAAATCATTCTAATATTGTGATTTGTTGTTCAAGAAACCTTTTTTTATATATTGTTATCAATATTTAACTGTTCAGTACATTTTTTTCAGGATTTTTTGATGAATAGAAAGATCCAAAGATCAACCTTTATTTGAAATAAAAAGCTTTTGTGACATTATACACTATACCATAAATATTTTTATATTTTTATTTAGCAAGGATGCTTTAAATTGAACAAAAGTGATAATAAAGACATTTATAATGTTACGGAAGATTTCTATTTCAGATAAATGCTGTTCTTCTGAACTTTCTATTCATCAAAAAAACCTTTTTTTTTTTTTGAGCAGCAAATCAGAATATTAGAATGATTTCTGAAGGATCATGTGACTGGAGTAATCATGCTAAAAATTCAGCTTTAGAACTACAGAAATAGATTCAATTTTAAAATATATTCAAGTCGAAAACTGTTATTTTAAAGAGTAAAATTATTTAAAATTTTACAGTTTTTGCTGTACTTTGGATCACATAAATGCAGGCTTGGTGAGCAGAAGAGACTTCTTTAAAAAACATAAAAAATTGTACTGTTCAAAAACTTTTGACTGGTAGTGTATTTACAATTATAGCATTTTTAAAAAAAAAAAATAATAATAATTTTTTAATTAATTTTGTATATTTTACTTCATTTTAATATTTATTTGTTTTATTTTTAGTAATTTAGTGTTTCATCTAATTTTATTTAGTTGCCAAAACGACACCTCTAATTTTAGTATTATGTTTTTTTGTTTTTGTTTTTGTTTTTTTTTTTTTAAGTTTTGAGCAAAAATTATTTAAGATTTACATTTTATTTTATTGTATTGAATTTCAGCTGTATTTCAGTTACAAGAAATGACTTTAATAGTTTTAGTCAGGTCATTAACCACCTTAGACATTGAGGGGAAAAAATTCAGTCATGGTCAATCAAATTAGAGAAGACATGCAAGAAGAGTGAGGTCAGGGGAGACAGACAAGTCCATGGTGGAAGCTTGGCAGTGTGGTTTTTTTTTATTTTATTTTGAAAAGCCTGTTGACTTTTGCCGTTTATCTATGGTGGTTTTCGAAGTTTTTTTTTTTTTTTTTCTACAGTGTTTGCTGAATTTTACTTTGTGTGATTTTTTTCTTATTCGTTTTGCTAATAAACGTTCTACGTTTCTTATAATTATTTGGTTCCACAGTGTTTACCGATTTTCAGTTTTGTATACTAGGCTATTTAAAATTCATGTAGGCCTAGCCTAAGTTATTTGTTATTTTATATTAGGCATATAGCATGGTGCAATCCATTTTTATGCGTTTTGTTGATAAAAGTTTCATGATTCATTTATAGGCTAAGTGAGGTTAACGTTGTATTTTGTTGTTGCTTGAATGGGATTCAAGCAACTGACGCCGATTTGCCGCTAATTTAAAAGTGAAAGTAAAATGTGCACTGCGCATTTATCAAACAGAAAAGTATGAAAATGGCATTTTACTGTAGATTTGGTTTACACACATGATTCGAGTCCATCAGCGAGTCTTCAATCTCTAACTCTGATGGACAAACTTTTCTGTCTTCGATGTGCAATAAGCCTCATACGTCTGTAGCACCTGCTCGCCTCGAACTGTCTGGAAAGAATGCGCTTCAAATTCACATTCACTTATATACCATCAATGTCACAGATTCCCTCTCTGCACGATCGTAATCGCAAAATCTCCTTCTACGAATTTAAACTAGTCCCCCCGGATGTTGAAAGACAAGACCGGTCTGATATTAAAACGGTGAGGGGAGCCGCTCGGCTGGCAGGCCTCGACGCTGACTGACACCGTCCCAACGATAGCGAAATCTAGCAGGTGCGTTCACGCGCTC
Organism: Cirrhinus mrigala; assembly: GCA_036247105.1. Taxonomy (NCBI): domain Eukaryota; kingdom Metazoa; phylum Chordata; class Actinopteri; order Cypriniformes; family Cyprinidae; genus Cirrhinus; species Cirrhinus mrigala. Next base: position 7,307,373 of record CM070022.1, read on the forward strand.
TCCTCTGATCTGTACACCGACCCACTTGTCTTCTTAGTGTACTCTGTAATAAGCTGCTTCAAAGATCACTATGTATGCTAGCGAGCGATAAGATCTGCAGTATGGAGTTCTCCTTTCCTTTCACGACGCCGTCTGTCTCGCGCTCGTGCTCTTCTACTCCATCTCGCTCCCCCTCTCTCACTCTTTTGGTTTTCTTAAGAAAATGTCAGTCTAATCATATCTTAATGCTTTGATAACGGGTTCTTTTTTTCCACGGGAGAAGAACAGATACTCTAGTGTCTTAAAGGCCGAGGATGGGAATGGAAATGAAAGAAAACACCCTTGAAATTCAATTTTTCTCCAGCGTGGGTGTAGCCGCGACGGCGTTTGACCTTATGCACAATTACTTAATTGTTTCATTTAAAGACTGCGAAAGATCATACAAACACGAAGAGATGAGCTGTGAAGTGTAAATGTGACATTGTCGTGAAGTCTCTTCCTGCAGACGTGTAAAGGAAAACAAACTAGCATGTCATCACCGCATGATTCAATTAGTGTTATATTTCATTTATGCCAGCATCAAAGGACGTTCGTTGTGATTGATGGCTGCTTATCGGCCACAGTGAATAGATACAGTTAAATTGATTGTTTTAGACAGGAACTGTGTAAAACGGCATTATAGGTACATAAAGACAAAGTATAGAATTTGTTCTTCCCTTTAGCTTTATAATCCTGAGAGCACCGTCACTTCATATGCTTCCCACAATGCCCATATAGGCTTTTTGTAGTTAAGTTTGCAGTGTTGTATTTGGCCAAGTTTAAATGAACTAGAATTGAAAATGTGAGTGGTGATTATGTGCAAAACCCACTGCTGCTGTGTAATGTTATTGTACAATTTACACACTTTTATGTAGTATTTATAATTTTTTAAATTACTTTTTATTGTTCTATTTTCAGTTCTGATTGCAAATTGTACATTTTAGATGATGTACACTAAAAGTTTTTGAACAGTAAGATTTTTAATGTTTTTAAAGAAGTCTCTTCTTCTCACTAGGCCTGCATTTATTTGATCCATAATAGAACAAAAGCAGTAATATTGTGAAATATTTTTACTATTTAAAATAACTGCTTTCTATTTTAATGTATTATAAAATATAATTTATTCCTGTGTTCAAAGCTAAATTTTTACACATGATCCTTGAGGAATCATTGTAATGCTGATTTGCTGTTCAAGAAACATATTTTTTAGCATAACTTTCTGAATAGAAAGATCCAAAGATCACCATTTATCCAAAATAAAGGGGGGTGGGCAAATCACAATATTAGAATGATAACTGCAGGATCATGTGACTGGAGTAATGATGCTAAAAATTAAACTTTAAAAGCACATGAATAAATTACATGTTAAAATATATTCATATAGAAATCAGTTATTTTAAATAGTAAAAATATTTCAAAATATGACTGCTTTTTCTGTACTTTGGATCAAATAAATGCAGGCTTGGTGAGCAGAAGAGACTTCTTTAAAAAACATTAAAAATCTTACTATCCAAAAACTTTGTACTGGTAGTGTATTTTAGAACATTTATTCATTTTTTTTATTATTTCTATTTAGCTTTATTTTCTATGTGTTTATTTTTGTTTTAATCCTTTAACTTAAACTTATTTCTTTTTTTAAAAAAACATTTCATTTTAATTTGTTTCAGTTGCAGAGCAGTTTTCAAATTTTCATTTAAGTTTTAATTTTCTCATGTAATATTTATATTTTATTTCAGTGAACAAAAATGATTTATAGTTTGGTGATAGGTCATTGCTATGAGGTTTCTAAGATGTTCAGAGTGGTTTTTAGCATGTTTCTCATATATGTTATGCTTCATTAGAACAGATTTTGAGAAATTTAGCATTACATCATTTGCTCACCAATGGATCCGCTGCAGTGAATGGCTGCCATCAGAATGAGAGTCCAAACAACTGATGAAAGCATCAAAATAGTCAAAATACCAGTCCATAATCCATAATAACTCTTGTTGTCCTCCCACATCAAAATCCACCAATGTTTAGAACAGTTTTGCACTGTTTTTGCTTGTAAACAATGATTGATCTGTGCATATTTCTCTCCTGGTCCAGACAACATGAATTTTTCACTGGAAAAAGCAGTATTATGCATGTGAGGACTCACATTTTTATTTGAAAGCAATGGTTCAAAATTAAAAATTGTCTTAATGATGCATTGTTTCTTATAAACAAGCAGCTTTTCACTTCACATTAGGGGTTTGACTGATTATCGGCACCGATATTAAGTATTTTATGGTTATCGGTATTGGTCATTTTCAAAAACGATTTGCCGATAAAATAATTTAAAAGCATTTAAAGTTTTGATCCGAGCCCTTGCTATTCTTATTTTTGACATTAATTTTAATTTTTACACCACACATATATATCGGTTCAAAATATTGGTTATCCGTCTACTTGATCTGTAATAATCGGTATCGGCATCAGCCATGAAAACACATATCGTTCGACTCCTACTTCACAAGACATTCACTGATGAACTGTAGAGGTGTAGATTGCTTGTGAATTATTGTGATGTTTTTATCAGCTATTTGGACCTTCATTCTGACGGCACCCATTTACTGCAGAGGATCCATTGGTGCACAGGTGGCGTAATGCTGAATTTCTCCAAATCTGTTCTGATGAAGGAACAAACTCATCTACATCCTGGATGGACTGAGGGTGAGTAAATTTTCAGTGAATTCAAATTTTGTGTTCTTGAAGTGTTGCAAACAACAGTTATTAGTGTGAACCTTACGACCCCATTTACGGCCGGCTGGCGCAATTCTACCATGGTGAATAAAGTGGGGTGGATATTTCTGGTATTTGCTCCATTAGGTGTGACAGACATGTCCCTGTCATATGGCTGCATGGTGCCTTGAGTTCATGTCAGGATACTGATTGTGCTCTTGTTGTTACAGTAAAACCCCGCAGGCTGCCGGCCTGCACCTCTCACGCTGCTTTACTGTGTCCCAATCCAGAAACAGCGCTGCACATTGGTTAATATTACAGTTATGTCAAATCTCCTCATTACTGCCCCAAAGTTTCTGTATAGCATTTCACTGAATCCTGGCCGCACGCTCTCCCCGGTGAGTGTCAGACGCACACACCTCCATCGTTAAAGAGGGTGATGGTGATGGCGGATGACAGCAGCCTCTGTGCATCTCCAGCCGCAGCTGCCCATCATCTTGAGTGACGGCTGAGAAGAGGACAAAAAAAATAAAACTCCTCCCAAAGGTCTGGCAGCTGCATGTGCACCTGCAATCTCAAGACAGAGGCCTGTACCTACAGAAGCACTTGTTCGCTTTAAACTGGGCCAAACAAAGCACTGCGTCTGTACAGATATGAGGTTTGCTGAATGCATGCGTGCTATTTTTCGAGTGAAGCTTAGCATTTGAACCTCTAATCCTTAAACTGTGCATCTTGTTAATAAGAAGTGATTTTAATTTTTTTCTTTTAGTCAGGAAGATGCTAAAACGAAGATCCCATCTGCACTGAAGGAAGGCATATTTATAGACTTGTAAGTAAGCAGTAAACAACAACCACACCAAACACAATTGCAATGTTATTTTGAAGATCGTAGTAACAAGATAGCAACATGCTAAAAAATGCAAGTGCATGACTGTGCAAAATGTAGCTGTTATTGTCAAGCTCTTTATATGAAGTTAGATATTTTAGTATATCCAACTTCATCCACATACTTCAACTCTATATCTCAACTGCTTGATTGCTATTATCATCCAGCTCTAATCTGCTAAATCTATAGGGCACACAGATTTAGATATCATGAACATTAACATGATTTTCTGTAAAGCTGACTGGAAACGATATGTATTGCCAAAAGCATTAGAAATAAATTTGATACAAGTACTTGCCAAGGAGTTGATATGTATGTGATAAAATGTTGCTATGCGGTTATTTACTGGCCCAAATTAATTTAGATTCATTTTTTGTTTGTTTTTTTATTTAATAAAAGCAACATTTCCTTTTTATTTTATTTTATTTTATTTTATTTTATTTTATTTTATTTTATTTTACATGCTGGTGGTAAAAAGGTTGGAATAATATATGTATACATTTTTAAGATTTTGACAGAAGACTTTTATGCTCATTAATACAATACAGGAAAAACAGTAATATTATGCAATATTATTACTATTACATTATAATATTATTTAAAAAATGTTTTGTATTTTGTGTGAAAATAATAATCACAGCCATTATTTTATTTTATTTTATTTTTTTAAACAGCATGACAGCTACACTTTTTTTTCCCCGAGGTAAAATTCAAAAAAATATTTATCTGAACATTTTAATCTATTGATTATGTATGGTATTGATTTTGGTTCCATTTCAAAATTGGATTATGAAATAAGGAGTATGAACCACCTTAAGATTAATAATTTAAATATTTATTTTATTTTATTTTATTTTATTTTATTTTATTTTATTTTTTATTTTATATCTGTAATGCAAAGCTGAATTTTCAGCATCATTACTCCAGTGTCCAGTGAAACGTGATTCTTCAGTAAAAAAAAAAAAAAGGATGCATTAAATTGATCATTTGAACATTTATATTGTTTAAAATAATGAAGCTGCTAAATCAAATAAAAATTAAATGTTATAAAATAATAAAATATAAAATAAGCAACAATGTTTTCAGCATTGACAATAAAAGAATGAAATCATTAATAATAATTAATTTTTAATATTAAGTCAGCAGCTAATCCGCATATTAGAATGATTTCGGAAGGATCATGTGACACTGAAGACTGAAGTAATGGTGATTTTAAAATATTGTATTGGAGAGCATAAGAGACTTCATTCAAAAACGTTAATAATATTTACTTAGTGTCACATGGTCCTTTAGAAATCATTCTAACATGCTGGTTTGGTGCTCAAGAAACATTTCTTACGATTAGAGTTGAAAACATTTTTGAGTTGAAAATATTTTTGTGTAAACTCTGATCCTTTGATGAATAGAAACCATAAACTTGTTTTTGCAGATTTTTGTGGTGCGCTGCTCTACGAGCATCTCTTCGAAACAGGCGCATTGCTGTAAGGTTTAACACGTGTGATTAGAGCAGTGCTCTGAGGACTCCAGCTTACAGATTCTTCCAGTGCCTTGTTTTCCGCTCTTAATTTCACTTGCATAATACCAAATTGCTTGGGAGGATGCTGTCGGCTTCATCTTTTAATGAGTTGGTTTGCACGGTCTGTAGAAAGCACAGTACGCGGCGGATTCCGCTCGTCTTTTGTGAAACGCAGCTAGCCGTGGTATTGTGCAACTGTGTCGGCATCCACTTTGATTTGGGCTAATGGAACCCCACCAAGATATACAATTAGAGGACTGGATGTGTTAGGATCTAATTCCATCTCATCGCAAAAAGCCATGCGCATACTGTGAGAGAAAATGGACGCAACAACACACCAAAGAAGCCAAATAAAGCCGTTATTAGCTGATCACAAACCCAGAACAGATTCAGAATCAACGGTTCCTGGCTCATTGACTGTCTTAACAAACTATTTACAGAATAAAACCACACACGCAAATTAATTCCTCCGTTTTGATCAGGAAAAGAAAAAATAGGACGCGTTTTGCGTTTCCTTTGTTCTGCAGTTTGTAAACAGCTTGGATGGAGTTGAGAGGAAAACTACTAAACCTGCAGCAACAGAAACAACAGATTCATGCTGGCTTGTAAAGAATTTATCATGCCTATTACAGATTCAGGTCAGCTCAGTTTTAATTCATCTGTGCATTAATATATACAAATGCACAAATGTGTTGTTTGAGAAGTGCAACATCATTTATCTTCATTGCATGAATATGTGTTCTGACATACAGTATATGGAAGCAGGTAACAGCTCTTGATGGCATCTATCAATCAGAACTGAATAAAACTATGAATTGGCTCCCTTTCAGTTTATGGATGTAGAATTGGAATATGAATTAAAATGACAGGAAGATTTTGCTGCATTGCAATAAAAAAAAACTAATTATGCATATTTTTACTTTGATATATACAATCATGCATTTATACATATGCATGCACGTATACATTTTCTTAAATTCAAATTATGCATCCGGTTTGCTGCTGTTTTCCAAATTCATGATTCTTAATTCAGTTCTGACTCGCAATCAACTCAGCTGTCAGTGGCGTTGTGTGATGGCCAGAGGTCAAAGGAATGCCTGAAATATTTCTGAGATTGGACAGTGTGTTATTTTTAGAGTTGTGGAATGAGAGGGGAAAAAGTTGAGAGCTTTACAAGTAGGTCAGCTGCAGCATTGCTTCATATCGCTTTCAGTATTATTACCGTCCTGCAGCCCAACTTTTAATCCAGCTTGAGCTGCACCAATTGCACTTTCACGGACATCTTTTATTGTAGTCGAAACTGCTTACAGATCCAAAACTGAGCTCCGGCAAATACCTGAAAGACTTTCAGAAGGGAACGATAGCCAACGGGTCAGATTTGTTGTGCAGATTTGATCATCAGTGTTGGGAGACGCTTTTTTATTTTAAAGTAACGTGGTATATTAATGTATCATTGCTCACTGACAATTGGTTTAGTTCTGTTCTAGAACTGTACAGTAATGCTGTGTTTGGCTTGCAGGGTTTTTTCCCACAATTTTTATTTTTTATTTTTTTATTATTTTTTTGCTGTAGTCAAGTGTTTGTTTTGTAGCATTATGCTGTTTGTGTGTAGCTGTATGCATAAATAAATGCATACATTATTTATTTATTTATTTATTTATTTATTTAAGAAGCTTTTAAAATATAAAAATGTTAATTTTAAGTTTTCTTAAAGAATTTTTGAGATACTGTAAAAGCTAGCAATTAGCCAGATTTAAGCTAGCAATTTTTAAGAAAATAAATCACAAATTTGAGATATAAACTCAGAATTGTGAGATATAAACTCCAATTTGTGAGCTCTAAACTTGCAATTCCAAGAAAAAAATTCAGAATTTTGAGATATAAACTCAGAATTGTGTAATATAAACTCCAATTTACGAGATCTAATCTCAGAATTCTAGGAAAAAAAGTCATGATTTTGAGATATAAACTCAGAATTGTGAGATATAAACTCCAATTTGTGAGATCTAAACTCACAGTTCTCACAAAAAAGTCTCAATTTTGAGATATAAACTCAGAATTGGGAGATATAAACTCCAATTTGTAAGATTTAAACTCGCAATTCTAGGAAAAAAGTCACAATTTTAAGATATAAACTCAGAATTGTGTAATATAAGCTCCAATTTGTAAGATCTAAACTTTGCAAGATCTAAACTCAATATACTAAGAAAGTCACAATTTGAAGATATAAACTGAGAATTGTGTAATATAAAATCCAATTTGCGAGATCTAAATTCATAATTCTAAGAAAAGTCCAAATTTTGAGATACAAACTCTGAATTATCTGACAAACTCCAATTTGCAAGGTCTAAACTAAATATTCTAAGGAAAAAAGTCACAATTTTGAGATTTAAACTCAGAATTGTGATATAAAATCCAATTTGTGAGATCTAAACTCACAATTCTATGAAAAAAGTCACAATTTTGAGAGATAAATGCCAATTTGTGAGATGTAAACTTTCTAAGAAAAAAAGTCACAATTTTGAGATATAAATTCAGAATTGAAATATAAAATCCAATTTGTGAGATCTAAACACGATTCTATGAAAAAATGTACAATTTCGAGATATAAGCTTCAATTTGCGACAATGCAATTCTTAGAAAAAAAAGTCACAATTTTGAGATACAAACTCAAGAGATATGACTTCAGTTTGCGAGATCTAAACTCACAATTCTAAGAAATAAAGTCACAATGTTGAGATTTTAACTTGTGAGAAAGAAACTCGTAATTCTAAGAAAAAATCTGAATTGCCATAGAATTCTGATTTTTTTTTTTTTTCCTTGCAATTCCGAGCTTACATCATGCAGTTGTTAGTGTATGTCTTGCAGTGTTGATTGTATTTATTTATTTATGTAGTTTCCATAATGGAATAAAAAATACAAAAGGTAATTTTGACATTTTATCTAAAAAATGATTGCAATTGTGAGCCTATCTCAGAATTGTGAATTCTGCATTGATAACTCTCAGTTCTGACTTTCTTGTAAATCCTGGGGAAAAGTCTGAATTGTGTGATGGAGAAGTTGTGGTTACCTTTTTTTTTTTGGTTTTATCTCATGGTGGACAATAAGCTTCCTTAATAACTTGAGTATTTTGGTGTAATTTAAAAACAGTAGCATGGTACATTTAGTTTTTACTCCCAAAAACATGACTTGTAAAACACTACCCACTGTCGGCGAGGGCCAAAAAAGCTAGATCAGTCGCAGTACTGCATGAGAGCATTGATGTTTGTTGATTTTTTGTTGTTGTAGGCCCTAGAAAGTCTTGTTTGTATTTATTTAGTTTCAGTTAGCGGGGTGAAGCTGTCTGGTGTTATGCATTCAAACTGATTCGGGTCCTCAGGAAGCGTTTGAGCTGCGTCGTCTCTCCGAGAGCACAAACGCACCAGGTGTCCCTGCAATTAGCTGCTGTGAGATTGATGAGATCTGGCTGGGCTGATGGAATCACTCTTATTACATTACATCTGGACCGATGTCCATTTATTTATGAAGCACCGGAGGAGCAGGTGACTGCGCCGTGATGGAAATGATGAGGTTTATGGTAGCGTGGCCCTCGTTTGAACTGTGACAGGTAAACAAACTAATTGATTTCAGAGGCCCGACGGAAACAGGAGCTGCCACATTTCCCACTTTTCTGTTTGCCGAACAGACGAAGCTGTCATCCGCAGCGGCGAGAACACGTCAAACGCGGAGCCGGTAATTTGTGCTGATGAATGACAAGCCGAGACTCTTGTTAGGTAGACGGCACGCTCATTAGAAAACACATTTTCAGATGTCAGCGTGCTCCCGTCTTCCATTTTCCTCCATTTTTTGGATGGAGGAAAGGACGAAATAAACGCCGCTTGAATATTGCGGTGTCATAGAATCAAGCAGAAGGAACTCAAACCTCAATTGACACGTCTGGTGTATCCGAGCGTGTTTTGAACGCTGACAGCCATCTGCGAGGGGTTCCTTTCACTCTTGCTAATGAGCGCTGTGTCACCGCGGCCCGATCTCTTCTGGACCGTCCCGGGAGACGCGTTACAGCTGTCGGGCCCCTCGGCTCGATCCTGCGGCTCGCAGCGAAGAGCCTCAAACGGCATCGACTTCCACCGCGAGAGAAAACACAAAGCCTCCGCTGACTCGCTTTCATGAGTGTGTTTGTGCACATGAAGGGTTTGTCACAATAAGTTGAAATGTAAACTAGCGTGTGAACGCTGCTTCTGTACCTGCCGTCGGTGCGTTTAAGTTCTGCAAGTAATGCAGTTACTTCTTCAGGGACTTCAGGGACAAGAGTTGAATACTTATTTAATTCTGTGTTTCACTGCAATCACATAATTCAAAATGTCCAAATGCAGTTGTGTATTAAATATGATTTAAATAGGCTATACACTAGATGAATCTAAATACACAACAAGAACTGCAAAGAAATGTAGGGGAGACTGGGTTTAGTTGTCACTCAGTTTGTCAGGCTGTGTCTAACTGAAAGTCTTTTAGTTAAAAGTCCTACTTTTGTCTAGATGGTTTGTACTTTGGTTCGCAAATCTCTTAAAGGAACAGTTCATCCAAAAATGAAAATTACCCCATGACTTACTCATTCTTAAGCCATCCTAGGTGTATATGACTTTCTTCTTTCAGACGAATGCATTCTGAGTGAAAAAAATTACCTGGCTCTTTGAAGGTTTATAATGGCAGTGAATGGGTGTTGAGATTTTGCAGGCCTTCCGAGGCAAAGCGATGTGTTTGTGTAAGAAAAATATCCATATTTCAAACTTTCTAAAATGTAATCTCTAGCTTCTGCTAACTGTCATACACGCATTCACGAAAGAGTGGCATTTCAGTGGAACGCAAACACATCAATTTGCTTCAGAAGGCATTTATTAAGCCCCAGGAGCCAAGTGGAGCACTTCTTATGATGGATGGATGCAGTTTTTTGGGCTTTGAAAATCTCAACAGCCATTCACTGCCATTATAAAGTGGTGAAGAGCCACTATCCCATTAAATGATATTCTGCTCTTCAAACTAAAATTGCACTTTTTGTAATCATTTTGTAATTCCTGTGATTCTCAGGTGGTGGCATGTTGTCACACATGGTTACATGTGACCCTGGTCCACAAAACCAGTCATAAGAGTACAGTTTTTGAAATCTAAAAGCTGAATAAATAAGCCTTCCATTGATGTATGGTTTGATAGGATAGGACAATATTTGATCGAGATACAACCATTCAAATATCTGAATTTGAAGGTGAAAAAAAAAATCTAAATATTGAGAAAATCGCCTTTAAAGTTGTCCAAATGAAGTTCTTAGCAATGCATATTACTAATCAAAAATTAAGTTTTGATATGTTTACAGTAGGAAATTGACTAAATATCTTTATGGAACATGATTTTTACTTAATACCCTAATGATTTTCGGCATAAAAGAAAAATCGATAATTTTGACCCATACAATGTACTGTTGGCTGTTGCTACAAATATACCCCATGCTACTTAAGACTGGTATTGTGGTCTAGGGTCTCATATAAATTTGCATAGTTTATTCTATATTTTGGGCCAAATAGTTTAAGATTTATGTTTGTTTGTAACATCGTATGTGTTGTTTTATGATTGGTTTCCTGATCAATTTTTGTCATTTAATATAAAAGGAGATTTAGATTTTGACAAAATATCTTACTGTAATTGTTAGAATAGTCATGGATCAGCGATCTCCACATAAAACTGATTGTGTAGCCCAAACCGCAAGTTGTAGAAACGTGAAACTTAGAGGGATGGTAGTACTCACATCGCAGACGACGTGACCAAGGCTTGCCCCAAGTGGCCTGATGGGGCTGCTACAGTGATCAAAAGTATGAAATCGTGCATAACTCCTAAACCATCAATCGCAGACTCAAGTGTTGTGTGTCGGTGGAATTTTTTTGAAAAACCTTCTTTTGCGAACTAGTCCTAGGTTTTTCGTCTGATCGGAACCACACCAGTGCAGAAAGATTCTCTGGAGAGTGAATATCAATAATTATCACAAAAAACTTTCAACTCACTGTTGCAAAAGGACTCAAAAACGTTTGAAAGAGGCAGGGTCACTTTTAGTAAAATGTTTATAACTCCTGAACAGTTATGTTCAATCTGCTCAATCTGAGGTCACAGGAGAAAAATCGTGAAGCTTTGCCACTTGGTGGCGCTATAAGAGGGAAGAAAACATAAAAATGGCTTTAACTGCGCAACCATTTGCCCTATCAACATGAAAATCGGTGTGCGCGGTTTTGGTCCATAGTGCCACAAGTGTCTATAAGGACATTTGTGTATCTCAAAAAACATGGCTGAAGAAGAACATTGGCCAAAGAAGTTTGCACTCCTGTTAGACAAGGTTAACGCAAGGCAATTGGAAGGAAACTCGGCCTGTTCGACTCACGGCCCCAAAGGTCTGAGAGACATTAGAAAGAAATGGGCCACTGGGGGGTGATATCACATTTTTCAAGGGTGTGAACAATTGTACGTTGCGTTGTTTTTCATACATACGCACTCCTCATTTCGGACAACTTTGTCTCTAGAACCACTGCTGTCAATCAAATTGTTTGTTCAATAATTGAGATGATGTCAAAAACCTACTTTTGCGAACTAGTCCTAGGTTTTTCACTCAATCTGGAAAAAAAAACACTGCAGTACAATTCTCTGGACTCTCTAGGCCACTAATTATCAACAAAATGTTGAAATTTACCCTTTGGAAAGCTGCAATGGCGTCGTTTAGAAAAGGGGACTGTCCAAATTTGCCCTAAACCCTATAAAGCCTTAAGGAAAACTCAAAACCTCAAAAAACCTGCTAAGCACATGCGACAGGTGATTCTAAACAAGCATGCAAAGTTTTAAGGAGATCAGACCACAGTCATAAATGTTAAAAACATCATATTTCAATGGCAAACGACCTGCATTTACTACAAATGCTTTTGTTTAATCTTTTGTTAGGTGGTTACAGACTTGCTAAAGAAAATGTCTTTTTCCATACTTGCTTAAATGCCTTAACCCTTTAACTGTCGCTCCCATTTTTGAACACAGACATAAAAATGTACTATCCAGACTTAAATTTTCATTATTCATGAATGAAAACATTTTGTAATATGATTTTGATGTACATTTTCCATGGTAATGCAATTTCTGATTTTAAAATGCCTTTCAAAGGATGAATTTTGAGATTTTAAGTTTTGAACTGATATATAATTGCTTATGAAAACGCAATGAAGAAAGTCTTTTGTGACAAAGGTCAGAACTCATGTTATGATGTAAATTTTTTAAGTTGCACTCTTGACATATATTAATCTATTACTTTTCCTACATAATTTGTAACACAAAAATATGGTAAAATATCTATTTAGGAGTCTTAGACCTTTCTAACGATGTATAGTTTGTCATGATTAGATTAGAATTTATTTGTAATAAGGTGAAGTAAACTTAGGCGTCCCACAGAGTGGACGGTGACGGTTAAAGGGTTAAAGTGCTTGAACCCCAGAATCACTGCTTGCAGCTATATTTTCTTTTTATTCTTGCAGCATATGTATGTGAGAAGTGTAAATGCAAATGCAACTTGCACAACTTTTACACTTTAACATAGACTGTTTGTTTTAGAAGAATTGAATACCAAGGACTAACAAGAAATTAATTTCAACCTTTCATTCCTGAAGAGGAGTAAAGGAGTAAAAGAAGTATAAGATTATCTATGGAGCTAGAAGGAAAATGGCCAATTGGAAATAGTCAAATGTTCTCTGGTTTCACTCTGCAAATCCCAGACAACAAATTTCATCCTTGAGACGGCAAAGTAAACTGAACGAGCTTGATGATAATTTCCCCGTAGCTGGGGATCATTTCACTGAAATACAAATTTGTGATGATACCAGAAGAGAAGAAAAACACATATTCCACTCTCTCTAATTCTAGTCCCTATCAGCTGGTTTGCAAGGCTTTTTATGTAAAAAGCAAAGATCTTTGTTTCTGCTTCCAACTGAACGCTGCCGTCTAGGATTTACTGCATTTAAATCTAATCACGAAATCTAAATATTCACAAAGCGCGGCGATATCTCCCAGAAGCAGCCAGCCGTTCATTTTGAAATTTGTGTAATTTATTAGGGCTGAAAACCCTTTCCTGTGCAAGAGAAAGAATCGGAATCGGCGAGAAGCGCAGAGAATAATTTATCATGGGATGAGTGTCATTTGAACGTGCGATTCAATTAAACTGTATGTTTAATTTTGCCTCGAGATCAAGAGTTAAAAAGCCTATTAAAGTGGCTCTCTTGATGCCGAATCTATCTGTTATCAGCATGTCGAGGAAATTCGAGAGGCTCTCTGGTGAGCATCTCTATCTGTGACACACTGTCAGTATTGTTGAGGGGTTTGTGCCGTCGATGACATTATTCACTGCATCATAGGACAGGTTGAGATGAACAGGGAATATTATTACAATAATAACAACCCGAATGGTTTTTAAAGAATTGCATGTAGCATTATCACTGTCCTCTCCACAGAAACACGAGACGTCGTCGGCACCTAACCATCCTTCACCTTTGTAAGTGTTAAATTGTTAAATGATGATTTAATTATGAACTCATGGGCTTAGACTAACAATGTCCTCAGCCTTTTGTTTCTGTGATGTGTTAAATGTGCTGCAGTATTTATATGGTTGTTTCTTTAAGTCGTAGACAAAAAAAATTTGTGAATGTCTCTGCATTCCATAACAAAATATTGAAGAATATAGCATTTATTTTAAAGAAAGATGGCACATGGTCAAGCAAAAGTCCATCAAATCCATTGAAATGATGTCACTTACTGAGGATGATGTCATTAAGGAACTAGCTTTAGTTATTTAAAGGAATTTTGCAAAACACTGACAGGATAAAAAGTGGAATTTAGGACTAACCAAAAAAAAAAAAAAAAAAAAAAAAACACTTGAAACTTGAAGTAATAAATAAAAAATAATATCCACATTTTTTTATGCCAGAAAATAAAAAATATATATAAATTATATTTATGTAACTTAATTTTGTGTTAAATGTATGCATTTTAAAATGTATTAATAACATATTTTAACTTATATTTATAACTCATTGTAACATATTTTATTCAAAATTGATATATTTTAATACTCAATTTAAAAATTATAACTTTTTTTTAAATATTGGATCTTTTTTTTTTACATGGCACAAAAATGTTGTTTTACACCATATAACTAACATGATTTTCATCTTTAAAAGTTGTAAGTTTAATATAATTAAAAAAATGATAACTTTTTTTTATTGGATCTTTTTTTGTTTGATTGTTTGTTTTACATGGCACAAAACGTCATTTTACACCATAACTACCATGATTTTCATCATTAAAAATTGAGTGTAATACCCACAATATTTAAAAAAAAAAAAAAAATATTGATCTTTTTATAACATTTAGTGCCATTTATTTATGTATATATATATATATATATATATATATATATATATATATATATATATATATATATATATATATTATATTTTTTTTTTTTTTTTTTTTTTTTTTTTTTTTTACATGCCACTAAAATGTCATTAAAAATTTTATTTTATTTTACATCCCACTAAACAAAACAAAAATGGCACTAAAACTATTACAATTTAGAACAATTTAAATATTAAACCTTTTTTTTTTTTTGTTTACATGGCACTAAAATGTCATTGTACATCATAACTAACATGATTTGAAAATTATGAGTTTAATACTTGAAATTAAAAACCTTAAATATTGGATGTTTTGTTGTTGTTGTTGTTTTTTTTTTTTTTTTTACATGGCACTAAAATGTTGTTGTACATCATAACTAACATGGTTTTTCATGATTTTTGTGAATTCAGTATTTTTTCCTGGATTTTACAAGCATAATTGAGCCAGGAAAATGTACTGCCCACTATTTTAACTTAAGACTGAAAGTATTGTGACACTATGTTGTTCTCAAACGTTAGTGGAACGTTCATAGAATGATGAAATATGCTTATGGTTACACTGCTGGAAACTTGTGAGAAATAACATAATTTACAGCCAATAAAAATCACCTTGAGAACGGTTTCTTACAATTGCAAAAAAAGTTATTTCTGGTAAAAGCTCTAGCATCATTTGTTTGGGCTTTGGTTTGGTTTTTCGCCTCTAGTGCAATGACATTCAAACATTTTTAAAGTGTTCAAATGCATTTCAGGGCCACTGTATATGCTAATGATCGTAATAAGCTTTGCGAATTAAAAGCACGTTAGTTCTTCACAGCGTGAGTCCTGCAGTGATCTGTGCAGCAGTCTTTGTCAGTGATTGTGAACCTGAGTTGGATGGAACGTGGCGCTCTGATCGCGGCCCGATAACCAAAACGGATCAATACGTGTGTTGTAAAGGTTAAATGACGCTCTGTAGTGTGTTGTCATGGTGCAGCGTGAGTCAGGATGAATGATAAGAGCGGTTCCAAACTACAAGCCTCTAACATGGCCGGAAATCACGTTATGAGTTAATCAGAAGAAGGATTCAGCCATCAAAATGTCTGCATGTTAAAATGAGAAATGTGTGTTAAAATTTCCAGTGCTCTGTGGGCTTGTGCTGCATTCCCAGGCTGCGTGTTGCTGACGGCGCTCCTGATGCCGCTGTGTTCTTCTCCAGGAGGATTAGACACTTCCTGAATTACGTAAGTGAGCTAATGAGCTGCACATACTCCCACACACACACACACACGTGTGCACGCTCGTACACACTCTGGTCCCTGTGGGGACCTCAGACAGACAGTCTATCCTTTCTCCCCCGGGCCTTCTCACTGCCTGCTATATACACCAGAGAGAGAGAGAGGAATACATGAACTGTACCACATATTCAAGGACACTGGGACAGTGTAAGAATGTTTGTGGCTATCACTGTTTATCTTCAATTATTCTGATTTGAAAAGTTTACTACCATATTACTGGCACTCTTCCTGCAGTATACAGTATGCGTACTAAGTGTAGTGCGCACATTTTCTGTTTAACATACAACCGAGCACTCTGTGTTGAATACTGTAAAATATTATTATTATTATTATAATAATTAATAATAAAAAAATAATAAAAATAATAAATAATAATTAAAAGAAGACTCTTCTGCTCACCAAGCATGCATTTATTTGATCCAAAAAAAACAGCAAAAGCAGTAATATTGTGAAATATTTTTACTTTTTAAAATAACTGTTTTCTATTTAAATATATTTTAAAATGTAATTTATTCCTGCGATCAAAGCTAAATTTTCAGCATCATTACTCCAGTCTTTAGTGTCACCTGATCCTTCAGAAATGGATATGTTGGTTTGCTGTTCAAGTAACATTTTATTATTATTATTATTTTCAATATTTAAAACAGAATACATTTTTTTTTTCAGAATTTTATAATGAATAGAAAGATCCAAAGATCACAGGAATAAATTACATTTTAAAATAGATTTAAATAAAAAGCAGTTATTTTAAATAGTAAAATTATTTCAGAATTTTACAGTTTTTACTGTAATTTGGATCAAATGAATTCAGGCTTGGTGAGCAGAAGAGACTTCTTTAAAAAAAAAAATCTTGCTGTTCAAAAACTTTTGACTATTAGTGTAGTTTATATTTTATATTATACTTTATTTTATATACAGTATACATGAACGTTTAAAAAGGGCCTATGTTGATAATGATGTTTACTGTCATTTACAGCATAAATGTAACCAGTGTGTGATGTTCTTCTGTTACTATTTATCATGTATGTATGTGTGTGTAATAAGTTAGCTTTGAGGAAAATATATACAAGTACATACTGCTTCTGTCATTTAGTCTGTATAATATTCTACATTCAAAGGCTTTATTATGACAATACAAAACCAATTTGTTTCCACAACGATTTTTAAATGACACAAATTTGTAATGTCATTCATGTTTGCTCAGCTTGTAAAGATCATTGTGACATGACTTGAATGCGTTAAATGAGAGCATTGTGAGTACATGGTGTCTTTTCTCAAGGTCAGCGATGTTTCCTTGCACTTCATCATATGATGCCATGCAAATACCCGTTGTAAATCAATTAAAGCGTAAATTAATTTGTCTGATTCATTGCACAGATGTTGTCAGCCATGAGGAGGGTTGTTTGCATCTGAATGCTCTCATATTCAGAACGAGCAATAAGACGGTGAGTATTATTTCCTTTATTCAGATAACGGCACAAAAGGACAAATCAGTCGTCCTTGGATCTGCCCCTCCACAAAAAAAAAATATCAACTATTGTGAGTGATTCAATTGCAGGAACATGATGTATTGTTTTCATTGTAGCAATGAGCTTAGTAATTGTAATGAGTACGTATTAATTCCCCAATGAACGTCAAATATTTAGATTTACCCCTTAATTAAAATGTGTACTTGAATGCTTATCTCCTCTGCTATATTACCTCTACTGTGAACAATTAGGATTTTTTTTTAAAAAGACACTCGCTTCCATAAGCTAATTGTTTTCTCTTTTTTTTCTAGGAGACTTTATCAGAACTGGCCACTAATTAACAGAAATCACAGTAACTATTGCATAGGTAGCTTGTTAATTAATGGTCTAAGATGCAATTAAATTACAGATGCACATCCTAATTTACTAACCAACTTCTCTTAATCCTGTGTAATTTCAGAGGGATCTTGTTAAATCGAAAAGCGGAGTGATCAGGGTGGCAAAGTGCTAATTAAGCTCTGAATGGGGGGGCTGCATCAACAGAGCACAGGGATGATCCTTCGCTGTCTGTTTACATCGCTGCAGTGCATTCTGGGAGGTCACCCCACAACCTGGGGCAGGCGTACTGTTCTGCTGCTCTGGAAAAAAAATGTGTAAGACAGATAAAAACAGCACATCTAAATCCCTTCGGCTCTGTGTTTACGGACACAGACGGCTTTATCTCCGCTAATGTCATCAACATTTAAAGCAGGAAACTTTATTTCCAAGAACTCGAGCATTTCCACATACTACTGTAATTTGTTGCCGCAACAGAAGCACAGATTTTCTGTTACGTGATGGAAAGGGTTTCTCATTGGAAAGAAAAGTCTATAATGTCTTATTTGTTTCTTCTAGACAGTAATATTGTATAGTTTCAGAAGACATCTCAAAAATGTCTCAAACTGTGCTTAGATTTGAAAGAAAGGTCTCAACGGATCTTCCTTTGTTGATATTTCTTGTGAGGAAAAGACTTCAATAATTTTTTGTCATCTCAGAGAGGAGATCTCAGAAATGTCTCTAATTTTCCAATATGCCAAAGTCTGCAATTAGATATCAGAGATCTCTGAATGAAGATGTCTCAACAGATTGTTGTTGTTTTTTCAGTTCAACTCGAGTTTCAGGAGAGATCACAATATCTCAAAATGATTGTAAATATGATGCAGGGCAACAACTCCACAAATGTAGTTATGCCGTAAAATTCAAGATATTGGTGCAAAAAATGCCCCTGTATGTGTTTTGTCTCTTATTTATATATATCACATGATATCACACGGGCAGCAAAAGCAATATGACACAAGTGCTGATTTTGTCCCAATCTGTCACAAGCTTAAATGTGATTTTATACAACAGTTCTGTAAATGAGAAGTTGATATTGTGTTATATTTTAAACATAATATTATGTGTTTTTGCTTAATTTTGCAGAGAACATATTACCTTTGAAGCCATAGGAGAATTGTTTCAAGTCTCAGAGCTAAACTCTGCTTAGTTTCTGAATGAATCAGCATTTTGAATGAATCGTGTGAATCAGTGATTCAAAAGCCCATTCATAAAGAGGGCCATTTACTTAATTCCTGAACGAATCAGCCGTTTGAACGAATCAAATGAATGAATGAATGAATGACTCATAAAGACATTTACCACCACCTGCTGGCAAATTTACTCTCTTATTTTGAGTATCATTTCATAAAAAAAATAATAAATAAAAAAATAAAATAAAAAAAACATTAAATGAATAGTTCACAAAAAAAAAAAAAAATTTCATTTACATTTTCATTTACTCACCCTCATGTCATTTCAGGCTCTTTTTTTTTTTTTGTGGAACATAAAGGAAGGTATTTTGAAGACTGTTGGTAACAAAGCTGTTTTTGTTACCAATGACTTTCATTGTATGAATAAAAAATACTGAGATGTTTCTCAAATGATCTTCTTTTATGTTCAGCCTAAATGTTTATGTGTAATAAATGTTGAATCAAATAAAATATTTCTTTCTAAAGCTACAGTTTGTAATGTCAACTTGATACTTTCTCATTTAACACACAAATTGCTCTTTAAATAATCTTTTGTGGGTATTTTCACAGGCAAAATTATTTTGCGATTAATTAGATTAATTAATCAAAACATCATGCAATTAATTAGATTAAAAATTTGAATCGAATGACAGCCTTAATAATCAGCAAACGTTTCTTGTCAGAAAAAAGACCTGGGTAATCAAGTCTCTCAAGAGATCTTAAAAATGTCTAAACATTCCTCAAATTTTCCAGTAGTTTGCAATTAGATGTCTCAGAGTAACCATGTCTCAGCAAATTGTGGTTGTTTTTCTTGTCTTTCTCTTTTGCATGTTGTCCTCTAGAGATTCAGAAGAGATAACAATGTCTGAAAATGTGCTCAGATACCAAGGTTTTTGCCCAAAGGTGAGAAGTCTCATTATAAACTCAACAAGTCCTTCATTAAGTCTTCTTTTTAGACTGTTCATTGTGGGGGAACAAAAAGTAATTTAATATGTCATCTCTAGAGTTTCAGAAAAGAAAATCAGTCTGAAAATCAGATAGCAGCAAAATCACAATGAACTCAAACATTTCTCAACAGATACTTAAAGTGTTGATGTATTTCTCTTGAGAAAATGACTGCAGTCATCTTGCATGTCATTCGTTTAGTTTCAAGAAAAGATCACACCAGTGTCCAGGTGAGAAATTTCATGATGAACTCAACATTTCTCAACAAATCCTTAGTTAAATATGATTATTTGCCTTTTCTATTGAGGAAGAAAAGACTTGGGTAATCTTGTCATCTTTAGAGTTTCAGATAATATTTCAAAATGTCTCAAACTTTCCTCAAATATTTCCAGTATACCAAAGTTTGCAACCTTATGTCTCTGAATAACCACGTCTAAACAGGTTTGTATTGTTTTTTTCTGTTGTCTTTCTCTCTTGCATGTTGTTCCGCTGGAGTTTCAGAAGAGATCACAATGTCTTAAAATGTCTTCAGATTTGACAAGATCTCATTACAAACTCAACAAATCCTTTAAGTCTCCTTTTTAGACTGTTCTTGTGGGGAAAAACAAAACAAAACACTTTAGTAATTCCGTGTGTCTTCATGAAACTCTAGAAGTTTCAGAAGAGATATAAAAATGTCTAAAACTGCTCAAATTTTACAATATACCAAAGTCTGAAATCAGATATCAACAATATCAGAATGAACTCAGACATTTCCTCAACAAATTTCTAAAGGTGTTGTTGTATTTCTCCTGAGAAAATGACTGCCGTCATCTTGCATGTCATTCCTTCAGTTTTAAAAAAGATCACACCAGTGTCTCAAAATGAGCTCAGATTTGACAAGATGCCATTATATATCTAAAGGTGAGAAATGTCATTATGAACTCAATATTTCTCAGCAAATCTTTTGTTAAATATGACTATTAGACTTTTCTTATGGGGAAGAAAAGACTTGGGTAATCTTGTTATCTCTAGAGTTTCAGATATTCTCAAATATTTCCAGTATACCAAAGTTTAAAAATCAGATGTCTCTGAATAAGCATGTCTCAACAGATTTGTATTGTTGTTTTCTCTCATCTTTCTCTCTTGTAAGTTTCAGAAGAGATCACAACATCTCAGAGTTTCCTCAGATTTGGCGAGATACCAAGGCCTTCTCCCAAAGATGAGAAATCTCATTATGAACTCAACAAATCCTTCGTTAAGTCTCCTTTTTAGACTGTTCTTGTGGGGAAAAACACCAGTAGTTTCATGTGTCATCTCTAGAGTTTCAGAAGAGATCTAAAAGTGTCTGAAACTGTGAAATTTTACAATATGCCAAAACCTGAAATCAGATATCAACAATATCAGAATGAACTCAAACATTTCTCAAAAAATTCTTAGACTCTTATCTCTAGAGTTTCAGATATCTCAAAACATCTCAAACTTTCCTCAAATATTTCCAGTATACCAAAGTATAAAAATCAGATGTCTTTGAATAACCACATCTCAACAGATTCTTGTTGTTTTTCTCATCGTTCTCTCTTCCGTGTTGTTCCTCTAGGGTTTCAGAAGAGATCACAACGTCTCAAAATGTGCTCATATTTGACAAGATACCAAAGTCTTCACCTAAAGGTGAGCAATCTCATTATGAACTCCTTCGTTAAGTCTTCTTTTTGGACTGTTCTTGTGGGGAAAAAAAAAAAAAAAACAAGTAATTTCAATTGTCATCTCTAGACTTTCAGAAGAGATCTAAAAATGTCTAAACTGTCTAATTTTACGATATACAAAGGTCTGAAATCAGATACCAACAATATCAGAATGAACTCAAACATTTCTCAACAGATTCTTAAGGTGTTGTATTTCTCTTGAGAAAATGCATGGCATTCCTTTGCTTTCAGAAGAGATTACACCAGTCTCTCAAAATCTTCTCAGATTTGACAATATGTCATGGTATATTTTCAAAGGAAATAAATTTCATTATAAACGCAACATTTCAATTCTTTTCAAATTCATTTCAAATCTTTTGTTAAATATGATTATTAGACTTTTATTGTTGGGAAAAAGACTTGAGTAATCTTGTCATCCCTAGAGTTTATAAAAAAAGATCTCAAAAATGTCTCAGATTTTCCCATATGCCAGTTGCAATCAGTTGTCTCTGAATAACCATGTCTTAACAGATTCTTCTCGTCTCTCTTTTGCATGTCGTTCCTCTAGGGTTTCAGAAGACATCACAACATCTCAAAATGTGCTCAGATCTGACAAGATATCAATGTCTTCTCCCAAAGGTGAGAAAGTTTATTATGAGCTGAACATTTCTCAACAAATTCTTAGTTAAATTAATTTTTTAAACTTCACTTATGAGGAAGAAAGACTCTTGTGTCATCTCCAGAGTTTCAGAAGAAAATGTCTCCAGAGTTTTCCAATATTCCAAAGTTTGCAGTCAGATATAAGCAATCTCACAATGAACTCAAACTCAATAGATTCTTAAAGGGATATTTCACCCAGAAATGAAAATTCTGTCATTAATTATTCACCCTCATGTCATTCCAAATCCATAAGACCTTTGTTCATTTTTGGAACACAAATTAAGATATTTTTGATAAAATCCGAGAGCTTTCTGACCCTGCATAGACAGCATCAGTACTTCCACGTTCAAGGCCCAGAAAAGTAGCAAGGATATTATTGAGGGTAAGTAATTAATGACAGAATTTTCATTTTTTGGGTGAACTATCCCTTTAAGTTGTTTTTGTTGTTGTATTTCTTTTGGGAAAACATCTCCAGTCATCTTGCATGTTGTTCCTTTAGTTACAGAAGAGATCACAAAATGTGCTCAGATTTACCAAGATACCAACATGTTCTCTCAAAAGTGAGAAATCGCATTATGAACTCACCAAATCCTGAGTTAAACCTCCTGTTTTTGTGGGAAAAAAGACTTCATGTGTCATAGAGTTTCAGAAGAGATCTTAAAATATCTGAAGCGGTGCTAAAATTTTCTGGTATACCTACGTTTGAAGTCAGAAACCAACAATCTTAGAATCAACAGAGTATCAAATAGTTGAAGAGTTCAGATGCAAAACCAGCTAAAAGCCATCTCGGTCAAAAATGAGATGATGATACTGAGTGAATGCTCTCGACCCATAGTATACGTCCATCAAATACTTTTTCTTCAAACTCGCTAAAATACCAGCCTCAGACCAATCAGAAGTACCGGTACTTACATAGAAACCTATACATCTGAGCCTGATGAAAATGCATTTTTTAAAGAAAGACGTCAGTTGGATTGCTGGTTTTGCATCTGAACTCTTCAGTTGGTGTTGCTGCTGTTGTATTCGAGATTTTTCTCCTGAGAAAAAGACCCTAGTCATCTCAAATGTGATTTCTATAGCTTCAGAAGAGATTTCGACAATGTCTCAAAATTTTGTTTGGGTTTGACAAGATACCAAAGTCTACTAGGTGAGCAATTTTCAAATCAATAAACAAATTCATAGTTCAGCAATCGTTTCATTTGTGTCCATTTTTATGTCTCCAAAGGAATTTCTGAGAGAAAGTTGACACTTAAATGAAGCATAATGGGGTGAAGCATTAGCTAAATTCAGTCGAGACTACAGACGTTTCTTACCGCAGGGTATTAAATGACAAAGTCCAAATCAAAACTGAAAAATGAGGTATTGCGGTAAAACAAGTTTGCAACTCTGTCACTGCGAGTCAGATATTTTACATTTGTCTCATGCTTGTTGACCACAATTTCCCTCATTTTTAAGTGTCTCCTGTGAGGAAAACGTGGCCCCCGTCATATACGGTTAAGATGCCTTCCTCTGGGCTTTAGGGAATCAGACAGACAACATGGCTGCCTCTGATTAAGAGTGTAAGAAATCCTGTTACACACTTGCAGCTGAACGCCTGAGAATATCACCACTCTCATTATTGGGCTGGGATTTGGAGAAGGGCTTGTAGCGTTCCTCATTGGGAAAATGTCTACAAACATCTTTTCATCCTTTTTCCTCTATATTTTACTCCCTCAGTCCATTTAGTTTCATCAGTCTTGTAAAACAATGAGTAGTCATGTTTCTTTTCTGCATGCTGTCGTATGGTCAAGGTGACTCTTTGCTAATGCGTGTAATAAAAGAATCGTGTAGCGGGAAATGCTTACAGCTGTCTGTAATGTTCTGCTTCCACAACAAGATCTATTAGTTTTCCTACATGTTGCATCATAATGAAGAGACAAAATGAAAGTTGCACGGTCACTAGAACATTTCAGTGGGCTATACGTAAGTTAGTCCATCATATACTGTAAGAGCTGAGAGATTGGAGAAGAGTTAGAGAACAACTGAATGAAACAAAGAGCAATGCATTAGAATTTCATTCGATCATGTGGTAAAGATAAAATTCGGTTATGGATTTTATGGTCCCCTAGTGTAATTTATAGAACTGTTTATTTAAAAATAATTCAAATTTTATTATTGTTTATTCAAAAATGTCAAATATTTTAGAAAACATATTTGGTATTTTTAAAAATAATTTTAATTAAATATATATATTTTTTATTTATTTAAACATCAGAAATTATGCTAATTTCTATGTCATTTAAAGCCTTAATACCCAAATCCATAACTCATACATTCAAAACTGATTTGAAAGCTTTAATCAAATTCTGAAAAAAAAAAAAAGTCATGAGTCACTATTCAAAAAGAATCGTTTCATAAGAATCATTCGTAAACTGGACGGCACTGAGTTGTTTCTAGTGATGTGCAACCAAATTGCAAACTCTTCTTTTGATGATAAGAATGGAAGTTGGGTCATTCTATAACTGTGGATACATCTCATGTCCGTGAAGTATATTTTTAATATATATTTTCATCAATATAAAGCCCCAGTGCTTAATTTTCTAGTACATAATTATATTTTTCCCAACCACACTACTATATGTTGAAAAAGCCATATCTTTTGTTCAAAAATGATGTTCATATCCTATACAACCCTGGTATTCAGCTGTCCGATTTTGTAAAGTTGCTCATTCTACTCTATTTAAGCATGAAAATGACCTCAAATATAAATAAATCTCATAGGTTTGCCTTCAGTTAGATTAGGTTATCAAGACATATGGGTGTGTGCTTCAAAAATAATAAGTGTTTATTGTGATATAACTTGTTTTGTTTGTGTCCGAAAAACCGTTGTCAACTAAGCTACCCACTAGAAAACGCCCCTCAAAAAGGAATGGTTTGTCCCATTCTCACATAATTTGCACAGTATGATGATATTTCCTCTAGAAACACATTAGAAAACACACAGAAGTTATGTTCTCTCTCTTTCCCCTAATATTGGTTAAATAGGGCCCTATGAAATCCGTTTTATTTTTTATTTCCAAATTCTGTTTTTTCCATTTTAATTTTTCTGGATTCCTTTTTTTCAGTTAAAATTTTTCTCAACTCCTTTTTAATGTTAAATTAAATTTTCTTAATCAAAGAGCATGTCTAATTAATTAAAATCATGAAACGTATACAATTTCACATCAATTTAATAAAGGTTTAACAAAAATGACTTGTTTAGAGCCCTATGAAATGTTTTATTTTTCCTCACCATGTTTTGTTATCAAATTCTGTGTTTTAGCATGTCTAATTATTTGAATGCATACTTAATTTATTCAAATTTATTCTTAAAATAGCCTTATGTTAAACTTATGTTATTTTGACGGGTTTCTGTGTCTACCTTTACATTTCTGTGTGTATATGATATGACGTTAGTTTTCCTAAAATGGAACGATCAAATGCTGAAATCACCGCGAGTGTCACGCGCACTTCAGTGTGTGTAGTAAACAAAACCGCTCGTCTGCTCCATTCATTAAAACAGAGGTGGTATAAATGGTATTATTTTTGTGGCATAATATTTACAGATACTAGTCCATTTTGTGGTTTGATTTAAGTGTAATGACCTACTTTTGATTAATTCATTCAAACTTTGACAAATTCCGTGACATTCCGCGTTATTCAGTAACTGAATTTTTTATGACTGGATTCCACGATTCCGTCCGCTTTTTTGCATCACAGAAATCATAGGGCCCTAGTTAAACTAGCAAACCTATGTGAAGAGTGGAGTTATTTATTGTTAACAGTGTTACCCAAGTATTATTGCTGCAAATTTTAACAAGACAATTTAACTAAAACTTATGTTCATGAAAATGTATTTCTAATCACACCATATGCTCAGTAGTTCTGGCTTCCATGTTGAGTATAGGCCAAAACATTAAAAATGTCAGCTAAGTTACCTGTCAACTGTGTTACCCAGTAAAGGTAACATGGTGGACAGTAGCAAACATAGATGGTATTTTATGCACATATTCCTACAGATCACCTTTATTTATGTAGCACTTTACACAATGTAGATTGGTCATATTTGGGTTTTTGTGAAAAAGGAAAACTTTTTTTTTCACATTGTCAAATTCTAAATGTACCCCTAATTATGGAATGACCCATAGACATTTGAGAACCGTTAGCAGAACAGAACGGCAGGTAAAAAATTAGGTTCTAGTATTCAAAAGCTTAGCTGCGTTGTGCATTTATTGTGCATTGGCCACAACAGCTTGTGTGGGTTCAAACTCCCAATTTTAGAGCGTTGGTTTATGAAATGCTCTTTAAAGGATTAAAGCGCACCGAGTTTGAGAACACGTCCGCAACACAGAGACTTTGCTCCGTAATTACAGTCGTGCCTGCACCAGCAATTTGTTCCTTGACACAAAGCATAAAAGTCTTTCCTAAACGGCGACCGTACACACGCATATCAACTTTTCGAGGCCATTTTGATCCCTGTAGACTTCCTATCAATAACACGTCCCCTGATCAGCCAGCGAACTGCAAAACACAGTCGAGGCGGCAATTAGCGCAAATTAACAGACGTTTTCAAACCCGTCTTTGCTCAGAAAATGGCCGCTTTGTAGTTCAAAAACATCCCACTCTGGCCCTCGTGTGGGAGTTCTTCCAGCAATTGCTTAAATCCTAAAATAAGTACTGCAATCTCCAGGCACAGACACACTGTAATGCTTTAAAAACAATTTAGAAACTGTCATCGTTGTAATTACAGTAACTAATTACCGTCCTCAGCAAACAAATAGCTTAACATAATACGGCGGCCCAATCAATTTTGAAGAAATGCAAATTCCGAGCGCAAAAGGGGGGCTTTTTGGCAAACCTGAAAAGGAATTCCGGAAATAATGCACTTTGTTTTATCCACACATAATTCCCAGGGAATATCATATCATAAATATTTGCATTCAGTTCTTATCAGGACATTTGCATTTGCCTCTTATCAGCCGGCAAACCAGGCACCGGCAGATAGCGAGAGCGGCTTCCACGCCATACACACATTTCTAATGAGACACGTCCCAGGCTGATATCATATTTTGGCTAGAACTTTATCGCCAAAACGAGGAGGTCATTTTCTCCTAGAGTTGGCTCATCTTGGAGCTGTCTTTGAGTTGTTGCTTTTTTCTCTCATTTGATGTGATTCGACTCAGATTCATTTTTTAAAAGCCCGCAAAAAAAGGATTATTCCTTTTCTTCTCGCGACCGCAACTGCCTGCTATCAGTGGCACGTATGCTAGCGGTGATTATCACCACGTCACAAAATATTTCAGTTTTATCTGTGTATTATTTTATTTGCCACTGCATCATCCCTTGAAAGAGGGCGGGAGGAGGAGAGGGAGAAGGAGAGAGAGACGAGAGGCGAGGCGAGGCGAGGCGAGGCGAGGCGAGGCTCATCTGCATGAACCGACGTCGTCCTCGCAGCACAAACAGACAGCGTGCGGCCGTGCCCATCTTCTTCAATTACTACACGTATGCAACAGTTAGCGGGGAAAAAAATTAAAATAATTGTTTGATAACGTTTTCAAAAAGGCATTCCACAATAACAATTTCATGGCGCATTGCGGAGTGTAATTATAAATCAGGCCTTTTTCTCGGACGGCCAGGAAAACACTGGAGGTCAAGTGAAGTGTCCTAGTCAAATGCTGGTCTCATTAGCACAATCTGCTATTATCTGCTAATTATTTCTCTGTTGCTCCAAACCGCTGTGCTGGGCGCTGGGCGTCCGTCTACCCACGCGCCTCTCAAATCAGTCACCTCTCCAGAGCGGGTGCTTGTGCGAATGCGTTCGTTTGCATAAATTACAAAAATCATTCAACAAAATGCTGTGTTTTCTTTTGATGTAACCATAATCAAGAAAAAAAAAAAGACACAAATATATGTTGACTCTCACTGTTTTCCTACTTATTTTCTGGGTGTCTGTCTTTATCGCATTTCTACAATTAAACGCATTGCTATGCTGAATAATAGGAGTAAACAGGAAATTATAAAATCCATATGCCACCTAACAGGATATGCACAGAATCTAGTGCAAAAACAAACTTATCTAAGAGTGCACTAGAAAAGAAAAGTTTCAGGTCAGTTGAGGTCAAAAGTTTACATACACCTTGCAGAATCTGCAAAATGTAAATTATTTTACCAAAATAAGAGGGAACATACAAAATGCATGCTATTTTTTATTTAGTACTGACCTGAATAAGATATTTCACATAAAAGACATTTACATATAGTCCACAACAGAAAATAACAGCTGAATTTATAAAAATGACCTTTTTCAAAAGTTTACACATGCTTGATTCTTAATACTATTACCTGAATGATCCACAGCTGCGTCTTTTTGTTTAGTGATAATTCTTCATGAGTCCCTTGTTTGTCCTGAACAGTTAAACTACCTGCTGTTCTTCAGAAAAATCCTTCGGGTCCCACAAATTCTTTGGTTTTCCAGCATTTTTGTGTATTTGAACCCTTTCCAACAATGACTGTATGATTTTGAGATCCATCATCCATATGAGGGATTCATATGCAACTAATATGGAAGTTTCAGACACTCACTGATGCTCCAGAAGAAAACACGATTTTTTTCATTTAGTACTGCTCTTCAGAAGCTACAGAAGATACTTACATGTTTCACAGAGGACAAAATAAGTTTGTTTACCCTGATCTTCAAATTCAAAAAGGGTTCAAATACACAAAAATGCTGAAAAAACAAAGAATTTGTGAGACCTGAAGGATTTTTTCTGAAAAACAGCAGGCAGTTTAACTGTTCAGAACAAACAAGGGACTCATGAACAACTATCACTAATCAAAAAAACAGCTGTGAATCATTCAGGTAACAACACAGTATTAAGAATCAAGCGTATGTAAACTTTTGAGCTGGGTCATTTTTATAAATTCAAATATTATTTTCTCTTGTGGACTATATGTAAATGTCTTTTATGTGAAATATCTTATTAAGATCAGTACTAAAAAAAAGCGCATTTTGTATGATCCCTCTTATTTTGGTAAAATAATTTACATTTTGCAGATTTTGCAAGGTGTATGTAAACTGTTGACCTCAACTGTAAATAGAAAAAAAATACAAAACAGTTATTTTAAATTGTAATAGTATTTCACAGTATTACTGTTTTTACAGTATTTCCAATCAACAATATATTATAATATATTGCGAGCAACATTACATATGGAAGATGTGAGATTTTGATTAATCTCAGTGATTTGAATCTTTTGATTCACTTTGGTTCTCTAAAAAGATTAGCTCACCGATTCATTCAGTAATCGTTATTGCACCAGTAAATGAGCATCTTTTTGTGCATTGTGAGTGATTATTTAATCATGCATGACACTGATTTGTTTAGAAAAACAGAGCTGTTCATGACTAAAACTAACTTATTGTTGTCCCAGTATTTTAAACTGGAATGGGAGAACAGTTGATAATTGAAATCTTGAAATCTATGGGAATGTGTAATGTGCTGAAGTAAACATTTAGGTCAATGCTACCACATCAATGCTAACACAATCTCTGTTTACTGCTATCTCTGCTCTGGGCTCGTTCTGATTCTGAAAGAACACAGATACAGAGGAATGAACTGATATGTGTATCTCCAGCAGACCAATCTCTCATTTTTGGAGCATATTAAACGTCTTGCATCTCTCTCTCTGCTAACGCTAGTAGTGGCTAAGTTATCTCACCTCTGTTATTGTCTCGAAATCTTATCATCATCTTTGTTTAAACAGAGAGGCCAGCACATTCCTGCTCTGTTCCTGCTGTTTCCCTTAATCCAGAGCACCTCTGAAATATGGGTTTGGTGCTCGACTTCATTTAGACCACAAACTGAACAAAAAGAAAACTGATTGATCGTTATGATGACAAGTGTTTTACTAAGCTTAAAAGTAAGTCATATTGCACTGCTATCTCCTTTTGTGCTTCTCAGAAAAAAGAAAGTGGGTTTGAAATAAGATGAGGGTGAGTAATTGATTTCACAATCAAGTCTATAATAATAATAATAGTGAATTAATATCTTGGATATCTTCCAAAAAATGTGATGCCATGAACCATGCAAATTTGATCAGACCCAGTGCTAGTTCCTGCTTAGAAGTGCTTATTGTAGCAGCCTTAAACTTGTAAACTGGTGAACTGATAAAACCCAGTTCCTAAAATTTAGTAAAGCCAGCTAATCAGATCGCAGCTTGTGATTTCACCCAGCTTTTGACATTTTCGTGTGTAATATGCATCAGATGGTCTGTGAGCGTGCCATCTGAAGCGCAGACTAGAATGGAGATGGAGATCTGTGAGATAACCCTTCCAGCGGAACATCTTTAATGGATTCAGTTGACAATGACTCTGTCAAAGCAACTGATGACATTTAAGTTGTAGTGGATTTTAAGGATGAATGTTCCCTCCTCTCATTTCTCACAGGTGGAGGGGCAGAGGATCAGACAGACAGGAGGAACCAAGACTCATTTCGTACATAGATGGACAAGGTAGAAACCATCACAGTTCACATAGCATGCTTTAAAGGGAACATCGGATGCTTATTTTCCAGTTGGTATGATTCTTTAGGGTCTTCATGGAATGTCTGCAACATACTGTACTTTGGTTGAAATTTCGGTGCATGTCTCTTTAAGTGATAATGAGCTACTGCTCACTCCACCCCTCTCTTCCATTTTTGTGTATTTGGTGGTGCGTTCCCATCAAAAACAAAACTAAAACCAGTGTGTCCTCAGTGTTTCTGATGATGGGAGAAAATAAAATTCTTATGTTCACTGTAACATCCAACTACAAAACACCTGTATTGCTTATGAGACATTGCTGTTCCTACAGTCTGTCAGTGGTTGTGGGTGGGGCCTGAGCCTTATGACATCATACTGCTCAGAAAATCAAAACAGATTGATAATTTAGGGATTAAAAAAAGAGTGAATGGATTTTTATCAGTGCAGGGTGCTTGTGTCTACACACTGCTAAGACACATTTACAGTTGAGGTCAAGATTTACATACACTTTGAGAAATCTGCAAAATGTTAATTATTTGACCAAAATTAGAGGGATCATACAAAATGCATGGTATTTTTTTTATTTAGTGCTGACCTGAATAAGATATTTCACATAAATTATGTTAACATATAGTCCACAAGAGAAAATAATAGTTGAAATTCTAAAAATGCCGTTCAAAAGTGTACATACGCTTGATTCTTAATACTGTGTTGTTACCTAAATTTTCAACGATGACTGTATGATTTTGAGTATGACTGTATGATCCATCTTTTCACACTGAGGACAACTGAGGTATTCATACGCAACTATTGCAGAAGGTTTAAACAGTTACTGATGCTCCAGAAGGAAAAACGATGCATTAAGAGCTGGGGGTGTAAACTTTTGAACAGAATGAAGATGTGTACATTTTTCTTGTTTTGCCTAAATATCACACTTTTTCATTTAGCACTGCCCTTAAGAAGCTACAGAAGATACTTACATGTTTCCCAGACGACAAAATAAGTTAAATTTACCCTGATCTTCAAATTCTAAAAGTTTTCACTCCCCGGCTCTTAATGCATCGTGTTTCCTTTCAGGGGTGTTTCTAGGGTTTGAAAACATCTGGGGCTTGTGGCAAAACATCTGGGGCTAGTAGTGGTGGATGGGAGCTAACATCATACTTACGTAAGATTTTGTTAGACACAGGTGGGTGAACTTGGATCCTTCTAGGGAGGTCCAGGGGCATGCCCCCCCAGGAGAAAATTTGATATATTTTAAAGTTAAATTCATTAATCTGGTGCACTTTGAGAGTTCAAAAATAAGAGCTCCAAGTTAACCAATGTTCAGTGTGCAAATTGAACTAAGAAAAATGTCAATGACCTGACTCACCCCTCTTCTGATACTCTGAAAACATCGGAGCATGAACTCATCGTGTGAGCAAAGTCATATAGTGCTTTCGATTTTAGTTCATTTGACAGAGCAGTGGCACAAAACAACGTTGTTACACTATGAAAAAATAGTAAATAGTAATCACTGCAAATAGCAAACATATCAAACTATCATCACAATATTATAACTTTACAAAAATATATTATACAAATACAAAATAATACATTTAAAAATATATATTTGAAAAATAGCCCCCCCCCCTCTAAATTTTTCTAAATTCTGATTTTTTTTTTTTTTTTTTCTGTTTTAATTTTTCTGGACTACTTTTTAATGGTTAAATTTAATTTTAGTAATAAAAAACCCATGTCTAATTAATTAAAACAATGAAACTTATACAATTTAATGTCAAGTTAAGTTATGTTTAGGGCCCTATGAAATGTTTTATTTTTTCTCACCTTATATTTTATTGTTACCAAATTTGTTTTAGCATGTCTATTTATTTAAATGCATAAACAACTTTTATTTATTTCTACAACAGCCTTATGAAATTGTGTTTTTTCTGGTTATGAAATTAAGGCATAACATATTAATTTATCTTTTAAGTAATGAAAATTACATTTTATTTTTGGCGAATAAAGGGGATGTACTATTAAAATTTGAAAGATGGAAGAAATATTGTTTAACAAAGTTTTATTACTTTTTCAACAGTATTAGTAGTACTGTAGGTACATACATTCTACTGAATGAGAGTAATATATTTCTGGCACAATGTCTACAAGCTAAACCGAACTTTATTTTGACGGGTTTCCGTGAATACCTTTACATTTGGTAAATGTATATGACCCTGGTTTACTGCCCACAAAGTACTTTTAGAGCAGTTCTAGAGATGGTGTTCGTGCATTTTATTGCAGACGCTGAAATTACCGCGAGCGTCACGCGCGCTTGTGTGTAGTAAAGGAAACAGTGCCTACATCTGCACCATTCATTCATAAAGAGACACGCAAAACATGTAGGATTCATATTTAAATGGTATTTTGTGGCGTAATATTTACAGATACTAGTCCATATCGCTATTTGATTGAAGTGTAATGACCGACTTTTAATTAATTGATTTAAACTTTGACAAATTCCGTAAATTCCTCGAAAATCATAGGGCGATACAAAACATTCGGGGCTAGAGAAAAATCTTTCGGGGCTCGAGCCTCGAATGATTAGCCCTAACGACGCCGCTGTTTCCTTTTAAAGCATCAGTGAGCGTTTGAAACTTCTGTAATAGTTGCACATGAGTCCCTCAGTTGTCCTCAGTGTCAAAAGATGGATCTCAAAATCATACAGTCATTGTTGGAAATGGTTCAAATACACAAAAATGCTGAAAAACCAAAGAATTTGTGGGACCTGAAGGATTTTTCTGAAGAACAGCAGGCAGTTTGACCATTCAGGACAAACACGGGACTCATGAACAACTATCACTAAACTAGAAAAAAAAACATCTTGTATGTAAAATATCTTATTCTGGTCAGTACTAAATAAAAAATAACATGCATGATGTATGCTTCCACTTATTTTGGTAAAAAAATTTACATTTTGCAGATTTTGCAAGGTGTATGTGAACTTTTGACCTCACATGCATATGCAAACACCAAGTGAATTTTGCATTCGATGTCACCTATTTTTACAGTTCAATTTATTGTCATCTAACCATTTGTCATTTAAGGGGTTGTTCACATAGAACACATTTTTCCATTCTAGTGCGCTTCTTTTCCATTGTTTTTCTATGTTAACGCACTAGACCAGGGGTGGCGAACTCCAGTCCTGGAGAGCCACAGCCCTGCAAAGTTCAGCTCCAACCCTAACAAAAACTCACCTGCTTATAGCTTCCTAGTAACCCTTCAGACCTTGATTAGCTTGTTCAGGTGTGTTTGATTAGGGTTAAAGCAAAACTCTGCAGGGCTGCGGTTCTCCAGGACCGACGTTCGCCACCCCTGCGTTAGACAAATGTATATGACCGATACACTCGTGCCCAGCGTATTTTGCAGCTCGCACATGAGCACGGCATTTTTAAGCTGCTGTAACAAATAAAAAGAATTTAATCTTTTACACACAGTGTCACTCATCATGTCAGTTCTAAAACAGTGGACCAATCAGAAGAACCCGGAGGCGGGGCAAGCGTTGCAAGCTTTTGTTTATAGCAGCATGGCATGGCAACTGTTTTATTTGCAAGGAAACGTTCTGCGCGGCACAAAAAAAAGAAACTTGAGCACCGTGTCTCATGTTTTTAGTTGCAAATATGCGTGCTGTGTGAACGGCCCTTAAGACTATTAAAGTCAAAATGAAAGTCAAAACTGCAAATGTTAAAACTGAATTTTCATACTGTACATTATAACGTGATGTCTAAATTCACTTGTAGTACTTGTTTGTTTTTGGTGTTTATTATTATTCTAAATTAGTTACCAGCCACAATATAAAGTAATTATCAAATTTTTGTAATATTTGTGCATGTGACAATGACATATTGAACAACATAGATAATAATGTGTATTATTATTTGAGCTTCATTTTTACTATGTCCTTGTAAGAGGACTTTGACCTGAGAGAACATTTCTCTCAGTCTCTCTCTCACAAACACTGAAAATGGGCTGTTTGGGGTTTGAAAATGGCATATGATAGAGGACAGGACGGGGTTGGGTGGAGCCGTGCCGATTAAGTGATTGGAAGCATTTGGCCGCTGAAGCGCTTTTCTTCAATCCTGCAGATAACATCGTCCCCGCGCTCTTTATCTTTCTTCTTGAACTTCTTTTAAACATCCCTCCCTCACTCTCTCTTCATTACATACTGTCCGCTTCTTCTGGCGTCCACTTTCATTACCGAGACTTATCTCATTCACCCTTCCGCTGTCACTCCCGTTATTGTGTGGCGGGGATTTTCAGATTAGCCGTTTCCACAAACTCTTCACACCGTGCTCTCTGAGATCGGCCCAAAGGAGCTAGAAATTTATTTATAAGTGAGGTAAATTAATTAGGCTGTCATTGAGAAATGGGCCGCTCACGTGTTTGGACGGCTGATGGTGCTTTGATTGGTAGGGAAAAGTTCATTTTGAGTCAAGCAATGCTTTGTGGCCTTATTAGACCTGGCTGGCCCCCGATTCATGGGATTTAAAGCGAACAGCTTAACTCGGCTCTGCAGTAGCAGTCAGAAGCTTGCTCTTCTAACGGCCCTGCTGCATGCTAAATCAAATTCGCCTGGACAGACAGAGAGAAACCCTCATCAGACAGATCTGTAAAGTATAAAGAGAGTCATGGTGCAACAATCATGTGGTGCTTATTAATAATACTCATGCATTCTTTCGTTATGTGGTTTTCAATTCTAAAAACACAGACATATATCTGTTTTTCATTTTAAAATAATGTGCCTATAAAGAGGTTCCATGGCGCAATAACATTGCAGATACCGGGTGTGATGTTTATATGTAAAACTCTGCCATCAAAATTAATGATGTGTAAAGTTATCAAGTGTAACGTTTGGGTCAGTTTCCCAAACACCTCCCCCTTCCTCCATTGGCCGGCCAAATGAATAGTCCCACCCCTAACTCATGCTATTGGTTGAGACAGTGTAGCTACATGTTGACTCCAAATGTTCTGATTTTTTTTTTTTTCTTATCAGTGACAGACTTCTCACTGGTGACATATTGTATATTAGATTTTTCAATCATTTAGTCCGATTTAACCCTCCTGCAAACTCTCATTCAGATGTGCCTCTATCCAATCAAAAACCAGTAAATCAGTTGCTAAGCTAACACATGCATCCCAAGATCAGGATTGCCAGGTTTTCACAACAAAACCCGCCCAGTTTCTACTCAAAACTAGCCTAAAAGTAGCCCAATGGCATTTCGAGGGGGGTCCCCCGGTAAAAATCGTGTTCCAGAGATAAAATACACATTTTAGGCAAAATACCCTGGGTAAAATTAGTATTCCAGGGGCTAAATATCACGTTGTTGGGGTCGCTTCAACCTGCGTACATGAAAAACCTCATCAGTGTTATAGTAGCCCAATGCCCAAGTTGCACACAACCTGATTGCTGCCATAATTGTTTCATGGGAACATTTTTCGAACTAGTCTCCTGCACAACAAGATGCCATGTGACTTAAGTTTTTGCAGTGGTAAAATATGTCTGAAATGTTCTGTATTTTTTTTTTTTTTTTTTTTTTTTTTTACAGGTGTTTTACCTGTATTTTGAATTACACATTGTATTGTGTTTTAGGGTGGAAGGAAATGTCTGTAAATTGGATTGATTTTGTTTTCTGGCCTTTTTCCCCCGAGATTTGACAAACTCACTATTGTTGAGTTAAATCAAGTTATTAAGTCTGAACTAGGAGATATTAACATGCATTTGCGAGAAAAAAAGTGATTAAAAAAAAGAGATAAAATAAATGTTATGTGAAATGTTAATAGTAATAGGTTTAAATATTATGTCATGCTGTAACTGTAGGGTTAATACAATGCGTCCCCTACAAGCATCTGCGTTCAACTTCAAATGGCGTCTTTGACGACAGTATTCTATAAAAATTATTTGCATTCCGGTTCTTGCATTAAAAGGCACAAAAAAAAAATTTCTCTTATTCCATGGATTTTACCCGTTTTCCTCCACTTGTTACCAGTGTTTTTCTGCCACCACTATGCACACATAGCTGCAATTGATGTAACTGTGACACCTACTACTAATTGGTCTATAGTAAAAATACATTTCTGATTATGCTGTAAATTTTACTTTTGTGAGAACACATGGCTACTTTTGAACCTTTTGGCCATCTATCCATCTATGTATATATTAACTATAGTGAACATAATATAGCTTTATATTATATTATATTAAACAGCATTAAACAGCATTTCTTAGTAATGAATTTCAAGTTTTAAATGATCCCTTAAAGGGATAATTCGTGTGAAAACGAAAATTCTGTAATTAATTACTCACCCTTATGTCGTTCTAAACCCGTAAGACCTTCGTTCATCTTCAGAACACAAATATTTTTGCTGAAATCCGAGAGCTTTCTGACCTGGCATAGTCAACAACACAATTACCACATTCAAGGCCAAGAAAGGTAGTAAGGACATCTTTAAAATATTTAATGTGACATCAGTGGTTCAGCTACAGCTACAGCAATGCTTTTCGTGTGCAAAGAAAACAGAAATAATGAATCAACAATTTCTTCTCTTGCGCGTCAGTCTTAGACGTGCATGTATGCATTGTGGTACTCTCGTGAATGTGCAGCGAAGAATATAGACTGTGAAAAAAAAAAAAAAAAAAAAAAGCGTCCGTGACGTCACCTGTAGGTTTCTGAAGAGCATTTTTGAAGCCAAAAGTGGGTGGAGCTGGCTTTTGCAGCGTGTCACCGCCTGTCACTCCCGGATAATTGAAAATGGGCAAAGAGGCGGGATGTGGGTGGAGCTGGTCGTTAAAACCACGCCTGCTTACAGTAGCTCAACGGTGGTGACAGCAGCAGCAATCCACCTGTCACTCTAATGGTCACGCTCTTAATTATGCAGAATTTTTATTTATTTTTTTTAATTATGCAGAACTTTAAGGCTTAGTATAATTTAAACGGATGAGTTATAAAAAAATAAATAAATAAATCACCCCCTCACAGTTGTCATAAATGGCAAAATTAGCTGTAAGCTACCAGGCTGTAAGCATATTTTTTTACTGCTGTAAATTTGGCCATTTTAACATTAGGGGTCTATGGGATTGACTTCCTTTTGGAACCAGTCTTTAGCGGCCTGTTGATGAATTGCAGTTTAAGTCACTTCTGTGCTGGTTTCAAGAGAGAGACCAGAAGGTTAACGCTTGGCGAAGACTGACAGCGAAGAGAATAAATTGTTGAATAACGTTGTTATTTTAGTTTTCTTTGCACACAAAAAGTATTCTTGTAGCTTCATAACATTATGGTTGAACCACTGATGTCACATGGACTATTTTAATGATGTCCTTACTACCTTTCTGGGCCTTGAACGTGTCAGTTGTGTTGCTGTCTATGCAGGGTCAGAAAGCTCTTGGATTTCATCAAAAATATCTTAATTTGTGTTCTAAAGCTGAACAAAGATCTTCCAGGCTTGGAACGGCGTGAGGGTGAGTAATTAACGACGGCATTTTCATTTTTTGGGTGAACTATACCTTTAAGCCTAAAGGTTGATCTTATCCTGGAACACTTCCTCAAAATTTTATTTTAAGTTTATTTATTTTTTTATTTTTGTGTTTCAATTTCCCTATACGATGTTACATCAGTGGCCACTGAGGCTAAATGTGCAATCGTTTGTGCTTTAATCAGTAAATAAATCTATATAGTCTTTCTGGTGAAGAGATTCAAAAGAGTTAGGCCGCTGAGTAAAATCAAATAACTCTAAAGAACTCTCATTCACACAACAAAGTGTTTTAGATCTGATAGTGTCTTTCCTGTAGTCTCTGTGCATGATGTAATTTCATCATTCAGCACACAGGTTAAGAGAGGTAAGAACATTAACACACTCTTTTTTTTAATGCGCACATATTCGCACAAAGCACATTTCCCTGCTGTTTTAATAACTCATCTAAGACCTGCGATCTAATCGGCATGTACAGCAAGTAATTAAAGTTGAAATTAATTACTGTCTGTGCTGATATTCTAATCAAACAGCTTTGGAGTATTTTGTAGCAGAAAGTTGATATTTTGTCATCCGCATTTTATCTCCAGCAGCGGTGCGCGATCGTCTGTACTTGCAGATTATTCCTCGCCAGGAAAAGCTCAGGAAGCGACAGATAAAGAGGGAGAGAACTTCCACGCTTTTCTTTTTTTTTTTTTAGTTCCCGCTCTGACCTCTTGACAGTTCTCATCCCTCGTTCTGCTTCTCTGTCTCTCCCTCTTTCTCTTAACATTCCTTTATCATGACAGTGTTTGGAGAGAGATAGGGCCAAGGCTTTGTGACTGCGTTTGATGGAAATTAGACAATCGTTCATTAGTGAGTTAGATAAAGTCTCTCCCTTCCTCCCACCCGGCTGACAGTTGTCTCCTCGCGTCTCCTCGGGGAGCTCATTTCACACCGAGAGCTTGCGGTGGTGCACGCGTCGCCGCTGTGGAAGTGACTCCGACTCGCTCGGGTCCCATCTGAGTTTGTCTCCGCAGACAGAGCCACTGGAAATGTCAGCCGGAGCAGAGAGGAGCCGTGTTGAGTCGCTCACTCTAACAAGCTGAAGGCTTCTCCCCGCGGGGCCCGCTTATGCAGAGCCACTCTTATTTCTCTGCTTTGTCTCCAGTCAGGCTCGTCGGAGAGCTACACAGGTTGCTCTTACAGAGGAGACTTGTGTTCTGCGCCACTAGCGTTAGTTGCAAAAATAATGACTGTTTCCAGACAGGTTTTTCAAATGCTCTGCATGTTTGCCATTGGACGGTAGTGGCAATCAGACCCACACACTGGGGTTCAAAAGTTTGGACTTATGCACAACAAAGATGCATTTATTTGATCAAAAATACACTAAAAATGTAATATTGTAAAATGTTACTAAAATTTAAAAAAAATAGTTTTCTGGGGTTTTTTTTAAAGGTGAGTTTTCAACATCATTACGCCAGTCTTCAGGGTCACATGATCCTTCAGAAATCATTTTAATATTTCTTATTATCAGTGTTAAAAACAGTTGTGACACTTAATATTTTTACAGAAACTGATACATTTTTACAGGATTTTTTAAATATTTAGTTTAAAAGAACAGCAATTATTTGAAATAGAAATCTACATTCAAAATAACATTTTAAAATTTTGCTTTCAGTTTGGAACAAATTAATGCATCCTTGCTGAATCAAAATATTAATTTCTTTCAAAATTAATTAATTGGCAAATGTTTGACTATTTTAAGATTAACATGTCAGTTTGGCCAGTTCATTTCCATTGCTTTCACATAATTATATTATATATGTATAATATTGGTTGTAAAATGGATGTGGATAGCACAGCTCAGATAATTTTGTCCTTATCCTTTTATGTTTATGTTGAAATGAATGAATTTTGATTGCAAATTGGTGCCATCTTGAAAACAGACAATCTCTAGAGACATTGAGATTACAGGGCTCTTTTCTCTGTTTATGTAATCTCATTGCTGTCTATGAGAAACCGTTTAGTATGGAAGCCCGTTTCCGCCACTGCATAAAAAATAAACAAAGGTTTATTTATTTATTTATTTTTTACTTTTTTTTTTTTTCTCAGAATTGTGAGATATAAAACTGGGAGTTATAAAGTCGGAATTGCGTGATATAAACTTGCATTTGCGAGTTATAAAGTCAGAATTTGCGAGATATAAACTCACGGTTGTGAGAAATTAAAGTCAGAATTGTGGAAAAACTCACAAATATGACTTCTCAGAATTGCGTGATACAAACAGAATTCTGACTTTTTTTTTCAGAATTGCATGATATGAACTTGCAATTTTGACTTTTTTTCCTCAGAATTGTGAGATACAAAGTCGCAGTGGCAAGTTATAAAGTCAGAATTGTGTGATATAAACTCAGTTCTGCCATTTTTCTCAGTATTGCATGATATAAACTTACAGTTGTGAGAAATAAAGTGAGAATTGCAGAAAAACTCACAATTATGATTTTTCTCAGAATTGTGTGATAAACTTGCAACTGTGAGTTATAAAGTCAGAATTCTGACTTTTTTTTCCTTCAAAATTGCGATATAAACTCAGTCTTTACTTTTTTTTTCAGAATTGTGTGATATAAACTCACAGTTGAGAAAGAAATTTCAGAATTGCAAAAAAAAAAAAACTCACAATGATGACTTTTCTCAGAATTGCATGATATAAACAAGCAACTGCAAGTTAGAAACTCAGAACTGGATGATATAAACAACTGCGAGAAATAAATTCAGAATTGTGAGAAAAAAACTCGCAATTCTGACTTTTTTTCTAAGAATTGCGTGATATAAACTTGCAATTCAGATTTTTTTTCTCAGAATTGTGAGATAGAAACTCA
The DNA here is from genome assembly GCA_036247105.1 of Cirrhinus mrigala. Taxonomy (NCBI): domain Eukaryota; kingdom Metazoa; phylum Chordata; class Actinopteri; order Cypriniformes; family Cyprinidae; genus Cirrhinus; species Cirrhinus mrigala. Next base: position 7,348,421 of record CM070022.1, read on the forward strand.
CAATTGTGAGTGATAAAGCCACAACTGTGTGATATAAACTCACAGTTGTAAGAAATAAAGTCAGAATTGCAGAAAAACTCACAATTATGATTTCTCAGAATTGCATGATTTAAACTCGCAACTGCAAGTTATAAAGTCAGAATTGGAGAAAAACTCACAATTATGATTTTTCTCAGAATTGTGTGATACAAACTCGCAACTGTGAGTTATAAAGTCAGAATTGCGTGATATAACCTCACAATTCTGACTTTTTTTTCCTTCAAAATTGTGTGATATAAACTCACAGTCTTGACTTTTTTTTTCAGAATTGCGTGATGTAAACTCACAGTTGAGAAAAAATGTCAGAATTACGAAAAAAAATACCCTCACAATGATGACTTTTCTCAGAATTGCGTGATATAAACAAGCAACTGCAAGTTGGAAAGTCAGAATTGGATGATATAAACTCACAATTGTGAGAAATAAATTGCATTGAAGTCACAATTATGACTTTTTTTCAGAATTGCATGATATAAACTTGCAATTGCAAATTATAAAGTCAGAATTGCGAGATATAAACTCACAATTCTGACTTTTTTTCAGAATAGCATAATATAGACTTACAATTCTGATGTTTTTTTATTTTCAGAATTGTGTAATATAAACTCACAATTTTGACTTTTTTCTCAAAATTGCGTGATATAAACTCACAATTGTGAGAAATAAAGTCACAATTGTGAGATAAAAAGTTACTGTTTATAGTTGAGATATAAGAGATCTCATTTGTGACCTTTATCTTTCCTGTGGATCTGCCCTACACAATTTTGCTGTACGCCATGTTGGACTGCAATTGGCTTGGGGCGTTGTGTATAAATCAGCTTGCATCAAAGTAATGAAATGAGCTAATTTTCAAGCAGGTTTAATGACACACTGCTGGAAAAACTGCAAAGCCATTAGTCAGTCAAGTGAGTTTTGTATCATTTGCAAGCAAAACGCTTGCAGGAAGTATTCTTGTAGCATGAATTAAGTTTTAATTTTCCTAATGGATGAAAAGAAGCAACTTTTGAAATGATTATCCAATGTAAGCAGTGTTTCAGACAGACACTCCACAAACGTTCAGACAAAAGTTTTAAACAAACACTTTCTTTCATTGTCTTCAAGACGATTTTTGATGTGTAGAAGATTAAGCGTCTGGAATGCGGTCTACATCAGGGTCAGATGAACACATAATCACAGGCAACTTCACGCAAGGCAGGTCTGCCCTCTCTCTCTCACTCCCTCGCTTTTCTCTCTCTGTTAGCCCGTCAGATATGGAGAACTGTCCCTCGTCTCAGCTCACAGATCAGAGGCTTCTGTTCTGGCCTGCAACAACTTTTCCTGCATTAAAACAGGTCTGACAGAACTTTCCAAAGCTTTCTGATGGCGTTCAGCATTCGCCTCGGGGGAAAATAACAAGCTGGTTGCTCACTTTGTGACCCGCTGGATGAGGTAGAGTAAATCAATATAGACTTACCAGGAGGAGAAATTATAATTTTAAATCAAAATAAAACTTGTTTTAGTTCTGTAATGTGATGTATATGATGTGAGTGAAACAAGAAATTCAACAAGACAAATTTAGACAAATGTCATCCAGAAACGAAAGTAATTTCAGATGTAGAGCAAGATTACAACACTCTTTATTTCTTTAAAATAATGTGTACTAATGATTTGTAGACAGTAAGTATTTTTTTTAATTCTCAATGAATTTAAAACTGGTTGTATACATGATAATAGTGTTAAAATTTTTTTAAATAAAAGCTCTTAAATGGCTCTCAAATGCTAAAAACCTATGAAGCGTGATCAGATAAATAATTAAGTTAAAAAAATATAATGGTAATTTGTGTCTTTTATGCAAACTTAGCTCCACCAAAATTTTGATTTTTTTTGCACACTCAGATTCCAGATTAACAAATACAGTAGTTGTATCTCCTAACAAAACATGTATGAATGGAAAGCTTATTTGTTCAGCTTTCAGATGATGCATAAATCTCAGTTTCAAAAAATTGACCCTTATGACTGGTTTTGTGGTTCTGGGTCACATATCATATGAGTCATGCGTATTACTTTTAAGGTACTTCTTCTGTTTTATTTATTTATTTTTTAAAGCATATTATGACAAAAACATGAAGATGAGTAAATACTGACATAGGGGTCTAGTATGGGGTAAGTATTATTATTATTATTATTATTTTTAGCCAAGATATTAGTTCTTTTATTCAGCAAGTATGTTTATTGATCAAAAGTGACATTAAAGGAGAAGTCCACTTCCAAAACAAAGATTTACATATAATGTACTCACCCCCTTGTCATCCAAGATGTTCATGTCTTTCTTTTTTCAGCTGTAAAGAAATAACGTTTTTTGAGGATAACATTTCAGCATTTTTCTCCATATAATGGACTGCTATGGTGCCCTGATTGTCACCAGGCAGAGTAAGACAAGATGAGTGTTTGACACTGAAAAAATAGATAAATAGATAAATTAAATTATTTTTATTAAAATAACCAATCGTTACGCCAGATAAGACCCTTCTTTCTCGGCTGGGATCGTTTACAACTGCATTTGGGATTGTTTGAAGCCTCATTTAAACTGCATTTTGGAAGTTCAAACTCGGGGCACCATATCAGTCCATTATATGGAGAAAAATGCTGAAATGTTATCCTCAAAAAACATAATTTCTTTACGACTGAAGAAAGAAAGACATGAACATCTTGGATGACAAGGGAGTGAGTACATTATATGTGAATCTTTGTTTTGGAAGTGGACTGCTCCTTAAAAGACATTAATAAATGTACAAAAGGTTTCTGTTTCGATGCCATTCTTTTGAGCTTTCAATGAATGAAAGAATCCTGAAAAAATGTATCAGTTTCCAACAAAATAATCACTTTCAACACTGATAATAATAAGAAAGAGCACCAAATCAGCATATTAGATTGATTCCTGAGATTGAGGACTGGAGTGATGATGCTGAAAATTCAGCTTTGCATCTAAATCACATTTTAAAATATATTAAATACAAAGCAGTTATCTAAAATTGTGACAGTATTACTGTTTTACTGTATTTTTATTTGCTGTAAATAAATGGGTAACACAATTAAGGACCAATTTTCACTACTAGTTGCTTATTAGCATGCATTTTATATTTACAGTTTATTAGTACTTATAAAGCACATATTAATAGAGCTGGGTAAAAAAAAAAAAAAAAAAAAAAAAAAAAAAACTATTTATCGATTTTAATCGATTCTCATTTGTACGAAACAATCGATTCTTAAATCCCTTGAATCGATTGCTCTGGCCTGTTTTCAGTTAATGAACGGAACATTGTAGTGCTTAACATTAAATACATTGCAATTAGCTTTGCAATTTGATACTTTTAATATGAAACAAAGTGTCAGATTTTAAATTCTCATTTTACAAACAACAAATGCCGTTTTAGCGCTGTTCATTGTGTAGTGACAGAACGCTGTCGCCTCAATTCAAGAGAAGCGGAAGCGTGAACTGATCTTCTCCTTCTGTTACAGCAGGAAAGCATGAATGAACATCCAAAGGTATGTTAAAAGAAAGAGTACAGCTTACCGATATCCATATCCTGTGTCATGTAATCGCTTAATCAGTGTTTCAACCGCGGAAAGACGTCAATATAACAGCTTGTAAACAATATGTCACATAACGTCAAATTTACCTCAGAAAATACATATTCGGTGACCATAAACTCGTTATTCGGCTAGAAAAATTAATTCTAGAGAGGAGCATTTTGCTAAATGTGTAAACCATTTAACGTATTTAATATAAAGTACTGTTATTAAGTGTTTAATTTATGTTTGAATAAATCCGTCATGTGTTAATGACAGCCACCATTTAACTTATATGTTTATGTTTCAAAAAACGTAAAAACTTAAAGGAGAACTCCACTTCCAGAACAACAATTCACAAATAATTTACTCACCCCCTTGTCGTCCAAGATGTTCATGTCTTTCTGTCTTCAGTCGTGAAGAAATTATGGTTTCTGAGGAAAGCATTTCAGGATTTTGTCATATAATGGACTTCATTGGTGCCCCGATTTTGAACTTCCAAAATGTAGTTTAAATGCAGCTTTAAAGGGGTCTAAACGATCCCAGCAGAGGAAGAAGGGTCTTATCTAGCGAAACAATTTTTTTCAGAAAGTAAAAATTTGTATACTTTTTAAGCACAAAAGCTCGTGTAGCACAGGCTCTGGGATGCGCGTTCTTGAATGATTCGTTCATTTTGAACGAATCTTTAATGTGACTCTGGAAGAACGAGTCGCCTCAGGAGTGATTCGTTCAGTCGCGCGCAATATCCTATTAGGTTCTGTACTGGAATTAGTTCACCTGTTTCGAGTCTTCGGGTTTTTCGAGTCGTTTGTTCATCTTATGGGGCTGTCACGTGATGAACGAACGACTCAAACCCGAAAACTTAATCATAAACTAAAGACCCAAGTAAACAATGAATGAATCTTTTCTGTTTCTTATAGCATTATAGTTTTGTCTTGTTTGTAGTGTGATCAACGTTTGTGTAAGCAGTAGATGTGTTAGGCAAGTAACACATTTTAATTATGTTTTGGTAAAATGAATGAAATGACTCCTTCATCAGGTTCGTTCATTTTGCTGAATGAAACTCAAAGGTCCGAGTCGGTAAAATGATCCGAACTTCCCATTACTACTACGAATCACGTCTAAGTTCATTGTCTGTGTACTCCGGCTCAAAAAGGTAAAGAAGGGCGAAAAAGTCCATCTTATTTTCTCCTACAACTTCAGAATCGTCCGACATCGTTGTACCTTTTTGTTTGTAAACAGCGTTTGACTTGCTTGCACTTTCTTAGTCTTTGCGCGTTCGCTTTGTAAACACTGGGTCTGTAGTTCCGCCTACGTTCCGCATGACCTTTCGACGTGATTCAACATGAGCTTTTGTGCTTAAAAAGTATACAAATTTTTATTTTCCGCAAAAAATGACCGATCATTTCGCTAGATAAGACCCTTCTTCCTCGGCCGGGATCGTTTAGACCAATTTGAAGCTGCATTTAAACTACATTTTGGAAGTGCAAAATCGGGGCACCAATGAAGTCCATTATATGAAGAAAAATCCTGAAATGCTTTCCTCAAAAACCATAATTTCTTCACGACTGAAGACAGAAAGACATGAACATCGTGGATGACAAGGGGGTGAGTGAATTATTTGTGAATTGTTGTTCTGGAAGTGGAGTTCTCCTTTGATTGAGTGTAATTTAAGCGTTTGTGTACACATTAGTTCATTTTAACCTTCAATATTACAGTAATGTAGTTCCAACTGGCTCTCATGTATGTTTTACAGCGTTAGTTGAGAGATTTTTTTTTTCCTTGAGAAGATTTGGCATGTGCTGTAACTGAAATACATCTAAAGTCATTGATATTGAATTGAATCGAATATCAGATTGAATGGCAAGCTTTTTAATCCAAATAGAATCAATTCAGATTGTGAAATTTGTAATTGAGTTTTGTCGTAGTTAATAGTTAGTTAATAGTGAGAATTCTTTCAAAGACATTAACAAATCTTACTGACCCTAAACTTTTAACAGTATAGTGTACGTCCAAACTTTCTGAACTTTTTTTTTTGCACATCTAATAACAATGTCTTAATTTTACTCTTGATGGTTCTAGGTGGTTCCAGGTGCACCAGTCATACTCTTCCTCCAGGCAGGGAACGTTGCCCCCCTTGTAGTGCCTGAACCTCAGCTGAGTCGGGTGGCAGCCTCCCATTTGTTAAATGCTACATGAGGTGACTGGAGCTTCTCTGCCCGTTGCTGAGAGGACAGATGGAGAGGCCACGGAACGTTCTGGAGAGCCGATGGTAATTACGAGCCAGTAGCAGAGCCGGTGGCTTCCGCAGGGAACAGGCCTGAGCGGAAGCGCTCGAGTGGCGTGGGGGGTTGTTTGCCCTTTGGCTGCTCAGCATGCTGTTGCTCTGCGCGGTGAGCTCGTGTTGGGACCGCCGTCGCTGCACATTTCTCCGCTCTTCACGTCAATGAAGTGTGGGTGAGAACATGGTGACATTTGTGAGCTTTTGTCATTCACAAAGAGAGTTTAACTCTTCAGATGTGTTTCCAGTTCTAGTAATTTCAATAGATAACTGATGGAAGTTGCAGATGTCTACAGAAGCGTTATATGGAATAATCTGCCCGAAAATGAAAACTCTGTCATCATTCACTCATGCCATTCCAAATATGTGATTTTTTTTTTTTGTAGAGCACAAAAGGACAATTTTGAAGAATCTTCATGCAGCCTTTTTCTATATAACGTTGATCAAAAGTGATATTTACAGTGTTTTCTTCACACATCATGCCTCATATTTCATATTCTCTTCTCTGACACCTGTCTACTTGGTAACCAAGTACATTTAAAAATAATAATAATAATAATAGTAATAATGACACAGTTGTGTTTGTCTACACCACACCTGAGGGAAAGCCATTATTTTATATGTATATAAACCATAAATACTATTATTATTACTATTATTTTTTTCATTCTTTGTTTAGATAATCATAGTTTTAAATATATTACGTATTTTAAATATTTATTTATTTATTTATTTTTTAAATGTAAATATATTATGTATATGTATTTTTTATAGTTAATTAGATTAATTTGTATTTTTATAGTGTACTTTTTAGGGATAAAGATTTAAATTTCAGGACAAGGGTAAAACAATACAATTATATATAATTGTTTAATAATATTTCTTGTCATTTGATTTTGTAATTCATAATTCTAACCTTATATTTCAGAACTGCAGCTTTTTTCCTTTCATTTTTTTTAAGTTTATCACAATTACTACCATTTTTTTGTATCTCACAACTCAAGATGTTTTTAAAACAATAATAAAATATATTTAAAATGTAGCTAAAATAAATGATGGCACACTAAAAAGTTTCTATGCCTTGTAAACATTTTATCATAAATTCATCATTTATTACTGCTCATGTATAGATTTTTATTTGTCAGTTTTATTGTTTTACCCTTGTCCCTGACTTTCACTCTCTCATAACAAGCCATTATAAAAAAAATATGAATTAATAAATGTTTAAAATCATCATGATCTGAACAATGAGTTAAATAAAAAGAATCCCTTTTCATATTTTTGGTGTAAAAATTATTTTTTTTTTAATGTAATTTTTACAAATTATGACTCTCTCAGTTGTGGTGTCCACAAACAAGCTACTTTGTAGTTACTGTACTGGTTTACAAAAGAGACAAAATTGAAATTCAATAAAACCAAATCTTGAAATATATACCAAATCTTGAAACTAAAAAAAAACATGAAGTTGAAGAAACACCCGTGTATCTTTTCAGATCTGACTAGTCATCTGCTCATCATCTGAAATGCTTTCCGCCCGCAGGTGATTAATTACTTTGTCAGCCGTCAGTCTCAGAAAATGAGAGGTGAGGAGAAAAAAAGGAGGAAAAGGGAGGAGTATGAGAGAAAGCGAGCGAGCGCAGCTTTGCAGGATGCTGAAACGTAGCTCTGCAATCCCCATAGGGCTCATATTAATGAGGGTGCAGGGAAAGTTAACAACTCGCATTAAGCACTAATGCATTCTTTAATTAATTAAGTGCTCATTTATAAATATCCAACACATCCTGTACACGTTCAATCTGACTTAACAATAACATATTAACGATTCCTGTTCCAGGCATAACATATTTAAATGTCACTGATACTCCAACGGCTAGATAAACATACTCTGAAACTCTATTAGCAGCATTAGGTGATGTCTGGAGCAGCACGAATTCCCCTGCAATTCGCTCATAATTACAAATTAATTTCACATTTGATGTATGAACACAGCCATGGTGAAATTTAGTTAATTAGTTGATTAAAATGCATAGTTCAAAGTAAAAACGGAGCAATTTTGGGCTATTTAGTGAAGCGTTATTGGACACTCTTTTAACACTCTTTCTTTTCATTATTTTTACAGCAGGTTCTCAGACCAGGATGATGAAGTTAAGACTCAAATGTGTGCAACACCACAGAAAAATGCTTTTATTATCATTGCTGATTGATAAAGCAGCCACTTAAATGCAGATGCCACATCCAGCTTTGGCATCATGTGACAGCTTCAGCTGAGACAGAACTGCCAGTGTAAATGTAAGTAGCCCAACACACACAAACACACACGGAGCTTTTGAGGCGAGTGCTAATCTCTGAGGTGTGTTAGGAAAGCACATAAGGAAGGAGATATCAAATAAAGCTCATGTACAAATATTCTGGGGAAATTATTTGCTAAAAAACATCCTAGGAAAATTTAGATAAGCAAAAAAGCTATATGCATTCCAGTTTTAGCCCAATGCGATGGGTTTCATGAGAAGGATAACATGATAAAGATGTGTTTGAACATATAATCTCTGAGAAAAGATTCCTCTGGGTTAAATTCAAAAGAATCACTTTATGCACATCCGACCGTGCTGCCTTTTTTTTTCAGCAAATGCAGGAATCTCACACATAGCTCTCTCATACCTTAATACTGAGACAAAGAAACACATACACGTAGCTAAAAATAATTTGGCATGCATAGTCAGAATGTTGACAGTAAAACCAAAAAACAACCCTTGGGATGTCAACAATCTCGACACTCGAAAATAAAAGCAGCCCTGTTAATAAAACGCTTCGTTTCCAGACAAAATGCTTAACAGGCGTCTCTCAGAGTCGGTTTCAACATGTTTGAAATCAATCAGAATATTTACGCCCGTGGAAGCAGGCAATCTGTAGCACCGCGCACCTCCTCACTGGAGAGGAACTTTTGGCACGGTGTGTTTCAGTATTTCATGGAGCTGCACCTCCTTTTCCCCTGCAGGCGTCTCCTCGGTGTTCCCGTCGAACGTGTGTGTGCTGAACAAAAGCATTGGTTGTTTACGTCAGGGTAATTGGTCATGGACGGGTCATTACCTGCAGCAAGAAAACTGGAGAAAAGAAAAGTGTACAACAATAATCTGCAAGAATTCCTCAATCTGACTGACTGATCAGGTAATTTTTAAACAAAAAAATAACCTAAATAAATAAATAAATATAGTACAACAAGAATCCCTCAATCTGACTGACTATTTTTTGAACAAACAAATAATAATATAAATATAAGAAAAAATATTGTGTGAGGAACAAGCAAATTTAAGCCATCTTTGACTTCATAAGTTTGCATAAATTTTATTTTCTGTGATGTACTGTACAGACTATATTTGATTTGAGAGCTGCAGTAGATGTACAAAATGATGGATAAAAAAATGATTTAATTTCACACAAAGCTGTCATATGACTTCAGATGACACATAGTGCATAGTGTAATAATATGGATTTAATAGTTGTCTTGTTTTTTTTTGTTTTGTTTTGTTTTGGACCTCTGGTCAGTCTGGACTGTCTGTAAGAACTGCATAAAGATGCCTTAAAAAGGTAAAAAATAAATAAATAAATCAGGGCTGTCAAATGATTAATCGTGCTTAATCGCATACAAAATAAAAGTTTTAGGTTGCCTAATATATGTGTGTGTACTGTGTAATTATTATTTATGTATAAATACAAACACATTCATGTATATATTTAAGAAATATTTACAAGTATACTTATTTATTATAATTTTTATATAATTTATATTACATAAAACATATTACATACAAATATTTTGTACATAAATATATATATTAATTTGTGTGTATTTATATACATAATACTTACACGCAGTACACGCACATTTATTAGGCAAACTCAAACTTTTATTTTGTATGCGATTAATCATCATTAATCGCTTAACAGCCCTAAAATAAATAAACAGATGAATAAAAACAACAAGAGAACCGTAAAAATATTCCGGATTAATTACATTATACACTGTAAGTCATCTGAAACCGTAGGATAGCTTTGTGTAAAAATTAAATAATATGTAGATGAACTGTTTTAATTTTATTTAATTTAAAATAAAAAAAATACAATATATAAAATAATATAATAATAATAAAATGTGTAAATGAAATTTAAAATGTAATATAAAATCTAAAATTTGAATACAAAATATATTTTAAAAACATTATTGTTATTTTTAAACTGAAAAAAGAAAAAAAAAAAGTTTCCAGCAAGGGCTAGGTGCTTATTTGGGTCTTCATCATTTATTGATCACAATTTTTATGAAGTTATACCCAGACATCATCTCTATTTGATTCTGATAGGTGTTTCTGTGCGGTTGGGTGATGAAGAGCAGGTGGCCTCATTTGCAGAGAGCACTTCCTCGGAAGCAGCACCTTCACTGCCTCCTCTTCCTCCACGTGGCTGTCGGGCAGGCGAGGGCGATTGCGTTCCCCTCCCGCGCCGTGCCGCCTGTCCGCCTGTGGGACCTGCTCCGTGGGCTTTTCATCAGCTGCCATTTTCACCAGCATGCAGTAATTTCATGGCTCATTGCAAGCGCTGAAAACCTTTGAAACTGCAAATGTTAACTTTTGCCTGGCCCGGAGCCATTTAGAAAGCGATTAATTCGGCAAACAGACGTGAGCCACTTTCTCCTCCCAAGTTTTCGCATAATTTTCCAACCCTTTCTATCTGGGATTTGCATTGCAGGGAACTCGCAGGACAAGGATAATAACCGTTTCTGTTAATTGTGGTTTGGTGAAGAAACAAGGCCTGACGCTCTACAGTCTGATCTGCCCGGCTGTCCCAATCCAGTCCAGAACGGGAAGAATGGACAGAGAATCAGATCAAGAATCAGAGAAAATTGTGTGCAAGACTCATTGAAGGTGAAGTGCACAGTCTTAGATATTAAGTCAACATGATACATTGTTTGCAGTCCATTTATCTTACGTAATATGATGTATTTCTAAGTGAATCAGAATGTTCAACAAATAATGGTGAGGCTTGATTTTATGCTTTACGACTGCAAAAAATGCTTTTCTTACTTAGATTGTTTTTGTCTTGTTTCTAGCCAAAATATCTAAAAATTCTTAAATCAAGATTTTCTAGACAAGTAAAAATTGTTTTCAGAAAAACAAGTCAAAATTAAGTGAGTTTTTGCTTAGAACAAGCAAAATAATCTGCCAATGGGGTAAGCAAAATAATCAAATTATTTCAAGCAGAAAACCAGATTATTTTGCTTGTTCTTAATTTTGACTTGTTTTTCTGAAAACAAGACAATCATTTTTACTTGTCTAGAAAATCCTTCTTGATTTAAGAATTTTTAGATATTTTGGCTGGAAACAAGACAAAAAATCTAAGTAAAAATAGCACTTTTTGACTCATCCATTCAACTATCCTTTTCATAATACAGTATTAACTTTATTGTTTTGAGTCTTTTAAGTACAGTGTTTCATAATGGGAAGTTGTTTCGGTTTGCTTCCAAAAGAAAAAAATAATCAATAATAAAATATTACTTTTCATCTGTAAAATATTTTATTCAGTAGATTACAGATTATGGTTTATTGTATATACAGACCAATTTTTGTTGAATTTCCTGCAAAAATAAAAATAGAAATGCTGTATATTGTGATATAGATCATAAAGTAATAAAATAAAAACAAATAATGAAATAAAAAATGAGGTACTTTATATTTATAAGTATGTTTTATATTTAATTCAGTAAATTATTTTCCATACAGACTTTTTCTTTTTATATATGTATTTATTTACAACCTAAACAAAAAAAGGCCTTCACATGAAATAATTTGAATTAAATTGTATATATTAGGGATGCAACAACATCAAAATCTCACAATACGATAATATCGCGATAAGAAGTCCACAATACGATATTTATTGCGATATTTTTTAAACAATGTAAATTTAGTCAATTTTAAAGTTAAATTATTCTGTCTAATTTACTTTGAGAGTTCAGAAAAAGAGCTCCAACCCATGTTCTTAACTAAGAAAACTTATATCAGAAAAAAGTCAGTGAATTGACTTGTACCTAAACTTTAAAGGGGACTCAACCCTCTTTTTATTTGTGATATACTGTCTCAGTCTAAATTACATTTACACTGGTGTTAATGTGGGCCAGACAAATTTTAATATAATAATAATAACAACAACAATGACAGTAATAGCCATATATTGTAAAACAGTTGCACTGCAAAATGAATAAAAATAAATATTTCATAGGTATATTATCTTTGCTTTACAGTACAGCAGGAAAATTACAGTACTTCTTTACGTTTAAGTTCTACACTCGAAAGAGATGTTCTGCAGTAACGTTACCCATTAAAACCGCTAGCTGTCAGCAATTTATACTGCACTTTTAAGCTTTTATTTTGATGTGACAGCAGTAGAGCTTTTATTTTGAAGCAAAACTCCAGCTTTAGTGAAAACAGACTAAGAAAGAACGTGTCTCACTACAAATCTAGTGAAATTCTATAATCATCTGTGAAAATAAAGCATAACTGGTGGCCGTTGCGTTCCCAAACTTGAGCTAAACTCACAGCACATGCAATAAACGAGTTTGCTGCATTCATTCATTTTGAGTGGAGATGTTCTGAGGCGTGGAAAACACCAGATCAAGAGCTGATCGCCTGAACGAAGTGCACACTTTGCTTTGAAACTCACAGTGAAAACAGACTTGATGAAGGGATTAAGCCAGATTGTGCTTTTGCTTTTAATTTGTTTGACAGATGCTGTGTCAAAGCATAATGGCCCAAAACAAAATTTTAAAGCCTTTTATGTTAGAATAAGAAATTTTAAATATATTTTAAAAACTGGACTTTTTGTCTAGAAGACCTATCGTTTTATATCATGTGACCACAATAATATCGAGACAGTTTTGCTATTGCGATACCACGATATTGATAATATTCTTACATCCCTAGTATATATGTATAAAATCTCGATATAAACTTACATATACACATACCACTCCTTTGATAAAAGGACTTGTGTATTATGATGTAATATTGCCACCTACCCCTAATTCAAATTCATTAGGATTAAACTGAAAAACTGAACTGAAACACAATTATCAGTGCTTCCAAACATCTGGAGTTACAGATTCACACTTTAATCTGTCAACACAATCAATCAGAGCGCTGCGTATGAATGTTAAAGCTGCAGGTACAGCGTATGTTCTATGTGCGGTAAGAGAGAGAAAGAGTCCTGTGCAGTAAAGCGTGAGAGACGCAGACGGCTGTGGATTGGCCAGCCGTCCCCCACAGCTGTCCACCTGCGCTCTGGCACCCGCAGACGCTTACCAAACACAAGAACTAATTCTGCCGCCTGAACTCCATTAATTTCCCTTTGCTGGGACACCCAACACTTGACAGTCACATATAGCTTGTGTCTCAGAAAAGCTGGACTTGCTCAAAATAGTACAACAACCCAATGGTGGGAGAGAGGATATTTTTAATGGGATCTGATGTAAAACTAAAATGTTTTTCAGCTGATTCACATCTTAATCTTAATGGGCAAAATGTTAAAATGCTTCTGAAAAGTAATTGGTATTTTTCTGGGCATCTAGGGTCGGTGTAGAATGAAGAAACCACTAGGGATGAGAATTGTAAGGAATTTTAAAATTCTACTTCACTAAATAGAAATACATAAATTGAAAATTGATCGTCTTTGTGTTTTGATTCACTAAAAAGAATCAGCTCAAAAGAATCTTTAGAATAAGGACTAAATAAGAATAAAATTTCACTAATCACACTGTATGTTTTGATTTCATATTAAAAGAAAGGGCTCATAAGGGTATTCATGAATTAGACTTTAGGTCACGCTGCATTGTTTTTGTTTGAAAAATATTGTAACATTTTTTTTCGATTCACCAAAAAAGCGGATCATAAAAATAATTTGCTTGGGAGTAGGATTTCACTTGTCGTGCTGTTTTCGATACACTAAATAGATCTGATTCAAAAGAATAATTTTTCGAGAGATTTCACTAATTGAACAGTATGTTTTAAATTGCTATTAAAAGAAAGGGCTCATGAGAGTCATTAAGGCAGGAATTGAACTTAATGGGGTGGTATATGTTTTTAATTCACCAAAAGAACTGCTTCATTATAACCTTTTGGGGGGGGGAGTAGGATTCACTAGTCATCCTGTATGTTTCTATATGTTAATTCACTAAAAAGAAAGGGTTTATAAAAGAGTAATTTGCTTTGTAATCTGACTTTACTGACTGCATTAGAATTAGAATCATTAGCTTGGGAATCAAACCTTACTGACTTGATTCACTAAAAAGCAAGAGTTTGTACGAGTCACTTGCTTGTAAATCGGACCTTACTGGTTGCACTATATGTTTTGATTTACTAAAAAGAAATGGATCATACGCTAGAGTCATTCGCTAGTAAATTGGATCTTGCTGATAACGCTACACGTTTCATTCACTAAAAAGAAAGGTTCATACGAGTCATTTGCTTGTGAATCGGACAATACTGATCGCACCATTTGTTTTTAATCACTAAAAAGTATATCGCTTCTGAATCAGACCTTACTGATTGCGCTATTTGTCTTGATTCACTAAAAAGAAAGGGTTCATAAAAGTAATTCGCTGGCAAATCGGACCTTAGTGATAACGCTATACGTTTTGATTCACTAAAAAGAAAGTGTTCGTATGAGTCATTCCCTTAAATTAGACCTTACTGATGGCGCTATGTGTTTTGATTCACTAAAAAGTAACGGTTCTTACGAGTCATTAGCTTAGGAATCAGACCTTACTGATCGCAATTATACATTTTGATTCACTAAAAGGAAAAGGGTTCATAAAAATCATTATCTTTGGAATCGGACATTACTGATCGCGCCATACATTTTGATTCACTAAAAAGAAAGGATTCATATGAGTCATTCGCTTGTGAATCAGACCTTACTGATTGCGCTAAATCTTTTGATTCACTAAAAAGAAAGGGTTCACAGGAGTCATTCGCTTGGGAATCGGACCTTACTGATTGTGTTATTTGTTTTGATTCACTAAAAATAAAGGGTTCATACGAGTCATTCGCTTGTACATCAGACCTTACTGATTGCGCTAAATGTTTTGATTCACTAAAAAGAAAGGGTTCATACGAGTCATTCGCTTGTGAATCGGACCATACTGATTTGCGCTAAATATTTTGATTCACTAAAAATAAAGGGTTCATAGGAGTCATTCACTTGCTGAATTGGACCTTACTGATTGTGTTATTTGTTTTGATTCACTAAAAAGAAAGGGTTCATAGGATTCATTTGCTTGTGAATCGGACCATACTGTTTCTGCTAAATGTTTTGATTCAATAAAAAGAAAGGGTTCATAGGAGTCATTTGCCTTCTGATTTGGACCTTACTGATTGTGTTATTTGTTTTGATTCACTAAAAAGAATAAATTCATATCAGTCATTCGGTTGGGAATTGGATCGTAACTGATCGCGCTATACATTTTGATTCACTAGAAAGAAAGGCTTCATACGAGTCATTCGCTTGGGAAACGGACCTTACTATTGTGCTATTTTTTTTTTTGATTCACTAAAAAGAATATATTCATACAAGTATTTTCATTGTAAATTGGATCTTACTGATTGCGCTATATGTTTTGATTCACTCAAAAGAAAGGATTCATACATGTCATTTGCTTGTGAATCTGACCTTACAGATTACAATATATGCTTTGATTCGCTAAAAAAAAGGGTTCATACGAGTCATTCGCTTGTGAACCTGACCTTACTGATCGCACTATAAGTTTTGATTCACTAAAAAGAAATGGTTTGCACGAGTCATTCACTTGTGAATCAGACCTTACTGATAGCGCTATATGTTTTAATTCACTAAAAAGAAAATTGGACTCTTGGGAGCTGGACTGGTCACACTGTACAGTATAAAAGTGTTTAGTTCCTTGTTCAATTCCATCGCAATTTTGTAAATAAAAAACTGAAAGAATGAAGAAGATGGGTGAGTAATTGAAAACTATTTTCAGATTATTTTTAGATCCCTATTAATGCACTTCGGCGAAGTTATCCGGCAAAGTGATACTGTCATACATGGCGAGTTTTAAAACGCTATAAACCTTACGGTAACGATGTCCTCTTTACAGGCAGTTTGTCAGTCACAGTCACTTTCTCTTTCCACTAAAAATGCATCAGCAAAATCTCGCAATTCCTGTTAACCACGAGCAATGGCTTGGGTTGGTTCATGAAGCCGTGTGAAGTTTGTAAGAGACCTCTTTTACTCGTGCGTACAGATTTTAATGGGAGACAAATTTGCATCTCAACACCTTAACTGCACAGGAGTCTGACAAATAAAAGAGGCCACCTGGGATTTGTGGAAGCTGCCCGAATGCCTCTAATGAGAATGAATTCAGCTGTTGGGATGCAGCCTTGACAAACACAACCTACTTTTTGCATGGATGTTTTCTTCTAAATCATCCTCTACTTGTCAATAAAATACCCTTCTGCTCCCTTTATCAGCTGATGTTGAAAGAAGATCTGACAGCATTGCTGTTAGCAGTTTCCCTGCTAACAAATCTGGCAAATTTTCTACAAAATTTTCTGTCAAGAATAATTAAAAATAAAAGTGAAAGGTATCAAGGTTGTTTTTTTTAAAACATACCGTGGCTATTTATTTATTTATTTAAAGTATACTATTTTTGTTTTTGTTTTTTTGTTTTTTATTGGGACAAAATTGATGCAAAATGTCCTCTAAATATTAATTGTTTTTTTTAAACATGCCATGGGAATCTTATTAATTAATTTATTATTAATATTTATTTATTTACTTACTTACTGTATTTGTTTGTTAAGGATAAAAATTGTTTAAAACAATTTTTTTCTTCTTTTTAATTATTGTTTTTTTTATTTATTCTTTATTTTAACGTACCATGGTAGTACAATGGTATTTTTTTTTCTTTCTTTTTTTAAGTACATTTGTAAAGGCTATAATACATGAATACAGTGGTCATTCTATAACTATATTTCAAATTGTATATCAATGAAAATGAAATTGTAATACTATGTTTTTGTATATATATCATGCCAATATCTTTTTTTTTTTTTTTTTTTTTTTGTCTTCTTTGTTTTTTTAGGGAATGGATTGGATGAAATGCTGTTGAGGGACTGACTTTAAGAAACATGTAAGTGGAGTATCTAACACCCTGGGGGTCTGTGGTTTAACACAGGGATCATGGCGTTTAGGAAACGGCTGCTTCCTTACCTGGCTTGCCGGCAATCACATCTGCATCCTGCTTTAACGGGGCAGTCCACCAATCTCCACACCGCCAATGCGCCGTTAATTGCGCTGGAAGCCACTGAAGTCACCGTTACAGATAGCGGCCAGTTTTATTTCACTGCTTATCATAAAGGTTCCACATGTCCCAGTTCCAACACTAAAATAAAAACAGATAATATTGTCTTAATTGCATCCCTTCAACAATGATGTTCGACAGCCAAACACATCAAATTAAATTTTGTTTTTGTCCGGCGAAAGGCTAGTCAAGGTCTTATATTTCCATTGCAGGTACATTGTCTGATAAACAGGGGAACGAAAAGAGTAATTACAGGGAGGAAATTACATCAGAAATGAAGGAAGTCGTGAAAGGATTGGTGCTTAAATGGGTTTGAGCAGAGCGTTAAAAAGGCCATTAGCGTGACTCCACACAGGTGTTACTCGCTCCTACCAAAACAAACATCACGCAAGAGAAAGAAAAATACTCAATAAAACAGACTTTTAAGTAAACATTTATCACATCGTTCAAAATAAGTTCTCGTTTCACACTTGTACCACTCGCCAAACAAATGAGAACATTCTCGTTCTGACTAAAGGCCAAATGCAGATAATATTGTGGATATTCAGAAAGTATTTTTTTTCTGTAAGTGGATTAATTTTTTTTCTGCTGGATCATCAACACGTTATTGTTATTATTCTTATTCTTATTATTATTTCATAGCCCATTATTATTTAAAAGCTTTATTATTATTATTATTATTATTGTTGTTGTTGTTGTTGTTGTTGTTGTTGTTATTGTTATTTATTTTATTTTTTTCATAGCCCTACTTTATTATTATTATTATTTCAGGTATTATTATTATTGTTCCATAACCCTACTTTTTGTATTATTATTATTATTATTATTATTATTATTATTATTATTATTATTAGTATTATTATTAGTATTATTAGTATTATTATTAATTTTCTACTTAATAATAATAATAATAATAATAATAAGGCAGGGCTATGAAGAAATAATAATAATAATAATAATAGTAATAATAATAATAATACAAGTAGGGTTATGGAATAATAATAATAATAATAATAATTATTATTATTATTATTATTATTATTATTATTATTATTATTATTATTATTATTTCATAGCCCTACGTTATTATTTTTATTATTTCAGTTATTATTATTATTATTTCATAGCCCTACTTTAATTTTATTGCCATTATTTTTTTCATATTCCTACTTTATCATTATTATTATTATTGTTTCAAAGCCCTTCTTTATTATTATTACTACTTTATTATTATTTTTATTATTTCAGTTATTATTATTATTATTATTATTATTATTATTATTATTATTTTATAGTCCTACTTAATCATTATTACTATTATTGTTTCAAAGCCCTTCTGTATTTATTATTATTATTATTATTATTATTATTATTATTATTATTATTATTATTATTATTATTATTATATTTTTCACTTTATTTCATTCATCTGACCATTCATTTACAATCAGTTTTGCCCTTTTTTTTTACTTGACATAAAAGAGCTTTAACCCTTTAAGTGTCACTCCCATTTTTAAACACAGACATAAAAATGCACTTAAATGTTTAAAATTCAGACTTAAATGTTTAAAATTCATGAATGAAAACATTTTGTAATATGATTTTGATGTGGTAATGCAATTTCTGATTTTAAAATGCCTTTCAAAGGATGAATTTTGAGATTTTAAGTTTTGAACTGATATATAATTTCTTATGATTTCTAAAGTGTGAAAGGGAAAAAGGCAACGGAGAAAGTCTTTTGTGACAAAGGTCAGAACTCATGTTATTTTTTAAGTTGCACTCTTGACATATATTAACCTAATACTTTTCCTACATAATTTGCAACACAAAAATATGGTAAAATATCTATTTAGGAGTCTTAGACCTTTCCAATGATGTATAGTTTGTCATGATTAGATTAGGATTTTTTTGTAAAATGAAGTAAACTTGACAGTGACAGTTAAAGGGTTAGTGCTCACCACACAGCTGAGTTTTTTACAGACTGATGCCAATATCTTTACACGTGAAAAAATATGACTTTACTGAAGCCTGTATTAATTCTGCTATAGAGCTACATATTAAACACCTCCAAGGCATTTCATTTTATTTTTTAATTCATTAAATATAAGGTGCAGTATAATCTAAAGGCAAGGAAAAAACAAAAAAAAAAAAAAAAAAACATAACAAAAGTGCAATAGCAATTAAGCACGTTATCAAGGTGAAGGTAATTAAAGCGTTTGGTGCTGGTAGACTGATGGCTTTGGAGTCGGGGGTTAAGTCTTGGATTTCTCCTGCTCTCTTTCCTTCTCCCTTTTTAGCCGAAACATGTTTCATTCCTGACAGAGAACTTAAGAAATCTCTGTATCATTGCCTAGGATTCTGCAGCTGATTAAATGTTTCATTATGGAAATTAATTGAGCAATACTAGAGACCAGAGCATTTGAATAAAGAACCTGTGATTAGAGCATTAGCTTGGGATTTTGACCTTTGTGAGAGGAGGGAAAATCATATATTTATTATCTCAGGAATATCTAAATACTGAGTTATAGATTTTTTTTTCTCCTACAGAATCGACTTTAATGTGCCTGAAATTAAATCTCTGTATTCTCATTAAAGTCTCACATGGCCAGAGTTTTCATTATCATTATAAAGTCTGGCACACTTTACAGAAGAAACTACTATCTTGTCTGAACTGTCATGAGTTTGTCCTACTGTGTGTGTTATTTTTTATTAACCTGCTTTTTTTATTGTCTCTAAAACTATGCTGCATCTCATTCTCAGACTTTGATCCTCTTTTCAGACTGTCAAAACCAAACGTTTAGGTTTTTCTTAGGCTAATATCAGTGAACAGTACTCCATTGGTTTCTCCATGGGTTTCCTGAGTGTTCTCAGTGTTTTAGTTCTACGGCAGAAACACATAATTGTTGAGTGTTCACCCTTTCCACAGGTGTCCTGCCGTGATAAGATAAATGGAGAGCAGTGAGTCGGAGCTCTCTATATTACACTACTACAGGCCTCCAGGACTGATCATCTTATAGAGAGAGAAACACTGGGGAAAATGCAGAATTTACTTAATGGAACAAAACTTTGAGTATTAAAAATGGCAAAACAGCTTAGTAACATTACCTTTTTTTTTTTTAGCATTGATAGAACAGTCCTATATAAAGGAATACAACATAAAGCCAGTGTAATGGGGAGTAGACCAGAGGGTTAAAATGAGTTCAGTGTCACATACAAGGGTGAATATAATGAACACATGTCCAGTCATAGTTCACCCCAAAACAAAAATGTATTTATTTTATACACAAAAATTATAAAAATAAATATAAATCAGTCACACTGAAAATAATAATAATAATACTAGTAATAAATTCTTAGGGCTATTAAATAATAACAATAATAATAATAATCATAATAATCATAATCATAATAATAATAAATTGGTAAGAATACGAAAGAGAGAGCAAATGAATAGTCTATTAATTGAAATAAAGTGAAAAAAAAAATCACAGATTTGTAAAATACATTTGAACAGTTATAAAATAAAAAAAATAATTTGTGAAAATAATACATTTGTACAGTTATTAAATAAATGTAAAAAAAATTGATTTGTAAAAATTTCATACAGTTATGAAATAAAAAACAGATTTGTAAAAATAATACATTTGTACAGTTAAGAAATAAATAGAAAAAAAAATTGTAAAAATAATACATTTGTACAGGTATGAAATAAATTGAAAAAAAAACATTGTAAAAATAATACATTTGTACAGGTATGAAATAAATGTTAAAAAAGCACAGATTTGTAAAAATAATACAATTGTACAATTATTAAATACATTTTAAAAATCACAAATGTATATAAATAATACATGTGTACAGTTAAGAAATTAATTGAAAAAAATCACAAATTTGTGAAAATAATTTGTACAATTATGAAATAAATTTTAAAATATCACAAATATATATATATACAGTACTGTGCAAAAGTCTTAGGCCACTAGTATTTTCAACAAAAAAAAAATGGTTTTACGAAATAACTGACTTATTTCTTTATGTCATTCCATACAGACTGGATGATGGTCAGATCAGATCTCTGTGTGGAGCACTGGCTGTTTTATTACAATAAATTATTATTACAATAAAGGCAAAATGAATGTTTAGAAATGTAAAATGATATTTCCTACTGACACACCACAGCAAAAGATAGAAATAACTGACTTAAAACCATTTTTTTGTTGGTGAAAAAACTAGTGGCCTAATACTTTTGCACAGTACTATATATATATATATATATATATATATATATATATATATATATATATATATATATATATATATATATATATATATATATATATAATGTACTATATGTATATATAATACCTTTGTACAGTTATGGAATAAATTTTTAAAAGGCACAGATTTGTAAAAATAATACAATTGTAAAATTATTAAATACATTTTAAAAATCACAAATGTATAAAAATAATGCATTTGTACAGTTATGAAATAAATAAAAAAAACTGATGTGTAAAAATAATACACATTTGAACAGTTATAAATTGAAAAAATGTCACAAATTTCTAAAAATAATAGATATGTACAGTTGTGAAATAAATTGAAAAAAAAAACCCCACAAATTTGTAAATATAATACATTTGTACAGTTATGAAATTTGTATACATTTGTAAAAATAAAAAAGTGTCCAGGTATGTTGTAATTTATTATTTTATTATTTTAATTTATTATATATATATATATATATATATATATATATATATATATATATATATATATTTATTTAGTTCTTTATTCACAAAATTATGATAAATTAGATGTTTAGATGTTAGATTTTAATGTTCCTTAAAATATTCCTTTGTATAAAAAAAAATATATATATATATATATATTATTTCTTTGTTTTGATTTTGGGGTAAAATGTTTTCTTTAAGGAGGATTGTTTAGCCTCATTGTACCCTACTTTAAAATAGAACTAGAATGAACACAGTGTTTATAAATGACATCCATTCACCTCCTCACTTTGTCTTTTTTTTCCCTCTAGTTCTGGATGGCATGAAGGTTGACGTGGCTGTGGTCCAAAATCATCGTGCCTGAGACCACACAGATGGGGATGAGATAAAACTTCTGTGAGTCTCTCTCTCTCTCTCTCACACACACACACACACACACACACACACATTCAATGCATGCTCAGTAAGGACAACTGGACAGGCTAGTAAGTGTGCGATTGGTTGTTTGGAGGTTAGGGGCGGGGTTAGTGAGCCACCTGCGGCAGTGACATCAGCATGGCAGAGATCAGGGGCCCCGTGGTCTCCATCCCCCACCGTCCACCTAGTGTCCTTTTATCTGTGATCATGTATCACCTGCAGCTACACGTCCAGCCGGAGGAGACAGATTTCATCTGTCATCTGCGAGTGGATCTCAATACCCAGAACTAAGTCTGTCCAGAAGTCCATGTCCAGCAGCCGGCCTGCCAGAGCTAATCTCACAGATGAAGCGTCTCCTTTTCTGCTCAGTCATGTACCTGTGCGGGAGGGGGGGAAAGAGAGACGAGGAGTCCTCGCGATCAGATTCATCTCCTGTTAGAACATAAGTCCGGGGTTAAAGGGATAGTTCACTCAAAAATGAAAATTCTGGTATTATTTACTCACCCTCATGTCATTTCAAACGTACATGACTTTCCATGTCATTAATGGTTATTGAAGTGTCCAAGCTTCAAAAAAGACACAAAAGCACCTTAAAAGTAGTCAAATGTACTGAAATGTAGCTTATTGATAAAATTTAAAGGAATAGTTCAACCAAAAATAAACTTTGCTGATAATATACAATTCAAAATGTAGATGAATCAGTTTCTTCATTGGAAGAGATTTGGAGACATTTAGCATTGCATCACTTGCTCGTCAGTGTGAATGGGTGCCGTCAGAATGAGAGTCCAGACAGCTGATAAAAACATCACAAAAATCCATAAGTAATCCACACCACTCCAGTCCATCATTTAACATCTTGTAAAGTGAAAAGCTGTGTGTTTGTAAGAAACATTTTAACTCCAAATCATCGATTCTGATTCAAAATATCCATAATCCATAATAACGTTTTCCCCACTGAAAAAGTAAATCCCCTTTCATCTTCTTACACCAAAATCCAACATTTTTGTTTAGAACTGTTTTGGATTGTTTTTGCTTGTAACTGGTGGTTGATCTGTGCATATTATGAAAAACAATATGAATAGAAAACTGCTATTTTAGATAGGAAGCAACTATTTTAAGCTAAAAACATCTTAATGATATATTTGTTTATTAAAAACATGCAGCTTTTCACTTTACAAGACAGTGATTGATCAGTGTTGAATCAGTTCATAGAATTTGATTCAAAAGAATGATTCATTTATCATTTCAGAGAGTTGTTTCTCTCATGAACACTCTCTTAAACATGCCAAGGGAAGCAAAGAAGTCATGATTTTGTATGAATATTGCTTGTATTTTCAAACTTGGGGGCACCAATGAAGTCCACTATATGGAGATAATTCCTGAAATGTTGTCATCAAGAAACATAATTTACTATCGACTAAAGAAAGTAGGACATGAACATCTTGGATGACAAGGGGGTGAGTAAATTATCTGTCAATTTTTGACAATTTCAGTTTTTTTTTTAAATGCATCTAAGGTCAGAAAACATTGTAATTTTCTCTGAATATACATTTATACATAGTCATTTGTCAATGATTTTGAAACGGTTCGTTCGAATCAGTTTTGAGCATAACGCTGTAAACCCCTCCCTTCCATAAGCCGACTCTGCTCTGATTGGTCAGTTGGCCAAGCCTGTTGTGATTGGCACATAGAGGAGTACTTGAGCAAATTAGCAAGTTGCTACCATTTGTGTTGCCAACTCTGTGTTGTTTTTGATGTCTGCGGGTTGTAGCGACCCCAATAACATGTTTAGCCCCAACCCTGACAAAAAGCATGTATTTTGCACCCTGGAACACAATTTTTAATGCGGGACCCCCTTCGAAACACGACTGGGCTAGTTTTAATTAGCAGTTGGGTGGGTTTTGTTGTGAAAACCTGGCAACCCTGGTTACCACTGACAAAGCATGGCCAAGTGCTAACGTGACTAACTGATGAAAAAATACCATTTGTAAACCAAAACATGTCTACATTCTTTATTATTAAATGAAGTAATTAGAACAACAACTACATTAATCGACACATCCTTAGGAAATAGTAGGTTCACGGTGGATTATCAGAACTATTTCAGTAGGACGTTAATATCGTGGTTTAACTGGAAAACTAAAGCTGCACTAGGTATACATCACATATTAGCACAAAAAAACTTGATATTTTGAGCACTCAGTTGAGAATGTACACATAACGTATCAATAGTACTTACAGGTTGTGGTTCGGAGATGCTTGTTAGTCCAAATAAAGAAGATTATAAGCCAAAGAGAAGCAGTCCTCAGTAAAATTAAAAGCACACAACAGAAGGCTTGAATTGTATTGCTGTGGTATCATGGAAAAAATTAATTTTAACCACTGATTTTTCACATATTCAAATTTCGTCAATGAAAACAAAACAAACTTGCTTTCACAGTGCAGAACTCGGCGTCTTCTTGACATGATGTAGACACACTAACTAGTGGAAGTGTTTGTGGGCAGGTCAGACTGTTCGTATTTCATGGGCAGGGGAAGATTATGCTAATTTGTTACCTAGTGACAAAGATCAGTAATGGGCAGAAGAGTTCGAAAATATGACGACTCGTTAAGGCGATTCAGAGTCAATTTTTTACGAAAAACCCATATGACCGGCTATTTAAAAATAAAGGTTCTGTATTTGCGTTGATGGTTCCGTGAAGAACATCCATGGATCCCTTCCACTGAACAAAAGTTTCTTTATAGTGGAAAAAGATTTTGGATTATTAAAATGCTCTTCATATTAAGAACAAATGGTTCTTTTAACCCTTAAATGCATACCTCAAGTCTTTAGCTACCCGGGACGTCATTCACTACCCTCTCCCTCCTTAATCTTTTTTAAAGTTTGACATCAACTTTCTTAGTTTTTTAAATTTTTTGTAAAAAGTGTATAGGGTCGCTAGAGACCCGAGGTGTGTAATAGTGTAAGTATATTTTTCGTGAGCAAAAATATGTAAATATCTGATGACTCAATACATGCAATTCACCTTTATTCCTCGAGGTGGCACTGTTTGATAGACAATAATGACGTGGTGTTTCACTCATAATTATCGCAGGCATAAAACAAAAGAATATCATCAGCAAAAATTTAATTGGTTTGAATGGCTTTACTGCAGAAAGTAGTTGTACAGTTATGAAATAAATTGAGAAAAAAAAATCACAAATTTGTAAAAATGATACATTTCTACAGTTATGAAATAAATTAAAAAAACATCACAAATTGGTAAAAAAAAAAAAAGAATAAATTTGTACAATTATGAAATAATCAAAAAAAAATACGAAATATAAAAGAATATCTGTTTTCTGATTAATTTTTTGTAGAAAGTGTATAGGGTCACTAGAGACCCGAGGTGTGTAATAGTGTAAGTATATTTTTCCGTGAGAAAAAATATGTAAATATCTGATGACTCAATATGTGCAATTCACCTTTATTCCTGGAGGTGGCACTGTTTGATGCACAATAATATCACCATGTTTCACTCATAATTATTGCAGGCATAAAACCAAAAAAATATCATCAGCAAAAATTGAATTGGTTTGAATGGCTTTACTGCAGAGCAATTACTGTATGAAATAAAATATAAATGTCACTATTATTTGATGGTGGATGTGGTAAATAAGCTGCCAGCGATCCAAATAGCGACTTTGAAGTCATTTGAAAACGATAGTTTTGAGAATATGTTTGAGATCACGAATATGAGCCAGATGCCGAATGTACTGTGGAAGTGCGCTCTGAGGATGACGGCGATGGTAAAATCATCTGCTCAAACTGAACCCTTCTAAGTTTCAAAGGGTAACGAAATATTCTTTATTTTATTCTTCTGTAACTGTTCTTAAAATATCAAGAGAGTTTTTTTTTGCTATTGCAAAAGTTAGGATCCATCCGTGCTTGATATATAGGACCGGGACGCTAAAGACCCGAATATGTAATAATGATTGGCGAAACATTCAGGCATTTAAGGGTTAAGAAGTGTTCACTAAAATTGTTCTTCTGCAGCATTGCTTTTAGGTGAAAAACTTCAGACAAAGTTACTTGACTGTTACTTTTCCTCTCAAACTGTAAATAGAGTTTGAGCATCGACACACAAACACTATACGTCATCTTAATATAGGGCTGCAGTTCGACATCTTTCATACAAACACACCCCCGCACGACTCCATGCAAGCCTTGAGTTCATGTATCCGTGGTGTCAAGGGAGCGTGCTTTAATTAGAGAGACTAATCAGCGTTAACGTCTTCATATTCCAGACAGGAGACTGACACGTCTAAGACTCAGACTCGCTCTAAACTCATCTACAGTCATTGTGTTAACGTGCTTCGATGCAGTCGAAGATGCCCACCCACATATCTGCTAATTGCAGGTCTTTGCCCCTGAGCGTCCTTACAGACACAGAGACAACAGGAAAATTTGGTCGTTTTAGCTCTGCCGCTTAGAATGAAAAATTGATGACACTTTTGCCTCCTCCACCCTCCGGTGGCTTTGCAAAAGGAACAGTCTTTTCACTTTTCTTTATTTTGATTTTTGTGTTTAGTTAAATAGTTGTTCCTGCATTTAGTATTTTGGGTGAATATACACCCAAACATTGTATTATTGCAACCAGATTTTTTGTGGGATGCAAAAATTGTTGCCATGAGGCTGAAATGTTGCCATTTTTTGCTTGCAACAAATTTTGGCATTAGCATGTTAATTAGATTAAAAAAGTTAAGTGATTTTATAGTGCAGTCAAAGGATTATTCGCGATTAATCGCATCCAAAATAAAAGTTTTTGTTTACATAATATATGTGCATGTATTGTGTGTATTTATTATGTATATATAAATACACACACATGCATGTATATATTTAAGAAAAATATGTTGTGTTTATGTAATAAAAATATTTATATATAATATCAATTATATACATGTAAATATTTTCAAAATATAGGGTGTATGTGTGTGTATTTATATATACATAATAAATATACACAGTATACCCATGTAAACAAAAACTAGTTTTGGATGCGATTAATTGCGATTAATCGTTTGACAGCACTAATTTTAATATATTTTTTAATTTTTTAAAAGACATGAATTTATAAAAATATATATTTTAATATATTTAAAAAATGTATTTTACATTTTAATGTTGCAAAGCTAATGGCATAATACTCAAGCAAACATTAAGAAATGTGTAATTAAACTGAACGGTTGTAAATTATTTATTTTAATATTTAATAATATTTTTGTATTTTTAAACTATATGGAGTAACATTAACTATATATGCATATATAATATTTCACTTTCTATCTATCTGTAAATATTTGAGTAACATTTTATTTTTATTAGATTGAACAGTTCTGTTTGATACATTATTTTTGACATTTTTCAAATCTATCTATCTATCTATCTATCTATCTATCTATCTATCTATCTATCTATCTAATGTGTAAAATAGTACATTTTTATTAGATTGAACATTGTAATTGATTTACTATTTTTAAGACATTTTTCAATTTTCAAATCTATCTATCTATCTGTCTGTCTATCGATGTAGAATTGAAAATGTTGATTTTGGGATTTTGGTACATTATGGTATGAAACTAATCATAAACAATCATAAATAATCTTTGTGACACTGATAGAAGTCATTTTACACCATCTTAAGTGAACCATCATACTTCCAGTCAAGGGGAACGAAGCAAAGCTTCATCACTTGATTTATTTTCTCATTTTATCAGACTCTGATGACAACTTTTAAATTGCTAAATGCTATTTCTATCCTGAAGCCTAAATGCCGTAGGGTCGAAACAGATGCTTGTTTTTCCCTTCTGACTTCCCTGAGCAGTGGAAAGAGGCCTTCAGATAGTAGACAAGCAGAAAGCCATGAGCTGATGAGTGGAAATCCCTCTGCTTTCTAATTAATGGAGGTACACAGGGCCAGAGGATGAGGCGGATCAGGGAAATGACATCAGGAGAGAGATAGCATCACTCATTTCTCCGGTCCATTGTCGCCCCACGGGATCGGCTGAAATGAACCGCTCAAGCATTCGCCGATACATTTGAATGGTGGAGAAAAATTCATTGTCCAGTGGAGAGTTTTCGATAAGGATCTCATCCACTCTCTCTTTTCTATTCTGCCTCCACTTCTGCTCTTTGTCAGAGAGCGTCCCGATCAAAAAACGGAATCGAGGCATCGGCAACAGGTGCGGTACATCCCTCAAAGCTGCAGGAATCTTGCAAATGAACTGAGGAGATTTGGTCTCGCCTAACCCTGGTTTCATTCAGCCGCTGGTCTGTGTCAAAAGGGGCAGACGTGAGGTGATTCGGGAAGGTGGAAGATCATTTAGACACATCTTAGCAGGCAAGAGAATTCAATGCAGGCAAAAAACTGAGATTTACAGCCGGTGACTGAAGTGTGTGTTGCTGTACAAGAGTGAGCACTAGTTAGATGATTGCAGATGAACTCGGATGAAGAAACACTAAAGATAAACAGAATAAACTGAAATGAGTGATTTGGAGAGTAGTCTGAAAGCTCAAGACAGATAAGAATGGTCAAAATTTTCTCAGTTTTTCAGTTTATTTATATATGTTCCTCACATAAAAATGTAGTATGATCTCAGGTTTTATGTTAGGAACATTTTTTCACTGAAAATCTCCTTAAAACGTCATTTCAATTAACATATCTATTTTTTAAGGAATGTGTTGCGGTGCTTTTATTGGAAGTAAACTTCTTTTTTTACACTTGAAGTCAAAAGTTTACATACACCTTGCAGAATCTGCAAAATGTTAATTATTTTACAAAAATAAGAGGGATCATACAAAGTGCATGTTATTTTTATTTAGTACTGACCTGAATAAGATCATTTACATAAAAGACATTTACATATAGTCCACAAGAGAAAATACTTGAATTAAAAAAAATGACCCTGTTCAAAAGTTTACATACGCTTGATGCTTAATAATGTGTTGTTACCTGAATGATCCATAGCTGTGTTTTTTTGTTATAGTGATAGTTGTTCGTAAGTCCCTTGTTTGTCAGGTCCTGCTAATTCTTTGGTTTTTTAGCGTTTTTGTGTGTTTGAACCCTTTTCAACAATGACTGTATGATTTTAAGATCAATCTTAAAATCAACTGATGGATTCAGAATTATTATTACAGAAGGTTCAAACACTCAGTGATGCTCCAGAAGGAAAAACAATGCATTAAGAGCCAGGGGTGTAAACTTTTGAACAGAATGAAGAAGTGTACATTTTTCTTGTTTTGCCTAAATATCATTTTTTTTTTCATTTAGTACTGCCCTTCAGAAGCTACATAAGATACTTGTATGTACATAAGATACTCACATGAGTTAAATTTTCTCTGATCTTCAATTTCAGAAAGTTAACTTAATGCATTTTGTTTCTTTCTGAAGCATCAGTGAGCATTTGAACCTTCTGTAATAGTTGCATATGAGTCCCTCAGTTGTCCTCAGTGTGAAAAGATGGATCTTAAAATCATAAAGTCATTGTTGGAAAGGGTTAAAATACACAAAAATTCTAAAAAACCAAAGAATTTGTGGGACCTGAAGGATTTTTCTGAAGAATGGCAGGCAGTTTAACTGTTCAAGACAAACAAGGTACTCGTGAACAACTATCACTAAACAAAAAAAAACAAAAAAAAACAGCTGTGGGTCATTCAGGTAACAACACAGTATTAAGAATCAAGTGTATGTAAACTTTTGAACTAGGTTATTTTTATAAATTCAATTATTATTTTCTCTTGTGGACTATATGTAAATGACTTTTATGTGAAATATCTTATTCAGGTCAGTACTAAATAAAAAATAACATGCATTTTGTATGATCCCTCCTGTTTTGGTAAAATAATTAACATTTTGCAGATTCTGCAAGGTGTATGTAAACTTTTGACTTTAACTGTATGTAAAAAAAAAAAAAAAAGAATAAATAGACAAAAAATATACATAAAGAAAATCTTTAATTCAATATTTAAAAAATATTTAAATGAATAAAAATTGTCTCTACAGTGTCACATGACTGATGTTGAATATGATTTATTTTTCCTAAAACATTATTTTTTGTGTTTCACAGAAAAATAACAGCATAGGAGAATGAGGGTGAGTAAATGCTGAAAGAATTGTCCTTTTTTTTGGTGAACTATTCCTTAAAATGCTTTTCTCTGAACCTTACAGTATGTTTTGTTTCCATTCTTTCACAGTGTTGCGCCATTTGCAGAGAAGAAATCAGTTCTCGCGTGTATCGCCGACATGCCAGGCGAATGAAATTTCAGACTTTTAGGCTTTTTTAGAACTATTGGGTCAAAGGAACTCACAAACATTGTGGAAAAGCTTTGTTCCACCATTTAATTTAGTTGATTTGCGAAAATGTAAAAGTTTGGACGAGTCACAAGTAAGAAATGCATTTTCAAGGAAGCTACTGGTCTTTGCTGGTGAAAGGACAGTCAGTGAGTGAAGTGTTGAAACTTCCATGATCCTTGCATTTGTAGTCGAAATAGTCATCCCGGCTCAAACGGCGGGACAACAAAACTGGAAACAGAGGTATCTTCAACAGAACGAAAGAGACACAGCAGAAATCAGGCTCTGTTTTGGATTAAGCTTCGCCACCTTATTCCTGTTCCTTGCAACACCAAACGGTATCAGGAACAAAGAGCCCTGCGAACGTTACAGCAAAATCCCAGTTTTTAAACGCAAAAGTGGAAATGACCCATCATTCGGCATTATTCGCCATATCGCTGTCGCGAAAACACCGCCAAAGGTCCGCGTGCCAAAATCACACGTGCTCTGTTGGGATTTGCGCAGCCTATCCATTGACGTTCTCTTCAAAGTTTCCCGTGATAAGTGAGAACTGAACGCAGCGGAGCATATATTCCCTCCCCGTTTGCCTGCGGTAAATAAGCGGGCGTCTCTGAGCTCCGCTAGCTTTGTCTTTCCCGGCTTTTAAATGATAATTTAAGTTTTCCTGGCTAAGTAGTTCCGTCCGTCCCGAGAGACCTCCATCCCTGTGTAAGACGGTGTGTTTCTTTTTTCATTTTTTTTTTTTTATACCCCCACCTCAGCCCTTATACCCCTTGCTGATATTTAACACATAACCACTCATAGTCTGCCTATGAGATATGAATATAATTGTATGTTAGTTTTTAATTACAGGAAGAATCTAACTTGTAAGACGATGAGCTGGAAGGTGCCACCGCATTGTTATATTTTTTCATCCTGGTTTTTCTGATTATGTGAGCTGGGCTCCTTTGCTAAGCGTTGATAAGCAGAATTTCCATGTTCCCTGCATAATTAATCCATCTCTGCCTGCCTTCCATGCCAACTCCTCCGTTATCGCCCGCACATGCCTGAATTGCAAAAGAATTCTCTCTTCAATTGGAACTTATTGATATTCCAAAAAACTGGAAATCCTTAAATTTTAAGCCACAGATTGTTAAATGGATTAATTTCGCGGCAATCTCGGGCATCTAACGCGGGAAGACAGGCAAGGCGAATCCAAAGTGTCTCCCGTTTGTGGACTTTTACTCCCAAATGATAGGGTTTATTGGCATCTTTTCTCCCCCCCCCCCTCCTCGCTTCTCCTCCATAGTCAAAAAATTACCATTCATTTGCATCGTATAAAACACTTTTATATGGTCTGAAATTCAGAGGAATGTCTTTCAATGCCTGTCGTTTGGCCGCCCGATAACAACTCCGGCCCGGCACATCTGGAGCCTTTTGATACTGGGTGAAAGGGACGCCTGAATATTTAATATTTTTATCTGTTTTTCATCGAAGGTTTCACCATTAAGGATGGCGGCGCTATTTGCATGGAGGCTGGCAGATGTAGATTCGCTTCTCAGAGCTGTCTACACCCAACCTCTCTGTGAAAATATACACAGGGATGCGTTTTTTCTTCCCTTTCTTCTTCGTGCCGCTGCTTCTGACCAAAGCCATCGTGCCACAAAACAACCGAGAAATAACTAGGACCGACCGCAAACGCTCTAGTCCAGATGTTTTAGATGAAACGGCACGGATCGGACAATTATATTAGGCGCATTAGAATAAGGGTCTCTGATTAACTGGCAGCTCTGCTCAGAAATGTGATATTATGCCGTTATTGTTACATCTGTCATGGGCGCAAGTGCTCCCTGCAAGCATGTAATTAACCGCAACTGTTGTGGACTGTGCCCGGTCGTTTGTAATCTAATAATTATAGATTAATCAACTCGATATTCTGTGTATTTTCCTCCCTTGGCAGCCTTTAATGAAGGTATTGCAGAAATTGTGTGCAGCTGTATTTCAATGCAATTATTCTGTCAGAGCGTACAGCCAGTTCATATGCTGTTTGTGACTGATATCCGCTGAATATTATCCTCGCGAACCTAAACGGAAGGGAAGACTGCAAATAAATCCCCACGGGAGAGGATATTACGCTCAATACTGGACATCATAATAGGATTTGGATAAAATAAAGATGTTGATCATTTGGTTGTAAGATACAATAAAATGATTAGGCCTGTATTACGTAAAAAAAAGCTCTGAAACATTAGTGATCTGCTGGCTGTTAATTAAAAGGATGCAAAACTGTTTCTCAAACGTTTAGTCCATGCAATACACGCTTACGTTGATCATCAGGTATAACAAGTCTTGTACGCGGTTAGTGGTGATTGATTATGATTAACCATGTATTAAAAGTGCAGAACAATTGTTGTTGTCCTTAAAATCCCTCAGTTGCGTAACTGTAGAAAATCTGGTTCTCTCTAGATGTGTCTGCATGCTGTTTCACAAGCTGTACAGTGTTTAAGTGTTGCAATATTTCACAGCTCTTGCTGTCATTTCTTTGAGCCTGCAGTGTAAAAAATGTTTTGTCAGGTAACCTCAAATAATCTGCTTCATTTAGTAACATCTAAAATAGACAGTCAAAATCAGAAGTGTTATTTAATATGACTGAATCAACCTGACAGCAACACAAGTCGTTTTTATAGGTCAGAGCAGGTATAAATAAGTCATTAAGGCAACAATAGCACCTTTTTACTTTTTATAGTACACGTGTGAGGAGGTTATTAGATTAAAACTAATCCAATTTGCATTTTGTACTCTCATTTTCACTGCTTAGAAGAAAAAAAAAAGAGTTAAGAAAGATGGATAACATATAATAGTTGATCAGCATTGTCTGTCGGTACATATTCAAGGCTTAATGTTTAATATAGCTTATTTTCTATTTTATTTTAATAGAATTTTATAGTTATGACAACTATGTTTAATGCAATATTTGAGTTATTCTTAAAATTAGGGTAAATATTGATAAGTGGAACTGCTTCTATTATAATTGATAAAATATTTCACCTAGAATATCTATGATTTTATATTATTTATAATAAATTATTACAATTAAAAAATATTTTTTATTATTATTAACCAGACCAGATAATCCTAATCATTTTGATAAATTCTCTAAAATTCTCTTAATCTTCATCTTAAGTTCATTTGAAACAGATATTCAAGACTGTTAAAAAAATATATATAATTCTTGAAAAATCTGTAAAATATTACATTTATCATTTTTAGACAGTGGTTTATTCATTTATTTTAGTTTCAGTAAAATCTGAGAGTGGGGTATGAATATCTGAAATAGTGATAATATAAATAAAATCAATATTTTGGGAAAAAGAGGTGAAGAGAAATCTAACATTAAAGAAACAGAAAAAACCTTTCTGGAAAACAGGTTGCATTTGCATTTCCAAAACACACACACACACACGCGCTAAAACATTCCCTCCAATTTTTTTGTCTTTCCTCACAAAGTCAAGAAAAATGAACAGTTATTCTAATAATTTGTTTTATTTACTAAGTCCTCTTTCACAGCATTTCAAATTATTTTTAACCTCCATCTTTGTGTGTTTCACTTGTTTTCAGCTCCTAGAGAGCAAAACACAAACCGAAGACGAGCTTCAAAATGGAGGGATGGAAATCAGCAGCGAGGAGAGGAGAGGACGAGTGCAGAGAAAACAAAGAAACGGAGGAATAACACAGAAGAAGGGAAGAGGAAAAAAAAGCCAGGGAGAAGAAGGTGTGGAGCAGAAGTGTGGAAGTGTGTTGCTGGGCAGAGGGCTGGCGCTGAACGCGGGGTTGGCAGGCGGGGTGGAGAAGCGGGCACGCTCACAGACATCTGTTGGCACGCAGCGGATGCTGGAGGGGGGCACGGTGCCATGACCAGCGGGAACATGGCACACTGATAATGCTGTAGCTATACTCAGATACACACTGCGTCTCTATAGAACGCCACACACACGAGCGCTAATGATAAAATAATCTCACACTATCGACACGAGCGACGCGGGGCACACATGTTGAAGATCAAAATATCATAATTGGCAGCTTTCAGTTTTTTTAGTTGAGGCAAAATACTTTTTATGAGAATCTGAGAGAAATTATCCTGCGGAGTG
This sequence comes from Cirrhinus mrigala, assembly GCA_036247105.1. NCBI lineage: Eukaryota > Metazoa > Chordata > Actinopteri > Cypriniformes > Cyprinidae > Cirrhinus > Cirrhinus mrigala. The sequence goes on from CM070022.1 coordinate 7,383,265, forward strand.
AAAAGTGAATTTACCTACATTCCTAAAAATAAAAATTCCACGATGAACCTTTTCCATTGCACAAAAGGTTCTTTGTAGAGGAAAAAAAAGTTTTTTTAAATTATTAAAATACTCTTCACATTAGAAAAAAAGATGTTCACTGAAATGGTTCTTCTATGGCATTCACTACGGAAAATAAAGAGTGTTTTCGCAGTAATGCCATAGAAGGACCTTTTTTTCTCCCGAAGTACCTTTCAATGATAGAAAATAGCTTGAAAATGAAGGAAAAAACTATGAATTGTTTAATAATTCAAATAGTATCCACAAGAAAATGTTTGCTTGAAGCATTTTGACGAGATAAAGGGGGGGAAATTAAATAAATTGCCAGATTTGTGTACAAATCTAATATTAAATATTATATTTAAAATATTTAAAAATTATATTTAATATTTTACCAGACATATTTAGAAACATGAAACTATACAGCATAGTAGAAATTTAGATAAACAAATGTGACCCTGGACCACAAAACCAATCTTAATTAGCAGGGGTATATTTGTAGCAAAAGCAAAAAATACATTGTATGGGTCAAAATTATTGATTTTTCTTTTATCCCAAAAATGATTTCGATATTAAGTAAAGATCATGTTTCATGAAGATACTTAGTTAATTTCCTACTGTAAATGTATCAAAATGTAATTTTTGATTAGTATTATGCATTGCTAAGAACTTGATTTGGACAACTTTAAAGGCGATTTTCTCAATATTTAGATTTTTTTGCACCCTCAGATTCAAATAGTTGTATCTCGGCCAAATATTGTCCTATCCTAACAAACCATACATCAATTATTCAGCTTTCAGAAGGTGTATAAATCTCAATTTCCAAAAATTAACCCTTGTTACTGGTTTTGTGGTCCAGGGTCACATATATTTTCTCAAAAACCTTTAATATCCATGGAACCTTGTACAAAAGGTTCTTTATAATGGAAAAAGGTGGTTTAGGTTATTAAAAAGTTCTTCACACTAAAAAAAAAAAAAAAGGTTATTTTAAGAATTGTTTACTAAAAGGTAATAAATCAAATGTAATAAATAAATAAAATAAATGAAGCAGTGCTACAGAAGAACAATTTTGGGTTCTTTGAAGAACCTTTCAGTGAACAGTTCTTAAAAGAACCATTTTTTTAGTCTAAAGAACATTTTAAAAATCTAAAGAACCTTTTGTGGAATGGAAAGATTCCACTGATGTTAAAGGTTCTTCATGAAAAGATCAATGCCAATAGAGAACCTCTATTTTTAATAGTGTTGCTGCAAAAACTCTGTTTTGGAACCTTTATTTTAAAAATAGCAATTTGATCATTACAAATGACTTTCATTGGTTCATTTTTTTGAGCTTACCTGGCGACACTTTTTTTTTTTTACTTTGTGCGTCATTTCATAGCAATTTTATTCCCCGTATCTTCTGGCCTTTATTAATTTCATCATTATCAACACTAGACCTTCCATCTCTTTTCAAGCAGATGGACATGAATGCATGGCCTTGATGCTCGTCCACTCCTCCAGCTGTCTAACAGCGCCCACACACACAGTCACAGTCACCTCCTCTGGATAGCAGCCAGTCCCATAATGCCAGTTGGTGTGGCATCATACAGCAGAAAATCAGCCTTGCGTCTTCAAGAGCCGCCGTCGATGCTGATGCTGAAGTTCAGACGGCAGTAAATCATATTTAAATGTGCTGGAGGGAGACGTGGATATATTTAGCTTCACACACAAACACACACACCTCGTTTACAGTGATTTCGCAATGTGAAAAGCAAAAACGTGCCATTGTTGGCGTTTTTTTAAATTCACTCGATTCATTATGTGTGGTCAGGTTGATATTTTTGACTTATTTTAGAAGCCAGGTTACCAGACGGAGATCTTTTTTGACAGAGGATAAATATCAGCTTGATCTTCACCATTTTGCTGTAAGCCTGTGACTGTGCATTTCTTGTCATCACAGCACAATCCCATATGTCTTATAAATCCCTTCATTTAACGTTACCATTAAACTCCTCGCTGTATGTGTGTTAAAGCAGCAGCGGCATGATCTCCATGCCACTGATTTCCCCTGCGATGAGAACAGCATCATGTTAATTATTTCAACCATCTGCTGCAGCCCGTGATGGAGGCGCCCTCCACCTCACACAGATTTGTACCTGTCAGTCAAATTGCGGGACCAACACGAGGCGCCGTGGCGGCGAGAATAAGATCCAACGTGTGCCAAGGTCCTGAGGGATCGAGCTGTGGTGTGAAATTAATCTGGAGTTCACAATTTAGCTGGACTCTCTGAATTTACGCTCAAAGAAGCCTCAACATCTGGCTATTTTTGGAGTGTTTTGGCAGGAGAAATGTCGAAAGCAGAACTTTAGGAATTTCCGTCGCTTGTTTTGATTGAATGAGAGAAGTCCGAGCAAACAGTATAGACTTTTGTCGGCTGAGCCTTTCTGTAAATTAGTACCACGAAACACCACAGAAATCTTTATATTCGTTGTTAATACTAACTGATGCTTCTGCTGTTGTTTTCTTCCCTCACCAAAAATGATGTAATTTCCTGGAAGATAATGTCATTATAGAACTTTTTCTATAGTTTTTATTTTTTTTAGTTTTTAAGGGAGGGATAGATGGTAGACAGATAGATAGATACATAGATAGATAGATAGATAGATAGATAGATACATAGATAGATAGATAGATAGATAGATACATAGATAGATAGATAGAGAATCAGGATGGAACGATCTTGAAGATAGAGAAGAAAGAAAGAAAGAAAAAGAAAGAAAGAAAGAAAAAAATACAATATTTTACAAATTTCAGTAACTTTCTGCCTTTTATTTTTTTCCCCACCAAAAATGATGTCGTTTCCTGGAAGATGATGTCATTAAGGAACTGGCTTTTGTTAAGGGATTTAAATAATAAATAATATTATAATAAATAAATAAACAGACGAATGAACAAACAAATACATACATACATACATACATAAGAGAAAAACAGGATAAAAGAGATCTTGATGATACAGGAGGAAAAAAAAAAAGATGCTATTAAGAAACTGACTTTTGTTAGTTTTAAAGGGAATAAATAAATAAAAGGATGGAAAAGATGTTGAAAATATAAGACAAAAACTATTAATTGATTATCAGTTTGAACAATATTCACGATAATGAGTTTTCTTAAAAAAAAAAAAAAAAAAATCCTATAAATTTTCTAGGAATTGACACCAAAAATTATGTCACTTGCTAGAAAATGATGCCATTAAGGAACTGACTTTTGTCATAGGAATTTAAAAAAATTACATTAAATTTAAATAAATAAATAAACAAACAAACAAACAAACAAACAATAAAATTAGAAAGAAAGAAACTGAATGGAAAAGATGTTGAAAATATAAGAAAAAATAAACTTTAAATTGATTATCAGTTTGAGCAATATCTGAAATAACACATTTTGTTAGTTTACAAAAGAAAAAAATATATACAATTTACTTTAGTTAGTTTTAAAAGGATTTAAAAAAATGAATGAATGAATGAATGAACTTAAAAAAAGGAAAAAGAAAGAATCAGGGTGGAAAAGATGCTGATAATATAAGAAAAAAAAACGATTAATTGATTATCAGTTCGAACCTGAACAATATTCACAATAACATGTTTTGTTAGTTTACAAAAAAAAAAAAAAAAAAATACAATTTACTTTTGTTAGTTTTTAAGGGATTAAACAAAATAAATGAATGAATGGATGAATTAAAAAAAGAGAAAGAATCAGGGTGGAAAAGACATTGAATGTATAAGAAAAAAAAGATGATCAGTTTGAACCTGAACAATATTCAGAATAACACGTTTTGTTAGTTTGAAATGCTGATTAGATAAATGGGGAAAAAAAGCACATTTTTTTAAATTAACAAATTGCCATTTAGAATTAGAAGATTAGAAGACATGGCAAAAAAAAAATAACATCCTTCAAAGCTTTTAAAGTTTTTTTTTATTGTGAATATTGTAAAAAAAAAAAAAAATAATAATAATAATACATTTAATTGCTTTGCAGAAATGTTAACTGCTGAAAAGTTTTTAATTTGTTTTTTAGAACTGACAGTTAATCAGCCAATGAAGTACAGTGATAGCATCATAATTATACAATCTGATTAATCAGTCTGGAAATTTTATTGGTCTGTCTGTAAACGGAAGTAATGCATTTCTATCCAATGCAACTATATTTCATGTCATGCATGCAGCAGTGACTGTCTCTGTGTGCTTTGAATTTGGGATGAACAACACCCAAGCAATCATTATTATACAGCACATTATTATACAATATTTTACAGCCATATTTATTATCTGACCTGGTGTGCCTGGATTAATTTAATCTGCCCCTGAAACAAAATGCAAGGTTAAATTAAGAAAAAGCAGCATTTCCTGATCACCATGACTGATACTGTGTCGCATTTACACACGGCGTCCTCCTGCAGTTATATCTCCTGCAGCGAAACACTTTGATTCAATTATTGATTGGTTAAAACAGCCTTTAATTCCTCGCATATGTGCGTACAGCTTTTCGAAGAAATGAAACATGTTCCCAAATGTAATCTAACCTTGAACGATATGAAAAGACAGTGCAGAAAGGACACGGTGGCCCTGCACTTGCCTGGGGTCACTTAATTAATTTGGAGGTGCTCGTTAATACAAACCACACAGAGTGCCGGTGACCTGCCACAGGAGCTCAAAGAGGGTCAGAGAAGTCATACTCAGCCCTATTCCGAATTACACAAAACAACAGATTGTGACACCTGTGGCCTTCAAATTAAACACACACAATGAGCATACAGTATATGCAACATATTACTCTTATTTACAAGGGGTGCAGAGTTCAAGGGAACAGCTGTGAATGAATCGAGAATATAATATGCTTTTTAACATGGAAATTAATAGCTTTTCATGGTAGAAAAACTAGGCCTAGACTGTGAGCTCCAAGTTTGCTGGAAGTAAAATACTTTTGTGTCTATAGAAATTCTAAATTCTAAAACCACCATATTTATGAGGGGAAAATTATATTTTGTGATGTTTTTATCAGCTGTTTGGACTCTCATTCTGACGGCACCCATTCACTGCAAAGGATCCATTGGTGAGCAAGTGATGTAATGCTAAATTTCTCCAAATCTGATGAAGAAACAACCTTGTCTACATCTTGGATCGCCTAAGGGTGAGTAAATACTCATTTATGAGAGGACTATTCATTTAAAGTCAACATGGAAAACCATTTTGTCTGTTTTAAACTGTATTCAACGAGAAATTGCATAGTATTACATTTTTAAAAGACTAACTTTTTGTTATGTGGAATAATATGCACAAAAGAGTGATATATAAGCAGAAACATGCTTCAAGAAGGAAAAAAGCCTGAGTTTTGGTTTCATGCTGGCATGAGCCTCAGTGTGCCAGTGATATCACCAAGTAGAATTGCAAAAATAATGACTGCCTGCAATTGGTTTGGCCAAATGTTTAGTCCCACCCCAAACTTAAGCCATTGGTTGAGCGGAAAGTTGACATGTTAGGCTGCTTAAACAGAGCAATGTTTGAACACAATGTTTGACACAAAACAGCTTTATAATTTGCATTAGAGCAAAAAGCTAGTTGTAGCTTATAGACAAGCTTTGAAACATGAAATATGATGAAGTGATACAAATGTTCACCATCAACATTTAGATCTGAACCAGAACTAGAACTCAGCTGTGAATCGCTAGCGTTATTCTCCTTCATGGCTTGAGCTTACAGCCCGCCAGCGCTGGAGCAGAGGACGCTGGGAAGAGCACACTTCTTGCCAGAGTGTAATGGCTGGTGAAAGCAGAAGCAAACTGCACAGAGGCAGATAAAGGTTTCCTCAAGGTGCAGCTCCGTTGACTAGTTAACCCCTTGAAATTATGCCGTAGTTTCAGACTCCGTTCCAAAGTCCCGGAATTGGGTTACAAGATAATTTCACAGGCGACTTGCTTGTCTTACTTGGCAGTTCAACTGGCTAATTGAAGAAGGCGATTTTCGGGCCCCGAAACTGTTTAAGAAATGATACTTCAAATTTGAGTAAAGGGATTTTCTGTGACGTGGAAGTTGCAGGATTTTTGAATATATATGAACGTATTTTTCGCCAAATGCATGCTGAAAGTAGCACATTGCGAGTCTAGAGTTAGTTGAAGATCACTTTTTAAGTAAAACGTACGCGCGTTTATTCGTTTTCATTTTAGGTGATTTCAGATTTCTGTTGGACTGAAAAAGTGGGAAATTTGTATACAGCTTTATTTTTTCAACTTAAGGAAATCTTCTATTCAAATTACGTTTTTTTTATTAAAAAAAATTCTTTAATTGTTTAATTAATTTTAAAAAAGGAGTTTTAATAGCACATATGCTCATAACTTTGCATAGCTGCTTTAGAGTGCTTGTATTGTTCTCTACAAATAAAATTTAACCGAATTGTATGAATAACATTTTTAAATTCATTCATAAACTTCATTACAACATTTACAAATACGGAGAAAAAAAAAATGTGACACTGGACCACAAAACCAGTCATAAGGGTCAGTTTTTTATAGATCATCTGAAAGCTGAATAAATAAGCTTTCCATTGATGTATGGTTTGTTAGGATAGGAATATTTGGCTGAGATACAACTATTTGAAAATCTGGAGTCTGATGGTGCAAAAAAAAAAAAATAATAATAATAATAAAAAATCACCTTTAAAGTTGTCCAAAGTTCACAGCAATGCATATTAATAATCAAAAATTACGTTTTGATATATTTAAGGTAGGAACTTTACAAAATATCTTCATGGGACATGATCTTTACTTAATATCCTAATGATTTTGGCATAGAAGGAAAATCAATAATTTTGACCCATACAATGTATTTTTGGCTATTGCTACAAATATACCTGTGCTACTTAAGACTGGTTTTGTGGTCAAGGGTCACAAATGTGCTGTTAAAGTTAACTTAGAAAAATCCCCCACACAGATCAGATGTGTAGTTTTACTGATGCACAGAAACTGCATATGAATCTGAGACAATGTTAAAGTAATCAAAAATAGACTTAAATAAAAACTATTAAATAATGTATTATTGAAAAATAATATTAAATATATTTTAAAATAGTTTCACCCTGATGAAAGCAAAGCGTCAGTGCACAAATGTGTTTTTAAAACTTTAAATCCATGTGAATAAAGGCTTTTTATATTTTTTTTTCCATTATTTGAGTTCCCTGATTTATGAGTATTTTGATGTTACAAAAGAATCCTGCATCCAAAGATTTATGTATTTTTACACTCCAGCAGCAGTGTTTTTTTTTTTTTTTTTTTTTTTTTTTTGCATTTTTGAATATATTTTACAATAGATTTGTATATTTTTCATAAACTCTAGTTTAACTCTAGTATAATCTATTTATGAAATAAATAAATACATGTTCTGTAAAGAAATTCTCACAAAACATTTGTTAACAAAACTAATTTCAAGCATTTAAACAAATTTTATCTTATTAAAATCTTTGACGGAAGGATATTAAAATTATATATAAATATATGTATGTATGTATATATATATATTATCCAAGATATTATCCATCAGTCTAACGTCAACCACACCTGTTCTAAAACCCCGCCCTCCAAAGAATGGCAGCCAACCTGATTTTTCCAAACCTGAACACGGATAATGATTGACGGGTAATTCACGTTTTTGATTGGTTAAAAAACGCGGGCCGTTCTCCTCACTAGGGCTGTAGGTGTATTTCTAAAGGCACTTTTTTGGTAATATCTGGGTAATATAAACCCTTTATACTCGATAGATAAATTAAGTCATTAATATATAAGTCTATTTCATTCGGCATTTCAAACAGTTTAAATAACTTTTATTCAAAAGGCAAGAAGAATGAACATATATGAACTGAGATATGATGAGTTTAGCGCTATCTGGAACAATAATCCGTACGAACAGTGAAGTTTAACAGCAGGATATGTGAGAGATTGTGTGTGTACGGCGCCCGCGGTGGATCAAACTACATGTTCAAACAAAAGCGCGAAACGCCTTCCCCTCCGCCGTCAGTCCGAGCGGACCGCAGCTCCGCACACACACACACATATACACACACTCTCGTGCGCACGCACTGAGCGAGGGGGACGCGTGTGTGAGAGCAAGAGCCTGTGAATAATCCTCATTCCTTCCGCGACCCGTTCGGCTCTTGGATGATCCATAATAACCTCTCATAATAACATATTATAATAATTAATAATCAATAATCATCCGGATCAACATGTCCCGCAGAAAGCAGAGCAACCCCCGGCAAATCAAACGTAAGTTACTCTGTTTATTATTATTACTGGTATTTGTTTCAAAGCCAAGCGGAGTAAAGTTGGATAAAAGGGAGACAGAGAGTGATCAGTTTATTATGACAACTGATAGTAGCAGCAGGTGCAAATGTTCTTCTATCAGTCCTTCTTTAGATCTTGTTTGATGGTTCGGTGTTTTTGTGTTTAACGAGGCTTATTTTTTTTGCGTGATACGGTCAGTGTAACATTTTTAAGACTTGTTTTTTTATTCTTTCATTTTGCGTTTACTTATACTTCGTGCACATTCTAGTTTTGTCGTGTCTTTGCTCATATATTATATTTATGCAGGTACTTATTTAATTCTGAAAGTTACAGAGTGACAAAAACAGAAACTGAATAAAGTAGGTGTTTAGATTTGAAGATGTTAAGCTGATTCTTTCAAAGCCTCAGGAGGGTCTGTTTACAGTCAGTCCATTTTTTTCATTTGTTGAGACATGTGGAGATATTTTTCATAATAGTGACATTTGTAGACTTATTCATTATGTTTTCAGTTTTACTTTTATTTATTCTTTTATGCATATTCCAGGCTGTCAGACAGAATTAAAAATAAAAGAAATGCAACTCTTTTTTTTTTTTTTTTTTTTAAGAGAAGTGCATATACATGTTTTTGTTTAGTGCTGAAAGTTTTATGTTCTGTACTGTGAATGTCTGATTTGTTGTTTGAGTTTAAAGTTGTTTAGATTTGAAGACGTTCAGCTGATTCTTTAAAAAGGTGTAAACAGTGTTTTCGGTTCATCTTTCAGTCTTTATGCATTTGACCATGTGAAGATGTTTTCCACGATTAACAGGCAGTACATTGGTTATGACATTTCAATGTCATGTTTTTATTCTTGACATTTACCATAGCGTTATTGTTGTTTGGCAAGCTATATAAAATTATGATAGCTGAATAGTCATTCAGTTTTTAGGTCACTGTTTTACGTTCAGCGTTTCTTGTAAAGGTTTTAAGGTTCAGTTTAGAGTAAGCTGTGGATATCAATAAAAAATTGCCTAGAATCCCTCATGCATGCTAATAAATACTGAAATATTGTTCATATATTTATGACAATGCAAGTGATTTTATTAATTGCGTTTTTACTCAATAACTAATTGTGTAAAAACAAAATTTATTTGCTGTTGCATTCTTCCGGAAAGCATTTCTGTGGTCTAAAATAAATTTCATATTTAATAAATATGACACATCTCAGCCTAGAATAATCTGCAGAGCTCTACAGAGTTAAATAAATAATGTGTTTCATAAAATATACACCATCAGTAGCTTGAGCATTTCCATTTTTCAGGCCTATTTTTAGGACACTGTTATGCTATAGCGCCTGAACATTTTCAGCACCTCAGGAAGTGAAAGTTCAGACAATAAAATTGCAGTTCTGTCTTTTATGCAGTTATTAAATAGGCTGGCTATTGTTGCATTCATCTTTTGTGAATGAAAGAGCCGAAGTGCGATCGCTGTTCAGGGCCTTTAGAAGCGTGTGTGTGTGTGTGTGTGTGTGTGTGTGTGGACCGCAGGGAGGAAGGACGAAGAATCTTCTTCCTCTGTTGTGAAATGTTGTTGTGTTTTTTTAGGGACAGGTTAAACTGAGCCAAGGAGATGGGAACAAGCGAGATAAACTAGTTGCACAATGCTAAAAGCCACATGTCTTTATTGCCGCTTGATATTTGTACTAGTGAAAGGAAATGTTTCTGTTGTGTGTATTAAGATTGTATGTGCTCTGTTAAGCTCATGTACATATATTATAGTTATAAAGTTAAATTTCAAAAAAACTTAAAAAAAAAAAAAAAGTCTTATTTTGATCATCCTGTCACTTGGGTGACACATTGAGGTGTATTGTGTGAGAGTGTTTAGCAAATATTGTTTGACTGTACTAGTATACAGTACAGTAAATACAAATATGTTTGAAGGCTTTCAGTCAGTGCAAAGCAATCTTTGGCGTATTTTGTTTGATGTGCTACTTTCTGTTATCTCATTCGACAAGCATGACAGCTTTTGAATGCCCGAAATGAGCTCGAGTCATTAAACTGTTGACCGAGCCGTTTGCATGCAAATCGATCCGCGTCGATTTCCTTCTGAAATGCATCTGAGATGTCCAGGAACTGAGGTCTGAGTTATCTAAGAGCTCTCACAGCTCCGTTACTAGAGCATTCATAATATCAGGGTATTGTCTCTGGCTCCGAAAGGTCACGCGGAGCCCGTGGTTCCTCTCTTTGGCACTTCAGGAAGAGGGAGAGAGAGGAAGAGGCCGTCTGATCCAGTGCACAGAGAGACCGAGAGTCATTCTAAAGGACAAAAAGGTTGTTGGGCACTGTGCACCCCCCCCTCCGCCACCATACGTTGGTCGGTTATCTAAAATTGTGATTTATGCAGTATTTTAATATTTTGCTTATTCTCTCCCCTTGGGTGCTCTCTGAGCAATGATAAAAAGGCCGTGCTGAAAAAGCACCATTAATTTGCACCGATGCCTGTGAGATAGGGCCAGATAATGGGAAAGATAAGGCAGGGAGATATACCATCAGAGCTGCGATTATTACCATTAAAATTCCAACCCAGCAATCTGCAGCCGGCTGATAATTCCCTCTCCGTTTCCACCACTTTGGATGATAAGGCAAAAAATAGTCATCCACTGCTCCTTGATTAGGCTGCCTGGATATCCCGATAATACGGTGATAAATTATGTATTTCTCCTCCTTGTTTTTTGGCTCTGAAACGTTACATCTGATTCCATTTTTTATTAATATTTATTTTGCATCAGTTTTGGTCCCCTCCCCCACTGGCAGAATCCTAGACCCCTCGCGCCCTCTCCTCTTTCAGTTCTTCTCATCGTAATAAGAGTTTGATAGAGAGGTGATGGAGGGTGAGATGTTTTGTATGGGAGCTCATATCTGCGTTATCAGCTCATCTCCACGAGCGGCTGCTCGCCGCTGTTGTTTTTAGCCCTTATCACCTCATGCCAATATGCCAATAAATTGGCCCGATTGTTAACCGGGCCGAGCCGGGGCCAGCGAAAATTTATGACAGGAAGAGATGAAAATATCGCTGATGCGTTAGGGATGAAGCACGATTAGCTTCGCGGGAGAGCGTGATGTCTCGGTCTGCGCTGAGGAATGCCTGGTGGCGCTTTAATAGGCAGGGCAGATACACAGGTTGGCGAATGGAAAGCGTGCCCCGTGGTGTAATTTGTCTGTAAAATAGCCCCTCGAGTTGCACGTGTGGGATTGGAGAGCAGGCGGGTTGATGGGGAAGGCCTCTCTCCATCTGTTTAGGCTCGCTGCAGGTCTGTACGCTTCTAAACGTCGCTTTGTTTTGTGAGATGCGAAACTATACCATGCTTCAGCTCCATTTCAAAAGCTGGTGAGCTGCCTTGTTGTCTGTTCTCTACATGGCTATCATCATTAAAACGTTTACATTGCCCTCACACTCTTTCTCTGTTAAAACCGAAGCATCACTCTGTATGTTCAGTTTCTGTGAACAGTAAAGCCTGCTTTCTTTAATTTGATTGGCCTTCTCAGTCATTTTGTCATTGAGCGCTGTGAAATCGCCGAGGGAGGCCAGCCTAAAAATGCAACTTTTAAAACTTGATTTATGCATTCTGCAGATGCTTTTATCCAAATTGGTTTGGATTGCATTTAATGTATGCATTTTATCATTTCATGCACTCCCTGGGAATCAAACCCATGACCTTGGCCAAATTGTTTACCCCAATAGTTGATATCCCTGACGCTGCTCTTCTGCACTTCCACCCTGTGTGTTGTTTGGATGACTATAAGTGACATTTTTTGCCTGGTCTGTCTCAGCGATCTCAAAGTGCTCGTCATTATCAAAATGATTGAGATGGCAAATCAAATCAAAGAAGGCGGGCTTTACTGTTCACAGAAACCAAATGTGAATTCCAGCGTGATGCTTCAGTTTTTAATGGTTAGACTGTATGATGCAAAAAAGACATTCAATATTTTACAAATGTTTTACGATAAGCATGTTAAATGACCAACAGTAATACCTAGTGATTCAAGCTACTCAACTTTTTTTTTTCAAATTTTGTTGCAGTTTTGAATTTAAAGTATAGGCTTTCATTTTGATTCATGTGAGATAAAACAAAAAATTAACAAAGCAGTTTTCAGAAAATTAGGTATACGATACTGTAAGTGTGCTTATGTGACCCTGGACCACAAAACCAGTCATAAGGGTCAATTTTTTGAAACTGAGATCTATACATTATTATTATATCTATACAATATTTGGCCGAGATGCAACAATTTGAATGTCTGGAAAAAATGTTTTTGAAAAAAAATCACCTTTAAAGTTGTGCAAATGAAGTTCTTAGCAATGCATATTACTAAACAAAAATTAAGTTTTGATATATTTACGGTAGGAAATTCATAAAATATCTTCATGGAACATGATCTTTAATTAATATCCTAATGATTTTTGGCATAAAAGAAAAACCTGTATAATGTATTGGTGGCTATTGCTACAAATATACCTGTGCTGCTTATCACTGGTTTTGTGGTCCAGGGTCACATATTTAAAAAAAACTGCAAATAGTTCAAATCAATTACTTAATATTATATAATAAATTATAGCTCTTTTCCTGGTGTTCTTTCTTTTCTTTATTCCCTTAAATGTCTTTTAATTTTTTTACTTACTTTAAATATTTTATTCCTCCCCAATATTCGAGACATGTTTACGGCCTTGGCTAGCTGCATGCTTTGTAAAAAAAAATAAAAGAATTAGAATAGAAATCATTTTATAACAACTGATTTCAGTACAGTTTGGCATTAAGTTATTAATATGTTGCTTACAATAAGCGTTTTATTTATAAAATGCATTTTTAAATAGATTCGAGTTTTAGTATTTACTCTTTCATCAACATTTCAACAAGCTTGTTGCTTGTCTCATATGAGAGACCCAAGATGGAATCACACTGTCAGCGGTTTGTAGCCACCGAAAGTCATTCAAACAACCATTGATGATGTCACTTTATGCAAATGAGCTGCTGTAACATGCTGTTCAGGTAGGATGTTCACTAGGTAAACTAATTCTAACCAATAGGGGTTCAACAGCACAGTCAAGTGCCGTTTTGTTTCAAACCTCTCCATTTTCAGCTGACGGTTGACAAAGGAAACACGTCGGACTGAAATGCCTACTTTTAAAGTGCCTTTTTGAGAGCCACAGCCAGTCCAAATGATTGTGATGTTCAAACTGAAGTATATGGAGGATTTGCCAGCTTGCGGTGTTGGAAAATGGTAGTCAGAGAACTCGGGTGGAGGTCTGTTGTTGCTCTGTGTGAATGTGTGTGTAATCGACTGTCAGTATGACTTCATAATAAGTGCGTGATTATCATCTCGGCTCCGCCCAGCAGATGATGATGTCATACGAGAGCTCCGTCAGGTCTATCAGGTGACACGTCTATCTCTGGACGGGGTTTATCACAGTCTCAACTTATAATGGTGCAGTCAGAGTGTTTGCTGACTTGGCTGCCAACATGTCAGTGTGTGTGTGTGCATGGATATGTTTATGTTGGAGATGAAACGGATGGTGTGTGCGCGGTTTGAATTCTGTGGTGTACCAGTCAGTCGGTTTTGCTATATTCTGTCCTATTTTTGTGCCTTTTTATTTTATCTAATTATTAAATGTATGTGGAGCTCACATATTTGTGTCTGCGGTCTGTTCAGTGTGTTTCATCATTAGGGAAATTTTTGACACCGTAATTTCAAGAGTGCGTATCAGCTCAACCGTTGTCCAAACCAGCTCAAGCATCCAATGGTTTTGGAGGAGAATGTTGTTGCGGTAGTAATGAAAGTCCTCTGAGATGACTTTCTCATACTTGAGACTTTTTTTGGTAGATTCCAATGATGAAAGTGTGCAGTTTTTTTTATGTTCCTCATAGATTTGTCTCAAGACATGGCTGCTGGATGCCAACTTTCCTTTTCGACATCTGTTGGCTGCCAATAACAGCTTGCGTTGTTTTGCCTTGTCTAAGCTGAAGGAGCCATTTGATTTCACAAACTTATAGAAATCAAATTCTCTGATGTATAGACACTATTTTTACTCTTCTGCTATTATCAAGCGTGCAAACACAAATGTTTGGGCAATATATTGAATGCGCTTGGTTGTGTTCATGAAACTTGCTTGCATACTATGGCTCTACTAAACCTTGATGTTTAAGCAGGCGAGTTACATTAGAATGTCTGTGCCATTACACTGGATGTTACAATCATAAAACTAGCTGTAAATATTGACTTTAACTAGCGGGTAGCTGATCTTAGCCATTACAATTTTTTGCACATTTTAAGATGTTATGATTTAAGAATTTTTGGTAAAGCTTTGAATTTCTATTTTTGAATCTTTGTATTATATGTGTATACAATATATGAGTACATAAACCCGAACAAAACCTTTTGTAACCATAAAGTGTCATTTTTTTTTTCTTTTTTTTTTTTGAGGAAAAACTATCATCATGTCATATAAACAGTGAAACTTAAAGGCCTTTACAACAACACGTCAAAATAAACGTTTGGTTTAACTTGAAGAAACTGTGACAGAAATATATTACTTAATGTAATTATAGTACTACTATTACTAATAAAATCATTATAAAATTATTTAACTGGATTAATCTACCTTAGTTACCAGAAAAGTGTAAATGCACAACACAGTATTTCTAAAAAAAAAAGAGGGTTTTATTTTTATTTATTTTATTATTTTTTATTTTTTTTAAATCAAACCAATTACTATTTAATATTAAAATTAATACACCATTAATTAAAAAAAATATATATATTAAAAAAAAAAAAAAAAAAAAAAAACTAAGTTTGAGGGGGAAAAATTTATTTCATAGGACCTTAAAAATGTAATTTTTATTAAACTTTTAATACATTGCTGTGAGTTATACATGTGTTTTGATTAATAAAATTTAATTCAACCATTAAAACAGAGTCTAGAAAAATTTAAATGGAAAAAAAAAAAAACGTAATCCAGAAAAACTTCTGAAAAATATATATTTAAAAAAATGAAATTTGGGAAAAATAAATAAATAAACAGTATTCGGGAAAAATAAAACTGAATTCATGGGACTATTCATATTATTATTATTATTATTATTATTGTGATTAATTTTATTAATATATAGTTCGATATTTGGTATCACTGTCGATATACACTTCTTATTAGTTTTCTTTCTTGTTCTCAATTGGACGTTTATCATGTTGTTCATTTAAAAAATAAATAAATAAATAAAATAATAGTAAAACAATGGAGAAGCTGTTTTCATGACAAAATGACCAGAATTAATTGATAAATTTCTGAATGTAGAGTGATCTATGAGAAAAAAAAGAAAAAGAAATGGTTGACCTGAAAGAGAAAACTGGCTGTACACTCTTAAAAATAAAGGTGCTTTAAAAGGTTCTTCACAGTGATGCCACAGAAGAACCATTTTTGGTTCCACAAAGAACCATTTAGTCAAAGCCTTTTTTAAGAACCATCTCTTTCTTACCTTCTTATAATCTGAAGAACCTTCTTTCGCCACAAAGAACTTTTTGTGAAACAGAAAGGTTCAGATGTTAAAGGTTTTTTATGAAACCATTTAGACCAAAAAAGTTCTTCTATGGCATCGTGAAGCACCTTTAGTTTAAAGAGTGTAAGAGAACAGTTAACGTTAATGTTTGCAATAGAGGCCTCCTTGCATCTATGTTGAAAATGCATTCAGACCCATTTCCAAATGCAACAATACACACAGTTGAGCTTATGCAGCTAGAAGCATTTGTGTTTACGTACTTGTATAGAGTATTTTTCATGTCTTGTTGTTATTATCGCTGGTTACCAGAGAAATTAGTTAACTGGAGTGTGTATGTAAAGTCTCCATTTACGTTTCCTGGGAGGAAAATACAGATGTGTGTGAAGAGTTTGTACATCCATCATTAGAGAAGAGGAATGCTGTCATTTCTGTCTCTGATCCATCCTTTCTTCCAAACATTCCCCTTTTCCTTTCCTCTCCCGCTGTCAGCTTGTCTGCCTGTTTCTCTCGCTGTGTTGGAAAACAGTCTATGATGCATCAGGGTTAGTGGTTGCAAAAGGTGGAGGTCATTTCCTGCCGAAGTTTCCTCTTTATCTTCCTTTTTCCTGAATTCCTCACAGATGATTCCAGAGCTGACAGTTTGCCTTTCTCTGCTCTGATATTTGCACAGAAAGAAACACCGTAAACAATATCTTCATCTCAAGAGAGCAACTCATCAATTTACGCTTGTCACTTCAGATTCACATTAGTTTCAACTCTGAATTCATTAATTCTCACAACGCTGTTAGTTGTTAATCATTCAGTAATTTCCTCACTGTTGATGAAAGGAATAGTTTATGCAAAAATGAAGATTGTCATTATTTACTCTCTCTAATTAAAAATGATTAGAAATGATAAAAAGTAAGAACTTGATCAAAAGTGAAAGTAAGGACTTTTATATTGTAACAAAAATATTTCAAATCACTGCTGTTCTTTTTAGCTTTCTGTTCATCAAAGAATCCTAAATAAAATACAGTTTCCATGAACATATTAGGGAGCACAACTCTTTCAAATTGATAATATTAAAAAAAGTTTCTTGAGCAGCAAATCAACATAGTAATGAGTAATGATGTTGAAAATAGAACTTTGCATCATAGGAATAAATTTCATTTTTCAATATATTCAAATAGAAAACATTTATTTTAAATTGTATTAATATTTCAAAATAATAAAATACAGTTTTTACTGTATTTTTGAATAAATAAATGCAGCCTTGGTTAGCATTTTTCCAAAACATTTTTTTTTTTTTGATTGGTTGCTCCTTTTGTGTTCATGAGGGTGAGTAAATGATTTTTGGGTGAACTGTCTCTTTAAGTCAACTTTTTCCTTTGACTCTGTCTTGAAGGACCTAACAAGATCAAATCGCAGAAATTGTACTTGACTAATCTGTGTCGTCTGTTGTTTAGTTTATTTAGCTGTGATATCAGTGATCAGTCTATTGAGCTCCAGGTAACAATTGACTTTCAGCCTTAGAGTTAATAGCCTTGTGTCTTGCTTGTACAGATCAATATTGGTATTAATTAATCAGCGCTATCGGCTACGCGATCTGGTTCTATATGTTGTTACATCAGCGCAATATCAATAGGGAAAGTGTACTCCCTGATCGCCATGGCAACTTCATCGCTCAGGTCAAAGAAAGTTTATCTTATCTTGCTGCCGAGAGTGGCAAACTGCTTAGAAATCTAGTTTAGACTCTCAGATCATCGATTGGGCCCTTTCTGCTTTGTCTGTCTCCTTACTCTCTCTCTAGCCTGCATTCTGATCAAGACAGAAATAGAAGGTTGGATCATCAGCATTTAAAGTCTGATACTGCTCTCAGGAAGAAAAAATTACAAATGAGATCTCTTTTACATCTCAATTGTTTCTTCAAAACAACGAGATTAAATAGCAGGGTTTTTTTTTTTTTTTTTTTTTTTGCTTGAGAAAAAGAGTTTGTGTCCGCTAGAGTTTAAGAAGAGATCTCAAATTGTTATCAGGTTAACCAAGAAAGTTAGAGATCTTACACCTCTCCTTGAATCATTTCAATACCAAATTTTCTGAGATATGTTATCAATGTTTATCTCTGTCCTTTTCCTGTATGTCAATTTGTGTATTTTGTGTATTGTTTTTTTTTACTTTTAAAGTAAATTTAATTTTAAATGAATTTTTAATGTATTTTTATCCTCTGAGCAATACAGTTTTTGCTTTGGTTGAAGGGTCTTTAAACTAGAAAACTAGAAACTAGAATAAGAGCCAAAAAAAAATAAAAAATGTGAGTAATAAAAAGTGAGTATCAGATTTAAAAAAATAAATAAATTAAAATAAATAAATATATATAAACTTTATATATATTTTTTATATATCTTTTTTTTTAACTTTTAAAGTAAATTTAATTTTAAATGATTTTTTTATGTATTTTTATCCTCTGAGCAATACAGTTTTATCCTCTGAGCAATACAGTTTTTTTATATATATATTTTTTTTTTTTTTTACTTTTAAAGTAAATTTAATTTTAAATGAATTTTTAATGTATTTTTATCCTCTGAGCAATACAGTTTTTGCTTTGGTTGAAGGGTCTTAAAACTAGAAAACTAGAAACTAGAATAAGAGCCAAAAAAAAATGTGAGTAATAAAAAGTGAGAATCAGATTTCAAAAAATAAATAAATTAAAATAATATATATATATATACTCTCTAAACGTAAGCTCTACGCTTACTTTTCTTTTTCAGGAGCACAGTCAAAGTTTCAGGAGCACCTTCTAATCAATAATCAAAAAATCTGATTAAAAAATTAGCCTTCCCATTACCTTTGTAATGGCATTTTTCAAACTTTATTAAATATGTCAGATTTTTTGAAAAAATTATATTTTATAAGCTTTTTAAAATTTCGAATTAAAACAACGGAATAAGAACAAATAGAAAAAGAACAAGTTACCAATCAAATGAAATCAGTATTAACAAAATTCATTTGTACCACAGAGGTGGCAAAGAAGAACACATATTTTCATGTTTAATGAGGCTTGGAGGTGGCATGAGTGCAATCAAATTCAGAAATTCATGTTGAGATTAATGTTTTAAATATAACATTTTGAATATAGAAATATTAATTGATTTAAATAACTGCTAAGATGCCATTGATTTAATTACTGAATCATTCCTTCATTTGATTCGTTCGAACGGCTGATTCATTTAGGAATAACGCAAGTGACCGTCTTTATGAATGGGAAATTAAATCTTTGACTCACTAGATTAGTTTAAAAACACACGTTCATTCATAAACGAAACACCGCTGTCTTTGAATGGAGATGCGCAGTGGCTCAGTTGTGACTTGTTTCAAACTTTTTTTGACGACAAAATAGAGCAAAAGCAGGCAATAGTGTTATGGTCAGATAATGTAAGTCACATAATGTTAACTTCTTGTTTATTTAACTGTTGTATTAATTAAATTAGTATCTGATTTACAAACTCCCTTAAAAAATCATTGATTTTTAAAGGAGTTTGTAACTCCCTTAAAAACTGTCACTCATCTTAGTTCATCTCAATCTCACAAAGTTCCATTATAATCAACAAAGCTCTCTACACTGCACAAACAATCTCTTATTTACACTCCCTACACTTTATGAAAGTATTATATATATATATATATATATATATATATATATATATATATATATATATATATATATATATATATATATAATATATATTTGTATTTAATGTCAAATATTTTAATGTTAATCTGGCACAAAAACAAATTAGAATGACAGTGTTAAATTTACAGCATTAAATCTACATGAAATGAAACTGATAATGCTTAAATAACCTGAAAACTTAATAATGAAAGTAAGTTAGTTGTGAATGTAGTTAACTTAGTAGTGTTACTACTTTTAGTTAGTTCCGTCTGTAGCGTACAACAACTTCTCTCTCTGTCTTTCCCACTTGTTCTCCCAGAGGTCCCAGTTGTAGCCCAGTTTGCGGTTTGGTTCCAGCATGGTTATATACCTCATCAGGCTCAGAATAGCCCCCGGGGAGCCCAACACACAGACGCTTGCGTTTTTTTCCCCCCTACTTCTGCCTAGGGGACACAATCGCTTCATTTACCATTCTCTATTTGGCCCCTGCCAAAAGGAGAAACAGAGAGAAAGAGAGAGGGAGAGTGAAGGGGCCACATCATGAATTCACTCATTTCACTCACACGTCTCCTTCACCTTGGCTCCGAACATCACCAGCGTGGAGATACGGCTCAATTAAGTGTGTTTCACGGGGGTAGACCGCCAATCTGCCCGCCAAAATTTTATCAGCGGAAATCTTAGCATGTAATGAATATGGATATTGACTTGTGTTAAGCGTGTGTGTGTGTGTGTGTGTGTGTGTTTGAGGCAAGGAGATCAACACAAACACACACTCCAGTGCTTCTCAGAATGAATGAGACTTTGGCCAGTATCAGTGTCAGTAAGAGATTTTGGAGCCCAAAGGAAGATTGTTGTTTTTTCGGAACTCATGAGATATAAATGAGTTCCTGGTTATGTTATTTTATTTTAGTTTTTTTTTTTTTAAGTGTGTATATTATATATATACTTTTTTTCCAGATTATCTTTGATAAATAAAAATGAAAAAAGAACAGTTTATTCAAAATAGAAATTTTGTGTGACAATATACACTGCTATTCAGAAGTTTGGGGTTAGTAATTTTTTTTTTTTAAGGAAATTAATACTTTTATTCAGCAAGAATGTGTTAAATAGATAAAAAGTGATAGTAAAGACTTATATTGTTAGAAAAGATTTCTGTTTTGAATAAATGCTGTTCTTTTTTAACTTTTTATTTATCAGAGAATCAAAGAAAAAAGTGCCACAGGTTCCAAAAAAAAAAAAAATTAAACAGCACAACAGGTTAAACACTGATAATAAATCAGCATATTAGAATGATTTCTGTGACACTGAAAACTGGAGTAATGATGCTGGAAGTTCAGCATTGCTTCACAGAAATAAATAATATTTCAAAGAGTATTCCAATAGAAAACTATTATTTTAAATTGGAATAATATTTCAGGAAAAAAAAAAAAAAAAAAAAAAAAAAAAAAAATATAATATATATATATATATATATATATATATATATATATATATAGTCTTCTTTCATACTAATTTTTATTTATTTATTTTCCAATTTTCCATTTCTGCTTAGTTTCTTATTTGCATTCAGTTTAATTTTCTTGTTGTCTAGAAGAAATTAGTGTGATTTTCTGTTACTTTGCAATAGGAAACATTGATTGCACACAAACTCACCTCTTGAACTCCTGATGATAATGATGATGTTAATTTTTTCCTCATGTTAAGATCCTTTACAGGGAGTATGTATTTCATACACGCTGACCTTAAGCTGATGACAGAAATATTGAAGTGTGAGTTTCTGGCAGGAATTAGTGCAGCTCGTGTGTATCTGATGGAGGGTTTTGGGCATTTCTCTGGCATTTCTTGGGAAACATCATTAAGGAAAAGGTGCTGGGGAGGATTAAACATCAGGCCTTTCACTTCAATTTGTACATCAGCATTTCCTCGAGCCTGTAATATAAAGCGGACATCATGTTTCAGACTAGCTGGAAAATCACTGCAGACAAAGCTCTGGAAAATAAACAGATCAACAATTTACGTCAGATATGTAAGAAATAAGAAGTAAACCTCCAGAACATGTTAAGGCTTTATGGGCAAAGCTGTGCATTGATTTGACAGGGCCGCATGTCTGAAGTTTGTCATGATATGGACTTTCTGTAAAACCCGGTTTTATCCTCTGATTCGTGCATATCTGTATTTTTGTGTTCATATGTGTCAGTACACACAGAGAACATGAACCAGGATTTAACTTCACACAAAAATGAACATTCTGTCACCAATTGCGCAAGCCTCAGTTTGTCATAAGCCTGTATGAGTTTAATTTTTGTGTGAAACATGTGAACTGTCTCTTCATTATTTGGATGTTAAATATGTGTACCTATAAGGGACAGTATATGTGATGTAATTGTGAAACAATGATTCACCTCAAGATTCTTTTATTGTGTAGTCTGAGTGAATCAATTCCATTTGAGATCAGAAAAAATGCAAAAACGTTCAAATGGACTGAGAATGCCTGTTTTTACGCTCATATATGTATATAAGTGTGTTTGTTTGTTTTTGTATACGTGTGTGTGTATGTTTGCTAAGATTTGCAGAGGTGCACATATGACCATCATCAACTTTCTTAAGCCACTGAAAAAGGATAACACATGGGTCAAATGATAAGAGAGTCAAAAAAAAAATAAGAAAGTGCTGATTGATTGATGTCTGGCTCTACGTTTGACAGCGAGTTTGGGATCAGTGTGTTTGATTCCCTCTCTCAGATTGAAGCTCGGCAAATGTGAAGGACAAAAAGGTCACAAATATTCGTCTCCTCCTCTCTCATCTCCCGCTGGTCTCGTGAAACTAGTCATAGCACAGTGGTCAAGTGTGACAGCTTCTGCTGTGAGGTGATTTACATTCAACATTTTTCATTTTTACATAAGTTTTTTTTTATCTTTGAGGCTAGTATGTATGCTGCTTGACTCCTTAAAGGAGAACTCCACTTCCAGAACAACAATTTACAAATAATTTACTCACCCCCTTGTCATCCAAGATGTTCATGTCTTTCTGTCTTCAGTCGTAGAGAAATTATGGTTTTTGAGGAAAGCATTTCAGGATTTTTCTCCATATAATGGCCTTCATTGGTGCCCCGATTTTGAACTTTCAAAATGTAGTTTAAAGGGCTCTAAATGATCTCAGCCGAGGTAGAAGGGTTTTATCTAGCGAAACGGTTGGTCATTTTTTTCGAAAAAAAAAAAATTTGTGTTCTTTTTAAGCACAAAAGCTTGTGTAGCACAGGCTCTGGGATGCGCGTCCACGATGCTATGAATTAGTGATGGGTCGTTTCAATGAATCTTTAATGTGACTCGGGAAGAACGAGTCATCTCGGAGAGTGATTCGCTCAGTCGCGCAACATCCTATTAGGTTCTGTGCTGGAATTAGTTCACCTGTTTTGAGTCTTCGGGTTTTTCGAGTCGTTCGTTCATCTTATGGGGCTGTCACGTGATGAATGAATGACTCATACCCGAAAACTTGTCAGACAAGAGGTGAGGTGAGCTAATCATAGACTAAAGACCCAGGTAAACAATGAATTAATCTTTTCTGTTTCTTACAGCATTATAGTTTTGTCTTGTTTGTAGTGTGATCAACGTTTGTGTAAGCAGTAGATGTGTTAGGGAAGTAATACGTAACATTTTAATTATATTTTAAAAATGAACTAAATGACTCGAAAGAAGATTCGTTCATTTTGCTGAACGAGACTCAAAGGTCAGAGTCGGTAAAATGATCTGAACTTCCCATCACTACTACGAATCATGTTTAAGTTCATCGTCTGTGTGCTGAGTAGGGTGAAAAACTTCAGCTTATTTTCTCCTACAACTTCAGAATCATTCGACATCGTTGTACCTTTTTGTCTGTAAACAGCGTTTGACTTACTTGCACTTTCTTAGTCTTTGCGTGTTCGCTTCGTAAAGACTGGGTCTGTAGTTCCGCCTACGTTTAGCGTGACCTTTTGACGTGATTCAATAGTATGTAGCGTCGTAAACACACATCCCAGAGCCTGTGCTACATGAGCTTTTGTGCTTAAAAAGTATACAAATTTTTATTTTTCAAAAAAAAAAAATGACAGATCGTTTCGCTAGATAAGACCCTTTTTCCTTGGCTGGGATCATTTAGAGTCCTTTGAAGCTGCATTTAAACTACATTTTGGAAGTGCAAAATCGGGGCACCAATGAAGTCCATTATATGGAGAAAAATCCTGAAATGCTTTCCTCAAAAACCATAATTTCTTCACGACTGAAGACAGAAAGACATGAACATCTTGGATGACAAGGGGGTGAGTAAATTATTTGTGAATTGTTGTTCTGGAAGTGGAGTTCTCCTTTAAGGTTGATAAATTAAGTTTAAACACATGTGAAATGCATCCCATTTATTGTCTTTCTTCATTTAATGAATCAGCCCAAACGACTCAGTTTAAACTGGTCTAATGACTCACTAACTGAATCACTTGGCGCACTGAATCTTTTTTTGCTGAACCATTACTTTTGTCATGTTTACTGAGATGCTGTGTTTGTGTGAAAAACCAAGTATACAAATGTTGAGGACCTCATATCTTTGTCTTTCATGCTAAAGGAACTGTTTAAGGAGCCAGAAATTTGAAATCGGAACCTGTATCATTTCTCTCCTTAGAAATCTTTAGAAAAAAAGGAAGATTTATGTGTCAGTGAAGAGAAACTCAAGCTGAATTTATAATGCATCATAACCAACATTCATTAAGCATCAGCCTGAACCATTGCACTTCAAATAGAGGACAGAAACACGTTCTGATCGTGATACTGGAGGGTTTGTGAGTCCAGTAATGTGTGAATGTAATGCACCATCGATTGTTTGAAAGGACTGAAATCAAGGACGTGTCCTGGCCGGTTCATAGACGGTTTAATCATAATGATCTCCGTGTCTATTCATTTCTCATGCTTTCCTGAAGATTAGCTCCTGGTGGTGGTCAGAAATGTACATTTGAAAGGACTTTAATGAATGTAGTAAAATGACTTTCACCACTTTATCTCCAAACAAAACGGCCCTTGTTAGATAACAGCTCCACTGAGAAGATTGCACACGTCTATCTGTTTTAAAATAAATTTTTTTTCTTACCTATGCCTCTTTTTGTTTCTTTCTTTCTGACTTTTTTTCGTTATGGAAGTTTAAGAGATACAGAGATATCGAAGCATGGGAATTTAGCATTTTAATTTTTTTTGTCCCCAGAAGTAGACTCTTTTATACTCCATCAAGTGTAAAAGTGATCAAGGTTTGGCTGGTTATCATGATTAATTAGCTGCTGTTGGTAGATAGCTGCATCATTTTGGGGGCAAAAAAACCTTTTTTTCAGAAATTTTGGCAAAAAGCATTATTCACTATTGATGGCCATTTATGTGTAACCGTGTATTATTATGATATTTTGCAATGTATTACTTATTATACAATATTTTGTAATGCACCAATAAGGACATTTTTGGATGATGGTCTAGAAAAAAAAAATTATACAGAAATTGCTAGTAAATTTTACAAATAAAAGAAACACTGTATAAAAAAAAAAACTTCAGTAATTTTTGTTTCATTTACAACTGAAATATTTTTTTTTAAACAGTTTACTGATAACCTTGAAGTTCCATAAATAAATTAATTATTCTTAATTAATAATTAATTTATAATATTATAATTTATATAATTGTGTTATATTTTGATGCAATAAAACAAAAATAGCCTTTATTTTTATTACATTTCAATAAAAGTATAACTTTCACAAATTAACTAAGAATTAAGAAAAAAAATTACACTTTATTTTATTTGTGTTTTCAATATGTAGGCCAGCTAAAAATATTGTGGGATTTGGGCTATTTTTATCAACTTAAAAATGTCACTTTTCTATGGAAGCCCATTTCTGCCACGTAAGAAAAAAGAAAAACTGTCTTAAAAAGTCAAAATTATGACATACGTAAGCCATAATTACGAGATAAAAAGTCGAAATTATGACTTACTTAGTCGAAAATATGACTTAAGTCCTAATTATGAAATCAAAAGTCAAAATTATGACTTTAAAAGTCGTAATTACAAAATAAAAAAAGTCTAAATTATCATTTCTAAAGTTGAAATTCTGACTTTAAAAGTTGTAATTAACAGATTTAAAAAAAAGTCTAAATTAAATTAAATTAAGTAAGTAAATGGTATATGCCTTATTAATAAGGTGTGTACTGAACTTGGTCCTCCAAATACTGTTTTAAGCCAAGTTAATTTGTTTTAAAATGTCCTGCTTATCATTAGACCACTATCCTGTGACCAGTGTGTTTATAAAGTCACTAAGTCAATTTCGACTTGTAAAGTCATAATTTCAGCTTTTTATCTCGTAATTATGACTTATGTCAATTTCGACTTTTTATTTCATATCGACTTTTTTATTTCATATCGACTTTTTATTTCATAATTTCGACTTTTTATCTCATAAATTCGACTTTATAAGGCATAATTTCAACTTTGTATCTTGTAATTATGACTTGTCAATTTTGACTTTTTATCTCATAATTTCAACTTTTTAAAGAGTCATAATTACGAGATAAAAAAGTCGAAATTATGACATTAAGGCATGATAGTTTTTCTTATGTGGCAGAAATGGACTTCCTTACTTTTCTCAACTGATATGACCACTCATATATTGTACATCCCTAATAAAATAATATAATAATCTGGAAGGACTAAGTGACCGTCATTGAGGTGAATGGGAATGCCGACCGACTGCTTTCTCCAGGTATTATAGATGTCCCAGGTGTGGTCATAACAGACTTTAAAACCTGCAGTGAATGTGGGAACCCGTAAGCCCTTCACTAACACTATCCTGGTCTGTGACGCCAAAAGCAGCAGACTGAGAAAAGAAGTCCATATGCTTCTGCTTTCACATGCATTTGAATGGAAGTGTAGTGTGACCAGACCTTTAGCGTGGAAGCGTGCTGATCCGGATCTGAGGTGTGAACGGGTCAGCGGGTGCGTATTCACAATGAATAGGCCGCAGCGTGTGATTGCATGTGTCTCTGGTGTTCAGGCGTGTGTGGGTCCGTGCGGTTCCCTCTGGACTCTTTGTTCAGCACCTATCGGCATATCAGCAGAGAGTCCTTCAGCCCGGGCCTCTAATGCACCATGTATGGCTTTGTAGAAGCAGCCAGGATTGTGGGCAGTGCTGGGCAGCAGGATAGCTGCAGGCCTTCTCTGCAGTCAGTGGATTAGAGGTGGCCTGCTTTCACACACACATAAACACACACAGACGTACACACACACCGGTGTGAAATCGGGCTCCGCTCTCCTCTCCTCAAATGCTAAAGCCTCTTGCCGACCATCTGTAAAATCCTCCAACTCTGTGTCTAAGTTGAGTTCAGAGTCCAATCTCCACTGCCAAACCCTGAGAGAGAGAGAGAGATAGTTGAGTGACAGAGGATAGAAAGGAAACAGAAAGAGTGATTGAGGTTATGTTTGGAACGGTATACAGCACTTGCTACACACAGTATGTACTGTATAGTATAGATATCAGAAGTACCTGTAATTTGCTACCAAGTGAAACCAGTATACCAGTGTTCGTACAGTATCTCTACAGTATCAATACAATGCAATACAATCTGTAGTACAGACTTTATCTCTAATGTGAATTATGTTCTGGAATTTGTTGTGGAACTTACTAGAATTTGATGTCAACCCTCTTGTCCAGTATTTAAAAAAAAAAAAAAAGTATGAAAGTTTGACTCTTTTTTTTTTTTTTTTTTGTCACGTGATTGCTGTTTAATTTTAATTCAGCAAGGTAATTAATTGTTTTTTTTTTTAATTCATCATTCATTTAAAGGAGAAGTCCACTTCCAAAACAAAGATTCACATATAATGTACTCACCCCCTTGTCATCCAAGATGTTCATGTCTTTCTTTCTTCAGTCGTAAAGAAATTATGTTTTTTGAGGAAAACATTTCAGGATTTTTCTCCATTGTTGTTCTGGAAGTGCAGTTCTCTTTTAATTAATCTTTTGTGCTTATAATCAAATTTTGTGTACAGATATCTTTACTTTTTAGCAGTCTCAACAAATGAGATTGTTGTGATAGTTGTCTTCTGTCTTCCGATTTGAATTTTCATAACGTGAAGGTAAGGTTTATGAACTTTGAACCTTGAGCTTTGAGCTTGTTGCTGATGTGACAACAGCCAATTACATTACTTTTCTGGTGGCACATGAATGTGATTGGCTAGCGTCTGCGCTTGTGTATTTGCATAAGGTGATTTGATTGGTTGATGCCTGCGTTGGCTCTTAAAAAGTTGAAAGTTTGTCACATTCTGCTGCGAACATAGCAAGTGGCATGAAGCGACGGATCCACAATTAAATTTTGGCAACATATGACGCCTCTAATTCAAAGTGTTTTTTTTTGTTTTGTTTTGGTTTTTTTTGGTCATGTGGTTGTAGTTTAATTCTAATTCAGCAAGGTATGCTTGTGATCAAATTTTCTGTAGAAATGTCTTTACTTTTTAGCAGTCTTAACAAATAAGTTTGTTGCGATTAGTTGTCTTCTGTCTTCCGATTTGTTTTCCACAGTTGTACGAATTTTGAACCACTCTTTTAAAAATCTTTCCAGTCTACTGATATTTGTCATGGTACAATTACACAGGGTGTCGACGTTGATGCTTGACAGAGGGCGTATCTGAAACTTGGAGCTGACGTGGCCGTCATAGTGAACAGCCATTACTTTTCTGGTTTTGCAACGTGATTGGCTAGCATCTGCGCTAGGGTATTTGCATAAGTCAATTTGATTGGCTGACAGCTGCGTTGGCAAAAGCAATGCCAGCGATGTGAAGCGAGGGATCCACAATTTCAATTTTTGCTTTGCATGACACCACCCATTCAAAATAAAGGAAAAGCATTGAGTGTTTTCTTGCATTAGCGAGATTATTACGGGTGTCACTAATGATTATTTTTGTAAATCAAGTAATCGGTCAATTATTCTAAAGATTAATCTAGCTCAGATAATTATAGGGACCTATGATTTCCAAGAGGTGGAAAATGTGGATGGAATCATAGAATCCAGTCAAAAAATTTACCTTATAAAATGGATAGTTCCAGTCCTTGATTCTTATTGGTTGAGTTGCGTTCGAAGCTGTTGTAAATTACATGCACCTTTGTTTACATCTGTGTGTTGCTCGACAACGACAACCGTTTCTGAGGAACTACATTGTTTGGCGGAAGAATAATGTTTTTATTAATATCATTACACTTTATTTGCTCTGTTTTATTTTGTGAAACCTTACTTTGTATATGGAATAACCATTTTATAAAAGCAATAAGACCTGTGAAGCCGTGGTTTACTAAGGGGGTCTGCTTTGCGTCATGCCTAACAATGTCCCTTAGCTGTTATAAATTTACTGTAAACCACGGCTTCTTAGAGCTTATTGCTGTTGGTATAACACAGAATGTTAAGAATTTGCTACATTTTGGATAGATAAATCAAAAGTAGGTTAGTACACTTAAAACAAAACACAATATGGACTAGTGTCTGTGAATATTAAGCCGCAAAAATACTATTTAAATATGAATCCTGCATGTTCTGCGTGCCTCTGTGTGAATGAATGGCGCAGACGCGCTGTTTTGTGTACTACAAACATACTGAAGTGCGTGTTTTACGTGTTTGCCACCTCAATATATGAGTACATGAACATGAACATAATCTCTAAAACTGCTTTGAGAGTCACTTCATGATAATTTTACCATTTCTTTTAAGAAAAAATATAGTCATATCGTATACAAACAGAAGCTTAAAAGTTTTCACAGCAACCCGTCAAAATAAAAGTTTGGTTTAACTTGAAGGATCTGTGACAGAAATGTATTACTTAATGTATTACATTATTTTTGGAAGTGTTTACCAAAATTTATTTACTAGAATTCAGAAAATTAATGGAAAACAAGGAATTGGGTAAAAATAAAAGTACATTTGAGGAAAAAAAAATTATTTCATAGGGCCTTGAAAAATGTAATATTTGTTAAACTTGTAATAAATTGCAGTTAAATTGTGTAAGTTTCATGATTTCAATTAATTAGAAATGTTTTTTGATTAATAAAATTTAATTTAACCATTAAAACAGAGTATGGAAAAATTAAAATGGGGAAAAAAAATATTTCATAGGGCCTTGAAAAATGTAACTTTTGTTAAACTTGTAATAAATTGCAGTTAAATTGTGTAAGTTTCATGATTTCAATTAATTAAACATGTTTTTTGATTTATAAAATTTTATTTAACCATTAAAACAGAGTATAGAAAAATTTGGAATTCAGAAAATGTAAAAAACAAATTTTTGTGTAGTTACAAACTGTGACTAATAACTAAACCCAAATGGTTTAACGCCCTTGCTGTTTAACTGTACTGTTTACAAACTGACAGTTTTTGTTTCTCCTTATGCACATGCTCACTGATTTGTTTATGATGTTCATAATGGTGCTGTATTTCATAATCGTCTCAAAAATCTAGATCTGTGCTTGAAAGCATGCCGAGACGGGTAGCTAAAACGAGTGCGACGTCTTTTGAGACTCTCGCATCCATTTCACGGCGCTTTGGCAGTCAGACTTACTCTGTGGTTAAGCTGGGTGCATTTTTTCCATATTTTGACATTTGTAAGTCAATGGTAACACTCCTCAACGTCAGCTCTCTCCGCAGCTGTGTCGAGAAGTGGAATAAAAGAGTCTATCATAATCAGGACACAAATTATGTCCTTTTTTTTTTTTTTTTTTTTTGGGTCTGTGGCTTTGGAGTTGAGATGCATGTCTAATCTCTGGTGATTGTGTGGCATTTCGGAGGGGGGCTGGGGAGAGGAGGGGGGTCGACAGGGAACATTGGCCTCCGTCTCGGCCAGCACATCAGCTTTCCATCCTCGATGTGAATCACGCTGTCGCCGGACTCATCAGAGATGGAACGCTGATTGCTTTTTGACGCCCCTCCAGCATGGACTCAATCCTGCATACATCATCCAATTTGAACACACCCAAAGTTTGCTCTGTGTGTGTGCGTGTGTTACTTCGTCTTTCTCTCCTTAAAGACACTGATTCCAAGTGCTCTGACAGTCTGTTTGTGTGTGTTTCAGGCGGTGAGGTCGATATTACAGTGTTGCGTTTTTTTGTTTCTCAGTAAATTGCAAGAAATTTTAATGCCACGTTTGTTGTTTTTGTAAGTGAAGGCAGAATGTGTTTGTCACATCTATCATCTGTCAAACAGCTGAGCAAAACTATATCTGTTTTGAATTTGTGGCACACAGAGTGGTGCTTTTTTATGAAAACCATTTTTAAATCACATATGAAACAAGTTATGTAATGCTTAATGCTTTCTCACTGAAACTGTTGTCAAATGCTTTTACTTGTAAAAGTAATATTTTAGTACATTCAATTTGCATAATTTCAGACAAAAGTGTGAAAGCTTGTTTCCACCACAGGTTGAAAACAATAATATCTAACAATGCATATTTTATATTTTTTTACAAAACGTGGTGAGATATAATCTCAGAATTAAAAGATATAAACTCAGCTGCAAGATGTAAATTGAGAATTCATAGAAAAAAAATGTCAAAAATTGTAAGATATAAATTCAGAATTTAAAGAACAAAGTCAGAATTGCAGGATGAAATAAAATTTTGAGAAAAAAAAAAACAATTGCAAAAAAGTAGGGAAAAAAAATCTCAGAATTGCGAGAAACAATCGTTTTTCTTCTCTAATTTTGTATTATTATTTTAATAATTTTATATTAATAAAATAAATTAAATAAAAATAATTATTATTTTTTAAATATTGTAATATTGTAAATTTCCTATCGTAAATATAACAAAACTTAATTTTTGATTAGTAATATGCATTAATTTAGACAACTTTAAAGGCAATTTTCTCACCTCACATTTTTTATTTCTAAAAAAAATTGAGATATACATAAATCTCAAAAATGCAAGATATAAACTCACAACACACAATTGTGATATGTAAATTGAGAATTAGAAAAAAAAGTCAAAAACTGCGAGATATAAACTCGCAAAGGAATTCATAGAACAAAGTTAGAATTGCATTATGAAATACAATTCTGAGGAAAAAACAATTGCAAAAAAGTAGGAAAAAAGTAAGAGGAACAATCTTTTTTCTTTTTTAATTTTTTTTATTATTATTTAATAATTTTATAATAATAAAATAAGTAAAATAAAAATAATAATTATTATTTTTATATTTTTAATAATTAAAAAAAAAAATTCTTTGTGGGAAATGGGCTTCCACACAAAAGGGTTGTTTGGTAGACATTTGTTATATGCATTGAAAAATTTGAGTTTTATGAATTAGTAGCATTCTGCCTTAGAACAATTTAAAGGCAACATGTATGTTTAGTATTGCGCACTACTATTCTTGCTCTAAATAGTAAGCATACTGTTCACTGTGAAGATTTCAGATACACACAAGATCTGCTATTTTTCCCAAAATGTACAGTACACAGAGCACACTTTATGAAATATGAATGTACCCACAGTGCAGTGCACTAAACTTGACTTTCCATTTCCAGTGTGATGAATAAACCAGAAATATCAGTTGCAATTTTAACATTTCATAATTTTGTTAAATCATTATTTAATCGGACTGCCAAAAGACATTTTTGCATTCTAAAGCTGAATTAGAAATCCAAACTCATTGAATTAGACATGAAACCTAAGGAGGTCATGTGACTAATAATGTTTCATACTGCTGTTTGAAGCATGTGGAAACATAAGAAGTGGTACACTAGTGGTACTAAGTTTGTCACTTACTGCTGAAAGCATGTATCATGTCAGATTCGGATGGTATTTAAAGAGCGTTCAATTAGGAGAAGAGCAGAATTAGGTTAATACCACAGGGCTTAACAACAAACATCTGTTTTATTTTAAGCGTTGACCAACGGGACATCGAGCTTTGAATGAGTTCGAGAGCTTAATTTGAGTTTCCTCCTACAAGTGTCCCCCAGGTATGCAAATGAGCTCTTTGTAATTGGTGGGCGTAACAAAGGGGAGGAGAGTCGCTTAATTAGGCAGCGCAAATGAGTGCATGTTATCCAGCTTGATTTAATAAAATTACTGCAGACAGACAGCATGTCACGCCTCGCTCATGCAAAGAACACGTCACATAAAAATGACGAAGGAGCAGGATAGTTTGTACTTTTGGTAATTCTGCACAAAAATTGTACTCTTTATCAGTAGCTGTGCATTTTATTCTCTTTTATTCATTTAGCTAATGCTTTAAGTCACTTCCAAAGTCACTTATAAATGAGAAATGCTACAACATTGGCGATTTTTCCTAAGGAGACATTGTTATATTATATTATATTATATTATATTAAATTATATTATATTATATGTGATCCTGGACCACAAAACCAGTCTTAAGTAGTACAGGTATATTAGTAGAAATAGCCAAAAAATACACTGTGTTGGTAAAAATTATTGATTTTTCTTTTATGTCAAAAATCATCAGGATATTAAGTAAAGATCATGTTCCATAAAGATATTTTTCTAAATTTCTATCGTAAATATATCAAAACTTAATTTTTCATTAGTAATATGCAATATGCATTTGTGTTTTTTTTTCAGTATCTTAAAAACATATTAATGGCTAAAGTCTGATTACATTGTAATCAGCACAAACTGGTGATTTTTCTCTTCTTTTTTTTGCACCCTCAGATTCCAGATTTTCAAATAGTTGCATCTTAGCCAAATATTATCCTATCCTATCAAACCATCAATGGAAAGCATATTTATTCAGCTTTCTGATGATGTATAAATTAGAATTTTAGAAATATATTAGAAATCTTACAATTTACCGGACTCAAATTTGCATTATACTATATTATATTGTATTATATTATATTATATTATATTATATTATATTATATTATATCTGAAATATTTCACATTTACCAGAGACTTAAATTTGCATTATATTATATTATATTATACTATATTATATTATTTCTTAAAATTTACCAGAGACTCAAATTTGTATTATATTATATTATATTATATTATATTATATTATATCTGAAATATTTAACATTTACCAGAGACTTAAATTTATTATATTATATTACATTATATTATATTTTAGAATTTACTAGACTCAAACTTCAATATCAATATTTATTTATTTATTTATTTATTTATTTGTTTGTTGGATGTCAAACATGACCTTGTGCAGAAATACTAATTTCACAATTGCTAACTGTAAAAGTAACATTGAATTAAACGAAATTTGAAGTAGAAAAACTAAAACAGTATTTTCTTTAAATATACTCCAAAAATGTTTGTTATATTTACACATTTGAAAAGACATTTTTTACAGTGTGGGATATTAAAGTGTGGCTACACAATTCCGAACCCCCACGGATGTTGTAGGTCATTCGGGTATTGTTCACTTACTGTATCATGAATACTAAGTATCCTTAGACATTTGACTGCTTTTTGCATACTTTGTAGCTGGTACACAGATTCAGATGCAGTGCATGACACCAGTTGGTTAAAAGTCATTGCAAAAACGTCTCAGAAAAGTGAAGTTAGTTCAGAGTTCGTTTTATGCAGATGCCACTTGGTTTGATGTTTTGTTATCTAACGCAATGAGATTCACTCATTTTTATGCGTGGCTTAAGTGTCCAAACAGTTTTTTTAAAGGCCGCTGATCTGCGCATCTCAGGTCTGTTACTAAAAGCTTTTTCAGGCTGTTCCAGGAGCACAGGTGCTGTTCTCTGAGCCGCCGCAGCCCTGTTTCTGTTGCTCCACATGTTAGAAACCAGAAAAAAATAATAACACAAAGTGCAATATCGGCTTCAACAGGAATCATACTGCTGTTTCTCCTCTTAATCTCGACACTGATCTTAATTCCAATAAAACGTTTCCTTTTTTCCGGACCAGGAGGCACTCCAGTCATGTTTCTGTGGTCATACTTTATTGAATATCATTTTAGATAAGAATATAATCCTTTCAGCCAGATGATGTATATTGACCAGCTTTTTTTTTTTATCAATAATAGTGTACAAGGCTAGAGACCTTTAGAGTGGAGTGTGAGTTTGTATCGGTGTGTACTTGTGTGTCATTTCGTACTCTTGACTTCTGATCTATTGAAATAAACCCACATGATCTGGTAAGGAGGGTCTTGTATCAACTGGAAGGGGTTTATTTGATGATGATGACCCACTGACTGTACATTGTCCTGGTTATTATGTGGCTATTTACCAAATAAGTCAATGATTTCTTCTGATTATGCGAGAAGAGAGACACTACAGAGCGATTCAAGAGACATGCAACATCAAGGAAGTCAATTTTGCCATTTAGCAGTCATTACAAAAATATCTGACTTCAAGATATTATCATTTTGATTATATCAGGCATACTATATTAGGTATAATCACATCTTCTGTCTAAATGTTTGAGCGGGATGCCTGCATTGTTAAAGTTCATTGTGAAATGATAAAATGTCAGTATCATTGTGAAATGTTCATTGTGCCGTGTAACAATAAATAAAATAAAAATAACAATAAATAAATAAAAAGGAAATATTATATATATATATATATATATATATATATATATATATATATATATATATATATATATATATATATATATATATATATATATAATATTTTTTTATTTACTTATTTAAAAAAAAAAAATAAAGTAAGTTTAAAGTGAGAGTACCTGTCTGTCTATAATACATTTGGTTGATTTGTTCATAATTATTCTATATTATACATAATTTTTTATAAAAAATATTAGCAATATTTATTTGTTTAAATTATTTGAATAATTAATTTAATAAATCATTCAGAAATAAATAATTTATTTTTATGTACAATAAATAATTTTTTTTAATAAAAATGTGTGTGGGTGTGTGTGTGCATACACTACCAGTCAAAAGTTTTTGAACAGTTAGACTTTTAATGTTTTCTAAAGAAGTCTCTTTCGCTCACCTGCATTTTTTTGGATCCAAAATACAGCAAAAGCAGTAATATTGTGAAACATTTTTACTAATTAAAGTAACTGCTTTCTATTTGAATATTTTTTTTAAATGTAGTTTATTCTTTTAAATTCTTCTTTTAAAAATCTTCTACATTTTTTAGCATCATTACTCCTGTCTTCAATGTCACATGATCCTTCAGAAATCATTCTAATATGCTATTTTTTATTATTATTGTTATCAATATTTAAAACAATACAATTTTTTCAGGATTCATTGATTAATAGAAAGATCCGGAGATCAGACATTTATCTGAAATAAAAAGCTTTTGTTGCATTATACACTATACCATTCAAAAGCTTGGAAGAAATTATAGGAATGAATACTTTTATTTAGCAAGGATGCTTTAAATTGATCAAAATGTTACGAAAGATTTCTATTTCAGATAAATGCTGTTCTTCTTAATTTTCTAATAAACAAAGAAACCTGAAAAAATCTACTCAGCTGTTTTCAACATAATAATAATAATAATAATAATAATAATAATAATAATAAATTGTTATTATTATTATTATTATAAATGTTTTTTTGAGCAAATCAGAATATTCAAGTGATTTCTGAAGGATCATGTGACTGAAGTAATGATGCTAAAAATTCAGTTTTGAAATCACAGGAATAAATTACATTTTAAAATACATTTTAAAAGAAAACAGTTAGTTTAAATAGTAAAAATATTTCAAAATTTTACTATTTTTGCTGTACCATGGATCAAATAAATGCAGGCTAGGTAAGCAGAAGAGACTTCTTTAAAAAACATTAAAAATTTTAATGTTCAAAAACTTTTGACTGGTTGTGTGTGTGTGTGTGTGTGTGTTTCAATTATTACTGGAAATATCTGGCTAATTTTTTACTGTCGGCAGCACTCAATAAATCTTCTGGATTTCATGGTCTATTTCTGTTTTTTTAAATCTTTATTTTCATCGTAGCAGAGCCGCTCTGGGGTCTTGTTAACAAAGTGCTGTCCTGTTATCAGAGTCTGGGGAGGATGGAAAGCTTGATCGACTGTTGGTTGAGTGAAAATTATCAGGTTTGTTGTCCTGAGGGACAGCAGCATGTCTGAAGTGTTACTGTTAAAGTGCACAAAGTTGAGCATGGCCTTGTTGGACGTGACCGCAGGACCTCGTCTTATCGTCCAGTGCTTTTGCTGACACGTAGGAAAGAAAAACAAGCTTAATATCTCAATTGTTTGACAGAAATGAGATGAAATGGAGAGCAATTGGAGTGAATGTCGTTTGTGATGGTGTTGATCAGTTCTTGCGGTTGGCGTGAGATAGATCCAGATTGGAGAAGTTCTTGGTGGCAGATGTCCACACGAGAACCCACACTGAGGTGACATCTCACCCCAAAACTTCACTTAGGAGGAGGTCAGAATGTGTGTTTTCCTCCAATTTACATCAAAATCTGTTCACCAAACCTTCTGTAGTTCTCACATAACCCCGCTTACACCTGCTCATATCCTCTTACTGTATCTCTCCTGCTCTGTTTTCCTCTTTTATGCTACTATTTGATCCATGAGACCTGCCTGGCATTAAGCGATGCAACCTGAAATTCCCAGCATTTGCTTCTAGGCAGTGCATCTTTGTGGATTTTGGGCACAGAGAGCTTTTTCTAATGCCGTTATCCTGTGTTTCGGAGCGCTGCCGTTCTCTACCCCCAGACGACTGAGGCTTGTAGACCCGGCGTGTTATCAGCACCAGATGAGCATTGACTTCAGCCTTTTAATGTACGGTAGAAAGAGAGCGAGAAACTAATGAGAGCCATAAAGCACCTACTGGATAAATAATTAGGCTGCTTCAGAAAAATCCTGCCTTAAAGAGAAAAAAAAACTTTCTTTTTTTCCTTCTGAAGTCAACAGTGTCAGTGATTTCTGAGGTGTTTTTTCTTCTTTCATGAGGATTTTCTTCAGTGTATTTTTGTCTAAAGACTCTGAAGGTTGCATTGAATAATGAATGTGTATCACTAACAAAAGCGCATTTAATCTGAATATCTCCAGCCCTGAATAATCACGCAGGGAAATATTTCCCTCTGACATGCCACTTATGAGCTAATCCTTCAGAGAGATGGTTATTAAACATTTAGATTAAAGATGTTTGGAACATGTCTGTATATTCTGTCGCAATTGTTCGGATGATAAATATTATATCTTCATTTCTCAAACTAGATTTGCATGTCCTAAAGGAACTGTCAGCGTTTGCAAGGCTGTAAAGGATTAATGTTAAAGTTTTATAAGTAGAAGTTTTATATTTTTCATAATGTTCTGAGTGTCGTGATAGTCTGAGTGTGTGATAGACTGTATATCAAGCAGGGATATTAACTGGAGATATTAGGCCATTATAAGAGTGTCAGCTGATAACCGTGTCCTATTGGTGAACTGTGGTTGTTTCGCTTTATACAAGTTACAAAATATAAACTTTTTAAATATAGCGTTTTCATGCTTTTTACATTTTTTTTATATATATTGTGTAAAACAGGAGTCCAGTGGAGTGTTGTCATTTTATTTCCTGTAAAGTTAATTATCAAAGCAATATTTGAAATTCGCAAATTACTGTCGACAAAGTTTTAAAAAGTGGCCACTTTAAATTTTGTGATAGATTTTTAGCAGTACCTTGAAACCGTAAAAAAAGACAGTAAAAAAAAATGTAAAGATGCTACAGTAAAAACCTGTTAAATGGTAAGTTCACCTACTATACGAGGTCAAAAGCTGTATTGGACGTTGCATGTAATTTTACGGTAGTATACTGTTTTCACAAGTGAAAAAGAAAATTTACAGTGAATAACTGTAAATTGACAATACCAGAATTCCCTGTGTTACAGTTTTTTAATTTGATGGGTGTTTTTTTTTTTTGTTGAAATAACCGTTTCTTCTTAGTTTTTTCTTATCAGTTTTGTACATTAGGGTTGTATGTTACACCTAATGTTGTTTAATGTTCATTGCATTATTT
This sequence comes from Cirrhinus mrigala, assembly GCA_036247105.1. Taxonomy (NCBI): domain Eukaryota; kingdom Metazoa; phylum Chordata; class Actinopteri; order Cypriniformes; family Cyprinidae; genus Cirrhinus; species Cirrhinus mrigala. The sequence goes on from CM070022.1 coordinate 7,421,759, forward strand.
CAGTTTCATGTGTGTTACCATGATGGTGTTTGTGTGAATGATACTGTGCACCTTCTCATATGTTAATATTGAAAAGCTGTTTGTGATGGGCTTAGGTTCATCATGTGACTTTCTCATCACCACCTTTTTGCTTTTGGTGGTTATCAGTGTATTACAAAGGTAGAAAACATATTTCAGTACTTCAGTAGGTTGGTACATTAACACTATATCAGTTAATTGAAATTACAGTATTTAAATGTAAATTTAAGTTAAAACCGTAAACCTAAAATGTTGCTACTGTATTTTTTACAGTAAAATTCTGGCAACCACAGTTGCCGTTTTTTTAACTGTAAATTTTATTTTTATTTTATTATTTTTTTTTTTTTACAGTGTACAATTTATCAGATATGCATTTTTAAATGTATCTTTGTTTATTTTTGAAACATGGTTTTTAAAACAACCACACTTTGATTGTTAAAGATTAATTAAGACATTTAACAAAATGTAAAAAGCAGCGAGACCCGTTATATGAAAGTTTGTTCATTCTAGCTAGTCTTCACATACAACAAATCCTGATCCTTATGTTTTGAATCCACTGGTTTATGCACTTTTTTAGAAACAGGGCCTCTGTTAGCGAATATGCAAGATGTGAGGCATTTAAAAAAGTTGGTCCACACTAATGCTAACCGTAAAGTTTAAGGCAGTTCTAACGCTCCATGTCATATAGCTAGAAAAAAACAATTTCAGTATGTCATTCATTTTAAATAAAGTTCTAGAATTCTAAAAATGTTTATCTTAAATATTCTGAATAGTTTCTCAGAAACAAATGATCTTCAAAACAATGTTTGGAGTGTGTACATTAAGCAGTTCAAGCTGAATTAATTGGGGGAAAAAATGTAGGGAAAAAATAAAAGAATAAGGACTTTCAATGCAAGCACTCTAATGAGCTTACTGTATACAGTGCTCACAAATACAAGAGATTGTTTTATCAGATCATTTTGATCAAAAGACTTCTAACTGTTAACATGTGATCTGTACAAGCGTAATGTTTTTTTTTTTACGTGCACCAGGTCCCTCAGGATGGGCTGCTATTGTTGTCACGCTCTACGGAGCGTTCTCATTCCCATTGTTCTAATACTCTTCCGACGTCTTCAGAAGCGGGGGATAGAAGGGAGAGAAAGAATGACATTATCCTCTCCGTCTTTGATGGCGACTCGTGTTTCGGCACTAGCTAATCTGCCGCTCTAATCTCCCCGGCAGATAGAAATAAACAAGCAGGTCTATGAATGAGGCAGCGCGCATGGCTGAACCGCAGGAGGATTATGGTAATTTTTAAGGGATAAGTAGAAGTATTTGAAACATGGCTGTTCTAATAGGGAACTTGCTTTTAGTAGGTGTGAAAAGACTCTATCTTTGCAGATTGTCAAATGCTTTTCGATATCCTTTGGCCTCCACGATGGCAGACGAAGGAGGGAAAAACGCATTCGAAATTTGGAAAGTGGAAATCAATTACGAGTTGCCGCTCAAATGAAAGGCGAGGCACCGTTCGACTTAAAAGTCAGGCTGGCTCGCCTTTAACCGGGTCCATTACAAAGGGAAAAGGAAATCACACCGCATACCTGATCCACCAAAAAAGCCCTTTTGAAATGGGCTGCTGGGTGGCATCCAGCCTGGCAAACGCGGCGGGCATCGATGGCGCAGCCCCTGGGCGCGAGGATGCTTGGCCCAAACGCGACGGTCCTGGGCACATATCAATGGGCACCGGCCCATCCGCTGGGAGCTCCTAAGCCATGCTGTCTGAAGGAGAACCGATGGGCTTGGCAGCACATGTGGGCATGCGGCGCCTGCCTGCGTGGGCACCCGATGTTATCGCCTTGAGCCACCGAACGCGCTGCCCACCTCTCTGAGCCCAGCCCAGCTGACCTCCCTGACTGCGCCTCACACAGAACGCCTGCCTCAGAACTTTGCAAACAAGCTTTGCTTTCGTGCATTTATTTTAGTGTACTTTTCCTTTTGGTGCATGAATAAACACGAAATGCAAAACAGTCCAAGCGGCCTTTAGATGCAAAACTAAGCGTGTCATGTGTCACGCTAGCTGCGCGCTTTCATCGCGTCGGATTCGCTTCGAAGCGACCGTGAATGTTGACTTTAAATGAAAATACATAACCTTTGCCAAGAAGCCAACTGGTTTTTTTTTTCCGAACCGCACAAAAACCTGGATGGAGAGCGAGCCGATGAAAGCGTCAGGCGGTGGGCGGGTGAAAGCGCGGCCCCGCGCTCGCTTTAAAAGAAACTCCGGGCGGAGGTGAGGGGCGCGCTCTCTTCTCTCTCTCTCTCTCTCCGCTCAGCTGTCTCTGGAAGACTGCTGCCAGGACATATCTTTTGTCTTCCATTATCTTTATTTTCTTATTATTTAAAATGGCCGGATTTTTCCCTCTCCTTTGCTCCAGCGGTCTTTTTTGATATCCATTTAGATTGGAGCTTCATTAAAAAAGCTCAGACAATAGAGTGACTTCTAATTAAGAGCAGCAGCATCTGGCCTCTGGCACTGTATCCCAGTGTTCCATCTCTTTTGCTGGGGAGAATTCATTTGTTTCTTAATTAAGAAAAACACCAATAGCGTGAAAAATCTGCTTATGTTACCTGAATCCTAATTAGTTAAATAGTGAGTGGAAAAACACATTCCAGTAGCCCTAGAAATGAACTCGGCGCTGATAAAAATGAACTAGCCTCGCATAAATCGAAGCCGGATGGAAAGTGTGCCGTCATTACGGCTAAGACAATATGCAAACTATCTTCAAAGAAATCAAATTGCCGGAATGTTTTCATTTGCATGCATTAACCATTAACATAATGAGGGGAAGTGACACCGGACCCGGATCGCGTGTCTGCTCGGATTGATAACTCCTACGTCGGCAAATAGTCTTTTCCGCCGAGCGCGAGCAGGAGCGTGCAAACGAATCGAGCCGCGCTCCTCCGTCTCCGGGAGGAAAGCGAGGGTCTGCGGACATGTCGCGCTGAGCTCTTATCAATCCCGTGTCGGGCAGGCGGCCAAAGCTGGCGCTGTGTGCGCGCGCAAAATGCCGCCGTTTTCAAATCCAAACCCGTTTTTCCTGCTCGCTACATGCTATTGCGGGCGATCAGCCTCTCAGGTCAAATGATTCAATTAAGTGTCTGTTTATGGCTGATACCAAAGCTGGGTGTCGTCTTCACTTATCACCTTTTTTGCAGATCAGTGTTCTCCCAGAATGCCACAGGAGAGATTGCTGGGGCTGTAATTAAAATGGCACGGAGACAAATTTGACGTAGGGGCTAACAAGCGGGAGACGAAGCTGACGCGGAGGGGGGGAAAAGGAAGGAGGAAGCTTTTAGAAATGCTCTTAGCCAATTAGGAAAAAGAGCAGGTTTGGAACCGTGAACCACAGACCCGACAGGCTTATTGGCTCTTTGCGATGTCAACGTGCGATCGCGCCTTTAGTTGAAATAGTTTAATACCTAATAAAGAAGGTCGGAGACTTTTGATAACGCCTAACTGGGAGTCTCACTTAATGGGCGGTTGATGTGTGTGGCCCCGTTCGGATGTGGCCGATTCCCCTGCTGTGCCACATTTGATGTTCGATTGGCAGGAAACAGACGCACGTGTTCCCCGCGTCTCGTGGCAGCCGTACCTTTCGCCACGTGACTCCTTTCGGGAGCCTGAGAAAAGAATTTGAACGCACCAATAAGCGGCAGAAATGCGAGATGAAAAAGAGACAGAATAACAAGAAAGCTGTTACAAAAAGCGACTTTGGATTTCGGGGCCCTGAAATCTTCTGCGGGCTTTTGACAATTTGCATTGTTATCGGCGATAAGGCTGATGTTTTTCCTCGCCTGTACATTTCGGTGTGAAATATTTCAAGTGTAAACCGAGCGAGCGTTCCCTTAATGAGCAGGGGATCCGGTCTCTTGCCGGGATGGAGTCTTAAGTAGCGGCTTGCTGCTTTGGATGTCTGATATCTGAATATTTAAAAGAGTTTCAAGCTCATCTGCAAATGTGATTTGCACATATCACACTTCTGCAGTCGTCAGGCTGCCACATCGGCGGGCTTCTGAGCAAAGACGAGAACACAGGGAGAGAGAGAGAGAGAGAGAGAGTGAGAGAGTCGAGGGGGAGATGTTGCACATATGGGTTGCTATTGATGTATTCCAGTCCTGACCTAATTTAACTCCCTGCCAGCGAGCTCATATGCATACTGTACATTTGCTAAATTAGAGAGTGCAAACCTCGCCTTTCTCCCGGAGACAGGTGTAAACAGCATTGTTGTCATAATGCGGCCGCAGTAAATATGATAATTGTGTCGCGATGCAATGGAGCACAAAATAATTTGGCCATCATTTTGATGCCCGGGGGCCCAGGGGATCGCCCTCCGGAAGGAAGACGGCCCATTGACATGCGGCACACGCGGCGATATAATTATGGCTGCCCATCTTTGTTCCTCGCTGGCGTCTTCGCACTGCACTAGTAATTTGCTTGTAATATAGAAGCATTTAGTAAAAAAGGAGGCTGTGATATTTAGGTTGGAGGATTCTCAGCGTCCCGGAGATTGACGGCATTATAAAGCAATGGGTCTGTGTCACAAAGCTCATAGCTGTTATATAAGAACACTGTCACATGCACATGTAGATCATTTTAAATAATAATTATTTATTAGTTACTTAATAATAATAATAATAATAATAATAATAATAACAACACATTATTATTATTATTATTATTATTATTATTATTATTATATTAAATAATAACAACAATAATAATTATTGTTGTTAATTTTTTTTAAAAATGTTTAATTAATATTAGATTTTCTTTTCATTTAATTTACATATTTAATAACATACGGACAGAAAACTAAAGTATATTTTTCTTATTTGTATTATGTTAGGAAATGTATTGTATTTTATAAAAAATATACTTATTATATACAACATTATTAACATTATATACAACATTATTAACAACAATAATAATAATAATAATGTTAAGAGATTGTTGTTATTATTATTATTATTATTATTATTATTATTATTAAATTACGAAAATATTAATAATAATTAAATTGTTATTATTATAATTATTAATATTATATTACTAAAATATTACTAATAATTAAATTGTTATTATTATTATTAATGACTATTATTTAATTGCATAATATGCACTTTTTTCTTTCATTTCTTTCATTAGTTTCTATTCTGTTATTAAATTAAATATGAAGAACACAATATAATAACATTAATATATATTTTAATAAAACAACAACAATAATAATACAAATAATAATAATAATAATAATAATAATAATCTTTAATTTTATTGTAAACATTTGCGTTTATTTTAATTTACATAATTATTTAATAACATTACACAATAAAAAAACTAAAGTATATTTTTCTTATTTGTATTATATTAAAAATATAATATATTTATAAAAAATATATGTACTTACTTATTTTATGCAACATTATTAAAAACAACAACGACAATAATAATAATAATCATAAGTTTATTTAAATGCATAATATGCACTTTTCTTTCTATTAGTTTCTGTTCTATTACTAAATTAATTATGAAGAACACATTATAATAATATTAGTGTTTTAATAAAACAACAACAATGACAATAATAATAATAAAAATAATAATTAATTGTATTATAAATATTTCACTAATAGATGTGCTTTTAATTTACGTAATTATTTAATAACATTATACAATTTTTCTTATTTGTATATTATACAGTATATTATAATTATTATAATTATAGTATAGTATGCATAATTACTATATGCTATTGTTATTATTTGTTCTTCAAATTAAGTATGAAGAACATTAATAACATAATATTACTATAACGTTCTTAGTAGAAAACATTGTTGCTGAAATAATAACTGTTATGCTTGTTCTGGAAAAAGATTATAAATTAAACGATTACAATACAATACAGTACAATACAGAATAGAATAGAATAGAATAGAATAGAATAGAATAGAATAGAATAGAATAGAATGGAATGGAAAATGGAATGTAGAGTAGATGTTGGAACAGTCTGTTGAAATGAGACTGTTTCTAATGTGCTGTAGTGAGACTGATATGTAAACATGGCTCATACAGTATGCAGTGCTGCTAAGCTACACTAAGACTTTAATTGCAAACATTCATCAGGCACATCTTTTGCTGTCTTATGAATCTGTTGAGTAGGCTGCGGTACAGAGCTTCTGTTAGTGTGTGTGTGTGTGTGTGTGTGTGTCTGTACGTGCCCTGTCAGGAAGGGTGTCTCTCATGAAGTCTTTTGACAGAGGTCTCTCTCCCAGCTTTAGTTAAAGGTCAATGCGCTGTCTTCTGTGTGTTACTGTGGGAGTGTCTCTTTCTCCCTCTGGAGGTGACGTCCCTCTCCCTTCACATTCGCTACTGCTGCCAACTGTAACGAAGTGAATAATACACAGAGAGACTGCGTGCAGTTCCTCGTGGGTTTGTAGTTTAACTAAGTAGGATTCTGGACATGGAGATTCATATATAATTATCTGTTTCATCCAACAGTGTATTTAATTTCCCTCAAAATATTATTAGTTAGTACAGTAGCCTGAACATTATGGTTTAATCCAGTCTTGATTGTTCACTAAAGATTCTGAATATTGCACAGTGACGTATAAATAATGTGTGTAGTGTAACATGCAGCCTAGATATATGTATTTTTGTGTTATTTTAGCATTATATTTCTACAGTATATCAGAGTTCTGTCCTCTGTGAAAAATCGTATTCTGCTGAGTCATTTAGAAGAGTGATGTAATTACTCACGGTTAAACAATGACTTAATTTTCTGTGGTTATTACACATCACACTTGTATGGCATTTATTCCACTATTATGAAGCTTTTCTAAAACCTGTGCTGCCTACATAGACATTTTAAGGCATTATACACAAAAGATACACAAAGAAAGAAATATTTTCTGTCTTGTTTTAGATATAACTGTTTACATTTTTTTCTTGTTTATATCGTTCAGAAAGTAAGTAAATGTATCTTTATTTAATTACTTTTTTTTTTTTTTAAATAGAAAAAAGTCCCCTAGAGTGTTCTAAATCACTCACTTATGAGGTTTCATGACAATCATGATGCTGCCTTAGAAGCCAGCAGCCTATTTAGGCAGAAGACTAGGTTTTGGAACACATCCAATGCATTTCTAACTCTCTGATGACATTAAACGAGTAACATTGTAATGCAGAAAGACGCTTCTCCCCGCGAGTCTCACCGTCAGGATCATTAGAAGTGACACTGGTGCTGCTCTATAAAGGCTGAGTGTAAATACCCTCTGGAGACGCTGTGGAGACAGTAGGTGAGGCCTCCAAGGGCCCCTTGCTCTGCTGTTTGAGAAACATTAGGCTGTGACACTGCATGAGCGTCTGCAAGTGCTCTGATACATGATGAAATCAACATGAAACCTGAGACTTCATCTTCGGCGAACAGCTCGCATACTATACGTAACCCATAGGAAACATCACTGATGAAATGACTTTAATATCACAGTTGTTTCTCCTAGACAGCAATGAGATTAAATGGAGATGTTCCCAGGTTCTCAAGCCTTTCTCCTGAGAGGAGAAAACCCAGTAATCTCAAAAGCCTGCTTTAGAGTTTCAGAATTGATCTCAACAGCGTCTCCAACTCAGATTATCCAAGCTGTACTATCTACACTTACTTTACACCTCTGAAAACTTTCTGTACATCAACAGCTGTCTCATTTGTGCCTGTTTTTAATTTTCACTCATGTCACTCATCTTCCATTGGTCGGAAAAAAGATAGTTCTGCCCCCAAATCCATGCCATTGAACTGATTGGATCCTCAAAACAAACAGCAATGTTTTGACCTATCGTTCATGAGATCAAAAAAAATCCTTAATGTACTTCATTTGACTGTCATTCTTTTGTTGAACAAAAATGAGTAAATAATGACAGAATTTTTATTTTTGGGTGCAAAACAAAACAGAGCAGCGTAATTTATTGCTTAAAAACATGCCGCCCCTTTCTTGCTGGAGTGAAATTTAAATTGCACGTTGGTCCCAATAGCCTTGTGGTTGGTGCGCCGTCATATAGCACAACTGTGCTTGTGCCGACCCGAGTTAAAATCCCATCTCAAGGTTCTTTCAAGGATCTCGCTCCCCTCTCTCCGCCCGGTACTTTCCGGTCATCTCTCTACTGTGCTGTCCATTAAAGGCACAAAAAAAGGCCAAAAAGCGTTCATCCTCATTTACCTCAGAAGACGTAAGCTTCTGGATGGTGACAAAAATGATGCACCTCTAAAAACTTGTTCATGAACAGCTGTCTCAGTTGTGCCTGTTTGTAATTTTTACTCATGTCACTCATCTTCCATTGGTTGGAAAAAAGGTAGGGCCTGTCCCCAAATCCATGCCATTGAACTGATTGGATCCTCAAAACAAACAGTAATGTTTTGACCTGTCGTTCATGGGATAGTTCTTGCAAAAATTAGAAAAAAAAAAAATGCCTGAATGTACTTCACTTGACTGTCTTTCTTTTGTTGAATACAAAAGAAGACATTTTGAGTTCAAAAATGAGTAAATAATGACATAATTTTTATTTCTGGGTACAAAGAACAGAGCAGCCTAATTTATTTCTTAAAAAACTGCCCCCTCTTTCTTGCTGCAGTGAAATTGAAATTGCATGTCAGCGCCAGCAGCCTTGTGGTTAGTGCGCAGTCATATAGCACAACTGTGCTCGCAGTGACCCGAGTTTGAATCCCGTCTTGAGGTTCTAGATTGTCCCGCCCCCAAATCCATGCCATTGAACTGATTGGATTCTCAAACAAACCGCAGTGTTTTGACTTACACTGTAAAAAAAATTGCGGCTTCAACTTCAACACTCCACTTTTTTTGAAAATAGGTTCATTTTCCAACAGTTAAACCGTTGAGCTTTACAGTTTTCGAATCCATTCAGCCGATCTCCGGTTCTGGGGGTAGCACTTTTAGCATAGCTTAGGATAGATCATTGAATCTGATTAGACCGTTAGCATCTCGCTCAAAAATGACCAAAGAGTTTTGATATTTTTCCTATTTAAAACTTGACTCTTCTGTAGTTACATTGTGTACTAAGACTGACAGAAAATTAAAAGTTACGATTTTCTAGACAGATATGGCTGGGAACTATACTCTCATTCTGCTGTGATAATCAAGGAACTTTGCTGCCGTACCATGGGTACAGCAGACGCAATGATATTACGCAGCGCCTGAAAATAGTCTCCCTGTGCAAGCAGGTGGTCACGTTGGTTATGTTGATGGCAGTTAGCCTATTTTCAGGCGCTGCATAATATAAATGCGAGATGCTAATGGTCCAATCAGATTCAATGATCTATGCTAAGCTATGCTAGAAGTGCTACCGCTAGACCCAGAGATCGGCTGAATGGATTCGAAAATGGTAAAACTTAACTGTTTAACTCTAGGAGAGTTGATTAAAAAAAGTGGAGTGTTCCTTTAAAATAATTTGTTACCTGGTTGCCTTGAAATTTTAAGTTTAGTCAACACAAATATCTAAGTTGTCATTTAGTACTGTCAACTAAAAATTGCAAGTTGACCAAACTTATTTGAGTTGACTAAACTTAAAATTTTAAGGCAGCCAGGTAACAAATTATTTTAAGTTGACTAAACAATTGTTTTTTTCCTAGTGTATCATTAATGGGATAGATCTAGCCAAAAAAAAAAAAAAAAAATATATATATATATATATATATATATATATATATAATATATAAATATGGGTACTTAAGTTGACTGTCTTTGTTTTGTTGAACACAAAAGAAGATATTTTGAGTCCAAAAAGTGAGCAAATGATGACAGAATGTTTATTTTTAGGTGAACTGTCCTTAAAGTCGTATAGTTGATAGTTGATACTGAAAAATTCAACTCTTTAAGAGAAACATCTAAGTCAAAGTTGATACTTTAATGAAAGTGCAACCTTTGGGCAATATAATTTCTTTCTAGGTTAGAAACAGAGCAGTCTAGATGAATTCACTGAGATGTTCCTCCAGTGTGTTATCATAGAAATAGAAAATGTATTTCACACTTGACCCACACGTTAAACAGTTAGACCATCAGTGCGATCAAATAATGATCCAGGAGGACTCCGCAGATATGGCCGCCCAATAGAGGCCATGTTCCCCAGCGCAGAGGCGTCTTCAGGAGGGAAAACGGGCCCTTCCGCCTCGGCTTCTGACGGAATTTTAATCTCCCTCCGTAAGCTTCACACGACCACATCAAGACTTAAGAGCCGGCGAGGAAAAAAAACCCGCCCTCTGTCTGTTTTAAAGGACAGCACTTTGAATGTCATTTGACAATTTCCTTTTAATTAGAACTAATTTACAGAAAGATGCCCACCAGCTAATCTTTACAGGATAATTAGCTTCTATTTTCTTTACTTTTAATTAAAAAGTGGAAAAGATTTAGCTGATCCATAAATAATTGTTCTTTTGAAATGTTCATCAGACTTCACACTTCTCTTTGGCATGAGTAATATTTAGATCTTATCGTGGATTCTGTCTCCTTAGAGTTAGAGCTGCGATTTTTTTTTATTATTATTATTTTTATCTGGGGTATTAAGAAGTGGAACTATCAATAATAGAAATAGGAACCAGAGGCAAATTAGAATTGAATTAATGAGGAATTTATTGCTTAAAAAAAAACGCCGCCTCTTTCTTGCTGGAGTGAAATTGGAATCGCGGGTATATCCGTTTCAGAAATTGTTCCTTGATGGAGAAACATTGTTTTATCTCCAAGTATTTAAGACTCCAATCACTTTCCTCTGAAAGCGCCTCATTTATTTCCTTGATATAAAATGGTCTTGATTTAAAACTAAAGCGCTGAGAGCTCTAGAGCGTTCATCCTCATTTACCTCAGAAGACGTCAGCTTCTGGATGGTGACAAAAATAATGTCCTAACCAGGCACGACACAACAAATTTTTTAGTCATTTGTCTTTTCACAATGAAAGAGAAAATACTGGACCTGACAGCCAGTCAGAATATATTTCATGCTTAATTTTACAGTTATGTGTGGAGTGGGATGTTGAACCTCAAAAATCTGATTTCATATTCATATAGCAAAAAGGTGTTTGAATGGTTTACTATGCAGTATTTAAAGTCAACGTGAAATATCAGTTACATCAAATGTATTTTCTTCATTAATCTGTTACTGTATATAACCAAATATATTCCGTAATGCGGTGTATTTTTAAGATGTTCATAAAAAATGGGACAGGACTTGATTTTATCCATTAGAAATTGAATCGATTGTGAAAAAATGAGTGTTACATACCATGATTGAGCTAGTTGGTTGGAGGAGAGGGACAGAAAAGAAAGAAAAATTGTTTATGTAAAGAAAGTTATTAGGTTTGAACTTTAAAAAGACAAAGGTTTGAAGATTATAAAGACAAACATTTCTTTTATTTAGAATATTGTTCACCAATAAATAAGACCAGGAATGTTTGCTTAGAAAGTAAAGCATAGGAGTGTGCAATGTCATCTTGTATCTTGTATCACGATATGAGTAAAATCTTTTATCACCAAATGTGAACCTGGACCACAAAACCACATAAGGGTCAGTTTTTTGAAATTGTGATTTATAAATCATCTGAAAGCTGAATAAACAAACTTTCCCAAGATGTATGGTTTGTTAAGATAGGACAATATTTGGTAGAGATACAGCTACTTGAAAATCTAGAATCTGAGGTTGCAAAAAAATCAAAACACTGAGAAAATCACCTTTAAAGGGGTCATTGGATGCAAAGTTCACTTTTACATGTTGTTTGAACATTAATGTGTGTTGGCAGTGTATGTACACATCTACCCTATAATGATAAAAATCCATGCAATGGTTTTTAATTAATCTGTAAAAATAATATCCCCTTTTTCAGATCGAGCCATTCTCAGATGCCTGTCGGTGTGGCGTCACACTGACAGAGGCCGCCCCCTTGATAGTTGATTGACAGCTGATGGTTGGTTGAGCGTCTTAGCTCAGACCCGCTTTACATCAGCTGTAACAGTCCGACCTCCATTGTTTGGATGCCTTAGCAGGGATGTAAGTTAGACAAGAATATCTCAGATTAAGCGATTGTTGTGTTGCTGGATGTAATAATGAACATAGTGGTCATCATTTACTCCCGACATCTGAGCCGCTGAAGATGCAGTGGATTATGTTTGTTTGTGAAGGGATTGCGCCTCCGGATCTACATATATCCGTATGAAAAAAAAGGTGTTATTTACCACTACCATTGAGAAATTTTAACCAAAGCATGTTATAGACTTTTCATTAAGACCCTAATGAATCTTATCAACTTATGGAAAAATGGGCATCCGATGACCCCTTTAAAGTTGTCCAAATGAAGTTCTTAGCCATGCATATTATTAATCAAAAATTAAGTTTTGATATATTTTCGGTAGGAAATTGACAAAATATCTACATGGAACATGATCTTTACTTAATATCCTAATGATTTTTGGCATAAAAGAAATATCGATAATTTTAGACCCATACAATGTATTTTTGGCTATTGCTACAAATATACCCGTGCTACTTAAGACTATTTTTGTGGTCCAGGGTCACATATGAGTAATTTTTTCACAGAAATGATATATATATAGTTATTTTTTGCTTTAAATAAGGTCTTTATGATATTTTTGATACTAAGTATAGTTCAAGTCTATTAACGTAATTACTGACATATTGTTCGAGACTTACTGATTTAAAAATTGTAATTAAACTTTATTTGGAGTGCTACTTGTGGACAATGCACATTTCTTAATATTAAGCCTAAAATTTATTTTAATGTCACTATTGATGGAGATTGCATGATCTTTAAATAATATTGGTCTTTAAATGCAAAATATTTAAAGTGTAACTAAAGTATACTTGCAATAGTTCCACTTTAGCACAATCAAACATACTTAAGTATATCTTTAGTTAGACTTAGCACTACTTCCCCACAATTAAAGTGCATTACGTACAAAATTAGTTGTTTCAATTTAGCAGACTTTAAATATACCAGTTTAGTATAGCAAAAGTGCAATTCTAGGGTATTTTTATTAAGTACATAATATATAAATGTATTTGTAGTATACTTAGAATGTAATAAATGTATTTTAAATACATTTTAGTATATTTATTTTTCACTAGGGGAGCAGTGCGAGATTTTCTCTCTTTTGTTGTTTGATTAACATGAATTCCAGACAGCAGGGATATTAGACTGCTGTTACAGCTCCAACATACTGTTACACATGTGTTTTCCTTCTCAGCTGTTTGCTTTCACCTAAGACCTAAGTTATGAGGATGCTTGCAAAGAAAGGCATTTTGACGCATAAAGTGTGTGTATTTAACCGTTCAAGGCCTATGAAGTGTCAAAAATAACTCTCTGACAGTGCTCAGACAGTGCGTGCATATAGCAAAATGAGTTCTCTTTCACTGCTGATTGCATTTCATCGGCCTAAAATCACTTGTTTTAAACCACAATGCTTTAAAATGTGTGCAAACGCGTCTGTTTGACTTCAAGTTGACTTTCATGATTGGCATTCTGCTGTTATTGGTTATTTGTAATGTATTCTGTCTCTAAAACAGAAGTCCGAAAGTGTAACATTCTGTTCGCCCTTATTTGTTGTGAGGCCAAAATGTGTAGTGTGACCTCACCTCGGGCTCAGAAATCTAGTGCGGAAGGCCGTTCACTTGCAAATGTCTCTCTCTGGAGCTCTGTGGAGTTGATGTGGAGCAATCGGATAGAGCGTTTCTGAAAGACGGCCCAGTCCAAATTGGGACAGAGCACAGGAGCTAATGAGAACTCACACCTGAGCTTCAGAGAGCAGGGTCTCTGTGATTGGTGTTGAACATTTGGAGGACGACCCTCAGCCTTTAATAGGCGTGTGGCACTGCCAGTTGGGTGCAAAGAGAGAGAGAGGGAGAAAAGTAGAGGCTCTGAGATTCTGGCATCTGTTGAAGCCCATCAGCTCGCTCAGAAACGCCTCCAGCATTTTAATGGCCTTGTCAAATGCCAGTCCTGTTTTTATGCCTCCAATTTCAGTCTACTAGATGCTGAACACAGGATGTCTCACTTTCATATGCACACAATCCAGTAACTCCGCAAACTCAACAGCTCAGGAAGGCTTTGCTGTTTGTTAGCATGTACATGTGTGATTTTTCACAGTGATTATGAAACGCTCTGTTCTGATTTGATCTTTATGGACTTTAGCTGCTATAGTAATTGAATCTTTTAATCATGGATCTATGAGTTTAAACACATTAAACATGCAACCCAGAAAACATGACCTAATTAAGATATAACCAGATGTTTTGCCCTCATTAACCATGGATGTATTCAGATGTTTAGCTTTGAAAAATTATATAGTGATTTTGTGTATAAAAATACTGTAAAACTCACAGAAGAAGGTTCCTATGGGCATGCAAATTCAGAAGAACTGGGATTTTCAGGCCTGGATTTTTTAAATCTTATTATTTATAAAATGTTTTTATAAATTCTAAAATCCAAAAATTGATAAACATTCAGAAAACAAAAAACAAAAAAAAAAGTTTTTTTTTTTTTAAAAATATATCAATATTATATATTCTATATACTATCAAATGAATTATCCTAAGCAGTTATTCTCAGAAATATTATCTTTATGAGTGCAATTTCAATTGCACTCATAAAGAAAAAAAAAAGTGTAATTTTGAGCAATTGTAAAGTTGATGGAAATTCAGTAATCAAAAGCTTCAAGTTTAATTTGAACTACAAATTAACCCATTTTTTTTTTTTTTTTTTTCCCATAAGATTTCATTTTAGATTTCATTCCAGCATCAACTTTGTCTCATATGTTTCTCCTTACATTTTTTGAAGAGATAAAAAAGACAACATTTGTTATGTCTTGGAATAATTTGATAGGACATTATTTGAGTTCATTTTGAGATCTCTGTGGTATCTTGATAAATCTGAGCACAGTGTGAGACATTGCTGAGATCTCTTCTCAAACTCTAAAGATGTCAGATCAATTTTTCACAGGAGAAATATCAGAAAAAGTCTGGTTTGGTGTACATTTGTTCTCCATTTAATCTCATTGATAAAAACATTCAGTGGTTGTATTATATGTTCTACCAACTGCTTTTCAGTAGTTCAGTCGACATATGATGCAAATGCTGCATGTGTATCTAATGGAGGTTAACCGAACGATTTAGCAGCTTTAGAAGAGTTACGCTGAGACGTGTGTGTGTGCATGTACTTTCGAACCTGAATGTCCCATCACCACACCAGAATCTGTCTTTGGCCCACAAAAGGCAGGTTTCCGTCCAAGTCTGGCAGGGTTTGGGCCGGTCTGGACGTCCCTATAGGCCTTTACGCGGCATTATGTATTCGTGTTGGGTCTCAGGTGCTCGCTGTGTGTTTTATCCTCGGGCCAAGCTCGGTCCCGTTTTCAATGGCGCAGCCAGATGAAAAAACGGCTGCTGTAGGTGCGAGCAGAATGATTTCCACGCTTGTAGAGATCTGCTGCTTTGTTCTATGCGATTCAATTACCTCTACCCTAATTAGGAGCCATAGAGAAGACCCAGACTGTGATGGGACTCCACACTGTGGCTCCCGCTGATAAAGTGTGCTATCACCATCAGAGGCCCCAGACGAGCCCCGGCCCGCCTCCGAACGCGCGCACGCGGCCCCACCACCCGGCCAATCCCCAACACCGACCCGTTTGTTTTGAAGTTTAGAATTCAATTTCGAAATAATTTCATTTTTCTGCTCTTAATGTTAGGGCTCGTCAGGGTTAGACAGAGTTTAGATTTGAAGTGCGGTGACACGTTATGAATGATCAATTTAGCAGTGAGTTTTTGATTCTTGGCTTCCATCGTGCATATTTCCAGCACGCGTCTTGTTTGGAGACAGCGAGCAGACATATCTTTGCATCTCTGGGCTGATGTTTATCTCTCAGGGGTCGCTGGGTGAACAGAGGATCGTGTGAATGTGAGGTAGTGCTGTGCTATATTGCACTGCTACAGCTGGAGTTGTGATGTTTTATTATGACATCTTCAAGCAGGGATTCCCAAACTTTTTTGTCAGCCAGATGCCTTGGACCTGAAATAATTACTTGAAGAAGTTAACCCATATATGACCAGTTGTAAGTAGCACAGGTATATTTGTAGCAATAGCAAACAATATAGTGTATGGGTCAAAATTATCGATTTTTCTTTTATGACAAAAATCATTGGGATTTTAAGTAAAGATCATGTTCCATGAACATATTTCTTAAATTTCCTACCATACATATATCAAAACATAATTTTTGATTGGTAATATGCATTGCTAAGAACTTAATTTGGGCAACTTTAAAGGTGATTTTCTCAGTTGTTTTTTTTTTTTGCACCATCAGATTCCAGATTTTCAAATGGTTGCATCTCGGCCAAATATTGTCCTATCCTAACAAACCATACACCAATAGTAAGCTTATTTATTTAGCTTTCAGATAAAATGTAAATCAATATCTCAATTCCGAAAAACTTTCCGGAAAAACTATTGTACACAATCTATTAGATCCCTTCTGTTATTGAGTTTTATAGTTTATATTATTTTATTAAGTAAAAGGCTTTTTAGTATAATTGTAAAAATGTCCACCTTTAGGTTGTGGTACACGTCTTTTTTGAAATATCCACTGATTTTTATGAAGTAAATGTAAGATTAGTAATATTTCAAGATTAACACGTACAGAACTGAAGAAACTTAAGTTTATCCATACTTCATTAAAAAAAAAAAAATTTAAATGACAGTCATATCATACATGATATATCAGGCTTTTGAGATTTTAGTTCTCTCAATAATTACATGTTTAAGATATACAAGATACAGATTGTCCTGATATTTATTTTTCATCCTTAAGTATGAGCTCCATAAAGCCTGATGTATGAATAAATAAATAAATAAATTGGTTAAAGATTCAAAGTTTATTTAAAAATAAATCTTTCTGCCTATTATTTATTTACAGGGTAAAAAAGAAATAATTTATCAATATATTTTCATGTTCATGGTTCTCTGATATCAGTTAATGGTTAAATGAAATGCAGTGCAGGTAAACAAAAAAATATTTTTATTTATAGAAAAAGAATGAAATGGAATTTATATATAGAATTGTTATGATTTGTTAATTAATTAATAATTATTAGCTTATTATCAACTCACAAACCCTGTGCAGTTCCCTCAGAAACCCTAGTTTGGGAAACACTGTCCTAAATATTCTGTCAATTTTATTTCTTCTGTAGAACTCAAAAGCAAATGTTTAGCAGAATGTTCAAGCAGCTCTTTCTCATACAGTGAAAGTAAATGGTGAGCACGGCTTACAAGCTTAAAAAAAAAGGACAAAACACTTTAAAAAGGACCATAAAAGTACGCTCTAAAAATGCTGGGTTAAAAACAACCCAATTTGGGTTATTTGGCAACCCACCGCTGGGTAAATATTGGACAGAACACATGCTGGTTTATTTTGACCCAGCTGGTTGGGTTAAATGTTTTTACCAAACATGCTGGGTTATTTTACTTAAGTCAATTATTGTTTAAAAAATATTATACTGCTAGCTTAAAATGGACTGGAACATAAAACACACACACAGAATTACAGCAATAATCAAAAGATGAACATTTATTATTAACACATAGACAAAATACCAGACAAATTGAATTTATTTGGGTGAATACAGCATAGGTTACAAGATTACATACATTTAAACTCATTTAACAAGCATTTTAGACATTAAAAAATGTAACATTTAAAAGTAGCAAAAGTGATCGCTGCTGACGCAGCCTGACTGACATCTCGTCCTTATGTTGCGTTGCATAAAATAATACAATTTACAGCATAGTAAAGAGTTTATAAATTAAATAAAATGTATACAAACCTTTATTTCGCTGAAGAAGTGCACTAAATTGGCAGCGCTGAGAATCGCTCTCTCCTAGAGGACTCAAAAAGCCCGCACTCTGACTGTAACTCAGCAGCTGGGTTGTTTCGTCAGAGACAGGCTTAACTGAGCGGTTAGGTGGAAAAAAACAACCCAGCGTTAAAAATGACCCAGCAGTTTAAAACTACTTTTAAAAAAATATTAAAAAATATTAAAAACAACCCAATAAAATGACCCAACGGGCTGAACCCAGCATTTGGGTTAAAAAAAAATAACCCAGCGTTTTTTAGAGTGTAGTCCATATGACTTTAAGCAAAATATTTCAAGTGATGATATCAGGGTGAATAAATGATGACAGAATTTTCATTGTTTAGGCTTGCTATGCCTTGCAACATCCGCTGAACATGCTGCATTTGTAAACAGTAATTTTTCAACTGTTTAGCCTGTGCAGTAAATTTAATTCACTGTAGTATTTGTTCTGTTGCATGCATGTGTCCAATAGTTCTGTCAGCATATGACTGACACAGGGACAAATTTCTGTTAGCTTAAAAACATGGATCAATTTTCCACTGCTAGCTGAAAAGCTGCAGTTCGTCAATAGACCATCAAAAAGCGTTTTGTGTAAAATGGATCACAAAGCCTGCGGTTTTCACATGACTTTCATTTTCTCCAATTCTCCATCTAGCGAGAGTGTCTCTATCTCATAATATATCTCGTCTCATTGATTTTCTCTCTGGGGTTCAAGCGATTCTCTGATGGTGTCAGAGGGCGGCGTCCGGCGCATTTGGCCCCTCTGAGCATCTGCAAACCGCAGCCTGCATTCAGCCGTCAGGAGATTGATTGTGACAGACTTTTAAACAGTACACAACTAAATATAGCGGGCTACAGCACTATCAGAAAATGAGCTAGGAGTGCGGGCCTAGTCGTTTAGAAAGTCATTATTCTTATCGTTTGCTGTCTCTGAAATTATTTCAGGTCTCTTCATGCAATGAATGCAGTATAATAAGCCAAACATGTGCAAAGGGCTTGAACTTTGGTAATCGAAGCAGGTCGGTGAAGTAGCCTTTTAAAACATGACTTCGATGCAAGGATCCAATGGATTTTAATCAGACGTTCAGACTGTTGTGACACATTTCGTCAATCTGTTAAATGTCTTTCGTGGGAATATGGTAATCATCCAGTATCCTGGTATTGTCTTCTGATTTAGCAAAACAAATTTGTTTTACAGAGCTGTTTCTTGTTAAATGACCCTTAAACATGACTTGTACTGATGTATTCTAATGTAATCAGGTTTATTCAGACATATTAAATGATGTTTTTTGTGATGAAGCCAGGACAGATATTACCTCAAGGTTTGGATCAATACCAATATTTTGGGTTTGATACGATTCCAGTCTCTTATACCTAATAATACTAAACTGATATATTAGTATTTCAATTTTATGTCACTCATTAGTGATGAATCATAATTTTAGTCTCATTAATGCATTTAAAAAAACACAATGTGTAAGTCTA
The DNA here is from genome assembly GCA_036247105.1 of Cirrhinus mrigala. NCBI lineage: Eukaryota > Metazoa > Chordata > Actinopteri > Cypriniformes > Cyprinidae > Cirrhinus > Cirrhinus mrigala. The sequence goes on from CM070022.1 coordinate 7,441,203, forward strand.
AGTCTGGCAATTAATTTCAATGACAAATGTAGCAAAATGTGAAGCTGCAAAAAAAAAAAAAAAGTTTTAATTGTAATTAAATTGCCACATGCAAAGAATGCAAATTTGATTTATAACCAAATAACATTATAATGTGAAGTTAGTTATTAAACTGAAATAAAAAAAAAATATATTAGTTTCCACAAAAATATGAAGCATCACAGCTGTGCTCAACACCTATAATAATAATACAAAAAATATTCTGCAACAAATCAGCATATTAAAATGATTTCTGAAGGATAGTGTGATAGTGAGTTATGATCCTGAAAATTCAGCTTTGCATCACAAAAATAAATTACAGTTTTTAATTTATTCAAACAGAAAAAAGATATTTTAAATTGTAGTAATATTTCACAATTTTCCTGCTTTTATTGTATTTTTAATCAAATCAGTGCAACCCTGGAGAACATAAGAGACTTCTTTCAAAAGACATAAGAGAACTTAGAGACCCAAAAATGAAAATTCTGTCAAAATTTTATTTCTTCTGTAGAACTCAAAAGCAGATGTTTAGCAGAATGTTCAAGCAGCTCTTTTTCATACACTGAAAGCGAATGGTGGCTACGGCTTACAAGCTTAAAAAAAGGACAAAAAACTTAAAAAAAGGCCATAAAAGTAGACCATATTAGAATGATTTCTGAAGGATAATGCAACACTAAAAACTGACCATCCCCATACTTTTGAACATTTTTTTTGTATATCTAGAGTTATTTAAAGGCATTTAAATCTGTGGGAAAGGTTTCCAGGGCACTTACCCCTCAGCGTTTGTTTGAATAGTATTGTCACAAGCCCTTCTCCCAGTCGCTCCTCATCCTCTCAGAGAGAAGTGTCAGGCCTCAGCAGTTCAGAGCGGCTCATATCTCTCTGCCCATCTGCTTTTAGCATATTGAGATATATTGAGAGAACGCGAGGCGCCGCTTCCCTCCGTGAGCCGGTGAAAGGCCCGAGCGCGATTAGATCGTAAAACTGTAGCCTAATTTAAACGCCGGCTCTCCAGCACTTCACACCGTGTCTATTAGAGATCTGTGTGCTAATTCTTTTCATGTAGCATGAGTCCTGCAGATGTAGCGCACTATAAAGGAGTCATTTAGCAGTCTTAATGAACAGAGACGGCCGTTTGGGAAGATCAGGCAGTGCTCGATGCTGCTCTGTGCAGGAAGAAAGGGCTCTTCACGGAATTTATTGCTTTATTAAAGTGAGCGCCTCGACTGTTACAAACGAACAAAATGACACGTTAAGTGCTGTACTTAGGATGTCAACTTCCCTAACTTGAGAATTTATGGGAATTTTGACGTGCAAAAGGTCAGTTGTGCTTATTATGATGGATTGATGTAGAAACTGAAAGTCAGTAAGGTACATTTTTTACATTTCCTGATTTTTTTATTTATTTTTTTTTTTATTTATTTTTTTTGGCATTTTGAATGGATGTTCTGAGAGGTTGTTAGTATGTTGCTGTAGTTGCTATTTTGTTCTGAGCGGTTGCTGGGTATTGTTATAATGTATTTTTTGAAAAATCTCTAACTCTAAGTATGATCAATAGATAGTAGCATGTGCAGTATAATGCTGAGAGATACACTACCATTTTTATGCATTTATTTGGCAAAAAAAAAAAAAAATATATATATATATATATATATAAATACATAGATAGATAGATAGATAGATAGATAAATTATATACAAACTCTTCCAACATGCTGTATAATGCTGATTGATACACTACCATTATTTTTGCATTTATTTAAAAAATTCATTAAATAAATTTTATGTGTGTATATATATATATATATATATATATATATATATATATATATATATATATTATATATATATATATATATATTAATTACGATTTTATTACGTTCTATTTTAATATGTTACGCAATTTAATTTATGTGACTGATGGTATTTCTTTTCACAGTTCTTTGAATAGAAAGTTCAAAAGGTCTTTCAACATTCTAAATGTATTTACTGTAACATTCGATCAGTAAAATTAATTAAGTGACATTTCTGAATAAAAATATTAATTTCTATCTTTTTTCTTTCTTTGAAAAAAAACTTACTGACCCCAAACTTTTGAAAGGAAGTGTATACGACGAAGTATTTGTGCTAAATGCACTGAATACTAAAAAAAATATATATTTTTTTATTTGCAGAGAAAATCTTTTAAATGCAGTCTGAGCTTCTTTTTTTTTTCTCCCTATACAATTTTAGGTGGAAGCAATTCCACCAAATGCCCTTGATTGTAGCAAAATCCTAATATGCAAATACCCCCACCAAAAAAAAAAAAAAAAATGTACAGCTACAAGCTAAAGTCAAGAAATCATTTAGATTTAAAGAAATAACATTGCACAGAGCAGAGAAAAAAATTAATCATTCGGAAAAATGTCTCCTTTAAGATTGCACCGGTGTATTACCTGGAGGCATGAAATGTAAATGGAAAATCAACATTGTATCCTGTGATAAGGCAGACAAATTAATAAAGGCATTTTCTGTCCTCCGCTCCTGCTGACGCCGGTGTTAAAAGTCAGTAGGTCGTGCGAGAGGAACTTCTCTCGCAGATGAAGAGGGTTTTGCGGGTTTGACATCGGCTGAGAAGCGGCAGCGCTCTGCACGTGCAGCAGCGGTCATGAGGATACTCAGTCAAGTGGGCCACAGGAAACACTTTCCTGAGGAGAGATTATGTTATGAATACTAGCGTACAGCATACTGTGCAGAATATACTGTATGATGCCTACTATTTAACAAAAATATTATAGGAAACAGTATGGCAAAATATTGATTTGGTTTTAAGTGATTCTCATTTTTACAAAATGATGTTGATTCTTAAATCCCCAGAATCGATTTGTCTAGTCTGTTTTCAGTTAATGAATAAAACATTGTAGCGCACCTTCCATCCAATAAATCACAATAAGCTTTGTGCTTTGTTACTTTTGAGGTAAAACAAAGTCTCAGATTTCAAATTCTTACCATTTTATTACAGCATTAAAACAATAAATGCCGTTTTGGCGCTGTTTAATGTGGAGTGACAAATCGCTGTACCGCCTCGGTTCAAGAGAAGCGGCAGTGCGAAACGCACAAGAACTGATCATCTCTGCTTTAATACCAGATTCAGCACGAAATGATCATGAATAAACATATGAAGTTATGGTAAAAGAAAGAGTACAACTTACCGAAATCTGTATCCCATCTCGTGTAATCTGAATTAGTGTTTCAGTCGCGAAAGATGTCAGTACATAAAAAACATATTCGGTGACCATGAACTTGTTAGGCTATCCACTACACAAATGAATTCAAGAGAGGAGCATTTTGCTAAATATATGCACCATATAGCATATTCATATAACTTTTTACTGTTCTTCAGTGTTTAATTTGTTTGAATAAACCCGTCAAGTTTGTATGACTTTTATGAATTAGTTTATACTTAACAAAACGAATTGGAATAAAAATTTACTTATGTCATTGTAAATTTATACATTATAAAAACTTCACTGAGTGTAATTTGAACATTTTTACATAAATCAATTAATGTCAACCTTCAATATTATAGTAATAGAGTACAGTACCAACACTCTCATTTATATATTACAGCATTAGTTGAGAGATTTTTTTTTTTCCCCCTTGAGAAAATTTGGCATGTACTGTACCTGATATATATCCAAAAAATCAGTATTGAATCGAATTGGTAACTGAATAAAATCGAAAGCTTGTCAGTCAGAATCTAATTGAAACGTGAAATTTGTTCAGGGAATAATTATGATTATTTTGCATTTCATTACAATTTTGATGAAAAAAAAAAAAAAAAAAGTATTTTGGTTGTCTGATCAAATAATTAGTCCAATAAAATACAATGCAAATGTAGGCTACACAAAGTGCATTCTGAAAAAACCTAGTTTAAGTAGCGTGGTAGTATTTCATTATGAGCATGGGCAGAGTTGGGTGTAGAAATGTTTGTTCAAATGCAGTTTTATATAGCGACACTCAGTGGCTTTGTTTCAAAACCTACACTCTGAAAAATGCTGGGTTAAAAACAACCCTACTTGGGTTATTTGGCAACCCAGTGTTGGGTAAATATTGGACAGAACACATGCTGGGTTATTTTTACTCAGCTGGTTGGGTTAAATGTTTTTACCAAACAGGCTGGGTTATTTTATGTAAGTCGGCTATTTAAAAATTGCTGTATTGCTGGCTTAAAATGGACCGGAACTTTTAAAAAAACACACAGAATTACTAGAGTCAACAGCAATAATCAAAAGATGAACATTTATTATTAAGCAAGAACACATGGACAAAATACAAGACATTGAATTTATTTGGGTGCAGACAGCATAGTTTACAATATTACATACATTTAAACTCGTTTAACAAGCATTTTAGACATAATATATGTTGCATTTAAAAGTAGCATTTTAATTTTAGTGTTTTCAGCCATTCTCTGCAATCGCTTTTTAGCGAAATAACGCTAATTCTAAGGGCTGCTGTTCACCTGGGTAACTGCGAACTGTAGACCGCGGCCTTGCATTTCACTCGTAGCTGAAAGATGCTGTGACTGACTCCGAAACCTGCCTACAAACAAACAGTACTGGCATTAGAGAACATATTTTAACATCAAATTAAATTAATATATACGAAATTAATATACGAATAAAATCCATTTATTTTATGCAAGGCAAAAGGCATTTCCATTATGCAAAGTGACCGCTGCTGACGCAGATGACTGACATCTCATCCTTATGTTGCGTTGCGTAAAATAATACAATTTACAGTAAAGACTTCATAAATGAAATAAAATGTATACAAACCTTTATTTCGCTGAAGAAGTGCACCAAAACAGCGGCGCTGAGAATCACTCTTTCTGAAAGGACTCAAAAAGCCTGTGCTCTGACTGTAACACAGCAGCTGGGTTGTTTCGTCAGAGACGGGCTTAACCCAGCGTTAAAAATGACCCATCAACTTAGAACTACCCAGCACCTGGGTAAAAAATATTTAAAATAACCCAATAAAATGACCCAACAAGTTGAATCAAGCATTTGGGTAAAAAAAATAATAACCCAGCACCTGGGTAAAAATATTAAAAACAACCCAATACAATGACTCAATGGGCTGAACCCAGCATTTTTTAGAGTTTAGTAAGCTGCCATTCTAGTAAGAATCCATACCGAATAAGAACCTCAAAAGTGAATTGGATTTGTACTATGTGTGTCAAAGGAATAGTGCTTCCAATAGAAATAAGGCTGGAGACTTGACTCACAGTTGATTTCAATAGAGTCTGAAGATTTAGATGCAATTTTCACTCAGAAATTGCTAGTAAATTTCACAGTTAATATCAAATAAATAGCAAGTAACATTGGATTAAACATGAAGACATTTACAGTGTATCTCAAAAGGTAGCATCATTTTGGAGTGTCTCTCACATGTTCCTGACACATGTGCTTACAAATCGAAGTGTTCCTGCTTGGCAAGCTACTTGATTGTGCTGTGTTCTGTGTGTAGGTCCACTAGATGGAGGTCTGGAGGAGGAAGAGGAGGAGTGCATATCAGACGCAAATGAACTCACTGCTAAAGAGGAGTTTTCAGTAGAGGAAAACTTTCCTGCTGACTTTGAGCCAGACAACCTCACCTGTGAGGACATGGAGTACTTCTGCGGCAAAGGTCGGATATTCCTGACGCTTCTATTTCTACCATATATAGCACGACCTCTCATGTAGAAGATCTATAAACTGAGCAAGTATTTAGATAGTCATCACAGTGCATATCCTAGTGAAACGAATTGTGGCATAACGTTCGAAGAAATTCAGTTTTGCTAATTGATTCCCAGCTGAAGTCTGACTCTGAGGCATCTCTGATCACCAGTTTGATGGTGGTTTTAAACCAAAGCCTGAACACACACCGTTTTGGCCGTGCTCGTAGAGGCGTGGGAAATTCTCCAGCAACCTCTGCGTCCAGGTTTGGATAGGCTCGCTTTGATATCTGATTCTCACTATGTACCTGAAAAGAGGAGTTTGATCTAGGAAATGGCAACCAGTGCGCTGGCTAACCTTTAGGCATATTCCAGCCAGGATTTACCATGGGGAGCAAAACATGCTTGAGCTTTTATCACTTAAAAGCATAGTTCACCCAAAAATAAGCATTCTGTCATTGTTTACTATCTTGTTCCAAACCTTTATGACTTAAAGGATTAGTTCACTTCCAGAATAACAATTTTCTGATAATTTACTCACCCCCATGTCATCCAAGATGTTCATGTCTTTCTTTCTTCAGTCGAAAAGAAATTAAGGTTTTTGAGGAAAACATTTCAGTATTTTTCTCCATATAGTGGACTTCAATGGTGCCTAAATGGGATAAAGGTCCAAATTGGATTTTCAGTGCAGCTTCAAAGAGCTCTACACGATCCCAGCAGAGGAAGGAGGATCTTATCTAGCGAAACAATTTTCTCAAAGAAAATTACATTTATATACTTTTCAACCACAAATGCTCATCTTGCACTAGGGCTGGGCAATAAATCGATAACGATAATTATCGTCTGATATAAATGCCTAGTTCTTTCATGAAACTCTAGATGGCACAGGCTGACGGGAGTTAACATAACTGATGATATTCACAGCCTTATACCACTTGGCACAAGCTGATTGGTTCATGTAGCGTACACAGCCAATGAGTTTAAAGCTTTACCTGGGTTGTTGGCATTCACTTGCGCCTTTTGCAGCACGCTTTTAGAGTTCTTCTGAAACCCTCCACCTTCCCCAGCTCCACCTGTATAGATCTGCTACAGGTTATTTTTATATGCTATTTGTGCAGCAGCAGTATGTCTTAAATGCTCACAGCACCGTATCGCCAAATGCTTTGGCAATAACAAGTTCCTGTACTTGCTTGCAGCAGCAGCAATAACCTACAACTACAGCAATAACCAGCAGCAATTCAGCAGCAGCATAGCAGATGTATTCCACTAAGACCAAATACTTTAACATTGTCATATCCATTACCATGCTAAAATCTTCTGAGAGTTGTCATGGAAGAAATTTCCTCGATAAACGATAAGAGTTCGATAAATGTTCGCTAATGATTATGCGGCAAAGGCGGAACAAAAGAACGCTAGTCAAAGCATCTATGGATGATACTATGGAAGAGCAATGGTTAATTTAAAAAAAAAAACAACAACTAATAATTAAATTTCACCATAAAAATGAGGTTGCTACAATATTGATAATGAACGCAAATCTGCATCCTAACTCAAGCTACTATCAAATATGAGAATGTTAAAAAATGTTATACTATTATTAATATTATCAGGTAACACAAACCTATTTCTTGATTTGAAACAATATTGCTCATTAAAACATGCAGAACTAAGCAATTCTTTTTTTTAAGGAATATTTATTTTAAGAAAAAATGACTGGAAAAAGTGTGAAAAATTAAAAAAACATGAAGTGTTTGTCATGTTCTGACCATAAAGAATATTTTAAAGCCACATTTAACCGTCTGGTTTTTACAACTTTCACATTATAGCAAAAATCTGCCTTTAAACTTGAAAGAAATAGAAGTTTGACATTTATCGTGATCATTAACGATATCGACTGCTATGAAAAAAAATGACTGTGATAATTTTTTGGCCATATCGCCCAGCCTTATCTTGCACTATCTCTGTTATGCACGTCCGCGACTTCACGCATTGCGTAATCACATTGGAAAAGTCATGCATGGTTAATTCTTCATTTGTGTACTTAGGTTAAAAAATGTGGGGTTTTTCCTCTAAGTTTCTCCTCCAACTTCAAAATCATCCAATATCGTTGTTTTACCTTTTTTTGTAAAGGGCGTTTGACTTTCTTTGCATGTTCGCTTTGTAAACACTTCCACCAACGTCACACGTACGTGATTACATATTGCATGAAGTCGAGCTAATGCAGGATGAGCATTTGTGGTTAAAAAGTATCTAAATGTAAATTTTTTTTAGAAAACGACCGATCATTTCACTAGATAAGATGCTTATTTCTTGGCTGGGATCAGGTAGAGCCCTTTGAAACTGCATTGAAACTGCAATTTGGACCTTTAACCCATTGGCCACCATTGAAGTCCACTATATGGAAAAAAATCCTGGAATGTTTTCCTCAAAAATCTTAATTTCTTTTTTCGATTGAAGATAGAAAGACATGAACATCTTGGTTGACATAGGGGTGAGTAAATAAAGTGTTGACAGATTGATGTTGATAGATAGTTAGCATTCGGTTTAATAGCACATGCATTTGTTAAGCATGTGTGTTGGTTAAGCATTTGCATCTGCGTTTGCCAGGTGTTTTCGGTCATGCCAGTTCAGTCAATTTGTGCCTTTTTTGTGATCTTTCCATTCCTTTTATGTATTGGTCACACCTGACTAATTTGCAGTGTGCTTTAGTTCAAAGTTAGGAGGCTGTCTGGACCCCCAGCACACATGCAATCTCATCCACCCTTCAAGAGAGCCTTCTCAGGGTTCCCAATTTTTCCTTCACTGTTCATTGAGAGGAATCTGACTGAGTTTGTGCTTTGAATGCCCCTCCGCCTCAAACAGAAATGTTTTTAAATTACGTTTCCTTTAAAAGCCACGTTGCCCAGAGGGATTTCATACAAGGTTTGTCTTTGAGGAGCAGAATCTTTTTATGTCTTGCACAAGGTGGGCTTCGTTTTAATGGTTTTCCTTTTGTTCTACCCGTAAAGGTGTAACAGGCGTGACATGCGTGAACCTTAGAACTAATAGCAGTTTGGCAATATTTTGTTTCGGGGTCAAATGAAAATCTTCCTACGTGCTTTTGTTTCCCGCTGCTTCATTGAATGTGCTTGGAGAAGGCCTGCTGATGAATACAGTTTTACTTTGTTTTGTTTGTGGAGCTTTAATTCAGATTCTCAAGCGATAAAATACAGTATTGAAATGCTAAATTCAATTACTATTACCAAAAGATCCCAAGGTCGTTGCTTCTATTTAGAAATTAATTAGGAAAAATGTAAAGACGCCCTGTATAGTAGATGTCTATATAAATGTGACGGTTTCATTAAACAACATGAAAGAGCTGCTTTGGTGAATCTAAAGATTCAATATAAGTATTCAAATGAGCCGATAAATTACAAAAATAATTTGTAGGTTTTGACAGGGGTTTCAAAGTTTTGATACCATGATAGTATTTATATTCATATATGTGACCCTGGACCAAAAACCAGTCTTAAGTCGCTGGGGTATATTTGTAGGAATAGCCAAAAGTACATTGTATGGGTCAAAATGATTGATTTTTCCTTTTTGGCAAAAATCATTAGGAAATTAAGTAAAGATCATGTTCCATGAAGATATTTTGTAAAATTCCTACTGTAAATATATGAAAACTTAATTTTTGATTAGTAATATACATTGTTAAGAACTCTGTTTGCATAACTTTTAAGGCAGTTTTCTCAGTATTTTGATTTGCTTGCACCCTCAGATTCCAGATTTTAAAATAGTTGTATCTCAACCAAATATTGACCTATCCTAACAAACCATACATAAATGAAAAGCTTATTTATTCAGCTTTCAGATGATGTAAAAATCTCAATTTTGAAAAATTGACTGTCATGAGTGGTTTTGTGATCCAGGGTCACATATTTTTGTTTCTTTTTATTTTCTTGCTTGTTGTTTATTACTATTTTTATTATCTTTAATAATTTTAATAATGTTTTAATTTCTGCATGTTAAAAATACAACAAGTACTATGTTTTTTGGACACAATAGTCCTATGGCAAATCTTTAAATACCATGCTAACATCACAATACGCTTTCGTAAGGCTTGGACCAAGGCAGTTGTACCAAAGTCATTCAATGGCCTTTTTTGTCTCAAGCACCACCAAGTCTTAGCAAGTCTCCTTTCTTAAGATTCCTTTGAACTTTTTGATGGCTTTGCTAAAACGAAGACCAACAGTGGTCCAAACTTTCGACTCTCTTACTTCCGAGATGCTTTAGTAATCTTCCCGTCGTCATACGCGAGGGGTTTGCGTCAGATTTCTCAAGCTCCCTATCAGCTGCAATTCGGTTCTAAGTCTTCCGTGTCCTCGAATTCTTCGGACAAGTTCCCATTCTCTTCCCGTTAACGCACAGTACAAGCTCATCAGGTGTATTCATTTCCCCCTGATCCTCTGCTCAATTAGATCTCTTTAAAGCGCATTTAGCCCAGCGTCTGAGTGGCTTAAATTCACTCCACTTACGCAGAAGTGCTATGAATTGAAGGCGAACGCAATCCTGGTGGCATTAAACGGTTTATGTGTGTTATTCCTCAGCTATAGGACGGCAGAGAGGGTTCTCTTGATTAAGTAAACCCTCTCAAATGAGATGGCGGGCTGTAATTAGCCCGAGCGGAGTCAAACGTCGGAGCTTTAAAAAGCAGTCACTCATCCCTGGGCCTTTATCTGTTCTGGAGAATAAGGTCTCCTGTGTGAAGTTCCTCACTGGCAGGCGGTTGCTCTAAGGCTGGCTCGTAGTTCAGTGGTCGTGTATCTTTGTCGGCATTTGCCGACAACTAGCTTGTCAGGAGAACCTAAAACCTCCATTAAAAGTTTCATCCTATAATAGGTATTAAAAAGCTGTCTGAACAAAAAAGAGGAATCTCCCGTCTTCATTAACTCACCAAGCCCTTATTAACTTTGATCGGACGACGATGAAGTCGCAAAGAAGCTTAAATTCACAGAGGTCAGGCGTTTGGACGCCAACAAAGTCTCAGCCATTTTGCTTGAGTCTGAATCTGTTGCACCTTGCAGCTTTTGGTTTGAAATGGAATTAACCAGAATTGTTCAAAGAAATCATAATTGGTAAATGCCTAACAGTTCCCATTCCTAGTCAGACATCTTTAGCTCATATGAATAGGGATAGGAATCATGAGATATTCTTCTTAATGTTTCAAATTCCTTCGTTTTGATTATAATTAATCATTTTATATTTGAATATATTTGAATATGATTAATCATTTTATATTCTATTAATGATTTTTTGATTGAAAAAAAAAAGAAAAAGCAGAAATTAATTTCTCATTACTGCTCACCAATTTGTTACCAGTTTGACTGATTGCAATCATGTGATTCACTAAAAAGAATCGGTTCATTAGAATCATTTGCTTGGAATTGGATAACACTGGTCGCACTGTTTCTACAGCAGGTACGATAAGAACCGGCATGCAATGAAAATATTTTGATTTCTGTATTTTTTTTTTTTTTTTTTTTTATTGAACCAGATAATAACTACTACTTATTCACTTATTCACTTGAATCAATTTGCTCATAGGAGTCATTTGTTTAGTAATCAAATTACACGTGTTGCTCTGTCCTGTATGTTTCTATGATGCTCCTTCTGCATCAGCAGCGTATTACATTCAAGAACCATTTCATAATGAAAATACATTCGTTTCTGTATTTTTTATGCTAATATATAAGAACTACTTCTTATTTACAAATGCTTGATTCACTTAAAAGAAGTGGCTCATAAGAGTCATTTGTTCAGTAGTTGCGCTGGAAGTTTCTACATTGTTCCTTCTATAATAGCAGCGTATTGCACACTCAAGAACCATTTCATAATGAAAATATATTAATTTCTATATTTTTTATCAAACTGTATAAGAATCGGTTATTCGTAAGTATTTGATTCAGTATAAAGAAGTGGCTCATAAGAGTCATTTGTTTAGTATTGGATTGTGCTTTACTGTATGTTTCTATGTTGTTCCTTCTGCGTTAGCAGAAATATTGCAATGTCTTTATTTTATTTAATGTAACTGGATAAGAACTGGTTCTTATTCTTAAGTATTTGGTTCGCTCTAAAGAAGTGACTCATAAGAGTCATTTATTCAGTAATCGGATTACACTTGTTGCTTTGTCCTGTATGTTTCTACAATGTTCCTTCTGCATTAGCAGCATATAACACATTCAGAAACCATTTCATAATGAAAATACGTTAATTTCTGTTTTTTTTTTCTTTTTTCTTTTTAATCAAACTGTATAAGAATTGGTTCTTATTCATAAGTATATGATTGGCTGTAAAGAAGTGACTCATAAGAGTCATTTGTTTAGTAATCAGATTACACTTGTTGCCATGTACTGTATATTTCTGCGATGTTCCTTCTGCACTCCTACAACATGAAAACATATTAATGTCTTTATTTTTTACAATTTAACTGGATGAGTTCTTATTCTTAAAGGGATACTTCACCCAAAATAGTGCCACCCAATTACTGAACGAATGACTCTTATGAGTCATTTCTTTATAGCGAATCAAATGCTTAAAGGGATAGTTCACCCAAAAATGAAAATTCTGTCATTAATTAGTCACCTTCATGTTCATTCCAAAACCATTAAACTTTCATTCATCTTCAAAACACAAATTATGATATTTTTTGATAAAATCCAAGAGCTTTCTGACCCTGCATAGACAGCAACGCAACTGACATGTTCAAGGCCCAGAAAGGTAGTAAGGACATGTAGGGCCCTATGAAATCCGTTTTATTTTTTCCCAAATTCTGTTTTTTTCCATTTACATTTTTCTGGATTCTATTTTTTTTTTTTTTTTTTTCGTTTTAATTTTTCTGGACTCCTTTTTAATTATTTCAATTAAATTTTATTAATCAAAAAGCATGTCTAATTAATTAAAATCATGAAACAATTTAACATCAGTTTATTAAAAGTTTAACAAAAATTATATGTTTAGAACACAATGAAATGTTTTATTTTTTCTCATCTTATGTTTTATTGTTATAGCATGTCTAATTCTTTGAATGCATAAAAAAAAACTTTTATTTACTCTTACAACAGCCTAAGGTTTTTTTTTTTTTCCCCTCAGAAATTCTCTGTTGTGTATTTAAAATTGTCTGGTTATCAAATGAAGGTGTAAAACAATGATATAATTTATCTTTTAATTAATGAAAATTAAACACATTTTATTTTTTGGCAAATAAATGGGATTAACTATTAAAATTTAAACATGTAAAAAATGTTGTGTGATTATTTCTTAAAAAATAGTTTTTTTCAATAGTTTTTTTTTTTTTTTTTTTTTTTTTTTTTTCAGCAGTAGTAGTAGTAGTAGTAGTAGTAGTAGTAGTATCACATACATCTGGCACAATGCCTACAAGTTAAACCGAACTTTATTTTGACAGGTTGTTGTGAATTCCTTTAGATATCTGTGTGTTTATGAAATGACACTAGTTTCACTCAAATGAAACGTTCATGAAATTACTTTCTGAGCAGTTCTGGAGATGTTGTTCATGTATTTATTCAGGTTGACCAGGAGTCTGCGTTCTGACGGTTAAACCACTGATGTCACATGGACTATTTTAACAATGTCCTTCTTACCTTACTCGGCCTTGAGCGTGTCAGTTACACTGCTGTCTGTGCAGGGTCAGAAAGCACTCGGATTTCATCAAAAATATGTTAATTTGTGTTTCGAAGATGAACGAAGGTCTTATGGGTTTGGACCAACATGAGGGTGAACAATTAATGACAGAATATTCATTTTCGGTTGAACTATCCCTTTAAGTATTTGATTTGTTATAAAGAAGTGACTCATTAGAGTCATTTGTTCGATAATTGGATTGCACATTGTGCTGTACTGTACGTTTCAACAATATTCTGTTCACCCTGCTATATTTAAGAACTGTTACTTTATAAAAATAATCTATATGTACTTACAGTATCTATGACCATTCAAAACACTGTAGCTCGGACGCTCAATGTCCAACACCAATATCTGTACACTGATACGCTCTGATGACATCATTGTGACAGAGCATACATAAAAATAACTATGTGCTCTATAACAGCAAGGGTTCACAGGAACCATCATGCATTGTGATCAGCGAATCTTTTTGAAGCGTTGACTCTTTGCACATCACTCATTCCAATTCCCAGCAGCCTCTGTGGAACCAAATACCCTGAAACAGCAGAGGGGTTCCTCTCTGCGACGACCCTAAACTGTTTGGAGAGGGTCTAGGCTTCAGCGGCATCGTTGCGCACTCATGTACCGTGAAATGATTGAGACGCTTCCGTCAATGGCTTCATACGAAATGGTTTCGAAACAGCAGAGCGCACTGTGAAATGAAGTCCCCGCCGATGAATAGGGTGAGTCTAGCGCACAAACGTGAATAAACATGAAACCTGAGGCCTGAGATGGGCCTCCTTATTTGAAAGCGAAGACGGAGGGAAATAAAGAGAAAAAAGCCACCCCTGATAGTCCAGAGAGACAACCTTGTTGTCTCCTTGACAATTGAAGCAGCCCCCCTCCAAACAACTTCCTTTTCACGGTCAATTTCACATTTATGGGCGCTGCGCTTGTGAACAAGTTTCAAACTGAAATTTACAAGCCGCTGTCACACTCGCTGCTAAAATTGTGAGAATGCTGGTGTTATATATATATTTTTTTCGCTTTTACAGAAATTGTGAAATTTGACCTTGCTTCCGTGTTTTTCCGTTCTTGTAAATGTTTCTTTAGGGAGCAGTTGAATTGTAAAAGTCTTTAAACCAATAGCAAATGCTGGCCTTGCTGACGACAATACGGTGCATGATCTCGAGGAAGCTGCAGCATAAACATGTTCAATATGAATTAATTGATCTTAATGACAGCATTGAGATTCCATTCTGGTCTGATTGTATCGCAGCAGAGAAAGACTTGAATAATTATGAGTCATTTTAGCCCGTAGCAAGGTGCCACTTACGAAGAAATCCTTTGAATCCGGGCGGCCTTGCGACGCGAGCCGGTAAACAGTGCGCGGTAGAATTAATTACGCTCTTCTTTGTGCCGTTTCCTCGCTAATCGGGATCTTCGGCTGCAGAACGATCTATTCAATACATTTCTCCCGTCGCTGATGGTAAAGCGAGGAGAATATGGGAAAATGCTCATTTGCGCAGCGATAAGATGAAAGACACATCCCTTTAGCCCCGTTTGACTCTGTGCAGGAAATCATTCATTAATGTTTGTTAAGTATGACAATCTAGCCAGGCCAGATCTACATACTCCAGACGGCATCGCATGGAGAGATAACGCAGGCCAGCAGCAGCCAGAAGAGAGCACAGCCAGTTCCTGTAATGATGGGGAATTTATGGGCCTTTAAAGAGATAGTGCCGAGGCCTTCCACTAATCACACACTCCACCGGGGTGCTGGGTGGGATTTTGCTGGTTATTTTCCTTTTTTTTTTTTTTTTTTTTCTTGTCCGTACTGGAGGCATTTGAATTTTTTGTAATCAGCTTCCAAAAGCTGCATGCCACTGCAGATTATTGGGCGGAAAAGCGAAACTGCGGACTTTGTTTGAGTATTTGTTGTACAGCTGTCTCTAGTTTTTACGGGGGAAATCTGTTTATTTAACTGCAGTTCACTTTATAAAGTCGTCAATTACCACTGCTTTAAATGGAGGGGAAATATTGGCTTCCTAAGTGGCCACCCATCGCCAAGCATAACAAAATTAGCACTTTATCTTCAAAACACACAGGATACGTAATTCAAAAGTTCCCATTATTAGAAAACAATTCAACGAGGCAATTTTGGTCATGTAATAGCTAGAGCTGTTTTTCTCTTTTTGCTCACACTGAGGAAGGCTTTCGCTTTATTGAACATACAGTACACACAGAGGGAGCAAAAATGGGTAAATTACTAACAACAGACACTTTCAGTATTATTGGAAAATGCGTTTTGTGCTCATGATAAACAGATACCCAAAACCCTTACAAAAAAGTAGCATCAGATACTGATATGGTCCACGGTATTTAAAGTGAGCATGAAATGCTATTTATGAACTCATTTTTCTTCATAATCTGATGTTTTCTTGGAATAAAACAGGATGTTCAACAGGGAAAAAAAAGAGCAGATCCTTTCGGAATTGATTGGATTGTGAAAAGTGGATGTTATGTCCCTAGTAAACAAGTAATAGATTTAAAATGCATTTATTTTATATGAAGTATAGTTCAAGTCTATTAACATGTTTACTGACAAATCACTTGAGACTTGCTGATATAAAAATTGTAATTAAACTGTTTTTGGAGTACCGCTTGTGCACAATGCACATTTCTTAATATTAAGCCTAAAATGTTTTTTAATGTCACTATTGATGAGGATGTATAATCTTTAAATGCAAAATATTTAAAGTGTAACTAAAGTATACTTGCAATAGTTCCACTTTAGCATGATCAGATATACTTAAGTATATATTTAGTTGGACTTCTGCACAATTAAAGTGCATTAAGTACAAAATCAGTTGTTCCAGTTTAGCAGACTTTAAATATACCAGTTTAGTATACTAAAAGTACAGTTGCAGGGTATTTTTATTGAGTACATAATATGTAAATGTATTTGTAGTATGCTTAGCATGAAATAAATGTATTTTAAATACATTTTAGTATATGTATTTTTCATAAGGGCTACCAGAGTGGTGGAGAAATAAAAAAGAAAAATAACTGAAAGTATTCATGACATCAGCCAAAAACAATGAAAAAGTTATTTTTGCTAAAATTATTTTTCTTCGTTTTTTTTTTTTTATTATTTGTTTTTGTAGATTAATGTGCACTCTAAATTTGATTTAATGTTATTTTTTTCTACATTTTTTTATCTACTCCAAGGTGGGTGAAAAAATGTAATGGTACTATCACAGTAAAAAAAAAATAAATAAATAGCGTATTCTGGAATATGACCAGTGAAAAGGTTATTTTCAGTGTGCTATTTCACAATTCTTATTAAGCAATATTTATTAAATTTGTGACCCTGGACCACAAAACCAGTCATAAGTAGCACGGGTATATTTGTGGCAATAGCCAGCAATTCATTGTATGGGTCAAAATGATTAATTTTTCTTTTATGCCAAAAGACATTAGGATATTAAATAAAGATCATGTTCAATAAAGATATATTGTAAATTTCCTACCGTAAATATATCAAAATTTAGTTTTTGATTAGTAATATGCATTTAGACAACTTAAAATGCGATTTTCTCAATATTTTGATTGTTTTGCACTCTCAGATTCCAGATTTTCAAATAGTTGTCTTTTGGCCAAATACTGTCCTCTCCTAACAATACAGCATATACATCAATGGAAAGCTTATTTATTCAGCTTTCAGATCATGTATAAATCTCAATTTCAAAAAATTGACCCTTATGACTGGTTTTGTGGTCCAGGGTTACATTTAGTATTTTCTTTTAGACATATTGCTGTACCATTCGTTATCCATTACAATAATGAATCAGTTTGTTTGTTTTGTTTTTTTTTTTGAATAATGAATAATGAATGCTTTTTTATGCATTTCCTCCACAGATAATATTATACTGTATGTACATAATTCTGTGGACATAATACATAATACTGTGTATGTGTGGTCATTCACAATCTAGACTATATATTTGTCTGTGATCTTTCTATCAGTCTCTCTCTGTGTCGCTCTCTTTTAGTTTGTTGGGATTAGAAAGCTCAGATCTCCTTAAAATCACCCTCACCAGATTGACATTTTCAAGGGCTTCCTTGGTAGAACAATGCTGAGAGGAAGAGAAAAGCCAATATGACTTTGTGTCTACCTTGCTGCAGGAGCTGTTTGTGTAAATCACCTATAAGCTTATTGACCCGCATGCATGTCACTGCCATTAGACAGAACCGAGGAGCTGAGTTCTGATTGGCTGATTTCCCACTAACTCTATCCTAATGTCTGACATATGCATGCATGGTTGAATGCACGCGTGCAAACAACATCTTGCCGCCCAGATCAATCTCTTGCCATTCTCTTTTTCTGTTTTAGACCAGTGAGCAGAAGGGCTGTAAACCTTATGTCTGTCCCACCTCATTTGACACAGATTTAAACTCTAGTGAGCTGCCACACTGTCCGCTGTCTGCAAAGACGGCTACCTTCCTAGGCAGCATCCTAATTGTCAGAAGTGACTGATTTGAAATGCATTTCACAAGCAGTGGATTATTCAGCGGTCACTCACACACATCACACAAAAGACTTGGCAAGCTCATAGTCAATTCCAGTTCGATTATAGGCATTAGCATGTTGCTAAGCTAATGACTCAATGCTCTAATTAACATCAAAAACACAAGACACGCATAAATATTGGATTAAATATTGTATGTTGATCTGATATCTAGTAAATCCTTTCAGTAAAGATGGTTTCAGTTGTGTTTTTAAGAGTTATATGGTATCTATGTATTTTTTAATAATTTTAATAGCCTTTCCCTCTTTTTTTGTATTCTAATCTAGTCTTTAATTTTGGCATTGAGTCTTTTGAACATTGTTGGATCCTTTGATAAATTGCGTGTGATACTACACATTCATAAGTTGCTTTGTATAAAATGATGTTTTACCACCAAAGGATAGTAAATATGGAACTGTGAGACCATTCAAGTATGGAACTGATCTTGTGGAGTTTTTTTTTTTTTTTTTAATCTTTATGAGGGCATATATTTTTCTAGACATATAAAAAAGTACGGTGTAATGTCCATTTATAGTATGTCAAGTATTATACATCAGTTGAATCAATCAACTGAAATTCTTTCTCATTCTGAACAAATTTAAAAATGAATGTCAAATACGAAGCAAAAATATATTCAAATAGACAGTTGTTGTAAAATGCGATTTCTTTTTTATAATAATACTTTTACATTCAATAAATGCAGCTTTTGTGAGTATAAAAGACTTCTTGGTAACACTTTACAATAAGGTTCATTAGTTAACATTAGTTAACTACTTTAGTTAACATGAACTAAGAATGAGCAATACTTCTGCAGCATTTATTAATCTGGGTTCATGTTCATTTCAACTTTTACCAATGCATTATTAAAATCAAAAGCTTGTTAACTTTAGTTAATGCACTGTGAATTAACATGAACTATCAATGAATGACTGTATTTTCATTAACTAACATTAACAAATAATAATAAATACTGTAATAAATGTACTGTTCATTGTTGATGCATGTTAGTTAATACATTAACAAATGTTAACAAATGACATCTTATTGTAAAGTGTTACCGACTTCTTTTATAATTCTTTTTAAAATAATTCGCTGGTCACACGATTTCATACTCTAATCTTTAACAACTAAAAACAGATCTTTTCCAAAAGTACTCTCTAGCTAACTAACTAGTATGGTTGCACTGTTTGTAATGTAATTTTTCTCTTGAATGAATTGCCTGCTTATATTATTCTGATTTGTTAGTCACTTTGGATAAAAGTGTCTGCTAAATTAATGAATTCATAAATGGAGGCGTATATCTGGGGCATTTTTGCCCTGAGCCCTGGCTAATTTCTGACCCTGTTATTTATCCGCCTACCGAGAAACAAGATAGATATTTATACAAATTGCATGCAACACTGACAAAGAAACAAAGCAAGATGTGACTTCTGACTTGGATTTTAAAAAACATCAAACTGTATTCTCTTGCATGCTGGTCTTCTTGATTTTGCGCAGGTCATTTCTGTTGAGCTGTACCTGCTTGGCGCAATGTTTTCCCCGCGGATTCCCTCCGTGTTCCTGAAAGAAACTTCATCAGGCGGCTGTGACACTTGTTCCCTGCGAGGTTGCCTGGGCGATTGTGTTTAAAATGCATTGCAAACGGTGTTAGATAGAAGGCAGAAAATCCTTAATCACTGCTTAATTAACGAATCATCTTGTAGCTTCATTTCCTGAGCGGTAATTAAACAGTTCCAAGACGTTTCGTTACAGGGCTTAACATGTTCGCCGGAGATCAAGGTAGAGCCTTTAATGTTATCTCGCTGCCTTCCCAAACTCGCTACACTGGAAAGGAACTGTTGATATTGCCTTTTGTTATCCTTATGGTAATGCTCAATGAGTATGCTAAGGAGCTTCTCAAGGCCTGACAATACAAATAGTGAGGCACTTTTTAGCGGGAGAGTGAGGAGGACAGAATGAATAAAAAAAGCTGAGCCCTAGCAGGAACTTGCATGCAGGAAAATAGGTCAGAATGACCTCATGTGCAGTAAGTAGGGCAGCGCGGCCCTCTCCTCTCGCCCGGGTGTGCAGAGGCAAGCAAGAAGCTGCGATCCTTTTGGCCATGTTTACTGCCTGCCTTTGAAGTGAACCACGTCTTAACTGGCTTAAACACACCGTGGCGAGAGAATTTGATCTTTAGATTAACCCATCCGGATGGACCAGTGTGTGTTTGAGGACCATGGTGAAGGCCGTTCCGCCGCGTTAGAGGGTCGCTGAGACACTGCCACGAAGCATCTGCACTGCACTGTGCTTTGTGGGACAAAATATGTCTATCTATCTAGCTATCTAGTTGTCTATCGATTTATCTGTCATTAGGCGTCAATATGAAAGGTAGACAAAACATGTTTACAGCTTCTACTAAATGTACAGTCACGTATATATGACTTATTTATGGTGTTTTTAGGGGAAGAGAATGGCAACAGAGAAATAGGAGAGACAGAGATGGAAACGGACAGTGAAAAGACCAGACACCCCCCTTTGGAGCCGGAGGAGTGGGACGGTCCAAGTAAGTGCATCATCTGATCGTGTTAAAGTGCATGTGTCTGTTATATAACAGTTTTGACTATATGTCTCATAATTGTGACTTTATATCTCCAGTTCTCACTTAACGTTCGTTATCTGTACAGACAATATATTGTCTGGCTTATTATATCCTGTATCCTGAAGCATTTTTCAAATTGACAGTGGTGGACATGAAAGACACATTTTGTGACATTGGTATTTGGCAACAGCAACTTGTAAACCGAAAGACATGGGTGCAAATCGTTGACTTTAAAATCATCTGTATGCTAAGATACTGCCAAATGTTGACCAATTTAACTTTTAGCTAGTCATATTTTATTTATATATCATTGAAATACTTATAGTTTAGGTAACACTTTACAATAAGGTTCCATTAGTTTATGTTAGTTAATATTGTATTAAATAACATGAGCAAAGAATGAACAATACACTTATTACACTATTTATTGTTAATGTTAGTTAATGAAAGTACAGTCGTTCATTCTTAGATCATGCTAGTTCACAGTGCATTAACTCATTTTAACAAGCACAATTTTTGATTTTAATAATGCATTAGTAAATGTTGAAATTAACTAAGATTAATAAATGCTGTAGAATTATTGTTTATTCTTAGTTAATTCTAACCAAAGTAGTTAACTAATGTTGACTAATGAACCTTATTGTAAAGTGTTACCAGTTTTTCATATATATTTTGAAATAGTTTTTATTTTTATAGTTTCCTTTTTCATTTAAAGTTTTAATATTGTTATTTTTAATAATTTTTATTAGTTTGATTGTTTCAGTTTTAAAATTAGGTATTTTTTTTTAATACATCAAGTTAAACTAAATGAAAATGAGTAAAGTTATTTTGGCAACTCGCTGATTTTTTTTTTTTTTTTTTTTTTTAGTTATTTAGTTCAAGTAAAAATAATAAAATAAAATAACACTTTATGGTTTTAGTTTTCGTTCTTGTTAACTGTAATAACCCTGATTTTGACACATACTGTATATACATTTAAAAGTTTATAATTTTTCAAATTCTGGTAAAAACTGACAAATACAGTATATTGATGAATCATGTTTCACTTAGAGGTGTATCAAAAATTTTGTCCAATCATATACCTGTTTAGAATGAGAATGTCCCTCACCCTAAATACATTGTCCTTCTGACTAGCATTAGCAAGCAGCGAAACTAAAGTCTATTTACTATGCAAAAAAGGAACAAAAACTTTAATTTTGTCTTACAGTTGTGAAATGCTTGTAAACAAAACAAAACAAAAAAACATAAATCGTAAGTACACTATTAAAAATAAACATTCCAGGTTTTGCACTGATGCCATAAAGGAATCATTTTGGGTTCCCCAAATAACCTTTGAGTGAACAGTTCTTAAAAGAACCATTTTTTTTTTTTAATGTAAAGCACATTTTCATAATATAAAGAATCTTTTGTGGAGTTAAAAGGTTTCCTTGGATGTTAAATGGCACCATCAACCATCAATAAAGAACCTTCATTTTAAGGAGTGTAGGTTTTAAACAGGTAAATAAGTTGTTTATTAGGCATTTAAGTAATTCTGTGAAATACAGTTACAAGTATATGAAATAAAGTCAAAATTAATTGAACAAGAAGTAGCCTGTTTTGGAGTATTGGGCCTCCATGGGTTTCTAAGCTTGAGCATCCAATGACCTGGTCCATAGTCCATCATTAGATGAGCGATCATCTTCCAGACTCTTACTGCACCACAAAAGCTTTCTGATATATACTGGAGAACAGAAGAGGAACACCAGTGCGCAGTGCCCCTCTGATATGATACCCAGTCCTGAAGGTCCAATCCAGCACATGATCATTCCTGGCCCTCCTTTAACCGTTTAGCCCATTAGCTAGCGGCCAGTAATCACTTGTAAGCGGCTCATTATGACACGTTTTAAATGAATCCATCTGGGATCAGGGGATTTCAGACGCTCAATAGCAGGACATCTAAAGATATCCTTGACAAGGCCACCCGACAGAGGTAAAACTCTCAGCTGCTTCTGAAGACTTAATGAGCTCTTGAATTACGACGAGCGTATTTTTTCTAAGTTATGATGGATTGTGATGTAGTGATCTGCTTTTGATCACAGTCTCATTGTATTAACATACAAAACAGTCACCGTGTTACTAAGAAAAGATGGCGAAATGGTGCACAGCAGCATTTAGTACCCTTTTCATGCTTGCTTTTTTAGCATGCTGTCTACTCAGTATGCCATGGTTGTAAGTGCATGATGCAACTTCTAATGTATTTTATGAAATGACGAGATTATGTAACATGTAATCTGACGTGTTTTGCATCTGCTGATAATTAGAGTGTTTTGTTGTTCCCATGTGATGTACATTTCCTACGCATGAAAGAAATTCTGTCATCATTTATTTACGCTCTTGTTGCCGTATGACAGACCTGTGTTTCTTTCACAGACAATGTTAGACTGAAAATCTAAGCTTAAAAATAGTCCATATTACTTGTGTGTTATTTTCTACTGAAGCAATCCAGAAGTTTTGTTTGAAGAAAAACACAACTCACAAAAAAAAAAAAAATTAAATAAATAAAATAAAATAAATAAATAAAATCTCATCTGGATGTATTTATTCATTCATTTAAATAAATAAATCAAGTTTGAGATTTAAGAGCTATGAGACATTCTGTTTGAATTATTGCTTAATTATTATTACTTAAATAATTACTTAAAATTCACCTCAGAAATCTTCAGAAAACTTCAAATATAACACAAGAGTTGTACAGTATGTACCATATGCACTATATTCTTTCATTAAATGGAAAAGAGCAGCATGAATATTCTGCAGATGTTCTCCTTTTATGTTCCACAGAAGAAAGGAACCCATACAGGTTTGGACTGACATGAGGGTGAGAAAATGATGACAGAATTTTCATTTTTCAAATAAACCATCCCTTCAAGCTTCAGTAGAAAGCACGCAACAGACGTAAAAACAGATATCTTTTCTTTTCCAAGAATCTCGCCTTACCATGCAGATTTTCCCTCGCCGTCTCTCAGTAGAAAAAAAAAAAATCTGTTTTATCTGTCTTTTTGCACTTCTTAAAAGTCACTTCATCAAAGTGATGGATAATACATCCAACAAGATAGCAACGGCAGCAATTACTGTTCAGCCGTGGCATCACATCGCAGAATACACAAAATATGATTCCCCTTTTAATGCATATGACCTCCAGAATTTATTGCAGGTACGTACGTTTATAAGAAAGTGGATTTTGGCAAGTTGGCACCGGTGAGCCCCCTGGGGTGTGTATTTTATACTGACAGCGAATCAGAGTTATCAGCACCTATCAGATAATGCATTTATCATTAAATTTCACATTTGCATTTCAATCTGGAAAGGAAATGAGCATTGGCGGCGTAAGATAAGAGCGGTAGGGACGGCGGTAATAAACGGTCCCTGTGATCAGGCAGCCAGCAGGGCTGAGGGGGTCAGTCACACAACGATGGGGGCAAGCGCATACAAAAAGAGGCATCGTAGACCAGTTAGGGCTTTCCGGAGAAAACGCTGAGCTTTAAACTTCTGCTTAAAAAAAAAAAAAAAAAAGAGGAGGTGTGTGGAGTGGGGCTAACCAGCCCAATGTCTCTCTGATCATCCATAATGCTGAGGGGGAGACAGTTCCTGCCTGTTTGTTTTGAATGAATGGTTTTTGTTGGTTGAAAGTATAACACAAAGAAACAACACTGGAATTTAACATTTTCTAATGGAAATGAGGTCTCCAGGTGTGGATCGAGTGTTAGTCTGTGGGATTCTTTTCACCTGCTTTATCGCCTGCTAGGTGAAAATTGTAAATCTGATCTCTTAGAAAAGGAATCACGCAAAAAGCTGCATGATTTCTGGTGTCATTGTTTGGAGCATAAATGGAGCAGGGTGTGTTACATGCTGAAGTTCAATATTTTGTGTTAGAGGTTTTTTGCCAGGTATCAAATTGAAAAGTATAAGCTATGGAAGCCCATTCCTGCCACTGAATAAAGAATAAAAAAAAAGGTAATTGCAACTTTTTATCTCACATTTCTGACAACTTTTCTCCCAATTGCATGATACAAGCTCACAATTCTGACTTTTTCTCACACTTTTTTCTCGCAGTTGTGAGTTTGTCTCACAGTTCTGATTTAACCCTTTAACCGTCACCGTCCACTCTGTGGGACGCTTGGGAAGTTTACTTGACCATATTACACTATATTGCAAATAAATCCTAATCTAATCATGACAAACTATACATCGTTGGAAAGGTCTAAGACTCCTACATAGATATTTTATATTTTTGTGTTACAAATTATGCAGGATAAGTAATAGATTAATATATGTCAAGAGTGCAACTTAAAAAATCGACATCATAACGTGAGTTTTGACCTTTGTCAAAAAAGACTTTCTTCGTTGCCTTTTTCCCTTTCACACTTTAGAAATCATAAGAAATTATATATCAGTTCAGAACTTAAAATCTCAAAATTCATCCTTTGAAAAGCATTTTAAAGGCATTTTAAAATCAGACATCGCATTACCACAGAAAATGTACATCAAAATCATATTATAAAATGTTTTCATTCATGGGTTATAAAAATTTAAGTCTGGATAGTGCATTTTTATGTCTGTGTTCAGAAATGGGAGTGACAGTTAAAGGGTTAATAACGCAATTGCGTTATATTTAATTCTGAGAAATTGCAAGTTTTTTTTTTTTCGCAATATCACACAAATTTATAAAAGCAAATTTATATCTAACAATTCTGAGAAAAAAGTCAGAATTGTGAGTTTATAACTCGACTTTTTACCTTGCAACTGCAAGTTTATATCACAGTTCTGAGAAAAAAACGTCAGAATTGCAAGTTTATATCTTGACTTTTTACCTCGCAATTCCAAGTTTATATCAAAATTATGAGAAAAAAAAACGTCAGAATTGCGAGTTTATATCTCGAAATTTTGACTTTTTACCTTGCAGTTGCAAGTTTGTCAGTTCTGAGAAAAAAAAGGTCAGAATTGCAAGTTTATATCTCGCAATTTTGACTTTTTACCTTGCAATTGCAAGTTTATATCACAATTCTGAGAAAAAAATGTCAGAATTGCGAGTTTATATCTCGGAATTTTGACTTTTTACCTTGCAATTGCAAATGTGTCAATTCTGAGAAAAAAAAAATCAAGATTGCAAGTTCATATCTCACAAATATGACTTTTTAACTCACAGCTGCAAGTTTTTGTCTCACAATTATGAGAAAAAAGTCAAAATTGTTTATATATCACAATTCTCTTTTTTATTCTTTATTCAGTGGTGAAAACAGACTTCCATACTTAGCCAAACACTGCTAACTAGTCTGAAATCTGTCAAGAAATTCATGTTATACTTTCAGTTTGTTTAGGGATGCATTATACATTTACAGTTATCAGGCAGTTACAATCAGCCATTTATTATTATTATTATTATTATTATTATTAATTATTGCCATTTATAGCATATCTCAGCATAGCTCATTTTTTCTCAATTTTTACAACTGTTTTTATTTTTGTCATCATCTAACTCTCACTTAAAATTCATTTTTTAAAAACACTTCTTATTTAATACCAATACAATACAATACAATAAATACAATAACATTTAAATAATATATAATATATATATGTCTTTACTGTATTTTTAAATGTAAAATGTAAAATAAATGTTCTGTAATTTCTAAAACATTACACATTTTTTATTATTCAAATTTTTTGCATTTCCAGTTATATAGAATTGTTGGTGCATCCCTAAAAAATTTCCTCCAAAAAAAAAAAAAAAAAACTTCTTCATGGTGTTACATATGACCCATTTGTGACCCTGGACCACAAAATCAGTCATAAGGGTACATTTTTTTTTTAATTGTGATTTACAATTTTATTTAATGAATAAGCTGGAAATAAGCTTTCCATCAATGGTAAGGTTTGTTAGGATAGGACAATATTTGGCCGAGATACAACTATTTGTATTAAATTTGGGATTAGAAGGTGCGAAAAAATCTAAATATTGAGAAAAACGCCTTTAGAGTTGTCCAAATGAAGTTCTTAGCAATGCATATTACGAATCAAAAATTTTTGAAAGTTTTTTGAAATATTTCCAGTAGGAAATTTACAAAATATCTTCATGGAACATGATCTTTACTTAAGATCCCAATGATTTTTGGCATAAAATAAAAATCTATAATTTTGACCCATACATTGGCTATTGCTACAAATATATCCCTGCTACTTACGACTGGTTTTGTGGTCCAGGGTCACATTTAGTTTTGTTTCTTCTGTGAAACACAAAATGAGGTGCTTTTCAGAATATCTAAATTACAAAAGAAGATGGTGATTTATACTGTCAGTATGAATCCTGGCAGTATAAAACAGTTAAAATAAAAAAATAAAAAAATAATAGAACCATGAAAGTAGTCCATATGAATCGTGTGCTATATTCCAAGTCTTCTGAAGACATACGATAGCTTTGTATGAGCATCAGACTGACATTTAAGACGTTATTCACTGAAAATCTTGCCTCTAGCTCTCAAATCTCATTCGAGCCACATGAGGGTGAGTAGATAATGACAGAATTTTCATTTTTGCCTGAACTATCCCTTTTAATCTAGTTTGTCAGATTCATCTCACTGCTGAATTCCATATTTACCTCCCACCACGATCTCTCCGATAGCGCCGACGGTTGCTAATGCTGCTGATAATCTTGTTACATTACACAGATACGATCTATTCTACATGCCCCATTCGCTCCTCACAGAGACATTACTGTCAAACTCCGGCAGGAATGTGGATTTCTGGCAAAATAGAATGCAAATGAGAAAATCGCCCAACAGGAAACAAGCCTCTCCGAATACAGGATATGACATCGCTCACGCAGCTGCATCACTGTCTCTCGGGGAGCTGTACAGTGGACATTAATCTCCGCACGTAATACCCGCATTCACTTTCACATCATGTCTTCTCCTGAAAGGCCATTTCCCCCCTTTCATTCCTCTCATTGTGTTGGAAAAGTCAGATGGGCTTGTTATAATTTAAATAAAGATGGGAATCGCACCATCAAATATGAACATCTCAAATGACATGACTTCCCGTTCGCAGCGATTAAAAGCAAATTTATTTAGTTTAAGAGACTACCTTGTTAGCACTTTATTTATTTTATTTTTACTCCCTTTTTGATGTTCAAATCTGGACTCTTTGTTATTACCCGGCTTAAGTTAAAATGCGTGATTACGATCAGCAACAGATAATTCTTAATTGTTCAGTGCGAATGGGATATTTAATAGAGAGTACATCAAAAGAAGGACAGTATCTTAATGAAGAGACTTGCACAGGTTGCTTCTGCTGTAAGAATCTTTTAAAACCAATTTCAAGATGTGCTTTAGGTGTAAAAGTGGCAGAAGTTGACAAGTTTCAATGTTAAAGGAGTCACAAATTAGTGCTATTTTATTTTGTACCTGACCAGTGTTATTTTTGTACTATTATAGTTTTTGTTAATATACACTACCAGTCAAAAGTTTTTGAACAGTAAGATTTTTAATGTTTTTTTAAAGAAGTCTCTTCTGCTCACTAAGCCTGCATTTATTTGATCCAAAGTACAGCAAAAAAAGTGCAATTTTGAAATATTTTTACTATTTAAAATAACTGTTTTCTATTTGAATATATTTTAAAATGTAATTTATTTCTGTGATTTCAAAGCTTAATTTTTAGCATCATTACTCCAGTCACATGATCCTTCAGAAATCGTTCTAAAATAATTATTTTCTGATTTGCTGCTCAAAAAAATATTTATTATTATTATTATTATTATTATTATTATTATTATTATTATGCTGAAAACAGCTGAGTAGATTTTTTCATGTTTCTATGATGAAAATCATGAGACTCCAAGAGTTTGGATCTTTCTGTTCATCAAAGAATCCTAAATCCTGTTTTAAATATTGAGAATAATAATAATAAATGTTTCTTGAACAGCAAAACAGCATATTAGAATGATTTCTGAAGGATCATGTGACTCTAAAGACTGGAGTAATGATGCTGAAAATTTAGCTGTGATCACAGAAATACATTACATTTTAAAATATATTCAAATAGAAAACAGTTATTTTAAATAGTAAAAATATTTCAATTCTTACTGCTTTGTCTGTACTTTGAATCAAACAAATGCAGGCTTGGTGAGCATACAAGTGTATATATAGTTTCATTTTAATTTTACTTTTAGTAGTTTTAGTAATTTTGTTGTGTTTTGTCATTTTTATTAGTTTTTGTTATTTTTAAATGTTTATATAGATTTAATTAATTAATTTCAGGTTGATTTATTTTAGTACAGTACAACTGAAATAACAGCATATAATAGCATGGTTGAGATTCTATTATAGAATTGTATTATTATATATTTTATTTATTATTCAATTATATATATTTTTTGTTGTTGTTTTCATTTTTATTTTATAGGTTTTCTTTTTTTCTTTTTTTGTAATTTTGTTGTGTTTTTGAATTTTTATTAGGTTTTGTTTATTTTATTTTTTTGTTTATATAGTTTTATCTTTATACTTTGTTTCTTTTTTTTGTTTGTTTAGTGCATCAAGTTAAACTAAATAAAAATGAGAAAATAAGATAAAATAAGTTTAAGATTTTTTATATTTATTCATTTTATACATTTCATCATTTCAGTTAACTTTTTGTTGTTGTTGTTGTTTTAGTTTTAGTTAACTACAATAACCCTGTTACCTGATTGGCCAAACTTTGCTTTTGATTATGTTTGTTTTATCATATTGCTTGCACATAAGAAGTGGAGTAAAACATGAAACATTGTTATAACTGCTATTATTTCGTGTTGCATATAACTGATCGCTAATGAAAATAGCAAAGCAACTAATATGTTTGTTGTGGATAAATGAATAATTCTCATTCATGGCCATGCACTGACTCAGATTTTTTGTTTCTTCTTTTGAAAGCGTGTGACTGTTTTCCATTGTTTTAACCTAATAAACGAGTCAGTGCTTTGAGTCTGTACCAGACTCATTTGTGACCAACTTAGTTGAGTGTGTGATTCATTGCCTTATTCAAAACACAGAAAAAGACAGTTTTCACCACCTGTTACAGTAATGATACAACCAGCAGAACTAATCAGTGAACAAAACCAAAGATTCAAGACACTTGGGTATATCACAGAGAGGTTGAGAAATGGTCATGAAAATCTACATCTACATTCTTGTCATAAAAAATTGGAAAACAAAACTATGATTTGACTCCTATAAGCACTTGAGTTCTATAAAAGTTCACTTAAAGCGTCCTTCTATTCTGTAAGCATGTTCTGTGAAGGCAGGAGAGCATCCGTGAGATTAAAGGAACATCCACTCTCAGCTCATAAAGGCGGTGTTCTGTTATCTGCTCCTCTGTCTCCTTCATTCTCTCTCGTCATGGACTTCTGTATATTAGTGGTAATAGCCTGTACAGCGATTTTGTTAATTATCACGGACGTCTTTGATATATATCTTGACACGCTCCTCAAGGCATAAAGAAAGTGCATGTGCAGGAACAGAAAGGGAAGGAAGCTTTTAAGCATTAATGAACTTCTTTTTTGTACTTATCACTACGTCTGCCCTAAAATAGAAGCCTTTGACTTTAACTTAAAGGAGTTATACCGAGGAAAACAAGACTTTTTGGTCTATATTTTATATGTGTGTGTATGTGTGTGTTATTTTATTTTATTTTATTTTATTATATTTAATTTTTTATTTAATTTAATTTTTTATTTAATTTAATTTTATTTAATTTAATTTTATTTTATTTCAGAACCATTTACAGTATATGCTCAATTTTGTTTATAATTATATATATATATTTTTTTTTTATTTATATTGTTTCTTAGCTGAAGTCAACTTAAGTTGTGAGTTATGCTTTCTTGCACCAAAATGAAGTAATTTACCTTTAAATGACCTTTTTCTTAATATTATATATTATATATTTTCTGAGAAATGCATGATGAGATGATGATGAATGGATGATCTTGGTCGTCCAATGAGCATTGAGTAACCCTCAGCTAGATCCAATCACCTTGAGGACTGACACACCTCCTCACGGGCGGCTTTCTAAGCTCAGCAGTGCCTGTCGGACACAGTCGGTTTTGTCTGCGTGTGCCAACTGGAGCCGGGCCACGAGCCGAACACGGGCAGGTTCTTCTGAAGAAGCCCTGAAGACAGACAGAAGCGGTTATCCAAACGCCTCCGCCTCACAGTCAGGAAGCACGTATAGATTCCCTATTCTCCTCTCAGCCCACCTGTACGTGGAGCTGACACTGTCCGCCCTTGACCGGACCCCCTCACCCGCACCAAACAATAGCCGCTTCAGCTTTAATGCACATATGTCATGCTAAGTGAATTTGTGGAGCAGATGGTCACGATAGCATGGCAGGTGCCTCGACAAATGTTTGCGTTTGCTGTGCTGCTATTTATATCGGCGCAAAACGCAGCGGCACAAATATTTGAAAAGGCCATTGGGTGTTTTTTCAACATGCGTCACAATTATCAACGTGTCTTTTTTGTTCTTCCCAGCCCAAAACAAACAGATGGCAGTTATGGGTTCAGTGCTAACCGCCTTCGATTTCTGTGCAGATCTGAAAATACGCAGCGAAAAGATGGATGAAGGTCTTAAAGGAATAGTTCACCCAAAAATAAATATTCTGTCATCGTTTACTCATGTCGTTCCAAACCAGCATGATGTTTTGTTTTTTTTCCTGTTGAACACAAAACGAGATGTTTGTGCTTTCCAATCTAATGAAAGCAAACAAGGCTTTAGAAATGCCAAAAATGCAACCAAAAAGAATGTTAAAGTAGTCTATGTGGCTTTTAACTGAAAAAAATGACTTCTTAGGTCTTTATTAGTCTTATTTTAGCAAAATTCTGTTCATTTACTTACCTTCATGACATTTAAAACCAGTTCGACTTACTTTCTTCTGTGGAACATGTACAGTTGAGGTCAAAAGTTTACATACACCTTGCAGAATCTGCAAAATGTTAATTATTTTACCAAAATAACAGGGGTTATTTTTTATTTAGTACTGACCTGAAGAAGATATTTCAAATAAAAGATCTTTACATATAGTCCACAAGAGAAAATAATAGTTGAATTTATAAAAATTACCCTGTTAAAAAGTTTACATATGCTTGATTCCTAATATTGTGTTGTTACCTGAATGATCCATAGCTGTTTTTTTTTTGTTTTGTTTGTTTGTTTTTTCAGTGGTAGTTGTTCATGAGTCCCTTGTTTGTCCTGAACAGTTGAATTGCCCGTTGTTCTTTAGAAAAGTCTTTCATGTCACACAAATACTTTGGTTTTTCAGCATTTTTGTGTATTTAACCTCTTTCCAACAATGGTTGTATGATTATAAGATCTATCTTTTCACACTGAAGACAAATGAGGGACTCATACACAACTATTACAGAAGGTTCAAACGCTTACTGATGCTGCAGAAGGAAAAACGATGCATTAAGAGCCAGGGGTGTAAACTTTTGAACAGAATAAAGACGTGTACATTTTTCTTATTTTGCCTAAATATCATATTTTTCATTTAGTACTGCCCTTCAGAAGCTACAGAAGATACTTAGATGTTTCCCAGAAGACAAAAGAAGTTACATTTATCCTGATCTTCAAATTCAAAAAGCTTAAACCCCCAGCTCTTAATGCATTGTGGTTTGTCTTCTGAAGCATCAGTGAGCGTTTGAACCTTCTGTAATGGTTGCATATGAGTCCCTCAGTTGTCCTTAGTGTGAAAAGATGGATCTCAAAATTATACAGTCATTGTTGGAAAGGGTTCAAATACGCAAAAATGCTGAAAAACCAACACATTTGTGGGACCTAAAGGATTTTTCTGAATAACAGTGGGCAGTTTAACTGTTCAGGACAAAGAAGGGATCATTCAGGTAACAACACAGTATTAAGAATCAACCGTATGTAAACTTTTGAACGGTCATTTTTTATAAATTTAAGTATTATTTTCTCTTGTGGACTGTATGTAAACATCTTTTATGTGAAATATCTTATTCAGGTCAGTACTAAATTAAAAAAAAAAAAAAAAAAAAAAACATTTTGTATGATCTCTCCTATTTTGGTAAAATAATGAACATTTTGCAGATTCTGCAAGGTGTATGTAAACTTTTGAGCTCAATATACACAGTATATATATATATAGAGAGAGAGAGAGAGAGAATGTTGTTAACCGGACAGTTTTGGTTCCCATCGACTTGCGTTGTATTTTTGTCCGTAAAATGTAAGTCAATGAGAAATTAAACTGTCAATCTTCAACAATCTTCAAAATTTATTCTTTCTGTCTAAAGAAGAAAGAAAGTCATATGGGTTTGGAAATGACTTGAGGGTTAGTAAATTTGGGTGGACAAGTGAAAAAATACACTTTTACTCAAGATATGCATCTTGCATAAATGTGTTGTTTCAAGGATTTTTAGAAAGTGAAAAGAATATTTTTAGATAATTTAACTGAAAGTGTGCAAACAAAAATGAGACTTGAGCTAAAGCAGATGGTGTCTATTTTTGTTTAAAAAAAATATCATTTATGTCTGTTACTCACATGAAGGTATCATATGGCTTTAGAAAACCTTGCTGATGTACAACTGCTGTTATTGGACTTTTGTGCTGCATTTTTGCAAAGCTTTATGGAACTTGTCAGTCTGTGGTCACTAAGAAAGGAAGTCATATGGGATTGGAATGACATGAGGGTGAGTAAATGATACCATAATTTTAATTGTTGGGTGAATTAGACCTTTAACAGTGCCACTGATTTAGCTTTCAATAACAAATAGGCAAATTTATTGATTTAATTACTCACCCTTGAGTCATTCCAAACCTGTAAGAACTTCGTTCATCTTTGGAACACAAATTAAGATATTTTTGATGAAATCCAAGAGCTTTCTGACCCTGCACAGACAGCAATGCGACTGTCACATTTAAGGCACTGAAAAGTAGTATGTACGTTGTTAAAATAGAGTGGCATCAGTGGTTCAACCGTAATTTTTTGAAGCTAGGAGAATACTTTTTGTGCAAAGAAAACAAAAATATCAACTTTATTTAACAATTTCAGATGTCCACTGAACCACTGATATCACATGGACTATTTTACTGATGTCCTTACTACCTTTCTGGGCCTTGAACGTGTCAGTTGCATTGCTGTCTATGCAGGGTCAGAAAGCTCTTGGATTTCATCAAAAATATCTTAATTTGTGTTTTGAAGATGAACGAAGGTCTTACTTAAAGGAGAGGTCCACTTCCAGAACAAAAAATTGACAGATAACGTACTCACCCCCTTGTCATCCAATATGTTTGTGTCTTTCTTTCTTCAGCCGTAAAGAAATTATGTTTTTTGACAGAAACATTTCATCATTTTTCTCCCTATAATGAACTGATATGGTGCCCCGATTTTGAACTTCCAAAATGCAGTTTAAATGCGGCTTCGAACGATCCCAAATGCGGTTGTGAATGATCCCAGCTGAGGAAGAAGGGTCTTATCTAGCGAAAAGATTGGTTATTTTCATAAAAATAATAATTTATATACTTTTTAATGTCAAACGTTCATCTTGTCTTACTCTTTTTTTCCGGTTCATGACAGTTAGGGTATGTTGAAAAATTCCCATCTCATGTTCTCCCTCAACTTCAAAATCATCTTATATCACTGTTTTACTTTTTTTGTTGAGGGTGTTTGATCTTTTTTGCATGTTCACTTTGCATAGACTGGGTCGGAACTTCTGCAGTGATGATTTTGAAATGATTTTTGAAGTTGAGGGAGAAAATACGATTGGAGTTTTACGACACACCCTAACTGTTTTAAGCCAGAATACACAGAGTTCAGGGAGAGAAAGACAAGACGAGCGTTTGAGATTAAAAAGTATTTAAATTGTATTTTTTTAATGAAAATAACCGATTGTTTCACTAGATAAAACCGTGTTCCTCAGTTGGGATCGTTTACAACCGCATTTGGGATCATTTGAAGCTGCATTTAAACTGCATTTTGGAAGTTCAAAATCGGGACACCATAGCAGTCAAAAATATGGAGAAAAATGCTGAAATGTTTTCCTCAAAGAACATAATTTCTTTACGGCTGTGGTAAGAAAGACATGAACATCTTGGATGACAAGGGGGTGAGTACATTACTGTCAATTTTTGTTCTGGAAGTGGACTTCTCCTTTAATGACAGAATTTTCATTTTCGGGTGAACTATCCCTTTAACACAATTACAAACATCACCAGAGTTTGCTCCTATAACGCACAGCCTATTCAAATCAGTCTGTGTATGTCAACATATTTAGCAATGACCTAGAATCCAGGAATTAAACATTCAAATAGCTGCAAACCGGCAGTCCATTGTCTGGTTGTTGACAGCTTTTGAATTACATGCTTTAATGCCGGGCCTTCAGATAAACATCCCTCCGTATCCACAAAGAAACGTTGCATACAAACCAATCATCAACATCCAAGAACCGACACCTGCTCGTGTCCAGCGACTGGCAAAGTTTCTCATCGTTCTCTTCGCATTTGTATCTTTTCCTCTAATTATTCACCGAAGTCTGTTAAGTCACGGTGCCGTCCGAGGGGAGGGAGGGGGGGCCCAGATGCAGATTAGGCTCCTGAAGATGAGGGTCTAAAAGGGATTTAATGGTAGAATGGATTAGAGAAATCCTTGTAACAATGTTAAATAATTATAGTTCCAGCCGAGATCAAAGCAGCATTGATTGAACCCCTCAAGCCTTTAACACAGAGAGGAAAGAGAGAGAGAGAGAGTGAGAGAGAGAGTCTTGGAAAGCAAAGATTGGTAAACTCCTGCTCGGGCCGCAGCGGCGCTCGCACATGTGGATTGGCGAGGAAGCGCGTGGATAAAAAGATGTATCCTTTAGGAGAGCTCCGTCTGGCTTTTGTCACTGGAGCTGGAGATCCATTTGAGAGGTCTGATAACGGCGCAGACGAACTCGTGAGGGAACGTTGTCAGAGGCGCTCGCGCTGATACCTAAGCGTTTTAAGACGACTTATAGACAGACCGGAATTTAATGTATGCAAAGCACCAAGTTTGAGCGGAGGCTTTCAGTCGGAGTTGTTTATTTCCCATGTAATCAAGAAATTTTGACATGCCTGGCTGCCGCTCATTTTCAGAGCGAGGGTGTCTCGTTCGCCGCTCTCAGCCATCTTACTGCAGGCTTTCTCTGCTAGTCTCGCGCAGATAAGTGGTATTGTGCGAAATCAGATTGTCGTGACAATGCGCTACAGTAGAATTTGGTACTGAATGAGCCGGGTTATGTAGACGAGGTCGAAGAATCGATGTATTTAAAAGGACTAAATAAGGTGCGTGTGATTTCCGGTGATGTTTGGCAACAGCAACCCTGTGCATGAATGCCCATTTGTGGGCGGGGCTCGGTTTTGTGTTTACTGGGGAGGGAGGAGCTAAGATTTGGTACTTTACAGCCACACACAACATTGTGCTGATGAAATACATGAGCAGAGATTAGCCTGAACTCTTCGCTCGTGCTCTTAAAGTGTCCAGATGCAAATGATCTGAGATTTTAAGAGGTTTAAGAGCAATGACTTCATGCTTGTTAGCAATAGAATCAATCTAAAAAAATGAACTAATGTAGTCTTAAAGCAGTGAACGTGCTAGAATAATGCTGCGCTTGTATTATCAAACTAAGATGTTTCTATTTCACCATTCAAATGTGAATGTAGATCTCTGTGGTGTGCTGGGAAGTACACTGTTTTGTGTTTTTTTGAGTGAATCTTTAAACTGGATTATCAGTGCCGTTGACATAATTCTAGAAATATTATATTATTTTCATTATATGTGACTCTGGACCACAAAACCAGTCGTAAGTAGCACGGGAATATTTGTAGCAATAGCCGACAATACATTGTATGGGTCAAAAGTATTGATGTTTCTTTTATGGCAAAAATCATTAGGATATTAAGTAAATTCATATTCCATGAAGATATTTTGTAAATTTTCTATTGTAAATATATCAAAACATAATTTTTGATTAGTAAAATGCATTGCTAAGAACTTAATTTGGACAACTTTAAAGGTGATTTTTTTCAATAGTTTGTTTTTTTGTTTGTTTTTTTTTTTTTTTTTTTGCACCCTCAGATTCCAGATTTTCAAATAGTTGTATCTCGGCCAAATATTGTCCTATCCTAACAAACCGTACATCAGTGCTATTTTTGTAAAAAATTGACACTCATGACTGGTTTCGTGGTCCAGGATCACATATGACGCTTTATCTATCTATAGATATCTCTGAAACAGAGATCTAAAAGCTTGGAGTTAATATTATGGTAATATTATATTAAATATTCTAGTAAATGAAATATTGTAAAAAATTGATGTTAAATATATAATTCAAAACACATACACACACAGACTTCAGAATGGTTTATTTATTTGTTCAAAAAGGCTGTATTTAATCCAACTCTTAATTTATTTAACCAAAAATACAATAACAACAGTAAAATTATGAAAAAATTATTATAATTTAAAATAAATATTTTCTATTGTAATATATTTAAAAATGTAATTTATTCCTGTGATGGCAAATCTGAAATGCAGCCATTACTCCAGTCATGAAATGTTGAAAACAGTGTACTACTGAATATTTTTGCAGAAACTGTGGTGATTTTTTTTTTTTTTTATTTAGTATTTTTTATTCTTGATTCTGATCAATAAAGTTCATTGGAACATTTTTTGTGTAATATTAGAAATGTATTTACTGTCAGTTTTGTTCAATTTATTACATGAATTACTGAATAAATTTATTAATTTCTTATTATTGCTATTAAAAAAACTTACTAATTTAAAAAAAAAAAAAAAAAAAAAAATCTAAATTATTCCAGTGATGTGTGTAGTTAAATGAGACAAAAATCCCTAATTCAGTAATGTAATATTTTTCTAGAAGCAAATCTGTTTTTTTTTTTTTTTTCATTATTATTTTTACATTTTGATTTTATAAGTGATTTAATTTATAAACAGATGACTTTATATGCTGATTGGGCGAGGCACAGTGGAAAGCATTGGAAATAAAAGCTGACAGTTAATTAGAAACTGCATGATTTACATGTGCAGTCAGAATTCTTCAAAGCTTAGGCGGACCTGTTGACAGCTACATGGAATATGGGCGGAATAAAAGCAGGAGAGGGAGGGCAAACAGAGGGTGTGCTGTGAGAGGCATCAATATCAAAGCAGACGCCCCCCTTATTTGGAGGAGGAGCAGGAAAACCAAACATGCACATTTGCTATTCTTCCACAAACCCCAAAATACCTCCAGTCCTACCAGTACAGTCAGGCCATTCATGGAAAGCCTTATGACATCATCTCAGGAACAAGTAGTAATAATAATAAAAATAATAATAATAATAATGTGTATCTGTGTATTATTTTATTATATAGAAGTCTACATGAAACTTATAGTTTTTTTTTTGTGTGTGTGTGTGTGTGTTGCGGTATTTAATTATGCAATTTTCATTGGCATATTAATCATCTTTTCAACAAACAAGTCAACGTTAATTAAAGCAAAGCATGGATAAAGATGTGTGACTGGATCATCACTCTGTTTATCACCGCACACAGAGCCAGAGTCAAATAAATTCAGCCTGTGACAAGAATTTCAATGTTTGTCCTCTTTTCCATATCGTCTTGGTGAATGTGTGTGTGTGTGTGTTTGGAGAGAAGGAGAGAATGAGGAGTTGAGGAATGAGTGTGTTGTCATGGTAGCTCATCTTTTGTAAAGGTTCTTGACTAGAGATGAATTGATTTGTGCTCGGAGAGACTCGTCTGATTGTGAAATTTCCTGAATGATTTTTGAGTTCAGCACAGAGGAAAACTGTGTTTAGAGTTCTGAGTTATATTTAAATTATGTATTAATATGCTTCTATCAGAATGATGTTAATTCATACAGATGCCACATTAATTATGTGAGAGGGTTTTCAGCACTGGTAGTTTGGTAGTCAGTTGTTGGTAGTTTGGTAAATTGGTGGTGTATTTATTTATTTATTTATCTATTTATTTTTATTTATTTTGTGGAAAAGTAATTTGTCACAAATTACGAACCCTAAAATGACCAAAAAAATAAAAAATAAATAAATAAATATATATATATATATATATATATATATATATATATATATATATATATATATATCTTATAGAACTTATCAGTAGTCTCTAACATAATTAACATAATAACATTATATATATATATATATATATGTGTGTTTAA
Organism: Cirrhinus mrigala; assembly: GCA_036247105.1. Taxonomy (NCBI): domain Eukaryota; kingdom Metazoa; phylum Chordata; class Actinopteri; order Cypriniformes; family Cyprinidae; genus Cirrhinus; species Cirrhinus mrigala. Next base: position 7,479,977 of record CM070022.1, read on the forward strand.
TTAATTATTATAATCATTTTAATAAACACATGAAATTATGAGTATTTTCTCAAGTCTCTAACATAATTATATATATTTCATTTCAATTTATTTCATTTAAAAAATGTAAAAAATATATTTTACTGAAAGCCAGTAAGTCTCTAAAATAATTAAGTCATTTCATATTTCTTATTTCTCAATATATATAATATAAGAATTATCTAAGCAATCTCTAAGTACCAGTCTTTTTCATATATATATATATATATATATATATATTATTAAAACTACATATATATTTTATTTTATATTTGTATAATTTAAATATGTTTAATGAATTAATACATATTTTTTTAGAAATATTTTTTTTTTTTTTTTAGAAAGCCAGTTTTAGAAAGTTTCTGACATAATGAACATAATAACATAGCATTATATATATATATATGCGTGTGTGTGTGTGTATGTTAATATTTCTATAATTTAAATATATGTTTGGAAATTAACTCAAAGCTTTTAGAAAGCCAGTAAGTCTCTAAAAATGAAATAAATAATATTTAATAGAATTTAATAAAATAATTTAAAATAATAAAATAATAAATAGAATAGTAAAATAGAATTTAATATTTGTATAATTTAAATGTTTTAAAATTAATAAATATAATTATTTTAAGAAATTAACTTGAGTATTATCTCTAAGCTTTTAAAAAGTCAGTGAGTTTGTAAAATTTGTAAGTAAAATTGTTTTAACTGATCAATTATCAGTGTTGTACCAGTGCCTAATTATTATTATTATTAGAAGACTCTTAAAAGCGTGAAATGGACTTGTCATGACTTCATTTACACGGCTCAGGTGATTGGCTCAAATCAACCTGCCAGCAGAACTGAGTGCCCGTGAGCAAAGATGGCAGATTTCAATCGGTGCATGTCCACGGGGTCCTGCGCCAGCCGGGCAGCTGCCACTGCAATGAATGGAACGCTAACGGATAGATTCCAGAGCCGTAGGTTCAGACAGACAGAGCCGTACCGGGATTGCAACTCCAGCTGCGAAGGTTCAGGCGTGTGTGGGCCGGCAGCTCTCTTCCTCTCTGACTTTATCAGCTCACACACTTGTGGGCGAGACGAGGGCGAGTCTCACCCTCTATACCTTAAACACAAGATCTCTGTGGTTTGAAGCACTCGGCTGCTCCTCTTTCCTCCGGCGTCGCTCTCTGCCAATCTGAAAGGCAAACAGACCTACACTGGAGCTGGTAAAATCACACACACACACACGCACACAAACACTTGGTTTCTGCTGTGTTAGCTTGAATCTAAATGCACTCAAACAGAATGTTGCACAGGAGCGAGATCTGTTCTCCAGGAAGACAGACAGAGGGAGAGAGAGAGAGGGAGAGGAAAAAAGAGAGAAATAGAAGCAGAGAAAGATGGAGAGAGAGAAACCAGAGTCAAAAACCGCCACATAACAATGCCGGAGAAAAATCAGAACATTTTCCAGCGAAAGATGGGCCATTTCCAAATCCTCGTGCCCTATCAGACAAATTAAAGTAAATCAAGCATGAAATGAAGCAGGAGAGCCCGGAGATAAGACTCCTTTAAGTCCTTTCCAGATTAGGATAGGGGAAGAGAGGTGCATCTGCTCTCTGCCAGCCGAGGAGGCTAGCTTCTCATTTCACAATAGCAGCCTGTGTATAGGATTACTTTCCCCTGTCACCGACACACACACACACACATTTACACACGCACACACACACACGCTCGGTCCGAACGTGTCCTTAATGCGTCGACTCACTAACTTGTTTTACACGTTTTGACAAGTGATCTATAAATGTACAGCAGCTAGATGATCGTGTGAATACGTGCTAGGTGATGCTTTAACCTATAGTCACGGTTTCTAATAGCGTCCCTGTAATGTAGCTCAACTGGTGGAAGCAATGTGAAGGTCATGGGTTCGATTCCCAGGGAACATGCATGTTGGCAATGTATTTCGTAAAGCATGAAATACAAATTGGTTGTTGAGAGGAAGTACTTTTAGGAAGCTGATAAGTATTTTAAACTGGATTTTAATCATTCTTTTATAATTATACGTGCAGCTTAATGGCCTCAAAGTAATTGAGAAATACATGGAATACTTGTACTTAAAAAAAAAAAAAATAGCTTGAAATAAAATCACATTAAAGGATTAGTTCACTTCCAGAACAAAAATTTACAGATAATTTACTCACCTTCTTGTCATTCAAGATGTTCATGTCTTTCTTTCTTCAGTTGTAAAGAAATTGTTTTTTGAGGAAAACATTTCAGGATTTCTCTCCATGTAATGGACTTCTATGGTGCTCCCAAATTTGAACTTCCAAAATGCAGTTTAAATGCAGCTTCAAAGGGCTCTAAAAGCTCTTTGAAAATTTCTTTTCTAGCATTATTTATTTTTATTTTTTTTTAATTACAGTTTATATACTTTTTAACCTCAATCGCGTATCTTGTCTAGCTCTGTGTGAACTCTGTTTTTGTCTGGTCATGACAGTTAAGCTACGTCTAAAAACTCCCATCTCATTTTCTTCTCCAATTTCAAAATTGCCCTACATCGCTGCCAGAGCTTAAAAAGTAAAATAAATTAAAAAAAAAATTAATAAATAAATAAATAAATTTTTGTTCTGGAAGTGAACTAATCCTTTAACTGAAATAAAATAAAATACAAAACATTTACTTATTTTATAAGCGCTTCTCTTTTCCTTTTAATTTAATTTGAAGAACTAAAATAAATAAAACTAATAAATAAAATTTATAAAAACTATATAGACAAAAAACAAAATTACTCACACTTTCACTAAAATAAACATGAAATCAAATAAAAAAAAATTGAAGTGAAATCAAACAAAAAATCAATTCAAACTATTAACAAAAGCTACATTGCAAAAATGCTTGAAAAGCAGATACTACTTCTATATGTAAGGACACCGGGGCTAGTTTTCACAATGTCATTAACTATAAGGTTTTGAGACACAAGTCCAATTATAAAACATTTTTTTCTCTAGATCAAAAGTTTTACATCTTATATAATTATGTAATATATATTTGTATAATGTTATCTTCCAAACTGAAATTTCGATGCCCAGATGTTTTCTGTTGGGTGAACTAGTAAACACTGTAAAATGCTGTTTAATGGCAGTTTGTGACAACTTACCCCATATTGTGTAACAAGAACACAAAAGGTGATAATTTTTTTATATAACTGAGACCCCGCCCATTGACTTGTGTCCTCTGTAGTGGACCTTGGGTTTTCATGAATTTTCTTTGAATTTTTTGAGCTACTCTGTCAAGTCCTGTTGTACTGTGCAGAGGACATCCTGGGCTTTCTAGTGATATGTCATTTGATTGGCTGGCATGCTAGGAACCACTTCTTATACTGCATCCAAAATGGCCGGCATACGAATGAGCACATTTTATGGGAAGGAGAGAAGTATGTAAAATTTTGCTTTTTAAATGTTTTTTTACTATTATTATCACATATATATTTGTTTATTAAAGTGTCAGGAACAATACATTTAGCTTTCAAAGCTGTTAAATTGTTTGTGTTTCAAAATATCATCCTTTTTTAAATGTCAACTATAGTGGACACCAGGACCATCTTAATGTAATTAATGACTGCATGTTGTAGGAGGCAGAACTGAAGCAGAGAGGATCCTTTATAAGATAGTTGAGGGAGACTCCAGGAGTGACACGTATGAATTAATTCTGATTTATTTAGCAGGATAATTCAGTTCTAGCATTTAGCCTCTGTTATAATTGAGTCCATGCACACACACACACACACACACACACACACACACTATTTACTACATCATATGATAAATCATTGATAAAATTTATTAGTGAGACTTAAAGATTAACCACATGGGATCAAATGCAATATCTACATGCAAAATGACTAAAAATGCAAACTTTGTACTTGTACTTAAGTGTTCAGTAAGACTCATAACACAAAGATCTAATACATTTCTTTGGAGTTTTATTATAATTCCTATTAACTTGCATTTATTGGTGTTTCCCCATCATAATAGATTCACACCTGTGCTGCCTGCGTTTCCTGACTGTACAGATGACCCTACTACCCGTGCAAACTGGAGTCCAACTCAGTACTTTTACCAGTACATTGACAATGAAATTTTCAAGAATTTGTTTTGGATTAACTTCTTTTTTTTTTTTTTTTTTTTTTTTTTTGAGTTCGGCTCTCTTTCAGACTAAACTGTTCCAGGAATTTCAATACAAAAGGAAAAATTTCAAATACAAACGGAAAAAATGGCTTTTGTTTTGTTTTTGTTACATTAATGTTGGATTAATATCCCTTTACAGCCATATTCTGTACAGTTTTGTTGTCTGAGTTTGGCTGTCGTTTCTAACTAAAATGGTCCTGTGGTCCACTACAGTGGACATTCTGTAAAATTAAAAATAAAAACAAAACGTAAAAACTCTAAATTGTAGAATTTTTTTTTAACCCAAAGGATGTAGGAAATCACAAAAAAAACAACAAAAAAAGACACTTTTTTTCTTTGGGTCTCAGGAGGATAATGTATACTATATGTACAAAAGTTTTTTTTTTTTTTTAAGAAGTTTCTTATGCTTATCAAGGCTGCATTTATTTGATCAAAAGTCCAGAAAAGCTTTAATATTGTGAAACATTATTTCAATGTAAAATAACTGTTTTCTATGTGAATATATTTTAAAATGTAATTTATTCCTGTGGTGCAAAGCTGAACTTTCAGCATCATTACTCCAGTCTTCAGTGTCACATGATCCTTCAGAAATGTTAAAAAATGGTTATGCTGCTTAATATTTTATAGATTCTTTAATAAATAAAAAGTTAAAATGAATAGCATTTATTTAAAATAGAAATCTTTTGTAACAATATAAACTACATGTAAGTAAATTTTATTCTTTCTTTTAAAAAATAATAATAATACTTTTATTCAGCAAGGATGTGTTAATTAAAAAATTATAAAAAGTGATAGCAAAAAGTTATATTGTAAGGAAATATTTATATTTTGAATAAATGCTGTTCTTTTAAACTTTTTATTCATCAAAGGATCCTGAAAAAAAATCACAGTTTCCAAAAAGATATTAATAAATGGTAATAAATCAACAATTAATAATCAAATTAATCAAATGAAATTAATTAATCATTTAATAAATACATATTAATATATTATAATAAATCAGCATATTAGAATGATTTCTGAAGGATCATGAGACACTGAAGACTGGAGTAATGTCTGATTAAAAAAAAAATCAGCTTTTCATCACAAGAATAAATTAAACTGTAAAATATATTAAAATAAAAAACCAGTATTTTAAACTGTAATAATATTTCACAATATTACTGTTTTTTTTCTGTATTTTTGATCAAATAAATGCAGCCTTAATGAGCATAAGAGAGTTTGAAAAACATAAAAAATTGTACTGATCCCAAACTTTTGTGTATAAATAAAATTAAACCTACTATGAAAAAGTCTCATATATTATATAAAAGCCCGACACTTAACATAAAGTCTTGATGAAATATCATATCAGTGTTATTTTTTTAGATGCAGTTTCCCTCCGCATCTATAATTCTCCATGTTTTGTAGCTGGGCAATTTCTTTTAAATATTATATTCTCACCATAAAATTTTAGCACCAACATTAATTACGTAAGAGTTAGTATACTGCCGTCTGAAACGATTCAAACACAAGCCTTCCTGTGGCTCAGTAAAGCAATGCACTACCGATCCAAAGGTCATAGGTTTGATTCCTAGGGAAACGAGCATAAAAAATGTGAAATGCAAAAAATGAGACACACATATTTTGGTTTCAGAGTCAGGACTGGATGTTTCTCCTCTTGGCTTTTCCCTCATCAGGAGTTTGTTAGTTATTAAACGGCGCGGCCGTGACCTTCCACGCCCCGGTGTCAGGTTTAGGCCTTCTATCACCCTCTATCTCCAGCCATTTAAAAACTCCTCCTGAAAGTGACTGATTTAACCTGCTTTTACGCCGTTTATATCAAAACCGGATGAGAGAGAGAAGGGGAGAGGGGGAAAAAAAACTTAATCCATCTTATCTGTTGACTGTCAAACTGCTGGAGCTAAGACCTCCTCACAAAAGACAACTGGGTCAGGCAGGCAGGAGCGGCCGGATTTGTGCTGGAGGAAAGTTTGAAATGTGGTAATTGACTGGAGGGGCGGCTGTGGATAGAGCTAATGACCCGCTAGAGCCACTGGAGAAAAACAGCACCTGTAAATGCAGAGGAAAAACAAACGTGAGGGAGATACGTGAGCTGTTGCGTGACCCGGGAGCTCGGTAGTTATTAACACGCCTGCAGATAAGTGTGCGTTTATTTCGTGTGGAAGGGAAATACATCCGAACGCTCTCTTTCAGATCATCAGGAACACAGCGAGATTCTTTCAGAGGGGCTGAAAGCAGCATTCCCATAATTCAAAGCATTTGTGAGCGTTTCCAGTGATTGCAGGCCCCATTAGTCAGTCCGTGCTGACAGGAGACACAGGAATTATATCCCGCGTGAGCACTGAGATTTGTAACATCTCAGGCTATCAAATTTGTTAGCTGGAAAAAGTCTCCTCTAGATTCAGATAGGGCATCTTCCTCAAGTTTACGTCTAATCTTTTGTGTCCTATCATTCAGAGTGACAGAAGGGAAAGAAGCTTTGGAGATTGTTGTCGGAATGACTTTGCTCAGGTTTTGATTGAAATGAGCTGGTGGAAACTGGCCCATCAAGGTTTAACTGGTTAGTTCCTGCTGTTAGATATCGTTAATGCAACATTAGGCTCTAAAAATCAGCCATATATTTCAAATGAATATGTTTTGTAACAAAAAAATGTACATGTTCTGCATGTAAATACTACATGCATGTTATATTAATTACAATAACTGGGTAATAACTATTTACTAACACTTAACACAGCCCTAAACCTAACTAATATATATACAGTCAAAAGTTTTTGAACAGTAAGATTTTTTTAATGTTTTTTTTTTAAAGAAGATTTTGCTCGCCAAGCCTGCATTTATTTGATCGAAAATACAGCAAAAGCAGTAATATTGTAAAATATTTTTTGCTGTTTAAAATAATATTTTTAATTTATTCCTGTGAACAAAGCTACATTTTCAGCATCATTAATAAATATTTTAATAATATTAATAATATTATTAAAATATTATTAATAATTAATAATTAATTATTTAATAATAACAGTTGAGTACAGTTTTTCAGGATCAGGATTGATCTAAAATAAAATGCTTTTGTAACATTATACACTAATGTAATGGGGTTGTAGAAATTAATTAATTTAATAGAAATTAAAATAAATTTAGCAATGTTGCTTTAAATTAATCAAAAGTGATGATAAAGACATTTCTGATGTTACAAAAGTTTTCTATTTCAGATAAATACTGTTCTTCTGAACTTTCTATTCATCAACAAAACCTAAAAAAAAAATTCTACTCAGCTGTTTTTAACATAATAATAATAATAATAATACATTTTTTTGAGCAAATCAGAATATTAGAATTAATTCTAAAGCATCATGTGGCTTGAGTAATGATACAAAAAATTCAGCTTTGAAATCACAGGAAGAAATTTAAAATTTTAAAATATATTCAAATAGAAAACAGTTATTTTAAATAGTAAAATATTTCAAAATATTGCTGTATTTTTTTGAAGACTTGGGCAGAAGTGACTTCTGTAAAAACATAAAAAACCTTACTGTTCAAAAACTTTTGACTGGTAGTGTGTGTATATATATCTCCTTCAAAAATCATTTCTAATCTGCTTATGTGCTGCTCTAGAAGCATTTCATAATGATGGAAACAGTTGTGCTGCCTAATGTTTTTTGTTGAAACTGTTTTTCTCCCCAAGATTCTTTGAAATATAAATATTTTGTAGCATTTTAAATGTCTTTACTGTCACTTTTGATAAATGCATTCTTGCTGAATAAAAATATAGATTGTTACTGTCCCCTAACTTTTGAACAGTAGTAGTCAAGTTGAATTACTTTGTGATTCCATCACTGCACCATTATAAATGCACATTATCTTTCATAAGTGTAAGACAGACAGTTTCTTCTTGCATAAATAATGCATGTTCTCAGAATAGACCAAAATTCCAGTCTCTTTTCGTAAGAGGTTCGTTTATTAAGCGAGAGAGAGAGTGCATGTGTGTGTGTGTGAGAGAGAGAGAGAGAGAGAGAGAAAGAGCGAGCGAGGTAAAAAGGTCCTCGTGTGTTTTAAAACAAGTGTCTGCCGAGGAGATAATGGTAAAGCCGTGGGATAAAAATGATGCATTTGCTTCTCTTCGAGCTGATAATGGGGGTTTGGAGGGGGGTGGAGGAAAGTTCATCGCTCTCTTATCGAAGCGCTCTGACATTTCTCCTTCAGCTGTAAAATTTCAGATCACATATCTCCTTCAGAGCTCCTGCACCTTTTGTGGAGTGATACAGAGCTCTCCATTTCTTTCCACGTGCCCCTCACAGTATGTTCATTTGCTTCATAAGCTGCTGTATATCTTGATATGTGACTCCTGCATTGTCGCACGTGGCTGATGGGCATTTGTACCTTCAAACAGGACAAATTCATGTGACCTTTTTTAAACATCCATCTTGATCTGATCCAGATCATTTCTGAAGTGTGAATGTTTAAGGATGACTATTAAAAAAAAAGGACTGTGTGTTTTTGGGGAAAATGCTTTTAAAGGTGAAGTGTGCAATTTCTGCAATATTACTGATATGATGTTTTTAACTGTTTTTTTTTTTTTTTTTTAATTAGTATTATTATTATTTTATTTAATCTTATTATATTTTATTATATTATATTTATATTATAAAGTGAATTCACTTTTTTTTTTAATTAAAAGAAATTATATTGAAATTTGGATGACTTGATCACTTCATTTTTTGTTCCCTTGATTGATACAGATCGTATTTAGAGAAAATGAAATGCAGCTCATTATGTCAGATAGCATGTACGCTTACTTCTCTCACAACAGTATTTCAGTCTTAAGGTCAGGTGCTTAATAATTTAATATTTTCACTGTTAAATTACTTTCTGAGGAGGCCTAACCCACCTATTTAAGGCTTAAACCCCATAAAAGTAAAATAAAAATAATTGTAAATATTAAAATATAGCTGCAAGCAGTGATTACTGGGATTCAAGCGCTTTAAGGCTTTTTGGCACATATAAAAAAAAGACATTATTTAGTATTAAGTAAAAAGTATTTTTGGCAAATCCAGGTAATTTACCATAGAAATATTATGTTTTTTAACAATTATGACTGTTATAGTACCAGCTGTGGTCTGATCTCCTTCTAAACAACCTCGTTATAGCTTCCCAGAGGGTAAATTTCAAATTTTTTATTGGATAATTATTGACCTAGAGAGTCCAGAGAATTGTCCAGATTGAGCAAAAAACCTAGGACTAGTTCGCAAAAGTAGGTTTTTTACATCTTCTCAATAATTTAACAAACGATTTGATTGACAACAGTGGTTCTTAAAGCAAAGTTGTCAGGAACGAGGAGTTCTATCGCATGATATGAATAACGCATGTGTGAAAAAACGTGCAATTTAACCGCATACAACCATTTACACCCTTGAAAAAAGTGATATCGCCCTCCAGTGGCCGATTTTTTTCAAATTTCTCACAGAGTTTTGGTGCCACGAGTTTGAGGCCCACCAAGTTTCGTTCCGATCAGCCTCTGTTACCCTTGTCTAATAGGTGTTCAAACTTCATTGGCCAATGGCGGCAGTGTTGTTTTTTTGAGACACGCAAATGTCCTTATAGACACTTGTGGCATTTTGGACCAAGACTATGCACAGCGATTTTCATGTTGACAGGACAAATGGTAGCTTAGTTATAGCCAATTTTATGTTTTTTCCTGTCGCCAAGTGGCCAAGCTCCGTGATTTTTTTTTCTTGTGACCTCAGATTGAGCTCTTATATACATGTTCTGAGTTTGGTGGAGATATCTCATTCCGTTCAGGAGTTATAGGCATTTTACTAAAAGTTTTGGCATCCCTTTGCGATGTTGAGTCCAAAATTGAACTTTTTTTTATAATTATTGATATTCACACACCAGAGAATCTTCCTGCACTGGCTTGGTTCCAGTCGAGCGGAAAAGATATGACTAGTTCGCAAAAGTAGGTTTTTCAAAAAATTCAAAATACCTCAAAATTTTGCCCGGCTTACGATCAAATTTGAGGTACGTTTTGTCCGGCGTGAGCCAAGGATTTCAACGACATAAGACATTTAAGTCTGCGACTGACAGTTTAAGAGTTATGAGCGATTTCGTACTTTTGATCACTGTAGCGCTCCCATCAGGCCGATTGGGGCGAGCCTTGGTGACGTTGACAGTGGTGTGAGCATTACCATCCCTCCAAGTTTCAGACTTACGGTTTGGTCTGTGCGATCAGTTTTACGTGGAGATTGCTGATCCTTGGCCATTCTAACAATTACAATAGGGTTTCAGCGCTACACACTTGAACCCCTAATGAATGTTGAAACAGTATTGTCAAATGTTAACGTAACCGCAAAAGGTACATGACAAGTTAGTCAGAGTTTGTATGTTTATCAGGTATTTAAAAAGTAAACAGTAACCTTAAAAACAAGGCTTTTCAAACCTTCATCATAATTAACAGTATCTCATATCACTAGTATTAAACAAAAAACTGTACAGTTGATGTTTAGCGACTAGCAACTGTTTAGGTGCAAAAGACAGTTTGGGTTGCACAAGATGACAAATCTGCCCACAAAATTAAAGAAATTACATTGTGATTTGCAAATACTTTTTGGCAAGAGTCTTTGTTTGGTTGGTCTGCGTTTGGAAAATGAATGTCAACTTTTGTTTCTTTCTCTTGCTCTGCTGTGACTTTGCATTTACGTTTTCGTCTAGTTTTTGTCTGCTTTTTTAAGGTGGGAGACGTGACCCCCTCCATCCCCCATCGTCCCTCCGTCACGGGGGGAAACAAACAGTTGCCGCGTGCAGCATCTTTTTGGGGCTATCAGAGGAAGATCTGTGCGCACAAAAGGGACATTCATGGTTCTGCCAGGGATCTGTGGTGAGGGGGAGCGGACCCCAGAGAAGAGCGACAGATGATCTTATCTAGGGAGGAGTGGAGGGACGGGGGGGATGGAGTTCTCTGCACTCATATCAACAGCTCCTCCGTGCCAAGATGGTGGCATTTCAGCGCTGGTTGATGAGAGAGCTTTTGGGTGTTTCGACCCGTGAGCTCTGCCCGAGGACGCTTCATTAGCACTACTAAACTGATCTTGCAGTTTCTGTTTCAGTGGTACTCGACTGATGGGTTGTTACCCAAAAACTAGCCTCCGTTTGATTTGATAATGGCCACACAGGGAAAAAACAAAGCTAAATGGTAGTAACTAAATGCTTGGACAGATTAAACTAAGATGGTTTGATGGTCTTGCTGGGTCTCCCAGCCTGGTTTAGCTGGTATCCAGCTGGTTTCTAATCCTCTGAAACCAGAAAACAGACCAACTTAACCAGACTTGGACATCCAGTAAGACCAGCAAACAAGTTTGGGTTATAATTATGCTTGAAGAATTGATACTTATTCAAAATAATGTGGAATATCATCATTTTCAATAATGTGCTGATCAGTTAACATCTAAAAAAAAAAAGCAAGGTAACTATATAATAGTGTATAGTTAGAACAGCAAAGTAGACAGCTTTAAAAAAATAAATAAATAAATAATAATAATAATAATAAATAAATAAAAAAAAACACTAAATTCCTGTTGAATGTAACAATGTTTTTATTTTATTTTATTTTTTTTTATTTTTTTATTTATTTTTTTTTTTTTTACAATTTTGGTACCAATTTTGGATTGGCATTTGATGTCCAAAAACAAATAATAATGAAATAAAATCCTGAATATAAACCAGCTTATGTATTCTAAACAATAAACTAAAGAACCATACAAGTCTATCCTGTGATTGATAACATTTTTTGGTACAAGATTGTTTATTTTATTTTATTTTATTTTACTTTATTATTTTAGTATCAATTTTGGATTGTCACTTGATATTCAGAATTATAATATAATATTATTAATTAAAATAATAACATAAAATCTGAATATAAACCAGCTTATGACAATAAAACAATAAAATAAAAGACCATAAAAATCTAAACATTCCTGTTGGGTTTAACAGCATATTTTTTTCCTTTTTTTTTTCCTTTTTTTTTTTTTTTTTTGGCTACCAATTTTGGAGTGGTACTTGATGTCTAAAAAGTAATAATAAAATAAAATCCTAATAAAAATATAAACCAGCTTATGTATTATAAACAATTAAGTACAATAACAATAATTAAGAACCATACAAATCTTTCCTGGGTTTAAAAACATTTTTGTTGACTTTTTTCGGAACAAAATTTTTTTGGTTCCAATTTTGAATTGATACTTAATATCCAAAAAAAAAAAAAAAAAAAGAATAAAATAAAATAAAATAAAAAATTCTGAAACCAGCAAACCAGCTTATGAAAATGTAATGTTAACAATAAAATAAACCATAAAAACCTAAACATTCCTGCATTTTTAATTTTTTTTTTTTTATTTATTTTTTTTTTTTTTACTTTTGATGTCCCAAACTGAATAATAATTAAATAAAAGTTTAAGAAATATATAAATAATTTTCATTAGCTCCACAATAAGCTATCCTCCTTCACATTGTACATCAAACTCTAAATTCTCAATATTTTGTTACTGAATGTTTGGCTCTAGATAAAAAGTACATGCATGTCAGTAATGGAGTGGCAAAGCCAGCATTCATCGGCATCCGTGCCAGATCTGAGCGGATGATCTCCGACTGTACATCTTGATCTCGTAATCTATGGCTAGTCAACATCTAAACGCTTGTGGAAAACATGGCGACGGTGGCAGGCTGTCTCATTACGCACACAGAGCCGTATGTCGTCGTCTTGCCTCTCGGGCTCGTGTCGTATCGGTAACAGCTGGGACGAGCCAGCTGGGACGTGAGGTTTCGAGACGTGGCTTGGAACGCTCGGCGGACGACTGGCACGTTCGTACTCGCCAGCGTTAGGACTTCAGATGTCCTTGTGCCGCACGCCTTTCTCATTCACCCCAGCATGGAATGCAAGGAAGACTTCAGCGAAAGTGTCAAGCCGGGCTAAAGAGAAACTTGTGCGATCATGGCGAAAGGCCACGAGGTCTTATCAGAGTAGGAACAGAGCACATCAAGCGGTGGTGGGCTAGCATAGATTTAGCCTGCCTGTGATGTGGACCAGCTGCGCTCCAGCGCTTAATTATTTCCCTTTAATGAGGTTCCCCACCTTCCAACAGGCTGGCGGGAACGCGACAGGCTTCAGAGAGACCCCCCGCCTCCCAAATTCTCTCACTATCTCTGCTGAGCTCCATAACGGGCAACGAACGCATTAGTGGTGGAACGGGAAATAAGGAAAATAATTCTTCTAATGTACAGTATAGGGTTTCACGTGCAGTATTTCACACGCAGGTACTCTGGAAATACCATGGCATTTATTGATATTTACCACAGAACTCAATGATTACAGTATTCATTTACCATGGCCTTTACTAGCAGTGCGGTTAAGTAAATAATGTTTTGCGTAGGGGTCGATGCCGATACCGATTATTACAGATCAAGTAGACCGATATTTTGAACCGATATATACATCTGGTTTAAAATTTAAAATGAATTTCAAGATTAAGAATAACAAGGGCTCCAACAAAATTGTTCTTTAAATGCTTTTAAGTTATTTTATCAGCAAATCGGTTTTGAAAATGACAGATAGCGATAACCATAAAAATGCTTAATATTGGTGCTGATAATCGGCCACACCAATAATTGGTCAACCCTTAGTTTTGAGGCTGAAACTGATAACTGGTAATTAAGCATTATTATTAATCTGTTTGTCTAGGATTTTTTTAATATTAAATCTGTTTGTCTAGACTTTTTTTTAATATTACGTTTACTATGTTTACATGCTTCAAGGTATCTGCTAAAGCAAAGTTCAGTATATTGTAAAATTGTGTAACATAAATAATCATTTAAGCTTGGTGAAATGCCGTCATTTATTGAGCTATATAAATACTGTGGACATGCAATATATCAGTACTCAATATATCAGTATACTGGTAATACATCGCAATAGATATATATCGCAATATATTGGTCAATATTGAATAATTTATTTTATTTATTATTAATTTTTTGTACTTTTAATTTAGGTAAAATAGAATTTTAGTTTCTGTCAGAAACCCAGTTATGGGTGACTGCTTTTACCCATAGCGTGAAAATAAATATTGGTTTATCCTTATTGGCCATCATTTTAACATTGTGCATTCTCTAATTACAGTATTTTATTTTATTTTATTTTATTTTATTTTATTTTATTTTATTTTATTTTATTTTATTTTATTTTATTTTATTTTATCGAAGATCATACCATAAAAGATTTCCAAAATGTTTTGGTAATACTGTGCAATATATCAGTACTCAATATATCCATATATTGGTAATATATTGCAATAGAAATTTATCGCAATATATCTGTATCTTTCAATATTGGATAATTTATTGTGGATGCAGTTTTTTTCAATTTGTCATCTTCTAATACTCACTTATTTAATCTTTAAAATGTTACATTTAATATCAGTTATTAATATATATTTGGTTTAATAACAGTTCAAATATAATCTTCAAAAAACCTATAATGAATATTGACTTTTTTAGTACTTTTAATTCAGTTAAAATAGTTTCGGTCAGTGATTGCTTTTACCCATAACGTGAAAAAAAAAATATTGGTTTACCATTATTGGCCATATTTTTAACATGGTGCATTCCCTAAATAAAATAAAATAAAATAAAATATATATTTTTTATTTTATTTTATTTTATTTTATTTTATTTTATTTTATTTTATTTTATTTTATTTTATTTTATTTTATTTTATTTTATAAAACATTTCCAAAATGTTTTGCTAATACTGTGGTACTTTTGGTAACACTTTACAATAAGGTCTAATTGGATAATGTTGGTTAATGCATTACTTAAAAATATGAATTTAAAAAAAACATTTAACTAACAATGAGCAATATATTTCTTGTATTTATTACATACAATACAATATTTATTCATCTTTGTTAAGGTTAGTTAATGCAAATATAACTGTTGATTTTTAGTTCATGTCAGCTCAGGTTCTTTAAGTAATATTACCAGATAACCTTTGATTTTAATAATGTGTGCTGAAATTAAGTAGAGTAGATTCGTAAATGCTGTAGAAGTATTTTTCATTGTTACTTCATGTTAGCTTATGTTACAAATGGAACCTTATTGTAAACTTTTACTGTACTTTTTAAATTCTCATTCGCTCTTGCCAAAGTCTCTGTTATGCATTGTTGTGATATTTAGCAAACGTCTGGGAATAGTGATACCGGGATGTTTATTCAGTCGCGGGGGAATTTCCATACAAGCAGACTGGCGTGTTAGTGTGTCACAGATACGCAGCTGATATCTGCAGTGAGAAACACAGCTGAATAGGTCATTTTAAAGTTCAATCAGCGCTGTACTGCTTTCAGCCCACAAAGGCAGCACTGAAGATCATCTTCCAACCAGCTTTTATTTAGCACAGGTCACGAAACAAGCTGTCCTACAGAAACACCTTTATGTTGCGTTCAGAGCGTTGCAGACACTGTCTGACTGCAGTCGAAATCACACATAATGCCAGATGCTGCTCAGATGTTTCTCCTAAGAGTATATCCTCTAGAATTTCAGAAGAGTTCTTAAAAATGTCTCAAACTCCAATGCAATCGTTTGTCTTTATTTGTATTTTAGTAGAAACATCTGAGCTTTGCAAACGTTCACGTAAATATTTTCGGCGTGGTACGGATTCTCAGTCGACGCCTCACTGTAAAAGAGCTCTGCTGTTGTTATGAGTGCTGTGACACAGCCGAACAGGACGCTGGCGGCAAGATAAAGCAGATAGCACTCGAGCTCCGAGGGATAAATCTCGCTCAGTCGCAGGTCGGCCCCAAAAAGCTCTCAACATCGCCACGAAAACCCGCCGGAAGTCTGCTCTTGAGATCCTCGTGACAAGAGCCCCCTAGCCCCGGAGAGACGAGAGTCATGACCAGGCAGTCTATTATAATAACTGTTTGATTAATCACTGTCCTAAAAAAGCACACAAAATCTAACTGATTAGATAGCGGCGCTCGGGGAACTCGCAGGGCTAGCTGTGCTATCCCGTGACACGGTTAATTAACTCCGAGCTCAGCGCGCCACTAACAAGAGGCCTCTGCCTCCTTCCTGGAAAAACAGAAATAGAGCCCACGCTGCCAGCCGCTAAGCCTGTAACATCTCAGCGAGGTTTTATCAGAGAGCGAAAGACGCTCTTTCAAGAGGAGTTAGCATCCCAGTGGTTTGACACGCTCCATCTGATCGCCATCAGCTCTGAGAACAGGTGCTGGAGTCTGTATCAAATACTGCAGTCACTCCAGAGAAGAGGCAGGAGAACATGCTATGATGCTCAAATCATTGTTTTTATGAAACAGAAACTTTGTGATCGCCTATGCAGTGAATTCTGTATTCATGCAGGAAGTTAAATATTTGCAGTATTACTTTTATTTTGATGAGCTACAGTTCATTTTATTACATTAGAGTGTATTTCTTAATGCTCAGTCTCATAACAAATAATAAAGGAATACAAAATATGTTCTGTCATCATATTATATTATATTAAATGTTGTTAAATGTTTATTTACGTTTCATAATATAAGTAAAATATTATAAATACTATGTATTTTTAAAAAATATCTATTTATAAAAGTTTTTTGTTTGCTTGTTTGTTTGTTTGTTTGTTTTTTGTATTTCAGTATTTTTTATTAATCAGCCACAACTAGACATTTTGTTAGTTGCTTGGTTTTCATTTCTGTCATGGTTTGTCATTATATTATATTATATTATATTATATTTATTACATGTTTTAAAAATGTTTATTCACATTTAATAATATAAAATATTATATACACTGTATATTCTATAATATATTTATAAAAGTTTTTATTATTTATTTATATGGTTTATGAAATGAATTTATGTAATATATGCTTTTTTTAAGAAAAATATTGAATTCGATATTACAAGTTTTAAATAGTATGTATTTCTTAATGCTATTATATACACTATGTATTTTGTACACTATGTATTTTTTTTAAATATATTTATATATAGTTTTTTTTTTTTTTTTGTATTTCAGTATTTTTTACTAATCAGCCATTGTTAGTTACTTGGTTTTATGTTATGTTATGTTATATTATGTTATGTTATGCTATGCTATGTTATGTTGTTATTATTTACCCCAAAATGTTTTAAAACTGTTTATTTACATGTATTAATATAAGTAAAATATTATATACAGTATGCATATTTGAAAATATATTTATTAAAAGTATTTATTTTTATTATGTAAATTATTTATACAGTTTTTGAAATGAATTTTTTAAGTAAAATATTATATATTTTATATTATATATATATATATATATATATATATATATATATATATATATATTATAATATATTATATATTATATCAAATATTATAATATATTTATAAAAGTATTTATTATTTTTTATTTATATTATGTATATTGTTTCTTAAATGAATTTATATAATATATGCTTTTTTAATATATGACATTTTTAATAAACAGAATGTATTTCTTAATGCTTGGTCTCATCGCAAATAATAAAGGCATATTTTGATGCTGTTTTCCGCTCATCCTAAATATACTTACAGTCAGCTTGAAGCATTTATTATGTGACACTGATTGACTGTCCTGTTCTGTCTCACAGGAGAGCTTGATATGTTCAACAAAGATGGAGAACGACGGATTCACAGCCGCCAGCAGCTTCCTGTAGGAACCACATGGGGGCCTTTCGAGGGGAAAATTGAGCTAAACACAGACGCTCAGGTAGGTTATCTAAAGTTAAATGTTTATAAGGGTTAAAGGTGAAGGATGCAATTTATGGAATACTTAGAGAAAATGAAATTAGATGGTTTGTTAAAACAAAAAGATCTGTCATTGGCTCAACCAATGGCATTTGTTCAGGATAGTTTTAAAAACTTGTTTGAAACTTTTTGGAAACAATATTTTTTAAAAATCCTGCTGGCGCAGAAATTACACACTTCACCTTTAACAGTCTCAGTATTTGTTAATCCGTCCATGAAGCTGTTCCTTGTTAAGGGTAAAGCTTATTTTCCTTGAAGTCCATCATTTGCATATTAACACATGAGAAAGATTACTAAACATAAACAATGTTAATTGTGTTGCATATAGATCATAACCCACTGCTGCTTGTACATTCCAGCATCAAACTGACCCTAAAATGACCTCCTTTGTGCATTTAACCATTTCATCTGCGTATTTTATTACTAAACTCTTAACTGATATTACCAGATTTGATGTTGTTCTCGCTGATTCTTCCAGTTAGACCATTGCTGTCGTAACGATCCTTCAGCCGTTAAAGAAAGAGCAGAAAAGAGAAAAGTGTTGACCTAACTACACAGGCGGAAAGAGGAATCCTTTAGGATTTAAAATTCCATTTTGAATGTGGATTAATTAAGCAATAGTTATTAAAAATTGTAACGAATCTCATATTTATCCTGTTAAAAACGTAAGGAAAAGTCCGCATGGAGTTTGGACTCCGAGGCCCCATTCTAGGGGATTATTTTAACATTTAACTTTATTAATTTTTTTCTTCATGCTTTTGCACTGTTTTTCCTCTGTACTGCCCCTAGAAAGTGCACACAAATTGGAATAGCTTTTTGGCTTAAATTTAATCAAGTATTACCTGATATGTTAAAGGGATAGTACACCCAAAAAAAAAAAATCTCCTTTTGTGTTTCACTATAAAAATAAAATGGAGGTTTGGAATTGCATAATGTAAGAGTGGATAAATAATGAATAACTGTCAATTTTGGGTGCATTATTTCTTTAAAATCAAAGACATTGTAAGCAGTAATTTATAAAGCCAAACACAGTGTGACATTATACAGGGTTAATGTGCATATTGTCAGAGAAGAGCATGAAATTTCTCGTGTGATGTCTCTAAAGAGTGTTAAACTGTTGAATTTTCGATTTACGGTGACAGCGCTTGTGTCACCCTCTTTAGTGTCTGATTTGGGAAAGACAGAAATGGCTAATATATGATGCATGATATGGACCGAACCAAATCTGGTGCAATTTTGACTGCTAGTTTATGGATTTGAATGCATTTTTTCTTAATTTAAGAATGACATCAAATAGTAGGCAAATTCAGATTCAGAGGATCGGATGGGTCACTTGTAGAATTTAATGTTGCGTTCATGTCATTTACTATGATTACGTGTTTAAGACTTCTAAAAAATTCATTAAATTATTATTTTTAATTATTCTTCACCTCAATTTAAATAGGGTGTCTTTACTAACTAAGGTCAGCTGGTCAAAAGTATGCATGGGTGGTATGCCAATACTTACTGTGACGACTAAATATATCTGTGCAGTCTAGGAATGCTTAAAGTTATTGATGTGTTAGAGCGATTAAAAAACATGAATGAGAAGATAAAGTGTGTATCGTGCATGATGTTAAAAGAGTCTTGTAACTTGATACTTGCGTTGACAGAAAGCAACCCCAAACCCAGAATTCAGTGCTATTTTGCTGGTTATTGCACTTGAATGGTCAATTATTTCACCCGTCATGTAAACACATTCAGTAATATCTTAAAATGAAGTGAAGGCTGGTAACTAAACAGTTTCAGTTCCCATTGACTTGCATTATATTTTTTGCAAATGCTGTGGAACCGAAACGGTTTAGCTGCCGACATTCTTCAAAATATCATCTTTTGTGTTTCACAGAGGAAAGGAAGTCAAATAGGTTTGGAATGACATGAGGTTGAGTAAATGATGACAGCATTTTTATTTTGGGGTCGACTATCCTTTCAAGTGAATGGAAACTGTTGGGAAAGATCAATATATCAATGTATTGGTTCCATGCATAAGGCAGGGCTCTACGCTCACTTTTCTTTTTGTTCCTAACTTAAAAAATGCAGGAGCACAGTCAAAATTTTAGGAGCATCTTCTAATCAATAATCAAAAAATCTTTAATTTCTAATTAAAACAACAGCATAAGAACAATGAAAAGAAGAACACAAAAGTGGGTTGTAGGTATATTTTCATATGTCTAATGAGGCTCAGAGGTGGCCTAAGTGCAATCAAATTCATAATTCATTTTGAAATTAATGTTTTACATATAAAATGTATAATATAGAAATATTAAATGATTTAAATAACTGAATAGATGCTTTAAAAATGAAACTAAAGCTGCCAGTAGGTGGCGGCAAGTCACTGATTTAATTACTAAATTATTCATTCGATTCGTTCGAACGGCTGATTCATTCAGGAATGAGGCAAGTGACTTTATAAATGGTAAATTGAATCACTGACTCACTAGATTTGTTTAAAAACGCATGTTCATTCATAAACGAAACACAACTGTGTTTGAATGGAGATGCACAGCTGCTCAGCTGTGACTTTTTAAACTATTTTTGACAACAAAATCAGGCAGTAGTGTTATAGTCAGACAATGTAAGTCACTTAATGTTAATGTCTTGTTTATTTAACTGTTGTATTAAATCAATATCTCATTTACAAACTCATTAAAAGCTGTCACTCATCTTAGTTCATCGCGATGTTAAAAAGTTCCATTATAATTAACAAAGCCCTCTACACTGCGCAATGAATCTCTTATTTGCACTCTCATTACACTTTGTTTATGAAATGATTTAATGAGATATGTCTATTTTTTCATAGTCGCATGCAGTAGAAAGGTTTCACATTGGAACCATTAGAACCAATAAAGAATGTCTATTTTTCTAAGAGTGTGCATATGAATGAAAATTAATATAAATGGTAGATCTAGTGTGTCCGTCTTTTGTATATGGTAAAGTAGGACAGGCGTTTGGGGGCGTCCCACATCTAGAACTGAGTGATGTTGCCCTGGGGTGAGCGGGTGAGAGAGATCTTGGCATCTGCCGGGCAGAGATAGGGTCACATGATGAGGGCTTATCGGTGCGGAGGGCACATCGCACATCTGATATACGGAGAAGCCAGTGGAGACCAGAGGGCTTCTGGGAGTTTACGATGCCACGCTCTGTCGTGTTTACACATGAAACTCCTCAGATGCCCCAGTCTGGATGCCATCCATCTTCGTTCCATTCAAACGATTCACCCAAATGATTCACGACTCAGTGAGTCGTCTCTCTCTACGATCGCAGTTATTGATTTAACACTCTGGAGCGAATCTCCAAAAGCTGAACCATACCTAGCGAGAAAGTGGGCACTCTTTTTATATCATATTTCCTCCACCAGGTCAGAAATAATTGAAGTGATTGAAGATGTGAATAAAATAGCTAGACAGGCTGCTTTAACAGTCGTTTTTTAAAATGTGACCGAAATGACTTGCAAATTGATTAAAGATATATTGTGGTGTCAGTATCATTTGGATGTTTGAACTGCTGTGTCTACAGAGCGCTTCCTCTCAGCGTCTGAGCGATAGTCGCCCGAGCTCTCTCCTCTCCTGCCGATCAATCAGGCCATTAGAGCTCAATTACCCAGCAGCCCCTGCGCAGGTGAGCGACGAGCCCGTCCACCCCCACCAAATTAACACAAATTAATAATGACACTCAGACATAAATGTCTGCCATCTGGGGGCCGGGCGGCCGGTGTGGGTCGAAGCTATTGAGTAGCAGGTGTCTTCATCACGGTAATTACTGGGCCTGGACTCAACCCTGACTGCGGCCTGTGGCTCTGCGCCTCTCTCGCTGCCCAGTGTCCATTTTAAGTGTTAATAATTGATTTGGAAACAACCTAATAATGAACTACAGATTTACAGGCCCCTTCCAAGATGGCAGTTCGTTAAGTATGGCTTTTAGTTCAATGTTCGTCTAATGAATGAGCATTTCTCTAATTAAAAAGCTTTGTTAGGAAGCGGTAATAAACAAGCAGGATATTTGTCAGTTCTAAATTTACTGACAGCCTTGTCGATGGATGACTTTTATGCAAAATTCAGAATTTGTTTACCAGAATTTGTTTCCTTTAAATTAATGAATGAGTTTGAACTGAATTGGCCACATCCAACTAGAAGTTGAAATGGAATATTTAAAGTGGAATGACAGGAAGTGGATTTTACTGAATTAATATTCTTTTATGTAATTATACACTACTTACTACTTTTGAACATTAAGATTTTTAAAGTTTTTTAAAGAAGTCACTTCTGCTCACCAAGCCTGCATTTATTTGATCCAAAGTACAGCAAAAACAGTACAATTTTGAAATATTTTTACTATTTAAAATAACTGTTTTCTATTTGTATATAATTTAAAATGTAATTTATTCCTGTGATTTCAAAGCTGAATTTTTAGCATCATTACTCCAGTCACATGATCCTTCAGAAATCATTCTAAAATTCTGATTTGCTGCTCAAAAACATTTATTATTATTATTATTCTGTTGAAAACAGCGGGGTAGAATGTTTTCAGCTTTCTTTGATGAATAGAAAGTTCAGAAGAACAGCATTTATCTGAAATAGAAATCTTTTGTAACATTACATCATGTGGGATTAAAGACTGCAGTATTGATGCTAAAACTTCAACTCTGATCACAGGAATAAATGATATTTTAAAATATATTATAATAGAAAGCAGATATTTTAAATAGTAAAATATTTTTACAATATTACTGATTTTGCTGTATTTTGGATCAAATAAATGCAGACTTAGTGAGTAGAAGAGACTTGTATGAAAAACATTAAAAAACTTTTGACTGGTAGTGTGTGTAGATATATATTAAATGCTTGATTAAATACAACCAAGCACTGGGTAAAATGTTTTAACCCAACTATTGCCTAAAGATTGCTGTTTTATTGCTTAAAATGAACTCAAAATATGTTTGAATTTGCATTTATTAATATGTTAAATTAATAAACATGTATTAATAAGTTGAATAAATAATAATTAAATAATAAACTTTTTTTTTCATTGTTAATTAATAAATGTTCACATTTTGATTGATGCTGATGCCTCTAGTAATTATGTGTCTGATTTTTAATTTACAACCTATTTCGGATTCATTTTACGGCAGTCACATAGTAATTTTTAAATAATAGTTGAGTTAAAAAAAAAATACCCAGAAGGTTGGGTTAAATATTTAACCCAAAAAATGAATAGTTTTTTATTTTAAATAGATCTCTTTATTTGTGTGTAATGCCAAAATTCTAATTTTTTTAGTTTTCAAACAAGGCTGAAGGTTGGCAAACCTTCCTTTAGTTAAAAATGTTTTGTAGTTTAATGAATTTATTTCATTTTCAGCTGATTTTAGTTCTTTAAATTGCTGATAACTCAACTGAAATGAAATTGGAAAGGCATTCTCAAATAATTTCTGAATGTTGCACAACCCTGGTAAATATTGTGTGAAGTGTATGATTGGTTTCAGCAGTTTTGTCATCATCCTAAACTCTATTTTGTAGATTTAAAAAAAAAAAAAAAAAAAGGATGAGTCGACCATTAGTTAATATGTTCAGGGACACCCATAGGAAAGAATATTCTCTAATAAAATCTTTTATCTTGTTTTTTTCTAAATTGAGTGCAAATGCTTCTCAGATGTTTCTCCTGAGAAAAAAAAACTTCAGTAATCTTGCATAGACTTTCAGAGGAGATCTAAACCTGCTCAGATTCCAAGTCTTGTAGAATTGTAGGCACAACATCTGAAAGAAAGACAACCTTGGAGTCTCTTGAGCTATGAAAGAGCATCCTCTGAGCAATCCAGATTCATCCATGGAGATTTCATGAGCAGTAAACTCTTGTAGTGCATGTAGCTTGTGTTTGTATTTGTTGAGTGTCCACGCCGGCAGAAATGACGTGCTGTTGTCTTCATTTGCACCCGTCAGAGGTTGAACCAGAGTCACTCGGGCTCCTGGATTGTTTTTATGCTGTAATTCAGCATGAACCAGTGTATCGAATGAGCGGGAGGAATAATTCCAGCCATCATTGGGTCTTTATCTCCTCCTCTTTGCTGTCCTCTTCCTCCTCCTATAGGTTTATTGTTCGTCCCAAACTTGAACAAGTGGCAGTGGATTTTTTTCATGCCGAAATTATATTTTTCTTCTTGTCATTACTTCATTAATCAAGAGCCGGGCCTTTGGAAAAATGTTTTGTTTTGGTGGCTGCAATCTATTTTGTGGGAGTGTGTGCGTGTGTTTGAAAGGGAGAGAGAGTGAGTGTGTGTGTGTGTGTGTGTGTGTGTGTGTGTGTGTGTTGTTAATCTGTGCCTGTGGCAGGTTTCCCCTCCGAAACGCAGCGCTAAGCAGCGGTATCGCATGCCTATTGTTGTAGCCTCTGTCATAGCAAGGAGCGCCTGATGCAGGCCTGCACTGCTCTGATAAGAAAAGAGGATTCAACATGGCTGGAAAGACGAATCAGTGGGACTTGAGAGTGGAGCGCGCACATACGCACACAGACAAACATCATCCTCGTGTTGGCACATGCATAACCAATTATTTACACTTACATCTAATTATATATGCAAGTGGGGTTTATTTGCTCATAAGCAACAGAACTCGCATAACTGTATGTTTGGCATGTGCTCCTATAGATCTTATTTACATCTGAGGCTATATTTATCAGAGAGAATATCTCCGCGTTTATGAGCTTTCACAGGATTTTAATTCCTTGTTGGACACAAAAATGATTTTGGCAACCCAAATGTGGCTTTATCTAATGAAATAATAGGCCTGAAGTTTAGGCGGGGAACCAATTTGCGATTGCATGCATCAATTACTTTGCTGGGCTTTAACAAGTCACTAGACCGCTGACGTCTCGGACTGCTGAAATGAAAATGGCTCTGCTTTTAGCGTCTGACTGAGGGTGAAAAGTGACAGGGCATGTAAAATCAACACACAGCTACTGTAAATTTTGTGAGGAATGTGTGTGTTTGTGTGTGCAAAAAAAAATCCAAAAGTGAAGTTTTTGTGATGCTCTGTTCTCGATATTTGGCTCAGTGTAAATCAGTGGGGTTTTATTGTCCACAAGGCTTGGAAAAGTAATAACTGTATAGGACAAACTAGACACAGATTTTAAAAAAATTAGTTGAGTGTTTGTGGGTTTGTGAGGTTAAAAATGAACTAATACTTTTTTTCTTAAATATGCATTATGTTGGTCAAAAGTGACAGTAAAGATGTTTACAAAAGAATCTATTTCAAGTATCTATTTTTTTTTTACAAAATTAAAAAGTATCTAATCTATTTTTTTTTTTTACAAAATTACTGTTTTTAATGTATTGATGATAAAATAAATACAGCTTTGTTGAGCATAAGAGACTTCTTTCCAAAATAGTTTTCCCAAGGTTGTGGTAGTCTATAACCCTTATTAGGAACAATAGTACTAATTTAGAATTACTTAAATGCATTTTAAGTCCGAAATATTGTTTTAAGAAACTAAAATCAGATCTGAAATCTGTCAGAACTTTATTTGAGAAGTTTGATGCACCTTTTGTGCTAAATATGAGGTTTGCTATCTCCTCTGAAAGTATGAAAGTAACTCCTCTGAAAGTAAACATTTTCAGTTTTACCACTCCAGTTGTACTACTTTCAGTTTTACTACTCCGCTATTTTGGAATTACTCCAGTTGTCCAGTTAAACAGCTTTATGTTTGTATGTGTTCTAGCCTGTGAAGACTAATGATGCCTTTAAATCATCCTGGGAGGTTCATATTAGCAATTTCAGAAGTCATAAATTAAAACGTGCAATCAGTTGATTTTGGTCAGAATACAAAAGTATAAAAAATGCTGTGTTAAATACAACCCAGCGCTGAGTGAAACGTGGACAAACCCAGCGACTGGGTTGTTTTGACCCAGCGGTTGAGTTAAATGTTTAACTCAGCCTTCTGGGAAGTTTTATTTGACTCAACTGTTGCTTAAAAAGTACTATATTTCTTGCTTGAAATGAACCCAAAATATGTTGGAAATTAACATTTATTAAGGCGAGACACTGCAGGTGAATAGGGTAAAAAAAAAAATAACGGTAACACTTTACAATCAGGTTCATTAGTCAGCATTAGTTAACTACATTAATTAACATGAACTAATAATGAATAATACTTCTACACCTTTTACTAATCTTAGTTAATGTGAATTTCAGCATTTACTAATGCATTATTAAAATCACAAGTTGTGTTTGTTAACATTAGTTAATGCACTGTGAACTAGCATGAATTAACAATGAACAACTGTATTTTTATTAAATAACATTAACAAAGATTAATAAATAGTGTAATAAATGTTTTGTTCATAGTTCATTCATGTTAGTTAATACATTAACTAATGTTAACAAATGACATCTTATTGTAAAGTGTTACCAAATTAACTAATAGTTATCGCCTTACTCAGTTGATTGATTGCATTGATAATTGCAAACACTTTTTCTATTACAAGTTTTCTAAAATGTTAGGTTTAAATATGCAAAAGAGGCATTATTTAATGAAATATGTGCTAATTTGCATATATTTCTAGTACAAAAATCTAAACACTGGATAAACTCACTTTCAAAATTCTTGTTTTATTTATTTTTTTTTTTTTTACATATTAGAGTCAAATGTTTTTACAGAGGGGATTTTGAGTATCTTATTTTGTCACTCCATAATTCAGAAAATACTTAGAACAGACAGAAAACAATATTTTTTTCACTGTTTTTTTGGAGAATAAAATGTTGTATATAAGTAAATTATATATGAACTCTGTAAAAACCTTCAGGATATAGACAGGAATAAAAATGTAAAGTTTGGTGTGTGTAAGTGTTACTGAAGTGGAGATTTATGGCTCAGTTTAGAAGAAAAAGCTCATTTTGGGAAAACGTTGTAATTGTAACTGAAATCTATTGACACAAATAGATAAAGTGCTTTAAAAGAAACACTTAACAGTGTCTTTGGGATGTTTTCTTTCCACTAGTATGAAAAACCAAAAAGCCCAAAATCTCAAATTTGACAGGTGCATGAAAAAAGTGTTTTTGCATGCAGTTTCTCCCCTTAATAAATTGAATAAATAATAATTTAATAATTAATTTTTTAAAATTGCTTATTCATAAATGTTCACCTTTCGATTATGGCTGATGCCTCTAGTAATTATGTGTCTGATTTTTAATTTACAACATATTTTGGGTTCATTTTAAACCAGCTATATAGTAATTTTTAAACCATTCAACAGTTAAATAAAACAACCCAGAAGGGTGGGTTAAACATTTAACCCAACCGCTGGGTTTGTCCATATTTTACACAGCATTTTTTAAAGTGTAGAAAAACACATTTGGTGATTTCACATTTCCTTACCTTTTTCATTTTCCAGCAAATCAACCAACTAAAGAGCAATGTGTGCACATTAGATGGGTGATTCTTTTCCACATGGTGTACAGAGAATGATGAAAAATGTAGTTGTGCTGCACAAGCCTGTCACCTCATGAACCGAGTGAATGAATAATATTTTCTACCTTGGGAAACAGTATACTCAACAACTGCAGTTTGGACCAATACCAATTAGTATTCAACCTGTTTTTTTTAAATGACAGGAAACCAACTCAGAAAGTTGGTGCTTATAGAAAATCCAGAGTTTCCTGCTGGTAATCATGATGATGTTGTGATGTTCACGTGCACTCATTTCCCAAATACAATCATTCCGACGTTACTTGAAGGCAGCCTTAAAGAGAAATTCAAACAGCACGCCCTTTAACATCAACATGAAACGATGTTCATATGGTGTTCATGTGGCATATTTCTAACTATAGAGCAGAGCATTTTGTTCATCTGGAATTGATTGGATTGTGAAAATGGCCTCTATATTATAGATGGTTGGAGGAAAAGGGTTGGAATAAACTTTCTTCTCTTTTGGAATAAGCACAATAAGACCAGATTTGCATATTAATAAAGTAAATTAGTCCAGTTTTGACTCTGAAGTCTCTTTTATGGAGTCATATTTATTTGAATAGATCTTGTTTATAAATATAAAGCTTGCTAACTAAGCATCAGGGGTTGTTATACCCTGGAGTAAAGACACAGGAGGTCCAGCATTCATGTCTTTGATTTAGCAGCTTTAGCAATTACATGCTCTGCTGCTGCGTTTCAAGGTACTAGAATTCAACATAAAGTACATTCTCATATTCAAATCTCTGTGTTCTTAATGATACATGAATGAAACGAGTCAAATCTGCAGTCCAAGGTGATGTGTTCTTTGTGTTATCTTTAATAGCTGTGTGCATTTTTAAATGACTATGGGTGAAGTTGAAAATCTAAGAAATTAATAGTTTAGTAAATGTTGCAAGTGAAATAGGAAATAAACAAAGAAAAGATTTGTTTTTGTGTGAGAGCGTGCCTAAATACATTTGATCAGATACTAATCTTCCATGTAGGCTTTCACTGAGCTATTGCTTTTGTACTTTTCAATGAAGATAGGCTAAAAAGCTTGGAATAAACTCAATCAGGATGGTTCTTTGAAGAATGTTTACTTCACTAATTATTATATGCCAGATATTTCATTTAGATTTCACTGAAGCTCCTGTTCTAGATGAGGATGTTGAGTTCTATTAAAAGCAGACATACTTGACTGCTATCATAATATTGATCCACAAAATTCTGCAGAAAGCTTCAGCAATAGTCATTCATAAAGTTTGACACGTAAAAGTTTATTTATCTGATATTTTGGCTAGTTTGATAGCACTTTCAGCTTTGATAATACTTTCATTAGTGTAATCTGGTTGATTCAGCCATATTAAAGGAGAAGTCCACTTCCAGAACAACAATTTAAAAATAATTTACTCACCCCCTTGTCATCCAAGATGTTCATGTCTTTCTGTCTTCAGTGGTAAAGAAATTATGGTTTTTGAGGAAAGCATTTCAGGATTTTTCGTTCGCTTTGTAAACACTGGGTCTGTGGTCCGAGGACCCGCATCCCACAGCTAGTGCTACACGAGATGTTGTGCTTAAAAAGTAAAAAATTTTGTATTTTCAGAAAGAAAAAAAAAGACAGATCGTTTCACTAGATAAGACCCTTCTTCCTCGGCTGGGATTGTTTAGAGCCCTTTGAAGCTGCATTTAAACTACATTTTGGAAGTTCAAAATTGGGGCACCAATGAAGTCCATTATATGGAGAAAAATCCTGAAATGCTTTCCTCAAAACCCATAATTTTTTCACGACTGAAGACAGAAAGACATGAACATCTTTGATGACAAGGGGGTGAGTAAATTATTTGTAAATTGTTGTTCTGGAAGTGGACTTTAAATAATATACCTTAAAAATTATATAACCTTATAAATTAGCTGAAATATACTTTTCACTTAACTAACGAGTGATAATTTTTGCAGTTAATATCTGATCATTTATATACTTTGCTGTCTTTAATAGCTACGTGCGTTTTAAATTACTATGGGTTAAGTTCAAAACCCAATAAATTAATAGATTAGTAAATGTACATGTAATCTACATGAATTAAAGCTATATAATATATAATTTTTTTATCTGAACAAATCATTTTTATATATGCATACCTTATTTTTTCCCCCCATAATTCTACTATATTGCCCCACAATCAGCACAGAAAATGTAATAAAATTGCACACATTTATGTGGTTCAACTGCATATGGCAGTTTTTACATTTATTTATCTTCTGTTAGTAGAAAAATATTTATTGAGTGTAGTAAACTGAAAATAAGATGATATAATGTACTCATAGTCATTGTGTTGAATCACAAAATTGTACAGAAATCTTCACACATATGCACATAATAATAATCGTCATTATCATAATATCCAATCACAAACTTTTGCCCATAAAGCCCATAAAGTTCTTCGAATTCTTCACCATTTATCAGATATTTGGGCTAATTTGATAAGGATTTAAGCTTTAATAATATTTTCATATTAAATCATATTTTTGAGTTATTTTTATAGTTTAGAATAATTTTAACTTTCTTGATTTATGGGCATTATTCCACAATTTTTCCCACAGAAAATGTGATTAAAATATGACAAAATTCTACAGAAATTCAGTTTTCTACAGATTTAGATGATAATCAGTATTAAAGATTCTAGCATGGTTCCCAAAATAGTAAATAGAAATAGTAAATCATTATGAATATTTCTGTGTTGAATATGAGTCATTAGATATAAGACAGTTTGTTTTTTGTGAGTGATTATAGTCGTATTATCTATATTTTTAATAAATGTATTCAGTAATTATGAACGACTAGGAAAATTATGGAAAAATCTGGAAAAATCATTGGTCAAAAGGTGTTGGAACCCTGTTCTAGACTCTTAGAGAACCATGTTTGAATCCTCTCAATGGCCGTTTTTCATCTGATCTCACCCTCCTAATGAAACCATTGTAACACAGTGGGTCTAGTGCCGCCTGAAGGGATACAGGGGACCTGAGGTCACGACCTCATGGCAGAGGGGTGTTTGGGATTTATTCTTCCTCTCTGTCTCTCTCTCTCTCTCTCTCTCTCTCTGAGGGATCCTCTCAGCCGGTCTCCAGCTCTCTGACAGGAAACGGGGGGTGTGTGTTCTCTCCTCACAGTGCCAGCGGCTGCCGGGGCCACAGATGACTAGAGCTGAGATAATACATGCTCGACTTGATCTACAAGTGAACCTGACATTTCCCCCTTCTCCTCTTCATCACTGCATGTCCCAAACAGGCAAACAGATATGGGGGGAAAGCGATAAGCGGCCGCCGCTTTGTGACTGAAGTGATGGCTACATAGTTTAGCACAATCAGGGCGTAGACACCGTTAAACGCCGCGTCACAATTCATGGTGTCAAGTTTGTGAATGATACATCCACATAGACGTCATTTGACAAGGGCTCTTTGCTTTTAGTCAGTGTGCAACAAACCGGATACTTTATTTCATTTGAGCCTAAGCGCCGCAGGCTGCATTTAGAAGATTTCAGAGGCTATATTAAAATAAAGTAGGCCACAAGATTTGGCTATTGGCTATTGAACTGTTTATTTGTAATTATTCTGATTATTACATTGAATGCTTAATTTATCAAGCAGTTTTTCTTATCATATTACTACTTTTGCATGAAAGCACCATGGTGATGCATAGCCTTCTGTGACTGTATTACTGTAAAGGAAAAAAGGACAAGGTAGATAACTTTGCACGATCGGTTGCTCGTTTTCTCCTAATGAGTCACAAGAGCCACTGACAGGAGACGGTGAGATGTTCAGTGGTCCTCAAGAGCAAAAGTGACCTCAAATCAGTACTGAGACTGGTTTGGACTCTAGAGACACACGCTCTCAATGCATTAGGGGACACATTAGCCACCAGGAATCTGTCAGGGAGAACGTGTGAGGTAATTTCCTCCATCTGGACTTACAGAAAGATCAGGAGCTGCTCTGTAATAGCTATGTTAAAAGTCTTAATGAATGTACTTTATTCGTTTTCTGAAAAGAACAGGAACATTGAAGTGATCTTTTTATTTTGGACTTGATAAAGATTTAAATACACCTCTTCTGTAATTGAATTGACATTGTTGTCAACTGATGAATTAAAATTAATATTTAAATGTGAGGGTGAAGTGCTAGTGAAGGTCTAGGTGGTATAACTGTCTGAAGATTGTATAAAAAAAAAAAAAAAAAAAAAGCTTAGAATGACATGCTGGTAAACCTGTGAATTATATATATATATTTTTTTTATAATGCTACTGTATTATATACACGCAGGAGTGCAGTTATGCAACCCTTAAAGCAGTCAGTAAGTTAGTAAATATCTATAGTAGAACATTTATTAAATAATTAGCGGAGCAAATAAATTTGGGAAAATTGTCATGATGTTTATGAGTTCAGAATATTTGTTCAAAAACAATAAATTAATTAAAAAATAAAATAAAATAAAGGCTTTAAAGTATGTTTAAAAATGTCACAGTTACACCACCTTAGAGTGGGTTTGAAATGGTATGAACGTGGTATAAAATGGTATACATCAACATGAATGCAAATAAGATATTTTAGGAACTTGGCACTTGCTTTTTTAGACTAAATATTTAAAAGATTTTTCCTTTTGATCATCTTTGTTTATTTTATGGTTAATGGTGGTTTGAAGATGCTGATGAGCATGAAAGCTGGTTAAGCTAGTTAAGAAGCCTGTTGTTGACACCATTATGGTTGACACTGTTTTTTTTTCAAGTCAGGTAGAGTGTAAACATTGTTGTTTTCAATTTCAATAAAAATTTAAATTTTGAAAATTAACATTTGAGCTTAGTGAAGTTCAAGATAAAAAAAAGTCTTAGATTTACCTCTAGATAAATATTTACATTAGATTTACATCATAAGTGTCAATTTTTCAAAATTGAGATTTATATATCATCTGAAAGCTGAATAAATAAGCTTTCCGTTGATGGATGATTTGATGATATTGTTAGGATAGGACAATATTTGGCCGAGATACAACTATTTAAATATCTGAAATCTGAGGGTGCAAAAAAATCAAAATATTGAGAAAAATCACCTTTGAAGTTGTCCGAATGAGGTTCTTAGCAATGCATATTACTGACCAAAAATGAAGTTTTGATTTGTTTACAGTAGGAAATTACAAAATATTTTCATTGAACATGATCTTTACTTAATATACTTAATATAAAAGAAAAATCGATAATTTTGACCCATACAATGTAATTTTGGGTATTGCTACAAAAAGTGCTACTTAAAACTGGTTTTGTTGTCCAGGGTCACATATATTCATTTGCAAAAACAGAAATAAAAAAATAATAATGTTTTATGTTTAATGTTTTAATGTCCAAAAATAATGTTTGTTCATTGTGCATTCCAATTAATCTCAATGCAGTTGGGTTATTTTAATTAAGTAAAAATTACTAAAAAGTACAGCTAACACAATAAATGACATAATAAAAAACATGATTTTGAATTTTAACAAAAACTGAGTTTTCATAATAAACGAATATATATTAACATACTAAAGAAACTGATCAAGATGAGTTTATGAATTCAAGATATTTGTAAAAAAAGTTTTTGGAATGAATGAATATACATGCATGTATGTGTATTTATATATACGTAATCATTTGACAGCACAAAATTTTTGAAAAGTTTGAAAAATGTACAAAAAAATGCATGAAATCAACATAAATTCAAATGTTTTGATTTTTGGGTACTTGGCACTTGTATATTCAGACTAGATATTTAAACATTTCTTCCTTTGATCATTTGGTTAATAGCGGTTTGATGCTGGTGAAGTCGGCTGATGAGCGTGAAAGCTGGTTAAGCTAGTGAAGTAGTCTGCTGTTGACACCATGATAGTCTTTTCAGCAAAGTAGAGTGTGGTTTAGTGGTTAAGACTCAGGAATCGTAACTGAGGTTGTTAGTTTGATCCCCGCTAGCAGCAAGCCGTAACTGTAATCGCTTCAAATGCAATTTCTATGGCTAACATACAAATTGACGTCAATGGTTTTGCTTTGGGAACTTTGTTTCTTGTCTGCAAAGAAGTAAAAACTACCGCCCGCCTGAAGCGCCCCGAAGTTTGATATTTTGCATAACCTCAATCAAATCTGAATTAGCAAGAAACAACATAAGTTTGTCCACAGTGTTGTCTCCCTCGGTTTGCGCCACGTCTTGCCAAAGGTGTTGGAATACGCCACGGCAGAATCCACGGCGAACACTGAGGGGGAAAATCTAGCACAAGGGAGAAGAGTTTGAGCGATGCCAGCTGCTTTGCCATCTGTCACTGTCAAGACTCCACTTGTGGGACACTGAAACAACTTCCTTGAAAAGTAGCCGAGATAATCCACAATAGTTTTCACTTGCAATCTCGATTCCCCTGTTGGAATTCACCATTCCACCGTGTGAAGCGGAGATGGTTAATTGGTGGCGAAATGCAGGAGATGTTGGCCGTCCTTTCACGTACATGTGCATATTTTGAAGTGCGCCATGAGCCAGTCTTGGCAATCGATTCTGAAATTGCCTTTCAAGTGAATAAACGTGTGATATATTGTCTAGTTTGGAGCTCGGAGCCAAGTTAGGCTCGCTTTTAGCAAACGAGTTGTGTTATATGAGCAGTTCACCAGTGCCGCTTCTGTTTTTGAGTTCTCATACGTTAAACTCAACGCTCAAAGTCTCCGGTTCTCCTTGCGCTTACTTCCTCGCAGGCGAGAGGCCACAGCCGAGGTCCTCGTGTCCTCTCGTCTTTGTCTCACAAACGCTCATCAAACCCGTCCAGATGGAGGAGCAGCACTAAATGAAAGTATTCAGTGTGAAAATCGCAGATTTTTTGCAGCGGTCATCTGGTGCGCTATCACAGAAGCCTTTTGTGAGATAGAAACGCTTGATAGAGGCTGCAGAAGTCTGGACAGCGTCTGGCCGTCTGTCCCGGTGGTCTAGCACATTAGGCGAGGGTGTACGAGCCTGTCAAAACAGGAAAATTAGACCACGGGGGTCGTCAGTAAACTAATTGGGTAACAAAGAGCATACGCAGCCCCGCAAACCCTCGCTTTAACGGAGATAAGAGAGTTCACGTCTAATGCGTTCAGAGGGGGGGAGTTCACTCTTATTTATTTACCTATGACTCAATATCGAGAATAATTTTTACGAAGACCTCAAATCACGTTGCGCTTTAATGCTGCCCTGGAAGATTATGCAAATAGTTCCTACCTCACGCTGAGCGTTTTCTTCATCCACATAGTTGAGGTTGTATCACATCTGATCACGTTTCATACCACGAGAGGAATCTGCGCAATGCGATGGCGTTTCGTGCGATCGGTTGCCCGGCAGATGCCACCTGCCTCCCCGGGCCTCCAGGTATGCTGATATCTGTACAGGTGTACGGGACGTACAGAGAACACCTTGTTATTGGCCCAATAGCTAGGTCTTGCTGTAGGAGTCGACTGCAAGTTGCATGCAAAGATCAAAGAAGACCGCAATTGGATTCAAAGTGGAAATTTAAATTGAAATAGGGGGATCTATGGGGAAGGCACGCCGTTTCCGAGCACAAGAGCAGGGCATGTTCCTCTGCCTCCTAGACATTATTACAATGCAAAGCAAACATTATGAATTCAGCGACGCCATGTCCTCTTCACATAATATGCATGAGTTATGCGCAAAGTGCATTCAACTTCACACGAGTCAAGCAATCGAACGCTCTACCTTTGTTTGCTTTCAAGTCTGCTCGAATTTGTTCAGGTTGGGTTGTGTGGCTGTGATTTCAGGCTCATTTGTGCACGTTGCATCTACACAATGGTAAATGCTGTCAGATATTGGCACACTTTAATGACATTTCTGTCATTGTTTACTACATTATTTATTCACATGATGTGATAAACCCTGTTTTTATTTGGTTTTAATTTTTTATATATTGCTTTTGTTCATTTAATATTAATATTAATTAACATTTTATTGTAGTGTTTTAATATTGTTTTTATTTTTTATATTTGTTTATTTTATTTTATTTATTTATTTATTTATTTATTTATTTATTTATTTATTTATTTATTTATTTATTTATTTATTTATTTATTTATTTTATTTTATTTTATTTTATTTTATTTTATTTTATTTATTTTTGTGGAAAAATTATCTGTGGAGAAATTTTGAAAATTTTTTACAGCTCTTTTCCATACCATGACAGTTCATGACAGTGATTGTGGGTGTCCAAAAAAACATATATATATATATTTTTTATTTACTAAAAATCTTGCCCTTCTTCACATCTCAGCATTTTGCATCACACATCAGTGGTGGTTAAACCTGACATGATGCCTTGACTATTTTATTTTATTTTATTTATTTATTTTTTTTTTTGGCTGTCCGAAAAACAACAAAACAAACAAACAAAACTCTGAAACCAAACTGAAATATTTTTTTATTTACTAAAAATCTTGTCCTTGGTTTTTAAACCTGACATGATGCCTTGACACTCTTTTCTTCAGTGATTTCAGAGATTTTCAGTGATAAATGAGTAAAATATTTGTGTTTTCGTCGTGCAAAACTGTATCATTTAGATTTGTAAGACTATGTAACGCACAAATCAAATGAACAATTTCATACTTTTTATTTTATTTATTTATTTATTTATTTATTTTGTGGGGAAAAAATGTGGAGAAATTTTGACATCTGTCAAAAAACAAACAAACAAACAAAAAAAACATGTAATGTAAAATATTTGAAGTTTAGGTACAAACTGAAATAATTTTTTATTTACTAAGAATCTTGCCCTTCTTCACATCTGACAAATTATGCATTTTCCATCAGTTGTCAATGGTGTTTAAATCTACCATGATGTCTTGACACTATTCTTCAGAGATTTTCAATGATAAATGATTTGAGTTGTTTTGTTTTCCTCATGCAAAACTATCATTTAGCTTTCTGAGACTTCATAGCGCACAAATCAAATGAACAATGTTGTACCTCTTTATTTTATTTTATTTTATTTATTTTTTTTGTGGGAAAAAATTATGGAGAAATTTTGACAGCTGTCAAAAAAAAAAACAACAACATAATGTTCCATCAAGGTAGACTCATTGTACTATGAAGTTTATGTACAAACTGAAATATTTTTTTATTTACTAAAAATCTTGCCCTTCTTCACATCTGACAAATTATTCTGCATTTTGCATCAGTTGTCAGTGGTGTTTAAATCTACCATGATACCTTGACACTATTCCTCAGTAATTCTGAATGATAAATGAATTTCTGTGTTTTCCTCATGCAAAGCTATCACTCAGAGGGTGAGTAAATGATGACAGCATGTTCATTTGTGGGCGAACTATCACTTTAAGAGCATTTCTTTTTAAATTGTGCCATTATAAATCTGGCCCATCACAGTATATCACCGGGTGCATGTGCTAATGAAGTCCCCAGCAGCCCTCTGACTGTACCGTTCAGCCCTGGAGGAGAGAGACAGCGACAGGAAGAGCTCCTGTCCTGGAGGCTAAGTGCTCATTAAACCAGATGGCATTATAGCTGAAACCTTTCTGTGCCTGACGCTTCAAAACACGCCGAGATGACAATATAAGTCCAATGTAAGGTGCTGGCTAGCATCTACCTCTCGTTTTGTTATTCATCAGATCGACCAATATCAGGAAATGCGACGTGTCAAAGAAAATGAGAGATGACAGACGAAACACGCTGTACAGCATGTCCCGTTCGTAATCTCGATTAAAAGCCATTTGAGTTTGCGTCGGCCGTTGTTTAGGAGGTAAATAGGACACGTTTGCG
The DNA here is from genome assembly GCA_036247105.1 of Cirrhinus mrigala. Taxonomy (NCBI): domain Eukaryota; kingdom Metazoa; phylum Chordata; class Actinopteri; order Cypriniformes; family Cyprinidae; genus Cirrhinus; species Cirrhinus mrigala. The sequence goes on from CM070022.1 coordinate 7,517,279, forward strand.
GCTTGAGAAAAGATTGCGATTAAATCAGCACTGAGTCGAACTATGTTTTAAAGCAAGGTGATTTTGAATAAATATGCAAGGTTCCTATAGCAACGGCGAACAGTGCAAAACGATAGGCCCGAGCGAACCTCAATGGGTGTTCCTTAAAAGATTGGTAGAGCCGGAGTGATTCTCAATTTAATCGATTTCAAACGAAAAAGTCAATTTAACAAAGTTGAAAAGAGAAAGCCGCAGAGAGGCGAGGAGGAGGAGGGGGGCTGAAAGCATTCTTTTGCACTCAAGCAGTAAACTAACTACGGCACGCGGGCTGAGATTTCTTCCCCATTATCTCCCACCTCACATTTGCTCTTAGGCAAGCAGTTTAAAAGCCAAGCGATTGAGCCAGTGATCCAATTTGAAATGCAGAAATGATTAGAGCAGCTTGCCTCATTTCATATCGAAATTCTCTGATTTATGACAGGGCAGGCGCCAAGATCTATCTCCAAAGGGAATTAGCGTGCAATTTCTCTTTTTGCATATTTCCGTTATTTAGCCTCCCAATAGCAGATGCTCGCTCGGAAAAAAAAAAAAAAAAGAAAAAAAAGAAGAAGAAGCAAAGACGGCACCAAGGAGGAGGTATCTTTTCATTTTAGGCGATGAAACCACTGCCATTTAAAAAGAGCAGGCTGGAACGGATGACAGACATGGGAATATATTTTCTGGGCTAGATAGTGATTTAGAAAAAATACAGGGCTTTATTTAGTTTATCAAACAGCACATGAAAAGGAGAAACATCAGGGTTTATTTTTAGAGAATCCGTAATTTCGTGTGGATGCGTGTGAAGGGGATTTGGACGTGGAAGGGGAAAAAAAAATAAAAAATGTCCCCCGCAACTCACCCGTCCGGCAAGCCCGAGGAAATATTAATACGCGGAGATAACGAGAGCTGCAGGAAAATCTGCCTTAATGAAATTTCCAGTTGACCACATGCAATTTGTTTCATCACGGTGAACAACTAATTGAAGTCGCCGTATCGAGGGTGCGTTTTGTTGTAAACAGAGTCTTAGAGCAGGTCCGGTCCTGTTATCCTCACCTTCAGCCCGCACCTCTGCCTCGAACCCTCGCACATGTCAGCCTGACATACGACATTCATATATTCATATAGAGGGGGCGCACAGAGTGAATACAGTGTGCTGTGAATACAGTGTGTGTGTGTGTGTGTGTGTTGGGAATGGACATCAAAAATGAAGGTTCTGAATGGCTTGTTTGAAAGAAAAAATCTGTCATTTGTGTGTTTGCCAGACACTTTCATACAAATCGACTTGCGTTACATTAAAGGTATGCAGTTTATGCATTCGCTGACAATGTAACCCATGACCTTGACGTTGCTAGTGACATGCTTGACAGGAGCATTCAAACTAAAACTGAATTCAAAATGATTCTTTTTTAATTTATTTGTGTCCTTGAATCTCTGCATTTTAATATATGAAAATGTATATGTAAATGTAGGACGTAAATCTAACAAACAAAGCCTTATGTATAAGGTTAATATTGTAAATCATTTTTGCTTATTTTTTGTAGTTTTTAGCTTTGGCAGCCTTATTTATGTATTTATTTATTTCCATGCTTTTGTTATATAATTGTAATACTGTGGTTAGTTGTTACTGCCTTTTTATACTGCTAGGTAATTATAGTCAAAATAATTTTCCTTTTTTTTTTTGGAAATCCCAATGTGGCCTTTTAAACAAATATTAAAATCCAATTATTAGTTTATTTATATATTTTGCATGCTTGTGTTACTATGTCTATAGTCAAAAGTACTGTTACTATGACTAAAGTTACTATGACTAGTCAAGTTACTAGTCACAGTAATTACAGTTGTTTGTATGTTTATTTATTTATTTATCTATTTTGGGAAATCCCAGTGTGACCTCTAACCATTTAAACAAATATTATAATTTATTTTATTTTATTTTATTTATTTATTTGGGTTTTTTTTTTGCATGCTTTTGTTACTATGGCTAGTCAAGTTACTAGTCAAAATATTTATAGTTTTTTTAGTTTTGAAATCCCAAATGTAACCATTTAAACAAATATTATTTATTTATTTGTTTGATTGTTTATTGATTGATTGATTGATTTGCATGCTGTTATATTATTGTAACACTGTATATATATATATATATATATTATTGGAATCCACAATGTGACCTCTAACCATTTGAACAATTATTTATTTATTTATTTTTACACCTTTAATTTACATGCATTTGCATTACAAATACATTGTGAGACATTTCATTTTCCAACATTTTCATTGTTATAAATGTAATATTTCATTGGTTGCATTAAGAAATCTCCAAAGCCAGAAATTTCAATTTGGTCTAATAAATACTGTAAATGTACTACAAAAAAACATGTATTACATTGTATTTTTTAAATGCATAGATTCTTGGTTGATTAATAATAATAATAAACGTATTAACATTTAACATATCCTGAATTTCAGATGTTTATCATGTGTACGTGTGAGAAATCCATATGTAACCATATTTCTCATGCTGAATTACATTTTACACACTCACCAAAAGAATGAAATGATTTGGTCGATTTAAAGGCTTAGAATCACAAGGTATAACCCACTTTTAATCTCTTCGCGTGCAGTTCGATGGCAGAAATGAAGAGCGCGTTGCGCGGACACTGGGATTTGGGCTTGGGGCGCGCTGGGGGCCGTGGCGGCGGTCGGTCAGCGGCGCTATCATTAGCCCGTTGTTTACACACAGGCCTGGAGTCAGGGTGGCTCACAGTGTCACCAGCCACTTTCTTCCCTTCACCTCCTTCAGCTGATCAGAGGATCAGGGTATCAAGGCCGGATTAGCGGCGACTTGGGATTTGTGTGATTGGTTAATTTATTGCGGCGATGGCGGGTCTTTCATCTATGGCAACATTTAATCAGCTGCCGCCACACAGGCTATTACAGGTTAGCTCCTTTCTGCGGGCCTCCGCGCCACTGCCATCAGCTCCATCACAATTCCCCCTGAAATTTCCAAATTATCTGGAACAGGCTTTAGCTGCTCCGTAATAAAAATTAGAGCTGATTCCCGATAGAAGCTTTCGCTCGTACCGGGCCAATTATAAATAGTACAGCCGCGGCTCGGAAAGAGGTGGAGGAGAGAGAAAAAAGGGAGGGAGGGAAAAAGCCAACTCTGAGGGATGTTAGCGAGCAACTTATCGGCAGCCCCTGCTTCCCTGCTCTGATCCAAATCCGACCAGCTGAAAATTTATATTAGATTTTATCACACAGGCCTAAGTCGTGAAAAATCAATGAAGGTTATCTTTTATGTTGCAGCAACTTGTGGAAATATTGATTTTCATTTTATAGCGAATTTGGAGCATCAGTTTGTAATCACTCGCTCGCTGACTACACTGTTTTGGTCACTGTATCTCTTACACATGGAGAGAGAGAGAGATGGCGAAGCACTGGAGTGAGACTAGAGATCTGTTACTTACACACAGCGCCTCCGGTGAAGGTCTTAAATCAAGCGTCACCTCGGCATCTGTCTGCAAATGAGAGACGCTTTCGCTTCACTTGTACATCGACGAGAGATTGCAAAGCATTATCTACTGGTTTATTATGGCGTGCGTGTTCATTTTCAAGCTGTTTTTGATCACTTTTTTGTTTTGCTTAATGATATTAACCTTGAAGATTGTTCAGTTGAACATATTGCAGCAGATTTAGAGTCTGTCTTTGATATTTAGATCATTCTAGTGCTAAAATCACAGATTACACTATATTATTTAAACAAATGGTTTCAATCGATGCAATGTGATGCAAGGGTGTCTGAGAGATTGATATAGTATGCAGTAACTATACAGTGCAAAGTATGGAAATGTTGCAAATGTTTGGAATAATTAAGATTTGTTTTAATTGATTTCTCAAGAATCATGTGACACCGAAAACTGGAGTAATAGCTGCTGAAAATTCAGCTTTGCACCACAGATATAAATTACATTTTACATTTAATTAAAATAGAAAATGTTTCTTTTAAATTGCAATCATATTTTAAAAATATTTATGCTTTTACTATATTTTAGATCAAATAAATGCAGCCTTGATGAGCATGAGAGACTTCTATTAAAAACAATAAAAAATTTCAAGTAAAATTGGTAATTATTTATATAATATCCAAAGATATTTTTATGCAAAATTGCATTTAAATGCAAAATAATGATAACAAACCACACCAAATTAAACATACAGGTCATGTCATGTATTTTTAAAAATACTACTTTTTGAATCATCTGCCTACTGCTTAGAGAATATAATATTGATGAATAGCAGGATGTGCATCACATGTTACTCATCTACAGATAACATTTCACATGCATGGCCATTTCTTCATGAATCGCATCATTAGCTGCTTTGGTTGGAGAGCTTCTGGGCCTTAAAAGAAAGAGAGAGGCAGACAGACAGGGCAGACCTTTGCTTCTGAATAAGAGATGACTCCAGACGGTAGGGATCAGAGAAAGGGTTAATCCGATTCTCATTTTAGATAGTTGTCGTGGCAACAATCAGACGGTCTCCGGTGCTCTTTGACAGGCCTGTAAAATTCTCAGGTCAGCCTGGATATAAGATGTTATTGTATGGCTAATTTGAGATGTGAAACGGGAGCTGTGTTAAATGACTGAGGGTTCTCTGTCTCTCTGCCAGTGTGGGGAAAGACGCCCACGCAGACGTCCAGGTGGGTGAGGCTGCCAGGTGAGGGGCAAAACCCCCTTTATGACAAGGTTTTAGTGAAAGAATCATGAAGAATGATTCAATTGTTTCTCCTGAATTAGGTGGAGAACAAATGGATCTTAATTGTTTCTCCTGAATTAGATGGAGAGCAAAGAGAGACTTTGAAGTTTTCTGCATCTGCTGAGAAAAAGATCATTGTAATCTCACAAGAAATTATTATATTTTAGAGTTTTTCACCTTTGTCTTAAATTGTGAGATACTACTCTTGATACCATAGAAGAAACATTGTGGGTTCCACAAAGAACCTTTCAGTGAACCGTTCTTGAAGGAACCATTATCTTAGTGTGAAGAACATTTTAATCATCTGAAGATCCTTTTAGGAACTTTTTGTTCAATGAAAAGGTTCCAAAAATTTTATAGGTACTTCATGGAAACACTGATATCAATAAAGAAACACTCAAAATCAGGGCTCAACGCTAAGGATTTTTTCTACTGGCCTGGTCGGGCCAGAGATTCAAATCTTTACTTGCCCGGGCAAAATTTTCACTGACCCTGCCACAAAAAAATTAAATAGTTGCTCTTATCATTGGTTTTTCACTCATGTTATCTCTTATTTTAATAAATAAGCTTATATGACACCAAAAATTTTACATATCAATTAAAATGTACAATTCTCGATTCCAATTTCGATACCACACCTAAAGCTGCTAGCCTAACTAAAATTCAAACATTATTTGTTTGTTAAAAAATTATTTTATTATTATGAATATTTTATTATAAATGAAAAGATGCTTTAGGACAAAACAGCAGACAGATTGAAAGAACGCAAACTCAGTCTCTGCCAGCAGGTGGCACTTATGGAATAACAGTGATATTACGTTTCTTTGGTTACCGCTGTAAACAAAGTAGCGCCTTGCTTATTTGAATTTATACTTTAAATACATCATACTTGGGCAAATGAAAAGAAAACGCCATGTACACTTTTCTTAAACCAGTCAGTTCCACTCAGAAATACATTTATATAAACCCAAAATAAAGGTTCCAAAATTGGGTTTTTCCAGAAATTCCATAGAAGAACCATTGTGGGCTCCACAAAGAACATTTAAGTGAACGGTTCCTGAATTACCCATTTTTTATAGTTTGATAATCTGGTGAACCTTTTTTCTCAATAAGACCTTTTTGTTAAATAATTATGTTCCAAGCATGTTAAATGTTCTTCACTGAACCTTTGATAGTAATAACGAAACATGTTCAAATGAAGATGAAATAGGGTTTTCCCAGAAATTCCATAGAAGAACCATTGTGGGTTCCACAAAGAACCTTTGAATGAACGGTTCTTGAATTACCCTTTTTTTTTATAGTTTGAAGACCATTTTAATAATCTGATTAAACTTTTTCCACAGTAAGAACTTTTTGTTCAATGGATGTGTTCCTAGAATGTTTAAGGTTCTTCATGGAACCATTGATACCAATAAAGATCCATTCGCAATTAAGGTTCCAAAAAAGATTTCTTCATGTAAACAGAAGAACCATTGTGGGTTCCACAAAGATCCTTTGAGTGAACGGTTCTTGAATTACCTTTTTTTTTTTGTTTTGTTTTAATTTAGAAGACCATTTTGGAACCATCATGAAACCTTTGATAACAATAAAGAAAATAAAAAAAATAAAGATTCCAAAAAAGATTGCTGGTTTTTACAGCAATGCCATAGAAGAACATTTGTGGGTTCCACAAAGAACCTTTGAGTGAATGGTTATTGAATTACCCTTTTTATATAGTTTAAGGATCATTTTAATAATCTAATGGACATTTTTTACTATAAAGAACTTTTGTGCAATGGAACATCTGCAAATCTGCAAATTTAAGAGATCTCAATAGGAAATCATATATTTCTCAGTTGATTCTGTCTATATTCTCTTATATCTGAACTTTGCTTCCCACATTGGTTTTATAACTATATACACTGTCTGTTTATTTCTCCTAAAGGATTTAAAGGGAAACATCTGAGACAAAGCTGATTCTTAAATGAGCACTGAGCAGCACTTCTTTTTGACAGATAGTTTGACAGTGTGTTTCTGACATTTTATCTTTCGTGAATGCATACTTTGCAGTAGCAAATGGCTAAAGCTCAACACTCAGCACTGTGGACTCGGGAAAGGAAATGATGTCACGTGAGCTGCCTGAGAGTGACTCCAGCCCATTTTCACTTAGCTAAACTATTTCTGCTGCACTCTAATGAAGGTGTGCCTGGGGCGTCACGTCTAATGGCCCAGAAAGACAGACATTTTGCCTGCCAGTAATGGGCTACTGTAACAGCTGTCCAAGATCTCTACCAATCCTGCCTCAGAGTGAGGAGATGATGTTCTCTAGGCTTTCATTGGCCTTTAAAAAAAGCCATTTGAAAAATGAAATGGAAAAAAACTGGCATAGAGAACAGTCGGGCAGCAGCAGCGGCCCTTTCTCCACAAAAGGGTGTGAGTGCATTTTAGTAGCTTTTCTCTATCTTACCGCTTTCACCTTATAGATAGAACTTAAAGCGGTGCGTTTCGACCTCGGCCAGAAAAGAAAAATGACGTTACACATTCGGAATAATTTGCCGGAGCATTATAAAAACGTAACCTCAATCGGCCTTTGAAATGGATACTGATTCTTTAAATTCTTCTCGGCCCGTCGCAGGAAATAGTGAGATGGTGGCGATAGGGAGGCACAATGTGGCCAAAGTTCAGTCCTGAACGCTCGCCTTCTCCTCGCCGAAAGCCGTCCGCATTCTTTTTGCAATTCCCAGGCACCTGAGATCAGGCAGTAATCAGAGAGATCAGAAACTGGATCGTTGGGAAAAATTCAGGCTGATAATTCCACACTCTCCGGAGTTAAATGAGAGGACGCTGTGCTGGTGGAGAGGTTATTGATACTGAACACACCATTAAACTCTAGAAACTGCTTGAGCTTCAGTGTCACTTCTCATCATGTACATATATATATTCCAGAATTCCCCACAGGAGAGACTAGTTGTCGTCTTATTCTTGTCTGTCCTAAAAAGGTTCAGTTTTATGTTTATTCCCTACTTACTGTTTTTACACTTTGCAGACATGTCAGATATTTAGATTTCTGTGATGTGTTAAATGTTGTTATTGCAAACTGTGATGACTCAAAGCTTTTTTAATGATTTGAAAAAAAGTATTTTATACTCTCAAGGCTGCAATTATATGACCTAGAATATAGTGAAAACAGTAACAGTAATATTATTACAATTTAAAATAACTATTTTCTATTTTAATACATTTTAAATAATTTATTCCTGTACTGAAAAGCTTAAATTTCAGCAGCCAATACTTCAGTCTTGTGTCTTGCTGAATAAAAGTGTTTATTTCTATTTATTAAAAAAAAAAAAAAACTTACTGAGCCCAAACTTAACATTTTATGAAAATATACTTAACATACTAACATTTATACAAGAAAATGTCTCTAGAATATATTTATAAAATGTTTAGTTCCCACCACCAAAATAATTATCCATTTTCATTTTTATCCTCAAATAAGTTTTTTTTTTTTTTTTTTTTTTTTTTTTTTTTGCTGTCGTTGTTGTCTTTTTTTAATTTTAGTGCATGTGTGTATATGCTTATGCTTTCAAGGCAATCACTCATTTTCAGACAAAACTAAACAATCAATAAATAATAGAAAATTTATAATAATGTTGGTGACAAATCAGCAGAATTTACAACAACATTGTAGAATACATCACAGAAAAAAAAAAAAAAAAACTGAAGATCAGTGCATGTAAAATGTTTAGTAGCAAAGCAAGGGTCATGACCCAAAACTGTCACACTCTCTATGTTAAAAATGCAAGAAAAAATCTGAATGAAACATATAATTTTTATTGTTGAGCTCTGTTGAAATTCATAAAGTTCGTTGTGCTTATGAGCTTGTTGCTAAATTGTCCTCAAATAAACTAATGATTTGTGTTTGTGTGTGTGTTATCTTCACCGCTGCAGAAGACGAAGCCGCACGTCCCGCTGGTGCTGAACGCAGGCCCCAGGTGGCTGCTGGATGTGACTTGGCAGGGAACAGACGACAACAAGAACAACTGTGTGGTTTACAGCAAAGGTAAGAGGACGCTTTATCTGGCCCGTACCAAACACACCAGCGCCACACACTTCCGCTATCTGCATCTCTCTTCATTCTTTCTTTTTGACCCACGTGTGTGTGTGTGTGTGCACAGCTAATGTTCAGAGATGTGTAGCGTGGCTTCGGTTCCCGTGTCTCTTACATCTATTAGCGGTGTGATTTGTAATGTAAGGTCGTGGGGTCGCAGGTCATTGTGGTTTTGCTATGACAAATGTCATTGGCTGACATTTGCTTTGTTGACATTATTTTCCATGTTTCCAAATGCATTTCAACAGCGGGTAGCCCAAAGGCGTGACTGATTCACATGTGTTTCTTCAAGCATCAAGCTGCGCACATCTAGCAAATCATCTGGACTTCAAACGCAACATTAAAATCTAATAACCCATCCGTGCTGTCTAAACTTCACACAGTATGGGTGAGAATACACAACTTTGGGTAGCAACATGTTGTTATAACTCTTAGTATTCCACCAGAATATTATTATTTCTACAGTTGTTATTACTATAAAATCATAATAAATTCCAAGCCAGGCCCACTGGAATACGTGCCTGTGGCAACATTTGTACGAAATGATATTACATTGCTTCTTGCACGTTTCGCATCAATTTCAAAATGAAATGTCCACTGAGTGGCACTAAAAAAAGTGTTCAGTTGATTTTATTACATTGGTTGTTGTTTGAAATTGAATGTCGGGTGAAATGCACTAAAAGGTTGTACCGCCTGCACCAAACCTAACTGACAGTGGTAACGAAAGCAAACCTGGGGTAAAAGTGCATTTAATGAAGTACCCATTTCATTTTAGCTTGCCTCTACAGGTCTTTGAGCTCTTTAGTTATGACTTGTGTTTCACAAGATTCATACCTGATGCTCTGCATTGCAAGTGCAGTACCGGGTGAGCTACCGAGCAAGTTTACTATGTCGGAAAAGCCACGCATATGCAGCTGGTTTTGTGATACAAACATCAAAATGTATTACAAATGACTATGCACTTATGGTAAATCTGTTTTGAGGTCATAGCATTATGCAAGAAACTGCTCAAAAATAAGTCTTTATTAAAGGCACAGTCATTTTCACTGCTTGAGGGCGCATATTCAAAACAAAGAAAGAAACAAAGGCATATTTTGATGATGCTGTGATTTGGTGTGGAATCATGGCATTTGTCGTCTTCATTCCCATAGCAATGCAACCCCGACGGGCAGAAATTATGTTCATGAATGCGCTAATGTATTAAAGATTCATTAATGTCACTAGTATGAAGCAGGGTGGGGCTAAAAGCCGTGGAAGCGAAACTGAAGTGATTGCTAATGATGCATAGTCATGCATATGTGGGGTAAAGCAGCGCTGTTTTATCATACTAGATACATGTTAGTGTGTTAAAATTCTGTTAGAATGCTACTCTGTGCGTTTGTCACCTGTCTGATAAAATGCGTAACACATTAAAGTGTCTTTGATGTTTCCTTGCTTTCTACAAAATAAAACTAGAAATCGAGGATGTATGCAATGAAGTCATTGGCAGGTGATGCAATGACAAGGGATGGGCGACTAGTTAAAATTGCTTAATTTTAGTTTATAGCTTATAAAAGATGCATTAAGAGCTAGGGGGTGAAAATTTTTGAACAGATTGGATATGTGTACATTTTTCTTATTTTGCCTAAATATCGTATTTTTTTTTCATTTAGTACTGTCCTTCAGAGGCTACAGAAGATGTTTCTCAGAAGACAAGATAAGTTAAATTTACCCTGATCTTCAAATTAAAAAAATGTCATCCCCCAGCTCTTAATGCATCATGTTTCCTTCTGAAGAATCAGTGAGCATTTGAACCTTCTGTAATAGTTGCATATGAGTCCCTCAGATGTCTTCAGTGTTAAAAGATGGATCTCAAAATCATACAGTCATTGCTGGAAAGGGTTCAAATACACAAAAATGCTGGAAAACCAAATAATTTGTGGGACCTTAAGGATTTTTCTGAAGAACATCAGGCCGTTGAACTGTTCAGGACAAACAATTCAACTAGTATTTTCTCTTGTTGACGATATGTAAATGCCTTTTATGTGAAATATCTTATTCAAGTCAGTACTAAATAAACAATAACGTGCATTTTGTATGATCCCTGTTATTTTGGTAAAATAATTAACATTTTGAGAGTGGGATGTACACTTCTGACATCAACTGGAACACTGTTCTAGTGCTTTTTGGGTATTTTAATCAAAAAATCTTACATATTGTGCTTTTAATCGATAATCTGACCAGTAATCATAATTTGTGTCAACAGGAATGAAAGTGGTTGGTGTTTTACTGCCATTAGTGGTCATTTCAGCTAGAAACTGCTGTGAATTTTAATTATGTATAGGTATGTTTTGGGAGTTTTGTGAAAATGTAGGTTCGCAATTTACAAAAAATTGTCATTACAATTTTGTGTGTTAGCTAGTAACACAGATTTACTGTAGAAACAACTAGATTTTTTTGTGGAAAATGAGTCACTCTGTAAGCTGTTTAGGGTTTTTGCCATAGCATTGCTGCTTGGTTTGCTAGGATTGTTGGTTGTAGGGTGATTGTCACAGTGGTGCTATGTAGTTGGTAGAGTGTTGTGTGTGGTCGCTATTTTGGCTTGAGTCCATCAGTGTGAGTCAACAGATTTGTTCTTGTACAGCAAGTCTCTCAACCATCTCTTCTTAACAAGGTAGTAGGTATTAGCTAAGGTGTTAGTGAAGTGATTTCAGTCTCTAGCAGAAGCAGTTTCCGTGATATGTTTGTGTATGAGAAGCATGCTGACATGACAATTTGAGGTGGTGTTTTTTTTAAGAATGCATGCTTTGATGGCTAAATTGCATAGAGGTGCATGTATAAACAAGTAAATAAGCAAAGTACAAGGATTCTAATGCGTGAGCTCCCATTTAGCCGAATGTTTTTGAGCGATTATGACTCTCTCTGCGTTGAAACGGAGTTTCTTCCCCCTCAAAGTGAACACGAGGCAGACGTGGGATTTTTCGTTTTCCCAGCTCTCATCTTCTAATCACTGCACTGCACTGTGGGGCTGATCCTCTTTACCAGCGCCTTCATTTGTGCACTTTATCAGCAAATCATTAAAGTTTTGATAAGCTGTTAAAGAAGATTACGCAGTTCTTTTAAAATCGTCTAATCTTTTTGCCAGGAGACTGAATATGGGAAACAAAAAGGCTAATAACAGGATTTCTGGAGTGTTTTGTTAAGTCTCTATAATTTCTTCTCTGCCTTCGTATTTATTAGCGAGAGGGAACGACTCCACTGCGAGGTCACCCATTCATCTTTGCTGGACTGTATTTTATCAAACGGATATTTAGGTTTGGGATGTCTGATTGGATATTTAAATGTAAATGCATGCTCATTTTCTTTTTTTTTTTTTTTTTACATTTATATTACTTTTGCCATCTTATAATGCTCAAAGTTAATATTTAAATATTTTAATTAATATTTAAAAAATATTTAAAATACAAATAATTTAATAACACTGTTAAATGTAATATTTAGTAAATTTGAAAATATGTTGTCATTCAATTGTTAATCAATAATAATTCACTAGTAACATTAAAGATGATTTTATTTATTTATTTACTGTAGAAAAAATAGAATTTTAATATCAGCATTTATAATTAATCATATTCTACCATAACATTTATTCATGATATGCACTTTTTTGTAAGGCCTTGTCAAAAAAATGAGGGATAAAATAAATAAATAGGTACATTTAAAAAAAAATGAGACTCTGAGGAAGAAAATAATGCACATTTTCCCTATTGGCTGACATACTTGTTTAGCATACAACATTTATTGACATTTTATTGCGAATAGTTGCATCAGCGTTCTCTCAAGGCCTTGAACGTTCACAGTCCAGTCGCTGTACACAACATCACCCTCACCACGCTAAAACACTTTCTGTGAACAGACACACATGGTGAGGATGGGAATTGTGTGTTTGCTCCAGTAATAAATGCATCCCACAATCCTGTACAGTTTAATCTGTCATATTCAGGCCTGTTGGGTGTGTGTGATTCCCTGCGGGCGGCTCTGAGCAACCAATGGAGGACTCACTGAAAATAGCACAGCAAAAATAATCAGGAAAACTAGTAACAACAAACCTGTAAACAAACACTTGTGTTATTATCTCCCATCTTTTTAGCCTCGTCTTTTTTCTCTGTATTCATGAGTTTTGGCTCAAATGAAATATGTTTATTGCCGTTTCTGAATATAGATGCTTTAGATTGTCCTGTGTACGATGTCTTTTTGCTCGACTTTTGAATGAACATTACAAGGTCTATACACATTTCCGCTGTGTTTTTCTTTTTCAGTGTATTATTGTGGAATTATCTATTGTCTAAACAGCATGCAATAGCAAAGTGAATTGTGATTGGTTGATTTACATGTCAGTCAGATGTTCTTTTCCAACATAAGTGGGCGGTTCTTGTCCAGGTATATGGTGAGAGTTGAAAGTCTGGCTCTTCGTGACTAAATTGACTGAGGCAGCTTTGAATTGTCACAAATCTGACACTTATTTTGTCTTAAAGCCAATTTATTATTTATGTAACCTAGTTGTGTTGTTTTTCTGAGATGTTAATGTGCCTGTCAGACACTTAAATGACACTCCAAATCAAATGTATTCTTTTGAAATTTGGGCAGCAGACAGTTGAGCTCTTGTGCGTTTGGACAGCAGATATTCTGCTCTAGTGTGTCTGATTATTTAAAGGTCACCTAAATTTTTGCTCTAAGCCTCTTAGAAGCAGGAACAGTCAGATAGAGCGTGTCAGAGGAGTCGAGGGGGAAATTTGGCCATTGTGCGTGTGGAAATTGACCAGTGTAACGAGAGCGTTTTACATAAGCTCATAGACCGCAGGACTGGACTAATTCACTGTGTCTTTGTGCAGCTCATATTCTGTAATTCCTCTCCATCTGATTCTCCTCCGCAGATCTCTATTGTGCATTTGCGGTGACGGAGTCAGAGCCGAGACACGTTACCTTGACCTCCTTCGTCTGCCTTGACCTCCTGCCTTTTCTTTTCATAATCTTCTGTCTCTCATCTTCTATCTGTGTATATAGGCACTAGGGATGGGAATCATAAAGAACTGAGTGAATCTGATTCACATCCTGATTCCACTTAAAGGGATAATTCACCCAAAAATGACAATTCTGTCATTAATTACTCACCCTCGTGTTGTTCCAAACCCATAAGACCTTTGTTCATCTTCAGAATTCACATTAGGATATTTTTGATGAAGTCCGAGATCTTTCTGACCCTGCATAGACAGCAATGGTACCACATTCAAGGCCCAAAGAGGTAGTAAGGACATTGTTAAAATAGTCCATGTGACATCAATGGTTAAACTGTAATTCTTAAGTACTTAGGTCATTCTATCACATTTTAACAATGTCCTTGCTACCTTTCTGGGCCTTGAACATGTCAGTTGTGTTGTTGTCTATGCTGGGTCAGAAAGCTCTTGGATTTCATCAAAAGTAGCTTAATTTGTGTTCCCAAGATTAACAAAGGTCTTACAGGTTTGGAACGACATGAGGGTGAGTAATTAACGACAGAATTTCCATTTTTGGATGAACTATCCCTTTAACAATTCCTGTTTTTCCATGATACCATTGATTCTTTAAAGATTCCATTGATTCTTTTAGTGAACTGAAGAAGGACCCTCTGCAAATAATCAGCCCTTATTATATATTAGGGCAAGTCACTATAGGCAAATCCATTTTTTCCCCATGCAGCGGTCTATTTTTTAGATTTTTTTGTTTCCATGATATCCAATTACAGTGCGTATCTTCATAGGTCATTTTCTCAAAATGTTTTTTTTTTTTTTTTTTTTTTTGACAGAATGCAATAAGAATTTTGAACCTGGCTTCATCTAGTGTTTAGATTTCTGTTCTGGAAGTCTATGCAAATGTGTGCATACACTCTAAAAAATGCTGGGTTAAAAACAACCCAACTTGTTATTTGGCAACCCAGCGCTGGGTAAATATTGGACAGAACACATTGTGGGTTATTTTGACCCAGTTGGTAGGGTTAAATGTTTTTACCAAACATGCAGCAATATTGTTCGAAAATTATTATATTGCTGGTTTAAAATGGACTGGAACTTATAAAAAAACACACACACACACACAGAATTACTGGAGGCAACAGCAATAATCAAAAGATGAACATTTATTATTAAGCAAGAACAGACGGACAAAATACAAGACAAATTAACTTTATTTGGATGAATACAGCATAGTTTACAATATTACATACATTTAAACTTGTTTAACAAGCATTTTAGACATAAAAAATATATATAACATTTGAAAGTAGCATTTTAATTATAGTGCATTGAACAGTTCTCTGTAATCGCTTTTTACCTAAATAGCACTAATTCTCATGCTGGTGTGTCGCAGAAATCTGAGCCAGTGAAGGGCTGCTATTCAGCGCTGTAACTGCGAACTTCAGACCGCAGCCTTGTGTTTCACTCGCAGCTGAAAGATGCCGTGATTGACTCCAAAACCTGCCTATAATCATTAAACTGACATTAGAGAACATATTTTAATATCAAACTAAATTATACTCAGTTCAGTAACAAATAAAATCCATTTATTTTATGCAAGGCAAAAGGCGTTTCAACCCTGCGAAACAACTACTGCTGACGCAGCTGACTGACATCTCGTCCTTACGTTGCATTGCGTGAAATGATACAATTTAAAGCACAGTAAAGACTTTATAATTGAAATCAAATGTATACAAACCATTATCTTGCTGAAGAAGTACACCAAATCAGCAGCACTGAGAAACGCTCTTTCCTAGTGGCCTCAAAAAGCCCACGCTCTGACTGTAACTCAGCAGCTGAGTTGTTTAGTCAGAGACAGGCTTAACCCAGCGGTTTGGATAAAAAAAAAAAAAGTGATAAAAATGACCCAGCAACTTAGTTACAGAAAAACTACCCAGCACCTGGGTAAAAAATATTAATAATGACCCAATGGACTGAACCCAGCATTTGAGTTAAAAAATAACCCAGCATAACCTCAGCATAACCCAGTGTATTTAATTAGATAATGCCCAATTTGCATATTTAAACATTTAAGAAAATCTGTAATATAAAACAATTGTCTTAATGCACTGTGATCACTCAACTATGGAAGTATGATTTATCTCTTAAATTGTTTACCCTATTCACCTGTGGTGTCTTGCCTTAATCATAAATACTAAACAAAAGTCATTAAACTTAGTTTGGAACTAATTTGAGACTGGCTCATTAAAAAAGACCACCTAATAAGAGTCATTTTTCAACCATTTAAGCCTATATCAGACATGCTGTGTGTTTGTCATTGCATATAATGAGACTTTTGTTTTCTTGTTAATTATTGGCAGCCATTTTTACCTCGGTTGAAATTCAGTTAAATATGATTTTTTTGCAGTGGTGCTATAGATTTAATATCAGTGCAGAAAACACTAAGAAGCGCTTTCAGAACCAAATGTCATGCAAATGTTTTGCTTGCCATATTTTTTTGGAACTGGTTCTGAATACAAACCCATTCTCCATTCCCAACCCTAATAGGCACCGAACTGTTTCATCACTGTACAAACCGAACCTTCAAACGTATATTTATCTCCATTTGTGTGCATGTCTTTGTGTAAGCGCAGTGCTGGGTGAGGGGTTTCACGCTGACAATAAAGCGCTCGAAGACGGACACATGCCAGCTGAGTTTGGAACGACACAAAAGACAAACACTGTCGTGTTTTAAACTGTTAAGGCCATTAAATTGTTTTCATTTCATCTTCCCCTTTGAAAGGCACGGAGGCAAAGCACACGGAGGTGCCAGGGTTATTATCTCTTATCTTTGAACAGCGGAAAATACTGCGACGCATAATAACCAAACAACTGCACACAATGTAAAATTTCATTATCAGGGTGTTAAAACTGGGTTGTACCCTGAAGGGGTCCCCACCACAGCTCTGAGCGCCAGCGTAATTATGTTTAATTAAAATACAACAGAGATCAACAGAATCATTTTCATTAGGAAATTATTAATGATTCTACCGTAACAATAATTGATTGCAGTGAGCTGGGCTGCAAGAACAGACGGTCAGAGAGAGAGAGAGACGGGCGAGTTGCATAATTTTAAGTTGAGAGCACACACACACACATATAAACACACATACTTGTTTGACGTAAAGTGTACTAATACAAGACAGTGTCATTGTACTGAGACCAGAGGCTAACAAAAGGTATCGTGTTGAGCATTTCCACATTATATTTGATGAACTTTAACATTTTATGACTAGTAATGGGAGAACTGAGAGATAAAATACCTCTTCTTCTTGCAGCTGGTATTTACTATGGCACAGTGATGGCAGTACCATGGTATTTTGATGTATAACATGGTACTGACTGTTTACCATAATCATGCAGTAGTCAAATATAATCATATTTACCAAATCATCACTTACAAAAAAGTATCCTGGTATTCTCAGAAATGCTGTGTGCTGTAAATACTATTGTACATGGTACTGAGAAACTATCTGAACTTCTATCCGAAATGCTAGATGTGTTTCAAAGTACCATAGTATTACCACTGATGCCATGATTTATTTGTAAGGATAGTAAACATCCAAAAAAACATGATATTTCAATGGTAAACATTCAAAAAACACAGTAATAAGTATTACCAAGGTGCATTTTCAAATTAAATATAGTATTATTATGGTACATATTCGAAAAACATAATACTATGGTAATTAAAAATGAAATGTGGTATGACTATGGTGCCCGTTCAAAAATATGCTATTAGCATGGTGGAAGCATATTAAAAAAAAATAAATAAAATTGGTAATACTATGGTAGACATCCAAAAAACATGATATAACCATGGGGGGAAAAAGAGCATGGTAAATGCCATGGTGCAAGTCTTTTAGCACCATGGTGTATTTTAGAGTACCGTAGTATTACCATCAATGCTGTAACTTCTTTGTAAGGATGGTAAATAATCAAAAAACATGATTGCTATGGTACATGTTCAAGAGTATTACCATGGTGCTTTTTCAAATTAACTATGATATTATTATGGTACAAATTAAAAAAACATAATACTATGGTAATTAAAAATGAAATGTTGTATGACTATGGTGCTTGTTCAAAAATATGCTATTAGCATGGGGGAGGCATATTAAAAAAACAAAAAAAAAAATTACTATGGTAATACTATGGTAGACATCCAAAAAAACATGATGCAACTATGGGGAAAAAATGGAATCACCATTATATGGTGCCTGTTCAAAAACAGTATGACATTACCATTGTGCATGTTCAGAAAATATGGTAATATAATGGTAATTGAGGGAAAAAAACGACATTACCATAATACCATGGTGTATGTTCAAATAAGTATTAATGATTCTTTAAGCAGAAGGCTTTAGTGACACTGCTGTGTTTCACTCTGCATAATTTGTCAGTATGTACAGCTTTAGTAGTGCTGTGTGTGTGAGTGTGTGTGGATCACAACCTCCTGCTGCTACTATTAATTATGATTCAATTGTGTAGCTCTGGAGCTGCTAAGAGTGATGTTCAACTCCCCCGTGGCATTTCTAATCAGCTCATGAAGTACCTGCACCTGGAGTGAGTGTGTGTGTGTGTGTGTGTGTGTGTGTGTGTGTTTCAAGAGTGCGCACACACCTCCTCTCTTGTAAGAGTGTGTGTGGGCTTGATGATTTAACCTGCATAATTGTATAATCGATGTTGAGAAATGCCTGTGCATCGATTTCCAGAGGGCAGACAGATCTCAGTGTCAATGTGAGAGCTGAGCTTGAACACACCGTCTGGAGCTGAGCCTTCAATACAGAGACAGCAAACACTCCACTTCCTGTATCCCACAATACATCAGCAGATTATGGCAACGCATCTGTTATGCGGAGCTCTTTATGGAGGCTACTGAAATAACATAGACTGTCTGTTAGCATGTCCTGGTCATATTTCATCCCAAAAATAAAGGTAAATAATATAAAAAATATATATATATGTATATATTATTACATAATAAATAAATATTAATAAGTATAACATAAAAATAAATATAATATTCAATAAAATATAAATAAATAGGGCTCATTATCATATATATGAAGAAAACAAGGGAGTGAAAACTTTTTGAATTTGAAGATCGGGGTAAATTTAACTTATTTTGCCTTCTGGGAAACCTAAGTATCTTCTGTGGCTTCTGAAATGCAGTATATATATATATATATATATATATACACATTCTTCACTCTGTTCAAAAGTTTACACCCCTGGCTCTTAATGCATCATGTTTCCTTTTAAAGCATCAGTGAGCGTTTGAACCTTCTGTAATAGTTGCATATGAGTCCCTCAGTTGTCCTCAGTGTAAAAAGATGGATCTCAAAATCATACAGTCAATGTTGGAAAGGGTTCAAATATGCAATAATGCTAAAAAACCAAAGAATTTGTGGGACCTGAAGGATTTTTCTGAAGAACAGCAGGCAGTTTAACTGTTCAGGACAAACTTAAACAACTTTCACTAAACAAAAAACAAACAAACAGAAAAAAAAAAAACACAGCTGTGGACAGTATTAAGAATCAAGCGTATGTAAACTTTTGAACGGGGTCATTTTTATAAATTTAGCTATTATTTTCTCTTGTGGACTGTATGGAAATGTCTTTAATGTGAAATATCTTATTCAGGTCAGTACTAAATAAAAAATAACATGCATTTTGTATGATTCCTCTTAATTAACATTTTGCAGATTCTACAAGGTATATGTAAACTTTTGACCTCAACTGCTTATTTTTTATTTTTTCGACATTATTTTATTTATCTCATTACTACATCATTACATATCTTTATATATATTATTACTTTTATTTTGATTGGGGCAAAATGTGACACCCGTCCGTTCAACCACACACCCTCCCCCTAAAATGATTGACAGGTCGAGAACAGTCTCTGATTTGCTAGACTTCTAATTGGCTACAAAAAAAAAACATGGGCTGCTCCCCTGGCTCTTGTTGTACTGTTTCCAGAGCCTGCGGCTGTCACAGAGACAGGTGTGATTTCTCAGGACACATATTTCCTTGATATTCAGTGCGTGTGAGATGACGGGGCCACAAAGCACAGTAAAATAGATGTCTACAGTAGGAAGAACGGCTATATTTTCATGTTTATTTCTTATTTGTGTACAGTGGGGTGAAAATTCTTGTTTTGTGCACTGTGATTCTTCACACTCGATCTATATGTACCATGATGCTCATTTCCCGTTTCTAAATCGGTGATATCCACCCACGCCGCGGCTATTTTTCCCATCTGCAGACATTTTTCACAATGTTTAAGCACATTATTGTGATTATCTATCTCTTGCGCCTTTGGACATCAGCATAAGTGGATTTAGAGGCTTTCCTGTGTGTTGATTTTAAGTTTGGGCTCGAGTCTCTTTAAACACGGGCAGAATGGAGCACTTATCACCAAACGATTAAGAAGCGAAAGCTAATGTGATTATGAATATCATCATACGTTCTTACAGCATAATCAACAAGGAGCACTTGAAAAAGAGTCGTTGACATATCTGTAACTATAGAATAATTGAATGGAAAATTACTCTCCTGAAAGAGCCTATATATTCTTTTTGCCTTATAAGCTCTTGAACCCTCTGAAGTCTCAGAAACCAATAGAACAAATTGACCATTAACTTTTTTTTTTTTTTTTTTTTTTTTAAAAAAAGAGGTTTTATTCATGAGGAAAGAAACTGGTCTTAGAGTAACAGTTATAGTAACAAAACCAATATGAAACACTTGATTGGATGAAATCTAGTAGATTTCATTGTCAAATATCTAGTGTGTTGGTTTAGATGTGAAAAAAGAGATTTGATTTGAGGATGAATGGCAAAACATCTCTGTTAAAGTCATCTGGTGTACAGGTTTGGGAGAAGAGTGCAAGAGAGAGAGTAAATGGATCTGAAACCATCAGGCAGGTCACCAGCCGCCCACTGAGTGAGGATGGATGGCGGTCCAGTCATGTTGTCTCCTCGGCCGTAGGGCTAGACTCTTTATGCAGCATAAAATTACTGTCAGCCCGCATCTGTACCTCCTCCGAGAGGTCGCTAATGCCACATGCACGTTACATACACGCATTTACTGTATACAGTTTACTGTACACAGTTCCCTTATGTGCCATAATCACTTGCTCTGACATTAAAGGAATAGTTCACCCAAAAATGAAATTCTGCTAGTGTTCACTCACCTTCAGGTCATTCTAAAACCTTACGACCCCCAACCCAAAATAAAAAAATAAAAAAAATACCAACAATAAAAGAAGATGGTGATGACATCCATGGTCACCATTTACTGCCAAGACCATTATAGTTTATAAAATGATTGATATCACAAATCTGTTCTACTGTTCAAATCTTTCAAATTCCAATCTTAGTTTATAAGCATGCATAATACTAGCATTTAGCTGTTTATTAGTACTTAGAAAGCACACATTAATGCCTTATTCTGCATGACCATGTTCTAGATACCTCAACCTGATCCAATACCTACAGTAAACTTAACAACTAACAGCAAAATAGGAGTTTAATGAGGGAAAACTCTTAGTTAATAGTCAATATGTGTTCCGTAAACTCAAGTGTTACCTTACACATCATATCATCAAAGATATGCAAAAATGCTGATTTTGAGTTGATTAACAAGTGATTTTGAGTTGTTTAGGATAAATGTTGACTGGGTGATGTAGTTGAAATACTGTTTCATGATATTGAATATTTTGATGTTTGCTTCTAGATATTTGTGTATTTGCTCTAAAATACCTTAAATTGTGTCATATTTTCATATAGATAAAGTGAATAAAATCAACTAATCATTTTTAACTTTATTTAAGCTGTTGTCACTAACTAAAACAGATAAATAAAAAAATAAATAAATAAAAAAATTAAAATAATTTTCTTTTACATTCACCAATATTATCATAGGGATCACACTTTATTTTAAGGTCTAGTTCTCGCCATTAACACACCATTAACTACGACTTTTGCCTCAAAAAAACCCTAATTTGCTGCTTGTTAATAGTTGTTAAGTTTAGGTGTAGAAAATCGTCATGCCAAATATGTGCTTTATACATACTTATAAATGGCCAATATGCTATTAATATGCATTAATATGCATGCTACTAAGTAGCTAGTTAACAGTGTGTTTTGATCCCTATACTAAAGTGTTACCATAATATGCAGTAATATTTACCTACATATATATTTTACTGTTATAATTTATTATTGTAATTGAATGAAACTACAAAGACCATAAACATGATTGTTTGAAATCATTTGGGCAAATCAGTTAGAACTAAGTTATGTATCAGTTCAC
The DNA here is from genome assembly GCA_036247105.1 of Cirrhinus mrigala. NCBI lineage: Eukaryota > Metazoa > Chordata > Actinopteri > Cypriniformes > Cyprinidae > Cirrhinus > Cirrhinus mrigala. Next base: position 7,539,491 of record CM070022.1, read on the forward strand.
TGGACAGTTTGAACTAATTCATGAAAATGAACTCTTTCCAGCGTTTTTTTTTTTTAAAGTTGAGTCACCGCCAGCATTTTTGATCATTTTCACTAAAATTTCATGGCCCCCACAATATTCTGTTGTATGAATATCTGAACATGCAATGCATCAAAATAAAGAAAAGAGCCTCTGTTTTATTCTAGCTTCAAGCATTCTTTTTTAAAACCAACATTTTGAGCAAAAAGCTGAGAAAAAATCGATAATTTATCAAATCTGGATTATATTCAGAATGATGATTAATGATGTTTCCAAAACTTGCACGGTCCTTTACCACTTCCTGGATTGGTTTCACTCGGTAACATTAGGCAGGTTTCATTTATATGCTGTTTATTGTTGATGATCGCATTATTTTTCATATGCATCTTCTTACATATGAGATCGCTTATTTCTGCATCTTCTGTGTTTTTGATTGGCACATTCTGGACTCATTCAGGAGATGCGCAATAGTGCCTCGTGTGTATAACAGTGAAAGTGCGAAAACCTGGAAGATTCTGTGTTTGGCGTGGAAGCGTTGTGTCAAATAATGGAAAATTCCATGTTTTGCAGGAAAAGAGTTAATAGAATGTCCTTAAATGTGTTTTTGTTAAAACTCAGAAATGCTGAAACGCATCACCTGATTTATGAATGAATCATTCAGGCTGGTTTAGTGAGTCAATTGATTCAATAAAAAAAAAGATCTGACTCAAAACAATGATTAATATCCAAATCAGACACATTATTTTGCTCATAAATGCATGATTACGTAATTTACATTTTTATTTTGTTGCAGTAAATTACCCAACTCAAGTAATTGTCGAAATTATTGTGGAATATGTTGTCAGTATGTTTGCGTGTCCTTCTCACATTCATCCTTTAAATCCATAAACATGCCTCCTGACCACTCCATAACTACCGCTTACACTGGTTAACAACCCCTTCTGCTCTGTTCCTGAGCACTGCAGAGAGAGAGAGAGAGAGAGAGAGAGAGAGAGTGAGGTGATGGTAGCGCCATCTGTCCAGTCTCTGTGGGTATTGTCATAAAGAGAGCCTAATGTTGTCATCATCCTTACATGGCAGAGGTCATTACCATTTATAGAGGCACATGAAACTTTATGGCTAATGAACTTATGCTGTCATGATGTGAAAAGCAATGAAACAGGATCTGAACAAAAGCCGCACAATGAACTTGCATGACCCACTATGTAAATTAATGGCACACTATGTAACTTTTGGTGCTCTAGTGGTTAACAAACAAAACTGCATACTCTAGCAAAGGAACAATGTAGTTATTTCTGTGTGTTTATGGCTATAACGAGTCATGCAGGTACTGGGCTACTTTGCAGCGGTTGTCGCCCCGACAGGTCTAAAATAGTCAGAAAATAAACCCTTATTATAGGCGTACCGTAGTGATTCAGGATAAGACATAAACACAGTTTGGAAGATGGATTCATGATGGATTCATGATGATTTTTGAATCTTGCTCATTGTATAAATTTTGTAAATTCTAAAAAAAAGTTACATAGTGTACATTTAAATAAAGTACTTTTTTGAGAGGTGAAGGTGAGTTTTTTTTTTTTTTTAACTCAATGATTTTTTATGAAATTCCATGTATTTTAGGTACAGAGTGAAGACTTCTAAGGATAGAAAATGTGTTTTTTTAATGTATTATACATTTATTATAAAATGTATTTTATTTTTATTTTTTAAATAATATATAATGTTTACTTTACATAGGATATTTTACAATCACAAATCAATTTTATACATAATGTTATTATATTTATCGTTAGAAACCATAAACATCACTGGAATTAGTGTTTTAAGTATGTAAATTCATCATACAAAATTCCTCGCAGTCAATTTGTATGATATTTCTAAATAAAATCATTTTATTTTTGAAAATTCCTTTATTGTTTTTTAAACCTTTGATTACAATTTTATTGCTAAATCAACAGGAAATATTTCTGTATTTGTTTTTGTTTCTTTTTAATGAATACTACTTAACTGCTATAAGTATTAATTTTGCTGTCATCATTTTTGCAATTCCATTTAATGCCACTTGTGGTGTAGAAATTACGCAATTCACACTTTTACATCTGTGGTGCCTTTACACTCAAGACGGCTTGTTTTTAACCGCTCTCTTTGTGCGTTTATAAGTGAGGGTGATTTCTGGGTTCCGGTCGGCGCGAGGTTGCCTGCTTTTCACTCGAGCCGGGCTTCGGGTTGATTTAAAGACCGTTAGGAATGGCAGCGAGAGGGAGAAGACAAAAAAAAGACTGTCGACAAATCAACTCACGCCGATGCCTCTCAAGGTTTCAGCTGCAACCTATTCAGCAGGAGAAAAGAGAAAAATATATATACACTCTATCCTGTCAGAGGCTTTTGGCTTATCTTGAGTGACTGTCAAGGCTGGGAATATCAGGGAATGGACAGAAACATATAAAATTAATAAGCTCCTGGATGTTGTCGGAAGTTATGATGCTTCCATAAATCCTGGTTTGATCAGAGAGGACAAGGCTTAAAGCCGGAGCCGCCTAACGCACACGGCGAGTGTTTTTGGGCCTGGCTTCTCATCCTGTCGCTGAGATAGAAGCCCTTAGCTGGCGAAATAAGATTTATCTTTCTTCCTCCCCCTTTCATGACTGACAAATCTGAGAAAGCCGCAGGCGACTCGGCAGCCATTACTACCTTTAATAAAGGGCATGGGCTCAGCAAGGTGAAACTTGGGCCAAAGGCAAAAAAAATGCGGAGAAGAGAAAAGAAATTGGCGCTTACTTATCAGTTGTACGTCCCGTGTTGGGTGAAAGGTCGAAGAGCTTTTTGTTTGTTTGTTTGTTTCTTATAGCAAAAGGATGGATGCTATCTGTCCCGCCATCCAAACGGCGAGGCTCTCTGGAGTGGTGCGGGTAATATTTCATGTCAAGAATTAGGCAACTGAACCTCTGTGGTTTTTTTCAGTGGGTGGCAGAGGGAAACATTGATCATCGTCTCAGCACTGAACAACGATGCGTTGGCTTTTTCAAGAGGATGTTCTGTGTGCAAGTACATTCATTGCAGGGTAATTAAATGCTGAGGTTGTGTGTGTTTCTTACAGCTAGAGCGTGTAAGAGGTTGCGGTTGTCACCAGAAAGAAAAAAATCACAACAATAACGATACTTGCTGGACCAAATTAGAAAAACTGGTTGTACTGGGAATTTGTCATGCTTTCTGAGCATGTCAATACAGAATGACACATAAATACAATTGCACAGAAGAAATAAAACAAAGAAGTGCAATTCAAATAATGGATTTTTATTTAACTTGAGAAATCATTCTAATATGTGACGCTGGACTACAAAACCAGTCTTAAGTTGCACGGTTATATTTGTAGCAATAGCCAAAAATACATTGTATGGGTCAAAATTATCAATTTAATTTCAAAGAATTGCATTAAATCTTTAAATTCAAAGATTTTAGGTAAAGATCATGTTCCATGAAGATATTGAAGATATTTTTCTAAATGTCCTACTGTAAATATATAAAAAAAATAATTTTTGTTTTATTAATATGCATTGCTAAGAGCTTCACTTGGACAACTTTAAAGGCGATTTTCTCAATATTTTGATATTTTTGCACCCTCAAATTCCAGATTTTCAAATAGTTGTATAGCTTTTAGATGATGAATAAATCTCAGTTTCCAAAAATTGACCCTTATGACTGGTTTTGTGGTCCTTTTAAAAATAAAGGTGCTTCACGATACCATAGAAGAACCTTTTTTGTCTAAATGGTTCCATAAAGAACTTTAAACATCTGTAGAACCTTTCTGTTTCACAAAAGGCTCTGTGTGGTAAAAGCAGGTTCTTCAGATTATAAACAGGTAAGAACAAGATGATTCTTTAAAGAACCTTTGACTGAATGGTTCTTTGTGGAACCAAAAATGGTACTTCTATGGGATTGCTTGAAGAACCTGTAAAGCGCCTTTAGTTTTAGGAGTGTATGCTGATTTGCTGGTCAAGAAACATTTCTTATTATTATCAATGTTAAAAGCAGTTGTGCAGCTTCACATGGAAAACAATGATACAAACATCTTTTTTCTTTGAATAGAAAGTGCAAAATAACAGCATTTATTTGAATTTAGAAATATGTTGTAATATTACAAATGTCTATACTGTAATAATGCATGGTTGCTGAATAAAATAATTATTTTTGAAAAATTTAAATAAAAATGTAAACACTAAAAAATGAGTTTTGGCATCACAACATTTTGAGTTTTTTTTGTTGTTGTTCAGATGGCTAGTGCATTTAATTTTAAACATATTTTTCTCAATTTCTGCATAAAACTTTTTTAATTAGCAAAAAAAAAAAAAAAAAAAAAAAAAAAAATGATTATGCACCTTTAACTGGGAGCTAGAGGAGATTTTCGCCGCTTTAACTATCTTGACTAAAGGTCCTGTAAATGCATTCTGTGAATAAGTGTTTTCTAGGAAATAATTGAATTGAGTGTTTGACGTGTGCGCTCTGGGTGCTTTACTGCTGGACTGGTTCTGAGCTGAAGTCTCTCAGATTATCCTGTGAATTGCTCTACCTGTGAAGTCTCCGGTTCGCCGATGGCTCTTCTGCATGAATTATTCAGATAGGCAGAATCCTCACAAAATGCTCGTGAAGGAAGTGAATTCTGCTCGCTGGTAAACAGATTTTAGCGATTTTCTGCTCCGAATCCCTTCTGAGTTGAGTTGTGCCTCGGTGCCAGCGACGGATAATTACATCACATCTCTTTTTCCTCTCCAGACCCCTTCAAACTTTCCCCTGAACCCACTGCAAACCCTCTTCCCCCACCCATCGCTTTGTCCGCATCCTGAATCACTTTTTACCGCTTACCCCTAGTCTCCAGTCATATCAGTGGTGAGGAAAAATAGTCCCCTCCTATTGAAATGACCATTTATTCATTCATTCATTCAGTAAATTATGCCAAAATTTTCACTTTTGGGTAAACCGTTCCAAAACATAAACAGTAAACCTACTGTAAACAGTAAAGACGCTGTGGTTCAGTGGATCTGTTGAGTGTGTGTGTGTTATAGGCTGCAGTCTGACCTTCACCCAGGCAGTATTTGGGAGGGCACATTTGAAGCCGCTGACCCGTACTGGACCGCACTAGAGAGGAACCACAGCAGACATGAAGGAGTAGCGTTTGGCCAGAGCCCAAACGGGGGAGAACACCCGACCCGCTCACAGCGTGGGCACACGAGTCTGTATGTGTGTTTCTGATATTATGGTCAGTGTCATAAAACACCTACTGGTGCAGTACAGAGGGTTCAGAGCAGATTCAGAATTCCAGGGCAGATGGGAGGAAAGGACACACACACACACAAAACCTGATAAGAATGAGATGCACTCGCCCAAACCAAAGGTCTGAATAGGTCTCATTAATTTACTTGGCTTCCCTGGGAAAGTTTTATTACTCAGATCTTTCTCAAAATCTCAAAATTACCTTGGGTGTTTTCTCTGGAGACAATCTGAGAAGCTGTTAAAGCAAACATCTCCATTTGGTCTCATTGCAGGAACAGTTAAAGTATGAATGTGGTTTTTCACTGGTTTTGGTGTCAGATCTGAATACGGTTTGAGACATTTTTGAGAGGAGACTCATCTGAGAAAACTGCTGTTTTCACAAAGACACAATTAGGAGAATGAGGATTGGGATTTTTCTGTCTTTTGAATACACACTTTGAGATCTTGGCAAATTTAAGCATAATTTGAGGCTTCATTAAGGAAACTTATCTAAGAAGAAGTGTAGTGAAAACAAGTGAGATCTTATTTGGCATATTTCTAACCTAAAATATACCTTATGATAATTAGACAGAAAGACAGATGGAAATTAGACAAGCATATGTTATATAATCAACTGCCAATTAATCATTTTTAAGACATTTCTTGTACCATTTCAACTTACTGATTTGTAATCAGTTTGAAAGCTGCATTTTCTATCTGTCTGTCTATCTATCTATCTATCTATCTATCTATCTATCTACTTATCTATATGGGTAGTTGGCAGTATTAGTTGGCACAAATAGGCAGTAAAATGTTTTTTGTTAAATACCATTTTTGAAGAAGAAATGCATATATTTAGGCAGTGTGAAGTATATAAATTGTCCCTAACTTAATCAGTTTGTCAATTTATATATATATATATATATATATATATATATATATATATATATATATATACATATGAAGAGTTCAGATGCAAAAGCCTCTAAATCCATCTAATGTTTTTCTTTAAAATTAGCATTTCTTTCTGGCTACTTTGTATAGGTTTCTATGTAAGTACTGGTACTCCTGATTGGGCTGAGGCTGGAATTTAGCCAGTTTGAAGTGAAAGTATTTGATGAACGTATACTATGTGTCAGGAGGTATCATTATCTACTTTTTGACCAAGATGGCTTTTAGCTGGTTTTGCATCTGAACTCTTCATATATTTACTAAACTGTATCATAAAATTGTCATATGGTGTGACATAGCAAAAAAGTCTTAATAATATATTAATAGCATGAGAGATATTTATCTTCAATGTTAGACACTTATTTTCATATAGTGTTATTTATTTAATGAAATTATGATTAAAATCATTTTCCCCCATGACTTGTTGGACAATTTCAAGACAAACTTTGACAACAAGACAAACTTTGCTGTCATCTGTTCAGAAATGCTGAAAATTAAACCATTTTAAGATGAGAGATATTTCTATCTCCCCTATTGCAATACTCAACTGTTTTTTAAAGTTATTTTGGGATAAAAACAAATCTGTGGTTCATTTATGTGTGTCACACCATATGACATTATGTCACACTAGAGGGCAGAAATGGTAGTTATTAAAGTATTTCTATTTAATTTTGATAAAAAAAATAACGTTTTTTTAACAAAATAAAATAATTTTCATCAGCAAAATTCAGTCTCGTAGTCAATCAGTATCACATTTTATACTTATTTTTATGACACTTTATAACAGTACAGGTTTTCTGCAAAAACATCAGAAAATAGTTTAATGCAATTATTGCATTTAAGAACACTGAAAATGATTTAAAAAAAAAAAAAAAAACAATAAAAAACAGCACAGAGGACATCTTTTTTTTTTAAGAAACCTTGTCCTCTGGTGTGACATCGTTGTCCTATGGTGTGACAGTACAGGCGTCACACCGGAGGACATTAATGACCTTGCTTTTCCAAGCTAACCTGTTATCAGTGGTTTGCAAGATACATTTGCATAATTTTCCATGATTATGTAGTATATTGCATACAGTTTTTAATTAAAAATATAATTTAGGGGTGTCACACCAAAGGACAACAAAACATAACACTTACGTAGTGGTTCCAAAAAAGTTACATATTTGAACAATTCTGGGACAAAAATTAACCACATGTATCAACTAATCAATTTTTTTTCTGGAATTGGTCAATTTAAAACCAGGATGTGGTGTCATACCATAGGACATGGTTTTCAGAGACAAAATGTATCACTTTCAGAAATATGTGGATGAAACAAATTATTGCCATTTACTAAAATAGACACACAATTATGCCGGAGGTATTTATTAACATTTTTATGCTTTAATTTTTAATTTATAAAAGTTGTGATTTATTGAACCATGCTTGGGACGGTCACACCACGATAACGACAATATTAATTATATTCATTTTTATCTTGTGAGACCCTCCTATGGGAGATTTTCCATGTCACGTCAACAACCCCTATCTATCTATCTATCTATCTATCTATCTATTTATTAGAAACTTCATTTTAAAGCAGTTTGACTATTAAACACTGGTTCATTTAATAGCCTAGTATTGCTAGTATCGTTGTTCTCTCCCTCCTGATTAAAGCTACATCAAGCATTTCCCACGTGTCGTAGCGTTTGATATTATTTGCTTCTAATCGTCAGAGGACTCGCACTACATCTATTAGCGAACATTAGCCATTTAAAGCTGTTTACACTGCAAAATCAAGGCCATTGGCCGCCTTTACCACTTCACAGATAAATAAAGCGCAAAGTTTGTTTTCCTACTTTGTCTTTGAGCTCCTTCGGTGCGGAGGAGAGGCCAAAACCCCAAAGGCGGAGGCAGGAAACGTTCCTGTACCGGGGCTTTGTCATCACGCTTGAAGAATTTCTGTTTAATGTACTGTAATGTGGAATTCAGCAGGGACCAGTTTAATTGAGTTTTACACAAACCAGTTGGGAGCGGCGCTGGAAGCTAGGTGATGTTGAGGTTCTTAATCTGTCTCTCCGTAGAGGGTTGTTGACGAAGTGGTTCTTTCTCTTTGTGCGGGGAAAAAAGAGGAAGCCTAGGAAATGATACATCCGTGGATAAAACCAATTGGCAACCCTCAAAGGGAACGAGGTTGATAAGACAAATCCAGCACTTGTAGAGAAATAAAAGAATCCAACTGTTCATTAAAGGCGGAAACAAAACAGGCGATTGAGAAGGCAGGCCGGCCGGTCGAAAGAGGAGAGAGAGAAAGAGAGAGGCAAACAGAGATGGCTCCTATCAGAGGAAAGGATTGGAAAATAATCAAGGATTTTTGAGCTGAATTAATAACCAGACAAATACTGATTTTTTTTTCGTTCCCGCTTTCGCAAAATTAGGAAGGATGGACCACAATTATCTTACGCAGGACGCCGTTTAGCTGCACTTCCTCCTAATTACGAAAGATAACTCAAATCTAGAGCTTCAGATGTTTCATAAAAGCACTCGGAGAGTCAAACTTGCTGCCAAGACTTCAATGCACCCTTAGGAAAGAAAAATCACAAAGGAGATCTCTTTAATATCTCAATTGTTTCTCCTAGACAGTGAAGAGATTAAATGGTGGGTGAATGAAGACTTCTTCGGAAGTATGAGTCTTAATCTTCTCTGATTTTTTTCCTGAGAAAAAGACTATCATGTTTCCTCCAGAGTTTCACAAGAAACATTGAATGATAGACTGCTGTTTGATTATATAACATCCCCTTGTCTTTCTCTGGATCAGGTTATCAGAAATGATCTTTTAGTAAAAAAAAAAAAAACAAATCCCAAATAGGATTATTTTTCCTAGACAGTGATGAGATTTAATGGAGAGCAGATGGCGATTTCTTCAAAATCCAGATGTTTCTCCTGAGAAATAGATCCCATCACATGCATCTCCTCCAGAGCTTCTAATAAGGTCAAAAGTCTCACAGTCAACACAAAAATGCCATTCAAATTTTAAATTGGGATTTAACTGTCTTGTGGGAAAGATAAATCCCGCATGAAATCTTTTTAATATCTGAATTGTTTTTCCCAGACAGTGATGCAATCAAATGGAAAGCAGAAGGAGGTGTCTATAAAAGTCAGATGCTTCTTCCTTCTGAGAAGGAGACAACAGTAATCTCACATGTAATGAACTGGCATTTGAGTATCTTGAAAAATCCCACATTAGATCTTTTTTGATGCTTCAATTGTTCCTCCTCCTCTGCAACAAAATTAAATTGAGACTTTTAATCAAGTATTCTGTTTCTCAGATGTTTCTCCTGGAAAAAAATACCTCAATAATCTCACATCTCTGAGATTTTCTAAGGTCAAAGTCTCACTATCAACACAAAAATTATACATCTTGTAGGACAGAAAAATCCCATGTGAGATATTTTTAATATCTAAAGAGTTTTTCCTAAGTAGTGATGAGATTGAATGAAGACTTCTTCAAAACCTAGATGTTTCTCCTGAGAACAGGATTTTATTAATTTGACATGCATCTACTCTAGAGTGTATAATAAGGTCAACAGTGTTATTTAAATTATGAATTTGCATTTAAGTATCTTGAAAAACCCCGCATTAGATCAGTGGTTACTTCTCCACTGCAGTGAGATCAAATTGAAACTTTTGAGTATTCTGCTTCTCAGGTGTTTCTCCTGAGAAAAAAACCCTCAAAAATCTCACATGTCTCCTGTAGAGCTTCTAATAAAGTCAAAGTCTCAAAACCTAGATGTTTCTCCTGAGAACAGGATTTTAGTAATCTGACATGCATCTCCTCTACTTTATAATAAGGTCAACGGTGTTATTTAAATAATGAATTTATATTGAAGTATCTTGAAAAATCCCACACTAGATCTTTTTGATTGAGTATTCTGCTTCTCAGATGTTTCTCCTGGGAAAAAAACACCTCAATAATCTCACATGTGTTTCCTGTAGAGTTTCTAAGAAGGTCAGAGTCTCACAATCAGCACAAACATTTTGTTTGATTATCTTGTAGGACAGAAAAATCCCATGTGAGAAATTTTTAGTATCTAAAGAGTTTTTCCTAAGTAGTGATGAGATTGAATGAAGACTTCTTCAAAACCTAGATGTTTCTCCTGAGAACAGGATTTTAATAATCTGACATGCATCTACTCTACTTTATAATAAGGTCAACAGTGTTATTTAAATAACGAATTTACATTGAAGTATCTTGAAAAATCCCACACTAGATCTTTTTGATTTCCTAGGCGTTGCTTCTCCACTATGATGAGATCAAACTGAAATTTTTGATTGAGTATTCTGCTTCTTAGATGTTTCTCCTGGGAAAAAAAATACCTCAATAATCTCACGTGTTTCCTGTAGAGTTCCTAAGAAGGTCAGAGTCTCACAATCAACACAAACATGTGGTTAAAATAGTAGTGATGAGATTGAATGAAGACTTCTTCAAAACCTAGATGTTTCTCCTCAGAACAGGATTTTAGTAATCTGACATGCATCTCTTCTAGAATTTATAATAAGGTCAACAGTGTTATTTAAATAATGAATTTGCATTTAAGTATCTTGAAAAATCCCACATTAGATCAGTCGCTGCTTTACTGCATTTCGTCCACTGTAGTGAGATCAAATTGAAACTTTTGATTGAGTATTCTGCTTCTCAGATGTTTCTCCTGAGAAACAGAGCTCAAAAATCTCGCATGTGTCTCCTGTAGAGCTTCTAATAAGGTCAAAGTCTCACAATCAACACAAAAATGTCATTAAAATGATAAATTGGCATTTGATTGTCCTGCAGGACAGAACAATCCCACATGAGATCATTGTAATATCTAAATAGTTTTGCCCGAGCAGTGATGAGATTGACTTCTTCAAAACCTAGATGTTTCTCCTGAGAACAGGATTTTAGTAATCTGACATGCATCTCCTGTAAAGTATATAATAAGGTGAACAATGTCATTTAAATGATGAATCTGCATTTGAGTATCTTGAAAAATCTCACATGAGATCTTTTTGATTTCTCAGTTGTTGCTCCTACACTGCAATGAGATGTATCTTCTGAGATTAAAACTCCAGTAGTCTCACACTAATCTCTTCTAACCATCTCAATAGTGTCTCAAACTGTGCTCAGATTTGCCAAGATCTGGCAAGTATCTGTGGTTAGAATGGGTGTTCAGAATTCTTGATGTGAACTCAGTCATTTCTCATTAAGATTCTCTGGAGGCCAAAATCTCATCTTTTGTCGCATTTGTTTCTGAAGAAGCGTTTGTGACTTTGCGTAAATGGGATCTTCATAGCCTTCTGTACTATGAAAGAGCAACCTCTAAACAATTGTATTTTCCACTGGGTATTAACATAACACATGTGAATTTAAAAAGCAATTCCAGAGCATTTGGAGCTAGGGTGTGTGACCGCAGTGCTTCATCAACTGACCATAGCTGTGTAATGAGAGACCATTCAGCTAACGGTGATATAAACACACACACACACACACACACAGAGGGCTCAGGAAAGGCAGAGGACGCTCGCTCGCTGTAATCAGCGCTTGTGTGATCTGCACGCTTCGACATTCCATGGCTGTTTCGTGTGAAATAAAGCCATTCATCAACACATCAATAAAAATATAGAGCAGATTATTATTGCGTTGGCCGCCCTATACAGCTTCAGTCGTAAATAATGGCCTGCTCGCCGCTGCTTATATTAATTAGAGGTAGAATGCAGATAATGCGAGGGCTCTTTTATTGCGGCAAGCTGAATCAATTTTACAGTGTTATTCAGACTCGCACAAGGTCAGGCAAAGTTGTTGAGACAAGATGTGTCCCTTGTAAAACAGCGTTTCTGTGATCAGCCTCTGTGTTGTGCATTGAGGACAGATACAGAGATTGAACAGTGTCACATTATGACACGTTCAATACTTTTGCATTGATAGTTGACTGGTATCATGTATGCTTTCATGTTTGTGTGTATGTGTTGCAGCAAAGGTTTGCAGTTCAGACAGCAGGGGAAAACAATACAACCAACCATAAAATTGTAGAAGTTAGGATGGCAAAATTAATAGGTTGATCATATAATAGGTTCATAATAATTTTAACTTGAGAAAATTGAGTTTAAAGGTGAATTTAAAAAAATGTAATTCCTTAATTTAATTTAAAAGTATGTTTAAAAATTAAAATTTAATTTAGCTTTTGTTGTTGATGTCAAAGTGTGCGTGTTTAGTCAACGCCATTTTTAAATTATTGTTTTCACAGTGTTTCATCCTTAAAAACCATGAATAAGTTTGTGTTAACATGGATAATCATAGTTTGTGCTTGTAATATTATATTTAACTCTTTTACTGTATTTTTTACTGTATTTGTGATCAAATAAATGCACCCTTTATATATAAATCACTGGTTTTCATCTCAATGAATTGGTCATAGCCTTACAAAATGTCATTGTCACGGTTGTGTGGGAAAGAGACGAACTAAGACGTAATATGACGAAAAGTCTTTAATAACTCCACAAAAGTGTACATCCAGACAGGTAAGGCAGGGGAACACACACACCGACATAACGTTAAGATCCGACGATAAACAATGAACAGAATCAAACTTATAAAGGAGTGCTAACAATACAAAGACAGGTGTGGGTGATTAACCAATAATGACTTAACAAGGAACGGAACAGGAAAGACCATACATGGACACAAGAGGGAGAAACCAACAAAACAGTCCAACGGGTCTGACAGTCATGTGGTGTGACCATGATTTATATTAAAAAATGAACATTTTTTTTAGATGTTCTCAGTAATTAAAGTGTTTAGAAACAAAGTATTTGCATTTATTTTGAGTTTTTGTAAATAATGATCTCATATTTTGAGTTGCCTTCTTAAATGTAGTTAGAAGACTTATTTATCCTGTAAATTGCATAAAACAGATAAAAATGTTTTCAAAATGCCATTCACTTAAGCATGCTGTAGCAGTGATTCATATTTTAACCACAGAAATTAGATATTTTATTTTTACTTTAATACAGATATTGCTATTATTTCTCGCACCACATGATGAGTGGTCCCTCCAAATGACACAAAGGCCTTATGTCATTAAAAATCTATTTAAAGAGACGTGTGAAAAGTGCAGCACATGGTATTAAGCACAGGCATTTCTTTAGCCCCAGTTATTTCTGTTCTTTGCCCCATCTTGGGTGCTCGATTGAGCCTTCGCCGAGAGTTTGATTAGCAGGCGATCTGACCAATCATAATGCCAAATACGCTTTTTTGCCTGACAAACAAACCAGACAGGAGAGTAGATTAAAGTCAGTGGATTGAACTTGAAAAATAGTGTGTATTGACATCATTTCAATATATAATACTATAAATATTATTAGAATAATTTAAAAGCTTTTTGATGAAATAATGTAGAAATAACTAAATATTAAATACTAATTTGATACTAATTATTTTCAATATTTAATTAGATTTGATTTGATTTTAAGGACATTTTGTTTAATCGATTTTTAGTGTACTGTAAAATCTCTGATCGTAAACAGCTGTTAATCAGAATCACATGTATTGTACAGAATGTGTTATGTTTCCTTGTGCCTAATTATTGGCATCTCACATCTACTTAATTTTTCTTCTTGGCTTTTTAGCAATAGGTCAGAGGTTTAGAAAGCAAACGCATGTGTTGAATATTAATTTAAGCTGGATTTAACACGCTCAACCACTGCTCACACTATACTCTCTCTTTCCAGTAAAGTCATCAGATTAGATGACAATAGCACTATTCTACTTCTCTGGAATACCTTTATAACTCTCCAGTTGCTTCTGAGAATAGGTTTAACATGGTTTCGACTGGTTCAGACGACAAAGTCTACATTCTGCAGATCTTATTTTTTTCATTTTGGGAAATATGAAACCCTGGACCACAAAACCAGTCATAAGGGTAAATTTTTCGAAACTGAGCTTTATACATCATCCAAAAGCTGAATAAATAAGATTTCCATTGATGTATGGTTTTTTAGGATAGGACAATATTTGACCGAGATACAACTATTTGAATATCTGGAATCTGAGGGTGCAAAAAAAATCTAAATGTTGAGAAAATCGCCTTTAAAGTTGTCCAAATGAAGTTCTTAATAATGCATATTACTAATCAAAAAATAAGTTTTGATATATTTGCAGTAGGAATCTTACAAAATATCTTCATGAAACATGATCTTTACTTAATATCCTAATGATATTATCTTAATTTTGACCCATGCAATGTATTTTTGGCTATTGCTACAAATATACCCCAGCGACTTAAGACTTTAAGTTTTGTGGTCCAGGGTCACATATGTTATTAATCAAATCAGCTTTAAGAGATTCACTTTAGTGTTTCAGTTGTTATTTCCATAACAAATCTCTGGTCTAGATCATTTGGGTTTGTTTCAAATGAGTCAAAACCCCTCATTTGCCTGTTTGCCTTAACAAATGACTTTATAATCTCATCAACAAACAGCGTTCATAATTACTACAATTAGCTCCAGCAGAACCACCTCAGTCTGTCATGATGAAATAGTGACGTTCACCACTAATTTTCTGCAGGATGGACCTATTGAAGGCCACCTGCAGATGCAGCTTCCTCTCTCTGCAGTAATTTGGCAAAATTGTGGCATTCTCTGTCCGTGAATATCAGACTGACCTGCTGTTTCCCGTGAATATCTCCATCTCTCTCTCTCCCTCTCTCGCTGCTCGATGATCCGAGCGCTGACTCCTGTTAAATCTTGATTATGGATTGTGTGACATTGTAAATGACGGGAGGATCGGGTGGGATGTCTGGGATTAATCGGCGGGCACGGATGCAGATTCCGTCAGTAGACTCCATCTCGAGCTGAGAGGCTTCATTTCCACTCGGCCGCCCCCGTTGTGCATGCAAAGCAGATTTAGTGATAGGTAATCCATGCAAGGTTTTTAGCACAGCTTTTCAGAGGATTGAAGAAAAATTATGTACATGTTTTAAAGGAAGAGTTGGGCCAAAAATGAACATTATGTCATTATTTACTCATGTTGTTTTAAATCTATATGCTGTTGTTCATTCAGGTGGATCACAAAAGGAGCATTTTTGTGAATGCAGGCAGATAAGCTTCAGAAATGACAATAAACTGCATAAAAGGTTGTCCATACAACTTACAGTCAAACTTACAGACACCTTTAACATATCTCACATTATCACAGTTTATTCGCTATAGTTTTGTAAATGGTAATAAAATATGACAGAGTTAAACTGTGTCAGAAGAAATTCATCTTTATAATGTCAGGTAACGTTGATAGAAAGCTATGTAATGGATTACAATCAACCAAAAATTTAGACAACTGTCAATACTTTGTTGACCAATTACCAAGCAATGCTTAATTTTGTTCAGTTTGTGGTGTAAAAAGGTGCAACATTAGCAATTAAAGAAAAAAAATTAAGCAAAACATGGTCAGCTCAAAGTGTCTGAATAATTGTTGGTCTCAAATTTGTATAAATTTTACTGGTAGTACACTGTATGAAGAATTTTTGGGTAAAATATGTCACAGTTTACTTTATTTTGCTATTCTCACTTACATAGATGAACTATAGTGTCCAGCACCCACTAGTAAAGTGTCTGGATAATTTTCGGTTTGACTGTATGTGCTATATTTAAAGTCTTTTGCATGTCATATAATGCTTTTATGGGGAACACAAAATGTACAGTGTTATTGGCTAAAAGAATCTCTCAAAGCTCTCAAACCGCATTGTCCATTTTACATATTTATATACAATTTCAGTCTGAATGGCTTCAGAAAAAGGCTATAGCACATTGGTTATATGGACTGATTTGGCTTTTTTTGTGTTAAGTGCAAAAAAGTGACGTGTTCCACTGAAAAAATAGCATTAAACAGGTTCGGAATGGGTGAGTAAATAATAATAAAGTTCATTCTGACACAAGCTATGAAATGGCGACTACATTGCCGAAAATGTTTCAAACAGAAGGAAAAACTGTCTTATTCTTTCCTCCACCTTTTCTTTCCGCCTTCAGAAGCGCCTTCAGCAGTCTCCATCTCCATCCCAGAGGACCTGAACTTTGCTAGAATATTCCGGAATATCACATTCTTTCCCAGCTCTCTCCCTCCCCCTCTGCCTTGAAAAAGTTTGCAGCACCTGTCACCTGTCAAGCGTCCGGTTATTTTCTGTCGGTTTTATACTGCTCTTTCATATTATGGCTCATTAAAGCGCAGCGCAGTCCGCGGCCGTATTTACATAGGGCTGGCGGGAGAGTTTTAATTTGCACTGGTACTGAGCATGACCGTAACTGAGGAGTGCAGTGCCACAAAATGACTTTTCTCACTTGACATCCCCCTTAGAAAACACCGAGCCGGGCTTAATTGCTTGAACAGGGCCACAAAAGATGGAGACGGAGCCCCTCGCCGGGGGACCCGGGGACCGCTGCCCGGCTCCTCATTGGTCCTGGGCGTTCTAGTGAGATATTATTTTACAGCATGTGACCATCCCATTAACCCTTTCAAAATGCCTCACATTTTCTATGTCTGCGTCTTTTTTTTTTTTTTCCCTAGATCCTTGGATGGTTTTCTGACCCAGTGGTTTTTTGCATTTTATGTTTCTTTGTTAGATGTTAAACGAAAGATGTTTTAGTTTTAATGTATGTTTTGTATCCTGGACATAAAAATTACATCATGAAATAACAGTTCTATTAATTAAGATGCAGTAAGAATGTACACTACCAGTCAAAAGATTTTTAATTTTATTTAAAGAATTCTCTTCTGCTCACCAAGCCTGCATTTATTTGATACAGCAAAAGCGGTAATATTGTGAAATATTTTTACTTTTTAAAATGACTGCTTTCTATTTAAATATATTTTAAAATGTAATTTATTCCTGTGATCAAAGCTACATTTTCAGCATCATTACTCTAGTCTTTAGTGTCACCTGATCCTTCAGAAATTATTCTAATATGCTGATTTGCTGCTAAAGAAACATTTATTATTATTATTATTATTATCAATATTTAAAACAGTTTAGTACTGTTTTTCAGGATTCTTTGATGAATAGAAAGATCTAAAAATCAGCATTTATCTGAAATAAAAAGCTTTTGGAACATTATACACTATACCAAAAGCTTGGTGTCAGTATAATTGGTGTCAGTATTAATTTCTGTTAATGATAGAAATTAATAGTTTTATTTAGCAAAGATGCTTTAAATTGATCAAAAGTAATGATAAAGACATTTATAATGTTACAAAAGATTTACATTTCAAATAAATGCTGTTCTTCTGAACTTTCTATTCATCAAAGAAACTTGAAAAATTTCTACTCAGCTGTTTTCAACATAATAATAATGATAAATGTTTTTTGAGCAGCAAATCAGAATATTAGAATGATTTCTGAAGGTTCATGTGACTGGAGTAATGATGCTAAAAAGTCAGCTTTGAAATCACAGGAATAAATTACATTTTAAAATATATTTAAACAGAAAACAGTTATTTTAAATGGTAAAAATATTTTAAAACTTTACTGTTTTTGCTGCACTTTGGATGAAACAAATGCAGGCTTGGTGAGCAGAAGAGACTTATTTTTTAAAAAAAAAAAAATCGTACTGTTTCTAAACTTTTGAACTATGAAATACATGTGAAATTGATGAGAAATGTTTGAGACATTGTTGAGATCCCGTCTGAAACTGTAGAGAAGATTCAAGTTAGATTGCTGAAGTCTTTTTCTAACAACTGTTGTCAAGAAGAACTAAGTCTCAGATTGAAAAAAAAAAATGAAAAATGTTCATTGAGATCTCATCTTGGCAAATCTAAACACGGTTTGAGACATTAAGATCTCTTCTGAATCTCTAGAGAGCAGTCTTTTTTAGGAGAAACATATAAGAAGCAAGAGACTTAAATGATTTTTGATGATCTTTTTGAGGTTTTCTGTTCTATGGCAATGCATATTGACTCAGTTTAATCTCAGTTATGTTTCATTTCAAGTATCAAGGTTGTCTCTGATATTTCTCATGAAATCCAGCACTTCAGCAAAAATCAGATTATGGAGCAAAAATTGAGTAATTTGTAATTTTTTCTCTCCTGTGGGTCAGAATGAAGTCTTTTCTTTGTCCTTCTCTCCTTTGTTCACTGATGTAGTCAGTTTCTAGATCAGTGGTAGTTTAAGGTGCTGAGCCAAAATATCTCTCACACACACACACACATACACACACTTTCACTCTGAAAAGCTCTGAAATCAATCACCAGCAATGGGGATTGGCTCTGATCTTGCTCATCAGCCACGGACACACCAAAGTGCTCAGTACTATCAGCACCATGACTGCCGCGCTCAGAATGCGCTGTGGTTTTTTGGAAAGCATATTGTATCGTTTCACCATCTGTCCTGGTGGAGGAGATGGCCGAGCCTGTTTACTGTCTGCTGCTTTCAGCGTACGCAGATCTGGAGTGTTTGTTCTGGACCGGATTCGCATTCAGCGGATCGCAAATGGAACCTACAGGGGTCGCCGTGGAGCACAAATATCAGCTTTAAGTGTCTCCACAGGCAATAGTTCCCACTGGATTCATATTTTATGAATGATGTCTTGGTTGACACATTTCTTGGCAATTCAAATGAAAAACATGCAAAAATGTCATATTTGAGGGAGTACCAAACCTTCAAAATGACAAATTCAAGGTATTCATTGATTAACATGTTGCTATAGCATGGAAATTAAGATGGTTGTGGCGACGTCGGCTTCCTCCGTGTGGCCTCTGGCTGCAAGTTCGGCTGCTCTTTGGCTGATGGAATAATACGGAGCAGATTGGTGGAGATCTGCAAGCCGTGTTGTTTGATCTTTCCTCTTCACGCCACGTTTGCTGGCACTCACCGTCTCAGCCTCACCGCATGGCACGAACGGCACTGGCGTGGCCTCAACCTGCCTGCCAGCTTTCTTCCCCCCCTCTTCTCTCTCTCTCTTTCTCTCTCTCCATGCCAAACTTATTCCCTCATGGCTGTTCTTTACACATTTTGCGCCCCATTTTACAAGAGCTAAACTAGTGCAATCACAGGACGAATAGTTCAATATACATATGAATGGCCCATACGCTCATTTTCATGATGGACACAAAAGAACTCTAGTAGCGGTACATTCAATTCATCTGCTCAACGCCAAAGCAGACCTCACATATTCTGATTCTGTTCATGAATTGTGACGGCCGGACTAGAGATTCTCAAGAGAGTCTGGGCAGTGTAGACATCTGAGGACCCTCAAACGGCGTCTTAAGTATGTTTTTAATTTGAACTTTTACAATCTAGGCTACACTATGCTGTCTTATTCCAGAGTGTTCACAATTCTGTTGGTAATTAATGCACAAGGACAGTTTATTAAAGAAATGGTAATAATTCAACCAGTAATTAAAATAAAATTCTTTTTTGGAACATGAAACAAATTTTTAAATAGCACATTAGTTTGTTATTTGTTCATGTGATTGCAATGAATGAAGACTGTATCTTTTCAGGCTTCTAAAAGGTTGCAAATGCAACAGAAGCATCATAAAATTGTCCGTATGACCAGTACAATATTTGAAGTCATAAAAGCTTTGTGCAAAAGGTTTTGTGAACTGATTCAAATGTATCATTGAAAAGATCAGATTCGATCTGATTGATTCATTCACAAATCAGACATTTCAAATTCTCTCATAAACATGAAGACATGATATTAACTGAACAGCAATACAGAGCACGAATTTGTATAGGTGTGTTTAAGAATTTTTGTCATTTTGGAGATGTACCACTCAAGTTCTCTTTCGCTCTGATTCATTGTATATTGAAAAGAATGGATTTATCCCGTTGAAAAAAACAGCATATGCTGGTTAGGTATGTTTTGAAGCATGGCAGCTGGTTTGAGCTGGTCCTTAGCTGGTCATGAGCTGGTTTAAGATGGTTATAAGCTGGTCCTGAGCTGGTTATGAGCTGGTCCTAAGCAGGAGCTAACCAGCTTAAACCAGCTCATGATCACCTAAGGACCAGCTCAAACCAGCTGCTGTGCTTCAAAACATACCTAACCAGCATATTCTGTTTTTTTCAACAGGGAATGCACCAGAAACATCATAAAATGGTTCGTATGAACTGTGCTTTATATTTAAAGTCTTATAAAAGTCATATAAAAGCTTTGTGCAACAAACAGAGCATTTTACATTTATTATTAATAACAATTATTGAGCTGTTAATTGCTGTGAGCGAATCATTGAGAACTGGATCAGTCTGATTCTTGAATGAATCTTTCAGGTTTTGTGAACTGAATCAAATGATTCATTGATAAAATTCAACTCAATCTGATCGATTCCTTCACAAATCGGAGATTTCAAATTCTCTCATTAACATGAAGACATGATATTTAGTGAACAGCAACATTGCAGTAGAGTCCATGAATTTTTTGTAACTTGATTCATGACAATATATGCTCTCTTATTCCAGAGTGTTCACCATTCCGTTGGATATTAATGCACAAGGACAGTTTATTATAGAAACAGTAATAAGTCAACCAATAATCAGAATAAAATTCTTTGGAACATGAAATGAGAAATTTTAAATAATGCATTGGTTGTTTTTTGTTCATGATTGGAGAACTTTCAGGCTTTAAAAAGCACGCCAATGCACCAGAAGCATCTTTAAATGGTCTGTATGGCCGCACTATATTTAAAGTCTTACAAAAGTCATACAAAGCTTTGTGCGACAAACAGACAATTTTATACTCATTATTCACTTTTAATTATTGAGCTGTTGTTCACTGTGAGTGGATCATTGAGGACTGAATCAATTGGATTCTTGAATGTTTTGATTCTTTCAGGTTTTGTGAACTGAATCAAATGATTCATTGAAAAGATTCAACTCAGTCTGATCGATTCGTTCACAAATCACACATTTTAAATTCTCTCATAAACATGAAGACATGATAATTATTGAACAGCAATACTATGCATACTATGCAAATCTGTATGGACTTGTTTCCTAATTTTTTGTCATTTTGGAGATTTACCACTCAAATTCTCATTCACTCTGATTCATTTTATATTGGAAAGAATGGATTTATTCTGTTGGAAGAACCAGCATATGCTGGTTAGGTATATTTTGAAGGTGGCAGCTGGTTTGAGCTGGTTTAAGCTGGTTCTTAGTTGGTCATGAGCTGGTCCTGAGCTGGTGCTGGTTGCTTAGGACCAGCATGTGACCAAATAAAGACCAGCTTAAACCAGCTGCTATACTTCAAAACATAACTGGATCAGTCTGATTCCTAAATGAATCTTTTAGGTTTTGTGAACTGAATCAAATGATTAATTGAAAATTGAAAATTGAAAAAAAAAAACAAATCGATCTGATCGATTCATTCACAAATCAGAGATTTCAAATTCTCTCATGAAAATGAATACATGATATTTTAGTGCAGAAGTTACTATACGCTTCATAAATTTTTATGGACTTGTTTTTTCTCATTCACTCAAATTCATTTTATTTTGAAAAAAGTGGATATATTCAGAAAGTCAAATGGGTTTGGAACAATATGAGGATGAGTAAATAATGACAGAATTTTCATTTTTATGTGAACTATCCCTTTAAAAAAAAACCTAAGCTTAAACATCTTGTAGGTCAGTGTTTGATTGCTCTAAGAAATCGTTCTCTAACTGTTACGCTTTGTTGTTTTTTTCCTTCCCTTTTTGTCACGATGGGCGGGAAAACCTGGGGCTAATTTGGTAATAATAGTGTTTCATAATGTGTAAGCCCAATTTGCACACTTTCTTTGCCATTTCCCCGCTCTGCCGCGCTATCTCGCCACATCTGCCTCTTATCTCCTCAGCGTGAAGCACTTCATTTGAGGCTAATGGCATATGCCTGATCCTAATCTCTTCCATTCATTCCTCCACTGTGAGATGGAGATCTTCATTGGCAGGATGAGACAGTATGCCGAAAAAAGGGCTTGTTAATGAGCCGTGCTGACTTCTTCTTCTTCTCTGCTTTTGAGGGTCAAAGGCAGAAGGAGCAGAGATTGAGTCGAGGAAACCGCGGAGATGGCAGCTTCGCGTGAGGGCGCGTAACATTTTTTATTAAAGGGACAGGGTGGTTTATTTGGAGAAGATATTTAAGGATTAGAAGCTTGAAAGATGTGGAAAGCTCCAGAAATATTGCTGTTTGTTTGAGCTGTCCAAAGTACATCAATAGTATCTGTCAGTGCCTTTAATTCTTTATTCCACATCACATGATCGTCATTCCTCAAAATCTGTTTGTTTAGCTGTCTGGTTAGCCAATATTAGAAAGGCATCAACATTATGTATGTGTAAATTTATTTATTATCACAGAAAAAGCATTTACTTGGCTTTTTTTATTTTTTGTATATATTTGTTTTATTTTTAATTATTTAGCTTTTTAATATGCATATTTAAATAGTTTTACATTTATTTGGTTTTTACTTTTATATTATATTATTTTCAATTTTATATAATAATTATAAAAACTGTCATTTCATTTTTCTGTATTTTTATTTTTTTATTTAATTTTAATTTTTTTTTTTTTGCTTTATATATTTAATATTAAAATACTTTTTTAAAAAATTATGGTACAAACATGGATATTTTTGTGGCCAAAGTGTTCAAAAATGTGTTTGCATGTGGGTTTATTATTGCATTTTTTTCTGGTCTTTCCTCAACTACCAGCACTTTGGTAACTGCAAATGGATTGTAAGTTTGCATTGGCCTTTCAACACTCACCACCAGACAAGATATTGCAGCGAACGCCCGAAGGGACGTAAATAAAGTTGCACTCGACTGGCCCAGCTCTTGATGTTCCATCACCTTCTTCACTGTGTGTCTGAGCTCACGGTAAAAGGGAAGTAGAGAGCGGGGATTGCTTGTACTGTCTGAAACACTGGGTTAGTCTCTCAGCCTCCTGGGCAACATATGGAGGCCTCCGAGTTGTTGCTGTACGTCTCAACTGCTGCGGTACAAAGTGGCGCTCTAACTGCAGCCCTTGAGATCTCATTAGAGGCCTGATTCAGCGGCGTGGCTTTGGGAAGTTGCCGTGGGCTGAACAGTCTCGACCAAGACAGGATCTGTACCGCCTGCCAGATCATAAACAACATTTGCATATAATGTCAATGTTTGGCAATATCCTTTAGCAAAGGCACTATCTAGCCTTTGACAGTTCCTCAACAAAAACAACAAAAATGCAAAGCTAAAAGGTAAACGGTGGTGTTTAGTATTCAAGTGAACATCAACAACAATGCAAAGATATTTTGAGTGTTCATCTTAAGCAATTGCTTCTTCTAGTGAAAGAGAAAGGAAGAAAGGCTTTTCAAGCAAGCGTGCTTAGTGTCAGGAAAAATCGTAGTTGTTAATATCTTCTCCTTTGCTTCATTCTCAATCAGTTCAAATATGGTTCATTGAGTTTTATCAAATTAGATGTTAATGGTGAGAAACATCATGACGTCAAGTCTTGACAAGCCATATTTGAATAAAGTATGCTTTTTAACATTCATATGAACAATAAATAAAGATATTTAGTTTATCTTGGTAACTGTTTCTTCCTTTCTTTTTTTAAACCCTTTAAAGAAAAATATGAATTTTTGAAGTTCATTTTTGAACTTCTGTTTCCATCAGCTTGAAGTCAATGGGTTTTTCAGACAAGTTTTTGTTTAAATGCCTGAAAAAAGGTCTGTGGTTAACACAAGCTTGATATATTTGTTTTATTCTCTGAAATAAAACACATCAGTAATACTCATGATTTTTTTTAAGCTATTAAGTGTGTTAAAAAAGGTTTTTCTTAAATGGGACTAGAGATTTTCAGGGATGTTAAAC
This sequence comes from Cirrhinus mrigala, assembly GCA_036247105.1. Lineage (NCBI taxonomy): Eukaryota > Metazoa > Chordata > Actinopteri > Cypriniformes > Cyprinidae > Cirrhinus > Cirrhinus mrigala. The sequence continues at coordinate 7,563,537 of CM070022.1, forward strand.
ATCATCATGTCAAACAAGTAAACTCATCTTCTCACTAGCCCGCTTTTTACAACCACAGGGTGTTTATAATCAAGCTCTTGCAAACTATTCTAACTTTCCAAATTGTAGAGTGTAAATAATGATGAAAAGAGTTGATGGAAGCATAATGATGGTGACCTCATGCAATCATGGTGTAGTTTGTTTATAGCCTAACTTCTGCCAGTTGCATTTGGGTTCAAAATTCATAGAAGTTGTGCTTATTTGTGTCTTTTTTCTGCAGCAATCCAAAAGGTTGTCGAGGGAGATGTAGGGGTGGGTGAACTACCGTTAGACTCGATTAACCAGTAGAAATTTGTCAGCCGATAGAGGTTTTGGACTATCGTCTCTGTCGCAGTTACATGCCCACGTGGCGTTGCTGTGCTACGTGGTGACAAAAATGTAACTTTTGCGTGCATTTTTCAGCATTGTGATTAAAAAACGATGAAATGAAATGTCGTTGAAATGCAATCAGCAGTGAAAGGGACAGTAAGATTTTTAATGTTTTTTTAAAGAAGTCTCTTCTGCTCACCAAGCCTGCATTTATTTGATCCAAAGTACAGGAAAAAGAGTAATATTGTGAAATATTTTTGCTATTTAAAATAACGTCTTTCTATTTGAATATATTTTAAAATGTAATTTATTCCTGTGATCAAAGCTAAATTTTCAACAACATTACTTAAAGGATCTCAACCTGTTGTCATCCAAGATATTCATGCCTTTCTTTCTTCAGTCATAAAGAAATTATGGTTTTTGAGGAAAACATTTCAGGAATTATCTCCATATAGTGGACTTCAATGGTGCCCGTGAGTTTGCACGTCCAAAATGGTTTAAATGCAGCTTCAAAGGGCTCTAAACGATTCCGGCCGAGGATGAAGGGTCTTATCTAATGAAATGATCAGTCATTTTCTAAAAAAAAAAAAAAAAAAAGGTCTATACTTTTTAACCTCAAATGCTCGTCTTGTGTAGCTCTGCCATGCACATGCATACTCTGTGTAATCTGGGTCAATACAGTTAGGGTAGGTCGAAAAACTCCCATCTCATTTTCTTCTCCAACTTAAAAATTGTCCTACTGTCCTACCTTACCTTTTCTTGTAAAGGGCGTTTGACCTTCTTTGCATGTTTACTTTGTAAACACTGGGTCTGTACTTCTGCAGCGATGTAGGATGATTTTAATGTTGGAGGAGAAAATAAGATGTTTTTATAGATTTGATTCTTATTTATTTGTTCTACTGCAGTTTTTCTGTTAGTTTCTTATTTAATCACTCACTGTTCACTTGTCTTCAGTGAGCTTGAGTTTGTTTTTGTTTTTTTATTTATTTAGATTAGTATTAGTTATTTTGACACTTGTGACAAGAATTATGAGATTCCTTTAAAAAAAACAGGTAAATATGTATCTATGTAGGTATATATACATATTTGATAAATATGGTATTAAAGAAGCAAAAGCAAAAATAACTATATTCTGATATATACACTACCGCTCCAAAGTTTGGGATCAGTACAATTTTTAATGTGTTTAATGTGTTTTATTTTCAAGTTTCTAATGCTCATCAAGGCTGCGTTTATTTTGTCAAAAATACAGAAAAAAAAAATGTATATTGTGAAATATTATTATTACGATGTAAAACAAATCGAATTTGTTTCTGTGATCAAAGCTGAATTTTTCAGCATCATTACTCCAGTCTTCAGTGTCACATGATCCTTCAGAAATCATTCTAATATGCTGATTTATTATCAGTGCTGGAAACAGCTATGTTGCCTAATATTTTTTTTGGAAACTTTGATACTTTTTTTTCAGGATTCTTTGATGAATAAAAAGTTAAAAAGAACAGCATTTATTTAAAATAGAAATCTTTTCTAAGAATATACACTACTGTTCAAAAGTTTGGGGTCTGTACATTTTTATTCTTGCTTTTTTTAAAAGAAATGAATACAGGATTCACCAAGGATGTGTTAAATTAATAAAAAGTGATAGTTTAGATTTACACTGTCAGATAAAATGTATATTTTGAATAAATGCTGTTCTTTTTAACTTGTAATTCATCAAAGAATCCTGACAAAAGAATCAGAGGTTCCAAATGAATATTTGTCAGCACAGCTGTTTCCAACATTGATACTTTTAATAATAAATCAGCATATTAGAATCATTTCTAAAGGATCATGTGACACTTAAGACTGGGGTAACAGCTGATGAAAATTCAGCTTTGCATCACAAAAATAAATTATATGTTTAAGTATATTTAAATAAAAAACATTATTTTGTATTGTAATATTGTAGTATTATTGTTTTTTTTTCTGTATTTTTGATCAAATAAATGCAGTCTTGATGAGCATAAGAGACTTCTTTAACCCTTTAACTGTCACCCCCATTTTTTAACATAGATGTGAAACATATATTGTTATAATTCATGTACAACATTCATGTAAACATTTTCTAATATGATTTTGAAGTACCATTTCAATGGTAATGCAGCGTCAGATTTTAAAATGAGTTTTAAAATGAATTTTGAGGTTTTAAACTTTTAATTGATATATAATTTATGATCATTTTTAAAACATGATAGGGAAAAAGGCAACAAAAAAGACTTGGTGACAAAGGTCAGAACTCCTGTTATAAATTAACCTATTACTGTTCCTACATAATTTGTAACACAAAACAGTGGTAAAATATCTATTTAGGGGTCTCAGACCTTTCCAACAATATAGAGTTTGTCATGATTAGAAAAGGATTTAATTGTAATGTAGTGAAGTAAACTTAGGCGTCCCTCTGAGGCGACGAGTGACAGTTAAAAGGTTCGAAAACATTACAAGTCTTACTGATCCCAAACTTTTGAGCGGTAGCGTATAGTTACCGTGGAATAAAATTACTTGCATCGTGATTTAAGATTTTGATCATATCGCCCACCCCTAGGGTGACGCTACCTTTTGGTTAGGCCTACAAATATGCGTTGTCTATTCCAACATAGCACATACTGGTTGACATCAATAATGAGACCCACAAAAACCAGTGACGTTTGTGATCAGAGCATCAAACCTTAGCGCAACCCATTTTGACTCCCCTTATTTGAATTTCACATTGAGTATTCAGGCAAACCTCAGCAACAATGAGAAGGCATTCGGATTGTTTATCTCCAGCAATTGTTTCTCCCTTTCTTCCTCACAAAAATAAAAGCAAAAATCTCTTTACTCAGTTAATTATCATGCTCACCCTTGGGTGACTCAAAGCTGCACGATTTCTCTCCAGATACTGCCGTTACTTTAGAGGCGTCACTGTTGCGGAGCGCACCGCATATTAGCGCTGGAGTAATTAGGTGGCATTAGGTATTATTCACACCTATCCAACTGTATTAGAGCGTCGTTACAGTGGCGAGCTCCGCGTTAATGAGAGCGTCTAAGCCGCTGCGCCGTCGAGGACGCGCCGGCACCCCCCCCCACCCTCGCCGCTGTATTTGTCATGCGGCGTAGTCGCACACAATCAGCCTTCGGTTCCTCTATAATTGCGGCATGGAGCTCCACACAATAATAGGAGCTGAGAGAATACAGTCGCCTTGACAGATGTTGTAGGTCTTTGGGGATAAATAAAGAAAAAACAGGCGTAACCTTTTTTACTTGAACTGTAAATCACTTTGTGCCGCTCGCTCTCTCTCCTCCCTTCCTTTCGCGCTGCGTTATAGATGGAAAATAAATAATGTGTGAAGGTGCGATGATTTGGGTGATTTAGGGCCAGCTTTGAGAAGCGTATTACGGGGGTCTGACAGGCGAGGGGAGATAGTCGGGTGGTGTTAAGAGGCTGGGATAAGAGGCTGTGACATTATGTCTGCGGGGTTAAGGTGTCGGGCGTCAAAGCATCAGCTGCTATTACTGGATCAATACCTCTCAGTTTTGCACTTATCTCTGGGCTGATGGTGAGCAGCTTTACTGGATGCACACCAGGGACTGAGCGCCGACTTCCCTTCTGTATCTCTCTCTCTCTTTCTCGTTAGATAATGCCGGTGAGACCTTGAGAAATTAGTATCAGTGTAGAGAGTTCAGAGTGAAGCATTTCTTGTCTCTGTGTGCACTTTAAGTGCAGTCGTCGTTTTTTTTTTTCTCTTTGTGCAGTGGTTTTGTCGCAGACTTCTGTTTACATGCTACAGTAGGAGAATAGTGGCATAAAACATGCATGTTCCATTACTCCAAATAAAAGAAAATATCTAGATTTGCATTTCTTGAATGAAATAATGGTGCGAAAGTGTGATTGGTTCTTTTTAGAGTCTTCCATACTGCCGCAATTTTGAGCATTACTATTTATTTTCTATTTATAGTTTTTACTATATACACTTTATATACATTAAATTTAAATCATTGTATTAAAACTATTTTACTTTAAATAAAATAAATGTTACATAAAAAAATAAATAAAATAATATATAATAAAATAAAATAAAATGTAAGAAAATATATTTTCCCAAGGAAATTTTTTTTATTATTATTTTAATGTAGTTTTAACTTGGTGTACTAAAATAACTAAAACAAATTACAAATAAAATTTTATATATACATATATATATAGGAGAAACACAACAAAAAATGGTTAAAACTTTCACTAAAATTAAAATGAAAGCAGAAAATATAGACATAAAAATGTATTCAAAATCTTATTTAAAAAAAGAAATACTTTAAATAAAATTAACTTTGCCCGAAATAAAATTATATATATATATATATATATATATATATATATATATATATATATATATATATATATATATATATATATATATATAAAAGAAGAAAATATTTCCCAAGACAACATTTTTTATTTTAATGTAGTTTAAACTTGATTTAATAAAAAATCTAAAACAAAAATTTAAATGGAAAATTTATATATATTAGTAAAACTTTAACTAAAATTAAAATAAAAACAGAAATATAGAAATAAAAAATGTAATTAAAATAGTAATTAATAAATCACTACTTTAAATAAAATTAAATGAAATAAATATTTAGAAAATTATTTCCCATGGCAACATTTTTCTATTAATGTAGTTTAAACTTGATGTACTAAAATAACTAAATTTGAAATTAAAAATGTTATAGACATATATCCAAAAACAAAAACTAACATTAAAAAAACTAAATTAAAGAAACACAAAAATAGAAAACTTTAACTAAAATTAAAATGAAAATGGAAAATATAGAAATAAAATGTATTCAAAATAATAATTTAAAAAAATCACTACTTTAAATAAAATAAACCTTACATTAAATAAAATGAAATAAAATAAATTTTAATTTTAAGTTTGGTTTAACTAAATTCTAAATTTATACTAAAAATAAAAGAAACACAACAAAATTAGTAAAACTTTAAAATTAAAATGAAAACAGAAAATATATATATATATATATATATATAATTTATTTAAAATATTAATAAAATAAATAGTTTTTTAAAAACTTACTGAGCACCAAACTTTTTATATAGTTTATTTTAAAAGGCAACTCTGATGTAAATCCAAGACGTTATGCAATACTTCCAAGCAAGTAATCTGATTATGTAACGTATTACCCTCATCACTGATTATGGTGTGTAAGTTTAGCAATGCTGTTATATAGGTAAACCAAATGTCTTCTTAAAGTGTCCTGGTGCATCAACACAGGAGAGACTGATATACTGTATTAGCGTCAGGCCACAGAGAGAGCGTTCCGGTCACGGCTGTCCTTTGATTTTTACGGAGGAAAATGTTGTCAGGAATGGAAAAGAGCCAAAAGTGAGCGAGTTCCCCAATGGGGCGTTTGCCTACTTTCAAGTCTTTCATTAAACTTCAGAAGCCAGAGTTAATCCTTGCTACAGCATACAAGAAAAACCGCTGCATTCAACAATTGAAAAGGAGAAAAAAAAAGAGAGAAAAATATGAGGACGAGGGGGGGGGGGGAGGGCGAAAAAAGAGAAAAGAACAGGCCCGATCGCTCCATATTCATATTCCTATGCAGCCGTTATCACTTAAAAGGCTTTCTAATTACAACAACAAGACAAAAACTCCTTGGATTCATTCCAGACCCGCTAAATGATAAAATAAGCTCGCACTCTCTCTGCCGCTTAATCTCCGTAAAGCACCTTGGAGCGTCATCTCCCAAATACATGCCACTGAATGTGGAAATGCCATTTGGAGATGCAGGTGTGACATTTGATAAGAAACTTCTGGATTAAATATGTTCAGCTAATGAGGAACCCAGCTACCATCAGGGCAAACTATTGGTCGGATTGTGTGCGGGCTGATAACATTCCACAACTCGATTATTAATAAACAGCCTCAGTCTCTCTCTCTCTCTCTCTCTCTCTCTTCCTCTCTCTCCTTCAGCTAGAGATGTTGTTTCTCATTAAGGATGAGAGCGAGCGAGGGTGTGGGTTTAAAAGTGCATGTTAATGCCGCACTGAAACAAAAGTTGAAAGCGGAAACGAGTTGCGATCAGGGGCTCGGAGGCTTTTTTCGCTGGTGGCGGCTGGGCTTCGGGGCAAGCGTGTCGTCCGCTAAGCGCTTGGTGCATTGAGCCTGAAGTCCCCTGCCCAAGCTTGACATTTAGAGTGATTTGGAGCAGATTAAGGCCGCATTAGTGCCGTGGCCCGTCAAAGGGCCGTTAATGAGGTGTGGGGGGCGTCCGGACTCGGCCGACGGTCCCGGATTCGGGCTCGATGCGCTGATGCGCCGTAGCTGGTGGAAGCGATCAATAAACCCGGGCCGCACGCATCACAGCTGGCCCGGAGAGTTTCTCCGAGGATAACTGGACTGCTGTGACGCTCCTGCCAAAGTCTCGGGCTCGTCTCATTGGAGAGTGTCCTTCTAAACCTGCTTAGCTCAGCCAGCCAGAGAAAGACTCGGCGAATGACGGCAGCGTGTTACCCGCACCACTGGCTGTCCACAAATATCCATATTTAAATTAAAATTAGAAAAACCAAATGTATTCCGAACGGCGGATTTGGCAGGAGTTGGGTTATGCTGTGAACTCTTCAAGACAAAAACGGGTCAGACTAAAAAATTTAAATTGTTTTTTTTTTTTTACACGTTTCGTAAATAATTGGAGAGTGGATTGTTCTGGTCATCAGCATTTGGTTAACTAGATTTTGTGCAAGTCCAAAATTTCTTAAAGAGTTAAAGAGTTCAAATTTGCTATTGTGTTTCAGTGTAGTTTTACACCTAAAAGAGCAATAAACTTATAGACAGCTCAAATAATGGTAGTTCATGCTTATATTATAATAATAATAATAAATGACAAAAAATTATATTTAAAAAATGATCACTAGTTTATTGTAGTAAAGTTTTTTAAAAGTGCAAGTCCTCCAAAGTATAATATTTTTTTCAATATTTTTAATAGTTTATGCAAATTCTGTGTATAAAGATTGTGTAAAAATTACCAGTCTAAAAAATAGCTAAACAAATTTTATCTCTAAAAAAAAAAAAAAAAAAATGTAAAAAAATGAAAAAAAAAAGATTGTAAAAAAATGAAAAAAAATAAAATAAAATAATAATAATAATAATAATACATTAAAAAATAATAAATTACATTTTATATAATGAATTATATTTTAAAAATGATCACTATTTTTAATATTTTATACAAATTCTGTGTATAAAGATAATGTGTAAAAATGACCAGTCTAAAAAAACATATTTATAAAAGACATATTTTGTCTCTAAAAACAACAACAAAAAATCTGATTGTAATAAAAAATTTAAATAATAATAATAATAATAGTAATAATAATAATATATATATTTTTAAAAATAATAAATTAAAAATGTAAAAAATGATATAAAAATGATCATTAATTCATTGTAAATGCTTGTACGCTTGTGGTGTTCCCAGTCAAAAATGACCAGCCTAAAAAAATGCTAAAAATATTTTGCCTCTAAAAAAAAAAAAAATAAATAAATAAATAAATAAAAGATTATAAAAAATAATACATTAAAAAACTGTAATAAATAAAATGTTATATAATAAATGATAAAAAATGATCATTAGTAATTCAATATGATCATTGTAGATGCTTCTGCAGAAAAAATATATATATATATTTTTAAAAGTGCAAATACTCCAAAGTATCACAATTGTTTAATATTTTTGATAGTTTATACAAATGATATGTATAAAGATTATTAAAAAATAGCTTTCGTCCAACAAAATTGCAGACTATTGCTGAAATTATGCAAGCCTGAAATTATGCAAGCCTGAAGTTTATAAAAATTGTATTTATAAAGATTATTATTTTCAAAAATGGCACTGGTCCAAAAAAAAAAAAAAAATATATATATATATATATATGTATATGTATAGGTATATATATAAACCTCAACTAAAATAAATATCACCTTGCAGTCCGCTTTTTAAGATATTGTATGTTAACTACCCATAGGTTTAAAATTAGTATTCCAAACTCATGGGTTTCATGCTCAAAAATGAATATTCTGTATGAAGTGCATACATTAGCCTCAAAATAAAAACACTGTCCATTTTGCATTGTTTTAGCATGTGCAAATGAAGGTTGCAGGTGTCACGCTGTCGCTGAAGAAATGCTTTATGATGATAATGAGAAGTTGGGTTAATTTTCAGTCTCTGCCATCAGCCGTGAGAAGTTCACAGACCCGCTGTTCAGCGCCGCCCAAACGGGGCCACCGCGCAGATAACGAACGGGTGACGATGTCACGTGCCGGTGCCGGCGGTCAATTACAGAGACAATTGAAAGCGCGAGCTAAATGAATCATTCAGACAGCATATCAAACGCAACCGCCACAGACTGGCATGTTGCACGTGTGTGTGCGCGTTTGTGTGTTCATTTAAAAGATAAACAAAAGAGCAATCTACAATCCACTGTCATTAAAGAGCCACAGAGATTTATGTATTTGACCCTCGTCATATTTAAATGGCAGCATAAATAAAGTTCTCTTGAATTGTGGTTGGAGGATGACAGTGTATCTGCAAGTCTTGACTATGCATGCTAGTGTTGCAGAAGCTACTTCAACACTTACCAAGGAATAAACTACTTACAATTGAAAGTATAAGACTGTGCAAGCTTCTAACAAAAGGTATATAACTATCTTGCAGCTGTATTATATATGTACTTACTGTATATTGCCCTCCAAAAAGCTTCAGTTTAGCAGTAGTTGTTAATGGGAAAAAAAAAAACAAAAAAAAAACATTTATTGTATAAGTATGTTATAAATCATAAATAATACAAATAATATATAATTTATATATGTGACCCTGGACCACAAACCAGTCTTAAGTAGCACAGGTATATTTGTAGCAATAGCCAAAAATACACTGAGTCAAAATGATCGATTTTTCTTTTATGCCAAAAATCATTAGGATATTAAGAAAAAATTATGTTCCATGAAGATATTTTGTAAATTTCCTACAGTAAATATATCAAAACTTAATTTTTGATTAGTAATATGCATTGCTAAGAACTTTATTTGGACAACTTTAAAGGCGGTTTTCTCAGTATTTCGATTTTTTCGCACCCTCAGATTCCAGATTTTCAAATAGTTGTATCTCAGCCAAATATTGTCCTATCCTAACAAACCATACATTGCTTATTTATTCAGCTTTCAGGTGATGTATAAATCTCAGTTTCAAAAAACTGAGCCTTATGACTGGTTTTGTGGTCCAGGGTCATGTATTATAAATAATTAATATAATTAATAATTAATATAGTTTGAATAATAATTGAATAATTTAAATAATTTAAGTGCAAATATACATTTTATAAATATGTAATTATATATAGACAGTTATATATATATATATATATATATATATATATATATATATATATAATTGTAGAGAAGCATTACTGGCTAATTTACATCCAAAATATATAATTTTGTACAAAAAAGAAAAATATGTACAGTGTAGGTGTAGGTGTGAACAGAAAATAAGTTGTTTGCACCAAATTTCAAATAAATCAGTTAAATTATTATTTAAATGTAAATATAAATTATAAAAAATATTTTATTTAAAAATATTAAATATAATAATATTTAAAATTATATAAATATGTAATTATATAAATAACTACAAAATATTTTAGATAATTATTGAGAAGTGTCACTGGCTAGTTTGTGTCCAAAATATATAATTTTGTCCAAAAAGAAAAATGTAAAATATGAAGGTGTAGGTGTAAACAGAAAATAATTAAAATAAAATGATTTACAATTACAATAAAAGTTGTTTGCTCTGTATGTAACATAATTCATTGATTAATTAATTTATTATTATGTAAATATAAATTATTAAAACACATATTGTGTATTAAAATATTATAGATATTATTATTTAAATTATATAAATATGTAATTATATAAATAATTATAAAAATATGATAGAATTATAGAGAAGCGTCATTGGCTAATTTACATCCAAAATATATAACTTTGTACGAAAAGAAAAATATGTACACTGTAGGTGTAGGTGTGAACAGAAAATAAGTTGTTTGCACCAAATTTCAAATAAATCAGTGTAAAATAAAAAAAATAAAATACAATAAAATAAAATGAATAAAATTACAAATAAAAATAAATGAGAATATACAATAAATAGTGTGATACAGTCAAATTAACAATAAAATTATGGTATTTTAGGTGGCGTTTAATGAGTTAATTCAAATAAATCATCTGAACAAACTGATTCACTAAAATGAACCAGACTCGCCAATGCAATGTAAAGCAAGTTAGTAATACCACTATATTTTGTTCGCTACTCCCCAGCAGTTGATGATCAGTGACGTTTGTGCAGACAGAAGTGTGATGGTGGAAGTGAGGTAATGGACATCATAAAATTGAGTTGTACAAGGTGTGCAAGTTTTATTTTCCCACCTCGGTTTTCTCTCCTTCTTTATGTGAAGGGAATAAAAGCCATCGGGAGAGACTTTCATCTCCGTAGGACCATGCGACAGCTAATCTTTCCCTCCTCTGCAACAACATTTCCACTCCAGTTCCTATCCACTCCAGATGTATTTGCTCTCCGCACCTGCTCGTGTCCCGTTAAGATTTAAACGGCAAACACAGAATGCCCAAGATAACCTGCACGCAGGGGCTTTTGGAGACACTTTACTCCCTCGACATTATTTTAAAAGAGCAGATCTGAGCGCTCTGCTGCCGCTCGAGAGAGACGCGATTATCTGTTGCGATCCCACTGGAACGCACCGCGGCCATTCATCTCTCTCACACACACACACACACACACACACATGCAAAGGCCTGATCTGAATTTAAGGATTTTGGCAGGTCTGACTGTAGCGTCTGCGTTGTGACTCTCATTCTGTCCTTTCTCTGATGAATGGCTCTCTGCCGTATGGAATCCTACAAATCCTGCTCTTCGTCAAAGGCATTACTGTATATCGCTGCACTCTTTTTGATGCAACGCAAGCACGTCTGCTTTATTTCTGGCAAAGTGGAAGTCTTTAAACATACTTAGAGTCTGGGGTAATTGATTCATCACAGATATTTTGTTTTTCTTGTATATTTTTCCTTATTGAGTTCTCAGTTATTAACCATTAGTCTGACTCATATGTTTCTCTTAGAATATCTTTACAAAAATAGGCACAAGTGAGATCATTGTTAACATACAGGAAGAGTGTAGCGCTGTAAGATAAATGTAAATATCAGCTTTATAAGAATATTCATTTCACGAGAAATGTTCATACTATATATTTTTGATTGCAGACTTTAGTGTCTTGGTAAAGCTAAGCTCAGTTTGACCTTTTTCTACAAATATAAACATGAGAAACAAGACTTTAGAAGTCTATATTAGATAATTGCTGATTAGGAGAAAAAATAATGAAATTAAAAATCCAATTTTTTTTTAGACTTACATAATATATACACTGTTGTTGAAAAGTTTGAAGTCGTTATTTTTTGTAAGAAGTAATTTATTTAATCAAAAATACAGTAAAACCAGTCATATTTTAAAATGTTATTACAAATTAAAATAACTTTTTTTATTTTTAGTCTATTTTAAAATGTAATTTGTTCCTGTGGTAGCTATGATGAATTTTCAGCACTGACATGATCCTCCAGAAATCATTCTAATATGACAATTTTGTATTCTTCTGAATGTTAAAAACAGTTGTGCTGCATAATATTTTTGTGAAAAAATTGAAATATTTTTAGGATTTTTTTTTTTTTTTTTTTTTTTGAATGAACAGAAAGCAAAACAGCATTTATTTGAAATATAAGTCTTACTTGTCTGTGACTTTTATTTTATTTTATTTTATTTTATTTGTTCCTGTGATGGCAATTCTGAAATTTCAGTAGTCACATGAACTTTCAGAAACTGTTCAAATATGACAATTTTGTATTTCTATCAATGTTAAAAAAATATGGATAGAAAAGAAAACAGCATTTATTTGAAATATAAGTGTTTTGTAATATTATAAATGACTGTTTGAACTTTTAAACTAAATCAACTTTATATTTTATTTTATTTTATTTTATTATGTAATTTGTTACTGTGGCAATTATGAATTTCCAACAGTCACATGATCCTTCAGAAATCATTCTAATATGACAATTTTGTATTCTTATCAATGTATAAAAAATAAGTGTAGAAAAGAAAACAGCATATATTTGAAATATAAGTGTTTTGTAATATTATAAATGACTGTTTGAACTTTTAAACTAAATCAACTTTATATTTTATTTTATTTTATTTTAATTTGTTATGTAATTTGTTCCTGTGATGGCAATTATGAACTAAATTAACTTTTTATGTTTATTTTATTTTTTAATATTAATAATATTTTTAATATTAATATTTTTTTTCAAATGTTTTTAAAAAATTTTATATTAATAATATTTTAATAATACATTTTTAGGATTTTTTTTATAAACAGAAAGGACAACAGCATTTATTTGAAATATAAGTCTTTTTTAACATTAACATTATAACATTATACATGATCAATTTTTCTATTTATTTTAATTTGTTCTATTTATTTTATTATTGTAATGGCAATTATCAATTTTCAACAATCACGTGATCCTTCAGAAATCTTTCTAATATGGCAATTTTGTATTCTTATCAATGTTAATTTTTTTGAAAACTCTGATTTTTTTGATGAATAGAAAAACAGCATTTATTTGAAATGTAGGTCTTTGAAGTAAATTAACTTTTTTCATTTATTTTTAATAACTTTATTTTTTTATTATTATTTAACTTTTTTAACAAGTGTTGAGATCTTTTTTAAAAATCTGAGTGCCATTAGTGACACAAAATTTGCTAAATTTTTAGAGTTGCAAAAAGAATAATATTTTTAAGCATGTTTCCTGTCTGTCTGCCATTGGCTAAACAAACTCATAGCCCCGCCCTAAACTCACTCCATTGGTTGAGCCAACAGACACAGCAATGTTTTGATAGTGTCACAGTGTTTAGACTTTTCTGTGGGAATCAGTCTACAAATTGCCTGTTTATAGTATTTTAGCAGTCTGGAATTTTATACAAATGCATTTCATTTGACCTCTTAATGTAATGACCCTAATTCGGTCCCTCTCAGGCCAGTAAATCTGGTCCCTCGGGACGGGACGGGCTGATGTATATTAAACACAGTAACTGTTTGCATTCTGCCTGTCAGGATTCTATTATGGCGCTTCTTGTTTTGATACAGTGGTAATTTAAAGAGCGTCTTAATTGACTTGATTTCTTCCTGCATGCACCGCAGTGAGCCTTGTTGCTTTATTGGGCCACACACAATGCGCCAAGTTCAATTTTACCATTCATAATGAATGCAGTCGTGCCATTCAAATGCAGCCATAAGCACACAGCAGATAAGAATTTAATTAAATGTAGATTAAAACCAAACAGGAAAACACACTCGCTGATAATTTTTTATCACATCCCCTGGTCATATTTTTTTTTTCCTCCTCCTTCGCACTTTCAACTTGTTCTTCCTTGGGCTACAGGACTCTCTCTCTCTCTTTCTGTCTCCCTCTATCGCTTTGCGAAGCCGCGAAAGTGGAAGCACCTTGTGCATCTGGTTTTTGGTGCCCTGAGATTGAATGGAAATGCGAGACGGGGAACGGGCGCAGGTTTAATCAGCGGCGGGAAGGAGAAATGAGGGGCAGGAAGAGGAGGGGTGAATCACAAACTTAACATGAGCCGAATTACACGCACAAACAAAATGTCATAGTGACACGTCTGCTGTTTCTACCGGCTGGGGAAAATGCGACATCAGCACATTGTGTAAAGAGGGTAAAGTGTGTTTTAACTATATGAAATGTAAAATATCTATTTTACACTGATGCATAGTTGCAAATGCAACCTGCATATTTCTGTCATTTTGGCATGAAAGTATATATACATACTTTCATGTCAAAATGTTTATATATACATTTTTATATATAAATTTCATATTTTATAATTTAATTTAAATCATTTTTTAACATTTTAACATTTAAACATTTTAATTTACTTTAATTTATTTTTTATTTATTTTGTGAGACTTTTATTCAGTATCTTAATAAAATAATACAATATTTAAAATAATATTTAAAAAAATAATAAAATATATTTTACACTGACGCATTGCTGAAAATGCATTGTGCATATTTCTTACATTTTGGCATGAAAGCATCATGTTTCCCCATAAACAGTGTCACTGAAATTTGAATTCTGAATTAAATTCTGAATTTTAAATGTATTATTTTTATTTATTTATTTCTTGTGAGACATTTATTCAGTATCTTAATAAAATAATACAATATCTAAAATAATATTTTAAAAAAGAATAAAATATATTTTACACAGACGCACTGCTGCAAATGCATTGTGCATATTTCTGACATTTTGGCATGAAATCTTGTTTTAGACCTATTGCATGTATTCTGAATTTTGAATTCTAAATTAAAATTTGAATTTATTTATTTCCTTTTTTTTTTTTTTTTAATTTTAGGAGACATTTATTCAGTATCTTAATAAAATAATACAATATCTAAAATAATATATATATATATATATATATATATATATATATATATATATATTTTTTTTTTTTTTTTTTTTTTTTTTACACTGACATATTTCTGGCATTTAGGCATGAAAGCATCATGTTTTCACATAAACAGTGGCTCCAAAAAGTCTTTAGACCTATTATATATATTCTGATTTTTGAATTCTGAATTAAATTCTGAATTTTAATTTTATTTATTTTTTTATTTTTTTTTATTTTGTGAAACATTTATTCAGTATCTTAATAAAATAATATAATATCTAAAATAATATTTAAAATAAATAAATAAATAAATATTTTACACTGACGCATTGCTGTAAATGCAACCTGCATATTTCTGGCATTTTGGCATGAAAGCATCATAAACGGCAAACATAAACAGTGGCTCCAAAAAGTCTTTAGACCTATTATATATATTCTGAATTAAATTTAGAATTTTACATTTTGTTGTTTTGTTGTTGTTTTTTTAATTTTATGAGACATTTATTCAGTATCTTAATAAAATAATACAATATCTAAAATAATATTTAAAAAATAACAAAATATATTTTACAGTGATGCAGTGCACATTTCTGGCATTTTGGCTTGAAAGCATCATGTTTTCACATAAAAAGTGGCTCCAAAAAGTCTTTAGACCTATTATATATATTCTGAATTTTAAATTCTGAATTAAATTTTGAATTTTAAATTTTGTTGTTGTCGTTTTCATTTTAATGAGACATTTATTCCCTACCTTAATAAAATAATACAATATCTAAAATAATATTTAAAAAAATAACAAAATATATTTTACACTGACGCATTGCTCAAATGCAGCGTGCATATTTCTGCCATTTTGGCATGAAAGCATCATGTTTTCACGTAAAAAAGTAGCTACGAAAAGTCTTTAGACCTATTATATATATTCTGAATTAAATTCTGAATTTTAAATTTATTTATTATAATTTAGTGAGACATTTATTCAGTATCTTAATAAAATAATGCAGTGTCCAAAATAATAATAATAAAAAAATACAGTCTGGTTGTTCCATTGCTGCAAAAGATATTGATAAAGATCTTTTTAACCTATTTAAGCAACTTTAAAATTCGATAAACAGAAATTTTCAAACGTTTCAAAACGTTGTGTTTTGTCTCCACAACATATACAGTGATTGTTGTTAAATTGTTTGCTGTTTAATGATAAAATATTTTTGTTTAAGATTCATTAAAATTCTATTAAATGAATATATAATACATATTAAATTAATATCTTTAATAAATGACAACCATTTGATAAATGGTTTTGTTATATAATGCAATGATTCAGCAATTTTAAAGCATGTGTGAAATCTACAAATACTTGGAGCCACTATATATAAAGCAAATCAAAACAACTTATATTGTCTTTATTTACTGCATATAAAGACAATTTTCACAACAATATAAACATAGAACTGTTTTATCCAACTCAAAGGAGTAAATCTGCATAACTATTATGAAATGCCGAGCGTGTTTTGTAGAAGTGGTTCGCAGGACTAGCACGAGGAGTTTAGCAGATGTTTTGCGCTCATTAAAATGTTCCTGTATTCAGCATATCTTGAGCTACAGAGTATGTTTGCTCCTGAAAAAAGCAGAACGTTCCCCATCTGGCGCATTTATCCCTGTAAATATTTTGGGATATATTTGGGTTTGTTTTTGACACCTTTCCAAACTCTTTTGCCATTTTGTGTCATTTTTCAAAGCGGGCTGCGAAGTGAAGCCTTTCAGCGTGTATCGAGAAGTTTTAATGATGCTGTAGACATCAGCGGGAAGGATTTTAATTTCAAAACAGTCCTTTTACCGCTTTATTTCTCCTCCTGGGATGGCTGTCTTGCCTCACACACACACACACACACACAGCAGCTGAAGTGGGCACACCCTGGCACGGTGTTTCCACCAGTGCCCGTTCCACGTTTGCTGTGGATGCCAGGGCTGGTGTGTGCTGCTGCGAGACCCAGCGAATCTGTTCCACTCTATTACCCTCGTGCCTGCCGCCCACCTTTACTGTGGGGAAAAGAGCAATTTCCTGTCGCAGTCTGTTTGATCAAGTGCTAAACCCTTATGATCAATAGAGAGACAGATGTCAGCTCCAGATGGCCGTATGGCAGTACCTGGGGCAGTGGACGGGCCGTGCCAGGACGACAGCATGGCACTGTGCAAGGGCAGCAGTGTCCTCCCTCCGCACCAGCCGACAAACGCAATTAGATCCTTTAGCCGCTGACTGTTTATTTCAGACGCTCGGAGCGACGGCGGACGTAATTAGCTCACGCTTTGCGCAATATGTGGAATTAAAGAAGGGTTGTGGCGCAGGCGTTCGGGTTTCTCGGGTAGGATTGTAGGTGATGTCTTTCTGTGCCATTATCGTTACGAAACACAGTTGCAAAAATAATCTGCCTCCAGACAGGTTCCCAAAACACACACTCATTCGCCACTGGTCAGACAAACATTGTGTCTATGGTTTACTGAAGGAATTCACAAACTTCTTTTCTTGTCAGCAGAACCCTATAAATTATCATTATTATTATTATTACTTTAGGAACCCAATCAAATTGAAAAATTGATGTAGAATAATAATAATAATAATAATAATAATGAATGGTAAATATTTTGTTGTTTTAATTAAAAAATAGAAACATATATCTCTGATGTAAATTACAATTTCACTGTAAAATTATTATTATTATTATTATTATTATTATTATTATTATTACATTTGATTTGGTTCCTAAATAATGAATGCTAAATATTTTTGTTGTTTTAATATATTACTGTATATATATTATTACTCTTGTAAATTACAATTACTCTGTAAAATGTATTATTAATATACATTAGTTTAGGAACCCAGTCAAATTGAATAATTTATTATTAATAATAAATGATAATTATTTAATAAATGATTATTATTTATTATAATATTATTATACTATTATTTGTTTGGGTTCCTATACAAATGATTAATGATGAATGATAAATATTTTTGTTGTTTTAATTAAAAAAAGACATATTTTACCATTGTAAATTACAATTTCACTGTAAAATTATTATTATTATTATTATTATTATTATTAATACATTTGATTGCATTCCTAAACAAATGATATATGCTAAATATTTGTGTTGTGTGTGTGTGTGTGTGTGTGTGTGTGTGTGTGTGTGTGTGTGTGTGTGTATATATATATATATATATATATATATATATATATATATATATATATATATAAACACACACTGTAAAAAACAATTTGTTGAGTCAACTTAAAATAATTTGTAACCTGGCTGCCTTAAAATTTTAAGTCAACTCAAAAACATTTATTCAGCTTGGTTCAACATTTATTCAACTTAGATATTTTAGTTGAATCAACTTCAAATTTTAAGGCAGCTGGGTTACATACCCATCTGTTAAGTTTAGC
Source organism: Cirrhinus mrigala (assembly GCA_036247105.1). Taxonomy (NCBI): domain Eukaryota; kingdom Metazoa; phylum Chordata; class Actinopteri; order Cypriniformes; family Cyprinidae; genus Cirrhinus; species Cirrhinus mrigala. Next base: position 7,581,969 of record CM070022.1, read on the forward strand.
AAACACAAATATCTAAGTTGTTACTTAGTACAACTTAACATTTCAAGTTGACTAAACTTATTTTAGTTGACTGAACTTAACATTTTAAGGCAGCAGGGTAACAAATTATTTTAAGCTGACTCAACAAATTGTGTGTTTTTTTTTACAGTGTATTTATTCAGCTATTTTATCATATATATATATATATATATATATATATATATATATATATATATATATATATATATATATATATATATATTACCATTATTACCGTTGTACACTGTAAAATTATTATTATTATTATTTGTTTAGGAACCCAATCAAATGGAATAATTTATTATTAATAATAAATGATAATAAGTAATAAATAATAAATTATTATTACTGTTGTTGTTGTTGTTGCTGTGCTATGTTTTTTTTGTTGTTGTTGTTGTTTTAACTCAAATTACAAAAATGAAGCCAGAAATGTATTACTGTAAAATGGCATTGTACAATTATAAAAATGAGTATTTAATCATTTTGATAACAGTTTTATTTTACACTGCAAGTTATACATTTATATCTTATATTTTGTTTTACAAACCCTCAACTTTTTAAATCCTTGTGCTTTTATTTTGGCCGAGAATAAAAATGGCTGCTGCCATGCTGTAAATTTCCTCCCACAAACATGTGGAAATTACACAAATGTGTAAATAAAGTGAATTTAGTGCACATTGCCATGTTTCTCTTTAAAACAAGCAGAGCATCTATACATTTATTTAAATCGTGGCCTTTGATTTGGTTGCACTGCACTAGATTTGACTTGATTTGACTGCACTAACTTATATCACAATTGTTGGGCAGCCCCATTTATTTATTTTTTTTCTTAATTTTACATTGGATATAATTCATTATCTTCTTTTCATCAACACGCAAACCCCTTGCAGTTCCCTCATGAACCCCCAGGGGTTCACAATCCCACATTTGGGAAACCCTGGTTTACTGTATTACTATAAAAAACGACACGCTTTATCCTCAAACGCCCCTTTTTTTCCCAGAATGCGCTTCCACTGCGAGACATCTTTGTCAGCTCTCCTCCTGCGATTTGTCCATGTCGCAGCGATCCGTCATCTTCCAAAATGGTTGACAGGTGCATCAATCTGGCTCAATCTCCCACGAAAAAACACCACTGCCAGACGGCCCGAGTGGAGGTTTCCAAAGAGGAGAAGGAGCCATTTTTCCAGGCCGTGCATTTGCATGAGGGCAAGCGTCCACGGGCCCATGTGGCACGGGGACGGAGCCATGTTGGATGAGAGCGGTCCCGCTGGAGCCCGGCCGTTCACCTGCTCCCCAGCGTGGAGCATGCTGGGAAGGGGACGCGGGCCACCGACCACAGCTGGGGGTCTGCTGCGCAGCTCAACACTACCGCTCCCCGCTGCCACGGAGGCGTGACGTCCCATTAACGCTGATGGTCAAGACGGGTGGCATGTGTGTGTCCCTCCCAGCGGGGGCCGCAGTAAACACATGTCGACTAGCCGCAACCAATACGTGCTAACCTGACGAAGTGAGAATGTTTGCTCAACACTCTCTTTTTACTCTTGAGTATTTCAAATCACAATGAGTGAGCTAATCTATGCCGCTTCCCATGAAAACTAGATCAAATTCTATTTTTGTTTTTGTCATAATAATGCATGTAATTTCAAGCCAAATGTACTTATTTTCCACTGAGGGATGCTTGCTTTTCATGCTTAAATGCTTTTGCAACATTCATGTGATGTGTAAACAAAGTTAGAGCTTGACGTTAAACTGACGAGCGGATGTGTTTTTAATGCGAATTCTCATCACAGCTGTTGCTGTAAACAGCAAATTAAAGCTTTTGTCAGAGTGATTCTCAAATCTGCAAATGAAAAGTACTTCTAAAGGGATTTGTCAAAATCAGCTTTTAATCATTAAATAAACATCAAATTTTGACTATTATAAATCATTCAGTATTATAAACACATTTCTGTATCTGATCGCAGTTAGAAACCTGTAGTGTTTTGAGCTGGAATTTGTAATGTTGAAAAGCAATGTCAAATTTGTATGATATTGCACTAATGCAATACTGCCTTTCACACCACAACATAAAAGTGTACTATAGTGCATTACATTACTATAATGCATATACTTTAAGCTTTATATGCTAATATTGCTACTGTCGTTCATTTAATTCCACATCCACAAAAGAATGTAAGCATGTGTACAATAATTCAGTCATGTATGCTTTTGGAAAATACTGTAAAACAGTTGCTACAAGACAATGAAATGGTTGAAATGCTTACAGAAAACTGTCTTTTCGGGGAAACAAGGAGGGGACAAGTAGCTGTGTGTTTGAGATTGGTCTCGTGTGATTTTGGGATGAGCAGAGAGAGCTCTGATAGGTCAGATCTGTATTACAGTATGGGAACAGTGCCCCCTTATGGCCATACTCAGCGATTGTTGACATTGAGACGGAACATATCAGACTGATCGTCTTATCTCTCTTTTTTTTTAGACTCGCTGTATTGGTTTGTTGTGTTTTTGGTCTTAATAATTAATTACTGAGGTTGAAATGTAGGTGTGCATTCATAATTAGTGTTAGAAAAGCAGTACCTACAGTATTTCATTGCTGTACTGAGTTTAGTTTTAATCAGGTGAGTTTTTTTTAAAGCCAGCATGAAATGCAACCCATTTTATTTCCATAATCTGATGTATTGCCAAGTGAAACACAATACTCGACTAAAAAGAATGTAGGGAAGGAATTGATTTTATCCTTTGGGAATTGATCGAATTGGAAATTGCTCCATGTGGTAAACCACTTATAGTCATTATGAGCTAATTTTATTTTAATTTTGCAACTTATTTTGCAGGCTATTTTAGCACCTCAGATTTTAAATTGGAGAATCTAATTCTGAGTACACAACAAAATGTGACCCTGGTCCACAAGATGAGTCATAAGGGTCTTTTTTTTTCTTTATACATCATCTGCTGAATAAATAAGCTTTCCATTGATGTATAGTTTGTTAGGATAGGACAATATTTGACCAAGATACAACTATTTGAAAATCTGCAATCTGAGGGTGCAAAAAAATCAAAATATTGAGAAAATCGCCTTTAAAGTTGTCCAAATGAAGTTCTTAGCAATGCATATTACTAATCAGAAATTAAGTTTTGATATATTTACGGTAGGAAACTTACAAAATACCTTCATGGAACGTGATCTTTATTTAATATCCTAATGATTTTTGGCATGAAAGCAAAAATCGCTAATTTTGACCCATACAATGTATTTTTGGCTATTGCTACAAATATACCTGTGCTACTTAAGACTAGTTTTGTGGTCCAGGGTCACAAATGAGCTAAAATGAACTGAAATGAACTATTCAGTCACTAGTTTGCTGGTGTTAGATTATTTATATAGAAACAAAACTGAGAGTTTATGTGTGTTTTTTAACTACTTGAAGCCTTGAGGTCTCAAAATACTTAGTATTTTGCTATTAGCAGCTTATTACATGCTCCCTGCTAGTAAAGCTGAAGTTATGAGAAGCACTTTTCCCTTTTAGTAACTATTTGAAAGTTTTTACGCAATGATTTTATTGCCATTTGACATAATTTCCCCTCTACTGTCCAATAAGACTAACCTGCAACCCATTTTGGGGTAAAGACCCACCATTTAAGAACTGCTATTTACTTATTTTATGCATTTATTTACGTTTTTTTTTTTTTTTTACTCCAGCTTTGCATGTAGTAAATGAATTACTGAATTTCTTGAGATAAAATCCACCTGATCTTTCTAGAAGGATGATGTACAATTTAAACATCAAATACACCTTCATTGAGGCAAAATATAAAGGATGCATTTGCCTTCCTCTGTCCCATATTCATTTTTGGCAGTGTCGTTTTTGGCGTCGCGTTAAGGTTTGTGCTCAATGCCGCCATTATGGCCTCTGATGCAGCCGTTTGTCTGGACAGATGGGAGAAACAAACACGGATATGTTTAACTATGCATTTTACAGCAAACTATTAAAGTCTTTGACTGTTTACACATGCAAACATTTGAGTAGCTGTCCTCCGGCCAGTTCATTAGCCAACCCTTCTGTCGGTTTTTGCCGCAAAAAGACAGAAAGAGAAAGCAAACGAGGTTTGTTTTGTGCGTTTACAACACGGTCGATCTTTTAAAGTGATCATTCAAAGTGCTCGTGCCCTGCGCTAGACGCCTTTGAGGGCTTCGGTCTGCGGCTCATTCTGGTGCGTTTGATTAGAACGGCACGGACTTACACATGTAATTGCATAATGCTGAACCCTCCTGTAATTCCTTTATGTGAACATCTTTAAGTAAGTGTTTAAAAGCATCATTAGTGCGAACGAGAGGGGGGGGGTTTGGGTTGTGAGGACGAGCATGCGCTAGTGGATTCTATAGCGTGAGATTGTGTGAAAAGAAGCTTTTTTTTAAAGTTATCTGGACTGTGTACAGGATACCGGGTTTTGATTGTTTTAATGAAGCAGCTGGCTTATTGTGTGTCCTTAATTCCTCCATTGTTTTTGGAATATGTCATAGTTCTTTATTCTTTTATCAGGTGCGCTGCAGGAGGACGGAGACAATAGGCTTCATTGCGACTGCGTTGGCCGCGGCACAAAGGCCTTCTGCAGCAGACAGCTCACAGGCGAAAGCAGCACCGCGCTGGCTACGCTTTTCAGCCCGGGTCCCGTGTCTCCCGCGCGTGCACTCTCGCTTTAGGGCCGCCCATCGACCTGTGTGTTTCAGTGTGTGAACTTACATTGGCAAAGACAGGAAGTCTCCATCCGAACTGTGGATGTTCTTTAAGTTTGACTTTTTGACCCCGCGAGCACCTTGAGTTGAGGAGAAGAATCAGCTGGAGGTGTTTCTACATTAATTTAATTTCAAAGAAGCTGGCCTGACCGCCCACACGTGTGAAGGGTTCGAGGCAGCCTTTTTGTTCATTGCTGAATGAAGTTAGGCTGTGTTTGACATAGAATATTGGCATATTGCTCTTATTATTTCTGCAGTATTTAGTAGATTGTGCACAGTATGCTACACACAGTATACAGTCCCTGTATCCCACAATACAAAGCGCTCAAGTTGAACTGTGATATCCAATCTGATGGACAAACTATTTTCCCCTCTTTTTTAATATATTGATGAAAGTTAAGAATGTTTTAAAAAAATTTCTTTAAAAAGGCAAACCCTTTATTTCTAAGAATTGTAGAGGAAATCCCACACATGCGCGGGGTTTAAAATTAAAAAATTTAACTAATCATATAATTATGGATATTAACAGCAAAATAAATAGGTGTAACAGCTTTCAATATGCAGGAGAAAAAAATTCTCTTATCTTTTGTTGTTGAGGTCAAAGGTCATCTGTACAGTATACAGCATATTGCTGAGAGTATAAAAATATCAAAATTTAGTGAAATTTTAAATTTATTTAAATTTTATATACATATTATATTTCCATTATATATATATATATATATATATATATATATATATATATATTTTTTTTTTTTTTTTTTTAAGTCACTTCTGTATTTAAAAATGTCGATAATAATTTAGCATTGGCTGATGTTTTTTAAGCATACCTATTCTGCTTGATAAAATTTTATTGTTAACTAAAACTAAAACTTAAACTAATTATTAAAAATAATTTTCATTGATTAAAAACCTTTAACTGAAAAAAAAAAAAAAAATAATAATAATAATAATATATAAATGTTTCATTGGCAACTAACTAAAATAAGTCAACATGAAAGTACTAAAATTACTAAAACTAAAATTTGAAAAAAAAAAGACAATGATAAATGATAAAAGCACAAACAAAATTACTAAAACGTTCAAATTAAAATGAAAACTGAAAATAAAAGCAAATTCAAAATATTAAATATTAACTAAGTGAAATAAATAAATAAATGACAGCTTAATAGAAATACAAAAAACTGATATAAATGATAAAAGCACAACAAAATTTCTAAAACTTTTAAATTAAAATGAAAACTGAAAATAAAAGCTCATTCAAAATATTATTGAATATTAACTAAGTAAAAATAAAAACGTAAATGACAGCTTAATAGAAATACAAAAAACTAACATAAATAATAAAAGCACAAACTAAATTACTAAAACTTTAAAATTAAAATGAAAACTAAAAATAAAAGCTCATTCAAAATATTATGAAATATTAACTAAGTGAAATAAAACATAAATAACAGCTTAATAGAAATACAATAAACAAAACTAATAAAAATGATAAAAACACAAAATTTCGAAAACTTTCAAATTAAAATGAAAACTGAAAATAAAAGCTCATTCAAAATATTAAATAACTAAGTGAAATAAAAAAATAAATAACAGCTTAATAGAAATACAGAAAAAACTAATAAAAGTGATAAAAGCACAAACAAAATTACTAAAACTTTGAAAATTAAAATGAAAACTGAAAATAAAAAGCTCATTCGAAATATTAAATATTGTAATCTGGGGTGCACATACGTTTTAGTATAGTAATAATATTATTGCACTTTATTTAGTTTTTAAAAAATAAATAAATAATAAACAAAATAATAAGGTGAAAATACTATTATATTTTGAAATAAAAAAAATGAGTATTAAATAAAAGTACAGTTATTTTAAAAATACAATTATTTTCCAAACCTAAAATCAGCAATCTTTTATTTTATTTTGAATGGAAATATTATCCACCTTTCTCTTTAAGGTGGAAGTAAGCCGACTTCTGGTTCATTAGCGGCTAAACTGTTTGCACTACAAACCAGTGTGCTCATTATTAAAACAACATTGTAAGACACACCGATTTCCAAAATCAAGCAGCAAAATGAGCTATTTTGTACAGCTAAAAATAGCTGGACGCGGATGAGACCGAAAGCCAGACCCATAAAATTTACAAATGGCCGCACCCTCTCTTATGGAAAGAAAAAGATGGATACAGTTTTACAGTTAGTCGATCTAACTGTTGATCGTGCATTGATCGTCCAATGTAGAATCTAAAACCTGAAGCAAAAAGAGTTGCTTTAAATCATAACCTTACAGCCTGAAAAACATCCAAATCAGAAAAGGACATGACAGCAACGCTAATATTGTTCTGATTTTTATTACACCTTATTTCTGGGCAGTCTGAAAGTTTGCCAATGATCCGTTTTGACGCCACAGCTCACAGGCCATCCCACAATGCAACAGCAGCGGTCGTGGCGCCCTGCAAGCATCCCATCTCTGCCTCCGTTTCTAGTGTAAGTAATGAGTTCTTCGTGCAACTTCCAGCAGTACTCTTGAGCAGGCAGAGGTGACCTGCGCCCTCCTGCTGTTGCAGGTGACAGTTTTGATCTGCGCTGATGGCGACGGCAGTTTTTGTTATTTTAATTAGGAGATAAGGAACGAGAGAGCCTCTCCAGGCAGTGTGTGGTGTGTGACAGGATCCCGCTGATGAAGAGGACCCGTCTGAAGAGTGTGTCTCCCCACTGCAGATTCACACCACGATAAGCCGCTCTTTCAGGCAGCAGTCGTGCATTTCTAACACGCGGAAGCCTTCGCAGTCAGTGAAAAGCCATTTTATTCTCGAACTTTCTTTTACGTATCAGATCTGATTGTATGTCTTTCATTTTTGAGCACCCCTTGAAAATACAGTGATTACTTAATGATTTCATCCTGAGATTTCTCCTTAAATGTGTGCATTTGCACAATTTTTATTAGACAACTAGTTGTCCAGGAAAGTAATTTAATAGTCGATGAGTCAAATGACTCGCACTGTGCAGTATCATTCTTTCAGATCATTTTCAGAAATTACATTTCCTTTCTTTTTCTCTCCTTACCTTCCCATCAGCTGCTCTGAAAGTGCAGCTCTTGAAGCTCCGTCAGTGTGTTTGCAAATCTCTAACAGAGAGCTTTAATTAATTGTCCAGCTTCCCTACTGAAACAATGTCCTAATTCTGCCATTTAGCATCTGCGTATCTTAGTTTGTTGTTATCTCAGAAGCCAGATTTTTTTGTAAATAGTCATATTTAAAACTTTAATCTCTTGAATGGCAAATGAAGTGTGGCTGAAATCCTTCAGTGTGTGATGATAAATGCTATCTGAGCTTAAACCCTGCCGCTGACTTTGCATCTATCCCTCCCCCCTTTTCTTTTCTTCTGTCTTTTCTGAATGTATTCTGAATGCTCAAGCAGAGTGTTTGATCTGAACTTGAAATGTGTGATGTACAGTGGACTGTAAATATATATCATCCCTTTAGAGCAACATGATAATAATTAAAGATGAAGCCCATAGCATCACCACGCAAATTGCAAAAAGAGTATTTTTTTTTTTTTTTTCTTTCAGACAGGTTTCTGGAATAATCTCCTAATTCCATTAACTAGACAACTGATTTACTGTCATTTTCCAACTTTTTTTTTTATTTTAATTTTTTTAATTATGGTTGTCCTGCATGGCCGTTTCCCGTTTAATTATAATTTCCAGTAAAAAATAAATAAATACAAAATGTATAATAAAGTATCATTTTAATTTAATTCATTTTAATTAAGTTTAAATGTATATATTTAATTAATTTCAGTTAAATAATTTTAAAATGAATGTTAAAATAATACATGCAAAAACTGTAAAATAAAATAAAAACTACTCTAAAATACCATTTAAAATGTTAAATATACTATAGACTAAAGTTCAAAGTTTGGGGTGGGTAAGATTTATTTATTTATTTATTTATTTAAAGAAATCTCTTATGCTCACCAAGACTGCATTTATTTGCTAAAAAAAAATACAGTAAAAACTGTAATATTGTGAAATATTATTACAATTTTAATTTAATTTTAATTAAATATAAATTTATATAATTAATTTCAATTAAATAATATTAAAATAAATGTTCAAATAATACATGCAAAAACTCTAAATTAAAAAACTACTCTAAACTACTATTTAGAAATTTAAATATAATATTATAGACTAAAGTTTAAAAGTTTGGGGTGAGTAAGATTTATTTAATTATTTATTTATTTATTTATTAAAGAAATCTCTTATGCTCACCAAGGCTGCATTTATTTGATCAAAAATACAGCAAAAACAGTAATATTGTGAAATATTATTACAATTTTAATATGTGTGTGTATATATATATAATTAAATGACATAATATTAAAATAAATGTTAAAATAATACATGCAAAAACTATAAATTAAAAAACTACTCAAAACTACTTTTTAAATATATTATAGACTAAAGTTCAAAAGTTTGGGGTGGGTAAGATTTAGTTATTTATTTATTAAATAAATATTTTATGCTCACCAAGGCTGCATTTATTTGATCAAAAATAAAGTAAAAACAGTAATATTGTGAAATATTATTACAATTTTAATTTAATTAATTTTAATAGACTAAAGTTCAAAAGTTTGGGGTGGGTAAGATTATATATATATATATATATATTTTTTTTTTTTTTTTTTTTTTTTTTTTAAGAAATCTCTTAAGCTCACCAAGGCTGCATTTTATTACACACTTCAACTTTAAAGAATCATGAGTAATTACCTCACCTAAATTAAATCTCTGTTAAATCTTTTAATTTAAATGTGTCATGAAAATGATCTCCATCTTTAAATGAGTTTTTACATCTGAATCCTTAGCGTACATTTTAGCCTTAAGTGTGTAAATGCAGCAGTGATAATGTGTGGTTTCTTCTGTCACACAGGTGGTCAGTTGTGGTGCACCACCACCAAGAACATGATGGAAGGCGAAGAGCTGGTGGCATTCGCAGTGGACTTTGACTCTCGATTGCAGGCGGTCAGTCACATGTCTCTCGGTGAGGGCATGTACCCAGCACGCCTTCTGGACACCATCCAGCTCCTGCCCCAGCAAGCTGCCATGGCCTCCATATTACCTACAGCTATAGTCAACAGTAAGCCCTGTTTCTGGTTACACACAAACTCAATAACTGTCCACAGGCATCATAAGCATGCATGCAGCAAATCAAAACTAATAACTGTCAACATACTTTTACAATGAAGCCGTACGGTTGAGTCTCTCATCGTAAAACTTGGCCGCAATATTGCCGCATATGGGGTCTCACCTGTTCCCTTGGCTGCACCGCTGAGCTCCCCAACCAGTCGTTTGAGCCAGTTCAGAACGTGTTACACTCGCATGTATTACACTGAAAACAGAGTATGCTGTAGTTATTCACAGATTAACCTCTTCTGGAGGAACATGATGTTCTGCCCTTCAGTTTAGGGGTACAGTAAACATATCTGGACTCTGACCAACCTTGTAATTGCAGAATTCAAGCCATTTGCAAATACTTTGTTTGTTGACTTTATCGGGGAAGTCTAGAGTTCAGCTTGACACAGAGGATGCTGCTAGCAGATGGTGCAATGTTTTCATTTGCCCTTGAGGAAAGGGCACAAGCCTACTGGAATCATCTCTGTTGCCATGCAACATCACAGAATTGTCATTTAAAACTGTTATTTGAGCCGTGCATGTAAACTGATCATTCAGACATCCGAAACACTCCTAACACCCTTTCTGATATACAGTTGAGGTCAAAAGTTTACATCCCCTTTCAGAATCTGCAAAATGTTAATTATTTTACCAAAATAAGAGGGATCATACAAAATGCATGTTATTGTTTATTTATTTACTGACCTGAATAAGATATATTTCACATAAAAGATGTTTACAGATGATTAAAAAAAAAGACCCCGTTCAAAAGTTTACATCCCCTTGATTCTTAATACCATGTTCTTACCTGAATGATCCACAGCTGTTTTTTTGTTGCTGTTGTTTTTGTTTAGTGATAGATGTTCATGAGTCCCTTGTTTGTTCTGAACAGTTGAACTGCCTTCAGGTCACACAAATTCTTTGGTTTTCCAGCATTTTTGTGTATTTGAACCCTTTCCAATGATGACTGTATGATTTTGAGATCCAACTTTTCACACTGGGGACAACTGAGGGACTCATATGCAACTATTACAGAAGGTTTAAACGCTCACTGATGCTATACAAGGAAAAAACAATGCATTAAGAGCCAGGGGGTGAAAACTTTTGAACAGAATGTGTACATTTTATATTTTTTGCTTAAATATCATATTTTTTCATTTAGTACTGCCCTTCAGAGGCTACAGAAGATAGTTGCATGTTTCCCAAAGGACAAAATAAGTTAAATTTACCCTGATCTTTAAATTCAAAAAGTTTTCACCCCCCGGCTCTTAATGCATGTTTTTTTTTTTTTTTTTTTTTTTTCTTCTGGAGCATCAGTGAGCATTTGAACCTTCTGTAATAGTTTCATATGAGTCCCTCAAAATTATACAGTCATTGTTGGAAAGGGTTCAAATACACAAAAATGTTGGAAAACCAAAACATTTGTGGGACCTGAAGGATTTTTCTGAAGAACAGGGACAAGGGACTCATGAACTAAACAAATCACTAAACAAAACAAAACAAAACAAAAAACAGCTGTGGAGCATTCGGGTAACAACACAGTATTAAGAATCAAGGGGATGTAAACTTTTGAACGGGGTCATTTTTTAAATTTTCTTTTTTTTTTTTTTTTTTTTTAAATAAATGCAACTATTATTTTCTCTTGTGGACTATATGTAAACATCTTTTATGTGAAATATCTTATTGAAGGTCAATACTAAATAAACGTATTTTGCATGATCCTTCTTATTTTGGTAAAATATTTAACATTTTTCAGATTATGAAAGGGGGATGTAAACTTTTGACCTCAACTGTATACCCTATAGGGATGGGATTTTGTACGATTCCTCTTAGCAATTCCACTTTAGAAGACGAAAAAGAAAAAAGCAATTCCATAGCCAAATTATAAGATTGTTTTGCTCTTCGCAAAAACTGTTTGCATATTTGACTTATAAGCCTTTTAGATGCAGCATAAGTTCTCCTGTCCGCCATAAATGCATTTATGATACAATTTCATTCAAAATGCTACTGATAAAGCTCATGATGCGTCAGAGTTCAACTCAGCAGAACTGTTGTAGGTTTGCCTTCACATGCTTGTCTTTGTGTTTCAGAGGACATCTTCCCCTGTAAAGCGTGTGGGATATGGTACAGGAGTGAGAGGAACCTTCAGGCCCACCTGATGTATTACTGCAGTGGGCGGCAGAGGGAACCTGATAACGTCTCTGAAGAAACTGACACCAATTCCCACCAAACTCCCAGTATTTGTCCTTTCCCACAATGCAACAAGAGCTTCAGCAACCCTCGTGCTCTAGAGATGCATTTGAGCACACACAGTGGTAAGCATGCTGGTATGCAATGCATTTTGACAATTAAAAAAAAAAAAAAAAAAAAATAACAGTCATTGCATATCAAAATAAGTAACTGTTCACGTGGCATATGCACAAATGTGACCCTGGACCACAAAACCAGTCTTAAGTAGCATGGGTATATTTGTAGCAATAGCCAAAAGTACATTGTATGGGTCAAAATGATCAATTTTTCTTTTATGCCAAAAATCATTAGGATACTAAGTAATGTTCCATGAAGATATTTTGTAAATTTCCAACAGTAAATATATCAAAAATTAATTTTTGAACAGTAAAGAAACTTTAAAGGCAATTTTCTCAATATTTAGATTTTTTTTTTTTTGCACCCTCAGATTCCAGATTTTCCAATATTCGTCTCTGTGTCAAATATTGTCCTATCCTAACAAACCATCATAACAAATCAGCTTTCTGATGATGTATAAATCTCAATTTAAAAAAAAAAACAAAAACGACTGGTTTTGTGGTCCATGGTCACAAATGTCATAACTTCTCCATTGCCCCAAAACTCTCTCAGACCCCAGAGGGTTAATTTAGCTCATTCATAACAGTAGTCATTCATAACAATATTAAACATTTTTGCAAATAATCACCATCAGGCAGATATATCAACAATAGTGTCTAGGAAAATGCTTCAGCAGACAATGTAAAATCAGTGGAAATGCAAGATTAACAAAAAAACTGTCTTTTTTTTCTTTTTCACAGGTGTCAAAATGGAGGAGTCTCTTCCCCCTGGCACAAGCTTGAAATGCACAATCTGTAACTTCACAGCAGATTCACTCCTTACATTCCAGCACCACATCCTTTCACACCTGTCACAGGCAGCCTTCAGATGCAATCACTGCCACATCAGCTTCCAGAACCACAGGGAACTGCTACAGCATCAAGACTTACACGGACACTCTGGGAAGATTCACAGGGAGAGCGACAGCGAGAACTCCCCAAGAGGAGGAGAGGAAAGCCTGCAGGCAGCACGAGCAGAACTGTCAGGCAGGAAGGACGTGGTTATGCAAAGTCCCAAGAGCACGCCTAACAAGGCCAACAGTCCTGATGGAGAACTCGAAAGGCCGGAGAAAAAACCTGCTCTCGGACTACAGAAGGGAGAAAGTCACCCAGGAAGCAAAGCTAGTTTCTCTTACACCAGAATCAAGTCGGAACCCTCTAGTCCAAGGCTAGCTTCCTCGCCTGTCCAGCACAACATGGGACCAACCTTCCCCATGGGTCCATTCTTGTCACAGTTTGCTTTCTCCCAGGACATTTCTGTGGTACCACAAGCATCTGAGATTCTGGCAAAAATGTCCGAGCTGGTGCATCGCAGGCTACGCCATGGAGGGAACAGCTACCCTCCTGTCATCTACAGTCCTCTCATGCCTAAAGGAGCGACCTGCTTTGAATGCAACATCACCTTCAATAATCTAGATAACTACTTGGTTCACAAGAAGCACTACTGCAACAGTCGCTGGCAGCACATGGCAAAGTCCCCAGATTTCTCGAGTGTCCCGGACAAGGTGTCCGACGCCATAAGTCCAAACACTTCGGTCGGTATGCTCCCTGGATGCCTTCCGTCAGAGACGGACAGTCATCTTGTGACGACGGCTTGCTTGAATTCCTCTGTTTTGGATATTATGAACGCTGGTGGGAAAGTGCCTGAGAAAGACCTTCCGGGGCAAGTAAAGAAGGTTACTACACCAACAGGAGTCGAGGAAAGGCTTGGCGGAAAACAGCCCGAGGTGAAGAGTCCCAGCACGGCTTTGGTGGAGGGTGACAACGACCCAAACAAGACCACCTGTGAAGCATGCAACATCACCTTCAGCCGGCATGAAACGTACATGGTTCACAAGCAGTACTACTGCGCCACTCGCCACGACCCGCCCATGAAACGCATGTCCACGAAGGTGCCCGCCATGCAGCGGACCATGAGAACGCGCAAACGGAGGAAGATGTACGAGATGTGTCTACCAGACCAAGACCAGCGGCAACCCATGGGTCCACAGACGGGATTCTTAGGTATGCCCACTCTAGGAAATCCCTGTACATCCCAGGAAACGGTGGAAAGCCTGGCTGACCGCTTTCATCCGCGATGTGACATCTTTCCAAGCCTCGTCCCGAAACACTTAGATGCTTCTCTAACCGTCTCCAAGCCTATTCTTGCCCCCAAAGGTAACGCTATTGCAGACCCACAGGAACTAGATGCTCCAATAGATCTCAGCAAAAAGTGCTCACCTCTTCCGGACAAGTCGTGCAACTCGCCCAAAAGACTCTTGGACTATCACGAATGTACCGTGTGCAAGATCAGTTTCAACAAAGTGGAAAACTACCTAGCCCACAAACAGAACTTTTGCCCCGTCACAGCTGCTCAGCATGGCGAGATCGGCAATTTGGAGCAGCCGATGTTCCCGGGCGTGAAGAGCGAAGGCAATAATTCGGATGACATCTACGACAAGAGTTCTGTGAAATGCGAGAAGAACGGTGGCAACAAGTTGATGGTGCAGAATGGAGGCATGTTCCCACCACACCTCGGGCCGGCGCCGGATCTGAAAGCTTTCGGCGATGCGCCGCTCATGACTTCGAAAGATGAGAACAAGAACATGTTCTTGCCTCACTGTCTCTATCCTGGAGCAATAAAGAAGGTGAAAGGTACAGAGCAAATATCGCCGTATTTCGGGATAAAAAGCAGCGACTACATGGCAGGGAGTCTCGTTGCGCAGGGTGAGGCGGCCGAACAGGAGCAAAGCAGCAACGGCGCGGGTGAGCCGAGCACAGAACCGCCTACGGCCAACGGCTGCCCCCATCCTGGCAAGGAGACGCTGCCCCTGCTGCCCAAGAACAGAGGCATGGTGATTGTTAACGGTGGTCATAAAGAGGATCGCCAGACACCAGCAACTCCCCAGCAAGAGAATCAGCCTCACAACACCTCATCACCAGAGGAACAAACCTCTCCGACGTGGGGAGCCGAGAACCCTCCCGACCCCAACGAGAATGTATCGCCCACCTCTAAATCACCAGTGGAGGAATCCGCGCCTGCCGGAAAAGGCATAAATGGGTCGGCGCCGCCAGCGGGCAGTGGGAAGTATTGCCGCCTCTGTGACATCCAGTTCAATAACTTGTCAAACTTTATCACTCACAAGAAGTTTTACTGCTCGTCACATGCCGCCGAGCACGTGAAATGAAATTGGCTCTTCTCCGCTCGTTTTTATTTGGGTACACGTTCGTGTCTGAAATAGTGCATCATGCAGTTTTATATACTGCTTGTGGACAATCAAGAGAAGCTTCTTCTTTCGTTATTTGAAGACTTAATGCAAAATGATGAAAAAAAAAATCCAAGTGTAATATTGGTGCCACTTTCACCTTTTATTTATTTTACGATCAGTATTAATAGGAGTAGTGCTCTTAATTTAAATTCAAAGAAAGTTTATATCAGAGTTGTTTGTAATGTTAATGTATAGTCATTCTTGTGTAGCAGACATATTGTTTACAATGTATGTTAGGTTCAAGGAGACAATAGGCACAGGATACAATGCGTTTTAGACCCAACAATAGCTACTGGAGCACCTGTGTATTCTTATTTGCTGGTACAGTTTTTTGTATATGTCAAAATGTCACTTGCAGTACGATTCTCTTGACTTCAGCCTTAAAACAGTTCGGAGGGATAACCAGGCACAACGCTGCAGCTCATGTTTTGGCATATACTGTACACATGGCTTTGCATATATATGTTGCTGTTTGTCTGTCTTTTCTTCGACTCAGAAGTGGATGTTTAAATGAGGATGGCAGCATTCTTGTATAGTACTTGTATTTCTGTTTGCTGATACACCTTGTTCTCCCTTTTTAAAAATTTGCTCTCAGCGCAATACTTTGTAAAAAAAAAAAACATAAGGAAAAAAAGAAGGAGGGCGGGAACATTACGGAAAGCAGTATTATAAAGGGGGAAGAGCAGCTATTTCTTACTCCTGGAAAAAAAAATGAAATTGTACAAAAAGCAGGTTTATCAATGGTGATTAACGATGGGTGGGACGCGACAAGGGAATACTGTAAAAATGATCATTCCAATGTCCTTATGTAAGAAAAATATTTCTTAAAAATGTTGTTGCTATGCATGTATATGGATGGAATAAAATTCCAGATCTGTTGGAAATTTTTATTTTGATGTGGTGTCAATTAAACTTCAATCCTCAGGATAAACGGACCATGTTATTGTCTTCTTTCAGAATTTCCAGGTCTCATCAAAAAGGGGGAAAAATGTACATATATATACACATTTAAATGCAATGTTGCTTAAATAGTCCTAGTTTTTTTATTAGCATATTCAATTGCTAATTAAATAAATTAGCAATTGCTGCAGGTCCCTAATAGTTATTGTAATTTCAAAAAGCCTAACAAATGGTTATGTTTATATATATATAGATGTATAAATGTAGATTTATCAAACCTAAATATATACATTGATTTGATTAGATTTTTTCTAGTTTTTATTATTTTTTTATTTCAGAAATATGCAAATACATATTCAAAAAATGCAAATACATATACATATTTATTTATTTTTATTTTTATCTTTTCTGTATTAATTTCATTAATTCAATTTTAATTTTCTTTTTTCCTATATAGTTTTTATTTTTTATTATATATTTTATTATATATTGTTTTGTTATTTTAGACCTTCAAATATATATATATATATAAAACATTTTTTATATTAAAGTTTATTTTATTTCAAGTAATAATCTGAAATATGAGTGCAACATGTCTGCAAATAAAATATTAATTTTAATTGCATTAATAAAAAGTAACAAAATATGTATTTTAAACGCAAAATTCTTAGGGTTTTTTCATTGTTTTTTTTTTTCTTTTTTTAAGCAAAATATTTTTTTTAAGGCAAAAACTAGCACAAAAAATCTTAATGGTAGAGTTTCCTACAAAAATAATTCATTTAGAGGATATAGATATAGATATAGATTCGAAATATGGCTGAAAATATGACAAATATGGCTTCTTAGGTTTCATTAAATTCAACATCAATTTAATTGCATTAATAAAAAGCCATTTTGACAAAAAAATGTACAGTTAATTGCAGTTAAATTATGCCTTCAGGAGATAACCAAAAATGTACAATCTATTAACCAACAACCCTTTGTAAAAAGAAATATGAAGCTGTTATTTGGCCTCTTGCATCACTGAAGAAAGTATGTGACAGCTGCAAGGAAGCAGCTGTTATTGATCTGTTGTTATTAGAGAGGCTGAAGCATCTCACTGCCTCTGTTGGTTGGGCTGCCTTTGTGACACGAGCTTATGCAAATGTTTGATAAGTGAGGTCGGATTTTTGTAGATCATGTGCCGATCCGCCCCACGAATCCGAATGTGATTGGCGTTGGGATAAGAGCGCTCCAAAAACTTGCTCTGAAGTTCAGCAAGCACCTGACGTGGAGAGATGACAGTTAATGAGACGTTCAGCAAAGGATTTGCCTCTGATTAAAACCAACTAAAGTTCAGAAGTGAAGGGAGAAAGTGGGACTGTGAAAGACACTCACTTGGTTGAGATCTGAAGGAAGCTGATCATCAAAGGATTCCCCAGTGATCACATGCACAGATGTCTTGCTAGAGAGAGGCTTATATCTGGAGATCTCCCTGAAAAAGTCAAGGACATTCAAACAGCAGAATAAATGAAGGCAATTCACACTTCACTCTAGACATGGCTTATTAAGTGACCATTAATTGCTTTGACCAATGTTTTTTTAAACTATATTACGCATATTCTGTCCACACTTTTCTGCTTAAATTCGGCAGATTTTATTATTATTATTATTATTATTATTATTATTATAATTCATGATAATAATATTAATGGGCTACAGCTACAATAAATTGCTGCAGGTCCCTAATATTTATTGTAATTTCAAAAAGCATAAAAAAAAAAAAAAAAAAGTTCTGCATCTTGGTTATTTATTACTGAAAATTTAAGCAAAATGTATATTAATATTAATATTAATGTTAATATTAATAAACATTGAAAGTCCAAAGAAACATGTTTCAAACACTCATACTAGTTATCAAAAAGTACAAATAAAAAAAAATTAATAAACCCAACAGTGTTATTTTAGTATAGTTTTATTAATATTTTGAATTATTTTATTTTTATATTTTCTGTTTTAATTTCATTTTTTTTTATTCATTTATTCATTCATTCATTCATTCATTCATTCATTCATTCATTCTATGTTAATAAAACGAAAATAAATGCTGCTTTGGCAACTAGTTGAAACAAAAAAAAAAGTAATAAATAAAAAAAAAGGTAAAGATTATTATTTTGATTATTAATATTATTATTATTCATATTTAGCATAATTTATGATAATAATATTAATGGACTACACAGCAATAATAAATTGCTGCAGGTCCCTAATATTTATTGTAATTTCAAAAAGCCTAAAAAAATAATAATAATAATAAATAAAATATTAATATTAATAATAATGAACACTGAAAGTCCAATAAAATGTATTGTTGTTTCAAACACTACAAAATAAATAAATAAACCCACCAGATTTTAGTATAGTTTCATTAATATTTTGAATTACATTTTATTTTTATATTTTCTGTTTTAATTTAATTTATTCATTTTATTTTATTTTATTTTATTATTTTATTTTATTTATTTTATTTAATTTTTTATATTAACTAAATGAAAATGATAAATGTTGCTTTGGCAACTAGTTGAAACAAAAAAAAAAATAATGAATAAAGATGAAAAAGATTTAAAGTTTTTAATAACTAAGCTTAAGTAATCTGAAATACGAGTGAAATATGACAGACAAATCTGCCTACTTGACAGGTTTCATTAACTTTAATTTAATTGCATTAAAAAAAGTGAGTTATCAAAAGTTATATTAGTTATCAAAAACTCCAAAAAAAAAAAAACACCAGAGTTATTTTTATTTTGTTATTTGATATTTTTTATGAGTTTCATTAATACTTTGAAATATTGTATTTTTTATTTATTACTTTTTTTTCTCAATATAGTTATGTTTTATTTCACTTTTACCTATTTTAGTACATTAAAATTAACTAAATGAAAATGATAAATGCTGCCTTGGCAAATAGTTAACATTTAAAAAAGTAATAAATAATTTTAAAATTAAAAAAGCTTCAGTTTTTATTTAAAGTGTGTGTGTGTGTGTGTGTGTGTATATATATATATATATATATATATTTGTTTTATATTTATTATATTTGTTCAATTAAAAACAAACTTATGTTTTTTTATGAAGTCTGGTTGAAAAGTATGAAATTGTGGCCCACTGTAACCATAGACATTTATGAAACTATTACTTGAAGGTAAAGTCTTACCTGACTTGAGATGCGCTCTCATTCAGAAAGAAATGCTCGTCTACTGCAGCGCTCTGATGGGCAGGGTTACACAGCAGATATTTCTGACAGAAGAATCATAAGAAAAAGAAAAAAAAAATCATAAGCACTGATTTCTTCTTCACTTAACAGCTGAGATAAATGTATTTATATAGACATATATCACTGTATATGCCATGACGGCGGTCAAGACAGCTCAAGCACCGTGAGTTGTTACAATATTTAATTTTCACTCTTTGGTCATTGTAATATACACGCAGATATAAAACACTCTCGTGACCTCAGACAGACACACTTGAAAGCGTCAAATCAACATTTGAGTCAACAGCACGAGGGAGCAGATCCTCTCATGAAGAACAATCCTCCATTCTGAGAGACAGACAGAGCGGTCAAATTAAATGTCGACAGGCATTTCAAGAGCCACCATGCCTCTCAGTTAAACATGAAAGCACCATGTAGCCGCTAATTGCTATTTGATTGTCCGTGTTCTTGTGTAAAGAAGTCTGATGTGAATGCACTGACAGCATCTTTTCCTTTAAATCATGTGATTTGTAGTTTGAATATGCATTGAAAGTCACTGTGAGCAATAGCAATGGATATCAGAACTGAAATACTTGAAATGCATGACCTTAAGTTAACATGGCCTGTGGTGTGACATATTACACTACAGTGCATTTTTACATTTTTATAATTATTATGCATGCAACTATATAACTTAAGAGAGAATACTTGCACTTAAAAAAAAACAAAAAAAAAAAACATAACATTCAAAATTAATTAAGTGAAAGCAAAGTAGTGGAATTTTTTAAAGACTATTTTGTATATTGTAAATAATATATTATATATAATATATTAATTATTATTATATTATATTATATTATATTATATTATATCTATCTATCTATCTGTCTGTCTGTCTGTCTATCTATCTATTTGTTTTTTTTTTTTTTTAGTTTAGAAATTGATAGTTTTACACACCAAGGACATAAATTGATGAGCTTATTGATGAAACTGCTGAATACACTACCGTTAAAAAGTTTGGGATCAGATGTTTAATGTTTTTTTAAAGAAGTATGTTATGTTTATCAAATTTCCATTTATTTGATCAAAAATACAGGGAAAAAAAAGGAATATTATGAAATATTATTGCAATTTACAATAAATGTTCTCTATTTTAATATACCTTAAAATATAATTTATTTCTGTGATGCAAAGCTGAATTTTTATCAGCCATTAGTGTCACATGATCCCTCAATCTTTCTAATATTCTAAATTATATCTAATTTATTATCGAAGTTGTGCTGCTTAATATTTTTGGAACCTGTGATACTTTCTGATATGTATCTTTGCATCACAGGAATTTTGGAACTATTTTAAAATATATTGAAACAGAAAAGCACTGTTTTAAACTGCAATAATATTTCACATTATTACAGTTTTTTTTTTTTCTCCTATATTTTTAAATCAAATAAAGCCTTGATGAGCAGAAAAGACTTCTTTAAAAAACATTACAACTCTTACTGATCCCAAACTATTGAATGGCAGTGTATATATAAAAGCAATCAGTTTATTTATTTATTTTATTTATTTATCCATTTATCTATCTATATATCTATCTATCTATCTATCTATCACAAAAGCAGTTTATTCAGTTTACTTCCATGCAAACAGTTCTCCAAATCACTAGCGCCATTGAATGCAGTGCATATGTAGTTAACATGCATCCATGGTTATAATCATAACCTGAGGTAAATTTATACATTTATAATAACTGTACACAGTTGCATGCCATGGATGCGTTTTGCTTTAAGCAGCCTAGTGCATTTACACCAACAACGCAAGCAAAGTTGTTTTTGTCTCTAGCAAACAGCCCAATATTTTAAAGCTCGTTTATTTTGTTTTGTTTTGTTGAAATCTACCGTTACAAAGAAACATATTGCTTTCGTTTTATGCTTCTAATCTTTCGCAGACAAATGAGACAGAGGTCTTAAAAACACTGTGTCTGTTTTTATGCAGATAGAGAGGAAGGATGGGCATGTATGAAATAAAGCAAAAAAAAAAAAAAAAAAAACGCACCTAGTCGTCATCACCACCTTCCTGTTGTGCATTAATTATTTCAACCTCCTTATAAAGGCGAAACATTCCTCTAAATCACCTCTTCCGTTCCTCAGGTCAACCTTCGATTCATGTCGTAAATGGGAATCTGTAGCTTTTTGAGGGGAAGAGGGGCCATTCAAAATTCTAATAAATGTTTTGCATATTCCTGGCCGCATGTTAACGTGCATGAAATTGGGTGGAACTGGAGCGAAGAGAGCGGCCTCGTACCTTGACTGCGCGCGGCTGTTTTGCATCGTGACCTGAGAAACCCTGTCTGAAGGCGTTTTAAAAAAGCCTCCGCGTCAGTCTCTGTCTGCAGCCTCTCACATTCACACAATCCCGGAAAGTTGTTCATCTTAGACAACTGATCATTAAACTGCTTCTCTTGTTCTCCAGAAATCCTGCCCCGCATGTCAAAACGGCTTGTAGACACATCTGTAATTTACGCAACAGTACCACCAAGTGGCCATGTTTTAAAAACCCAACCTTTTTTTTGTCTCATCCTTATCAGTAAGTCAAGTTTGTTGAAATTCGACAATTGTGCAATTTTCATAGAACTTACAACTTTTATGAATGAAGGACAATATCATTTTTACTGATGTCACTGAGAAGATGACTAAAGAAATCTGGAGTCTTTATATACAGTACAAGTGTCTGCAAATTTCAAATTGCACATTGACAACTTACACTGCTTTGCTTTTTTAAAAAGGAAATAAATGTAATAACATGCCAAAGATGAAATGTGCACTTAACGGTTTTAAACAGATATCCTGAAAACTGCCACCAGCCTTTAAGAAAAAAAATAATAATAAAAATCAAGAAATAAACCACAACAGTGTAATTATTTAAATCATTAATTTGGATTTTTAATTTTAATTTTTTTTATAGTTATAACAAATAAAACCAAAATGTACTTATTTTAGAAATTAAAAGAAATAATGAAATTATTATTACAATACAATTATTTTAATCTTTTGACAGTTAATATGCTTTTTTTTTTTAAAAGTTGTAATTTCTCTTTATAGGTTTACAAGTAAAATCAAAACGAGCTATTTCAATACTTTAGAGAAAAGAAAATCATGATATTAATTATTATATATAGTATATTATTATATAATAATATATATGATATATATTATTATATATAATATATTATTAAACTAAAAACTAGCATATTTAAGTTGTATTTTTTTATAGGTATAATGGTAAAAAGGTAGTTATTCCATAAATTTGGCAGAAAAAAAAAAAAAAAAAGAAAATTTAAAGAAACTTTAAAGAAAATTATGAAATTCTTCATTAATTATTTTAATCTTTTGACAGGTAATACATTTATTTTATTAAAATGTTTAATTTATTGATAGGTAGCATCATTTTTTTAAGTTGTAATAAAGTAAAACCAAATTATTTTAGAACTTTAAATAAAATGATGAAATTATTCACCATTAATTATTTTAATCTTTTGACAGGTAATACATTTATTTTATTATTATTATTATTATTATTTCTTTAATTTAATGATAGCTAGTATCATTTTTTAATAAAGTAAAACCAAATAATTTTAGAACTTTAAGATAAGGATGAAATTATTCACCATTTATTATTTTCATCTTTTAAGAGGTAATGTATATGTATATATATATATATTTTTAATTTTATTTATTTATTTTTTTAATTATTGATTTATTAATAGTATCTTTTTTTTTTTTTTTTTTTTTTTTTTAAGTTGTACTACAGGAAAACCAAATTCTGAAACTATTCACTATTATTTAGTTTCATCTTTCAGCAGGTAATATATACATTTTATTTTAAATTATTTAAGTAATTTATTTTTTATAGGTTAAATGAGTAAAAAAAATGAAATGTAGTTATTTCATAACTTCAAATAAGAATATCATGCAATTAATCAATTAATATATTGAAAACAATTGCATTTTTTTAGGTTACAAATGTCTTTACATAGATTTAACAAATAATGTACTACTTATTCAATACCTTTTTGAGTATGTGTACCCGTTTGGGAATCGCTACTGTAGAAAACTAAAAGCAGTGACACCACAACCTTTAGTTGTACATTTACTCACTGATCTGCTTAAAAGACACGATTAGCCACCAAACATTGAAAACTGAAACAGAGAATCTGTTAACCAGGAAATGAAATGACCACAACAGCAGTCAATTATTGTTAATGGTTGAAGACTGGGCTCTGTGGACTGACCTGTCGCTGTATGAGCTCCTCTGAGACGTCGCCTCCCTGAATGACCGGCTTCAAAACACCCAGAATAATGAGCAGACGACTCAAACCTGCGGCTGCAGAGAACTGCATCATCTGCAGGGACGGGACGAGGTGAGAATACCTGCAAAAACATACAAACATAAGATAATGAAGGGATCATATAATGAATAATCTGAATAGCAGTTCATTACAAAAAGACCATTTATGCAAACTAATTGTAAGGGTCACAATGAGATGTTAAAGCCCTGAACATTGGAGGCAGAGGCGCAGTAATGCAGTGTGCTGTATGAATCAGTGACAGGCGTCTGCTGTGATGAACTGCATTAATTGAGCGGTCATTACCCGCGCATGAAGGACTAAATGACTCCTCACTGCGCAGTCTAATGCTTCACAATGACAGCTCATTTATGAAGAATGAATCAATGACACAGAAACACTGATCAACACTCTCGTCAAGAATATTTAGACACGTTTAGAACACTTCATTCACACCAACACACACGTGACGGAACACTTCTGTTCTATGCTCTGGAGCTTGCCAGATGGTTGCTAGGGAGTTGTTAGGGTATTATGGGCTTGCTGACTGCTCCAAGTAAAAATCTGTTTTCATTTCTTTTTTTTCTTTTTTTTTTTTGTCTGATAGCTTAGAAAAATAATAGACTGCCTCTCCTCAAAACCCAAATGATTTGACAGACTTCAACTAAATTTACAAAATAAAAAAATAAAATGTGCGATTTTAAAATTGGAAGTTATATGGAAATTTTTGTGCATGTCCATATGTGGTTTCATCATATATCATCTCATTTGAACAATGAAAACAATTAACATTTTTTAACCTGTATTAAGCCTCTTCAAATAACAAACAGGAATTATCACTGTTAAACAAACTAATCAATAAACAAATAAATAAATGTGCACTTAAATGTTTTTAAACAGGTAACACTGTCGCCATCCTAAAAAACAAAAAAATCTTTAAATTAATTACAACTGTATAATTATTTTAATAATTTGACAGCTAATATGCAATTTTTTTTTATTTTAAGTTGTAATGTCGTTTTATAGTTAAAACAAGTAAAACCAAATGTAGTTATTTAAGAAATAAAAAGAAAATCATGACATGAATCACAATCATTTTATTCTTTTGACAGCTAAGTTGTAATTTACATGTAAAATTACAGATAAGACAACAAGAAAAAAAAAACATGAAATTAATATTTTTTTAAATAATTAATTATTGTAATCTATTGACAGCTAGAATTTATTCATTTATTTTATATTTTAATTGAATTTTTTTAAAGAGTTAACCCAGAAAAAAGGAGTTATTTCAGAACTTTTAAGGGCCAAAAAAATCATAAAATTAACCATAATTAATTATTTTTAATCTATTAAATCCTATTATTTTTTATTGTAATTTAAATGTTTATTTATTTATTTTTATATTTTTATGTAAAAGATTTTATTGAGTTAACCCATAAAAAAAATATATAAAATTAAAAAAAATTAAAAAATTAACCATAATTAATTATTTTTAATCTATTAAATACTTGCATTTTTTTATTGTAATTTTTATTTTATTTTAGAACTTGGAAGAAAATCATTAAATTAATTACAATTAATTACCTTACTACAGATAATGTTTTTCATTTTAAAATTTCTTATTTTTTCTTATCACTTTTCAAACAAATTACCAAATAAGTAAATAAATAAATTAAGTGCATTGTGAGATTATATATATATATGTATGTGTGTGTGTGTGTGTGTGTGTGTGTGTGTGCGCGTGTGTGTTAAAACTACTACTAAAATATATATAAATAACAAAAATAAACAAATAATAAAAACAAAAATTATAAATAATAAATGCCATATATAAAGTACAATTATAAATTAAACTTGTGGTTTAATCAGTATATACATTGCAAATAATTCAGTTTTAAGGCATTTAAGGTTTTTCAGCTACTTTAATGATGGAAATAAAAATATTATTTTTAACACCTTTTTTAAATGCCATATAACTTGCCTTTATTCAGAGCAATATTACACAAAAATTCAACCTACTTGCCTTTTTGGTTATATTCGACTTATATCACTATTGTTTGGTCATTAAATCATTCATTGAATAAATTCATTTGGCTCCTGAATGTTTCTTTAGGAAAAACTGCAATATGAGTTATGTGCTGCAGTTCAGTCATTACATTAGGTGTTTTTCAAATAGTTGGTTATTATACATTTGATCAATAACCACGAAAATGGTCCAAAACCACTGATCGAATGCATAGGAAAGTTCTACTGAAACACTCCAGAAAAAAAAAATAAATAAATAAAAATACACATCCGAACGCTCGACCTTCCATCAAAAGTTTAGCATCGAAAGTTTAAGACTGAGAGTTTGAGCTCATCTTTTTAAATATTCTTTTCCATGTCATTTTACCCCTTTTTCTTCGAACCGTTCTTCCCTGACACCTTTTCATCTGTCAGCATTTCCCCCAAAACATGGCCCGTATCGAGCCTGACAATTTGATTCGGAGTCAAATCGGTCCGTTCGCTCTGACATTTTATTTCCACCTGTCCTATTCTCTCCATTTCGTCATTCTATCAATTCCTCCGGTGCTAATTCTGCCCGGTAGGTCTGGATTATGCGCAGGAAGGCATGCGTGTCAAAGGGAAATTTAGCGAGGGTAAAGACAGCCCAGATAGGAGGATGAATTAAACAGATAACGGCAGGCAGACGGAGTGAGGAAGTCGTGTCAAGCAAAACGCCTCACCAATGTTGGTCATTTTCCCTTCAGTTCTCTCTCCCTCACTCGCTCTCCTTCCCCCCTCCTTAAGCATGACAGAAAACTATCTAAATGAATAAAAAAGTGATGAAATGACTTTGGTGCCGTGGACTTTCTGCTCTTTGACTTCCCATCTGGATTAGTGCAGGCTGAATGGAGTCTGTTTCTTTTGTAAGAACCAACACATGAGTCTGACTGAATGTTTCTCTCTCTTTGACACACACACACACTCACACACATTCTGTGCTTGATAAGAGTCCATCTGAATTTGCATGGCAAATTATGTCCTGTACGACCACTAGAGCTGCCCAGATGGACTGCTCAACAAAAAGGGGAGACGAGGTTATGACAAACATATTATTCAAATGACTATTTACTATGATTCACATGGATATGACTGTCGGTCTAATACAAACTTTTTTTTTTTTGATGTTATTATTATCTAGTTTAAAAATTTAACTGTACATATCTACAATATCTATAAAAATCAAAGATGAAACGTGTAATTCTGTACCACCAGCGTCACCAAATGAATGTGCATAAATAAAACTGAATGTTTAATATTGTTTGAATATATAATATTCAAATATATATTCATTAATTATTAATTAATTCTACTTATTTTGTGATTTTTATAATAATTCAAGAAGTATCTGGAGTCATATAAATAAATAAATATAAATAAATCAATCAATAAATAAATAAGTGCATTGTGAGAATATATGAATGTGTGTTAAGAATTTTTTATATTTTTTTATCAATTTATTTGTTTTGCTTTTTTGTGATTTTAATAATAAATCAAGAAGTATCCAGAGTCATTATGGACAGGGAGACGAAAACAAAAAAAAAGTTGTCCCAGGCCACCTGAATTTAAGCAATGATATTCTTGACTACAGTAAACAGCACATTTGATTATTCCTTGTCTTGTGACTCACAAGTATGAGAATGGAATGTCTTTAATGTAAAATTTAGGTTAGAGTTGAGAAGTTCAATTCATTTCAGGGAATTAGTTCTCTTTAAATATTTTATTTATTTTTATATACCTACTACAATATTATACTTCTAATTAAATTTTGTATTTCATTATTTATTTAAATCTATTTTTAATTATTTATTTTAAATTTACGTATAATAATAAATAGTATATAATTTTTATTTTTTTTATTGTATTTATTTATTTATTTATATTTATTTATTTTTGAATGTTCTATTTTGTTTAACTACTTCAATCAGTTAACTTAAAATGAGGCCGTTTTCTTGTATTAAAATGTTCAAAAACAAATGGTATGTGTAAAATTAGTAAAAATAATAAATAAATAAATAAATACATTTTTAATATTAGTTTCTGCATTAAATATTTTGAATCTCCTTGACAAAAATGGTCATTCAGTTAAAATAATGTTCCCTTTTACTCTATTTCAGAAAACCTGCACAAAGCAACTGGATAACGACTATAGTTTATTCTTAATGCCAACTATAGCTGTGTATAAAGCCATTAAATGTGCATAGAGAAAGTTCCAGAGGCTGTGATGTCATTCTGAAAGTGGTCAGTAGGGGGCAGTCATGTCACACTATGACACACTGTGAGCGAACACTAACACAGAAAGGCAAATGTGACCTTACTTCATTACTAGTGACTGACAGTAGTTGTTCCAGCACTAGAAGCTCTAATTACTGGTAATTATCATTACTGAAGCCAGGCCAATGTAATTCCAGAGGATCTCTCTTCTACTGCAGAAGAAATGCAAGAAAAGCATTACAGGCAATTCCAGCAATATGAGTTTCATACATGTATGTATAAATTCACACTTCAGAGAAACTGATTGACTGTCTGATTGATTTTTCCCATTCACTTCTGTATTTCAGAGGTGTCTGTGAAAGGAAGATTGCGTGATAATGGCATCTGGCTATTTAGCTTTCATCGACCATCTCGCACATCAGACCTGCTGAGGCCTGCTCAGCCCTGAAGGGTCTCATACCACTTTATCCCCTCTAAAGGTGCATTCACACTATGGGAGTGTGATCTCTGGAGGTCAGCAAGTTGCTGTGCTGTTGGTTGCTAGTAGGCATTCCCACTAGAGTCCAGCATTAACAAAAGACAAATCACATGAGTGCCACTGTTGTTGGGAGTTGTCAGAAGAAATCAGCTGCTAATCTGCATAAATTCACACATTAGTCAATGTTTGCCATGGTTGCCACAAATCTTATAAACAAAGTTTGTTTGTAAGTTATAAACAAATAGTCAAATAGTCACCAGTGGCTGACAGACATCACAATGTTGAGCCGCCATCATGATTCATAGGGATGTGACCGAATCCGAATACCGTGTTCGGAAAGGAAATGATGTGTATTAGGAACCCCTAAAGGGAATAAATATGGGATAAGAGGAATAAATTTCCATACATTCTCTTGCAAATTATATTGTTGGGTAATTATACTGTATATAAATTGCAAGCACCAGGGAGCTGCTATTAGTATGTAGGGCATTAAAATCACTTTTGAATGTGGGCTCGCTTTTTACTTTCACTTTCAAGATTTGCGATCGCACATAGTCTGTGTATAGCTAATATGAAGTGGCAGTAGGTCACTTCCCACACTTTCGGGGGGGGGGGGGTTATGGGGGTGCATATCGGCCCGGGCAGACTGGGCCGAGGGGAAACTTTTAATTAAAACGAGGAAACGAATAGAGTCATGCACAGGCCGGCCCTGGCACGAGATGCCTGGCGCGTGTCTTTTTTTTTTCTCTCTTCCTCATTACAAAGCTGCTGTTGCAGCCAATAAAATAGTTACGTTTTTGTTTTTAATGGCAAAGTTTATATATTTCTTTTTATTTCTTTATTAAGTTAACTTAGAAATATGTTCGGAACATTTTATGTTTGTTAAATTCTTTTTTTTTTTTTTTTTTTTTAAGTAATGACTAAGCGGCCAGCGGCAAAGTAAGTTGAGCATATGTTTGATCAATTTAGCCTTCTTAAATCAACACGACTTTCCTAAAATAAAACCTATAGACATGAATCGCTTCATGCATTTCACAATATTAACTGAAACATTTAACCTAGATAAATGTCCGCTATTAGACACATATCCAATCCCTGCGCTCTGCAGGACATTACTTTTACTTATGATTACATTATGATTACTTACATTTTTTTCTTAATAACAGTGGAAACAACTTAAAATTCGCTGTCATTTTTGCTCATAAAGGTAAGAGTAATACGTCATCCGGAACTACTAGGGTCTACTTTTATTTATGTGCATTTACAATATCAACAAACCATTGTGCTTTTGTAAAATAAATAAAACAAACAGGATGCGCTTACGGCCGTCTCTGTCTTAAGCAGGAGCGTTTTTACAAAAATGAACCGAAACTCAGTGAATACTTACCTCACAGACATGATAAATATATCTATTCAAAGCTTTAAATTACTACTTTAAAACAAGATAATTCACATCGAAAACAAAAACACTTCCATTATGTAATCCGTAAGGATGCATTTCTCTCTAAAGGCACGTCCAATAAGGAGATGGCGAGTCAGGATCGTCAACCAATTTATAGGCTGAGACTTTGTGTTATAATAAAAGTAACATAGTAACAAAGCTAAATATTATTTCCAAGCGTTTATACTGTAAACAAAACAGCTACTTCAGAAAAATCAACACTAAGGTAAGTTAACTGAGTTGGAGCCCATACAAATGTTTTTGCATATGGGCCTGGGGCTGACTTGCGACGGCACCGGACAGATGACTCCAATATTCCAGGCAGAACAAAGCAAAAATTCAATATTCAGATTTTTTTTACTCATATTAAATAGATTCCTGATTTTTATGAGCTCCATTGTGCAGTTTGATAAATGGGATGCACTGACAGAGAAGACTTTATCTTGGGGAAATCCCTCTCAAGAGAGACTTTGAAATTTGACAATTCTGACATGTTTACGTGTAAATGCCAGCGTGGGGTTTTCTGACAGCTGCTTCTGTTCCTTCAAAAGCAAAAAACACAGTCTGTACCGTGTAAACCTCACAGGAACTGCATTCAGCTGTTTTTGTCAGCACAGCAAAAAAAAAAAAAAAAAAACTACAGAAAAAGACCAAAAAAGACCATCTGTTCGCAAGCAACCGTATCTGAGAGATGACTAGAAAACCCAGCTAAAACCAGTGTTTTGGAATAGTAGCTGGTTTGTTTGTTGCTGGTTCAAGATGGTTTAGTAGCCCAAATGCACTTAAAACTGTTGCAAAACCCATTTTTACCCAATTTTCTGATTTAAGTTGGATTTTCCAGGATGGGTAGATTCAACTTGACAAGTCACCTCTGAAGCACTAGATGATTTTCATGATCTGACAACTTCTGAGTATTTGCACGAGTCCCTGACCGCACATCATAGTGATGAGAGCCGGGACACTCTGCTGCTCCGTTTTGTTCTCCGGCGATTGAGGGTGACTCGTTTTGTCGGATATAAGGGAACTCATTTCAGAGTGAGGCAGCGTTAATGAGACGCTCTTTTGATGTGGAAATCCTGCTGGCAAGGGGAAGACGCTGATACCGTCTCCGCTGTCATCCTCAGGTACGGCGGCTCTCCTTATTGGACACCGGCAGTTTATCTCTTAGTCGCCACATGAGGTTTCTTAAAAGGAAGGAGACGGCAATTACGCAGACGTGTGACCCAATTAAATCCATTCAAAAGAACACGGAAACACTCCAGTCAGCAAAACAAAGAGTATTTTTGGTTTGAGTTTACACCTCATGTAATGGCCTCTCATCCCTCAAAGAATTAACGCCTCCTTCTGACACACCTTGGAGACTCTTAGTAACATAAAATGAATCGTAAACAGGAAACGGAGCTAGAAAGTTGTGTCTTAAAAAAGTCAAAAAATCCTGAAAAAATATGTGCAGGTTTGCTATGGGAGTTTTAATCATAATATGAAACCAATCCTATAAGATCCTAATTGAAGCAAATACTAAGAATTGAAATGAAAATAAAATACATGTCTAACATCTATATATCTAATACTGCATACTGTATTTAGTCTACTACTCTTGCTTTAGGAGAGTTAAAAAAAAATAAATAAATAAAATAAAATAAAATAAAATAAAATAAAAATATTAGATAAACAATTTTAACTTAAACAAATGTAAACAAAAATTAGAAATGTTGTCTTAGCAAGTAACTAAATTAAGTTGAATTACTAAAATTAGTAAAACTAAAACTGAAATAAAAATGCACATAACAAAATGACAAATTTAAATGAAAACCCAGACAATATGAAATAAAAAAAAGTTATAATAATAAAAATCCAAAAGATCCAAATGAAAGCTAACAATAAGAATTTAATAATAAAATAATTAAATAACTAATAAAATAATAATGAAAATAAAAATAAAATAAAATAAAATAAAATAAAATTAAATAAAATTAAATAAAAAATAAAATTAAATAATATAAAATAAAATTAAATAAAATTAAATTAAAATTAGAAATGTTGCCTTATATATCAAATACTGTATAATATATTTAATCTACTTCTCTTGCTTTAAGACAGTTAAATAAAATAAAATAAAAATCACTTTAACTTAAAAAATGTAAACACAAATTAGTAATATTGCCTTAGCAAGTAATTAATATAAATACGTTGAAGTACTAAAATTAGTAAAACTAAAACTGAAATAAAAATACACTTTAAAAAAAGGCTAACATTTAAAATAAAAATCGCTTAAAAAATGTAAACAAATATTGACTTAGCAAGTAAATACAGTTAAAGTACTAAAATTAGTAAAATTAAAACTGAAATAAAATAAATAAAAGCTACATAGAAATACTTTTTTGAAAAACTAATAAAAATGACTAAAACTTTAAATAAAAAAAGCCCTGAAAATATGAAATTAAAACCTAAATAACAGTACATAAATAATACCCAAAAAAAAAAAAAAAAACACTGTTTAGGATTAAAATTACAAAAATATTTATTTTATACACATTCTATGCACTTTTATGCCAGTGACTGCAGATAATAAAAATGGATTGTAGAAAATTCCAAGGATTATCCCAGCCTGTGAATCTGTTCTAAAATAAAATTCTAACAAAATATTTCCCCAAAGACTTCATTTTATATTGCACGGCTATCACATAATCGCCAGCAGAAGTGTTTAATACATCCTCAGCATCTTTAATTTAAACCAGCGGCTCTTACGATTTAAGTAAGATCAGTAATAAAACTCATGTGATACGGATATTAACTTAAGCCCTGAGTTAATATCCACAACATTTATTTCAGTGTGTCCTGAGTAATTGGATTGCATGTACACCGTCTTGCACTCAATAGAATGAGCATCTATTAATCAAAGCATAATTGCGCACATTTCCCAGATAAATGGCGCTGCTTCACGTCCAGTCATGTACAAATGAGTCAATCCAGGCATATTCATTTCTTATCTAACTGAACTCATTCGAGTCGCATAATGCCGATAAATAACAGAGGTAGAAGTTTATGAAACGGGATATTCTCCATGAAGGAGAAAGGGCTTTTAACGCAGCGCAGAAGGGATCTCTGAGGAATTGCAATCATGTCACTTCTAAATGACTCCAATAGCAGGTAGAACAAGGCCAGGAAATGCGACTCTATTCTTACTGACTTCCACTGAAATTGAATAGCTTCAGCATGCTTAACTTTGCGCATTAACTGCAACTAGCTGTAAATACCCATGTAATTGGAGCTGTATGTGACTGTGTAAATATTTAATGAGTGCTTATGTTGGCTGTATATTAATGTCTATAAGCAGCGCTAAAAAGTGAAAGGGCTATCAGACTGGCTCCTTTTAGCTCTGACGAAAAACGTAGTGAATGTAAACATTACCAGAGTAAATATTTGCTCTTAAAATTATTCAACTTAGATCTTCAAATCAATTTAAAAAAAGAAAAATAAAAGTAGAATAACCAATCAGTTCAATTTAACTGGGATAATTTAATATTTAAAAAAAGCAAAAGCTGCAAAAAAAACAAAACAAAACAAAAAAACAGGGATTTTAGATTACAAATCCGGCAAATATAATTTGTAAAAGTAAAAGTAAAGTAAAAAAGAAATTCTAATCATGCTGCCATATAACATGGATGTGGTTTTGCACAAACGTATGAAATTTATGTCAGCTCAGAACAAACGAAATACTAAGAAATTCTCAAATATTATTCATATGAATTTTGAAAATTCCACTTTATATTAAAAAATATATATAAAAAAAATGATATATATATATATATATTTTTTTTTTTATATTTATGAAAAAATGAATTTATAATTAATAAACAATATAAAAATATAAGTAATATTAATATTAGCAGATTGTATAATTGAATAAATGTAATGGCTATATAATGTAAATAATTTATATAAATATGAATATATAATTATACATATGTAAATATATTTAATACAACTACATTAAATATGAATAAATACATGAATTTAAAATAAATAATTAAATATTTATATTTATATATAATAATACTAACAATAATCATATATTTTAATATATTTATGATATAAAAATAATAAATAATAATAATTTTATTTAAAAAAAACAATCATGCTGCCATATAACATGAATTATAAGAAATTAAATACTAAGAATTTCTCAAATATTATCCATCAGAAATTTGAAAATTCTGTTTTATATTGAAAATATGTATAAAATGTATTGTTAATATATATATGAACAAATTATTTTAGAATTAATAAACCAATATAAAAATATAAAGAAAATTAATATTTCAGAATAAATGTAATATCTATATACTATTATATAAAATTATACATATGTAAATATATTTAATGTATTTAAATTTAACTACATACATTTGAATAAACAAATGTACAATTTTATATATTTAGTACAAAATTCCAAATGTAACATATGTAATGATACATTTGTAAATATATTTAATATATATAATTACATTTTTATACATTACATTTTATATGAATATATTTTTATACATCATTAAATATAATTATAAATATCTAAATATATTTCATATAACTACAGAAATATTAATAAACAAAAAACGTAGTTAATTTATGTAGTTAAATATATATATATATATATGTGTGTATATGTATATGTTATATATATACATATATACATACTTTTCAGGAATCTCAACCCCTGGATGGCTTACTTACAATAAAAGAAATTATTTTAACACATTTAAAAAAAAAAAAATGATACACTTCACCTTTAAATTCTTCCTCTGACTATCAGCATAAGGATGGATTTTTTGACGAATCATGTTTGTGCCTCACGCACTCACTCTCTCTCTCTGCTGATGACTCACCAGTACTGCTGCCACTTCTCCTCTTCAAAGACATCCTCTGGGATCGGATCGATCAACACCAGGTCAGACACTTGCCTGAAGAGACAGAGAGAGACAGTGAAAAGACCACACAGAGGATGTTTCTCGAGCTCAGATGAGACCCCACACACACCGAGCAAACTCTTCCTGTAACCAGGGAGAAATGAACAGCATCTATCGAGTGAGATAAATGGGCTCAGAGCCGCAGCGGGGACAATATTTTCAGTCCTTGGGCGCTACAGGCCTGACGCAGCTGAATTTATGGCTCTGAAAGCTGCACATCAGAGCAGATGAAACGTTAAATCTGTCAGATGGAGGGAGGGTGGAGGGGCTGGGGGAGTGTGTGGCGAGAGGTTGGTCCCAAGCTGCTCTGATGGATCTTTTGCTTGTGGCAGGTATAAATGTCTAGAAGAAAAACCCTGTTAGGCAACACTATTCGCTAATGTAATGTACACTAAGTTTGGAATAATTATGATTTTTTAATGTTTATGAAAGTGGTCTCTTTTGCTTATCAAGTCTGCATTTATTTGATCAAAAATACAGTAAAAACAGCAACATTTTCTATTTCAATATTTTTTTAAAAAGTTTAAAAATAAAAATTTTAAAAAAATTTAAATATTTTTGTGATGCAAAGTTTATTTTTATACATTTTATATTTAAGTTTATATATCTCTCATGTCACACAATTCTTCAGAAATCATTCTATTATGGTGATTTGGCACAATTATTATCAATTACTATTAATGTTCAATTATTAATAACGGTTTTTGTTTATATCAATTTTGAAAATGTGTTGTTACCAATGTTTTTAATGCTTAATATTATTGTGAAAACACTGTTATATTTTTTTCTGGATCTTAATGAATAAAAGGTTCAAAAGAACACCATTTATTTGAAATATATATTTTTTCCATTTTTTTTTTTTTAAATAAAAATATATACATTTTTATAAAAAGATAAATAAATAAACAAACTTTCATTTTGGATGCAATTATTTGCGATTAATCGTTTGACAGCCCTAAAATGTATCAACACTGTCAGAAAAAAAAGGTACAGTTCCGTCGCTGGGGCAGTACCCTAAGGTACAAAAGTGAAAAGATATAAATACATACTTTTCAAGTACTATGTGTCTTTAAGGTACCAATATGTACTTTCAAAGTACTTTAATGTACCTTTAAGGTACTAATATGTACCTTTTAGGGGTAGGTAAGGTACAAACATGTACCCTTTTACTTTTGTAGCTTAGAACTGTACATTTTTTTTCTGAGAGTGAAGGTTTCCACAAAAAGTTAAGCAGCACAAATTATTTCAGCATTGAAAATGATAAGAAATGTTTCTTTTAGCAGCAAATCAGCATATTAGAATGATTTCTGAAGGATCATGTGACACTGAAGACTGGAGTAACGATGCATCACAGGCATAAATTACATTTTCAAACATACTTAAATAGAAAACTGTAATAATATTTCACAATATTGTTATTTTTACTATATTTTGATCAAATAAATGCAGCCTTGTTAAGCATAAAAGACTCAAAAACATTAAACAAACTTTTGACATGCAGTGCACAAAGGTAATTCGGTGGTGGTAACAAACTTCCTGACATGTTTGGATATGACTGACTGACTGTTTCCAAACAGAACAGCATGACTTACGTGTCATGGATGTGGCTGTAGAACCTGCCGTTCAGCGTACCCAACTCAGAGCCAATCAGGATGAAGGGTGTGGCTATATCTGCAGCCTTGACCAATCGATGAAGGTCATCCACCATCCTGAAGGATAAAAGAGGAGAGACACAGGTCAGGAAGGAGTGCAGGTTTGTGCAAATAAAGTCTAGACGTGACTCATCTGACAGTTCATTAATCACAGAAACACATTATGACACACATGTCTGATCACCTCCAGACAGGACGCCCACTGTCCCAGTCTGCTGCCCAGTTTTTAAAGCGGTCAGGGATGTTATATGAAGGACAAACTGACCTCAAACCAGAGGCTGACACACTAAACTAATAAGCACTGTGTACCATGAGACACTAATGGGTTTTATTTCTGACATCCTCATTAACTAAAAGGCCATGAAGATTCAGTGGGCACTGAGTGATTTACTGCAGTTTGTCTCAAGGATGTGCAGGGGGTCAAGAAAACGGTCAAGAAAAACTAGAGACTGACCGATATTGCTTTTCTTAAACTGATATCAGTAGAGGTTCCATTATTCCTTTTTACAGAACTAATATTTTAATATTTGTTTTATTTCTACACTGTAAAAAAAAATCTGTAAAATTTACAGGAAAAAATGGCTGCTGTGTCATCATGGTAACACACATGAAACTGAAATAATGCAATAAACATTAATTTAACAACATTAGATGTAACAAGAAAAAACTAAGAAGGAAGAGTTATTTCAACAAAAAAACATCAAATTTTTAAAAAAATGTAACACGGAATTCTGGGAATATCATTTTACGGTTATTCACTGTAAATTTTTTTACAGTTTTTTACCATTAAATTCTCTGTAATTTTTTACAGTGTACTTTTTTGGCATAATAATAATAATTTTAAAAAATAAATAAAATTACTATTATTATTATTATTATTATTATTATTATTATTATTATTATTATAGCAATAATTATCTGTTGCTTATGCTTTTACATTTATGCATATTATTATTATATCATTAAATTTATAAGCACACATTTGTGGTGTTTCATTCAAATTAAGGGGAAAAGTGTGAATATTCATTATTTAAAAAACAAAAATTATTGCTTCATAATTCATTTAGCAAATGGTGTCCTGGTATTATTTAAGTGTTCGTTCTTTTGCATTTAGTGTCAGCGCAGCATTTGGCATAATAACAATTAAACAAAAAAAGAAAATTATTATTATTATAACAGCAATAATTAACATTAATGTTGTTTATGCTATTTATGCATATTATTATTATATTATACATGTTTAAACAGATTTCTGGATTTTCTTACAAATTAAGGAGAAAAGTGTGAATATTCATTATTTTAAAAAAAAAATCATTATGTTTCATATTTAATTCAGCAAGTGGTGTCCTGAAATTATTTAAGTGTTAATTTGCATTTTTAATTCAATTTTGTTTAAAATATAATATTCCAATATAAACATGAAAGATTAAAGTCCAATCAACAACTTAGTAAAGAAAAATATGTTAAAATGGCTGAAATTTATTCTTTGATCACACTGGAAATAAGTTGAGCACACTGCAGGATACAGTATTACACGTTTTGTACAGAAATATATACAGTCAATAAGCACATCCTTCTCAAAAATGAAAAATAAAATTACTGTGTACTATTTGCTTTTCCTCAACATCAAATCAAATCAGTTTCCATATAAAAAAAAAGTTTCAGTAAAGAACAAAAAGGACAATCCACATTCTTACTCCTGGTTTACTGAACTTAGGAAAATTAATTTCTTACCGCCCGCCTTCTAAATGTGGCAGACGGAGGAGAAAAACAGGACCACCGATAACCAACTGCCCTGTCCTTTCGCTGCACATCACTTTAATGCATAAAGAAATGTTATCATGTCAACAACAAGATAAGAGTGACTCCACAAGTAGGACGAATAAACCAGGAGACAGGACGTCTTGTTGCCAGAGGACATGGACAAAGACATTTCGAAGGCGTCCTACAGCACTAAATGAATAGTAGGACAGGTCAATGTCAAAGATACGAGACGCACAGATACCCACATGTGGATTAAAACCGTTAGCGTGGAAGGGGTGTTTCTCTTGTTTTTAGATTTACTGCCTACTATAACTATACACTCTCAGAAAAAAAGGTACAGTTCTGTCGCTGGGGTGGTGAAAAGTGAAAAGGTACATCTTTGTACCTTACCTACCCCTAAACAG
The DNA here is from genome assembly GCA_036247105.1 of Cirrhinus mrigala. Classification (NCBI taxonomy): domain Eukaryota; kingdom Metazoa; phylum Chordata; class Actinopteri; order Cypriniformes; family Cyprinidae; genus Cirrhinus; species Cirrhinus mrigala. The sequence goes on from CM070022.1 coordinate 7,620,930, forward strand.
TAAATATTAGTACCTTAAAGGCACATTTTAGTACTTTGAAAGTACATATTGGTACCTTAAAGGTACATATTAGTACTTTAAAAATAAAAAAAAAACAAAACATATTTATCTCACATAAATGCTTGATCATGTCATGCATTTCTGTTTTTAAAATTGTGCAATTATTGCACAGTAGCTTACACACAGCACAAGTCTGATTTCCACAAACACATTTATCCATTCTTTTGATTTCGAATCCAAATATTGTTATTGAAAATACTTTTTCAGCATATTTACAGCAAACAATGCACTGTCACTTTAATTCTGCGCGTGCAGCACAGACTCCGTGCGGAAACGATCTCTACACTGCTGCAAACGCACTACTAAACCGCAACCGCGTGCAGCTTGAACGCTTTAATCCGTTAACATGAGCGCAGAAAAATACGCACTGCAAACGGAGGTATGGGAACGTTATGTGTTTACGCTATAGTGCGCCTGAGCGCCCAGTCTCTAGGAGATCGCGCGAGCGCTGAATGGTTAAATATTGGAAAGAATTAAAAAGAAATGAGGTTCACAAACTTTAGCGACAATGCGACACTGATTCTATTGTGCAAGTAACAATTCCTGTGTCAACTGTGCAGCTCGCTTATAATCAGATGCGATGTGCTGATTGGAAGCCATATAGCGCACTTTTGAGAGTGAAAGAGAGAGGGCGTGCAGTCATTCACTCGTGCTATTTGTGAAATTACGGCTCACATAAGGTTTTCAAATGACTTTATGAGATATTAAATGAAGAAATATGAATTGTACCTCACCTTCACCATTATAATTTTTTACCCCCGCCGAAAATCGCATGAAACGGTGCCGCTGCATGTCGTACCAAACCTGTCATGGCAGGCGCATCATCAGCTTTAGATCGGTTTATGAGATCGGCCTTTTTAGAGACCGCCGATCAAACATCCCCAAGGGATTATCGGCCGATAATGATCGGTAGCCGATCAATCGGAGCACCCCTAGTCAGAAGGTCAACTTTCATTTTATGGGCCGCCGTGGAAGAACACAATTTCCCAGAATGCTCTAATTGCTGCCAATGTTATTTGGACATTTTTATAGTGCTGTCATACCTACAGTGTTGGAAAACTGTTTTGTTTCAGACTAAGACACTTTCATACCTTCCAGTGGTTGATAGTCCCCAGACTTTCTCTGTGCCTGTAGTTTCATTCTGCGGAGTTCTTCGGCTAAAACCCAGACCGACTCTGTCATAGGTGCACACCTGAGAAACAGATCACAGATCAAGAGTCATGAAAATGACAGCAGGAGAAACCTCAACTGACAATCAAAGAACCAAAAAACTCATTGAACTTTCCTTTAGGGAAACGTCATCTTTAAATAAAGTGTGCATTAAACATATTGCAATGTTCACAATGTTGCACAATTTTATGATCAAAATCATCAACTCATCTTAATCTTCAAAAAATGCAAATGTTTGCTACATCGTCTGGCTCTATTGGAGAGTCACTGCAATGCAGGCCATCAGCAGGAATCTCCAGCATTTCACAAGTTTTGTTCTGACAGGATGTCACAGAAATGCTTCACTGCCTTGACTTACTAGAGTAATACAGCAGCACATGCTCTGAAAGCTGAACTCTTGTAACTTCACTGGAGAAGGAGAAAAATCAATAACGCTTTTATGTCCTAAAGTAATGACTCACGTCAGTGAAATCTGTGGTGCTGCTTTGTTTATTTAATGCTGTACATGACAACAGTAAAAGGCTTTCTCTTATCATCCCCTTAATGGAAGAGTTTTCATTAGTTCATTTTAAACAGCACAAACCTCATTTAATCATGTTAAGTAAGTGTTTTTTGTTTTAGAATCACATGCATAAAACATCCCTACTGCCTGGTAGTCGTGAGCTTGTGAATTACACAAAATGTGATGAGAATAAGACTACGCAAAAATAAAGTCATAGTCAACTATGCTGCCCTCGCTGACTGCAAGAAAAACTAATATACAGTACAGTACAACATGCCATTCAGTTTGGTCAGTGAATCAGTCAAATTGATTGGCAAATCATACAGACACGTCAATGGATCTCATTCACTAAATGAGTGCACACAATATTAGAAAATCTGTGTGCAAACATTTTCACAAACAAATCATGATTCCATTTACTAAAATTTCTTCTAACTTTACGAAAAATTGTACAAACAACTGAAAACACAGATGCAAAAAACGCATACTCTGGGTGGCCTTACAGTCATGCTAAGATTACATTTGCACACTGATATTTCATCATATACAGTGATTTTTTGATAAATCTTTGATAAAACTGATAAATCTTTAGCTGATGATGGATATTAATGTATACTGACCTCAAAATCCTTTTCCTTTGACAATATTTAATTTGGTTGCTTTCACCTGTTTAGAATCAGGTCTAGCAATGCCAGATTCATGAATCAATCACTCTTTTAATCGAATCGATCAAACAGGAGTGCAAGAATGTCTGAATTTGTTAGCGATTCAGTTTGATTCATTTGGACCATTCACTCATTCGCAGTGGTTTCTGAAATAAAAAATGGATGAGCCGGATATTTTGGCTACATTTTTAGGCTGTATTTACCTACAGTCCATTGTAGGAAACAAAACTTGCAAATGTCTCTATCATTTGTCAGCTATGAGGCAGCTCTTTTGTTTGAGGATTGAGTTAACCCTTTAACCATCACCCCCATTTTTGAACACAGATGTGAAAGTGCACTATCCAAACTTAAATTGTTATAATTTATGAACAAATACATTTTCCATTATGATTTGAAGCACCATTTCCATGGTAATGCAATGTCAGATTTTAAAACAGGTTTCAAAGGATGAATTATGAGGCTTTAAACTTTCAATTGATATATAATTTATGTAGAGCTGTCAAAAGATTAATTGCGATTGATCGCATACAAATAAAAGTTTGAGTTTGCCTAATATATGTGTGTGTACTGTGTGCAGTTATTATGCATTTATAAATACAAACACATTCTTGTATTTATTTAAGAAATATTTACAAGTATGTGTATTATAATTTTTATATAATTTATATTATATATAAAAACAAATATTTTGTACATAAAAAACATATTTCTCTTAAATACATACATTAACGTGTGTGTTTATATATACATAATAATTGCACACAGTACACACACATTTATTAGGCAAACTTAAACTTTTATTTTGTATGCGAATTAATCACGATTAATCGCTTGACAGCCCTAAATTTATGATAATTTCTAAAACATGATAGGGAAAAATGCAACGAAAAAAGACTTTTGGTGACAAAGGTCAGAATTCCTGTTATGATGTAGATTTTTGAGGTGCACTCTTGACATAAATTAATCTATTGCTGTTCCTTCCTTCATGTAACAAAAAACAGTGGTAAAATATCTATTTAGGAGTCTTAAACCTTTTAAACAAAATATAGTTTGCCATGATTAGATTAATTGTTTTATTAATTGTAATATAGTGAAGTAAACTCAGGCGTCCCTCTGAGGAGATGGGTGATAGTAAAGGTTAAATAACAACATTGCAAAGTTCCAACATGTTCAGTTCAGCTATAGCAGCTCTATAAATTCAATGTAAATTCAATGTTGATTCCATTCAGTTCAGTGGCATTATTTATTTCAATTCCGTTAAAATTTTGCACTCATCTGATAGTGTCCGTGCAGTTAAATCAATAATATTACTGAATATTAAAGGAGAAGCTAAATAACTGCTCATTTGACAGCGTGTACTGCATGTAACGAAACACATTCGTACAGTCCAGTTTCCAAACATCCAGTAGTCCTGGTGACAGTGTTTGAACTAACCTTTGTTGATAAAGAGAGACTCTCCTGTACATAGTACCACACATCTGAAGACATCCCTGCTGGAGCATCGAGAATAACTGAAACAAAAATAAAACATCATTTTCACTGTGCACACCCACAATATAAATATTAGACTTTTTTTTTTCCATTTCATTTTTTGAATGAACTAATCATTTAACATACCAACAGGTCGTCCGTGTCCTTTGCACAACAGATGGATCATTTGGCCAAGGCCGATATCAATCATCTGAGCACCTGCATACAGAAAGAAAGGAGCTGAAAGTTACCAAACTGCACATGATCCTAAAATCTTCCTGAAGAGAAGATGAGCCCTCACCTGTGGCTGACAGCACCTGTCCCTCTCTCTGCAGGGAGGCATAGTTCAGAAAAGCTGGAGTGAAGATGATGAAGAGCAAAACCTTCACCCAGAAAGACACAACAGTCCAGCAGCTCCTCTGAGAGACAGTCACACCAGAGTCCTCTGCAGTCTGTGGTGTGAGAGTTGAAATTAGTCAAGAAATGGCATGGTATACTCCTACTATTTTGAAATATTGTTTCATTTCCATAATACATACAGTTTTTATGCTGATAAACCAATATATCAGCCATTTTGATAGTATTTGCATCATCCCATAATCCTTCTAGCAGTTTTAAAATCTAACAACAGCCCAGCCTTGGCAACACACTAATTTTTGTTTAATTTTGCAAGCATGCAGCCACAGTTTCAATTATAACCTTTTAATTTATTAAATTTATTAAATTGTATTATTTATTTCTTTAATCAATAATTTAAAATGTATATAATGTAGAATAAACTATAACAGCCATACAGGTGAGGGTATTTACAAAAATAGGAACAATGAAAAGAGTAATGCAAACAGTAATACCATGACTCTTTGATTCCTACACTGATTCTTCCCTAACGAAAATTAACCATGGCTTTATTATAGTTTCTTTGTTTGTTTGTTTGTTTTTTTTGTTTTTTGGCGGACTGATTACCATTTGTATAGCTATAGTTTTTCTACAAATAACCTGGTTAAACTATGGTTAGTGTAGTAAGACCATGTTTAATTTGTGGTTACCATGGTTTAACAATAGTAACCATGGTTTTTTGGTTTTATTTGTAGTAAAACCATGGTTAATTTTCGTAAGGGTTATTCACATGGCACTTCAAAATATACCATGGTAATACTGCAGTCCAGAAGTATGGAATTGCCATGGTACCTACAGTTTTGTTGGTAAAACACAAAATCAGTCAATGAGTTGCAGAGCTCACTGAGCTCATCACCTTCTTTCTATCAGGTTTGACGCTGTCCGCATCTTCTCGTCCGTTTGTCCTTCTGCGCAACATCTCCAGACAGTTTTAAGTGCACTTCACCCGCTGAACAGATAATACATGATATTACATTTGTATGAATGAGTGTCAAATACAGCATGGAGACACTTCCGCTTTGACGGGGACCCGTGAGGAACCAAACGCGTTTCGTTAAAACTGCAATCTGCGGTGCGAACGCGTTTAAGTAAATAGGTATGCTATGCTAAATTACTATAAAATGTTTGTATCATATTATTATACACTGTGCCTTCGACAGGAAACAACAAAGTTTCATAAAAAAATTATTTATACAATAACAATATTTATAGTCCACAATGAGTTTTTAATCTAAATTAGTAAACAAGTTAGAGCATAAGACGTAGAGTATTACGTAATATGTTCACAAGCTTTCCAAAATTTGATTAAATTACATCTTGAGTGAAAATTACACAATATAAAAATATGAACTATAAATGAATGTCTACACATAAAAGAAAGAAGCCAATATAAAATTTGAAGGCATGATTAACGGTTTCCAATTTGACCTTCATTACAAATGGATGCCTCGTAGAATACTTTATAAGAACTGCAGTGTTTTTTCCTCAAGGTTTTTGAGCTGAAATGAATCCAAACGCTCTATAAGTACCACTTTAGTACTAAAAGTGTTGCAAAGCAACGTCTGTCCTGTAGGAGGCGCTGTGTGTCATTATCTGACAGTCAATTGACGCATTTACACATCTAACCACATTAAATCACATTTTAAATTGATCATCTGACAGTTGAATAAATAAGCTTTCCACTGATGTATGGTTTGTTAGAATAGGACAGTGTTTGGCCAATATACAACTATTTGAAAATATGTAATCTGAGAGTGCAAAAAAATCTAAATATTGAGAAAATCGCCCAAATAAAGTTCTTAGCAATGCATATTACTAAACAAAAAATACGTTTTAATATATTTACGGTAGGAAATGTACAAAATATCATAATGGAACATGATCTTTACTTAATATCCTAATGATTTTTGATATCCTAATGTTTCAATATTCTAATGTTTCACAACTACTTGAAAATCTGGAATCTGAGGGTGCCAGAAAATCAAAACATTGAGAAAATTGCCTTTAAAGTTGTCCAAATAAAGTTCTTAGCAATGCATATTATTAATCAAAACTTAGGTTTTGATATATTTACAGTAGGAAATGTACAAAATATCATGATCTTTACTTAATATCCTAATGATTTTTGGCATTAAAGAAAAATTGATCATTTATAAGACTGGTTTTGTGGTCCAGGGTCACATTTTATGTTACACTAGTAGGACAAACAGGACCAGTGGAGATGTTGAGGCACTATAAGAGAATATTTAGTGTGACAGTAGAAATAAAGGTCACTATAAAGGTCAGTTCCAGCACTGCAAGGTTATTCATGAGTGTGAGTGAATTCAACACATGCACGCTACAGGATACTGACCCTTTCTCGGTCCTGTATATAGGTCCAGTTCAGAGTTTAATTATGTATACAGTGCTGGTAGTCATTCTAAGGGCAATGCTTCTGTCGCAGATGTATGTAAATTATGATTTTATGCATCCTTGCTTTCACCACAGGTTTACGTCAGAGTCCAGCATCCATATTGAACAGACTCTAAAGTTCAGCCTGTGAGCAACCTCAGTTTGTTTGCTTTTTAGATGAGGCAGGCCATGTTAAACTGAACAAATGTACATGTTCGAGACACTTCTCTGCAGGAACCCTGAGGAAAATAAAACAAGACAAACGTCAAGTGACAGGAAATGAAAGACTTCACGCTGTACTTCAGACAGCAGGTGTACTGTCATGTGATTGCAAGCATGGCTCTCTCTGTCATTCACAGCAATCACTGAACGACACCACCGACAAACACTGCAGAAGGACGATTTCTCAGAGTGTCAATCATCACGATCTGTTCAAACATGTCTCTGGCGCAGCCAAACGGACTTTGATGCCAGAAGTGTCATGCCTGTTCAAACTGAGAAAGCACATTCAATTTTAAAGGAACAGTTCCCCGAAAAATGAAAATTTGCTGAAAAATTACCCTCAGGCCATCCAAGATGAAAAACAGTTTATCAGAACAGATTTGGAGAAATTAGAGAAACCAATGGATCCTCTGTAGTGAATGGGTGCCGTCAGAATCAGTCCAAACAGCTGCTAAAAACATCACAATAATCCACAATAAACCTCTTTTTAACTTCAAACCATTGCTTACGGCTGAAAATGTGAGTTCTCTATCCATAATATTGCTTTCTCTAGTGAAAAAGTCATTTTGTCTGAATCAGGAGAGAATTATGCACAGAGTAAACACCATTTAAACATTTCTAAGTCAATGGAGAAAGCATTATTATGGATTTTGGGCATAAACGATGGTTAATTGATGGACTGGAGTCGTGTGGATTACTTGTGGATTATTGTGATGTTTTTATCCGTTGTTTGGACTCTCATTCTGACGGCACCCATTCACTGCAGAGGATCCACTGGTGAGCCAGTGATGTAATGCCACATTTCTCCAATTCTGTTTTTAATTACTTGATTAATAATAAATTTCACTGAAATGCAGAAGAGATGTTTATGACAGATATTTATGAAATATCCATTTACTTAGTACGTGTGTAAAATGTGTGTGTAAATTAATCCAGATTTACATTTATGCATTTGGCAGACACTTTTGGCAATTCAAGTTAAAGGAGAAGTCCACTTCCAGAACAAAAATTTACAGATAATGTACTCACCCCCTTGTCATCCAAGATGTTCATGTCTTTCTTTATTCAGTGATAATGAAATTATGTTTTTTGAGGAAAACATTTCAGCATTTTTCTCCATATAATGGACTGATATGGTGCACCGATTTTGAACTTCCAAAATGCAGTTTAAATGCGGCTTCAAACGATCCCAAATGCGGTTGTAAATGATCCCAGCCAAGGAAAAGGGTCTAATCTAACAAAACGATCGATTATTTTCATAAAAATAATACAATTTATATACTTTTTAATGTCAAACGTTTGTCTTGTCTTACTCTGCCTGAACTGTTTTTTTTCCGGTTCATGACAGTTAGGGTATGTCGAAAAACCCCCATCTCATGTTCTCCCTCAACATCAAAATCATCCTATATCGCTGTTTTACCTTTTTTGTTGAGGGTGTTTGATCTTCTTTGCATTTTTACTTTGCAAAGACTGGGTCGGTACTTCTGCAGCGATGTAGGATGATTTTGAAATTATTTTTGAAGTTGAGGGAGAAAATATGATGACAGTTTTTTAACATACCCTAACTGTCTTGAACCGCAATACACGGAGTGCAGGCAGAGCAGGACAAGATGAGCGTTAGAGATTAAAAAGTGTTTAAATTGTATTTTTTTAATGAAAATAACTGATTGTTTCACTAGATAAGACCCTTCTTCCTCGGCTGGGATTGTTTACAACCGCATTTGGGATCGTTTGAAGCTGCATTTTGGAAGTTCAAACTCTGGGCACCATAGCAGTCCATTACATGGAGAAAAATGCTGAAATGTTTTCCTGAAAAAAACATAATTACGACTAAAGAAAGAAAGACACAAACATCTTGGATGACAAGGGGGTGAGTACATTATCTGTAAATTATTGTTCTGGAACTGGACTTCTCCTTTAAACATTTTTATCAAGATTTGTGTTACTTGGGAATCAAACCCCTGACCTTGACATTGTAGGGCTCTGCTCTAAGAATACCATTATTCTTTTACATAATGCTTTCAGAACCAGCCGAAGCTGTGAAGAAACTCACAGTAAACGGAAAAAGGAGGTCTGAGATTTCAGCCCTACATTAGATTCATTGCAGTAATTAAATGAAAGCAGGCAGATATGGATGATAAATGGCAGTTATTGACGGGACTGTCAGGTAGCGTGGGTGTCAGATATTTTTAAACAGCGACGTTGAGGCCTGGCAGAGGCTTGCGTTTCCAGAGGCTGCCGTGAGCTCAACCTCCTGCAGCTGTTTCTGTCTGGCCTAATTAAACTCTGGGACGACTGATCTCATTAAATTCAAACCATACAGAAGACAAAATAGAATCTGACCATTAATATCCAGAGGCTTGAGTCATTATGTAATCAGCTGGAAAATGGTTTTGTTTGTATTGTGGAAGTATAAAGTTTTGTGAGAAACTCTAATTAATGTAATCAGCATTTGCCATGTTGTCGGCGCAGCCAGATGTATATACATACATAATGTAATCATTTTACCAGCATAAAATCTGGACGTGAATGGAATATATAATTAATGTATTATTTTCCACAAAATTGTACTCTATTTATGTCTTGTGCATCTACAAAATATGTCATTTATTTTAGCATCATTAATAAAGTTTCTGTTAATATTTTAAATTACTTTTTATATATTTTCCATTTTCATTTCGTCTTTTTAATTTGTCTTTTTTTTGTTACATTAACGAAACCCATATTTTTAGGTTTAGTTTAGGTTATTTCTTATCTTAAAATATTATTACATATAAATTAATTTATTTAATATTTTATTAATTAATTTATTTATTTTATTTAATTAATAAATTATTACTGCCAAATTATTACATATCTTAAAATATGTCAGTGTCATTGTTATGTCTCAAGATGCACACCTGTAACGTTTTCTTCTAAGACATTTTATAAAAGCTGCTTAAATATCTTAATTTAACTAAGACTTAGTCCTAGCTTAAGATAAGCCCTGTCTGTGAAACCGGGCCTTAGTTAGTTAAACAAAAATGAGAAATACCTTGGTGACTATCTGAAATTAAATAAGTTTACGTTTTTATATTTTATTTCGGTTAATGTTTATTTTAATTAATGAAAATGTTTTTTCATGGTTAGTTGTAGTTAATGATAATAATAACCCTGACAGGAGAATGTTTCTGAATCATGATACTTTACATAATTGCATTTTCCTTTCTTTTAAGGAAAGATGTTTTACAGAAAATCGCTTGCACCTGAAATATGTTAACATATTAATTTAATAGCAGTAAATCAATTAAAATCACATCATGTCTATCTGCAATAGAGTGTTTTCTCAACACATCATCAATCGACCATATTGGCAGCATTGAATGTAAACAGCACTACTGAATCAAAAGAAACTCACATATTTTGATGATCATTACTGTTGAAAATGGTCAGTTGTTGTCATGTTTTGGGCTGTACTAATCGGTCGAACCAGGAAAAACATTTGGAGTACTATAGACTGCCAAAAGTTATTAAAAAAAAATCATGGAGAAGAGTGCAAAAACTGTCTGAGGAACAAAAGGTGTTTGTGGTTGGCCAAACTGAACCAGGATTTCCCGGGCAAGAATCTTGACAACATTCGTGTTTGTTCTTATCATTTCCAGTCAGGTAAGTGAAATATTAGGCTAAAATCTTAATTAATACATATCTTTACCACCTATTAACTTTAGTTTGTCAAAATAGGAATGCACTCATTCCTGCTTATTAATTCCTTCTCTATATGATTTAGCAGCTTCCACACAATTTTTCCATGGTTTGGACACCATAAATTAGCAGAACAACGTATTCAGTAGTACATTAACCGTGCAATCCATGCTGTTGTTTACATCCAAGTATCGCCAATATGGCAACGTATCCAGGTAACTGACCAAATCATGACGTAAGTGCAAACCCTGTTTATGTTTATGAACAAAGTTTTAAAATCTCAGTGAGTCATCATTGAGTTCAAATAATTACCCAAGAAAATAGGAACACGTAGGAGGGAAGCAATGAACCAGGAGACATTTTTCATGCATCTTTCTGTCACCAAAGGAATTTTTCACACAAACATTAAAAGTTTTGTCATTCAGAGTCTAAGTAGACTAATCTTTCAGTGAGCTACTGCTTCCTAATTAGATTTTATCTTAAGATATTAGCAGAAACTCTGCTGGATCATACATTTCTCTGTACCTCAAAGAGTTCACATGCACTGAATAGTGTGTGACGCAGAATAAAACAGAGAGAAGCAGCTGTCAGACAACCTGTCAATCATCCCGGTCAACAAGTGATATCCGGTCTCCTCTGTCTACAGAAATCTTACCGGCTCTCTGAGGAAGACGATGCATTTTTAATGAACCATTTAAAGGGCATAAACTCTGCCAGACTACACACACACACCCTCACCATGTGGGCATGAAGAGTCAGTCTACATACTGACACAGCGCTAATTTTTCTATAGCCTATTTGCTATATACTCATAAATAAAAGATCTTAGAGCAAGTAGGTTCATGGCTCCTGCTGAGTTAAATTTGCATTAGCATGTAAGGTTGCAAGTAAATATCATACATTTTTTTACAGTCCAAACACTGATTTCCAGCCAGCAGAATGTTTGCTATAGAAAGAAAACCAATAACAATACAGCATCTTCGTTTGTTATCTATGTAAATACCGAATAACTTTTCCACGTCTTCCTTCTGGTGCATCTCTGTGTGAAAATGAATCGATTCCTTCCTTCCTTCATCTGATTATTTTAGTGAATCAGTTCGTTCGCACCGGTCCAAAAAGTGATTCACTTCTTTTATGTGTGATTCCTTTTTGTTAAACGGTTCTTTAGGACGGTTCAAAAAGCGATTCACCTGTGAGGTATTTTGAAACACTTTTCTTCATTACTATGTTCTCATCTCAGTTATTTAAATTTGATTGTTTTTAGTTTATAGACTAGCTGTGTTTATTATTAATTTATTCTGGGCGAGACTTCCGGTTCATAACGAGAGGATCAACGTGCAGTAAACGGTTAAACTGTTTGCATTACAAACCAGTGTGTGTTCATAATTAAGATGATATATCAAAATGATATGTTAAGACACACCAATTTGCAATATCAAGCAGCAAAAGTGCATTTTAGCCAGCTAAAAACTGCTCTGATTGAGAAAAATAAACCATTTCATAGTTACTACTGTACATTTGAAAAATATATTCAGATTTGTGTATGCTGTTCTGAAGTGATAGTCCAACTGAAAATGGGAAAATAACATACAATAGGTCTCCCTGATGCCAAGTTACACACTGGGGCTCTTGGATGACCTTGACTGCTGGTGTTCATGTGTGTCATTTGTTGTTGGTTTGCCTGAGTGGGGATCAAAAACCATCACACTACAGATTGTGGATCAGACTCTGAGAAATAGGTCGGACCGCCAAATCCCACATGCTTTCATCGGCAGGCAGGACTGATCCCTGGCTTCAGATACAGCATTCAATGAATGTGATTGCTTTTCCCTACTGATTAAATAGAGATATGGTGTAATAATACATAACCTTTTCACCTCACCGTTTGGTTATGTGTTGCTGAAGCAGAGCACCAAATGTTGAAATACTGCTAGAAAGAAAATTGGTTTGTTCATTGCAATTTACCATGCAGTTCTGCATTTACATTATTATTTTCATTCAGTTTTGTTTTAGGGAATAGTGGAGTTTGTTAAAATATATTTATTTTAAAATAAATTTATTAAAATTTTGAATTTAATTAATTACATGATGTTTCAATTTATTAATCTAATTAATCACAAAATATATTGGACTGAAAATACACACAAAAGATACAGAAACTAAACACTGCTGTGTTGCTCTGAAACGTGCAACAATTCTGCTGTGGCTTCAAATGTAATAAGTTTTCTGCAAAATTTAGCAAAAACATACAATATTGTGTTTAAAATAATATCAACTTCCTCTTTGCTGAACTGTTCTATAAAATCACATTTAAGCTTGTGATAGATCGGGACAAAATCAGCACTCGTGTCATATTGCTCATGCTGCCGGTGTGATATCATGTGATATGTGAAATATATAAATATGAGACAAAGGGCAATTTTTTGCGCCAATATCTTGAATTTCAGAGCATAATTGCATTTTATGGAGTTGTTGCTCTGCATCAGGGGTCACCACACTTGATCCTGGAGGGCTGGTGTCCTGCAGAGTTTAGCTCCAACTTGAGTTCCAACAGAGTTTAGCTCCGTCCATGTCACGCTCACTCATGTTTGATCCAAAAAGCAGCTGCCCTCATGTTTACAGCAACTGTGAGTACATTTTCTGGCATCTTTTAAGGAATATGTAGAGTGTACAAGGTAAATATCTTTAAGCAGCAGTGTGAAAGTGAATAGCACATAACAGGCATAATTACTGGTATAAACATAGATGTCTATTGGTACAATATGCGTCACATGACTAAACATGCGTCATCGTTTTCAAAAGCCTCCGTTTTGAAACGGAACAGCAGTCCACGCTACAATGCGAAAACAGTGTTTTCAAATTTAGCCACTTTGGAGAGCGTTTTCAAAAAGCTCAGTTTTCCTTGACAAAAACGCCATCTCTGTGTGGACAGAAGGCCAAAGCGGAGAGAAAAAGATGCCTTTTCAAACGAAAAAGTATTAATGTGGACATGGCCTTGTTTAGCAGTATTTAGTTTCTGAATAAATCTGTGTTTTGAACAAATTGTGTGAACCAGTGATTCCAAAGCCCATTCATAAAGAGAGCCATTTACATCATTCCTGAATGAATCAGCTGTTTGAATGAACAACTCCATAAAGTAACAGTCAGCTATATGAGATATAAGATGATGTACAGGTCTGGGGGCAGGGCCAGCGGGTTAACTGCGTTAAAAAATTTTAATCGTGTTGTTTTTAATTAATTAATTGAGTTAACACATTAAACTGACAGCCCTAATATTTTTACTAGCTATATATATCTGAGGGAATGTACAGTACCAAATGTTTTAATGTTATCTTAATTATTCCAAACATTTAGCCGGTACTGTATGTGGTGCTTATTCTTAAAGTTGTTATCCACAAATAATTTTCTGTGAAGATGCTTGTTTTATTCATGCAGTCAGTGACCTTTGACTTCTGACAGTACAATAGAACAGCTCCTCTTAAAACCTCAGCATCTCCTTGACATCTTCCTTGACATTTCCACTGTGTCTTCAGCCATCAGCCACTTTTCTGTGATGTTTCTTCCCTACTGTTCCCAGAGAAAATCCCAGTGGGAAGCTTTGTTGTGATGAACAGAGTTTGAACAGCGGTATACCTGCTCTCAACAAACTCGCACGCAAAAGTACAGAAAATTATTCAAGCGAGCATGACCTTATTTTCCACTATCCCTTGACTCCATTTTTCCCAAAAATGTCTTAAACTTTGCACAGTTCAACACTTTATATATCCTTCAAAAAATATCCCTTAATTCATTTCTAGGCCTGAAGAAAGACATGCTGAGGAAGAGAAAGATTTATTCTCAGTAACAGCCTAATCTGAAGCCACAACTCTGAATTTCAGCACACGTTTTTCCAGCAGCCGTGTGAGATGTAGCTGTAATTGAGATAACATAAGCGCTCATGAAAACGCATTTCCCATTTGCGGTATCTGTTCATCAGATATGCCGGGTTCACAGGAAAACGTATCGCGGTGTGGGAGTCTTATCACTGACAGGCATCGTTGGCCTCTGCTGGCCGCTCAAAGCAAATGGCAGGTGCTCATATCTCCCCCACCTGATTTCCTGCCAATATTAATTCTACCCTCAACATGTCCATCCAATGGCTCGGGGGCTTTTCTGCTCAATATGCCGCCTCAAATATTCTGTTCAAATGTAATGAAAAACTTCAAAGCTCTCCATCATTTTCCTTTTAAATCGTTTATCAGATGTGATTTGAATCGTTCACTGCTTGCATTTCACAAATGCGACATTCAATAGGTGCGGAATTCATCCAAGCTAAATCTGCCTGATTTATTGTTGCTTAAAATGAGGCATAATCTGTCCTCTAAAGAAATGAATTGTTGAGTACAAAACACAAAATCTTTTTTTTTTTTTTTTTACAGAATACAATATATACCAGTTTATATGAGTACAGTATTGTGCAGTATACATAGTGTCCCATAATTTTTTAAAGCACTTAGTTTTTGTTTATTCTGCTAAAATATATAAAAATCTATTAATTATAATCAGAAAGATTATTTCATTTATTGTAGTTAAACATTTAAAAAACATTCATTTTAATTGTCAAAACATTCATTTTAATTTATTTTTATTTTTAATTATTTTTTTAATTATACAATTACGTAAAAATTTATATTTTATTTATTGTAGTAAAAAAAATTATTCATTCATTTCAATCACCGAAACATGATTTTTTTTTTTGAATGTATAATATAAATGTATGTAAAAATTATACTTCATTTATTGTAGTAAAAATTATTTTTAAAATTATTTATTAATTTCAATTGCCAAAACATTTTTTTTTTCATTTCACAAAACGTAGAATAATGTCAAAAATAGTATTTCACTTATTGCAGTAAAAAATTTTATTTTAAATTATTCATTATTTTTAATTGCCAAACACATGATTTTTTTACATTTTTGAATGTATTTTTTATATTTTAAAATCACAGAATAATGTCAAAAATAGCATTTATTTAATTTATTGTAGTAACTGTAGAAAAAAAAGTGTTTGTATAATTATTAATTTTAATTGCCAAAAACATGATTATTTTATTTTTAATGTATTTTTTTTATTTAAAAAATAATGGAATAATGTAAAAAAAAAAATAGTATTTATTTAATTGATTGTAGTAAAAAATATTTTTACAATTACAATTTTTTTTTTTTTACATTTTTATTTTGAATGTGTGATATTTCTTATTTCTAAAGTAATAGAATGATGTCCAAAAACAGTATTTCATTTGCTGTAGTTAAAAAAAATGCAGTCCTCTTACCGCATGATTTCTCCACATGTAACATTACCTAAAATTACCTAAAACACCCAGGAAGGAAACCTTTCTGAAAAATGTTTACAATGACATACAAAATAGGTATTTTGCACCCTTTTTAAAGAAATACAATAAATAGCTTCAAAATTCATCTGTAAACAAACCTTCAGTTACCTATTGATTTTGATAATAGATGTAACACGTTTCTACAGGTGAGAAAAGCTCATCAAAATGTACCTCTCGGGGACTAAAGTGTTATATCTGCTTCAGAAAACCAAGTAAACAATGTGAAAAATGGAGAAAAAAACTCCTGTGTGCTTCATGACTCTTAGCAAGTACTGGAAATACTTTTCATTTAGCAAGCCATTATCACATTCATGAGAATCCTGACATTTGTGAATATGTTACCCTTTTCTCATGCAAATAGTGGCTTTTCTTGCTTTCCTCACTAATATGTGGAAATAAGGGTCATGTGACTGCCTCAGTATCTGACAGATATGTGAAAGAGGGCCAGTAGCATCTAAGACGGGTTCTGCTTGAAGGTCATCGGTTCCTGCGGCTGCCATCTCAACCCTGCTGTTCCGCAGTCAGTCTTTCATACAGATAATGATAACCTCTCAGACATCAGTGCATATAAAAGGCAGATAAAAGGAGATACGGACCCCAGAGCTTTGTTACTTTGTTAAGGCATTTATAGGTGCGCTTAGGACTGTTTGAAATATATTGGCAGCATCATGTTCACAGGTGGCCAAAAGTTTGTAGTGATTACATTTTTTTAAAGGAGACCTATTATGTCCCTTTTTACAATATGTAATATAAGGCTCAGGTGTCCCCAGAATGTGTCTGTGAAGTTTCAGCTCATAATATCCCACAAATTATTTATTATATAATTCTGAAAATGCCTATTTTGAGTGGAAGGAGAAACACGCTGTTTCCGTGCATGTCGCTTTAAATGCAAATGAGCTGCTACTTCCCGCCCCCTTTTCCACATATAGTGCTCTGCCTTTACAGCTGGTAGCTCAGATATTCTGCTAAAAAAACACTAGTTTGATTTAGATTATTATATCTATCACAGAAATCATCTGTTTTAAAGCCATATAAGCCAGCTTAAACTTCTGATAAAAAAAAAAAAAAAAAACAGCTGTCACAAAGCGGCTGTCACACGGCATGTGAGTACTAAACTAAGCCCTTTTTCATGTCTTATTGCGCTTAAGCTGTCAAATACACACAAGTTTATGTTAAAAACACAAATGACACAAACACAAAACAGTCAGTTACAGTATGTCTGAGAAGGTAAACAGCTGGGAAAGAATCACATGAAGAAGACATTCAAGAACATACATTATATATATATATATATATATATATATATATATATATATATATATATATATATATATATATATATATACACACATATATATACATATAATGTCAAAATTAATGTGATTTATTGTAGTAAAAAAATTATTCATTAATTTTAAATGCCAAAAACAATTTTTCTTTCTTACTTTTTTTTTTTTATTTATTTTTTTTTATTTTTATTTTTTGCATAATAAATGCATAATTTATTTATTTATTTATTTATTTTTTATTTTAAAATCATACAATATTGTAAAACACAGTTTTGGACTTATTGTAGTACGAAAATATTTTTTACATGGTTCATTATTTGTAATAGACAAAAACATGATTTTCTGATATATATATATATATATAAATATATTTAAGTTTTAGTTCTTATATATATATATATATATATATATATATATATATATATATATATATATATATATATAGGAGTTAGAAAAACAGTCAGTTATGTCTGAGAAGGTATTAAGGTGCGTTCACACCAGATCGGAATTCCCGTAATTACGAGATTCCAACTTGTAAAACGCGTTCACGTCCTCGTAGAGCTCGTAATTACAGCTTCTGAACTGGGAGTCTTCTGAGAGCTATAGGTGCGTTCACACCATATCGGAATTCCCGTAATTACGAGATTCCAACTTGTAAAAAGTGTTCAAGTCCTCGTAGAGCTCGTAATTACAACTTGTGAACTGGGAGTCTTCTGAGAGCTACGACTTGTACTACATGACCGCTGTACCACCTGACCAACGTAGGCTCTGTTTAGGCGTTGATAGTGTTGCCATAGAAAAGCATAATTCCGAATCTGAGGACGTGAACAGCTCCGAGTAGAACGTCATATGTTGTCGTCTCGAAATTACGGTAATTACGATATGGCGTGAACGCAGCATATGACTTGTACCACATGACCGCTGTACCACCTGACCAACGTAGGCTCTAGGTGTGTTCGACTTCATCTACGGCTACATACGGCGATCAACGAGAGTAGCCGAGAGCAGCCGCAGGCGGAGTTGAAAACAGAGCTGTCAAGTCGGACACTTTCTGCACTCGTTAATGACACTCTCGTGGTGTTTGCATCACAGATGAAGTGAATTAAATACAGTATTTATCAAATACCCAGACTTTTCAAAAGCGTTTTCATGAGCAACAGAAACACATTTCATATACTGCTTAATACAGCGCCATCTGAACAAGAATAATGATCAACATAAACATACTATTTAAATACTAATAAAGTGGGGTTATATATGCTTTTATCAGTGTTTTATGATAAATCTGACTCAATATAACATTGCAACTACATCAAAAACACTTTTACTGTTCTAAAAACACAGATTTGTCACCATTATCGGACTTGAGGATGTTAGAATAAACCCACAACACATGTGACCGTTGTCATGGGGTGAATCTGGCCAATCGTGAAACAGCCATGTGGTCATCAGAGCTCCTGCAGCCGCTCTGAAGAAACTAGGTGCGTTCGACTGCGTTGACCGATCGGCGGCTGACTTGAAGTAGTGCATGCCGGTTAGAAATTTTGTCCGACTTGAACCGGCGCCGACGCCACATGACGTTCACGTGTGGCATCAAAGTAACGCGAGAGTGTTTCGAGAACAGCCGGCTTGCTCAGCCAGCGCAGCATTTCAGGAGCGACTGCACCAGGCTGTGATGACGTCACAGCTTCTCATGATTGGCCACATTCACCACATGACGATGATCACGAGTGTTTCGTGCTTCAATCCATATAATTGCATAACAAATCAGTTTGCATGCCATTTCGTAAATAGTTTTCGATCTTTTGACTGCAGTACATTTTTTTCCCTTAAATTCTTTATATTGGATTTGTGCATAAGTTTATTATTGTACTTATTATATACACATGTATTGTAATTTAAAAGTATTGTCATTCAGTAGTGATGGGAAGTTCGGATCATTTTACCGACTCGGACTTTTGAGTCTCGTTCAGCAAAATGAACGAATCTTTTTTCGAGTCATTTCGTTCATTTTGTTCATTTTAGCAAAATATAATTAATATGTTACCTGTTACTTCCCTAACACATCTACTGCTTACACAAACGTTTATCACACTTCAAACAAGACAAAACTATAATGCTATAAGAAACAGAAAATGTTAATTCATTGTTTACCTGGGTCTTTAGTCTATGATTCGCTCACCTCGCCTCTTATCTGACAAGTTTTCGGGTTTGAGTCGTTCGTTCATCACCTGACAGCTCAATTAGCTTAACCAACGCAGTCTGAGCCGGAAAGAGAATTGATTAGTTCATTTCTCGAGTCTTCGGTTTGAGTCGTTCGTTCATCACGTGACAGCCCTGTAACGTTAACCTATGCAGCCTGAGCCGGAAAGAGAATTGATTAGTTCATCTTTTGAGTCTTCGGGTTTGAGTCGTTCATTCATCACGTGACATCCCTGTAATGTTAACCTATGCAGCCTGAGCCGGAAAGAGAATTGATTAGTTCATCTCTTGAGTCTTCGGGTTTGAGTCGTTCGTTCATCACGTGACAGCCCCATAAGGTGAACGAAGGACTCTAAAACAGGTGAACTAATTCCAGTACAGAACCTAATAGGATGTTGCGCATGCGCGACTGAACGAATCACTCCCCGAGGCGACTCGTTCGTCCCGAGTCACATTAAAGATTCGTTCAAAATGAACGAATCGTTCAAGAACGACCCATCACTATCATTCAGTGTTTTTTGTAGAACTGGGATAGATTCCAACAATTAAGGTTTACACGACTGTTGAACATGCTATATAAAAACTTATTTGTATTTGTACTATAAACACAAAACAAG
This sequence comes from Cirrhinus mrigala, assembly GCA_036247105.1. Lineage (NCBI taxonomy): Eukaryota > Metazoa > Chordata > Actinopteri > Cypriniformes > Cyprinidae > Cirrhinus > Cirrhinus mrigala. Next base: position 7,640,967 of record CM070022.1, read on the forward strand.
TAGCTTACTCTCCAACAGCAATTACAGCTAATTATTTATTGTTTACAGAAGCCTAACATAACACCACTAAACAAAACATAATTTGATTAAGTATAAGCTTGATTTGTAAAACAGTATTTGTTCAGTTACTTTAAAATGAAATGATTTACACATGCACATATATTGTTTATAAACTTACCGTCGTTGTTCATTCTGCTGCATTTCTTCCAACAAAAAAGGTATTTCTATAGCTTCCAGTTCATCTGCAATAAAGTAGGCAAACGCCACGTGATCTGCCATGTTTAAGGAAGCAACAAGATCCCCAACGTGTCCGACTTGACGGCTCCATTTTCAGCTCCTCCCCGACTGCTTTCGGCTAATCTCGCCGATCGGTCTGCCCAGCGCAGCATGAGCTCGAACACACCTACTAGGTGTGTTCGACTTAATGCAGCGCTGCGCAGCTCGATCAAATTCTGACTTGAAGCAGTGCATGCAGGTTAGAAATTTTGTCCGACTTGAGGCGGCGCCGACGCCTCGTGACTGTCACGTGTGGCATCAAAGTACCTTGATAGCGATTCGAGAGCAGCCGACTGACTCAGCCGGCGCAGTTTCTTCAGAGCGGCTGCAGGAGCTCTGCTGATAAGATGACTGTTTCACGATTGGCCAGATTCACGGCATGACAACGATCACGTGTGTTTTGGGTTTATTCTAACGTCCTCAAGTCCGATAATGCTTACAAATCTGTGTTTTTAGAGCAGTAAAAGTGTTTTTACTGTAGTTGCAATGTTATATTGATTCAGATTTTTCATAAAACAGTGATAAAAGCATATATAACCCCACTTTATTAGTATTTAAATAGTATATGTCTATGTTGATCATTAGTCTGAGGACGTGAACAGCTCCGAGTAGAACGTTACATGTTGTCATCTCGAAATTACAGTGATTACGATATGGCATGAACGCAGCATTTTTATGAGTACTAAGGTGCGTTCACACCATATCGGAATTCCCGTAATTACGAGATGCTAACTTGTAAAAAGCGTTCACATCCTCGTAGAACTCGTATTTACAACTTGTGAACTGAAGGCAAAAAAATGAAAAAAATAAAATAAAATCTTTTTCATTTGCAATGCCATGGTTTACCCACTAGGTAACTGTATGGCTCTTTACTAAATATACATGTATCTAGAATATTGCAGGTCATACCTGCTTACTTATTTTTAAGTTTTTCATTTGAATAAACATTTAGAAATGATTAAGCACTATATTTTTAATTATGAAATTTAAAAAGTTAATAACTTACATCCTTTTTTTAATGATACTCGTATAAGTACACACAATGAATGCAAGCAAATACTGAATTTAAACCAAGTTTAAAATGGTGCTAAAAAGCATTCAGCTGCATTTTTATCGCCTTATATGTACAGTATATACATATAAATAGATATGGAATCGAGATCGCCACCCCCTCCACCAAACCCAACCCCCCACTCCAAAACAAAACAAAAAAAAATCTTACTCCAAGCTGAAGTTAAAAGTTGTCAACCCTGCCTAAATATCAAACATGTTTGATATTAATCAGAGTGGCCCCGATTTGTTTGTGAGCAGATCGGGAGGTGCAAGATTTGATCTGTGAACGCCTCACATTAGCAGATAATCTGAGCCAAACATCGGGACCAATCGAGGTGCTCAACAAAGATCTTTGCTCTGATTCTCAGGAGGGCAAAATCAGGCTAAAAATCTTGTAGTGTGAGCCAGACTTAAGTTCAAATATCCACCTACAGATGCAGAGTGTGTATGTGGAGGATGCTAACACAATTCATCGCTGGTTCAAATCTCTCTCTGTCTACCCACTGACTCTCTGACTTATTTATGAGAGCCCACCAGGGTGTTCATGGGAAGGCATCAGAGGCATCCGTCACGGCTCTCTTGGTATCCACACAGCGCCCATCGATTTCCCCCTCTCGCGGCGGACACTCGCCATCAATCAATATGGTAACAAGTCTTCATTTCTGCTGGGAAAACCCGCTCTTTGATTTCGACAGCTGATGACAACAGAGAATGTCCTCTGAAAGACATTTTAAAATGAACTAAAAATTTTAACTAGAATTTAATCAATCTCATATTGCAGTAAAATGATTTGTGTTTAATTATAGCAATACAATTAGTATTTGATGTGACTTCAATTTAGTTACTTGTTATTGCTTTCATTTTGTCAAGACGTAAACGTCTTAAGCATGTAAACACAATCAAGCACTCATGATAGATCTCTCAGAAACAACATAAGAATGCAAACAATTTTGACCTTGAAAGAGTCAGAGTCAATCTTAAGATTTGATATTGAGTTGTAGACCATATCAGTTTAATGTGGTTTCATCTTCTCTTCAATTCCAGCTCTGAACAGCGAGTGGATCGAACAAGGCCAGAGCAGATTATATTACTGCATTAAAACACTTTATATAACATGTCCAACAGCAATATTCAAGTCAGGGAAAGCATAAAGGTGAAAAACCTTGAAACAATTCATGTTGATTAGTAGCTCCATTCATCTACAAGAAAGCTGCAGATAAGATGACTTTAATTAATATAGTGCCGGTGAGTGGACAACAGCTGGAAATCATGGGTTTTTCAAGAACATGTAACAATGAAATTTGAATATATATATATATATATATATATATATATATATATATATATGTATATATATTATAAAGAGAAATATTTACAAGTATTATATATAATGTCAAAATTGATATTTCATTTGTTGTATGTTAAAAACATAAATATATTAATATTTATTTATTTATTAACTAATTATTTTTTTTCTTTATTAATATAAAAAATATTAAAATATTAAAAATAAAAATTGAAAGGTTAAATAGTGACACCCACTATTGTTGAGTGACTTGCTGACAACTGTGAACCTTACAATGAAATGTGGAGGCAATAAATAAATGCATAAATAAATAAATAAAATGTATTAAATAAATAAATAAATGCATAAGTAAATACATAATAAATGCATACATAAATCAGTTGATAAATAAATAAATATTTTTGAACAAAGATTGTTTTTACATTTATTTATGCTTTCAATAATTAAATGATGCATTTAACAATGTATTTATATATTTATAATTTATTTATATATATATATATATATATACATATATATTCATTCATTGTAATTGCCAAAAATGTTTTCTTTGCATAATTTTATTGATTTTAAAATACACTACAATATTGTAAAAACAGTATTTTATTTATTGTAGTAAAACATTTATAATTTTAATAATTTAATCATTTTAATTATTTTTAATTTTTATTTTTATTCCATTTTAATCCATTAATTGTAATGGTAAAATAGCTGTAAAAATACAGAAAATTCCTTGTATTGGGCATTTTATTTCAATTAACATTTATTTTAGTTTGAGGACATTTATTATTGTTTTTGTTTTGGTTAACTATAAAAACCCTATAGTTATATTTTTGAATATTGTTCATATTATCTTTACCTTCGTTCTTTCTTATACAGGAAAAGCTGACTTTCACTAAATAAATCATTCCCTGTGTGTGTGACATAAATGATTTGGTATGATCCATTCCTCCCCCTGTCTTAGTGGTTCGGTCTGTATTCAGAAGGTCAGATTACTCTGTGTGTGTCTCATCCTGCACACAGATGCGCATTACTGTGACCGGCTGCATAAACTCATCACAAACGTCCGTGTACAAGAGACCTGAGACATGGAGTGAGCTTCTTTCTGACAGTGAGTCCCATCTTTTCTCTCTTCTCTGTCCCATGCATGTTTAGGGAATGATGCACCAGCACCTGCATGCTGTGACAAGGAGATTCTTTAACACCTGGATGAAACAAGAGTTCATGCATGATGATATTGATGCAGAAAGTGATGAGACTGATGAATTCGTAGAGACTGCTGGTTGTTGTGGTGTGTTTTGCATGATGTTCAGATACTGGAGTTGCTGTCTGTTGTTTGCAGATGTATCATATCAATGTTTTCTTCCAAGTTTTACAGTGTGATTTAATATCAAATGACATATTACAAACATAATTTAACTTTACCTAGATGCTTAGATTCAGTTCACTAAAAAACAAAACAAAAAAAGTGAATACTTTTTCTATCCTTTTTAATTCATTTATATTAATTTATTTAATATAAATATTTATTAAATAATAACATAATATTATAATAGAACATATAGTATTATTGTTGTTTTTAGTTTGTTATTCATTCATTTTATCGCTCATTCTATTTTAAAAAAAAAAAAAAAAAAAAAAAATATATATATATATATATATATATATATATATATATATATATATATATATATATATTATATCCTTCTTCAAATATTTGTTAGCTGCAACAATAATTTTCCTGGTGTTTTTTGTTGTTGTTGTTGTTGCTACATTGAATTTTACTTTTGATTTATACTACAAAAAGAACACAAAATGCCTTTGAAAGCATCCCGTCCTCTCATGTGAGGAGTTGCTGCATGAAGATCTTCTCTCGGAAACACAACATCTTAAACTTGAGCAATCTTATCCACTTTAAATAAGACTCACACTCATTTAAGAGTAATTTACTTCAAATATTGATTCCCTGAATTGTGTTCATTGTCAGAGTGATGTTCCCTGAGAGCGACTCTCTGACTGAAATCAGAGAACTACGCTTGTTTATCCTCATCTGTGTTTAAAATAGAATTACACTTAATTCTTATGGACTCTTAAAACATCTATAATCAAATTAAAAATGTTTTAGAATAACCTAAAATATCATCATAATGCCAGTGTCACTGCTAAATGTTCTGGCTTCTGACTTCAGATGGTTATATTTTGTTATATGTCATTGTGTTGAAAAACATTTCCTTCAATGTTAAAGAAGGACATGTGTGTCGTCCATCTCATACTCTAGGGGGAGCTCTTCATCATAGATACGCTTCCAGAAAACTTTCCCGCTTTCGACGAGAATCAAAAAGCAGCCTCAGACCTTAAATCTGTTTTTTTTGTGTGTCATCTTAGACTAAATATTGAAGAAGCCATTCTGAGTGGGGAGTTTAAATGCGCCTGAAATGTATAAAACATTAAACTGCAGAGGAAGCTAGGAAATAGAAAATGTACTTCGTTCTGTAGCAGCCTGTGGAAAAGTAAAATTTGGGTTGAATCTTTGCAGTACACCAGTTTTATGCTCATAATGTCATAGCAGTGCATTGAGAAATAAAGCCTGACACATTGCTCTGCTTTACATAGTTCTTAAGAACACTCTTTACCTGAGGTAAAATCAATGTAAAGTGTAGCCTGTGAATATTAATCACTACGTTTAGTATTCTTTGACATATGAGTTCAGATTAAATATTCAGAGAAGCGCAGATCCACCAGAGGATTTGATTTATCTATAATGAACATATCCTTCCTCTCAGTTCATACAGAACATAGACAATCTGACAGTCATGTTTTAGATAATAAATCTCACTCTTAATAAGAGCCTCAGAGTAGGACAGCCATTATAGGTGCTCATTTTATGGTGAAATGTAAAGGTAGAAATCTTGACAGCCGTTTCCTTTTCTCGCAAAACACTAAAATGACAGATGCTTTATCGACTGTTCAAGGCTACAGTGTCATTTGTTCCACTGGAAGATCAGTTATGATCTCCACTGTTTCTACTTAATTACTGTGTGATATGTGACATCAGATGTGTTTGCATTTGATGCAGCTATACAGTGTTTTTCTGTCTGCATGTATGTATGTACTCAATGTATTTACACTACTATTCAAACTTTGGGGTTGGAAAGATTTTTTAATTTTTTTAAAAGTCTCTTATTCTCACCAAAGCTGCATTTATTGGATTAAAATATAGTTAAAAAAAAAAAAAAGAAAAAAGAAAAAAAGAATGGAAAGAAAGAAAAAAAAGTCACAATGTGATATATTATTTCTATTTTAATTTCGTTTAAAAAATGTAATTTACACATGATTCTTAAATCATTCATATGAAATCCTGCTGATTTGGTGCTTAAGAAAAATGTTCTATTATTATTAATGCTGAAAACATCTGCTTAATATTTTCATGGAAACCAAGATTCTTAGCTAAACAGAAATATTTTTTAAAAAGCATTATGTTTTAAATGTCATTTTGTAACAATGTAAAAGGATTTACTGACACTTCAAAAGTTTGGGATCTGTAAGATTTTTTTTTATTGTTTTTTTTTTAAATAATTCTATTATGCTCACCTAGGCTGCATTTACTTGACCAAAAATACAGAAAAAACAGGAATATTGTGAAATATTATTACAGTTTAAAATAATGGCTTTCTATTTTAATATATTCTAAAATATAATATATTCCTGTGATGCCAAAGCTGAATTTTCAGCATCATTACTCCAGTCTTCAGTATCACATGAGCCTTCAGAAATCATCCTAATATGCTGATTTATTACTTTTGTTATCAATGTTAGATACAGTTGTGCTGCTTAATTTTATTTATTTGTTTATTTATTTATTTTTGGAACGTGTGATCCTGGATGTGTTAAATTGTATCATGTCTTATCAATTTAACACATCCTTAGTGAATAAAAGTGTTAATTTCTTTCAAAAAAAGAGAAAAGAGACATTTATTGACCACAAACTTTTAAATTGTAGTTTATATTGTTGCAAAAGATTTCTATTTTACATAAATGCTCTTCTTTTTTTAACTTTCTTATTTATTATAGAATCCAGAAAAAATGATCACAGCTTCCAACAAATCTGTTAATTGATAATAAATCAGCATATTAGAATGATTTCTGAAGGATCATGTGACACTTAAGACTGGAGTAATGATGCTGAAAATTCAGATTTGCATCACATTATAAAATTCTATTTTAAAATATATTCACATATAAAAAAGTTATTTTACATTGAAATAATATTTCACAATATTGCAGCTTTTTCTGGATTTTTGATCAAATAAATGCAGCCTTGATGAGCATAAGAAACATATACATCTTATTTGTATAGTTTATTATTAAATCAATGGCGACTAAAAAAATGCGCACACTTTTGTTCTGGCTTCAGATTTCAAAAGCTTCAAATTCATATTCATATGAGATAAATGCCCTGTCATGTCCTCACACACCATTTATTTTCTATTTCTCTAATTGCACAGGGGACCTTTTCTCATCTCTTAGTGAAATTAAAATTCTACTCCATTCTCTCTAAAAGACACAGTCACATGAAAGACTGAACATCATGACAGCTTGTCTCTCTCAGATACTTCCAGAATGATGGTTTCACTTCAGTTTTGACGGATCACTTATTTACAGCACATTAAAAAAAAGAGAAAAATTCCAATTAAAACTATGGCTCTGTTCCAATACCAAGTGAGCTGCCTTGCAAGAAGAAATTTCCCTGTTGGATACATCATTTCAAAGAGCTTGCTGAAATGCATTCTGGGATTATCATCTCCATGCTTCCTTTTTTAATTTGATTAGAATAAAGTATCATGATCACACTGCCTACCTTTTAGAACATACTTAAAATGCTGCCTATGTAGACAGCTCACTAGGTTTTGGAACAGAATCAATCTGTTTGTGTTGTTTTTGTTTTGAACACTGCAACAATGGGTTTTTTTTTTCAGTCTATGGCATTATAGTCAGCTCATGCTATTGCGTAACAGTGTAAATCCTAAATCCAAAGAAGGCGGTCGGAGTCCTCCAGGTGGTGGGAGCTTTACAGGTTCAGGGTACTGCAATATATCATGCAGCCACACTTCATTTATGAATTAATAGTGTGCTTACGCAAACTAGTCAGTGATTTATGGGGCAGACTGAAAAAGCTGAAATATCATGACTTTAAAAAGGGTTGTTGTGTGGGACTCCATAAAAATTGTGTTAGGAATGTTTCTTTTTCATGAGAAGAAAATGTCTACGCTTTAATATTGCTATCAGTTTGTTAGTGACAGCAGGAATGCTGTAAACATTTTTGGGTCTCATTTAATTGCATTTTGTGGTTTTGTGCATGGTTGATGTTGATGCTGCTTTGCAACTGATTTCCCCTCAGCAATCAATAAAAATATCTGTCTATCTTTTTAATACTTACTTATTTTACATAAAAAGCAAAAGACATTAAATCAGATCAATTCTTAGGCATGCTGTGAAGCCTTCACTATGTTAAAATCTTGGCATGTTGATTTTATTAAACAGCTGCAACAATGTTTAATAAAAAATGTAATCATAATTGGAATGAAAAAATACTTCAAAGTAATATAATTCATTAAACTGTAATGTTATTTTTTTTTAATCCATTTCTTGTTTTATAATTCAACTTGAGTGGCCTTGGAAATTAAAGGCTCTCTTAACTATAAGAACACCGTTCATTAGCTCACAATTTTAACAGCCATTAAATCTCAGTTTTCAGATTGCACAATATTTAATAGTTATGACAAGCAGTTTATGGTGCTGGAGGTCCACTGAAAGATTTAAATCCACAGTGTAAACAGAAGTACAGTGCGGTCTGTAGATTAGGGAGGGATTTGCTCTTCTAAGCCCTAGTAACACAACAACTGACCCTTGCAGCCTGGTCTGTCATGTGTTACTCACGTGTTTCATGTATTAAAGGAATAAAGTGAAAATTTGCTGAAAATTGACTCACCCTCAGGATATCCAAATTGTGGTTTGCTTTTTAATCGCATCACTTGCTCACAAATGGATCCTCTAGAGTGAATGGGTGCTGTCAGAATGAGACTCCAAACAGCTGATAAAAACATCACAATAATCCACAAGTAATCCATACGACTCCAGTCACATTAAGCACCATTTACAAGCGAAAACAGTTCTAAAATATAGCTGCAAACAGCGATTACAGGGGTTCAAGCATTTTAAGGCATTTAAGCACATATGAAAAAAGACATTATTTAGCAAGCCTGTAACCACCCAAATCAATGTTTTTTTTAAAAAAGCATTTTTACAGGTAAATATTATGTTTTTTTTAACATTTATTACTGTTATAGTGCCAGCTGTGGTCCGATCTCCTTAAAACTTTGTACCTGTTGTATGCGCTCACCAGGTTTCGTGAAGTTTTGAGTTTTCCTTCAGGCTTTATAGGATTTTGGGTAAATTCAGAGAGGCCCCTTTTCTAAACTACCCAGTTATAGCTTCCCAAAGGGTATTTTTTTTTTTTTTTTTTTTTTTTTGATAATTACTGACCTAGAGAGTCCAGAGAATTTTACTGCAGTGTTTTTTTTTTCAGATTGAGCAAAAAACCTGGGACTATTTCACAAAAGTACGTTTTTACATCTTCTCAATCATTTAACAAACAATTTAATTGACAGCAGTGGTTCTAGAAAAAAGTTCATGAATATGAACTTTGTCATGAATATCACGTGTATGTGCAAAAAAAATGTGCAATGTGCAATCATTTACACCCTTGAAAATGCGATATGGCGGCCATGTTTTTTTGAGATGCGAAATTGTCCTTATAGATACTTGTGGCACTTTGGACCGAGACTGTGCACAGCGATTTTCATGTTGACAATTTTCACAAATGGTTGTGTAGGTATAGCTATTTTAAAGCTTTTTCCCTCTTATAGCACCACCAAGTGGCCAAGCTCCGCGATTTGTCCTGTGACCTCAGATTGAGCTCTTACATAGGTTTTCTGAGTTTGGCGAAGATATCTCATTCCGTTCAGAGTTACAGGCATTTTTTCAAAAAGTGACCCTGCCCCTTTCAAACGTTTAGGTGTTCCTTTGCAACAGTGAGTCGAAAGTTCAACCTTTTTTGATAATTATGATATTCACTCTCCAGACGGTTTTTCTACACCGTTTTGGTTCCAATCGGGTGAAAAACCTAGGACTAGTTAGCAAAAGTAGGTTTTTCAAACAATCCAAAATACTCAAAAAATTTTTGTCCGGCGTGAGCCAAGGATTCCAACGACATAAGACACTTGAGATTGAGACTGACAGTTTAGGCAATTTTGTACTTTTGATTGCTGTAGTGCCCCCCTCAGGCCGACTGGGGCGAGCCTTGGTGACAGTGTCGTCGGTATGAGTACTACCATCCCTCCAATTTTCAACTCTCTATGACTTACGGTTTGGTCTGCACAATCAGTTTTACAGGAAGATTGCTGATCCTTGGCCATTCTAACAATCACAATAGAGTTTCAGCTAATGATGGTAAATTTTGATGTGAGAGGACATCAGGGAATGGACTTTTTCCACTGCAGGAAGTGTTGTAATGTAAAATGGACTTGTATGAAGCCAGAAGTGACAGGTTAAAGTTAAAAAGCTTTAATGATAGACTTGGTTCTTACGTATCACACAGCTTTGGACTGGAGTGGTGTGGATTGCCTTGATGTTTGTATCAGCTGTTTGGACTCTTATTCTGATGGCACCCATTCACTGCAGAGGATCCACTGGTGGGCAAGCATTGTGATGTTACATTTCTCCAAATCTGTTTAGATGAAGAAACAAACTCTTATTACAAACTTACTGGATGGCCTGAGGGTAAGTTGTCAGCAAATTTAAAACAGTCCACATCAAGACAGAATTTGAGTTATGAGTGATGAGTAGCTCGTTTTGACCAGTTTTCTGCTTAGTTATGGCACTTTTGGTTGCTCATCTGCTGTTTTAGATGTTTCCCTGCTTGTTCTTATGCTAATATTTTCACTGAATCTGAAACAGCAGTTATTATTCTCTTCCGATGACAGTTTTTGACTTGGCAAATTTAATTTTGCATTCACAATGACAAATGATTTTGCTGATTTTTGCATTGCAGATGACAAAATGTCCAAAAAAAAAATAAAAAACTGTGCGCTGTAGGGGTGCACAAATGGCGCACTTCCCTTTTAAATGCACCTGATGTCCAGCTCTTGATAGCCAATGTGATAAACATGATAAACAACTGTTAAAATGCACATGCACATGACCGACACCAAAGCGGGAATGAAATGCTCCTATAGGAGTGAATCTGTGCTCTGTTGTATCGAAATGCGTCCAGCTCTCAAGATTAAATTTACCTTGGAACAAAGTCATTTTAGAGCACTGCCTCCTGAGGCATTTGTCTCTGTCAACATAATATCATTTTGTGTAATGACTCAGCAGAATAAATCCAGAGTTGGACTGACAGAGTCCCACCTTGCCAAGAGCTCAAACAATCACGTCTGTGTTCAGAATGTAAATTGTAGAGAATGGAGCTCAAGCACACTCACATTTCTGTGAAGTTAAAGCGCTGTTTCTTTTCTATAGATTTAATAATATATTTACTGGAGCTAATATTATACGGAGTTGCAGTATGAAAGCACATTTTGAACTTACCGAAGTATTATTTTTCTTTTGGAAATACAGTCATTTTGATAACCAGATATGGAAGCTTGAATCTGCCACAGGATTAAAAACAAAAAAAGTAACTGCAACTTTTTTCTTGCAATTCTGAGGTAATATCTCGCCATAAACTCAGAATTACGAGACATGGAATTGCGAAATATAAACATGCAATTCTAAACTAAAATTCAAAATTCTGAATTCACATCGTGCAAAACTTCTATTTTGCTTGCAAAAAATATTTTATTTACATTTGACTCTAAAGATGCTTTTTGATGCAATTACAACATTTACCAGTGCAGCCCTAAAATTTATTCCACCTAAAAAAGTAGTTTCACATCAAAAAGACCACTTTACTTTTTTATTTCTTTTTAAATACAGAATATATAATATTTCCGGACAGGTCAAACTTATAGATATTGTTTTTGATTATAATAAATAATCAACTGCACAGAGAATATTCCAGTAAAACAACAGCAAAGCTCTACCACATGTGAGGGAATTGCATCATGGGAAATCACAGGACTCTCATTCTGTGTCAGGACAGTTTAATAATTAATTAAAACAAGCATGTCTGCTCAAGGGTGGCAAGGTCTTGCAATGAATATCCAGAGCAGGTCTCGGACAATAAGAACTTTAAGATAAGAACTTTCACTTCAGCTTTTCACTTACTCCATATGTGGACATGCAGTTGATTTTAAAGAGAAGAGCATTTGCATTCTAACTTGAGAAATAATATTGTGATTACATAATGTCTTGTTTTCTGTGATGAGTTGACCTTGTATTTTTTGTATTCCTCAAGCCAAGCACAAACTCTGAGACACTGGTGACTCTTTTATGTTTTAACTATGTTGCCTGAAAAATTTAACTGCTTCCCACGGCTCAACCATAATTTGTCAGCCTTTTATCTTGTTCTGTGTAAATGGAAAAACAACCAAGCTTTTCTTTCAAGTTGCTTGTGTATGTGTCAAGAATCATTTCTAGTTTAACTATGCATATGGACATGTGTGAGAACAAATTTTGAGATCATAGCTACTGTCGGGGAGAAGAATATTCTGTGTTCAGTTATGTAAAGCACAAACATGACAAAACAACATGACAAAACAAACGAAATCTTTAAATGTACACAGGGAAACAAGCTTCAGTTGGCTTCAGCCGTAAAACCTTACGGGCTTACAACCTAAGAAATATCTACAGAAGTCTTTACTTTGCATAAATTATGTGTGAGGGGACAACAGTTCACATCCCAACAGAATTTTAAATATTCTTTGAAATATTACATATCATTTAGGTTAGTCTTTTCTATTTTTTGTAGGCTAGAATTATGCGATTCAGTGTACATCAACGAATCGTTGAGTTGGTTCTCAGTTGGTTTAGAACTAAGTTCTCAATCAGTCCTCCTCCTTCTTTATTAACAAAGCCAATTTTACTGGTAAACAAGTCACAGTAAACTTAACTGATAAGTCCTTGTCTGGCATAAGAAATTTGACTTTTACCAACATGTGAATCATTTTCCAATTATATTTTTAGCAATAGAGGGCACATTCAGTGTACTACTGAATACGTTGTTCTGCTCATTTATGCTGTCTAAACCATGGAAAAAATGTGTGGAAACTGCTAAATCAAATACAGAAGGACTTAGTAAGCAGGAAAGGACGCAAAATTTTGACAAACTAAAATTAACATGTAGTAAAGACACATACGAGCAGTATTAATTAATATATTAACCAATTATTTCACCTACATGACCAGATAGAACAAACACAAATGTTGTCAAGATTCTTGCCCTGGAAATCCTCGTTCAGTTTGGCCAACCAAACGCCTTTTGTTCCTTAGTTTTTTGCACTCTTTGGCTTGATTTGGCAGTCTAGTACTCCAAATGTTTTTTGTTTTTTTCTCTTGGCCCGACCAATTAGTACAGTCCAAAACATTACAATAATTGACAATTTTCAGCAGCAATAATCAGCAAAATATGCGAGTTTCGTTCGATTCAGTGCCATTGTTTACATTCTGTGCCGCCAATATATTACCGGTTAATGACACATTGTGAAAACACTATCAAATTGTGTATAATTCTGTTTTTTGTCCGTTAGCGATTCGTGAGTCAAACAATCTTTCGAGTTGATTCTTTCAGTCACGTCCAGTTAAAGAGTCTGATTCAGTTCGCGTTATAATTTGAATCATTTGCACAGCTCAGTCACGTGTTTGGAGCGTGTTCTCACTCGGTAAAACAACGCCATACTCAAAACAGAGACGAACAGAACACTGAGTAAAATGGATATTTACCTAGGATCGATGGAAACTATCATGCTGTCAGCAACTCGGTACTGCAGGTACATTTCCCAGTGAAAACCCACATGGAAAGAACCTATATGAGGATATATGCGCATATATGAAACCTATATGCAGTATATATGCACATATATGATAATATATATATGCTGCATATATGCCACATATTGGCAAAATTGAGGTGCATATATGTGCATATACAGGCCATATAGGTCTCCTGTATTGCTTCTTGATATCCACAAAAAAGCCCTATATGTACATACAAGATATGTCTCCTATAGCTCATGGCAGGATCTGGTCAGTTTAGCTCATATCTCACTTTGGCAACTGTCATACATGATGCCTAGCTCATACTTTCTATTATCAAGGCAATAACTAAGAACTAACAAAAAAAAAAAAAAAAAAAAAAAAAAAGCAAAAAACTTGTGCGAACACGTGAAATTGGTATCACATGTAATTGTTACGGTGTAGCTGCGTGCTGGATGGAACGAGACGAGAGATGAGATAACAGGCAACAATATTTAATATAATCTTCAGGTAGCACACGCAGGAACAGGCAGGAATATCCACACACGTAGAAACATTAAACATCAACAATAAAGACCGACAGGGTAATGAACTCAAGGACAGACTTATAAAGGGTAACTAATAATGACAGACAGGTGAACCAGATAACGTTAACAAGGACTAAACCAAAGTAGACAGATCAATGGGGGGAGACAATGGGAGAAACCAAGAATAGAACAGTCCAATAAACAGAAACTCAAGGAGACATGTAACAGTAATTGGCATGTTATGGAATTTAACTATGGCAAATAAGTAAGAGAAGATGGAAAGCTATGTCTACACGTTTTCCTGAAACATTTACAAGGTCAATTCTTTCTTGTATGAAAATAGTGGAAAAGAAGGAAATGTCCCACACGGAAATAACCTATATTAACATATATGTTTTAATATAGGTTTTGATATAGGTTTTTAATATATGTGACATATAATAAATTGGCCGTTTTCCTATATTATATGTACATATATGCACATATATGTGTACATATATGTACATATAATATAGGAAAACGGCCAATTTTATATATGTCACATATATTAAAAACCTATATCAAAACCTATATTAAAACATATATGTTTATATAGGTTATTTCCGTGTGGGAATACAGTACACAAACCTTGAAACCTTAATTGACAGTGCAGGTAGGCTGTATCCTTTATTTTAATATATTTGAATGACATGTCATGTCATGTCTCCCAAACAAACTTAATTAGCTTTAGCTATTTTTATATCACATATGCATTATAAATAAATTAACAGTTTTGTCAACAGTTAAAAACTGTTGTTGACATAGTACAAATTAGGGATGCACCGATACCGATACTGAGCTCCTGTACTCGTACTCGTTAAAATGCCCCGATACCAAACGCCGATACCACACAGCATGTGACAAGTGCGTATTCAGGCAAAGAAACACCGACAACAGAACAACAGACAGCAGAATGGAGTCATTAGAGATTAAGAATGTCTACGAAGTATATGTATGCAAGTAATATAATCTTAAACATTTAGTATTAACGCCTGTATAGCTGGTGCGCGCGAGCTGATGCACGCAGAGTGGATTGAGCGCACGGAGGCGAAGATGTGCGGGCTTGTGGAGATAAGATCCCGCCTTGACATCACTGGAAAGTTTGTAGTTTGGTCGGATATGCCAAAAACAAGTGAGTAAAGCAATGCACAAGTTATTTAACGAGAGAGAGAGAGAGAGCGCCAAAGAGAAAGAGAGAGAGCGCGCACTTTTGTTGCGTGATCTTTATTGATGTTCGCTCACTTAGCACACGTAAATATAAAACAAAACTTATAGGGGTATTCACTACAAAAGATTATGTTAAACCTTAAGCATACACGACTGTACGGCGAAAGTGAAACTAGCAGTCTGTGTGAAATGCGCTACGCTGTCCTGTACTTGAGCGCGTTGCGCATGTTTTGCTTGCTTCATGAGTGTTTCTGCATTTGAGTCTCTTTAGATTATAGCCCAAATAGCAGCAAGTTTCAGATGAAAAAAACGCTACTTATATTTCTGAAAATATCAGAGTTATGAGACTCATGACAAGTGGTTCCCTGCATACAGCAAAACGCGTGATTGCAGTACTGAGCCGCTGCAGCGGAGCAGTTTAATGCTATTACATTAAAGATGTACCATAGAGCAAAAAAAAAAATAAACAAATAAAAAATAAAAAAAATTGAACGGTGAAAGTAACAAAACACGTTTTAATGGGCATAATTAAGTGAAAAAATCAAAATAACTAAGGGATATACAGTCAAACCAAAAATTGTTCAGACACCAGATATACACCACCTAATGTTTGATTATTTTTTTTCTTTTTTTTTTTTTTTTTACTAGTGGGTGCAGGACACAGTTGATGATAATGTGATAATGTGCAAAATATTGTCTGATAACGTGAGAAAAGGTATCTGAATAAATTTTGGTTTGACTGTTTCTATTTAATTAAAGAAGTTAACCAACTAACATTATACATATTATTTTAGTTTCTGTACCCAATATTTTACAAATTTACTGGTTAAATTAAAAAAATATTGGTATTGGTACTCGGAATCGGCAAGTACCAAAAATAAAAGTATCGGTATCGGGCGAGTACTGGAAAAAGTGGTATCGGTGCATCCCTAGTACAAATATAAAGTGGAATAAGTATCTCAGATAGTCTTTGAAGATACATTTTTGAATTCATGCTGAGAACTGACTTTTGATTGCAGGTCTTGTCAAATCTGAGAGAGCACTTTGAGAGGTTTAGATGTTTTCTGAAACTGGGGACAGGTGAAATCACTGGGGTCTTTTTTTGAGGGGAAATGTCTAAGAAGATGAGTTGTTCATTTGATTTCCATTGCTGTAGAAGAATTGAGATAAATATATATCCTTTGTGATTTTTGATTTACTGATCATATGGGTATGTAGAACTTAAAAAGTTAAACTGACATGCTTGTGCCTTTATCTGGCAAAACTATTAGGATATAAATGGAGAGTCTTGTATGATGTCATTAGGTTTACATAGTGATTTATACAGGTCTAGATGAACACGCTCTATCTATTGTGTTTGTAGACTCAGCAGTGTTTATGAAGGTCTTTATTTGTTCATCTGCATGAGCAAATCGTCCCCCTGTGCTTTGATTTATTGATTAGATGGCAGGCAGTGAACAGAGGACAACAGCGAACTGTGATGAGAACTAAACCTCTGAAATGAGTGTAAACACAACGTTCAGAATCAACAGCAGGGCTGTTTACACGTCTGCTGCAATTGCGAGGGGAATTTCCATAATCATGTCGTGTTTCTGCAGGCTTCATTTGACCTCTGTTGGTCCCCGGAGATGTTGTCAGGTTTAAAGAGTTTCTGTAAGAATCAGGTAAAGGATGATGAGAGCGCAGCAGAGGATGAGTCACCTCGCTGCAGACGCACAGTGATTAAGACCACAGAAAGTCTTCCAACACGCATGATTCGTTTGTTTCTGTGCGGGTGATTGTGGGAGGAGAATGAGGATGAATCAGAATTTGCTTTGTAATATTGTACATCTTTGTTCATTTAAGCACGTGTTCTAGGGTGGTAAACAGCTCTTATGAAAACGTACAATGGATTTTAGACATATACAGAGGAACTTGATGGTTGTGGCCAAAATCTTAAATTTGAATTGTTTAGTATCACTTTACACAATAGTTATTGCTTCAACACAGCTTTATAGAATATAAATGTGTATATATATATAAACAAGTTTTAAACAAGTTTCTTATGCTCATCAGAACTGCATTTATTTGATAAAAAATCTAGAAAAAACAGTAATATTGTGAAATATTATGTCAGTGTAAAATAACAGTTTTCTATGTGAATGTATTTTAAAATGTAATTTATTCCTGTGATCAAAGCTAAATTTTCAGCATCATTACTCCGTGTCAAATCATTCTAATATGCAGATTTATTATCAGTGTTGAAAACCGTTCTGCTGTTTAATATTTTGTTGGAACCTCTGTAACAATATAAACTACCATTTAAAAGTTTGTGGTCAGTGAATTTTTATTTTTTTTATTTTATCTTATTTTATTTATATTTTTTTAAGGACATTAATACTTTTATTCACCAAGGATGTGTTGTAAGCTGATAAAAAGTGGTAGCAAAGACTTACATTGTTTATAAAAGCTTTCTATATATATTTTATATATACATATAATTTTTTATTTTTTATTTTTTATTTTTTTACTTTTTTATTCAAAGAACCCTGAAAAAAGAATCACAGGTTTAAAAAAAAAATATTGAGCAGCACAACCGTTTTCCAGCAGATCAGCATATAAAAATGATTTCTGAAGAATCATGTGATACCAAAGACTGTAGTACTGAATACAGAAAGATAACATTTAACATTATTTTTATAGTATTTGTTAAAAAAAAAATGTAGTTAATCCAGGCTTGATGAGCATAAGAAACATCTTTTTAAAAAAAAACATTAGAAAATACATATTTTTATATCTGTGTAGACACTATTTTATAACTAAAGTAGAAAATAGTTATTTTAAATTGTAAAAATATTTAACATTTTTATTGTATTTTTGATCAAATACAGTAAATGCAGCCTTGATGAACATAAAAAAATGTATTTTTTTTAAAAACACTTAAAAATACATATTTATATATTTTTTGTATTATTTATTTATTTATTTATCTCATTGAAAGGAAGACATCACACACAGTGAATCTTAGTTGTGTCGTAGTTTAGCATAGTGTTAAGGAGGAAAACAAAAATTACATCAAATTTTTTACACTCGATTCAGTGGGCCACAGTTCCCAACGGGAAAAAAAAAGACAAGCCATCAAAGTGCCAGCGAGCTGCTGCCCACGTCTCCCCAGTCGTCGTCTCATCCATATTGTTTGTCCTCTTTTTCTTCATGTTCTGTACAAGAAAATGACCGCAAGCCCTCCTCCCTGTTGTTTGTCGATGTTTTTGCATTGAATTCTTGCATTGCTTTGTGGGTGAGTTTGTAGAAGAACAATGGAACTTTTGGGGTGGTTGTTTAAAGTCAACCTAGTCTGTAGTTAGTTTTGTAAACCGCACTGGTGCACTGTTCGCTGGCCCTTCCATTTCAATGTCAATAGCACAGTTTTCTCAACAAGCTTGCCACTGCCCTCTGAAACCACACACACGGTCCGTGCCACTTTATTTTGGAGCGATGAAAGGATTTTGATGAAATCACTCTAAATCTGTTGAACGCTTAGACCAGAGGGATGACTCACTGCTGAGAAGAGGAAGTACAATAAAATGAAATAACCTTCGGAACGTGCCACGTTTCCCTCAGCACAGACCTCTGCTTCTGCTGGTGTTGTGGGTTGTGGGTTTATGGCATAAAATGCTGAATAAAGAACTGTTTTTTTTTTTTTTTTTTTTTTCATACCTGCTGCTGGTATCACAGCTTTTATGATTACAACTCTTCTCTTTCTTCAACATGCTTTGTCTGTTTTTTTCACATCTCCTCCCACACGTGTCTCAGAAGTGTTGGGTTAAAAATAGACTAGATTAAACCAGCATGTGAAGATCAGAGTGTGAAAGTCAGAGTGGAATACCGAACAGGAGAAAGTCCCATGATTCAGTTCTGTTCATCAATGCCATCTCTCTGTGTTTTCCCAGAACTCCACAACACATGGCTCTTAAAATAGACCAATGTTTTGTGTGTCTGTGGACATAGACCTTAAAAGGAATAAAACACCAAAGCATTGACACAACTGTAAACATATATATACTTTACATTTCAATTTGTTCTCACACTGTGTGTATAAAAAAAATAGTTTACTCCCTTTAATCTGAACTATCCTTAAAGGAGAAGTCCACTTCCAGAACAAAAATTTACAGATAATGTACTCACCGCCTTGTCACCCAAGACGTTCATGTCTTTTCTTCTTCAGCCGTAAAGAAATTATGTTTTTTGAGAGAAACATTTCAGGATTTTTCTCCATATAATGGACTGGTCCAAATGCAGTTTAAATGCGCCTTCAAACAATCCCAAATGCGGTTGTAAACGATCCCAATTGAGGAAGGGTCTTATCTAGTGAAACAATTGGTTATTTTCATTAAAAAAATACAATTTAAATACTTTTTAACCTCAAACACTTGTCTTGTCTTACTCTCCCTGAACTCTGTATATTCTGACTCAGACAGTTAGGGTGTGTCGAAAAACTCCAATCATATTTTCTCCCTCAACTTCAAAAATCATTTCAAAATCATCCTACATCACTGCAGAAGTACCGACCCAGTCTTTGCAAAGTGAACATGCAATGAAGATCAAAGACCCTTAACAAAATGGTAAAACAGCGAAATAAGACGATTTTGAAGTTGAGGGAGAACATGAGATGGGAATTTTTCGGCATTCCCTAACTGTCATGAACTGGAAAAAGCAGTTCAGGCAGAGCGAGACAAGATGAGCGTTTGACATTAAAAAGTATATAAATTGTATAATTTTTTATGAAAATAACCATTCGTTTCGCTAGATAAGAACCTTCTTCCTCGGCTGGGATTGTTTACAACCGCATTTCGGATCGTTTGAAGCCGCATTTAAACTGCATTTTGAAAGTTCAAAATCGGGGCACCGTATCAGTCCATTATAGGGAGAAAATCCTGAAATGTTTTCCTCAAAAAACATCATTTCTTTACGGCTGAAGAAAGAAAGGCATGAACATCTTAGATGACAAGGGGTAAGTACATTATCTGTCAGTTTTTGAAATTGACCGTCTATTTAAAATCAACTTGATTTTAACCATATGGAGCTGTAGCAATTTTAGCATTGGAGCTCATTCATGAAACATGAGTGGAACAATATTTTTTTTTGTAAATGATTTATTGAATTAATTAAATAGTTAATTTCTTAAATAAACTCTTGTATTCAATTCAAAGCAAGGGTTTTCATATTAATGGATTTTTAAATTATTTAAATGTTTTTTTTTTCATGCTTGTGTTTCATGTTTCTGTGTAATTTTTTATCATATTTTTGAAGATTTTTGCATTTAATTTTAATGTTAGTGAACATTCTGACATGTCTTCTTTAGGAAAGTACTGTTGTGAAAGGTCGATTTGTGATGTATTTACAGGGCTTTCTAGAAGGAGAATGTGCATTTGCTCACTTGACTCGCAAAATGTGCTTCCAACAAGAGTTGAGGTGTTGGAGATAAGCATGTCTCCAGAAGCCAAAGAGCAAATTCATGTACTTTCCTGCCTGCTGCAAAAACATTGACTTCTGCACTTAACAACTCTTCCAAATTCTTCCAAGTGAATATTTCTTAGGGCAGGTTTTATTTTTTATTATTATATATATGGAAGCCTGTTTCCACTGAATAAAAAATAAAAAAAGGTATTGCGACTTTTATATCTCACAGGTCAGACTTTTTTTCTCACAATTTTGAGTTTATATCTTGCAATTCTGACTTTTTTATTTCTCATAATTAAGAGAGAAACTCACAGTTGCGAGTTATAAAGTCCAATTCTGAGGGGAAAAAGACAGAATTGCAAGTTTATATCTCACATTTCTCACCTCATAACTCACAATTTTGTGTTAGAAAGTCAGAATTGCAAGATATAAACACAATTGCAAGGAAAAAAAAAATCTTGGTTTGTGAGCTTATGCCCTCAATGCTGATTTTATAACTCAGAATTGCAAGTTTATTGCAGTTCTTACTTTATTTCTCAGAATTGCAACTTTTTTCTCAGAATTGGGAGTTTAAATCTTGAAATTCTAGATAAAAATGAAATTGTTAGAAAAAAAGTTGCAATTACCTTTTTTTATTTTTTGAAAAAAAACGTACAGATAATGTACTCACCCCATTGTCATCTGAGATGTTCATGCCTTTCTTTCTTCAGTTGTAAAGAAATTTTGTAAAGAAAACATTTCAGGAATGTTCTCCATATAGTGGACTTCAGTGGTGCCCATGAGTTTAAATGTCCAAAATTCTGTTTAAATGCAGCTTCAAAGGGCGCTAAATGATCCCAGCTGAGGAATAAGGGTCTTATCTAGCAAAACAATCTGTCATTTTCTAAAAAACATAAAAAATTATATACTTTTTAACCTCAAATGCTCATCTTGTCTAGCTCTGCCATGCGCATGTGTACTCTGTGTAATCCGGGTCAATACAGTTAGGGTATGTCGAAAAACTCCCATCTCATTTTCTCCTCCAACTTTAAAATCATCCTACATTGTTGCAGAAGTACCGTCCCAGTGTCTACAAAGTGAACATACAATGAAGGTCAAACGCCCTTTACAAAAAAAAAGGTAAAACAGTGATGTAGGACGATTTTGAAGTACATTATTTGTATGTTTTTGTTCTTGAAGTGAACTACTCCTTCAAGTGGTGAAAATGGGCTTGCATATTTATAGGCACGTACTTGCCAAAAAAGGACAAAAAGAAGCCTTTTACAGAAAGAAAAAAAATGTTTTTCGAGTACATGTTGACTTCACGCTGAAGTGATGCCACTGTATTTTTTTGCCACTGTACGTTTTTTGTACTTATTTCTTCTGTCGTTCTCTGTCTGTCACTGCCAAAGTTGTGTTTTTTGTCATGCTGCAGCAGAGCAGTCACTCCCTCTCATTACAACACACATTTAAGGTCCTGCGCATTAATGGCGACCTTTACTGTCGCTGTTGTAACCTTTGCATTAAAGAGTACCTGTAGCCTGCAGGCGACGTCACTTATGCATGCAGCTATTCAGACGTGCAAGCCACTTTTATCCACTGACATGTATATTTGCTTTCCTTAAAAATTTGAGAGATAAAGGTAAATATGGAGAAAGCACATCTTTTTGTTTGCATTATACCTGTCAGAGTTCTGTGTGCCGTTTGGACTGTTTATGTTTGTTTTTCCCATTGTGCCCATATTTGGTTCTTCCTGTCCTCATTTTGTCCTGATTAGTTTATTTACTACACCTGTCTGTGTCTTAATCACCACCCTTTATAAGTCTGCTTGTGTTTTGAGTTTGCTGTCGGTCCTTGACGTTATTTGGATGTGTGTGGATTATCGTTCTGTTCCTGCCTGTTCCTACTAAGAGTTATATTAAATTGTTATTTGTATCGTATCTCGTCTCTCGACTCATCTATCCAGCACGTCCGTGACAGAAGGACCGACCGACAGTTTATCCCCGGCGTTTCCCTGCTTTATTTTTTCCGTTTTTTTTCTCAGTGTTTGTTTTTTTTTGTTTTTCGTTATGGATAACCCTGCCGTCCTCCTCCTCCTCCTGGAGCAGGGGAATCGCTCTCTCGTGGACCACACTAGAGACTTTGTCCACCTCGTACCACTCACACACTTCCCGGACAGCAGCCTTTGCACATTTTACCGTGCAGGACTGAACATCGCCACGAAAGCGCAGCTGTCCGGGGAGGGTCCACGAGAGAGCTTCGCCGACTACATGGAGTGGGTGCTGGTGTCCTGTAGATCTTCGTTGACCGCGGAGGATGACACCAGCCCCACTCAAGACCCAGAGCCCAGCCAACCAGCACCCCGACACGCGGAGTTTGAGCCCGAGCCCACCGCGGATGACGAGCCAGAGCCACGAGCGACAGAGCTAAAGATCGCCACAGAGCCAGAGCCCTACACGTCCGATCAGGTGCGAGAGCCGGCTACATCTACCATGACGGGGGAGTGCAACATGGAGCAAGTGAGGGCTATGGAGAGCCCTGCCCACTGCACCACTGCTGGGGGTGAGCTGGATGATAACTCTGGGGACTTGATTGACTTTTCTACGGAAGATCTAGAGAATAACTCTGGGGATTTAATAGACTTCTTTACAGAAGTATCTACCTGTCACGTTATGCCTGCCAGTATGGAATCCCCACCCACCCTCCCTCTTCTGCCTATGTCAACATCTGTCTGCTCACCGCTGTCCCCTGACAGCCCCTCTGCTCACCCTCAGCCCACCACCTGTGCAGTGGGTTCGCCGCGGGTCTGCCAGCTTCCATCGGCGTCAGGGCTGGAGGATCCCTCATCTCCGCCTCCAGCCTCAGAGTCCAGAACTCCGCCTCGGCCCTCCGACCCTGCGGCTCCACCACGGCTCTCAGCGCCCTCGTCTCCATCGTCGCCCATCGGTCCACCAGCTCCACCGGGCTCCCTCGTCTTTCCGGCTCCGCCCTGGTCGGTCGTCGGCCCTTCATCACCTCAGGACTCTATTCCTCCGGCTGCGCCTCGTCACTCCGTCCCACCGGCTCTGTGGACCTCCTCCCTCCCTCTGGCACAGCCTCCATCCTCTGTCGCTCCGGCTCCGCCGCGGACCTTCGGATCTCCGCCTACGCCTCGGTCGCCAGAGCCTAGGGCTCCGCCTTGGCCCTCCGGATCCTCGGTGTCGCCCTGGATCTTCGGCTCTCCGTCTCCGCCTCGGGCTCCTCCGCCAGCGGCTCCGCCTCCGTCGGTCGCCCCCCTGGAGTCGTCAGCCTTTTCTCCACCATGGCTCCTCCCTCCGTCGGCTCCACCGTGGGTCGTCATGATGGCTGTGGTCTGGGTCTCGCATGGCTCCTCCTGCTCCGGGTCCCTCCTGAGTTCTCCCTGGCTCCTCCCTCCGTCGTCACCACCCTGGACTTTGTTTATTGTCCTCCTCCCGGAAGACCGTCCGCCACCAGAGCCTCCTCCCACAATGACTTTATTATTTCCACTCCCTTTCCACGCCGCGAGGTCGCGCCTTCCGGGAGGGGGGAGTAATGTCAGAGTTCTGTGTGCCGTTTGGACTGTTTATGTTTGTTTTTCCCATTGTGCCCATATTTGGTTCTTCCTGTCCTCATTTTGTCCTGATTAGTTTATTTACTACACCTGTCTGTGTCTTAATCACCACCCTTTATAAGTCTGCTTGTGTTTTGAGTTTGCTGTCGGTCCTTGACGTTATTTGGATGTGTGTGGATTATCGTTCTGTTCCTGCCTGTTCCTACTAAGAGTTATATTAAATTGTTATTTGTATCGTATCTCGTCTCTCGACTCATCTATCCAGCACGTCCGTGACAATACCAGTATAGGAGATTTTAGCCACCTTTCCCAATTATATCTAACATTCAAAGGTAGAGCTCAGAAAATTAGATCCAAAAATTAAACTGGAACTCAATGCAGCTCCCATACTACTCTACATCAAATGACTTCTAGTCTGTCGTTTGTTGAAAAGGTGGCTTCATCCTTTTTTTTTTTTTAAGAATAGTATCCTAGTATATTACATGTCTTACAATGAACTGCTGTCAAAATGGCGTTTCATTTCCAGTATACCAAAGAGCATGAAATAATATATCTGGCTGAATTCAGAATAGTGTACTAGCAAACTACTCTTAATATACCTGTCTTATAAAGATATGGCAAGTAGTAAGAGTATGCTATTCCCAATTTAGCCATCATCACTTGCAAAATTAAACATACAGTTGAGGTCGAGGTCAAGGAGGGGGGCCTAAATATCATATTTTTTTTCATTTAGTACTGCTCTTCAAAGGCTACAGAAGATAGTTATATCTTTCCCAGAAGACAAAATAAGTTAAATTTACCCTCATCTTCAAATTCAGAAAGTTGTTGCCCCCTGCTCTTAATGCATTGTATTTCCTTTTGAAGCATCAGTGAGTGTTTGAACCTTCTGTAATAGTTGCATATGAGTCCCTCAGTTGTCCTCAGTGTGAAAAGATGGATCTCAAAATCATACAGTCATTGTTGAAAAGGGTTAAAATTAGGGATGTCACAATACTCAATATACAGTGCCCTCTACTAATATTGGCACCCTTGGTAAATATGAGCAAAGGCAGCTGTGTAAATAAATATGCATAATTGATCCTTTTGATCTTTCATTCAAAAAATCCACAAAATTCTAACCTTTCATTGAAGTAAAACAATAGAAACCGTGGGAGAGAACTCATTATGAAATAAATGTTTTTCTCTAGTTCATGTTGGCCACAATTATTGGCACCCAATTGTTGCAAAGTCCTTTTCCCAAGATAACAGCTCCAAGTCTCTCCTATAATGCCTGATAAGTTTGGAAAACACCTGACAAGATATCAGAGACCATTATTTCATACAGAGTAACTCCAGATCCTTCAGATTCCCAGCTCCATGTTGGTGCTTCTTTTCTTCAGTTCACCCCACTGATTTTCTACGGTTCAGGTCAGGGAACTGAGAAAGCAATGGCAGAAGCTTCATTTTCTGCTCAGTGACACATTTTTATGTTGATTTTGATGTGTGTTTTGGATGAACACACTACGACCCATTATAAGATTTCAGGCAGTCAGGTTTAGATTTTTTATCTGTTGGTATTTGATAGAAACCATGATGCAATGCATCTGAACAAGACGTCGAGGAACTCCGGCAGAAAAATAGGCCCACAACATTAAAGATTCAGCAATATATTTAACCATGGGCATGGGGTACTTTTATCAATGTTTGCACCAAACCCGTCTGGTGGGTTAGCTGCTAAAAAGCTCTTTTTTAAGTTTCATCTGACCATAGCAGCCAGTCCCATTTGAAGTTCAAGTCATGTCTAACAACTGAATATGCTGGAGTTTGATTTTGGATGAGCGAGCAGGATTTTTCTTGAAACCCTCCTAAATAATATGTGGTGATGTAGGGGCTATTTGACTTTTTTTTTAGGGTTTCTGGCTCCTAGATTCAACTAATCTCTGCAGTTCTTCAGCTGTGATCTTTAGGACAATATAGACACACGTCCTCTTCCAGGCAGTTTTGTAACATCTTTAGTTGACCTGAACTTAATTATTGCCCTGATGGTGGAAACTGAGATTTCAATGCTTTAGCTGTTTTCTTACAGCCACTTTCTGTTTTGTGAAGCTTAGCAATCTTGTCCCACAGATCAGAACTATATTCTTTGGTTTTACTCCTTGTGATGGACGATTGAGGGAATTTGGCCTTTGTTTTCCTAATATTTATAATCCTGTGTAACAGTAAGTCATGGATGAACAACTTAGTCACCCTGGTGTGCTAAAACATGTAAATATGGACAGGAATATACTTCAGAGATTTTTTACTCATGATAATTTCTAGGGGTGCCAATAATTGTGGCCAACATGAACTAGAGAAAAATATTCATTTCATAATGAGATTTTCCCCCCACTTTCCATTGTTTTACTTCAGTGAAAGGTTAGAATTTTGTGAATTTTATGAATAAAAGATCAAAAGGATAAACAATGCAGATTTATTTCCACAGCTGCCTTTGCTCAGATTTACCAAGGGTGCCAATATCTGTGGAGGGCACTGTAATATTCAACCATTCGGTACGACATCCACGGTTCAATATGCGCTTGTGAATTGCGGTTTTTCGGTTTAGAGTTTAAATAATTTTCTTGTTTTATTTCTCTCGAAATTTGCTGCTTGTGCCCATGATTTCACGTGCTGAGATGAGGAAACACTTCCCCGCTTTTATTTGAAAAAGCAACACACGCAGAGCATCTTCCATTCTAATGAAATGTAATGATAAGCCTTTCTAAACCTGTTGTCCAACAAAAGAGAACATTCTAACTTAATTTTACTTAACAGAATCAGTCGAGTGTTTGAAATAACTTCTACTCCTTTTGTGATCTAATGTGGCTTATCATAGAATGAGGCAGACAATATATTCTACACTGTATGTCGATTATGGCTTACAGATATCATTATAAAAAATCATTATGAAAATATCCGAGATGGCTTGAAGAACACAAATAAACCATATATTATTGCAGACGAGTGTTTATTGTCCTTACATTTCATCATTCAAAACGTTTAACGTTATGCCTTTATCCATATTAGAGAGCTGGAACGGAACGTAATCAGTGCCACTTCTTTGACGCATATGTGAATTTTCTGCTCAAGGGCGCCCTCTGGCGTCCAGTATGAATGAAACCCATCCTATTTTGCGTAAAAATCGGAAAAAATAATACCTCTCTCAAAAGAATATTAAGCAGACATTTAATAATCCACGCTTTTTCCAGTGTATAGAGGTTTACAGAAGTATTTTGCTGTTAATTGGATTAAAAACACTCTGATGTGGTAAGCTATCAAAACCGAACCGAAAACCGTGGTTAAAAATCGAGGTACGTATTGAACCGTGGACTAACTGTATTGTTGCATCCCTAGTTCAAATACACGAAAATGCTGAAAAACCAAAGAATTTGTGGGGTTTTCTGAAGAACAGGGCAGTTTAACTGTTCAGGACAAACTATAGGGTCTCATGAACAACTGTCACAAAACAAAAAACAAAACAGCTGTGGATCATTCAGTTAATACATAAATCTAACTATTATTTTCTCTTGTGGACTATATGTAAACATCTTTTATGTGAAATATCTTATTCAGATCAGTACCAAATAAACAACAACATGCATTTTGTATGATCCCTCTTATTTTGCTAAAATAATATTTTTAATGATTCTGAAAGGGGGGTGTAAACTTTTGACCTCAGCTGTACAATATAATCATGTGGTTTTTACATACTGCATATTGATTTACATGCTATTTAAAATATATGTGCATCTGTGTATATACTGCACAGTATTCATCAACAAGTATTTTGTCATGAACGGACATGCAGTGTTGACAACACTCTTTAATTTCACCCAATTAACAGATGTAGAAGACTGCAAACTCTTCCTTCTGTCTTTAGATGGAGTACAGCTTACACTTGGCAAACATCTCACAACGTTCAACCAGTGTGCTAATGAATTATTCATCAGCTCACAGAAACTATTAAACTAAGCCTTTAATGAGAGCGTTTGAGATCATTAAGCCCAATGTACTTCAGTCAGACATTAATCAGCCAGTTTGTTCTTTATCCTCTGGTCACTTTTCATCTGTAAATGTGTCCAAAATGATAATTTTGCATTCATTATTTCTTTATATGTGGTAAAAAGTGATCCTACGCTAACAGTTATTCTAGTTTAGCAGCTCTGAAGCTTGTAACTGTGTTTGAATCTGTTATGAATGTTTTTTGAGGGTTTTTTGGGACATAATGGGGCAGTTTGGGCTCAGGTCACCTTCACATATGTGCTTTTAATATCTTTTCTGTGTCTGGTTGCTTTCTCAGGTTTTTCCCAGAAGACAACCTTTGAGTCAGAGACGAGCATCCTGCCAACATGTTCAGCACCAAGAGGTTAGAGCGACACATTTGTTCGTCTGTTTTTATGATCTTTTATGAAATTTCACAGCAACTTGGTGGACTGGACTTTATTTACATCATTTCTTTAGTTGTTGGCTCTTAAGGGACTTGATAAATTGCTTGGGAATAAATGCATTTACTCGCATTTTTTTTCTTAATGTAGGGTTCACCCATAAATTTTTGTCACAATATTATTTTTTACCATTTTTTTTTCCTTTAAAGAACTAATTCTTTATACTTCTTTGTACTAAGGAAACATTGTAATTTTCATTTCCTCACCATGCAGCTAAGTAACAAAAATGTATAATTTTGCATCATTTTGAGGACAACCGCTCACATTTCTTTTTTGCTTTTTGATACCTTACTTTTGTATAATAGTTGCATGCATTTTTCATACAATGTGAATATATATTTACATATAATTTTCCTAAGCTGGATTTTTCTTTTGGATAAATGACGCATTGTATTCTGAGATTTGACCATTTTATTCATGCTGTATATTCCCTCTGAATGCGTTTTCACTGCAGCCGTGTTTTCGAAGTGTCAAAAGCCAGGTTTGACTCATCTAACTGAATATGATTATGCCTCTTGTGGGTCATTGCGCAGACACGCACGGCGAGTGTGACGCCACAAACAAACGTAATTGGTAGCTCGTGGAAGTAAAGAAACCCACTGGGACGCAGAAAATTGACAAAAGCTGCATTGAGAGCCTGTGACCTCAGGAAATCACATTGTTATTCTGCACAAGATTCCCCCTATGCTTTGTCATGAGTGCCACGGTATGTTCTTGAACACACAGGACAGATTTCAGCCTACTTGCTAATTAACACTTATTGTATTAGTCATAAGAGCGATTTGCTCAAGCAGTGATTGTTATGAGATGCTTGTTTGGCTTTTTAGATGTGGGCTTGTGCAGTGATCAAACAATCAGAGATCAGAAAAGCATGATTTTTAGGTTCCAGTTCAGTTGCCCATTAGCCATGTACTATAGCTATGAGTTTAGATTTTTGATGGTGAGCGCTGTAATACATTCTGGTTGGCTGATGACATTGACAGCATTAAATAAAAGAGCCAGAGCAAAGAAAGATTCATTAGGACACATTTTGGTTGCACACATGCAAAAATCCACCTTTTCCTATACTATAATATTTCCTGTGATATATAGTATACGCCTGTGGAAGCCTGTTTCCTCCACTAAATTAAAAAATAAAAAAGGTAGTTGCAAATTTTTATCTAACAATTCTAACACAATTCAGTTCTGAATTCTGTGATGCAAACTCACAGTTTTGACTCTCTCTTTTCACAATTCTAAGAAAAAAGTCAGAATTGTGAGTTTTTATCTTGCAATTGTGACTTTATAACTCCCAATAGTGAGTTTATATCTCACAATTCTGAAATAAAAGTCAGAATTGCGACTTCGTAACACGCAATTTTGAGATAAAAAGTCTCAATAACCCTTTTTTGTATTTATTATTCACTTTTATTTCTCACAGTTGTGAGTTTATATCTCACAATTTGGAGAAAAAAAAAGTCAAAATTGTGACTTTGTATCACGCATTTCTGAGAATAAAGTCAGAATTGCGACTTTGTATCACGCAATTCTGAGAAAAAAGGTCAGGATTGTGAGAGAAAAAGTTTCAATAACCTTTTTTTGTTTTTTTATTTGCTTTTATTTCTCACAGTTGTGAGTTTATATCTCGCAATTCTGACTTAACTCTCAATTGCGGGTTTATATCTCACAATTCTGAAAAAAAAAAGTCAAAATTGCAACTTTGTATCACGCATTTCTGAGAATAAAG
Organism: Cirrhinus mrigala; assembly: GCA_036247105.1. Lineage (NCBI taxonomy): Eukaryota > Metazoa > Chordata > Actinopteri > Cypriniformes > Cyprinidae > Cirrhinus > Cirrhinus mrigala. The sequence goes on from CM070022.1 coordinate 7,671,484, forward strand.
TTAAAATTGTGACTTTGTATCACGCATTTCTGAGAATACAGTCAGAATTGTGACTTTGTATCATGCAATTCTGAGAAAAAAAGTCTGAATTGTGAGATAAAAGTCTCAATAACCTTTTTTATTGTTTTTTATTTGCTTTTATTTCTCACAGTTGTGAGTTTATATCTCGAAGTTCTGAGAAAAAAAGTCTCAATAACCTTTTTTTTAATTTTTTTATTCACTGGCAGAAAGGGGCCTCCATATACGCCTGTTGTCATTTTGTGTTTTGTTTTGTTTTTTCTTATTCACATTGCTTTACATTCCTTTAGCCACTAATATTTAAAGTTATATATAAAATCAAAGTTCTGAATTGTGTTGAATTGAATAGTATTGAATAGTATTTATAATTCACAATTATGAGTTTACATCTCACAATTCTGAGAAAAAAGTCAGAATTGCAAGATATAAACTCACATTACTGAGGAAAAAAGAGTTTTTATCTTGCAATTGTGACTTTATAACTCCTAGTCAATATTGTTTATATCTCACAATTCTATAATAAAAGTCAGAATTGTGACTTTGTATCACGCAATTTTGAGAAAAAAAGTCCAAAGCATTTGTGAGATACAAAGTCTCAATTACCATTTTTTATTTCTTGCAGTTGTGAGTTTATATCACACAATTCTGAGAAAAAATACTAATGCGCAATGATATTGAATAGCATTGAAACCATTATGATGAGGTGTTAAAAAAAAAAAAAAGTAGGTCAGGGACTTCTATACATTGGTTGTGGATTGGATTTTGCACTTTTGAGATGGAATTTAGTCATTTTGTGGATGTGACATTTTGATTAAACATTATAAGGTAACATTCACAGTAGGATCAATAACGTGCATTTGGAAAATATATAAGGTGAATTTTAATTTAATGCCAGCTTAAAGAGATTGTTAAGAAAACAATTTAATTTTAACATCTCCCAAGTTTTAGCTTGTAAATATATGGTGCACTTTGTTTTTTTACAACTCTTTCTTTCCACATCCTTCCACAAGTCACAGGACTGTGAATTTATTTGGTAAATGCTTTTCCATTGCATTTCCTGTTATCTTCATATTTCCATCCAGCATTTTATGCAGTATCCCGTAAATTTGCATAAACAATATGTGTATGGAAATCAGACTAATGACCTAATACTGAAATGGCAACACTTTCCGACACTATTAAGGGCAACGCACATGATCACATGGTTTTGAACCAATCTGCATCCACTATAGAGCTCTTTTATTGTTTGGGTTTGGGTTCTCATCAGCAGTTTAATGGCTCATGTTTACATGCGCTTGTTAAACTGTAACAGGAACACAGCTAAATTGAATCCTTCATCGCTGGGATTGTTTATTAAATGCGTTACAGTTGAAGCAGCTCATTAAAAATGTTGCCCTGCCATCAGTCTTCTCGTGAAAAATGAACCATAGTTGTCTTTGAGGTCGCAGTAATGCGTATGCGCTCTGGGCGGCAGATAAGGCTTCCTCTAATTAGACTTACCAATGTTTACATTCCGAAATGGGCTCAGGCAGTAAGAGCTAAACCCTTCTGCCGATGCCCTGGGCACAGGACTCATTATGCAGTCGTCACATCACGGTCACCCGAATCATCTTGACCTCCTGTATCTACAATGTCACTTAAAATCCAGCAAATATTCAGCTGACCTTGGGTAATCGAAAGAAGGTTCACCCTCCAGGTTTGTTTTGAAATAAATCACATTGTAGCCTTATTTAGTTTTGCATCCTTGTGTGATTCCTGTGCACTGACTGAAGCAGACACCGATGACTTCCTGCTGTAGCAGGAAGCAGCCTTTTTAAGATGCAGAGGCTGAGCTGTCACATACAGGATTTTAATTGCTCTCGTCGGTGAGTGCTGTCATGATATTAAAGCAGTATTGAGTTGGACTCTTGAGCTACAGCGAACAGGAGACAGACAGGTTTGGTGTGATGCTGTGGATGTCACATTGTCAGGCTGAATGACATTATAAGAATGGAATTCGATAGCTGTGTCACAAAGAGCCTGCTTTTCATGGAGAAAAAAAAAAAAAAAAAACTTTGGAGGTGATTGTTAATTTGACACAATTACTCCATAATTTACTTTGTGTGAGAAAAATAGAGGTGCATTAATTAATTAAAAATCTTTACAGTGTTTATACAGTACATATATAATATAAAAATATCCCTAATACAGAGCAATCTACTTTATTAATATGAAGGAATTTTGTGTGTGTGTGCATGTTTTTGTGACACATCAGGACACAAATTTATATAATGACATGGGCAAGACGTAAGTATTACAAGGAGAGGGAAACTTACGAGGACATTGCCCCATGTCCCCATTTTTCAAAAGGCTTATAAATCATACAGAAGGAGTTTTTTTGAGAAAGTAAAAATGTGCACAGTTTCCTGTGAGGCTTTAGGTGTAGGGTTGGTGAAGGGCGATAGAAAATACGGTTTTTACAGTATAAAAACCATTACGCCTATGGAATGTCCCCACAATTCACAAAAACAAACCTGTGTGTGTTTTGTTTGTTTTTTAGATGTTTTAAATTTCACACTTCATTGTTTTACAGTTAACAGAAATGTAATGTTTGTTAAAAAAAAATAAATAAATAAAAAATTAAATAATAAAAAAATAAAAATACTGGATAATACCCTGGCAGAAAATTACTTGAAGATTTTTGTAATAGTGTAATTATGAAATTATTTCATTTTGGATAGTGGGTATTTAACTGATGGACATTTTTCCTACTTGTGCCATCTAAAACAAATCTAAATTCTAAAAAAAAATAATAGCACTGTTGAATGTAATATTAAATATCACATATAATAATATGATATTTATAATAATATAATATTTTTATAATTAATTCATGTATGTATATATGTGTTTATTATTATTATTATTATTATTATTATTATTATTATTATTATTATTATTATTAATATTATTTCAATAATTATACATTTCATACTTTTTAATGTTGTGATGCTTAAATTCACTTGCAACATTTAAACGAGATTACGGTTTATAAATTTTAAATATGGATATTATTCTTACAGAAACTCATTGATTTGCTTCAGAAGGCCTTTATTAACCCCTTGGAGCCATGTGGAGTACATTTTATGATGGATTGATGCACTTTATTGGACTTCAAAATCTCGATACCCATTGACTACCATTATAAACTTTGGAAGAGTCCGGACATTTTTTAATATAACTCCAATCGTATTCTTCTGAAAGAAGAAAGTCATATACACCCAGAATGCCTTGATGGTGAGTAAATAATGTGGTAATTTTCATTTTTTTTTTAGGTGAACTATCCCTTTTACATAAAAATAGTTCTCAGAATTGTAATTTTAGTGCATCCCTAAACTTTACAATCTTCTGTGATTACTGGCTTATTGCTAGTGCTCCTTCTAGACCTGTCGCTGTTGTCAAAAGCAGAATTGATTTAAGACAAATCACAGACTTGACATTGACATTAGCAATCAACACCACGCTGTTCCTATGTGTAATATGGCCACAAATCAAACTCCCTAACCTTGCCGAAGAGGGAACTGACATAGATGACCCACACTTGATTAGTTGCAAATGCAAAATAGGCACAATAATATAATCAGGGCAGAATGACCTATAATGCTGCACAGATATATCCTGATTGACACTGGAAATGCTTTTGAATTCTGAGCAGAAATGGTGGAAATGTGAGGAGCTCAACCGATTACTGTCCCCTGCTGTTCTCTTTCCTGAGGGTGGTTGTAATTGGTGTTCCGTTCATTAGCATAAAGGGGAGGTGTTTGTGAGTTATTCTGAGTGTGTTTGTCAGATTATAGGAGGTGCGTGCAATCATTGGAAGCTGATTTTGGTTGTGTGCACTTAGGGTCTAGAATTAACACTGGACAAGTGACAAATGCAAGTAAAAATGGGCTTTGACAGGTAAATGAAATAAAGGCCTATAACTTTGTTGGGAATTGCCACATTAGATGGTTTAAGTTGAATTGTAAGAACTGTAGGCTGCCCTTGAGACGTGTAAGAGATGTATATGATTCAATCTTTTTTTTGCCTCCTCCAGAACTTCCTGTGGTGACACATATGTGGATTATTCCTTACGCAAAGCTTCTAAAATGGAAAATATGAGAGAAAAATCACAATTTCTCTTCACGTTTTTGTGACAGAAGATTCGTTTTTGTGACAGAAGATTCATCTTGTGCATTGCACTGCGAGTGACTCTATGAGTAATCTGTGCGGTTTGTCATACGAAAGGCAACAAAAGGCTAAAGATTTTAGTTGTCATAGAAACAAAAAAATTTAAATAATGCAAAATACACTTTCATGGTAAGTTGTCAGGTGTGAGAAAGCGAACATATCTTCAGGTTGTAATCAATTTTAATCAATATTGTAGAATATTTTTGTCTGCAGAAGCACTAATGGAGGAAGTGTTAAAAAAAAAAAAGAAGCGTGTACATCTGTTTTTATTTGATTTGACTGACAGCAGCGACTTCACATTCACTTTCCTGATGGTGAGTGAATAATATGCACTGAACCAGACAGCTCTTAAGAAAGCCAACGATGGATGATTTTGTTGGCTTTTGTCTTATCTATGCGGCCTAACATGAACGTACACCCTTCAGCTGTTGATATGTGTGATTGACGACACCCCTGGCAGCTAAACGCGTTTGTCTGATCTGTTTGTTGTTTAAGATGTGTTTACTTCTGCCCTGTCTGTTCAGTGTGTCTTCTCAACATTTTAGGGTCCTTGTTGACGCACATTGAGTCATCTATCTGCGATTTTTGTTGCTGTGGCTTAGACATGTGGTTGTTTTTTCATCTACAAGACACTTTGCATAATATGTAGGGATGTAATGATATCAAAATCTCACAATATAAAGTCCACGAAACAATATTTATTGTGATATTTAAAAAAAAAAGATGAATGAAGAATTGGAAAAAAATGTACATTTTGTACGTTTTAGGTTAAATTATTGTATCTAATGCACTTTGAGAATTCAAAATTATCCCAGCCGAAGAAAGAAGGGTCTTATCTCAAAACGATCAGTTATTTTCGTTGAAAAAATACAATTGAAATACTTTTTAATCTCAAACGCTCGTCTTGTCTTGCTCTCCCTGAGCTCTGTGAATTCTAGCTCAAGACAATTAGGGTATGTCGAAAAATGACTTCAAAATCATCCTACATCACTGCAGAAGTTCTGACCCAGTCTTTGGAAAGCGAACATGCAAAGAAGATCAAACATTTTTAACAAAAAAGGTAAAACAGCGATATAGGACGATTTTAAAGTTGAGGGAGAAAATACGGTCTGAGTTTATAGGACCGTTGAGCTTTGGGAGTCCCGAGTTCAAGACCTGGCTCACAGACCTTTCCCGATTCCATCCCCTTGTCTCTCTCCCACTCCACTTCCTGTCAATACTTAACTATCCTATCATAATAAAGGTGAAAATGGCAAAAACAAATCTTAAAAAAAGTGTTATTTGTGTTATTTTGTTTTGGTCTTATATCAAACAAAACTAAGGGACAGTCATGATTTGAACCATTTTCACACAAAGTTGTTGATTTTTAGGTTTTTGCAGTACTTTTTAAAAATTATTATTATTATTATTATTATTATTATTATTATTTCAGATTTTTCCATAGTAGTGGCTAGTGTTTTCAAATATGTGACCCTGGACCACAAAACCAGTCATGAGGGTCATTTTTTTTTAAATTAAGATTTATACAAAATCAAAATATTGAGAAAATCGCCTTTAAAGTTGTCCAAATGAAGTTCTTAGGAATGCATATTACTAATCAAAAATTAAGTTTTGATATATTTATGGTATAAAATTTGCAAATCTTCATGGAACATGATCTTTACTTAATATCCTAATGATTTTTTAGCATAAAAGAAAAATTGATAATTTTGACCCATACAATGTATTGTTGGCCATTGCTACAAATATACCCGTCCTACTTATGACTGGTTTTGTGGTCCAGGGTCACATATTATGAAATAATTAACTGGCAACCACAACAGCATTCATATCTTTAGGGCAGAGCGGATTTTACACACTTCAGAATAAATGCAGCTCCCGCTGCAATTCCCTGACCTATATTAAAATCTCTAAGACCGGAGTGAATTTATTTAAAGCTCTGGAGACATTAGATGAGGGAGGGCTGGTATCATTTTTGGTTGCAGAAAATTAAGTTCTCAGATGTTGAGAAAATATAGGGTAATTCTGATTTGCTAGTTGTATCTGTAAAGTGCCTACTTATCAAAATGTTTTTTTAAATTAATTTTTGAGTTTCATTGTTGCACCTGATGTGAATGCTGTTCCAAAAGGACATTATATGGAGAGAATTCTTGATTTTTTTTTTTTTTTTCACGAGAAACATAATTTTATCGGCTTAAGAAAGAAAGACACAAACATCTTGGATGACAAGGGGGTGAGTAAATTATATGTTAAATTTTGTTCTGGAAGTGAACTTCACCTTTAATGCCAAACTCCACTGAAATCAATTGTGAGTTAAGTCTACCGTGTGCTTCGCATGAGCGGCTCTGCTTGTTGACCCATGGAGTTGCTGTTTAAGTAGTGTCCCAAATCTGTTACTTACAAGGTTCCATTTCAGTTAAGATGCCTGTGCAGGCAGCAGACAGCAAAACAGCTCACTGTGTTTTGAACCAGAGCCGTTGACGCAATAAAACTCTTTATATGATGAGTTAAATTTGTTTTATATGACTGTTTGCATTAGGTTTGTATTATATAATCTTTATTTACATGCTTTTCACAGTCAATTAAGGAGTCCAGCTTCCCTCCGTGTCTGTTTAGGTGCTGGGATACGGTCGTTTTCTCCATAGCCAAATGCTGAAGCATTTTTTTATGCTCGAGTATATGAAGCTCCATTTTTATGGGATTATTTTTTTAGGCCACGACTTTAACTTCAAAGAGACTCTGATCATTGCTAGAGGTTATTCCAAAACACTGTTTTCCATTGAAATACTTTTCAACATATTTCCTTTCTGACTGTAATTTATCACAGTTTCACCTCTCTGTGTTAATGTTTGGGTATGTAATTAATATTTGCAATGTTCTTTTAAAATGTTTTTAATACTCAGTATATGCAGCTTGTGTTTCAGATAGATGTCATGTGATTGTCATATACAGTTGTGCTCATAAGTGTACATACCCCTTGCAGAATTTGCAATTATGTTAACAGTTTTAACAAAATAAGAGAGATCATTGTGTCATTTCCTGAATGATCCACAACTGTTTTTCTGTTTTGTGATAGTTGTTAATGAGTCTCTTGTTTGTCCTGAACAGTTAAACTGCCTGCTGTTCTTCATAAAAATCCTTCAGGTCCAACAAATTCTTTGGTTTTCCAGCATTTTTTGTGTATTTGAACCCTTTCCAACAATGACTGTATGATTTTGAGATCCGTCTTTTCACACTGAGGATGACTGAGGGACTCAACTATTACAGAAGGTTCAAACACTCACTGATGCTCCAGAAGAAAAAACCATGCATTAAGAACCGGGGGGTGAAAACTTTTTGCATTGAAAGATCAGGGTCAATGTAACTTATTCTGTCTTCTGGAAAACATATACCTATGTTCTGTAACTTCTGAAGGGCAGTACTAAATTTAAAAAATGTGATATTTAGGTAAAATAAGAAAAATGTACACATCTCCATTCTGTTCCAAAAGTTTTCACCCCCCCCCCCCCCCCGTCGGCAATAGCATCGTGGTTAGTGCGCAGACATACAGTGCATCTGCGCTCACAGTGACCCGAGTTAGATTCCCGTCTCGAGGTCCTTTGCTGGTCCTGTTCCCCTCTCTTCACCCAATGCTTTCCTGTCTGCTCTCAAACTGTTCTGTCAAATTAAGCTTAAAATGTCCAAAAAATATATATATTAAAAAACATTTTCACCCCCCAGCTCTTAATGCATGTTTTTTACTTCTGAAGCATCAGTAAGTGTATAAACCTTCTGTAATAGTTGCATATGAGTCCCTCAGTTGTCTTCAGTGTGAAGAGATGTATCTCAAAATCATACAGTCAATGTTGGAAAAGGTTCAAATACACAAAAAAATACTGGACAACCAAAGAATTTGTGAGACCTTTTCTGAAGAACAGCAGGCAGTTTAACTGTTCAGGGCAAACAAGGGACTCACGAACAACTATCACTAAACAGAAAAACATTTGTGGATCATTCAGGAAATGACACACAGTATTAAGAATCAAGGGTATCTAGACTTTTGAACGGTTTTGAAGTTTCATGATCTCTCCTATTTTGTTAAAAAGTATTAACATATTTGCATATTCTGCAAGGGGTATGAATACTTGTATGCACAACTGTATAAATGACATTTTCATGGTACTGTATGGTACTTTAAAGAATACCGCAAGCACAAACATGGTAGATACACAAATTGTGATTGGGAATTATTCTTTCAGCATTTAGTTGGTGTATTTTTTTTGTCTTTTGGGCTTTTTATATACAATTATCTCTTCAATTAGTTTGCTCATAATGTGCCTTGTCATTTGTTGTACTTGAATTCTGGCATCTGATTGGACAGTATGACAGCGAGTGTTGTGGCAGGCGATTGCACTAAGCTGCCATTGACATTACATTAACACTTCGTATGAGGCAATTTAATGTCTTTGGTTGCTTTCAAGGTTATTTATTCCATCATTATTTACTCGCCCTTGTGTTCTTCCTTTGCTGTTATTTCATTCTGTGGGTGAGCACATAGTGACAAAGCATTTATTTTTGAGTGAACCATTCTTTCAGATAATCAGAAAGAGATGTAGACATAGAATTCTGTCGTTTTATTTACAGCAGTTGCTAAGCAGAATACATCAATCTTGTTGTGAGTATTTTTTTCAGCAGACAAGTCAGGCCATTTTAAAATGTGTCTCTTCAGAGCTTGCGTCAGCAGTTTTTTTCCCCTCTCTTATGCTTCCAGTATCAAATCATGTCAGATTTTACACTAGATGCTTGATTAGAAGTCTTTAAATGACCTAACCCAGCCAAAGGCTTCAACTCCCCCTGCATTTCTCTGACACACAAACATTTGCTGACGAGGCATACATGCACTGATGGAATGTTCTGTCGCTGTCGCTTCACATCTGAGTGAAGCAGGGATTCTCCATTGCACATTCATTTAAATAAGCCGCATGCTTTGTGTTGTGTGGCTTTCTGATGCAGACATTTGTCTGAGGAACGGACAGACAAACATAAAATTAGATCAAAGCCTATTAATAAAAACTAAAATGCAAATTTTGAATTTGGCCATAAGAAAGCACCTCAGAAGGTAACCTTTTGAAACAAACTTCACCTCATGAGCACACCTTTGATGCTTGGCAATGCAGTCTACGTAGGCAGCTCACTAGGTTTTAGAACTGAGCATCTGATGCGTGGGAAAAGGGATATGGAGGTCAGTGACTGTGATTCGCAACTTGCCTTTTAGCAAATGCTTCTCCAAAGCAGCTTACAGCACTTTAAATGAGTCTCGGCCCATTTGACCCCAGAGAGTCACGACAGATATTGCTCAGATTGCCAGAAATACTGCAAGAATAAAGTCAAAATACTGCGAGAATAAAGTCTATATATTGAGAATAAAGTCGAAATACTACGAGAATAAAGTCGGAATACTGCGAGAATAAAGTCGAAATACTACGAGAATAAAGTCGAAATACTACGAGAATAAAGTTGAAATACTACGAGAATCGAAATACTACAAGAATAAAGTCGGAATACTGCGAGAATAAAGTCGAAATACTACGAGAATAAAGTCAAAATACTGCGAGTATAAAGTCTAAATACTACGAGAATAAAGTCTAAATACTGAGAGAATAAAGTCAAAATACTGTGAGAATAAAGTCGAAATACTACGAGAATAAAGTCGAAATACTGCGAGAATAAAGTCGAAATACTACGAGAATAAAGTCGAAATACTGCGAGAATAAAGTCAAAATACTACGAGAATAAAGTCGAAATACTACGAGAATAAAGTCAAAATACTACGAGAATAAAGTTGAAATACTGCGAGAATAAAGTCGAAATACTACGAGAATAAAGTCGAAATACTGCGAGAATAAAGTCGAAATACTACGAGAATAAAGTCGAAATACTGCGAGAATAAAGTCGAAATACTGCGAGAATAAAGTCGAAATACTACGAGAATAAAGTCGAAATACTGCGAGAATAAAGTCGAAATACTGCGAGAATAAAGTCGAAATACTACGAGAATAAAGTCAAAATACTGCGAGAATAAAGTCGAAATACTACGAGAATCAAGTCAAAATAGTTTGAGAATAAAGTCGAAATACTGCGAGAATAAAGTCGAAATACTACGAGAATAAAGTCGAAATACTACGAGAATAAAGTCGGAATACTGCGAGAATAAAGTCGAAATACTACGAGAATAAAGTCGAAATACTACAAGAATAAAGTCTAAATACTGCGAGAATAAAGTCAAAATACTACGAGAATCGAAATACTACAAGAATGAAGTCAAAATACTGCGAGAATAAAGTGCAAAATGTTTATGAAAACCCAAATTATATTATTTCTGTTGCAAAACAATTCTTCCTATTATAATATTGTTTTATGCTTTTGAAAGAAGTTTCTTAAGCTCCTAAGGCTGCATTTATTTGATTTAAAAAAACCTGTAAAAACAGTAAGATTGTGAAATAATATTACAATTTAAAATAACTGTTTTCTTTTTTATTATATTTTAAAATCGAATTTATTCCTGTGATGTAAAGCTGAATTTTCAGCATAATTACTCCAGTCTTCAGTGTCACATGATCTTTCAGAAATGTTCTAATTTTTGTACTTAAGAAACATTTATTACTATTATCAATGTTGAAAACAGTTATGTTGCTTCAGATTTTTGTGAAAAGTTCAAAAGAGAAGCATTTATTTTAAATGAAAAACATTTTAATCACTATAAATATATTTGCTGTCAGTTATGAATTTAATACATCCATGCTAGATAAAAGTATTAATTTCAATATAAAAATAAATCTTGCTGACCCAAAACATTTGAATGGCAGTCCAAATATATATATTTTTTTATTATAAATGAATTGTAAGACTCCGCAATGTCAATGTATCTAGATTGACAATCACAGTTCGCGGTGTTTCTGAAGCAGTGAGGTGTTTCTCTGACCATCCTTTCAGCTGTGGATAGAGGATAAGGAGTATCTCTCAGACAGCTGGAGATGTTTCACATGGAGCAGGACGTGTGGGTGAGCAGCAGTGATGGCAGGCTGTTTCCTGTAACCCCAGGAGCTTCTGCAGGAGACCAGTGCGCCTGATTCATTTTCTTGTTAGCATCACTGCATGCCTGAACCCACGCTTCAGGTCCTGTGAACAAAGACACTGTTTTCAATGTGTCTAATAAGCCTAGGTAAATTAACAGCCTTTCACTTGCATGTAGATTTGAGAAGGATGATTTAAAGTTGCAAGCTAAAAATGGGCAAAAGTGCTGTATTTGGAGTTTCGAGACTGTGCTTATTTTTTGCCCTGAGGTCCACTTATAATGTTTTTTTTTTTTTTTTTTTTCACCAAGACAGTCATAATTTATTTTCCACACTCTCTCTTACTCTCAGAATTAAACGGAATGTTTTTTTTTTTTTTCCAGCTGAGCGTTTCACATATGAATTGATTAACGCGCTTTGCTGCGCTCACTGACGGCTGCAGATTTAATGTGCAGTTCAACATAGTTTTTAATTGCTCCATCAGTTATAAACAGCCGCTTTGCAAGTTGAATTTCATTCTGACAGATTCACAAACCAAGTTTAGTTTCAATTTGTGTGCTTTTTGCCTGGAGAGAAAGTTTTCAGTTTTAAAAGTTAAAGTTTGTTTTCAGTACAGTTAAACAGCTTAAGAAGAATGTAATCCTTATGATATGGCTCCTTTAATAATTCTGATCATGTCTTTTCATGCACTTTTCATGTCCTGGCATCAGGCCGAGAAGCTTCACGTGTCCACGGCACATGTCAGTGTCACATCATGAACAAACCGTCCTTATGAACCCCACTATGCCCTCCAGCTGCACTGAAGCAACTCTCAATGATTTCTGACAGAGCTGCCCACTGCTGTGATGATAAAACATTTATATTTGTTGTTTTCTTTCTAGATGCTCTCGCCACTGGTTCAACACAGCTTAATGCAACCTCAGTGACGATCCACCAGACTACTTGTTTAAAGAATACAGTGATCGAATTAAAGGAATTAAAAGAAAGATAATTGGTAAAACAGATCCACTAACATTGGTGAAAATATAGTTAGAAGTTCAGTAGTCCTGCTGCAAAAATTAAATGAATAAATCATTAATGATTTAATGTTTATTTAATGACTATTTAGTTAAATTTAAACAACTTTACAGCTCAATTTTTTTTTTATGAAATAATGATTTATTAAAAATAATTATTATATATTTACATTATATATTTAATCATTTAATAATTATTTAAAAGTCCCTTAACTAAAATATGAGCTCAACATTTTGGCTTATAAACCCTCTTTATTTATTTATGTTTTTGTTTGTTTGTTTGTTTGTTTGTTTGTTTGTTTATAATGCATAGATTCAGTTTTTTTATCACTAACTTTATCCAACAAATGTAGTATGACTAACTGTAAATTGTATTCTGCCAGAAACATTTTTATTTTCAAAAACATTTCACACTTCACAATTAACTTATATTTAACCCAAAATATTCCCTTAATGTGAAAGCACAAGCAATTAAACGTCTTTAGTCTCATTTAAGAGCATTTCACAAATCATCAAATATAAACAGACTTGTAAATTCACTCATGCAGGTCTGAAATGAAAAATTTTGCATCTGGGTTTGGAGAAAAATTGTGTTTTCTGTAATCAGAAAGTCTCAATTATAGATAGAACTTATCACCTGCACTAAATGCTTGTACTGCCCTTTAAACACGCTTTAATGAGTTTTATTCATCCTTCAAAGTCACTGATAATATTGATCAGAACCAGAAGTGCTTTAATAACGGTCCACACACAGTCCGCTTCTCTAGTACGCTTGTGTTTATAAACCAAGGTCAGCGCTGTCCGCTGTACGCAGATGAGAAAATGAATCATAGATTAGGGAAGAATGAAATGCCAGGAGATGAGCTGAAAATCGAACGGCTGCGTCTCTAAACTCAGCGGCACTTCTTCAGGGACGTGGCTGGTAGTTAATTGTCTCTTATGTAACACGTGGGACCACGTGCTCGATGGCATTTAGATGTGTGAATACGTGGTAAATGTTCAATCCATGCTATAGATTTGATATAAATAGGTCATAATATGAAGAATCTATTTTTTCTTTATCTTTTTAATTAAAAAAAGACCTTGATGTTCTATGAAACTGGAAACTGGAAAAATGGCTATTTTTACAGCTGCAACAGATGAATACTTATGATCACATGACTAGTTTATTATTTGGACCCATTTTCTCTCCATGTCGTTTCAAAAATGTATGCATTTCCAGAAATGTTTATTCTTTTGGCCATGTAATAGAAGTCAGTGGGCACCAATGTTGTTTGGTTCTCCATGTTCTCCACAGAAGAAAGAAAGTCATACAGGTTCGGAACAAAATGAGGGTGAGTAAACGATGACACAATTTTTATTTTTGGCTGGACAGTCCTTTTAAACACTAACACAAAGAAGCAAACGCTAGCATCCGAGCACAACAATTGTGAGCACTTCTTGCATAAGCGTTATATAACTAAAGACTGATGCAGAGAACCATTAGAGATGATAAGAAGAATGATTCACACAGATTGATATGATTACATCGATTATTCCGCAGTCTTTGCTGCTCAAGGTAGATGTCCGTGGATCCGGTGAAGCTTGATAGATGCTGTTCTGTTTCACCTTCAGCTCAGTAAGGCGTGCAGGCCTCGAGGCGGCCCGAGGAATCAGTGAACCCGGAATAGGCGAGAGATGGCGGAGCTGTCCTGACTTCCTAGTGGTTCACTGGAGCTCTCAGCGGCTGCTGTGGCGAATGGGAAGTGACATGAGACAACCACAGGCGCTGCTGGGCCATGCTGATGTGACAGAGCTCATTACAGGGCCTCGACAAGACTTCACCGCCAGCTGTGGCATATATTTTTAGTCTATACGGCCAAGCAAACTGCTGTGTGCCTTGCTAGATGGGCACAATTATGCAACCACGTCTATTCAGGGATTCTTCACATCGTAGTGTGTCATTAAGTGGAACTGTGAAAGAAACAATTGTTTCCTGAACACGGCTACTGCCACACCCACTTTAATTGTGGTAGTCCCGCCCCCAGTCTCACACCATTGGCTTAGCCAGGAGACGAGTCATAGAGGTGTGTGATATTGACAAAATCACACACGAGATGATTGCTGAGTGTGTTTTTGTGCTGGCACAAAGGCCTGTAAATTAAGCAGCCAAATTTAGGCTGTTTTTTAAAGTGAACCCCGGGTATTAAGACTTTTATGGCTTAATATAATGTAAATGATGTCTCTTACTAAAATATGTAGTCGAAAACCCACAAAAGATTTACATTATTTTAAAAATCCACATCGTTTCATACATATTTTGGACTATGGGGGGCGCCATTATTTCAATGACGTGAAATGGTTGAACTTGGTGAGCTACTGGTGCTACCTGTTGCTGTTTTTACCACAACACAACGTGGAAAATAAAATAGTGATATGATTTTGAATAGGGGTCGACCGATTATCGGCACAGATATTATGCGTTTTTATGGTTATCGGTCATTTTCAAAACCCATAAAATGTGTTTCAATGCCCATAAAATAATTTAAAAGCATTTACAGAAAGTTTTTGCCAGAGCCCTTGTTAGCGGTGTGACGATAAATCGATTAGTGGATCGATACTGCGGTATTGGCGCTACCTGCTGCTATTTTTACCACAACACAACATAATTATACGATGACCACAGCTACTGAAAGAGCTTACAGGTGGCGATGGATATAAGCGTAGGCTTAAAGGAACACTCCACTTTTTTTTAAATAGGCTCATTTTCCAACTCCCCTAGAGTTATACAGATGTGTTTTACCGTTTTTGAATCCATTCAGCCGATCTCCGGGTCTGGCGGTAGCACTTTTAGCATAGCTTAGCATAAATCATTGAATCCGATTAGACCATTAGCATCTCACTATAAAATGACTAAAGACTTTCAATATTTTTCCTATTTAAAACTTGACTCTTCTGTAGTTGCATCGTGTACTAAGACTGGCGGAAAATGAAAAGTTGCGATTTTCTAGATCGATATGGCTAGGAACTATACTCTCATTTTGGCGTAATAATCAAGGAATTTTGTTGCCGTACCATGGGTGAGCAGGCGCAATGATATTACGCAGCCATCAACTCTGCCGGCTGCAACTCTGCATCTACACAAACCTGGTGCCGGTCACTTTCAGGCGCTGCGTAATATCATTGCGCCTGCTGCACCCATGGTACGGCAGCAAAATTCCTTGATTATTACGCCAGAATGACAGTATAGTTTCTAGCCATATCGGCCTATAAAATCGCAACTTTTCATTTTCCGCCAGTCTTAGTACACGATGCAACTACAGAAGAGTCAAGTTTTAAATAGGAAAAATATCGAAACTCTTTAGTCATTTTATAGTGAGATGCTAATGGTCTAATCGGATTCAATGATTTATGCTAAGCTATGCTAAAAGTGCTACCGCCAGACCCGGCGATCGGCTGAATGGATTCAAAAACGGTAAAACACATCTGTATAACTCTAGGGGAGTTGGAAAATGAACCTATTTTCAAAAAAAGTGGAGTGTTCCTTTAAACCAAACACTGTACCACTGATTTTGGATATCGAGTGAAATCAACGCTGAGAAACTCCTTTAATGGCTGCGGCGTCATGACAAGCGTCTGCATGTTTACATCCTGCCAGGATGGCATCTAGCGTTTCTTGTCTCTGCCATTTGTAAGCTCTTTTAGTAGCTGTGGTCTACTAAAAGCCTCAAAGGCATCACTGCTAATGTGGAGAAAAGAAGGACATGGGTCTTTAGGAAATTTTATTCATTCACAGGCATCTTGTGCATCTTTTCTCCTCTTCTTATTGCTAGGAAAGCAGCGAAGACTTACATCGCTTCTCTTGTTGCCCTTCGACTGAATATTACAACCAAAAGCCACACAATGTGGCATTGTATTGGTATTTTATTTTGAGTTGTGTATTCTGTGCTGTGTTGCGGTAAAAATACCAACCGGTAGCGGCAGTAGCTCACTGAGTGCAACCATTTCGTGGCATTGAAATAATGGCGTCCCCCATAGTCCAAAATATGTAACAATGTGGATTTTTTAAATAACATAAATCTTTCACAAGTTTTCTACTACATATTTCAGTAAGAGACATAATTTATGTTATATTAAGCCATGCACGTCTTGATACCTGGGGTTCCCATTAAGATCTTTTTGTCTTAAATTTGTTTCTCTTAAGTAAGAAATAAATGCATGTTCACATTTTAATGAACTAGAACTACAGTAACCATCATGTTTACACAGCGCATACAATGCCTCTGAACTTACTCCCGATTTCTCTTAATATTGGGACAGGAGAGCTGTCAGTCAATAAATGGGAAAACAAAGTAACTGGCATTAATTATTTAAAAAAGTAATTCAGATATTTTCACGTAAATTAAAAAGTAGTGCGTTCCATTTAGGTGTGATTTGAGTATGGGCCGACGGATTATCTGTGCCAATATTAAGCATTCTTATGGATATTAGTATCGGCCATTTTCAAAACTGATTTGCCGATAAATAATTTAAAAGCTTTTAAAAAAAGTTTTGGTCAGAGCCCTTGTTATTCTTAATTTTGACATTAATTTTCATTTTTTCACTAGACATATCTTCCATTTAGGTGTGATTTCAAGTAGGGGTCAACCAGTTATCGGTGCCGATATTAGGCATTTTTATGGTTATCGGTATCCAGTTATTTTCAAAACTGATTTGCCGATAAATTATTTAAAAGCATTTAAAGAAAGTTTTTGTATGAGCCTTTGTTGTTCTTAATTTTGACATTGATTTTTTATTTTTACACCAGACATATCTTACATTTAGCTGTGATTTCGAGTAGGGCTAGACCGGTTATCAGCACCAATATTAAGCATTTTTATAGTTATCGGTATCGGCCATTTTCAAAACTGATTTGCTAAAAAAAAAAATATTTTAAAAGCATTTAAAGAAAGTTTTTGTCCAAGCCCTTGTTGTTCTTAATTTTGACATTTGTTTTTAATTTTTACACCAGATATTTCTTTAATTTAGGGGTGATTTCAAGTAGGGGTCAACAAAATATCGGCACCGATATTAAGCATTTTCATGGTTATCTGTAATTGTCATTTTCAAAACTGATTTGCCCATAAAATAATTTAAAAGCATTTTTAAAAAGTTTTTGTCAGAGCCCTTGTTATCCTTAATTTTGATATTAATTTTAAACCCAAAATATATATATCGGTTCAAAATATTGGTTGTCAGTCTACTTGATCTGTAATAATCGGTATCGGCCCTGAAAAACACATATCAGTCAACCCCTAATTTTGAGCCATGGCCATGCTAGCAGTTCATCCCATTGTGATCAGATTTACAGTAGGACATCCAGCTGTGACTAACAATACAGCAGTTTGGCAACTGATCAGTGGCTGTTGTCTGTGTAAAAGCCCCATGTTTGTAGAAATCTCACAGCCAACAGAAAGCCGCTTACCCTTGTCAGAGGACATGTCGGATGTTTTAAATCAAACTTGCGCTTCTGCCGTTACTTGGTTACATAATACATAACGGCTACTTTTAGGTTGAGGAGCCTGAGGACAGTTGAGCAACTGTAATTATCATGAAAGGTCATTGAGCGCTGTAGAGCACACATCCTCTGGACCGCAGATTGAATTGGCCAAGAGCAGCCCAAAAGAAGAATGAGTTAAGGGTCGTTCACACTGAGTGTTTACTTTTTTTTTTTGAATCAATGGAAGCTGTCAAGACACTGTGGTGTTGGTTGTAGTGAACATTTCACCCAATGGATGCTGTAAGGTTATTGGTGGGCTTCACAAATAACCATATGACCTTTAGAAACAGGTTGAGCGGTGATTCGACCACACATGCAGTGTATTGTTGGTGTTGTACAAGATTTCACCTCCCTTGAACCCCAAAGCAATTCTATTGACTGAAAGAAATTTACTTATAAATCCCACAAAATCACTTCAATGTGATTTGAGTAATTTTTTATATACTGTTGTAGTATTTAAGAATGTTTTGAATTTGCTTTTATTTTTATATTTTCAGTTTTAATTTTAGTAAATTAATTATGTGATTTGTCATTTTTATTACTTGTTTAATTTTTAAATATTTCTGTTTAGCTTCATGATTTCATTTTAGTACAAACTTATAGTTGACACAACACTTCTGATTAATCAAAAAGTGTTTAAGGTGTTTATCGAATATTTATATAATTATTTCAACTTGGTTATACTTATTTCATCTTCATTTTCAATAAATAATGTGATTTATTTACTTTATTTATTTCATTAATAAATATTTATTTATCTCAAGTTCATGCTTGGCTTTATAATTAATTAAAACTATTTAATTCACATTTTGAAAAGTTACTTAATACTTAATATTTAATATTTGCCTTTTTAGACAAAAATATGTTTAAATATATATTTAAAACTATTTCATTCAGTGTGAAAAGTAATTTATTGTTACATTTAACAAAGTACATTTAAATCAATTTAAATTAATTAAAGAAGTCCATTTTAAATGTGAATTAAATACTTCTTTTTAAAAAATAAAGTAAGTATTTATCTATCTATCTATCCATCTATCTATCTATTTATCTATCTATCTTAAACTCATACCTGGCTTTACAATAAATTTACAAAAAACTGTACATTTAAAACTATTTAGTTTAGTCTGAAAAGTGAGTTATTGTTACATTCAGCAAAGTACATTCAAATAAATTTAGATTAAATAAATAAGTGTATTGTAAATGTGAATAAATAGTTGTACCTACTTCTTTTTTAATAAATAAAGTGATTATTTATTTATTTATTTTCAAGCTTATACCTGGCTTTAAAATCAATTAAAAACTACTCATTTAATTCAAATTTTGAAAAGTCACTTATTTAATATTTAATTGTCATTTTAGATAAAAAAATGTATTTAAAACTATTTAATTCAGTCTGAAAAGTGATTTAATGCTACATTTAACAAAGTACATTTAAAATAAATTTAGATTAAATAAAAAAGTGCATTTTCAATGTGAATTAAATAGTTGTACCTATGTCTTTTTTATTAAATAAAGTGATTATTTATTTATTAGTTATTTGAAATTTCTTTATCGCAAGGTCATACCTGGCTTTACAGTTAATTAAAAACTACTTATTTAATTCACTTTTTGAAAATAAAATTAAAATACATTTTTAATGAAATGTGCATTTTAAATGTGAATTAAATAGTTGTACCTACTTCTTTTCTTAATTCACATTTTGAAAGGTGCCTTTTTAGACAAAACTGTACATTTAAAACATTTAGTTCAGTCTGAAAAGTGAGTAGTTGTTACATTCAACAAAGCATATTAAAATAAATTTAAATGAAATAAGTGGATTTAAAAAAATTAAATGAATTTTTTTTTTTAATAGTTTGTTACTAATAACAACAATGAACCGCTTTATATATGTTGTCTCACATGTAAATATGGCAGTTAATGTTAAATAATTGTTCTGCAGCCGAAAATATAAAATAAATAGTTGTATTTAATTTTATAAGTTTATTAGGTTTTGTACTTTTTGGACTTTGGAAGCCCTTGGAAACTATATGTTTATGCATAATTTCATTTTTTGTGTTTCATGAAAGTTTGAAATGACCTAAAAGTGAGTAAATCATGACACAGTGCTCATTTTCAAATGAACTATTCCTTTAATGCTTAATAACATCTCTGACATTTGGACTTTCAGTGCCACTGATGCAGCAAGTGCTTCATTAACCTCATGAGTCACATCATTACTAAAAACACCTTCAATATGTTCTCCCAAAAACAAGCGCTCCTGCTTTCAGCTGCCTAACATACTTCTCCAAACCCTGATGCTACCTGTATAGGAACCCATTGGCCTTCTCAGACTATTAATTAGCTTTTGACAGTTCAGTGATTCCCACTAATGAAGATCCACGGCTTGTTTCTGCTGTGCCTCAGTCAGGAATAGTGTGAAGTCTCAGCGCCACATCACCAGCTGAGAAACCGAGAGGAAATCCATAAGTGTGATGTCTTCATACGAGCTGCACGTGATTGTGATATTCACCATAGAGCATCCTGGGAGTCTGCAACATCCCACTCCACAGGCTCTTTCATCGCTGATATATACAGATGCACGTTTCCTATAGATGTCACGAGGATGTGAACCTTGTCCACGAATTGCCGCCGGACATGAGCTGTCTTCAATGTCAGCTGTGTGAAGCGATTTCCGAGCCAGATTCTTGCTGAGCTGTGTCTTAGCAGGCTGTTGTTCAGAAAGATAGAGAGAGATTGAAAATGAAGGGAGAGAGAGAGAGCGAGAGATCAGTCTTTTTTACGCTAGCTCACTGTTTTCCCCCCAAGGCGAAAACCCTCCATTTGGGTCAGTTGCAGTGGCCGAGATGGTTTTTGATGTGTGAGAAATAATTTAGCACCTACAGTGCACATGTTGTTCTCTAGCCTCATATATGAAACATTCAACATGACGTGGGGAAAAAAAAAAGTGTGATTATTCTCCTTGACTGCTAGTCGCTAATAATGCATATCACAGGTCTGGCTTGATAGTACAACCATGTCAGCCCTCTCTTTTCTGTCTGAGGTTTAACTAATGTTTTTAAATATGTCTTATTTATTTGTCAGTTTTAAAAGTGATTTATTAATGCATTATTTGCTATATTTCACTTCATTATTAAATGTCAGTTAAGGAAATTCAAAACTAAATCTTATTTACAATTAATTAAAAACGACTTTATTCACATTTTGAAAAGTTCCTTATTTAATATTTAATTGCCTTTTTAGACCAAAATACATGTTTAAAACTATTTAATTCAGTCTGAAAAGTGATTTATTGTTACATTTAACCAAGTACATTAATATTAAATGTAAATTAAATAAATAAGTACATTTTAAATGTGAATTAAATAGCTGTACCTACTTCTTTTTTTAATAAATAACATGATCATTTATTTAATAAATATTTATTTCAAGCTCATGGCTTTAAAATTAATTAAAAACTACGTTTTTAGTTCACATTTTGAAGTCACTTATTTAATATTTAATTGCCTTTTTAGACAAAAAATATATATTTAAAACTATTTAATTCTGCCTGATTTAACAAAGTACATTAAAATAAATGTAAATTAAATAAATAAGTGCATTTTAAATGCATAATTGCATTTTAAATAAATAAGTACAGTTTAAATGTGAATTAAATAGTTGTACCTACTTTTTTTAATAAATAATATGATAATTTATTTATGTATTTGTTTATTTATTTATTTAATAAATATTTATTTATTTCACGCTCATACATGGCTTTAAAATTAATTAAAAACTGAATATATTTTAATTAAATAAATAAGTACATTTTAAATGTGAATTAAATAGTTGTACTTCTTTTTAATAAATAAAGTGATTATCTAATTATTTTTTCTTTCTTTATTTTTTTTTTCATATTTTTCATATATCTCAAGGTCATACCTGGCTTTACAAATAATTAAAAACTACTTTAATTCACATTTTGAAAAGTCACTTATTTAATATTTAATTGCCTTTTTAGAAAAAAAAAATATTTAAAACTATTTAATTCAGTCTGAAAAGTGATTTAGTGCTACGTTTAACAAAGTATGTTAAAATAAATTTCAATTAAATAAGTGCATTTTAAATGTGAATTAAATAGCTGTACCTACTACTTCTTTTTAAATAAATAAAGTGATTATTTATTTATTTAATGAATAAATATTTATTGATTTCAAGCTCATACCTGGCTTTAAAATCAATTAAGAACTACTTATTTAATTCACATTTTAAAAAGTCACTTATTTCACATCTGCCTTTTTAGATAAAATATAGATTTAAAACTATTTAATTCAGTCTGAAAAGTGATTTAGATATTAAAATAAATTTAAATTGAATAAGTGCATTTTAAATGTGAATTAAATACTTGTACCTACTATTTTTTTTAATAAATAAAATGATTATTTAGTTAGTTCGTTAGTATTTATATCATGGTCATACCTGGCTTTACAATTAATTAAAAACTACCTATTTAATTCACATTTTGAAAAGTTACTTATTCAATATTTAATTGCCTTTTTAGACAAAAATGTATATTTTTAACTATTTAATTCAGTCTGAAAAGTGATTTATTGTTACATTTAACAAAGTACACTAAAATAAATTTAGATTAAATAAATAAGTGCATTTTAAATATGAATAAATAGTTATACCTACTGCTTTTTTTAATAAATAAAATGATTATTTATTTATTTATTTATTTTCAAGCTTATATATGGCTTTAAAATCAATTAAAAACTACTTAATTCAAATTTTGAAAAGTGACTTATTTAATATTTAATTGTCTTTTTAGATTTAAACAAAAATTGTATTTAAAACTATTTAATTCAGTCTGAAAAGTGATTTAGTGCTACATTTAACAAAGTACATTAAAATAAATTGATTAAATAAGTGTGATTATATATTTGTACCTACATCTTTTTTAATAAATGAAATGATTATTTATTTATTAATTATTTAATATTTCCTTATCTCAAGGTCATACCTGGCTTTACAGTTAATTAAAAACTACTTATTTAATTCACATTTTGAAAATAAAATTAAAATAGATTTTAATGAAATAAGTGCATTTTAAATGTGGATTAAATAGTTCTACTTCTTTTCTAACAAATAAAGTGATTGTTTGTTTGTTTGTTTATTTATTTAATATTTATTTATCTCAAGCGCATACCTGGCTTATGAAAAATTTCAACCTTAAATCTAGAGATGGGAAGGAATCTAAGGAATTAATTAACTGTATGTTTGTGTGTGTCTGTGTATAACAGAATGCAGAAAAATGTGTTCAAGATCCATTGATGGATCCTAATCACATCAAAATGTAATCATTAATTAACAGATCACTTGCTTTCTTATCTGGGTTTTGGTGCATTTGCACTCTTTCATCTCCCGTCTTTGCATGCTTGTTTTTGTCCTCTGCTCAAGCCTGTTTTTCACCCCCCTGCTGGTCGGTTGGTCCCCAGTCGTCTTTAATGAGAAGAGCCAGTCAGCTTTAGCTGCAGTCGATACTTCACCTAGACACAGGACAAGAGAGGGATGCCTCCGACAGCAACGCGCAGCTATCAGCCTCATAGTGAGGGCAAGAAAAGACCAAATTTCAATTTACCGCCTGTGAAAATGTAATCTTCTCATACTGGGAACTTGAAAGGGGTTGGTGGACTTTCTGCCGGAGGACAACGCCAGTCACAATAACACATGACTATAGAAAAACTAAAAACAGGTCTATACATGTGATGCCTTGTTCATCCTATTTTTTGCTTTCAAAACATTTCTTAGTTATTGCATTTGGCAGATGCTTTCATTCAAAGTGACTTACATTGCATTCAAAGGTACATATTTGGTCAGTCCTTTCCATGACCTTGGCATTACTAGCCCCAAAATATTTATCTACATACTGCGTATTTTTACTAAAACGTTGTATATGTAAAATACCACATAAAAAATACTTCTGAGTGATGTAAACAAATTACTGAACTGATTAATTGGAACAGACAATTTGAGCTAATTTATGTTGGCAAATTAAAATTGCGTAATTGCATTCAGAGATTCCATTAAATCATTTCTGTCTTAATGTTCATGATTCGTTAGACAATTATTGAATGTCATAGTATAATTCATAATGCACGTACGTGCTTGGCCAGGGCTCTATGCATTAGCGTTGACTTTTTGCAGTCAGCTTTGGTAAAAAAAAATTTCATTATGTCTTTCTCCTGTGTCGATTTCATCATTGTCATTGGCTTGACACTATTAGTTGTGAGTCCCATGTGAATTGTGTTGTGGGTTTTATTTTTTTTTTTGCTTTAGTCTGGTAGGGTTTATTTTCGGCTCCAGACCACTGACAGCATCCTGCCATAAATATAAGGCGGCATTATTTGTATTCTGCACCACAGTTGGTAAGCCATCTCAGAGCAGGTCTATTTTTCAACCCCAGCCTAGAAATATCATCCTGTGCCACCCACAGCAAACAGGACAGAATACAGATGTGCCCGAATGGCCCATTTATTATTCAGATCTATCTGTAGAGCTTCATATAGGCCACTTTCCATGAGTACGGCACACTTTGGTGTCCCATTGCTTTTTTTTTTAAAGCTTTAGAGTCACAAATCCCCTTTTTTATGAGATTGATGAGATAAAAACAGCAGTGAAAATTGCTTTATATCATTGCTTTATATTATTTTGGCATATACAGGCCTCGACAGTAAGCCAGGGGCCAGCGTGAAAGACACTCGGGACAGTTGACTAATTTGTCCCTGGCCTGATCAGACCACTGCTGTGTCGTCATGAAAGTTTAAAGTCCCCATGAAATCAAAATTAAAGTTTTTTTGGCTTTTAGTATGAATATGTTAACCTTAAGGTTATCTATATGCTAGGGTGCTCCACAACAACAACTACAAGATATAAACATACAAACCTTACATTATCTCACTTCCGCCAATATGGATCAACGATTTTGATGACATCACGGCTTCTCATTAAACTTTCTGTCCAATCAAATGCTCTCTAGAATCCGAAGCGTCCCGCCCCCTACACTATAAATAGACGTTGAAGCTGCGGCTGAGATCGGTCATTTGTTCTAGTGATGGGAAGTTCGGATCATTTTACCGACTCGGTCCTTTGAGTCTCGTTCAGCAAAATATAATTAAAATGTCACGTTTTACTTCCCTAACACATCTACTGCTTACACAAACGTTGATCACACTACAAACAAAACAAAACTATAATGCTATAAGAAACAGAAAATATTAATTCATTGTTTACCTGGGTCTTTAGTCTATGATTCGCTCACCTCACCTCTTATCTGACAAGATTTCGGGTTTGAGTCGTTCGTTCATCACCTGACAGCCCAATTAGCTTAACCAACGCAGCCTGAGCCGGAAAGAGAATTGATTAGTTCATTTCTCGAGTCCTCGGGTTTGAGTCGTTCGTTCATCACGTGACACCCCCGTAATGTTAACCCATGCAGCCTGAGCCGGAAAGAGAATTGATTAGTTCATTTCTCGAGTCCTCGGGTTTGAGTCGTTCGTTCATCACGTGACAGCCCCGTAATGTTAACCTATGCAGCCTGAGCCGGAAAGAGAATTGATTAGTTCATTTCTCGAGTCCTCGGGTTTGAGTCGTTCGTTCATCACGTGACATCCCCGTAATGTTAACCTATGCAGCCTGAGCCGGAAAGAGAATTGATTAGTTCATTTCTCGAGTCCTCGGGTTTGAGTCGTTCGTTCATCACGTGACAGCCCCGTAATGTTAACCTATGCAGCCTGAGCCGGAAAGAGAATTGATTAGTTCATCTTTTGAGTCTTCGGGTTTGAGTCGTTCGTTCATCACGTGACAGCCCCATAAGGTGAACGAACGACTCTAAAACAGGTGAACTAATTCCAGTACAGGACCTAATAGGATGTTGCGCATGCGCGACTGAACGAATCACTCGCCGAGACGACTCGTTCGTCCCGAGTCACATTAAAGATTCGTTCAAAATGAACGAATCGTTCAAGAACGACCCATCACTAATTTGTTCACAGTGTTAGTATTTTCTGTATGGTGAATGGCTTGTAGTGCACAATGGAGGCGATAGGGAACGATTCAGACAGTGTAAATATGCTTTAGATTGGGGCAAATGAGGTTAGGTTTTGCGTTGTGTCACGCAAACCGCGGCAACGCGCACGGTCTGCTCTAGACCTTGGCTCCGGTCCAGAGACGCGATCACACGGAGCGGATCATATGCGCGAATCGGCATATATAAAATACTTTTAAAACTACACAGCCTCAGCATTAAAATTACTGTTTTGTTTTAGTAAGAGTTTAATATATATCTAGAGGGTTAAACATTTGGACTGTAGCTGTCAAATGTGGCTTTACTAAGCTCAATGGATCTGGCCCAAGCAGATATAAATGAAACGCTATTGGCTATTTTAAAAAGGAGGCGGGGCTGATCGATATGTCCCGCCCCGTTTTCCTGTTTCTGTTGAAATTACCTCACAACATAGAATAACTCTTAAGTGGACCTTTAAAATATGCACGTGTTTTTAAGCCTTGTTAAAGCGATCACAGAGAGACCTGTCTCTGACGGACAAATAGCCTACAAAAGTATGTCAAAATACTCATCTTGACGATTAACTTTGTAGCTTTAACAATGATTAATCTATATTTAAATTATACAGTGTAGTACAGATGCACCGATCGACCGGACATATTTCAACCGATCTCCGTTCCGGGCTTGCACACAAACAGCATGCGATCATTTTTCAAAATGTCATGTGTGTGGAAATATTACGAACTCTTTATCCGTTAACAGAGGCCAGAGATGCTGAAGACAAACGCAAAGAGGAAAAAAAAAAAAAAACACTGTAGCAGGCAGAGCAAGATCACGGTTCACAATGCGGATATTGGAAATATTATTCTAAATATTGAAATGGGGGTTTATATGAATGTATCTCTTGAAGGGAACTTACTGTCTTAAGAAGAGTTTTCTTTTCATTTCCCTCTGTATAATGCATTTAAACTAGCGTTCATAAGCACGGCGCTGCTTTGTTTACAGCGGTAACCAGGGAAACGTTATATCACTGTTATTCCATAAGCGCCACCTGCTGGCAGAGACTGAGTTTGCGTTCCTTCAGTCTGTCTTCTGTTTTACCCTAAAGCATCTTTTCATTTATATTAAAATAAAAGATAACATGAGTCAAAAACAATGATAACAGCAACTTCTGGTTTAACAAGCCTTCTGGTTACCTTCCGGTAGCTAACTACAGTTCAGGGAAAACACACATTGTTTTTCATTGTGGTGGTTTTTAGCTCCGCTATATGTTTAAAAATGCTGTAGCTGTAATGTGTTGATGGTTCTGTGCTGTCAGGCATATTTGTAAACACCTGAAATGATTTGTTTTGTGTTTTTGAGATCTGGGTCACTGTTAGCCCCAGGTATTAAGCCATCAACAGCAAGAATGTTTATTGTGCTGTGGCATTTATGTGTGTATGTGACTTTTCCACTTTCACAACCCATGTATGTAGAATGTTTGTGACACATTGAAGACTGATGCGGTCAGATTTACCATCAGTGAATTGTTGCAACAAAATTCAGTCATTTTGATAGCTAGGAATCCATGGTTTAAACGTGATTTCAGTGTGAGACTCTTGTGAAAATTAACCATGGTTTTATTATAGTAAAAATGTAGTAGCTGTGTTTTTTTTTTTTGGTGCACTGATCCATAGTTTCACTACAAATACTATAGTTAAACTATGGTTAGTGACCATGGTTAATCTGTGGTTACCGTGGTTTAACTATAGTAACCATGTTTTTTTTTGGGGGGGGGGGTTATTTGTAGTAAAACCATGGTTAATATTCATAAGGGGGTTTTCTTCATACATTACCACACTGTTGACAATAAACAGTGGACCTTTTTGCAAATGGATTTTGCCAGCATTTTGTGATTGTGACCGTTTTTTATTCTGAAGTCATACAGTAAACATCATAGACTTAAAGCCTAATAAGCTGCCTATGTGGACAGCATCTTAAAGTATCATAGGGTGTGCTCATTATGCAATGAGAATTCCAAATCATAGGCCGCAATTTATGCATAAATAAATTTATGCATGCATATTTCACAGAGAAGGCATTTCCATGCATTGCAACTTGTGAAAAAAATAAAATCAAAGCTGGTGTATGGAATGAAATAAATGTCAATTATAAATGTGCTTAATTGTTTCAGTACTAAAAGGCATTGACACTGAACTTTACAAATGGACCATTTTAACTAAATTACTTCTGTGCTTCCGTCTCATTTAGGATGCTGTCTTAGAAGTCAGTTGCCTATTAGTCTCAGACATCACGCTTACAGAATGTTGCTGAATGTCTGATGCATAAGGCACTCAAAAAGGAAAAAAACATTCAAATTTCCAATCAGTCATCTGATCAAATTCAATAGGAATTTTAGGAGACATGCATGTTACGTTCTTTAATCGGTCCACTTGGAAACACGGCCATTGTGATGACAAAATCCCTCATGGAAGAAGAAAGCCATCATGTTAAGGTAAGTGTGATAATGATAGGCTATCAGTATCAACTAAACACTGGATTTTCAAAAGTTTGTGAAGTTAAGACTCTGCACCATTGTTGCAGTTGAACAACTAAGAGTAAAGGAGTAGTTCACTTCCAGAACAAAAATGTACAGATAATATACTTACCCCTTGTCATCCAAGATGTTCATGTCTTTTGTAAAGAAATTATGTTTTTTGGGGAAAACATTTCTGGGTTTCTCTCCATATAATGGACTTCTATGGTGCCCCCGAGTTTGAACTTACGAAATGCAGTTTAAATGCAGCTTTAAAGGGCTCCAAACAATCCCAGCTAAGAAAGAAATGTCTTATCTAGTGAAAAGTGTTTTTTTTTTTTTTTTTTAACCTCAATCGCTTGTCTTGTCTAGCTCTGGAGCTTTAAAAGTTTATGAAGTTGAAGCATGGACTTTGCACCCTTATTGCAGTTGCACAACATTTGTGAATAAATGATTTTTTATTTTTTTTAGTTGCACACTGGTCTGTTTCTGAGAAACACTGATATTTGAAATGACCTCTACATGCCTCTACCCAAAAAGGATTATACCCCTATCTTGATAGCTCCACCCCCCAAATAAGAAAATGCTACGCAACACAGGCAATTTCCCCATCATAAATTGACACGCCACTTATTGGTGGTAGGCTAGAAGAGTGTTTAATGCTTGGTCCATTTTTCAGACATCTCTAACTGCACCTTTAAAGGCATAATTCATCCCAAAATGAAAATTCTGTCATTAATTGCTCACCCACATGTCATTCCAAACCTGTAAGACACTTCGTTCATCTTCGGAAAACAAATTAAGTTATTTTTGATGAAATCCGAGAGCTTTCTGACCCTGCATAGACAGCAACACAACTGACACATTCAAAGCCTAGAAAGGTAGTAAGGACATTGATAAAATAGTCATCAGTGGTTCAGCCGTATTATGAAGCTGACATGGAAGAAGAAATTGTTGAATCAAGTTATTATTTTTGTTTTCTTTGCGCACAAAAAGTATCATAGCTTCATAAACTTAGTGTTGAACCACTGATGTCACATGGACTATTTTAACTGTCCTTACTACCTTTCTGGGCCTTGAATGTGTCAGTTGTGTTGCTGTCCATGCAGAGTCAGAAAGCTCTCAAATGTAATCAAAAATATCTCAATTTGTGCTCTGAAGATGAACGAGTTTGAAACGACATGAGGGTGAGTAATTCATTAATAAACATGAGTGAACAAAAACTGTAATTGGCTGCTTTACATGTCTGTCAGATGGCCTCTTGGATGGATGAAAACGGCAGTGGAGTGCAGACCTTCTGGCGTCAATCTGAAGGTCTGGCTACATGAGACTAGTTGCCTATGTAGGGAGCTCACTAGATTTGGAACAAGCAGTAGTTTCAGAGATCAAACAGTGATGGGAACACACTATACTTATATACTGTAAATTGAAAACTTGACCTTGTCCTGGAAAAGTGAGTAATTATTAGCGTACGTTAGTCCACCTTTTCACTCGTTCATTCCAGTATCCTCTTACTCTTGTTTGTTTAGCCTGGCGTCACAGTGCCGGACGAGCAGCTTCAAATCCTCTTGCGTGGCTCAAGCTTTACTCTGGCACTTGCTCTTCCTGCATCATCAGTCGTTTGGATATGTTCGTTAAATACATTAGCCTGGTGGCCCACTCTCTTTAAGGCCAGTCACATGATCTCAGTTCTGCCTTCGCTTAACCTCAGCAGTGTATCAGTCTGCAGATCAGCTCTGGAATCGCACCATCAATGGAGCCTGTAGTGCACACACCACGGTACGTACAAAAACTACAGATTGTCATGCTCAAGTTTTTCTTGGCTATGCTGGAGACGCTGTGAAAGTTGCACGACAACAACAAAATTTGTGTCTGGTACTACAAACAACTAATATTGGAAAAGCCATTTCCGTAAGGAGGCTATTGAGTTGAATTAATGTGGGATTTTGATGATCAAAATAGCTTCAAGAGCAGTGTTTTTCCTGAGTCTTTTAGTAAACATGAATTAGCTTGCAGCTTTTTGATTGTAGCTTTTATCTGTCTGTCTCTTTCTCTGGAAAGCAACCTTAAATGGGGAATTTGCCTTGAGACGCGTTCAATCAATAGCAGGAAAATAACAGCTCTTAGACTAAAAGGCAGATTTGCTGTAAGTTGGAAAGACGTCCGTGGCACGCTGACGGAGTGAAGAGATTTGAAAGGATTGAGAAGTCTCTCTTTGGAGAAACGTACAAGAAAGCAATTACATCTGACCGGGACTTACCTGCTTGTTCTTCAAAAGACAGAGCTGCTGTTATTTGCCATCACTCTCCCACTTCAATATATACTGAACATCCGGAGTGCCAAGAATTTATTTGTTTTGTCAAATCTTTTATACTCAAATCTCCTTAGTCTGTCAGATGAAGTTTAATAGGTTTTTTTAGACTGTTTTCTAATGCATTTTAATGTGTTTTTGTTTTTTCCCCAGCTTTCAAATAATCTTTTTTGAAGTGCAAAATTATTGTTGCTGCTTGCTTTCAGAACATGTTGTCATCTTAATTCCATTGGGTTCAGACTTCTTACCATTTGTAAAATGGAAGTTTGCTTAAACCATTTATGTTGGAACTACATAAAGCGTTTTTGTTGTAAATTGAAACTAGGTAGTGGATTTCTAGTTCCCAGCATGCTCTGCATGGGACTTGATTGGGAGAGTAAAGGTTAAACTACCATTCAAAAGTTTAGGGTTGGTAAGATTTTTCATAAATCTCTTTCATGTATCACACACCAAACAAAGCAAGTATTCACATCGCGTTATCGCTCTAGATCAGGGATGGGCAACTTCGGTCCTGAGGACTACTGTCCTCCAGAGTTTAGCTCCAACCCTGATCAAACACACCTGAACAAGCTAATCAATGTCTTCAAGATCACTAGAAAGCTGCAGGCAGGTGTGTTTAATTAGGGTTGGAGCTAAGCACTGCAGGGCAGTGGCCGCCCAGGACCAAAGTTGTCCATCCCTCCTCTAGATTACTCACAGGTTTTTTTTTTTTTTTTTTGTGTCACTTCCAGAAATAAAAACGTTGCTTTTGTTCATTTTCTGTTACAACCGGATATGTCAAACTGGAAGTGTAAATAAGCTCCTCACTGATTGGCTTGCACAGCAATGTGTCATGCAAATTTTCCATTCAGGTTGAAATTTTTTAACTTAATGCAATTGACTTTGTATGTGATCTACTCATTTGAATAATTAAATTTTAAAAAAATTGGCGCGGAAGACACAATACGGTGTGTTTGCGGCAATCACGTTGCTCAGTTTGCGTCATTAACACAAATTGAGTGATATTAAATGTAAAATATTTTTAAATGTAATTTTTTGTCATTACGTCCTCATCGCTCTAAATTACTCGCGGAATGTTTTTCGTATCACTCGCACAAATAAAATAATTGCGCAATGCTTTTCTCCATTTTCTGATAGAGCCGGACGTTGCAAACCGGATGTGTCATGCAAATTTTTGTGCATAAGACGCGTCGCCCAATTTATTTGCGTCTTTATTGACTTTGTATGTAATCGACTTACATGAATAATTACATTTTTT
The DNA here is from genome assembly GCA_036247105.1 of Cirrhinus mrigala. NCBI lineage: Eukaryota > Metazoa > Chordata > Actinopteri > Cypriniformes > Cyprinidae > Cirrhinus > Cirrhinus mrigala. Next base: position 7,703,428 of record CM070022.1, read on the forward strand.
AAAAAAATGTGCGGAAAACACGATACGGAGTGTTTCCTGGCGCAAATTTGCATCTATTTGCATTTTTGCATTGACTTTGTACGTAATCCTTCAGAAATAATTCTAATAAGCTGATTTTGTGCTCAAAAACATTTTTTATTATTATCAATGTTGAATGTTTTTGTGGAAACCATGATATACACAAGCTGAAAAGAACAGTATTTATTTTAAAAATCAATTGTAATGTTTAAAGTATAAATGTATGTTTTTGAAAAAAGAAAGGGGTAGATGCAAGTGTTTAATGTTGTGGTGTTTGAGGATTTAGATGTGTTATGTTTCCACTGTGCTGTTGAATGAAGCCTAGATTTAGCATGAAGACGCTTAGGTATATATAATGAGAATCGCTGTGCCAAAGCCAGTTTATTGGCCAGTTTCTTGTGCCTTGCTTATTACAGAATTTTTTTTAAATGTGCTATTGATAGATATGTTTTCCCTGCCATCCGAAACCTTTAATTGAACGGAATATCATATTAATATGTGGCTCCTTTTCATATGGATCTAAACCACCTAACATGTTGACGTCCTAGCAGATGCTATAAGGATAGGTTAAAGGGAGGCATGACATTTATATGATATGTTTGCAAGCTGACGCTCTTATTAGGTTGTGTTTCCAGGCTCTGTGTTTGTTTGAAGTGAAGTGAGCACTCCAGGACACACTTTAAGCCGAGCGGTGGCCACGATAATCCTACTTGATCAGAAAAAGTGGATTTACAGAGTTTTAACCGCAGTGTCCCAGTTAGCCCGGCCGATGAAAGCCAACCCCCTGTCCTCCGCCAGCTTTTATCTTTCAATTCATTCATCCATCAGTCCGTTTATCCCTGCGTCTTTTCCTTTCAGTGCATCTAAAGCTCATCAGAACTATTTAGCCTCTGGCCTAGGCTAAATTTGCAATGATATATTTGGTTTCAAACTCACATGGTTACATCATGGAGTTTATAGCGTGCGCCATTATATTCAGTAGGATGCATCACATATTATGACAATTGGTAAAGTAGATATGTTTAAATTAATTTATAGGCTTACTAGTTTAAGTTGTCTGATCCACAAATGCATGTTTTAAGTTTCACTTATGTTCATGTGAGCATGTGAATATGCTTTAGGATTTAAACAAAATGCATAAGTGGTCATTTCGAAACGTATCGCTAGGTGTCATGGCTCTAAGTGTAACCCAATGCACACTGCAAGCGAGCGACGTGACAAAACTAGAACACTCCCATTATAATCAACAAGACATAGACATGATGTAAATAAGAGATTTATTGTGCAGCATAGACAGGTTCGTTGATTATAATGGGAGCATTCGTAGGAGAACTGCAGGGATCAAACAGTCATGTGAGTGACAGCTTCAGTGATTATAATGGGACAGTTCTTCTAATACTGCTGTGTTGCTTGCTTTCTGTGTAATTTGTTCAGAATTTGAATAACAAATTTTGTTTTTCATTGCGCTGTCATTTTCAGCCAATTCAGAGACATCATTGCACGAGTTATATATATTTCTTTACACATGCACACACACACACACGCACACACACACACACACATATATATATATATATATATGTATGTATATATGCGTATATATGTGTGTGTATATATATATATATATATATATATATATATATACATACATACACGCAATTTTTACCATGCATGTAGTGTCATGTGCAAATTAAAAGCAGATTATGTTGAAGGAAGGAACAATGCAATAATAATATAAAAAACAAGCAAGTGTAAAACAAATAAATATATATATATATAGGGCTGGCAAACACTTAATTGTGATTAATCGCATACAAAATAAAAGTTTGAGTTTGCCTAATATATGTGTGTGTACTGTGTGTAATTATTATGTACATATATATACGAGCATATTAATGTGTATATTTAAGAAATATTTAAAAGTATATGCATTCTTTATAATTTTTATAGAATTTATATTATATATAAATACAAATATTTTGTACACAAACAACATATTTCTCTTAAATATATACATTAATTTGTGTTTAATTATATATACATAATAATACAGTACATGCATATATTAGTCAAACTCAAACTTTTATTTAGTATGCGATTCATCGTGATTAATCATTTGCCAGCCCTAATATATATATATATATATAAAATATATAAAATTAGCTTTATGTGTTTTACACTTGCTTGTTTTTTATATTATTATTCCATTGTTCCTTCCTCCAACATAATCTGCTTTTAATTTGTACACAGCACTACATGCATTTTAAAAATTGTGTGTTAATTGGACCTTGGTATTTCAGCTGTCAATTAGTTTTAATTCATTACTAACTTATTAGAAACAAAAGACCAGTAATTGTACATGACAATCGATATTTATCATTTTAGAACATCTGTTAGTCAAATGTTTGGCGGTTAAGGCTGAAGTGCAAGTACACAGTTAGTTCTGGCTATAAACTTGTTTGGAGATATACAATTGTTCATTTAGTTTGTTTGGTAAGTTCGTAGTAGTAATTTGATGGGTGGCAGTTTAGCTCATTTGGCAGCTAATTAATTAACTCCACTAATCTGAGTGCATGTTTGTGTGTGTGTATTTTTGTGACTGGTTGTTTGTGTGTGTGTGTGTGCATGAGTTTGTTTTTATGTGTTGCACATTGAAGAGAAGGTCAAGAGTGTAACAGCTGCTGCCGTCCAGTCGACTGCACAGAAAGCAGCATGTTTCATAAATGTGCAGCGCCAGTGTGCTGCATTGCAGCATGCATAAACAGTGAGAAATTGTTTCCTTTAAGAATCTGTGTGCAGTGTGATCATGTTACAGGCTCAGTGACGGTCAAATGTAACATCTTTAGCATTTCATTTAAGGTTCACTTAAAGGATTGCTTTCTCTCTAGAGAGAACCTCTCATCAATATTCACCAACCATTCTAGTTTTCACATGCTTGCACATGTGATTATGCAATGGGGTGGGATCTGTTTATTAGTTTTGAAATGAAAGCAGGGAAGCAAAGGTCATACAATGCATTCAGACTGTCTGAATTAAGGGGTTTCTGATTTTGTAGATGCCTGTAATGTTTTTTTTTATTCGCTTAAATGGTTAAAGATAAAGAACTTTTCATGTTTTCTACAGAAAAAGTGCTCTTTGATATATCTCTGTGAGTATGTATAGTTGTTGTAGCTCGACTAGTAACCTTGTGTGTTGGGGTCATCACCTTGACAAACAGCCCGAGTGTTGTTGTTATTACTGCTACTGTATTTACTCCCATAATCTCTGACCCGTGCAAGCCTGGATAGACACCCACAATGAATCAGATATAAAACCAGAGATGTTGCATTAGGTTGTAAAGCAGAACTAGTGGCGGCTATGTAATCCTGCTCTCCCTGCCTCTAGATTGATCTTGCACGTTGACTCATAATATAAACCTCTTACTGCTTTGACTGGTCAACCACATGGTTCTGCGTTTACCAGTGTCTTAAGACAGAACGGACTAGTCTGTTACATGATGGCAAAGCCCTTTCAAGCTGCTGTATGGAGTGTTCCAGCATGTGGGACACAAACCAGAACATGGTCAATTTCTTTTGGCATTACCCAACAAAATTGTGTTATTGTGTTTCAGCTGTTAGATGAAGACAGTCTTAGAGTTTATGTTGAAGTATGCGTTTTTGGTTGAGTTAAAAAATGAAAAATCAGAGCTTTGAACTTCACATCATCGAGAAGATGACCACTTGATAATGGCCCCATCTTGAATTCCTCCACCATCTGTTGAGTCCAGATGGAGGAAGACAGTGTAGACAGTTATGGTGAAAAACTCAATCAGAACTCTGAGGGAGGAAGGATGAATGAATGGATGGATGGATGGAGAGATAGATGGATGCATGGATGGACGAATGTGTTGACAGATATGGATGGATGGATAGATAGATATTGTAGATGGATGAATGGAGAGAGTGATGGATGGTTGGATGGTTGGATGGGAGGATAGATATTGTAGATGGATGAATAATGGATAGATATTGTATATGGATGAATGGAGAGAGATAGATGGATCGATATTGTAGATGGATGAATAATGGATAGATATTGTAGATGGATGAATGAAGAGAGTGATGGATGGTTGGATAGATATTGTAGATGGATGAATAATGGATAGATATTGTAGATGGATGAATGGAGAGAGATAGATGGATAGATATTGTAGATGGATGAATAATGGAGGGATATTGTAGATGGATGAATGGAGAGAGATAGATGGATAGATATTGTAAATGGATGAATAATGGATAGATATTGTAGATGGATGAATGGAGAGAGAGATGGATGGATGGATGGATGGTTGGATAGATATTGTAGATGGATGAATGGAGAGAGATGGATAGATATTGTAGATGGATGAATGGAGAGAGATGGATGGATGGATGGATGGATGGATGGATGGATGGATGGATGTTGGATAGATATTGTAGATGGATGAATGGAGAGAGATAGATGGATAGATATTGTAGATGGATGAATAGAGAGAGATAGATGGATAGATATTGTAGATGGATGAATGGAGAGAGAGATGGATGGATGGATGGATAGATAGATATTGTAGATGGATGAATGGAGAGAGATAGATGGCTAGATGTTGTAGATGGATGAATGGAGAGAGAGATGGATGGATGTTGTAGATGGATGTATAATGGATAGATATTGTAGATGGATGAATGGAGAGAGATAGGTGGATAGATATTGTAGATGGAAGAATGATGGCTAGATATTGTAGATGGATGAATGGAGAGAGAGATGGATGGATGGTTGGTTGGATAGATATTGTAGATGGATGAATAATGGATAGATATTGTGGATGGATGAATCGAGAGAGAAAGATGGATAGATATTGTAGATAGAAGAATGATGGCTAGATATTGTAGATGGATGAATGGAGAGAGAGATGGATGGATGGTTGGTTGGATAGATATTGTAGATGGATGAATAATGGATAGATATTGTAGATGGATGAATCGAGAGAGAGATGGATAGATGTTGTAGATAGATGAATAATGGATAGAAATTTTAGATGGATGAATTGAGAGAGATAGATGGATAGTAGGTGGAGATAGATGGATTGTAGAGATAGATATTCTGGATGGATGGATGGATGATAGAATCATGGATGGGTGAATGAATGAATGAGGGATAGATATTGTAGATTGATGAATGGAGAGAGAGATGGATGTATGGATGGATAGATAGATATTATAGATGGATGAATGAAGAGAGATAGATGGCTAGATATTGTAGATGGATGAATGGAGAGAGAGATGGATGGATGTTGTAGATGGATGAATGGAGAGAGAGATGGATGGATGGATGGATGGTTGGTTGGAATGATATTGTAGATGGATGAATAATGGATAGATATTGTAGATGGATGAATCGAGAGAGAGAGATGGATAGATATTGTAGATGGAAGAATGATGACTAGATATTGTAGATGGATGAATGGAGAGAGAGAAATGGATGGATGGTTGGTTGGATAGATATTGTAGATGGATGAATAATGGATAGATATTGTAGATGGATGAATCGAGAGAGAGAGATGGATAGATGTTGTAGATAGATGAATAATGGATAGACATTTTAGATGGATGAATTGAGAGAGATAGATGGATAGAAGGTGGAGATAGATGGATTGTAGAGATAGATATTCTGGATGGATGGATGGATGGATGATAGATATCATGGATGGGTGAATGAATGAATGAGGGATAGATATTGTAGATTGATGAATGGAGAGAGAGATGGATGGATGTTGTAGATGGATGAATGGGGAGATGGATGGATGGTTGGATGGATAGATACTGTAGATTGATGAATGGAGAGAGAGATGGATGGATGTTGTAGATGGATGAATAATAAATAGATGGATGGATGGAGAGAGGTGGATGGATAGGTATTGTAGATGAATGGATGATTAGATTTTGTGCATAGATAGGTGGATATATATTGTGAATAGATAGATGGATGGATGGATTTTCATAGACACGGATCGATGTAAAAAATATTGTAGATGGATGCATGGATTACGGATGTGTTGATTGATATGGATGGATGGATATTGTAGATGGATGAATGATTGATAGATATTGCAGATACATTAATAGAGAGAGGGATAGGTAGATGGACAGATGATATTGTAGATCAATGTGTGGTTGGATGGATGGATATTTTAGGTGGATACATGGAAGGATGGATGGATGGATGGATGGACAGACAAATAGATAACAATGAGCAAACAAATGTATTGCATGGACAGGATTACATTTACATACAGTACAGTAATGAATTACACACAGTACAGGACCAAAAGAGTTGAAAACCTAAAGACGAGTTGAGGATTATGAATGTGCTGTTAGGAGTTTGGTCTGTGACTCCTCTGTCTGTTGGTCAGACTGCAGGCAGGAGCTGAAAATGAAAGACTGATTCCATCATTTATTCTACCTGAGTGCTGCTCGCTCTCTCTCATTTACTGGCCTGCTATTTCTGATAATCATAAGCTTTCAAAGCAGAACAATGTTCATCATTCCTTCTCTCTTCAGCAGCAGCACATGATTGCAACTGTCGTACAACGTGACGCGTTCAAATAGGAGCAATTTAAAGGCGTACACAATGGGCCGCACTACCACTGAAAGTCCAGAACCATGTGGAACAATTCGATCAAATGAAGCTCCCACAGTTCCTTTGTCTCCTCATCGAAATAAAAACTCAGCCGGTTTCTTAGGACTGATGGCTGTTCTTGGAAAGTGTCGTAGAGATGAGCACTATTATGCTCGAAGTGATGAACGCTATTATGCTCAGGACTGGAACAGAAATGTGCGTTCTCAGAAGGAGCGGATGACAGCAAATCTGAGAAGTTTTAATTCTCAAGCTCACTGTGGCTATGTGCGTAATATAATACTGCCACAATACTCCTACTATTTTTGCGGTTTGTATATCATTTCTTTATTGAAAAAATCAGATTGTATCTGTTATATTGAATACATTTTTCTATATACATAATATCCAGGCAATTTACATTAATGTGTTATATGTGCAGGAACACAGTCAGAACACACTGCATGGAATACTGCATTGTAATTTTTTTTTTTTCAGTGTCAAATCAACCAAACTTCAAAAACTTCCCTGGCTTAAATTTTTGGTTTTGCTAATATTTTTTCTGAGGAAAGATAGACATGTATAGTGATGAAAGTCAAAATATGAAATGTCATGATGAATATTTACTGAATAATCCACTATTTTGTAGAGGGAGATCAAAATGGCAATTTTCAACTGAGATTTAGTCAAATTACGCCACTCAGATAGGTATGGTCAATGCAGTTGTGTTGACAGAAAGAAACAAGATACATCTCAAGTTTCAACATTATTTGTTCTTCAGACATTCCTCTTTATATGAAAAAAGTATCATATCTTTTCAAACTGATCCTCATTTTGTTTTTGACCACTGAAAATGTTTACATTTTAACGATTTACACCTGGAGCCATATTGAAATTCCAATATCTCTGGAGCTGAATTTCATAGGGCATTAAAAATAAAGATGCCAAAAGGAAAGTGTGTTAAGACCCAATATCTAAAAGGGCATTAAAATATCTTTAATACTTCTTGAGTTACAGGCATGCAAACTTTGGAGAAAAACTTGAAAAGTGCTGTTTTCCCATTTTGGAATGGTCACTGTTGGCACATACTGCAACAAAGATTGCTAAAGTCAACAGATTTTACCAATAGAACTTCCAGTCTCTATGTAAAAATAAGATAATGATGCTGCCATCTTTCTAAAGTCATTTTTACCCCCCTGTAACTTAACTCTGAATCTAAGGTGAAAATGACCATTTTGGCCTCCCTCTACAAAATAGTGGATTACTCAGTAAATATTCATCAATGACATTTAATATTTTGGCTTTCATCACTATACATTTCTATCTATCTTTAGAAAAAATTTTAGCAAAATCAAAAATTTAAGCCGGGGACCTCTGGTTGAGCTGACAAGAAATGACCTATTAGTAGAAAATGTTAGAAATATCTTCAACTTTCTTAAATATTTTGTACTTGTTTGTTTATTTCTTTTAAAACATTAAAACTTACTGTGGTTTGCTAGAAAAATACCCTTAAATATAATTTAAATTCAACTTACATTTTCTCAAAGTATACTCTTTGTTGTCTTACAGCATTTTATTAGAAAGCATTTTACTGCACAAAGATGCTCATTAAGAGTAATATTTTTTTTCCATGTGATTTCCGTTTCCAGTTTGATGAATAAACAGGAAATTCATATTGGCTTTGATATAATTTCTGGGTCATTATTTGATAAAAATGCTCAAAAATCATTGTTTTTAAGCCAAAAAAAAAAAAAAAGATATATATATATATATATATATATATATATATATATATATATATATATATATATATATTTTTTTTTTTTTTTTTTTTTTTTTTTTTTTTATGAAATTGGATGAAAAATTTACTACTTATATCTACATAAATTGCTCTTTGCAACCAAAAATTTTGCATTAATACTCAACTTTTTTAAGTGGGAATAACATTAAAAAGATTGTTCACAGTAATTCATAAAAGGCTTATTTTTATGGAAGCCCCTTTCCGACACTGAATAAAAAATTTAAAAGGTAATTGCAACTTTTTATCTCACAATACTGACTTTTTTCTCTCACAATTTCAGGTTTACATCTCGCAAGTCTAACTTTTTTCTCAGATTTGTGAGATATAAATTCAGAATTTTTTTCTTAGAATTATGAGATACAAACTCGCAATTGCAAGTTAAAAAGTCCAGTTCTGAGGAGAAAAAAAAGACTGATTTGTTCACAGAATTGCGAGTTTATATCTCAATTCTGAATTGAGATATAAGATATAAATTCAGAATTGCGAGTTGTAAAGTCAGAATTACAGATATAAACTCGCAATTGTGAGAAAAAAAGTCAGAATTCCGAGTTTGTATCACGCAATTCTGAGAAAAAAAAAGTCAGAATTGTGATATAAGTTGCAATAACCTTTTTTTTTTATTATTATTCATTGGTGGAAACAGGCTTCCATATATTTTAGTAGGTCTATAATACAAACTATTCAGGGTAAAATAAACCTTTTCTGAAACTAATTAATATGAGGCAGTCATCTGCAGCTCTTTTCTCTCCGGTACCGTATGCTTGGATGGTTTTATCCCGGCTCACTTTCAGGAAGCAAACAGATGTCCCACCTGAGCCCGAACATGACGGGAATTTCAGATGGACCTGTAGATTACAACTCGGGTCAAACGTCGGCCTTCTCTGTTCTTTTGAAGGAATGAACTATTGAACTGAATTTTAATGCTTCTTCTCCTGAGCCGCGCCATTGTGATTTGGCAGCCAGTCAGGTCTCTGTTGAATAAATCCATGATAAATAAGGTTTTAACTCCATATTTGGTATTACTCATTCGTTCAAGTACAAACTAGTCCAGTTTCCACTTTCCATCTCTCATCACGTTCGCTCCCAGCCCAGATTGTGCACAGTCATGCCAGCATGATGCCCGCTGACTGCTGATGGGATGTAACGGTGACGTTTTCACGCCAGCTGCCCTGTGCCAGCGCGGACCGACTGGTGGATGGGAGGTGTTGGAGTGGAACGTGTGAAAATCCACGGGTCGACCCAGAAAAAAGCGCCAGGAGCCCAGACCACCATCTGAACCAGGAGTCCACCCGTATGAGCCATTACAGGCCATGCTGTAAATCTCTTCTGAACTCTTCATGTTGCTCGACTCTCACTCGTAGCTCATGGCTTTTAAGCAGCAAATGTTTCATAAACACGTCCTCCCCTGTGACCTCGTCCCCCAGTGCCAGCGATGTGAGTCTGCACAGATGTGCCCTGTTTCTGTCCACTGGTCCCTGCCAGCAGCAGCAGATGTCTTGTGAGGGTGGAACTGACCGCTGAGCAGTGAGATGACCCCTGCAGCACATATACTAGTGCTAAATATAAAGTGGAGTCCAAAGGTTTGGACTTTTGGAGACTGTTAGTGAAAATGCTTTTTTACAAAAATATTTTATTATTTTTATGAAAATAACCAATCGTTACGCTAGATAAGACCCTTCTTCCTCGGCTGGGATCATTTACAACCGCATTTGGGATCGTTTGAAGCCACATTTAAACTGCATTTTGGAAGTTCAAAATCGGGGCACCATATCAGTCCATTATATGGAGAAAAATTATGTTCTTATTTTATATATATATATTTTTATATTTTTATATATATATATATATATATATATATATATATATTAATTGTTTTATACAAAATTTGTTTTTGTTTTTTTCCTCTCTATATATACAGTTCTACCATTCAGAAGTTTAGGGTCAGTACATTATGTTTTTGAAAAAGTCACCAAGGCAGCCTTTATTTGATTTAAAAATGCAAAAACAGTAATATTGCGAAATATTATTGCAATTTAAAATAGCTGTTTTCTAAATTGATTATATTTTAAAATGTAATTTATTTCTGTGATGCAAAGCTGAATTTTTAGCATCATTACTCTAGTCTACAGTGTCACATGATCCTTCAGAATTCATTTTACCATATTAATTTATTTACATTAAGCTCATTGGAAAAATTATTATAGATCAGCAGATAATAGGAAAAATTATTTGACAATTTCAAAATACACTTTCAAACACTTTTATTCACATACAGGTCATTTTGTGTTTTTTTAATAACACAAATTTCCTAAATGTTTATTCACATTTTCTATTTATTTATTTATTTATTTATTGTTTTGAACATTAAAACTCACTGTGGTTTGCCAGAAAAATAGTTAGTTATTTTAAATAATTAGTTATATTTTCTCAAAACATACTCTTATTCTAAAAACATACTCTTATATTAATTTATTTAAATTAAGTTGAAAAAATAATAATAGAGTGATAGAAATGAATGAAAAAGTAATAAACAAATTCAAATGAACCTTTTTTGTTTTTTTTTTAAAAAAAACAAATTTCCTAAATGTTTGTTTATTTATTTATTTAAATTGTTTTTTTCTTGTTTTAAACACTACACATTAAAACTTATTGTGGTTTGCCAGAAAAACACCCTTAAAAATAATCTTAATTCAAGTTATATTTTCTCAAAACATACTCTTATTCTACAAACATACTATTATATTAATTTCTTTAAATTAAATTAAATGGAAAAATTATAATAGAGCAACAGATAATAGGAAAAAGTAATAGACAAATTCAAAATACCCTAATCAATATACACTATGCACTTTTAGTCACATAACAAAACTTTTTTTTAATCAAAAACACACAAATTCTTAAATAATTATACACATCTTGATAGATACTCTGTTTCTTTCTTTCTTTTTCACTGTTTGATTTTGTTGAATTTTTTTTTCAGTTGTTATATAGATTTTGTTTTTAATTCTAAGCTGATATTGAGTGTCACATCAAGATACTCCTTGTTTTTGTGTGTTTGTTGATCATGACATCTCAAGGTCAGTAGTCTGAAGTGAGAGTTAGTCTGCTGACCTCCAACTCATTAAAGTGTGTCTTAAAACAAATGAGTCTGACCTGAATCTCCTGCGGCTCGACCGCGCGCAGCATCCCAGCGCTCTCACTTTACCACAACACATGGGATACAAGTGAACCTCTCTTCTCCTTTCCTCTCATTCTCTCTTCTCAGTGTTATAATTCAGTTCGGTTTCCTGCTGAAATCATCAATGTTCTCCTCCAATCATATTTACCCTTGGCTCTACATCTCCACCAATGAGAGAGCAGGAAAGCAGGAATGTGGCTAGCAACTGGAGAGTTATTGAGAGACTGCGGTTAACTCAAGGCCTCGGGAACACTGTGTGTGTGTGTTTGTGAGAGAGATGCGCGCTGATTCAGCGAGGGAGAAGTGTGCCCGGCGTCACATTTAGCGCAGTAATGAAACCAGACGTATTCCTCTGGGTTCTTCATAACTCCTCCGGGTTACCAGCTCTTGTCTGCCGGCCACGTTTCAGTAATATTGATGTATGTTGTGAAATGAATAGCAGCACCTCTGCGTGTTGTTGATTTACCAAGGCGCTCTGATAACAGCTCTACCGGCCCGCACAACCCACACATGCTGGTAAATGCCGTAGGACTCGTTAAATCCCAGCGAGACTCATAATGTGTTTGTGTCTGCTGTGTGCATTATTTTCTGTTTTATAGTTGATACAGTTAGAAACACAAAGGCATTGTCAAGAGAGATGTACCAGCAAAGTAATGTTTCCTGCTCAGTCATTGTACACTTGAGGTTTTTAGCTTGCTATATATGGATCCGGTGCAGTTAGAATATTTTGATTCATATGTACAATTAAACTACAGCAGTATGCTATATTGTCACCTTAAAGGGATAGTTCACCTAAAAATGAAAATTCTGTAATTAATTACTCTCCCTTATGTCATTCCAAACCCGTAAGACCTTTGTTCATCTTCAGAACACAAATTAAGATATTTTTTATGAAATCCAAGAGCTTTCTGAGCCTTTGTAGACAGCAATGAAACTGACACGTTCAAGGCCCAGAAAGGTAGTAAGAACATAGAGTAAAATAGTCTGTGTGACATCACAAAAGACTGGATTAGATCATTGTTGTTTGACAGGTTGCTGGAAAGGGGCAGGATCTTACAAAATGCATGTTATTTCACATAAAAGATGTTTTCATATAGTCCACACGAGAAAATAATAGTTGAATTTGTAAAAATGACCCTGTTCAAAAGTTTACACACACTTGATTTTTAATAGTGTTGCAACCTGAATGATTCAAAGCTGTGTTTTTTGTTTAGTGATAGTTGTTCATGAGTCCCTTGTTTGTCCTGAACAGTTAAACTGCCTGCTGTTCTTCTGAAAAATCGTTCAGGTCCAACAAATTCTTTGGTTCTTCAGCATTCTTGTGCATTTGAACCCTTTCCAACAGTGACTGTGTGATTTTGAGATCCATCTTTTTTACACTGAGGACAGCTGAGGGGCTCATATGCAACTATTACACAAAGTTTAAACGCTCACTGATGCTTCAGAAGTAAAAACGATGCATTAGGAGTTGGGGGTGAAAACTTTTTGAAAATGAAGATCATGGTAAATATAACTTATTTTGTCTTCTGGGAAACATGCAAGTATATTCTGTAGCTTCTGAAGGGCAGTACTAAATGAAAAAAAACATGCATTATTTGGTCAAATAATTAACATTTTGCAGATTCTGCAAGCTGTATGTAAACTTTTGACCTCAACTGTATTTAGAAAAGAGATGATGTTGCAAGTGGGACAGGGCGTTTTGTTTAAAGATTACAAGGGCACATCAATTTTTTTTTTTAAATAATGGTGTGCATGCATAAATCATTTATACTAAGTAAACACTTCAATATTTCAGGAAATATAAGAATTGACTTTGAGTGTCTTATGTTGCTGTCTTGCTGTCGTTTATATATTTTTTGCTTTTACACAGCAGTTTGTCAGACTCTGTGTCCCAAAGATGTCACCATTCTCTACAAACGCACAAACTTCTCTCTTTCTCCCATGCTAATACCACCGTCAAGAGCTGATGCCGAGAAATCAAAGAGAGAAAAGAAGACGTGGAGGCTAAAAAATGTTGTCTCGCAGAAAAATTTGGGCAGAAATGCAGGTTGCGTGCAAAGTGCTGTGCAGAGTGACAGTTTAAAGAAAGAAGACAGTTGTGCATCAGTGTGTTATGTAACAGAGGGAATGTCAGGTGAAGAAACCTCATTTGATCTGCTCTCACATGAACACCAGTTCTTCTGTAGGTGATCAGATGAATACAATGTTTCTCTTGTTTGTTTTACTAAAAGAGATCATCACATGCATATGCTCATGCGAATGTCATGCTTTACTAGAAAGAGCTTTTAGTAAGGTTAGGAATCAGGTCACTTTCTGTTTTACAGTGTTGTTTAGAGAATTTGTATTTTTCTGAGGTTGAATATAGTGACTGTTATAAATCATATAAAAACAAAAAACAGCCCATAGCCTCTGGTGTCAGACTTCAGCACACTGAATTTTAATGCAACTCTGACCAAACATTTGTTTAAGCCTAGAGCTGTTTACTCCAGTGCAGACACAGTTTATTTCACCACACTGTTGGGAAGCCGCTTTATCACTTTACCTGCATTATGCAACACAATTTCATTTAACACGACGTGGTTTAGAATGTTAATCAGAAATACCTGCACAATGTGCTGGAACATTTTGATTCATAAATGAATTAAATAAAAAGTCTCAGTGTTTCCCCTAGGATTCCAGTTTTGGGGGGTACGGTACCAATGGTACGGTACTTTTTTTTCCCGGTACATTACTCTCTGTGTAATAACAAAAACATTTATTTCAGTTAAAAAAGAAGTTGAAAAATCTCAATTTCAACATTTTGAACAATAGGGCCCTACAATCTTTTTTTTTTTTTTCTTTTCAGAAATTCTTGTTTTAATTTTTCTGATAATCAAATACAGGCATGAAATATTTATTTATTTTTAATGAAATGAAAATTAAACCCTTTTATTTGCTGCCAAACAAACATAGTTTTTTTTCTGTTATTTTTGTTATTATTATAATTTCTGCTTTTATTTGTTTTATTTAAATTTGCCAGAAATAGGAATATTTCAATACCTACATTATACTGTACAAAAGTAATACAAGACTAATGCATTTCTGTTACATGTCAAACATTACTTTTATTTTGACAGGTTGCCGGTTAGTTTTTGTGTGTATACACTATGATGCGATGCTAATTTTCTCAAATGAAACGGTAAAATTTACAAGAAGTGACTCTCACAGCAGTTGTGGAGATTAAGTTCATGCGTTTATGTCGTCATATAATGAGACGCTGAGGCCGAAAATAACCGCGAGCGTCACGTGTGCTTCAGTATTTGTGTAGTAAACAAAGCGAGTCTCCGCCATTCATTCATACAGAGCCAAGCGGAACATGGAAGATTCGTATTTAAACCGTCTTTTTGCATTGTAATATTCACAGACACTAGTCCATATCACGATTCTAATTAAGTGAGAGACCTACGTTTGATTTATTAATCCAAAAATTGACGAATTCTGTGGCATCCTGTGCTATAGAGTAAATCCGTTTTTAATGGACTCCGCAATACGTCCGCGTTTTAGCGGAGGAGAAATTGTAGACGCGTGACCACGTAACGTTAGAGACAGAAATTACATGCCGTTGTGTAAATAAGATAAATAACATAAAGCTATTTCATTTGTTTAATAAAAGAACAAGGTATAGACCCGTTCTATAGGAAAGGTAACCTTAAATGACCTCTGTCGTGATCTGGCGCTATATAGAAAATAAAGTTTACTTGACCTTCAAGGGGGGCGGGCCGCGCCCCTAATATAATGGCAGGGGAAACACTGAGTCTATTTAAGTGTGTGTTTGTAAGTGTGTGCACCTTTGCATCCATATAAATTCACACTAGTTCAAACAGCTTCATGCATTTCTGAAGTAGCTACCAGTTTTGGAGAGTTGGATAAGGCTGCTAAGTTATTTTTAGTAGTGCGACAATAGTTTTAAGGAACTTTACAAGGAGTAGCAGTGCAGTGTGACAAACTGAATAATTGCAAACTACTAGTCCTTAGTATATATTTTTGTTCAAAAACAAAAATAGTAAAAATGCACTATGTGATAGTATTATACTTGTCATGACTTCACTATTTTACATATTTAATTCAGTGGGTGGCATTCAATGTTTTGTCAGTTGTATTGCACGTGGTTTACATCCAACCACTTATCTAAACTGTCTACTTTCTGAGTTTTATTTAGTGTCAAATTATCAGTTCAGTTTTAATGCTGTCTAGATTCTTTCAGTTTAAAATTGTATAATCTGAGATATTTTAGTATTTTAATATGCTGAAATGAAAAATTGCTGAAAATCTACTCACCTTTAGACTATCCAAGATGTACACAAGTGTGTTTGTTCATCAGAGTAGATGGAGAAATTTAGCATTACATCACTTGCTCACCAATGGTTCCTCTGTAGTGAATGGGTGCCGTCAGAATGAGAGTTCAAACAGTTAATAAAAACATCACAATAATCCATGAGTAATCCACATGACTCCAGTACATCAATTAACATCTTGTAAGGCAAAAAAAACAGCATGTATTTAAATAACAAATCCATCATTAAGGCATTTTAACTTGAAATCATCACTTCTGGCCAAAATATCCGTAATCCAAAATACTGCTTCCTTCAGAAAGTCCATCTACTGTTCTCCTCTCACATTATGAAATAGTGTGCCAATCATGCAAAAGGACAACAGTAAACACTCAATTTTCAGTTAAAGGCAGTTCATCATTGAATTCAGTGATGTCACCATCCAGCTCATTTCAGTTCGAATAGTATGCGATATTGCTGTAAAGTAAGTGTGCCCAACTAAGCAAGCCAGAGGCGAAAGCAGCAAGGAACCAAAACTCCATCAGTGACAGAAATGGAGAAAAAAAACCTCGGGAGAAACCAGGCTCAGTGAAGATGTGCAGATTACTTGTGAAGTACTCTGATCTTTTTTATCAGCTGTTTGGACTCTCATTCTGACGGCATCCATTCACTGCAGAGGATCCATTGGTGAGCAAGTCAGGGTTCCCACACCTTGGTTAACTTCAAATTCAAGGACGTTTTAAGGACTTAAAACAGGTCCAGTACCTTCAAATTCAAAGACTTAATGTGGGGACACATTTCAAGTGAGTGTTACGTTGTAAGATACATTGTTACAGTTTTCATGTATCAAACACAAATGCAAAAAAGCATTTTATGCATTTATTTTCGGCCATATGACAGAAATCTGCTATTCTTTTTGTCATATTTCTGTTTTGCATAAAACTGAAGAATATTTGGCTCTGTACCTGGCCAAGTGATGTTTTTTTTGGATCTCTGACAAGCCATTCTTTGTAATCTTAAATATTATAATTAAAAAGCCCTCAAAGTAGCGCAATGACAATATCCCATATCAAAACTCAAAATATTTCATTTCCATGCCTAAAATGTATATTTTACAGTCACCCTTGTGCAGATTGATCATAAACACAGCTAAAAGACTTCCTAGCAGTGGTCATAACAAAACTTAACATCTTGCACAGTTTTATCACAAATTGAATGCAAAATGTTTCAATACAAGCATTTCAGTCAAATGTATTTTTTAAAATATTTTAAACATTTAACCCATGGGAGTTAATCAACCCTTTGCAACAGTTTAAAATCAGCCCAATTCCATGCAAAAATTGTGGATTTGGCAACCCTGCATTAAAATCCCGGACAATCTGGGTGATAGAAATCCCGGCCGGATGCATTTTTTTTAGGTCCAAAAAGAAGACATATGGTTACCTAGCATAAATCAAGCAAGATAGCATAGGCCACGAAGTGTTGGCGGAATAACACATTAACGGACCGGAGGGAATAATATGGATTTTTTTCCAGGAAACTTCTTGCTCGAAATAAATTCAAGCACTTTCCTTGAATTTTTTTTTTTTTCCGATTCACAAACTTTCAGGGATTTCAAGGACCCTTGGGAACGCTGGCAAGTGATGTAATGCTAAATTTCTCCGATTCTTGTCTGATGAAGAAACAAACTCATCTACATTTTGGATGGCCTGAGGGTGAATCAGTTTTCATTTTTGGATAAACTGTTACTTTAACAGTTTATATAGCTAGTCTTTGTTACTAGATAGCATTTTAACTACTGTTAATCAGATTCCTCAGATGCAGTGCTGTGTCATGTTTGCACTGTGAGGCCGTCTCAGGCTATATTATATCCCTCTCCTCGGCTGACTCGATTAAGCCATCAGGCGTTTGAAAAGCCGAGGCCTGTCAAGGCCAGTGTCCCATAACTCTCTCATAAGAGCCACGTGTAAAGGGCCACGAGGCCCCACATGAGCTGTTTGTCTCCTCTAAATGACATGTCTTTCTCATGTCCTCATTTAGTTTCATTGCATAAAGGCTGGTCGTGGTAATGGCGCCTGAAAGTATTTGTCATATTTGCCTTCAAAGATTGGTCGCTGATGTCAACTCTTCATGCTGAGATGTTCAGTTCCCTGTGCACACCAGATCCGAGTTTCACCCGGGCTCAAATCCATCTTTCTGAGAGAGATAAGCATGCTCTTGCTTTGCCTGAATTCCCTGTTGTTTATGCATCTTTCGCCAAAGCATGTGACTACTATGCTTAATCTCCGAATGTCTGGCAACGCAACTCTCTCTGCATTGAGCATGAGGAAGAAGAGAACCAAATGCCAGCTCTTCCTCTCTCTCCTTTACACATTAGCTGTAAGATATGTATCGGAGGTACTGTAACACACACACACACACACACAGATCTCCTTCTGCTCCCCACCAGCCGTGTCCCCGTCGTACTCTGTTGGCCGCGATAAAGCGCAGCCATACACTCACGGCCGCCATCAGCCGGCTGCCAGAGCGTTTAATCTCTCTGCAATTTCCCACCACCCTGTTTTCCTGCTGATCCGTCCTACGTCTTGTGAGTAGGGGGATTTGGGATGTTTTAGGGGTTCGAAAACACGGTCAGAGAGAGAAAGAGGTGTGGATGAATCTCATGGAGCCCGTTCAGAACATGACCCGGTCATATTCATATTTCATTTTAATGATGATATTTCAACATTTAGTTTAAATGTAATATATATTTTATTGAACTTCCTATTTTTGGAACAATTAAGATGTGTTGTGTGGTTTGTGACATTGTTTTCATAACAATCATATACTTTTGCAGTTCTTAGAAATGTAGTACAAAAAATCTCACTAAATCCAAAAATATATATTTTTAATTGTAAAATATTTGGTCAAAATATGGTCAAATAGATGCCAATTTATAACATGTTGCTGTTTTACAAGCTTGTTTTGCTCCAATAAAAGGAAATTTCCTTCATATGGAATTTGCAAATGGGTCAGACTCAGAGGACACAATTATTTTTTCATCTAATAATTTTTTAGGCTTATTTTTATTTTTTTATTTATTTTGAAATGGACAGGTTTTTTTTAATTTCATATATATTTATTTCATATATATATATATATACGTGTGTGTGTGCAATATAAGTATAATATAAATTTAAACATTTAATTTAAAACACAGCATATAAAATGTTTAATATATTACACACGTAATAATTTTTTAAATAATTTTATTTTTAAGTTGTTTTATTTATTTTGTTTAATTTTTATTATATATACGCACACACAGTAAATTTTTAATTTAATCAATTTGAAATTATTTCTTAATCTATTTTGTTTATTGAAGTATGTATGTGTATATATATATATGTCAATAACTGTCAATTAAAAAAACACATTTAAATTGCAGCATATAAAATGTTTACTATATTACACACACACAAACATATAATAGTTTTTTTTAATAATTTAGTCACTTTTAAGTAATTTTTTTATTATTATTTATTTATATTTCTTTTTATTAAGATTTATATAAATAAATAAATAATCTGACCGGTCGTGTGTGTGTTTGTTTTATTTTATTTATACACATACACACACAAATATGACATTAAATTGAAATATGTTGCCTGTTTGTACTGATATATATATATATATATATATATATATATATATATATATATATATATAATATATAATATAATATATTACATTTTTTAATATAAATGCATGTTGTAAGATGTAAATTTATATAATGAGATGTTCAGTCTGTGTCTGCTGTGTATGTTTTTTTTTTTTTAATCTGATGTGGAAAACGGCTTCCGTCAATATGATCCCGACGTGTTTTTATTATATTCACCCTTACACCGTGCCGTCTGTCTTCCGGTGACCTTGCGTGACCTCTACCATCTTCTGCTCAGTAGCTTCGGAGGGTTTCCCAGTTTTGATTATTCTGACTTAGAAAGCTGATTTTCTAATTATACCTTGAGCAGTAAGCAGTGTTTTCACGGCAGATGTTCTATACGGATTCAGTGCAGCCTCTGCGTTTGCGAATCACATAATCTACCCCTTAATTGAAGGAGAATGTTGTTTACACAAACACTCGAGCAGCGACGGCCGGTGGTGATGGTTAAAATACAGCTTCGGCATGAATACGTTCTCCTAATCAGAGCAGAAGTCATGCAGCGAGGCGGCTGTGGTTATTATTGTTTGAAAGAAGGCTGGTGCTTTGTTTACATCTGGTGCTATGAAGACTGGAAGCTGGCCAGACCCTCCTTCTCCCCCTCACTGTCTTTCTGAGCTGTGAATAATAGATAAAGCCACGCCGATGATTGGCACCACATCTCGTCCGTATGGAGGAATGAAAGAGCGCCGCGCCAGCTAGTTAATACGCACCCCGCATCACAGCTAGAGCGGGACCTCAGTGACGACTCGCCATTCGGCCCTCATTTTCAATTCAAAAGCGGATGGCTTTGCATTTACAATAACAACAGGAGCATCTAAATGGAGGAATTAAAAGTGTCTGACTACAGGTGCCTGAACAGCCTGTCTGACTGAACAAATCACAAACTAGCTGCAGGATTTCATCTTCTAGTGTCATTGATTCTTTATTGATCTGCTGAATCTTTGATTCACTGATCTGCATTGTCCCACAAAACGGGCAGTCTTCAGTGTCACATGATACTTCAGAAATGATTCTAATATTGTGGATTCCAATATTGTTTTCAGCATTTCAGCATTGATAATAATGCATATTAAACAGTATTTTATTTTATTTTATTTTATTTATTTTTTTATTTTTTTATTTTGATCAAATAAATGCAGTCTTGGTGAGCATAAAAGAACTGACCGGTTGTTTGTGTGTTCAGCATATTAAACTGCTTATTTTATTTTATTTTATTTTAGGTTTTATTTTATTTTTTATTATTTATTTTATTTTGAACAGCCAGCTCAGCATATTAAACAGATTTTATTTTATTTTATTTTATCAAATAAATACAGTCTTGGCGTAAATAAATAAATAAAATACAGTTCTTTCAAAGACGAAAAAAAAAAAAAAAATCTGACCGGTCATGTATTTATGTATTTCTTGAGAGCCAGCTTAGCATATTAAACTGATTATTTTATTTTATTTTATTTTATTTTATTTTATTTTATTTTATTTTGATCAAATAAATGCAGCCTTGGTGAGCATAAGAGACTTCTTTCAAAGATGGGAAAAAAATAAAATAAATCTGACCGGTCATGTGTTTATGTATTTCTTGAGAGCAAGCAAGGCATTTTAAACTGATCTTTATTTTATTTTATTTTATTTTATTATTTTTGTTTAAAAAATGCAGCCTTGATGAGCATAAGAGACTTCTTTCCAAGACTGTTCTTTATTTTTGAGCTGGTTGAGTTAGACTCTAAAGTCCCCCTTACCACGTACCTTCAGTTTTCTGGTTGACTTGCTGCTCTTTGTTGTCTAACTAACTAGTTCTTGTTTTTGTTGGGCTTCCTTATCCGTGTAATCTTGCCGGTCAGTGTTTGTCTTTTGGCTGATTGCACATATTATGTAATGGTGAGCTGGTTTGAGAGAGAGAGACAGAGAGAAGGAGGGAACTGCACCTGGGGTCTGCCATCAGCATGCAGACAGAGGTACTGGAGGCTCCTTTGTGAGCTGTTTATTTAGACAGGTGTCTAAAGGACATGCCCACACACACAGATCTCTGTTAGGAGAGAATAATTTCATGTTTGTCTATATGCACTGATTATATGGCAATTAGAATAGATGATAATCATTTCTGACATGTAGGGTCAATATCTTGCTCATAATAGAGCTAGCACTAACAATTATTTTAGTAATCAAGCAATTGGTCGATTATTTTAACGATTAGTCAAGTAATTTGGATAATTATAATTTATTTTTGTGGTAATTAAAATAAACCTAAGCAAACAATAGCCTTTAAAATGACTTAAAATACATATATAATAGCAATGAGACAATTAGTACAAATAAAGTATCAAAAACAAGTAATTATATGGTTTTATTGAACAAAACTGCACATAACGAATTATAAACAATAGAGCTAATGTATATTACGCATTATGACAAATGACTGCAGAGGGCGCCAACGCCCTGTCGATTGTTTTTTTTATTTTATTATTTTTTTTTTTTACACTTTACTAATCTTGTTTAATATTGACTAAAAATTTTATTAAAATGTAAACTTAATCTTTAATATTTGGCCATTTGTTTATGTCAGAAATGCTACAGCCACTGTAATTTCTTAAAAATGTGGATATCTATACGTGTAAACTGAGGGTTTGAGCTTTTATTTTAAAATCGCGATGAACGTTTAGCGTATTGAGAAAGGTATGGTGTATTCTCCTATGTGTTTATAAATGATTTACTTTGCAAATCTGATGAAATGGCGCAAATTGCGTTCCCAGATGAACGTTATAAAACCCACAAACTCTTGCAGAGATGGAGTTTGAGACACTTCCGGTATTTTGCCGCTTGCTCGACATGGGCAAATTGCAGTCAGTTTAACTAAAAAAAAAAGATTCTATCTGACTCGTTATTTCCTAGTTCTTTTAAACATAACAGCACATGCGGTTCATCTTATTTCCCATTCTGGCAGCATTTCAAGATTGACCCAAAGATGATTGGCAGGATTCCTGGGAATGTTGTTTTGCTTTCTCAGGCTTTTTGTCTCAATTGTGAGTCGAGATGGATGGTGAAGATGATGAGATCAAACAATGAACCAATCTTGACTCCATATGCCGTCCTTTCTTTAGGTTCACTATGTGTTTTAAAGCAAATCACTTTAAAGATTAAACATTTGCCTTGAGCAGACAGTTTCAACTTTGTCTTGTTCAATAGTTTTAATCTAAAGTGACTATTTTTAATAATGCAGCATTTTTCCAATTGCAGATAAATTTGAGAATATTTCAGAGGAACCTGAAGGAAAATTGACTGTTCCATGTTGAATTTTTCTGCTTAAGCTACGCGATGAAACCTCATGCTTTTACTATGCCCTACCTGTCTGAATTACTTACACCATCTTATCACAATTTTATCTTATCACAAAGTACTTTAGAGTACCATTTAAATATGAGTCTGTGTAATAATTTAATGATATAGTATATGTGACCCTGGACCACAAAACCAGTCAAAAGTCGCATGGGTATATTTGTAGCAATAGCCAACAATACATTGTATGAGTCAAAATTATCAATTTTTCTTTTATGCAAAAAATCATTAGGATATTAAGTAAAGATCACATTCCATGAAAATAATTTTGTAAATGTCCTACTGTGAATATATCAAAACTTAATTTGTTTGCATTGCTAAGAAATTCATTTGGACAACTTTAAATGCGATTTTCTCAATCTTTTGAATTCCGTTGTATCTCGGCCAAATATTGTCCTAACAAACCATATATCAATGGAAAGCTTATTTATTCATCTTTCAGATTATGCATAAATCTCAATTTCAAGAAATTGGCCTTTATGACTGGTTTTGTGGTCCAGGGTCACATAGTTTTACCATCTTATTTAACCACCATACCATAAAACTCCTGATTTGAAGAGTTCTGAATGTCACATGTCTTATAAAATAATAGAAGCTGTAAGCAAGGTTTATAAACAGATTTCCATCAGAAGACATTTCTAGTCTAAAAACCCATTAAAAAGAAATTGTTCTGTTTTTAATTATCATAAGAGTAATGTGTCACAAAGTTTAGTCACATATTGCACTCAGCAAGAATTTGGGTCAAAATGTCACCCGTTGCCTCCATCTGTTGGCTTTTATGGATGCATGACGCCACAATAATACTGGCAGAGTTCTCATGAAGATCTAGTCATACACAACATGTTTAGATAGAATAAATGAAGACACACAAAGTTATACAGTTGCAAACATGTTCTCCAGCAGCCCGTAAGTTCTGTGTGGTTTGAAGGCTCGGTTCTGCTGAAGGCTCATGTCTCCTGTGCTGTTTCCTCACAGACTGAAGAAGAAGTCCCAGTCGGTGGATATCGGCTCTCAAGGCTTTCCAGCGCGGCTCATCCCGAGCCTGTCCTTAAACAGATCTTCACCACCTGTTGCCAAGACGACCACATCTGAGGTGCAAGAAAACAACACCACCAATTCCCAGCGCCGTGTTCCGCGGTGCAGCGATCTGAAACGAGGATACACAATAGGTAAATGGGCATCCGGCTGTCTTCAGTGTGCCAGGCTTTGTGTGTTTGAGTTTCTCTATCTCAGGAGTTTCAGTTGAGCTTTATCTGTGTGTGAGAGTGCATGAAGATGTTCACTTAGTATGAGTGTTTAGAAAGTTCTGACATCCTCTTTTCTTGTTCCCTGCTCACTTCATTATCAGTCTCACTTTGTCCTCTTTGTCTCTTAATATGTCAACTCTCACATCTTTTTCTCCTTGATCTCACCTCATGTTTGTCTCCATTCTATCTCCTCTTATTCTTCACTTTCTTCTGTCTCTTCTTTTTCTCTTCTGACTCATCTCTTTCTCCTCTTCTTTTTCTAGATCTCACCTCTTTTTCACATCTGTCTGTTTCTCCTCTTGTTCTCCACCATCTATTTTTGCTTAGTGTCTCAACCTTCTGCACTCTCCCCTTGCTCTTTTTCTCCCTTCTCCTCTTTCTCACCTACAGTATTTCATCTCTTTTTCTCCCAGATCTCACCTTTTTCATGTCTCCATAATTTCTCATCTCATTCTCCACCATCTCTTTCTGCTCTCATCCATCTCTTTTCTTTCTCCTCTCATTCTCCTCTCTCTCTGTAATCTCATGTCTGTCTCCTCTTGTTCCGGTCTACTCTTTCTCTTCTTTTTCTCATAGATCACACCTTTTTCATAACTGTCTCTATAGTTTCTCCTCTCATTCTCCACCATTTTTGCTCTCATCCATCTCCACTCATTCTCCACTCTCTTCTTGCTCTTGTTTGTCTCCTATTTCTTGTCTCATTCTCCTCTTTCTTTGCTCTCATGTCTGTCACTTCTCTTTCTTCCCTGTCCCCTCTTTGTCTTCTTTTTCTCATCTGACTCATCTCTTTCTCCTCTTCTTTTCCTAGATCTCACCACTTTTTCACATCTGTCTCCATTTTATCCTCTTTTTTCTTTCATCCATCTCCACTCATTCTCCACTCTCTTCTTGCTCTTGTTTGTCTCCTGTCTTGTCTCATTCTCCTCTCTCTTTGCTCTCATGTCTCTCTTTTCTTTCTTCCCTGTCCCCTGTTTGCCTTCTTTTTTTTTTTCTCATCTGACTCATCTCTTTCTCCTCTTCTTTTCCTTGATCTCACCTTTTTCACATCTGTCTCCATTTTTCCTCTTTTTGCTCTCATCATCTCCACATTGTCCACTCTCCCCTTGCTTTCATCTGTTTCCTCTATTTATCCCTTCTCCTCTTTTTCCTCTTTCAGTTCAATTGTTGTCTGTCTCCTTTTCCCCTCCCGTTATCCTCTCTCCTCGCTCTCATATTTGTCTTTTCTCTTTGCTCTTCTTGCTCTTCTTTGTCTCCTATTTCTTGTCTCATTCTCCTCTCTCTTTGCTCTCATGTTTGTCTCCTCTCTTTCTTCACTGCCCTATCTTTGCCTTCTTTTTCTCATCTGACTCATCTCTTTCTCCTCTTCTTTTCCTAGATCTCACCTCTTTTTCACATCTGTCTCCATTTTATCCTCTTTTTTCTCTCATCCATCTCCACTTATTCTCCACTCTCTTCTTGCTCTTGTTTGTCTCCTATGTCCTGTCTCATTCTCCTCTCTCTTTGCTCTCATGTCTCTCTTCTCTTTCTTCTCTGTCCTCTCTGTCTTCTTTTTCTGCTCCGATTCATCTTTCTCTTCTTCTTTTCCTAGATCTCACCTCTTTTTCACATCTGTCTCCATTTTTCCTTTTTGCTCTCATCATCTCAACATTGTCCACTCTCCCCTTGCTTTCAACTGTTTTCTCTATTTATCCCTTCTCCTCTTTTTCCTCTTTCAATTCAATTCAAATGTTGTCTGTCTCTTTTTCTCCTCCCATTATCCTCTCCTCGCTCTCATATCTCTTTTCTCTTTCTTTCCTGTCTCCTCTTTTTCTCTCTTTTTTTTGTGTCTCATGATTTTCTCATACACTTCACCTATTTTTCATATCTGTCTCCATAGTTTCTCTTCTCGTATTTCACTCTTCCTCTCCTTGCTCTCATGTCTCTCTTCTTTCTTCTTATTCTCCTCTGTCATTTTCTTCCCTGTCTCTACTTTCTCATCATCTAATCTCTTTATCCCTCCTCTCTCTTCATTTTCTCCTGAATCTCACCTATTTTTTAAAAAATCTGTCTTCGTTATTTCTCCTCTCGTTCTCCACTTGCAAGGGATATAACAATTTACTTAAATCATGATGCAATATGATTCATGATACTGATTTGACAATACAGTTTTTTTCACTATGTTTTAACAAAATGACATTTAAGCCAAAAAGCTGCACATTTCTTTGTTAAATTGAAATGTTAAAAAACAAAATTAAATGAAAATTTTAATACAAATTCCAAACCAACTAAATAATACAAATTAAAGCTTTCCCTGTGCTCTTTCCTTTTAAATTAGATTAAATTAGATTTTATAATTTCAAAATTTGAAGCAAAAATAGAATGGTCTGACTTTAGTTTTGTGAAACTATACAACATAAAACATCTGAATGAAGCTAAAACAGCAGATGGAGTTAATGAGAGCACAAATTTACTCTCCAACAGCAGGTGGCGCTTATGGAACAGCGGCAGTAGAGCGTTTTCTTGGTTACTGCTGTAACCAAAGCAGTGCTGCGCTTATAGACCAGTTGACCCTTCACAAACAGCTCGATTGACAGGCGATCTGACCAATCATAATGTTGAATCCGCCATTCTGTTCGACAAACAAATCAGACAGGAGAGTAGATTAACTTCAGTGGACATGAACTTGAAAAACTGTGTATTGACGTCTTTTCACGTTGCAATAAAATACGTTCTGATGTTCATTCATGTTTTTTTTATGCTTTAAGTAAAGAAGAAAACATGAAGGAGCCACAAAACGGTATTTATTGTTTGAATTTCTTAAAAAATGTCAACATTTTAAAGCTGAGACCTTGTTTTATACCAGAACTAACCTGCTCTGTCTTGTCTGTCGTCGTGTTGTCAGTTTCCTCTCTGCTCCGCAATGTATTTTTCACTGCGTGAGAACATGATGTGTATTGTGAGAGCAGCATTGTTTGTTGGACATAGCAACAGTAACTAAGGAGGGCAGGTTTTTGCGAAGGGTCAATTGTATTGCGATTCGTTTAACAGTTTCAACCGGCTCAGGGTGCATTGTTACAATCCTACCACTGGCTTTTTTTGCTTGCATCTCCATCTCCTCTCTTTCTCTCCTTGCTTTTAATGTTTTCTGTTTCTCCTCTGTCTATTTCTTGTCTCTCATCTCGTCTCCTGTTCCTTTTTTGTTTCAACAAACATATTACCATACTAAAAAGCTTTTCTCAGTGTTTCTCCCAGTACACAGAGTAAATACTCTGATCTGGGAAATAAGCCCAATGCTAGTGCAGGTCTGAAGGGATTGCGAGAAGAGGTCAGAGACTTTAGAGAGAGCAGGAGATGGCTTTCCTTTCATCTCAGCCCCTTTGATTGTGCTACTGATTTGACGGCACCATTTAAGAGCCGACTAAAAGAGATGTTTCCCCAAATCAAGAGGGTCCTTCAGTGGCACTCACAGAACACGGGTTAGCAAATACACCTGCTCTGTGTTTAGTTCATTCACTTACTCTTGGGTAGCTGCTTTGTTAAGTGTTAGTGTATAAAACAACTATAATTATATAGTTTTCTGATCTGTACAGCACATGGAACCTACAAAACTACTAGTTGTGCTAGTTGGCTAGTACCTTAATTAGTATTTCTGTTTTTAATGGTAGGAATTTGAACAAATCTCTTTGGTATTAAACTTAACTAACTTGTAGTTTGTTTTTACTTTTTTAAATGTATATATTTTTTAAATATTTTGAATTATTTTTATATTAGTGTTAGTCAGTGTAGTGCTTATTTTACTTTAAAGTTTTAATATTTATATTTTTATTTTAATTCATTTTTATTTTATTTTATTTATTATTTTATGTATTTTTATTTTTATTTTTTATTCCCAAAAACTGTTTTTAATAGACATTGAAAAACACTTTTTTTTGCTTTGCTTTGCTTTGCTTTGCTTTTACTTTTCTAAGCTTTTAGACTTTTTAGCCTAATGGCTGATAAAGCAGGACTAATCCCACTGAATTACACTGCAGAAGGGAAACAAATGGGTCTTGTATCAACCTAAAGAGGTTTACTTTGCTATAATGATCTGTTGACTCTACATTATCCCCTGCTGTTTCAATAAATGGACGTTAAAATATTGATTTCAGTTGAAAATTGGTTTTATTAAGTGAGAAGAAATAGACCGTGGAGGCATACAAGAGATGTTAAACTTGCACAGCAATGTAGGAAATTGGTCTTTTGGAATAGCAGTCAATTATATAGTTTAACATTCATTACTGATGGCAGAATGTTGTGATTTGACCAATCAGAATCAAGGATTCCTAAGAGCCACGCAAAAATGAATGATATTTTATTATCATTTCCCATTGGTTGCTCTTTAATGTTATTGGTGATATTGCTGTTCTCATTGTTTGACTTTCTCCTGTCTTTTAGAGGCTGTGCCCTCTGGCAATCACTGCAAATCACAGCACAGTTTGCCTTCTCATAGTGCCTCTAATTGGTGGAGAGGACCACGGGAGAGAGAAGTGTTATCGATGGCCGCACGCTGAGCCTCTTTTCATCCTGTGTCAGAACCGCCATTAAAAGCGTGCCACATATCCCGCTACATTTTAATAACCTGCCCTTATGTATCCCGCCAAATTATACTGTCATTTCCAGCTCGATGTGAGCGATGGTTAGAGTGTTTTAATGTTTTTAAATGAAAATGACCCTGACAGGCCATTCGGTCTCCTTAAATGAGAGTGGTTTTATAGCAGGCGTGCGTACATGCCGCAATAAGTGCTTTTGGCTCGCTGCAGATGGGTCAGGGAGAGCGCGGTATAAATTCGTCCATGTGGACATAAGCCTGCAATAATGAAATAAGCGCAGATCTCGGGGTGATGTGGGAAATGTGCTTCAGGTAATCAGTGGAGAGGAGTCGGGTCCCATAGGGTCCTGTGTAGCCTTAATACCTAACTCACCTAATTCTGTTAACAAGATACTAGATAGTCTCTTATATAAGCCTGTATATTTATCCTTTAGTTCATCAGAATGACGTTATCTACCCCTTGGCCTTTGTTGCTGGTCATGGTGGCCTACGTGAAAAGTTAAACGGAGATTAGCGAGGAATTATACATCATTGCATTATGCAAAAGTGCATAAAACATACTGTTAACAGGACAGGACTCTTATTAAACATGTGAATTTTGGTGCAGATGAGACATTGTATTCTGATTTATATCAACGTCCTGTTTCATGGCCAAACATCAAAATTTGTCCTGCCACCACAGACACGCCCATCAAAAACATCTTCGCAATTTAACATCACAAAGGCCTTTACGTTAGACTGCCCAAATTTGGTGTTGATCTGTTTGATTCTCTAGGAGGAGGCCTGAAAAGGGCAAAAACGGCACAAAACTTGAAGAGAATATTCAAAATAACAGACTTCTAGTTGTTTTTCATACTTCATACCATGGGACTTTTTGTAGGTATTGGTGTGTTACATGTGTCTACTGAATTCTGTACATGTACAGTATGTGAAACTTAGCTTGAGGGGCACTTTGTTAAAATTTTATAGGTGGCGCTATCGAGCTATTTGCCACACCCACTTCTGAAACCCATATCAGATGTAAATTTTCACCACTTTTGGTGTGTGTGCAAAGTTTCATGAGTTTTCGAGCATGTTTAGGCCCTCAAAAATGCGATTTATGAAATAAAAAATTCAAATGACAAATTTCAAAAACAGATTTTTTTTCAGCATTTTATACACCATTCAAGTGGTTAACAGAGTTGTCCCTTGTGAGCTCTAAAACAAAATTTGCATTTACAAGATATTAGTAGATTACATACAAAATCAATGCAAAAACCCAAGTGAGGCGAATATTGCAAGCAAGGTGTGTAATGTGATGCAAATATTCGCTTCACTTTTTTCTAGACATCTTCAGCATGATTATAATCACTGATTTGCTTTAGTAACAGTTTTATATTGAATCTAAGGGTGTAATGTATTAGACTGTGATTGTCATAAGATGTCAAATCCGGCTCTACCAAGCTCAATGTCTCTTGCTCGAGCTATAATATAAACAAAACACTATTGGCTATTTTTTTTTAAAAGGGGCATCCTGTCTTCCTGTTTCAGTTGAAATTACATCAACACAGAATAATGTTGCGTGTTTCAAGGCACTTCAGTGGACCTTAAAACCTCACATAATTGATTTTAGACACATTGACTTTATAAACCTCTCCTTTGAGTTTTTCTAAATTCCTTTCCCTTCAGCCAGTGTTTTATGTCAGCCTTCGGCTGTTAACCATAAGCGCTTTCTTCCACATGTGAGCTAACACGCTGTCGTGCTTAATACCTGTGTGTTTCCGTTCTCATTAGGTGGCTGAGTATGATCTGCTGTCCGTGTGTTAGGGTGAACTGTCAGACCGCACAAGACTGATCACACTGTTAATGACTGTGGAAAGGTAGAATGTTTGTCCTGTTCCTCTGTCTCTTCTTTTCTCGGACGCTCTGCCTCGTTATGCTGAAATGTATTTTGAAGGTGCTGACCCGTGGGGTCAGGAGAGATGCTGTACGGGACGAAGATCTGTTGAACAGGGAAACAACAGATGAGGGGTGCAGCATGCTAACAAACAAATGTCATCCTGATGAAGAACGGTCAGGTCGGTGGGAACTCTGAGCTGGGCTTCTAATTACCATTGTACAGACAGATATATATTCATTGTCTGCTGCCCTTACAGACCTCTTACAGTCGTCTGCTGGGTGCATTCACATATTCCAGAACTTGAAAATAGCAGCAACACTGCAAGTGCAAGTTTTTTAGTGAAAATAACCAAACTTCTTAAGAGATAATGGTAGCTGATATTAGGATCTAAAAGTATATTCCTTATTTTTTTTTACTTGGTTTAAGCATAAAACACCCAATTTTCTTATTATTGTAAAATATATTTATTTACAGGACCCTATTATATATGTGACCCTGGACCACAAAACCAGTCTTAAAGGGGTCATCAGATGCAAAGTTCACTTTTACACGTTTGAACATTAGTTGGCAGTATATGTACACATCTACCCTATAATGATAAAAATCCATGCAGTGGTTTTTAATTAATCTGTAAAAATAATATACCCTTTTTCAAATCGAGCCATTCTCCGCCCCCATGATAGTTGATTGACATGAGCATCTTACCTCAGAGCCCCCCCCCCACACACACAAATTTATTAACATTTCATATTATTTATATGAATATTTTTATATTTCTATAATTATTTATAAGAATAAATAAATTAAATAATATAATATAATTGAATATAATATATTAATTTTTTAAAATAAAATATGAATATAATATTGTAGATATATTATTACAATATGTAAAACAGTATTATAAAATATACTCTATATAATATTATAAAAACATTTACCATTTTTAAAAACATGATTTTTTATTTTGTGTAGATATTTTTATTTTAAAAAAAGAAATCCAGTCTTCTTTATGATATTTAATAAATAAATACAGCGTACTACTTGCATCATTATAAAACTATTTTTATTTGCAACTTTTTGGTCAGTCTACCTTCCTCAGGTCGTTTTTTTTATTTTTTATTTTTGTATTATTAAGTAATAAGTATTAAAAATAAGTAGAAATAGAAATATTGTTTTTATAATGCTTTATAAATTATATTTTATTATATTGTATTTAAGAATATAAATATTTGTTTTAATATATTTATAATATATATATTTTTATTTTATTTTAATAGGGCATATCTTTGTCTCTCTGGCATCATATACTAGTTGTATTATAGCATGAAAATCAAAAAACACCCATATATCTTGTTTGTTTGCAAACAGCAGTGTCCTGCTATTACCCACATTATTTACACACTGAATTGGATTGGTTTGGGAGTTAGATAGAATGATGGCAGTGCAGAGACAGTTACTGTAACCAGCCCGCGGCCTCCACCTGCACGCTCCATCAGCGCCCGACCTGCTGACTCCAATTCAATTAGCAGCAGTTCAATAGATTGAGCAAGTGTCAAGCTCAAGCGTGGATACTGCAGGCTTTTCTCAGGCTGCAAAAGGAGCCGCATATATTATCCAGGAGAAAACGTCTGTGACATTTATTCCCCTCTGCTATAAAATGCAGAAGGCCTCTATGGCAGGCCTATTTAGAGTTTATGACTGGTCTGTTGGGCCTAGACTGTTTCCAGCGCTCCGTTTTTGTATAGCGGTAATGTTTATTTGCTCAGATTGATGCTGTCTCCCATGTACCTGATCTCCAGCAGTACCTGTGCATCCTTTAGCAAATAAAGACACTACTTTCAAACAGAAAATAACTACATCTGTAGCAGACAGGATTGACAGACACCCCCGGAGGCATCTGTGTGGGTAACACACATTATTGACAAGCCTGTGACTGTTAAACGGCAGAATTATGTGAGCTGTGTCACATACAGATCAATCACGTCCGGTCGGTTTTAGATGTGGTGCGATGGCACTTGATGTCATTACTAACTCTGCCCTAGTTCAAGCTGACCTTTGTGTTTCGACCGATTGACCTAGTAATCATGGTTAAATGGCCTGGGCTTGTGCACCATGCAGAGATCAGACATGAAGAGAGGCATCCATTTGCTGAAAAGGTCAGGTGTGATGGTAGTCCCAAAGCGACTCCTGCAGCTAATGTGAGGCTGTTTGTCACGTTTCATAGTAGTATTAAGGGTTATTTACTACTTAACATAGTCAGTTTCCAAGAGGTCAGGGTGCATGGGATTTTATCAGCCCACTGTGAAACAAAAACAAGCTGATCTTGTGTTGTTTTTGCACCCTTCTCACTTTTATGCAAATTAGATAATGGCATAAAATGTTTGCAAAATTTGGGCTTTTAGCATCCCTTCTGAATGCATTTTAATGTACCACCTGCTTTAATTTTACCAGACAAATAGTGCTGACGTTTGTCAGTCCAGCATATTAAAATAAGCCTCATTTACACTGAAAGAAGGCATGTTTATACTGAAAACAATAGCAGTTATAAATAGCAGTTATATACCTAGTAGGGGTGTAACGGTACATGTATTTGTTTCAAACCGCCACGGCACGGATGTCACGGTTCAGTTCACGCAGTCAGACGACGAATAGACCAATTTGGAATAGACGTCACAGTTATGTCACTTGCAGCTAACGCGTGCATAGTAGTTGTAAAAAAAAACCCTGTAACAAGTGGAGAGAAATGGGAAAAATCCACGGAATAAGAGATAAAATGGGTTGTTGTGCCTTTGGATGTCAGAATCGGAATGCAAATCATTTTTATTGAATACTGTCGTCAAAACCGCAATTTGAAACTAAACGTAGACATTTAAACAGACAGACTACGGGGGAAACCTGCTTTGATTGCACTACTTTTAAAGCATAAATTTGATTTAAACAATAGGTCTACATAATATTCACATATGCAGTTCATAGGAGACATATTATATTAGCCCTACAGTTACAGCATGAAATGCTATTTAAAGCTATAACATTTTACATTAACCTATTTTATTCCACATATTCTGATTTTTTTTTTCTCACAAACACAAGTTTATATCTCATATTTCGGACTTTATAACTCAAAAGAGAGAAAGGTGAGTTTATTTTTCTTCTCAGCATTGTGAGATATAATCTCGGAATTGTGAGAATAAAGTAAGATTTTTGAAATATAAACTCAAGTTGACATTTTTTATTCTTTTATTCCATGGCTTCCATTGACTGCCACTTGAAAACTGTCATTTTCTGTAACCAGATAGGCTCCGGCCACAAAAAACATCATCATTGTTTGCAAACAGTAAATTGGTCTATA
Source organism: Cirrhinus mrigala (assembly GCA_036247105.1). Lineage (NCBI taxonomy): Eukaryota > Metazoa > Chordata > Actinopteri > Cypriniformes > Cyprinidae > Cirrhinus > Cirrhinus mrigala. The sequence continues at coordinate 7,737,446 of CM070022.1, forward strand.
CAGTCAGTCGCAGGCGATCAATCTAGCAGTGTTGCCAAGTCCGTAGTTTTTCCGCTGAATTTGTTTTTCATGCCCGCAGGTTGAAGTTACCACAGTATAGTAAAATTTAGCCCCTGAAATGCGAATTTTACCAGGTATACCCCGCCAAAAAATGTGTATTTTACCTCTCGGAATGCAATGTTTAACGGGACCCCCCTCAAAATGCAACTGGGCTAGTTTTAAGATAGTAGAAATTGGATGGGTTTTGTTGTGAAAACCTGGCAACCCTGCCAGAAGGGGGGCAAACTCAAAACAAGAACGTTGAGTTCAGATGGCACACAAAAGCTCGAAGAACCACCTGCTTGTTTTAAATTAGCAGTGTGGGAAAGTTTCAGGTTCTAGAGATGCACCGGCTATAAATCGGAAGCTTTTTTAGTTTTAATTTTGGCCGATCTCTATTTCGGAATTGCACACAAACTGCATTGCAATTATTGCAATCATTTCCCATTGTAGAATTTTTATGAAGTCTGTAAAGAGGAGAAAGTATTGTACCAGGCAGATTAAGCACACATGCTTGAAACATAAAATGACAAATATGGGTTTATATGACTATGGGCCAGTTTTACTAAACAGGGCAAATTAGCGCAAGAGCGCAATTCCAAAACAGTGCCGATGGGAGGGAAAATTTATGCGGGTGATTTACTAAGTTTTAATAGACCTGGTATTGTGTGACTCCTGGTTGAGGGTTCCAAGTCATCTTTTATTTCCTGAGGCAAATTAAAAATTACATGGCTTGTCAAACGATATGTTCGAATAACGTTTTCTTCTGGCATTCCAAATAAATTAATACAAGTGGAAAAAATCTAAACTTCTACCACGTGCTGTTTGTTCTCTGCGGTGCCTCTTCCTAGCAACCATAATTGCAGCAATTTCAAGCACAGAATAGTTTAAAACATGCTTTTTTTGGGCATTAAATAATGGTGCAAATGCCTGTAATGTGACAAGCACAAATGTTAGTAAAACGTGTTGCGTGATTCATTTGAATACTCTCCTGTTAGCAAGCTGTAAGAAAAACTGGCCCTATATATTCTCAGAGGAACTGACCATCTTCAGAAATGTTTCAATGGCATTTTCTTTTCCTCTAACCTCCATATAATGCATATTAAAGTTTAGGCGCAGCATTTTGTTTACAAAGGAAAACCAAGGAATCTCTATATCACTGCTGTTCCATAAGCACCACCTGCTGTCAGAGAATAAATTAGCAATTTCATTTAGTCCATCTGCTGTTTTTGTTTTGTGCAGGTGTTGTATGTAGCATAATTTCACAAATGTAAAGTCAGACCATTCTGTTTTTGCTTGAAATTATGCAAACCGAGGTACGTACTGTACCGTTACACCCCTACAGCACAAGCATAATATGGATTATGAGTGTTTTGTGAAACACTTTTTGCGCTAAATACTGCATGTTAAAGTGCCACAACTATTTAGTGAATTTTCCACTTAGAATTTAATTTAAGGTTATTTTAGATATATCTGTGGGTATAATTGTATATTCAGCTTTGTTTCATGAGTTATGTATCATAACTTCTTTTTATGAAAACAAAAAAGAATACAATATTGTTATTTTAAAATGCACAGAAATTCTAAAAAAAAATCTAAATTCTGAAACTGTTTTAAAAAAAAAATTCTGTACTACTGCTACACAATTTTTTAAATAAAAAAAAAAAAAAATACTGATTTTAATAATATTTTTTGTTTATATAGCACATTTCCAGAGAACTTTACAAATAGAACTTTATGCTGAACTTTATTTTCCTGTCATCAACTTTGTTTCAGATTTTGTGTGTCCCTAAATGACATGTAAAAAATTAAAAGGAACTATACAGCTGGTTGCTGCACTAACACATTATGATTTCCATTAGTCTGCAGTTGCTCTGAGATAAGGTATCAAGGAGGAAGTTATATATTACAGGAAATTAGAATGCAAACATGGATGGTGCAAGATATGTCACATGAGACCAGCACAGGCAGTGTGAAAAAACCCTAAAATCAAATAGGAAACCATACGTCATGTTGAAAATAAAATTATCGCAATATACAGTAAAAATAACAGAACAGTGTCTTTTTTGAAAATGTATATAAATTGAAATACATCTGTTATGTCTGTGTGTAGTCAGTGTTCATTAACTGCTTCTCAAGGACGGCATGAAAAAGAAACCCAGTGTCTCGGTTAAAGCTTAATTGTTTGCTGTAACCTTCCCTTTACAGCAGATTTGCAGTGGCAGTTATTTCAGACACAGAATATCACCCATTTGTCAGGGTTCTGACTTCTCATGTTATTTTCATGCCACAATGTTACTAGCATCTCCTCCACAGAATTACCCAACTGGAACCAACAGATCTGTCCTTTCACTTGGGTCTGTGGGCAGTGAGATCCAAAATATCTGTGAAATGACAAAGTAGGCTGAATTACAAAGTGGAGACAAAAGGCATGTGACATGTGGTCAATTAATATGGTCAATAACTGAAACAGCCTCTGAGCAGAATTATACAGCCATGTCCCTTCAATGCCATGTGGAGGAGGATATGAGCTACATCACAGTTTGGGTGAAAAGGAAGGTTAAGTCAAGCATTGATGCCACAGGGGAGAACTTATTGTAAATCAACTTCCTAATAGCTCAGACATGCTTTACATATGTGTTGGTGGGATATTGGCATTAGCTGTTTAAACAAAGGAGATCTAAAGAGTGTCTGTCCTTTCTGGAAATGTCTTGTATATTGCTGTTTCAAAAATTTTTGAGTTGGTACATATGTTTTTAAAAAAAATTAATACTTTCATTCAGCAAAGACTATGAAAATGTATTACGGTTTGCACAAAAATATTAAGTAGTGCTACATAAAACATTAGGCACGATAATCATTAGAAATGTTTCTTGAGCAGCAAATCAGCATATTAGAATGATTTCTTTTTTTGGCATTTGCTTTTGTTGTGACAGGACAGATGAGAATTGACATGAAGTGAAGTGGGAGAGAGTGGGGGTGGGATCGGGAAAGGTCCTCAAGTCGGGATTTGAACACGGGACGCCCGGAGCGTGATGGCGCTGTATGCTGGTGCGCTGGCCACTAGGCTATCGGCACTGACATTAGAATGATTTCTGAAGGATCATGTGACACTGAAGACTGGAGTAACGATGCTAAAAATTGCATCACAGCAATAAATTACATTTTAAAATAAACTGAAATAGAAAAGAGTTATTTTGGACTTTAAAGTGCCCCTATTATGGATTATGAAAGGTTCATTTTTTGGTTTTGGGAGTCCCCAACAACAAGTTGACATGCATGCAAGGTCAAAAAACACTTTTATTGTCTTATAATATGCATTTGTTTTTTTACTTTATTTGCTCAATGACTCCCAAACGGTTCGTTAAAACGAATCATTTGTCCAAACCACTCCTTTGCGTGACACTAATCTGCGATGATTGGTCCGATGACCCAGTCTTTTGTGATTGGTTTAATGTTACTGCGTGCAGCGAATTTCAAACATGGAACGCCCATCACCGTTACTCTAGCCCACAACTCGGTGGTAAACAACAACACCCAAACAGCCAGAGTATATGCGTCAACTGATTGCATGATACAGAGTAACGTTACATGAGAGCAACAAGTTTTAAAGGATTACTCCACTTTCAGAATAAAAATGTCCTGATAATTCACTCACCCCCATGAGCGATATAGGACGATTTTGAACGATCGCTAGAAAATACAACCATCAGTTATTAATCACACTTAAAGTTAGAGGTTCAGAGGAGCAAGGCGGCCCAAATAAACTGGGCACTGATGCATCTTTTAAGAGCAAGCCTTCGGTGAATCCCGCATTGTACTTAGGATACAGCGTCTTCTCGACATGACGTAAACCACATGGAAATTTTACTGTGCTTGTGGGCGGGCAAGTTGTTCGCAACGTATAACGTGAGCGGACATTATGCAGATGTGTTACTTCGTGACGTATGGCCCTAACCGAAAAAGATTCAAATTCCTGACGATGCGTTCAGGCAGTTGTGAACTGACTCTTTTTTTTTTTTTTTGATAGACAATAACTTTATTTATCGTGCACTGTCGGCTTCACAACTTTGTAGTAAAACATTACAAAATCTTACAAAAGAATGCCGTGTAAAATGCTGTTTAAGGACTTTGTGAATAGTTATAGTCAAATGAATCTTAATGAACTGAATCACTAAAAAGAATCCAACTTTCCCAATGCTTCATTTGAAAGATTTGAAAGAGTGGACATTTTAGGAAACCAGTCTTATTTATTTAATTTGCTCAGCTGCAAAGCTACATATGCAGCATAGTGTTACCAAAATACCTATTGATCATTTTAACACATGATGGAAAAAAAGTAGGTTGATATTGTAAAGTTGCTAGCAAGGTTATTATAGTTTTGAGGTTTTAAATTTGCTTGATTTTAATATAGTTTTTAAAATTTAGTTTCATTTTTTATAGTTTCATTAATAATTTTGTTAGTTTTAGTTTAGTTTTTTTTTTTTTTTGTGAACACATTTCTATTTAGTTTTTATATATTTTAGTTTCAGTTTTAGTTTTAGGTTTATAAAAAAAAGAACACTTCCAGAGCATCGACCAAAGAAATAGTCCTACCTAATTTAACCTTATGACGCAGACGTCATAAGCATGCCGAGATTGATTAATAGTAAAAGTATACAAATATACAAGAAGTCAAGCATTTTTACTCCATATATCTACTCAAGTTGCACTTACATTATCATATTTAAAAGCATGAATGGATTCGAAAATGGTAAAACTCAACTGTCTAACTCTAGAGGAGTTGGAAAATTTTCCTATTTTCAAAAAAAGTGGAGTGTTCCTTTAAGCTATCAAACGGTCCAGGTCGGGTACAGAATTAAATAAGTGCTCTCCAATAACAGGTTGGGTGTTCTGTTAAGCTGCCTACTACTTGTGCGCATTTACCAAAGTAGCACCTGTGCACCCGTGCAGGACTTTGCTTTAAACTGTTTTCATCCATCCGTCAGATAACCTTATGCTTTCCTGAACCGCCACACAGCTTGTACATTTTTCCACCACCGGGTGAGAACGTAATCATTAGAAAACGATTATTTAGTTTTGATAGGTGCTACTGAAAATGAAGTTAACAGCATTGCTATATTTTTAGTTAGTTCCTCTCCTGCTCTCACTTCTCTCTACATCTAACTAGATTGGCAGTCAGAGTACTTCTCTAGACGAAGGCCCAGAGATTCATGGATTAGGCCGTGGGGTGGAATGAAAACAGTTTGCTTTCCTGGAGGTGGTTCTGCATCCAGGGCTGAATTTACTGCTGCATTCCCCTCAGAAGGATTGGTGCCGCTGGATTTATAACCCGTGCTGTATAATTATGCCTCTCTCTCTTTCTCACCAGGGCCTCCCCCTCTTGATTTGAGCAATTTATCTATCAGAGTCCAAGTTCTGCCTCTGTCTCTCCTCTGAGCTCAGCTTATGTTCAGTGAGCTGGCCAGGGATGGATTTTATTGATCATTATTGATTAAGGGGATTTTAAATGAGGAGTAAGCAGTTTGTTCTGCCATCCTATCGATTGATCCCCTCGCTGTGAAATGTAAGATCTGCTAGTTCTCATAACGCCTGATATTTGTTTTTAGTTTCCTCCTGATATTCGTTTTAGTTTCCTCGTGCGTTTACTGTGCATGGTCACGTTAGACTGATTTCTGTATCTGTATATATGTTATGCACGTGCATGTTACAGAACTTTCTTGGTCTGAAACTTGAATTACTAGATTGTTTTCTTCCCCTTTTTTTTATTTTTTCCAAATCAAACTTTAACTCAACATTAACAAACTTAACCCTGCAGCTTTGCTCAAAGTCTTAATAATCTGTTTTGTTTTGTGGCTTGAATCCATTTATAATCTTATTCAAACTACTAAGAAAAGTTTCTCTGACTACTAAAATCAAATATTCATTCATTGCTTATGGTTATGGCTGATTAGAAAAAAAAATGAAAAAAAAGTTATGCTTTCAGTAGTCTAGACTAGTCCATGTGAATACAAGTATTTGTTGAGTTTTATTCTATACAACTATACAACTATACAGTTTTGAGGTTATTTTATGTCAGCTTTTTTTTGATATTGAGTAATAGTGATCTGAATTTATTTTATGTATGTGAGCATTATTTTAAATGTGTGTAGTGTTGGTTAAAAATTACTGATATCACAGTAAAGATTTTGGTTTAAAATGACTCGTATCACAGTAAAGATGTTGGTTATAAATGATTTGTATAGTGGTGAAGATGTTGGTTAAAAAATACTGATATTGTGGTAAATATGTTGGTTAAAAATGATTTGTACCAGGCTAAAGATGTTAGTTAAAAAATTACTTGTATTGTGGTTAAGATGTTGGTTAAAAATTGCTTGTATTGGGCTAAAGATGTTGGTTAAAAATTACTTTTATTGTAGTAAAGGCTTTGGTTTTAAAAAATTACTTGTGTTAGGGTAAAGAGTTTGGTTAAAAATTACTTGTATCACATTAAAATTTTAGTTAAAAAATTACTAGTATCGGGCTAAAGTTTTGGTTAAAAATCACTTGTACCGGGCTAAAGATATTGGTTAAAAATTACTGGTATTGTGATAAAGATGTTGGTTATAAATGATTTGTATGGTGGTGATGTTGATTAAAAATTACTGATATTGAAGTAAAGATTTTGGTAAAAAATTACTTGTATTGTGGTGAAGATGTTGGTTTAAAATTACTTGTATCACAGTAAATATTTTGGTTAAAATGACCTGTATTGGGCTAAAGATGTTGGTTAAATCTGTTTGTGGTAAAGAATTTCGTTAAAAATGACTTTTCGTTAAAAATGAAATTTTTGTTAAAATTACTTGTATCAGGAGAAATATTTTAGTTAAAAATTACTTGTGAAGATTTTGGTTTAAAATGACTTGTATTGTGGTAAAGATGTTGGTCTAAAATTACATGGATCACAGTAAATGTAGGTTAAATATTACTTGTATCATAGTAAAGATTTTGGTTAAAAATTACTTGTATGAGTAAAGATGTTAGTTAAAAATTACTTGTATTAGGGTAAGGATTTTGGTTTAAAAATTACTTGTGTTAGGGTGAAGATTTTGGTTAAAAATTACTTGTATCACAGTAAAAACCTTTGGTTAAAAATTGCTTGTATTGGGCTAAAGAGATTGGTTAAAAATGATTGGTATTGCGGTAAAGATTTTGGTGAAAAATTGCTTGGATTGCCTTAAAGATGTTGGTTAAAAATGACTTGTATTGTGGTAAAGATGTTGGTTTAAATTAATTGTATCCCAGTAAAGATTTTGGTTAAAAATTGCTTGTCAAGAATTTCGTTAAAAATTACTTGTGGTAAAAAATTTTGTTAAAATTACTTGTATTGTGGTAAAGATGTTGGTTAAAAAAAATCAAATGGATCATGGTAAATGTAGGTTAAATATTACTTGTATCATAGTAAAGATTTTGGTTAAAATGTACTTGTATTGCGGTAAAGATGCTAGTAGCCACATGTTACTGTTGTTTTTATTATTTAATTAGATTATAATTTGTTATTTAATAATTCCATAAATTAGACATGTATTTCAAACACCTTTATTATTCATTATAACCTAGTCGAATAATTTAATTTATTTATTATTATTATTATTATTATTATTTTTGGCTATTATTGCAGTAGTTAAAAATATAGACCCAATTATACACATTATATTTTATAATATATAAATATAATGTGTAATTCACTTAATTATTGGAATTCAGATGTGTTTCCTTGACTGAGCTTCTGTTATTTGATTTATTTATCATTTTTTATATTTACTTGTTATTTTTTATTTATTTACTTGTTTGTTTTTCATTATTATTTATTTAGAATATTTCTTTATCTATTATATATAAATACATGCCAAACTCAAACTATTGTCAAAATACAATAATTTAAATGGAATATTTGAATTTTGTATTTTTTAATCATCAAAATTCTATCAGAGATGAGTTTTCATCATCTTTCCTAGTATTAGAAGAAAATGCTTTCTTGATTCATGATTTTTCCTTTCATGATTTTCAGTTTGTTATAAGAACTGAATGTTTCTATTTATTTCCTTTAATAATATATTGGATGATGCATCATCTGTACATGCTGAATCTCTAAATCTCTAAATATGTTACAATCTAGCAATAAATGCTACATCAGATGTTATATTTCAAAAGAGTGCAACATTTTCCATAATTTAAGCCTTTTAAAACAGCGGAAGAACTTCTAGCCCAAATCAACTGAAGGGTCGCTCATCATATGCTGTCTTTGCCTGTGAAATGAGATCTCCTCGTCATCTTCAGATGTTTTTCTTCTCGCAGTGCCAATCACCCTGGCACATCTTCCTTTGTGATTGTGGCCTCATTGTCTTGATTACCCTCTGGCACCCTGAGCCCTGCACTGCCAACATCCACCTCCATCCTCTCTATCACAGGCACTTGTCCGTTTCTTTTCTCTTAATCAGCACAGGAATGAAAGGAGACAGGCGTTAGGCCATTATAATTCATGTGCCAGCGCTTAACATAATGATGAAAAATATGAGCATGTCCTTCTGAAAGGGAAAGCAATTAATTCCCCCTGCAGAGTTCAGGAGAAGATATTGACACAACGGTTAGCATAAGATTGAACGTGTTTTGTTTACATCAGCCTGATCTCTGTGTTCCTCTCTCAAGTCATGCTGGGTTATTTCTTGACCAGCCAACAGAGCACAGCTCAGGCTTTATTGTTTTAATAAATTGGCCATATAAAGATGCTAGTGCTGATGGTCTGATGGTCAGATAAAGATGTTATATATACACAAAATATACAAAATATAAGCTCTAGTTACTTCCTGTATATTTCCTTTTAATTCAAAGTATTACTTAGAATATACTTATATAGTATACATAAGCAAATATACATTTAAAAATATATTTTACTACATAACATGTTTGCAAGTTTGTTATGTTTTAGGTACTCATCTTTTTGACATTTTTGTTATAATAAGTTAATGTTGTTATAAATTATATTTTCAGAAAATAACAAAAATCGCCAAAACTGTTGCAAATATAGATTTTAAAATACTTCTACATAAAAATAAATTGCTGTTTCAGCTCACAGTTTCAAAGATGATGATTTCAGATATTTTTTTAAATATATTTGAAAATATACTAAATCTATTGTAAATATAGGTTGTTTTTTACTTTCCATAAGCTTTAGTTACTTCCTGTATATTAAAATATTACTACATTTTTGTTTTAGGTATTCATATTTTTTTAGACATTTTTATTTCAATTTTGTTAAAATTCTGCTTTTAAATATATATATTTTCACAATATAACAAAAATCACCAAAACTTTTAAAATACATCTACATAAATTTCAAAGGTGACAATTTCAGATATATTTTTAAATATATTTGAAAATATATTTAATATATATTTTGAATATAGGTTATTTTTTACTTTCCATTAGCTTTAGTTACTTCCTGTATATGTCCTTATATTGTAATTAAAATATTACTAAATATTTTCCAAATAATGGCCAAAACTGCATTGCAAATATATATTTTAAAATATATTACAAAAACTGTTTTCGGATAAGTTTGTTTTAGGTAGGCTACTCATATTGTTTATTTTAATTTCGTAAAAATTCAGAATATAACAAAAATCGCCAAAACTGTTGCAAATATAGATTTTAAAATATGTCCACAACAAAATAAATTCAAGTTTTATTTGCTTATATTTCCTTATATTTTGGACATTTTTTTAATCTTTTCAGTATTGTTCAAAATATATTTTTAAATATATTTCAAAATATAAAAAAACTATGTTAGAATTATAGATTTAAAACAATATTTAAAACAATAATTGTAACTTATAAACAAATAATTGTAACAATTGTAAAACAATATTTATTATTTTTTAAAATGTATATTTACAATATAACATATAATATATTTTGGCATTTAAGATAAGGTTTAAATTAAATATATTTTCAGTTTGAATATTTCAAAATATAACAAAAATGGCCAAAACTATGTTATATTACTTATATTATTTAAAAAAAAAAAAATTCAATTGTGTTAAAATTATGTTTTTATATATATATTTCAGAATATAACAAAAATTGCATAAAAATTAATTTTATAAAAATATTTTATATATTTTTTAAATCTATGTTTATAATATAATATAATAATATAATACATAATAATATGTTTTGGCATATAAGATAAGATTGCAATGAAATTTATTTTCAGTTTGAGGAAGAAAAGAACATTAAGCTTACTTTTAAATATTTTTTGGACTGAAATTTTTTGTCGTTTTTGTCGTATTTCTGTCGTACTGCCATTGAGTTGAATTAGAATACTAATGGTTGGCTTTCTCCGGGTATTATAAATCTCCTTTGACCCAGTCAAATTTCCAGCTAATTTGTTTTGAATTAGCTAGTGGGACACCACCGTAATTGAGACTTTGCAGGGTTTCCTAATCTTTAAACCTTCTGTCTGTGGAGGCTGCAGTCCTCTAGTAGCGGCACACTAAATCAGACCTCATGCAGTGGGCAGTTAGGCTGCGATGTGGATCAGATCAGTGCAGTCGTGTGTTATTACAGTAGTAAGAGACTCTGCGCTGCAGTATATCTCAAAAACGAGCGAGTATCATTTTAAGAGACCGTTTTCAAATCAAGATTTCATGCATATTACCAGGCTAACTGCATATTCTGTTTCCAGGTTGATGAGCCAAGAACCCGACTTTTCAAAATCACAATGCTTTTCCCAGCAGGTCGGCTGTTTGTCCAGGTGTCCCGCAATCCTAAACCCTCCCGTGGATTCTGAAGCGAAACCCTTTGTGCTCTGTAACCAGGACAGATATGACATAACCATATCAACAACAGAAAAAAATCCTGAGCGGGATGGGGAAAAAAATCCTGATGCTAAAATGAGCACAATTCAGTTTGACGAGAGGCTTATCCGCTAAAAATAGCTTTGTCTTCCTGATGCGATTTTCTTTCTTTGTACAGGGATTTTTCCTCCTCAAATGCCGTCAGGAAATGCCTGGCATTAAGGCTGCCTGCCACCCCCTCCTGTACGGGACTGTGTGTGTGACTCCTTCATGTGAAGAGAGTCTAGTAGTGAATGATTTGTTGTCATGATGAGGTTCTCATCTCTTGGTTATGTGATTTAAATCATGTATTGTGTTGTAAGACAACTGGTGAGAGGATTTAGACCCTACACGCTGATTTAGTGAATGATGATGCAAACTAATCGCTGTATCAGTGAACTGATTCATTAAAATAAGATTCTATCAGCATTTTTGGCTCTGAAATTTAAAGCCATTTAAATTTCGGTTGAATAGGCTAGGGTGATATGTCAATTTTTTTAAAGAAGTCCACTTCCAGAACAATAATTTACAGATAATGTACTCACCCCCTTGTCATCCAAGATGTTCGTGTCTTTCTTTCTTCAGTCGTAAAGAAATTATGTTTTTTGAGGAAAACATTTCAGGACAGATAAATGCGGCTTCAAATGATCCCAAATGTGGTTGTAAACAAGTCCAGCTGAGAAAGAACGGTCTTATCTAGTGAAACGATTGGTTATTTTCATTAAAAAAATACAATTTAAACACTTTTTAATCTCCAACGCTCGTCTTGTCTTGCTCTCCCTGAACTCTGTGTTTTCTGGTTCAAGACAGTTAGGGTATGTCGAAAAACTCCCATCATATTTTCTCCCTCAACTTCAAAAATAATTTCAAAATCATCCTACATCACTGCAGAAGTACCAACCCAGTCTTTGCAAAGTGAACATGCAAAGAAGATCAAGCACCCTCAACAAAAAAGGTAAAACAGCAATATAGGACGATTTTGATGTTGACGGAGAACATGAGATGGGAGTTTTTGCGACATACCCTAACTGCCATGAACCGGAACAAAAACAGTTCAGGCAGAGTAAGACAAGACGAGAGTTTGACACTAAAAAGTATAGAAATTGTATTATTTTTATTAAAATAACTGATTGTTTTGTTAGATAAGACCCTTCTTCCTCGGCTGGGATCGTTTACAACCACATTTGGTATCGTTTGAAGCTCTGGAAGTGGACTTCTCCTTTAAATATACACTAGGGCTGGGCAAAAAATATTGATTTCTCGACTTTAATCAATTCTTATTTTTACGAAACGATATCGATTCTTAAATCCCAAGAACTGATTAATCTAGCCTTTTTTCACTTAACGAACATATAGCTCACCTCTCATTCAATAAATCGCGATAAGCTTTGTGCCTTGCTACTTTTGATATGAAACAAAGTCCTGCTTTAATACCAGTTTCAGCACAAAATAAACATAAAAAGCATCCAAACGTATGTTAAAAGAAAGTGTACAACTTGCCGAAATGCATATCCTGTCTCATGTAATCGCTCAGACATGTGCAAAGATGTCATCATGACAGCTTATAAACAATGTCACGCAACGTCACATTTACCTCAGAAAAAACGTATTTGGAAACCATAAACTCGTCAGCTAGAAAAATTAACTCTAGAGAGATGCATTTTGCTAAATTAATGCACAATATATTCATTATATTTCTATAACACGAATTGGAGTAGAAATATAATTATGTAACTTTATTATTATTAAAACTTCATTGAGTGTAATTTAAGTGTTTGTATACAGATCAGTTAATTTTAACTAAATTATAGTAAAATTATAGTAATGTAGTACCAACGGACTCTAATGTATAGTTTACAGCATTAGTTGAGAGATTTTTTTTTTCCTTGTGAAGATGTATGTACTGTATCTGATATATATCCAAAATAATCAATATCAAATCGAATTGATACGAATTGGAAATTGAATCGTAAGCTTGTTAATCAAAATCGAATCAAATCATGAAATTCATGCCAAAACCCAGCCCTAATATACACTGCAATTTATTTGTTAAAAAATATATTAAAATGTAATAATAATTAGTTCCTGTGATGCACAACTGAATTTTCAGCAGCCATTCAGTCTTCAGTGTCACATGATCATTCAGAAATCATTCTAATATGCTGATTTGCTGCTCATGAAACACTTACTATCAATGCCGCAAAACAGTTGTGCTGCTTAATATTTTTGTGCAAACTGTGATATTTTATTTACAGGATTATTTTATACATATAAAGTTAATGAACACATCATTTATTTGAAATAGATTTTTTTTATTTTTTTTGTAACACTGTAAATGTCCTTCCTGTCACTTTTGATCAATTTAATATGTATAGTCAATTTAATGCCAAATAAAAATATTTATTTCTTTCAAAAAAAAAAAAAAAAAATAATAATAATAATAATATATATATATATATATATATATATATATATATATATATATATATATATATATATATATATATGAAGAGGTCAGATGCAAAACCAGCTAAAAGCCATCTCGGTCAAAAATGAGATAATGATACTGAGTGAATTCTCTTGACACATATTATACGTCCATCAAATACTTTTTCTTCAAACTTGCCTCAGCCCAGCCTCAGCCCAATGAGAAGTACCGGTACTTACATAGAAACCTATACATCTGAGCCTGATAAAAATGCGTTTTTTAAAGAAAGACGTCAGATGGACGTAAAAAAAAAAATGATTGTGTATCCACCTTTTTCCTCAACGTGGAAGTAAGCCTATGGGTGAGACTTCCAGTTCATTGTCTGCTATAGCAAAATAACGAGAATAATAACAACGTGCAGTAAACGGTAAAACTGTTTGCACTACAAGATAATTAAAATAATGTGGTAAGACACACCAATTTGCAATATCAAGCAGCAAAACAAGCTGTTTTTTACAGCTAAAATTAGCTGGGCGCAAATGAGACTCGAAGCCACACCCATACAATTTACAAATGGCCGTGCCCACTCTTACATTAAGAAAAAGGTGGACATTGTGAGTATTTAGACCTACCAAACAGAACAACAAAAAAATAGTTTCTGTTTGCAAACAGGTTTTCAGGTTTTTATTTGTCCAAATAAGGTTGAGGACTGATCTAGCAGTTGATTGGCTGAATTCAGCTATTGGTTGCTGTGATGACAGTCTTGCTAATGATCTGTGACAAGAGTCTAGCAATTGCTTGGTTGCTGTGGAAAGGGTCCAGTTGATGACTGGTTAGTGTGTCACAAGTCTAGAAGTTCATTGATAGCCATCATGTAGGTCTAACTGATGTTTGGTTGCTGTGTGCGTCTATGCAGTCAAACTCGTTTCTGAGGAATGCTGTGTAGAATTGCAGTCCTTGGTTCTCACAGCAGCAGTGACTGAACAACCACTGAGGTCAATTGAGCAGAGAAGGTAAAATAGCACAATGTTAAAATAGCTGATGGGAAGGTCTGACTCAGGCCTCTCATGACTGCTCATATTCAAACTAATAGACCTTTCTAAACTCAGATCGGCAGGGAGGTGGTTTTTGGTTGAGGTTTAACGCATCAGTTGAGGGACTGTTACACATTCGTGCCTTGGTGAAATGATTCATTTGCTGAGATTCTTCTGAGGCCAGACTGAGTCATTTGCATTTGTCTTGTGAATATTCATGAGTTTCTGTGCAGTTTGGACAGCATAATCATCTGTTAGATGGTGCTGCTGTCATCTCTGAGAGGGAAAGCAGTACTTTTGTCTTTGAGGCAATCAAACACCTGACCAGCAGCACATTATCCACCTGCATGAATGCCAAGCGCTCCACCTGTATGCTGTGCCTCAGGGGGAAGTGTGTGATTTCTGCGAGTTTGACAACAACAAACTGTAGGGCATGGCAGTATTGCTAAAGAAATATGCCTTTTGTATTTTTCAGCTTTATAGTTATATTCAGTACACATGTGACCTTGGACCACAAAACCAGTCTTAAGTAGCACGTATATACTGTATTCATAGCAACAGCCAAAAATACTTTGTATGGGTCAAAATGATCCATTTTTCTTTTATGCCAAAAATCATTAGGATATTAAGTAAAGATCATGTTCCTTAAAGATATTTTGTAAATTTCCAACCTTAAATATATCAAAACTTAATTTTTGATTAGTAATATGCATTGCTAAGAACTTCATTTGGACAACTTTAAAGGCGATTTTCTCAATATTTTTCGAATAGTTTTCAAATAGCTGTACCTCGGCCAAATATTGTCCTATCCAAACAAACCATACATCAATGGATGTATGATGTATAAATCTCAATTTCAAAAAAATGTATCCTTATGTCTGGTTTTGTAGACCAGGGTCACATATCAGTATGTATGTACTTGCTCTAAAATGAATACAAATTTAATTTATTAGAATTTTTTTCCTCCTCTCAATCAGATGAACCAAATTTCGGGCAAATGGATTTTACTGCAAATAAAATACAGTAAATTCTTGTTAGAGATGATCAAGGCATGTTTTCCACACATTTTGAACACAATAAAGGTAGAATTTTTATTTTAGCATTTATAATATTTTTAGCATATAAATAAATAAATAAATAAAATAAGTGTGTGTGTGTGTGTTTATTCATTTATTTATTTATTTATCTATTTCGCAAATTTATGTTATTTTTTTATTTATTTACTTTTGCATTTTACCATTAGTTTTAAATGCGGATTTTGACATTGCTAAACTAAAGAAACATTACAATATGCCATTATGCTGTTCAATAAGCACAATATGCCATTCGTTATGTACGTCAATATGTATGTATTTGCTCTAAAATGAATAAAAATTTAGATTTTTATTATTCTTTCAATCAGAGGAACCAAATTTTGGCCAAACAGATATTACTGCAATTAAAATACATTTATTTATTTATTTATTGCATTTTACCATGACTTTTTGAAATTCCAACCAAAGAAATATTATGACATAAAATTAATCAGAAATATTTAGTATTTTGGACCATTTATGTTAATTCTGAAATAATTTAATTTATGACATCGTTCATATGATTTGTTTTTCCGGATTTTTCTTATTTACACTGATGCACAATATGCCATTTGGAAATATTCTCAAATCATGCTGTATTATAATATTTGGGTTTTACACTATATTATTATTATTATTAATAATAATAATTATTATTATTTATTTATTTATTTATAGCTAAAGCTATTTATTGCTTGTAAAATGAATTGGGGACTTCCTTGAACATTTGTGAGTGATAAAGCAAATTAATCATTTATTTAAAGTGGTTCATTAAAATGTATCAATCTCCATTTTTGATTTTTATACTCAGCAGGGAGCTCCACTGGGATTGTAGAAAGCAATTTACCATCCAGAAAAATCTCACAGAAGTCAAATGGAAGGAAATGAGTGTCTCAGGCGTTGAACGTCATACATCCATTCGCTGGAGTTTTATCTCCACATCCACAATCTCTGTACGATTGCTTCCTCTGCACCACATTTTGTGTCATAAAATAACATTTGACTTTATCGTTTATCACAAATACAGCTGTCGAATGGGAGACGGTCTGTCTGGCGTAATCTGATTGTATTTAGTGCTCGTTCATTACAGCAGCAGAGCTTCACTGCCTTCTCTATTAGCTGCATCTGCCCAGCCGGAGTGAGTTTTTGCTCCATTTGTGTCTGTCTAATTGGGCCTGTAAACTGTGAGGCTCAGGGTAATGTGCAGATGTTCGTCCTTGTGTTGATGTGCTGTGCTGTGCTGTGTGTGTGTGTGTGTGTGGTGTCCGGACACCGGTGTGGAGATGGCAGTTC
Source organism: Cirrhinus mrigala (assembly GCA_036247105.1). Classification (NCBI taxonomy): domain Eukaryota; kingdom Metazoa; phylum Chordata; class Actinopteri; order Cypriniformes; family Cyprinidae; genus Cirrhinus; species Cirrhinus mrigala. The sequence continues at coordinate 7,754,190 of CM070022.1, forward strand.
TGGTGGTGGTTTAGTAATGAGATCCGTCTTGGCTGAAGAAAAAGGATTATGGCTCTCATTTGGTCCAGAACCAGACTTTCCATTCAGCATTTTACTTGAGATACTTTAGGCAAGCTCAATTTTCAATCTCTTCTTTAACACTAATATAATAAAATATAATAAAACTGATATGTAACAAATAACAAAAAATATGTATTTTATTATGTAATTATATTATATTTTTATATAAACTTATGTGCATGTATATAGGTACTATACAAAACTGCAAATATCACATATTTTTGCTTTTTTTTTTTTAAAGATAATTTATTATTAAAAAATAAGTAATTATTTCAGTATTTTAACATTGTACATATACATTGCTGCTCAAAAGTTTGGGATAAATATTTTTAATTTTCTTAAATAAATCTCCTATGCTAATCAAAGCTGCACTTATTTGATCATAAATACAGAATAAAACAATGATATTGTGAAATATTATTACAATTTAAAATAATGGTTTTATTAAAATTACTTTAAAATGTAATTTATTCCTGTAATGCAAAACTGAATTTTTATCAGTCATTACTACAATCTTCAGCATCACATGATCCTTCAGAAATCATTCTAATATGCTGATTAATTAACAATTTTGGAAACAGTTGTGCTGCTTTATTTTATTTTATTTTATTTTATTTATTTCATGATTTTTTGATTAATAAAAAGTTTAAAATCTTTTCTAATTTCTGTTTTTGCCATTAATTTCTTTAAATAAACAAACAAAAAAAAAATCCAAATATGTGACAGCAAAAACTTGTTAACTGTCTCCTACTTCCATAAACCAACTGAATAGGCTGGTCTTAAAAAGCCATTGACAAAAGCAGAAGATGCTGCTTGAGTCTTGAGTGTTTGTCTTTGCACGTCTCTTACATCAGTGAGGGTCAGACCGTTCTTACAATTTGATTTAAGCCTTATGTTACAGTTCCTAATGAAGTTACGGGCAGATTGGAAAGGAATTCCATTTAATTTACTCATCAAAGCAATTTTTCTTGCATTTGGCGCTGCATGAGTGTTAATTTTAGACCCTGGTTGATCATATTTAATAATTAGGGACGTATAAAATTATACTGGCTACAGTGATGATGCATGTGTGTGCATATATCGAGAAAAATCCTGTCTCGTTGTGGTTTGGACCACTTGATGAATCACTATAAATATCTAATGGAGAACAAATGAACTAATTTAGTGTGCTCCTTATTATTTCCCCAGACTCTTTTCCATTCTGAAAATTGAAATAGGAGTCCAATGAATACTGTGGGCAATGAGAGGAAAGAGGGATATAGGTTGGGAGGGAAGCCCTGCTTTAATCTCCTTCAACTAATAGGGCTTATTTTATTTCTCTTCTATGTAATGAGAATGATGGATCTTTCATAGGGCCGATCAAATTAAACTGTTCTTTAATTACAACTGAGCTTGTGGAGAACCTTGAATCAATAGTATGTTTCTGTATCTGTGTTGAGCCTAGCATAAGAAGGATCGGAAAGCCCTTAACTTGTTATTATTTAAGAAATAATTTAATGACGTGCTGGTTTTTGACCTTCTATGCAATTGCAGCACACTGTCCTTTAGCTTCTGTGTTCAGTAGGGATACTAGAGTTTATCTCCAAATGAAAAATCTCATCAAACCCATATGCTTGTTATGTTTTCAATGGAATACATATACCATATGTTTGCAGTTAAATTTATGCATGTCATCTTCGTTGCTAACTCAGCTGGGCTGAACATTGCACAAATCTATGAGTGTGCAATGTTATGGCTGACCAGCAGAGGGAGTTTCACTCATGCACTTTTTTTGGGGATTTTGGGATCTGTGTAAATTTGGCCTGAGAGGCACATTTCATTTGTCACCCCTTGGGATGTAATTAACTTGATGAATTAAAAAGACACTGAACAATCTTTGCAATTAGCAGTGGCTCTCATATCATCAGATGAGCTGTATAGATGTCGTTGGGGAGGTGGAGATCTACTGATCGCTTTCCCTGCAAGCTGTTTTCATCAAGTTAAAATATAATTGAGACTCTATGCATAATTACAGCATGTTTGCCTAATTTACCCCCTCTGAATTCAAAGTTTACTGTTATTTTGCCGATCATGTGATAGCAGTGTTTGTTGGCGTGTTTTGTGTAACCACAATTCAAAAGTGTTTGAGGGACGACAAAATCATATAACATACCGTTATTTTCTGTGACAGAGGTATTTTATACTTAAGTTAGTGTAAAATGTAATGTTAGTGTATATAAAGTATGTGTTTTCTGGGTCATTGAGTAGGCCTGGAATCATACAAAGCTGCTTCAATATATATGAAGATATAAAAACATTACTTGAAATTAATTTTAGATTTAGTCCTATAAGCTTTTCTTAGGGAAAAAAAAAACAAAAAACACTGCATCCCTTACAAAAATTAACCATGGTTTTATTGTAGTAAAAGTGTAGTAACCTTGGCGTATTGATTATCATTGATATAACCACAGTTTTACTACAAATACAATGGTTTAATTATGTTTAGTGTAGCAAAACCATGGTTAACTTGTGTTTTCGATGGATTAACTATAGTTAACTTTTTTATTTATTTATTTTTTTGTGGTTAAACCATTAATTTTAATAAGGGATAGTTGTTTTGTACCGTATTTACGAACACAAAACTAGCCAGTAAAAGATAACTGGTCGTACATTTCAAAACATTCATTTGGTATTAACGTCAAACAGTGCGTTGTATTTCAAATAACTTTTGTTTCTTTTATTTTTTACCCCTCAGGTGTTTCACTGTACACGGCTTCCGACGCGACGCGTCTGCCGCGCGTATAATCCTGCCCGCGGGCAGTGGACCAATCACAGTCTTTGTTTACGTCAGCATTCCATCACTTGCAGTAGAGAAGAGAGCGTTTTGGTAGCGTCGCGTCACGTTACGTGCGTAAATCATGTAGCGCAACAAACGGCGAAAAGTTCAGCAGCTGCTGTCAGTTTCAGTTCCTGCTTCTGCTCGCATGTTTCAGTCACCGCTGGGCAGATAACTCGGCGTTTTTACGTTGTTTTTTGCTTTTAAATGTTTATGCTTTGGGAAAGATCTGAATATGGATTATATTCAGTCGTTCAGAGACGCGATCGCTGGTAAAATCTGGCCTGTTACCGTGAGAGAAGTTCAGTTTAAAGACTACTCTCATGCAGAAACACCCCTGGAGAACTCGCATGAAACACACACTACAGGTATTAGTTTTGTGTTTTTCTCAAAAGTTTTACAAACGGCTTGAAACGTTAACAGTTGTCGCGCTTGTTGCGCGTCTGCAAATATTGACAGCGCAACATGGCTGCAGTACTACAGTGAGTTATTATTAACAGAGTTTTCCGTGTCAGTTGCTCTCCTGTGCATTTGCATTGCATTTTACTGTTAAGTTTTTGTGAGGAAGAGTTAAGAGTTTATATCCTGGCTTTACAATACACGTAGAAGCTTTTGGTATTGTAAAGTTTATTGTTGCATTGTTGTTCTGGTTTTGTTTGTACGGGTTTGTGCTGACATATTCAGGGCTCCCCTGGTCATATAAAACATATTAAAAGTACATAAAATGTCTTTAATGAATCTGCATTTGTCTATTTTGGTTTTTAATGATCCTAAATATATATTTTATATTACCTTTATATTCAATAATATTTAACCAACTGTAGCTGCTCGCAGTTTTTTCACTGGAAGTTGTGCAGTATGACTGCACATAAAAAATTACAGCTACTCTGTGTGGTCAGTCTTCATTCACATGTATTATTTTGGAAAGAGTGAATATGAATATGATTCAAAATTGGTAACACTTTAGTTTAGGCACCAATTCTCACTAATAACTACAGTTGAGGTCAAAAATTTACGTACATGTACGCCTTGCAGAATGTTTACCAGAATAAGAGAGATCATGCAAAATGCATGTTATTTTTTATTTAGTACTGAGATATTTCACATAAAAGATACATATAGTCCACAAGAGAAAATAACAGTTGAATTTATAGAAATATACACTTGATTCTTAATACTGTGTTGTTACCTGAATGATACTCCACAGCTGCTTTTATTTATTTATTTATTTTGTCATTTTTTGTTTACATTTTGAATACATCTTTGTGTATTTGAACGCTTTCCAACAATGACTGTATGGTTTTGAGATCCATCTTTTCACACTGAGGACAACTGAGGGACTCATATGCAACTAATACAGAAGGTTCAAACGCTCACTGATGCTTCAGAAGGAAACACAATGCATTTAGAGCCGGGGGTGAAAACTTTTGAACAGAATAAAGATGTTTACATTTTGCTTATTTTGCCTAAATATCTTTTTTTTTTTCATTTAGTACTGCTTTTCTGGGATGAATGAAAGAAAAAAAAAAAGCTAAAGAAAAAATATTTTTTGGATAAGCATCAAAACAATGCCCTACCATATTGCAGCGCACCAAATGAGTCAAGAATAACTTAAAGAGGTTACCAACATTTACTAAACTGTGGACAAGCTTTTGACTCTTGCTGCTGGTTTGAATCTGGCGATTCTTCCTGTTTTAAGTGTCAGTTGATGGCCTTTCGGTCAATTGATGGCATGCTGCTTTTCTGATTTTCCGTGCCTTTTTCCCGTGTCACTTGAAATGTATCCGTTTTGATTCGTTGTTACTAAAGGTGAGATATGTGAGGAAAAAATAAACGATCAGTTGTGGGACTGTTGTCATAAATAGCATACCATTCATTCCTGAACTTTTCCGTCCGTTACTGGCAATGAAATTAGGCTACTAGTTGATTTGTACCGATTTCAATAAAGTTTACGCACGCTTTTGGTCTGTGAACTAGATCTTGCTCAGGACGCATGCTGTCTGTGGATGTTTGGCAAGGATCAGTTCCAGAATTAAATCACTGAGCTTGCTCTCACATATATATTTTGTCCCGTTCATTGCTTTGGTTATCACTGTGTCAGTCACTGCTACTTCGAAAACGAATCCAGCATAAATAAGCAGATGTTATCCCGGAACTCTGCACCATGTACAACGAAAGTTTCATACACATTCTGAATGGATTATAGCCTAGAAAGTGCGCAAAGCTCGCTCCCTTTATTATCTTAAAAGCGTCACTCATCTTAGTTCACAAAGTTCCGTTATAATCAAAGAAGCTCTTTAAACTACACAATGGATCTCTTATTTACATCGCCTCTGCGCTTAGTTAGTCATGAGATGATTCATGGGTGTGCAAAACTGCACTTAAAAAAAACAATCCAATCAGAGGTGAGTGAATTATGACAAACTAAAACGTTTCTGATTGGCCACTGCTTTCAAGAAATCAGCAGATATGTCTGTGATTGGCTACATTGCTCAACACTGCAAAAACACGTTGGATAGTTTGCCAGATTTTCAATTGCTTTTGCTTTCGTTTGAGGGTGTTTATCACCGTATAGTACCTTCGTACAACCGGGCCTGGGCTTGGCTAACCACTCCAATTGCAGTGTTGCTGACAACGGGGATGACTAACCATGTGCCCCCCCCCAATGTCGCCCATGAATAAGAGTAAATAACCAACTGATAAGGCAATGGAAATTAGGTCAAACTCTGTGGGAACCGTGCGTTTTGTGTTGACACTGATAGATTCAGACCTCTCCACCCAAAAAAAATATTCCATGCATGCATGTTTGATTTGCACTTTTGTAAAGAAGCCAAAGTGCGGTGAACACTTGCATCAACAGCAGACTCTGTTATGTATTCCTGTCACAGCGGGCTGTGAGTCAGGTTAATTGCAAGGACTAATTAGGCCAGAGGATGGCTGGGAGGCATGATGGTATATGCTGTATGATGATAGACATTTTTTTAATCTGATAGCGATTTTGCAGTAGCCTACTGTTTATTCTGTAGTAGCTGTAAGTGGATATACAGTAGTATGTATTTTAATATTTTTAAAGATCTACTTTATTCCTGTGATGCAAAGCTGAATTTTTGGCATCGTTACTCTAGTCTTCAGTGTCACTTGATCCTTCAGAAATCATTCTGATATGCTGATTTACTGATATTCATTGATAAATAGAATGTTCAAAAGAACAGCATTTATTTGAAATCTATTTTTTATGTGATACAATTTGAGTGTTCTGTTACATTGACTTGACATACTGTAAGATTTTGGTCATGCAACCAAATTCTAGGCTGGAGAAGAGTAAAATGCAAGGATTTGACTGGTGTGAAATTGCAGGAAATGGCTTGCACCATCGCTTCACCACAACCTTCAGTTAGACATATAAAAGGATAACTGCACAAAACAATATTGCTGTCCTTACCATTTGACAGTTATCAAAGCGGTGCAATGCTGATAGCACCATGTAAGCCTATTTGCATAAATGGATTAAAAAACACAGAGGTAAAAACAAATGGAGCTCATCCTTGTGTAAGAGTAACTGACTGTAGGAAATCACATTTCTTCATTGCTTAACACTTCAAATTAAGCATTGCTTAAATACAGTGGGGGGTGACGAATGTTGCGTTGTTTTTTTATTTAATGCAGATATTTAAATTATTAATATTTATAATAATTCTAAATGTTACAATTATCATAAACATCAATTAGTCATTAATAATATGAAATCAGCCCCAAATACTCTGTGTTGGAATTTCAAAAGTCATTCTATTTGTAAATGCACTCCCAAAGCAATGAAATAATGGCACAACATTTGCTGAAGCGTCTCTGGCCCCTCATTACGGTAGAGGAACCGGTCTAAAGAATGAGTGGGCCGCACTGATGCCGTGCTGGAAGCGCAGGGAGTCCATTAGCATACATCTGCACTGGCTTTAGACGGACGTGGGTGGCACAAGACGTGTCCTGCTTTTCTCTAGATCACCCCCAAAGATGAATGGGGTGTGTGGGTGTATTTTCATTACTGAGTTAAGACTAATTCCTCGGTGCATTAACCAGCACTGTGCTGTGACGGCCCATAAAGGTCATGTCCGGATGCCAAAACAGGTAGAAGTAAAGCTAGCATGGCACGACTGCTTGTGTGCTGGTCAAGCACCCTTTTATCTGTAAAACTACCCATCTAACTACCTGTGCTATGGGTATGCTATATATCACTATAGTCATTTTTACTTATAATAATAGTTATTAGAATGCATTTTAGCCCATTCTTAGTTATAGTATATATTTTAATTTATTAAATGTAATTAAATGTATAAATATTATATAATGTAATATATTAAACAATGACTAATGCATGCTAATGACTATTTTATATATAAAAATAATATTTCAGTAATATTTAGAAATTATATAATATTCATATATTTTATTGAACGTAGTACGTAGTAAATTATTTTAGTACAATTAAGATGCTATTATAGTTTTTATTAAATAAAATATTATTATTTACATATTTTAATTAACATTTAGGATAACATTTATTATAATTTAAAAATATCATTTTTAATATTATATATTTATTACATTTTCATGTGTATATAATATGTTACATTTATTAACATATCATTTTAGTACTATTATACTAATACTAATACTGTTATAGATACTATTATCTACATTTATTATCTCTTCTAGATGCTGTCTATGTAGTTTATATTTATTTATTTCAGTTTTAGTTACTTTAGTTAAACTAAATAAAAATCTGAAATGTTGCTTTGGTAACTAACTTAAAATAAGTTTACTTTTGAAATATTTTAATTTTATTTCAGTTAAATTTTATTTTATTTTAAGTAACATTTTTTAAATATGTATTTTTAGTTAACTATAATAATTAATTGTAATAAATCTAAATTACCTTAAAAAAATGTTTAGATATTATATAACCATGTTGAAATGCATACTTTGCATATTAAATATTTAACAAATTAAAAGTACGTTATCTCATTTGCTTACTTTCTGTGTTCTTTGGAACTTGAATGAAAATGAAACATTAGCATTGACTCCAAGGACGTCACCTTTGAACTTCATTGATTGCTCGAAAGCATCGCGGCCCCAGCGGTGTTTATTTTGCGCTCGTCTAGACTAAATGCTAAAGTAGCAGGGAGGGTTGACGCTCAACGGATCAAACTTTGCCCTCTATTCAATAACCTTTTAAATTCTGACTAAGCATCCAGGCCCAGTGTGCGTCAAAGGCCGAGGGAGCTGTTTACCTGCAGCACAGCGGCTGATCTTTCAGCTCCAGCCTGCACTCTGGGGCTTTTTTTTCTCTCTGACCTGCATTATTTGTCCTGCTTTCCCGATGGTGGATATGGATTTAGCACTAAAGCTGCCACATGCAGTGAGATGAAGAATAGTTAAAGCGTCTCTGCTGAAGAGGAAGTGTTGAGCTAGACGTCACGTCTCATCCCAGTGTGCTCTTTAGTCATGCCAATAAATTTGAAGAAGACTCGTTCTTTATTTGTGCTGTGTAAGTCATAGGTCATGTCTTAGAAATCATGCATCATAACTCCCACATGAAAATCGGGAACACAATGGATACGTTCCAAATAGAATGTTATCATACTACTATTTTTGTATGTTATACTAAAGGGAAATATATATATATATATATATATATATATATGAAGAGTTTATTTGCTAAAACAGATAACTGTTTTTTTTTTTTTTTTTTTTTTTACATTTTCAAAAATCATATTTTTTATTATGTTTTCATGTTTTAATTGTTTTATTGTTAGCTAGCTGTATTTTTTTGTTATTTGTACTTAATCAAAATAGCCCAACTGCAGTTTGATTGAGAATATTTGAAATGCACAATGAAAAAAACATGTTTTTTGAAAATGGTTAAAAACAGAGTTATCTGTTTTTGCAAATTAACTCTTCATATGTTCATATATATAAAATATATTACAAAAATAAATAAAGTAAGTTTAAGTGTATTTTATATTCTTTACTATTTTTTCCCCTTTTGCTTTCGTTTAGTTTTTCCTCCTTTGTTTCAAAGGCACTGCAGATGAAAATTAGCCTTTTGTTTATTTTGGGTGCATTTACATTTATTTGAATGTTGAGTCATGTACACTGTCCTTTTCAGTGTTGAGCAAGTTACTTCCAAAATGTAATACATTATATATTACTAGTTAATGTCTTTTAAAAGTGATTAGTTACATTACAATATTACTGTCTCTGAATTGTAATCTGTTACACTACTTTTAAGTTACTTTTGAGTTACTTTCACCAAAATATCCACAGAAGTATGACTAGGGATTATAAAATAACAAAATGTAGCTTATTAATGCTCATTATACATCCAGTGGAGGGTAATAAGGTAGGTCTATATAGCATAAAATTATAAACTCATATTTAGATAGGCTACCGGTATGTAGGTCTACATTAACATTTCTTGTAGTTTAGGTTAAACACAGATAAGCACAAAATTATTACATTTATAAATAACACCGGTAAATAAAGTAAAATGTTATAAACAGTGTTGGGGAAAGTTACTTTTAAAAGCAATGCATTACAATTTTGCGTTACTCCCTGAAAAAGTAGTTAATTACGTTACTTAATTACTTTTTATGGAAAGTAATGTTATGTTACTTTTGCTTTACTTTTTTAAAATCTGGGCGGGTCTTGCCTCTTTGCTTTTAATATAAACAATTCTAATGTAAAAGCCCTTTTACACCAAAAGTGAAATAAATTCACCTCAAGCTGAAAGAAAAGTACATCTATGCAGGAGATCACTCTTCAGCTATAAAAAAGCACAAATGTTAATCTAAAGTAATTTTTTCTTATTAGTATGGTTGAATTGCATAACCAAAGGTCAGCAGCAAAGACACTAGTTAATAAAATGAGATTAAATACATAAAGGATATTTGCTTTACTTAACATATTTCATTTTTCGCAGGGTTGCGTCATATTCTGAGTTTGCATTTCACTGTTTTTATTAATTTTAAGGAATACTGAATCTGTTTTTTGTGAGTGAGATGAATTAATGCATGTTCACATTTAGTCTAGAATACAGTAACATCATGTTTACTCCCAATTGCCAGACAGGAGACTTGTCAATCAATAAATGGGGAAGAAAGTAACTGTCGTTACTTATTTGAAGATATTTTCTTACAAATTCAAAAGTAATGCGTTACTTTACTAGTTACTTGAAAGAACTAATATTATTACGTAACTTGCGTTACTTGTAATGCTTTACTCCCAACACTGGTCCTTTTTTAAATAAATAATACACATTTTTTTAAATTATTTAATCAGTTTAAATAAATCGAAATGAATCATCCTTGAATCATTTTTGCTGGCTTGTTTAAATAAATCATCTGATGCATGTTACACAATATTCATATTCAATTCATTATTTAGCCTAAACAGAATCAGAATGAGCTTTATTGCCATGTATGTTTACACATACTAGGAATTTGTTGTAGTGTCAGAAGCTCCACAGTGCAATAGAATGACAGTGACAGGACCAGACACGATAAAAGACATAATAAAAAGAACAATATACAATTATACAAGACAGACAATGTGCAAAATAGCAATAACTTTACAACATACAAAATAAACTATTTACTCTGTACATAAGGTGCAAATTTGAAGTGTAAATAAGTATGTGTGTTAAATAAATAACTGGAGAAGTGAATGTATAATAGTGTTGTGTGTTCCACGTTTATTGTGAAGTGTTCATGAAATGGATTGCTTGAAGGAATAAACTGTTCCTGTTCCTGGCTGTTCTGGTGCTCCGTGCTCCTGTAGCATCGACCAGACGGCAACAGTTCAAACTCTGATATCTTTAGCACTTCTCAGACGCTCACATTAAGAGAAGAGTTGAACTTGCGACAGCAGTGTAGAGGCAGACTTTAGCCACTGCTTTATTTGATTTGCAAACTAAATAGTGCTCACTAAAGCAATAACCGAGTGGATGGAGGGATCTTGCTGCGATTAGTCACCCTGGAGTGAGTGCTAATGAGAGGCTCTGGTGCGGGTGACACACGCGGAGCCACTGACAGGATCGGGGTTTGATTAATTGACCTGGGGTGGGTGTTAATGAGGGAAAGGAACAGGCCGTGTGGAGTTCAGCGTCTCCCCTGACGCAGCATTCAAACTGCAGTACCAGCAAACACACACACACACACACACACACACACACACATACACCAGCAACTGTGACAGTCTGGGCCGTGACAACTGTCGGGGACTTTGAGCTGTTCGGTTCAGTGAGCAACTCTGCCATGTTTTTCCCATGGCTGTTAAACTACTTCTCTTTTTGCTAAAGAAGTCATGTGATGAAACAGAATTTTCATTGTATGTATATTTCATTGTAAGTCTGATGTAACATGTAAACATACTCTAAGATTTCTATCATGACAACTTGCGTAAGTTTTTAGCATGGTAATGATATGACAATGTTAATTTGATATTGGTGGAATAGATCTGCTACGCTGCTGCTACTGCTGAATTGCAGTTGTTGTAGAGTATTACTACTACTGCTACTGCTGCAAAGCAAGCAGTACATACACTACCAGTACATACGCTGATACGGTGCTGTAAGCATTTAGGACATACTTCTGCGGCACAAGTAGCATATACAGTTCAGGACATAAGTTTAAAATAAGAGGGATCGTTCAAAATGCATGTTATTTTTATTTAGTACTGACCTGAATAAGATATTTCACGTAAAAAATATTTACATATAGTCCACAAGAGAAAATAATTGTTAAAAATGACCCTGTTCAAAAGTTTACATACACCTGATTCTTAATACTGTGTTGCTACCTGAATGATCCACAGCTGTGTTTTTTTTTTTGTGATAGTTGTTCATGAGTCCCTTGTTTGTCCTGCACAGTCGTTCTTCAGAAAAATCCTTCAGGTCTAACAAATTCTTTGGTTTTTCAGCATTTCCAACAATGACGGTATGATTATGAGATCCATCTTTTGACACTGAAGACAACTGAAGGACTCATATGCAACTATCACAGAAGGTTCAAACGCTCACTGATGCTCCAGAAGGAAAAATGATGCATTAAGAGCCCGGGGGTGAATACTTTTTGAATTTGAAGATCAGGGTAAATTGTAATTATTTTGTCTTCTGGGAAACATGTAAGTATGTTGGAAAGGGTTCAAATAAACAAAAATGCTGAAAAACAAAAAAAAAAAATGTGTTTTTTTCTGTTCAGGACAAATAAGGGACTCATGAACAACTATCACTAAACAAAAAAAGGTGTATGTAAACTTTTGACCTCAATTGTATAATAGTGTCTATACAGGTGGAGCTGGGGAGGTGGAGGGTTTCAGAGTAACTTTGAAAGTGCACTGCGACAGTGGATGCTAACCAGCCATTTAAACATAAAGCAGCAAGCTTATTAGCTGTGTATGCTATATTAACCAATCAGCTTGTGCCAAGTAGTTTAACACTGTGACTATCATCAGTTTGCGTTACCGACCCATCAGCCTGCGCCATCTAGAGTTTCATGACACAACTTGGCATTAAAACCAAGCAATAAAGGCTTGTTATGACGTCACAACATGACAGGCCACATTTGGTCATTCCACATACATTCCACATAGAAAGTCCTTAAATCAGTGGATGCAGGACACGTCTATGCAGGGTCAGAAAAGCTCACGGATTTCATAAAAAAATATCTTAGTTTGTGTTACAAAGATGAACAAATGTCTTTCGGGTTTGGAATGACATGAGGGTGAGAAATTAATGACAGAATTTTCATTTTTGGGTGAACTAACTCTTTAATATATCTCTTCATGAAGAAAAAATAAGAGTGAATTTGTTGAGTAAAGAAAGAGATGAAATGGAAAGCACGTGTGTGCCAACTTTTCCTCCCAGTCATGATTGCACAAAATATTCTTTTCCTGTTTAACATTTGACACGAATGTTTTCATTTGCATTAGTCAGAAATCAGATTAGACTAATCCTGTGGTTATATACATAATGTGTGTTTAAATATAAATACATAATACACAGCCACTGTTATGGACACTCATATCAGTAATGTTGCATTTACATGCGCTAATGCATGAGCTTCATGAGGTGTCTCAACATTACTGTGAAGAAATACTTGTGAACTTGACATGCTGTTATATAAGCAAAAGCATTAAAAATCATGCTAATTTATGTCATGCATATACTTCACAGTCAGAATGGCCTGTTATATAGTTTATACTAGGACAGTCTGACTATCGACTACATAATGCATTTACACGGTCACTATTAACATTTTTTTCACGCTTATAATCGACAGCGTTTCTCGAATCTGTATCTGGATGTCAAGCATGGCTTCTTTTCAAGAGTCTGTTCATTTCAAGTATCTTGCATTATATAAGTTGAGTCTTCCTCTGCAGTGAATGCTGTCACACAGTTGCATTTATTTATATATTTATGCTGTTTTTTCTCTTTAGCGGTAAGGATGGTTTGTTTAGTACCGGTCTCTGAGGAATACCACTCAAACATAAAAATGCTGTCATTATTTACTCAACCTCATGTCCTTCCAAAGTGCTGTTTTTAAAAGTAACAGCATGCATTTAGGATGGCATGACGATGAGTAATGCTCATTTTTAGGTGCGCTGTCCCTTTAAGACTGAGCTTGCAATAGTGAATCGGATTGTTTGTTCATTGTTGTTAAAATAAAGCAGAGTTTTGCACTGCAAATAACAAAGTCTCCACACAGGCATAGTCATCTCATTCCAGCACTCTGTGTGTATGTGTGTGTGTGTGTGTGTGTGTACCACCTGCTTATTATGATGGGGCACTTGTTTCCAGCACCATTCTGAGCAGTAAATGAGAGCGGTCTAAGAATAACATCCGCCGGGTCGTTGCAGCTGCTGCTAACACAAGCCTGGTTGTTTTCTCTGTCACCCCGAAGTTGGTCACATGCGTCCTGCGTCCTTGTGTGGCAACAACATCCAAATAGAGAACGAACAACAAATACATAAAAATACATTTTCTTCCACTTTGATTGCAGTGTCAGGTTTGTAACGTCTTTATTTGTTTTTGTTCCTGACTCTGCGTATTAAACTTTGCTATGTAACTTAGCATGCACTGTTTGAGAGATGCCTCACAGACATGAATGATATCCCAAATCATGCAGCTTGAAAGTATGAAAGATGCTTAAGACATTTGAAAGAATTGTACCTTTCCGAACTTTATTTCATTTTCTTTGTTTGTTTGTTTTTATTCATCATTATTTTTTTTTTTTTTTTTTTTATTATAGTAAAAAAAAGTTGTAAAAACAGTCATTAGTGTCATATGATCTGTCAAAAATGACTCTAATGTGCTGATTTTCTGGTCACGAAACATTTCTTATTATTATCAATGTTAAAAAAAAAAAGTTGTGCTGCTTAATTTTTTTTGAGCGTATATAGTATATACAGCAAGTTCAAATGCATTGATACATGCAGCTTTTATTAGATAGAAATAATTTATAACAATGTAAAGGTCTTTACTGTCACTATATGTCATATTAATGTGCTCTTGATTAGAAGTATTCATATGTATATATATATATAAAAATAATGCAATAAATATAAAATACTGTATACACTCAAAAAAAAAAATATAAATATGTATATATATATATTCAAAAATATTTATATATATATAATATAAATTCTATGAATATAAATATATACATGTAAATACATATACATTTTTGAAAGTTAAAAAATGTTATTTTTTAAAATTATACTAATTACATTATAAATTGCATTACATATAACACTTATATATATTTAAATGTTAATTATAATGTAATTTTTAAATTTCATTAATATATATATATATATATATATATATATATATATAATATGATATATAATATGAACACAATATGATCATAATGATCCAATTCCAATTGTAAATAAGCTTTTTTTAAATTATATTGAAATATATTACTTATAATTTATAATATAATAATATATAATAACAATAATATGATTTATAATGTAATTTATAATATGTAATAATATAATAATATATAAAAATAATATGATTTATAATGTAATATAGTTTATTTACAATTATTATTGGATCATTATGAGCCATATTGTGTTGTATTTTTTGCCATATTGAGGCCTGTACATGTACAAGCCGTTAATGCTTTATCATATCTCTGTGGTTAAAGTCTACAAAATTTACATACTTCCCTGACAACTGATCCTGAAGACTGGGTAAATGTTGTTAGTGTGACAGCTGTACACCATTAGAGCTGCTTTTTTGAGAGCTTTTACTGCTTCAAAAACGTGAGGGTACACGTGTTTTGGTGTTTTGTTTTTTTTTTATTTAATGAACATGCATGTACAATTAATGCTACATTTGCAGACAAAAGAGGTAAAATGTTACAAATGTATCTGGGTCAGAGATAATATTATTTCCTTTGCCACTGAAAGGAAAAAGAGAACAGCGTGTGGCCTTGTCCCATATTTCCCACCTGTGTTATGTGACCACTGAACGCTAGTTCTTATTAGCGGTGGGCTTTATATTTAGAGCGCAAAATGCTAGATAATCAGTGAGCCACAGAACAATGGCTGTGTTCCAAAACATAGTGAGCCGCCTAAGTAGGCAGCATTATAAGACATCATAGATGCAGAGGCTGTTCCAAAAGTGTGATTTATGTGTGGCAGCCTATGTAGAGTGTTCCAAATCGCTGACTTATGAGGTCTTATTTGAGCCTATGTAGACAGCAATGCAGCTACATTGACTTGTGAACAGACCCAATGTGTTATTATGGGTACTGAGAACAAAAGCATATTAATTTAAGAGATTTGTTGTATTTTGTTAATGGAGAGCCACCAAATCCATCGTCTTTGTGCTTCTGGAACATTCTGTGTGTAGCCAGTGTCCATCCGACGATGGATTTGGTGTCTCCCAGACACACATTGGGCTCTTTGTTTAGTTCGGATGTGGCGGCTCTTATCTCGGCGTGTGAAAAGCCTGGTTCAGATGATACACACACATGTGAGGCTTCAATTCAAGACAATTTTGCCATTTTTCATGGAACTTATCTCTGCTGTGTGTGTGTTTGCTCGCTGTGTTTCTCTCTCTGACTCATGCTTCGGTCAAAGCTGTTATACTAGAATACACAGACATTAGCATATTTTTGCTAGATTATTGAGATGTTGTAAAAATATGAATTATATCATACCCCAAATTCTCTGTTCAAAGTCTTTTGAGTCATTTCAAAAATGTTTTGAAACATGGAAATCAGAACATTATTAGTTTTGAGATTTTGAAATTTCAATGATGAAAGACATTCATTTTTTTCTGTGCGTGTGTGCACATGTATATATAAATATATACTGACCTGTATTAAAGCATATTGATTATATATGCATATAGAAGATATACCTAAAGCATATTGGATACAGAATGTCCCGACAGAATTTAATTGAAGGGTTCTTTCTTTTAAAAGAAAATTAAAGAAATATATTCCAAATGATTTAGTAGACATTATTTTGTTTATTTTATTTTATTTTTATTTTATTGTATTTTACTTTATTTTATTTTCTGTAACTTATTTTACACTTTATTTTATACTTTATTATTTCATAATTTTAAATTATTTTATGTATTTTATTTTTTATTATGTTGGTTTATTTAGCTTTTTCTTTATTGTATTGTATTTTACTTTATTTTATTATATTTTTATTTCACTGTATTTTATTCCATTTTGCTTTATTTTATTGTATTTTTATTTTACTTTATTTTTTACTTAATTTTATTTTACTGGATTTTACTTTATTTTACTTTGCTTTATTTTTTTATTTTATTATTTTACTGGATTTTATTTTATTGTATATTTTATATTTTTTTTCGTTTTATTTTATTTTACTGTATTGCACTTTATTTTACTGTATTTTTATTTTATTTCACTTTTATACTTCATTTTACTTTGCTTTATTTTTTGTTTTATTTACATTTATTTAATTTTTATTTTATTTTACTTTAGTTTACCTTTTATTTTATTTTACTTTGTTTTACTTTATTTTATTGTATTTTTATTTTACTTAATTTTATACTTTTTATTTTACTTTATTTGACCTTATTTTACTTTGTTTTATTTCGTTTTACTTTATTTTACTTGAACTTATTTTACTCTGTTTTATTTTATTTTATTGTATATTTTATTTTACTTTATTTGATTTGATTTTACTTTATTTTACTTTTTATTTTATTTTATTTTTTATTTTACCCTTTAATTATTTGAGAAGAATTCCTCTTAGTTCCCATTCAATTCCAAATTCCTAACCCTTATTACAGGCAATATTGTTTTCTGTAGCAAATATAGCTTGTCTTTAAATGTAGGTAACACATATCATCTTTTGGTTCAGTTTAGATCAGCTTTCTAAACATCATGACAGTATGTTTCAGAGTAGTAAATCTCTATTTTGGAGTCGCTCTATGAGGCGTCTCATTCAGTGACGTACTGTAAATACAGAGAGATCAGCCACTGTCGCCGTTTGTCAGGTTATACTCTCAAACAGAGGCGTGAAAGCGCTGGATAAAAGATCAGTGTTCGTATCAGTGCCTGCGCTGGCCTGGTTTCTTTCGCTGCCGTCTCTTTGGTGTGAGCACAGAAATAGCAGGACGACTATGACTCATGGCTACACAGCCGAGCGTCTCTCTGTCACACTGTCACAAGTGCAGAACCTGTTAGACTGATTCTGGAGTTAATGTTAATGTGAAGACGGACGGACCGCCTGAAGCGAAGTGAACGTGGGGGAATTGCTAACATTGCTCTCATAGCCCTGAACATACACACGCACACCCATGAGACTATATGCATATACATTAGTTCTGGTGCTGGATATAATTGCTTCATTAATTGTAATAATTTCCCCATTTAATCTAAATTTTTAAATTTCCCTTTTTTTTTTTTTTCTTTTTTTTTTGTACATTTTCCCCATTTTATTACGGGAAAAAACATGGCCACAAAAATTGTGGGACACAGTTATTGCGTAAGTTTTGGTTTAGTATAATCAACTTTAATATAATTAACTTAAAAATGAAATATACCAGGGTTGAATAGTTTGAATGCAGTCAATTACAATTTGTAAATGTTGTGCAATTATTTGTCTCCTATCATGTTTAAAAATGTCAAGTTTATTTATTTATTTATTTATTTATTTAATTAATTTTTTCGTTTTCCTGATTTTATTAAAATTTGAAATTTTTTAAATTAAAAAAATGTTCCCCAATTTATTATGGGGAAAAACATAGTCACAAAAAAAGTGTGGGACACAGTTATTGTATAAGTTTTGGTTTAATATAATCAAATGTAATATAATTAATTTAAAATGTATTATAGCAGGTTTGAATAGTTCGATTAATGCAATCAACTATAATTTGTAAATGCTGTGTGATTATTAGTTTGTCTCCAATCATGTTGAAAATGTTTACATTTTTAATTTTTAACCATTCTATTAACATTTAGACATTTTTTAAATGAAGAATTTGTCCCCATTTTATTAACATTTTTTATTTTTTTTTTTAAATTTTAAAATTTTCCTCATTTTAGTAAAATGTTAACATTTTTACATTTTATTGTGGGGAAAAACAATGTCACAAAAAATTGTGGGACACAGTTATTGTATATGTTTTGTAATCAAATTTAATATAATTAATTAAAAAATTAATTATACCAGGGTTGGATAGTTTGATGAATGCAATCAACTGCAATTTATAAATGCTGCGCAATTTTTTTCTCCTATCCTAAAAAACTTCTACATTTTAAATTTTCCCCATTTTATAAACATGTTGAAATATAGATTTTTTTTTTTTTTTTTTTTTTTACCTGTTAACATTTTAAAAATTGTGAAACACAGTTATTATATGTGTTTTGGTTTACTATAATCAAATTTAATATAATTAATTTAAAAATTAATAATATATTTGTACTATCATAAATTATCATTTCAAATTATAAATAATCAAAAATAACAAGTAATAGATTTTAACAATAAATCAGTTAATTATGACAGCATTATGACAAAATTGTGTAATTTTAGCTGTTACTGTCGAGGTCAGCAATACTGGTCAGTGCATCACAGTTTGCACAAAAAATATTAAGCAACACAGCTGTTTTCAACTTTGATTATAATAGTAAATGTTTCTCGAGCAGCAAATCATATTAGAATGATTTCTGAAGACTGGAGTAATGATGCTGAAAATCATCTTTGCATCACAAGAATAAATTACATTTCAAATGATATTAATATAGAAAACAGCTATTTTTAATTGTAATAATATTTTACAATATTTCTGGTTTTATTGATCAAATAAATGCAGCCTTGTTGAGTAGGGAGACTTCTTTCAAAAACATGAAAAAAACAAACTTTTGAACAGCACTAACTATTTCATGCTAGATTAACATAGAGAGGTATCTAACAGATGGGCATTAACATGCACCATGTTCGCAGAGTGTGCAATTCCAGATTAACCAATGACAATATTGATTGGGAAAATCAGTGCCAATACGTGACATAGCCCTATTAGCTTTACATAACCCAGGCATTGAGATTAGCTTCAAAGACGAACAGAATCACAGCAAAACACAAATGTGATACTGTCAGGTGGCAGCACTACATCTCTCTCAGAGGTCAAGGTGGTCTCTGTCTGTTACAGCGTTTGCAGCAGCAGGAGGCATTGCAAGGTGAAGACACATCGGCTGTCATTGTGCCGAGCGAGAGAAAAAGAGAGGGAGACAGTGGGGAAAGGAGGGAGGTAGACGGGGAGGGTGAGAAAGAGAGAGAGAGAGAAAAGCTGCGTTCTCTGGCTCACCGGAATCGCTCGTTCACACTCGCTGTTGACGGATGAGCCGTCGGTCGAGGCTGAGAGCTCGGCAGCTTGTGTCAAGCTGAGGGGAGAGTGGAACATGAACATAATGAGAACCTTCCCTCGCTTGCTTTCAGATACCGGCCAGAAGAAGACGCCGGAGAAGAAGGATGGAAGGCGGATGTCGTTCCAGAGACCGAAGGGCACCATCGAGTATTCCGTAAGTGGAAAACATCAACCTCTTTCCTTGTTATTTCTCTGTGTTGTAGGCTCGCAGATCTCGTCCCGGCGCTGTTTACTCGGAGGATTTTTCCACATGTACCTGCGAGATTTCTGTCAGAGTTTGCACGCGGATTGTGCGTGTGCGTGTGTGTGTATCCACAGGGATAGTGTGTTTTCATCAGCGTTCAGGATGGAGAGAAGCTGCGTGGAGCCGTGCGAATGTTTACATCAGCTGGACTGCGTGCGAATGTTCTTATCAATGTGCATTCCAGCAGGGTATCGATGAATGACCTTCCTTTCTGCGTTTGCATTTCCATTGATTTGGCGAGCGTGCGTGCCGAGCGGGAGAGAGAGAGAGAGAGAGAGGTCGTGTGAGCTTCGATTGTCTGTCTTAACAGCTTGTTGTGTTCTTGAAATGACCCTCAAATTCCAGCTGCAGGCAGAACGCTTCTCGTCTCTTTCCCTAGTAACAGAGGAGCGTGTGGGTTGAGACGGGATCTGGAGTTCTGCCTGGAAGTGGAATGAGAGGAGAGGAAACTGCTGGCGGCTAAAGCTGTCATTAAGCCAGAAGATGGGAATCGTACAGCTTTCCCAGCAAAAACGGTGCTGGTGCTGGAGCCGGAGCTGGTGCTCTGTCAGTGAATCTGAAAACGTGTCTCAGAAGCGGCTCATGTTTACACTGAACTGACTAGGTCACTGTGTTTGTTTACACATCTGAGTTTTGAAAGGATGTTTTAATATTTAACCCTTTAACTGTCACTCCCTATCTTGAACATAGACGTGAAAATGCACTATCCAGAGTTAAATTTTTTATAATTCATGAATGAAAACATTTTGTAATATGATTTTGATGTACAATTTCCATCCATTTTAAAATGGTTTTTAAAGGATGAATTTTGAGATTTAAAGTTTTCAGGTGATATATAATTTCTTAAGATTTCTATTGCGTGATATGTAAAATGGCAACAAAAAAAGTATTTTTGTGACAAAGGTCAGAACTCCTGTTATGATGTAGATTTTTGAGGTGAACTCTTGTCATAAATGAATCTATTACTTTTCCTACATAATTTGTAACACAAAAGAGTGGTAAAATATCTATTTCGGAGTCTTAGACCTTCCCAATGATATATAGTCTGTCATGATTAGATTAGGATTTATTTGTAAAATGGTGAAGTAAACAGTTAAAGGGTTAAAGTAAAGATGTGCAAATTTGACTAATCAAGAAGTCCACTTCCAGAACAACAATTTATAGATAATGTACTCACCCCCTTGTCATCCAAGATGTTCATGTCTTTTTTTCTTCAGCCGCAAAGAAATTATGTTTTTTGAGTCATTTCAGGATTTTCCTTATTTTTCCTGTAAAGAAATTTACAAAATATCTTCATGGAACATGATCTTTACTTAATATCCTAATGATTTTTGGCATAAAAGAAAAATTGATCATCATGACCCATACAATGTATTTTTGGCTGTTGCTACAACTATACCCGTGCTACTTATGACTGGTCTTGTGGTCAAGGTTCACATATAAACATACATTTTTAAATGTAATTTATTCCTATGATGGCAAATCTATATTTTCAGCAGCTATTACTCCAGCATTTAGTGTCAAATGATCCTTCAGAAATTATTCCTGTATGTTGATTTGTTGCTCAAGAAACATTGTTTAATATTTTTGTGGAAACCACATTTTTTCAGTATTCTTTGCTGAATAGAATGTTTAAAATAACGCAATTTATTTGAAATACAATTCTATTTTAAATCTCTTTTAATGTGTTTTGATCAGTGCATCCTTGCTGAATAAAAATACAAATTTCTTTTAAAATTTCACTGACTCCAAACATTTTAATGTTGGTGTATACAGGTGTATATATAAATTAATTTAATTCACCACTTTCCTGAGAAATTAAATTCTAAAGCATTGCATGCTGTCAGTATGCTAATGAAAGCAATGCCGCTAAATAAAATTAATAATGTAGAAGTATTTTAAGAAAAAATCTAAACTATTTAGTTGTTCGATTTCTAGTAGACTAATCAACCATTGTGATCAATTATAATTGTGTCATTCAATTCCATATCTTTTTGATATCACGAGTTGCTTATGATCCTGCGGACATTGTTTACATTTATATCAAATAAAAATGTCAGACCAATTCATACAGATATATGAAATCTCAATGATATTAAAGGGTTAGTTCACCCAGAAATGAAAATCGTGTCATTAATTCTTCACCCTTATGTTGTTCCAAACCCGTAAAACCTTCGTTCTTCATCAGAACATAAATTAAGATGTTTTCGTTGAAATCCGAGAGCTTTCTGATCCTCCACAGACAGCAACGCAACTGACACGTTCAAGGCCGAGAAAGGTAGTAAGGACATTGTTAAAATAGTCCACGTGATGTCAATTGTAATGTTATGAAGCTACAAGAATATTTTTTGTGCGCAAAGAAAACAAAAAGTAACGACTTTATTCAACAGTTTCTCTTTTGCGTGTCAGTCCTCGATGCAAATCTTCTATGCAATACAAAAAATTATTCTGGTAGCTTCATAAAATTAAGGTTGAACTACGGATGCTCCGATTGATCGGCTACTGATTATTATCGGCCAATAATCCCTTGGGGATGTTTGATCGGCGGCCTCTAAAAAGGCTGATCTCATAAACCGATCTAAAGCTGATGACGCGCCTGCCATGACAGGTTTGGTACGACATGCAGCGGCACCGTCTCATGCGCTTTTCGGCACGGGTAAAACAATTGTAATGGTGAAGGTGAGGTACAATTCATATTTCTTCATTTAATAAATTATAAAGTAATTTGAAAACCTTATGTGAGCCGTAATTTCACAAATAGCACGAGTGAATGACTGCACGCCCTCTCTGTTTCACTCTCAAAAGTGCCCTATATGGCTTCCAATCACCACATCGCATCTGATTATAAGCGAGCTGCACAGTTGACACAGGAATTGTTACTTGCACAATAGAATCAGTGTCGCATCGTCGCTAAAGTTTGTGAACCTCATTTCTTTTTAATTCTTTCCAATATTTAACCATTCAGCGCTCGCGCGATCTCCTAGAGACTGGGCGCTCAGGCACACTATAGCGTAAACACATAACGTTCCCATACCTCCGTTTGCAGTGCGTATTTTTTCCACGCTCATGTTAACGGATTAAAGCGTTCAAGCGGCACACGGTTGCAGTCAAGTAGTGCGTTTGCAGCAGTGTAGAGATCGTTTCCGCACGGAGTCTGTGCTGCACGTGCAGAATTAAAGTGACAGCGCATTGTTTATGGTAAATATGCTGAAAAAGTATTTTCAATATCAGTGTTTGGATTCGAAATCAAAAGAATGGATAAATGTGTTTGTGGAAATCAGACTTGTGCTGTGTGTAAGCTATTGTGCAATAATTGCACAATTCTAAAAAAAAAAAAGCACTGCATGATCAAACATTCATGTGAGATATGTTTTTTTTAAGTAAAACAAAAAAATCTCCCCTCCTCCCCTCAAATTAAAAAAAAAACCTCCCCTCTCTCTCTCACTCTCTCTCTCTCTCTCAAAAAAAAAACAAAAAAACAAACAAACAAAAAAAACAAAAAAACATCAGGCCCTGAATAAGTGTCTAAAAATCCTGATTGGAGTATCTCTGTAAATAATTCTATGTGATTAATATGAAGCTTTAAAAAGATTGGTATCGGCAGATACAGCTTTCTGTGATCGGCCTCAAAAATCCTGATCAGAGCACCACTGATGTCACATGGGTTATTTTAACAATGTCCTTACTACCTTTCTGGGGCTTGAATTTGGTAGTTGCGTTGCTGTCTGTGCAGGGTCAAAAAGCTCTTGATTTCATCAAAAATATCTTAATATGTATTCTGAAGATGAAGGAAAGTTTTACGGGTTTGTAACAACATGAGGGTAAGTAGTTAATGAAAGATTTTTCATATTTCGGTGAACTATCCCTTTATTTTGTTTGCGACTAAATGGTCAGGCACCAGCACCCCATCGATGGAAAAGAGGCATCAAATTGAGTTTAAACCTGGCATCAGGTAGCTGTGTGATTGGACGCTGGTGTAGCTGACGTACTCTGTTCATCAGAGTCAGCATTGCTGCTGCTGCTGCTGTCACGGTTCTGTTTCCAGACAGTTCAGCTCTCCCCTCGGATCTGAGCAGGTGTCTGACACCCGTCTCCCCCCAACACAAGCTGAAGATCCGTCTCTGCCGGCCAAAAGTGATTGACAGGGCCTTTGTTTTCCTCCGCAGAGCGTGAAAAGTGTGCAGGACGACAGCGGGGCATTTGTCACAGGGCATAAACGGCGTGTCATGAGGCTGTTTGTGCTGAGGGGTGTGTGGGGGTTAACATGAGAGAGATGGCAGATATGGCACTCATATCTCGGTCTCCCAGCTTGCCTTGCAGTCTTAGAATCCAAACCACAACGCTGCAAGATGGATGTGATGTTGAGAAGATGTTTAGATACAATGAATATTCTGTTCATTGTATCATTTACTCACCCTCATGTCGTTCCAAATATGTATGACTTTCCTTTTTCCGTGGCTTTATTGTTTTTGTCCATAGATTTCCTAGTGTTGATTTGGACCCCAATGACTTTCGTTGTATGGGGAGAAGCAGTTAAAGAAATTCTTCGAAAATAGTAGTGTTTTCGTTTTGGGAGACTTTCAGAGAAACTGTCTCTATTATTGTCAAAGCCTTGCCTCCTGTCACAGGTGAATGTCTGCATTGCTCTTTTCTCAAGAAGCAGTCTTGACCTCAAGAGGGGTTGAAGGAGAGCTAAACTATCGTAGTCCATCTGCTCAGTCACTAATAACGCTTCTCAGGTCAGCGGGTTCTCACCATTGGCTGGTCTGTGTCCAATTAAAGCTGTTGGACTCCAGGAAAGAGCGAGAGATTGAAATCTCATTGGAGAGAAACAGTGAGGATTCAGCATCTGCTTTAACGCTTCATGAGTCTGTTGATTCCTGCAGTGGTCTAATTTGGCTTGAGTCATTGTAACAGCACTGAAGCCATGTAGCTGGTGATTAAAGCTTATAGTCTCATTATGCATGATGCATACTGTGCACAAAATCAATAGACTTTCTGTGCATATTTATAATTGCATCGATTTGTATTTTAGCATCAGCAAATCATGCAACAATCACTCCTGAGGTCTTAAAAACGCATTTGTGACCCTGGACCACAAAACCAGTGATAAGGGTAAATTTTTTTAAATTGAGATTTACACATCATCTGAAAGCCAAATAAATAAGCTTTCCACTGATGTATGGTTTGTTAGAATGGGACAAAATTTGGCTAAGATACAGGAATCTGGGATCTGGAATCTAAGGGTGCAAAAAAAAAATCTAAATGTTGAGAAAATCGCCTTTAAAATTATCAAAATGATGTATTTACAATGCATATTACTAATCAAAAATTAAGTTTTGATATATTTACAGGAGGATATTTACAAAATATCTTCACGGAACATGATTTTTACTTAATAACCTAATGATTTTTGGCATAAAAAAAAAAATCGATAATTTTGACCTGTACAATGTCTTGTTGGCTATTGCTACAAATATACCCATGCTACTTATGACTGGTTTTGTGGTCCAGGGTCACATTTCTGGCTGTATATGAAGCTCATATAAGATTTTATCACAGGGTTGAGCTGTAGGGTGAACGAGAAAAGCTTTAGGCAGTGAATGTTTGTGACCAGGCTCACCAGTTGCCCCTTGACCTCCTGCTGACTTTTGAAGACACCTCGAGCTGGTACAAAGGTATTGTGGCGATGCATTGGTTTCAGATGGTGCTTGGATATTTACCAAAGTACTGAATTATTGTCATGTTCTTTTTCGAAGAATACCATGGTATTACCATGCCAAAGCACGATTTATGTCTCCACGGTAAGCGCTGGCTCATCTACGTCGTGCAAAAGAACGCCAAGATCTTGCCAAGAATGCTGAGCTAAAATTAGTTCTTTAAGTGATCATCGACGCAGTTAGCCATCGTGTGCCATGAGGGTAGTAATGACAGCGTCACTATGGCAACTCTCATGCCACGGCAGCCGTGATGTCCCACGCAGTATGGAGCTCGTCTGATTTGACATTCTGCCTGATTGCACCGTTTGCTGGAATGTCATTTCCAGTTTGATGAGCGGCGTGTTCTGTACGAGTGTGAATCTCACGAAACCAAGAACATGCATGGATTGTATTTCACCCGAAAAATCTAAAAAAAGAAGTAAAAAATTCTACTTTACATAATGAGAACAAAGGAACAAACTAGTATCAAAAGTTTTTGCATTGTAACAGTATTTTTATAATGATTATTATCATTACCGAAATGCAGAAAGAAAACGTTACTGTAATGCAAAAGAAGATTGATAAATAATTTAAATTGTATAGAATATTACATCAAGATATTATACTGTAAGTTACATAATGTTTAACCTTGGACTGCAAAACTAGTCTTAAGTAGCATGGGTACATTTGTAGCAGTAGCCAAAAATACACTGTATGGTTCAAAGTTATCAATTTTTCTTTAATGCCAAAAATCATTAGGTTATTAAGTAAAGAGCATGTTCCATGAAGATATTTTGTAAATTTCCTGCCGTAAATATTTCAAAACTTAATTTTTGATTAGTAATATGCATTGCTAAGAACTTCATTTGGACACCTTAAAGGCGATTTTCTCAATATTTAGATTTTTTTTGCACACTCAGATTCATATTTTCAAATAGTCATATCTCAGCCAAATATTTTCCTATCCTAATAAACCATACATCAGTGGAAAGCGTATTTATTCAGTTTTCTGGACAAATCTCAGTTTTAAAAAAATTTACCCTTATGACTGGTTTTGTGGTCACATATATAAATATATTATTCTTTACTGATAGTTTGATTTTAATTTTGGGGGGAAATATAATGTGGAAATGAGACCTTGTTCGCCATATTATACAGAATACACCGCACATTTAATTATATTGCACTTTTGATACACTGAAAACAGAAGCATAATAAATTGTTTAATTTTTTTTTTTAAATGAATAAAAAAACAAATGAGAAAACACGTAATGCTGCGTAATAAAATGTATAGAGCTGTCACTAACGATTATTTTGGTAAGCGAGTGATCAGTCAATTATTCTGACGATTAATCGAGTAATTGGGATTTTTTTTGTGTGTGTGTGTGATAATCATTATAGCAATGAGGCAATAATAATTTGTTAAAATAAACAATCAAAAGCAAGTAATCAAGGTTTTACTGAACGAAACTGCTAAAATACATAATGTATTATAAACCATAGAACTAATGTACATTATACATTAAAACTAGTGCTGGGCAACGATTAATCATGAGTAAAAATCGCATTCAAAAGAACAGTTTTTGTTTATATAATATTTGCATGTGTACTGTGTATATTTATTATGTATAGATACACACACATATATTATGAACATAAAAACTTTTTTTTTAATGCCATTAATCATTGCCCAGCACTAATTATAACAAATGACTGCAGAGGGCGCAAACGGCCTGATGACATCAAAACATGTAAACGAAAATGCTTCGTTTAAAATTGTGATGAACAGTTAGCATATTGAGAAAGATAATGATGTATTCTCCTGTTTTGTGTAGGTTTATAAATGATTTACCTTACAAATCTGATGAAATGGCGCATGTTGCGTTCCCAAATGAACGTTATAATAAACCCAAACTCACAGCAATATAAAGAGATGGAGTTTGAGACAGTCAGCACATGTAAATGATAACTGTTTGTGTGGAGCAGCATTTACTGTAAATGGAGCCACTCTTGAGACGCACGTACGTAACCTACACGCATGTGAACAATGAAAGTGCATATATTAAACCTGCTTTGCAGACATTTATTTAATTGAATAGCAGTGTTTGTGAATTCACAGTAGCATTATCCTTATAGTTTTTAATGGTTTTAATATATCATGTAGCCTTGGAAAATGGTCTAATTATGCATTTCATTTATTCTCGTCCATGAAATGCGCTACCTCTGGTATTTTGCAAAATGCAAAATACATTTGAGGATTTGTAAAAAAAATTTGAGTGCTCAAATTTAATCAAGGAATCGTGACAGCCCTACAAATGCACAGTTAGAGCACTTTAATAATCAAATAATACATGCAAAAATGAACGTGTTTGGACTTGATTATGGCTTCTGATGAGATATGTGAAAGCTTGTGTAAGCTGCTCCCAGCTTTAGGGTGGTGTAAGAGCTAAACACTGTCTCATGATGATTGGAGCCAACCCTAGACATACTGTAACTAGTCTTGATCCTAATGATCCTACATGTCTAAATTCAGAATGGGTGAGCCGCTTTTGAAGCTGTTGTAAAATGTGCCTCTGCCTGCAGATTCTATTAAATTGTCAAATAGCTGAACAGCAGTGTATAGTTATACTACTTGCTGGAAGAATTGTTTATGTAGATTATTAACCTTGATACTCATATGTGTCAGGAAGCCAATTTAGAAACTGATGCACTCTGTTGTTTCTTTACTAGTTGCACATAGTTTTATTATTGATTCTGCTTTTGAGCTTGACCTGTATGCTACTAAAATGCATTTGACTTGCATTTAATCCGTACACAGTAGGGATGCTCATTTTAACCAGTTAACCGACAGAATGAATGTTAAATGATTAATACGATCAGTTAAACGGTTTAAAAGGTCATTTAACTTTTTTTTCAGTAATTCATGAAAATATTTTAAAACGTTTAATGAATGGTTAAAATAAAATAAAATTGCATGTTTTTTAGAGAGGAAAAAAAATTCAGGTAATTCACGTTGGCCTATAACGTTAAGTCACATTTTATTATTACATTCAGAAATACACCTGATGCCGACGCGAAATATTTACAAACACTATAAACATAGGCTAGGCTATTTAAGTTCCCCTCACTCCACAAAAAAAAACAATCCTTTCAATTTAGCAGTATTCAAAAAAGATATAATAAGTCAAAGCAAATTAATTTAGGCTAAAGCATAACTGAAACTAACGTTGGGTCTAGGGCTGGGCGATTTATCGAATATTAGCGATAATTTCGCAATAATTTTGACGACGATGTAAAATTTGAAAATATCATGAATATCGAATATTTCAATTTCAAGCATACTTTCTCAAAAGAACGTGCCGAACCTCCAATATTACATCCCCTTACGTAAAAGATGTGAGGTGGGAGTGCTCTACACGCCTCTACTACGCGAGCTTTCATGAGTGTGATTGCAAGATATCAAGAGTTCAAATCCGCAAATCAGCTTCTCTGTTACAACGATACATTTTCTGCCTAGTGTTTTGCTTATTTTAAGCAATCTGGCAACCATGCGCACGAGCTCGCTCTTCATTGCGGAAGCGCGGACAATGATCTGAAAACACAGACAAACAAGCTGGAGTTTAGCGATCAAAGTGAAAGTGTCACTCTACCAGTCTGTGTTCTGTCAAGAGATCTCGACTGTATTGTTTGCGTCTGTGATCACTGAATAAAAGCACTTGCTCAGCCGCTGTTGAATAGAGAAACATAGGCTATTGCAGTTAGGAATTAGTATTAGGAATTTCACTTATATAATATTTTTCATTTTTACTTCAGTTACATATACATGTTCATTTAATAAAAAGCAGTAAGTGATCACTAGATTTTTTTTTTTTTTTTAACTGCTTAAATTTGCACTAAACATTTTGAATTTACGTTGTAACAATAGCTGCTTGTGTTGTTTGTTTGTTTGTTTTTTAAAGGGGAAAAAGAAAATCATGTTTTTTTTTGTTTGTTTTTTTTTTTTAAAGCAACTGCAAACATATCGAGATATATATCGAATATCGAGATATATATCGAATATCGTAAAAATTTTGACAATAATGAGACATCAGATTTTTTTTTATATATCGTCCAGCCCTAGTTGGGTCTCTCATATGACACAAATGTTTCCGTATTCGAGATGTATTTGAATGCCAAAGTATTATTTATTATGTAAACCTGGTTTTGTACTTCACTCGCATTCCAGTATCCACATAAAACAAATTGTTTTGCGTAATATCATGGCAGTACGTTGATAACGATAAAGCAGTGTGATTTATTTTTTTTTTTTTGTTTTTTTGTTTTTTTGGCTGACTTTATTTATTTATTTTATTATGATAATAAAAAGGTTGCATCATCAAGTTAGCAACTGTGTGCATGTGTGCAGCGCCAGCGCAATCACTTGATTTTTTTTTTTTTTTCCTTCTAACAGTGGAAACAACTACTCCTTCTAGTCATACAGATAATCAATACTGTAAACTGTTTGCTTTTATTTGTGTACATTCACAATAAAAAAATCTTTGTGTTTTTGTAAAATAAAGAAAAAAAGGACAGCCGCTTTCAGCCATCTTCCTTTCGTGCAGCACAAAAATGAACCAAAACTCTGCATACTAGCTACTTGTTGTATAGTTTTTTCTTTATTTTGTTATTTAAGTAAAAATATTTTTCATATAGGCCTATTCATTCAATATATATAT
The DNA here is from genome assembly GCA_036247105.1 of Cirrhinus mrigala. NCBI lineage: Eukaryota > Metazoa > Chordata > Actinopteri > Cypriniformes > Cyprinidae > Cirrhinus > Cirrhinus mrigala. The sequence continues at coordinate 7,784,650 of CM070022.1, forward strand.
AAAGCCTAGCTTTCTATGTTTTTATGCTTTCGCAGAAGCACTGCAGGTGCGTGATGTGTCCATGTGAATCCTCATGTTGTGTTGTTTGCTGCTTTTTGTGCATGTAAAATGAATCTCTGGAAAACAATTTTTTTACGGGTCACAGACACTTATCCTATCTAAAAAAATTTAATTCCAATTTAAAATTTAAAACAGTCTTGTCGGTTAACCGTTAATAAACGGTTAACGAGCGTCGGCTGTCAGTCTAGGAAAAATAACCATTCAGGAAAAATAACTGAAATGAACATCCCTAGTACACAGTTCCTGCCTCTCAGAAGGGATCTTAAGCTGCCCATGTCTGGAAAATGTTGAGTTTGTCTAGACTGTTCTGATGACTCTGTGGCGTGTCTTTTTTTTCCCAAGCGGAAGCGACTGGCAACTGCTGACATCTCTACTGGCACGGCTCGTGTTGTATATTGGGTGATATTTTTATCCGCGGCTGCCTTTAGAAAGAGGATGACAGACCTCAGCGGGACTTCCTGCTAAAGTCTGAGATTGAATTAGGAGGGAAAAAACACGGGCGCGAAGGATAGAGCACGTCTAGACTGCAGAGCAAATCATAAATTCGGCATCTAACAACTAGAGGCATTAGTGTCCAGTGAAGGCAGGTTGTGTTTGCTCTGAAATGAACCATCCACAAGCTACAAATAAATAGCCCATGGAAGAACCGTTTTCAAATGGCTCTCTGAGGGAATCAATGTTCTGTGCCAGACAGACGGGATGAAAGGACGCCGTTAGCACTGGGGCATTGGGAATATCGACTACTGAAGTTCCCATCTGGAGACGAACAGAAAACTTCTGTGCAAATTCTTGGGGGGGTTCTTTCATTCTCTAAGAAAAACAACTCACTATAGTCTGGTTCAGGGTTGAAAAGGCATTGGATATGCTCATGCTTTTTACCGTATGATATTTGGGAAAACTCTGTGGTGACATAAACCGCTTCAGTCATGAAGAAGCATGTTTATTTGATATGTTTGCTATGGATTGTCCTCTTAGGGGCCGTGCACAAGAATGTCGAGGCATCTTTTTTTAAAGTTAAACTTGTCTCAACTCAATGTTTATTTTTTTTTTATTTTATTATGATAATGAAAGTTTGCATCATCAAGTTAGCAACTGTGTGCATGTGTGCGGCGCCTGCGCAATCACTTGATTTTTTTTTTTTTTTTTTTCATTCTAACAGTGGAAACAACTACTCCTTCTAGTCATACAGATAATCAATACTGTGATCAGTTTGCTTTTATTTGTGTACATTCACAGTGAAAACAAATATTTGTGCTTTTGTAAAATAAAGAAATAAAGGATGACCGCTTTCAGCCATCTTCCTTTCGTGCAGCACATACTCACTGAAGTCTGGTTCAGGGTAGAAATGGCATTGGATATGCTCGTGCTTTTTACCGTATGATATTTGGGAAAACTCTGTGGTGACGTAAACCGCTTCAGTCATAAAGAAGCTTGTTTATTTGATGTGTTTTCTCTGGATTGTCCTCTTAGGGGCATCTTTTTCAAAGTTAAACTTGTTTCAACTCGATGTTGTTTCTCAAAACACGAAGCTCATGCTGCAGGATGCTAAAAATTGTCACAGCATGGTGTTCATGAAAAAGAGCTGTGTCTGTGTTTAGTGGGAAGTGGTTAAAGGGTTAGTTAACCAAAACATGAACATTTTGTCATCATTTTTTTAACTCACGCTCAAATTGTTCCAAACCTGTATGATTTTCTTTTCTGTTGTGGAATTTGTAAAATGTTCCTTCAGGCTAAACTCCTTGATCTGACCATTTCACTGTCCTCCTCACATGAGAGACTCATGATATAGTAAACAGATGTGATATAGTAAACAGATACTACTATGTAGAATCCTTTACATTAAGTCATTATCTATAGTGTAATGGCCATGTGACTGTCCTGAGCTCAGATGTTTATGTTTAAAGGAGCGTAATGTGGAGACTATCTGAGGAATTTAGCATGTGAGTGTTTTGTAGAATCGATCATGCAGCGATAAGTTCCACACAACGTGTAAAAGGGGAAAGAGTATGTTCACACCCTGCAACATTTCTCTTGCTGTTAGGTTTTTGTCCTCTCACTTTGTTTTAGTGTCAAACACACACTTCTTCTTAAATTTAAGACAGCTTTTTTCACCCTCTGTGGCCTGTTTCAGATGATACACACACATGTGAGGCTTCAATTCTAGACAGTTTTGCTGTTTTTCATTGAACTTATCTCTGCTGTGTGTGTTTTCTCACTGTGTTTCTTTCTCTGACTCATTGCTGTTGTACTAAAATGCATAGATATTATCATAGTTTTGTTAGCCATTCTTGGGTGTTGTATAAATATTCAATCTTCAAATTAATGTAGAAACAACATAAAGAAAGTATATTTTTAACATTTGTTTAATGCCATCTTTTTTTATGACTAAAGGCAAGTATCACTGATACCAGCTGATGTCTCTATGAATTTTTTCCCACTGTAAAATTCTACAGCAGTAGTAGTTGTTTAGGATAAAGTTTATTAAAAGAAAACGTAATTAAATAGTAGATACACATTTTAAAATACAATTAAATAGTTTATTTTAAACTAATATTTTTTTCACAATATTACTGTTTTTATTGTAATTTTGATTAAATAAATGCAGCCTTGGTGAGAATAAGAGACAAAACATTAATTATTTTATTGTATAATTTTTAAAATTTAATTTAATTAAAAATGTATTTTTTTTTATTTTGTTTGTTTGTTTATTTATTTATTTATTTTTAACTGGATAGTGGCCTGCTGGCTAAAATTCAACAGTTGTAGTAGTTGTTTAGGATAAAGTTTATTAAATAAAACTTAATTAAATAGCAGATTTACATTTTAAAATACAATTTTTATTGTATAATTTTTTTTTATTTAATTTAATTAAAAATTTCATTAATTTTTATTTTTTATTTTATTTATTATTATTATTTATTTATTTATTTATTTTTTAACTGGATAGTGGCCTGCTGGCTAAAATTCTACAGTAGTAGTAGTTGTTTAGGATAAAGTTTATTAAATAAAACTTAATTAAATAGCAGATTTACATTTTAAAATACAATTTTTATTATATAATTTTTTTTTATTTAATTTAATTAAAAATGTATTTATTTATTTATTTATTTATTTTTTATTTTATTTATTATTATTATTTTTGATTTTTTTTTTTTTTTAACTGGATAGTGGCCTGCTGGCTAAAATTCTACAGTAGTAGTAGTTGTTTAGGATAAAGTTTATTAAAAGAAAACTTAATTAAATAGCAGATTTACATTTTAAAATACAACTAAATAGTTTATTTTAAACAAATATTTTTTTCACAATATTTTGATTAAATAAATGCAGCCTTGTTGAGAATAAGAGACAAAACATTAATTATTTTATTGTATAATTTTTTTAATTTAATTTAATTAAAAATGTAATTAATTTTTTATTTTTATTTTTTATTTTATTTATTCTTATTATTATTTTTGATTATTTTTTTTGTTAACTGGATAGTGGCCTGCTGGCTAAAATTCTATAGTAGTAGTAGTTGTTTAGGATAAAATGTATTAAAAGAAAACTTAATTAAATAGCAGATTTACATTTTAAAATACAACTAAATAGTTTATTTTAAACTAATATTTTTTTCACAATATTACTGTATTTTTGATTAAATAAATGCAGCCTTGGCGAACATAATTTACCGACCCCAAACTTTTGAGTGCTAGTGAACAACATCCTTAGAAATCTAAAGAAAAGATGTTTTCCACTTCTCCCTTCTCCTAGTTTTTACATGTTTTTTTTTGTGCATTTGCTGTGCAGGTGGAGTCACGGGACACTCTGAACAGCATCGCCCTGAAGTTTGACACAACTCCCAACGAACTTGTTCAGCTCAACAAACTCTTCTCCAGAAATGTGGTCCCTGGTCAGGTGTGTGTTTTATTTAATTTAATTTAGTTTAGTTTAGTTTAGTTATTGTTGCAGAAACATTTCATGTTTTGCTCTGAAATACATCACATTTCATAAGTAAAAAAGGTTGCTAATGCTATGTCATGTTGTCTGTGATGTCACAAAAATCACACACTTTAAACTGAATTCATGGTGGGTTTTCTTTTCAGACTTTCATTAAAACGCTTCACACCCTCACCATTAGATCCATGCCAAGGGTTAGACAAAGAATCAATCTCTCACTGTTTAATATAGTGCAAAAGCATATCAATTATTGGCCGATATGACATTTAACCAGATAATATCTCTCGGATAGATGGAGTGATTAATGACTTCTCTTTTCCAGTCAGTGCACGAGTAGTTACGAAACATCTCTTGCTAAACAGCCCAAAGATTGCTTTATCATCTTCTCACAAATGCATGTTAAGCAAAGCTGAAGTCCGAGTTGTTGATATTCATGTGGTGGCGAGCGCAGTAATGAGAGGGTAACAGATAGAGCCAGGCGCTGGAGATGGTCGACCGCCACCTGACACAGTACAGCTGGAGGGCTCTCAGTACGGATCATGTGACCAAACTCTGCGGCTACTTCCATTAGCGTAATCCTCCCCGGCGCTTCGGACCGCTGAACAGCCCCTCCACGCTGACTCCGCTGCCCTGCAAACTAACACGAGTGGAGTCTGTTCTGTGTTCAGAGATCTGAGGAGCAGCGGGAGAGATCATGTTTGATGCAGTGAACTTTTGATTACTGATTCTTCCCTGTGCTTTAACAGTTTGGCATGGGAGAATTTAAAACATTTAATTAAAAATGTATGTGTGTGAGTCTATTCGTGTTCAGGAGAGTGTGACAAAGTTCCCACGAGAAGTTAAATCTGATAAAACCCCTATTTGGTGACAGTAATATAACCCAAAAAATAAATAAATAAATCATTTAATTATATAAAATATGTAATTATCTGGGTTTTTTTTTATTTGTTAAAATATATTTTAATTTATTATATTTTAAAGTATTTTCATAGTTTATTTTATCAGAAAATGTGTGTACGTGAGTCTATTTGTGTTTTGGTGACAATGATATGACCCAAAAAAATGTTTAAATTATATGAAATATATAATTATTAGATTTTTTTTAACTTTTTTATTTGTTAAATATAGTGTAATTTGTTTAATTATTATTTAATTTAATTTATTATATTTTAAAGTATTTTCATATTTAATTTATTTAATTAATATTCCATTTAATATAATTTAATTCATTATATTTTAAAGTAATTTCATTGTTTATTTTATCAAAAAATGTATGTATGTGAGTCTATTTGTGTTTAGGAGAGTGTGACAAAATTCCCACGAGAAGTTGGTTAAATCTGGCTGTTTGATGACAGTATGACCCAAAAAATGTTTTTAATTATAAAAAATATATAATTATCAAAATTTTTTATTTGTTAAATTTTGTGACAATGATATGACCCAAAAAATTGTTTAAATTATATGAAATATATAATTTTCAGAATTTTTTTTTTTATTTGGTAAACTTTGTTTTTAACTTTTTTATTTGTTAAATATGTTGTAATTAATTTAATTATTATTTAATTTCATTTATTATATTTTAAAGTATTTTCATATTCATTTTATTTAATTATTATTCAATTTGATACAATTTAATTCATTATATTTTAAAGTATTTTCATTGTTTATATTATCAAAAAATGTGTGTATGTGAGTTTGTTTGTGTTTAGGAACTTAGTTAAATCTTACTATTTAATGACAATGATATGACCAAAAAAAATTTAATTATATAAAATATATAATTATCAGAATTTTTTTTATTTGTTAAACTTTTTTTATTTGTTAAATATATTGTAATTTATTTAATTATTATATAATTTAATTTATTATTTTTTAAAGTATTTTCATATTTAATAAATTATTATTAAATTTAATAAAATTGAATTCATTATATGTGACAATATGGCCTGCGGTCCCCACAATGTAAAAAAAAATGATTAAAAATAGTAAATGATGTTCATCTGAAAATGTAACGATGCAAACATGTTTTCTGTAAGAGGTAGGTTTAGGGTTAGGGTTGGGTTAGGGGATAGACAATATCGTTTGGTCAGTATAAAAACTATAGAAGACTATGTAAAGTCCCACAATTCACAAAAACAAATGTGTGTGTATGTGTGTACCTGGTATTTACCACATTATCACAAGGATTGCAATACCAGTAAATTTTGACCTTATGGGGACATTTTTTAGGTCCCCATGAGGAAACAGGCTTATAAATCATGCAGAATGAGTTTTTTTGAGAAAGTAAAAGTGTGCACAGTCTCCTGTGAAGGCTAGGTTTAGGTGTAGGGTAGGTGTAGGGTGATAGAAAATACGGTTTGTACAGTATAAAAACCATTACGCCTATGGAATGTCCCCATAAAACATGGAAACACAACGTGTGTGTGTGTGTGTGAGTAGTGACTGTGCATTCATGCATGCAGTATCTGGCTGGTGTTTATGAAGCGTTACGCTGCGATTGTGTTTGCAGGTTCTGTATGTTCCCGATCCGGAGTACGTATCCAGTGCGGGCAGCTCTCCCTCCTTCAGTCCCAGCAGCCCGCTCTCTCCCACCTCCTCAGAAGCTGACCTGGAGAAAGTGACAACGGTATGTGACATTTCCCTCTTCACACCGCACAGCCTTGTCATTTAACCTGTGCTCTGGAGGGAATCCCACACGATCACACACGCCCTGAGCATGCCACGAGTTCACACTGAAGGATCTCTGGGTATTTTCCAGAAGCTTATGTATCTTATTCTTTCAGGTTTACAGGAATCATGTGAAAGAGACTTGAGATCATGAGCTGACAGCTTGAGATGCTGCTGTTCATTGTTAGTCAGGAAACATTGTGCTTTGTTTTCCATCAGCTGATAGAAAGAATGGCAGTCTTGCAGAAATGCTATCCATTATGCTGTCGAGGTATCTGTGCGTGTCTGTCAAGGAGCTCAACACATTCATTTTAAAGCTTAAGTGTGTATGTTTTTATTAAAATACCCATCAAGTATCTCAGTTCAATCTGCAGAGATAACTAGTGTTGAACTATTTGAAAACAGTCACAGTGTTTGTAATTCACCTTGGTAAATACCTGGCAGTTTACACACTTAAATACTGCAAATAGATCACTGATGATCTAATAGTTACCAAAGGACAGATGGATACATAAAATATTTTTTTGACACAAATGGATGTACTTCTGTAAATTTGCTTTTGAGCGAGTTTTGAGATCACCTGGCTCAAGACTGTTTTTTTTTTCAGTCAAACATAATATTTACACACCCTCTATAATCAAATATGTGCCATGAGCTGTATTGACTTGCCCTCATTCTTAGAAGCACTTCATCCAAATCCCTAAAAAATGAGCCATTTCTGGTGTGGTGAGTAGGATTGGGCCACAGCGATTTTAAAAAATATATAATCAATATTTAAGAATTTGCTCTAAAATGTATTGAAGGGTGTTTTTGTCCCTCTCGAGCCAAAGCAACCATCAATTAAAATATGATTGTTGCAAAAAAAAAATATTCAAAATGTTAAAATATGTTTAAAGACGTCTCTTCTGCTTACCAAGCCTGCATTGATTGGATCCAAAATACAGCGAAAGAAATATTTTTACTATCTAAAATAACTACTTTCTGTTTGAATATGTTTTAAAATGTCATTTATTCATGTGATCAAAGCTAACTTTTCAGCAAGATCCTTTAGAAATCATTGAGAAATGATAGAAATGAATACTTTTATTAAGTTGATCAAAAACATTGATCAAAAGTGATGATAAATACATTTACTATGTTATAAAAGATTTCTATTTTAGATAAATGCTGTTCTACTGAACTTTGTATTCATCTAAGAAACCTGAAAAAATTGTACTCAGCTGTTTTCAACATACTAGTAATAATAATAACAATAAATGTTTTTTGAGCAGCAAATCAGAATATTAGAATGATTTCTGATAGATCATGTGACTGGAGTAATACAAATTAAATTAAAAATTCAGCTTTGAAATCACAAGAATAAATTACATTTTAAAATATATTCAAATACAAAAGAGTTATTTTAAAAAGTAAAAATATTTCTTTTTTTTACTATACTTTGGATCAAATAAATGCAGGCTTGGTGAGCAGAAGAGACTTCTTTTAAAACCATTAAAAAACTTCAAAAACCAAAACCTTTTGATTGGTAGTGTACATATTTACATTTGTATAATTATGATGTAAAAAATGATTGATATTATATACTATTAAATATTATATAAATAATTACACACACACAGATATAATTCAGATATAATTAAATAAATACATAAAAAATATAATGCACTCTTCAGAAGAATATAATATGTGTGTGTGTATGTATGTATATATATATGTATAATTTTATATTATATAATAATATAAATAAAATTAATATAATTAATAGTAATATTAAATAATTATATTAAAAATATAAATTTATATTTATTTAGAATATATATTTAAATATTACGTATGTTTTTAAATATATAAATATATATGTCTCACTCTTGTCATTAATTGGAATTGCAGAATTCAGTCATAAATCCAGTCATAAAAACGGAATTTACTGTATAACGTGGAATGTCACGGAATTTGCCAAACCTGTCAAAATAAAGAAACTGTGACAGAAATACATTACTTAATGTAATGATAGTATTACTTCTAATAATAAAATGATTATTACTGCATTATTTTCATTGCTTTCTTTAATTTAATTTTTTTAATTTTTTAAGGAATATTTTCCAGAAAAATTATCTACTGGAATTTATTTAGCAGAATTTGTTTCTAAAAAAATAAACAAATAAATAATAAATTATTTTTTAAAAATAAAATCAATAAGAGACACTTTTGATCATTAAAATGTAATGAAACCCATTAAAATGGAATCCAGACAATTTATGGAAAACACAGAATTTGAGAAAAAAAAAACAATTCATAGGCCTTAAAATGTAATTAATAAATTGCTGTTAAAGTGTGTAAATTTAATTATTTCATAATTAAAAATCATAATTAGACATGATTTTTGATTAATAAAATTTCATTTAACCATCAAAACAGAGTAGAAAAATTAAAAAAAAAAAAAAGTTATTTGGAAAAAAAATAAAGCCATTTTTATTTAAGAAAAAAAAATGGAATATTCTGTTTATTCCTTATCCCTAGTTGATAATGCATCTCTTCTCTTTCCTGTGGAGTAACTGTACTCGTGTTTCCTGCTGATAGTAGGTTTGCTGTTGAACTTCTGTTTAACAGTAAAAGGCTTTACCTTCTGCATCTTATAAAAAAAAGGCCGTTGTACCTCACCACCTCCTGGTCTCCATAGTGACTGCTGCAGCGGTGCCGTTTGCAAACCTGCCCTCTTGTGCACTCAGCCTTTTCCTTTGGTTTCTTTCACACGTATCTATTTAGACGTTCCTCTGGGAAAAGGAAGCTGTGATCTGTCTAGCAGTCTTAGACAGGTGCTGTACTGGCAATGAAATGAGGACTCCTGACCTCTTCCGAAATCCAGTCAGCTGCCTACCTAGACAGCAATGTAGGCGTGCTTCTGACATGATGGCACCTTGTTTTAGCCAAAATTTAAGTCTCTTCTCTCTTCATGGAGAGGGCAATCCCAGAATGCTTTTCAAGAGGCTCTGTAACAAAATTCATTCAAGAAGGCAAGATATATTTTATACATGGGAGCATACAATTCATTCAGTATTAAAAAAATGTTCGTAAGTGTTCACAAAAAATAACATTTAATTTCATAATTTCCAACAGAGCACCTCTTGTGGCAAAGCTGAGAATGCAATACCTAGTTGCGTGTGTTATAAATTGCTGTCTAGCACATTGATGATAAAATGGAGCTTGTGTAGCTAGAAGTGTTTGTTTTTCATCTATTTCTGGTGCATCTATGCTAACCTAAAAGGCTGCTGTCTATGTAGGCAGCACACAGCAAAGCAGCCGTGCTCACTGACCTTCCTGCACACTAAAGAGTCCTCCAGAGACACGGCAGGGTGAGCGTCAGCCAGGTGCGCTTTGATTCAGTAGTGTAAAGAAAGCACTTCAGTAAAGCAAACAGCTCTTTTCCCTGGCTGTAACGATCTTTTAATTACGGAGCTGTTATTGCGCAGCTACAGACTGGGCTTGTATTAATTATTAAAGCGTATGCTCTGGCATGTTTGAGTGTAATGAAGAGCAATAGTGAACGCTGACCACAGAGTGCAGTTTAGTTGCAGCTTGCAGAAGTAGATGGTGCTGTAATGTATCTTGTCGGGCAGTAGATAGATGTATTAGCCAGAAACTACAAGGGTATGATAATTTGAGTAATATGTACAGTTGAAGTCAAAAGTTTACATACACCTTGCATGATCTGCAAAATGCTAATTATTTCACCAAAATAAGAGGGATCATACAAAATGCAAAATCTTAGGGACTCATATGCAGCTATTACAGAAGGTTAAAATCACTGATGCTTCAGAAGGAAACGTGATGTATTAAGGGGTGAAAACTTTTTGAATTTGAAGATCAGGGTAAATGTAACTTAATTTGTCATCTGGGGAACATGTAAGTATCGTCTGTAGCTTCTGAAGGGCAGTACTAAATGAAAAAAATGTGATATTTAGGCAGAGTAAGAAAAATGCACACATCTTCATTCTGTTCAAAAGTTTACACCCCTGGCTCCTAATGCATCGCATTTCCTTCTGGAGCATCAGTGAGCATTTGAACCTTCTGTAATAGTTGCATATGAGCCTCTCAGTTGTCCTCAGTGTGAAAAGATGGATCTCAAAAACATACAGTCATTGTTGGAAAAGGTTCAAATACACAAAAATGCTGAAAAACTAAAGAATTTGTGGGACCTGAAGGATTTTTCTGAAGAGCAGCAGCAGTTCAAGGAACTCATGAACAACTATCACTAAACAAAAAAACACAGCTGTGAATCATTCAGGTAACAACACAGCATTAAGAATCAAGTGCATGTAAACTTTCGAGCAGGGTTATTTTTATAAAATCAACTCTTCTTTTTTCTTGTAGACTATATGTAAACATCTTTTGTCACTAAATGTGAAATATTTACTCAGGTCAGTACTAAATAAAACATAACATGCATTTTATATGATCCCTCTTGTTTTTGTAAAATAGTTAACATTTTGCAGATTCTGCAAGATGTATGTAAACTTTTGACTTCAGCTGTGAATACTAATTGTAAGTATTTCTTTGTTTGTTCAGTTATAATTTTTTAAAGGATTAGTTCACTTCCAGAATAAAAATTTCCTGCTAATCTACCGATGTCATCCAAAATGTTCATGTTTTTCTTTCTTCAGTCAAAAAAAAGTTTTTTAAGGAAAACATTTAGAGATTTTTCTCCATATAGTGGACTTAATAAGGATCAACGGGTTGAAGGTCCAGATTGCAGTTTCAATGCAGCTTCAAAGGGCTCCACATGATCCCAGTTGAGGAATAAGGGTCTTATCTAGCAAAACGATTGGTCATTTTCTAAAAAAAAAAAAAATAGAAATGTATATACTTTTTAACCACAAAATCATGTAGGAAAGGTCACACGTGGTTAGTTCTTCATCTGTGTACTTCGGTTCAAAAAGGTAGGTTAGGGCGAAAAACTTCAAAAACGTCCAACATCGTTGCTTTACCTTTTTTGTAAAGGGCGCTTTATTTTCTTTCCACATTCACTTTGTAAACAGTGGGTCGGTACATCTGCCTACGTCACACTTGACCTTTCCCACATGACTGCGTAATGCGTGAAGTTGAGCTAGTGCAAGACAAGCGTTTGTGCTTAAAAAGTAGATAAATTTAATTTATACATTTTGCTAGATAAGACCCTTATTCCTCGGTTGGGATCGTGTAGAGCCCTTTGAAGCTGCATTGAAACTGCAATTTGGACCTTCAACCTGCTGATCCCCATTGAAGTCCACTATATGGAGAAAAATCTTAATTTCTTTTTAACTGAAGAAAGATATGAACATCTTAGATGACATGGGGGTGAGAAAAATGAAAAGAAAATTCAATTATTCATTATACAATTTCATATAAACAAGTCAAACAGTCATTGGTCATATAACATGTCAGTCATGTAGTCTTTTTCTATCTAAGTGGGATAAGCTGTGGAGTGCATCAGACTTTGTGCCGATATTTAAAAGTCTGTCTATACAAGCAGCATCGACTCTGTCTATGAAATCTGGTGACTTTCAATCGAATCTCCTGAGGAGTTTTTGCCTCGTATCATCCCGATCTCACCCTCCCTTCCTGCTGTATGCTAAATTTAGTCTGCGTCACAAGAAGACGAGAGGGAGTGAGAGACTGGCAGAGAAAAGAAGAGGAGGAGGAAGGCCGGTGTGTGTGTATGTGTGTTAGGGAGATAGCCAGTGTTAATTACCAGTGGCTGCTGGTGTTAGCTGACACTAGGAAAGGTGACTTTGTCCCAGTGTTACTGGTCTGATTTCATGCCCAGAAACTCTTGTGGTGCTTCACTTCAGTCAATGACAGCATGAAACTCTTCAGATCAGCAGAGGCTATGTGTGATGTTAAGGGATTAGTTCACTTTCAGAAGAAAATTTCCTGATAATTCACTCACCCCCTTGTCATCCAAGATGTTCATGTTTTTCTTTCTTCAGTCAAAAAGTAAGGTTTTTGAGGAAAACATTCCAGGATTTTTCTCCATATAGTGGACTTTGATGGTGGCCAACAGGTTGAAGGTCCAAACTGCAGTTTCAGTGAAGCTTCAAAGGGCTCTAAACGATCCCAGCCGAGAAATAAGGGCTTTATCTAGCGAAATGATTGGTCATTTTCTAAGAAAAATGCAAATTTATATACTTCTTAACCACAAATGCTCATCTTGCACTAGCTCGATGTTGGTGGAAGTACCAATCCTTAAACAGGCAAAGAAAGTCAGACGTCCTTTACAAAAAAAAAAAAAAAAAAGGTAAAACAATGAATTCAGATGATTTTGAAGTTTGTAGGAGACACTACACAGACCATGTGTGACTTTTCCAATGTGATTACGTAATACGTAAAGTCGCGGACAAGCAACGCAGAGCTAGTGCAAGATAAGCATTTGTGGTTAAAAAAGTATATAAACTTAAATTTTTTAAAGAAAATGACAGATTGTTTAGCTAGATAAGACCCTTATTCCTCGGCTGGGATTGTGTAGAGCCCTTTGAAACTGCACTGAAACTGCAATTTGGACCTTTAGCCTGTTGGGCACCATTGATGTCTACTATATGGAGGAAAGTCCTCAAAATACCATGTATGCTATTCAAAAGTTTTTGGAAATTTTCTTTTGAAAATAAATTAAAATTTTTATTCAGCAAGGATGCATTAAATAAACTAAAAGTGACAGTAAAGACATTTATAATGTCACAAATTTTTTCTATCTCAAATAAATGCTGTTAGAATACTGTAAATGCTTTCCACAAAAACAGTAGGCAGCACAACTGTTTTCAACAATGATAATAAATGTTTCTTGAGCAGCAAATCAGCATATTAGTATGATTACTGAAGGACCATGTGACATTGAAGACTGGAGTAATAATGCTGAAAATTCAGCTTTGATCACAACAATAAATTACCTTCTTAAAATATACTCTTAAAATATACTCAAATCTTAAAATATACTCAAATAGAAAATACAGTTGAGGTCAAAAGTTTACACCCCCCTTTCAAACTCTGCAAAATGTTAATTAGTTTACCAAAATAAGAGGGATCATACAAAATGCATTGTTGTTATTGTTTATTTAGTACTGACCTAAATAAGATATTTCACATAAAAGACATTTACATATCGTCCACAAGAGAAAAGTTGAATTTATAAAAATGACCCTGTTCAAAAGTTTACATACACTTGATCCTTAATACTGTGTTGTTACCTGAATGATCCACAGCTTTATGTTTGTTTTTTTGTATAGTGATAGTTGTTCATGAGTCCCTTGTTTGTCTTGAACAATTAAACTGCCCACTGTCCTTCAGAAAAATCCTTTAGGTCCCACAAATTGGTTTTCCAGCATTTTTGTGCATTTGAACCCTTTCCAACAATGACTGTATGATTTTGAAATCCATCTTTTCACACCGAGGACAACTGAGTGACTCATATGCAACTATTACAGAAGGTTTAAACACTCACTGATGTTTCAGAAGGAAAAACCATGCATTAAAAGCTGGGGGGTGAAAACTTTTGAACAGAATGGACATGTGTACATTTTTCTTATTTTGTCTAAATATCATATTTTTTTCATTTAGTACTGCCCTTCAGAGGCTACGTAAGATTTCCCATAACCCTGATTTTCAAATTCAAAAAATTTTCACCCCACCCCACCCCACACAAAAATGCTGAAGGATTTTTTCTGAAGAACAACGGGCAGTTTAACTGTTCAGGACAAGCAAGAAACATTTTACTGTATGTCATTTCAGTAAATCCAGTTTCACTTTCTTTCCTTCTAAAAGATTTTGCAAAAGCACAGAGATAAATGAATGCACTCAGTAAGTATTTTGCTTCCAATAACAACAAAAGCACATATGGATCCATTTTGGAATCTTGCACGTTGCCTTAGAAACAAAATAATTTCAGAATCTAAGGGATGTAATGGCTCCAGGCAAAATCTAGACACCTATTTCAGTGACATCTGTCAGGTAGTTTTTTGGCTTTTCCCCCTGCAGAACCCATTTCTGGTCACCAGATGGAGCTGCAGGTTGTTGTCATAATATTTCATAAACAAATCCGCAGATGACAGTTAATTCAAAGTGCTGTTGTTGATCTCCGTTAATATTAGAGTCGGCTGACAGCGTCCTTCTGCTGTGTTACTCACTCTCATTATTATGGCGTACTAATAGCACATGAACATGAGCTGTGTGTGAAGTTGAACAGTACTGTGTGTAGACCCATCCAGCGGTGCTCTGATGATCACATGGATGTCAGCCACCCACATGTGCAGCCCCGCAGTCAGGGTTAGTGGCCTTTTTCCAGGCTTAGACTCTAAATCCATCCATTGGTCTCCTCCAGGCTGAAGCTGTGTGAAACCAGCCCAGCGTAGGTAAGCTCCAGATGGCCTAGAGGACATTAAGATAAACTTTTACACTCTTTCTCCACCTCCGTGTCGGTTAGAAACGTCACCCAGCCAGAGGACATGTTCTGTTGGTCTGTCTCTCCTACAGTGTCTTTGATGTGGTTTGGTAACAATCATAAAATGTTCTTGGAGAAGCACTAAATGCATGATTTCAGAAGCTGTTGTTGTTGTTCTTGTTGTTCAGCGCTGTGTGCGCGAGTCTGTCCTGTGCTCTGTCAGGCCTTGCGTCGCAGTAATTGAGTTGCATTGATTGCTGTGATCTGGTGCGGTAATGTTGTTTATGAATTGACCACCTGTGCAAGAGTCAGTCTGTTAGAAGTGGATGTCATTATTGGCTGCTACTGGGACAAATAAGTGCATTAGATGTCATTTATTTTAATAAAGGACAAATTGAGAAACATTTTAGGTTGTACAACAGAATTAAAGTTGTCATTTTTGTTTTGTTTTTTAATCTGAATTTAGGCTGGATTGTGTGAGCCACCTTCTTCACTTTTATTTATTTATTTTCTGTTTGTAAAATGACCTGACATTTTTTTTATTTGTATATAATTTTGCTAAAACTGAATTTGTGTATCAGTTTTATTTGTAAAATTAATTTTTATTTACATTTTTATTTATTTATTTATTTATTTATTTTTTGTAAAAATTACATTTTTTATTTATGTATTTTTTTGTCAGGTTGTTTTATTTTATTTTTATTATTTTTAACTTTTTCTTTAAAGAATTTCTTGTCATTTATTATTTTAATATATTTTTGGGTCATAAAAATTACTTGCTATTTTATTTATATAGCATTTTTTGTTTGAAATAGTCACTTTATATAACATTTTTGTTTGGAAAAAATAACTTGTCATTTTTCATTGGTATAAAATAGGGGTGTCAACAATAATCGATTCGGCGATGCATCGCGATGCGGGGCATGAACGATTCAGCATCGATGCGGCAAAGTGCCATAATCGATTATGTCACCGTTTATTTTCTGGCAGAAAATAAAGTTGTGAAGTTTCAAATACTTCCGGTTCCGGGGGAATAACAACAACAACGAGCAAGATGGCTGAGGCGGAGGGAGATGACCGCGATAGACGGGTTATTATTGCCTCATGACTGATAAAAAATTTGCCTTGTGTGCAGTAGAATTTTGATGGATCGCAATGCATCATAGAATCGAATTGAATCGAATCGTTACCTGGTGAATCATAATCGAATCGAATCGTGAGGGTAGTGCCAATGCACACCCCTAGTATAAAAGTTTGGTAAATATTAGATTTGTAATTATAACATTTTTGTGTGTAAAATAGTTTTTGCATTATTTTTATTCTTATTTTTTGTATTATTTTTATTTGTAAAATGACTATTTTAAAATGACATTTGGTTTCAACTTTTCGGGTTTTTTTTTTTTCTTTTATTGTACTTTTTTGTTAGTAAAAACTGCTAAATTTTTATTTATATACATTTTTATATAACATTTTTGTTTGAAAAAATTACTTGTCATTTTTTATTTGTATAAAATTTTAGTACAAATATTATTTTTATTATATAACATTTTTGTTTGTAAAAATAACTTTTTATTAGAAATTATACAATTTTTATTAGTGTAATATTTTTATTTGTAAAATGACTATTTTAAAATGGCATTTAGTTTTTTCTTTTATTGTAATTTTTTGTTAGCAAAAATTATTTTTTTATTTATATAACATTTTTGCTTGTAAAAATGACTTGTCATTTTTTTATTTTTATACAATTTCAATTATTTTTTTATTTGTTTATCATTTTTGTTTGTAAAATAAAGTTTTAGTTCTTTTTGTTTAATTTTGTATGTAATTTTTATTTTGTTAGCAAAAATGACTTTTTGCTTTAAAAAATAGTTCATTTTTATATTTTTATATCAGTTATATTTATGAAGATGACTTATTTTAATATAACTGATATAACTGACTTTTTTTTTCATAAAAATAATTTGAGATATTTGGGGTTTTTTTGTAATGTATTGTCTTGTATTGTATTGTCATCTTTTATTTTCATATAATTTTTTATATATTTTTTTATATTGTAAAAATGACTCGTCATGGCACATTGCACATTCCTCCAAAGAAACTTTACAGAAATTTGTGCTAAAAATTTATTTTGTCAACTATTAGTTTTTAACTTTTAATATTTCAGATAATATGCTAGTCCACAATCCGCAAAACTCTCGTCTTGATTTTACAAGGTCTTTAAAAAAATGTGTCCGCTTAGTGTCTGGAAAACATGACCCTATCCAGCCTAATTATAGGGCTTTCTCAAACCCACAAACTAGTCAGTTTATAAAATATGTATTTTTGCACATTCCTAGCACAGATACAGATCTGTTTATCCCTCCCCAAATCCTAAATCTAGCTCTACAGCATGCAGGGAAGGCGTCGTTTGTTCTTTTAAACTTTTATTAAGTTCCCAATCAACGTCTTCCCGGGTTCTCTTGTATTCCGGTGGTTAATAACGGCTTTGATAATGATGCGAGCTATAAACAGCAAGCCGACGTCAGAGCACTGGAAATACACAAAGCTATTTGCGTTTCCGTGCACGTTACACCGGTGGCATCCTTTCTCCCGGCGCCGTGCGAGACAAACGCCTTCTTCCTAGGCTGCCACAGGAGGAGAGACTGTGTTTGGAAGAGGCGGGGAGTGTTAACTGTGAACGGGGTTTCGTGAAGGCATGTTTTGACTCTCTGCTTGCTTATTCTGGGATCTGAAGGGTGGGCCGCTCTGTCATGGCACGCAGGATGTGCGATGTTGAGGCCAGAGGGCGGGAACAGCGGTTGTTTAGCTTGTCAGGGATGATTTTGTAAGAGCGGTTTGGTTTATAAATATTAACTGCAAATGTGTCGAATATGTGGAAAAATATTGTCTGTATTTATATTGTTCTGACACAGTTTATGATTATGAGCTTGATTATGTGCTGTAACTGAACACTGACAAATATAAGTCAGAACTTATATTAAATATTAGTCAGAAATTATAAGAAATTATAGAAAATAATAGTTTTATTTAGGCAGGATGCTTGATCAAAAGATGTAAAAGACATTTATAATGTTACAAACGATTTCTATTTCAGATAAATGCTGTTCTTCTGAACTTTCTATTTATCGAAACCTGAAAAAATTCTACTCAGCTGTTTTCAACATAATAATAATAATAAATGTTTTTTGAGCAGCAAATATCAGAATGATTTCTGAAGGATCATGTGACTTGAGTAATGATGCTAAAATTTCAGCTTTGAAATCACAGGAATAAAATGTAACATTTTAAAATATATTTAAATAGAAAGCAGTTATTTTATATATATATATATATATATATATATATATATATATATATATATATATATATATATATATATATATATATATATATATTTAAATTATTTCAAAATTATACTCTTTTGCAGGCTTGGTGAGCAGAAGAGACAAAGAGACATTAAAAATCTTACTGTATAAAAACTTTTGACTGGTAGTGTCTGCCTTTAATCACTATTATTGAGATAAACAATAGTGGTGGGCATCTAATTGTGTAGTGAGATTTTCACAAAAGCCTTATAATATGTTGTGTCAGATTCTCTGTTGTAAACACTGTCACTGCCAGATCCAAATAGAGAGAAATAAAACCGGAGAGATGAAGAGTCAGTGGTCTCTTGTGCAGTCAGTATCCCAGCATTGGTGCATCAGTGTCAGTTTGCTCCAGTCGGCTCTGAAAGATGTGTGTGTTTGAGGAGGTGAGAGTGGAAGTGTGTGTCGGAGGGAAGCAGACAGCTGTGGGCAGGAGGTCGTGTTTGCAGGAGACCCAGCACCCACTCTCTGCTCCCGCTGTCGGCTACGAGCATTCATGCCTCCTCCAACACACACACACACACACACCACTACCCAGAGTCCTGTGCTGCTTCCTGTTTCAGAACGAGTCCGGGAGGAGAACAAAAGGTTTCTCTTTTTTCAGACCTAATGCAGTTTTAGTTTAGTCTTTGGGCTCCGTAAAATGTCTCTTATGTTCACCAAGTCTGCATTTACAGTTGAGGTCAAAAGTTTACATACACCTTGCAGAATCTGCAAAATGTTAATTATTTTACCAAAATAAGAGGGATCATACAAAATGCATGCAATTTTTTATTTATTACTGACCCGAATAAGATATTTCACATAAAAGAAATTTACATATAGTCCGCAAGAAAAAATATTAGTTGAGTTTATAAAAATTACCCTGTTCAAAAGTTCACATACACTTGATTCTTAATACTGTGTTGTTACCTGAATGATTCAAAGCTGTTTTTTTACTTTTTGTTTAGTGATCCATCTTTTCACACTGAGTATGACTGAGAGACTCACATGCAACTATTCCAGAAGGTTCAAACGTTCACTGATGCTCCAGAACGAGAAACAATGCATTAAGAGCCGGAGGGTGAAAACTTTTTGAATTTGAAGATCAGGGTAAATGTAACTTATTTTGTCTTCTGGGAAACATGGAAGTATCTTCTGTAATTTCTGAAGGGCAGTATTAAATGAAAAAATATAATATTTGGACAAGATAAAAATCTTCATTCTGTTCAAAAGTTTTCACCCCCCCTGCTCTTAATGCATCGTGTTTCCTTCTGGAGCATCAGTGAGCATTTGAACCTTCTGTAATAGTTGCATAAGAGTCCCTCAGTTGTCCTCAGTGTGAAAAGATGGATCTCAAAATCATACAGTCATTGTTGGAAAGGGTTCAAATACACAAAAGTGCTAAAAACAGAATTTTTGGGACCTGAAGAACAGTAGGCAGTTTAACTGCTCAGGACAAATAAAGGATTCATGAACAACTATCACTAAACACAAAACACAGCTGTGGATCGTTCAGGTAACAACACGGTCAAGTGTATGTAAACTTTTGAACGGGGTAATTTTTATAAATTCAACTATTATTTTCTCTTGTGGACTATATGTAAACATCTTTTATGTGAAATATCTTATTCAGTTCATTACTAAATAAAGAATAACATGCATTTTGTATAATCTCTCAAATTGGTAAAATAATTAACATTTTGAAGATTCTGCAAGGTGCGTGTAAACATTTGACCAAAACTGTATTTAATTTAAAGTATTAATGATATTGTGAAATATTTTTACAATTTAAAATGTCTGTTATATTTTAAAATGTAATTTATTCCTGTGATGCAAAGAATTTTCATATCGGCAAATCTGAGCAGTTTACTCTCAATATAATCTCATTTCTTGAAGAAAAAAAAAATAATAATAATAATATTAGAGATCTTATTTGCGATTTTCGTTCCTATAGTCATAGTTTCCACCATAGTTACTGCAGTTATTTTTACACAGTACAACTGTGGTATAAACCAACACTATTGTCAAAAAAAAAAAAAAACTGCAGATCCTGTATGAATTTATTATGATTTTGCTGCAGTAACAATAGCTGTTGTGGGTTTCATAAGCAGAAGTCTTCATAGTCTGTGGAGGTGAATGGAAACTACAACAAATATAATTTTTGCATTCCCATTTGCCCAAATGAATTGGCCCCAATAGTAAAACCCATGATTTTCTAACATTTCTATGACCATTTAACTCTTCATTTTCACACCTAACGTGATTGCGACATACCTCAATCAATAGCACACCATTTTTGTTCACTTAGGCCAAAGGAGAATTGATCCTAGTTTCTCCCAAGGTTTTTTTTTCCTCAATTTCTGTCCCCTGATGTCACCTGTTCCCTGCCGCCAGGTTCCCTGCCACTGTGGCTTTTTGGTTTGCTTAGTTGCACTATGAAAGACACTTAGCTTTCAGCAATTTATCGAAATTACCACATTGACTCTCATTGGATGAGAAACTTAAACTGAATAAAGCTGGATGATGGCACAACTGTTTTCTGTAGAGCTGCTTTACAGCTGAATCACATCTTGCAGCGTCAATGCTGATCGATTAACTTCACACTGTCATTGATCTGAGCTCACCTGAACTAAATAATGACACTTTTGTCTTTCAGAGCTTCTTTACGGCAGAATCTGAACTGTCTCCATAGTTTAGCTTCCATAATTGTGACCCTGGACCACAAAACCAATCATAAGGGTCAGTTTTTTAAAAATGAGATTAATGCATCATCTGAAAGCTGAATAAAATTCAATTGATGTATTGTTAGGATTTAATATATTTACGCTAAGAAATTTACAAAGCATCTTCATGGAACATGATCTTTATTTAATATCCTAATGATTTTTGGAATAAAAGAAAAATCGATCATTTAGACCCATACAATGTATTGTTGGCTATTGCTAATATAATACAAATATACCCGGGCTACTTACAACTGGTTTTGTGGTCTAGGGTCAAATTGCTTTTGCTATTTCATGTTTATCTTGATGAACGTGCTTTAAAACAGTCTGTTTTGTATAAAGCACTATAGAAATAGGGATGAATTGGCTTTCTAAAAGAGAAAAAAAATATAGAGAGATCGATTATGTTGGTCAGAAGAGAAAAAGATGTCAAATTTGCTCACCCAACTTGTCAGAAACTTATTCAACATATAATAACCAAAGTCATTTTTATGTAATGGAGACAATGTGATGTGGATCAGTGGCTTTTGTTTCTTCATTTCTCCCTGTAATCTGTCCCATCTCTGTCTCTCAGGACTCCAATGGTCCACCTCGCTCCGATGCTCCTGCCCCTCCTGTCTTCTCCGCCCTGCGGCCCTCTCGTGTGGTTTCCTCCACCTCGGAGGAAGAAGAAGCGCTGACAGAGAAGTTCCTCAAAATCAACTGCAAGTACATCACAGACGGCAAGGTGAGTCACCGTTCGACTTTTCTAGTGGCAACCGCTCCGAAGTTGCACAAAAGTTTACTTATGGAGGAGTCCTCAGGTTAGTCATTAATAAGACCCCTGCTTCTCCTCTGTCCTCTGGGGAAACAAAAGTCTGCAAAACAGCGAGGAGCTTCAAGTTTTGCTTAAAGTGTAGGAGTTGAGCTGCCGTCTCCAGCACTGATCTGTTCTCCTTAGTGAATACTCTATGCCTGACGAGTGTAATGATGTTAGTGCAAAGATGATTTTCTCTCACACTGTCAAAACATGCCTGCCCTCACATTCACCCCAGCATTCACTGAAAAGCTACAGCATGACCAGCGTGGTTTGATTCATGAACAAATGACTCTTATTAGCCAGTTTTTGTAATTGATCATTCAAAAAGAACAATTAAGAGCTGTTTTAATAAATCGGATGGATCCTTCACTGAATTTATTCACTGACACTTATCAGAACATTCAGTGATAAATATATTATAGTGTTGTCAGTCAGTTTTTTTTTTTTTTTTTATCTAATTAATTACATGATGTATTGATTAATTAATCTTATTATAATTTTGACTTTAAATATACCACAAAAGATTATTTAAAGCTATTTTTGTGTTAAATGATAAAGTATCGAGTAGACATTACAGATTGTAGGTTTAGAAATAAATATTTTATTTGATTCAACAGGTAATTTATTGCACATAAACATTTAGGCTGCAATGGCCTAACGTAAACTATAGAACATAAAAGAAGATAATTTGAGAAACATTTCAGTATTTTTGTTCATATAATATAAGTCACCAAAACAGCTTTGTTACCAACAGTCTTCAAAATACTTTCTTTTATGTTACACAAAAGAAAGGTTTGAAGCGACATGAGAGTGAGATTAAGTGATGACAAAATGTACCTTTTTTTGGGGAGGAGGGGGTAAACTATCCCTTTAATATTTTTATTTATTTATTTTTATTATTATTTTTTTTTAATGAAATGATACTCCAAATAAGAAACCAGAAGGTGGCAGTAAATGTCTTTATGAGTCATTCACTCATTCGATTCGATTCGTTCAAACGGCTGATTCATTCAGAAATGAAGTAAATGGCTCTCTTTATGAATGGGCCTTTGAATCATTGATTCACACGATTCATTCAAAATGCGATACATTCAGAAACTAAACACCGCTGTGTTGGTGTTATATATATATATATATATATATATGAAACATACAGGGGCACTTTTTTGCACAAATATCTTTAATTTTACAGCATAACTGCATTTATGGAGTCCTGCATCATATTTGTCAACAAGTCAAGTCAAGTCAAGTCACCTTTATTTATATACCGCCTTTAACAATACAGAATTGTGACAAGGCGGCTGTACAGTATTAAATAGGTAACAGTACATCAACAATGCCAAAGGCAACAGTAAACACTCACATTTTAGGTAAAGGTAGTTAATCAAAAACAATAAAATAAAATGCAATATTGTGTTAAGAGAAAGTGTCCCCAACTAAGCAAGCCAGAGGCGACAGCGGCAAGGAACCAAAACATCGGTGACAAATGGAGAAAAAAAAAAAAAACCTTGGGAGAAACCAGGCTCAGTCGGGGGGCCAGTTCTCCTCTGGCCGAAGTTCCCGTGGTCTTGTGCCGACAGCCGTCTAGGTGACGAGGTCTTCACTGTGGATCCGTCTCTGGGGCTCATCTAGTTGATGTGGACTCCGCTGACATTCAGGGCTGTAGAGGTCGTCTCTAGGTGCTGATCCACCATCTGGGCTGGGTTCGGACTGGATCCGGGGGACTGCAGTGACCATCTGATCTGGATACGAACTGGATCTGGTGGTTAATGTGACCTCGGAATAAGAGAGACACAGACTAATATTAGCGTAGATGCCATTCTTCTGATGATGCACTGAGTACATCGGGTGTTATGGGAAGTGTTCCCGGTTCCGGTTGACCTAATTAGTGCAGCCTAACAATCCTTTAAAGGATTTGAATTATAAGAATATGTTGATTTGTTATGTGTAAGCAAGGTTAAAGAGATGGGTCTTTAATCTAGATTTAAACTGACAGAGTGTGTCTGCGTCCCGAACATTGTAGGGTAGATTGTTCCAGAGTTTGGGCGCTAGATAAGAAAATGATCTCCCGCCCGTGGTTGATTTTGGTATTCTCGGTATTATCAAATTGCCAGAGTTTTGAGAATGCAGCGGACGTGAGGGACTATAATGTGATAGGAGCTCGCTCAGGTACTGAGGAGCTAAACCATTCAGGGCTTCGTAAGTAATTAGCAAGATTTTAAAATCTATACGATGTTTAATAGGGAGCCAGTGCAGTGTAGACAGAACCAGGCTAATATGATCATACTTTTTGGTTCTAGTAAGAACTCTAGCTGCTGCATTTTGGACCAGCTGGAGTTTGTTTATTAAGCGAGCAGAACAACCACCCAATAAAGCATTACAATAATCTAACCGTGAGGTCATAAATGCATGAATTAATGTTTCAGTATTTGACATTGATAGCATAGGTCGTAATTTAGATATATATGTCAACAGTCAACTGTATGAAATATAAGATGATGTACAGGTCTGGCGGGGCCGTTAAAATATTTTAATTGCGTTATTTTTTCATAACTAATTAATTAAGTTAATGCGTTAAACTGACAGCCCCAATTTATTATGAAATATTGTGTCTTCCATAACTTCAAGTACACTGCTTTGACCCTACCTGACATTGGGTCTCATTCATGAAACTTGCGTAAATATATGAGTAAATTCGAAGTAATTAGCACGTAAAACAGACCTTCCTGAAAACTCTCCTCCAGATTCACAAACACTTCGTAAACGTCCGATTTGATAGATAAACGTGTATGTGAATGAATTCCAATCATTTTTAAATAGCTTTCATTTGTAAATTGCTGCTTAATACTTTTTGGAACCCTCAGAATTCTTTGATGAAAAAGAAAAATTCCAATCATTCGTAAATAGGGCGCTCGTGCACGCTCATTCGCAATTAGCATAATCCCCGCCTATGAATTACAGCTACGCAAATTGCGTGTCCAGGAACGCAGAGTAATATTCTGGTCTACTTTCTCAGGTTTGACTCCAGTATATTGCATAAATGCAAAAAAGACTAATAGGCCATATGCCTAACAATGAATATTCAACAACACGTGTCCAGCAAGGAGTTTTTAGCCAGTAGAATAAATGTCAGGCGCTCTTCTTAAAATGACCAGCTGGTGGCGCTTGAAAACACCTTGGTGACAGCGTTTTTCCAGCTGAGACACTTTAGTTGCCGTGATTTGGAATAGGCTATGCACGGCGGCAACGTATTACTAGTATCTCATTTTAAAGAATTTTACTTAATATAAAAAAGCAGTAACCAGTAACATTTACTACTTCACTGTTGTAGGCAGTCGTTGTACAAGTAGGATGGTTGGTCGGTATTTGTCCCGCCCTTTCTCTATTTACTGCTGGATAAATAGTGATTTGTGTTTGACAGGTATGAAAAAAAAAAACAAAAAAAAAACATCCAAAAGAGGGCGAGGGCAAATGAACTTGTAATTATTATGGCAGTGCATCAAACTTCGTTCTGCTCCTGTTTCATGAATGAGGCCTGTTGTGTGTACAAGTTCAGGACATATTGTCACATAAATCCTGGAGAATGACCTCATTAAGTGCCTTGATCTTTAATGTGGTGCTCGGGAGCGTTAAGTTTGGGTCACATACTTGAAGGTTTTTCACCTTGAGACAATGTATATAGTTATTATTTTGAAAAAATGCAGTGGATACGGAGGAGGTAGCATCTTTTAGTTTCAAGTTTTTGTATTAAATCACACAGTAGTGTGTGAATTCATGACAGCATAGATAAAGCTCAACTCCCTCACACCTTCAGCACTCATACATGTCTATATAAAAGCTTTACTACCACTGAACTTCACTGTAGGAACCAGGCAATTCCAACTGTAGTGACAAGACACTTGCTTGTCTTTTTTCTTAGCACAAAAATCCTGAAATAAAAGCTTAAAGTGCAGGCCTGGTTATTTCAGGGTCCTTGTCACAAGTCCATAGTTTTTTGTGTTACTTTTGCTATATTTTCAGACTTAAAACAATGATTTGGCCTTCCTCTTGTAACACTGTCCTCTCTTGTACAAAGAAAGAAGCCTCCTGACAATTCTCTCCCTAGTGGTTTCGGTGTTTTCGGTATTACTTCTGAATGATTCATTGGGCTTTGTAGCACTTTCAACAGTCAAGAAATGACTCCTCTTTGAATGTTTTGGTTCAACATACTCACCTGTTGATCAGAAAATGATTTCTGAAGGATCATGTGACACTAAAGACTGGAGTAATGATACTGAAAATTCAGCTTTGCATAACAGGAATAAATGACATTAAAAAGTTGAAAAGTTTACTGTATTTTTGCTCAGATAAATAGCTTAGTGAGCATAAGACATCTTTTAAAAGACAAAATATTATCATATTAACCCAACTTTTGAACGTAGCATATATAAATGTTTTTTTTTTTAATAAAAATATATAATACATTTTCATTAAATATAAAGTATTTTACGTTATTGTTTATATAGAGTAGTTTTTAAGTTACTATAGTTAATATTAGTTATTTATAGATATATATAATTATATATTTATACACGCTGCCATTCAAAAGTTTAGGTTCAGATTTTTATTTTTTTTTTTAAAAGTCTTTTATGTTCACCAATGCTGTTTATTTGATCAAAAATACAGAAAAAAATTGAAATATTGTGAAATATTATTGCAATTTTAAATGACTGTTTTGTGTTTTAATATACTTTAAAATTTAATTTATTCATGTGATGCAAAGCTTAATTTTCAGCATCATTACTCCAGTCGTCAATGTCACATGATCCTTCAGAAATCAATATAATATGCTGATTTATAATCAATGTTGGAAACTGTTTTGCTGCTTAATACTTTTCGGAACCTTCAGGATTCTTTGATGAAACAAAAAAATCTACAATTTATTTAAAAAAAAGAACAACAATGTAAATCTTTACTATCACTTTTTTTAATCAATTTAACACATCCTTGCTGAGTAAAAAATATTAATTTACTTCCAAAAAAGAAACATAAAAAATATGTACCCAAAAATTTTGAATGGTAGTGTATCTTGTTACAAAACATTTTTATTTTGAAAGAATGCTGTTCTTTTTAACCTTTTATTCTTCAAAGAATCCTGAAAAAACTGTCACAGTAATAAACAAACGAACAAAGAAATAAATAATTATTATATAAACTAGTACAACAGATTCCGACATTGATAATAAATCAACATATTAAAATTATTTCTGAAGGATCATGTGACACAAGACTGGAGTAATGATTGATGAAAATTCAGCTTTGCATCACAGGAATAAATTATATTTTAAAGTATATTCAAATAGAAAACCAGTATTTTAAACAGCAATATTATTTCACAATATTACTATTTTTTCTGTATTTTTAATCAAATAAATGCTGCCTTGATGAGCATAAAAAATGTCTTTAGAAAACATTACAAATCCCAAACTTTTGAATGCCAGTGTATATATAGTTATTTTTATATAATTTATGATGTGTGATCATATGGCTCTATGTGATATTCTTGTGTCATGTGTCACAGGGTGTTGTTAGTGGGGTGTTGCTGGTGACACCCAACAACATCATGTTTGACCCTCACCGGACAGACCCTCTGGTCCTGGAGAGAGGCTGTGAGGAGTACGGCATCATGTGTCCACTGGATGAGGTTCAGTCAGCAGCCGTTTACAAAGAGATCACCGACAGCAAGATCCGTGACTCCATACCACCGTAAGACCTCTCGCTTCATACTGTCACAGCACGGAGTCAGTTGTTTGTCTTTTACTTGGCTAAGACACATTAGTATTTAAATAATCCTATGAATGCATTCAATCATATACAGAATCAAATAAATAATTAAATTAAATATCATTGTGAATCAAATCAAATTCTAGTAAGTTCTACTATAAGTGTCACAAAGGCCTAAAAGCAAAATGCTAAAAATGAAATGATGAAAAGTGAAAATTGCAGCTGCATTAAATGTTATTAATTGGATTTGTCTTCAGACGTCTTATCTAGATTGAAGATCTCTCATGTGACAAATCGGTATTTTGTCTGCGGTGAGCGTGAGGAACCACGCTGCTGTACGATTATTTCAGATATCCACCGTTCAGCTTTATTATACAGGAAATGGATTTTTACTCTAAGGTTAATGAAGCATGAATTCAGCCGCCTACGTCTGAATTACTCACCCATTTCGATTTGTAATAAGAAGTTAATGATTTTAGCAGCGTTTCCACCCCCAGATATTTATATCCTCTGTTGGTTTATGAATGATGATGTGTTTGATTCAGCTCAGAGCTGTGTTACTTGGTTCATCAGTCAGACGGGGTTCACTGCAGGGTCTCAGTTGTGGATGTGAAGCGTAGACGCCTTTGATCGTGCAGATGTACAGACAGAGGGACCTACTTTTCATTTACCCACTTTTATGTTGGCTTGTACTCTTATTAATTGCTCCAAACGGTTTTGATTGTGTACTTCTATCCGCGTACCATACAGAGAGACACACGTCAGTGTGTACTTGTGTTTCAGATGTCTGAAGTTGTGGCTTTACTGCAGTACAGAAGCTACATTTGACATGACATTTCATGGTAGGAAGTCTGGGCATTTTAGACTTTTAATATGACGCAGAAGCATCACAGCAGTGGGAAACTTAAGTGAATCAAATGTTAATTTTCATGCACAGCACGCTATGGCTGTCACATTAGCTTAGTCACATTTTACGGTACAATAGCAGCTGAAGTTTCACAACAACACTTGTTTGGAAATGGGTTTGTATTATTTTGTTGAATTATGTCTTTACAGGTTTTACAGTATAATAATTTTTGTTTAGTTTTTTATTAAAAGAATTAAGATTATAAAAAATATATAATAATATTATTAATATTATTTTTATTGAATTCAATAATGTTATGATTATTGAAATTTCTAAATAAAGATAATTATGTGAAGAAAATAAGGAACAATTATTACTGATGTTATTAATAATTGTTAATAATTTTATATAATAGTAACAATTACTATTATAAAAATAATTTTAAATAATAATAATAGTAACAATTGTTATTAACAATAATATTATAATAACAATAATTATTATTAAATAATCATAATAATAATATAATGTAATTAAAATGATTGCATAATAATAATTAATGTTATAATCATTATAATAATAATAATAATAATAATAATGACAGTTTTTTAAGAAAATGTGAATAAAAACACATCAAATATAACATTTTTGTATTTACTATATTATTTGTCTATTTTTTCAAATGGTAAATTAATGGTAAATTATTATTGAATTCAATAATATTATGATTATTGAAGCTTCTAAATAAAATAATTATGTGAAGAAAATAAACAATTATTACTATTGTCATTAAAATATAAATAGTATTAAATGATCATAATAATTATTATTTTTAGATAATTATTAGTAGTAGTAGTATTAATGATAATATTATAATAAAATAATAATAATCATAATAATTAAAAATGTTGAATAAAATGTGAATAAAATATGTAACTTTTGTGTTTACTGTATTATTTGTCTATTTTTTAAAATCCTTACCATTTTTGGAATTATTGTTATTGTTATTATTGAAGTGTCTAAATAAAAATAATTATGTGAAGAAAAGAAGAAACAGTTATTACTACTATTATTCAAATATAAATAGTATTAAATAATAATAATAATGATTATTGTTAACAATAATATTATAATAAAAATAATAATTATTAAATAATACTATAATGTGATCAAAATAAAATGTAGTAGTAATAATAATAATAATAATAATAATAATAATAATATATTTTTTATTTACAATTGTCTATTTTTTTAACCCTTATTTATAGAATTATTATTATTATTATTATTATTAACAATAATATTGTAATGAAAAGGATAATTAATTTTAAATAATACTATATTGTGATTCAAATAAAATGTAATAATATAATAATAATAATAATTTTTATTTACAATATTATTTAAAAGAAAATACTATTTCAATTATATAATTATTATAATTATATTCTTAAATATATGATTATGTATGTGGGCTGGTTAAACCTGAATTCACATACATTTCTTAAGTAATATTAGTTTTCTAGAAGGTGTGTCTCTCATTCTCTGTTTGTGTCATAGGGATTTTGAAGCCGTGTTCTCTGGAAGCTCTCATCAAACGGATCAGCGTCTGCGGGAGGGTTACGACAGCGCCAGCACTGCCCCCCGCAGCACCGAGGGCTCCATCTCAGAGGACGTCTTCACCGAGTCAGAGCTTTCGCCCATCCGGGAGGAGCGGCAGTCCACAGAAGAGCTACAGCAGGAGGACAAGTCATCAGGAGCCTCGTCCCAATCTGTGCAGACCCTCCTCCAGGAACCTCTTTTGGCCGAGGGCAGCCATACAGAGGAGGGGGAGGAGAAAAAGCCAGAGGAGGGAGAACCAGCCAGTGAAACTGCCCAGCCCAAACAGCCTAGCCAGGAACAGCCAAGCACACCCACCAGCAGGGACCACCAGCAACCACCCCACTGCCAGGCCGAAGGAGTCGCCCCCTCCTCGGGATCACAGAGCTCGGCCCCTGGAGCAGAGGCCACGGGACAGGAAACCAGCCCCGATGGGGCTAAACTGACCAGAGATGGTACCCGAGATTCAGAAACAG
This sequence comes from Cirrhinus mrigala, assembly GCA_036247105.1. Classification (NCBI taxonomy): domain Eukaryota; kingdom Metazoa; phylum Chordata; class Actinopteri; order Cypriniformes; family Cyprinidae; genus Cirrhinus; species Cirrhinus mrigala. Next base: position 7,815,274 of record CM070022.1, read on the forward strand.
ACGTAGAGGAGCTGAGGAAGATGTGCAAGAGTCACACTATGCAACAAGCCAAGGAACAGCGAGAGAGCGTCCAACAGGCCCAGAGAGAGAATGTCCAGCAGTCGAATAGCAGCCAGAGACTGAGCTCTGCTGAGGGTATGACTACATCTTCTCCAGTATTTCTGCCATGTTGTCCAGTATTTCTGCTCCACTTGAAAATTTCACTTCCAGAACAAAAATGTACAGATAATTTATTCACCCCACTTGTCATCCAAGATGTTCATGTCTTTCTTTCTTCAGTCGATAAGAAATTATGTTTTTTGAGGAAAACATTTCAGGTTTTCTCTCCATATAGTGGACAAAAGGATCTAAACGATCCCAGCCAAGGAAGAAGGGTCTTGTCTAATGAACCAAATCCGTTATTTTCAAAACAAATTGACAATTTATATAATTTTTAACCTCAAAAGCTTGTCTTGTCTAGCTCTGCGTGAACTCTGTGTATTCCGGTTGAATCATTTTCTTCTCCAAGACGAGCATTTGAGGTTAAAAAGTATATAAATTGTAATTTTTTTTAGATAATGACCGATTTTTTTGCTAGATAAGGCCCTTCTTTTTCAGCTGAGATTGTTTAGAGTCCTTTGAAGCTGCATTTAAACTGCATTTAGGAAGTTCAAACTCAGGTGCACCATAGAAGTCCACTATATGGAGAGAAATCCTGAAATGTTTTGCTTAAAAAAACGTAATTTCTTCATGACTGAAGAAAGAAAGACATGAACATCTTGGATGACAAGGGGGTGAGTAAATTATCTGTAATTTTTGTTCTGGAAGTGAACTTCTCATTTAACACCTTTCAAAGGGGTCCTAGGGTTTTTATACATTTATGTGCAGGCCCTATGATGAATTAAATTCCAATAAATTCCATTTTTATGACTGCATTCCGTGAATCCATCTACGTTTTTCACTTTGCGGAATCTAGTCATAAAAAATGGAATTTACTGTATATATACTATATACTGTATGTGGAATGTCACAGAATTTGCCAAAATTTGGATGAATAAATCAAAAGTTGATCAGTTCACTTAAATCAGATTGTGGTATGGGCTAGTGTCTGAATATTAGCTGCAAAAAAACTATTTAAATATGAATCCTGCATGTTCTGCGTCTCTCTGTGTGAATGAATGGCGCAGATGAATGGTGCATTTTGGTTTACTAAACACATACTGAAGCGCGTGACGCTCACAGTGTTTTCAGTGTCTGCGGTCTCAATAAATGAGGACGTGAACAAATGAACGTCGCCTCCAGAGCTGCTCTGAGAGTCACTTTATGAGCATTTTACAGTTTGTTTGAAAAAAACTACCGTCACATCATGTACCCACACAAACAGAACTCTTCACGACAACTCATCAAAACAAAAGTCCTGTTAAACTTGAAGAAATCGTGACAGAAATACATCACTTTTGTACAGTACATGGTACAAATTAACCTAATACTACTACTAAAATTGAAAGGGTATAATTTTAATTAAATTACAAGAAAAATGAATTTAACATTTTATGCCTTCAATAAATAGGGGCCTAAAAATGTGATTTTTGTTAAACCTTTAATGAACTGCTGTTAAACTGTATAAGTTTCATGATTTCAAGACATGCTTTTTGAATAATAAACTTTAATGTAACCATTAAAATAGAGTCCAGAAAAATAAAAACGGGGGAAAAAAATTAATCCAGAAAAATTAAAACGGAAAAAAATGAATTTGGAAAATGTATGTGTGTATTTATTTAATAAAAAGGAAAAAAAAAATCAGATTTCATAGAGCCCTTTATGTGTTATGCTTAAAGATTAATTATTCATCATATTGAAATTATATATATATTATATATTATATTATATATATACATCTAATGTAAAATGTGAGTATTTTTGTGTGTATATATATATATATATATATATATATATATATATATATATATATATGAATGTGTGTGTACATTAAATATATATTATTATATGTAAATTAATAATATCATTATAATAGTATAATATACCTTAAATATAATAAATTTTAAATATTCAATGTTTAATTATTTTTATTTCAATTTTTATTATCAATTTATTTATTCTATACAATTCTATATATGATAAAATTAAAAAGGTTAAAACTCAAAATTCTACCTTTTAAACAGTATGTAAATATAAACATTTTAATTAATTTTATTTTAATTCTTTTATTTTATGCAATTATATATATGTAGATAGAGAGCTTTATTTTAAACTTTATTTTGTGTAAAAAAGTAAGTAAAAAAGTAAATATATATATAATGTCTGTGTGTGTGTGTGTGTGTGTGTGTGTGTGTGTGTGTGTGTGTGTGTGCGTGTGTGTGTGTGTACGTACAAAATTTATTCAGACACCTTCAACATTTCTCACATTATCACAGTTTATTCGCTATAGTTTAGAAACTGGTAATAAAATATGACAAGAACTCAGAGTTAAACTGTGTCAGAGCAAATTAATCTTGATAATATTAGATAACTTTGATAGAAAGGTATGTAATGGATTACAGTCAACCAAAAATTCAGACAACTGTCAATACTTTGTTGACCAATTACCAAGCAATGCTTAATTTTGTTCAGTCTGTGGTGTAAAAAGGTCGCATTAGCAATTAAAGAAACAACACTTAAGCAAAACATGGTCAGGTCAAAGTGTCTGAATAATTTTTGGTCCCAAATTTACTGGTAGTCCACTGTATAAAGAACTTTTGAGTATAATATGTCACAGTTTACTTTATTTTGCTAGCCTCACGTACATAAATGAACTATAGTCTCCTAAAAAAATTATCAAAAATGATATCTGGTGTCTGAATAATTTTTGTTTTGACTGTATATAGACAAATGATAGCGTTCTTTCTCTCAGCCCATTGTGCACATTTAGTTTCATCATAACCAGCACTGATGACAATATAGTACAGCGTTGTTACATTTTACTATCAAAGTAAGCTTCTGCCCTGCTGTTAGTCTGGGGAGGGGCATGCTGGGAAGTGCTGATAACCTTGTGTTATGTGGCTTTGTTGATAGCAAGACTAGAGAGTGCTGGGAAATGAAAAGTGTCTCACCTGTTATCACCTGAGGGAGCGCAGAGACACTTTACCACGGCTTTTACACGCTGCTTTGATCTGTTAAAGCCAGACTGTGCCAGCAGCCCTTTCTCTGACCGAGAGATAAGCTAAAGCCCATCAAACATGACAACTGCATGTGCATACTAACATAACAACACATCAGAAACAACAGGCAGTTCTTGTAGTGAGGAAGAAAATTATTTTCTACATTGCGGTGTCGTATTGAACCCGCTATACCAAATACCAAATTCAGTGGTGTTTAGAAGATACAGTGGTACAGGTGCAAAAAATATATGATAATGATATGATATTCGCACGAAATGCCAGAAAAATGTTACTCAGAGCTGTATGAGCAGTACTGTATGTCCACTAGGCTCTTAATAATGGAATTCAGATAATGAAATGTTCATTTTTAGACTCTCACTTGTATATTTTTATCATCATTCCATCATTCCAGCTTTTTCAGCTGTAGACATGCTGAGCTCTCTGTGCCTCAAGGTGCTTTCCGTCCCAGCGTATGAGTCATCAGCTGATAGTTATTCAACGCTAACGGATGAGCTGGCTTTCACAATGAGCCCAGGAGTGAGTTAAAGATGTGATATCATGAGGAGTCAAATCTAAAAGATTCCTTGATCTTGTCAGATTAAATAGTTTTAAACATATGGCTTGTTTCTGAACATCTGCGGCTTGCTGACATCGGATGAATATGTGGACGTGTAAGCACCCACGTCAACAATGCCTGTTTGTTGCTCAGAAATGTGTTCAGTTGAAATGCGATAATGTGGATGAAGCAGTGTAGATGCTGTAGATTACTAATGTGGGAAAATGGGGGTGGACATCTGCTTATTTTTCTAGTTTTACTTTTTCTTTTTCTTTTTTCTTTCATTTAATTTTTTATTAATTTTACCTGTTTGAAATATTATCATAAAAGCAGTCCTGATGACCTGTGCGCAAAATGTTCTAAATCCATTTGATAGCTTTTTGACAGCGGCACAACTTGGAAACAGCACTGTTTATCAGCCTTATTTCAGACTCAGAATTATATATATGCAAAGTATATGTATATATAAAATAGTTTGTTATAAAATAATAAATATAATATAACATATATATGTATGTATGTATTGTATGTATGTATGTATGTGTGTGTGTAGTTTTTTAAAAAATATTGCAATATGTTTAAAGAAGATTAAAATGTATGAAACAACCCCTTAAAATCTAAAAAACAAAAATATTCTTTAAACTATGTACATTTCTAAAAATCATCAAAATGTATTAGAAAAAATAATAAAAATGTTTTTATAATCATGAAATATGTATGAATGTGTATAAAATGTATTTAAAGAAGATGAAAATGTATAAAAAAGCCCCTTAAAATCTAAAAAACAAAAATGTTCTTTAAACTATAGACATTTCTAAAAATCATCGCAAAATAAAATTTAAAAAATAAATAAAAAATAAAATTCTCCAAATCAACATAATCAAACTGTATAAAATATATATTTAAATATAAAAAATATAAATATAAAAATATATTTTTTACTTAATATTGCCATATATTTAAAGATGAACGTGTATGAAATCACGCCTTAAAATCTAAAAAAAAAAAATGTTCTTTAAACTATATAAATTTCTAAAAATCATCACAAAATAAAATTTAAAAAATAAATAAAAAAAATAAAATTCTCCAAATGAACAAAGTCATCCAAATTTATTAATTTATTTATTAATAATAATGTTTTTATAATCATGAAATATGTATAAATGTGTATAAAATTATAAATATACAGTACTGTGCAAAACAAAAAAATTATTTTAAGTCAGTTATTTCTATCTTTTGCTGTAGTGTGTCAGTAGGAAATATCAGTTTACATTTCTAAACATTCATTTTGCCATTAACTGTAATAATCCAGTGAGATTTTTGTTTGCACAAGAAGTCTGACAACAGCCAGTGCTCCACACAGAGATCTGATCTGACCATCATCCAGTCTGTCTGGAATGACATGAGGAAACAGAACAAACTGAGACAGACTAAATCCAGAAGAACTGTGGCAACATCTCCAAGTTGCTTTAAGAAACCTACATGCAAAGTACTGTTAAATGTTTTAGGCACTTGTGTAAAAAATGCTGTAAAATGAGGATGCTGTCAAAAATAATGCCATAAATAGATTTTATCAATTAACTTTTATTAACTAAATTAAATCAACATGTGGTAAACCATATTTGCATTTAAAACAGCTTTTGCCCTAGGTACATTTGTGCATAAGTTTTCAGGTAGCTTTGCTTGTAGGTTTCTTAAAGCAGCTTGGAGATGTTGCCACAGTTATTCTGGAATTAGTCTGTCTCAGTTTGTTCTGTTTCTTCATGTCATTCCAGACCGACTGGATGATGGTCACATCAGATCTCTGTGTGGAGCACTGGCTGTTGTCAGACTTCTTGTGCAAACAAAAATCTCACTAGATTATTACAATTAATGGCAAAATGAATGTTTAGAAATGTAAACTGCTATTTCCTACTGACACACTACAGCAAAAGATAACTGACTTAAAACCATTTTTTTTTTTGGTGAAAATACTAGTGACCTAAGACTTTTGCACAGTACTGTATATATTTTCTATATTTAATATTGCCAAACAACCCCTTAAAATCTAAAAAAGAAAAAAATCTCCAAATCAACAAAAACAAAATTTGTTATATAAAAAATAAAAATGTTTTTATAATCTTGAAATATGTACGTTGAAATATATACACATGCATACATAACCCCTTCAATGACCACAACTCTAAAGCCAAAATTTTCTACCAGAAAAATCTCCAAATCAACAAAATATACATTTATTATAAATATAAATTTATTTTTATAATCTTGAAATATGTAATATTTTTTTCTTGCCATAGATGAAACGACCTGTTAAAATCTAAACAGAAAAAAATTCTTGAAACTATATACATTTCAAAAAATCATAAAAAAAATTCCAAATCAACAAGATCTACTTTTATTATACAAAAAAGTAATTAAAATGTGTATAATCTTAAAATATGTATATTGAAATATATACATACATACATAACCCCTTCAATGGCCACAACTCAAAAGCCTAAATTAAATTAGTTTGTAAACTATATAAAGTTCTTTTGCTTATTCAACACCGTAATATTCATCAGCCTCATGGCGTGAGAATGAAGTTCAACCCCTGTCCCGGCACATATCCCTTTTTGGATCATTGAGCTGTTCTGACAAATCACAGGGGGTTATTACCACAGCTCAGGACCCACTTCAAAAGTCATCTGAATTACACACCAAATTAGCCCATTGAAAATGAATGCCCTCCCACTGTGTTCTGCGGTGTAAGTAGATTAATGTTGCATTGGCTGTGTAAAGGGCTTTGGCTCCTACAGCACTGGTGTAAGGTGTTTCTTTCTGCATCTCCCGCTGCGCTGACCTTCTAATCAGTTATTAACAAAAGATGCATTGGATTCAGCTTCGGATATGAGCTCCCGGCAGGGTTTAGTTCATTTGAGGCAACGTGTTTTTGTTCCACTGATTATTGCATGTCTATTTTTTGAGATAATGTGCTTCGTGTCCTTCATATGCGGCCCGTGAGATGAATGATGCATTATTGCATCGCACTTATTAGACAGCGTTCAAACTTGGCCATGTATTAGTCATTTTTGCAAGTTTGCAAGTTTCAACTGCAGATACTTCTTTACATTATCGTGGATGTTTTTACCTTTGCTCAGTTTCTGTAGTGAGCTTTTATTTCTGTGTTTCAGGCCTCGTGGTGTCCAAGGAGAGGCAGAAGTCTCACAAGTTTCTGTGTCTGCGGGTTGGCAAGGCCATGAAGAAGACGTTTGTGTCCAACGCTAGCGCCTCCATGCAACAGTACGCACAGCGTGACCGCAAGCATGAGTACTGGTTTGCTGTTCCCCAGGAGAGGTGAGTCGGACATGTGGACTTAAACTCATACACAAGTTTCTGTCCATTGCTTATATAAAATCTCATCCATATTGCACTTTATCTATCCACCCATCCATCCATCTAAAATGTTTTTAGATCTTGTTCCATCTATTTTATTTTTTTATTTTATTTTAGGCTTTTTTCTTTGTGCAAAATATGTAATTTTATTATATTTTTTATAATATTTTATTTTATTTTATTTTTCAAAATATATAATTTCTTCCATCCATCCAAAATGTTTTTTAGATCTTATTTCTTCCATTGGAAAATATTTTATTTTATTTTATTTTTATTTTTTTCTTTGTGCAAAATATGTAATTTTTTATTATTTTTATTATATAATTTTTACATTTTGTTTTTCAAAATATATAATTTCTTCCATCCATCCAAAATGTTTTTTTAGATCCTGTTGATTCCATTGGACAATATTTTATTTTATTTTATATTATTTATGTTTTTATTTCATTTTGTTTTGGATTTTTTCCTTTGTGCAAAATATGTAATTATATTTTATATATATATATATATATATATATATATATATATATATATATATATATATATATATATATATATATATATATGTATATATATATATATATATATTTTTTTTTTTTTTTTTCTTTTTCTTTCAAATATATAATTTCTTCCATCCATCCAAAATGTTTTTTAAATCTTGTTCGTTCCATTCGAAAATATTTTATTTTATTTTATTTTATTTTATTTAGGATTTTTTCTTTGCACAAAATGTGATTTTTTTTTTAATCTATTATATTATTTTTTTTATTTTGTTTTTCAAAATATGTAGTTACTTCCACCATCCAAAATGTTTTTTTGATTGTTTTATTTTATTTTATTTTATTTTATTTAGGATTCTTTTCTTTCTTGTAACCTTGGTCATATTATGCAAACAACAAAGCTTTCTTCTTTATGCAAAATATTGCATTATATATCATATTATTTTTTATTTTTGCAAATAATATAATTTATTATTAGTAGTATTATTAGTATTAGTACCAGTATTAGTATGTATTAGTAGTATTTAGTATGTACTGAAATGTAACCTATTCATATTTTTGTCAGATTCACACAAAATATGTTTTTCTATGAAATCATGCAACATAATTCCACTGAAGTAGTTTTGTGAAAGGTCACTGTAATTTTAAATGAGAAATAAATATGTTTTTCTATGAAATTAGACAGCATAATTCAATTGAAGTAATTTTGTGAAAAGTCACTTTAATTTTGAGAATGAGAAATGATGTAAATTTAACATGGTCTTATTATGCGATCAGCTCTCTAGTACTGAAACAGTGCCGTCTTTGTTTTATTTCATCTACCCTCTGATTCAACGCACAAGTGCTCAGTGTTCTTCATCCCACTGGAACTTATTCTGTCTGTTATCACTGTTTGAGATGAGTCACAGATATTTTTTAGGAAACACTTGCTGGGCTATATCAGAATGAGAGAGTCAGAATAGATTAGCTTTGGCACAGTCTACACGTTAGGAAAACTCTAGAAATGTCTAGAGGAACTCCAGACATGCTGTAGTAGTCTAGTCCTGAACAGCGTCTGTACTCCTGGAGCACTGCTGAGCTCTCTGGCCAAACTGCTGTCCATTGTTGTCACCGAGACATGGCCGGGCCCGGCTGCGTGACCTAGTTGGGTGGCGACCCGGATGATCAGCGTAAAGTATCATGACAATTGTGCGTGAGCAGGGCCCGAGAGACGAGGCTTTGAAGCTCACGCTGCCTGTCAGCCGCCTGTCGTGTCCTGATGCAAGTCACACCGAGTTTTCCACAGCTTTGCCTGTTTAGAAAGAGAAAAAACAAAAGCTATATGCACTACTGTTCAAAATTTAGGGTTCAGCAAGGACACGTTAAAGAGATAGTTCACCCAAAAATGAAAACTACCCCATGGTTTACTCACCCTCAAGTCATCCTGGGTGTATATGACTTTCTTCTTTCAGATGAATACAATCGGAGTTGTATTAAAAAAATGTCCTGGCTCTTTCAAGCTTTATAAAGGCAGTGAATGGGTGTTGACATTTTAAAGTCCAATAAAGTGCATCCATCCATCATTAAAAGGACTCCATACAGCATTCTGAATTGAATCAATGCATTTGTGTAAGAAAAATATCCCCTAACTGTCCAGCAGATGATGTTGGACGTAGGCAAATGTGGTGACTAACGTGGAAATGATGAAAGCGGAGGTGCAGTGGAGAGAGCAAAACAAAATACCAGTCACAAATTAGAAGTACAAAACAGGATTTGTAAAGAAAAGTGTTGGAGGATTTCGATATAAGCCAAGGGGAGACTGGTTTTCCTTTGTTGTAAACAAAACTTTGTTCTCTGGAGACTAGCATATTCTCACCAGAGCTTAGCCTATATCCTACGTCATCCGCTGGAATGCCACTCTCTCGTGAAGGCATGTACCACAGTTAGTGGAAGCTTGAGAGGTTTATAAAGTTTTAAATATGGTTATTTTTCTTACATAAACACATCGATTCACTTCAGAAGGTCTTTATTAACCCCCGGAGCTGTGTGGAGCACTTTTTATGATGGATGGATGCACTTTATTAGTCTTCAAAATCTCAACACCCATTCACTGCCATTATAAAGGTTGAAAGAGCCAAGACATTTCTTAATATAACTCAGATTGTATTCGTCAGAAAGACTAAAGTCATACACACCTAGGATGGTTTAAGGGTGAGTGAATCATGGGGTAATTTTCATTTTGTGGGTGAACTATCCCTTTAAATTGGTCAAAAAGTGGCAGTACAGACGTTTATAATGTTACTAAAGATTTATATTTCAAATAAATGCTATTCTTTTGAACTTTCTATTCATCAAAGAATCATATTTAAAAAAAGAAACGTTTCCACAAAAATATTAAGCAGCACAACTGTTTTCAACATTGATAATTGTAAGAAATATTTATTGAGTAGCAAATCAGCATATTAGAATGATTTCTGAAGGATCATGTGACACTGAAGACTGGAGTAATGATACTGAAATTCAAGTTTGTCATCACAGGAATAAATTACATTTTAAAATATATTCAAATAGAAAAGTTATTTTAAAGTTTGAAATGTTATTTAACATTATTACATTTTCCTGTAATTGTAATATAATAAATGCAGCCTTGGTGAGCATAATAGACTTCTTTCATAAACATAAAAAGAAAATTTTGCCAACCCCAAAATTTTGAATGGTAATGTACTGTTTATTACGGATAACTTTTTTTATTTAAAAAAAAAAATAATAATAATAATAATAATAATTAAAAATATTTTTTTATCCAGTAATGTCTTTAATAAATTATAACAGAACACATTTGATCAGACGGCATGTTTGCTTATGAAATATCAATTTAAATATGGATTATTTTTTAAGCTACCAATATCCACCGTTTTCTTCAGCACAGAAGTAAGCCCATAGGTGAGACTTCCGGTTCATTACCCGCTATTTAAATCCATTCCACAGAAATCTTAATTTTTCCCTAAAAATTCAACTGATTCCATCTGGCTCATAAGCAATTAAAAGATTACATGTAATATCATTTTTAACAATGTCATTGTTTCTCTAGGTCAGACCACCTGTACGTTTTCTTCATCCAGTGGAGCCCGGATGTTTTTGGGGAGGGGGTAGGAAGCATCAGCCGTGATCCTGGCTTTATCGTGGTGAAGAAAATCGAGGAGTCGGAGGCAAACGAGGAGCAGCAACCTGACGAAAATTCAGCTAAAGAGTGGGAGGTACTGTAAGGCCTGTCCACATGTTTGGATTGATATTATATTTGTGATTTATGCTTGTGTCTGTATTCTCTGTGTTGATATGCACTGTATTTGATTCAGATATTTTCTCTTTATTGTATTTGCATATGTCTGTGTGCCTTTATTGTCTATTTCTATGTTCCAGGTTTCTGGAAGTGTCTTTATTGTGTTCCCCGCACTTCATACACCTTCATGCACCAATCATATGTTGTTGTCAAAGCTCCTGTATTCAGTCTTGCTAAATGTTTCTCCGACTGGGTTGTTTTACACTTGGTCAAATAAGTTTCTTGTGAAACCAAGATGCATTGTGCACTGTGAGCTTGCAGCTGGTGTTTTGCATGAGTGTGCAATTGTTTTATTATTTTATTTCTGTTTTCATTTTTAAGAAAGAGGAACATGTATGCAGTTAATGCATGCATGGATCCCTCCATCATGTCTAAAAAAGGCATGGTTTAGCCCAACTATGTCATGCCTGAATGAGATACAAGCAAATCATGCCTACAGGAGCAAGTGTTGTTACCTGATGTATTATGCGTGGTGTGTCCTTTATAAAGCTCCGTTTGAATGTTTTACTGATTGGATAATGCCGTCTGATATTTCCCCGCATGTTATTGTGTTCTGGTAGCTGTATTGAAACCAATCTGTGGCGCTGAGAAACCGATACTACGACTGCGGCGGCATTTAAATTTGACTTTAAATTAATGATGCAGGGAACAAAATAGACTGATTTGTTATTCTGGAACTGGAGGATCTTTGCAAAGCCACATGATCTTTTGATATGAATAAGTAAAATTAACTTTCTCTGATCATGGCCACAGGGGTGGCGTGAGTCATGAACTCAACTGGATATTGTGACCTCCAGGATACTCAGGGGATCAGTTGTGACACACACAGTTGTGTCTGAGTGATGACACTTGTTTAGCACATGCTCAGTCAAGCTACCGCTTAAGTGCAATTAAATGTAGTTGTTTTACTTTTTGAGACATAAAACTGATTTTTATATTGCATTTAAAAGTATTGGATGTCACGTATTTGTCTCTGCTGTCTAAAATTGTGATGCTTGTACATTGTTTGGCTGGTAAACATTAACAGGTAGGTCTAAGTAGGCAGCTCACTAGGTTATTTAGTGTTCATGGACATTTGAAACATGACCAGAGTGTTTTACACTATATTATATACACTGCAAGTCAAATGTTTTAGAAAAGTATGATTTTTAATGTTTTTAAAGAAGCCTCTTCTGCTCACCAAGCCTGCATTTATTTGATCCAAAATACAGCACAATCAGTAATATTGTGAAATAATTTTACTATTTAAAATAACTGCTTTCTATCTGAATATAATTTAAAGTACAATTTATTCCTGTGATCAATGCTAAATTTTAATCATCATTACTCTTCAGTGTCACATGATCCTTCAGAAATCATTATAATATGTTGATTTGCTGCTCAAGAAACATTTTTTATTATTTAAAAGAAAAACTTTGATAAATAGAAAGATCCAAAGATCAGCATTTATCTGAAATAAAAATCTTTAGTAACTTTATACATAGAAATGATAGAAAATAGTTTTTATTTAGCAAGGATGCTTTAAATTCATGAAAAGTGATGATAAAGACATTTATAATGTTACAAAAGATTTTTTTATTTCAGATAAATACTGTTCTTCTGAACTTTCTGTTCATCAGAGAAACCTGAAAAAATTCTACTCAGCTGTTTTCAACATAATAATAATAATACATGTTTTTTGAGCAGCAAAATATTATATGAATATTAGAATGATTTCTGAAGGATCATGTGACTGCAGTAATGATGCTAAAAATTCAGCTTTAAAATCACAGGAATAAATTGCATTTTAAAATATATTCAAATAGAAAACTGTAATTTTAAATAGTAAAAATATTTAAAAATGTTACTGTTTTTGCTGTACTTTGGATCAAGGCTTGGTGAGCAGAAAAGAGAAAATAAGCATTTTCACTAGTGTCTCGCAATTTTATTGTATTTATGATTAATAAATAAAAGCAGAAGCACTTTTTGCTTTAAACATTATTCCTGACAGCTAAAAGAATTTTAAGTGTTATTTAAAAGTGAAAATATTCAAGAAACCAATTAAATTATTACTTTGAGCTGTGCTCTTAATTGATTTACATTGAATTGATTAATACAATGTTTAAATTGTTAAAATTGTCAGTTGTCATACTCTGGCTTTTTGTTACATTTAATATGAATTTCTCATTGTCATTATTTTAACTGTATTATTAATGATGACATGCATGTTATGACATGCATGTAGTTCTTACACTAAAAATGGCAGGTAGATTTTAAGTAGTTTGTGAGTTGTCAAAAAAAAAAAAAAAAAGTGGTTACTCCCAGTTAAGTCAATTTAACCTAAAGCATGTACTGAACGAATTCACTTACTCACTATTAGTACTAAATAATGTGTTCAGACATCTGCTGTTATATTGCCTCAAGTTTGCTACTTTTTTTTTTCTCAAAACATAGAAAACATTGTGGGCATCATGCCCAAAAATGCTGTCTAGGTAGGCAGCTCACTAGGTTATTTAGTGTTCATGGTTAGTGACATGTGAAACATGTCCAGAGTGTTTCAGTTTGGTTGTTCTGCTTCCAAAAAGCATTTTTTTAGTTTAATCAAAAGGGGACTAAATACAGGCATGTTTAGTCCAGATAAAGAACATGTGTTTATTTAACTCTGAGCGAGTCCTCATCGACCGTCTTGTTTTTCATAGCGTCCGTTTTGATCCCTCAGCTTTATAACATCAATCATTTGACTCATTCTCGAGCATTATTGATTAAAATATTTAGAGGTCGAGTTTAGGTGTGATTGTTCCTTTAAAAGTGCTGAAGTCTTCCGTACAGGAGGCGTGACGCATTTTAAGAGAGCCAATCAGAGACCGAATTCTTTCATTTTGGTCCGACGTCATTGGCTCACGTAGGTGCCCGTCATTGTCTTGCCGTCGTGTTTATGTCTGAATATGGCATGTTGTCGGTCGGCGGACGGAAGGCTGAATGTGACAGACAGTGAGATCATGTTCTCTAAGCGGGTGAAGGAAGGAAAACCTCTTACTCCTAAGTACACTTATGTATGTAAACACAAGTGTTGAGTGATTGCGTTGGCTGAAGCGTAATGTGTGAGCGGGCTGTTGAGATATTAGCGTATAATGTCTGGCTGTGTTGACTGACACGGGCTGTCTGATGGGTTTGTGCTGCTGCTTCTGAAGTAAAACTGTGTAAAATTGAGATATGACAGTCTATAGCTGTTGATATGTGATGCTGGAGCTTGTGTGTGTGTGAATCAGTGAATGTCTCATCTGAGACGAGATGCATTTTTTATGAATGCTCTAGTTTACCTTCCTCCTTGTACATTATTGAGGGCTGTAAAGTGGCAACTTATCGGCTAAAACTTTTATTTACCGTCTTGGAGTAGAATGACCGCTGGCTTGGTTTATTTCCCTTTCACTGTCGATAAATACTGCAAATCGGTGTGTTGCAGAACTTTAAATGGATAGTTCACGGGGGAAAAAAATAATAATTTATTCTCCGTCATGACATGGCAAATTCCAAACCCTTATGACTCACTTTCTTGCGTGAAACACGAAAGACAACATTTTAAGTGAACGTCTCAGTCGCTGTTTCTACAGAATTGGTCCAAAGTCAGAACAGAAAAAAATGTCTTTTTCCAAAAAAAAAAAAAAAAAAATGTATGTATGCAAATTGTATCATATCCAAGGCACGCATTTCTAGTATTTTTGCAGTTAATTCTCATTGTATTTTCAGAAAGTTCTGGAATATGTGTCCTCTCTCCAAATTTGTCACTGCCGAAACACAGTAACAGTAGTTTAATTAGAAGGATTATATTGACCTATAAAGATTTTGCTTACGTGTACATTGTAAATATATTTATTTGCTATTTTAGTAATTTTTTTTCAAAGGTAAATCAATAACAGTTACATTTTTAACATTTTTTCAGATGTCATTTATGAGATTTGTTGTATTTTGAATTCAGTTTTTCATTGCAAAAGGCAAAAACTTGATACTGATTGCAAAGGATTCATTAGTTTGAATATACATTAACTCAAAAACGATCATAACATCTTAGTTGATAATTCAGTATGCTTTAATTTCAGTAGACAGCACATTTTCTGTACTGACAGCAATGCTTTGGTAGCGACCACATCACATTACAGAATTTTAACTTGCCTTCTAAAACACTACTAAAACATACTAAAATACAAAAAAAATAAATTAATTAATTGTACTACAATTTAGTTTATTTGTCTCAAATAAAGGATTATGTTTGCTTTTGTCACTTGCGAAACAATGATGCTGTGTTTTGAACATGACTGTTTCAGTATTGACAATTTTATGGGATAACACCCCAAAACAACAAAGATGTCACTACCGAAACACCACCAAATGTTTTGATAGTGACTGTTTCAGTAGTGACAATTTTAGATATCTCAAAGATGTTAATCAGCACATGGTTAACTAGCACAGTTCTGAACAGTTGTACACATATAAAAACTAAATGTTATGGAATAAATCCCAAAAAAGTGTGCTTAATTGTAGAAAAAAGGTGTTCAGTAGTGACATTCCTTAAAGTTACACACCGATTTTTCAGGCTTTTGAACTCATTTACCTCAAAATGAGGGGACCTATCTACTCATACCTTGTAGCTATGAGAGAGAGTGACAAAGGAATATTTCCTGTTTAGTTAAAATCAGTCTTAGCCAATAAACTAAAGCATACACTGTTTCGGTAGTGGCATGAAAAATGTGGGACACATTTTTCTTACATAAATTTTCAGAATTTACAAAGAAAATATACAAATTTTTTTTTTTAACTTCAATTTTTAAAATAAGCAAAAAGGTACTTTTAAAAACGACAATGTAAAAAAAAAATTTCAACATCATTTTCATAATTTAAAATGTAGGGGTTAGGGTTCAGGACAGCCACCTCCCAATTGAAAGTTCCCAATAAATGATGATTTTATATATATTAAGCTTACTGATATTTTAAATATTATTGTAGATTTTAGTAGATAATAGAAGGATCTTAGTAAATGCTTAAATTCTTAAATGCTTTTTAAATGTATTTTTTGTTTGTGGAACAGTAGTTTGGACCAATTCTTTAGAATGGCCCATATAATGATGATAGGAACTGGAAAATGTAAGCTTCAAAACGGATGCAGAAAGCAAGACATAATCTTTGAACAAACGTTTTATCAAAAATTTCAAATTTTAAAAGAAATCTGCTCAAGTGTGTGATTCTTGAGTGATTCATTCTTGTAACTCGGATATCTTTATAGAATCAGTTGTTGCAGTTCACAAAACAAAAAGATAGATTACGACTTAACGACTTACTTTTATTACATGAAAGTATGGCTTTGGAAGACTTTTATTGTATTGTAATGTATACATTTTTTATTGTATGTCACTTTAAAGCTTGACAGCCCTAGTTGCCATTCACTTAAATTACACTGAGAGAGTTGGCTTGGGTTCTTCAGAAATTATTCTTTCTGTGGAAGAAAGACATACAGCTTTGCTATGGGTAAATTATGACAAAAGTTTAGTTTTTGGTGAGCTAATTTGTCATGTGGTAATAGGTCATGTGTTTAATTTGTTATCAAACATGTCACATACTCAATTAATAGTTGTGGCAACCAACAAGCTGTGAAAATAGGTGTGACAAATAAGGACTGATATTTACACAAATGCAGTAGGTCAGCTGAAGGTAGTTTTCTTGCTTAATGTCTGAGAGTGCTAAGATGGATGATTTTAAACATGAGGGTGAGGGTCAGAATATTTACTTTCGAATGGGATGTTGAGTGTTTGTATTTTCTATGTGGCTCTGCTATGGCTTATGTTAGCTATTATAAATATGGTTCTCATTTTTGTCTGCAGAGCTTCATGCAAAACAGTTCACGCAATCATGCAAAGCACTCGCTGTGTTGTCTGCTCACATTTATACATTAGTTTTCACATATAGAATGACATGATCTAGGCTTTTAATCTTACGCTCATCTCTTCCATATCTCATAAAGACGATCATTCCTGACCGCAGTTTTAGTAGTTAACATCTTGTATTAAAAGAATCCCAAACTGCACATTGTTGTCCATATTTTGGCCTCATCCTGTCGTCCTGCTCAGCGGTGTGGTTGTGTCCCCTTGTCTCCGGAGCAGGTAGTGTCATGGACTGAGTACCACCGCCGGATCGATGCGTTAAACAGTGAAGATCTGCGCTCCCTATGCAAACGCCTACAGGTGCACAAAATCTGTAGAACCCTGCAGATGTAGCTCTAGGTTTGACTCTAGATTTGCGCTTGCCTTGCTGTGGATGGCAAGGTTGCGCTTGACACAAAAAGTTTGTGCAGAAAATTCCATAATTTCCCATAAAGAGTAGCCCATAACATAGTTATACAATTCTTAGATGCACATATTAACCCTTTAAAAGTTAGGGGTCAGTAATACAGTTGAAGTCAGACGTTTACAGAATCTGCAAAATGTTAATCATTTTACCAGAATAAGAGGGATCATACAAATGTATGTTATTTTCTGTTTAGTACTGACCTGAATAAGATATTTCATGTGAAAGATATTTACATATAGTCCACAAAAGAAAATAATAGTTGAATTTATAAAAATGACCCTGTTCAAAAGTGTACATACACTTGATTCTTGATACTGTGTTGTTACTTGAATGATCCACGGATGTGTTTTTTTGTGTAGTGATAGTTGTTCATGAGTCCCTTGTTTGTCCTGTGAACAATTAAACTGCCTGCTGTTCTTCAGAAAGTCTATCAGGTCCCACAAATTCTTTAGTTTTTCAGCATTTTTGTGTATTTGAACCCTTTTCAACAATGACTGTATGATTTTGAGATCCATTTTTTCACACTGAGGACAACTGAGGGACTCATATGCAACTATTACAGAAGGTTCAAATGCTTAGTGATGCTTCAGAAGAAAAAACGATGCATTAAGAGCCGGGGGTGTAAACTTTTGAACAGAATGAGGATGTGTACATTTTTCTTAGTTTACCTAAAAATTATATATATTTTTTCATTTAGTACTGCCCTTCAAAAACTACAGAGGATACTTGCATGTTCCCCAGAAGACAAAATAAGTTCAGTGTACCCTGATCTTCAAATTGAAAAAGTTTACACCCCCCAGCTCTTAATGCATCAGTGAGTGTTTGAACCTTCTGTAATAGTTGCATATGAGTCCATCAGTTGTCCTCAGTGTGAAAAGATGGATCTCAAAATTATACAGTCATTGCAGGAAAGGGTTCAAATACACAAAAATGCTGAAAAACCAAAGAATTTGTGGGACCTGATAGACTTTCTGAAGAACAGCAGGCAGTTTAACTGTTCATGACAAACAAGATAATCACTAAACAAAAAACACAGCTGTGGATCATCAGGTAACAACACAGTATTAAGAATCAAGTGTATGTAAACTTTTGAACAGGGTCATTTTTATAAATTCAACGATTATTTTCTCCTGTGGACTTTCTTTTTTTGTGAAATATCTTACTCAGGTCAGTACTAAATAAAATATAACATGCATTTTGTATGATCCTTCTTATATTGGTAAAATTAACATTTTGCAGATTCTGCAAAGTGTATGTAAACTTTTGACCTCAACTGTGTATATATATATATATATATATATATATATATATATATATATAATTTTTTTTTTTTTAAGAAATTAATACTTTCATTCATCAAGGATGCATTCAACTGATCAGAAATGATAGTAAAATGACAATGTTACAGATGATTAACCTTTTCAAATAAATAATTGATTCAATTTACTGTTTTCAGCACTGATAATAATATTTTTTTCTTAAGCAGCATATCAGCATATTAGAATGATTACCGAAGGATCGTGTAACACCGAAGTAATGATGCTGAAAATTCTGCTTTGCATCACAGGAATAAATGACATTTAAAAATATATTCAAACATTGTTTTAAACTGTAATAATATTTCATAATTTACTGTATTTGTGATCAAATAAATGCAACCTTGGTGAGAATAAGAGATCTTGCCAAACCTAAACTTTGGTGGAGTGGTGTATTACATATCCCTGCAAAATTGCTAATTAAAAGTACTCTGTCAGTGGAAATTCCAAGCAGTTTTATCACTTTAGAACCTGAATGAAATGAGGAATTTTCTGGAAGTCATGCTAGAGAAAGTGGGTTGTATTTCTATGTCCAGAATGTTCTGAGGTTCAGGCGGGTGTTTGGGTCAAGACCTGCACTGACTGCTGCCCGGTTATTTGTTGTAAACAATTGGTGTAATTGAACCACGGCCGGTGTAACCTGAGTGTGTTCAGGCCACGAGAGGGAATGTTAACTGTCTGTGGCACTACATTGTAAAATAACACCACTAGTCCTGATGTAACAGGCTTTAGAGAAGTGCTTCTCAACTGGTTATGCTTCAGAAACCAGATTCTACAAGTGGTGGTACAACACAGCAGAAATTGCTTATGAAAGTGAACAAAAATGTCCTTGCATTACATATATGCATTTAGCAGATGCTTTTATGCAGTGCAACTTACATTGCATTCGGTTCATGCATTCTCTGGGAATCAAACCCATGAACTTGCGTTACTAGCTCCATGCATATTGTTTGAGCATAAAATGAAGTTTACTAATATTACAATTAACTTCATTGTCAGAACAAAAAGCTTAATTATTGACATGACAGGCTGAATAGGAATACAATGACTGGTTGAGAACCACTGATTTTCGGAGATAATGCACACAAGTGTTTTTATGAGTACAATATCTCATGTTGCCTAGCCAAAATATTTCCTGTGAGATTAGTTTGTCTTCCCAGCTTAGTTTGTCCCCTTAGGTTAATACCACCAGAGATAAGTCAGCTCAGCTAAAGTTGAATTTACATGTTAAGTCTATGCAGCCTCACTTCCACAAATGTTTTGAATACCAAATCCTCACTGTGAGAGTTCATGGGTAAATTGCAAGGAAGATCTGCTTTCATGCTTTGTTATAGTTTCAAGTTTATGTGGCATAAACTAAAATGTCACTAGACAGTTTGCTAATGGCGTCTTCTGTCTTTAGATCACCACGAAGGAGGACGTGAACTCCAAACATGGCACGTCCATCACCGCCAGCCTGGAGCCGGAGACTTTCAAGCCTAACCTGAACGAACCCAGTGACCTTCTGGAGGCCGAGCAGATCGAGAAGGTAAGCGTTCAGTGACGCGGCAGTGAAATAAATCTCCCCGCTGCTCTGGGCTTTACAGTGTTTCATCGATCCACTGGTCCAAAAATAGGCAGCCCTCCTCACTGTTCACCGGTTATTGATTCATGGCCGGAGGACGATCTCAGACACGTTAACAGACAGATTTATTCGCACTCGTCATGTTATGGCCAAGGGCATAGGAATGATTTGAAAAGTGAAGATGACGGTTCTTGACCCATAAATGATTACTCAACCTCTTGTCATTCGAAACTGAAAAGCTATTGGACCCCTACCGATACAATTTTGTCAAAATGAATATATAACTATGATTTAGAATTAAGAACTTTTTTACAATTTGTCTAAATTTTAAGATTGCTAGTACAGAATGATCTGAATTTTTCTGCCAATGTGGACCGAATCCTGTATTAAAATATAATTTAATATTAATGCTGCTGTTGAATCTAAAGTGGCAAAATATTTTATTCATTAATTTAATTTTTTGAGTTGTGGGCTTGTGGTCAGACTTGATTCTGATTCAGTCTGAATCACAAACAAATGACTCTTTTGAGTCAGTTCTTTTAAGTGGATCATTCAAAATGGAATTGTTGAGTGGATTTAGAATTATAGTTTATTCTTAATGATTTCAAACTTAGATATGACTCTGCCCAAGTGTTCTAAAGTCATATGATTGAAAATATTTAAAAAATTAAAAATGTTACCTTGGCAACTAACTAAAAATAAGTTGACGTACTAAAATTACTAAAAAAAAATCAATTAACATGCACTATCAGTCAAAAGTTTTTGAACTGTAAGATTTTTAATGTTTTTAAAAAAGTCTCTTCTGCTCACCAAGCCTGCATTTATTTGATCCAAAGTACAGCAAAAACAGTAAAATCTTTTTACTATTTAAAATAAATGTTTTCTATATTTGAAAGTGTAATTTATTCCTGCTGAATTTTTAGCATCATTACTCCAGTCACTTGATCCTTCAGAAATCATTGTAACATTCTGATTTGCTTAAAAACATTTATTATTACTATTGTTATGGTGGTAACAGCTGAGTATAATTTTTTCAGGTTTCTTTAATGAACAGAAAGTGCAGAAGAATAGCATTTATCTAAAAACAGAAATCTTTTGTAAGCTTATAAATGTATTATTATCACTTTTGTTCAATTTAAAGACTCCTTGCTAAATAAAAGTATTAATTTCTATAATTTCTTTCCCCCAAAAAAAATATAAATAATAATAATAATAAATGTTTCTTGAACAGCAAATCAGCATATTAGAATGATTTCTGAAGGATCATGTGACATTGAAGACTGGAGTAATGATGCTGAAAATTTTGATTTGATCTCAGAAATAAATTGCATTTTAAAATATGTTCAAATAGAAAGCAGTTACTTTAAATAGTTAAAATATTTCAAAAATGTACTGTTTTTGCTATACTTTGAGTCAAATAAATGCAGCCTTGGTGATCAGAAGAGACTTCTTTAAAAAAGAAAATAGTATTAATAGTTTAAATACTAGTTTAATAGTTTAAATACTAAAAAATAAAAAATAAATTGAAGCTATATAGATATATTTTTAAAATTTCAAAAATGACTAAAGTACACAACAAAATTACTAAACTTTGACATATAGAATATTTTTAAAGAAAATATAAAAATTGTTAAAATTATTATTGTTATTTCTTTAATGCCACTGCTACAAACATTTTGTTCAGCTCTCATCCGGAAAGACAGCATGACTGTGTTCCTACGCTTTTTCACTTTCGTTTAATAATTCCTGCAGTTGTCAGAGACATTGTCGAAATATTTGTACATGACGTCCTGATCTTTTGATCTGATCTTACTGTGCCATTTGCGATGTGTTTTGTAGTGAAGCTTCAGAGGTTTTGTGCAGTTATGAGGCTTAAGTCATTGTGCCCTGCGGGTGCGCGCCTTTCAAACGCATCAGCGCTCTGTGAATGGATCACCTGAGGTGGCCTCTCGGAGAACCCTTTATTCAGACGTAGGCCCATTTTGTTGGTAAATCAAATAAACTTGTGTCATTACGCAGAGTAATTCAATGCTCCCCAGGCGCTGGGAAAGCCTGGACTTGCCGGAGGACACAGAGACCGCTGCACTCGAACATATGTTGAGGAAACACACAGCACTGTGCCACCCACTGTAAATGTGTATATATATGTGTGTGGTGTTCAGCTTCTCTGTGTCTACTGGTGTGAAAAGGTCAGTGCTACTGTAATTGGGCTTTTAATGTTTCGGCCCTGCTGCTGCTTTGATCCTGCACAAGGCTTTTATTCGTTCAGTCATATTCTCCTGTTTTCCACCTTTTCCTTATTACTTTATTGTTATTTACAGATTAGATGAGAGAGTATTCAAAACATTCAGGAGCACAGAAACCTGTTGTCAATGCTGCCTCACAACTTTTATCAATAAAACAAATATACACTACTGTCAAAAGCTTTTGAACAGTAAGATTTTTAATGTTATTTAAAGAAGTCTCACCAAGCCTGCATTTATTTGTTCCAAAGTACAGCAAAAGCAGTAAAAATTGGAAATATTTTTACTATTTAAAATAACTGTTTTTTTTAATTGAATATATTTTAAAATGTATTTTATTGCTGTGATTTCAAAGCTGAATTTTTAGCATCATTACTCCAGTCACATGATCCTTCAGAAATCATTCTAATATTCTGATTTGCTGCTCAAAAAAAAAACATTTAACTTTATTTTTATTATGCTGAAAAAAGCTTAATTTTCTTTGATGAATAGAAAGTGCAGAAGAACACCATTTATAATAATAATAATAATAATAATAAATGTTTCTTGAATAGCAAATCAGCATATTAGAATGATTTCTGAAGGATCATATGACACTAAAGATTGGAGTAATGGTGCTGAAAATTTGATCATAGGAATAAATTACATTTTAAAATTATTCAAATAGAAAGCAGTTATTTTAAATAATAAAAATATTTCACAGTATTACTGCATTTGCTGTATTTTGGATCAAATAAATGCAGGCTTGGTGAGCAGAAGAGACTTGTTTAAAAAAACAACACTAAAATCTTGACTGGTAGTGTATTTCTCATTAACAAGGTGGTAAAATGTTTTTAAAGTAGATAAACATGCAATTTTATCATGATACTTTACTTCTGAATTCTAAATGTAACTTTTATTTTTATATCCGTTTAGTCAAATTTTATACTGTAAATTTAGTTGAAAGCTTGTCCATGCTGGCAAGTGGCCATAGTGTAAACAGGATAATCCAAATCTAGGTCTCCACCGTAGTCTTATTTTAGTAGTATTTATATACTATTATATTATTAATATTTTGAATTAACAATTATCTTTATATTTTCATTACATTTCAACGTGAAGTGAAATGTAAACCTGTTCAGCTACTGAGACATTAAATATATAAAATTGCATTAAATATGAATATTAGGTACAAATAAAATAGTCATTAAAATATGCAAAAATGCATATTTAAAAAAAATAATAATTTAAATTAATACTAATTTTATTTTAATTTTAACTAATTTTATGTGACTGTCATTTTTTTATATTACTATTTAGGTTTCAGTTTTGTTTTAGTTTTTGTCAAGTTTATTTTTTATTTATTTCCAGTTTGTGTTTCATCCTAAACTTATTTAGTTGCCAAGTTAATATTTCTCATTTTTGTTTAGTTTACTTTTGTAGACCTTTGTTCATCTTCATAACACAAAATAGGATATTTTTTATGAAATCCGAGAGCTTTCTGACCCTGCATAGACAGCAACACAACTAGGAAGAGTAGCACAAAAGGGAGAGTAATTAACAGAATTTTCACTTTTGAGTGAACTATTCCTTTAATGCACACTTAGTCATGGATTATCCCTAACTTATTCCCTGTTTTTCACTCAGTTGGCGAAACATCTCCCACCCAGAACCATCGGTTACCCCTGGAATCTGGCTTTCAGCACATCTAAACATGGCATGAGCATTAAGACTCTGTACCGGGCCATGCAGGATCAAGACTCACCCATGCTGCTGGTCATCAAAGACAGTGATGGACAGGTCACACTCTTCTCTTTATCTCTTACAAGACCCTTACAAGAAGAAGCCAAGAGTTCTCATGTGACCAGAAACAGTGTAAAGCTTTTGGTTCAATGGTTTCCTAATCAGATCTGGTCTCTGTGCTCTTGTAGATATTTGGGGCTTTGGCATCAGAACCCTTCAAAGTCAGTGAGGGTTTCTATGGCACAGGAGAGACTTTCCTGTTCACCTTCTATCCAGAGTTTGAAGTATGTGTTTGGTTTATCTGTTAATTTTCATTACAGTCAAAATAAGATGTCAGTTTAAATCAGAATGAATTCTGATTGTGTCTGTCATTCAGCATTTTCATAAAGACTTTTATGTGCAAAATTCATTACCATGTTTGCTTGTCCTAAAATGCTGTTTTGTTCTCACTGGCAGGCGTACAAATGGACTGGAGATAATCTGTTCTTCATTAAAGGAGACATGGACTCTTTAGCCTTCGGTGGAGGAAGGTCAGTAACTCTGGGCCTTAATAATTAATGGTAATATTTTGAATTCTGATTTTCATTAGGGATGTTTGTGTCAGACACAAATGAGTATGCAGATGTAGATGTGAAAGTTTGGCCAGCACATTGCAAGCTCATTGTCTAAACATGCAAGGTTTTTTGACTACAAATCTGAAGGGGTGCTGAAGGGGTAAGAGAATTTGCTTCAAATGTGTCTGTGCTGTTTATGTGTTATTTTTCAGGTAGCTAGCTATAAAAATGCTGACAGTTTAACAAACTTGATCAGCAAGTTTCTTTATCAAAGCATTTTCCATGACAGTAGCTGTCAGTAATACTGTCTGTAGTAGGTGACAGTTTTTACCAGTGCACACTATTGCTTGCTTTAGAGACTTTTGAGAATGCAATGCATTTGTATTTGTACGTGGATTTGTATCCAAGTACTTCTGTAGAATGTTTTGCACTGTTCTTAAAGGGATAGTTCACCCAAAATGGAAAATTCTGTCATTAATTACTCATTCCAAACCGGTAAGACCTTCATTCATCTTCAGAACACAGATTAAGATATTTTTATAGAAATTCAAGAGCTTTCTGGCCCTGCATAGACAGCAACACAACTGAAACGTTTAAAGAGCAGGTCATATTGTTTTTTTTAGAGTGTCATAATATTGTGTTGGAGTCCCCTACAACAGGTTTAAATGCATCTACGTTCAGAAAACATTGTAATTTTTTCAGAATATACATTTATACATAGTCATTTGTCAATGATTTCGAAATGGTTCGTTCGAACAAGCTTTAAGCATAATGTCTGTAAACCCCTCCCTTCCTTAAGCCTACTCTGCTCTGATTGGTCAGCTTGCCAAGCTTGTTGCTATTGGCACAGAGAGGAGTACTTGAGCAAGTTAGCGAGCACTACCATTTGTGTTGCCAAGTTTGCGGGTTGAAGCGACCCTAATAACGTCATATTTAGCCCCTGGAATGCGAATATACCTGGGGAACCCCAACAAAAAGTGTATTTTACACCCCGGAATGTGATTTTTAATTGGGGGACAGCCCTTGAAACATGATCGGGCTAGTTTTGAGTAGCAATTTGATGGTTTTTGTTGTGAAAACTTGGCAACCCTGATGCACCTTTACATAAAACAATAATATAGTGCTCCAATCCTTTCTAAAAATAATGACATAAAAACATTTTGTTTAACACTTATGCAAGCGAGTTGTGCCCACAGCTAAAAGCTGCTTAAACGAAGTAATTAGAACGACAGTCTGCATTAATCAACACATTCTCAGGAAATAGTGTGTTCACAGCGAATTATCAGAACTATTTCAGGAAGACAGGAATATCGTGCTTTACCTGGAAGCCTAAGGTTGCAGTGTATACATCACATATTTGCACAAAAAAATAGATATTTTGAGCTCTCACTTAAAAATGTACACAAACCATATCGATCGTACTTACAGGTTGTGGTTCGGAGATGCGTGTTAGTCCAAGTAAAGAAGATAAAAACCAAGATTAGAGAAACAGTCCTCTGTAAAATGATGAGCACACAACGAAAGGTTTGAATTGTACGCTGTGGTATCATGGAAAAAGTGAACATTAACCACTGATTCTTTACATCATCATCTTTCGGCAATGAACACAAAACAAGCTTTCACAGCGCGGAATGCAGTATCTTCTTGGCATGATGTAAACGCATGTATTAGCGGAAATGTTTGTGGGCACGTCAGACTGTTCGTATTTCGCTGGCAGGCTGATGTGTTACCCAGTGATGTAGATCAGTAACAGGCAGAAGATTCAAAAATATGACAACTTGTTAAGGCGATTCTGAATTGACTCTTCTTTTGAGAGACAATATCTTTATGTATAATGGTCGTTTCAGATTAACAACTTTGCCGACTATTTAGATTGAAGGATAGCTATGTTGTAAACTGCAAAAAAAAGTTATTTTTCAAAAACCCATATGACCTGCTCTTTAAACCCTAGAAAGGTATTAAGGACATGCAAAAATATCTTAATTTGCGTTCTGAAAATGAACAAAGGTCTTACGGGTTTGGAACGACATGAGGGTGAGTAATGACAGAATTTTCATTTTTGGGTGTACTATCCCTTTAAGCACTGCATATTTACATAGTTTTACTTTAAAGGAGTTAACTTCCAGAACAAAAATGTACAGACAATGTACTCACCCCCTTGTCATCCAAGATGTCCATGTCTGTCTTTCTTCAGTCGTAAAGAAATTGTTTTTGAGGAAAACATTTCAGGATTTTTCTCCATATAGTGGACTTCAGTGGTGCCCCCGAGTTTGTACTTCCAAAATGTAGTTTAAATGCAGCTTCAAATGGCTCTAAACGATCTCAGCCGAGAAAGAAGGCTCTTATCTAGCGAAACGATCGGTTATTTTCTTTAAAAAAAAATGACAATTTATATACTTTTTAACCTCAAATGCTCATCTTGTCTAGCTCTGTGATGCGTATGCGTACTCTGTGCAGTCCCGTTTAAGACAGTAAGGGTATGTTGAAAAAGTCCCATCTTGTTTTCTGCTTCAAAATTGTTCTACATCACTGTTTTACCTTTTTTTTTTTTTTTTTTTTTTTTTTTTTTTTTTGTAAAGGGCGTTTGATCTTCTTTGAATATTTACTTTGTAAACACTGGGTTGGTACTTCTGCAGCAATGTAGGATGATTTTGAAGTTGGGGAAGAAAATGAGATGGGAGTTTTTCAACATACCCTAACTGTCATTAACCGGAATACACAGACTACGCATGAGCGTCGCAGAGACAAGACAAGACGAGCATTTAAGGTTAAAAAGTATATAAGTAGTCAATTTGTTTCGAAAATGGCCGATCGTTTCACTAGATAAGACCGTTCTTCCTTAGCTGGGATCGTTTAGAGTCATTTAAAGCTGCATTTAAACTGCATTTTGGAAGTTTAAACTTGGGGGCAGCATTGAAGTCCACTATATGGAGAAAATTCCTAAAATGTTTTCCTCAAGACACATAATTTCATATCGACTGAAGAAAGAAAGGGAGTGAGTAAATTATCTTAATTTTTCTTCTGGAAGTGAACTTCTTTAAAAACCAAGAGTTTTCTCTAGTCTTACAAGAGAATGAAGGTTTGATCTGAGATTGTTTTCTCCTCTTTCAGTGGCGAGTTCGGGCTTTGGCTGGACGGGGATCTTTATCACGGCAGGAGTCACTCGTGCAAAACCTTCGGGAATCCCATGCTCTCCATGAAGGAGGATTTCTTCGTGCAGGATATTGAGATCTGGTCGTTCGAGTAGCAGCTCACTTGGAGGTACCTTTTTTGTCGTTAGTTGGAGAGAGGAATTGGACACCAGGCAGATCCCAAACCTTACTGCACATCACCGCGGCTCCCAGGAAGCCCGTAACGGGACGCTACTGTTACCGCGCTTGTCGTATGTTACTCCCGCATTTAATACAGAGCTCTTCTTTGTGCTGTTTAGTATGTGTGTGTTTTGTTCAAGCCGTGTGCAGCGTCAATAACCAACGGGACCCCCCCGAGCACTTTTAACATCGACTGGAGATGATGATGATGATGATGATGATAGTGGCAGCATGGGGTTTGGGCTGCCCGAGAACTGCCATAGTCCAATTTACCTGAGCTAAAGCGCCAGGAGTCTGCTGAAGAGATGATGTTAGACGATAGGATGTCACTACTATTGACGGGGGAAAAAAAACACAGCTATGGAAAAAGAAAAGCAAACAACTGAAAATACATTCCCTTGCTTTCAGAGGAAGAATATGCATTTTTGGAGACGTCGACGGATGGAGGTGGTGGAAATTTTGAGGGCGAAATATTCAAGTGTCGTGAAATTCGTAGTCTTTCTGTCGTTCACTATCATAGCACACCATGTCGAAGCACATAATCGGAAACCCCATAGTCGTAATGTTCTGTTCAGTGGGTTTTACGTGTGAGTGTGGCTAACACCGACCCGTCTGCTTCAGAAGGGTCGAATTTTACTGTTCGTAGGCAGAAATGTGTTGCAATAGATTTGTGGAATATGCAAATTCCTGTCCTGTGACCTCAAATAATCCAAACGGGGCACTTTTGTTTTCCCCGTTTCTCTTTCCGAGAGACCTTTTACGTCTTGACGGATGAATTGCTTTTCTGGGTATCATTTGAAAAGCCTGAGATGTGGTTTAATTGTTTTTCATGAATATAATGACAATTCTATATTTATGTATATGATCATATATATATATAAATTCATATATATAATATACAAATATATATATAATGATATATATATATATATATATTGCTGTTAAGTGTGACAGTGATCTTTTTTTGTGCTGATATCTCAGCTGTTACTAATATATTGTATATTACCCTGTAAATTAATGTTAAAATAGTAGATTTGTTCCTATATATATAAAATATATAAACGAATATACAGTGTGTGGATTGGTGGGTTGCTTCTCGCACTTTATTAATCTAGTTTCAAGCCAGGTTCTTCAGGCCTCATTAGCAGTAGCAGTACAGTATATATATTTTTGTTTATTTGTCTTTTAGATCATAGAGTAAATGAATCGTTTATAAAGAGCTTGCTGCTACTGTGGAGAGGAAAAGTCTCAGCGGTCGAGCACAGGGTCGAATGTGACGGACTCCAGCAGGGAAAGTCTCTTCTTCTCACATGTCCTGTCCCAGCGTTTTTTTTCGTCTGGTCTTTTGGTTTTTTCGGTGTTTAGATTGACTGTGCACACAGCGAGAGGATACGCATACGTCCTTTCAGAGTCGCAGACGAGAAGTGCAACAAATCCTTCATCTACTTCACCGGAATACAATGTTACAGTGATGTATAAAGAACAATGAATACTAATAAATTGTTGTAACCTGGGACAGAATCAGGTCTCTCATGGTATTTTTTTGGTCTGATATCTTCATCACTGAATAAGTAAATTAATTCATTTTTAACCATGCAAATACCATGCAAATGCCACGTTACATATCATACATACAGTTTACATTTACAGTCAAAAGTTTACATACACCTTGCAGAATCTGCAAAATGTTAATTACTTTACCAAAGTAAGAGAGATCATACATTTTTTGTTTGTTTTTTCCAGAAGGAAACAATGCATTTAAAGCCAGGGGGTGAAAACATTTATTTGAAGATCAGGGTAGATTTAACTTATTTTGTCTTCTGGAAAACATGTAAGTAACGTCTGTAGCTTCTGGAGGGCTGTACTAAATGAAAAAATATGATATTTAGGCAAAATAAGAAAAATATACATGTCTTGTGCGAAAAGATGGATCTCAAAATCATACAGTCATTGTTGGAAAGGGTTCAAATGCACAAAAATGCTGAAAAACAAAAGAATTTGTGGGACCTGAAGGATTTTTCTGAAAAACAACAGGCAGTTTAACTGTTCAGAACGAACAAGGGACTCACTAAACAAAAAAACACAGCTGTGGATCATTCAGGCAACAACACAGTATTAAGAAGCGTACGTAAACTTTTGAACGGGGTCATTTTTATAAATTCAATTATTATTTTCTCTTGTGGACTATGTGTAAACATCTTTCACGTAAAATATCTTATTCAGGTCAGTACTGAATAAAAAATAACATGCATTTTGTATGATTCCTCTTATTTGGGTAAAATAATTAACATTTTGCAGATTCAGCAAGGTGTATGTAGACTTTTGACTTACACTGTATCCACCTTATTCTTCAATGCAGAAGTAACCTTAAGCCTGTGGGCGAGACTTCCGGTTCATTAGCCGCTATTGGAAAATAACATGAAGAATAACAACGTGCAGTAAACGCTAAAACTGTTTACACTACAAACCAGTGTGTTCATAATTAAGATAATAAATTCAAATAATATGTTAAGACACCAATTTGCAACATCAAGCCGCAATACAAGCTAAAATAAATAAATTAAAAATAGCTGGACCTGGAAGTCAGAAGCCTGAAATTTACGAATCTTACAGAAAAATAAGGTGTGTGTGTGTATGTATATATGTATATATATATCGTTCAATCAGGGTTGTAGTATCAAAAAAAAAAAAGGATAATTTTACTATAGTCCCACCATGCTACTATGGTATGAAGCACTAATCTATTTCTGAGTGAAAGTGCATATTCATCATGAAAAATATGTAAATTGGTACCTAATTTTATCCATTGGCAGCTTCGAGTCAATCGTCAAACAGTTTGAGGGGAGGGGCTGAAAAAGGAAGCGGGATTCGTGACGCCAGCGAAAGTAAAAATCGCCTCACAGATTAAGTTATTTCAATTATTATTTATTCTTATTAAATTGCAGAAACCATGGTAATATCGAGGGGAACTGCCACATTTTTACCTGCAAAAATTTGTAATTTGAACTCGCATCAAATGATGTCAGTCGCGACACCTTATTCTTCAAGAAGTTAGCCTGGGCGAGACTTCCGGAAATAACACGAGGAGAGGAATAACACCGTGCAGTAAACGGTAAAACTGTTTGCAGTACAAACCAGTGTGTTCATAATTAAGATAATACATTAAAACAATATAGATAAGACACACTCATTTGCAATATCAAGCAACAAAACAAGCTGTTTTGTTCAGCTAAACATAGCTGGACGCGGAAGAGACCCGAAGCCAGACCCACTGAAGAAGATATAAAGTCATGTTTAATCTTTATTTTGTTTACAAGATCAGAGTGACTCTATTTTCATCCTGCTGGTGCCACCTGGTGGCCGTGTTGTAATTTGCACAAAATGTGTTTATTTGTCCCACAAAAACTCTGAAAATGAAAGATATTATAATACAAATCCTGTAAAACAGGTTTTCAAATGTCACTGGGTCATTCCAGTCTGTTATAATATTTCAAACTATATTTGACTCAAAAAAAAAAAAGGCAATATACAAAGAGGACAAATTATATGAAGGAACAGTCCATAGAGTGGCTATATGTGCACAAAGCCAGAAATACTATGAACACAGAACCACAAAC
This sequence comes from Cirrhinus mrigala, assembly GCA_036247105.1. Taxonomy (NCBI): domain Eukaryota; kingdom Metazoa; phylum Chordata; class Actinopteri; order Cypriniformes; family Cyprinidae; genus Cirrhinus; species Cirrhinus mrigala. The sequence goes on from CM070022.1 coordinate 7,846,806, forward strand.
TCATAGCTAAATTAGTCTTCACATTAAAGCTTTTGTCCTCTATTCAGTAAATATCCGCATGATTTTACTCTATACTGAAAGCCATATTCACTGCACATATCATTTATGTGACAGCACTGAATGTTGGCTTGAAAACAACACAAAAAGGCAAAAATGAAAATGGAAGGCCCCATATGAAAATCATGATAAATGGACACAAAAGTCTGAAACTGCAATAAAGCAATGCACATGAGGAGAACAAGTGCTTCAGCTACAGATGAGATGCAGTCCCACTGATTGTCCTTAGTATCTTGAAAACAGCTAAAATATACACACTATTTTACAACTTAAGCAGCCTAGTGGTTTAATCTTTATGAATTAACTTATTTTGCACTCAGAAATGCAGTAAAACATGCATTTCTGATCAAACAAAAATATTAACAAGAAATTAAAATTGACCAGATTTACTTCCTTCATGCATGTTTCTCTGAAACATGTCAGACTGCATAAAATTCATGTTGACTTGAAAAAAAAGCATAGGATTTTCCCTTATTTAACTGCAGGTTAAGGCAAATTTCAATAGCATTAGCACTTAGTGTATGAAAATATAAGGCAAGGCCTTTGTTTATTAATATCAGACACCATATGCATTTCCTCATCTGAGACTTGTTCCTTGTGCAGTGTTTTGTCTGACATGAGTCCCTTTTTTCCAAAGAAAATGAGGCATTCGCATGTAGCCAACAGTGATAGATGTGTTGCGTTCAGCGACTGATCAAATCAGTTTGTTTTTCAGTTTTAAAAAAAAAAGTTCATTCCTAGTAAATGAGGTACTGTAACTCAGAGTAAATTAAAGGAAACATGACGGCACATGCTCTGTACAGGATGGCTATGCTGTTGACAAGCGCTCGTGGTAATGTGAGCCAGGATTCAGATTTGAAGCTGAAGTATATGGCGTACAATGCCACAGCGAAAAAGTGACCAATCAGGGTAAAGGGTTTTGGAGACAATCTGAGGAAAAAAAAAACAGATTATTGGTGAAGATCCAGTGGAAGACACACTGAGGTTTACAGTTCTCAATAGTAGATTGTTTGTTAATACTTACACAGACAGAAGGCCGATCGGTCCATTGATGCATTCTCCGCCAAGCTTGAAATAGTGGAAACAGGCTCTTCTCAACTGGTGCAGCGAATCTGAAAATAAACAGATGTTTTAAATATAATGAGTTGTGAACTTTATGATCTTTAAAACTGTGAAACCGAAATATTTAAGAAAGTGTTTTGTCACTTACTGTCGGTCGCAGCAAACAGCTCATACAGAGCTTGAGCCAAGACGTTCACCACAAACGAGTGAGATGATTTACGCTCCCAGTGGAATTTCTTCTTTGCCTGACAATGAAAACAGTCTTTATTGCACATTTTTTCATTTCTCAGATCTGCTATGATGATCACAGTGGCATTTAAACATTTATCCAATGCAATCTGTTCCAAAACCTCTTGAGGTGCCTTACTGTCTACAGCCTACTTAAGAATAAAGCTTCTTTATTGGCATCTATGATTCCATGAAGAACTTTTAAAATCCATGGAACCTCAAATACTGCAAAACCCCCTTTTGGAACCTTTATTTTTAAGAGTGAATTTTTCTGCCTAATCTAATATGCATAAATCATCTGAAAGCTGAATAAATAAGCTTTCCATTGATGTATGTTTTTTTCAGATACACACACACACACACACACACCACACCACATATATATATATATATATATATATATATATACACAACTATTTGAACATCTGGAATCTGAAGGTGCCAAAAAAATATATATATATATATTGAGAAAATCACCTTTAAAGTTGTCCAAATGAAGTTATTAGCAATGCATATTACTAATCAAAAATTAAGTTTTGATAAATTTACGGTAGGAAATTTACAAAATATCTTAATGGAACATGATCTTTAATATCCTAATGATTTTTGGTATCCTAATCATTTTGACTCATACAATGTATTGTTGGCTATTGCTACAAATACAAATATACCCGTGCTTCTTAAGACTGCTTTTTCAACTGCTAGTTGATGTTAAATATGTTGTTTTGATTTAGTGTGCAGTGAGGAGCAGCAATTACTGGCACTAGAAAGGTATCTAATTTTACACTTTCAGGTCATTGTAACTGCAGATGTTACCTGGAGCACAGCTGTATTGTCACAGAGATCTGGGATGTTCTTGAGCAGGTCCCTCCAGATGCGGACGTCATTCAGCACCACACTCATGCCGCCGCCGGTCAGAGGATGACGCATGTTATACGCATCGCCTAACAGCAAAACCCCTAATGGAAGACAGGTGGGTCAGCAATTGCAACAGTCATTTATACACTTAAAACGGCACCATTTTCCTGTGCACCTGATCAGGAATTTTAGGGTTGTTAAAATTGTTATGAGATCCAATGCTAAATTTATTTTAACTGTCATAGTTTAATGTAACATTTACATTTTAAAGTTTTCATGCCTTAATCAGAAAATGACTGGTCAAAAGTTTGGAATTAAGTCTCTTATGTTCACCAAGGCTGCATTTATTTGATAAAAAATTACAGTAAAAACTGTAATATTATGAAATAATATTACAATTCAAAATTGCAATTTTCAGTTTGAATATATTTTAAAATGTAATTTATTTCTGTGATGCAAAGCTGAATTTTCAGCATCATTACTCCAGTCTTCAGTGTCACATGATCCTTCAGAAATCATTCTAATTGGCTGATTTGCTGCTCAAGAAATTATTATTATTATTATCATTGTTGCTGTTTAATATTTGTGTGGAAATACACTACTACTCACAAGTTTTCGGTAAGTAAGATTATAAAACAAAATGAAATTAATACTTTTATTCAGCAAGGTTGCATTAAATTAATCATAATTGACAGTGAAGACACGTATAATATAATATTACAAAAGATTTCTATTTCAACTAAATGTTGTTTTGAAGTTTCTATTCATCAAAGATAAGAAAAAAAGTATCAGGAATTGATTTCCACAGAAATATTATTTGTATTAGTTTATTTATTAATAATTGAGTAACAAATCAGCATATGTGAAGCTGGACCACAAAACCAGTCATAAGAGTCCTTTTTTTGAGATTTGAGACTGAAATTTATATAAAGCTGGATATTGATGCATTAGGATATGACAGTATTTGGCCGTGATACAACTCTTGAAAATTTACAATCTGAGGGTGCAAAAAAATCTAAATATTGAGAAAATCGCCTTTGAAGTTGTCCAAATTAGGTTCTTAGCAATGGATATTAAATACTAATCAAAAATTAAGTTTTGATATATTTATGGTAGGAAATTTACAAAATATCTTAATGGAACACGATTTTTACGTAATATTCTAATGATTTTAAATTGATAATTTATACCCATACAATGTATTGTTGGCTATTGCTACAAATATACCCGTACGACTTATGACTGGTTTTGTGGTCAAGGGTCACATATCAGAATGATTTCTGAAGGATCGTGTGACATTGAAGACTGGAGTAATGATGTTGAAAATTCAGCTTTGTCACAGGAATTAATTACATTCTAAAAAATATATATTTTGATATAAAAATTGTAACTTTAGACTGGTAGTGTATTAAGATCTGACATTTTCTTTGACTTACCTTGTTTATTTACTGGTGAGGGTGGCAGGAAGCTAGCAGGCATCGTTCTCAAGCGATCGTTCTGCAGTGCCAACGTGAACGGCTCTCTTAAGTGCTCTGTTTAAGCAAAATACACATATTTGTGAGCATTGTGTTGTCTAAACACTTAAGTTGCATTGTTGTGCACTGTAAAAAATACAACTGAAATAAGAAGTGTTTCAAAAATCAGTGAGTGTAGAGAAGCAATAAGTTTAATTTAAAGTTTAAATCCGATACCTGGTAGTTGTGGGCAGATTTTTTCCGTCATGTACTGCATAAGGTCTCGAGGCATCTCTCCTCTGATGTCCACCAGAACTCGAGTTTCATTGGAGGAGATCTGATAGATCAACACTGGACTAGGATTAGCTAGAACCAGCTCTGCATGGTGGGGCTTGAACTGAGGAGAGTCCTGGAAGAGAACATCACAACACAATCAATCACTGTTACTTTTGAATTGTTAACAGAAATATGCAATTTTTTTATATTTACCTTCATTATGCATCCAACAAAATGAGAAGAAACTTTAGCTTTCCCAGAAATCAGATTCTTACGGAACTTGGAGAAACATCCATCAGCAACTATAGTCAGAGGAGCGTGGATCTCCTGAGAAAAAGGGAGAGTAAAATTGTAGCATAGAAAATCTGACTGCCAGAGCAAATCTGAATGTCTGTGATTTATTTACCAATACTATATACGCACAGCTGTTCAAAAGTTTGGGATCAAGTCTGCATTTATTTGATCAAAATACAAAAAAAAACAGTAATATTGTGAAATATTATTGCAATTTAAAATACTAGTTTTCTATTTTAATGTACTTTGAAATATGATTTATTCTTGTAATGCAAAGCTAAATTTTCAGCATCATTACTCCAGTCTTCAGTGTCACATGATCCTTCAGAAATCATTCTAATATGCTGATTTATTATCAATGTTGGAAACAGTTAGGATGCTTCATATTTTTTGGAACCTTTGATACTTTTTTTTAGGTTTTTATTGATGAATAAAAAGTTAAAAAGAACAGCATTTATTCAAAATCATTTTTTCTAACCATATTGTATCAATTTAACACATCCTTGATGAATAAAAGTAATAATTTCTTTTAAAAGTTTAAAAAAGAAAGTAAAAAACAGGAGTAGTTTATATTGTTACAAAAGATTACTATTTTAAATAAACGCTGTTCTTTTTAACTTTTTATTCATCAAAGAATCCTGAAAGAAAAAAGTATCACAAGTTCCAACAACAAAAAAAAAAAGTCACAACTGTTTTCAACCTTGATAATAAATCAGCATATTAGAGTGATTTCTTAAGGATCATGTGACACTGAAGACTGGAGTAATGATGCTGAAAATTCAGCTTTGCATCACAGGAATAAATTATATTTTAAAATACATTCAAATAGAAAACCATTATTTTAAATTGCAATAATATTTTACAATATTACTGTTTTTCTATTTTTGATCAAATAAAATAAGCCATGATATGCAGAAGAGACTTTAACAAATATTACAACCAAGTATCAGTGTGTTACCTTGATCATGCCCGAGTCCTTCTCCCTGTACTGAATTCCTGTCACACAACCATCTTCTTCCTCCAGGCTGGTCACCGTTCCCTCCACGAACTTCACACTGTACAAATATGACATGATATTAGACCTATCAGTCTCTAAATCCTTCACTGAAAAGAAACAAAAGCCCATACAGAGACACAAGGTAGCAAAAACACCAACTAATACCTAAAGTACGTCTGTGCTGTACACTCTTACCATATAAGGTCTATAGTCAAATATTTTCTCTAGCAGTGGTTTTCAAACACCTAGTTTAAACAATTAGAATCGAAATTTTTCTGAACCACGTAAGTAATAAGTATGACATTCGTCACTGGCATCATTACATTCATAAACTAGTGTCAAGTATTTACTTGGGCTCAGCGAGAGCAGCTCGACGCAGTCCCATGATGAAGCGTCCATGATGGAAAGCACGTCCACCACGAATGCTGTTTTCCTGCTCGGGATACGGGATTTCCACCTCCGTTCGGCTCTCCAGATCATGGACTACGTAACCGTGCACCACATGGGCGTCCAGACCTTCAACAGTACCTGAGAGAAGACAAACAGAAATGAACAAAAGACTGTGAGTTTATAAATATGAGATGCAAAGCTGAAAAGTGCAATGTAATATATTTATTATGTATTTAAAAATATATGAAAATATTATAGGAGGATTTTAATGAGCTTGCATTTAATAGAAAGATACAGGATATCTGTACCTTCCAGCCCAAGTTCCTCGAGTGCCTGACATCCTCCTGGCTGAAGGAGTTCTCCCACTATCCGATCTGGTTCTTTCATGTCCCTCTCCACCACTGTCACCCTCCGCCCATCCCGGGCCAGAACGGCGGCCATGGCTGACCCCAGCACACCAGCGCCCACTATGATGACCTCTGGATCCTCTGCCTGACCGGACTGACTGTCTGTCGCCCTCTTTCGCTTTACATCTCTCTAGTTAGAAAGAGTGAAGATGGAAAAGTGAGTATAATAATAATGTAACTTTTTGTAAATATTTCATTTTTCAATAAATAATTCATAGATAGAATTGCCATTAAAAAAAAAAAAAAAAATTATGTTGTACTATACATTATGGCTATAGTTAACTAAAACTTAAACCATAAAAACATATTTTACATATATTCTCTGTGGACCTCTTTAAGTTATAAAGTATAAATAAATGTAGGGTTTTTTATGTTTCAAAAAATAAATAAAATAATAATATGTAATATGTTTCTCATAATGTTTCTCGTAACATAACTCTCATAATGACTCGTTATTAGTGGTGAAATATTTCCAGTGAACTTATTAACAGCTTGAAATAGACTACAGGCAGTGTTGAGAAGGTTACGTTGGAAATGTAATTGCTTACAGATTACAAGTTACCCTATTTAAGATGTAATAAGTAGTGTAACTATTTCAATGACTTTAATATAGTAATCGATAGTAACGATTACATTTGATTACTTTTCTTTGCATGGCTATGACAGGAAACACTGGCATCTAACAATGTTTTGGCCAAGAGTCAATCTTAAAAAATAAAGCATATACATAAACCCAAATAGAAAATAAATATAAGCATGTATCCTTTTCTGTGTCATAAACTTTCATACGTAACTGTAATTTAATTAAACATTTTTTTCTCAGTAGCTGTAACAGATTACAGTTACATTTATTTGGTAATTGAATTACGTAACTCCGTTACGTATAACTAACGTTAGTTACTTCCCGACACTGGCTACATGGAAATTAAATGCTCAACGTAAAAAAAAAGAGAAAAAACTCAAAGACATAAACACAATCTCACCTTCTTAGAAGTGCGACTACAACTGTCTGTACTCGACTTGGAGAAGAGTTTTTTGGTCGGAGGGAATAAAGTCAAGAGTTTGAGAGGCATCTGGAGAAACTGAGGCGCTTTGAGCGTCTGTCCGCGAAAGCCGAAACAGGTGACCATCAGACCCACGGACACGCACAGGACCGCGGCTACGACCAGCTCTCTGGGCGCATAACTCACCAGAGCATCGCATTTCTTATAGATATATGTAAAACTTGCAATTCCAAGAAAGGTCCACATGTCGAAAATCAGTTCAAATATTAAAACAAAAAAAGAAAATAAACTTTATGACGTTCAAAAACGTAAATGCAGCCTCAAAAGACTAGCACAGGTGATCAGAAAATACTTCTGAGTTATTGTTCCATACAAAAACTGTGAGGAAAAAAAAAAATCCGTTTTTTAAAATAATTTAGGTCATGAATTCATTGAAAAAGCTTCTTATTATAAATAATCATAAATAAAAAGTAAGTATAACATCCAACACATCAGTGCACTCGAGCTGGTGCGACGCTTCTAAGTGATGCTGAATAATTTATGATAATGAGGGCGCGGATCCTCTTGCAGTTTGTAGACCGGGGCGTCCCGCCTCCTCTGTTTAGAACGAACCAATCGGGTGCGAGTATTTGGTGAGCAGAGCTCACGCTATCTGGCCATTGGCCAATCCAAGGCTGCTGGTTGGCGAATGGACTGCAGTATGATGTGATGTCACAGAAAGGTTGCGTTTGGCAGATGTTACGAGTTATTTAACGTAGTCCTAAAAGTGCACGTCGTATTAAAAAGGGCTAAACACATATTGATGCTTATACATTGGGGGGAATAAATAATGAAAAGCTTTCCCAGGTGTAATAAACGCAAATAATGTAATTATAATTATTATATAATTTAGTGTTATTTTCTGCATTCCAATATGATTAAAAAAACAGGCTAAACTAAAAGGCGGAGTGTAACTCTTAACAAACTGAGTGACAGAAGTAACATTTAAAGAATAAAAAAAAGTTTAAATAATTGTATGCTTTCGGGCCAAGTGTTGGTGTAGCACATGCAGAACAGAGTAGACACATTTTTTGGCAAAAGAATATAGTGTAATTTTGACGAAAAAACAAACAGATCCTATGCTAAGTGTAGCATACTTAATTACGCAAGATCACACTCTGACGTGAACTAGGCAGACCAGAAAACTCCATTTAACTCATGACCAATAAAAACAAGTGACACTATGTAAAATGAGAGTTTATGGCATGATGTCATTATGATAAAAGAGAACCTTGACCTCACACCATAAAATAAGGCATAAAACTTTTTTTTATTATTATTATTTTTTTTTTAGGTTTTCACCAAAGTCATTCTTGCAGTGTTGTGTATGTATTTTAAACATTCTGGTGTATTACTTTTAATTTATGATTATTTAAATAAAACATGTAACAAATATAATCTAATGAGAATCAACATTGAAAATAATGACATTTTAAATACAACAAAAACTCTGGATGCATTAAAAGTAATGACAGTAAAATAAATAAATAAAAACTAAATAAACATAGACTTAATTGTCTTTATGAAAAAAAATATAATAATAATGATTTGATTTTAGGGTGAAATGCATGGACATGTTCTCAAGAAATTTTTACCCAAAAACTTCATAAACACAGTATTTATTTGCAACTCCTTTCAAAGGACAGTTCCACCCCCGTCTAATGACTGTAATCATGTGAGATTCTGGCCAGCTGTGTTGTGCATCTCAAGCGTCTGTGTGTTTGAAAGAGTTTGGCCTTTTCATTTGGTCTTCTTCACAGTCGAGTGTGTCGTCAAGAAGATGCTTTTACAATCATAATTACTCACTGACACACTGAATGTTCTCTGAGGTTGTTTAGAAGCCATAGCAGCTCTACAGCAGGAGAGACATATTTTGTTGCATGCATTAATAAGGCGGTGAGAAATCAAATGATTTGTATTATTATTATTATTAAAAATAATGCTATTAAAGTGTGTATTCAAACAGTGGTATATATGTGACCCTGGACCACAAAACCAGTCATAAGTCAAAAAAAGCTGAATAAATAAGCTTTCCATTGATGCATGGTTTGTTAGGATAGGACAATATTTGGCTGAGATACAACTATTTCAATATCTGGAATCTGAGGGTGCAAAAATATTAAAATATTGAGAAAATCGCCTTTAAAGTTGTCCAAATGAAGTTCTAAGCAATGCATATTACTAATCAAAATTTAAGTTTTGATATATTTACAGTAGGAATTTTACAAAATATCTTCATGGAACATGATCTTAATTTCCTAATGATTTTTGGCATAAAATAAAAATCAATAATTTTGACCCATACAATGTATTTTTGTCTATTGCTACAAATATACCCCAGCGACCTAAGACTGGTTTTGTGGTCCAGGGTCACATATTAGGTTTTACACATTAGAGGAGCTTGTGTTTGATGCATTTGAAGTAATGCATTTCTGCTTTTAAGACAGAAAAAAAAAAAAAAAAACATAAAAAATAATTTACAACATTAAAAAGAGTTTTTATTAAATTATTTGACTATTTTAGCATTTAACTTTGTTTTTAATATGCTCTGATAATGTATGTAGCTGTGCAGAAGTGACTTAATTTCTTACAAAAAGTATTACTGTTACTTTTTTATTATTAAAACATGAAAATTGCTTAAACATTTATTTAGCTAAACCCTGTGGATTTTTCTTTTAAATATCCAGCCTTCTTTTAAACTCGTGTTTCTCTAACTCACATACTTTGAATAATTCGTTTTGTAAATTAGAAACAAATCAATCTCTGCAGTTCAACCTGTAACCACACGGTGTCTCTCTCCCTCTCTTTTTGCTTTTGTACCCAATAATGGCATCATTTCAGACTACCGAACTGTTGACTTTGTTCAGAATGAAGGATAATTCCAATTTTAATCAAACTCAGAACAAAATTAAAGACAAGATTAAAGACCCATACGAAGAAATACAATTGCATTCAACATTTTACTACAGAAAATTACCGTGGTAGGTTTTTTTCTAAGCACAGGTAACGTTAGGCTCTTTTTGACTTGACTCTTACCACGACATTAACATTTGCCCATTTTTCCTTCGTCATCCTGAAAAATTAAAATTAAAGCTTCAAAATATCTATAATGGGCACTCAATGAAATGATGACCCACATGAACAGATAAACCATGAACTCAAGTGAATATGCTCTTAAATGCTGCTTTTCCAATAATATCCACCTTTTTCTGTTTCAAGGGGCTTTTGAAGCGTTAAAGGAACACTCCACTTTTTTTGAAAATAGGTTTATTTTCCAACTCCCCTAGAGTTATACAGATTTGTATTACCGTTTTTGAATCCATTCAGCCGATCGCCGGGTCTGGCGGTAGCACTTTTAGTATAGCTTAGCATAAATCATTGAATCCGATTAGACCATTAGCATTTCACTAAAAAATGACTACAGCGTTTCGATATTTTTCCTATTTAAAACTTGACTCTTCTGTAGTTGCATCGTGTACTAAGACTGGTGGAAAATGAAAAGTTGCGATTTTATAGGCCAATATGGCTAGGAACTATACTGTCATTCCGGCGTAATAATCAAGAAACTTTGTTGCCATACCATGCCTGCAGTAGGCGCAATGATATTACGCAGCCGTCAACTCCGGCTGCAACTCTGCATCTACATAAACTTAGTGCCGTTCCTTGATTATTACGCCGGAATGAGAGTATAGTTCCTAGCCATATCAGGCTATAAAATCGCAACTTTTCATTTTCCGTCAGTCTTAGTACACGATGCAACTACAGAAGAGTCAAGTTTTAAATAAGAAAAATATCGAAACTCTTTAGTCATTTTATAGTGAGATGCTAATGGTCTAATCGGATTCAATGATTTATGCTAAGCTATGCTAAATGTGCTACCGCCAGACCTGGCAATCCTGAATGGATTCAAAAACGGTAAAACACATCTGTATAAATCTAGGGGAGTTGGAAAATCAGCCTATTTCAAAAAAAAAGTGGAGTGTTCCTTTAAGACCTCAAATATGCACCTTATTTTTTAATGCGGAAGTAAACAGTTTTCTGGTAATGTGTTAGACTTCCTGTTCATAATCTGCCATACAGAAATAATGAGAAGAATATTAAAGTGCTGTAAATGGTAAAACAGTTTGCACTACAAAATATTGTGTTCATAATTAAGATAATACATTAAAATAATATGGTAAGACACACCAATTTGCAATATCAAGCAGCAAAACGAGCTATTTTGTACAGATAAACATAGCTGGACGCAGATGAGACTGGAAGCCAGACACATTAAATTTACAAACGGCCGCTCCCACTCTTATGGCAAAAATAAGGTGGATAAAATGAACACATTATCTTATTTTTCCCGTAAGAGCTGGCGCGGCCATTTATAAATTTTATAAGTCTGGCTTCCGGTCTCGTCTGCGTCCAGCCATTTTTAGCTGTACAAAACAGCTCGTTGTTCTGCTTGATATTGCATATTGGTGTGTCTTACAATAGTATTTTAATGTATTATCTAAATTATGAACACACTGGTTTGTAGTGAAAATAGTTTTACACTTTACTGCACGTTGTTATTTCTCTATAGCAGCTAATGAACCAGAAGTCTCGCCCATAAGATTACTTCCGCGTTGAAGAATAAGGTGGGTGTTTTTAAATGAAAATGAAGGCATTGAAATATTTAAAAAATGTAAAAAAATAAAAAAATGAACTAGGAATATTTGCTATGAGTCACTATTATGCAGGAACTCTTTTGTAGATTTCCCCAGAAATATAGTACAATACAACAATTGTTTTCTGTGAGAAATGCTTTCTTTTTCGTGCTGTTTCACTAGAGTATGAGCCCTGAAACAAAAATAATCTACCTGTACTGAAATAAATGTCATTCCCCCAGTTTCACAGACAAGGCTTAAGCCTAGTCCTAGACTAAAATGTAAATCTAAGCTGTTTCAACTGAAAGAAATTTGCACTGAATGATCTTAAAATATGTCAGTTTCACTGTTATGTCTCAAGATGCACAAGTTTATAAGCAAGTTTATAAAAATTAGTTAAGCGTCCTAATTGAACTATGGCCTAATCCTGGCTTAGTCTAAACCAGGGGTGCCCAACCCTGTTCCCGGAGATCGACTTTCCTGCAGAGTTTAGTTCCAACCCTAATCAAACACACCTGTCTGTAATTATCAAGTGCTCCCTGAGATCCTAATTAGCTGGTTCAGGTGTGTTTGCTCAGGGTTGGAGCTGAACTCTGCAGGAAAGTCGATCTCCAGGACCAGGGTTGAGCACCCCTGGTCTAAACCCTGTCTATAAAACCGGGCCTAGGAGAGGACAAACAGCCTCTATTGTTAAATATGACCATGTGTGTAAATGTTAATGTTACAAAAATGTTACAAACAGAAACCAGTCATTTTCACTGCTCAGGTGTTTAGTTTATTATAATGAAGTTATAAAATATCTGATGCAGAAAAATCAACAAATGTAAAAAGAACATAGGACAGTACCCAGACTCATAAATACAATATTTACATATTATAGTACACAAGAAAAAAAAACAGCAGGGCCTTTGGTCTGGAGTGCTACATGGAAACGAAAAGAGTTTAATCCGTTGCTGCAGTTAATGAATATTTTTATAATGAAACGTCTATAGCAAACATGAACAAATGTTTTGGCTTAGTGGAGAAAGGGCCATTCAGATGTTGTTTACTCAATAAACAACATGCTTCTTTTTCCCATAATGCACCTGAAGACAAAATAAATCCACCGAAATTGCCAGGCACTGAGAATGAGGCACTTGTGCACCTGGCTAGCAAGACTTAGGATTGGCACGTGGAGGATGCTACACATGTTGATTATTAAGAGTTCTCCTATGCGGTGGAATCTGATGGTTTTTTGTCTTTCTTCTTCTTTTTCTTGGTCTTTTTTGCCTGGCAGGGTTTGCACACGCAGCACAGGATGCAGGGAGAGGCCAGCAGCAGCAGTGGTGACGTCACTAGCACGATGATGCTGACACCCACCAGTATACCGACCACCTAAAAACATCACAACGACACAAAAGATGAGAAGTCTGAGCAGAAACTTAAGCAGGATCTTACTGCATGTGAGTAGTTTTCATCTAACGTCATGATATTAACAGTCTAATCTATACGAAAATTTATATGAAAATAGGTGCTTTCTAAAAGTGCTCTGTAAAGCTTTTGAAACTGGTAAATGCCTGACACAATGGAAAAACATCAATGCAAATTGGCCTTCTAGCTAACCTGTGTCCTGTTCCACATGACGGAAGCTCTGGAGTGTCCCAGCTTGTTTCGGCATGGTCCTTTATCGTAATGTCTCAGGAATATATCACCCTGTAATCATAGAGATATTTACATTTATTCATTTAGCAGATACTTTTATCCAAAAGACAAATGATACATAGCTTACAAATTACAAATGGCACAACAAAGAAAGATATAGTAAATGTGTGTATAATAACTAAATAATAATAATAATAATAATAATAATAATAATAATTTGTTATTGTTATTAGTATTATTCAAATTTAAAAATAATATTCTATTGAAATTGAATTAATATTTTTTATACATTATTATTGTTATTATTATTATTGAAATGTAATATAATATTTAAATACATTCATATATTATTATTATTATATTTATGAATATTTTATTACTTTTAATTTTCAATTATAATAATAAATGTTTTAATTTTAAAGGATTGTAATAATAATAATAATAAATAAATACCTGATTATTACAATTGAGAATTGTTGTTGTTGTTGCTGTTGTTATTAAAACTGAAACTTAATATTATATTAAAATCGATTTAAAAAAAAATATTATATTATTATTATTTATAATAGTAATGATTATTTATTATTATTATCATATTAGAATTTTAATAAAATATTAAATTAAATATTTAGCTGTTGTTATTATTATTCATTTAATAGATATGTTTATTTATATTAATTGCCATTTTTAATTATAATATTAAATGTTTTAATTTTAAATGACTGTAGTAATAATAATAACTATTATTATTATTATTATTATTAATATATTTATAACTATTTTATTAATTTATTTTCAATTATAATAATGTCTCACTTTAAATTATTGTATTTTATTTATTTTATTCATTTTTCTTTGATCGGACAGTGGAGGTATGACAGGAAGTGAGTGGGAGAGAGAGAGGGAGGGATCAGGAAAGGTCCACGAAGCCTTGATATTATAATTAATATTATATTTAAATTTAATTATTTAAAAAAAGAATTTAATTTTATTATTTTTATTATTATTATTAGAAATTTAATAAAATACTGAATGAAATATGTCTATTATTCATGTAATAGATACTTTTTTTATTTAATAATTTTATTATTATTATTAGAATTGTAATATTAAATAAAATGTGTCTATTCATATAATAGATACTTTTAATTTTATTAATTTACATTTTTCATAATATTCAATTTTTTTATTTTAAATAATTGTAATAATAATAATAATAATAATAATAATTATTATTATTATTATTTATTACTATCAATAGATATTTATAATTATTTTATTAATTTTTATTTTCAATTATTATAACTGGGTTGTAAATTATAAATGATTGTAATAGTGATAAATAATTGATTATTACAAGGAAAATTGTAATTATTATTATTATTATTATTATTAAAATGGAAAATTATCATTATATTATTGAATTAATGTACAAAATAATTTTATTTTATTATTATTATATTATAATATAATTTTAACACATTTTTAATGAAATATTTATCTATTATTATTATTATTATTATTATTATTATTAATATATTAGATACTTTTAATTGTATTAATTTTCATTTTAAATTATAATATTAATTGTGTTCTAGTTTTAAATGACTGTAATATTAAGAACAATTCTTAGTTTTACTCTTATTCATCTTTTTCTTATTATTATACAAATACATTGTCATGTCCAAAAAACACAGTGTGCCCGCAGCACATGTGCAATGTGTACTGCATCTAATACCATAATTGATGGTATTAGATGCATAATTGACGAATATGTCACTGGCCCGATCGGGCCACTGCCACGTCATCACGAAAATGTATCATTTGCACATATTTTTTAACCTTGATAATTTAAAATTTTAAGCGATCACAGAGAGATATTTTTCTGATGGACAAATAGCCTACAAAAGTATTAGCTTTGTAGCTTTAACAATGATCAATGCATACTTAATGTATACAGTGGAGACAGACGCACCGATCGACTGGACATATTTGAAACAATCTCTTATTCCGGGCTTGCACACAAACTGCATGCAATCTTCTTTCAAAATATCATGTGTGTGGAAATATTACGAAATCTTTAGACGTCCCTTAACAGAGGCCAGAGATGCTAAAGACGAACGCAAAGAGAAAAAAAATACTGTAGTAGGCAACGCAAGATCACGGTGCACAATGCACGAAATATTGGAAATATTATCCTAAATATTGAAACTGTGGTTTATGTTAACGTATCTGTGAGGGGAACTGACTGTTTTAAGAAAAGTTTACATGGCGTTTTCTTTTCATTTGCCCATGTATGATGTATTTAAAGTATGGTTCATATCGAGAATTGTACAATTTTATTTGGTATGTAAAATTTTGGTGTCATATAAGCTTATTCATTCAAATAAAAGATAACATGAGTCAAAAACAATGATAACAGCAACTATTTAATTTTTTTGTGGTAGGGCCAGTGAAAATTTTGACCGGGCAAGTAAAAATGTAATCACTGGCCCGACTGGGCCAGTAGAAAAAATCTTTATCGTTGAGCCCTGACATCAGTGTGTTACTGTTATTGATAATTCATAGTAAAAATCCTGGTACTTTTGTAATATGTTGTTGGCGGCAGAACATTTGCATACACCAAGAGTCACTTACGTCCAGATTCTGTAGGCAGTACCAGCAGAACGTGTGTTTGCAGCTCTTGCAGAGCATCTGCGCGCAGCCCTGATTGCGCTCTATGTAGACGCCACACATTGGACACTGTTTAATGGCTGCATCAGTATCAGCACTGCTCAGTGCACTGCACAGACGGCACAGAGTACATTTAAACGGGCGTGTTATGGAATTAAATAACAAACACTTGTTTGTTCAGTGGTGAATCGGTCAAACTGACCTGTCTGCTGATGGTTCCATCAGTGGCTGCTGCTGCGAGCAGGAATGTCCATCTATCCAGGGGCTCTTGCAGCCGCAGCAGAAAACGGCATGGCACTCGGGGCAGGGCACAGCAACCGGTTTGCCTTCGGTTCCGGGCGTCACACTGCACACGGCCTGGCAGTCCAGCATGGGACACCAGGCCTTACTGGGGTCTAACTGAACTCCTGAAAGAGAGCGAAGAAAAGATTGAGGAAAAACTTTCCGAACATTAAAGAAAAAAGGAGATGTGGCAAAGCCAATTCACTTGCTTGCAAAATTCACTTCCTCATTGATAATTTTTTAGGTTGGGTTTAGGTTGCTGAGGTTTACTGTCAGCAATCACAATTCCGGGACGTTCCTGCCATCTTCTGCGAATACTAATGTCACAGTTTACTTTGACACCACAGACAGTCTAGACGATTCCTAACATGTTGGAAGCAGTTCAGATGCAGATGCAATGGAAGAAGAAAATCCCACAGCTTCTGCTGTCTGAATAAGCTCATTGTTTACGGTTCTTCTATAAACGCTGAGCTGGACCCTGGCAGACGCAAACCAGCAACATGAACTGATTTAGAGAATAAGCAGCACAATCATACTTCAGCTGTAGTCATAACTTTTCTGATTCTAATATATACAATGATTGACCATAAGCTCATGAAAAAGGTTGGATTTGCAGACATGGGAAGCCATAAAGTCATGTTTAAATAAGACTATTATGCTCCTTTTTACATATGTAATATAAGTTTCAGGCATCCCCAGAATGTGTCTGTGAAGTTTCAGTTCAAAATACCCCACAGATCATTTATTATATCATTTTGAAAATGCCTATTTTGAGTGGAAACAGAAACACGCTGTTGTCGTGCATGTCTCTTTAAATGCAAATGAGCTGCTGCTCCCCGCCCCCTTTTCCAGAATAGAGCTGTGCCTTTACAGCTCATACCACAGATACTCTGCCAAAAAACATCCGTTTGGTTTCGATTATCATGTCTATTGCTCTAATATATGGTTTTCTGAGTGCACTGAAACTCTTTCACACAGCATGTGAGTACTAAACTAAGTTCTCTTTCAAGTATTGCACTTAAACTGTCAAATACACACAAAGTTTGTGTTAAAAACACACAGGAGTTACAAAAACAATTACACCGTTGTCACTTGCAAAAAACACAATGGCGGCACCGCAACTGGAAACGTGCAGATTTTATAATAAGATCCTCAGCAAAATCTGGCAGAGAACGGCTTACTAAAACAAAGTTACTAAGTTGTTCTTTTTCACTTTTTCAGGTTTGGTATATGCACCGGGGACCCGATTAGAGCAGTTAAACATGGGAAAAGTCATATTGTCACCTTTAAATTTATGTAAAGCGTTTGAGTAATATCTTGTGTAAGATGCCTTCATCTTCATTCGTAACTCAATATTGGTTGATTTTCTATTGCTATATTTTAAACTAGAGATAGAAACAACACAATATAGCTAAAATCAGCAATAACCACTGACTGACATAAAAAGAAAGTATGCCTCTCACAAACACTTATCTAGAACTGTTTGTTCCTGCCTTTCACACTCCCTCTAGGATTTTCAGGGATGGTTACAGTAACACTATCCATCAAGAGTGATTATGGAAAGTGGCACATAAATACATGCATACATGTACATGGACAGGCACTTACCTCTTTCAAAACGGAGCCGCTGATAGAGTTCGACTTGAACGCTGGAGGCAAACAAGGCGAGCTGTACAAAGAAGGATGTGAATTTATTTTCAGGTCATGTTGGAACGTGTCATGTCTGAGCTACAGAACTGCACACTATTAGCACATTAGATTTACAAATCAGGTCATTTGTAGGAGATAATATGTGACCCTGGACCACAAAACCAGTCTTAAGTAGCACGGGTATGTCTGTAGCAATAGCCAACAATACATTGTATGGGTCAAAATGATTCATTTTTCTTTTATGCCAAAAATCATTAGGATAGTTCCATGAAGATATTTTGTACATTTATTACCATAAATATATCAAATTTAAATAATATGCATTGCTAAGAACTTTTTCCTCAATATTTAGATTCAGCTTTCAGATAATGTATAAATCTCAATTTCAAAAAATTTACCCTTATGACTGGTTTTGTGGTCCTGGGTCAAATATAGGGTCACCTGGTCAATATTGTGAAATAAACCCTGACGTACATACATGGTAGCAAATTAATAAATTAGATGTTGATTTGAGCAGAAATTGTTGTATTATATAACAAGAAAAAGACTTAAATAATACAAAAGAGGTCAAAAAAGTGGCATGTAGGTGATTTAGCATTTATATGAAGCATTTGAGTGTCGGAACAAAGTTTTCCAGAGACCACAGTCATGACGCCAGGTAATATTTATATCACCGTTGAATCACTGTACTTTGATTTATGATGCATTAGTTCACAAAGCAGGTTGGTTAAGATCAAGAGGGAAAATTGAGGACTTGTGGAAACATTTGGCAGTGATGGAAAAACTTGATAAATAAAGCCATTGTTGAGATTAATGTTGTGGCAACCAAAAGCAAAATGAACAGCTAGGCTAAACAAGTCCAGACAAATTTCATCAAAGCTCTTTGTGTTCACATTTGATCTATTTTAATTTGCCATGGCATTGTTTTGCAGTTCCTAAGGTTAAGGCTAATTTTGTTGCTAGGGTGTTCTGAGTGGTGGCTCAGTTAATTTACACTACTGTACTGTCTTTTTTAAAGAACTTAATACTTTTACTAAGCAAGGATGAATTAAACCGATAAAAAAAAAAAAAGTGTAAAATGTTTCAATAAATGCTGTTCTTTTGAACTTTCTATTCATTGAAGAATCTTGAAAAATGCATCAGTTTCCACAAAATATTAAGCAGCACAACTTTTCTCAACATTGATGATATTAAGAAATTTTCCTTGAGCAAATCAGCATATTAGAATGATTTTTAAAGGATTATGTGACACTGAAATTTAGAAGGAAATTTAGCTCTGCATCACGGGAATAACTTATGTTTTAACATAAAATGTTAATTTTAAATTGTAATAAAATCTCACAATATTACTCTTTAAACTGTACTTCTGATCAAATAAATGCTGCCTAGGTAAACATACTGTAAAAGACCGTCTTTAACAGTCTTGACCGCAAACTTTTGAACTTTACAATGTAAGTTTTTGTCATTCCGAAGGTAAAATGTAAGTCTAATTAATTTGAAAAGTAATTCAAATAGATGTTTGGTAGTAGAAGAATTTCTGTATTATCAGGATAAACAACAGTAGTGTTTGCAGAGTCAGTATTTGTTCCGTGATCTGCGGAACTGAAAACTGTTGTTGACTGAGAAAGAAGAACAGAGAGCGAGACAAACAAATGTACCTCAGAGTCTAGCAGAGTTCCTGTGTTCTTGCAGGCCGGATCAGGGCAGGTGATAGCACTGCCTGCGCCCCCCCGAATAGCCAGCTGGACATACTGCCTTAAACACTGCAAACACAACAGAGCTGTGATTTCTATATATATATAAATATGGTACAGTTAGGTTTAACTACCTTAGTTAACATAACCTAAGAATGAACAATAGTTAGGGTTACATGTACAACATCATCTAAGGCATTATTAAAATCAAAAGTTGTGCTTGTTAAGTAAGGCATAATACGGATAAGTTCCAGTCCTTGATTCTGATTGGCTGAGCCGCGTTCGAAGCTGTTGTAAATTACTCTACAAACGTACACCTTTGTTTACATCTGTGTGTTGCTTGGAAACCACTTTGTTGCAACCACATCCATTTCTGAGAAACAGAAATTTCTGAGAGACATTGTTTGGCGGAAAAATAATGTTTTTTATTAATATCATTACACTTTATTTGCTGTGTTTTATTTTGTGAAACCGTACTACGTAGATGGAATAACCGTTTTATAAAAGCAATAAGCCCATGAAGCTGTGGTTTACAGTAAATTTATAATAGCTTCACGTCATGCCTAACAACACCCCTTAGCTGTTATAAATTCACTGTAAATCATGGCTTCTTGGGGCTTATTGCTTTATTACCGGTTGTTATCTGGGAATAACATACTTTGGAATGTGGTGATTGACCAATCAGAATTGAGTATTCCGCAGAGCCGTGTAATAACATTAGTTAATGCTCTGTGAATTAACATGAACTAACAATGAACAACTGTATTTTCATTGATTAACATTACTGTAACAAATGTGTTGTTCATTGTTTGTTCATGTTAGATGACATTAACTAACATTAACTAATGGAACCTTGTTGTAAAGTGTTACCATAACAAAAAAAAAGTTGTTGTTTTTTTTTATTTCAGCTAACTTTTATTTCAAGTAATGCAATTTGTGGTGCTTTTTGTTTTCATGAACTATAATATCCCTGAAACATTATTCTGATAGAGTATTAGCAATATTTATGCTTTTCAGCAACTGTTCAATTAATATATACATATACACACACAGTGAGTTTTTTCCCCCAACTCTCCGTCCGTTTTCCATTGGTTAGACAAACAGATAGTCTTATTCCACATTTACAACATTTTAGCAATTTTAATGTGCCTGGATGAGTTTGTGTGTGTGTTATCGTGTAATATTATTATAGCTTTTGTTAATATTTAATATTTTTCATTTTCTTTTTAATTTTTTATAATATTAATATTTTTATAATATTTTTAGCAATTATGTCTTTGCCATTTTTATTATTATTATTTTTTTTTATGTCTATATATAGTTTTGGTTTTATTTTATTTCAGATCAATATTGTGTTTGTTATTTTAATTTAGTTACTGTTATTTTAAGTAATGCAATTTTTTTTAATCATATTAGCAAATTTTTTTTTTTTTTTTCTCAAAACACTCCCTCTGTTTTCCATTAGACAATGTGCCAGGATGATTTTTGTTATTACAATATACTATTACAGTTTTTGTTAATATTTTCATTTTAATTTTTTATTACAGTTTTAGTAATTTTGTTTTTGCCATTCTTATTGTTTTTTGTGCCTTTTTAAAAAAATGTCTATATAGTTGTTATTAATTATTTCAGCTTTGGTTTTAGTTATGTCAGGACATCAAGTTAAATAAAAATAAAAAATAAGCTTTTTTATTTTATTTCAGTTAACTTTTATTTTAAGTAATGCAAAAGTTTTTTCAATGCTTATAGTTTTAGTTTAACTATAATATCCCTAGTCAGGATGATCAATGTTCAGAATGAAACATTGATTTGATAGAGTATTAGCAGTATTTATGTTTTTGAGGGGAAGCAATTGTTGAATGAAGGTTGGAGTACAATAGGAAAAAATGTTTTAACTTAAAAAAAAAAAATGCCACACTTCAGCTTAGAAAACACAAAACTTCAAATGATATGTAAGTCTGACCCAGGCTAGATTTGGCTAATCTTAAACGGCATGTGAAAAAAAATATCCCCTACTCGGCGAGACTGAACACTATTGTGTATTGTTTACAGTATTTCTTCCTTTCACTTCAACCTTGTGCTGAAAACCCAGACCACAGCTAGAGATAAACACCAGCTTATTGCAAGATGTTTGTGAACACTAGTACTTACATATGAAATAGCAGCAACTACATATTCTGTCGCATGACAACACACTTTAGTTTTAAAGATGAAGATAGATTTATTCAGCAGTGCTCTTACCTGCACACAGAACACACAGTTACAAGACTGCAGTGTGCTGGTCTCCAGCTCAGGACAGTCGGTCAGGCAGAGTTTGCAGTGGACCATGGCTTTTTCGGCCTCCATGCCTGCCTCTTGTAGTAGTTTAGCCCTTAAACTTCAGAAATGTTGGAGTGACGGCCTCCATGCTTCTAGAGAGAGGAAGAAACAAAGCTGAGGTGAATAGATTGCAACGTTCTCTGAGTTCTAACGTCAGAAAGGTTTCAAAACACAGATTATGCACTGCAGTTGAGTAATAATGAAAAGAAAGCCCTTCAGCAGAATTGTAAAATCATACATCTGAAGTCAGTTTTCAGTGGAATCACACGCAGAAGCATTTAAGAACTCACTGTTAGTCGGAAGCTGTTATTAGCTGACTTTGTGTTGTGTACACCAACTCAAAACCTGCTCAGCCAGCCCATTTAATGGGACACCAAACGAGTCAATCCGGAGGAACGAGAGCTGTAGATTCCACCCTGAATGAACTCGCTGCTTTTTAAAGTCTTCCATTCAACATTCCTGTCCCGCATGGCGACCGAATGCCAAACGGGAAGAAGTCATAATAACATAATCCAGGATAAAGCTAGATTAGAGTAGAGGGCCCCGCCTGCCTCGACAGGTCAGAAAAACAGAGAACGAGATAAAAATGTGAGGTGGAGAGAACGGCAACATTTTTATCCATGGCACATTTGTGCTCTTTACATTTATGTCTCCTCTGTTACAATCAATGTGGTAACATCACTGCCCTAAATGTCCACTGTCTCCCCGGTCAGTATTGATTGGCGAGACACGTGCGACGTCCACTGACATTTGCAATTTTTTTCCTGCCATGTCATTGTCCTTTGGACAGAGGGTTTGCACTGTTTTTGGAGTTTCACCCCTCATGACTGAATAAGAATTAGGAAGAAATGGTATTAGGAAATGTGATGAATATATATATTCAAAAATCACATTTTTTCATTGTGCATTCCAGTTAATCTCAATGAAACTGCAGTTCGGTTATTTTGATATAAAGTAAAAATAACCAAAAAATACAGCTAACTGACACAATAAAACAATAAAAACATGATAAAATAATAAAATTTATTTTTTACAATTTTAAAATTACAGCTAACATAACAATAAAAACATGATTTTGAAAATTATAAAAATGTTTTTATCTGTTTTTGCAAATAAACTCTTAAACTCTCTCTCTCTCTCTCTCTCTCTCTCTCTCTCTCTCTCTCTCTCTATATATATATATATATATATATATATATATATACATTTTAAGTGGATCAAAAAAAGTTCATCATAGTTGTTCTAAGACAAGAGTGGGGGTATTGTTTTTCGGTTTTAGGATAACTTTGATGAAAGGTTTTGATCCACTTCAAATGTTGACTACTATATATATATATATACATATATATATATATATATATATATATATATATATATATATAGATAGATAGATAGATAGATAGTAGTATTGTATTGTATCAATACTATATATATATATATATATATATAGTATTGATACAAACACATACACACACACACACACACACACACAAAAAAAAAAACATATATATAGGTTTTTTTTTTTTTTTTTTGGGTGTGTGTGTGTGTGTGTGTGTGTGTGTGTGTGTGTATGTGTTTGTATCAATAACTGCAAAAAGCAAAAATAGGACTTTTTCTTTTTCAAACACCACATCCCAAATCAAAGGAACAAACGGTAGTAGGAAATGTGCTGAATCAATGTCTGGCAGGAATATGATTAACGTCCTGAATCTCTATTGATCAGCCCAAAAACACACTTGGTCACACCTCATAAAGTGGGTCACTCAGCAAATCTAGGTAAGCTCAGTGGCATTTTACAGCAGTGAAGATTATTTACATATACTTTGGTTTTGAGCACAGGGAAGTGAATCACATGGCTGTTCCCAACAATGATTAATATCATGATGCAGTAACATCTTGCCAAATGAGGAAACAAAAGTAATTCAGCCCTAGTCATTTTAGTAAATAACCATTTAGTGCTTATTGCTGATGTTTGTCTTTTTGGTCAAAGTAATACAAATTTAGCGGGACATCTGATTTAACCTTTTATCTAAACCAGATAATGCATGTCTGTAAGCAGTGTCATAATATTATACTACATTTGCACATTTTCTAAATCCATAAAATTTGCAAATACATGCAGTATACAACTAGAATGCACTGATAAATACTACATCTGCGTCACAAACTGTAGGCGCTACATTTAATGAGGAACTTACTTTGCAACCTTTAAAGAAGTATGTACGTAGTATGCATGTGTGTCATAATAATGCAGTTTAGACATACTACATGTGACCTACATCATTGGTTACATTGGAATCTTCACTAGCTTGCTTCCTATTTTTGCTTCCTAACCCGGCACTGTAGATTACAAATATTGTTGGCTCCTTGACGAATGGCTTTTGCTTCCCTTTTGAAAGTCGCTTTGGATAGAAGCGTCTGCCAAATGCATAAATGTAAATGTAAATGTAAATTCATGACTCCACTCCTGTGGCCTCATTGGATAGTTACTTTAAAGGAACACTCCACTTTTTTTGAAAATAGGTTCATTTTCCAACTCCCCTAGAGTTATACAGATGTGTTTTACCGTTTTTGAATCCATTCAGCCGATCGCCAGGTCTGGCGGTAGCACTTTTAGCATAGCTTAGCATAAATCATTGAATCCGATTAGACCATTAGCATCTCACTATAAAATGACTAAAGAGATTCGATATTTTTTCTATTTAAAACTTGACTCTTCTGTAGTTGCATCATGTACTAAGACTGGCGGAAAATGAAAAGTTGCGATACTCTCATAAAATCGCAACTTTTCATTTCAAGTTTTAAATAGGAAAAATATCAAAACTCTGTAGTCATTTTATAGTGAGATGCTAATGGTCTAATCGGATTCAATGATTTATGCTAAGCTATGCTAAAAGTGCTACCGCCAGACCTGGCGATCGGCTGAATGGATTCAAAAACGGTAAAACACATCTGTATAACTCTAGGGGAGTTGGAAAATGAACCTATTTTCAGTGTTCCTTTAAGAGTCCATTGGATGCTCACTTCAGAATCTTGTTGAAAGAAAAATAATCTGCGTACTTCGCCTATTTTACGTTTACGTACTTTGTCAACTATTTAGTAGGGAGGCAGGCATATTTGCAATCTGTAAATTTTAATAATAACTTAATTACACTACCTATCAAAAGTTTTTGATTATATTTTTTTAAGATATTTTTTTTTTTAAGAATTATCTTCTGCTCACCAAGCCTGTATTTATTTGATCCAAAATACAGCAAAAGCAGTAATATTGTTTTTACTATTTAATATAACTGCTTTCTATTTGAATATAATTTAAAATGTAATTTATTCCTGTGATCAAAGCTAAATTTTCAGCATTGCTACTCCAGTCTTAAGTGTCACATGATGCTTTTTGCTATTCTATTATTAATATCAATATTTAAAACAGTTGAGTACATTTTTTCAGGATTCTTTGATGAATAGAAAGATCCAAAGATCAGCATTTATTTGAAATATAAAGCTTTTGTAACATTATACACTCAACTATTCCTAAGTCTAATTGTTTGGGAAAGAAATTATAGAAATTAATACTTTTATTTAGCAAGGATGCTTTAAATTGATCAAAAGTGATGATAACGACATTTATAACGTTACAAAAGATTTCTATTTCAGATAAATGCTGTTCTTCTGAACTTTCTATTCATCAAAGAAACCTGAAAAAAAATTCTACTCAGCTGTTTTCAACATAAAAATAATAACAAATGTTTTTGAGCAGCAAATTAAAATATTAAAATGATTTATGAAGGATAATGTGACTGGAGTAATGATGTCAAAAATTTGAAATCACAGGAATAAATTATATTTTAAAATATATTTAAATAGAAAAGAGTTATTTTAAATAGTACAAATATTTCAGATTTTTACTGTTTTTGCTGTACTTTGGATCAAATAAATACAGGCTTGGTGAGCAGAAAAGACTTCTTTAAAAAAAAAAAAAAAAAAACATTTAAAATCTTACTGTTCAAAAACTTTTAACTGGTAGTGTAGATTGACAAAAGTTAGGATTTTTCATAAACTTAATTACAGTCGCTTTATTTCCTCGATGTAAACATGACACTGTAGCAAACTACTTTCACTTTATCGTAAAAAGCAATAGGCAGCAATATACTACGCAGTGTTCAAGTATTCAAGTCCATTGTCCGTTGTGACGTTGTACAGCTTCTTCCGAGTTAAAAACAAACAACTACTGCCAATAAATGTTAGTGTTATTGTAACTCTAGTATGATTACTGTCAGGCATAAAATACTCATTTAACGTTCTTCATTTTTCGCAAACACACTGCAGCTTCCTCACGACAAACCAGGTCAAGTACAGTCCACGTATAGTGCCTCAGAAACCTTGTGTCGGTTACCTAGACCGCATTTTTGAGTGTAATGGGTACCCTAAAATCGGAACGCGATTATGACGACTTAAAATAGTTGGGTATCTACAGTAGGCGGGGTACAAAATGTTTTGAGACGCAGTAATAAACTCAGCTCACCTTTCATTGCACTCGTGTTTGGAGTCTGTACCGCGGCTCCACCGCAGTGATTATCACATGCGCATCTGATAATGAAGATGCTGAAGATTCTTGGATGATGGACAGATAGTCTGGTTTACATCTCCGCCCATTCGCCTTGATCATGAAGAGGTGCTTTGAGTTACACCCGTCATATTCCACAAGGGTGCGTGTGTATTAGGGTGAAGTTATCGGACTGTGTTAAAGGGTTTGGCCACTTCCTGTTTTCTCCTCCCACTGACGTTTAACGTTAACTCTTTCAATCTCAGATGAGTCTTGGAATATTGTCAAATTGCGCTTGAAAGTTAAAAAAATAAGTAAAAAAGTATTTAAACAGTTTTTGAACTGTAAGATTTGTAATGTTTTTAAAAGAAGTCTCTTCTGCTCACCAAGCCTACATTTATTTGATCCAAAGTACAGCAAAAACATTACAATTTTGAAATATTTTTACTATTTAAAATAACTGTTTTCTATTTGAATATATTTTAAAATGTAATGTATACCTGTGATTTCAAAGCTGCATTTTTAGAATCATTACTCCAGTCACATGATCCTTGAATGAATAATAAAAAAACATTTATTATTATTATTATTATTATTATTATTATTATTATTATTAAGAGAAAGTTCCGAAGAACAGCATTTATCTGATATTGAAATTTTTTGTAATATTGATCAATTGGTCACTTTTGATCAATTTAAGGCATCCTTGCTAAATAAAAGTATTAATTTATATTTCAGATAAATGCTGATCTTTAGATCTTTCTATTCATCAGAGAATCTTGAAAAAAATGTACTCAACTGTTTTAAATATTGATAATAATAATAAAAAGGTTTCTTGAGCAGCAAATCAGCATATTAGAATGATTTCTGAAGGATCATGTGACACTGAAGAGTGGAGTAATGATGCTGAAAATTTAGTTTGATCACAGGAATAAATTACACTTTAAAATATATTCAAATAGACAGCAGTCATTTTAAATATTAAAAATATTTCACAATATTACTGCTTTTGCTGTATTTTGGATCAAATAAATGCAGGCTTGGTGATCAGAAGAGACTTCTTCAAAAACATTAAAAATCTTAAAAAACGTTTGTCTGTTAGTGTATACACTTTGTTTACCACTGCAAATTATATACACACATTATTATGATATTTAATAATCTAAAGCACCAGTGAAAGTATTAATAATTAATATATACATTATTGTAGTATGTAAACAATATATAATATAATTATTTATGAATTAAATGTTGTTATAAATTATACTATATATATGGTTTTATTTCTGTCATCTTGCTTTACTCTCATACTCTCAAACATAACAAGGATGTAACGTTTTTTTCACTGTCCCATTCTAAAACCTACACTTTTAATGATATTAACACGTTAAATGCATTACACAGTGTTTATGTTTAGTATCAGGAGACGAGGAAGCTAAAAATATTTATCAATAAAATTCAATATTATAGAGCCATTTTAGGTTCATAATAAACAATCGTGTACAACAGTACCCTCTAGTGCCTAAATAAAATGACTACCCAGAGGACAAACTGTTCTGGTATCATGTTACCTAAATATTACAACCTCAACATATTAAAGAAAGATACTGGAGCTGTTTTGAGACGTTTCCTCCTCGTATGCTTTCCCTGAAGCAGTTATGATGAGTAATCACAAGAAGCATGCTGTCATATGACATCAGCAGATGACATAATGTATTTCCATTGCTCTAGTCTAGATCATGGGGTGGACATTTATATATTCATAATATTCCATTACAGCCAATGTACTCTTCAGTACTCACCCTCACATCCCAGTGTAATGGACTATTGAGTTAAATAAAAAAAATAAAATTATAAGCCATTATGAGAGAAGCTTGTCTTTTCTTTCGTGAGTCTTTATGAGAGACAACATTTGTATACTCAGGGCAGTGTTCATATTGCTCAATATAAGTCTATGATCTGAGTGTCTTTCTGTTTCAGGGGCATTTCACATCCATCATGCTGTGCGTATTGCAGCTGCAGTTGCCATAAGGCTCTCATTACAGGGGAAACTGGCTGTTGCTGTTGCAAGCGTCCGGGCGAGTGCTTCGGCTTGGCTCAGGTCACAGTAACCTGATGCTGCACCTTGCGTTCAGTGCATCGCTAGCATTTCTCAGTCAACATTCCTCCAGGCTTTAAAAGGATGTTGGCATCATTACAGTCCTTTAAACCTGCATGTAATGCCTAATGTCTCTGTCAAGCTCAGGGACAAACCAGCTGAAATGTGGTCTCAATGTAATGTTACTAACTCTTATTTCAGGTGCTTTAATCACTTATTCATTCTTCTATACCAGTCATTTCATTAAATAAAGGGCATTAAACTAATTGAAACTCTCATCTGCCTTGTATATGCCAGCTGCTAAAGCCCCTAAACACTGTAGTATAACAATACATATAACACAGATAATGAATTTTATATAGCTATGTGTTTGTTTGTTTACTTGCGCCTTATGACATTATTCCATGACAATTAGGCATATTTTACCCCATTCTCATTATGTTTTGGTCTGTTTGTGTGTTCATTACTCTCAATTTTATTCTCAGAAAAAGAAGTGTAGATTATAGATAAACAATAAAACAAATATAAATATAATTAAAAAATTAGAATATCTGTTTAATGGCATCTCTTTTGATGAGACCTCCCTCCGTTTTTATTAGTAAGATTAAAACTATCCACTGTATTCTTCAAAGCTGAAGTAAGCCTGTGGGCGAGAATTGGGGATTTTTATGATTTTTAATCTTTAATTTTATGAAAACTATAAGTCGGATCAGTTAGAAGAGAGATAGCAACCCGAGTCAGATCACTCTGAAGAGCTGGGCTGAGTTTGGTGGATCTAGCTTGAAAGCATTCAGAAATTTAAAAGAAGAATAATAAAAAGCTTAAGTAGCAGATCAGTAGGTTGGCTTTCTCAAGCCAGCCTAATAATAACATGCAGTAAACGGTAAAAACTGTTTACACTACAAACCAGTGTGTTCATAATTAAGATAATACCTTAAAAATAATATGGGAATACTCACCAGTTTGCAGTATCAAGCAGCTAATGAACCATTTTGTACAGCTAAAACAAGCTGGATGCAGATGAGTCCGGAAACCAGACTCATAAAATTTACAAATGGCCGCGTCCACTCTAACGGGAAAAATAAGGTTGGATATGCACGTTTTTGTCGACATTTGGTGGTCCGGTATGAAAGGACCGTGTGTAAACAATCGACTGTAGTTAAAACAGTGATATTTAGGATAGTGATTTTCACTCTCTTTACTGTAGGAGGCTCCAAAGTACAAAATATAGGATACTACATACAATTATAAACTTTATATAAAATCTAATTAATTACATGATGTTTAATCAAATTAATCACAAAATAATTCTGACCGTGAAAATACCCACAAATGATTATTTAAAGCTATTTTGGGTAAATGAGAAAGTATCAAGTAGGCATTACAAATTGTAGCTTTAGAAATAAATATTTTATTTGATTCAACAGAATTTATAACACATAAACATTTTTGCTCCAACAGCCTAATGTAAACTATGGAACATAAAAGAAGATAATTTGAGAAACATCTCAGTATTTGTTGTTCATACAATAAAAGTCATTGGTAACCAAAACAGCTTTGTTACCAACAGTCTTCAAAATACCTTCTTATATGTTCCACAACAGAAAGGTTTGAAAAAATGCGGTTGAGTAAATGACAGAATTTATTTATTTATTTTTATTTTTTTTATTTTTTGGTGAACTATCCCTTTAATGTTTTTATTTTTATTTTTATTTTTTATTTTTTTTATGACATGATACTCTACATCTAAATCTGCCTATGATTCGTTCAAATGGCTGATTCATTCAGGAATGAGTTAAATGGCTCTCTTTATGAATGGGCCTTTGAATCATTGGTTCACACAATTTATTCAAAATGCAAATTCATTTAAAACTAAACATCTCTGTGTTGCTTGGAGATGTGCAACAATTCTGCTATGGCTTCAAAATTAATATGTTCTCTGCAAAATTGACCAAAAAAATAATATAGTGTTTAAAATATAACACAATATCAACTGCTTATTTACTGAACTGTTGTATAAAATCACCTTTAAGCTTGTGATAGATCAGTACAAAATCAGCACTGGTGTCATATTGCTCTTGCTATCTGATATATATGAGACAAAACACATGCAGGGGCATTTTTGCACCAGTATCTTGAATTTTGGCCATAACTGCATCATATTTGTCAACAGTCGACTATATAAATATAAGAATATAAGTAAACGTCTGGGAGCGGGGCCAGTACGCTAACTGTGTTAAAATATTCTAATTACGTTATTTTTCATTATTAATTAATTAAGTTAACACATTAACCCTTTAACTAGTTTACTTTACCATATTACAAATAAATCCTAATCTAATCATGACAAACTATACATCGCTGGAAAGGTCTAAGACTCCTAAATAGATATTTTACCATATTTTTGTGTTACAAATTATGTAGGAAAAGTAATAGATTAATATATGTCAAGAGTGCCACTTAAAAAATCTACATCATAACATGAATTCTGACCTTTGTCACAAAAGACTTTCTTCATTGCCTTTTTCCGTATCACACTTTAGATATCATAAGAAATTATATATCAGCTCAAAACTTAAAATTTCAAAATTCATCCTTTGAAAGGCTTTTTAAAATCAGACATTGCATTACCATGGAAAATGTACATCAAAATCATATTACAAAATGTTTTCATTCATGAATTATACAAATTTAAGTCTGGATAGTGCATTTTTATGTCTGTGTTCAAAAATGGGAGTGACAGTTAAAGGGTTAAACTGACAGCCCTATTAAAAACACGTACAATGGGTTGATGCTCCTTGAGTCCAAATTTAACAATCATCCCATAAGAATCTCCACGTCTAAAGAGAGGCTTCTTTCATCGGTAAACTAGAGAAGGGTTTGTTCATACTGCTGAGTGATGGACTATACTATACATCACACCTACAAACATCAATCAGGCAGACTGGTTTGAGTTTGACAGGCTGCTCTGAATGCCACAGTGTGAGATAACAATGCCGTGCGGCTTTAGCACAGCTGCTGACAACCGAGAGAGACAACAAGGACCCTTAAACATGAGATGCGTGTCAGAGATATCGTCACCTTTTTCTATTTTTGTCTTTTCATAACATCTTGGATGCTTTGTATACTTTTAAAGGTTAGTTTGCATTACCTGAACATTATATACACCACACATATAATGTATATTGCATTTATCTTAACATTTTTAGGCCATGGCACCAGTCAGAATCTAGTTTTGCTGCTGTCAGCAATAAACATGGTGTTTTGCACATACAACAGGAAATCTGAGATCAGATAGGTCCTTCGACATGGTTGACCTCCTGGTGAAGCCGTTAGTCTTGCATATCAGTTAAATGGTCGTGGGATTAGTCATTTTCCCACCTCGTCAAACTACACCAATCTGACGAGACTCCTGTGGGGTTGATGGCAGGGTTTAAAAATAGTAACAAACCCTATTTATAAGACACAGGAACACTCGGGAGGGAAGCAGAAGCCTTTATCAGAAGATCTGACTGATAGCTGTCTTATCCGTTTTTAATTTGGCTTCTATTTTTTTGACAGCTCGCTGGATGAGATGCATTGCCTGAGCAGGAAGCCCAAGTCATATCTGCTGAACTCCTACAGTGATTTTCAGGAGACTGATGAGATTGTCAGAGAATCATATGAAGCCACCTGGTTAGACCTACTGATGGAGACGAGACCAGAATACAAGTATGCATTTCTGTTTGCTATGTGTTGTATTTGTGGATATTAAGTGCCTTTAAAGGAATACTTTACCACAAAATTAAAAAATGTTAATATTCCAAGCCTGTATGCTGTTGTCACAAACTCTGAAGAATCAATAGCAGTTAATAGTGATCATGGCTGTCATGCTCCAGGATAAAATATTGTAAAATCATAAGAAAATACTCATTATCACTCATGCTATGTATTTGTAGCTATCTGAAATCATACACTAAAATGTATTTATTCACTGAATATTTTCCCCACTGGTGCAGATTTTGCACTCTGTATTTTCGGCTGGTGCATCACATCAACTCTGGTGTGATGGTTCATTTCCTGTCTGTTCCTCACACAATGTTATCAAATGGTTTCAGAACATTTAGAATATAGTGCACAAGTTGTATGGACTTTTATGGTGCTTTGAAGTTGTGTTTTTTTAGAGATAATAAAATATTTTATAATAAAATGTTTAAACTAAAATTAAAAAACCTAAAACCTCTTATTCTGAACTCCATTAGATTTTAATGTTTTTGAAGAAAGTCTATGCTCACCAAGAATGCATTTCTTAAAATTACTGTAATAACAGTAATATTTTGTGAACTGTTTTCTATTTTAATATTTTAATATAATATATTTGAAAGGAATTTTTTTTTCCTGTGATGACAGAGCTGAATTTTCAGCGTCATTACTCCAGTTTTCAGTGTCATATGATCCTTCAGAAGTCATTCTAATATTCTGATTAGATGCTCAAGAAACATATTGATACTATTTTGATTTATTTTTTTAGATAAATAGAAAGTTCAAAAGAACATTTTTATGATTATAAATGTTCAAAATAGCAATATTAGAAAGTACAAATGTCTGTACTGTCACCTTTAATCAATTTTATGCATCCTTACTGAATAAAAGCATTATTATTTTTAAATATATGTGACCCTGGACCACAAAACCAGTCATAAGGGTCAATTTTTAGAAATTGAGATTTTACATCATTTTACATTTTACAGGTTTTTAATGATGTATGGTTTGTTAGGATAGGAAAATATTTGGCTGAGATACAACTATTTGAATATCTAAATACTGAGAAAATCACCTTTGAAGTCCAAATGAAGTTTTTAGTAGTGCATATTACTAATCAAAAATTCAGTTTTGATATATTTACAGTAGGAAATGTATAAAATATCTTCATGAAACATGATCTTTACTTAATATCCTAATGATTTTTGGCATAAAAGTACAAAATTGATCATTTTGATCCATACAGTGTATTGTTGGCTATTGCTACAAATATACCCGTGCTACTTAAGACTGGTTTTGTGGTCCAGGGTCACATATACAGTATATGTAATTTACTTCTACTAACTTTTACAAGTCCTGCTTCACAGGATGACACGTGTTGAGAAGGACACCATGAGAAAGGAGAGCTACGAAAGCAAGCAGGTGGTTCATTTCACAGTCAGACGATTCCCAAACCAAACGATTCACATGGGAAGAGAAGGGGAGCCTCTGCAGGAATATCGTTTACCTTACAGAAACATTCTTCCGATACCAATATTTGTGCCCAGAGATGTTACACAGCCGGACGTTACCCGTGAGCCCTCTCCCTCCGGAATAAAATCCGTCATGGACTCTGAGACTAGTTTAAATGGAGTTTGCCTTCAGAAGAGAGAGGTCTCATCCATTACCGAACATAAGCCAATGGTAATCCAACCCAGGAGTCTAGACTTCAGAGCGTCCAGCCTTATCTCTCCCCCGCGAGACACACTCAGCCTCCAGCGACGAGAGTGATGAGCTGATGAAAGCTTCCTGCCACCATGGACACAGATACAATGACAAGTATGGTGGGTGACCTCACTCATACTTAAATACCAAAGCCTTCAAGAGACATACACGCTCGCAATTTGTTTTCAGATGAGACTATCAGAGAAACCTTGTCAAAGGACGATACAGAGGCCACAAAAAAGTATTTTTAAGCATAAAAGTAATGTCATGGGATTAAACCATGTTTTATCATTAGCTTTAGATATTTGTTTACAATAAATGCCACTTAGTATGTTATTTAAGCAATAATAAAGCAATAACATTATATATTTTCTACCTGAGGCATATGCTACCAGTCAGAAGTTTTTGAACAGTAAGATTGAAATGTAAGTCTCTTCTGTTCACCAAGCCTGCATTTATTTGATCCAAAGTACAGCAAAAACAGTACAATTTTAAAATATTTTTTACTATTTAAAATAACTGTTTTCTATTTGAATATATTCTAAAATGCAATTTATTTCTGTGATCAAGGCTAAATTTTAAGCATCATTACTCCAGTCTTCAGTGTCACATGATCCTTCAGAAATCATTCAAATATGCTGATTTGCTGTTCAAGAAATATTTATTATTATTATTATTATTATCAATATTTAAAACAGTTGAGAACTTTTTTTTTTCATTCTTTGATGAATAGAAAGATCCAAAGATCTAAAGGATGCTTTAAATTGATCAAAAGTGATGATAAAGACACATATAACGTTACAAAAGATTTCTATTTAAGATAAATGCTGTTCTTTTGAACTTTCTTTTCAACAAAGAAACCTGAAAAAAATCTAATCAGCTGTTTTCAACATAATAATAAATGTTTTTTGAGCAGCAAATCAGAATATTAGAATGATTTCTGAAGGATCATGAGACTGGAGTAATGATGCTAAAAATTCAGCTTTGAAATCGCAGGAATAAATTATATTTTAAAATATATTTAAACTGAAAACATTTATTTTAAATGGTAAAAATATTTCAAAATTTTACTGTTTTTGCTGTATTTTTAATCTAATAAATGCATACTTGGTGAGCAGAAGGGACTTCTTAAAAAAAAACATTAAAAATCTTACTGTTCAAAAACTTTTGACTGGTAGTGTTAAGTGTCACATTTTTAAAAATTGTGATAAATAGTCTTGCAAAACAGGATAAATTGGAAAACAAAGTATTGAGTAATTTAGTAGTCTTGAACCTAAATTTCTCTGATGGACAATCATCAACTACTCAAAACAGTTAGTTCTTGGAAATAAATGCTGTGAATAAACACTTTCTTGACTGTAAATCTCATTCACATGTATTTATGAAATCATGGCAAACAATAAAGTCACTCAAACTGTAATATATTCTTTCTTTTCAGAAAACATATTTATTACACAGAATTTCTTTTGTACATATTAGTTATGATCCATCTTTAGTTTGAAAATGCGTAAATTGTTTATTAAATTTCATCAGTAATGCAACAAATACGAAAGCATGTGATTCCTCTGCTTTTTACTTGATCCAAAAAACTGAAAGAAAAAAAACATAGGTGAGAAACATAAAATCTGCCTAACAAAATATACATTTTCATGTTCTGATATGATTGTCAAGGGTCTCAAGGCTCAAGTGGTTTCACAAAAACATTTGGCATCATAAATAGCTGTTTAATATATCTCGGGGACAAGCAAAGGAAAACATTTAAGGAAGAAAATTCTTTCTTGTTTTTTTCTTAGAGGTCTACGCTTCCTAAGATCTGCTGGAGTTTGGCGATGCCCCTTTTAGTGTCTCTTCTGCCCTCTTGTGTTTCTGCAGGGTGACCTGGAGCTGCCAGTACCTGAGATACAGCCACATCAGCTTCCCATTCCTGCGTTTATCCATGTTCAGTAAATATGCACAGTGTCTGTCTTTCTTAAAAATGTCCCTGAGATCATCTTCTAGGTTCAGCTCAGCACCCACGGGATCTTTAGCCACCTTCAGCAGCAGGTTCTTCTCCATCTCCAGACGATGTTCCCTTGGCATCAGGATGCTGCAGAAAGCTTCCTGCCTCTCCACCAGCTTCACCTCCAATTCCTGTAGCAGAGCCTGAGCCCTGCGCTGCCAGTCTTCCTCTCGCTGCAGGGCTTTCCGCAGCACCACCCCAGCCACTCCAGACTGCATCAGGCGGTTCTTCTCTTCCTCCAGATCCTGCCGTTCCTGCTGAAGCTGCTTTCGTTCCTCCATGAGCTGCTGACTCTGAGATATCAGGGCTTTCTTGTAGCCCTGTACGCGCTGCCGTTCCTTCTCAAGCTCCACCTCCAGGTGCGCCGCAGTCCGCCGGTTTTCCGTCAGCATTTCCCTGTACTTCAGCTCAAGGTCTCTGGTAATGGCTGCCATGTCCCTGTCGTACTTGTTCTTCACATCTTGGATCTGGCTCTGTGATTCTCGAGTCCATATCCAACCTATTCACAATACACCCACTGACATTTTAGGTGTTTAATATGGCAAAGACACCAAATCAATGTAAGGAGAACATGATTTTTGATAAATACCTTGAAACAAAATAATACAACATAAAATGCTTTAAATTAATAAAAAATTATTTACTGAAATCATTCAGATAATGAAAATGTCAGATAACTTTGATAGAAAGGTATGTAAACCAAAAATTCAGGCAACTGTTAGTATGACAACATTTACACAACTATCAATACTTTGTTGACCAATTACCAAGCAATGCTAAATTTTGTTCAGTCTGTGGTGTAAAAAAGTTCACATTAGCAATAACAGAAAAAAAACACTTAAGCAAGACATGGTCAGGTTAAAGTTTTTGGGTATAACCACAGTCACAGTTTACTTTATTTTGCTATCCTCACTTACATAAATGAACTATAGAGTCCTGCACCCACTAGTAAAAAAAAATATATAAAAAATTATATCTGGTGTCTGAATAATTTTTGGTTTGACTGTATATCTGTGGTGTTATTGTTACCTAAACATATTAAAAATGTATTTTTGTTAATTAAAATGTTATTGTTACCTAAAACTATTAATATTTATTTTAAATAAAGCTGACATAAAAATAAATGTCAGATGTTGTCTTGGCAACTGTGTATGTGTGTGTATATATATAAAATCTCAAATATACACTA
Source organism: Cirrhinus mrigala (assembly GCA_036247105.1). Taxonomy (NCBI): domain Eukaryota; kingdom Metazoa; phylum Chordata; class Actinopteri; order Cypriniformes; family Cyprinidae; genus Cirrhinus; species Cirrhinus mrigala. The sequence goes on from CM070022.1 coordinate 7,884,036, forward strand.
TATATAAATCTCAGCACAACCTACATAAAAACACACATAAATCAACTCAAAAGAAAAAGAATTTTAGATAAAAAATTAATGACTCATTCAAATATATATGTATATACATATTTTAGCGCTGTCAAATGATTATTCGCAATTAATCACATGCAAAATATGTTTTTGTTTACATAATATGTGTGTACTGTTTTATTTATTTATTTATTGTGTATATATAAATACACACACATGCATGTATACATTTAAGAAAAATGCTGTTTATATATTAGATATATTTATATATAATATATAAATTATATGAACATAAATACATACATGTACATACATGTAATTAATTGTAAGACACATACTGTATGTGTGTGTGTGTTTATATATACATAATAAATATACACAGTACACACATATTATGCAAACAAAAACTTATTTTGGATGCGATTAATCGCGATTAATCGTTTGACAGCACTATTTATTACAATGATTGTTTGTGCAATCCCCCTTATAAATCCAGATTTAATTACATCCTATAAAGTGTTTTACCTAGTATAATATAGTAAACACTCATTTAAGACATTTGTGACTCTGTATAAGCCTTGAGTTGTAAGAGTAATTAAAAAAATCACTTACGAAATGCTGCCAGCCCGATCATGGGCACCAGCAGGGCATAATTCCATCGGCCCCCGTCATCTCCTCCAGCGGGCTCTGGTCTAATATTCCATCTAGGAGGATCGTTCAGGTTGTTCATGGAGAAACCCTGAAAAGAAAGTTAAAGAATGTGCTTAATGGGCTGTGAGGTTTAAGATATTTTTTTAAGGTCAGTAAAGTGAATATTCTTGCACATATGAAACAAACCACAAACTGCACACATGAAACTATATTGCTATCTATATATTTATCTTCATATCTATCTATCTATAATGTCATGACATCAACGACCTGCAACACAACACTCTGCATGGATTTCTGCAGCAGGTGCATTTAAACTGAAACAGCCTTATTTAACAACTTCTAGATTATATAGGTCTGTTATCATTTGACTGTTGAAACGTGTTTCTTTATTTGCTTACCTTGAACAATCTAAAGTCTTCTGCATGAGATCCTTCCAGACAGCTTGGACGATTATGCAATTCCATTAAAAACATTCAACAGTCCATTCATCATTTCATAGGGGAGGCGCATACGTGTATTATTAAAATACACATATTAAACGCATCGAATACAATTATAAGTAGTCTTTAAATAAAATTAAAGTTACATTATTATTAAATGCTCAAAGATACATCTTTATTTACACAAACTATAAAAATCCAGTTGTATTGAATTTTGAACACCCCTAAACTTACTGTGACATATTGGTATAGTCTGGAGAGTGGCGCATTTGAGATTCTAGATACTCGTAACTGCGCAAGAGATGCGCAGACTTATGGATAGAAGAGGTCAGAGTTCATTTGAATTACAATGAGATCTCTTTGTTGTGCCTAATAAAGTACTTTTTTTTTCTAACATATACTATAGTAATACCATGTTTTTGACATACCATGGTAATAGGTTTTGTGTGGATATTTACAATGTACTATATGCACAAATGATCATTAGTTAAAATAAGAAGAGTTTTTTGATATTAAACAGGATAATGGTAACATGGTTTACACTGTACAACCCTATTCCTAATTTGACCAGGAAAACCTCCACAACAGGTGTATGATAATGACTTAATGCAGTATTGATCTTCTAATTAGCCATGTTAACTCTTACTATTCACAATATGTTACAGTATTTCATATTTATCTTAAATTGTATTTAGTATTGTGGACAATAGCCTTTCTAGCTATATGCTACTATTAAAATTACATATATAACATATCCCTCAACTAAAATGATTACATGAACCGAGCCAAGGACTGTTATCAAACAACAAAACAAGGGCATAAAAAGAATGAAAATTGAACTATTGAAATGTTAACTGAAGCATAATCGTAAAATAGTGAATAATGCATCTGAAACTGTGACCTTTATTTAACAAAAGGCTTTATTTCACTGTAGTTACATGTTAAACCAATATGGGCGTTTCCTGTTGCGCTCTACTATCCTCTTGTCTTTATCTGCTTCAGAGGGTGTTTCATTTTCATACAAAACAACAGACTCTACAGCAGGAGCGTTGAGTGGTCCGCCTTCTATGATGGAGATTTGCTTCCGTATCATTGCCGTCTCCTTCCTGACCTTTTCATAGCAGAATCCACACAGAGTATGCTTCAGTTTCATGTTGCCGCACTCTGGACACGGCTCAATGTTGTACTGGAACAGAGAAGGAAAAAACGATAAATTGCTGTTAGCACAGTATTACATTGAAAGTTCTTTTAATCTGCATAATGCTATAGCTCTTACCTGGACTTTTAGCAGTTTGTTTGGGTGTCGTCTTCTGCAGCGATTTACTTCAATGGTTCTTCTCTTTTTAGGAGCTGCCATCCAAAAGATACTGTCCAAGAAACTGGGCTCAGAATTTTCGTCATCGCTACTGTGATGGGATTGCGGAAGAATCTGGGGACCATTTACTGCCAAAGCTGGACCTGAAGAAAAGTTTTATGTGATAGATAAAGTAAATAATCAAACAGAGTTACTCAAATCACACAGTAAACACATGGTAGTATTTTAAATATACTTAACCCCAAACACAGTCCATGCATTTATTATTTTTTATTATTTAAAGATAAATGGCATGAAATAAAAAATATAATAATAATTACTATTAAAAATAATAAAAGGACACAGATTTAACTTCAGGTGATATAAATATTTTTGAAAATAATTACGAAAATATTTAAAAATATATAATATTAAATATTATTTAAAATAATCAACTATAAAACAAAAGCAGCTAATAATTATCAATCCATATTCTATAGATTTCAATAACATGCTGCCTGAACTGCAATATAAATTAAGTAAATATGAAATAATAAAAAATATAACACAAAATGTATATTTTAACATATTAGAAATATTTCATTACGATACCTAATTTTTTACATTATTTTTAACTTTCATTTCAACCCTTTTCTGGCTTTGACCACACAGTCATTCACAACAGGTGTATGATAATGATAAGGTAGTATTGATCTTTTAATTAGCCATGTTAACTCTTACTATTCACAATACGGTCTGTATCTTATCACATATTTCTTCACATTTTTAATCAATTTATTTATTTATCTTATATCATTTCATACAGTATTGTGGACAATAGCATTTCTAGCTATGTACTACCATAGCTGGACCTGAAGAAACGTTTTTTGTGATAGATAAATAATATTAATATTAAAATATAATAATATAAAGATAAAATAATAATCAAATTTAGTTACTCAAACACAGCAGCTTTTTAAATTTACTTTAATCCAATCGCTATCCCCTTTATTTATTTTTTTAATAAAGAGAGATCAATTCGACTTCAAAGTGATATAAATAATTTAAAATATCTATTTTAAAAAATTATATATATATATATATATATATATATATATATATATATATATATATATATATATATATATATTTAAACATACATTGAAATAAAAGAAGCTGATACTTATCAATCCACATTTTCCTTTAAACTAAATACATATTCTATATATTTTTAATGAACATTAGGCCTAATTAGCCATATAAATTAAGCAAATATTATATATCTCAAGAAAGAAAAAAATAACACCGCATTTCATTCCGATTAAAGACTTTCTGCTCTATTCGACCTTAAAAATACAACAGATTGCCATGCGTCTCCTGGAGTCCTTGCCTTAACAGAGACAAAACAAACTCTATATTTAATATCACAAAGCAATTGTCAGAAAAGGGGAAAAAGTAAAATGATATTAAATCAAGCTTAATTGTGATGTAAGTGTATATATATATATATATATATAATGACATGAGTGGAGCAGTGTGTAACACATGACATTACAGCAAATGCACTTACCGAAGCTGTCAAATCCAGCCGCCTGCGCTAAACGGAGTTCGAGACGCTGCAGAGAACGTCCGACAAACTGAAGTAAACCCGATAACGACATTATGTATAGTCTTTTTATTTCAGTTTAATACAACATGTACAGTCCTGACATCCTCACGGTCACAGCTCCAAAAGACCAACTGCGCCTGCGCGTTGCTCAGCACTCGTGCATTCTGGGATTTGTAGTACAGCGTTATAAAAATTCTCCTTCATTCTAAGCGGGTGAGGGCGAAATATGTTCAAAATAAAAATATTAAACCAACAAATATCTTATATTATTATATGGTTTTACTTAGTGGAGGGTAAAATAAAACGTGACATCTAATGTGATTTTAAACTTGTCCTAGGCCTCAATACCCATAATTCATTAAAATCTTTCAACCAATCAGATCAATTAAGCGCGTTACGTCACTTCCCCAACAGTCAGACACAGCCATGGCAGAAAGAGGGTACAGTTTCTCCCTCACCACTTTCAGGTAATAAACGTCCTGATTTTATTATATCCAAGTATTCATAGGAGATCAAACGAGTGTGTGTTTTAGCGAATCGCGAAAGTCGAGGTTTGTGGAGAGCGTTCCGTCAATCAGAGGCGTTAAATCTTTATCCGGGCGCTGATGCAGAGTCACTGTGTTTGTGATGCAGTGAATCTTTCATTCATGTGCATCAACATACATGAGCAGAGTGAACTAAACACATAATGAATCCCAGAGTAACAAATTCAACACTCTCATGGGTGTTTAAAGACAGACTGGGCTCAGTTTTGTCTTTGTGATTGGAACTTGTTGATTTTACTTTCACTTTCAGTGTATCATGGAGAGCTATTCTTGTATGTAACTCCTGAATGCACTTGGGGATATAGTTTATGATTATCAGTAGTGTTTTTTAGTTATTATAACAAAGTATAACTAAAACGGTGCATTTTTTTTTTTTTTTGACAACGTAAAAGTATAACATTTTTATGAGACTATAGCATTTTTATATAAGATGCACGTTTTGGAAATTTTAGAAGAGTGTGCCTTGTTTGTATATTTTAAATATGTAACTGGGTAAGGTAACAAAGTTTTTTAGATAAATTTTAAGAGCACATTTTTATTGTGATTTAAAGGAAAACAAAACATTAATCCTAGTCAGCATGTCAAAACAACTTTTTTTATTATTTTATTTTATTTTTTGTTTTGTTTTCAGCCCTTCAGGGAAGTTGGTCCAGATTGAGTATGCTCTGGCAGCTGTAGCAGCTGGTGCTCCTTCAGTTGGAATAAAAGGTTAGTAATGTTCTTTTATTTATTCATCATATGTGTTTTTATTATTTATAAAACTTGATGGTTTTAGCATGTGCTTATGAGCTTTGTGAACTGTGTTTGTATAGCAAGTCACTTTAACTTTCATTTCATCCTCATTTCTTTTTCACAGCTTCAAATGGTGTTGTTCTGGCTACAGAAAAGAAGCAGAAGTCTATACTGTATGATGAGCAAAGTGTTCACAAAGTAGAGCCCATAACCAAACACATCGGTATGGTCTACAGTGGCATGGGTCCAGACTACAGGTATGGATTTGGAGCCTGCACGGCCAAATGCTTTATAATAATCACTCCTAATATTGTTTTAATGTTTTTTATATATATATATATATATATATATATATATATATATATATATATATATATATTCTAAGGAATGTTTCACAAAAATATTTTCCCAAAAATGAAAATGCACTCATTGTGAGGTCATCCATGATGCAAATGTGTTTGTACAAATTTAGCTTGCTCAGCAATGGATCCTCAGCAGTGAATGGGTGCCGTCAGAATGAGAGTTCAAAGAGCTGACAAAAAACATCACTATAATCCACAAGTAATCCACACCACTCCAGTCCATCACTTAGCATTTTGTGAAGCGGAAAGCTGCATGTACATAGGAAACACTTTCATTATTAAGGTGTTTTAAATGTAAACCCTTCTAGCCAAAATTAATAATCCATAATAACGCTTCCTGTAGTGAAAAAGTCCATGGACTATGTATTTTAGCTGAACTCTTGATTACTTATTATTGTAATGTTTTCATCAGCTGTTTGGAGTCTCATTCTGACGGCACCCATTCACTACACAGAATCTGTTGGTGAGCATATGATGTAATGGTAAATTTCTCCAAATCTGTTCCAATGAAGAAACAATCTGATCTGCATCTTAGATGGCCTATCGCTGAGCCCATTTTCAGTTAAAACAAACAAACAAACAAACAAACAAACAAACACCTATTCCATAAAATGTCAGATTTTTCATATTGTTGTGCTTATAATAGATTGGTGGGATTATATAGCAAAGGAAACATGTTCAACAAGAGTTTTCTTGTAATGGGTTTTGATCATATCTGCAGGGTTCTGGTGCGAAGGGCACGAAAGCTGGCTCAGCAGTACTTTCTGGTCTATCAGGAGCCAATTCCAACAGGCCAGCTTGTTCAGAGGGTGGCTTCTGTTATGCAGGAATACACACAGTCAGGGTATGTGTGATATGTCTCCATTGCACAATTAACCACTGTTACATTTGTTCTGGAAACTGCCCCACAAACCGCTGTTTTGCAAAATTTAAAACAATATGCATCTACTAAAGTGACAGTGGCATAACATGCAGATTTTGTGTCATGTTATTGTTTTGACACAGAGGTGTTCGGCCATTTGGGGTGTCACTTCTGATTGCTGGCTGGGATGAAGACCGTCCATACCTTTTCCAGTCGGACCCCTCGGTGTGCTATTTACTTTATTATAATTACGCTTTTCTGTATTAGTGTAATCTGTACATTTAAACTAAAAATAATTGTCTTGTAAAATGTAAGCTCTTTATTATGCAATGTATAAGAAAAATAAGATGGACTTTTGTTTTTATTTAAGGGAGCATACTTTGCATGGAAAGCCACAGCGATGGGAAAAAACTATGTGAATGGGAAAACATTCCTTGAAAAAAGGTACTGAAGTTAATAACTGAAAGCATAAGACCTTTTTAGTTTTCCTAAACGTAGGAGATCTCATTTGTTTCATTTTCCTGTTTTAGATACAACGAGGATCTGGAACTGGAAGATGCGATTCACACTGCTATTCTGACTCTTAAGGTAATGATTTACAACACAGCCACATTTTCTAAAGGTCTGTTGGTTGCAGTCATGCATTAGACACTATTATTATTTTTATACAAGGTCCAAGATTACCTGTCTGTTGCATTAAAAAATGTTTCTCTACAGCAATTTAATATCTTTATCTAGCTGTTTTTTATTGTGCCTTTGTGACAAATGAGCTACAGGCAATATATTACTGAAACTGTAAATGTTACAAAGCGTGGCATATTATTTACTTGACAAAGCCTCAAATTCACTTGCTAAATATTTATTTTAGACTCTATTTGCATGTGATAAATGTTAAACATCAAAGTTATCTATAACTACTTTTGTTACAGGAAAGCTTTGAAGGTCAAATGACTGAAGACAACATTGAGGTGGGAATCTGCAATGAAGCAGGATTTAGGCGACTGACCCCAGCGGAGGTGAAAGATTATCTAGCCGCCATTGCATAAATCATTTTCAAGCCATAGATTGAGCACTGATTGTCTTGTCTTCATTAGTGTGACTTCATTAGTACTTATACATAAGTGTGAGCAATGGCAGGGAAATAAGTGAAAGTTGTATTGTTTATATTGTGCTTTTCTTTCTTACTGAAGGAAAAAAATAAACAAGTCTTTTGAAATCCTTTTGACTGTTTCCTTTTGTTTAGTTGTAGAGTGTTATAGATTTGAGCAAACTGCATAAAAGTGAAATAGAGTTCAAAATAAATGTATATCATTCAATATGTCCGTCTTGTGTGTTTGAGTGTCCAAAAACAAGCTCATGAGTAGGTTTGGCCTGCATCAGCCAATCAGAATCTTGAGCGCCGCGTCACTTACGGCGCGCCAAAAATGAGCCGGTACTCCTTCCCACAAGTATTCCTACGCTAAATCGCATACTTGTCTGTATAAAAGCCCCCAAGTTTTTGTCAGTGAAAGCTCCAGCGACTTCTGATTTATAGTTTAATCATATTATTTTGAATAACACATTTATGTTTAAAAAAAATAAATTGTTTTTAGTGTGGGGATTCGTTTAAAAGGCTCTAGTTTGTGTCTCGCCAGCACATTCGTATTATGCGTTGTGTCATTTGACTGAAAGTGACGTTTGTGGCGCCAGAAATCAAGGAGGAGCGGAGTGCGTTTTCAAAACGATGTGTTATCGTTCAAAGTACTGGGCGCATTAAAATCTTGACAAAAACTTTTTGAGGTGAGTTTGACAGCGAATGATCTGAGGGTCTTAAAAGGCTCGTTAAAATGGTGATGTTACGCAGTAACGGTGATATGGACTCCAGTTCAGAGTTTCTCTCTCTGAACCCGCCTCAGCGAAAGTCCGCGCGGCTGAAAAAGGCCCATGATGACAGTTTAACAAGCGCCGAGGACAGTCCCGCTAATGTGAGTTAATAACTCTTCTTTATAAGTACTAATGTGTTAGTAATTTTTTTTGTTTACTTACAGTTAAAACATTCGCTTTAGCAAAACAAAGTTGGCGGTTAAAAGAGCGCGAGATGCTTGGGTGAACTTCGTGAGCGCGCAACATGTTTACTGTTTGAAAACAAAAATAAGCTGATGTGTTGTATGATGTTGCATAGAGTATCTATGTGGGAGGATTTTATGATTCAATAATGCAATGTGCATTTCTGTATATGGGTTGTTGGCAAGTCAGAATAAGAATTCACCAAGGAAGTTAATGTTTCACTGTTACACAATGCGTAATATATAACGTGACAGTTTTTACTATTTTTAATCACCTGCATATAGTTATGTGGTGTGGCGCTTTTGAAACATACATAAAATCCGTGTAATCTCTTATATAATGTGAGGTCCTGCAAATATAGTTAGAAGAAATGCTGTTTAAAATAGTTTTATATCGAGTATAGCTTGTCAGACACTGCTATAATGTGTGCATATGATAATTTTTAGGGATTTTTGACTGTAAAGGAGGAAAACAACATGAGGAGCAGAACTCAAAGAGGAAGACATATCACTTTTGCTGATATGAATGGACAAACAAGCACATCTCCTCCAAAAGATGAGAAAAGTGGGAAGCATTTAAGGTGGGAGTGTCTTCATGGTTTCCTGGTTCCTCTTATATTTGTTCAATTCTTAATTTTCTGTTATGCTATATTTACTAGATTATTTATTATTCTATTATATATTTATTTATAGAAAATCTCCAAGATTTCAGGCAGAGGGTGAGAGGTCGGCAGATGAGCACACAGGTGGGCACATCAGAATATTTGTGAACCTGGACCACGAAACCAGTCATAAGGGTTTTTTTTTTTTTTTTTTTTAAGTTGAGAATTATGCATCATCTGAAAGCTGAATAAATAAGCTTTCTACTGATGTATGGTTTGTTAGCATAGGATAATATTTGGCCGAGATCAAAATAACATATTGAGGAAAAAAAAATCAAAATATTGAGAAAATCAAATTTAAGTTGTCCAAATGAAGTCCTTAACGATGCATATTACTAATCAAAAATTAAGTTTTGATATATCTATAGTAGGAAATTTACAAAATATCTTCATGGAACATAATCTTTATTTAATTTCCTAATGATTTTTGCCATTAAAGAAAAATCCATTATTTTTTTTCCCATACAATTTACTGTTGGCTAATGCTTCAAATATATACCTGTGCGACTTATGACTGGTTTTGTGGTCCATGGTCACATTTGCTAAACATCAAACAGTAGTTTTGTTGATTTGCAGCATTAAAAATGAATCCACTTCTTTTTTCAGATGAGATGGAGTCGACTCCCACTTCTCGAAACCTCCGTGCTCGGATTCAAAGGCGAGAAGAAGACAGTGCCGTGAGACGTAGCTCCAGAATCACACGATATAAGCTTAACGCCAGGAACCAGTCGGTTCTCTATGACAGGCTCATTACAAAGTAAAACACATTTTTGTATTTCTGTTTTTATAAGGACAGTCGTTAATTTATGTCAGACCTTTATTGATAAGTTAAAATATACCTTTATATTCAGACTGGCTTTGTGTGTGGATATTTGCATGGTTCTTGGCTCTCAGTGGCTGTTTTGTCTATTTTAGCACTGCAGAGGCTGTACTTCAGAAGATGGATGACATGCAGAAGATGCGTCGGAGACTGAGGAGCAGAGACAGTGAGGAGGAGGTGCGTCATTGACTCCTCCAGTACTGCTGTGACCAGTCAGAACTTCTCTCAACTGTATTTGTTTCTTTTTAGAATTTGAGAATTTACTCTGGGACAAAAAGGAAGAGGATCACAAAACCTTCAGTAAGAGGACAAGAAGAGAGTTCAGACAACCAGGAGAATGGTAATGATTGTGAATCAGGAGCTCAATAACCCCGAACCAGTGTTTACTGCACCTTTGTCTTAAAAGATTAGTTCACTTCCAGAATAAAAATTTCCTGATAATTTACTTATCCCTATGTCATCCAAGATGTTCATGTCTTTCTTCACTCAAAAAGAAATTAAGGTTTTTGAGGAAAACACTGCAGAATTTTTCTGCTTGTAGTGGACTTCGATGGTGGTCATCGGGTTGAAGGTCCAAATTGCAATTTCAATGCAGCTTCAAAGGGCTCTACACGACCCCAGCTGAGGAATAAGTGTCTTATCTAGCAAAATGATCTGTCTTATTTATGTACTTTTTAACCACAAATGCTTGTCTTGCACTAGCTCTGTGTTGAGCTTGCGCATCTTCATGCATTGCGTAATTATGTTGGAAAAGTTTTACTTTAGTTAAAAAATGTAGGATAGGACTAAAAACTCCATCTCATTTTTTCCTCTAACTTCTAAATCGTCCGACATCGTTGTTTTACCTTTTTTTTTTTTCTTTTTTTTTTTTTTTTTTAAAAAAAGGGTGTTTGACTTTCTTTGCACGTTCGTTTTGTAAACACTGGGTTGGTACTTCCGCCTACGTCACATGTGCGTGTTTACATAATGTGTAAGGGCTGGCTAGTGCAAGACGAGCATTTGTAGTTAAAAAGTATAGAATTAGATATTTATTTTTTTTAAGAAAATGTTTAGAAAATGACTGATCATTTATTCTGGAAGTAAGCTGATCATTTAATTATAGCCCCAAAACAAAAACATTTATATCAGCCCCACAAGTATTTGGAAACTTTAACCAATCTGTATTTATTTTCCAGAATATAGTGATCAGGAGGTGGAGGAGGAGGAGGAGGATGGAGAAGGTGAGGAAGAGGAAAATGATGAGGGAGATGATGATGAGGAGGATGAAGATGAAGATGAAGAAGACAATGGAAAGCGCTATGAGTTTCGACAAAGAAAAGCTGTTGTGCGTTACCAGGCACCTCTTGAAGGTTGGTGTTATAGTACATTAAACAGACCATGCATTGAAATATACTTAGATGCTCTGTATCAATGTATTCCTTTTTAATGTTTTATAATTACAGAGCCAAAAAAGCAGAGCATATTTTTTAAGCGTCACTCCACCCCAATTAGACGAAGATACACATTTAGTTCCTCAAGTCCCAGGAGTCTGTACAACAACAGGAGGGGCACCAGGTCAGTACTAGTCACCTGCTTTTCACCAAACATAATTTAATTCAGTTTTCAAGAAAGAGCAAAGTCTTGGAGAATTAAGCATCAATTTGAGTCTTGACCTAAAAGGGACTTTTCAAAAATGGATATGCACAAGAGACACAATGCAGTTGTTAAACATATTGTCTTAAATTAAAAACAGTGCAGACAGAACTTGCATTATCACCTAACATCCAGCTTTGAATAGTTGAGTATTAGTAATGCACATTCCTACTTTGCACTGTAGTGTCTGTGTTGTAATCTCAGAGGCCCTCATGTGTTTTAAACTCAACTTTGTGTGTTTCTTGTACTGTAGTTGTAACAGGAATGAGGGTGATGGGTAAGACTGAGCTTTCCTGCAGCCTTATTTTTTTTTTTTTTTTTTTTTTTTAAGCACATCTGCATGTGGATGTGGACTAAGGGATTAAAGTGGGAGTTTTCAAAGAAAATGCAACAAATCTATGTGTCACTAACATAATTATTACTCAAATGTTTTGGACACATTTAAATCAAGATACTTAGGAAAGAGGTAGAGCTATTGGGATAAAGGTGGTGGTGGCATATTTTTTGATGCTGTAAATGTTTTTCAAAGTTTAAAATGCAATCTTTTTGTGTTTTTGTCTTCTTCATCTCAGGAGAAGACATGCCATCCACAGTAGTGACTCCACCTCGTCCTCTTCTTCTGATGAGGAGAAATTTGAGAGGCGGAGAAGTAAGAGTCGTAGCAGGTCAATAAACAGGTAAAAGCTTTTAGTGACAACTAATTTATTTTATAGATGCAGTGCTTTCAAAAGACACCTGGGTTCAGAGTCTTGCAGAGCAAACATGACATCAAATAGCTTTGAAGTACAATGCCTGTACTTGGTTTTTGCACACAATAAAGAATCTATAGCTGTTGAACTGTATAAGAAATTGTTTCTTAGACATTATTATCTGTGGATTTTGTAGCCTTTCGTATTTGAAAGCTAAACTACAGTTTTAGAAAAAATTTTAAACACATTTCCTTTGTAGATGCCTCCCTATGAATTTACGGAAGGAGGATTTGTTGGGAATCCACAAGGACAGGATTAAAATTGGAGCAAGTCTTGCAGATGTTGATCCAATGCAAATTGACCAAACAGTATGTACTGGCCATTCAAACTTTACTTCAAATATTGTAGAGACCTGTGGTTGACTGTTTGGTTTCCATGTGTAGGTGCGCTTTGACAGCATTGGAGGTTTGGGCAAACACATCTCTGCACTGAAGGAGATGGTTGTGTTTCCTTTACTCTACCCTGAAGTCTTTGAGAAGTTTAAGATTCAGCCTCCAAGGTATGCAGAGCGACACTGATAAACATTTACGTTAAAATGCCTATTTGGATGACTACACAACAGTTTGCAAAAATGAGAGGTAATGTTGATTTAAATGTTGTCTGTTTTCAGAGGCTGTCTGTTCTATGGCCCTCCCGGCACAGGAAAGACTTTAGTAGCTCGAGCGCTAGCAAACGAGTGCAGTCAAGGTGAGAGGAAGGTGGCGTTCTTCATGAGAAAAGGAGCAGACTGCCTCAGTAAATGGGTCGGCGAGTCTGAGAGACAGCTCCGACTTCTGTTTGATCAGGTTGCCCACATTGAAACTAAAATGAAATTTCATTTAAAAAAAAATAGTCATTCGTGCATGCCTAATTTTGTCTGTGTCTTTTATTTTGAAGGCGTACCAGATGCGTCCATCAATTATTTTCTTTGATGAAATTGATGGTATTGCACCTGTTCGGTCCAGCCGGCAAGACCAGATACACAGGTAGGCGAGTTTGTGTTGCTGCATTTTATTTTTATTTTTTTTCCATATTTTTATTTATTTATTTATTTATTTATTTATTTATTTATTTATCTATCTATCTGTTCTTGCTGTCCTCTTAGGAAACTGTTTAATTGTTTGTTTATGTTGTCTGAAGCTCCATTGTGTCCACACTGTTGGCTCTCATGGATGGGCTAGACAGCCGTGGTGAGGTGGTTGTTATTGGAGCCACTAACCGTCTGGACTCCATCGATCCTGCACTCAGAAGACCCGGGCGATTCGACAGAGAGTTTCTCTTCAACCTGCCAGACAGAGAGGTGGGAGTTTGGAGCTCTATTGTGGAGTGCCTTATTCAGTGGTTATTTTCGTCTGCAGTTTTTGGTTGGTTTTATTGTAACCTACAGTTTTTGATTTGTAGGCTCGCAAAGATATTTTGAAGATTCATACTAGGCAGTGGGACCCGCAGCTGTCTGATGTGTTTCTTGAAGAGTTGGCTGACAAGTGTGTTGGTAAGAGCTCTTTCTGTTCCACTATAACAGCTCATGTAACAGCTTACCTTTGTCTCAGCTTTCTCAGTGCCAACACAGGCTGGTGCTTTTCCAACACACCTCCAGGACCTGCTGTGTTTGGGTTTTGGGTAGCAGTGTTATGTAACTTTCTGCTGTTCTAGTATTCTCACTCTCTAGTACCTCTTTAGTACTCTCAGTTCTGGCATGTACAGAGCCCTCAGACTGTCCAAGTGGGCGGTTCTTGTTCAGAATGAACTGCACTATCATCCCTGATTGTATACCAATAGTCAAAACTCTCCTTGTGCTTCCAGGTTATTGCGGTGCAGACATCAAAGCTATATGTTCAGAAGCAGCTCTGTGCGCCTTGCGTAGACGCTACCCCCAGATCTATGCATCCTCCCAAAAACTCCTCCTGGATGTGGAGTCCATCAGCGTGAGTGGCCGGGACTTCCTCTCGGCCATGAGGAAGATAGTTCCAGCTTCACAGAGGGCAGTGGCCTCTCCAGCTAAAGCACTCACGCCTGTTATCGAACCTCTGCTGAGCTCTGCCCTCAATAATGCCATGGAGATGCTGCAGAGACTCTTTCCTCATGTAGAGCAGGGCCTCAAGAAGAAAAGAGATACTGGTAAAGACAGCTGTTTTTATTGCTCGTACTGTCAGAACACACATGCATAACACTGTAGCAACCGATCTATATCATGTCAGTGAGTTTTGCATGGACAGACAGGAGCAATTAACGCAATAAAATATTTTCTAATTTAGAGGGTGCGTCTGGCATCTTAGATGATCTACTACAGAGTGAAGATGAGGGGTCCTCCGTGTGCATTACTAATAAAGGCCAAAAGAACACTGGACCAGCGGCATCTGCTCTTCATCTGAACAGGTTAGAAATGTGATGAACTGACTTCTTTACTGACTTGGTGCATATGGGGAAGCATAAGAAATATTCTGAACAAAGTCTGATGTTTTATTATGGCAAATAATGTACTGTTATCCAGTTTAAAGGTGCACTAAGCAATTTTTGAAAAACAATACTCCAGTGGTGGACTGAGTCCCAAAGCACACTTGTAGCCATTCAGCAGTAAGGGGTGTGTCTTGTAACGGTAGAGAGAAGAGAGCGCTCAATTTGAGTGCATAGGTCAGATATTAGCAGAGTGACTATAGAGAGAAATGGAAGTTAAAAAAAAAAAGGAAAATATCTGAGGAGCAAAACATTAAAAAGAAGGGTTACAATCAGGCAAGAGGTAGGACCCGCATAAATATCAGAGCAGCTTTCCAGTGGTGGAGAGAGCTCGAAGAGCAGGAAGTGCTTGAATTGAATGACATGTTGCGTTGTTTCTTTTTGAAAGGTGAGTAACATTGATTTTGCTTCGCACATCTGTGTTGGCTTTTGTTTGAAAATGTTTGTGTGTCATCTTCGCTGTTTCCGTGATCGCCCGTATGCCAGGGTTGTGTACATACATGTGGGGCGGAGATATGAACATGGGAGCGAGGTCCTGTTGGGCTATGGCCGTGTTTGTTTTGGTGCTTTCAAATATCAACATCATTTGTCAAAAATTGCTTGGTGCACCTTTAAAGGTTAGTCATGAGTGACATACAGTCTCATGTAAACAGTGTCTCTTTTCTTGACTGAACTGTTCATATATGATTTAACTCACTGTGTACAGATATGAGTTCACAGGAAGCCCTGTTATGAGATAAGATATAGTCGCAAATTTGTTTTGACAGGATGTAGTTTTTCTAAATGGTGCTCACCAGACCCAGTTTATTATCAATAACTGTTTTTTTTTATTCATGCCTTTACATGTAAAAAAAAAAAAAAAAAAAGGTAAAAGTAACATTTAAATTAGATTATTATTCTAAAAATAATAACGATTATTATTATTATTTTACTATTATATTTATCACATTGATTAGAATTAATGTTGATAATAGTTATTGCTTATTATTATTATTATTATTATTATTATTAGTATTCTTATTATTATTATTAATTTTATTGTAATGCATTTGCCGCAGGATTTGCCTGAAAAAAGATG
Source organism: Cirrhinus mrigala (assembly GCA_036247105.1). Taxonomy (NCBI): domain Eukaryota; kingdom Metazoa; phylum Chordata; class Actinopteri; order Cypriniformes; family Cyprinidae; genus Cirrhinus; species Cirrhinus mrigala. The sequence continues at coordinate 7,899,965 of CM070022.1, forward strand.
GTATTTTAGAAGACATCTTTGAGTTGCTATTTAGTTTTTGTAACATTTTTTTACATTAGGAGTCCAAAGCTGGAGAAAATGTGCAGTAGCTACAGAATTTCACTCATGATTTCACTGTCATCGCTGTGCTTCATTTCTTTCATTACATGTATTACAGGAGTGCCCTGCAGCAGCCCACCTCATTCAGACCCAGACTGCTGCTCTGTGGGACATTGGGCTCTGGTCAGACCTCACACTTGGCTCCTGCTATTCTTCACGCCCTGGAGAAGTTCACTGTTTATACACTTGACGTTGCTGTGTTGTATGGGGTCAGTTCAGCCACCCCAGAGGAGGCCTGTGCACAGGTGACCACACTGAATTTATACTATAAATCAACATACATGGTAAACATGTTTTGTTAAATTACTATTCATCTGTATTTTACATCAGGTCTTCTGTGAGGCGAGGAGAACCGCCCCCAGCATTCTGTATATTCCACACATCCAGCGCTGGTGGGACACCGTGAGCTCAACTTTAAAGGCCACATTCATTAGTCTCCTGCAGGGCATCCCTTCATTCTGCCCTTGCCTTCTTCTCGCAACATGCAGCTTTCCTCATGACACGCTCTATCCTGAGGTACCACACATACTGTATAAACAGTGCTAGGGTTTGTGTGACTTAAAGAGTAAATTAAACAGCATCTGTGATGCTTTTGCAAAGTTACTGTATGACTACTTTTTGTTTGTTTACCTGTTTAAAGGTGCAGGACCTTTTCCATGTTGAGTATGGTGAGGTGTTCAATGTCCCACTTCCGTCTCGGGAGGAGAGGCTCAGATTCTTCGAGGATCTAATCTTAAATCAAGCTGCTAAAGCACCAGTGTCCAAGAGAGAAGCAGGTGAGTATTTTTTTATTTTTTTTTTTTACATTTTTATTATTTTCATGCACACATGTGATAACTCCCATTTTCTTCATCTTAGTCCTCCAGGCACTCGAGGTGTTACCGGTGGCCCCTCCACCGCCTCCCCGCCAGCTCTCTGAGCAGGAGATGCAGAAGCTAGAAGAGCAGGAAGAGAACACACTCCGGGAGCTCCGCCTCTTCCTGCGGGATGTCACCAACCGACTAGCACAGGACAAACGCTTCAAGGCGTTTACAAAGCCTGTGGACACAGAGGAGGTAAGGCAAAAAATTATAGTCCCACAGCCTTTCTGTATTAACTCTCTCCAGCTGTTGATATCTGTGCTATGTGCTCACTGGGGTCATATGGGTTTTTTTTTTTTTTTTTTTTTTTTGGTACAGGTTCCCGATTACACTACAGTCATCAAACAGCCTATGGACCTGTCCACAGTTCTCTCCAAAATTGATCTGCACAAGTATGAGACAGTGGCAGCTTACCTGCAGGATGTGGATCTGATCTGGCAGAATGCCCTCGAGTACAACCCAGACAGAGACCCCTCAGGTCAGTTGAGAATTTTAACCATGAAGTGAGTTCTGCATCTGCACAATTGCAAATGTGATTTTTTTTTTTTTTTTTATACAAGAGTTGAATAGACAAGTTAATATTGTTAAATATTAACTTGCTCAATTTTGCAAAGTAGTTCCAAACAAAGCCACAGCTAAACTGTTGTGTATCTCTGAGTAACGCACAGTGGTGTTTCCTTACTGAATAAATCCATGGTTTTTAACAAATCAAATGAGCCAGTGATCCATTTGAAGGAATCAGTTAAATACATTTTTCACTCATTAATACAGTGACTTGCCACACCACCTACTGGCAGTTTTAGTGTAATATTTCACTATTACTGTTTTTATTGTGTATTTGATCAAATAAATTCAGCCTTGAGTCAGTGAACATAAAAGACTACTAAAAATATTGTAACATTGTAATTTTACAGTTTCCATTCAACTGTGTTCAGCAGGAGTACTCAAATGTGTAGTTAAGGGTTTGTCAGCATTTACTTTGCTAGCATGTCCAGTCAGTTTTCAGAGTTAGAATTATCCTTTATGACTTTCCAGGCGTGTTTTGCATAATTGCATAACATTTGTGTCATTTCAGAAATGTAATAACTGCAATAACTAGAATGTTTGTGCTCGTAACAGATCGGCTCATCAGACACCGTGCCTGTGCTCTCAAGGACACTGTGCATGCCATAATCAGAGATGATTTAGATGAGGACTTCGAGAAGATCTGTGCTGAGATCAAGGAGTCTCGCGTCACACGAGGTTTCAATGATGCTACTTTAAATCAGAAATGGATTGGAGTGAGACTGTTGCCATCACTTACATCTCAAATTTGTTTTTTTTGTTTGTTTTCAGGCTCCACCTCATCACGTTTTACTCCCGCTTACTACCACGTGCTGCCAAAGGTGTCCGCTACAGTGGAGCAGAAGGCAAGTGATCTAGCACCCAGTAAAGATGCTACAGCAGTGCCAGCACCATCAGTGATTTCACCACGTCAAACAGGAATTAATACAGGTAACTAACAGAGCCGTACTGCCTGACATCAGTGCTGTAGAGCCTCTCAAAACTGCCATCCATGAGGTAGAATATGAGGCTTTTTGGATCTATAGTTTTGAGTAAATTATCAGTGACATATCATGATTCTTGAAAAACCACAATATTATTATTTGCCAGTGTTTCTTTTTGCATTGTAAAATGATTATTATTATTCCTTTTTTTTCCCTTTTTAATTTAATGTTAATATTAATACTTTATTTAAAATGCTATTATTAGTAGTAATAATAAAAACAAAATATTAAATAATTATAATACATTTTAAAGTTAAATATTCTTGAAGTTTAAAAAAAAAAAGTTACGTTGCCACTCAAATTGAAGAGTCAGTAATAAGGACCAAGTAACTTGAGTGGTTTTGTCTTTTTCTTGTCAATATTGTTTGATTTATATTAACAAAATTTTAGCATTGACTTTGCTTTTGAGTAAGATTTTTAATGTTTTTTTTTGTCTTTTTTTTTTTTTTTAAAGAAGTCTTTTCTGCTCACTGAGCCTGTATTTATTTAATCCAGAGTACAGCAAAAACAGTAAAATTTTGAAATAGTTTTACTATATAAAATAACTATTCTATTTGAATATATTGTAAAATGTAATTTATTATTTCAAAGCTAAATTTTCAGCATGTCACATGATCCTTCAGAAATCATTCTTATATGCTAAATTGCTGTTCAAGAAACATTTATTATTATTATTATTATTATTATTATTATTATTATTATCAATATTTAAAACAGTTGAGTACTTTTTTTTTCAGGATTCTTCGATGAACAGAAAGATCCAAAGATCAGCATTTATCTGAAATATAAAAAAAAAGATTGAAAATCTTGAAGTCAGTATCTTTTTTTTGTTTTTTTTGTTTTTTTGGAAAGAAATTAATACTTTTATTTAGCAAAGATGCTTTAAACTGATCAAAAGTGATGATAAAGTTGTTTCAGCTGTTTTCAACAATACAATTTTTAATCTTTTTTTAACGGCAAATCAGAATATTAGAACGATTTCTGAAGGATCATGTAGTAAACAATAGAAAGCTTATTTTAAATAGTAAAAATATTTCAACATTTTACTGTTTTTGCTGTACTTTGGATCAAATAAATGCAGGCTTGGTGAGCAGAAGAGATGTCTTTTAAAAAAAAATGATAAATCTTACTGTTCAGAAACTTTTGACTGGTAGTATATATGCTTTTTTTTTACGTACATATATGCATTTTACACATACTTTTGGCATTAAGTCACATTGGTAGGTTTTCTTGCATGCATTCTGTGAATGAAGTATTTCGTCTTTCCACAGCTTCACAGATGAAAAAGAAGAGGAAGAACAGATGGAGAAATGGTTTCATCCGCAGAAAGAAGTCTTGCTCAAATCTGAACTCTAAAGACAACCCTAACACAGCAGAATCAGGGGACGAAGAGGAGGATGACGAGGAAGATGGAAAACTGGCTGAGAGTGAAGATCCAGAGAAGATGAAAGATGTTGAATGTGAGTCAATGGAGACTGAAGCCTGTGCAGAGGGACCCACAGAATCCACTGCTGTAGCACAGAATAACAACATCCCTAATGAAGGACAAGCCAATCATACTGGCTCTGCAGTAGAAGAGGTCATAAATGTTGAGACCGTCCAGAATAATGCCACTGATGGACAAAATGATGTCCAAGAATCGGAGAGCACTGAACCTAAGAGGACAGAGCCAAGTGCAGAAGACAACGCAGGAACAGGTTTGTGAATCACAAAAATCATTTAGTATTATATAGTTAAGGTTATATACAGTTATATACAGTTGTGGTGTTTCTATGAACATGAAGCAGTACTTGAGTTTGCTTGCAATTTTCAGAGTTCAGACTGAGGCGGATGACGAGAGGTTTTAGGATGCAGGCTGAACAGCAGAGCCTCATCAGTGTGGATGCTGCCATGAAGATCCTGGAGCAGAAGAACATGCCTCTCATCGTGGACCACAACAAACTGAAAGTAAGTCAGATATGTGACCCTGGACCTCAAAACCAGTCATAAGGTTCAGTTTTTTGAAACTGAAATTTGTACATCATCTGAAAGCTGAATAAATAAGTTTTTCATTGGTGTGTGTTGGGATAGGTCAAAATGCTAGGACAAAATGATAGGACAAAAAGCAATTACTAATCAAAAATGAAGTTTTGATATATTTATGGTAGGAAATTTAAAAAATATCTTCATGGAACATGATTATTTTGACAAATACACTGTGTTACTTAAGACTGGTTTTGTGGTCCAGGGTCACATATATCTTCATCTAACTGCAGAAACAATAACAGTGGAAAAACTGAAGTAGTACTTGTATATGTGCATGTTAACTTGAGTTCTGCATTGGAAAGGTGTTTTCAGTCTGCTTTCATTCTTAATTCAGGAGCTTCTACAGAAAGTTGTGGACATGACGGAGGGATACGAGGTTAACCAGCTGGAGAAACTGTATGCTCTGCTATGCCAGAGCATTTACAGACACAGGAAAGATTATGACAAAACTGCACTTATACAGGTACATTTAGATGATTCTAGAACACATCCACCTGCCTTATTGACTATTGGCATATGCTAGCTGTGATTAATCAATGTAATTAACTTAATCTGTCTACTTAATATGTATTCTTTTGTTTTCCAGGAGATGTCGAAAGAAGCTGAAGAGTTTTCCTAGTTTTCTTTTTATAAACAAACTACACAGTATGTTTCTTATAAGAACTGGCCTTTAAATTATATTTTGCTAATTCTTTAGTCATGTCTTTGAGTGTTGTGCATATTAAAGCCTTTATCACAATTCATATTGTCTTTGTTTTTTAGTTTGGTGAAACCAAACAAGTACTGCAAGTAGTGGTGTTGTAATCATTTGTGGTTTCTACTCTTCTGGTTCTGATGAAATCTAAATCAAGCTAGTAGGAAACATGGGGAAAATTCCACTTGAATCTATGAAGAGCTGCATGAGGGTCACGTGACTGCACGCTGGCCCTGATTGGACAGTTTCATAGTTTGGAGGTTGTACGTTTCTATAGTCAATGCTCTGGTTTCTAGTTTCATATACAGTTTTAAAGTCCACGAGTGTGTGCATTGCGCCCGTACAAAGTCCTGTGTGAGTGTCTTGATTGAATTAGCGCCCAAACGTGTTGTTTTAACACCGATTTTGCGTGACGGCGGGGAGTCGCCTGGCGATGATGTCACGACGTATAACACTGACAGCGGTGACGCCTGATGATCATTAAAAACTGCCATTAAAATGAGCGCAGATGATTATTGTGTTTACTGAGAGAGCCATAAAACACCAGCGCAGCGTGCCCGGCCAAATAATAGAGTAACAGAGACATCAGAGCGAGAAACATCCGATCGGCGTGGCATCTGTCCGGTCCATCCAGGGTTTTCCCCCCTCTACGTGCGGCGGGTCTCGGTCCGTCTCGCCTCCGCTCTTCCTGCTGCTGAACCGGAGGAGACTCGCACCCACAGCCGCGATTTGACACTGAACACCGCGGCCGGTGAGTTCCAGCGCATCCCTGAAGCTCCTCACTAGCAAAAAGTGCCGGAAAGTAACATAATAGCACGGTGTTTTTATACTTTGTAACATGGTAATACCGTAGTAATTTTCTGAACAACCTTGGGGTATCATACATATACAGTGGTACATAGTACAATGATGCTATCTGGAAACACTATAGTACATACTATGGTGCTGAAATTTGTGCACCTTTAACATGGTACTTACAGGTAGTTCAGCAAGTACCATGGTAAAACGAATATGGTAATTTCTTACCATGGTTTTACCATCCGAGTGTACCATGGAACCGACACAGTATTTGTGAGGGCACACACTCAAAACGCACCTAAACTCGCACATCTGACATTTCTCAGTCTGCAAATGAACTATTGTACAATGGTGACGCCTATTACATATGACACAAAAGGACCAGATATATTAACAATGGTTAATGCATGCGTCATTTAAATAATTTATCAATTTTAATGTTAATTTCTAAATGCTCTGTTGTTCATTTTCAGTTCGTGTTAGTTCTAATAATTAATGTTAGAACATGCATTGTTATGGAAATTAGCTTTAACCAAGATCCCTGTCATTGAATTAACCTTTATTATTATTAGAATATATTGTTATTATTAATATTATACATTTATTATCAAGGTCAAAATTTGTATCTGGTATTTTTATTTTTAATTACTTCTTATTTTTATTTTTGTCTCGGAGCATTTTTTGCACCACATAAAACAGTATTGTCAAAATGTAACATAAAATCAAATGCACAATAAATATGTTACAGTACATTTTAAATAATTGTATCTAATTGTGGTTTCATTTTTTGGAATTATTTGCAGTGTTTTTGAATCTGATTTTTAGTTTTAGAAAAAAATATAAAACAATGTAAACTACATAATTAGCAAAAATAGATATTTAACAGCTGTAAGTCTCTACAGTGTATGCAAACGCACTAAAACTATAGAGCTACAGATATGTACAATGTTAGATTTTTAAAAAAAAAAAAACACATTAACTTATGTTTAGTCTACTGTTAACATACACTGCAAAAAATTATTTTTTTTACTTAGTATTCTTGTCTTGTTTTCTAGTATAAATATCTAACAATTCTTGAATAAAGATGCATTTACAAGTAAAACGACTTAAGATATTGTCTTGTTTGCTAAAAAAAAAAAAAAAGTTTGTTTTTGCTTAAAACAAGTGAAAATATCTGCCAATGGGGTAAGAAAAATAATGTTGTTTAGCCTTTGAATTATGATTAGTGTTCTTACCCCATTGGCAGATAATTTTGCTTGTTTTAAGCAAATGCTAATAAAATGTTGATTATTTTCTTAGAAACCAAAACTTAATATCTTAAATGGTTTTACTTGTCAAGTAAATGTATCTTGATTCAAGAATGTTTAGATATTTATACTAGAAAACAAGACAAAATAATTTTTTGCAGTGTACAGCCTTTTACTGTAAAGTGCTACCTAGATTCTGCAGTGTTGGATTCTAAATAATTGGCTTTAATATCGGAATGCTGCAGAAATTTGTAATTTGAATGTGTGTGTATACGAATGCATCAGTGGATTTTTAGAATTACAGGTCAACTGTCCTGTGTTAACATTGTAACCACTGTCTTGTCTGTGTGTTTTTGTTTCTCTGTGTCTTTCAGGATGTTGAGCTCAAATCTTGGAATGGGACTAACGTTTAACATGTAAATTCAGCCTCTTGAAGGTTCCGGCCAGTTTATATTTTCTTTTTCACATTCACAAGCACAATGTCGAGCAGAAGGAAGTCCACGACCCCCTGTATGGTGCTTCCGTCAGATGTCGTAGAGCAAGATCCTGATATGGAGGCCCTGGAAGGGAATGAAGGAGCCGAGAGTATGGCAGACGGTCCTACAGAGGGAGCAGTGGTTCCCATGGAAACAGAGACAGGTGAAGTTCACTTCTAAAGGCCTTTTTTTTTTTTTTTTGTCCTGGTTGGAATAGTGCTGTGTCCTTACCAAGTGCAACATGACAAGTCATTTTTATGTTTCTCATATTAAAAGTTCAGATGCTGCAAAATAAAAATCTTTATGTTGTGAGATTTTGCATGAATGGAATTTCACTGTGGCCACAACCAGCAATCTTATTGCTGTTAGAACAAAAAAAAACATGCTTTAAAGGGGGCCTATTATGCCTCTTTTTACAAGATGTTAAATAAGTCTCTGATGTCCCCAGAGTGTGTATGTGAAGGTTTAGCTCAAAATACCAAACAGATCATTTTTTATAGCGTGCTGTTTGTGTGTTTGTCCCTTTAAATGCCAATGAGCTGGGGCTCCGGCCCCCTTTTCAGACGAGGGCGGAGCTTCAAGAGCTGTCAAAAACAAAACAGGGCAATCTCACGCATTGAAAATGTCAAACTCAGTAGCGGCGTTCAGCCAAAATGTTTGAACCGGAAGTGGTTTAAAAGTCAGTCATCTGATTGTACTGTGCATTATAAATGCACGTTTCTAAATTACACAGACGGGAAGAATGCCTTCTGGCACTGACTACAGCAAGAAAACAGTAATGGCGGACTGCTGCTTCTCACTCAGAGTTATCTCTATACTATTAGTGCAGAGATCATCACAAATGGGCAGGATTTCTCCCTACGATGACATGTATGTAGGGAGAATCTGGAACTGCCTGTTTAGAGAGAACATATTTAGAAATTAGTGGGTGAATTTTTACCATTATAGGCTGGTTTTCACACACTGCGGCCACACAACTGTGTTCAAACACCTTATAAAGGTGATTTTTGCAAGTCATGCACTTTTTTTGTCTGCACCAATAGCCGTGTGGTTAGTGCGGCAACCTGAGTTCGATTCGAGGTCCTTTGCCGATCCCGCTCCCCTCTCTCTGTCCAGTGTTGTCTTGTCATATCTCTACTATCCTGTCCATTAAAGGCATAAAAGCCCCATGCACTTTTTAATTTATCAGACACTGATGCACAATACTGATTCTAAACAAAGTAATCCTTTTACTCTCCCTACAGAATATGAGGGGATCCATTTCTCGAGTGAGGACTGTCGTTCTTCAGGAAAACGCTCAGGTCAAACGTCACTAGAGCAGCCCATCTCTGAACTGACCGCTGAGAGTGGTTTTGTGCAGACGGAGATGGAGGATAGTGATGACCCCTCAGTTACTGGAATCCCTCTCAGCAAGACTCCTATAATGAAAATGAAAACCAAGTCTGAACCCAAGAGAATAGCCGTGTCTCTAAAAGGCACGAGTGAAGGCGAGGCAGTAACTGAAAGTGAGATGGAACTGGAGCCGCTGGAAGCATCAGTGATGGGCACGTCCATGGCACCAGAACTCATGAGCCCATTACTCACAGAGTCTGTAAAGCCCAACGTTCTTGTCAATATTTCAAACCCTGTGGTAGCAGATCAGAAGAAACTGGTTATGAACCCTGCAACGGTTCTTCCGGCAGGCTTGGCCCAGGTGCTTTCTGCCTTGCAGGCCCAGCAGAGTGCTCAAACTCAGCTTCTAATACCAGTAAGTAGTATTCCCACGTATAATGCTGCAATGGACTCCAATGCAGTCCTGGTCAACACCTACAAGAAGTTCCCCTATCCATCTGTGTCTGAAATCATGGGACTTTCAGCCCAGACCAAATTCAGTGAGGAGCAAATAAAGATCTGGTTTTCAGCTCAGCGTTTGAAGCATGGTGTCAGCTGGACTCCAGAAGAAGTTGAGGAAGCTAGAAGAAAGCAATTCAATGGCACAGTGCACACAGTTCCCCAAACCATCACAGTCATCCCGGCCCATCACCTTTCTGCCACTAATGGGCTGCAGTCTATTCTTCAGACTTGCCAGATTGTGGGGCAGCCGGGACTTGTTCTGACACAGGTTGGCACAGCCAACAGCCTCCCAGTGACCACCCCAATAACCCTCACGGTAGCAGGAATGCCCAATCAAAGCCAGCCGCCCAAGATCGCAACAAATCAAACGAGCCCTGCTCTCAGTGAAACTAAAAGGGCTACTACCGTTCAACCCCCATCACTGACTCCTCAGGAGAACTCTGCACTCAGTGCAGATCACTTTGGCCTGCGGCCTAAGAAATCCAAGGAACAGCTGGCTGAGTTGAAAGCAAGCTATCTAAAGAATCAGTTTGCTAGTGATGCAGAGATAGCTAGGCTAATGAAGTTGACCAATCTCACCAAAGGTGAGATCAAAAAGTGGTTTAGCGACACCCGATACAACCAGCGCAATTCCAAGAACAGCCACGCCTTCATCGCGAATGACAATCCCAGGGGTAGCAGCAGTGCCACGATTGTTATCGACTCTAGCGATGAAACGCCACAGTCTCCAACGCCATCGCCCGTCAAAGAAAAGGAGACGCGTGCCAAGACCTGGAACCCCTTCCCGGACTTTACCCTGCAGAAGTTTAAAGAAAAGACACCGGAGCAGTTGGTGGTCCTAGAGGAAAGCTTTCAGAAATGTGACACACCAACCGATGAAGAGCTCAGCCGGCTGAGAGCCGAGACGAAACTTACCAGACGTGAGATTGATGCATGGTTCACAGAAAAAAGAAAAACCCCTGTGCCCGATTCTTCGGAATCGAAAGCAGATGGCGAAACTTCCCAGAAGAAAGGGAGCCAAACTCCACCTGGAGGAAAGAGGCTGAGCAAAGAAAAGGTTACTAAGAAAACTCCCGAGCAGCTTCATGTTTTGAAGACTGCGTTCGTTCGCACTCAGTGGCCCTCAGCGGAGGAATACGACCAGCTGGCTGAGGAAAGCGGACTGCCTCGTTCCTACATCGTCAACTGGTTTGGCGACACACGCTATGCCTGGAAGAACGGCAACTTGAAGTGGTATTTTTACTATCAGAGTGGAAACGTGGGAGGAACGAATGGCAACAAGAATAGAAAGCGGAGGATTCGCAATCGCGGGTGGGGAAGAACCCGTAGTAGGAAAGCGAAGAAGCACACAGAGTCGGAGAAGAATATACCCATCAGGTTCAAGTCTGGACGGGATATTCTAAAGGAGTACTACTTGAAGCACAAGTTTCTGAATGAACAGGACTTGGACGAGCTTGTCGCCAAGTCTAACATGAGCTACGAGCAGGTGAGAGAGTGGTTTGCGGAGATCCATCGGAAGGAGGAAATGGGTACCAACCCGTTTGAAGATAAAGCGGGGAATGAAGACCAAGATGAGGAAGAGGACGAGTCACAGGGTGAAAACGAGACAGCGGTTGAGGAGCAAGGACCTGCTTTGGGAGATGAAGATGGTGATGAGGATGAGGATGACACTGATGACAGCGATGCTTGGGAGCCTCCGCAGAGCGTCCGTAAAACGTTGTCCATATCCGAGGGTCAGTGATCTTCCCAAATTGGCTTTATTCTGAGCAATGGCCTTTGGTGGAAAACCGTGACTGTGTTGGGTCTCGACCACATGCCCTCTACCACTGCACCAATTCTGCTTATATTCTACGTAGTTTCATGTAAGGTTTGACAAGATCTTTCTAGCATAAACATTGAGGAAAACTTGAGAAATCATGCAGATCCCTTGAATAATATTAACAATGGATACAATCTGAACTTGTGTGTACCAGAATTGATTAATGCACCTTAAACCCTTGTACATGCAAAGACATCCTAGGGTCTTTTAAATGGGCTTTTTTCATTTGGAGTCAAATGGAGAACACTTAGTGCCAAAGGTATAGTATTGAATGTTACGGTTCCCTTAATAATGGACACGATAGCTAATTAAGGGAATATGCATGAATACATTGTGTCAATTGGACGCATGAGGCACTTTGTCAACCACCGTGATGTACGGAACTTAAAAAACGCAACCAGCCACCTTATTTGTGTAGGGCGAGACCAAACATTTCAAAACGAGTTTCCAGATTCAGTGACACGAAAGTGTTTTATCTCTCATTCCCAGTGTTTTATCGTCTGACCATAAATATCTGATATACAGCACAGTACATCCCAACAGGAAGTTGTAGGTGTTCCTGCAGTCCTGCTGACTGCCATAATGAGGGTCACCTTCAAACAAAAACAGCTCATACTCATTTTGGGGGAAAGTTATTTTGTGGAAATGTCAGTGGTTGTAATTAACAGGTGATGTGACTATTTTGCAGTTTTTCAACTGGACAGTTTTCAAGTATTTTCTAAAATTCAATGGGAACATGGGGAATTTCTGTTTTTTGTTGTTTGCTATTTGTTCATTTTTGAAGTGAGATGATATCTCCATCAGATTTCTCCTCTACATACTGTTCTTAAGCCTGCAGGCACATTTTAACTGATCATGTTAAGAGAACATAATGCATATTTGCCCTAATCATGAAGTGTTATGTTTTCAATCTCTTTGACTGCTGCAGAATTTCTTTCTCTTTTGAGGAATGTGTTTCTGGTTTCCATTACTACCATGCTTTTATAGGACTAAATGAAACATGAACTATTGATGAATAATTACAGTGTGGGTGTAATTTGAGGTTGTCTTTTTATAATATTTGTGCATGAAAACAGCACTATAACTGGTACTTTTAAAATCGCCCCTGCGTAAGACATTCACCATCTTCATTATATCAGCATGTATCTGACATTTAGTCGAACGATGGAAGAAAAAAAAAGTGTTTGATTTGTACATATACCTTTATGCTCAACCAGTAGTTTAAATCCTTTTATAAGTTTGTATTTATAGTGATGTTAAATTTCACCTCTACACGAGTGGGTTGCTTGTATGGGGCGATCATTCAAATAATTCTTGTGTGATTTGAGACCGATATTTTACAGATTTTTAAGAGCTCTGTGTTGTATTTTGTTTTTGTCTTGAATTTCTTACTTTTTTTTTTTTTTGGTAAAAATTCATTTGACTTGCTTGCAACCCTCTGCATTTTTCCTGTGAATACTGTAGTGTATTATAGGCAAGAGGTCAAAGGTGCCTCTGTGAACATGGTAAGTACTGTTTGAACAAAATAGCACATTTAAACTTAGCAAAATGTGTCCTCTCCACTGTTAACAACTGATTCTTTCATGTTTTTAGAGTTTGAGAGCCTTACTGGGATCTTGCTTCGAATGCATTTTAGTTTAGAATCAAACCACGGTTATATGTCGTGCTTCCTTCAGCTGTCACTAATAGCATTTAACATACAGTGTTTCTAAAATGGTCAGATTTGGCTTAGACTGTCTGTTTCTAGGCTCTGAAGAACACAGATTTTTACATGCACCGATAATAATACAGATCTGGAACCATCATGGATTGTGTTTTGAAACTCATGACGAGCCTTAAAATCTGTAGACGCCGCTGTGGTGGCAAAAGCTTTATTTCCCAGAGCCATAGGCCTTGTGCAATGCTTTTAATTTAATTGAACTGTTTTAATAGGCTTTTGCTTGATTTAGACTAAATATATATATTTTCTACTTGTTTGAGGACAACACAATAAATTTGGATGAAAAAAATAAATGTTGTATGCTGTTCTTTCTCTCCACAAAGTTGGTCTTTTTAATAAGTATCCTAATGGCATCAAATTCTTCATTTCAGTTTCAAATTTTAATTTTGGATGCGTTTAATCGCGATTAATCGTTGCCCAGCACTATTTTTAATATCATTACATTTTAGATGGTAAGTAATAACACTGCATCACTGTACAATACTAGACGACCATTAATTCATAAATGGCAGTTTACTTAGATTATACAAATTACAGTAATTTAGTATTATGTTAATTTAGTGTGATTACACTGAGTGGTTCTTCAGACGGGCACTTTTACTTAAAATATTGAAAAAAAAAGTTTCAAGATTAATAATGGTTTTAATATATATACTATATTTTATGTGATGATAATGACATTTTTGAAAGTGTACTTGTTAATACGTTAGCTAGCAGTCGGTTTGAATTAATACAAATAAGAAAGTACTGAATGTTTCTGAATTAAAATACGTAAATACTTACGGTTTGGTAATAGCACTTAGAACAACTGGAGAATCAATTAAACAGGCATCTGTAAAACAATAACTGTGAGTCTTTTATTTTGAAGCAGTTGAGCAGTACGAAGCCATTTAGCTTAAGCGCTGGGCGGAGCGACCAATGAGCTCTACTCGTGACACTCACGTGATTTGTAAACAGGAAGTGTCTGATCTGTGCTGCAGAGGGTGAGTGACTAGAATCTAAATCAACAAATATAATATAATCATATAAACCTATTTTATATGTGGTTTTGGCTGTTATAGTGGATCGCTTCATTCATAGTGAACGATGACTGTTGTATTCAGACCGTTTGAGCGCGGTTTAATCAATTTTTAGCAGTAGCTTGTTATTGAAATATATTATGGAAATAAATAATTTGAAGTCAGAGTAGTGTAAAATGACTGTATGTACATCTGTAATGATTATTACACGATGTAGTATGCAAGAGTAATGTTTTTTTTTTATATATGAATATCATCAGATCTGGCCATCACTGAGGAGACTGAATGAATCTTTGATCAGAGAGCAGATCTGCTGTTTTCTTCCTCATCATGGTGGATTTTCTGGCAGAGAACAACCTGTGTGGTCAGGCCATCCTCAGGATTGTGTCCAGAGGAAACGCCATCATAGCAGAATTACTCAGACTGTCAGAATTTATTCCTGCAGTTTTCAGACTCAAAGACAAGAGCGACCAGCAGAAATATGGAGACATAATCTGTGATTTCAGCTATTTTAAGGTACTCTAACGTTAGTTGTTATCTTTAAATTGGTCTTCTTAAATTAACTTGATTTTGGTTTTCTAAGATGATAAGATAGATGTACAGTAACCAAATGGTTTGATATGAATCTGTGTTTTCTAGGGTCAGGAGTATTATGAGAGTAAACTGGAAGCAAAGCCGGAGCTGCAGGATTTGGATGAGGAGTTTCGGGAAAATAACATAGAAATATTGACACGGTTCTACCTGGCATTTGAGAGTGTCCATAAATATGTTGTAGACTTGATAAGGTGTGTGTTGTTTATCTGAAATGTCTGCATTTGTGACTAAATCAGTTTTATGTTGACAGCTCCATTAGTTTTGCTGGAGCAATTGTTTAAATGTACACTACCAGTCAAAAGTTTTAAACGGTAAAATTTTTAATGTTTTTTTTTTTAAAGAAAAGCCTGTATTTATTTGATCCACGGTACAGCAAAAGCAGTAATATTGTGAAATATTTTTACTATTTAAAATAACTGCTTACTATTTGAATATATTTTAAAATGTAATTTATTCCTGTGATCAAATGTTAAATTATCAAAATGTATACTTTTATTTAGCAAGGATGCTTTAAATGGATCCAAAGAAATGATAAAGAGATCTATAATGTTACAACAAATTCTATTTCATATAAATGCTGTTCTGAACTTTCTGTTCATCAAAGAAACCTGAAAAAATTCTACTCGACTGTTTTCAACATAATAATGATAATTATAATAATAATAATAATAATAATATATGTTTTTTGAGCAGCACATCAGAATATTAATAAATAAATAAATCAGAATAAATCAGAATAGTAGAATGATTTTTGAAGGATCATGTTCAAATTCCACTTTTAAATCACAAGAATAAATTACATTTGATATATATATTCAAATAGAAAGCAGTTATTTTAAATAGTAAAAATATTTCACAATATTACTGCTTTTGCTGTATTTCAGATCAAATAAATGCAGGCTTGGTGAGCAGAAGAAATTTCTTTAAAAAATATAAAAAATCTTACTGTTCAAAAACTTTTGACTTCTAGTGTATTTTAAGACATGATGTTCCTCTGTTATGCTTTGTTGTCACAAAGATCTGAGGTAATTTTCCTCCTTAAATCAAATCTTAAATTTAGTCAATTAAAAAAATGAGTTGTTTCCTCTAAAGGTACTTGGATGATCTCAATGAAGGAGTCTACATTCAGCAAACGCTAGAAACTGTTTTGTTGAATGAAGATGGGAAACAGCTCCTGGTAAAGTTTGATTTCTGCTTCACTAAATACAAATAGGAGTTCATAGTTTAAATCAGTTTGTAGACGCATGTGATTTCTGTCAGTGTGAGGCTCTGTACCTGTATGGAGTCATGTTACTGGTCATTGACCAGAAGATGGAGGGGGAGGTGAGAGAAAGGATGCTGGTGTCCTACTACAGATACAGGTAATACAGCAGTTCAGATGAGGTGAAATATCTCAACAATTGGACAAACACATTAATGTGCTACTGAATAAACAATATTTCTTATCTCCCCAGTGCTGCTCGCTCCTCGGGCGACTCCAACCTGGACGACATCTGCAAGCTCCTGCGTAGTACGGGATACTCCAGCCATCCAGGGGCCAAACGGCCGGCCAACTACCCTGAGAGCTACTTCCAGAGAGTTCCCATCAGCCCCACTTTCATCAGTATGGTGATCGGCCGTCTTCGCTCTGATGATATTTACAACCAGGCAAGACAGTGGTGTGATTTAGATCAGGGGTTTTCAAACTGGGGGCCGCAAGGGGTCCTCAGATAATTTCAGAGGAAAATAGAATTAAAACATACATGAAAATTAATTTAATAGTGGAATTATTTGTTTGATGCTAAATTATTTTACTGTATTGACAAATAAAATGTCAACAAAAAAAAAAATAAAAGTTATAAGAATAATAATTATTATTATTATTTTGATTTATTATTATTTTTTTTTTTATCTTTTCAAAAAATGTTATTAAATTTATTTTATTATAAAAAAAATGAATAATTATTAACTTTTCTGATTTTTGGAGAACATTTTATCTAGCATCATCAAACAAATGTTACTATTAATATTAATTTTTAAATATTTTTTAACTGTATTTTTCTCTGAAATTATCTTAAAAGTGTACATTTATTATTATTATTATTATTATTATTATTATTAAAAAGTTTGATAATGACAAATAATTTCATTCTACTGACATAAAATGCAAAAATAGAAACTGAATTGGAAGAGTTCATAGAAAAATAGGGTAAAATAGCATATTAAATAATAATAATAATACTAATAAAATAAGTAGATAATGAGAAATTATTTTACTCTAAAATGCAAAAAAACAAACTTATATTTCCTTATAATGTAAATGATTATTACATTTATATTTCAGGAAGGAGATTCTTCACATATTTAGGGGTCCGTGGCATCAAAAGTTTCGAAAACCCCTTATTAAGACAGATAATTCATGTTTAATCATGCTTCATGTTATGTTAATCTTTCATCTGTTGTGTCCAGGTGTCTGCATATCCTCTACCAGAGCACCGCAGTACAGCGCTTGCAACGCAGGCTGCTATGCTTTGTGTCTGCTTATATTTTACTCCCTCCATCCTGCACACACAACAGGCCAAGATGAGAGAGATCGTGGACAAATACTTTCCTGACAACTGGGTGAGAACACGTTATTAATAATGTCAATTCCGAAAATGTAATTTTCTTGGTACATTTCTATTGCAATATCAACCTTCAATCTTCAGGTTATTAGCATATACATGGGGATCACTGTGAACTTGGTGGAGGCATGGGAGCCATATAAAGCTGCTAAAACTGCCCTGAACTACACATTGGACACAGCCAACATCAAAGAACAGGTACAGTCACCTGAGCTGTTCCCGTTCACACACATTCAATCTAAACCAGAGTCACTCTGGACTCACACTTAGTTATTTTTGTCTCCTCTCAGGCTGGTCGATACGCTGCCAGCGTGGAGAGTTTGCGACCGCAGGTTCAGCAGTTATTGAAAGAGGGATTCCTGAGAGAAGAAATCGTCCTGGACAACATTCCCAAACTGCTCAACTGCCTCCGTGACTGTAATGTTGCCATCCGCTGGCTGATGCTGCACACTGCAGAGTCCGGTGAGATGTTATGAGCTAGTAAAGGTTGAAATCAGCAGTTCTCAACCTTTTTTACTCAAAGGTTGACAATAGGTTTCAACCAGATATTTCTGGTACTTCTTCTGTAATAACAAAGCTGCTCATTTTAAAGCTATATAGTTACATTACATAATACATAGTTCTTATATATAATAATACAAATAATTTATTAAAAAAATAAAATACATATTAATGTAGTTATTATGGAAGTTCGTTTCTGCCACTGAATAAAAAATAAAAAAGGGAATTTTGACTTTTTATATCACAATTCTAACATTTTTCTAACTCAGAATTCTGAATTTTTTCTTAAAATTGATATAAACTTGCAATTCTGAGAAATGAAGTCTGAATTGCATGATATAAACTCGCAATTGCGAGTTATAAAGTCAGATTTGCAAGACATAAACTCGCAATTCTGACTTTATTTCTCAGAATTGCGAGTTTATGTCTTGCAAATCTGAAAAAAAAAGTCAGAATTGTTAGTTTATATCTCGCAATTCTGACTTTATAACTCAGTTGCAGGTTTATATCTTGCAATTCTGAAAAAAAAGTCAGAACTGAGAGTTTATATCTCACAATTCTGAGAAAAAAGTCAGAATTGCACATTTGTGTCACACAATTTATTTTTTATTTATTGGCGAAAGCGGGCTTCCATAATTTACACATTATTCATTTAAAAAAATAGTTAATTAAATATTTAATTATTTAAAATAACAAAAATTTTCCACAATTGAATGGATGCATTTTCTGCCGGATTAAATATTTTAGAACTTGGTACAACTAGAAATATATATTTTTCTAAAAAAAAATTCCAAGGTTATATAAATTTGCATGACTTATTCAGGTCTAGAAATCACACTTGTAAAAATATTCCTTGTTTTTTTTTTGTTTTTTTTTCCTTCCGTTTTTTGTTAAAGCTTATGATCCAAACAACAAAAGACTGCGTCAGATCAAGGATCAAGTCATCACCGACTCCAAATACAATCCTAAAATTCTGTTTCAACTGCTTCTGGACACTGCCCAGTTTGAGTTCATACTCAAAGAGGTAAATATAAAAAATAATAATCATTCTTAGTTTTAAATTGATACCTCAGTAAGTTTTTATTACTTTTAAATATACTAATAATACTAATAATGTTTAAATAATAATAGCATAGCAAAAGGACTTGTGATGATGCTGAAAATTCAGCTTTACATTAGAGCAATAAATTACGTTTTATAATATATGAAAATACAAAACAGTTATTTTAAATTGCAATAATTTTTCACAATATTACTGTTTAACTGTATTTTTATTTTCAAATAAATGCCGACATGATAAACATAAGAGACTTCAGAAACATAAATCTTACTGACCACAAACGTTTGAAAGATACTGTAATTTGTAACTAATTTCTCTCAAAATTTGTGTGATTCTCAGATGTTCAAGCAGATGTTGGTGGAGAAACAGCTGAAGTGGGAGAGCTATAAGAAAGAGGGATCAGAGAGAATGATGGAGCTGGCCGAGGTGTTTTCTGGGGTCAAACCCCTCACCAGGGTGGAGAAAAACGGTAAAATGCATTTTAGGTCCCACAACATGCAGGAAGCAAACTGTGAACATTATTGTGAACATTATTGTCAGTGTGTTCATGCTTTTATATTGTTTGTGTAGAGAATCTTCAGGCCTGGTTTAGAGAGATCTCCAAACAGATCGAGTCTCTGAACTATGAGGACTCGACCGCTGCCGGCAGGAAGACTGTTCAGCTCATTCAGGCTCTCGTGGAGGTACAGACTCATCTGAACGTGTGCTGTGATGTGATGTGATGTGATGTGATTCTCTCTGCAGTGATTTCACATGAATTTGTTTCTCTTATAAGGTCCAAGAGTTTCACCAGCTGGAGTCCAACCTGCAAGTGTGTCAGTTCCTGGCGGACACACGCAAGTTCCTTCATCAGATGATCCGCACCATTAATATCAAAGAAGAAGTGCTCATTACGATGCAGATAGTGGGAGATTTGTCCTACGCCTGGCAGATCATTGACAGGTGATGGTGCTACATTGACCTCTTAATGATTTCTCATCCAAATTTTAGGTTGAAATTCTTAATCCAAATGTGTTTCTCACAGCTTTACATCAATAATGCAAGAGAGTATCAGAGCAAACCCCTCAATGGTGACCAAACTCAGAGCCACTTTTCTGAAGGTGAGTTAGAATGACCTGTACTAGACACCAAATCTCCAAATCTCCTCTGAATTATGAAACATAACATGAGCTTTTTGAATATAAACAGCTTGCGTCTGCGCTGGATCTGCCTCTCCTGCGAATCAACCAGGTCAACAGTCCAGATCTGCTGAGCGTGTCTCAGTTTTATTCTGGGGAGCTGGTGGCTTACGTCAGAAAGGTTTGGAGAAGAGTTTTGATTTGCGCTTAGATCTGTTGTTTAAAATCTCTGTGTATTTGCTCTGATTTGCTGTTTCTTGCAAACATGCTTCCAGGTACTGCAGATCATTCCAGAGAGTATGTTCACCTCACTGGCCAAAATCATCAAACTGCAGATCCATGACATTATGGAGGTGCCCACACGTCTGGACAAAGACAAACTGAAGGACTACTCTCAACTCAGTGCCCGTTATGAGGTACAACAGATACATTTTGTATTCTTGAAAGTAGCTGTAATAATCCTCAAGTGACACCACAAGCAAAGCATATTGCAAATATTCTCATCGTATTATTGCTTTTAATTACTTGCAGGATGTTTTTTTTTGTCATTTGCGCTAATAATCGAATAAAAAATGGTCGCGTAATGCTTTCCTTTATTTTCTAATACAATTGGACGTGTCAAACTGGAAGTGTCAGTAAGTTGCTTCGCTGATTGGCTTGCACAATAACAGGTCATGCAAATTTTTCCAACTTGCACGAAAGACGCAATATCGCCTGTTCACGGCAATCACGTCGACCAATTCGCATTATTTCCGTAGGCTGGCACAAATTTGCATCTTTGCATTAACTTTGTATGAAATCTACTCGGGCGAATAATTAAATTTGCTTTTGTTTTGCACACACCATTATAATTCAAGAATCTAACTGTATATATACAGCACAATTACAACATGGCAGTATTTTCAAATTGTTTGAAAAAAGTAAATAAATTATTTCAAAAAAATGTTTGCACACAAATATGTATTTTTTTTATTATATATATATATATATATATATTAAAATACAGAAATATTAATAATAGTATATAGAAAATAAAATATAAAAAATGTGTATCACTCAGGTTATATATTTTTTGTAATTGAAAAATCGTTTGTAAAAAAAAATAAAGAAAAGAAGAATATTTTTAAAATAATTTATAAAACATTTTCACACACACACACATATATATATATATATATATATATATATATATATATATATATATATATATATATATATATATATATATATATATATATATATATATATATATATATATAAATTTATATTTTTTATAAATTATGAACAAATATTTAAAAAAGTATATTTTTTAAATAAATTATTTTAACAAATATTTAAATATTTGTATAAATTATTTGGAATACATATATATATATATATATATATATATATGTATATGTATGTATGTTGTTGTTATTGTTGTTGTTTGTTTTTTTTTAACAAGAAACCTGTGGATTCTACCATAAAATCAAAATAAATTATATTTTGCTTAAAATGAAGTTCAGGATTTTTTGCATTGTTACATTAACTTCTCACCAATTACACAGATTTTTAACACTGTAATGCTCACTTTGTGAAAAAAAAAAAAAATTACATTTAAGTGCAAATAAAGAAACGATTACATTATTTTGTATTATTGTACTCTTTCTCTCTCTATCTATCTCTCTCTCTCTCTATATATATATATTCTTTCTTTTTTTTAATGTATTTAATTGTTTTAAAAAAACAATTTAAAAAATGGTTATACTCCATATATTTGTTTATTTTCTTTTTTATTTTATCTATTTATTTACATAAGTTATATTTTGTGTTCTTTTACTTTTATATATTTATTTTAGTCTTTATATATTGAGATGTATTCTTTTGTACGTGCACTTACTGTACACACGTACTATTCTGATGACGAAATTCGCCCCACGTTCACTGTACACTGTCCCTTGTGTATGTGTAAAAAGTGAAGCACACTGGGCTTTCCTCTGTATAACTAACTTGCTCAGCAAGATTTTCCACAAAATCAAGCTTGTGTAGCTAAAAGTGTTTGCGTTCAGTATTTTAAATTGAACTAAGAATTCAGGCCTGAGTCAACATGTTCTTGCATAGGTTCATTTGTGTATTTATTTATAAGTCATAATAATAACTCACTGACCTTTTTCATTTGACAGGTAGCTAAACTCACTCACGCCATCTCAGTCTTCACTGAAGGTATTCTGATGATGAAAACCACACTCGTTGGCATTATCAAGGTAATGTACAGATTCTCTCAGTGTTTCACTTTTATAATTTTTATGGATCACAAACTTAGGCATTTTTCTTTTCATTCACAATAAGACCAGAAAAGTGCATTAATAATGAAAACTGGGTGTTTTTATTTTATTTGTGTTGACAGTGTATTTGAGAAGATGTTTTAACTAACCTTATTACTGTGTTTATGTAATATTAAATATAATTAATGCCTTGAGAGATCAGTAAACATAAAAACACTTGTTTCAGGTGGATCCGAAGCAGCTTCTGGAGGACGGGATCAGGAAGGAGCTTGTCAAACGTGTAGCTTACGCTCTGCACAAAGGCCTCATTTTCAACCCCAAAGCCAAAGTGAGCAAACCATTTAGCCTTGCTGAATGATTACATTTGTCTCATAATTATATTCTGTATTATCCGGTTCACTAGAGTTTGTTTAGATGTTGATTCCTGATGTCTCTTTCAGCCCAGTGAGCTGATGCCAAAGCTGAAGGAAATGGCTGCCACCATGGACGGCTTTTATCGCTCGTTTGAATACATTCAGGATTACGTGAGCATCTACGGCCTGAAGATCTGGCAGGAGGAAGTGTCTCGTATCATAAACTACAACGTAGAGCAGGAGTGCAACAGTTTCCTCAGAACAAAGGTCTTGTCTTTCGGCATCATACTGATATCAGATTTAGTTGTTTATTTTTAGTTTTTACTGCTAGTGTTGATTGAAGGAGGGGTTTTTTTCAGATCCAAGACTGGCAAAGCGTCTACCAGTCCACCCACATTCCCATTCCCAAGTATCCATCAGTTGATGAATCCGCCACGTTTATTGGACGTCTTTGCAGGGAAATCCTGAGGATCACAGATCCAAAGTAAGTCAGCACAAACCGGATTATTTTAAACACTCAAAGTTTTGACAGTCGAGAGCTAAAGGTCTGGAGGAATGTCATGTTGTTTGTCTTAGAACGACGTGTTACATTGATCAGCTCAACACCTGGTACGATATGAGAACGCATCAGGAAGTGACCAACAACCGACTCTTCTCTGAGATTCAGGACACGCTGGGAACCTTCGGCCTGAACGGACTCGACCGGCTCTTGTGTTTCATGATCGTGAAAGAACTGCAGGTCAATCTTAATATAATAACTATTAATAATTAGATAATAAATATTAAAACAATTAGAAATCGAAAAGTCGAATTGCATAGAAATTTGTCATTTCAAGCTGTATTGCATAATTTAGTAAAGAATTGTAAGAATCATAATTTTAACAAATTGAATCTAGGTTAATCAAAATGATTTTTAATAAATCTTTACATCTCTAGTGAATACCATGAAATCCCCCTCTTCACAATAAATGTGACCTAAATGATAAATAAAATAAAAATAAAAAAGTTTACTACTACTACTATTAAAAATAATAATAAAAATGCAATTAGTAGTGCTATTGTTAGTGCTGTTGTTTATGTTGGTATTAATAGAAATAATAATAATAATTAATTAATTAATTAAAACAGTTATACACTGATTAAACAATTAAGATTGTATTAGCATGTGTTTAAAATTCATACCATGAATACTATAAAATCTCCTTCACAATGAATGTCACGTAAATGATAAATAAAATAAAAATGTTTAATAATAACCATAATAATTATGATAAAATTAGTAGTAGTATTATTGATAAATAAAATAAAAATAAAAAGTGGTTATTATTATTACTAATAATACAATTAGTAGTAGTATTACTAGTATATTAGTGTTGGTGAAAATAATAATAATAATAATAATAATAATAATAATAATAATAATAATAAATGTAAAAATATATAAATGTCACATAAATGATAAATAAAATAAAAATGGTTAATAATAACAATAATAATTATGATAAATTAGTAGTAGTAGTATTGTTAAATAAAATAAAAATAAGAATTGGTAATTATTGCTAATATTAATAATAATAATATTAGTAGTAGTGTTACTAGTATATTAGTGTTAATCTTATTAATAACAATAACAACAACAACAATAATAATAATAATAATAATAATAATAATAAATTAAAACAATTATAAGCTGAATCAACAATCACAATTGTATCCGAAAATTAATGATTAAATATTAAAAAATTCATACCATGAATGCCAATAGTAGTAGTAGTAGTAGTAGTAATAATAATAATAATAATAATAATAATAATAATAACGGTGGTAAAATTAGTAGTAGTAGTATGAATAAATAAAAAAAAATATGAAGTAGTTATTAATAAAAAGAATAAGAAGAATTAGTAGTATTAAAACGGTTATAAACTGAATCAACAATCATGATTGTATCAGAAAATTAAATTATGATTAAATAAAAAAAATAATCATACCATGAAATCTCCCTTAAATTGGTTAATAATAATAATAATAATAATAATAGTAATAACAGTAATAACAGTGATAAAATTATTATTAGTAGTATTAACAACAACAATAATAATAAATTAAAACAATTATCAACAATTATAGATTTCAGGTAAATTGCATAATTTAGTAGAAAACTGAATCAACAACTGTAATTATATCAAAAAATGGTTAGTTATTTTTTTTTTTTCAAAATCATACCATGAAATCCCCCCCTTTACAATAAATGGTGTGTTTAAAAATAATAATAATAATCATAATCATAATAATCTGTCTTTGTTTCTCTGATCACAGAATTTTCTGACAGTCCTTCAGAGAAACATCCTGAAGGACAAAGCTGTGGTTGACGTCTTTAAAGCTCTGCTGATGGCTGTCAATCCTGTCAAAGGGATTGTGGGTAGGTGTATTTGATAGACTTCTTTAAATCTGACACTTATTCCCTCAATAATGATCTTGATATATTTGTCTTTCTGCATTAATATCAGCAAATGCAAGCAAAGTCTACGCCAACGGTGTGGCCAAAACTCAGAAGATCTGGCCAGCCTATCTGGAAGCCATCATGAAGGTTCTGCTTTCTTTTTATCTATGAGATGTTTCCATCATTATCATTTGCTTAAATATTCAAAATCGAACCATGATCATTTGACAGGTGGGTCAGATGCAGATCCTGAGGCAGCAGATAGCCAATGAACTGAACTACTCCTGCAAATTTGACTCGAAACACCTCGCTGCGGCCCTGGATAATCTGAACAAGTGGGATCAGAAATGATGTTTCTTCCTTTTTTGTTTCTTAGTACTTGGGAATGTTTCACCTTCTCCCTCATAGACAACTTACAACATAAGTGTGGTCATTTCCAGGTCTCTGCTGTCTGATATTGAAGCACATTATCAGGATCCATCGCTGCCGTATCCCAAAGAGGACAACACTCTGCTCTACGAGATCACCGCGTATCTGGAGGCCGCTGGAATCCACAACCCGCTCAACAAAGTGAGTTGTGTATATGTGAAATTTTGTCACCTACTTAATTTTTTGATGCAAAAAAGGCATAAATTTCAGCGTATTCTATGTGACATGATACAGTCTGTTGACATGAACCACTTTTTGTGGATTTATTCAAATTGCTCTTTATAGATCTACATCACGACGAAGCGTCTGCCTTACTTTCCCATTGTCAACTTCCTGTTCCTGATCGCTCAGCTGCCAAAACTGCAGTACAACAAGAGCCAAGGTCTGTAATTGATTTTCCACAATGCCATTCAAATGCTTTGTGAATAGTAGTTTTCATATGCTCCCCAAAGCTGCATATATTTGATCAGAAATACTGTAAAAACAGTAATATTGTGAACTATTACTACTACAATTTAAAATAACTGTTTTCCATTTGAATATATTTTACAATGTAATTTATTCCTGTGGTCAAAACTGAATTTTCAGCATCATTACTCCAGTCTTTAGTGTCACATGATCCTTCAGAAATCATTCTAATATGCTGATTTACTGCTCAAGAAACATTCTTTTGTTTTTGTGGAAACTGTGATACTTGTTTTCTGGATTCTTTGATGAATAGAAAGTTCCAAACAACAGCATTTATTTAAAATAGAACTCTTTTGTAACATTGTGAACGTCTTTACTTTAACTTTTGATCAATTTAATGTATTTTTGCTTAATAAACATAATTTATTTAAAAAAAAAAAAGAAAAAAAGAAAGAAAGAAAAAAACGTACTAACCCCAAACTTTGAACAGTAGTTTATGAGAATGATGACAGCGAACATCAGGTTTGATAGAGGCAGCATTTGTGTTTTGACAGGCATGACGTGCAGGAAGGCAGCCGATCCGGTGGATTGGGCTCCTCTGGTTCTGGGTCTCCTGACGCTGCTCAAACAGTTTCACTCCAGATACACCGAACAGTTCCTGGCTCTGATCGGACAGTTTATTCGCTCCATAATGGAGCAGTGCACCAGGTACCTTATTTTAGTATACTATGTGACAACATAGTAAAAAAATAAGTAAATAAAGTAAATAAAAAAAATAAATAAATAAATAAAATAAAGTGAACAGAGTATTTTAGGACTATTAAGACTTTTAATATTTTAATTTTTGACTACTTTAGAACAAAAAATATATAGAGTAAAATAATAGAAAGTATCTATAATATTTATAACATATAATATTAATATGAACAATATTATATGTTGTTATATATTATTATAATATTAATATGTAATATAATAATTCAATATATTAATATATAATACTAATATTAATATTATTAAATTAGGCTATAATATTTATAAAACAATAGTTTTATCTGAATAAATGCTGTAATAGAAGTACTACATTGCTGTGTAAATATGATTTATTAATAAATTATTAATTAACTAATAACTAATTATAATTATTATAACTAATAAGTAATTAAATTATTATAAAGTTATATTCAACTATTAAAATATCTTTTTTTGCATTATGGTATAGATATATACAATAAATAATATATGTGACCCTGGACCACAAAACCAGTCATAAGGGTCCATTTTTTGAATTTGAGATTTATACATCTTCAGAAAGCTGAATAAATAAGCTTTCCATTAATGGTTTGTTAGGACAGGACAATATTTGGCCGAGATACGAATATTTCAATGTCTGGAATCTGAGGGTGCAAAAATGTCAAATTATTGAGAAAATCGCCTTTAAGTTGTCCAAATGAAGTTCTAAGCAATGCATATTACTAATCAAAAAATAAGTTTTAATATGTTTACAGTAGGAATTTAACAAAACACATTCATGGAACATGATCTTTACTTAATTTCCTAATGATTTTTGGCATAAAATAAAAATCAATAATTTTGACCCATACAATGTATTTTTGGCTATTGCTACAAATATACCCCAGCGACTTAAGACTGGTTTTGTGGTCCAGGGTCACATATAATATATATATATATATATATGAAGAGTTCCAATGCAAAAGCCTCTAAAAGCCATCTTAGTCAAAAATGAGATAATGATACTAAGTGAATGCTCTCCACACATAGTATATGTTCATGAAGTACTTTCAATTCAAATGCACTAAATTCCAACCTCAACCCATTCAGAAGTACCAGTACTTGCATAGAAAGCTATACAAAGTAGCCAGAAAGAAATGCTTAATTTAAGGAAAAATGTCAGAAGTACTTTGAGGCTTTTGCATCTGAACTCTTCATAAATATAATATAAAATATAAGCAAGTTATACAGAGTAAAAGAATACAATATATATAAAAAATGTGAATATGTAGAGAGCAGAATAAAGCATAAAACACAAAATCTAAAACATTTATAATATAATCTTTTTTTAACCTACATATAGGCAGTACAAAAAATACTACATTGGTGTATAAATAATTACAATTTTTTGTATTACAGTAAAGAAAATTGTATTAAATATGGTTGTCATGAAAACAACAATGCAAAAAATCTTGATGTTCATTTTAAGCGAGGCATTTATTCTCTGATTTTACTTCGGAAGCCTGTTTCTGCATCTAAATAAAAAAAGGTAACTGCAACTTTTATCTTGCAGTTCTTACTTTTTAAGTTGTAGTTGCAAATTTACATCATGCAATTCTGAGAAAAAAAAGTCAGAATTGCGAGATGTAAAAAACCCCCTCCGAATTGCAAGATTTAAACACGCAATTGCGAATTAAGTCAGAATTTTTTATTAAGTCAGAATTGTTTTCCCTCTCAGAATTGGACATTGTCTCTCAGTTGTTACTTTATATCTCAAAGTTATGAGGAAAAAAGTCAGAGCTGCAAGATATAAACTCGCAATTGCAAGAAAAAAAGTCTGATTTGTGAGATACAAACTCGCAGTTCTGAGAAAAAAAGTCAGAACAGCAAGCTAATATCCTGCAATTCTAACTTTTTAACTCACAGTTGCGAGTTTATATGAAAGGTACACTGTAAAAAATAAAAAACACAATTTGTTGAGTCAGCTTAAAATAATTTGTTACCTGCTGGCTTAAAATTTTAAGTTCAGTCAACTTAAATAAGTTTAGTCAACTTGAAATGTTAAGTTGCACTAAGTAACACCTTAGATATTTGAGCTTGCTGAACTTAACAGATGGTTAACTAACCCAGCTGCCTTAAAATCTTTAATTAAGTTCATTCAACTCAAATATCTAAGTTGTCACTTAGTATAATTTAACATTTCAAGTTGAATAAACTTTTTTTTTGAGTTAACTGAACTTAAAATTTTAAGGCAGCCAGGTTACAAATAATTTTAAGTTGACTCAACAAATTGTTTTTTACAGTGTAGAACTGTAAGGTGTAAACTCGCAATTCAGAGAAAAAAAAGTCAGAATTGTGAGATAAAAAGTCGCAGTTACTTTCTTTATTCAGTGGCGGAAACGGGCTTCCGTATTTTAGGGTAGAAGCTTCCGTGTTTTTTCTTTTTTAAAAAAAAAAATAGTCATTTTTTTTCTGCACGATAGCAACAGAAGTGTTTAACAGTGTTTCTGTTCCTTACAGTCAGAAGATTCCAGATATGCCTTCAGATGTAGTTGGCGCACTAATGTTTTTGGAGGACTATGTGCGTTACACTAAACTGCCCAGAAAGGTAAGAAATATTGCCTTGAGATTTTGTATTCCTTTTTTAAAGACAAATATTTTACAACATAAAATGAGAATATTTTTTGTTTACTTTTCTTTTTCAGGTGGCAGAGGCTCATGTGCCAAGTTTCATTTTCGATGAGTTCAGGACTGTACTGTAAATGTGCCTGTTGTAATGTCAAATCATATTTGATATCATTTGTCTTTCTCTTAAAGCACTAATGAAATTGATTAGCATTTTTAACATTTCAGTTTTAAAACATGATCATCTTTTGTAGCTGTTACTGACCTGACATCTGTCTGCCGGTGTAATAAATGCCATATGTGTATGTTTTGATACAACTTTCTAGGACATTTACACACCTTTGAAAATTAATATTCTCTAACTCACAACCTCTCAAGATTTATTGCTTTATAAAATGGTGGCAACAGCAATAGATAAAAATTATTTTGTAAATGCAGTTTGCTGGTTTAACTGTACACTGTGGCTCATCCAGAGAGTGGGAATTATTCTGAAACTACACAAGAACACAGGAGACATGATTTGAATGAAAGTTTTACTTTTATCTTAAATATATTACAATACTGAATGAATACTGTATGAAAAAAATGAGCATTTATCATTTTAATTGTCAGTCTATGTACAGCACACAATGAACAAAAACAGCCATGAAGAATCTATGAATACAACACTGTGTACACGGTCAGATGCGAACACAAGAGAAACAACAAAGAGTGTGACAATGGCTGACTGCGCATAAGGCATGAAAAAGATGGAAATTACAGCTGCAAAGAAAAAAAAATCACTTCCGATTAACGCTGTCCTGGATTTCAGTATGCATGTGTGAGAGAGAGATATTTATGGAAGCCCGTTTCTGCCACTGACAAAAAAGGTTTTTTTGCGACTTTTTATCTCACAATTATTTTTTTTTAAGAATTGTGACAAACTCACAGTTGCGAGATAACTTGCAATTCTAAATTTTTTTCTCAGAATTGTGAGAAGCTCAATTGCGTGTTATAAAGTCAAAATTGCGAGATATAAACTCAAAATTGCAAGAAGTCGGAACAGCAAGATTAAAAACTCAATTCTGACTTTTTTTCTCGTAAATGAGAGTTTGTATCTTGCAATTCTGATTTTTTTCTCACAATTTTGACTATTTTTCTTTTACCTGTACAACAAAGTCTAATGTTGAGGAGGGAAAAAGATTCTCGCAGTTGCGTTATAAAGTTAGAATTGCAAAATATAAACTAGCAATTCTAAGAAAAAGTCAAAATCTTATATCTCACAATTCTAACTTTATTTCTCAGAATTGCATTTGTCTCACAGTTGACTTTATAACTCGTATCATGTAATTCTGAGAAAAAAAGAATTGTGAAATGTATACTCTCAGTTGCAAGAAAAAAGTCTGAATTGTGAGATAAAATGTCGCAATTACCTTTTTTATTCAGTGCGCACAATTTGCAATTTCTCGCAAATGTGAGTTTGTGTCTTGCAATTTTCTCAGAATTTTGAGATATAAAGTCCAATTTTTAGGGGGGAAAAAGACCATGTTCGCACAGTTGCGTGTTATAAAGTCAGAATTGAGAAATATAAACATGCAATTATAAAAAAAGGCAGAAATGCATGATATAAACTCGCAACTTTGAGAAAAAAGCTAGACGTGAGCTTATATCTCACAATTCTGACTTTATAACTCCTGTAAACTCGCAATTGAGAGAAAAAAAAGTCAGAATTGTGAGATAAAATGTCACAATTACCTTTTTTTTTCTTTTTTATTTAGTGGCGGAAATGGACTTCCATAGATATCGCTATATACGCTTGTTTTCACCATATGATAAAAAAAATTATAATAAAAGAAAATTAAATAAAATTTTCTTGCAATTCTGAGGAAAAAAACTGGTGAGAATGGTGAGATATTGTGAGAAAAGCCAGAATTGTTAAATAAAAAAGCCAGTTACCTTCATTTTTTCCTCACAACTCTGAGGGGGGAAAAGTCTCACTTTCCTTTTTTTTTAATTTTTTTAATCTGTAGCGGGAAAATTATGTTCGACATATAAATTCGGAATTGTGAGAAAGTCAGAATTCTGAGTTTATATCTCGCAGTTCCACATTTTTATTTTATTATTTTTTTTTTCAAAATTATGAAAAATAATTTTTTTGAATTGCATGAAATTTAAAAACTAACTTTTTTATAAAGATTTTTTATATTTCACTTGTTTGTGAGAAAAAAAGTAATTACCTTAATTATCATTATTACTATACTGTTACTATTATTATTATTTATCCTGTGGTGAGAACAGGCTTCCATAAATCTCAGTGTGGGTGTTGGTTATGTGTGACAATATGAATTTTCTTAAATACATTCATAGCTATTTTGGTTGTGTCTTTCGATCAGGCATCAATGTGTTGAGACGCCCGATGAATCGATTAATATGACTGGCATCCGACTCGGATTTGACTGACAGGTTTATTCCAGTACCAGTGTGCATTTGTTTCGGACAGGTCAGGGTCACAGTGAGCAGAGAGTATTGCTTCAGATGGTCAGTTATTAAAAACGAAACATAATGAAACTATACTGTTATTGTTCGTGTTCTTTGTGTGAGTTCAGTCTCCTGACGGTGTGTTTAAACTGCAAATACAAACACAGAAACAGTGTCCCATGTGATGTACAAAGGCGACCTGTTACATGAAATAAAAACCTCATTTGCACAAAACCTATTGCGGTATTAATCATTCTAAAGCACTTAATTGTCGTCGGGGTTAAATATGTACAAGTAGTAATACTGGGGACGGAGGGAAAGACTTTACAAAGTTACCTTAAAAATACTTCATATGCATCATGGCGATGTTACGGGACGTTATTCGTGGATTACAGGCAGAGTGCAAAAATTCAGTGCCGACAGGTCGAACGCACAGCAGACTATGTACAGATGAAAACTGCCATTACTAATACAATACTGACCAGTAGTTAGGCGATCTATCAAGGCCGGACGGTCACGTGACCAGAGGGATACTGCAGCGTGAAGAGTCATGCTGTAAACAAACTTCTTAACGAAATCAGACAACTGTGATTATGGGTTCATAACAGCAAGTCTACATACATGTTATTCCGGGAGAATGTGTTTAAAAAAATAAATAAATAAATGAAAAAAAAAACGCCTCCCTAAACATCATCATTTATCAAGGAAATGTGTTTAGTCTTACATTCACACAAATCCGGGGTTTTAGTTGAACATATTTGTTCAGTCTCTCATATAAAACCAGACAGTCATATATTTCCTTTAATTCTCGCATGTCGCGTTTGTTATATCCACCTTTTGATCTAAAATCAATACGGAGGTAAGCTATTTTTGTGTGAATGTGCGAGACTTCCGTTTCATCGGATGCAATGTTCAAAAAACCAGAAGAATAACAAAATACAGTTAACTGTAAAATTATTTGTGCTATTTACAGACTAGTATTTATCATTACCATAATGAATTAAAGTTTGCAATATTATGCATCATAACAGACTGTTTTGTTTAGTTAAAATAACCGAGCTGACACCGGAAACCTTGCACATTCTGGTTAAAAATGGCTGCGCCCGCTCTTACTTGTAACCATAATAAGGTGGATACAAGACAGGCGAATCTGTTCCTGTTGTTTTCATGAATGCAGCATGTATCACAAAAAAGCCAAGTACCCAAAACAATCAGCTAAATTCACATTCCTTACGCTTACTAGAGAACTATAAATAAGGTGAGATGAAGATTATGATAAGGAAATGAAACAATTACATTCGGCTGTAAGCATGAGGGAAAAACTCATTAGAAACACCAACAGAGACAAACTAAGGCCTTGTGCACGTTACAATTCAGAAGCTCATTTCATTTTCTCTCCTCTTGTTATGGTAGCACTTCACATTTAATCGACTGTGTGTGTCTCAAACTTACTAGCGCAGATTTTTAAAGTCGTCATTAAAGAGAAATTCATCAGTTATCCTAATGTATGTTGTTGGTCTAGAGGCTTTGCATTTGCGTTATGATTTGGTAAGTCACCTGCATGCACGGCCATATTGGCGATCCTCGGA
Source organism: Cirrhinus mrigala (assembly GCA_036247105.1). NCBI lineage: Eukaryota > Metazoa > Chordata > Actinopteri > Cypriniformes > Cyprinidae > Cirrhinus > Cirrhinus mrigala. Next base: position 7,933,275 of record CM070022.1, read on the forward strand.
TGTAAACAACAACATGGATTGCATGGTTAATGTACAACTGAATACGTTGCTCTGCTGATTTATGCTGTCTAAAGCATAGAAAAAACATGTGGAAGCCGCTAAATTATATAGAGAGGGACTTAGTGAGCAGGAAAGGGCGCATTATTTTGACAAACTAAAGCTAATAGGTGGTAAGATATTAGCTTAATACTTCACCTACCTGATTGGAAATAAGAACAAACACTAATGTTGTCAAGATTCTTGCACTGGAAATCCTGGTCCAGTTTGGCCAACCACAAATGCCTTTTGTTCCTCAGACAGTTTTTTGCACTCTTTTGCTTGATTTGTTTGGCAGTCTATAGTATTCCAAATGTGTTTACTGCTCTGACTGATTAGTACAGCCCAAAACATGACAATAATTGACCATTTTCAGCAGCAATAATCAGCAAAATATGCAAGTTTATTGCTGATTGTGATGTGCTGCCTCGATCTGGGACTGATGCAGAATTAATGAAATGGTGCTTCTGTCTTACAGCGTGCACTAGGCTTAAGATGGATTTTGTAAATTTATGAAGACGATCACAGGACAGACACACTCTCCACAACCAAATGTCAAAACCGAAAAATACTACACTTTCACACTTCACTCTGAATTATATGACATATGTACAAAATTCTCTGAGAAAAGATTATTGGGACCGGATGATGCTCTTGTGATGTGGACATAGGAGGGTTCAAACGGGATTGAATCTTACCAGCCTACGAAGCTGTCCTTCAATACATGCGGCACCCTTGAGTGAAAGATCTTAAAACATTTGTACATCGTTACACTACAAGGAATCGATAAACATGTTTTCTCATGCATACAGCAGTAGGTTCTACAGTGACAGCGTGCGTTCAAAACAATAGTTAACTTCCTGCTCCTGCATGAGCTTCTTGCACCCGGGCAACAAGGGCACCAATCACAAGACAGCATGTGTTTGGAGGCGGGCCGGGCCGTGTGTGGGGTCACGAGAGGGGGCGGGGTTTAACGAGGGCACGAGTGGCTGCCGTTGTCTCTGTATCTGCTCAGCACGGCTGCCATTCGGGGTTTGTCTCGTGATGAAATCGCGTTCCTGAGTCCTGTTTACGAATGACAGCAGGAATGGGAATCTGATACCGCGCTCCGCAACGTCCAGGGTAAGACGGCTCCACGCCACAAATGCTGAACAGACATCGGAGGAGACCACGCCCAACTCTTCCATTCACTCGTCCCTTGTTTCTCCATTTGAATTCCTTATTTTCTTACTGGTTTCGTTTTCTCATTCATACAAAAGCAGAGGAAAATCCTTACGGAGTTTTGCAGACCAGTTTCGAGGAGTTCTTTTATATTGACGTTTCCCACAGCTGAAACAGATCACGCACAGACAAAATGAACACGTGCTAGTAAATATAAGTAGTGTTATTTGCATGCTTATTATGATTATTATGGTAATGTGCAGGTGGCTGAAAATTAATGTTCTTGAGTAAGTTTTTAAGAATTGCACTTAGGAACATTCTTAGAAACATCTTAAAATTTATCTGAACTTTTGTAGGTATCTAGTTTACGTTCGACTATGTGCTTTATATGATCAGTGGGTGTAGCAATGGGAAAACAAAGCTTTTTGAAGCTCTGAATCAACTGAACCAATTGCTTTGTAAAAATGATTCATTTTTTCGAGGCGCTCGAAACGTCACAGGATGACGTCACCTGCTGGTCAAAACAGTGTGAATGCATCGAACATTAATGACATCTTTTATAAAACAATTACAAATGTTTTGATTCAACTGTAATCTATTAAATCTAATCTTTAAATTAAATTAAATACCATTAAAAATGGTTCTGTAAAACTTTATATTTATTTCTAGTCCTTGTATTTTGTTATTAGTCAGGTTTTGACAGACAAGCAAATTAGAATCAATTAAGTTTAATTTTCATTGTATTACATACACATAAGTATTAAAAATCACAAAAAAAAAGAACCAAAATTTTATCCATGCATTATTTTATTTTTTGAACTTGTTTAAATAAAATGACCAAAAAAAAACAGTAATTCTGACTTTTTTATCTCATAATTTTTAATTTATATCTCACAATTCTGACTTCTTTATGGCAATTCTGAGAAAAAAAAGCATACTTACAATATATATAAATATATAAACTTAGATCTACAAGAAAAAGTACAAATTCTGAATTTTCACAATTCAGAAAAAAAAATAATCAAGTCAGAATATTAGATAAGAAGTATTACAATTTATTATATTAATTAGAAATCAATCTACATTATAAATCCATTGTAGAGTTAAAAACCATTAGGCACTTGTTAATGGGTTATTTTAGTATTTTTATCAATATTTTAAATTAGATTTTATTTTAGTTTTCTGCTTTCATGTTAATTTTATATAAAGTTTTAGTAATTTTGTTGTGTTTTTGTTATTTTTATTAGTTTTTGTTGTTTTTACATATGTCCATATTGTTTGTATATTTTGAAATAATTATTATAATTAAATAAAATATATGTATGTTTTTATATTTTATTCAAGCCATCATTTATTTAATTTCAAATATTTTTTTATGGTTTTAGTTTTAGCCAACTTTTTAGTAATATTTTCAGTTACATCCATAAAACAGCTTCTTACTTAATTATTTTTGATGCTTTAACCCCTACTGAATTGAAATCCAAAATAATTCCTAGATTTATTTTCATAATTTTGGAAATGGAGATACTGCATTTACACTGATTTTGTCAGGAGAAAAGACAACTTCTGTGGGGCATGAAAAAAAGTAATATAACTAGTAGTGTAACTTTCTACTGTTGCTAGAAAGTAATAATATTACTTTTGAAAGGAGTATCTACTATCGAGTAATAAATTACATTTTTTGAGTAATGAGCCATAAAATGACTATAATAACCCAGACGCCCATTTAGTAGCGAACCATTGGAATTTTGAAAGTTGGATACAAGTTCTGAACCACTGATTCAAAACAAAAGTAAATGTTGTAAATATTTTGCAGTTTCTTAAAGTAGTGTTTTGAAAGCTCCCCTCACTAGTGGACTGACCATCTAAAGTAAAAGTTCTACACATTATAGTGCAGAAAATGTAGTGTTATAACCCACTGAGAAACAAAAGAGCTAAATCATTATTCTGAAGAAATTGTCTAAAAAATTTGATCTTGTATATCTGTAATGTGCTGATGACAGAAGCATATCAAGTAAGTCTTACCCTGGCACTCTGTCTGTTGGCCTTCCTCTCCTCATCTGGAAGGGGAGGCATGGGGTAGGGGTATCTCCGGCTGGAGGCGATGGAGCCCGTTGAAGAAGTGGGCGATTTGGCGGGTGACAGTGTCCTGAGGGCACGGAGAGATGCGACGTTAGTACTGTAGTGCGTGAACCGGATACTAGCGTTAACAAACATGGAGCTGTCACCTTTGACCCCTTGAAGAGGTCAGAGGGAGTGATGGCAAGCCATCATCCAAAATCACTAACTTCATCAGTCCTTGCCACAAAAATACCCACTGGCTCATACTGGAGACTGAAGCTGGGCAGATACTGCAAGCACAATGTAGTGCTGTTGGGATGTTTAACGAACAAACATACCCGGCGTCATGTGGGCTTACAAACATGGCGGACGTGATGAGGTGATTGGGACAGACACGTGTGATCATCGTCACAGAGAGTATGGCAGCCAGACGATGATGACATCATAGAATACAAAAGCGACACAGTTAAGCGACAGCCGGCATGCAGAGAGGGACACTGAGTGTAAGAGGGACAGAACAGTAAAGGTGGAATACAACAAAACAAAAAAACAAAAATGAAACACAGAGCTTTCACTACAATCAATGAGGCTGGTTTGGTCTTTTGATGTTCACACACAGATGCACAAATACAACAACCTACACAGAGCACCTGAGTGATCTCACAAAAACACATCCTATCTATACTTCAGTCCAAAATCAAAAGAAAATATTATGTTGAGTAAAATGCATTACAAAATTATGATACATATAATGACATAAAATATATATACACATATAAAATCAATTTTAGGAAGATGATTTTCATCATTTTTACGATAATTGGCATTGTGACAATGTTCAATATTTCTCACACATTTCACCCCTAAAACTGGTGGTTTTCATTAATTGTCATTTTACAACGTTCGTACAGATACTGTAAAATGAGATTCCAGGACTTTCAAGGACTTTTCAAGCAACACTTTTTGATTTTCAAGGACTAAATCAGAGATCTCACTTATCAAACGTCTTGACTTAGAATAGAATAAAGATAGATCAATAAAAATGCACTAATAAAATGATACGCAAAGTTCCGATCTAAACCAAATGATTCACGATCTGCGCTCCGAGGTTCCGATCTGAAGCAAAAGATTTATGAACCCGCTCCAAAATGATGATCTAAATCAAATGATTCGAAAACCTGCTCCGAAATCATTATCTAAATCAAATGATTTGCAATCGGCGTTCCAAAGTTCTGATCTGAAGCAAAAGTTTCTCAAACCTGCTCCAAAATTCCGATCTAAATCATATGATTCGCAAACCCGTTCCGAAATTCCTATCTAAATCAAATGACTTGCGATCCACGCTCCAAAGTTCTGATCTAAAACAAAAGATTCATGAACCCGCTCCAAAATTACGATCTAAATCAAATGATTTGCGATCTGCGTTCCAAAGTTCTGATCTGAAGCAAAAGATTCACAAACTTGCTCCAAAATTCCAATCTAAATCAAATGACTCGCGATCCGTGTTTCAAAGTTCCGATCTGAAAATAAAGATTCACAACCTGCTCCAAAATTCCAATCTAAATCAAATGACTCGCGATCTGTGCTCCAAAGTTCTGATCTGAAGCAAAAGATTTACGAACCTGCTCAAAAAATTTACGATCTAAATCAAATGATTCACACACCCGTTCCGAAATCCCCATCTAAATCAAATGATTTGTCATCCACGTTCCAAAGATCTGATCTGAAGCAAAAGATTCACAAACCTGCTCCAAAATTCCGATCTAAATCGAATGATTCGTGAACCTGCTCTGAAATCCCAATCTAAATCAAATGATTTGTGATTTGCGTTCCAAAGAGCTGATCTGATGCAAAAGATTCACAAACCTGCTCCAAAATTCCGATCTAAATCAAATAATTTGTGAACCTGCTCTGAAATCCCAATCTAAATCAAATGATTTGCGATTTGCCCTCTGAAGTCCCAATCTGAAGCAAAAGACTCACAAACTTGCTCCAAAGTTCCAATCTAAATCAAATGACTCACAAACCCACTCCAGAATCCCGATCTAAATCAAATGATATGCGATCCGCGCTGTGAAATTCCAATCTGAAACAAAAGATTCACAAACTAGTGAATCGCTTGAATATACTTTATTTATTTGCATTAAAATGAGAATTTCGAGATTTTTTTTTAAATGTCCTTTTTTGTCATTAAAATAATGTCACAATGCAAAAAAACAACAAACAAAAAAGGTAATGGTCCTAAAAATATTTTCTATGTGAAAAATCTATTATTTCTGTTGTTTTTGGACTGAAATCTTATCCGAATATATATTCTTGGTTTTGTGAGATGATCATATGAAAGGCATTCCTGGATACTTGCATCACATGATTACTGATGTTTACATCAAATGATGTACTGATTATCAAATGCCTTCAGTCTCCTTTAAAGACAAGCGATCAGTTAAACGACTGTATTGTGACGTATGAATGGAAGATTTTTAAGGACAAACATTTATGACTTATGCTTCCAAAACACTGGATATACTGTTAATCCTTGTAATTGCAGAAATGTTCATGCATATGCATTACACCACTTTTAATGTGACACTGCAGATTAACTTCTAGTGTTCTAGTTTTGAAGCGTTGTTACAATGAAGTAATACATGTTTAGAAGATCAAAATGAAACAAATATATTGAATGGTGTAGTTTCTGCCAGCAAGTGCTCTTCAAACCCTAACACTCAGATCTCATTTCTGAAAAACTATATTTGGTCAGGGAAAAGAACAACTGAGGAGGGAAACTGATGAATAGGGGACAGAAATTATGTTATTGTACCTAATATAAGGTCCTTCAGTGTTTTTATTCACATCTTCTACCCATTTAGTTACATAATACTCTGATTTGACGCAAGGGGTTAAATACCTGCAGGAGGAGGATGGGGAAGGAGCGATGGTGAACAGAGAGATAGAGAAAGGGAAGGGTAGGGGGAGAAGAGAAAGAACAGGAGAGATAGGAGAAACAGGATAAAGAAGGAAGTTGGTAAAAGACAGCAGCAGCACTGAAATTCTTTACGGTCCAAGATGCAGGTGAGAGAGATCAGACAGCAGCTCAGACTACAGCACCTACACAGATATCATCAAGCTTTTTCGCTTTGTGGCTGGTGCAGGACAGAAAAATGTAAGGCTTTACAAAAAAAACAGCTGGTATAAACATCAGCATCCGATTGACCTCAGTTCACCCAAAAATGCTAAATCTGTCATCATTTACTTGTCATTGCAAACCCATTTGACCTTCTTTCTTCAGTGGAACACAAACCATAATACTCTTTTCCATACAATGAAAATGAAATAGGGGCTAGTGGATAACTAAAATGGCAAAAAAAAACAATAATAATAATAATCAAAGTAGTCATATGACTTGTGCAACATATTTACACACAAAGCCATACAAGAACATCTGATAAGGAAACGATTGAAATTTAAGTTGTATTTGATGAAAATCTTCCCTTTACTGTAGCACTAATATCTCGTTCACACATGTGAATATTCAAAAAAGATTACAGTTTACTACTGTTCAAAAGTTTGTGGTCAGTAAGCATTTTTAATATTATTAAAGAATTGAACATATTAATTCAGCAAGGATGCATTGAAAAAAAGTGAAAGAAATCTTCTGTAACATTACAAAAATCTAAAATAAATGCAGTTCTTTTAAACTTTTCATAAAAGAATCCTGAAAAATAATGCATCACTGTTTCCGCAGTAATATTATAATATTATATCTACACTACATAATAGTTCTGCAAGCATCAAGGTTGAATAGATGTATGCAAATTAGATTTAAGAGCTATGACAGAGATTAAGGTTATCAGTAATTAGACTTTTATGATCTCTTTCTCATATCATATCATATGGCCTCAGAAGACTTAGTGCATATAGTAGAATATAGTAGAATATAGAGCATGAGTCATACAGACTGCTTTTTTGATTCTTCTTAATACCTTAAAGAGATAGTTCATTCAAAAATGAAAATTTTCAAATATTTTTTCTGCAACACTAAAATGTATTACATCTAAATGGCTCAAATTCGAACCACCTACATATGAACAATGGATTCAAAAAATCAGGGAAATTTACGAAATGGAAAAAATAACATATTCCCTTAGACTCCAGATGAATATCTTTGAAACAAGATGGAGTCCAATCTTTAGAATAATACATTATAATAGTTAACTGACTATATAGGGTGGGGTGGAATATGTATGCAACTACATACATGTTTACAAAGCATATGGATTTTCCTTTTATAGGTGTTTTTATTTGAAATATCGAAAAATTTGATTCTGGGTTTTTTTTTTTTGTTTTTTTTTTTTAAACCTTCTATTTTTGTAAATATTTTCAAATGTCTGTACCTCTATTGTCTGCCGCTGATGTATAACTTTTATAGCATGTTCTAATAAAAAAAAAAGTTCCAAAAAAAAAAAAAAAGAAAATTCTATCATTAATTACTCACCCTCATGTCATTCCAAACCCATAAGATCCTGGTTCATCTTTGGAACACAAATTAATATATCTTTGATGAAATCCGAGAGCTTTCTGAGCCTGCATAGACAGCAATGCAACTGACACGTTCAAGACCCAGAAAGGTAGTAAGGACATCAATAAAATAGCCCACGTGATATTACTTATTTGTGCAAAGAAAACAAAAATAGCAACTTCATTCAACAATTCATTCTCTTCCACTCTTGTCATATGGAATATTTTAATGATGTCCTTACTACCTTTCTGGGCCATAAAATGTTTCCGCTGCATTGCTGTCTGTTGTCAGAAAGCACTTGAATTTCATCAAAAATGTCTTAATTTGTGTTCTGTTAATGAACAATGGTCTTATGGGTTTGGAATGACATGAGGGTGAGTAATCAATGACAGAATTTTCATTTTTGGGTGAACTATCCCTTTAACTGTCCCTGATTACTAAATGGTTAAGTATAAAAAAGCATCAACATTCTGTTTGCGTTCTAAAGACAGAAAGTCATTCAAGTTTGGAACGACATGACGAGTAAATGATGATTTATTTTTCAGTGAACTGTTCCTTTAAATTTAGCAGAACCTTTTCACAACTATCAGGCTATTCAATGTTAAAGCACATCTCAGAAGTCCGATGCAGCTTACTAATGCTTTTCTGAATATGACTTGCTTGACACTTGAATTATTAGAAAATGAAGTTGTAGTATTTGTGTAGGTCAGCTGCATGTTTTTTGTTTTAGTTGTGGTCAGTTTGTTACATGCGTTTGAAAAAGTTCAGGTGCAGAAACGAGCATCAAGCTGAAATCAGAATCACAGCGTAGACTGTGTTCATACAGATGTTGACAGACGTGCAGGTCAGTTTCAACGTGCTGTTCGTTCCAAAGGTTAAACCAATGCACACATCAACGCACACCAACATTTACTCCAAACACACAGAACGTTTCAATGAATTTGTTTGCACTTCTACACACTGTAGTACTGACACGGCATAGAGTTTAAGACTCCATGCAAAGTCCAACATCTACATCAGTCACTATACGATGTCATGTGACACGTCATTGTGGCAACATTGCATCACATCACTTACTCTGTGGAGTTGGAGCGAGGACGAAACTTCTTCCCCTTGAGCTTCTTACGGGTACCTGTGATGTTTCCTGCATCGATAGAAAAGGAGAACACATGGTATGAATGCTGAGACGAATCTGATCCAAGCTCTGTCATTTTGAGCAGATGAACAGTTGAAGTCAAAAGTTTACATACACCTTGCAGAATCTGCAAAATGTTAAGTATTTTACCATGCAAAATGCATGGATCATATTTATTTTCGTTATTTTTTATTTAGCACTGACCTGAATATGACATTTCAAATGAAAGACGTTTACACACAGTCCACAAGAGAAAAGCATTGTGATTTATGGTTGCATTACCTTGCCATGAGTTGCTCCTGGGTCGTCCGTTTTCACAGACGTCAGAGATGTGCTTGGCATCTGGGATTCTTTCACTCCAGGAGTGAGATAGACCGTTAGATCTTCAGACCAAAGAACAGAGGAATTCTCATTGTAGTTCATTAAATGCAGTTTATGCAAAGATTAAAAGGGTTCTGTATGCGGAAAACACATGACAGAGACGTCACATGGGTTATTCCTACTAATCAGTATACTTTAATGTTAACTCACTGTTATTAAAGATAGAAATCATATTAGTTTGGTTTCTTTTGCTCACAATTAAGTGTGTTTTCCCATGTCTCTGTGTGCTGCATGCTATTATGGAAAACTATTAAGCAATATTGCAGGCATTTAATTTCTTAATTTCTCCTTCCTTTAATTAAAACGTCTAACAACTTCTTCTAACAGTCTTCTACTTGTCTATTAATTTCACTTTTCATCCCTGTTAATCTTTTAATTTTCTTAACAAAAGTTAGTTTCTTTAATAACATCATCATTATTCAAATAACATTGTGTACTTCCTTAAAGTTCATATTTATTACAGTATATTCATTTTTAAGCAGATACTGTAAAGCAGGAATGACCCACATCACTGTGATGAGCAGAAGAAACACTGAAATGAGCAAGATGAGCATGAGATCATGAAGACAGGACACCATGAAGACACTGACTTACTTAATGTCCCAGTATTAATGACACAAGAGCCTGATAGGACTTTAACAATAACCAAGAGAAAGACAAACAGACAGTTTTGAGCACAAACATAGGACAAACCTGCAGCGGAAAAGTCATCAAAGGAGGAATAAAAACTTGTGAGTCTTGACTAAAAATGACGTCCTGCAGAAGGAACTGCACAGTTTATTTTAAAGAAAACTGGAATTATTTCATACTTTTAATAACATATAGCTTGAGACAAAAGCATGAACTGTCCCTTAAAGGAGAAGTTCATTTCCAGAACAAAAATTCCAAGATAATTTACTCACCCCCTTGTCATCCAAGATGTTCATGTCTTTGTTTCTTCAGTCGTAAAGAAATTACGTTATTTGAGGAAAACATTTCAGGATTTCTCTCCATATAGTAGACTTCTATGGTGACTGTAAGTTTGAACTTCCAAAATGCAGTTTAAATGCACCTTCAAAGGGCTGTAAACGATCCCAGCTGAGAAAGAAGGGCCTTAACGGTATCTAGAGAAACGATCAGTTATTTTCTAAAAAAAATTGGCGATTTATATACTTTTTAACCTCAAATGCTTGTCTTGTCTAGTTCTGTGTATTCCGGTTCAAGACAGTTAGGGTATGTTGAAAAACTCCCATCTCATTTTCTCCGCCAACTTCAAGATCGTCTTACAATCGCTGAAGAAGTACCAACCCAGCAGTGATGTAGGATGATTTTGAAGTGGGAGAAGAAAATGAGATGGGAGTTTTTTGACATACCCAAACTGTCATTAACCAGAATACACAGAATTCACACAGAGCTAGACAAGATGAGCAACTGAGGTTAAAAAGTACATAAGTTGTAATTTATTTTTAGAAAATAACCAATCGTTTCGCTAGATAAGACCCTTCTTCCTCAGCTGGGATCATTTAGAGCTGCATTTAAGCTGCATTTTGGAAGTTCAAACTCGCAGGCACCATAGAAGTCCACTATATGGAGAGAAATCCTTAAATGTTATCCGCAAAAAATATAATTTCTTTACGACTGAAGAAAGAAAGACGCAAACATCTTCGATGACAAGGGGGTGAGTAAATTATCTGTAAATTTTTGTTACATTAAGTTCATACCTCTATACTTTTAAGTTAAGTCTTCAAAGTATTTTCACAGAAATATCTGAGACAAAGTTGATACTTAAATGAAAAATAAAGTTAAGTTTGAGCTCTCAAAATGAACTTTCCTATTTGTTTTCAAAGTAAACTTTTACACTATTTGTTAGCAGAGCAGGCAAAGGGATGAAGATGAAGTTGGAGATGAAGCACACCTGAAGCCGAACAGAGAGATGTTTTGGCTGATGGAAGGGATAGAGGGGGTGAAAGAGCAGGTGTTGATCTGGAGGTGAGACAAGTAAGCAGACCTCTTCTTGGAGCTGCTGCCAGAGTTTGAGCTCACGCCTTGCGGCATGTCACTGTACAGAGAATCAGCGTCTCCAGGCTTCTTCACATAATCACCCGGGGGCATTTGACTGACAAAATGAAGAAGGTTTGATCTGAAAACCGAGCTGGGAAAAATCTTAAAGGGTTAGTTCACCCAAAAATGAAAATTCTGGCATTAATTACTCTCCCTCATGTCGTTCCAAACCCGTAAGACCTTTGTTCATCTTTGGAACACAAATTACGTTTTTTTTTTTTTTGAAATCTGAGAGCTTTCTGACTCTCCATAGACAGCAATGCAACTACCACATTCAGGGCATCGTCAAAATAGTCCATGTAACATCAGTGGTTCAACCATAATTTTATGAAGCTGTGAGAATACTTTTTATGCGCAAAGAAAACAGAAATAACAACTTATTTCCATAGCTTCATACAATTAAAGGTGAACTTTGTCCTTACTACCTATTTGGGCCTTGAACGTCGTAGTACCATTGCTGGCTATGCAGGGTCAGAAAGCTCTCGGATTTCATAAAAAATATCTTAATTTTTGTTCTGAAGATGAAAGGTCTTACGGGTTTGGAACAACATGAGGGTGAGTAATTTATTACAAAATTTCCATTTTTAGGTGAACTAACCCTTTAAATCTGAACAACCATTCAAAAGTTTGGGGTTCGTAAGATTTTTTATTCATTTATTTTTTTTTTTCCTTAAAGAAATTAATACTTTTATTCATCAAATTGATCAAAAGAGACAAATAGAGATAAATGCTGTTCTTCTTTTTCATTTAAGTTTCTTTTCATTAAAGAATGATTTCTGAAGGTTCATGTGGCACTGAAGACAAGTAATGGCTGCTGAAAATTAAGCTTTGCATCACAGAAATAAATTACTTTTTAAAATATATTAAAACAGAAAAAAGTTCTTTTAAATTGTAATAGTATTTCACAATATTACTGTTTTTACTGTATTTCAGATCAAATAATTGCAGCCTTGGTCAGGATAAGAGACTTCTTTCAAAAACATTAGAAAAATCTTACTTACCCAAATAATTGCATGACAAACAGAAGAATGAGTAGTAGTAATAACCTTAGCAATAATTCAAAACCACTTGCTCACACATCACATAAAAACGGAGTTATAAAATCAAGAAAAGGGTAGACAAACCGACAGAATCTTCTGTGTACGTCAGACTCAGCATACTGACGCTGTCTGTAGCTCCTTCACAGGGGGGACAAAAGACGAAGAAAGAAAAAACACAATTAACACAAAACATTTAGAGAAAAGCATAATAAAAGGACAAATCTGTATATGTGACCCTGGACCACAAAACCAGTCTTAAGTCGCTGGGGTCTATTTGTAGCAATAGCCAAAAATACACTGTATTGTTTATATCAAAACTTAATTTTTGATTAGTAATATGCATTAGTAAGAGCTTCATCTGGACAACTTTAAAGGTGATTTTCTCAGTATTTAGATTTTTTGCACCCTCAGATTCCAGATATTCAAATAGTCGTATCTCAGCCAAATATTTCCCTATCCTAACAAACCATACATCAGTGGAAAGCTTGTTTAAAAATGATCCTTATGACTGGTTTTGTGGTCCAGGGTCACATATTATTTGGTTCTGTATGTAGCAGAAGCTGTGTTGCTTCAAAAGTTAAGTGAAAAAAAGTTTGGAAAAAAAATTAGGGTAAATGGTAACAGAATTATTCCTTTAACTAAAGTTTTAAAATGTTTTCAGCTAGTGAGGGACCTGCAGTCAAGTGACTCACTTGTATCCCCATGCAGAAATGCCTAGAATCAGTGCAAGGACCAGGATAGAGCCCGCAATGGCCCCGATGATGATGTTAGTAGTGATGATGCCTGTCAGAGGAACAGAACATTTAATGTGTAGCCACAGCAACTAAAAGTAAACACTGACCTGCAATCATCTGGACAAACCAAAACGAATTTCATATAGAGACAGAATCTAATTTTTTATGTTTGTTTTGTCCAGATGACTGCGTGCCAGGATCAATCTGGAATTAAAACAGATAGAGACAGAAACTAGAAAAAAGATTTCGATAAATTCTTTCTGTCCAAGGAGGCTGTATGGTAAAAGGCATCCATACAAATCAAATGCATAAAACAGGGTATATGACAAGGTTTATAACAACACAGCACAGCAGATAAACACTGCTAGCTTTCATTCAGACAGAAACACGGAGGAACGATGGGGCGAGTGAACGACAAAACGACAGAGAAGAAACGACACCAAACAACAACTCAAATCTAAACTCACTGTCACTCCAGCAAAAGACATGAGCCTGTCCACAAAGAACGAGTGCGTATAAACAAAAGCCATGAAACAGAAAAATAAAAAAGACAAATTAAAAGCGTGTGAAATGTGTGTGAGTGGTGAATGAACTGTTGAACATGAATATGGTAACAGAACAGAAGAATAACAGACTAATGAAAAAAATAATTATATCCTGAGATTTTCAGCTCTCATATATTAATATACATTTGATCTAGCATTTAGGTATTTGCTCTGAAACAGCTTACAACTTAAAAGTCAAGTAGATTCAAAATGTAAAATGTAAAAATGTAAATAATCTATCAATTCTAAGCTGTTTTTAACTAAATAAATTAAATTAATCAATAAAATCCTTCAGTGTGCTAATAATGCTGGTGCCACTGTTGTATGTTGTGCTTAATAGAACACCTTACTAGTGGTAAAATCAATTTATGTATTCGTTTTATACAAATGACCTACAAAATATGCTCAGAGATGTCAGATTCTTTAAGCAAGAAGCCTTTACACATAACAGGCATGCCTGCTTCTTCTAGACTTGTGTCGTAAGCTGGTTTTGTAATGCGTGTTGGTAAAGGATCTCCAAATAGTGGAACTGTGACTGCATGTCATCCTCTTGTGAAGACTAATGGAAAGTGAAAGTTTGGCCTACCTGATGTTTTGGCTGTGGGTCGCACCGGCAGGTTACTCAAAGGAGAGGTGGAGTTACAGTCCTCACCTGCCCAGCCCAGGTCACACACACACCTGAGCTCATTACTACACACCTACAGCAAATACACACACATAAATACAGAACAAAGTCAAAACACAGTGATAAACAGCAGCATTTAACTAAATCTTTCACTACAAAAAAAGAAGACGCAGGAACTTAAATTAATAAATTGTTTATTTACATATCACGGGTATTAAAGGATTAGTTCAGTTCCAGAATAAAAATTTCCTTTTAATTTACTCACCCCCATGTTATGCAAGATGTTCGTGTCTTTCTTTCTTCAGTCAAAAAAAAATTAAGGTTTTTGAAGAAAACATTTTAGGATTTTTCTCTATATACTGGACTTCAATGGGGATCAACAGTTTGAAGGTCCAAACTGCAGTTTTAATGCAGCTTCAAAGGGCTCTCCACGATCCCAGCCAAGGAATAAGGGTCTTATCTAGGGAAATGATTGGTCATTTTCTAAAAGAAAATTAAAATTTATATACATTTTAACCACAAATGCTCATCTTGCACTAGCTCGACTTCACGCATTACGTAGTCACATGGAAAAAGGTAACGTGTGACATAGGCGGAAGTACCGACCCAGTGTTTACAAAGCGAGTGTGCAAAGAAAGTCAAACATAAAAAGCCCTTTACAAAAAAAAGGTGAAACAACGATATTGGGTGATTTTGAAGTTGGAGAAGAAAACGAGATGGAGTTTTTCGCCCTACCCTACCTTTTTGAACCGAAATACATAGACAAAGAACTAACCATGCATGACCTTTCCAATGTGATTATGTAATGTGTGAAGTTGAGCTAGTGTAAGACATGCATTTGTGGTTAAAAAGTATATGAATCTTTATGTTTTTTTTAGAAAATGATCAATCGTTTCGCTAGATAAGACCCTTATTCCTCGGATGGGATCATGTAGAGTTCCTTATAGCTGCATTGAAACTGCAATTTGGACCTTCAACCCACTGATCCCCACTGAAGTCCACTTTATGGAGAAAAATCCTGGAATGTTTTCCTTAAAAACCTTAATTTCTTTTTTCATGAACATCTTGGATGACATGAGGGTGAGTACATTTTAAAACACATATTTGATATTAACCAAATATAAACATAGCATTTGGAAGAGTTCAGTCTAGCCAACAATATGATTTATGTTTTTTCAAAGTTATTTTATTTATTAAATTTTGACCATTTATTATTGTCTTTTTTATTATATATATATAAAATTATTTTAAATTAAAATTAGTGCTGTCAATCCATTAAAATGTTAGCTAATTAATAGCACATTTTTCTGTAATCGCCATTAACCACATCTAACAAAACATTTGTAGTCATTAATATATTTTCCAAATTATGTAAGAACAATATAAGGTTGGTATATTTCAAATACTTGTTTAATCACATCTTTTACTAAGTACTTCAAATGAAGGCCAGGATCAACAATACCAATACTAATACCTGATGCCTCTGCATTTTTTTAAATATAAATACAGCTACACAACACTGTAGTAAAATTTGTGCTATCATTTAATATGCTGCACTGTTGCAGAACATTAAGAAATATTGTAACTTTTAATTTAGGTGAACTTAAAACAAACTTTACATAAACCCATTAGCCTATCCACCTTATTCTTCAACATAGTAGTAAGCCTATGGATGAGACTTACGGTTCATTAGCCGCTGTAAAGAAATTATGAGAATACCAATGTGCATTAAACAACAAAACTGTTTGCACTACAAACCAGTGTGTTCATAAATAAGATAATACATTAAAATAATATGGTAAGACACACCAATTTGCAATTTACTCATGGCATTTGGCACTTATGCATATGCACATGTTTTTTTCAGCTTAAAACTAGATCAGTGGGTGACACAACTGTCCCAGTTCACACCACACACAATCTCTCACCCCATGTCCAGAGCAGATCACCCTTTCGTTGGTGCCGGGGCATGTGCTGAAGTTGAATTCCTGTACTGGAAGGCATTTGTGGTTAAAGCAGATGCGATCCGTCCCACACGCCGTTCCATCCTCTACGTATCCCAAATCGGTGTCACCGTCAATCAGCACATGTCCTCCACTGAAACATTCAAAATCACTTTAGGAAACTCAATCACATAGAAAACTGAAGTAAGCATGTGTGTTTAGTGTGTACCTGCAGTCCAGTGAGGCGCTGTGCTGGGCCACAGAGAAAGATGTCAAACCCCCCTGTAACTCTCCTAGTCTGGGTGCAGGAGAAATGTTGGAGCACAGCAGGTATCCACAGTGGACATCCCTAAAAACACATGCATGCACACTATTTATACTAGGTACAGTACATAAAATTAAGGTAATCCCATAATGAACTAGAAAAATTAGTGATTTTAAGCATATAGTGTCAAAAAGCCCATTGAAATTCGTAGGAATTTTCCATTATATATAATATACATAAACACACATTTTTTGTGGTATAGAAAACCTGTTAGTCTTATTTAGTAACTTTTTCATCAGTATGGTATGACCATCAAACTCACTGTTTTTTGCACTGAATCCAGGTGTCTCTGTCACGTCCACAGTTGCCCTTCTCTGTACCCTCAATGTTGAGTTTCTCATAGCAAAATTTATCAGCCGATGTCGCTTCTTTAGAAACAAAAATGTCACACTAATCAAAATTACATCTGAAACACTAACTGAAATCAATATGATTAGTACTAAAATGAATAAAACTAAAACTGATCTAAAAATAAAGCCAAGCAGAACTGAAAAATGAACACATTAAAATATTATTAAAAACAACCAATAAAAAACTAACAATTTTAACTAATAAAAATGACAAAAGCACATAACTAAATTGCTAAAATTTAAATGAAAATTTAAAATAAAATATTTAATATAGCAATAAATAATGTAATTGCACCACTAACTGAAGTAAATATGTTTAAATACTAAAATGAATAAAGCTAAAACTGAAATAAAACAAATTAAAGCCAAACAGAATAGAAAAATGAACACATTAAAAACAACTAATAAAAAATGTAAAAAAAAAAAAAAACTTGAATAAAAATTAAAAAATAACAACAAAATTGATAAAATATTTAACATTTAAAAATAAAAAGTCATTCAAAATTGTAATGCATAATGTAATTGCATATAAATAATATTAAAATAACACTGTCACTCACTCTCTCCCCAAAGGTATTTGCACTGTCTGTCCTTGGTTTTGCACCTGCCATTAAAACATCTTCCCTAAAATGAGTTGAAATGAAAAAAAATAAAAAATAAAATAGGTTACAGTGACATATCAAAATAATATAAAATGATAAATTGTGGCAATTTTCTGTATGTATGATATATACACTACCAGTCAAAAGTTTTTGAACACTAAGATTTTTAATGTTTTTTTAAAGAAGTCTTTTCTGCTCACCAACCCTAACTTATTTGATCCAACGTAAAGCAAAAACAGTAAAATCTTGAAACATTTTCACTATTTAAAATAACTGCTTTCTATTTGAATATATTTTAAAATGCAATTATTCTAGTGATTTCAAAGTTGAAATTTTAGTATCATTACTCCAGTCACATGATCCTCAGAAATCATTCTAATATTCTGATTTGCTGCTCAAAAAACATTTATTATTATTATTATTATTATTATTATTATGTTGAAAACAGCTGAGTAGAATTTTTTTTTTTTTTTTTTTTTGATGAATAATTTTTTTAAAATCTGAAATAGAAATCTTTTGTAACATTATAAATGTCTTTATCATCACTTATGATCAATTTAAAGCATCCTTGCTTAATAAAAGGCATAGTGTATAATGTTACAAAAACTTTTATTTCAGATAAATGTTGATCTTTGGATCTTTCTGTTCATCAAAGAATCCTGAAAAATGTACTCGACTGTTTTAAACAATGATAATAAGAATAATAAAAAATGTTTCTTGAGCAGCAAATCAGCATATTACCATGATTTCTGATGGATCATGTGACACTGAAGACTGGAGTAATGATGCTGAAAATTTAGCTTTGATCACAGGAATAAATTACATTTTAAAATATATTCAACTAGAAAGCAGTTATTTTACATATTAAAAATATTTCACAATATTGCTGCTTTTGCTGTACTTTGGATCAAATAAATGCAGGTTTGGTGAGCAAACCTTAAAAAAAAAAAAAAAAAAAAAATCTTAATGTTCAAAACCTTTTGACTGGTAGTGTATAAAAAACTCACCTGGTCTTTCTCACATGTGTACCCATCCATCTTGTGCAGGTTTGGAGGACACTGTGAAGAATATATTGAGTTTTACACAAAGCATGTTTAGAATGGCATACCATCTACTGTTTTTAAACAAACGTCATATGCAATATATTTACCGTGTATGGTAGGATACAGTATGTGAAATATATGTGTGCATGAAATACTGCTATGACCTTCTGGATTTGCAGAAATGTGCAATATACAGCAGAGCACACTGAATACTGTATCCAAAAATGCAATGTGTTTGACTTGAACCAGAAGCTCTATCTTGATTGCCAAGTGACTGCCAGACTATTAAATAGCTGGTATGGCAGATTTAATGTGCAAAAAACATTTTTTCTATGATAACTAGATGCCATTCACTAAATTTTACACATCATGTGGCATACTCTTGATCAAAACATTTCACATACAAAATACTGTTTTTTTAATAATATGCCTATTGCTATTAAAGGAATAGCTCACCCAAAAATCAAAATAGTTCACCCTTAGACCATGCAAAATGTAGATTCAAGTTTGTTTCTTCATCGGAACAGATCTGGAGAAATTTATCTCCATTGTATCATTTGCTTACCAATAAATCCTCTGCAGTAAATGGGTGCCGTCAGAGTCAGTTCAAACAGCTGATAAAAACAATCTTAAACCACAAGTAGTCAAAAAAACACTAATGTCTTGTGTATTGAAAAGCTGCAGTTGTCACTTGTAAATAGTGCTTGATCTGTGTATATTTCTCTTCTGCTTCTGAGGAGGCAACTTTTTTTTTTTTTTTTTTTTAACTGAAGAAAGCACTATTATGCCCAGAGGACACAGCAACGATCTGAGGTTTTAAACATCTTAAGGATGGATTTGTTTCTTAAAAACACAGCTTTTTACTTCACAAGATGTTAAATGATGGATTGGAGTCGTGTGGATTACTTGTGGATTACTGTGATGTTTTTATCAGCTGTTTGAACTCTGATTCTGACGGCACCCATTCACTGCTGAGGACCCATTGATGAGCAAATGATGTAATGCTAAATTTCTCCAAATCTGTTCTGATTAAGTAACTAACTGATCTACATCTTGGATAGCCTGAGGGTCAGTAAATTTTCAGCAAATTTTCTTTTCTGGTAAACGACGACTTTGAGGTATTTTGATATGCACATTACAGTGCCCTCACCTGGCTGGAGTTTCCAGTGCACATTTCAGGTATGTCACAATCATTGACAGCCTCACGACAAAGTACGCCCATAAACTCCAGCTACAGAGACAGCACAATGATCATTAAAAGTCCAACACACACACAAACAGAAGGCTACAGAGTTTTCTTGTACAACTCAGCGCCTACCTGGCAGTTCTTACAACAGAGACCATCACTGCATTTGGCTCCCTGAGTCAACATACATTTCTTGCAGCAGTTCTCTCCTTCTCTAGCACACTCCTGCAGAAAGACAGAAAAAAAACAGATTACATAAGCAGTGTCAGATTAATGTGATCATGATGTTGATGTAAGATCACTCACGGCTGGGCTTCCACAGTCACACTCTTCTCCTGCCTCCACAAAACCATTTCCACACTCTGGAGGATCCAATAGCTGAACAGAACAGAAAAGTTATGTTATTTTGCACATTTTTATTTGTTCATTTATTGCATTATTATTATTACACACAGATATGTTTTCATATGCAATTCAAAAGACACAATGAGTGTGACCAAAAGGGCATCTTATGCTCTCCAACACTGCATTTATTTAATCAAGAATACAGTAAAAATAGTAATATTCTGGAATATTATTACAAAGTAGCTGTTTTCTCTTTTAAAAGTGTAATTTATTTCTGTAATGGTGAAGCTGAATTTTCAGCATCATTACTTTAGTCTTCAGTGTCAAATGATCCTTCAGAAATCATTCTAATATGCTGATTTGTCCACAAGAGATATCTTATTATAATAAATGTTGAAAACAGTTGTGTTGCTTAATATTTTATTTTTGTTTTACATTTATGACATTAACTTTTTCACTGAATACAAAGTTAAAAACTGGATTTATTTAAAACAGACTTTACTGTCACTTCTGATCAATTCAGTGCATCCTTGCTGAATGAAAAATATTAATTTCTTTGAAATCTTTCTGACACTAAAACTGCATTTATATATAAAACTTTGTGAATAAGCATTTCAGTTTTGTAAAAAAATCCATGGCGTTTTTTCTGGAGTTCTGTACGTGCAGATTTTGTGTGGGTTTAGTGACGTGCTAAGAAAAGTGACTGCTTTGAACACACAGACAGAACTGAAGTGGGTTTACCTTTGAAGGTTTGTTGAAGAGACATGCACCACCTCCACTGTTCAGGAAATCATGAAATTCTTCCACGTTACAGTCAGAAAATCTCTTGGGTAAGTAGAAGCTGTTAGAGAGAACCACAAAGCACTAGAGTCATACTGTCTAACTTTACGTCCACCCCCCTTTGATTCACACAACCACTGTAAAAAGAGTGTTCGTAATGCTAATCAAAGTCTCATTGAGCTTAAACCAAAAAGCAACAATTCTTACCTCAGTCACCATGTTTACATGCATATAGTTTTCTGATTGAGGTATTCTAGCATTTATTTTAAAAACAATTCTTGAATGCTAATGTAATCATACTACAAATAAACTAAGATGTGCAAATTCTTTCCCCACAAGCCTATGTGGAAATACTGTAAAGCGCATAACTGTTATTCTTTGTCCATATGCATATGTAAATGAGCAAGTGGATATTCCAATTGCAAATAAAAAAAATTATATCCTTATTACTGGGAAATGCCAGCTGCCAAAAAGTTCATGTAAACATGGTCACTGTTGTGGAAAAGTTCTAATGGGGACAAATTATTGCTAAAAAATACAGAAAACAAGATTAATGTGAACTTGTCATGCTAAATGTAAACATCAGTCTTGTTAGATGGGGAAATGGTTCCGTGGCTACTGACCAGCAGAGGGCAGGACTCAAAGAACAATAAAACACACCGTACAAACAAACACAAGAGCCACAGCAACCAAATTTCTTGAAAATAGGTTGTAAGAATAAGTCAATTCCACCAGATCTTGACCTTTTCAATATAGTAGACGTGTCATGTATTGCATTATAGACAAATAACAATTGCTGATTGCATTCACATCTACATTACGGCACTAACGTAAACAACGCCATTGAACCAAACGAAACTGGCATATTTTGCTAATTATTGCTGCTGAAAATGGACAATTATTGTCATATTATGGGCTGTACTAATCGGTTGGATCGGGAAAAACATTTGAAGTACTACAGACTGCCAAAAGTTATAACACATCAAAGTGAAGAGTCCAATAAACTGTCTGAGGAACAAACAGTGTTTGTGGTTGGCCGAACTGAATCAGGATTTCCAGGACAAGAATCTTGACAACATTTGTGTTTGTTCTTATCATTTCCGGTCAGGTAGGTGAAATTATTACCTATTACCTTTAGTTTGTCAAAATATTTCCTGCTTACTAAGCCCTTCTCTATACAATTTAGCAGCTTCCACATGTTTTTCCTGTGGTTTAGAAACCACAAATTAGCAGAACAACGTATTCAATAGTGCATTAACCGTGCAATCTATGCTGTTGTTTACATCAGAGTATCGCAAATATGGCCTCGCATCTGGGTAACTGACCAAATTGTGATGCAAGTCCAAACACTCTATTGAAGACATCTACAGCCTAAAAAAGAGATTTTCCAAACTGTTTTGTCATATGAACGCATTTTGACAAAAAATATTTACCTGAGATTTTACTTTATTATATCAATAATTTAAGAAATATGCATGTTCACGGTTCTTTTGATGTTGGTTAATAGTCACATGACATTTTCAATTTTTTATTATTTTTCTATTTTGCTTATGTAAGCAAGTCAAGTTCTTTTTTAGTGTTTTTAATGTTTATTTTAAAAGTATTTATGGTAACACTTTCTTTTAGGAACCAAATCTCATTAACTAGTTGCTTATTAGCAAGCATATTACTAGCAGATTGACTGTTTATTAGTACTTATAAAGCACATATGTGACCGTGGACCACAAAACCACTCATAAGTCACATGGGTATATTTGTAGCAATAGCCAACAATACATTGTATGGGTCAAAATGATCAATTTTTCTTTTATGCCAAAAATCATTAGGATATTAAGTAAAGATTATGTTCCATGAAGATATTTTGTAAATTTCCTACCGTAAATATATCAAAACTTAATTTTTGAATAGTAATTTGCATTGCTAAGAACTTCATTTGGACAAGTTTAAAAGCAATTTTCTCAATATTTTGATTTTTTTGCACCCTCAGATTCCAGATTTTCAAATAGTTGTATCTCAGTTAAATATTGTACTATCCTTAAAAAAAAAAAAAAAAACATACATCAATGGAAAGCTTATTTATTCAATTTCAAGAAATTGACCCTTGTGACTGGTCACAAGGGTCACATATGAATGCCTTATTCTTAATCATGCACTAAAATATGGTAATGGAATTATTATTTATTTATTTTACATCTTTTCATATGAACACCCTGCAGTTCACAAAGCCTAGTTTGGGAAACCCTGGTCTGAAACGCCCAAACCACTCTTTCCTTTTAGGTGAATTCTGATGAATGATGATACTTTCAAAGCTTTCATTTCCTCATTCTTCAATCTATCCATCCACTACACCCTCCCTTCGATGCAAATCACAGTTTATCCACTTGTAAACACAGAGGTGTGACAGTACACTCAAATCATACGAGAACGCTGAGCGTTGCTCAGCCTGTATCAGCCGGGTCGCTGCCCTCGATATCCTGCAGAGATCATTCTGAAGCAGTAAGCACTATTCCAATCTGTGACAATCTGCAACAATGCAGTTTCAGGAAGCCTTAACCGGAGGCTGGGAATCAATAAGTGCATATCTCACATTATGCCGGGTGTGAGCGGTTACTCTTCGTTTACCAAACGCTGAGTGTGTTCCTGGAATATCAGGGCACCTTGTCTTACCTGCTTGAGCATGGGTAATTAATTTTAAAGTGTTGCAGACATTTTCACAGGATTGTTAACAGCAGGAAGACACACTTAGAGGGGGAAAACAGAGAACACAAAACATCCTGCCACATTAACACTGCAGTTACTGGATCAGATCGGACATGCAGGCTTGAGAAATAAACTTCTCAAAACATCCATCAATGGAGAGACAGATCGACATGAGCGTGTCTGTCTGAAAGGCCATTGATACTACTGTCAATAACATGAGCCGTGAGAGTGTGCTGTAGCTTTCAGGAAATGATGGATACATTTATATCAAAAACAAACCAGAGGACTTTCTCATACTCAGAAGTTTGGACTTTTTGTCCCAATAGTCTCATATTCTCCTGATAGTGAGAAAGTGCTTAGCTCAGTGTGGTGATTACAACACTTTTTCTCTTATTTTTTAATCTTCTACGCATGGTATTTCAGGTTGGAGGCCCAAAGGAAGAGCTGTGTAAAAGCTGTTCATGGCTAATATACAGTATGTGTTTAGAAACATGACTTGTGAAGAGAAGAAGTCTTATTTGAGAAGCTAAGCAAACAGCAAGACGGAGGGTGAACACTCACTGAGAGTGCTGGTGTGAATTTCAGCTAACGTCCTGTCAGTAAGCCATTATACATTAAATGACAGATGTCAGTCACTTTTGATCTGATTGCATTATAAAAGCAGACTTTTGTATTTAGAAGTAGACTGTGTGCGTCACACAGGCTTTATGACATTTGGCATTAGCATGAAATCATGATCATTCTGTTCTTTTGAGTGTGAATGACTGCAAACAGTTTTAAACACTTTAAAGGGGTCATATCACAGAAAATGGAATATTCCTTGATCTTGTGGAATAGAAGAGTTACATAGTACAAGTTTTGAAACTCCAAACTTCCTCCACATTCCAAATAGAATGATTTTGAAACTATGCTGCAAAAATAGCTACAGATAATTACAAAATCTTCTTAGTTATGACCACAAGGATGTCAAATGGTGTACAGCTATTTGGTTTCGGTGTGGATTTTTATTTATTTATTTATTTTTGCAGAAAGGTTTTCATTTTATTATGGGCGAGTTCAATCTATATTGTACGATGGTTTTTTAGTGCCACGTTAAAAAATAAAAATATCTAAAATTACAAGATTAAAGTCATAATATTTTGAGAATAAAGTCAAAATTACAAGAATAAAGTTGAAATGTTTCAAGAATAAAATCGAAATCTTTTAAGAATAAAGTTAAAATTATGAGAATAAAGTCTTTTACTTTATTTTTGTAATTTCGACTTTGTTATCGAAATATTATGACTGTATTCTCATATTTCAACTTTATTCTCATAAATTCAGCTTTATTCTTGCAATTTCAATTTTATTCTTGAAATATTTAGACTTTATTCTCGTACTATTTCGACTTTGTCAAAATATTTAGACTTTATTCTTGTAATATTTAAACTTTATTCTCGTAAATTCAACTTTATTCTCATAATTCCAACTTTATTTTAGAAATATTTTGACTTTATTCTCGTAATATTTTCACTTTATTCTCATAATTTCAACTTTATTCTCGTAATATTGACTTTGTCAAAATATTTTAACTTTACTCTCGTAATATTTTGACTTTATTCTCGTAATTCCAACTTTATTCTAGAAATATTTTGACTTTATTCTCATAATATTTCAACTTTATTCTCATAAATTCAACTTTATTTATGTAATTTCAATTTTACTCATAAAATATTTCGACTTTATTCATGTAATATTTCGACTTTACTCAAAATATTTTGACTTTATTCTCGTAATATTTCGACTTTATTTTTGTAATCTCAATTTAATTCTCGAAATATTTTGACTTTATCGTATTATTTCGACCTTATTTTTGTAATCTCAATTTAATTCTCAAAATATTTTGACTTTATCGTATTATTTCGACCTTATTTTTGTAATCTCAATTTAATTCTCAAAATATTTTGACTTTATTCTTGTAATATTTTAACTTTATTCTCATAATTTCAACTTTATTCTTGAAATATTTAGACTTTATTCTTGTAATATTTTGACTTTATTGTCGAAATATTTCAACTTTATTTTCGGAATATTTAGACTTTATTATCAAAATATTTAGACTTTTTATCTCGTAATCTCAGGGGTTTTTTTAACGTGGCACTAGAACGCCATCATTATACTGGACCTGACAGCAAATCTAAAAAAGCCTGTTTAAGTATAGGAGGTAATACTGAAGGTAGAAAATACTAAAATACCTTAGACTGAAATGCATAATACGACCCCTTTAAACTGAGAGGAGCCCACTAATCCTCTTTTAACGAAACATGTCCCACTATGAGCTATCAGCCGAATTAAAAACCAGTATAAACGAGAGCACACAGGAAACTGCAGAATGTCTCAACACAATGCAGCTTTCGCCATATCGCTCTCTTGACAGAATAAATTTGAGGCCATAATGCTATTAGATGGAGTGAGGGGCTGAAGTGACTCAGCAGCTGACTGGTCGACAGGACACGAGCGAGTAGCATGACACAGCCAAGCGTCTGCTCACCTGCTGTCCCATTCGGGATTGAGGGGAAACGCAAAAGGTATTAAAACACACGGATAAAGACAAACCAACACACACAGACGCACACTATGACATGAACAAACACCTATCGCGTCACACATATCTGATCACCTCACATCAGCATTTCTCAAAAGACCACTGTATACATTTCTGACTGTTTTAAGCATATCTACTAATTAGTTGCCGTTTGCTATTCTGTTAATACAGTTTTTCAGTTTGACACTGACAGATGTTGTTTATGAATATTAGATTGCTAAAAAAGTTCCAGAGCAAATTTGAACCATGAACATTAAAATGTCAAAATCCACATGTGAAATGTCAACAGTGGAGAGTCAAACATAGAAAATTGGACTACAATGACCAATAACACTTTCTCATGACATTTTGAGGATTTCATGTTCTAATTTTACACAGGAGTTCATAGATCAATCTTAAAAAAAAAAAGTGTCCTATTTCACCCCAATATCAAAAGATAAAATATATATTTTTGATCGTAACATTTTATTTGCGCAGTTAGATTATTTTCATTGTAATTACGAAGATTTACATTCATATGGATGTAATCTTAATTTTTTGTGTAAAGTTCAGCTGTGATTCTTATTACTGTAATAAGATTAAAATGTATTTAAGGCAACATAAGTCTGTATAACATATAATACTATGATTTATTACAAAGTAATAATATTAATAACAATATCTATAGAAAAATAATTTCATAAATATTTAAGATTTTATATATGTAATTATATATAAACATACACTACCAGTCAAAAGTTTTTGAACTGTAAGATTTTTAATTTTTTTTTTTTAAGTCTCTTCTCCTCACCACACCTACATTTATTTGATTTTTATTTGATATTTTGAAACTGCAACAATACAATTTTGCAATATTTTTACTATTTAAAATAACTGTTTCCTATTTGAATATATTTAAAAATTTAATTTATTCCTGGGATTTCAAAGCTGAATTTTTAGCATCATTACTTCAGTCACATGATCCTTCAGAAATCATTCTAATATTCTGATTTGCTGCTCAAAAAACATTTATTATTATTATTATTATTATTATTGTTGTTGTTAAAAACAGCAGAGTATAATTTTTTTCAGATTTCTTTGATGAATAGAAAGTTCAGAAAAACAGCATTTATCTGAAACAGACATATTTTGTAACATTACAAATGTCTTCATCATCATTTTTGATCAATTTAAAGCATCCTTGCTAATAATAACCGCAACAACCGTAATAATAATAATAATAATAATAATAATACATGTTTCTTGAACAGCAAATCAGCATATTAGAATGATTTCTGAAGGATCACTGAAGACTGAAATAATGATGCTGAAAATTTAGCTTTGATCACAGGAATAAATTACGTTTTAAAATATATTCAAATAGAAAGCCGTTATTTAAAATAGTAAATATAGTCTTACTGTTAAAAGTTTTGTGTAAGTTTTGACCGGTAGTGTATATATAAGAATACAGGATAACAATAAAGTTATATTTTGGCACATTACTGTAATAAGAATTGATTTTAGGGTGAAATGTGAAATGTGAAATCTGCATAAGGTTTTGTGAGATTCACCTTCACAGACTGTAGTGCTAATTTACCCACCCATCAACAGTCTGTGAGGCTCCTGTGAAAATGAAAACAGGACACAGATATGAGTAAGCACTGAGACAGATGAATTGGGAAGCCAAATTATTTACTGCCACCTTGTGGACATTCATGTAAAAATAGTGTTTAAATCTGTCTCAAAGTTTCTCACTGGCTGCCATTTAACAACATCTGACGTGACAGAAAGTGTTATGGATCAGTGACTGGCACAAATTTCAAACACTGTTACTTTGACTACATTTAATTGAACATTATTTAAGCAACAAAACACAGAAACACAGACTCAGCACAAAGCATGACAGGCTGTTTCAGTAAGACTAATATGCATTTCCAGTAGGGTGTCAAAACTTTGTGTGTGTGTGTTAGGAAATCTGGGAAATCTGCTTTATTAGAAACTTACCCAACATCATCCATTATGCAGCCAGACCATTTATCTTCACACTTGCACTCCCCTGTGAGGGAAAGACGGATTACAGTGACAAACTATGAGTCTGTATACTCCTGTGTTTGCTGCCAAAGCACACACATGAAAAATAAAAAAGTGAGAATGGGAAACGAGAACACTCACCGTTCAAAATACGTTTCTTATCAGAAAAGATGCCGATATTTTGTCCAAGTGACTGGGCGAGAGTTATGGCCATTTCTTCAGTCTTTCCATACTAACAGAGAAGTCAGAGAAAAAAAACTGTTAGAAATGAGCTCATTAGTTAAGTTTATAACCATAACCACAACCACAAACCTCATTGACTCCGCCTCCTTTAGTGAGCGAGCAGACTCCGCCCATGTATGAGGCTCCTCCCCAATTGCTATGGAAACGATTGCCCCTGGATGCAGAGAGCAAACTGATCAGAAATGCTGTTTCACTCTATCAAAAACCTGATGTTTGCAATATGCGTGTTTTCTTGATAACTCACGAGAAAAGGTGAACGGAGTCACACTTTTCTTTAATAAAGTCTCTTCGGTACTTCATAAACTCTCGTAATGTCACCATGGGATCGTCGTTGATGTTAAACCTGTTGTCTGCTGCCCACGTTTCCATCGCAACCAAGACAATTCTAGTGTTGAGTTGCTCTTTGAAATACTGCAGATACAAACAAAAATGATGTTATTAACAACAGGTGAACGAAGAATAGCATCTCTTCCATATAAATCTGAATCCACAGGACACACAATGTTTTTTGTTGTTCATTCCAGAGCTCAGTCTGACATATTGAACAACAGGCTGAAGCAGATAAATGCCAATGGTCTCTCAGAGAGAGAGAGAAAAATGGAGGGATGTTTATGTGACTGTCAAGGGCAGACAGATTGACAAACAAGCAGATAAAGCAGCTCATGACGTGACTGTCAGACTGCACAAGGTCTATTTGTCTTGGAAAACTGATGCGGATCAGCCTTCTGGAGTTATAATACAATCTGTTTAATGGCTATACAGCCTAAGAAAAATGAATAAATTCATAAGAAATACAAGCAGCGATTACTGGGGTTCAAGCGCTTTACAGCATTTAAACGCATATAAAAAAAAGACATGACATATTATTTAGCAAGCATGTAACCACCTAAATCAATGATTTAAAAAACCTTTTTGGCAAATACAGGTAATTTGACATAGAAATATGATGTTTTTTAACATTTATGACTGTTATAGCGCCAGCTGTGGTTCAATCTCTTTAAAACTTTGCGTGCTTGTTTAGAATCACCTGTCGTATGTGCTCACCAGGTTTCTTGAAGTTTTGTTTAGGCTTTAAAGGCTTTTGTTTATATTTGGATAGGCCCTTTTCTAAACTGCCCTGTTATAGTTTTGTAAGGTCTGCAAATGTAGGTCACAGAACTGAGTTTCGTTCTGATTGACCTCCGTTAACCTTGTCTAATAGGTGCTAAAGTTAATCGGCCTACGACGGCCATGTTTTTTAGATATGTCCTTACAGCCACTTGTGGCACTTAGGACCCAGACGGTCCATACAAATTTTCACGTCGATAAGACAAACAGTTGCGTAGTTATGGCAGTAATAACAGTTACATATATGCTGTGAGTATGCCGAGGATATCTCACTCAAAAGTTGTAGCCGTTTTAGCACAGGCAGCCCAGTCCCTTTAGAATGTTCTGGCATCCCTTTCCGAGTTGAAAATTTTTTAAATAATTTTTGATATTCACTCTCCAAAGAATCTTCCTGCACTGGTTTGCTTACAATCGGGTGAAAAGGACTAGGGCTAGTTTGTAAAAGCAGGCCAAGGATTCCAACAACATAAGACACTTAAGCCGGCAACGAACGAGTTTAGAGTAATGAGCGATTTCGTACTTTTGATCACTGTAGCGCCCCAGTCGGCCCCTTGGTCACGTTGTCGGCAGTGTGAGTACTACCATCCCTCCAAGTTTCAAGTCTTTACGACTTACAGTTTGTTCTGCCTGATCAGTTTTACGTGGAGATTACTGATCCTTGGCCATTCTAACAATTACAATAGGGTTTCAGCGCTACGTGCTTGAACCCCTAAAAACATTAAATGTACTGTGCATTACTAGCAACTTACCAGATCAGCCATATTTACAACAGATTTGGCGTAGTTATTTGTCTGTCCAACGGAAAGCCGATGTTTCTTGTACTGGGAAAAATGAATGTGAATACATTAATAAATGCATTACAGGCATAGAATAAAAAAACAATTATAAACTGGTTAATAATATGCTGTCACGCATCTTACCATCAAATGATCATTTATGACCATCAGCTCTATGTATTTGGTCTCATCTGCAACACTCCGTGGACTGCGCAATATCTGTGTAAGAAATTTGACATTGCATAATTTTCCTGTAGTTTAAGACTCTGATGAGCTCTGAGACTGTGACAAGTGATTGGAATCGTAAGGAATTTAATGATTCTGGATCCAGTTCCAATCTTGTTACTTTATGATTCCATAAATAATTCTTTTAGTTTTGAACAATTAATATGCAAAGTGTGGAAAGTAATTCTTAATGCATTCAAATACTATCAGAAGCCTGTTATGAAATAATGAGATGATTTAAGATCCGAACAGCAATAATTCAAAAATAACTTTTAATCCCAAAAAACAATGTATCACACGCTCAAAAGTGAAATACACTGATGTGAATACTGCACATTTTATTTATATTTTGTTAAAGACTATGTTATGTTGTTATGTTATGTAATGTTACGTTATGAAGCATGGTAGCTGGTTTGAGCTGGTTATTAGCTGGTTATGAGCTGGTCCTGAGCAGGAGCTAGTTGCTTAGGACCAGCACATGACCAGGTTATAACCAGCTCAGGACAAATTATGGACCAGCTTAAACCAGCTGGCATGCTTCAAAACATACCTAACCAGCATATGCTGGCTTTTCAACAGGGTATTCTAATATTATTTTAAAAAGAAACACATTCTGAACTAGAACTATTCTTGATTCCCAATCCTAGTAATAAACTCATATCATATCATCACCCCCACAGCATGTGAAACATGCTTACTGCTGAGAAACTGCTGATCTATACATTAGTGCCATAAAGAGTCCATACAGCTTTGCTATAAATGTTTCATGAGAGTAGGAAAGATGGAGAGGAAAAGAAAGACACAGAGTGAGAGCACTGAATAGTCACATCACAATAATCACATCTGATAGTCAAATGCTTAACAGATACGCACACACCATGAGCCATAAGTGCTGTAAGACTGTATACACACCTGTCTCTTTTTCCTCCTGAGGGCAGCACTGGGCAGTGGAGGGTTCTGGAACGGTGACTCTGCCAGGTGAACTTAAAAGAAATATTAGCTAATATTAGCTAGTATGGACAATTGAGCATGAAGTGCATGGACACAAAATGATCTCATTCTGCTTTATTATTTATCTCCCATGGGCTCTGATTTATAGTGTACTGATGCTACATACATAATGCTTTAAACCTAAACATGAGAATGGTTCATACCTGCAGAAATAAAGTCCTCTGGGGGGTCCAAACCGGGAGACTG
Source organism: Cirrhinus mrigala (assembly GCA_036247105.1). NCBI lineage: Eukaryota > Metazoa > Chordata > Actinopteri > Cypriniformes > Cyprinidae > Cirrhinus > Cirrhinus mrigala. The sequence goes on from CM070022.1 coordinate 7,964,965, forward strand.
ATAAATCATGTGCACATGAACCTCCTCCTACAGGGGAAGAATGCGAGGAAATGATATGATTCAGATGTGTCAAATACTCCTACACAACACTTAGTGAGCCTGATGAGAAACGCTGTTCAGTTTGTATAAGAGACAAATAGCACATATATTAAACCAAGTCACATTTTTATTGAGGCATTTTGTGCCTAAAAGTTCTAAATTATTTAATTACAATATTTGTAGGCCTATTCAACTGTTTAATATTTCACAGTTTGTTACAGTATGTTAGTTTTGTTGTTTGAATTAATTTTACCCAAAAGATTTTAATTGTTTATACAGAATTTGACTTTAAAAATATGACTACCCTATTCACAACTAGCTTACTGTGAAGAAACAGTTAAGACAACTTAGAAAAATATAAGCTGGAGAAGTGGAAAATGAACGTTTTGACTAGCGTTTGCTGGAGGCTCTAAAATACTTGCTTTAGTTGAGACGAAGCTCCACACAGACTGTGTCGTTGCAACTACCAACAGAGCTGTCATTTTAAAGACCACTCTATGATTCGCACACTGTTAATTGTAATAATTATCCTAGCTGTTTATTTATTTTACAGTAAGTGAGCGCGCACGTGACGTCACGCCGCCCCCGCCTAAGTGAGTTTGTGCGCGTTCCCGAAGAGTTCCCAAATACAACACTACACGACGAAACTGGACAGAAGATCACCGACTTTGTGAGAAAATGACGGTTATATCACCAAAAGAGTCGTTTAAAGCTCACTATTAATCAGGTAGGTGTGTGATATATTGATCCTGACAGCGTCACTCGAATGAAACTAAAGCGCAACAGGTTGTATCGTAATGTTAGCCGTTAGCTTGAGATTAGCTTGTTAGCGCTCGCATATACTTTTGAATGAATCATAACTAAACCACATCTGGAATTAAAACGTAATGAGCTTACCGGCATGTGAAAACACAACAAATGTAACTTTAAGTCGCTTCTGCTAGAGACGGCAAGAAACTCCTGACAGGGATGCGATTGTCTGACAGCTATTGTGAAGACAGCGATATAAACACTAACATTACACATGCCTATTGTACATGTACACAGACATTTATTGTGGCCTACATACACTGTACACTAAGATACATACGCTAACGCTTTATACACACAGGGCACATATTTAAGCAATGCAGTCATCACTAAACGGGATTTTGACTTTTTTACTATTTTAAAAAAAAATTATTCTATTTGAATAAGCAAACTTGACTCAAAACATGTAACTTGTTTTCCTCTACATTCTTTTGCTGGACTAAAAATGTACTTCTGTGTCCCTTTCCCCCCACAAGGTTCCAGTTTCTCCTGCCTCCAACCATGTCTTGCCGTGACATTCACGCCACCAATGCCTTCGCCTTCATCATCGCCATACTCTCGGTGGGCGGTCTGATGGTCGCCACGCTCATTCCCCAGTGGAGAACTACCCGCCTGCTCACCTTCAACCGCAATGCCAAAAACGTGACCGTGTACGACGGCCTGTGGACCAAGTGTGTGCTGCGAGATGGTTCTTCAGGTTGCTATTACTTTGATGCAGACTGGTATGCAAAAGTAGACCAGCTGGACCTCAGACTGCTGCAGTTCTGTTTACCTGCTGGTAGGTGCTCATGATGGGTTCAATGGGTTCAAGGCTGTTCTGGATATGAAGTTCATATGTAGTGTCTTATATGGGCCATTCTACAGAATTGGTGCAAACTGCTGTCCCACAACCAAAAAACACATTTAAAAAGCATTTAAGTATTTAAATCTTAGGTGTTTACTAAGATCCTTTTATAATCTCTTGAAAACCACAATAATATTTAAAATATCAGTAAGCTTAATATATATAAAATCATCATTTAGTGCAGGGGTTCTCAACCCTGGTCCTGGAGATCGACTTTCCTGCAGAGTTCAGCTCCAACCCTGACCAAACACACCTGAGCCAGCTAATTAGGATCTGAAGGAGCGCTTGATAATTACAGATAGGTGTGTTTGATTAGGGTTGGAACTAAACTCTTCAAGAAGGTTGATCTCCAGGAACAGGGTTGGCAACCCTGATTTAGTGAGATTGGGTGGTGGCTGTCCTTATGAAAATGATATTTATTTATTTATTTATTTTTTTATTTTTTTAATTGCATTGTTGTTTTTAAAAAGGTAAATTTGTTCAAAAGTATAAAAAAATCTGTGTAACTTTAAAGAATGTCACTACCGAACTCCATTTTTCTATCATTAAACACACTTTTTTGGGAGTTATTCCATAACATTTTGTTTTTGAGCTAGGCTCAAAAGTATCTAAAATTCTCACTATGAAACACTCACTACTGAAACATTTGGTGGATTTTCGGTAGTGACATTTTTTTGGGTGTTATCCCATAAAATTGTCACTACCGTAACAGTCATGATTAAAACATGTCATCATTCTTTTGGTAGTAACAAAAGGGAACAGATAATCCTTATTAGGAAGAAATAAGCAACATTTTAGTAAAGTTATGCAATTTTTTTTTTTTTTAGCATTTTACTATGTTTTTGTATTTTTTTTAGTATGTGGGTTAAAATTCTGTTTTGTGGTCGCTACCAAAACATGGGATATTTTGTCAAAAATAAAGTATACTAAGTTATCAACTAGGATGTTAAGTTGATGTTTGGTTCAATGTATATTCAAACTAATAAATCCTTAACTTTAAAATTATCAACTTTTTGCCTTTTACAAAGAAAAATTAGATTCAAAATGGAACAAATTTTTTATATAACACAATATTATACAATTTGCATACATACAAAATTTGTGGAAAAACACACATATATTTTTCAAGATGTTTTCATTGCACCAATTGTGTAGAATGGCCCATATAGTGAGACGGCAGTTGCTGGAAACACCACAAGCTGTGCTGCTCATTTACTCCATCTACTTCATATTAAATAGCAGTCTTTTTTGCATTTATATTCACTGACACTAGTCCATATCGCAATTTGATTAACTGTACAACTCTGCTTTTGATTTATTCATCCAATTTGTGCCAAATTCCAGGACATTTATTCTGTTGACATCAGCCTCTTCTCTCCACAGGTCTGCTGTTTTCCAGCTTGGCTCTTCTTCTCTGTCTGTGTGGCATGTGTAAAACGGCTTGCTGCTCCAAAACTCCTGACGACATCAAGAACTCCCGCTGCTTGGTCAACAGCTCAGGCTGCCATCTAGTCGCTGGGATGCTTTTATTTCTAGGTGGGGCCATTGCCATGCCGCCCTCCGTCTGGTTCCTGTTCCACACGCGTGCCCTTAACGAGCGCTACGATAATCTGTTTGCCGTTGAGTTTGCGGTGTATGTGGCCATCGGCAGTGCTGGCGGTCTGATCCTAGCCGCTCTTCTGATGTTTATGTGGTACTGCATGTGTAAAAAACTGCCTTCACCCTTCTGGCTACCTCTACGTGAAGAGCCTCCAATGAGCCACAGCCTCTCCGCGCAGCCCCTCATGACCAACGGCTTGCCTTCTCCTGTGATGTACGCACCCCAGGGCTTCCCTCCGGCTGTTCTGGACGCCCCTGCTTTTGTCCCGGCACAGGGTTACCCTCAACCTGTACCCTCACAGCCTATGCCGCCCCACGTCTACATGCCACATATGTCCGTCCCTGATGGTTACGGCTCTGAAGTCGGAGCCTCACAAGCATATAGCTACGCTCCATCTCAAAGCTACGCGCCTTCTCAGGGATACGCCCCCTCACAGAGATATGCTGGGCACCGCTATTCCACACGCTCCCGTATGTCTGGCATTGAGATTGACATTCCTGTCCTTACAGACTGACACTGAGTGGGTGGTTTTAAGTCAAATGGGTCAAACTAGTTTTGATTTCTATAAATCAGAAATGATAAATTAGTGTGGTAATGAATTTGAAGTGAGCAAAACACCTTTATTCAATTGATGTAGCAGGTAGCTCTTAGTTATAGCACTGTAAATGACCAGAGTACAAATGATCAGAAAAACAACACTAGTGGATTTAAAGTTGTGTACCTCACTCAATGAGTTTAATTCATTAAAACACAAGCAGAATATATTTTTGTGTAAACTGTTAATAACTGTTGCATTTAATCCAGTGTGACAGGTTTACGTATTATGTATGCAGAAATTCATTCTGCTAATTTTCATGACCTTAATGTCTTTATTCTGCATTTAAACCTTAATAGTAACACTGAACTTAACATTGATGTTAAGCACTGTTTTAACCTGTTTTAGCCTGCTAATATCTAAATGTCATTAGTAAATGCTAGAAAGAGACGCAACCTATGGCCTGTTTTATCACTGCTTACACTTGTATTACTGTCAATTCCTTGAAGTTTCATATTTGCCTTTTATGTTGCCATATTGTTGTGATACCTGAAGACTGTTTTTTTGTTTTTTAACTTTCTGATGTTACATAATGACATGTGAAGGAGAATTACCTGATGTTTATTATTATTTTTAATTTTGTCAGTTTAAAAACTGTTTTTATGTTGAAGTGTTTGCAGGTTTTTAGAAAATAACTCTTGTTACTTGTCTCCGCCTAATGCCTTGGAGCAGTTGAACTACTTTTATCAAGACTGTACTTCCACTTTTTGATTTATGTTTTGTAATGAGCCTTACATGAGCAACAAACCATTAATGAAACACTGCACTGCATTCCACTCACTTCCTTTAATGCAAATTATTTAAATGCATTGCAGTACAACTCAGAGCATTTGAATATTACATGCTCTAGTACAGGGGTGCTCAGCCCTGATCAAACACACCTGAACCAACTAATTAGGATCTGAAGGAGCACTTGATAATTACAGAGAGGTGTGTTTGATCGGGGTTGGAACTAAACTCTGCAGGAAGGTAGATCTCCAGGAACAGAGTTCGGGCCCCCCTGCTCTAGTAGTATGTATGTTTGTTTACTGTTACATAATGACTTAATCCATTGCTAAAATGAGAGAAAACACTAATGTCTTAAAATAAAATAGTTCCTATTACATTGCCTATGACATATTCTACAGAGTTCTATTACAAAATGTTATTATTATTATTGTTTTTTTTAACATTATCAGTGTATAGACTACTAATGTCTGGAGTGTTCTTTTTAATAAAGTGCCGTTTATTAAATGAAATCTGCTGTGATTTGTTGAGGATGATTGCTTTCTTCAGGCTAAGTATACCTGTACAGGTGTTTCTTTGAATTACTGGGCTTAAATGTTGTATCAAATTAAAATGAAAAACATTTATCTAATAATTATACTGCAAGCAAAGCAAGATAAATGTTGATTATAAATATTATTCAATTCAAGGCTGAAAAACTATATTTATTTTTAATTAAAATACTTTTTTCCCTAATATGTAAACCTGGACAACAAAACCAGTCATAAGCGTCAATTTTTCAAAATAAAGCATAAAGCTTTAGAATAAAAGCTGAATAAATAAGCTTTCCATTGATACGTTTGTTAGGAAAGGACAATATTTGGCTGAGATACAACTATTTGAAAATCTGAGGGTGCAAAAAATCTAAATACTGAGAAAATCGCCTTTAAAGTTGTCCAGATAAATTTCTTAGCAATGTATATTACTAATCAAAAATGAAGTTTTTATATATTTATGGTGGGAAATTTTAATATCTTCATGGAACATGATCTTTACTTAATATCCTAATGATTTTTGGCATAAAAGAAAACTTGATAATTTTGACCCATATTGTTGGTCATTGCTACAAATATACCTGTGCTAACTTAAGACTGGTTTTGTGATCCAGGGTCACGTATTTATTAATACATTATTAGGTAAATATGTAATTATATTGAACAATATTTATTTATTTTTATATATAGTTTTCTAAACTAATTGGGTAACCAATATTTTATAAATATTTTTGTATTTTGATTTTATGCTGTATTTTGTATCTATGTATTTTATGCTCAGTGAGTACAATGTCAAAAGCTTAAGAACACTAACTTTAGGAAGACCTATTATGCCCCTTTTTACAAAATGTAATATAAGTCTCAGGTGTCCTCAGAATGTGTCTGTGAAGTTTCAGCTCAATATACCTCACAGATCATTTATTATATCATTTTTAAAAATGCCCATATTTACTGGAAGCAGAAACACACATTTTTTGTGCATGTCTCTTTAAATGCAAATGAGCTGCTGCTCCCCGCCCCCTTTTCCAGAATAGGGCTGTGCCTTTACAGCTTGCAACTAAGATACTCTACTAAAAAAACATCTGTTTGGTTTTGATTATCACACTGAAATCATGCGTTTTAAACTATATTAGTTTAAACTTATGATATATGGTTCACCCACAGAAAGCGGCTGTTACACAGCATGTGAGTACTAAAATTCTCTTTCATGTCTTATTGCACTTAAACTGTCAAATACACAAAATTTAATGTTAAAAACACACTTGAGTTACAAAAACAGTCAGTTATGTTTGTGAAGGTTAACAGCTTTGAAAGAAATCGCATGTTTATATTAGATCTGTGAGGCAGCAGTGTAATATACACTATGTAAATCAATAAATCCACTGCTCTCTTGTCTCCTCTGAGGCTAGGACTCTAAACAGTATTCTGTGCTTGCCTGTGCAGCCAACGACAGAACAGTTAGCATGCTTTGCATGAACTTTCACCATGCCGTTAGAACTGGTACACCGTTGTCGTTTGTGAAAATGACGGCGCCATGGGTGGAAACATGCAGATTAAGGACCGGTAATATTACAATAAGATCCCTTTCCTATGTCACGGGGGGAGTGAAATCTGATACAACTTGTTTTTACACATGATTGCAGAAAAAGTAGTGTTAAAACAGTGTTACTGGGTTGTCCTTTTTCACATTTTCTGGGTTGGTAGATGCACCGGGGACCCGAATATAGCACTTAAACAAGGAAAAATCAGATTTTCATGATATGTCATGAAAATCAAATGAGAGTCACATCTATTGAGTGATTTTCATATGATATACAAAGTGTCTGCCTATTTATTTAGGATGGCAGCTCACCAGGTTTGGAACAGAGCCAGTCAGTCTCAAGACGTTAAATAAAAGCTGGCCTGAAATATCCAACAGCTCCAATATTCGACAATTACATCACTCCGTTTGGCAGACACTTCTATGCACAGTGAATTTCAGGTGTGTGTTATCAGACATGCGTTCCCTGGGAAATGACCTTGCTGTTGCTAGCACCATGCTCTACCAGGAACACTACACATCCTGCACACTCCTGCACGCTTGCACTCGCTGCCGGGGGGAATATCAGTGCGCTAGATAAGAAAGACGAGGGAGACACAGACCTCGTTTCTATGGAGGCTGTTCCAGTCCACCCCCTGCCCCCCCATATACTCACGTATGAGAGGCGGCACTTTGTGAAGGATTAGCCGTATAACGCAGATGGCCTCTCAGATGTATTGGCTTAAAATAAGATGGGGTTTTCTGTATTGGAGCAAGAGGAGGGTGTGTGTGTGTTCTCTTGGGGGCAAGATCATGAATAGAAAGCAGGTTGGGGGATGGCACACTTTCATTTTTTTTGGAAAGTGTGTTAAGGATGCCGAGGGGGTGGGGTGCCTGCCATCCCGTTCCGGTAATGGTCACCCACCCCCAACACTATCAGCCCGACTGTCCACTGAATGAAAAAAGAAGAGATGTCCCTGCAAACTCATTGACGTACAATCAGATGAGAGCCCTCCCTCCAAAAACAGCCTGTTTTTCAAGCAGAAAATGTTGATTGAAGCACAAAATGGTTGTTTCCTCATAAAAAAGTGATACATTTAAAATACACTGATTTCATACTAAGTACAGTTAGAATCTATTAACATACCTACTGATATATCACCTAAGATTTACTGATATAAAAATTGTAATTAAACTTTATTTAGAGTACTACTTGTGCACAATGCACATTTCTTAATATTAAGCCAAATGTGTTTTAATATCACTGTTAATGAGAATTGCATGATCTTTGAATAATATTGGTCTTTAAATGCAAGATATTTAAGGTATAAGTGTACCTGGCGTATACTTGCAGTAGTTCCACTTTAGCGCGATCAAATATACTTCAGTATATCTTTAGTTGAACTTCACCACTACTTTTGCACAATTAAAGTGCATTAAGTACAAAATTAGTTGTTCCAGTTTATCAGACTTTAAGTATATCAGTATATACTAAAAGTACAATTGCAGGGTATTTTTATTAATATTTATTTATAGAATATTTAGCATGAAATAAATGTATTTTAAATACATTTTAGTATATTTATTTTTCACTAGGGTAGGACTGGCTAATTTTAATGTTTTATTATTAATAATAAATATAAGCAAATAAACATAATAATATATATATGCTACTTTTTTTTATATTTTTTAAGTCTCTTATGCTGCTCACCAAGGCTGCATTTATTTGATCAAAAATATAGTAAAACAAAATATTGTAAAATATTTTGACAATTAAAAAATAACTATTTTTTTCTATTTGAATATATTTTAAAATATAATTTATTCCTGTGAAAACAAACCTGCATACATAAATACATTATTATTAATAAACATACATTTATTATTATTAAACATATCATTTATCAAATAAATTATTGTTAGCTTTTCACTGTGCAAGAGCTGCATTAGCATGCAAGAGTAGTTATATTTAGCTAAGGGCAAAAATAATTTCCAGCTAGGGGTGTGCAATAATGACAAAAAAAAAAGTATATCTCAATATTTTCTGAAATTTTGTCGATAACAATCATTAGACAATGTTTTGTTGACTATGTTATTGTGGTGGTATTTTATTCAATAGTTATATTTGAAACGATTTTGGGGAAAAAAGAAAAAATATATTTTAAATATAAACACATATCACTGCATTAATGAGTCATTGAGTCATTCATTCAACCAATTCATTCAAACAGCTGATTGGTGCTCAGAGACGCAAAATAGTTCTGCTGTGGCTTTGTTTGAAACTATTTTTGTTGATGAAAAAGAGCAAAAACAGCAACTTGTGTCTACTAAGTCAAATAATATTAACTTCTTGTTTATTGGAGTGTTTAATAAAATCAATATCACATTTGCAATCGTGCTGATATTTGGAGGAAAAAAACTTACTCTTTGTGTGATATTAATTATATCAGATGATACAAATATAAAAGACACAAAAGTCATACCGGAGCATATTTTCCCTTTTGAATTTTAGGGGAATTCTGAATGTATTTTAATAGAGTGAATCACGTTTTGAAAGCATAAACTCTAAATGTGCTCGTACAAAAGTCTAAACCACATCATGTAGTGTATCCGTGCACTCTCTGGATGTGTTTTTGCAATATACTCGATAATGTCAAGTCGTATATCATTTAATCAACAATTACAATATTATCGTAGACTATATATATTGCACACCCCTATTTCCAACCAAGCTGACATCACTCAAAAAGAATAGTAATTTCTGAGATGGAATCAGTTACTACATTGTTTTCTTAGGACTAACATGGACACTGATGACTCAAAAAATCACAACCATGAATTAAGAAAGTAAAGAGGGTCCACTTTGATTTCATTGTGACTTCATGTAGGTTGAGAGGCAGAGACCCTGCATGTACTGTGAGCTTTGTACAGCATCCAGCAGTGAGAGACGCTACAGAGGCCAAAGAGGGACACGTTTTCATGTCCCCCGCTGCAGTGCGAGGCGGATGACAGATGCATGCGCCATATGGTGAACAGGACGATACTGTCCCTCTGGTTTGTGACTATGTCTGAATGAATCAGATCAGAGGACTGCCCTGTTGCTGAGGTCACTAACACGCAAGGTCAAGGGGTTGATATGCAACATGACAAAACCATCAGCATAAAGACCATAAAGGAACTGAGTCATTTCTCAGGGTGAGATGCTTATAAGACGAGCTGACGAAGCATTGCACAACAAAAGGGAGAAGAAAACGAGCATTCCTCGCATTAGCATAGAAGAAAAGGCGGTTATGGAGTGGAAAAAACTTTGATGTAAACTAGGAACCTAGGAATTACATTAAAGGAGATCTATTATGCCCCTTTTTATAATATACTGTAAATCTCAGGTGTCCCCTGAATGCATCTGTGAAGCTGCAGCTCAAAATACTCCACAGATCATTTATTACATCATTTTGAAAATGCCTATTTTGAATGGAAGCAGAAACACGCTGTTTTTGGGCATGTCTCTATAAATGGAAACAAGCTGCTGCTCCCCGCCCCCTTTCCAGAATAGAGTTCGTACCTCAGATACTCTGCCAAAAAACGTGTTTGGTTTTGATTATTACGTCTATCACACTGAAATCAAGCGTTTTAAACTATATTAGTTTAACGTTCTGATATATGTTTTCTGAAAGTACACATCTGAAGCACGCCCACAGAAAGCAGCTGTCACATGGCATGTGAATACTAAACTAAGTTCTCTTTCATGTCATACTGCACTTAAACGGTCAAATACACACAAGTTTATGTTAAAAATGTACATAAGTTACAAAAACACAGTCAATAAGTTTACAAAAACACAGCCTGGCCTAAAAGTTTGAAGCAGCTGCAAAAGTATGAAAGTTAATGTTGCAGGTTGTTAGCATGTTTTAGCATGATTAGTTTGTTGCTTGCATTTTTACAGGCTGATTTACAATGTTCTTAGCATGATTAACATGTTGTTAGCATGTTACTAGCATGTTGTTAGCCTGATTAACAAGATAATAGCATGATAAGCAAGTTACTAGCATGTTGTTAGCATTATTAGCAAGTTACTAACATGTTTGTAGCCTGATTAGCATGTTGCTAGCATGTTTTTAGCATGATTAACATGTTATTAGTATGTTTCTAACATGATTAGCATGTTACTAGCTTGTTGGTAGCATGTTGTTAACATGATTAGCATGATTAGCAAGTAGCTAGCATGTTGCTAGCATGATTAGCCAGTTACTAACATGTTTTTAGCATGATTAGCAAGTTACTAGCATGTTGTTAGCATGATTCGCATATTACTAGCATGTTGTTGGTATGATTAGCAAGTTAACAGCATGATTCTAGCATGATAAGCAAGTTACTAGCATATTGTTAACATTATTAGCAAGTTGCTAACATGTTTGTAGCCTGATTAGCATGTCGCTAACATGTTTTAACATGATTAACATTTAACTAGAATGTTTATAACATAATTAACATGTTATTAGCTTGTTGGTAGCATGTTGTTAACATGATTAGCAAGTAACTAGCATGTTGTTAGCATGATTAGCCAGTTACTAACATGTTTCTAACATGATTAGCAAGTTACTAGCATGTTGTTAGCATGATTCACATATTACTAGCATGTTGTTAGCATGATTAGCAAGTTACTAACATGTTGTTAGCATTATTAACAAGTTACTAGCATGTTTACTAGCATGCTATCATGTTTCTAGCATGATTAGAATGTTACTAGCATGTTGTTAACATGATTAACAAGTTACTAGCATGTTGCTACCATGTTTCTAACATGGTTAACAAGTTGGTAACATGTCACTAGCATGATTAACAAGTTACTAGCAGTTGTTAGCATGATTACTAGTTGTCAGCAAGTTCCTAGCATGTTGCTAGTGTGTTTCTACTAGCATAATTAACATGTTATGAGCATGTTGCTAGCATGATTAACATGTCAATAGCATGTTGCTAACACAATCAGCAAGTTACTAGCATGTTGCTAGCATGATTAACATGTTTAAACCAGCAAAAACCAGTTGGCCCAGTAAAAAACAGCTAAAAACAGCCTAGGCTGGTTGTCTAGTCTTAGCTGATTTAAGTGGAAAATAGCTGGTTTAACTTTGGCTGGTCTTTTAGCAGGTCTCACAGCCTGGCCAAAAGCACTTTAAAACCAGCCTGGGAGACCAGCCAAAGCAGTCATTCAGCTTAGGCTGTTTTTAGCTGTTTTTTTTAAGTAGGGAGTTGTTAAGCTTTGCTATAGCAATAAACAGCTTAGATGCACCATAAGTCTCCTTGTATAAAAGTTTTCACCCCCTCAATGAAAGTCTATGGGATGTTAGGTGGTTTTGATGGTCTGGTTTTCGAAAATCGTTTAGATCACTTACAAAAGATATAACAACTAACTTCAGACCAGTCTGAAGGTCTGACCCGAGTTTGTGGTTGTAGCTTTAAAGCTCTCTAAGAGGAGATACTGACTAAGATTTGGCTCAGATGAAGACAACTTAATAAGAACCCCTTACAACAGCACGAGGGGAGCGAAATCTGACATTGCTTTTTTTTCTCACATGCTTGCTGAGAAAGGCTTACCAAAAACAAATTTACTAGGTTGTCCTTTTTCACATTTTCTGGGTTGGTAGATGCACCAGGGACCCGATTATAGCACAGAAAAAGTCAGATTTTCTGATGGCATAAAAGGTCTGGATTTATAATAACTGTGTGACTGAACAATCTCACAAAGCTGAGAGAAAAAAGCAAACTGTGAATGGATCATAAACTCCCTCCTGTGTCACTGAACAGGTTTCATTCTCCCATTAATGAGGAACTTCAACATCTCAGCCTTTCACCGCTGCTCTAAATGACACAAATCACTTCATTACCACATTCCTCTGTGAATCACTTAATGAATCAGATCATCGCTCTGTGACTGAGAAATGACATTTTCCACTGTAAAACCTCAGCGTCTCAGTGACACAGCTTTTAGCTCGTCTTTCACGGATACTCCCTCCTCATTCTCTGCCGGTGTTCACGTGGGATTCTGCCATTAGCAGATAATAGCTGTGCTTTTGCAGAGTCAGGTGTCTCTATCGACTGTGTGATGGGCTTATCAGTCAACATATATGCACAGGAAAAACCCTGTTAAATGAGCTGGGTTGTTTTCTTGCCTCAAACAATTACTATCAAGTTTAGTTTCATCTACAGGCACCTTAAAACCAAAGTAAAGATGCAGCAAAGAAACTATAGAAACTGTGGCCTATCCACCTTTTTCTTCAATGTGGAAATAAGCCTATGGGTGAGACTTCCGGTTCATTATCCACTATAGAGAAATAACGAGAAGAATAACAATGTGCAGTAAATGGTAAAACAGTTTGCACTACAAACCAGTGTGTTCATAATTAAGATAATACATTAAAACAACTCGGTAAGGTGGCAATATCAAGAAGCAAAACAAGCTGTTTTGCACTTCTAAAAATAGCTGGATGTGGATGAGACTGGAAGCCAGACCCATAAAATTTACAATCCTTTTAATAGCTAATAAACAACATGATGACGGACTTTGCTTTGTTTAATGCATGAATCCATTATACTTACACTTGTAGTATTCTCTCCTCCTGGTTCAATCATGTATGTGTGGTTCCCATCAAAGAACATCCCACTAGAGAGAAAGAAATAGAGAGATGGTGATGCATAATTAGTAAGTTATACAGTTTAGTAGTCATTACATTAATTTACATCACATTTAAATTGTAATTTTGCCAACTAAATCAATCCAATCAAATCAATTTAGAAGTGACTTAACTTTAAAATGACTTAACTTTGAATGCTAGTTTGACTTATTTTTATAAAGTTTAAAAAACATTGAAGTTTGGAGGTTTATACAGTTGAGGTCAAAAGTTTACACCCCCCTTTTAGAATCATTCAAAATGTTAATTAATTGAACAAAATAAGAGGGATCATAGAAAATGCATGTTATTGTTTACCTGAAGAAGATATTTCACATAAAAGAAGTTTACATATAGTCCACAAGAGAAAATAATAGTTGAATTTATAAAAATATCCCAGTTCAAAAGTTTACATCCCCTTGATTCTTAATACTGTGTTCTTACCTGAATGATTCACAGCTGTGTGTGTTTTTTTTAAGTGATAGTTGTTTATGAGTCACTTGTTTGTCCTGAACAGTTAAACTACCTGCTGTTCTTCAGAAAAATCCTTCAGGTCCCACAAATTTGGTTTTCCAGCATTTTTGTGTATTTGAACCCTTTCCAACAATGACTGTATGATTTTGAGATCCATCTTTTCACACTGAGGGCAACTGAGAGACTCATATGCAACTATTACAAAAGGTTCAAACACTCACTGACGCTTCAGAAGGAAAAACAATGCATTAAGAGCCGGGGGTGAAAACTTTTGAACAGAATGGAGATGTGTACATTTTTCTTATTTTGCCTAGATATCATATTTTTTCATTTAGTACTGCCCTTCAGAGGCTAAAGAAGATTCCTGGAAGACAGAATAAGTTCAATTTACCCTGATCATCAAATTCAAAAGGATGTAAACTTTTGACCTCAACTGTATCTGCCTAATGGACACTGACTATGATGTAATGAAAGGTTAAAGTTCTTCAATTCAAAATTCTTGCTCAGTATTGCACAGTATGTATTGTATACTGCCTACTAATTAAAAACATGAAATAAACAATTTTATGCTACATTGTTGCACATAGACCTCATCATGCTGCATGATTAATTCAGTGAGGGGCTTCCAGTTATCATGTTGTATAAAAAGTGGTTACTGTGCAATTTAGCGCACAAATGTTTAGCATACAGTAATGAGATTCATCCATCTAGATGTTTCCTTGCTGACTCTCCAAATGCAGGTAACTCTCACACTTGTTATTGTACCAATATAATACTTGAATAATGAGGCATAGTGGAGACTGCGTATGTGTGTGTTTATGTGTGTGTCCAGATGTCTCCTTTAGCCTTGAGACATGCAGAGAGAGGATATCATTCTCTGCTCTGATGGAGTTTATCTATTAGATCAATCAGTCTGTGACCCTCAGAGAGCCTCCAGACGGTGCCAAGACACTCAAGGTGACTTCTGAAAGCATTAGGAGGATGATACAATGCCCTTTAGCCTGTCTACATTCATAAATACAGAGCGCCCTCTCACACATGAATGAGTCATGAAAGAATTTTCAATGGAAAACCAGAAAATGAAAGTTCATCGAGATATACGCTAGTCTCGCACTGTTTTTGACACAGACAGACAGACAACCAGATAGATAGATAGATAGATAGATAGATAGACAGACAGATTTCAATGCATCACGCTGCTTGCGTCTGGTGTAGACATAATGTAAAGGATCTTAAAGCAACCCTAAGGCAAGTTTGTGTAATAACAGAACAGCCAATTTAACTACATCACTAATGGCTTTAGGTCAATGATCTGCTAGAGGTAAAATAGCTCTCAGTCGATGAGGGGTTTTAAAAGTGTCTGCTGTAGGCTGTCATCAGCAGCCCGTGACTGTTTCCAGAACGTAACGCTGTTTGTCTGACCTGTAATATGACATTAAGATAAACCACCGTAAATCTGCAGTCTCAGCAGAACCACTCCCTCCCTCTCATATATACACACACTGTTCTCAACGCACATAAGCGATAGTATCATTTCCTCTCAGTGTTATCACCTCTCTTATATATCACAATTTATACACTCATATTTACCAGAGTTCAGTTTTTTGGGGGAAAATAAAGACATTTATAATAGATTTGCTGTTCTTTTAAACTTCCTGTTCAAAATAATATCACAGTTTTCACATACATATTAAGCAGCACAACTGTTTTTTAACATGGACAATAATATATGTTTCCTGAGTAGCAAATCAGCATATTAGAATGATTTCTGAAAGATCATGTGACTGGAGTAATGAAGCTGAAAATTCAGCTTTGCATCACAGGAATAAATTGCATTTTAAAATATATTCAAATATAAAACAGTTATTTAAAATTGCAATAATATTTCACAGTATTACTATTTTTACTGTATTTTTGATCAAATAAATACAGCCCTGACAGCATATGAGATGTCTCAAGTTATTGAAGACTTAATAACCCATTAAGTTACACATTAAGTTACAATACTGTTTACTGCAAAGAACCAACCTGACTTTTAACAAATGTATATTTTCTTTTAAATTCAAGTGCATAATTATAAATTATAAAAATAATTAATTTAACTACAAAAAAAAAAAAAAAAGATTACATAGGCCAATTCCAGTATTAATTTTCGCAAATTTATTTTGTATTTTTGTATTTTAGTTTTTTTTAGTATTTAATTACATTTCATCATATATTCATTAGGTTTAATCAATTTTACTAAAATGGCATCTGTATTTATCTGATAAACTAAAATGAATACTGAAATGTTATATATTAATGTAACTAGGGCTGCACAATTAATCGAATTTCTAATCGTGATTACAATTACAGATGCCACAAAAAAAAAAAGTGAGAGAAAGGGAGAGTGAGTGTGTGTATTTTTCCTACAGGTTATCTTAAGTTTTTTTTTCTTATTGTTTTCATTTTTACATTTTTACTTTTTTTATATTTAAAGAAGAAACTATATATGAAGAGTTTGGATGCAAAAGCCTTTAAATCCATCTGACGTTTTTCTTTAAAATTAGCATTTCTTTCTGGCTACTTTGTATGGGTTTCTGTGTAAGTACTGGTACTTCTGATTGGGCTGAGGCTGGAATTTAGCGAGTTTGAAGTAAAAGTATTTGATGGACGTGTACTGTGTGTCAGGAGCATTCACTCAGTATCATTATCTCATTTTTGACCGAGATGGCTTTTAGCTGGCCATTTTGCATCTGAACTCTTCATATAAAAATATGGCATGCAATTACTTCAAACAATGTTATAAAGCTATTCAAAACATCATTCAATGTAAATTGTGATAATCGTAATTAATAATCGCAATTACAGTTTCACGGGAATAATCGACAATTACGATTTTTGTCATAATCGTGCAGCCCTAAATGTAACCATATATCAACATTTTACAAAAAATATGTGAACACTGTCCTGAATTAATAACATTACATTTAGTTTCGGGGAAAGTTACTTTTAAAAGTAATGCATTACAATATTAAGTTACTCCTTAAAAAAGTAACTAATTGCATCACTTAGTTACTCTTTATGAAAAGTAACACGTTACGTTACTTTTGCATTACTTTTTATCACCTGGGCTGGGCTTCAATTAGTTTATTAATAACAAAAAACACAAAAGTTATATTTCTAGCAGCTGCAATGTTCAGGCTGTCTCTGAACCTCACTCCAAATTTCTCTCAACATGGGGACTGGAGAGATGAATAAATCAATGAATAAATAGGAAAACAAAGTAACTGGCGTTACTTATTTGAAAAAGTAACTAACTAAAAAAAATTAAAAGTAATGTGTTACTTTACTAGTTACTTAAAAAAAACCTTGAAAACCTGGAAGACCTTAGTTCATCTTCGGAATTATTAAATAAAGACGTTATGTTTGTTTTCCTTGCACACAAGAAGTATTCTCTTATCTTCATAAAATTCTGACTGAACCACTGATGTCACATGGACTATTTTAATGATGTCTTTACTACCTTTCTGGGCCTTAAACATGGTAGTTGCATTATGCAGGGTCAGAAAGCTCACGCATTTCATAAAAAATATCTTAATTTGTGTTCCAAAGATGAACGAAGGTCTTACAGGTTTGGAACAACATGAACAGAATTTTCATTTTTGGGTGAACTAACCCTTAAATTTCCTCCTAAATCTGTGCAGATGTGATTCTTTGATAATGAAAATATTTAGGCTGTAAACGTTCGAGCGTGATGACTATGAACGTAAAGAACGCTGCCGCTCTATTTCTGAGCTACATCTGACCTGACTCTGTGCATTCACATACAGAGAGAGAGACAGAGAGAGAGAGATGGATCTGACCTGAGTCCTTCTCACACTAAAAATACAGACGGAAGGAACTGAGCTATCCCAGAGGGCCACGCAGAGAGGCGGTGTGTGCGTAAGGCTCTATAGAGACTAACTCAATTCTCCTCAGGCTCATGAGCGACTCAGGGACACAGCTAGGTTTACTTTAGCTATGCAGAGAACACAGCAGGCAGCCAATAATACAAACATAAATCTTACAAACACAACAAATATTACATTTTCCGCTTGCAGTAGTGGATCAAAAGGCCAGACGTGATGCAATGAGCATTATAGCAACAGTAAAGGGAAGAACGAAAGAAAAACACACACACATACAGACACAAAGACGCTGAGAGCATCAGTGTTTGATATGAGAGGAGGATAATAGCATGCTGTAATTATACAGCTCTAATTGTTGAATGGGATAATCGCAGCTTTGGCCTGCTAACATGTGTTTATTTATGAATGTGTCTTGGAAAGAGACAGACCGTTCTGTGGGCTACTGTAAGTAAACAGCATGCAGTCAAAACTAAAGCATGTCATGCTGCTTTTGTAAACCGGTGTGTGTTTGCGTGTTCATTCAGACATGTAGCACACTTACTGTAATCCATGGCAAGTTGAAAGCGCCACATATGACTTCGGAATATTGCGTACTTTCCCATGGTAGTAGCAATGTTCTCCACCCTGCAGGGAGACACAAACAATAATCAAATACAGCATGGCTTTGAATGTGCCTCATCCATTCAGAATTTAGTAAGTACATTCAGAAGAACCATCCCTTTTATGATATTAGATTTATTGTTTTGTTTTTAACTCAAGTGCTGCATAATGCGAAGCAGCTGTTGCCGGATTTGTTATTCATCTGTTATGCATAATCATGATATGCTTCCGTCAATTTCCAAAAAAGAGAGAAAATAATCAAATGAGACAAGGTACTTATTTTAAAAAGTGTAAAATTTTGAAATATTTTTGATATTTAAAATGACTGTTTTCTATTTGAATATATTTTAAAATGTAATTTATTCCTGTGATCAAAGCAAAATTTTCAGCATCATTACTCCAGTCTACAGTGTCACATGATCCATCAGAAATCATTCTAATATGCTGATTTGGTGGTCAAGAAACAGTTATTATAATAATAATAATAATTATTATTATTATCAATATTTAAAACTAAAAATATTAGCAATATTTATCAATATTCAAGTACATTTTTTCAGGTTTCAGGAGTCAGTTTTTTTTGGGGGGGGGGGATACTTTTATTTAGCAAGAATGTATTAAATTGATCTAAAGCAATGCTAAAGACATTTATAATGTTACAAAATGTTTCTATTTCAGATAAATGCTGTTCTTCTGAACTTTCTTTTCATCAAGGAAACCTGAAAAAAAATCTGCTCAGCTGTTTTCAACATATAATAATGATAAATGTTTTTTTGAGCAGCATATTAGAACATCAGAATGATTTTTGAAGGATCATGTGACTGGAGTAATGGTGCTAAAAGTTCAGCTTTGGAATCACAGGAATAAATTACATTTTAAAATATATTCAAATAGAAAAGTGTTATTTTAAATAGTAACAATATTTCAAAATTTTACTGTTTTACTACTTTGGATCAAATAAACAGGATTGGTGAGCAAAAGAGACTTCTTTAAAAAAAAAAAAAAAAAAAATTACTGTTCAAAAACTTTTGACTGGTACTATATATTATTGGGTTTTTTTGTTTTGTTTTGTTTTTTGTTGTTGTTTGTACAAAAGTTAGCTCCCACATTCCAAGAGCTAGTGTCAATGTAAATTTGCAATAGTGGTGGGGATTTTTCAATGACTCTTTCTACACGTTACATCATTAAGCCAGTAGGTGGCGACAAGTGGTTATGAGTGACTCATTCTTTGAATTGATTCGTTCAGAATGCCAATTCCTTAATCTCTATGAGTGAGTCACAGAATCAATTGTTCAAAAGAATCGCTCATAAACGCTGATTCATTCAAGAATGAAAACACTGAGTCATTGAATCATTCATTCAACAGAATCGTACATAAACACTGATTCATTTGTGTGTCACTCAGAGACATGCAATGGTTCTGTTGTGGCTTTGTTTGGCACTATTTTCTTTGGCCGTTAAAAGTAACAGACAAAGTAACTATCATTATTGTGCCTAAAACTGTAACTGTGAGTCATATTAAAAAATGTCCTGGTTCTTTCAAGCTCTATAATACCAGTGAATGGGTTTTTTTAAAAGAGAGAGCAAAACAAAAACACTGGTCATGAATTAGAAGTACAAAACGAGGATTTATAAAGAAAAGTGCAGGAGGATTTCATTATGAGGAAAGAGGAGACTGGTTTTCCTTTGCTGTAAACAAAACTTGGTTCTGGCGAGATTACTATATTCTCACCAGAGCTTACACTACGCCAAGTCCAACATCATCTGCTGGAACGTCACTCTCTCATGAATGCGTACAACAGATAGCGGAAACTGGATATTATGGTTTATAAAGTTTTAAATATGGATATTTTTCTTACACAAACACCTCAGTTTATTTCAGAAGGCCTTTATTAATCCTCTGGAGCCATGTGGAGTACTTTTTATGATGAATTTATGCACTTTATTGGACTATAAAATCTCAACACCCATTTACTGCTATTATAAAGCTTGAAAGAGCCAGGACATTTTTTAATATAACTATAATTGTATTCGTCTGAAAGGAGAAAGTCATATGCACCTAGGATGGCTTGAGAGTGAATAAATCATGAGGTAATTTTCATTTTTGGGTGAACTATCGCTTTAACATTAACTTTTGTGTATTGAACTTGTTTAAAAGTAATATCACCAATAAAGTCAAGATTTTGTATTTTTGTATTTTATGTTGACATTAAATGGCTGAATTCTACATGTGTGTGGGTCAATATTTACACTGGCCAATTTTTTGTTTGTACTGAAGTGATCAGAAGACTTGTAAGAGCATTCCTGAGTGTGTATGTTATTTATGAAATGTTTTTAGTGTAAGTGCTCGACTGCCATTAGGGCTGCAGGTTTTCCCTTCCTGCTTTTTCTCAGAGGACTGAAGCTACAGCATTTACCAGCAGATCAATTTCATTTCATCCCTCTCTCTTTCTCACTCTCTGCACTGGACAAAAAGCTTCATACGCTGGATTTTATTCATTCCTTTGCTGTTCTCTTTCCTCTAGCTTGTTCTGGAGCATTTCTGCCTCTTTTTTCCACATGTAGTACTTTCTGTGCTCAAGAGTTCTCAGCTAATCAAGAGCCGAGGGCAGTCTCTAACACACAAACACACACACAAACACACACACACACACACACACACAGACATTCCTGAAGAGTGCAGTTGTTGTAGAGACAGCCACTTTCAGACTAATGTCCCAGCATGCATTAGTGCCTAGAATCACAGAGAGACAGGCTGTGTCCAAAATCTAAAAAACGCTGCTTTCTCATGCAGCATACAAAGGTAAGAAGGTATTAAAAGGATGTGAATTTGGGATCATTTTTACCATAATAAGATGCCTGAAATTATATAAAACACATTGTAATTTTTTCAGAAAGAAATTTATACTTTTATTCAGCCAGGACACAATAAGTTCTGTAAAATATATCACTGTTTCCAAAAAATATTATGCGGCAAAAACGGTTTTCAACACTGATAATAGAAGAAACATTTCTGTAAATTCAGCATTGCCTTACATGTATAAATTACATTTTAAAATATATAAAAATATAAAAGTTTTTTTAAATTGCAATAATATTTCATAATATTTCTGTTTTTACTGAATTTTTGATAAGAAAGTTTTTCAAAAAAGTCTTACTGACCCCAAACATTTGAATATTAGTCTGTTTCTTATTTGCAGTTTTATATTTTCATTTATAATTTATATTATTTTCAGTCCACAGCTATGTTTTCATCCCAGCTTCCACAAAACATACAGGAAATAAATGTTGCACATAGTTTAATTTTATAGAATACTTAATTTTTATTTTCCATACAATTTATTTTTAACTTGTGTAAAAATTAGCAAAATATTTTCTCAAACTTGTTCATGAAGTCATATTTTTATACTTCATATTGTTATTTTTTTATCTCATTAAAATTATTGTTTATTGTTTATTTGTTTAACCTCCTATTTACATGTAGTGTTTCTTCAGCAGGTAAAAAAATATATAATGGAAATTATTTATTTATTAATTTTTAACAGATAACATTTCTCTGAGATGTTTATATTCAAGAAACGAATCTAAAATCTAATGCTAATTTTAAAATAATAAACCTACTGTTTCCTTTACTTGTGATTTACTTAATTAGACATCAGCTACATGTAAGTTTTAAAACCAGTTAATAAAACCAATTATTTTTACGCTTTTGTGGTCAAACCCGAGATATGTGGTATCTCACAAAATCCCAAGATTCATCTTTTAGATCCACCAAGATATGGTCTCAGAGAAATATACATATATGTAGGGGTTTTATAGATATGATAGCATATGATTTCTTTGTATTTATTAAATCTGTAGTTAAACTAAGAGGATGTTCACCATTGCAGTGGGGAGACAAAGCTAAATATATCCTTGTTTCTGCTCTAGAATCCCTTCAGTGACTCTCTCTTCATCCTCTGCTTCTTCATCCATCCCTTTATTATTCCCTCCATCCTCACAGAACCCACCGCTCTATTTTTTCATTCATCCATAAAAGCAAAACAGCATCTAAAGAGCCCTTGTAGCCTTACATGCACAATGTTTCCTCAGGCTTTATAGGCTTGGTTGTGGGCGTGAGGCCTCTGTGGATCTGAATGACTTCACTGAAGTCTTCATAAGAATCAAACTCAGAACAAAAACAAAAAAAGGGGCTGTATCAAAGTTAAATCATAGGATATGGGCTCTTTAGTTTCTAAAGAATAACAGAGAACCTGGACACGTCCATTATGCCTAATCTTATATAAAACACACACCTTGACACAATAATGGTGTCCAACATGCAGCACACAAATAGGACACTGTATCCCTGCCCCTGTGTGAGTGTATGACAGGAACAATCTGGCACTGGGCTAAAACAAGCAAACACCTTCTGCTCTGGGTGTGATGTGTCCCATCTGAACACAGACATGCCTCAGTACACTGACAGAATGAAGCTGAGAGTCCCAGAGTGGCTCAAAGACACAGATCTGATCAGACTACAGTCACCGTCCCAGAGTGAAACACAGGGTCATAGAGTGGAAAGAAGGGGGTCAGGGCATTTGCATGAAGTATTCAGGTAAATGTTTACTGTAACACCAAAAAAACTACTTTTCTAACTGGATAAACCTCTGGTTCCATGCTATCAACTTAATTTAAGCTCCAGAAAACAACATCCAGAATCGCCAAACAAGTTGTATACTTTTTAAAGCAAATATTTTTGTGGATTAATCATGAGCTAAAGGTATAAGACATTTCTGGTCTAAAGCAGCTATTTATATCATATTGGAAAGACAGTTATACTTACTTTGTTGACAACTGACTTCCCCTCCTCAGATATGTGCCTCTCAATGTAATTTGATGATAGAAGATCACTGCAAAAAAAGCAAAAACACACAATTAGCAAAAGTTTTTAAATTGTCACTAAAATTATTTATTGAATTCACAGAATTCTATTTTGTTAAATATTATTCTGAAACTTATTTAAAATGTAAAAAAAATTCAAATAAAAAACTTGATTGCATTTCCTTAAAAAATAGCAGTGTTTGCAAAGCATCAAAAGAATAAAAGTGTCACATAAGTTTAGGTTTTATACTGTCTTATACAGTTGAGGTCAAAAGATTACATATACCTTGCAGAATCTGCAAAATGTTAATTTTTTTACCAAAATAAGAGGGATCATACAAATGCATGTTATTTAGTACTGACCTGAATAATACATTTCACATAAAAGATGTTTACATATAGTCCACAAGACAAAAATAATAGTTGAATTTATAAAAATGACCCTGTTCGAAAGTTTTCATACACTTGACTCCTAATACTGTGTTGTTACCCAAATGATCCACATCTGTGTTTTTTTTGGGTTTAGTGATAGTTGTTCATGAGTCCCTTGTTTGTCCTGAACAGTTAAACTGCCTGCAGTTTTTCAGAAAAATCCTTGAGGTCCCACAAATTCTTTGTTTTTTCAGCATTTTTGTGTATTTGAACCCTTTCCAGCAGTGACTGTATGATTTTGAGATCCATCTTTTCACACTGAGGACAACTGAGGGACTCTTATGCAACTATTACAGAAGGTTCAAATGCTCACTGATGCTCCAGAAGGAAAAATGATTCATTAAAAGCCAGCGGTGTAAACTTTTGAACAGAATGAAGATGCGTACATTTTTCTTATGTTGCCTAAATATCATATTTTTGTCATTTAGTACTGCCCTTCAGAAGCTACAAGAGGTACTTACATGCTTCCCAGAAAACAAAACAAGTTAAATTTACCCTGATCATCAAATTCCAAAAGTTTTCACCCCCTTGCTCTGAATGCATTGTGTTTCTTTCTGGAGCATCAGTGAGCGTTCGAACCTCCTGTAATAGTTGCATATGAGTCCCTCAGTTGTCCTCAGTGTGAAAAATGGATCTCAAATTCATACAGTCATTGTTGGAAATGATTCAAATACACGAAAATGCTGAAAAACCAAAGAATTTGTGGGACGTGAATGATTTTTCAGAAGAACAGCAGGCAGTTTAACTGTTCAGGACAAACAAGGGACTCATAAACAACTATCACTGAACAAAAAAACACAGCTGTGGATCATTCAGGTAACAACACAGTATTAAGAATCAAGTGTATGTAAATTTGATAAATTCAACTATTATTTTTCTTGTGGACTATATGTAAATGTCTTTTATGTGAAATACTTATTCAGGTCAATACTAAATAAAAATAACATGCATTTTGTATGATCCCTCTGATTTTGGTAAAATAACATTTTGCAGATTCTGCAAGGTGTATGTAAACTTGTGACCTGAACCTTTTATCAAACAGGGGTGCTGTACATATATTATAACCTGAAGCTTAAAAAAAATAGTTGTCTATTAAAGAAAAATAGACTGCTGAATATCAGCAGCCTCCCAAACGCTTCACTCCTGGTGATCCTGGCACCACACATTTAATGAGCAGATCAAATCAACAATCATGTCACTCATGTATGCTGCTTATCTAACAGAGGACTGAAATGGAACAGAATCTGGAATGGAATCTGTGTTCCAACTCTTAGAGTCATGAGCACAGTTAACCTACGGAGAGATCCACGACTGATTTCATACATCACAACTTACACTAAGTTGTGCTCAAGGACACTTCAGTGTGTGTGGCAAAGCCACACTCAAGAAGGAGATCACAAACTGGGGCAAAGGATTCAATGGGAAAGCATACTGTTCCCCTGGAGGATGATACTGAGCGACTGCAGCATGTAAATAAAACCGAACTATATGATACAACTGTAATAATCACAAAATGGCAATGTAGCGAAAAACAGACCGAGCGCAGGAGTAGAGACGGGTGAAAGTGTCTCGCAGCGGGAGCTCTGACTGTGAGATCAGTTACCGTGAGCTCAATCACAGCGTGACATCAAACCAGCCTTTAAAGAAAGAAACACACATCTTCAACAGCAGTTCACTAAACTAGGTGATTAGCAGGGTATTTATGGAGCTGTAGTGCTGTAATGGGCAACACAAAAAGAGTTTGTGTTTAGAGATTCATTCTGTGGTAAATGCAAATGCACATTAAATAACTGTGACTGTGAGACAGAAATCAAAACAAGGACTAATAGAGGACAGGACAAAACCAGCAGACAGAGACAAAATGACAGAGCATTGAGAGAGAATCAGAACAGGAGGAAAAAAAGATAAGGAGGGAGTGATAAAGTGGGATGTCAGAGGAAAGAAACATTGTGATTGATGATAAGAGCTGCCTTTGCATGCACACGCACACACACATAATCATATAAAGTTGCTACTTTCTCGGACTCATCACGTCCCATTCCCCACCCTTATCAGACCATTGTGGGTAAATTGAGAAAAAACTGCTGACAATAATCTTTTCTTACTGAAACTGCATTTTGTATTAATAAAATAAAAAAAAGACAAAATAAAATAAAATAAAATAAAATACAACAAAATAAAGTAAAATAAATTAAAATAAGCTAAAATAAAATGAAACAAATTAAAATATAAAATAAAAAATAAAGCTAAATAAAATAAATTAACAAAATATATAATAAAATAAGACACAATAAAGTAAAATAAAATAAAATAAAAAATAAGACAAGATAAAATAAAATAAAACAAAATAAAATATGAAATAAAATAAGACAAAATAAAGTAAATAAAACAAAAAAAACTAAAACATAAAATAAGACAAAATAAAATAAAATAAAAAAATAAGACAAGATAAAATAAAATAATGCTTTATTATTTATTGTTATTGAACATATTTGAGGCAAACAGAATGGGTCATTATGTCACTTCCAACATCATGAACACGTCAGTCAGTCTCTTTCTTTGTTAACGTGCATCTGCCACTATGCTTTTGCTCTTTGTATTTTTATTTTGGTGATTTAATTTGATTAATATGTTACATGTGTGTCATTAAATTAAGTTTAGGATAATAAATATTATTTATTAATTATAGAAAAATGATAACTAAATATAGCAACTTTTTATAGTAAAAAATATGAAATATTTGAACATTCTAAAATGTGTGTATACATACACACACACACACACAGTAGATCATATACATATATAGGATCATATATATGAAATATATTATACATATATATAATCTACTGTTATATGTATAATACATAACATATATAATTATATATAAATATATATTTCAAATTTCTCAGTTTTCTTCATATAACGCTTATATACATTTTAGAATGTCCTAACGATTTTTCTATTTAAAAATCTTTTATTATATTTATTCAAATATTTCCACTTTTAAGATATTCAAAGTATATTTTGTATTTTTTTTTTTACATGTAAGAGTAAGATATGAGCATGCAGGGGACCTTTGGGGATCTCAGTTACCAGTAAAATCATAAACAGTACCTGTCAAGCAGTGGTACTGTCCGAGTCTAAGCAGAGGTGGAAATCTGCAGTATATTGTGCTTTGTGAAATGCAAAGGTAAAGGCTGATAACAGATTTCTGCTTTAATTGCTTTGGGATTTGAATAATTTATAAGGAAAGCCCCACAATTCCCCATCCCATTCCAATCCATCCCTCTTTACACACACACACACACACCCTGCCCTACAAACACTTTAATATGGCGCTGTCACATGATTACAAAATGGCTCTCATTTCTCATGTAAAGCTTAATGGACTGGTCCATTGTATGAGACAGACAGAGGGAGAGATCGAGACATGCTAATTAAAGAAGAGAGGGAAAACCAGAGGAATAGAAATAAAAGGGTTTACAGAAAAGAGAACAGACTGTGTGTGAAGTAGTGTTGTATTATCTGTGTATGTGTGTGTGAGGTGAAGAGGTTTTGTTACAGAGATTTTCTCTGTCCCAAAACCTAGTGAGCTGCCTACCTGGACAGCATTTTAAAGCATCACGCCATAATTCAAACCTTTCCAAACACAGATATCACAAGATGCATAGCTCAAAAATGGACTGCTTTACAACGCGCTTGTGTATGCTAACATTTAATGCTTATATGCGTATCATTAGCAATACGCTAATGTCAACCACCTGAGCTTTTGTTATGCTCTGCCCACCTTGGTTATATTTGCTCACTTAGACAAACTTTACAGACTTTACCAGCTCAAACCAGCTGGCACGCTTCAAAACATAAGCTGGTCACATATATAAACCTCATGACCAGCATATGCTGGTTAGGCATGTTTTGCAGCATGACAGCTGGTTTAAGCTGGTCCTTAGTTGGTAAGGAGATGGTTATGCGCTGAGCAGGGACCATCTTAAACCAGCTTATAACCAGCTCAGGACCAGCTTAAACCAGCATATGACCAACTAAGGACCAGCTTAAACCAGCTCAAACCAGCATATGTCCAACTAAGGACCATCTTAAACCAGCTCAAACCAGCTGCATGCTTCAAAACATAACCAACCATATGCTGGTTAGGTATGTTTTGGAGCATGGCAACTAGTTTAAGCTGGTCCTTAGTTGGTCCTGAGCAGGAATCATCTTAATCCAGTTTATACCAGCTCAGGACCATCTTTAACCAGCATATGACAACTAAGGACCAGTTTAAACCAGCTCAAACCAGCTGCATGCTTTAAATAGCTGCATATGCTGGTTAGGTATGTTTTGGAGCATGGCAACTGGTTTAAGCTGGTCCTTAGTTGGTCTTGAGCTGGTTATGTGCTGGTCCTGAGCAGGGACCATCTTAACCCAGCTTATGTCCAACTAAGGACCATCTTAAACCAGCTCAAACCAGCTGCATGCTTCAAAACATAACCAACCAAATGCTGGTTAGGTATGTTTTGGAGCATGGCAACTAGTTTAAGCTGGTCCTTAGTTGGTCCTGAGCTGGTTATGTGCTGGAGCTGAGCAGGGACCAGCTTATAACCAGCTCAGGACCAGCTTAAACCAGCATCTGACCAACCAAGGACCAGTTTAAACCAGCTGCCATGCTTCAAAACATAACTAACCAGAACATGTATTTTTTTGAGCATGGCATCTGGTTTAAGCTGGTCCTTAGTTGGTCCTGAGCTGGTTATAAGCTGGTTATGAGCTAGTCCTGAGCAGGAGCTAGTTGCTTAGGACCAGCACATGACCGTCTTAAACCAGCTCAAACCCTCTTATAACCAGCTCATAACCAGCTAATAACCAGCTCAGGACCAACTTAAACCAGCTCATGACCAACTAAGGACCAGCTTAAACCAGCTCAAACCAGCTGCCATGCTTCAAAAACAAAACTAACCAGCTGGTTAGGTACGATGGTTTAAGCTGGTCCTTAGTTGGTCCTGAGCTGGTTAAGGCTGGACCTGAGCAGGTCATAACCAGCCTATAACCAGCTCAGGACCAGCTCAAACCAGCTGCCATGCTTCAAAACATACCTAACCAGCATATTCTGTTTTTTTAAATTAATAAAAAGTCAAAGTAAAGTTTATAATGTCACAGAAGACATTAAAATGTTATTACCCCCCCCTTGGAACAGTAGGTTTTATATTTGCAAACAATACTATAAATGCATATTTATTAGGCAAGTTTTTCTGTCTCATGCATATGCACATATGCAACATCTTTAAAGATTATGGAGTGTGCGAGTCTGGTTCTAGACTCTGGAGACCAGCCGAAGAACATCTCCCGTGAGGACAGGACACCATCCAGCACAGCTGGAGACCCCAATCTCTGATCTAATTAGCACTTGAACACATACAAGTTCACGTTTTACACAACACACTTAATACAAATGTAAACAAATGTTAGGAGTAGACATAGTGTGTTGTTTTCACCATTTATGCTCCATAGAAACTTGCTCAATTCTGATTCCTGCTGTGATTTATGCATGTTTGAGATTAAGACAGTGACTCAAAATCCCAACAGAGGGATTCTGTTCTGAACTCATGCCTGTTCAGGTTCACAGACAAAAACAACTACATTAGTGGATGTTAGTGTAAGGTATCTAAAGTGTATTGAAGTATTAAGACATCAACATGATGTTGAAGTATTGTGTGAGAGCATTTGTGAATGTGTGTGTGTTTGGAAAAGCTGAAGTCAGTATTGTAAAGTGTGCTGAGCACTTCAGCTCTTTTGTGCTTTTGCTGTCCAGGAGTTTTTAAACCTGCAGCTCTGCTCGTGTTCCCAAAGAGGCAAAACTGCCGCCTCAGCAAACAAAAGACCTGCGAGCAGCCTTATCCACACACGCATTCAGAATACCAACAAATAATCACTACAGTTAAATTAAATGTACACAATAGAAAGAATCAGCAAAATGTAACCATAACACATGTATGAACACACACACACACAGAGGAAGGTCTTCACAATGTAAGACAGATTTGGTGTATTTCACAGAGAGACCCTTCCCCCCCCATAAGAATACACATTCTGAGGGGAGCAGGTGCAGTCGTTCTCATTGTGAACGTGTGTGTGTTTCACCAGCTCCTCCCACTGAGCTTGTTAATATCAAATATGCTCGTTATTTACACCGATTTGCCTTCACAATCAAATCCCCCCAATAACTCACAATCTCACCAGGCTTTCCACACCTTTACATTACTTGTCTAGTCATTCATATATATATATAGCATGGGTGTATCTGTAGCAATAGGCAAAATACACTGTATGGGTCAAAATGATCAATTTTTCTTTTATGCCAAAAAATCATTAGGATATTAAGTAAAGATCATGTTCCATGAAGATATTTTGTAAATTTTGTACCATAGATATATCAAAACTTCATTTTTGATTAGTAATACGCATTCCTAACAACTTAATCTGGACAACTTTAAAGGCGATTTTATCAATATTTAGATTTTTTTGAACCTTCAGATTCCGGATTTTCAAATAGTTGTATCTCGGCCAAATGTTGTCCTATCCTAACAAACCATACATCAATGGAAATTTTATTTATTCCACCTTCAGGTGATGTATAAATCTCATTTTCGCAAAATTGACCCTTATGGCTGGTTTTGTGGTCCAGGGCTACATTTATATATTAGGGCTGGACTTTGACACAAATTGCACAATTCGATTTGATTTCTATTCACAAGCTTGCAATTTGATTTGATTCCAATTTTGATTTGATTTGATTTTGATTATTTTGGATATACGTCAAATACAGTACATGGCAAAGTTTTTCAAGGAAAAAAAAATTTTCTCAAATAACGCTGTAAAATATACATTATTGAGTCTGTTGGTACTACATTAATATCCTATTAAAGGTTCTAATTAACTGATTTGTATACAAACTCTTAAAGGAGAAGTTCACTTCCAGAACAAAAATTTAGAGATAATTTACTCACCCCCTTGTCATCCAAGATGTTCATGTCTTTCTTTCTTCAGTTGATAAGAAATTATGTTTCTTGAGGGAAAAAATCTAGGAAGCATCTCCATATAATGGACTTCAATGGTGCCCCCAATTTCCAAAATGCAGTTTAAATGTAGCTTCAAATGGCTCTAAACAATCCCAGCTGAGGAAGAAGGGTCTTATCTAGCAAAACAATTGAAACAAATTGACTATTTATATACTTTTTAACCTCAAAGTCTGCATGAACTTTGTTTTTTCCGGTTCGATGCGGTCAATACAGGATATGTCGAAAAACTCCCATCTCGTTTTCTTTCCCAACTTCAAAATCAACCTACATCGCTGCAGAAGTACCGACCCAGTGTTTACAAAGTGAACATGCAAAGAAGATCAAATGCCCTTTACAAAAAATTGGTAAAACAGCGATGTAGGACAATTTTGACGTTGAAGAAGAAAACGGGAGTTTTTCAACATACTCTAACTGTATTGACCCGGATTACACAGACTGCGCATGCGGATCGCAGAGACGAGACAAGACGAGCATTTGAGGTTAAAAAGTATAAAAATTGTCAATTTGTTTGACAATGACCGATCGCTTTGCTAGATAAGACCCTTCATTCTCGGCTGGGATCGTTTAGAGCCATTTGAAGCCGCATTTAAACTGCATTTTGGAAGTTTTAAAGTCCACCTTAAAGTCCACTATATGGAGAAAATTCCTAAAATGTTTTCCTCAAGAAACATAATTTCTTATTGACCGAAAAAAGACAGACATAAACATCTTGGATGACAAGGGGGTGAGTAAATTATCTGTACATTTTAGTTCTGGAAGTGGACTTCTCCTTTAAATTACACTCAATTAAGTTTTTATAAATAATAAAGTTGTAATACAAACTTTGCAATTACATAATTATATTTTAGTTTGTTTTTTTGAAATAAATATTTAAATGGTGGCTGTAATAAAAACTTGACAAATTTATTCAAGTGTAAATTAAATATTGAAGAACAGTAAAAATGATAATAAATATGTTATATGGGGCATATATTTAGCACAATGCTTTTCTCTAGCTGACTAACAGTCTATGTTTTTTCTGAGGCAAATGTGACATTACATGACATGTTGTTTGCAAGCTGTTATATAGACGTCTTTGCACAGTTGGAACACAGATTAAGTGATTACATGAGACAGGATATGGATTTTGGTAAGTTGTACTCTTTCTTTTAACAGGATGTTTATTCATGTTTATTTTGTGCTGAAACTGGTATTAAAGTAGAGGAGATAATCAATTCACGTGCCGCTTCTCTTAAACTGAGGCACTACAGCGATCCACATTAAACAGCACCAAAACGGCATTTATTGTTTGAATACTGTAATAAAATGGATATGATTTGAAATCTGAGACTTTGTTTCATATCAAAAGTAACAAAGCAAAAAGCTTATTGTGATTTATTGGATGGGAGGCACGCTACAATGTTCTGTTCATTAACTGAAAACAGGCTAGACTAATCGATTCTCGGGATTTAAGAATCAATATCAATTCATGAAAATGAGAATCGATTAAGATTGAGAAATCTTTTTTTTTACCCAGCCCTAAATTTAATGCATCCTTGCTGCATAAAAGTATTAATTTATTTTCAATTAATTTATCTTATGGACCCAAAACTTTTCAACGGTAGTATTGTATATATAAATCTAATTTGTGCAGGTTTTCATGAAAATAAAAAATAGATACAGTATGTTCAAAATCAACTAGCTGTGGCTACAGCAGTCATGGATAAAAGTGTGATGAATTTAAAAGACAACTTCTCAGAAAGGGTTTAACATGCTGACAGTCTAATAGTTCTGTTAGCACAATGAAGCACAGCAAGCTGTCAGTACATTAAAACCCCTTTCTGAGCTGTATCTCTAAATTCATCCCTTTTACTTTTATTCTGAAAAATACTGATGCTAAAAAACTCACTAACCAAAAAATGTTTTACATTACATAAACACCATTTAAACAACACAACAAAACATTTTCACACTGGCAGTTTTGGGTTTTGTTCTCACACCTTCATTACACCATTAGTTAATAAACCAAGAAACAGCACAAGGAAGATCACTAAAAATAAATGTGCCACAACATGCCACAGCAGAACAAACCAGTTTAGCCTAATGATCAAATTTACCATTTGCAACACCGCAAGAGAGAAAAAGACAAAAAGAGATAATAGATTCATGATAATTATCAACCATCTATGTAAAGGGAGTCCATGTTTATGACAGACAGGTTTGGCAGAACGTCTCAGACCTGCTTCTGAAAATATCTAGCGTCACAGAACGTGTGAAGTATATGAGCAAGAGCTCTTCTGAGACTGATGCCAGCTGTTTTTCCCGACTCCATCTCTCTCGGATCTCTCTCCTCCTTCATCACACACCCACACAGACTCAAGGGTGCATGAAGGATGCTGGTTGGTCAGACTTCACTCTCTCTCCATCCAACAACTTATTCACTTTCTCTCTCTCTCTGCCTCTTTCTCACGTTTTGTCTAGCTTTCCTCTCCTGCGCAGGAAGGATGGTAAAATGGAGCTGTGTAAATGATGCCAAAACTTACAACAGATCAGTGTGCTGACTTTCAAAACACTAAATAGATCAAGTCAATATTTTATTAATCTCTGTTTACTGTTGCTAATCTAAAGCTAATCAGCGTTTCTATGTCTGCATGTGCGTTTATTATCCTGTGACACCAACACTTGTGAAGACTTGTGAAGGTTTGGAAACAAAAACCAGTTCTTTTTTAGATAATGTCTAAATAAAATTAAACAAAGACATGCAACCAACATCTCACATGCATGCAAACACATGCCACAAGGCCCTCAGGTGCAACTGACATCAGAAATTAAACAAATTAGGGTGTCTGGAGGTGTTGTTAATGTTGTTAATGGCGATGCATGAAGTGTATTCATCTGAGGTGTATGCGTGTGTGTTTATCTCTGACAGAAACTATTATCATTTGAACTTGATTTATAATTACAAGTATGAAATGCAAAACAAAATCAATCCGCATACAGCTCACTCAACAGCAATCAGACACACACCAGCGTCTCAGCAGATGTGTTCTGTCACAGGTTTGATCTGATGAGACGTCACGCATGTGCTGACTGGGTCAGACAGAAGCTCATAGTAGCAGATGGCAGATGACACTGGGATTCTTTTGCACTGCGTTTTGCTGAGCTCAGGCCCTGCGTGGAGTCTGTGGGTGTTGCTTACAGGGAAATTTTTTAATATGACTTCAGATTCATGCATAAAATGAGCATTATAACATTATACATTATTACTTTTGAGTCTCATAAATAAATATTTAAAATACTCAAATATTTAATAATAATGAGCCTCACATTAGAGACATTCAAGTATTTCTACACACTTGTGAGTACGAGAAAGACATGACATGAAAATAGCTAAATATATATTTATAATATATACCATTCAAAAGTTTGGAGTTGGTACAATATTTTTATTGTTTTTGAAAGAAGTCTCTTATGTTCACCAAGGCTGCATTTATTTGATTCGAAATACAGTAAAAACAGTAATATTGTGAAATATTATAAATATTTAAAAGAACTGCTTTCTGTTTTAATATATTTTAAAATGTAATTTATTCCTGTGATGCAAAGGTGAATTTTCAGTATTATTACTCCAGTTTTTAGTGTCACATGATCCTACAGAAATCATTCTAATATGCTAACTTTCTCCTCAAGAATTATTATTAATGTTGAAAACAATATAAATATATATTCAATAAAAAAAAATGTGGAAACACTTTTTTATGAATGGCAAGTTCTAAAGAACAATTTATTTGACAAAATCTTTTGTAACATTAGAAATTTTTATACTGTCAGTTTTGATCAATTTTAAGGCATTCAAATTTGTTCCAAAATATTAAATAAACACAAAGAATGAAGAAAAAAACTAAAAAAAAAAAAGAAATTTAGCTAAGGTCAATATCTTAAATGTGAAACAAATCTCCCAATTTAAAAGATTAGTTTACTTCAAGAATTAAAAATTTCCTGATCATTTACTCACCCCCATGTCATCCAAGATGTTCATGTCTTTCTATCTTCATTTGAAAAGAAATTAAGGTTTTTGAGGAAAACATTCCAGGATTTTTCTCCATATAGTGGATTTCAACATGATGGGTTGAAGGTCCAAATTGTAGCTTAAATGCAGTTTCAAAGGGCTCTACAGGATCCCAGCCGAGGAACGTTTACAAAGCGAACGTGCAAAGAAAGACAAACGCCCTTTACAAAAAAAGGCAAAACAACAATGTTGGACGATTTTGAAGTTGGAGAAGAAAATGTGATGGAGTAACACATTCTCGCTCCCAACTCGTCACATATTGACGCTTGTTCAGGACCCTTTGGCGTCACTTTTTGACACTCAGTGTACCCCTTCAGCATCATTTTTCGACGTGCAAGGTCCTCCAATTGCTTTAAATAAGAAACACTTGGCGTCAATGTGCTGACACGAAAGGCACTGAGATTTTTATCGCCATTATTAAATTATATATTGGGTAATAATATTGCTATTATTGCATATATGTTGGGGTGTGATTTTTCAATGTAAACAGACACAACAGTTTCATTTATATTACACTATTTACACATTTATAAGCATGTAACCCAACCCCTGTCCCTAAACCTACCATTTGTCAATAAAACACAAGACATAACACGCAGATACAGCTACAGTCATAATTTATTCATGAAGTATTAATATTCCAAGTCTTCTAAGGCAAAACGATTGGTTTGTGAGAGTCTTGTGTGCCGTCTTGTGTGCTGCAGTCTATCTGTGCGCAAATTCAAAAAATGCCACCGGAAGAACCATTACGTCAGCCTTGGTTGTGAAATGCTGTTGGCCCTTGTGTGTCTTGTGACCAATTGCATCATGCTACGGGAATATCTTTTTGAATGAGATGTGAGCGCGTTAACGGAGCAGGATCATTTTCAGCGATTAAACCTTCTGTTTTACTCTCTTTTTCGCATAAAGATATCGTATGGCGTCAGAAGACTTGGAATGCAACAGGACTTGTTCGTAATGCTTTTATACTGCTTGTTTATGGTCAGTTTTTGCAATAAATACCTGTGACTGTACTTATATTTGCCTGTTGTGTGTTTTATATTGTTCAAAAGTGGGTAGGTTTAGAGTAGGGGTGGGGTCAGGTGCTCCAATGAAAGTATAAATTTCGATAAAATTATTTTTAATTTTAACAAATGCATGCAAACCACTAAATTAAGACAAACGACTGAAAACAATGGAGGATCCTGTGGGTCGAAAAATTACACTAAAGGGGTACCCTGAGCATCAAAAAATGACGCCAAAGGGGTCCTGACCAAATGTAAATATGTGACGAGTTGGGAGTGAGAACGTGTTGGATGGAGTTTTTCGTCCTACCCTAACTTTTTGAACTGGATTACACAGACGAACTAACTGCACGTGATCTTTCCAATGTGATTACATAATGTGTTAAGTCGAGCTAGTGCAAAGACAAGCATTTGTGCTTAAAAAGTATGTTAATTTTTTTAATATTCTAATTTTTTTAGAAAATGACCAATCGTTTCACTAGATAAGACCCTTATTTCTCGGCTGGGATCATGTAGAGCCCTTTGAAGCTGCATTGAAACTGCAATTTGGACCTTCAACCCGTTGGCCACCATTGAAGTCCACTATATGAAGAAAAATCCTGGAATGCTTTCCTCAAAACCTAAATTTCTTTTTGACTGAAGAAAGAAAAACATGAACATACTGGATGACATGGGGGTGAATAAATGATCAGGAAATTTTTATTCTGGAAGTGAACTACTCCTTTAATACATCTGATTCACAATACACATTCAAGACACATAAAAGAAATTTTGCTTCACAGGTTTAGATGAGGGCACTGGAAAGCAAGACAAATATGGGATTTATCATGCATTTAGCAAAGATTTGACATTAATTGATGATTTGTCTGCATTGATTTCTGATTCAAAGGTGAGTTTGTGATTGTTTGTTATCTGTTCAGAGTTGCAGCTGTCTGTTCCCACTCCCCCAGCATCAGCCATATCTGCTTCCTTTTTGCCACATGGTCCGTCGTCACGACGACACAGCGTGATTGAAAAGCAGAAAACCCATTTGCTCCAACCGCTTTAATCAAACACACTCATTCATTATTCAGAGCGCGTGAGAGGGTGCAGGGGGTAAGCCAGTGTGTGTGTGTGTGTGTGTGTGTGTGTGTATTTGTTGACTATTGGGGTTTGAGTGTGCACATTCAAGTAATATAAGCAAAACAAGAGTTTTTGTTGTGAAACATGATATAAATATGTGAATCAGATGTGTTGAGATTGCTAAACTATAAATAATAAACAATGATCATACAAAAGAAAAACTTTCAGGAAAGTAGGTCTCAGCTGGAGGCCGGCAAAAAGCCAAAATTCACACAAATACACACACAAACAAGTGAAGAAAATCCCTAACACTTTAGAAATTCACAGAGAGAGGTGAGAGAATGAGAATGAAAGACTGAATTGGTTTCCTAGGTGGAAACTGGGAAAGTAATCTGGACGCAGGTCAGTCAGGACGTATCCGACTGCCAGCTCTCCATGGGCGCAGAAGAACAAACTAAACAGCGCAACACACACTTTTGTGATTCTCTCTGCTATATACACACACAGCACTTTTCAGTGCAGGGACGGAGGCAATCAGATCCATCCACTCAGAAGCCATTAAAGCAGAAAATATACTGTACTGAACAAGACAAGCCACATGCAGACACAGAAAGAGAACACTGACTGATATAATAACCTGTATCAATGGCTCCAATCCAAAACCTAGTGAGTAGCCCACGCAGACAGGATGTTAAGGTATCAGAGGTGCGCTCTTGACGCGTCGATTATTAAAAAAGGTAGGCAGCATGATTATGCAGCCTTCTAAAGAAAACCTCTGGCCAAATTCTAAGGCAGCATTGTATGTAAACTTTGAGGAGAATGTCCCATGATGCACTGCGACAATTATACAACAAGCAAAATATGACTTATTCTAGCGCACATAAGTACCATCGCAGTGTGTATGGAACCGGACTGAACAATGACATATTGTGCATCAGAGACGTGTCTCTATTATGTATGAACGGTGCATGAAATCAAAGGGAATAAGGTATGTCTTGACTCATTTGTTTTGCTTGATCTTGGAAAAAACAGCAAATAGAAACAAGCCCATAATAAACTTAAAGGGATAGTTCACCCAAAAATGTACTCCATGATTTACTCACTCTCAAGCCATCCTAGGTGTATATGACTTTCTTCTTTAAGATGAATACAGTCAAAGTTACATTTAAGAATGTTCTGGCTCTTCCAAAGCTTTATAATGGCAGTGAATAGGTGTTGAGATTTTGAAGTCCAATAAAGTGCATCCATCCGTCATAAAAAGTACTCCAAACTGCTCCGGGGGGTTAATGAAGGCCTTCTGAAGTAAATCAATTTGTGTCAAAATCCTCCAACAGTTTTCTTTACAAATCCTCATTTTGTACTTCTTATTCATGTTTTATTTTGCTATCTCCTCTGTGCATCCTACATCATCCACTGGAGATTGTGGTTCATAAAAATTTTAAATATCGATATGTTTCTTACACAAATGCATTGATTTGCTTCAGAAAGCCTTTATTAAACCCCCTGTGTGGAGTATTTTTTATGATGGATGGATGCACTTTATTGGGCTTCGAAATTCATACACCCATTCACTGCCACTGTAAAGACTGGAAGAGCCAGGGCATTTTTAATATAACTGTTTTCATCTAAAAGAAGAAAGTCATATATGCATAGGATGGCTTGAGGGTAAGTAAATCATGGGGTAATTTTCATTTTTGGGTTAACTATCCCTTTAAATCCCAATGCTTTATCTTGGAAATAAGCCACTTACCAAAATATCGCAACCTGCATGTGCCTACTTGGATTAATTCATGAGCCAAACCCAAACAACAAACTTTAATAAGCATTGCTTATAATAAGTGGACATGGCAACACTTCAACTACATATGAAATGTATTTGTGTATTATGAAATGTATTTTTGTTACATTACAAGTACGCAGTA
Organism: Cirrhinus mrigala; assembly: GCA_036247105.1. NCBI lineage: Eukaryota > Metazoa > Chordata > Actinopteri > Cypriniformes > Cyprinidae > Cirrhinus > Cirrhinus mrigala. The sequence goes on from CM070022.1 coordinate 8,003,664, forward strand.
TTGAATTATAAGCACTTTTTAAAATACGTACAAATTAATACTAAATCAAAACAACTGCATGTTAAGAACTAATAGCATCAAAACATACAGGCAATAATAAAGTAATAAAGGGATTCTTCTCATCAGAACTGATTCGGAGCATAGTTTTTTTTTCACATATGTGACCCTGGACCAAAAAAACAGTCATAAGGGTCTTTTTTTTTATTGAGATTAATACATCATCTGAAAGCTGAATAAAAAAGCTTTCCATTGATGTATGGTTTGTTAGGACAATATTTGGTCGAGATACAACTATTCGAAAATCTGGAATCTTAGGGTGCAAAAAAAATCTAAATGGAGAAAATCACCTTTAAACTTGTCCAAATGAAGTTCTTAGCAATGCACATTACTAATCAAAAATTAAGTTTTGATATATTTACAGTAGGAAATGTACAAAATATCTTCATGGAACAAGATCTTTACTTAATAGCCTAATGATTTTTGGCATAAAAGAAAAAATCTATCATTTTGACCCATGCTTTGTATTGTTGGTTATTGGTACAAATATGCACATGCTACTTACGACAGGTTTTGTGGTCCAGGGTCACACATGTGCGATGGTAGTCAAATTTTGTTTGTGTTTATAGCATTGATGAAGAGAGAGTCACAATGTACTGGAGAATCGATTTTTTCTCTCACCCCTAACTGAAATCGACAGTGAAGAGCATGTTGCTGCACTCCAAATTAGTTTGTTTAGAAATTGGTGCATAATGTGTATGTTTATACATTTGCAAAGTCATCAGTGTTAGATTTGGACAGCAAGTGAGCGTGTAGAAACACGCGTAAGATAATCGATCAAGTCGCCACTGGAGCTGCACATGATTTAAATGGGAAAGACTGCCCGGAAGGCCTTAAAGTCCTTTAATATTAACTGCACTTTTGCATGTCATACAAGTAAAGTGACTCCTTTACAGAGGTAGAACTGCATTAGAATGCCAACAGCACAACACAAACACACTCCATTCACAAAGAGCCTGACAAAAACACAGAGGGAATTGCATCTTAAAGCCAGATTTTCTCTTCACCAAGATGTTTTAGGAGAAATACTGACACTGAGGGAGAACACTGAAATATTCATGATGCATTATTATAATGAGATCAAATCTGCTGACTCTGACTCTGTCTGGCACCAGTTTAAAGTACAGAGGCAGTTGTGGTTGTAACAGTAAGAGTTAATGGGTTGAATTTATGAGATGAATATGAAAGAACTAAGCTTTGACTGTGAGTTTTGGTGCAGACCCTTAGGAATTATTTATAAGGAGCATCTGCACTGAAGAAAATAAGAAATAAAGAAATTATAGTTCAGTTTTTGAATGAGTACTTTAAAGTAATATCAGCTAAATCACCCTCTGAAGATAAAATGTGACCCTGGACCACAAAACCAGTTATAAATGTCAATTTTTTGAAATTGAGATTTATACATTTATGAAAGCATATAATAAATAAGCTTTCCATTGATGTATGGTTTGTTAGGATATAACAATATTTGGTCGAGATATAACTACTGTAAAATCTGAAATGTGAGGGTGCAAAAACAAAACAAAAACAAAAACAAAAAAAGAAAGAAAACTGCCTTTAAAGTTGTCCAAAAGAAGTTCTTTGAAATTTATCAAAATATGTGGGTCACATTGATTATAGCACTAGGGTGAATCTCATAAAACCTGTCAAGAACATATGCCAGATTATATTTCAGCCCAAAATCGACCATATTTTTTGTAAATATAATATTAAACCTGTTTTAGGACGCTAAAGATTTTTTTGCATTGTGACATTTTCATATCTAATGTTTCATAATTTAAGATTAATTATTTAAAAACAAATTATTAGTAATGAAGCATAATTCTCATTGTATGCAAGAAAAAATAGTACAAAATAGTTCAGTATTTATTCATCATGGCAATATTTTCTTTACTTTAATTTATGCTGACTGAAACACAAAATTCATTGACAGAATTTTACAGAATGAATTATATTTTTTGTAAATATAATATTAAGCGTATTTTAGGATGCTAAAGATTTTTTTGCATTGTGACATTTTCATATCTAGTGTTTCATAATTTAAAATTAATTATTTAAAAACTAATTATTAGTAATGAAGCATAATTCTCATTGCATACAAGAAAAAAATGTACAAAATAGTTCAGTATTTATTCATTATGGCAATATTTTCTATACTTTAATTAATGCTGATTTAAATACAAAATTCACTGTTATTACAGTAAAGGGAATCGAATGAGAATCACAAAAGAGTAATGAGAATTACGAAAAAAAAACCTCATTCCGATAATGACGATTTTTTTTTTTGGGGTGCTAAATTGCACAATATAAATAATGTAAAAAATGCAAGAAATCTTGAAAATATTTTTTTTTCCATTTCAGTTTGGAATGTGACCTTGTTTTCATGACAGCATAATATTAGCAAATGCATTATGGCTTTATGGCTTTGAATTAAAAACAATCACAAAATGCTAAAACCGCTACTACAGGACCAGTCAAATGAGAACAGGCATATAGTGCAAACAGTAATGTTTTTAAGTATTAAGACAATATGTAATATAGGGAATCCTGACAGAAAGAGAGAGAGAGAGAGAGAGAGAGAGAGAGGGAGAGAGGAAGAGAGCACGGCAGATGCCTTGATCGATAGAGTGGCTGGGTCTTTCCCAATCCTTTAGCATAAATCATCACCCATTATGGTCATGCAGTCCATCAGCAGCAACATAAAACCCTTCGCAAATAGATCTGATGGGCATTAGTCATACCTCACAAACTGCAGAAATACACACACACTGCATTTTTCCAGTGCTTTTCCGAACTAAAACAGCTATATGACATCCCGGAAGCATATACTCACTGGTTCAGTTCCACGTCTAAAATGAAGGTCTGTCCAAAGGCCTGCACCTGGAAGCTAGTCTGAGCCATGTGGTTCTGTAAAAGAGACAAAACAAGATGATATCTGGTCACTCTTATCTTTTAGGATGCCACACATGAGCTGAGACAATAAAAACTGTAAAATTAGAACATATTCAGTGTTTTGGAAGAAATTAGATATTTTTTTTTATTCACGCAAAACTCTAGTGCTCAGTAGATATGTTTATATACAGTCATTTATGTCAGTCTGCAGTCAGAGTAAATTGAATCAAATTTCAAATTCTAACAGTTTCATTTTCTTTAAGGCATTTTTGAATCTGATTAAAAAGATAGTTGTTTTTTTTTGTTTGTTTTTTTTTTTTTTTTTTTTAGTTGATTTAGTGTTTAAATGCATTTTTTTTTTCCGTTATTGATTCTTTCAGGTCAGCAGCACCCTTTCAATCTGGTCTAAATGTACACTACCAGTCAAAAGTTTTTGAACACTTTTTAAAGTCTCTTCAGCTCACCAAGCCTGCATTTATTCGATCTAAAGAACAGCAAAACAGTCAAATTTTGAAATATTTTTACTAGTTAAAATAACTGTTTTCTATTTGAATATATTTTAAAATACAATTTATTCCTGTGATTTCAAAGCTGAATTTTTAGCATTATTACTCCAGTCACATGATCCTTCAGAAATCATTCTAATACTCTGATTTGCTGCTCTAAAAAACATTTATTAATTATTATTATGTTGAAAACAGCTGAGTAGAACTTTTTCAGGTTTCTTTGATGAATAGAAAGTTCAGAAAAACAGCATTTATCTGAAATTGAAATCTTTCGTAACATTATAAATGTCTTTATCATGACATTTGATCAATTTAAAGCATCCTTGCTAAATAAAACTATTAATTTCTATAATTTCTTTCCACCCTAGGAAAATACAGACTCCAAGCTTTCGAATGGTATAGTATATGATGTTACAAAAGCTTTTTATTTCAAATAAATGCTGATCTTTGAACAGCAAATCAGCATATTAGAATGATTTCTGAAGGATCATGTGACACAGAAGACTTTAGCTTTGATCACAGGAATAAATTACATTTTAAAATATATTCAAATAGAAAGCAGTTATTTTAAATAGTAAAAATATTTTACAATATTACTGCTTTTGCTGTATTTTGAATCAAATAAATGCAGGCTTGGTGAGAGACTTCTTTAAAAAAAAAAAAAAACTATACAAATCTCTGTTCAAAATCTTTTGACTGGTAGTGTTGCTAGCATCACATGATAATTCAGAAATCATTCTAATATTCTGATTTCCAATCAAGAAACATTTCTTATTATTATCAATGCTAAAAACAACTATGCTGTTTAATACCTTTGTGGAATCCATGATACATTGTTTTTTATTTTTCAGGATTTTTTGAACAGAAAATTATTAAAAACATTTATTTGAAGTAGAAACTAAAATTATAAATGTCTTTACAGTCACTTTATGATCAATTTAGTGCATTCTTGCAAATCAAAGGTGCATATTTATTTCAAAAGGAAAGTTTCAAAGTGCCACACATGAGCTGAGACAATAAAAACTGTAAAAATTAGAACATATTTGGTGTGTCGGGAGAGAGAAGTAAAATTAGATGCACTAATTGCTTTTTTTTTATTCATCACGGGTACACTTTGATGTTCAGGACTGGTGGCTGTGTGGGTGTGTGTGTGTGTTCGCTGATGGTTAATTCACTGCCTGCTTGGGGCCCATATGGCCAGGGCCGTATAACACCCCCTCAGGGGAAAGCGAAGCTTTTGGGTTGCAGCGCATTGTTCTCTAGGCTTGTGAGTGGATGTGTGTGTGAGGGAGGGCAGAGAGGGCAGAAATAGAAGCATACGAGGGAGGTGAGGGGAGTCTAACACCCCCAAGGGAACACACCTCTCCCTAAACCAGCCTAGTTATCAATAAAATAGAAGGAGAACGAAGGGGTGGAAAAAAATACAGAGGGGGAGAACCTCTACACTTCACCCATCAGTGACCCTCTGAATGAAGCTACCCTCCCCGAGACACACCCACATCCATCTACTGCCCCTCGGATGAGTGTGTATTTGTGCGTCACGTCTAAACAAGAGGCACAATAACACACAAATCTAATAAAGAGATTCAGAGTGTTTTCTAGAAACTGTGTAAGATGAGAAGGCTGCAGCTTTCTGCCCATTATGTCTTTGGCATCATCGATTGCCGTTTCATCATATTATCGTTTTAAACTGCTCAACTTCTGATCTACGTTTTGTGTTAAATAAAGAAGATCTAAAATTAGCAAGCTCCTCTTTGTTTGTTTTTTCAGGCATCAGTGAGTATCTATAAATAACTGTCTTCAGCCTTCAAAAAGATTTAATTGTAAGCCAAACGTGGAGCTAAAAACAGACCTGAATGCATGTAGCTGAATGTATTTATGAAAAAATATATTTCATTGGCATATGTTTCTAATCTAGCACCATAAATAACACCACAACGATTAAATCAATACTATGCAATGGCATGATGAAAAAAGCTTTCGCTTCAATTATACAGAGCTCAGCTGCACATGTCAGACAAAGGGTTAAGCCGTACACGTGCACACACAGCCTGAAGCACAAAACAGCGACGTCGGGACACATGTACAGTCATTCTAACCGGTCAAAGAGACTCATTACAGTAACAAGGCCACGGGCGTTTGCATATTTATGCCTTTGAGAATTATTCAGTCATGCAAAGTATGAGCAACAAAGTACCTGAGTCTCAGGATGGACAAAAACGCTTAGACATTTTGAGCCTGAGCTCAAAAATAATTCTAATCAGCATATTAACATGATTTCTAAAGGATCATGTGATGCTGTAATGAAGTAATGGCTGCTTAAAATTCAACTGAATATATGTTACCCTGGACCACAAAACCAGTCATAAGGGTCAGTTTTTTGAAATTGAGATTTCTACATCATCTGAAAGCTGAATAAATGAGCTTTTCATTGGTTTGTTAGGACAGGGCAATATTTGGCCGAGATACAACTATTTGAAAATCTGGAATCGCCTTTAAAGCTGTCCAAATGAAGTTCTTAGCAATGTATATTACTAATCAAAAATTAAGGTTTGATATATTTACGGAAGTTTGCTAAATATCTACATGGAACATGATCTTTATTTAAAATCCTAATGATGCTTGGCATAAAAGAAAAATCAATCATTTTGACCCATACAATATATTGTTGGCTTTTGCTACAAATATACCTGTGCTACTTCTGACTGGTCTTGTGGTCCAGGGTCACATATAACATCTTATTCAAATAGAAATTAATTTGAGTCATTTTAGTAATTTTAAATTGTAATATTTAAAAATATTACTGATTCTACAGTATATTTGATTAAATAAATGCAGCTTCTTTCAAAAGTGATCTTGAAATCTAAAAAATTTTTACTGGTTAAATATATAAATTTTATTTTTATTCATGAGTTAATGTGATAGCTTACTCAAAGAGTCTTATGCACTATCTTTCAAGCCAGGCAAAGAAAGAACAAAAGAAATGGCATGTCCATAAACCTCTAATAGCATTACACGCTCAATGGAGAAACCAAATACAAAGTACATTTGCCAGTTTATTGTTTTCCTTTTATCATCATGGCGCAGGTTTTGAGTCCCTGATTCAGTGTTTTTCTGAATAATGGATGGAGTTATGTCATTTATCATTCTTTGGTATTTCTGTGAAATATAATGCAATATTTATTTACGCTGATAATACTCCAACACATGAGCAGCTCATTTGTTCTTTCTGTGTCCTTTGTGTTTCCAAAGCTGTGATGCCACGAGATGCCTCAGGAGGCCTAAGCATCAGCAGCATCTTCCGGTGAAATGTGCTGTTTTGCTTCATTAGATCACCCTTAAATGACTGGAATTAACTTCACAGCGCTTTCAGACCACCCAGAGTCTGACTATAAGAGTCGGAAGGAGAGTAAAAGAGAAAAACATAAACATCATTCGAAGAGCAGCGTGTCTCCAATGGCAACGGGAGGAGAGAGCATCCTTGTGACACTCAGATGACATCCGAACATGAGATGAAAAATACACACCTGTTTACTGTCAGAGCTCATTCGGACCCGTGTGTTGAGAACATCATGAGCGGCCTGACTGTCTCCGTCCATTCGGTACACTAACCGAACCGGTACCGTGTTTTCTCTCCCGAGGAACCTGGCGTCATCACGCCGAGCCCTCGTCTTTACCAAGGCGTCTCCTAGAATAACAAAAACACGGCGATATATTTTTAACACCTATAGATTTTCGAGTTAGATGTATGAAATTGGACATGATGTTCTGTTTAGAAACGACAGATAATGATAAATCACGCCTTAGGTTTGCCGTTACATACATATTATAGTTGTTTACATCATTTGAAACGAATGCGGTGAGAGTAAAATACGACAGTAATATGGTAAAAACACGCCATAATTATTTAGATTCATTATCAAATATGTAAAAATGCACCCTTACCGTAATGAGGCAGCGAGATGCTGGTATGTATCACAGAGCTCATCACCGCTACAAAGAGGCACAGGAAGGAAATCCCGACACGGTGAGGCATCATTCCCGCATCCATTCGGTTCAGAAAATGACGGTCAATCATACACATCCCAAATTATACGATACACGAGTTAAATCCCAAGTTAAACCCGATTTTCGGGCGCACACACATCCTCTTGCGCGCTGGCTGCCATCAGGGACGCGCGACCAGCCTCTGCATCGAGACGCGGGTTTGCGCAAGCGAAGGCGGGTGCGTTCTGGAAAACTAAAATCAGGAGCTTTTTTCTTCACCGAGCAGAAGCCACCACCTCCTCAGCAAGACATCAATAATATCCAGCCGACTCACTGCAGAAACGACTCATAAATATACATGAGCGAGCCGCACGCGGGATGACGGGTAGTGTAGTGAGCGCGCAAAAGAGCGGAGACGAGCGCGCTCCACCTGCTGTCACCTTCTGCGCCAAACAGAACTGATCCCGTGTGGAGCAGAAGAACAGTGAAACAGTAGTTGATATAGAAATGTTTTACAAAGTAGTACTAAATAATACATTAGATTAACCAGAAAAAAGAAAAAGAAAAGAAAATCATTAAACAAAAACATAAAAAAAATATTTTGCTGGCTGCTACGTTCAAAGTATCAATTTGCGTAAAGTAACAAAATAAACTGACTTCCGATTCATTATCCGCTATAGGGAAATAACGAGAAGAATGAGAAGTGCCGTAAACGGTAAAACTGTTTGCACTTCAAATCAGTGTGCTCAGAATTAAAATAATATGGTAAGACACACCAATTTGCAATATCAAACAGTAAAACGAGCTTTTTGTACAGCTAAAAATATCAGGACGCGGATGACACCCGAGGCCAGACCCATTAAATTTACAAATGGCCGCAGCCACTCTTATTACGCAAAGAAAAAGGTGGATAACATAATTAAAGAACACAGCTCAGAAAATTACATAGAAATTGTCCATTACTGATTGCAAATTAACTAAAAATTGTAGTTCATAATGTAATCTATACATTACAAATTTTAGATTATCTGATGATCAGATTAGTTGATTACATTTAGATTACATTTTTAGATTTAGATTACATTTTTTAGATTAGATTACATTTTAGAATTACGTTTATCATATTGATTTTAAGGCTGTCAAACAATTATTGCATCCAAATTAAAAGGGTATGTTTACATACTATGTTTGTGTACTGTGTATATTGATTATGTACATATACACACAATCAGGTACATATTAAGGAATAATATGTTAGATTTCTATAAAAATATTTCAATTTATTTAGAATATAAATCATTTACAAGTATATATATATATATATACATATCCATGTATTTATATAGACATAAATATACACGGTACACATATAGTATGTAAACATAAACATTTATTTTGGATGAGATTAATTGCGACTAATTGTTTGACAGCTCTAATTTAAATAGGACAATCTTGCACTAAATTGACATAAAAATACAAGAAGTATGAAAATATATTCCAATTTATTGTAATTAACAACAAGAAGCGTAGTAAACATTACATTGTCAAGTTTTCCCAAACTAGGGTTCGTAAAGGAACTCCAGCGAGTTTGTGAGTTTAATAAAAAAAAACTAACAATTAGTTAAATCATAAAAATGTACAATTAAAATACCTGCATGTCATGTGACCATAATCAACGTCAGAGAACCACGAACATGCAAAAATGATACTTATTATTATTTTTTTTGTAATCTCAGTGGTACTTCAAGTAATTATATTAGGTGAAAGAGGTTTAGATAAAATGTTGGAATTAGGGAATCAAATTATTACAAATGTATTGCTATTGTGTGAATATGTTATCAATAAAAAGTAACTGTAGTCTTTTTTTTTTTTCAGATCAGATTTTGGAATCTGATGATGTAACATTGTGTTTACATGTGAGTGAACTTGAAACATAATTCATTGCTGTGATGCAAAGCTGCATTTCAGCAGCCATTACTCCAAGGTCACATGATCTTCCAGAAATCATTCTAATTTGGTGCTCAATAAATTTTATGATCAATGTCAAAAACAGCTGAGCTGCTTAATATTACAAAAAAATCTATTTACTGTTACATGTGATCAATTTAATGCATCCTTGTTAAATAAATGTATTAATTTCTTAAAAAACATACTGACCTCAAACATTTGAACAGTATTGTACATAGAATGTTAATCGGGCTGAAGTGTTGAAACACTAAAGATAGTGGAAAGAGCTTTTCTCATGTAGACGTTGTGAATACACCCTTCTAGCACCCCACAGAAACCCAAGGTAAATCAGAAGATTTCTAAAATTATCTTTTTTTTTTTTTTTGCCAACACTGGTGCTTTTTTCTTCCTGTAGGAGTGGATGTGGCCATTTGTACATTTTATGGGTCTGGCTTACGGTCTCATCCGTGTCCAGCTATTTTTAGCTGTATAAAACAGCTCATTTTCCTGCTTGATATCGCAAATTGGTATGTCTGACCGTATTATTTTAATGTGTTATCTTAATTATGAGCACACTGGTTTATAGTGCAAACAGTTTAACCGGTTACTGCACATTGTTATTCTTCTCATTATTTCCATGTAAAGGATAATGAAACAGAAGTCTCACCCATAGGCTTACTTTCGAGTTAAAGTATAAGGTGGATAACTATGATACAAAATGAAAGAAAAAAAACAATACTTAAACCATTGTAAAAAATATTTGCAATTTAATACAACCAGAAAATAATTTCAAAACAATCTCATGCTGTTATATCATTCAATTACACTCAATTTACATACTTGCGGTGCATCGCCACTAATTTTTTCTTGTATAAAGTCAATGTTTTTTCCAGTCTATAAGTTTTCTTTTAAAGTCTGTATGGTGAGAACACCATTTCCCATCATATTAATGAAAGAAAACAGATTTATTAATATATATTATTTGGCATAGTAATAACTTTTACAACACACGTGTTGAGTACCGCTGCTTATCTCAAAAACCCTTAAAGTCTTCATCCATATTGTCACTGGACTGAAAGAGCTGCCACAAGTCCAGGAGAGAAGCAGGTGGGTTTTCACACTCCTGTACACGTTTAACAGGTGAAAGAGAGCTCAAAGATTCTCTCTCTTTACTGGATTCAATGTGCAAGGCTGGTGCTTGCTTTCTTCTTCTGGATCTGATGTGCCGAACCTTCCGTTGCAGTAAATTAGTGGAGGTGTCAAGGTCCGCTTCAGGTTCTGTGTTGGCTAAAGGCCAAAGAGCTGAATTTTCAACTTGATTTTCTGGCATACCTTGCGAATAAACTTCCCAGCAGTTAGTCCTAAGGCACTCAATTCCTGTGAATGATTCTCGGTTTCTTTCACTGAACTGTTGAGCTGTGTGCATGTCAGGGTTTGTCCTGGTTTGTTGGTCTGTCCTGCATTCAAGTGCATTAGAGTCACAGTCCTGCTCTCTGCTGAGAAAAGATGCACCTTCAGATTTCCGCGAGTGGAATTCCCACTCAAAGGATCCACGCTTAGATTGGGACTTCTCCGGAACGTCGGATTGGTCGAACAAGCTGTCCCTGTTGCTCCGAGGGAATTCACACTGGCCCCTGCTGCGCTTGCGAACCGACAGAGGTTTATCTCCAGTCTGTTCTGAGAAAGGCTGCTTTGCTGTCGAGCTCCAAAGCAAAGGCCCCTCGCTTTCCTGTTTCCAACCAACATTCACAGATCCCACATCTTCATTTACTGGCAACATGGCTCCAGCACACAACACAGGCATTGATGTACTGCATTTCACCCTATGGCAGAGAGACATTGACACTGTGCTGTCAAAACGCTAAGAAAAATAAATACAGTTGAGGTCAAAAGTTTACATACACCTTGCAGAATCTGTAAAATGTTAATTATTTTACCAAAATAAGAGGGGTCATACAAAATTCATGTTATTTTTTTATTTAATACTGACCTGAATAAGATTTCACATAAAAGATGTTTACATGCAGCCCACAAGAGAAAATAATAGTTGAATTAAAAAAATGACCCCATTCAAAAGTTTTTCCACTTGCTTCTTAATACTGTGTTGTTACCTGAACGATGCACAACTGTTTTTTTTTTTGATAGTTGTTCATGAGTCCCTTGTTTGCCCTGAACAGTTAAAGTGCCCGCTGTTCTTCAGAAAAATCCTTCTGGTCCCACAAAGTCTTTGGTTTTTCAGCATTTTTGTGTATTTGAACCCTTTCCAACAATGATTGTATGATTTTGTGATCCATCTTTTTTCCTGTGAACTCGTATGCAACTATTACAGAAGGTTCAAACGCTCACTGATGCTCCAGAAGGAAACACAATGCATAAAGGTGGGGGGTGAAAACTTTTTAAATTTGAAGATCAGGGTAAATTTAACTTATTTTGTCTTCTGGGGAACATGTAAATATCTTCTGTAGCTTCTGGAGGGCAGTACAAAATGAAAAATATGATATTTAGGCAAAATAAGAAAAATGTACACATCCTCATTCTGTTTAAAAGTTTACACCCCTGACTTTGAATGGATCGTTTTTCCTTCTGGAGCATCAGTGAGCATTTGAACCTTCTGTAATAGTTGCATATGAGTCCCTCAGTTGTCCTCGGTGTAAAAAGATGGATTTCAAATCATTGTTGGAAATGGTTCAAATACACAAAAATGCTGAAAAGAACAAACAATTTGTTTGACTGAAGGATTTTTCTGAAGAACAGCAGGCAGTTTAACTTTAATTTAAGTTCATTAAGAATCAAGTGTATGCAAGCTTTTGAACGAGGTCATTTTTAAAATTCAACTATTATTTTCTCTATATGTAATCATCTTTTATGTGAAATATCTTATCCAGGTCAGTACTAAATAAAAAATAACATGCATTTTGTAGGATCCTTCTTATTTAGGCAAACTTTTGACTTCAATTGTAATTTTTTAATGACATGTTTGTACCTTCTGCAGTGCGTGCCAACGTTTATAAGGTCGCAAGTCAGTCCCGCAGTGACTCGATCCACAACTGTGTACTCCTCACTTTTAGAGAAAGCTTGATGCTGTCTGCTCTCCAGGTGCTGGTGGTCAGAAGTTCAGAACAGGTGAGCACAGAGGTCATGCATTTTATGCAAATCCTGGTTCAGCCCAAAATGTATAATTACTGAGTCTGAGGTTTTTTTTTCCCCAGATGAGAAACAGCATATGCAAAGTGTTTATTTAAACTTCAATGGATTTCCAACACGTACCGCCTTTAGGTTGTCGAATTTGACCTCACAGCATTCACAGTACCCTCCTTTCCTCTTTTCTCTCCCTTCATGTCCTCTGCGCCTCTCTTTCTTTCCCCGAGCTCCTCGTTCCCCTCCAGACCTGAAGCAAAACACAAATTCTCATTCACACCACAGAAAAACAAAAAAATGACCGCATTACAAAAAGATGCTACTGATTCTCATTGTACCTTTGCTCTTTCTGTCTCTTCTTTGGATCATCCTTTCCGTGGTCATCCACCAGAAAAGGACTGCAGGGTGGAAAAGACTGAAGGTTGCACACAGGCATGTTGGACAGGGGAAGGTAGATGGGACGATAATGCCTGCAAAAACATCATAGACTTTTATTAAACTGGACAAATAGTAGGAGTGTCTCGTTAAATCGATTTGTAGATCAATTCGGTGTTTCCTGAATGCCTCGTGATTCTCTCTGAAATCGGTTCTGAGCTTAGTTTTTAACAGCAAATGGCGATCTAGGCTAGTTTTTAACTGCACACTCGCGAAGAAGAATGTTTACGTGTTCAACTGAGTAATTTAAGAGGTTAAATGTACCTGCACCTCAACTTTTAGGATTTTAGGATGCGAGACTAATAAACAAAGCTAACTGTGAACACTCTTGTACTTTGCTTCAACTTTTTCGAACTTTATGAATTATTATTTTAATCCTAAGTGGTGTGTGTGTGTGTGTGTGTGTAAGGAACTGGAAGCAAGCAGAATATGGCTGTTTCTAAAGCATGTAGCGCCATCTGCTGTTAAAAACTAAGCTCAGAACTGATTCAAGAGAGAATTGCCATGCAATGGTGACACCCCCAACAAGTAACATCAAAAGGTAAAACAAAAAAAACCATCAGCAAAGAAAATGCACCTGCTTGAGTCTTCTACTTTCACAAACGGTCGACGAATTCTTCCAGCTGGAAATGAGAACATTTGAACAAAATCAACTAAAGGTGGGCTATAAAATTATTAACTAACATTATTCAACTGGAAGATGAAACAAATTAAAAAGGTTCTTTACCATCTACTTACCATTGTGTCTGTGATATGCATTTTTCTCTGTGTGCTGAATGCTGGCCTAAAAATGAAGAGTGATAAACTGAATATATACAGAAATAACAGAATTATACACAGGCTTGCACAGAATCTTATGCAGCTTTCAACACAATCAGGGTAGTAGAAGCTGTGAAAACCTGTGCAGATTCCACATGAGCCTTGTAATATTAATGAAAAGTGAATTTTTCTATTGCATGCTGAATGAACAGGTTCAAAAGTATTAGTTTAGTCTTTAGAACAGTAAACAAACTTTATAATTGTTTACTAAACCTAATATTCAGAAAAGTGGTTGAACAATATGGTTTTTCCAGTGGTTCATTTTTAAACTTATACATTTGGTTTTTATTTAAAAAAATAAAAATAAAAAACAGTAAAATGTGCTATGAACATAAAACTACTCACAGCTCCTTTTGCCACTGGATTAGCTGCCTTCACTGCAATGATTTTTGATTTCTTCTTGTCAACATATGAAATAACATCTGTTTGGAAGTCAAGCATAAAAGATCATGTAATACTGAAACCACATCTCACATCTTTAACAACACAATAATTAATAAGAATGTTAAAGACAATACCGTCGACATGCAGGACTTTGACCCCCCATTCCACAGCATTTGCCAAGATTCCATTCATTTGAACACGTTCCTAAAACAGAACAGGAAACCAGAGCACTGATAAACTACTCAAGACTGCTGCATGGAGTTAATTTACAAACAAACAAGGCATGATAAAGATTGACAAACCTGTTCCTTAACGACTCTTTCCACAAGCGATTTGCCTCGACTTACAGCAGCCTGTGAAATTCCAGCACAGGACAAACATGTCAGTGTTTTTCCCCAAAAACATTTAAACGTTTTGGATTAATAAAACTTTTTTTTTTTTAAAGAAATGAATACTTTTATTCAGCAAGGATGCATTGAAGGGGTAGTTCACCCAAAAATGAAAATTCTGTCATTCATTACTCACCCTCACGTCGTTCCAAACCAATAAGATCTTTGTTCATCTTCAGAATACAAATTAAGATATTTTTGATTAAATCAGAGAGCTTTCTGACCCTCCATAGACAGCAAGGGTACCACAGTCAAGATGCAGAAACACAGTAAGGACATGGTTAAAATAGTCCATGTGACATTAGCGGTTCATCAGAATGTCCCAGGAGAGAACAAGTTGCAGAATAAAGTCATTATTTTTGTTTTCTTTGCGCACAAAAAGTATTCTTGTAGCTTCATAAAATAACAGTTGAATCACTGATGTCACATGGACTACTTAAACGATGTCCCTACTACACTTCTGTGCCTTGAGGTTGAGTAATTAATGACAGAATTTTCATTTTTGGGTGAACTATCCCTTTAAATTGACAAAAAAAAAAAATTGTAAAAAAAATTACGGCATTCGAAAATCTTTTTCAAATAAATGTTAACATTTCGAACTTTTTATTTATTTAAAAAAAAAAACAAACAAACATGGTTTCCAAGAACACAAGATATTAAGTCTGACTTGATATTGAAAAAAAAAAAAGGATGCAAGGATGCTTTAAATTGATCAAAAGAGATGATAAAAACATTTTTAATGTTACAAAAGGTTTCCATTACAGATAAATGTTGTTGAAACTTTCTATTCTTCAAGGAAACCTGAAAGAAAAAAAATCTACTCAGCTGTTTTCAGCATAATAATAATAATAATAATAATAATATTTTTTTTAACAGTAAATCAGAATATTAGAATGATTTCTGAAGGATCATGTGACAGGAGTAATGATGCTAGAAATTCAGCTTTGAAATCACAGGACTTAATTACATTTTAAAATATATTCAAATAGAAAACAGTTATTTTAAATAGTAAAAATATTTCACAGTTTTACTGTTTTTGCTGTACTTTGGATCAAATAAATGCAGGCTTGGTGAGCAAAAGACACTTCTTTAAAAAAAACAAAAAACACTAATAATCTTACGGTCCAAAAACTTTTGACTGGTAGTGTACACCTGTGACATTACATCAGTATTAATGGACCACTGTGTTTGTGTGTTGCTGTTAGGCACTCCACTTTAAAATTTATTTCAGCATAAAATAAAAATATTAACTATATAAATTAACAAAGACTTTAAACATGTAATAAAAATTTAAGGCCTGTAAAACACAATTCTAAAATGCTTAGTTTTTTCCATTATTTGACTTAAGGAACACAGAAACAATATCTTTGGTAATGAAGTTGAGAACAACAACAAAGAAAAAACATCCTGACTAACCGTTTCCGAGACTCCCTGAGAGCTGCCCCTGTGCCCACGGCTTTCCCTCCTGCTGCTGGGATGAGGAGAGCTAACGCCTGAATCCGGACTGGGTGCAGGAGAGTCTGGCAGAAGACGCTGGGCATAACGAGCTTCCGGCTTACTAGACACAAGATACTTGATCTCCTTGCTGAAGAACTTTTCCACTGTCTGATGAGGAAAACACAGGTGGTTACTACATCTGTGATTACATGTGCATGTGAATTAACTCACCCTCAGCTCATCCACAATGTGGATGAGTTTGTTCCTTCAAAACAGATTTGGAAAAATTTAACAACGGGAGCTGTGCAAATTACTGTGATGCTTTTATCAACTGTTTAAGCTGTCATTCGGATGGAACCCATATACTGCAAAGGATCCATTGGTGAGCAAGTGATGTAATGCAAAATTTCTCCAAATCTGTTCTGATGAAACAAACTCATCTACATCTTGAATGCATTGAGGGTGAGTAAGGTTTCAGGTTATTACTTCATTTTTACCCCGAAACGATATAAACATCTAATACACTGTTTAAATGAAGCAGAAGTTGCAGTCTGGTTTACATCAGGAGAATTAAACACATTAAACTAGCAATTCTGCCGATAAACTCACCTTACGTTTTTAAAGAGACAGCTGTCTAGTTTTATTAATTTAAAGGGCATTCTCTTCCTGCATATGAAAAGATTTATATTTGGCAATAACATCCTCAGTGATGGTATATTATGACATTTAAGACAATAAACAATGAACTGCACTTACACCACCAAGTGTTTTAATGTCATTTTCCAAGAGCTGTGTTTTCATATTCCATGGCAGATCCAAGTAAAATATTCTCCCTTTAAAAGGTTTGGTCTGAAGTGCATCACATGTGGGTTTAATTTTGCTTTTAGATGATGTACTATTATGTCCGTCCAGTTTTGAATCTGTGAAGATAAATATAGCACAGTTAGACTGTTACAAAAAATATAAATCCATATTCAACTTACAAACGGAACAGCACAAGCACGGAAATTTTTCATTTCCTTATTTTCAAAGAATAATTTTACAAAAAAAAGAGCTCACTAAAGTGTTAATCAAACTAAAGTGACATAAACAGCACAATACCTCTGTCCTTACACCTGGAGAAAGAGTCGTGCTTCATCATGGAGCTTTTACTGTAGTTCTAACGGTTACAGCCCTAAACCCGGCTAAACCTGCTAGTTATGCCGCCAACGTATAGCAGCATTACTTATAAGTCTTCCTTGATTAAAACATTGAACTAAAACACAACACTGCGTTAAATGTCTCTACTGTTTGTAAAAATATTCAAAACAAACACTCGACGCAACTCGTTTCCATTTTCCCGCTCGAGACTCTCCACTCCCACAAAACAGGCCGTAATCTTGGAGTTCATAAAGGGAGATTCGACTTTTATTTTTTGACATTTCAAAAACGACGCTGCAAAGCGCTGACTTTGGAACGTCAATTACACCGATATAAACAACCTGAATTTTATGTAGAATATAAATCAGAAAACTAATGTTAAAAACATAAAATATAACATCGATACACTGTCACGTCCACGAGTATTCTATTGAGACCAATGACGAAATTTAAATATCCGGAAATAACGAATCTGCCGGGGCGAAACACACAGTTGATAAATATACGTCAAAGTGGAGGAGCGCAATGGCGCACACTACCGCAGTAGGGTGAAACTCTTAATGAATCATGTGAATTCATTAATATCTCTGGAATGCATCGATGACATTGCTTTTTTCCGGCGTTACACAGTCTTTGCTGTTTACGTCACTTGGAAATACAGTTATAATGATAACTGATAAAGGTCAATGCAATACACGCTGTTTATATTTTCAGATCTATTCAAGGCAAGTGTGAGCTTGTTCAACAATGTAGATTTTAGGCAAATGGCAGTCACAAAAGAGTGAGATTAACGAGTTTGTACATGCAGATTCATCTTAACTTTTTCTACATTGCAGGCCTAAAAATGAGCTCTCAGAAAAGTTCTTCAGTCCTCACGGGAGACATTACACCCATCCAGCAGATGATTGCGTCTTGCTCTGGGGCAATTATTACATCACTGTTTGGTAAGAGAATGTGGATTTATTTATTTATTTTTTGTATACTAATAAATATATTAATCTGTCCTCTTTAGAATGCAACGAGGGTCAGAATGATATAGTTAGATACACTAAGTTACATATTTTGTGAATATCAATAAATTTTGATTCAATGAGAGTCGATATATAATTTTGGATTTAGTCAGTTTCTGTTAAGAAGTACCATAAAAGTACGGTCATATAAATCGATTTGCATAAAAAGCGTCATATAAGTGATAGCTTGAGATTTACTTTTTTACTAAATACACATTTGAATATGATATTCAGTTAAACCAAATGTAATTAAATATAAATAATGTAATCTGTGAACTGAACGGTTAATTCTCTGTGTTCATATGACACAGTTCATATGGGCTTGCTGTGGTGAAAGACATGCATATTTTGTTTAGGTTTTCAGTTAAGGACAATGTCAAGGTAAAGTGAATGTGTGAATCTAATATAGTCTGGATTCTATTAACAGTTTATTATTAGTCTGTGGGATGTCTAACATTCTTTGAAACATTTCTTTAAAGTACACAGTGTTATGACTTCAGAGTTTAAATGTGTTTTAAGTTGAGTGATGACTCTACCAGTTCAAGTTTTTGAACAGTAAGATTTTTAATCTTGTTTTTTTTTTTAAGGAAGTCTCTTTTGCTCACCAAGCCTGCATTTATTTGATCCAAAGAACAGCAAAACAGTACAGTTTGAAACATTTTTACTATTTAAAATAATTGCTTTCTATTTGAATATATTTAAAAATGTAATTTATGCAGTGTCTTCCGTAGTCTTCAGTGTCAACTTGATCCTTAAGAAATCATTCTAATATGCTGATTTACTGTTGAAGAAACGTATTTGTATTATTTTTCTAAATATTTAAAACAGTTGAGTACTTTTTTTTTTTTAGGATTCTTTGATGAATAGAAAGATCCAAAGATCAGCATTCATTTGAAATAAAAACTTTAACATTATACACTATACCATTCAAAGGCTTGGAGTATATATATATATATATATATATATATATATATATATATATATATATATATTATATATATATTATTATTATTATTATTATTATTATTATTATTATTATTATTTATTTATTTATTTATTTTTATTTTTTTTGGGTGGGGGGGGGGTTATAGAAATTAATGCTTTTATTTAGCAAGGATGCTTTAAATTGATCAAAAGTGACAATAAAGAGATTTATAATGTTACAAAAGAATTCTGTTTCAGATAAATGCTGTTCTTTTGAACTTTCTACTCATCAAAGAAACCTGAAAAAATTCTACTCAGCTGTTTTCAACATAATAATAATAATAATAAATGTTTTGTGAGCAGCAGATCAGAATATTAAAATGATTTTTGAATGATCATGTGACTGGAGTGGAGATGCTAAAAATTCAGCTTTGATCACAGAAAAAATTACATTTTAAAATGTATATAGATAGAAAACAGTTATTTTAAATAGGAAAATATTACTGTTTTTTTTTTTTTTTTTTGTATTTTGGATAAAATAAATGCAGGCTTGGTGAGCAGTAGAGAATTCTTTAAAAAAAATTGACTGGTAGTGTATCTATTAAAATATTACAAAATAACTATAATTTAAACTGTTTTCTTTATGTTTACAGTAACACCTCTGGATGTGGTGAAGATCAGACTACAGGCGCAAAAGATTCCTTTTCCCAAAGGTAAGCTTGAGCTGTTTTCTGTTCAAATAAAGTAGTCAAATTTTGATGGAGTTAAAAAAAACCCTCCCTCTCTCATTTTTTAATAATTTGCAGGAAAGCGTTTTGTGTATTGTAATGGCCTTATGGATCATATATGCGTCTGTGAGAATGGCAATTCAAAGGCATGGTACAAAACACCTGGTCATTTCACTGGCACTTTGGTAAGATGAATCAAATCAAATTCTGAATATAGTTTCTCTTCACCTGTGATGCTTTTTCAGTATATTAATAATTCCTGGTTTAACTAATTAAAATGCTCTGTTCTACTGTTCCAGGATGCCTTTGTTAAGATTATACGTATGGAAGGAATCAGGTCTCTGTGGAGCGGCCTTCCTCCAACATTGTGAGTGTTCAGTTACATATCTGCTGTCTGAACCCATCTGACCTCTGCTTGGACACAAATAATGAAATGCATTTCCCTTTGTAGAGTGATGGCAGTGCCTGCAACCGTAATATATTTCACATGTTATGATCAGCTACATGCCAGTCTTAAATTTAGGATGGGAGACCATTCAGATTATGCGCCACTGTTAGCCGGCGCCATCGCGAGAGGTAACGTTTAACCCTGTTGATTAAGTGTTTGACCTTTTCTCCGCATGCTGACCTTCTATATCAAAGTATGCCTGGCTTCACATGAGTTTTCTGCATGTGTCAGTGGGCTCAGTCACGGTAATCAGCCCCCTGGAGCTGATCCGCACAAAGATGCAGTCTGAGAAGCAGTCGTACCGGGAGCTGAGCGCCGTGATCCGGTCAGCACTGAACAATGAGGGGTGGCGGTCCATGTGGAGAGGTTGGGGACCCACGCTGCTCCGTGATGTCCCATTCTCAGGTGAAACGCTCACAGCATTGACCTTACAGACTTCACATTGTAAAGCACTTGATGTATAAACATAAGACTGAAAAATACAAAAACTAATATAAAACTGAAAGTTCTGATTCCATTACTCCATGTAACTTTGTTGCTCTCATTTGTAAAAAATGTAAGCAGTCTTCCCCACAGATTTTTTTTTTTTTTTAATATTATTATTATTTTTTCTGTTTTCAACACAAATAATAAATTAAAAAAATATGTCTTGAGCAGTAAATTAGCATATTAGAATGGTTTTCTGAATGATCATGTGACACTGAGGACTAGAGTAATGGCTGCTGAAAATTCAGCTTTGCATCACAGGAATAAATTACATTTTAAAATATATTAAAATAGAAAGCAGTTGTTTTAAAATGTAATAATATTTCACAATATTACTTATTTTACTTTTTTCTTTTTTTTTTAATCAAATATATATATACAGTCTTGTTGAACATCAGAGTTATTTTAGTTTTATCAAGATATTATAGTTTTATTCCCTTAGCAAAAAAAAACCCCAAAAAACTAAAGCTAAAACTAGATCATTTAGTGAAAAACGGCTTAATCCCATGTAAAACCATCTAAAACCGACTCAAACCAGCTGTTTTAACAAAAATCCAGCTAAAAACCAAGCTAAAACCATCTTAAACCAGCTGATTTGGCAAAGACCACCTTAAAACCAGCTGTTTTAGTTAAAAACCATCTAAAATCCAGTTAAACCCAACAAAAACAGCTTAAAAACAGCTGATTCAGTAACAAAGACAGATAAAAAAACAGTTAAATCCAGATAAAACCATGTCATTTAGCGAAAACCAGCTAAAACCAGTTCATTTAACAAAAAACAGCTACAACCACTTGATTTAGAAAAAACAAAAAAAAAAAACAGCTGATTTAGCAACACAAGCTAAAAACCAGCTAAAACCAGTTGACTTAGCAAAAAAAGCCCCAGCTAAAACCAGATAATTTAGTAAAAAACAGCTTAATGCCAGGTAAAACCCAGATAAAAAAAATCCAGCTAAAAACCAAGCTAAAACCAGCTGATTTAACAAAAACGGCTTAAAACCATCTGATTTAGTAAAAAAAAAACAGTTAAATACAGATAAAACCAATTCATTTAGTGAAAACCAGCTAAAAAACAGCCAAAACCAGCTCATTTAACAAAAAACAGCTACAACCACTTGATTTAGAAAAAAAAAAACTGTTAAAACCAGCTGATTTAGCAGCAAAAGCTACAAACCAGCTAAAATCAGTTGACTTAGCAAAAACACCCCCGCTAAAGCCAGCTAAAAACAGATAATTTAGTGAAAAACTGCTTAATGCCAGAAAAAATAATCTAAACCCAGCTGTTTTAACAAAAAAATCCATCTTAAAACCAGCTGATTCAGTTATTAAAAAAACAGCTAAAAACCAGTTGAATCCAAACAAACCAAGTCATTTATTGAAAACCAGTTAAAGCCGGCTCATTTAACAAAAAACGGCTAAAACTCCACTTGATTTAGAAAAACCAGCTAAAAACCAGTTAAACCCAGCTAAAACCAGCTGATATAACAAAAAGGCAGCTTAAAACCAGCTGATTTAGCCAAAAAAAAAAAAACAGCTAATAGCCAGTTAAAACATGAGAAATACTGCCTTGGCAACTAGCTGAAATTAATGTTTTCATATTTATTTAGTCAAGCTTTTTTCAAAAATGTAAAAAAAATCTTTCCAACCCAAACTTTTAAACAGAATTGCACCACAGAACAGTAGAACGCTTACTATTCAACCATATTTTTAAGGTGTCTCATATATATTGTTTGCTGCCGTTTCGCAATTTCTTATCTGACTCTCTGTTTCTCCTCAGCTATGTACTGGTTTAACTATGAGAAGGGTAAAGCCTGGCTCTGTCAATACTACAACTGCACACATCCAACCTTTGCCATCACATTCACAGCTGGAGCTCTGTCTGGATCAGTAAGTTTGTCATTTACATCTGTATCATCAGAGCTCTCCTGGGCCTCATTTACTGGTATTAAATACATGTATATGTAGGGTCCAACGTGATCCCATCACACCAAGCATATTTTGAAATACCCCCAGCTGCATTGCGTTTGTATTGTAAATAAAACTGTGTCCTATGTTAAGTACCTGTATTTTCTTGTTTTAGTTTGCATCAATCGTCACACTGCCGTTTGATGTGGCCAAGACAAAACGACAGGTAGAACTGGGTGAACTGCAGACAATGAAATGCGAGTATCAAAATTCAGGTGAAATTAATATGAAAATATATGTTTTAAATAATTGGGATTATGATTTTGTTTTGCATGTATAATCAAATCAGAATATGACATTAATGTGCAGCATTATCTGTGTAGTGTCCACACAAGTCTCATCCAGCACGTATAATGTGATGAAAAGGATAGTTGCTGAAAATGGCGTATCAGGACTATTTGCCGGTATATATATTCATATAATGCACACACGCACACAGAAGTACCCATCTAAAATTTGGGCTACAGAAGATTCCAAAGAACAGCTTTATTTTTAATTTTTTTGTAACATTATGTCTTTTCTGGCACTTTTGAGCAATTAAATGCATCCCTGCTAAATAAAACTATTGTTTTCGTTAAATAAATACATAAAATAAAAAATCACCACTAGATGTCTCAACAGTACAACTCAGATTTCTCTCTGTCTCTTATCCTCAGGTTTTCTGCCGAGGCTGATTAAAGTGGCTCCGGCGTGTGCTATAATGATCAGCACATATGAGTTCGGAAAAGCATTTTTCCGCAAATACAACCAGCAGAAACAGAGGGTGACCCGAATGCAGCCCAGCACATGATCTCACATGGAAAACCACTAAGAACAACACTTTATCACATACCTTGCGGTGAAATAAATCAGTATTTACATTATCTAGTAAATATTTAAAAGTAACAGAGCGTCTTCCACTTAGGTCAGAGTGATTGAAAATCAGATAGTTTAATATTTGTATTTTGATATTTATTAATTAGAGAAGAGGTGAAAAAACAAACCCTTTCAAATAAACATTTTTTTTTCTTTTTTTGTAAACTGACACTAAATTTATTCCCATTGGACACATCCGCCATGATAATCCTTGTAATTTTATTCTACCTGATCTGATTTTACACTTTTAAATTGTGGTTTAAATGTCTTAGTAGTGTTTCAGTCATTTCTTTTTGAGGTTTGTGTTAAATGAAGACAGTGTGTGAATGGTGCCAAAATTGAGATTGATGAGAGGGTTTGAATTTTTCTGTACTTAAATCAATGATTTTTAATTGTTAATATATTTCTTGACCCACTGCCTAAAAAGTGTGAATATTCACAGCTTTTAAAACAATTGCACTCTATGTCCTTTGCTTTTTAAGTGCTTCAATAATGATTTAAAATCTCTTTGTCTTGATTTCTTTATTCAGTCAGATCCAGAATATTGTCTATAGTTATTTTAATTAGATTTACAGCTAGGAGTGCATAAGACCTTATGCAATGTGCAAAAACATAATCATTTATCTTATGAATTAATTTCAGTAATCTCCTTTTTTTACACAAAATTGCAATTAATATGTATTGATAACTGGACTAGTGTGACAGAAATGTTAAAGGATTAGTTCACTTCCAGAGCAAAAATGTACAGATAATGTACTCACCCCCTTGTCATCCAAGATGTTCATGTCTTTCTTTCTTCAGTCGTAAAGAAATCATGTTTTTTTGAGGAAAACATTTCAGGATTTCTCTCCATCTAATGGACTTCTATATTGCCTTCAAATTTGAACTTCCAAAATGTAACATTAGTTTAAATGCAGCTTCAAATGGCTCTAAACGATCCCAGCCAAGGAAGAAGGGTCTTATCTAGCGAAACAATCGGTTATTTAAAAAATAAATAAAGAAAAATAAAGAAAATTACAATTTATATACGTTTTGCCTAGAAGGGAAACAGCTCCGACCGGAAACTAACAATAAAATGAATTGTTCTAGCTATTACTGTTTTTTTTTTTAACGTCTACACCTTCCACAACCCAAAACTTAGCCCATACTATATATATATATATATATATATATATATATATAACAGTAACATATATATATATATATATATATATATATATATAACAGTATTATTGTTGTACAGTGTGACAAAATAACGTTAGATTGATGTGCGCTTGCTCAGTAGCTCGAGCTGTATTCCTTCTAGCCTTTACCCCTCAAACGCTCGTCTTGCCTAGCTCTACGTGAACTGTTTTTCGCGACAGTTAGTGTACGTCTAAAAACTCCCATCTCATTATCTCCTCCAACTTCAAAATCGTCCTACATCGCTTACATCACTGTTTTACCTTATTTTTTGTAAAGGGTGTTTCATCTTCGTTGCATGTTCACTTTGTAAACACTGGGTTTGTACTTCTGCAGCGATGCAGTACGATTTTAATGTTGGAGGAGGAAATGAGATGGGAGTTTTTAGACGTACCCTAACTGTCTAGAATGGATAAAGCTCCGACCGGAGACTAACAATGAAATGAATTTTTCTACCTATTAGATTGTGTTTTCTTAACGTCTACACCTACCCCAACCCAAAACTTAGCCTAAACTTACTATAATACAGAAATAGTATTATTATTGTACAGTGTGACAAAAATAACGTTAGATTACTGTGCGCATGCCAGTAGCCACAGCTGTCTCCCTTCTAGCCTTAAAGAAGTCCACTTCTAGAACAAGTCACCCCCTTGTCATCCAAGATGTTCGTGTCTTTCTTTCTTCAGTCGTAAAGAAATTGTGTTTTCTGAGGAAAACATTTCAGGATTTTTCTCCATATAATGGACTGGTATGGAAAAATGCAGTTTAAATGCGGCTTCAAACGATCCCTAATGCGGTTGTAAACGATCCCAGCCGAGGAAGAAGTGTCTTATCTAGCGAAACGATCGGTTATTTTCATTAAAAAAATACAATTTAAATAATTTTTAATTTCAAACGCTCGTCTTGTCCTGCCCTCCCTGAACTATGTGTATTCTGTAAAAATCATTTCAAAATCATCCTACATTGCTGCAGAAATACCGACCCAGTCTTTGCAAAATGAACATGAAAAGATCAAACACCCTTAAAGGGGTCATCGGATGCCAAATTCACTTTTACATGTTGTTTGAACATTAATGTGTGTTGGAAGTGTATGTACAAATCTACCCTATAATGATAAAAATCCATGCAGTGGTTTTTAATTAATCTGTAAAAATAATATCCCCTTTTTCAAATCGAGCCGTTCTCAGATGCCTGTCGTTGTGGCATCACACCAACAGAGGCCGCTCCCACAATAGTTGATTGACATGAGCTCTTACCTTAGATCACTTGTAACAGTCCGCCCTCTTTGTTTCGATGCTGGAGCAGGGATGTAAGTTAGACAAGAATATCTCAGATTGAGTGATTGAGGTGTTGTGTTGCTGGATATAATAATGAACATAGTGGTCGTCATTTACTCCGACATCTGAGCCGCTGAAGATGCAGTGGATTACATTTGTTTGTGAATGGAGTGCGCCTCCCGATCTACATATATCCTTCTATGTTCGCACAAATCATTCGTGATCCAGCTTCACTTACAGCAGAAGTGAGTATAAGGGTTTTTTATGAATCTTTGCGATCGTCTTTCCTAATAATGTGCTTGTTAGCAAGTTTAGCGGCTAAACACGCTAAATGCGGCTAAAGTAAACAGACTGCTCAATCCACAGAGAGAAGAGAGGGGCGGGGCGAGCAGAGCTCATTTGCATTTAAAGCAGCCTCCACCAGAATGAGATGATTTTTGCAGAGCTAATTTTGGCAAGGTAAAAAGGGTGTTTTTTTACACTACCATTGAGAATTTTTAACCAAAGTATATTATAGACTTTTCATTAAGACCCTAAAGAATCATTTCAACTTGTGGAAAATGGGCATCCGATGACCCCTCTAAGGTAAAACAGCAATATAGGACGATTTTGAAGTTGAGGGAGAACATGAGATGGGAGTTTTTCGACATACCCTAACTGTCATGAACCAGAAAAAAACAGAGGTCAGGCAGAGCAAGACAAGACAAGCGTTTAACATTAAAAAGTATATAAATTGTATTATTTTTATGAAAATAACCGATTGTTTCGTTGTTCTGGAAGTGGACTTCTCCTTTAACCGAGGTAGACAAGACGAGCGTTTAAGGTTAAAAAGTATATAAATGGTAATTTAAGAAAAAAAAAAAAAATTGTTTCACTAGATAAGACCCTTCTTCCTCAGCTGAGATTGTTTAGAGCCCTTTGAAGCCGCATTTAAACTGCATTTTGGAAGTTACAATTTGAGGGCACTATCAAAGTCCATTACATGGAGAGAAATCCTGAAATGTTTTCCTCAAAAAACATAATTACTTTAAGACTGAAGAAAGAAAGACATGAACATCTTGGATGACAAGGGGCCGAGTATGCTATCTGTACATTTTTGTTCTGGAAGTGAAATAAACCTTTATTAACTGCCTAATGCATATGCACTACTCTGTAATCTAGTATTCCATTGCACACAGCCAATGAGACAAAACCAGCATTCAGTCAAGCTTGTATTTACATTTTAATTTATTGAAAAAACATGATCATAGATGGAGGACATAACATGAAATTTGACTGAACATATTGAGGCTAAATTATAATCAGCTGAATATATGATATTCATCTCAGTGCACCCTCATTATCCTCACCCCGTTTATTTCTGTCACAGTGCAACAGAAAATTAAAGAAACAAAAGCTCAATCACAAAAACAGATTTCAAAGAACCGAGAAAGAAAATACATTCAAAAATGTCCGTAGAGGCGACAATTCAGCAGTTTCAAACAAGTACTTAAAGGCTAAAACTCTTAATGAATCTGAAAAGTAACACTTAAGTACTGAAATGCATTTCCTTCATTCCACAATACACGTAAAATACATTTAATTGCACATTTTAGATCAAACAGTGCTGAGAATCTCAAAATAAAAACCTTGAGATGCACATTTAGATGGATTGGCTTCTGAACGGTGTTAAACATGCTTTTCACATGTATTTCTGCAGTACAGAAATGAACTCACACACAGGCAGACGACATTCAACACTAAAAACATGGATGTTCAGCAAGGCCACAAACGAGCTGACAAGACTATTTTCGATGAGCGGCAACAAAGGGAATTCTGCATACGTGTTTCCCTGGAATTTCTGTTACCTACTGTGCTGATGCTCATGAGTAATCATACACATTTCTTACTATCTTATTTTTTATATATAACACATGGCTTGGCATGCCTCTAGTAACATTTAATGGTAATTTTTTTGTAATTATCAGCAGCAGTATTAGGATTGATCAAATAAATTTACCTTCAAAAACAACTTTACCAATTAATTCTAAAATGAAACCTTCCATTTCAATAAAAATGGGTTTAGACGAGGGCAGTCAGTGGATTAAAAATTAATTAAATACTGCACATTAATTATGACATTCTGATTTGGTAATCAAATTAAGCACAAAAAGGCCCCTAATGAAGAGAATTGTGTCAGATGAGAAAAGCATGGAATGGACATTAAAAATGTTTTTGAAGTCAATATATAATTTATGTCTGTCTCATTGAACATCACTGGCCTGTAGTCCACAGCTTCATTATACAGTAAAAAAACAAAGTGGTACTTTAAGCTTTAATTGCTCTGGAGGTAGAAAATCACTGCATTTACATACAAATTGGAGGAAATTAATAACTTTTACTGTCTTACTTTTTTATAATTATTCCCAATAAATTGGCAACCCTAGTTGAGATGTTTAGAGATGAAGTTCAATATTTATGCTTTAGGTTCTAAATACATTCTTGTTCAAGACCAGTAATTTATCATCCGTATTATTCTTATTTATTTATATGAATGCGTGGCAATGCTTTACACCAGTGCACATTAGCCACTATCTGTGAGTGACGGCGGGGAAAATGCAAAACTGATGTTTGAGTGCTGTATGATTATGTAAATCACAGAACTGATGAATATGTACGATTTCTCCACGTAAGAGGACAGAGTGAATCTCAAACACTCCAGTTAAAAGCCAGAGATGAGAAATAAATGTATTCACATTCACATTCACATTCAGCACACCAGAGAAATGTCTGAAATCACATATCTGCCTAAAAAGACAAATGATGGCAAGTGAACAAAGCATATATGTTGTTCACATTTCTTATTCATAATCCAAACATTCAATATTATCAGGGCTCCATTTTTAAAAAAACATTTGTTTTACTTGGCATGTTGATTCGAGGGGCCAAAATTTGTAGTGAAGAGCCACATTAATAACAGTAATTTATAGAATTTATAAAGAAATGTGGATTTAAGAGGAGGCTTGCAACTAGAAATGTTGCTTAAAATAAAATAAAGTCTTACATTCAAAATAAAATATTGAATTAAATAAATAAAAAATAATAATAATAAACTAAATTCAAAAGAAAATAAATAATTGGTAATTGGCCCAAACAACTAATTTCCTACATAGCTGTGTCACTAGAAATGTTGCTTAAAATAAAATAAAATCCAAAATTAAATTAAATTACATAATAAAAGTAAATAAAATTAAATTAATAATTGGTCATTGTCCAGACACCCAATTTCCTACATAGCTGTGCCACTAGAAATAAAACTAAAATAAAAATTCAACATAAAATAAAATAGAAAATAAAATAAATAATTTGTCATTGGCCCAGACAACCAATTTCCTACATAGCTGTGGCACTAGAAATTTTGCTTAAAATTCAAAATAAAATAAAATTAAATTAAAAATAAAATAAATAATTGGTCACTGGACCAGACAACCAATTTCCTACATAGCCGTGCCAGTATAGCTGTGATGTGCTATAATGTAAACTATGAATTTTCCATAGGGGCACAAAAGCTAAATCAAACTTTAGTAATAATTTGGTACTATTCCACACAGGAAAAAGTACCACAAATTAAAACACCGTGAAAACCTTTATCGGTGGACTTTGCAAAAAACAGCAGACATTTGAACTGGGTACATTTTCCACACACACTGATGTCCTGAGTCAAGATTGTCATTCATCGTGATACATTATGTTCAATAATCACTAATGCTAATGCTTACTATGGACCTTGACCAAATGCTCACATCTGAAAATGAATTGCACTTTAAATTAAACTAAAACCAGTCGGGACAGCACTGGGGTTTCATCTTGTCTAGCTGAAATGTCTCTTAGAAGCTCTGAGGATGATACCGATAGGTAGCTTTTCGTTTCTTCACTTCAATTTCAAGCCCACACCATCTCAAGCAGGCCGTTGTGTTTGTGTCTGTGTGTATATGTCCATACTTGTCTCTCAGGATGGAGTCAGTCCTGGGCTGGTCATGTCTGTTGTTGGACTGGCCAGATACTCACTGGACTTCAGACTGGCCAGAGATTTGTAACTGGCCATTGAAGTTAAGGAACCACACAAACCCCTCAAAGACGGAGTGTCCTCTTTCCCTGTGAAAACACAAGC
Source organism: Cirrhinus mrigala (assembly GCA_036247105.1). Lineage (NCBI taxonomy): Eukaryota > Metazoa > Chordata > Actinopteri > Cypriniformes > Cyprinidae > Cirrhinus > Cirrhinus mrigala. The sequence goes on from CM070022.1 coordinate 8,033,820, forward strand.
ACATGTACACACATTAGTAGAGCGTGGAGACATCACTGATATCATTTATGTTATTAAAGGGATAATTCACCCAAAAATGAATATTACCTCATGATTTACTCAACCTCAAGCCATCCTAGGTGTATATGACTTTATTCTTTCAGACGAATACAATCAGAGTTATATTAAAAAAATGTCCTGCCTCTTCCAAGCTTTATAATGGCAGTGAATGGGTGTTGAGATTTTAAAGTTTAATAAGTGCATCAATCCATCATGAAAAGTACTCCACACTGCTCCAGGAGTTAATAAAGGCCTTTGTGTAAGACAAATGTCTATTTACAACTTATATCCACATCTAAAACTTTATAAACCGAAATCCATAGCTTCCGCTATCTGTCATACACGCATTCACGAGAGAGTGGTATTCCAGCGGATGATGTAGACAAACACGGAAGTGGAGTAGAGAGAGCAAAACAAAACACCTGTCATAAATTAGAAGTGCAAAACAAGGATTTGTAAAGAAAAATGATGGAGGATTTTGATATAAGCCAAGTGGAGATTGATTTTCCTTTGCTGTAAACAAAACTTGGTTCTCGCGAGACTAGCATATTCTCACTGGAGCTTATGCTACACCTATGTCCAACGTCATCCGCTGGAACGCCTCTCTCTTGTGAACACGCGTAAGATTGTTGGTGGAAGCTAGAGATTACGGTTGAAGTTTTAAAAATGGGTAATTTTCTTATACAAACACATCGATTCACTTCAGAAGGCCTTTATTAACCACCAAGAGTCATGTGGAGTACTTTTTTAAATGGATGGATGCAGTTCAAAATATCAACACCCATCCACTAACATTATAACGCCTGGAAGAGGGAGGATATTTTTTAATATAACTCTGATTGCATTCATCTGAAAGAAGAAAGTCATATATATATACACCTAAGTATGGCTTGAGGGTGAGTAAATTATGGGGTAATTTTCATTTTTGGGTATCTATCCCTTTAAACAGTCAAAAGGAAGAGCAGTAGCCACAACATCTGAGCAATAGATGTAGCAATAGTTGTTATTGTTAATTCAAAATTAAACTACTAAAAACTTTTTAGGTTTTGGGTAATTTAAATAAAGCTGAAATGCAAATGAAAAAAAAACATATATATATATATATATATATATATATTAGATGAAAAACGAATAGTTACCAAAAGCAACATTTCTCATTTTTAAGTTTTTAGAAATACTAAAATTACTAAAACCGAAACGCCGATAGCCTAGTGGGCAAGTGCACCGACATACAGTGCCATTGTACTACGGGTGTCCCGAGTTCAAATCCTGGCTCGAGGACCTTTCCCGATCCCACCCCCCTCTCTCTGTCCCACTTCACTTCCTGTCTGCTCTCCACTATCCTTTCATAATAAAAGGAAAAAACACACACACACAAAAAAAAAGAAATGCATTAAAGCTAAATGGACAAAAAGGAAAAAAAGAAAAAGCACATTTAAAAATGACTAAAGCCTAAACTAAAATTGTAATAAAAATATAAAAATAAAAGCTAATTCAAAAATATTAATAAATACTATAATAGAATATAAATAATACTAAAATAACTCTAGAGATACTCTACCCACCCCACAATGCATTGCTCTCAACCTGACTGTTAAATGATAAATGTTGACAACTGAATATACTATACAAGTGTTTTATTAGTTAATAAGTGCCATTAGCTAATTTTAATTTTAATAAATGTGTGAGGACCTCCTTTTAAGAATTTATTTTAATCAAACTCCAAACTAGGGGTCGACTGATTATTGGCCTGGCCGATTATCGGTGTGAATATCATTTTTATGGTTATCAGTGTCTGTCATTTTCAAAACCGATTTGCAGATAAAAAATTTTTTTAAATGCATTTAAAGAAAGTTTTTGTCAGAACCCTTGTTATTCTTCATTTTGACATTCATTTTCATTTTTACATCAGACATATATATATATATACTGGTTCAAAATATCGGTTATCGGTCTACTTGATCTGTAATAATCAGTTTTGGCATTGGCCTTGTAAAACACATATAGGTCGATCCCTACTCCAAACTACATTAATCATTACAGAAATGAAAATTTGGGTCCACTGTCTAAATAATGTCACAATGCATAAATTCTTAATCTAATTTCCCATTTTTCTTCTGTTTTTTTGAGGAAGGGATGCCATTGTTGCTGTTATTTTCCCTTAGGTTGAGTAAGGACCTTTTCATTGTGAAATGACATCATCTATAATAGAGCTGGTTATCAGAGAATGATGTCACCACAGCTGACTCACACACACACATGCATCACAAACCTTCTCTATGCCAGTGTGTATGTCCTGCCTTGCTGTCCAGACTGTGTGTGTTCAGTTGTGCAGGATCCAGAGACATCTGAGAGAGACTCATATCCGCAGAAAGCTGCTCCAAACTCTGAAAGCTTTTCCTGTAGTGACACACACATGGATTACAGTCATAAAAATAAATAAAGAACATGTCAATGTCACAAAAGAAAAAATGATAATGTTTAATATTGAAAAAAAAAAAGAATTTCAAATGTTCAATAATATACATACCATAAAGATTTTTTATGATGTAAAAATATGAAAAAAAAAAATATTTGTAACATTTACATTAGCTTTTTAAAATGATATTTTGATTTAAACGTGTAAAATGTTGCAAATTATATTTTGTTTAATTTTAGAACCATCGAGATTTCCTATGAAAAATGAATGTAACATTTCTTTAAATTATTTTAAAAATTCAATAAAACGAAGGTCTTTTTTTTATTATTATTATAAAAAAATATTTTTTTTTAATTATTTTTGCTGATTGAATTTATGCTGATTTAAAATAAAAAAAAATAACATTAAAAAATATAGAGTTTCATACAGCATTCAAAATCTAATAATTATCACTATTGGCAATAATTTAAATGTATAGACATAACAGTAATAAAAATCTGAGGAGGAAATGTGCTTAATTGTAAATGTGAGAACAATGCAATAAAATAATTGAAAATAACATGATGTGTTTTTACGTGAAACATAAAGTTTGGGTTACAATTAGATCAGCCCATTTAATAACCTTTGTGGGTTATCAATACATGTGAGTGATTGTTGTAGGAAGCATGCCAGTACTGTAATGTGATTTGAGAGCTGTAGACGTGAGCTAAAACTACAGCCTGAGAGCCTTTGCTTCCTGGATCATTCGCTGAGCACGAGGAACTCGACTGGAATCTAATATGAGATGAGCTGTGGTGTGAAGTTGCATGTATCTCATAAGGACGTGTGTAATCTGAGATGATACGTTTACAAAATGCAAAAACAGAAGGCACATACTCTTCCCATGGTCCTGTGCGTTTCCTGTACAGGAGCGTATCCAAGGCAACTGCATTGGTATCCAAGGCACCAGGTGAGGGCCATTGGTTCGTCAGGTGTGAGGTAAGCTCCTGTCTGGAGCGAAGGTCATGGTTCTTCATCACCGTCCTGGAAAAACAAACAGTATCATTTAAAGTGACAGTACTAAAAAAACTGGAAATGCAGTATATGAACTAGGACTGCACGCATTTTCATCGCAATTACGATTTCTCTCACTTAGAAGTTCACTTCCGAAACAAAAATTTACAGATAATTTACTCACCTCCTTGTCATACAAGATGTTTTTTTGTATCTTTCTTTAGTTGTAAGGAAATTATGTTCCTTGAGGAAAACAGTACAGGAATGTTTTACATATAGTGGATTTCTATGTTGGAGTTTGAACTTCCAAAATGCAGTTTAAATGCAGTTTCAAAGTGCTCTAAACAATCCCAGCCGAAGAAGAAAGGTCTTATCTAGCGAAGTGATAGGTTGTTTTCTAAAAAAAATGGACAATTTATATACTTTTTAACCTAAAATGCTCATCTTGTCTAGCTCTGCGATGCACATGCAAACTCTGTGTAATTCGGGTCAATATAGTTAGGGTATGTCAAAAAACTCCCATCTTATTTTCTCCTCCAACTTCAAAATCATCCTACATCGCTGTTTTATCTTTTTTTTGTAAAGGGTGTTTGACCTTCCTTGCATGTTCTCTTTGTAAACACTGGGTTGGTACTTCTGCAGTGATGTAGGATGATTTTGAAGTTGGAGGAGAAAATAGGACGGGAGTTTTTCGACACACCCAAATTGTATTGACCCAGATTACACAGAGTTCACAGAGCTAGACAAGATGAGCATTTGAGGTTGAAAAGTATATAAACTGTACATTGGCTTAGAGCCATTTAAAGCTGCATTTAAACTGTATTTTGGAAGTTCAAACTTACAGACACCATAGAAGTCTACTATATGGAGAAAAATCCTGAAATGTTTTCCTCAAGAAACATAATTTCTTTACGACTGAAGAAAGAAAGACATGAACATCTTGTATGACAAGGGGGTGAGTAAATTATCTGTAAATGTTTGTTCCGAAAGTGAACTTCTCCGTTAATCAGAAATTATCATTGTGATACTGACCCGCTGATTATTTAAAACAGATTTTATTTGACACTGCCGTTATCTTGCACTTTCATGCTTGGGGTTGCCAGATTTCATGATTTCCCCCTAAATCCACCAAATCAGAGCTTCTCCTTTAAAAACACATTTTCTTCCCAGTCTTTTACTTAATCTTCCCAACCAGACAACCAATGCAAACACTCTCTCTGCGATACAAAAAAACACTGATTATCTGAAAACACATATTAACATATATGTTAGAGTTTAGCAATCTCCATTAAGACATTCTGCTCAAATGAAAGTGGCATACAGTCCACTTGTGCTGTTTGCTGCTACTAAATCTGTGAGCAAACCTTCTTGCTGACAGCTGTAATCAAGCCAAACATAAATCTTGATGATACTGTTTGCAAATGAGGTCGCTGAATAAATGCACTTGTGCAGCCTCTGTGCAATGTACAAAGTAAAACATCTACATAATTTGGAATTATCAGAATTAATATTAGGAATTTAACTGTTTTAGCTTTTGAAAGAGGCTTTGTAAGATTAAGATTTTATCCATTTTTATAATGTAAATAAGTTGAAAACTACAAAGACATTTCTGTTGTCAGTGTCCAGCTATAATCAAAGATGAAAATAGATAAAAGGAAAAATATTTGTTAAAAAGGTTTTTTTTTTTTTTTTCAGCAAAATAATCATAATTATCAGTTTAAAGGGATAGTTCACCCAAAAATAAAAATTCTGTCATTAATTACTCACCTTAATGTCGTTCCAAACCTGTAAGACCTTCATTCATCTTCAGAACACAAATTAAGCTTTCTGACCCTGCATAGACAGCAACGCAACTGACAAGGCCCTGAAAGATAGTAAGGACATCGATAAAATATTCCAGGTGACACCTGTGGTTCAACCTTAATGTTATGAAGCTACGAGAATAATTTTGTGCACAAAGAAAACAAAAGTGATTTTATTCAATAATGTATTCTCTTTCATGTCAATCTTCAACGCACATTCACAAGAGTACCACAACGCATGTGTGAAATTGATGAATAAAGTCATTATTTTTGTTTTCTTTGTGCACAAAAAGTATTCCACTGAAAAAAACTAAAAGTTGAACCACTGATGTCACATGGACTATTTTATCGATGTCTTTACTACCTTTCTGGGCCTTGAATGTATCAGTTGCATTGTTTTCTATGCAGGGTCAGAAAGCTCTCAGATTTCATAAGAAATAACCTAATTTATGTTCCGAAGCTGAACAAAGGTCTTACGGGTTTGGAATGACATGGGGGTGAGTAATTAATGACAGAATTTTTATTTTTGGATGAATTATCCCTTTAACCATTGTGCAGCCCTAATTTATACCGTAGCAAATCAACCAGGCTTGTCTAAAGTTTTACCTCCTATTACACAACCTCCTGCTCAAAGCTTCTCCAAAATCCACCTTTATCCACAAGTCACCGATCAAAGCTTAACATCTGGAACATGGCACTCAGTGTCAAATCTTCTCATCCATAAACAGAGTCTTTAACCTCAGAAATTGGATTTCAAAAGTGACTACTCAGCTGAAAAATCACTAATAGTGGTCTGCAAACACTCACAGGCATCTGTATTGATTCGCCCAGATGGTCCGCAGCAGCTGATACAGACAAACACAAACAGCTTCTTACGGACAGAGGCGTACTTCTATCTACTTTGATAAACAAGTCTGCTTACAAAGTTGATCTTTTATATCTGGATCCAAAAGCACCCTTTGCCAGACCCTGTTCTATTTTTGCAATGCAGCAAATGACCATCATGATCCAATTAAACACCTCAGACCAACCTCTGCCATGAGCTACATCTCTCCAGATCAAACTGGAATGCAAACTAGCATACTGCACACTGCATAGTGTACGCAACTGTTTAATAGATTGGGGTCGGCAGTATTGTTTTGTTTTTGTATGTTTTTGAAAGAAGTCTCTTTATGCACAGCAAGGCCACATTTATTTGGTCAAAAAATACAGTAAAAACACACATGTTGTGAAATATTGTTACAATTTAAAAGAATTGTTTTCTATTTTAATATCTTTTAAAATGTAATCTGTTCCTGTGATCAAAGCTGAATTTTCAGCATCATTACTCCAGTCTTCAGTGTCACATGATCCGTCAGAAATCATTTTAATATGCTGATTTGCTGCTCAAGAAACATTTCTTCTTATCAGTGTTGAAAACAGTTGTACTGTTAAATATTTTTGTGGAAACTGTGATATTCTTTTAGAATTTAAAAACTGAAAACTCAAAAGAACAGCATATACTTGAAATATAAATCTTCTTTAACATCATGAAAATCTTCATTGTCCCTTTTGATCAAGTTAATGCAAATTTTCTGACCCCAAACTTTTAAATAATGTGTAGAGATAGATAGATAGATAGATAGAGTTGAGGTCAAAAGTTTACATTCCCCTTTCAGAATCTGCAAAATGTTAATTTGACCAAAATAAGAGGGATCATACACAATTTATGTAATTATTTATTTAGTACTGACCTGAAAAAGATATTTCACATAACAGATGTTTACATATAGTCCACAAGAGAAAATAATAGTTGAATTTATAAAAAATAACCCCCTGTTCAAAAGTTTACATTGATTCTTAATGCTGTGTTGTTACCTGAATGATCTGCTGTTCTTCAGAAAAATCCTTCAGGTCCCACAAATTCTTTGGTTTCCCAGCATTTGTGTGTATTTGAACCCTTTCTAACAATGCCTGTATGATCTTGAGATCTATCTTTTCACACTGAGGAACTCACATGCAACTATTACAAAAGGGTCAAACGCTCAATAATGCTTCAGAAGGAAAAACGATGCATTAAGAGCCAGGGGGTGAAAACTTTTGAACTGAATGGAGATGTGTACATTTGTCTTTGTCTCTGCCTAAATATCATATTTTTTCATTTAGTACTGCCCTTCAGAGGCCACAGAAGATACTTACATGTTTCCCAGGAGACAAAATAAGTTAAATTTACCCTGAACTTCACATTCAAAAAGTTTTCAGCCCCCTGCTTTTAATGCTTCGTGTTTCCTTCTGGAGCATCAGTGAACGTTTGAACCTTCTGTAATAGTTGCATATGAGTCCATCAGTTGTCCTCAGTGTGAAAAGATGGATCTCAAAATCATACAGTCATTGTTGGAAAGGGTTCAAATACACAAAAATGCTGAAAAATCAAAGAATTTGTGGGACCTGAAAAATTTTTCTGAAGAACAGCAAGCAGTTTAACTGCTCAGGACAAACAAGAGACTCATGAACAACTATCACTAAACAAAAAAACACAGCTGTGGATCATTCAGGTAACAACACAGTATTAAGAATCAAGTGTATGTAAACTTTTGAAAGGGGTCAACTATTATTTTCTCTTGTGGACTATATGTAAACGTCTTTTATGTGAAATATCTTATTCAGGTCAGTACTAAATAAACAATAACATGCATTTTGTATGATCCCTCTTATTTTGGTCAAATAATTAAAATTTTGCAGAATCTGAAAGGGGGATGTAAACTTTTGACCTCAACTGTAAAAAAAAAAACGAGTGCCGATAAACAAGTAGATGCAAACAAACAACATTCTCCCATCAGTCTCTCTGTTCTTTCATTCATTCCCCCTCATCCATCGATCAAATCCTCTCTCCGCTTACACGCTGCAATCATCTATTAACTTATTTGCGTCTGTCTCCATAGCAACCCTGCTCTGGTCGAGCTTCTGAGCAGACGGATCTCCAGAGCTCAGTTGAACCGTGAACTCCAGCTGTCTGACAGAATGAGAGGAGAAACGAATCGGAGGACTCAGGAGGCAGGAAACACGCAGACATCATCTGTACTGACACTCCACGGAAAACACTAAAGATTAACCGTTCTTCTGCTACACAGCACAGATAATATCAGATGATAAATGAGACCATACCGCACAGATAATTAACCTTTCCCACCCTGCAACCGCACATTTCCATGAGCATGAATCATACTTACACAGGCAAGTTCACCGAGCAGTTGTACCAGTTTTGCGTGCAATATTTTAACATGAAATGCAGTGTCTTATTCACTAACTAACCAATCACAATTCAGTTTAATCAGGTTCAAAATGTGCCAAACGTATTCACCTATAGCCACCTGAAAATGAAAATTCTGTCATTATATGTATATATATTGTGATATATATTGATAACCAGAAAGTTGTTGGCCCTTATTTACTTCCAGAGTTCGGAAAAAACACTATGGAAGTCAATGGGAACCATAAACTGTTTGGTTATTCACATTTTTCACAATGTGTGTGTGTATGTGTTCAGCAGAACAAAAAAAATTCATACAGGTTTGGAACAACCTGAGGGTGAGTAAATGATGACAGTTTTAATTTTTGGGTGAACTATCCCTTTAACACTTTGTGTTTCATTTTAACATAATTTTTATGCTATACAAATTAGATTTATAGATCATTAAAGTTTGCATCTTATTCACATTCACATCTTATTGTTTAAAAAGATATGGTTGATTGTGATGGCAATAATTAATTAAATGATTATAAAATGACAGAGAAGAGCATTATATTACATTTTTGCAGTGCTGTTATTGTTAACAATGTTAAAACTAAAACTATTAAATACTGTTTTTGATAATTTAATAAAGTTTAAAAAAAATATAAATATTAGATGAAAAACTTTAACTTAAAACTTTACTTAAAAAATACCTTGAACTTAACCAGAAAAATAACTGAAATAAATATGTTTAAGAACTAAAACCAGTAAAACTAAAACTGAAAAAAGTTAAATAGAAAAAAATAAAACTTACAAAAAGCACAAAAGCACATAACAAAAATGTAACTATAATTAAAATTAAAAATAAAATACTATAAAAGCATATATATACACATCCAGTCAAAAGTTTCTGAACAGCAAAAACAGTAACATATATACATATATATATATGTAATTTATTCCTGTTTCAAAGCTGAATTTTTAGCATCATTACTCTAGTTACATGATCCTTCACAAATCATTCTTATATTCTGATTTGCTGCTAAAAAAATAAATAAATAAAAAAAAAAAAACATCTATTATTATTATTATTTTGTTGAAAATAGCTGAGTAGAATTTTTTCAGGTTTCTTTGATGAATAACAGCATTTATCTGAAACAGAATGAATATTAGAATGAAAATAGAATATTATAATGGTTTCTGAAGGATCAAGTGACACTGAAGACTGGAGTAACAATGCTGAAAATTTAGCTTTGATCATAGGAATAAATTATATTTTAAAATATATTCAAATAGAAAACAGTTATTAAATAAAAATATTTAAAAAAATTTGCTGTTCAAAAACTTTTGCTTGGTAGTGTTTTTTTATGAAATTGAAACTATACACACACACACACACACACACACAAATATAGTGTATATATAAAACAGGTGATATATACACACACATACACACATATTATAGATAGCTAGACAGATAGACAGAAAAAACTAAATTAGCACTGGTTCAAACTTACAGCTGATCCTGCAGCTCCAGTATGATGATCTCCAACTGCTCTTTCTCCAGTTTGTGGCTGAGTTCGGTGTCTGTGAGCCGCTGCAGTAGAGATTTATTCTGAGAGACAGACTCAGAGAGCTGAGCTTCCCTCAGACGCACCAGCTCCTCCAGATAACCCTAAACAATTATAATAATTCATGCGATCTGTGTCAGTTTTTGCTAGTCTTGCTCCCAGGTCTCCCCAGGATGTCTCTCTTATCTAGCACACCTGACTGACTCATCCGCTCATCAGCAACGGCCCCCCGACCTGATTTGAGGGTGCCAGATTAGATACTTAAAATGTGACGCACTCAGGAGCACCAAGAATCACTGATCTAGAAACACGCTCAGTTGAACATTCAAATAGGATACAGAAAACTAGTGTATTGCTTACTGCCACACAGTATATACAGTATATGTCCTACATATTTTATATATGACAGTATATATTCTATACTACATACTGTTAAAAAAAAAACATGTAAACAGCATGCAGCATGACTGACTACAAATAACGCTTTTTCACATTTACAATCTTGGTACATTGTTCACAGTCATAAAATATGAATACTTAAGGTAATGAAATTCAAGACTTCTTGTGGTATTTTAAAAAAAGAACTTAAGAATTTTGTAACAACAAAGACTTTAGAATTAAACAAATTTAGAATTAAATGACACTTATAGTGATGAAGATAATATATACATATTCAATCTATAAGATTAAAAATTTAGATTTTTCTTTTATTCATTATTATTTTTTTAATAGCATAAATCCTAAAATGATCACTGCAAAGGCAATACAGTATCATCAGTGTATTGCCATGTTTTTTTTTGTTTTTTTTTAACTCAACAAGGATGCATTAAACTGACTAAAAGTTACACTAAAGACTTTTGCATTGTTACGTAAAAGTAAATATTTTAAATAAACATTATTCTTTTTAACTTTCTATTCAAATCAGGGTTTTCACAAAAATATTAAACAGTTTTCAACATTAATAAAATAAAATAAAATATTTTTACAATTTCAAATTAATTAAAAAAAAAAAAACTTTTTTCTGTTTTTTTTTTTTTTTTTAATTCTATTTTAAAATGATGAATTACTATTGTAATACATCAGGGTTTTCACAAAAATATTAAACAGCTGATTTCAACATTAATAAAAAATAATGTTTTTTGAGCATCAAATCACCAAATATTTTTACAATTTCAAATTAATAATAAAAAAAGTTTTCTGTTTTTTTATTATACTATTTTAAAATGATGAATTACTATTGAAATGCATCACATTTTTCACTAAAATATTAAACAGCTGTTTCCAACATTAATAAAAAAAAAAGGTTTTGAGCACCAAATAATCAAATATTTTGACAATGTCAAATTAATTAAACTTTTTTTCTGTTTTAATGTTTTTAATTATTATTTTTATTTTTAAGTTATATTTTAAAATGATGAACTACTACTGAAATGCATCAGGGTTTTCACAAAAATATTAAACAGTTGTTTTCAACATTAATAAAAAAAAATGTTTTTGAGCATCAAATCACCAAATATTGAAATTTAATTATAAAAAATTAAAAGAATTTTTTAAAATTATTGACTATTCATAAATAAAAAAAAAAAAAAAAAAAAAAAAAAACATTAAACCAGGAAAAAAAAAAAGCATTTTCCCCTCAATTTGAGGAAATCAAATTTTCAATTTGAAACAGTACAAATATTTTAAAATACTACTGTTTTTACTGTATTTTTTTATCAAATAAATGGAGGCTTGGTGAGCATGTATGTATCACAAAATGGTGAATTCACACAGATTTTCTTAATGCAGCATGCTCAAAAGTTGATTTTCATGCATAGCAAATGAAAACCAAGAAAAGCAAAGCTCACAGTGTGCTCTGGTTGTGTACTATGCAATTTGGCAACTGCAGTAGATGTGGGTATTCTACGCATACAAAAATTCAGCATACTGCACCCAGTAGGCTACACATACTTCAAAAACAATACGATTAGTAGTCGTCCTCACCTTCTGTTCCAGCACGACTCTGTATTTCTGCTCTAATCTTTTGCTCTTGCTGTACCAGGTGCTCTGATCAGCCATCAGACTAGCAGCCATGTGGGATTCAGGAGTGCCTGCTTCACTCCCACTGCTGCCCAGCGTTCTCATTTCCTCCTCATCGCTGCTGATGCTGTCAGATCTACAGCACACACACATATATAATACTCAGTCACACGCATCAAGACGGCCCAAAGCATATGCAAAATCCCAGCGTGTTTACATGTGTGTGTAATAAGTCTCTTACGTTTGTGTGAATTTAAGATACGGCGTGTAGTCAATGACAACAGGACAGCTCTCATCAAGCCCCTCCCCTTTCAGACAGAAACTGTCAATCAAGAATGAACATTTCAGCTTAAGCCAAACAAATGCACTTTATTTGATGAGAATGTCATTGTGGCAGAGTACTATGTGAAGCGACGATCGTGCAAAACAACACAGAGCCTGTTCTCAGCATCTATATTTATGTGTGTGTGGCTTGTGTCAGCAGGTGTTTATTGAGCAACACCCATATAATGAATGATCAGCATCCTGTCTTGCTGTGACACAGCTGAATGTCACTGCCACCCACAGAAAGGAAGTGAATGAACATGAATGTACCTGAAGTCAATGGCATTCAGTCCAATCAGAGTATCTGCCAGAAGCCCCGCCTCCTCACCCAGAACTACCGCCCCCTCCTCATAAAACCTCCTGACAAACAAACACAAGAAAACACACAAAAAAGACCAGAGAGGAACAATTAGGAGCACTTTTGTATTTTTTTTTTTAAGAATTTAATACTTTTAAATTGCTCAAAGGTGACAAAGACTTAAGCAGCATAACTGTTTTTAACTTTGATAATAATAAGAAATGTTTTTGAGCAGCAAATCAGCATGTTAGAATGATTTCTGAAGGATCATGTGACACTAAAGACTAGAAATATATTAAAAGATTTTAAATATTTTAAAATAGAAAACAATTATATTAAATTGTAAAATATATTTCACAATATAACTGTTTTTATTGTATTTTTGCTTAAAAAAAACAGCCATGGTGAGCATAAAAACATAAAAACTATGCTGCTTTTATTTCAGTATTATTTCAGTTAAAACTAGTAAAAATAATTTCCCTTAATTCAAAATAAAAAAATACTAAAAAATGAAATTAATGAAATAAATATTTAATTAAATAATTTTAATAAATATGAAATAAAAAATGTATGTATATACAAAGAAATAAAATTAAAAACTTTTTAAAATTTTTAAACTGAAATTAAAAAAGTTGAAAGTTGAACTACTAAAATTCCTAAACTAAAACTGTATTGAAAATGAATTAAAGAAAATTAAATTAAAACAATTAAAAACTACTAAAAACGACAAAAGCACATAATAAAATAGCTAAAATGTAAACTAAAATTAGTACTAAATTTACTAAAACTTAAATAAATATAGTTTAAAGCTAAATTACTAAATTCTAAACTAAAAAAAAAAAACTAACTAAAATTAAAATGAAAACTGAAATAAATTTAAGCTAAATAACAATATTAAAAAACTAATAAAAATAACAAAAGCACATAACAAAATGGCTAAAACGTAATTAAAATTAACATGAAAGTAAAACATAAGTTTGGAAATGTTGCATTGGCACTTATCTGAAATAAAAGTTGAAGTACTAAATTTACTAAAACTGAAATAAATGTAGTTCAAAGCTAAATAAACAAAATTACTAAATTTTAAACTAAAAAAATAAAATAAAATGAAAACTGAAATAAACTAATTTAAGCTAAATAAAAATATTAAAAAACTAATAAAAATGACAAAAGCACATAACAAAAATTGCTAAAACGTGACTAAAATGAACATGAAACTAAAATTTCGGAAATAAAGTTGAAGTACTAAATTTACTAAAACTGAAATAAATATACTTTAAACCTAAATAAACAAAATGACACATTTATTTAGACTCAATATTTTGCTAAATAAGTCATACCATGCTGCTTTTATTGCAGCAAAGTCGCCATGTTTAAACAATCAGTGTTGTGTAGAGGTTAACAACAGAGACCCATAAAAAGATCTTAACACAATCAGCCTGCAATTAAACATAAGAGTCTCAGTGTGTGTCTGTGAGTGCTGCGGAAAGATACCTTGTAGTTTTGAAGTCTCTCAGAGCTGCAGAGATGTATTCAGACAAACGCTTCTCCATTAATGCCACTCTAATCCAGGCACGACCCTAAGAGAAAGAAAGAGAGAGAGGGAGATGCTCTTACCTGTCAACCACAAAAGCCTTTCAAACTGAAATAATTCACCAGAGTGAGGACACAGACCCCATTTATGCCTGATATTAACAACACAGATGGGACTGCTTGTGATCGAATCATCCGAAAAGGATGATAATACCAGATTTAAACCGGACAAGTCTGATCTGGGAGTTTCCTCTGGTTTTTGTGTTTGTACACTGTGTTATGGTATGTCATAACACATATGTCAGTGTTGTCATTGTTAACTAAAACTATTTTAAAAATGTGTGAAAAACGTACATGACAGTGCTAAATATTGCATCGACAACTAACTGAAATTAAATAAGTTATATTACTAAAATGACTAAAACTAAAACTTATTTGAAAATGAATTGAAACGAAATAAAAATATCAAAAATTAATTTAAAAAAAAAATGACAAAAGTGGATAACAAAATTGCTAAAACATAAACTAAAATTAACATTAAACTTAAATTAAAATGAAATCTATAACCGAAAATTGGAAATGTTGTATTGGCACTTAACTGAAATAAAAGTTGAAGTACTAAATTTACTAAAACTGAAATAAATACACTTAAAAGCTAAATAAACAGAATTACTATATGTTAAGCTAAAAAAAGAAACTAAAATAAATATGAATTTAAGCTACATAGAAATATTTTTAAAAAACTAATAAAAACGACAAAAGCACAGAACAAAATTGCTAAAACATATACTAAAATTAACATTAAACTTAAATTAAAATGAAAAGTAAAACCGAAAATTGGAAATGTTGCATTGGCACTTAATGGAACACTCCACTTTTTTTTGAAATAGGCTCATTTTCCAACTCCCCTAGAGTTGTACAGATGTGTTTTACCGTTTTTGAATCCATTCAGCCGATCGCCGGGTCTGGCGGTAGCACTTTTAGCATAGCTTAGCATAAATCATTGAATCCGATTAGACCATTAGCATCTCACTATAAAATGACTAAAGAGTTTCAATATTTTTCCTATTTAAAACTTGACTCTTCTGTAGTTTCATCGTGCACTAAGACTGGCCGAAAATGAAAAGTTGCGATTTTATAGGTCGATATGGCTAGGAACTATACTCTCATTCCGGCGTAATAATCAAGGAACTTTGCTGCCACACCATGGGTGCAGCAGGCGCAATGATATTACGCAGCGCCTGAAAGTGACCAGCACTAAGTTTGTGTAGATGCAGAGTTGCAGCCGGCAGAGTTGACGGCTGCGTAATATCATTGCACCTGCTGCACCCATGGTACGGAGGCAAAATTCCTTGATTATTACAAATTCCTTGATTATTACAAAAATGGCAAAAGCACAGAAAACTGAAAAAACAGAAAACTGAAAATTGGAAAGTTTACATTGGCACTTATCTGAAATAAAAGTTACTAAATTTACCAAAACTGAAATTAATATGCTTTAAAGCTAAATAAACAAAATTACTAAATTCTAAACTCAAAATATGAAACTAAAGTTAAAATGAAAACTGAAATAAATATAAATTTAATCTAAATAATAATATTAAAAAAAGAATAAAATCTGCAAAAGCATATAACAAAATTGCTAAAACATAAACTAAAATGAACATAAAACTAAAATAAAAATGAAAACTAAAACTGAAAATTGGAAATGTTGCATTGGCACTTATCTGAAATAAAAGTTCACGTACTAAATTTACTAAAACTTAAATAAAAATACTTTAAAGCTAAATAAACAAAATTACTAAATTCTAAACTCAAAATATGAAACTAAAGTTAAAATGAAAACTGAAATAAATATAGATTTATGCTAAATAAAAATATTAAAAAACTATTAAAAACGGCAAAAGCGCATAACAAAATTGCTAAAACGTAAACTAAAATTAACATGAAAACATGAAAATTTAAATAAAAACTAAAACCGAAAATGGGAAATTTTGCATTGGCACCTGTCTAAAATAAAAGTTGAAGCAATAATTTTAAAGCTATATAAAATTACTAAAACATAAGATAAAAATGAAACTAAAATTAAAATGACAACTGAAATAAATATAAATTTAAGCTAAATAAAAATATTTAAAAACTAATAAAAATGACATACAGCAAGACGTGACAAAATTACTAAATCTTATTTACTAAACAAAAAATATAAAAATAAAAGATAATTCAAAATAATAACGAATGCAATAACTGTATAAAAATAATACTAAAATAACACTGCAACGCAGAAGTGTGTGTCCTGACCTTTGCTCTAGAGCTGCGGACATTCTCCATGTTCTCGATGCTGTGGATGCAGCTGTGTGGGACTTTACTACACGCCACTCGAATGTAATCCCAGAAACTGCGCGGGCTCTCGTAGCCAAACCAGCTGACCTGACCTACAACGGTAAAACACACAATAGTGTAAAAGCATCTTGATTCCTCAAGAAGAACTGTGTATTCAGATGCAAACCTATCCTAGAAAAACGATACAGTTTTTCTTTTTTTGTATCCAGTTGTGCTGCGTTTAGTGCAGTGACATATGGGTAAATATCTGAGCCAGTAATCAAAGGGACTGAATCCGACAAGAGACGAGCTCCACAGGGATTTTCAGCTTTTTAAGCCATTTCAGAGAACATACATAAACATGGAGAGATCAAATATTGCTGAAAGGCTGAAAAACATGGATATGTAAGTGAGCGTGAGAGCTGTTTTGACATGCCGTGAGAGTCGTCTGAGCTCTTCCAACCCAAAATGAGACACTCAGTGCTGTATTTATACCTCATTACAGCAGTCGGAGAGTGCATGTGTGTGTAGGTCTTTTAGCAGCATGTATCACAGCATCACTATGTAATGGTGTGTGAAACTTCTGGCATAGCTCACTTCAACAGTTATTCTGAGTGCATGTGTCAGTTCATTTGTTCTCTAAGGCTCTACCAATTGGCCAATTGTATGTTATTTTTGTTGTTTGTCTAATACATTCTAAAATGCATATATTAAAAGAATAAAAATTAAATATCTGAGGTAATTTAGTTTAATGACCACCCTCTCTTAAAATATAACAGGCTGTTTTTTTTCTACAGTACCTTTAAATGTAATTGCCCAATTCACATATGAAATAATAAAGGTGTTTTGCTGTGATCACACGCCTTTAGGGCTTATTATCAAGTCCAGTTAAATTTGCTAAAAATGCGCCACTCAGGTCAAGATGAAATGCTGTTTACAATTTCAAATGAAATAGGACAGTTTGTATGTTTTCTTCCTCACCTTTCAGTCTATGGCTCAGAATATGTTCTAGAATGGAGACAAAGTTGATGAACTCAGCAGATGTGTCGTCTATCGTCTCAAAACACGAGCGATCAATGAGGGTCTTCACTGAGAACCTGTTTCGTCAAACACAAACACAAAATCATGAGCACATCTGAGATTTACACAAGACAGAACACAGAAACATGTCTAAAACTGTAGTTATTTAAATGCTTTTAAGCCTTTTAAGACTTGCCATATTTTAATGCATCTCATAATTCATTAAATATAATTTAAGCTTCAGTTATTATTTTAATTTGAGTAATTTTCTTACAGTCTTGCTTTATTTCAGTTGACGAGGCCACATTTCTAGTGTTTATTTTAGTTTTTAAGTTTACTTGTTTTCAGCTAATATGTACATTTTATTTCATTTCAATATTATTATAATTAACAATAAAGATTTTAATGCTTTAAGTTTTACCTAATAACAATGCTGCTATTTGGACAGTGACACAAAAACCCCCCAAAACAAAACAGTTCAGCAAGAAGACAAATGGATGTCTAATTCAGAGCTAAAAATAAGCAGAGTCTTCACTAAAACCCTAAACGAAAGCTTTTAAAAAAACACTAAAAGAGCATTTGAGAGTCAAAGGAGATGTCTTGTGTTTTGTGGAGCACCATTAGTGCCGTTTTTATGGTCTCATCAAAAGTAATTATGGCATAAATGACTGTCCTTTTCATTATCGGCAGCTCCTGGGCTTTTATGCGTCTCCACGTGACTTCCAAATACCTAGCAGCCTTCATGCAAATGTCATTTCAGAGATAATTTCACTTCTGACATTTCCGTTTTAAAACACACAGAGCAAATGTTTGAGTGTAATTATTCAGTATCATCTTAAGTAACTCAAAAATCAAAACTCAGCAGCATTATATGCGAAGTAGGACTGTCAATAACGATTATTTTAGTAATCGGTCGTTTGTTCTGACAATTAATCGAGTAATTGGAAAATTCTAATACATTTTTTGTGGTAATTAAAACAGACATAAGCGAACAATAGCCTTGAAAATTACTTAAAATACATATTTAATAGCAATGAGGCAATAATAATTAGTTTAACAAAACTGTTAATATACATAATTCGTTAATGTACATTACGCATTATTACAAATGACTGCAGAGGGCGCCAACGGCCTGACGGTTGTTTCTACACTTTACAGCGCAATCTAATCGTTGTTTAATATTGACTAAACATTTTATTCAAATGTCCACTTAATCTTTAATATCTGTCCATTTCTTTGTGACAGTAATGCTACAGACACTGTAATTTCTTGAATATGTGCACATCAAAACGTGTGAACTCGGAATGAGGGTTTGTGAATTCAAAACAGCATTGTTCTTTTTTTTTTTTTTAATTAGTTTAATATATCATGGAGCCTTGGAAAATTGAGGGTTTGCACTAACGTCACGATTTGGTCAGTTACCCGGATGCGCAGCCATATTGGCGACACTCGGATGTAAACAACAGCATGGATTGCACCGTTAATATACTACTGAATATGTTGTTCTGCTAATTTATGCTATCTAAACCACTAAAAAAAACGTGTGGAAGCTGCTAAATCATATAGAGAAGGACCTAGTAAGCAGGAAAGGGCACAATATTTTGACAAACTAAAGTTAATAGGTGGTAAAGATACGTGCAAGCAGTATTAATTAAGATATTAGCCTAATATTTAACCTACCTGACCAGAAATTATAAGAACAAACATGAATGTTGTCAAAATTCTTGCCCTGGAAATCCCGTTTCAGTTCGGCCAACCACAAACATCTTTTGTTCCTCTGTTTTTTTACACTCTTCTCCTTGATTTGTTATAACTTTTGTCAGTCTGTCATACTCCAAATGTTTTTTCCTTGTCGGACCGATTAGTACAGCCCAAAACATGACCATAATTGACAATTTCAGCAGTAATAATCAGCAAAACATGGGAGTTTCGTTCGGTTCAGTGGCATTGTTTTACGTTCAGTGGCCATTGATGACATCTCTTAAGAACAATCTATAATGCGTTTAATGGATTCTTGTCAGTGAAATGCACCACTTCCTGTATTTTGCAGGTTACTCAACACAGGCAAATTGTAGTCAAGAATTTTTTTAAATCGAGTACTCTAATTGAAGAATCCTGACAGCCCTAATGCAAAGGATTTGCAAACACCTTAAAGCTTGTGTATTTTTTGGGATGTTAAAATACTCCCTCTTATGCCTAAAACTTTAAAAAAATAATTTTAGTAACTGAAATAATTATCTAGTCAACTAATCAAAATTTAAAAAGGGACTTAAATTAAAAAATAAAGGTAAATAAAAATGACAAAAGCACAGAACAAAATTACTATAACCTAAATGAAGATTAAAATGAGAACTAATGCTATAAATATAAACGTTAATTCTGCATATTAATATCTACTATAATTGTTTATAAATAATACTAAAATAACAGTAAGTCAGATAATGGCAATACTTATGCAATGTAATGAGGTCATGTGGCACTAATTATCATATTACTGCTTAAAAAAGGTTTAATGATACACAGTACTTTATGGCACAGAGAGATCCAAAATCCCTTTAAAATAACCTGATGGAAGGTCACACTGACCATATTAAATCTGATACTCAAAACCATCTTCAAAAATTGAATTTCTGAAGAAGCCGTCCTGTGACATCTCACGTAGATTAAACCAGCCTGACATTTCATTTGAGAAGGCCCTGAATTATCTGGACTTCTTTGAAGTTTCATGATGATTTTAAGAGCATTGATCTAGAACAATTATTCAGATTACACTCCAATATCTTCATTCAAGACTTTCTTACAACATGAACTTCTTTTCTGAACGTCACAGACTGTGTTATCACTCAAAAACAAAAAGACCTGCAGTGATTTATTTGAGTCCTGAATGAACTCTGGATCAGATATCGCAGGATAAACATGAGAGGAAATGGATTTTGCTTATCTGTTCCTCCGTTCTTTCTTCCTCAGACACACACAGTAAAAATTGCTTTATTTGTGTGAGCCGTGAGCTTCGGTCTTACTGTGATTGTAAATGTGTGGACTCGTCACACTCCAAGCCTTTTGATTGGCTGATTCCTGCTGTGCCCCCTCATGGCTATGACATTCATTTGTGTTCAGATTGATGCTTTTCCTGCTTCAAACGTGCCCTTTGTGGCACTGACTAATTAGACATATTAATGTAATTAATCATATTCCAGTAAGTGGCATTCAGGTTTATTCAAAACAGATGAACGTGAATATAGCAGCGCTTCATTACGTAGATTTTTTTGCACATTTTACAGCACATTTTTGAAGTGAATTGTCCAGTGAACAGAACGAAACAGATGAATCTGGCAACTTTTTATTATGTTGGTTGTTGTATGTATTGCAGCAGTTTGGAAATGTCCTGTGAGTGGCACTAAAAGGTTAATGCTCTATAGTGTTTGAAATCAACAAACCACCTACGCTAAACTGTACACTAGTGTTTACAAAAGCACACATTAGATAAAACACATTTGCTAAAGGAATCATTCATTTTAGCTTGATTCTGAAAGCCTTTGAACTGTTTTATCATGACACATAATTAACAGGACTCAGAACTGAGTGTTTCGCAGTGCTGTACCAGGTGGACTACCAAGCAAGTTTACAACATATGCAGCTAGTTATGTAATGCAGAGATCAAAATGTATTAGTTTATACATCATGATTTACAAAAAATAATGTTTTTCCAGTAAGCTTAGGTTGCGTATTTTGCATATATTATATTTATAACTTTTATCCAAAAATAAGTCAGGTTGATAACATTTCTGATTCATTTGTCACACTAAATAGAAGGTCAAATTGAGCGCACTGCATTTCAGGATACAGTCCCCATTGCAGTGTGATCTGGTTGTATACTGCACATTTCGGCAAATGTAGAAGAAATAATTTATTTAATATGATAGCATGCCATTCCAAACGTCCAACAAGATTAACTGTATCCACTTCCTTCAGGCTTCAGCAAAGAGATACAATTTTCAGCAATATGATATATGACACAGAATAGGTCACAAAGTTCTTAAGACTCAATCATCACCGCCTATAAGAGACAAGCTTTTCTAATATAAAAACAAAAATCTCATATAAAAACATATCCATATACATTCATATAGACTTTTTTTTTTAACCATGTTTTTTTTTTTTATATGAGGGCCATGATCCAACCATGCATCTTTCTTTCTTTTTTTTTAAACCTATACATTTTTTGACATGCCTTCTTTTAAGTTCCTCGGAGCACAATGTAAATGCCATGTTGCATGAATCATTCAGTACCTATCAGCACTGTACTTTTTCTACGTACTCCATCTATATGACGTGATGCTCTGATGACAGATCTCAGATCAGCGCTTGTGCGTGCAGTACACGTACATCATCTCATCTCCCCTGTTCCAGCATCAGCAATTTACAAAAACTAACTTGCGAAAAAATAACATGACATCATCACACATGTTCAGTAGCCGCCGGTGTGCTGCAGTGATGATGAACGTGTAATCAGATTTTACCTGCACACGGTGATCAGATTCCTCCTCTCCACGGCTCTGATACGTGCTACTGCTTTTTTACGAGCCCCGTTGAAGCCGAGATTTAACGATGCCATAATCGCCTGGTTCTGATATTTAGCTGTTTATTTCCTCACGTCTTTTTCTTTTCTGATGCTTTGGATCAGTCTCCAGCTGACTGACTCTCACTGGAGCCATAGAAATGGAATAACCGAGTGGAAAGGCAATTAGCATGAAATGGGGTGTCGAAGATGGGCGTGGTTTGGATGTATTTTAAAAATAATTATCTTATTTTAACTCTTCCTTTCAGTTTTTCTTTATTTTAATTTAATTTAAAAACGTATCTTTTTATTTTTCAAGCCGTGATTTATCATCAACATTGCGTCTAAAGCATACAGCGTTGTCACATGCTCCCTGTTACTTTTCTCAGCGCTGTTCGGATTAACCAATCACAGGTTACCAAACAACGATTTGCAAAATACATTTTATAGATATTGATGGGATAGATATCCATTTTCCTGGTAGAAACCACTCCGTGTATCTAACAGATTTGATCGATTACATGTATTGGTGTATACGTGTTTCCAATAAAACAAAAACGCCGTGAGAGTTGAAATGGCTTCAGTAAAGAAATATTGGATTTCTGAGCCACCATGCGCCCCCTGCAGGATAATTATTCCGTGCCTCATAAGAAACTACTAAAAGCTGACAACATTGGACGCCCATGACTGATCAAAACACTGACTTTCATTATGAAGCGTTGTGTGGAGGTTTGTAAATCGCCATTTACATAACCAGTAAAATGAGTTTCTATAACGTTGTTAGAAATACCAACTAATGGGTAGGCCTAATAGTATAAGGCTATTAAGGATTTTTGTCAGATTTATTACAAGTGTTATTTACTAAAGCTCACTAGGTGGCCCCAATGTACTAGTTCAGTTTAAGAACAGCAAACGAAAGAAAAAAAAAAACTATATTTCACAGCTATGATCAAATAAATACATGGAAGATACATTGAAAATACTTTTAGGATCCTCTATGAAATTATTTATTTATGTTTGTTTGTTTGCCTCGTATTGTTTTTGTACATAGACGGATACTAAGTTTGCTGGTTTATAGGTATATTTTTGCAGTATGCGTGATTAAAAAGAAGAAGATGAAGAAGTACAAATACATATAACTAGGAAAAGACAAGCATCATTGAAAACATAAGTATACCCTATATATAAAATATAAATATATAATAAAATATAATTAAAATGAAATAAAATATAACATCTTGACAAAATATTTTGTATTCTTTAACAAAATAAATAAACAAAAGTAGCACAGGTTTAACATCTTAAGAGTTTTGGAGTATGTAATATGTACCCTTTGCACTTAGTTGTCATCTTCCTGCAGCCCCACAGTGTCTAGTCATATTTGCATATAAAACACTGACTTTTTTCTGACATTTTTACACAAAATAATTAGTTTTATTTAAAGAACTAGCTAAAGTAAACGAATATTTGTTGTGTTGTTATCAGCATTTGTAAGGTTTTGTATAAGAGCAATTACAACTCAAATGGTGGTAGATTAGTTTTTCTCAATCCAGCTCCCTGGGGCCCCGTAGCACTGCACATATTAGGAGTCTCACTAATCTTACACACAGTTCAGGTCATAGATCCTCTAATAATGAGACGATGAGTTGAATTATATGCATTAGAGAAGGAAGACATCTCGATGTGCCATGCCTCAAGGCCCCCAGAAGCAGGATTTACTGTGGTAAATGAAAAAAGGAAATACAGCCAGTAAGTCATTAAGCATTTTCAGGCATTTTTCTGCAAGCATATACAGGTTTTAGATAAATCCAAAGAGAAAGTGTGTCAGTGCAGAAATATAAATAAGCAGTAGTCAAACAATCAATTTTTGCAGCGCACACAACGAAACAAACCAAACATAAGCAAGTAAGATTATAGAAATCAAGTCCTATCAGACTAACTGCTAATAGAATAGTATCAGTCAAAACAGCAGTGTATAATATAATATCTTAAAGTTATTAGAGACTATAAATGTACTGTGACTGAAGGTGGATTCAGATAATAAGAAAGCTGGTTTCGCCCCCTAGAGGTGTTTAGGATGATCTGCAGATGTTAGAAAGTAGTACAATTATTTTAGCACCTTTTAAATAGTGAGCAACAAAAAAAAAAGAAAGAATGGAATGAGTAACTGAGGCTTATAATAAAACGCTAAAATAATTTTTAAAAATTAAATACAAATGACAAAACTGTTATTCTGCTCTTTGATATGCCCTGAAAATTGTTTTAGATGAAATGCAACTATTTTTAATCCTAATAGCCTACTATTTTCTTCTCTTTCACCAAAGCAAATAGTTGCAAGATAGCTGACATCATCATCACTGAACGACACACCCATTGCACGGAATCCGGTTTGTTGATATTTGGCGTCAAGTTTACAACACCGGAATCGAATTCGAATCCGGCATTTTTACTCCGGCTCGCGTATACACAGACGATTCTCCGGAAATTTGACGGCAGTATTCCGGTATCAAAGTCCAGCGTGAAAGTAAACGTAAACAGAAGTGAGAGGTTGATTACTTAGAGGGGGAACATCAATTTTGTGGACGTGGGAGCTCCGTCAGTCTGCGACAGTAAGCTGCACCACAAAGTTTTGCTCAAAACAAGTGAATTTGTTACAGTTACAGTGTAATTTGGTTGTACTGGGCTCAATCTGAGAAAGCTAGTATAAATATATAATATATAATATGAAACAGTATTTTACATGCTAGCAATCCCAAGTTTGCACACTCCTCGCTGAATTTATATTTTATCCAAAGGCTCATGCTTAAATGACTGAAATTACGGTGTCTATATATAGATTTCTTAACAAAAACACTTTTAGAACCACAGCATAAGAAATAAAATGGAACTGAGTCTTTCATATCACAATTCTGACTTTATATCTTACAATTTTGAGTGAAAAAACTTGCAATTATGACCTGTTTCAATAGAGGGAATGCACTTCCGTCACGATTTGGGCAGTTACCTGGATGCATGGCCATATTGGAGATACTCAGATGTAAACAACAGCATGGATTGCACGGTTAATGTACTACTGAATATGTTGTCCTAATTTATGCTGTCTAAACCACGGGAAAAAAAATGATTGGAAGCTGCTAAATCATACAGAGAAGGGCTTAGTAAGCAGGAAAGACTGCAATATTTTGACAAACTAAAGTTAATAGGTGGTAAAGATTCGTAGGAGCAGTATTTATTAAGATATTAGTCGGGGCAATAGCCTTGTGGTGCTACGTTGCGCTACGGTTGTCCCGTGTTCGAATCCTGACTCGAGGACCTTTCCTGATCCTGCTCCCTATCTCTCTCCCACTTCACTTCCTGTCCATTCTAATCTGTCCCATAATAATGAAGGCTAAAAATGAAAAAAAATTATTAAAATTATTAAAAATATTAGCCTAATATTTCACCTACCTGACTGGAAATGATAAGAACAAACATGAATGTTGTTAAGATTCTTGCCCTGGAAATCCTGGTTGAGTTTGGACACCACAAACACCTTTTGTTACTCAGACAGCTTTTTTCTACTTGATTTGTTTTAACTTTTGGCAGTCTATAGTACTCCAAGTGTTCCTGGTCTGACCAATAAGTACAGCCCAAAATATGACAATAATTGACCATTTTCAGCAGTCAATAATAAGCAAAATATACAAGTTTCGTTCAGTTCAGTGCCGCCAATTTGGCCGGTTGATGATGCGTCGCGAAAACACTCTATTCTGACTTTTTTCCTCAAAATGTACAACCTTCTATACAAGTTTACATCTTTCAACTTTATGATATAAACTCAAAAGTCATAACTGTGTGTTCTGCAATTCTAAGAAAGTATGTCCAAATTGCACAACATAAGCATTGCATTGCAAGCATGTCCCTGTGCATTGCTCTTCTTCTGCCTCCAGTTCTAGAAAACATATTTTTTCAATTTTAATGCCTAAATATAGCAACCTGGCCTGTTCTCATTGCAACCAGCAACCGCATCTCAAATTATCCACATCCCCTCTTATAACCACATACTGCATCTCCCACCACTCTCACTCTCTAGCTCTGCTTCACAACCTAATGAGCTTCCTACCTAGATAGCATCATAGTTGTGCTTCTGAAACCAAACCGGGACATAATTATGCTGCCTTCTGTAACTCCATATTATAAGGAAACATATTTAAACCAGGCTGGTGCTTGACTGGTTTAGTTGACCAACCAGTCTGACCAGCTAAAATGTTCCCAAAGCCTCTCTTTAAACCAAACCAGACTTATTTAACTAGGTGGAAATTTTAAGCTTTGCAAATAAGAAGTTAACGAAAACATTTTACACTATAAGGTCACATTAGTAATCTCACCCTAACCAGCATTAACTAACAGTGAGCAATACATTTGTTATATTATTCATATTAGTTAATAAATAAATATAGCTGTTGATTGTTAATGTTAGCTCAGATCTAATAAATTATGTTAAAAGATACAACTTTTGATTTTTAGTAATGTACTAATACACTGCCAGTCAAAAGTTTTTGAACAGTAAGATTTTTAATGTTTTTTAAAGAAGTCTCTTTTGCTCACCAAGCCTGCATTTGTTTGATCCAAAATACAACAAGAACAGTAAAAATGTGTAATATTTTCACTGTTTAAAATAACTGTTTTCTGTGTGAATATATTTTAAAATGCAGTTTATTCCTGTGATCAAAGCTGAATTTTTGGCATCATTATAAGCATCATTACTTATATTGTATAATGTTACAAAAGCTTTTTATTTCAGATAAATGCTGTCCTTTGGATCTTTCTATTCATGAAAGAATCCTGAAAAAAGGTACTCAACTGTTTTAAATAATAATAATAATAATAATAATAATAATGATAATAATAATAATAACAATAAAAAATGTTTCTTGAACAGCAAATCAGCATATTAGAATGATTTCTGAAGGATCATGTGAAACGGAAGACTGGAGTAATGATGCTGAAAATGTAGTTTTGATCACAGGAATAAATTACATTTTAAAATATATTCAAATAGAAAACAGTTATTTTAAATAGTAAACAATTTTTAAAATATACTGTTTTTGCTGTACTTTGGATCAAATAAATGCAGGCTCGGTGAGCAGAAGAAACTTCTTAAAAAAAAAAAACATTAAAATCTTACTGTCCAAAATATTTTACTGGTAGTGTATGTTAAATCAGAAATACTTTAGCAGTATTTTTTATTTTAATTTATACTTACCAATGTAGTTAATTGCTAATACCAAGAGGTTAATACCAAGAGAAAATGCACTCACTGAATATGAAAAGATGCCATGATGTCAAAAGTATAGTGTCATTAGCAGCAAGTGTTTAGTACAAAATGAGCCAGCTGAGTGGTTTGAGGTTTTTAGTCTTCCTTCCTGCTGCGCTCAAGAAGGCCAGATCAGAGGAAGTAAGATCCAGTTACTTGCTGTTTTGGTAGCTGAAGAGGTTCTGTACTCTCAAACATCTGTTAGGATGGGAGGATTGCTCAGGATCTGGATGTTTAAGGCCTTCCTCTTAGGATTGATAGATGCATCTCAGGCCTCTCTGCGTCCTCGCGTGTCATTCTCTCAGGGTAAGTGAAGCTCAGATTGATAGAAAATAGTGAGACATATTTTACTGGTGGAAAAAGTCACACTTGTAGTGCTTGTTGGATGTGCATGTTGAGGTCCAAGCGTGTGTTATTAAAATACAGATGTTCTTGATTTTTATCAGTTAGACTGCTGCTGCTTATCATTTGTAACCACATTTTCAACAAAATTTGTTTTCGTTATGACTAACTGAGAAATTAATTGTTTTCCTAGCTGTAATAAAGTAGTTTGGTCTTCTGACTTCTGAACAAATACAAAAATCATCTCAACTATGGTACAAGAAAATAATTCAGTATGTTTTATTCATAAATCACAAGTAAAACCTTTGCATTTGATACACAGTAAATTTAAACTTATGACTTAGTGTTAAATTTAAGCATGTTCAAATGAACAGAAAACACATTCTTGTTCCACAAACACATTCTATGTAAGTTTTGTAATCTTTTTTTCTCTGAAGTTGAGAGTTGTGGTTTTGTTTGTTTTTACCCATTACTGTTCTGCAAATGTTTGATGCTGTAAATGCTGCTCGCTTGAAACCACACACCACTGACCAATCATTTCCACCACAAGCTCAAAGACGCGTTCGGTTCATTTCTGCTTTAGAGTACATCAGGTATCAGTGGGGAAAATTAGGTGAAAAACATTTTCTACAGATCAAAAAATTCCTGAAATATCATGATTTTCTTTAACACTGTCAGAGGTTTTATGTATGACTAATATGCGTATTTATCTGGAAGAGGAACTGCTTTGAAACTAGTCTGACATAACTAGTCTGACATACACGCCACTTAAAAGCTTAGAATTATATATATTTTTATTTGATTTTAAGAAATTAATACTTTTTTCAGCAAGGACAGATTAAATTGATCAAAAGTCGCAGTAAAGACATTTATAATGTTGAAAAAGATTACAATTTTAAAAAATACTGTTCTCTGGAACTTTTGATTAATCAAAGAATCCTTAAAAGAAATTTTCACATTAATATTTAGTAGCACAACTGTTTTCACCATTAATAAGAAGAAGAAATGTTACTTGTGTTTGTGCTGCCTTACACTTACACTTCCAGAACAACAATGTACAAATAATTTACTCACCCCCTTGTCATCCAAGATGTTCATGTCTTTCCGTCTCCAGTCGTAAAGAAATTATGATTTTTGAGGAAAGCATTTCAGGATTTTTCTCCATATAATGGACTTCATTGGTGCCCCGATTTTGAACTTCCAAAATGTAGTTTAAATGCAGCTTCAAAGCGCTCTAAACGATCCCAGCCGAGGAAGAAGGGTCTTATCTAGCGAAACGATTAGTCATTTTTTTCAAAAAATAAAAATTTGTATACTTTTTAAGCACAAAAGCTGGTGTAGCACAGGCTCTGGGATGTGCGTCCACGATGCTACGAATTAGTGATGGGTCGTTTGAACGAATCTTTAATGTGACTCGGGAAGAAAGAGTCGTCTCGGGGAGTGATTCGTGAAAAATCCTGAAATGTTTTCCTCAAAAACCATAATTTCTTCACGACTGAAGACAGAAAGACATGAACATCTTGGATGACAAGGGGGTGAGTAAATTATTTGTGAATTGTTGTTCTGGAAGTGGAGTTCTCCTTTAAGTTGTACTACATGAAAACATGGATATCTGAGTTGAGTAAACTTAAAATTTTAAGGCAGCAAGAACACTTACTTTTTTAAGTTGAAGCAACTTTTTTTTTAAATTTTACAGTGTATTAGAATGATTTCTGGAGGATCATGTGACACTTTAATGTAATTCAGCTTTGTCAGCGCAGAAATAAATTGCATTTTAAAATACGAAAAACTCAAAATCTTACTGTTTTTACTATATTTCTGATCAAATAGCCTCATTTAAATGCATTAAAAAATGCATCTACCCAAACGTTTGAACAGTACTGTTCTTACATTTAATTTGCACATTTGATGTTCTCTCGATTTGATGCTTGCAAATGCCACCATGCTACCATAGGTTTCTCAGTGCTATTTAGAAACATGGAAGGTTTTTTATGAAGCTGTTATGAAAATCTATCAAGTTACAGCATTTAATATCTGATAAAAAGAATGCATTATCTAAGAGAGTTTGGTTGACTAGATGGCAGTTTTGGATGACATTCATATTTCTGTTTGTCTGTTTGTGCAGTATTGCTAAACCTCAGCTCAGGGGGCCTTGCTTATTTCCTCAGATCAAAAAGAGGAAAAGAGTGTCACTGTTGTGGTTTCATTGCAGAACTGTGAATATAAATTCTGTTTAAAGGTTGAAAGCAAATAAAAAT
Organism: Cirrhinus mrigala; assembly: GCA_036247105.1. Lineage (NCBI taxonomy): Eukaryota > Metazoa > Chordata > Actinopteri > Cypriniformes > Cyprinidae > Cirrhinus > Cirrhinus mrigala. Next base: position 8,063,825 of record CM070022.1, read on the forward strand.
CATAATCAAATCATTTTGTGTAAAATACATGTGCCATTTTCTCAGAAATGATGGTCAAGGTTTAACTTTTTTTCTTTTTTACAGGAAGTTCTGAGCGTCTTTTGGGTATCTACCGCAACTCTTCTGTGAAGAACACCAGCACTCTGCTGCTCAGCACTGACACTGACACACTGTTTGTTGGCACTCAAAATGCTCTGCTCTCACTGGACGTCAGTCAACCTGATAGTATTACACTCAAAGACAAGGTGAGAAAGATTTTGCAACCCTTCGGGAATATTGAGCTATATATTTCAGTTTAAAAAACTGATTCCCACTCTCTCAACTTCTGTCATGAAGAAGGGAATATTACAACATAATGTTAAAATTTGTACATTTTTACAGTTGGAATGGACAGCATCTCCAGAAAATATGAAAACATGTGCACAGGCCTCAAAGTCGGTATGTACCATTCCTAACATCCTAGAACTTTAAATTTCCTTTAAAAATATATGGGAATGGCAAATAAGAATTTCCAAGCTGATCAAAAATCCAGAAAAAAACAGTAATATTGTGAAATATTATTTTAATGTAAAATAACTGTTTTCTATATGAATATATTTTAAAATGTAATTTATTCCTGTGATCAAAGTTTAATTTTTAGCATCATTACTCCAGTCTTCAGTGTCATAGAAATCATTCTAATATGTTGATTTATTATCAATGTTGAAAACAGTTGTGGTGCTTGATATTTTGTTGGAACCTGTGATACTTTTCAGGATTTTTTAATAAATAAAAAGTTAAAAAGAACAGCATTTATTTAAAACAGAAATCTTTTGTAACAATATAAAGTACCATTTCAAATTTTGTGATCAGTAAATTGTTATTCTTTCTTTTTTTGAAAGAAATCAATACTTTTATTCACCAAGGATGTTTTAAATTGGTAAAAGTGATAGCAAAGACTTTGTTAGAAAAGATTTCTATTTTGATAATGCTGTTCTTTTTAACTTTTTATTCATCAACAAATCCTGAAAAAAGAATCACAGGTTCCAAAAAATATTAAGCAGCACAACTGTTTTCAACATAAGCACATAAATAGCATATTAGAATGATTTGGTCAGTGAAGGATCATGTGATCATGTGACTATAGTAATGACTGATAAAAAATCAGCTTTTTATATATATATATATATATATATATATAAAAGCTGATTTATATATATATATATATATATATATATATATATATATATATATATATATGTATGTATGTATGTATATGTATATGTATGTATTTATTTATTTATGCTTGCCTATAACAGGATTGTGGCAACTTCATTAGTTTTCTGCAGTTTTTCAACTCTACACACCTTTATGTCTGTGGGACAAATGCATATAAACCACAAGCCATCATCATTGTAAGTTCAAATACATAAACTGCACAGATCGATAGATGGGGATTTGAATGGATTGCTCTCTGACAGACTGACATCTCTATTTTAGCCAGCAATTTCTCTGAGCACCAGCAGAGACCCAAAGGATGCCAAAAACTGCTGTCCCTCCAGCTCCACCCAGAGGAACACAGCCACTATTGTTGGTGAGAGAAGAGAAACAGTTTAGAATGACCTCAAATATAGTCTCATCTGATTTAGCACTCTCACATACTTACTGTAACTGTGACCTCTGTGCTTACAGATGAAGAGCTGTATACAGCAACCAAAATTGGCTTCTTCAGGGAAAAAGTAATTTCTCGCTGTCACAGCAAAGGAACACGCAACAACTTGGAGCTTGAAAAAGCAAACCCAAAAGTGCTACAGGGTTTGTATATTTTTATCCCAAACATAATGCTAGTGATTAAATCATGGGCTGGTAACACGAGCTTGCAGGATTTACTTCATGAAAGCCTCATAAATGAGTCACTACTGTAACCTCGAGTGAAGCATTTTCACATTTTGGTTTGTTTCTCTCTTAGAACCTGAATTCATAAGTTCAACACATGTTGCTAGTGAAGGAAAGATCCTGCTGTTCTTTACTGAGGTTGGGGACTTGACTGGAGACTCATTTTTGGACCGGTTTATTGTGTCTCGTGTGGCACAGATCTGCACGGTGAGACTTGTTTTTGTATTCTGGATCAGAATGAAGGACCATTAACAGGAGTTACAAAGACTCGATTATTATTATTATTTATTTATTTATTTATTTTTTTAGATTTAATTCTGGCATTTTCACAATTATTTTTGATAGGACAGTATAGTAGTGACAGGCAACGAAGTGGGAAGGGGGGTGGGGTGGGGTGTTGGGCAGGATGGGGAAAGGCCCATGAGCCGGACTCGAACTCAGGACACCTGGAGCGCAATGGCACTACATGTCAGTGCGCTGCCCACAAAGACTGGATTATTTGTCAGAAAACTCTGCAAGAACTACAAACACTTAAGTGACCTTTGTATTCTGTTAAAGATAAATTACAGCAGTTATGGTCACTAAATTACCTGTATAGATTTCTGTGTGGCCTAAGTCTTCTTGCTTAAAAAAACCTAAACACTTTTAATCATAATTAATCAACTATTTGAGGCTAGTCGCCGAAAAGTCAGAGCCAGCTACAGTCGGATTTGACAAAAAGTATCCACTTTGTTCTTAAATGCGGAAGTAAGCCTATCGGTGAGACTTCCGAGTAATTAGCCGCTATTGAGTGTTTTCACAACGCATCATCATCATCAGAAGAGTGCAAAAAAAGAGGAACAAAAGGTTTGTGGTTGGCCAGACTGAACCAGGATTTCCAGGGCAAGAATCCTGACAACATTAGTGTTTGTTCTTATAATTTTCAGTCAGGTAGGTGAAATATTAGGCTAATATCTTAATTAATACTGCTCGTACATATCTTTACCACCTATTAACTTTAGTTAGTCAAATATTGCACCCTTTTCTGCTTACTAAGACCTTCTTTATATGTTTTAGCAGCTTCCATGTGTTTTTTTTTTTTTCATGGTTTGGACCAGGTTTGCCAACTCTCACGCATTTGGCGTGAGACACGCTTTCAGGCTCTGTCTCACACTCTCACTCTGCCCATGTAAATTTCACGCCAAATTGGCAACCCTGCTTGCGATTTTAAACAAAGTTTCAGCTTTCAAATGTTGTAAATTCTAATACTAAATACAAACGATAAATACCGTTTTGCGCACGTAATGTGGCGTAAATCGTAAAATGTAGCGCTCCTGTTAACGCCAGAGCCATTGAAAAGCAACTGTGACAAGCTTTGATCTCGCCGGCGTCGCCAATAATATTCAATAATATTCAATAATATTCACATAATATTTTAAGGAGATCATTTAGTACTAAATATTATTTGTCCAATAATTATGGTCCATTAATGACTTAAAATATATCTATATTTTTATATTTGTATTACTTATATTAAAATTAGTGTAGTATTTTTTTGAATTCCAATGCAAAGAGGCAAATTAGTCATTTTGTGTTAGAAAAAAAAAAAAAATTTGTAATGCCATGGTTTATCCACTAGGTATCTATATGGCTCTTTACTAAATATTCATGTATCTAAAATATTGCAGGTCATACCTGCTTACTTATTTTTAAGTTTTTCATTTGAATAAATATTTAGAAATGATTAAACACTATATTTTTAAATGTGAAATTTAAAAAGTTAATAACTTACATCCTTTTTTTAATGATATATAAGTACACACAATGAATGCAAACAAAAAATAAATTAAACTGAGTTTAAAATGGTGTTAAAAAAAAGGCATTCAGCTGCACTTTTATCCCCTTGTATGTACAGTATATTCATATAAATAGACATGGAATCGAGATGCACCACGCCCACTCTTACAGGAAAAATAAAGTGGATAGTGTGTGTAAGGTGGATGACTTACCAAACATGTTTAATATTTTAAGAAGATTTCAGAATACATTATTGTTTTGATTTGTCACCTGTCTCCTAGCAATGAGACACGTGAGTTTGTTGCTTTCGGGACGACTTGAGAACCCGGTAGTGTATGAGCCTCAGTCGTTTGGTTTATGATGCCCATTTTTTTTCCTCTGTAACCATTTATAAAGTCAACATGTATATGATGCCTAGTTAAGATTTTAAAAGTTAAAAGTGGTGTATTCTAGCCTTTAGATATTTTCACCATCGCCAGGCATACTGTACGTAGAAGTCTTTTACATAAAAAAAGTACATTTATATCGCCAACTATGCGTCAATGGTGATAATGCACTTTAACAGTAGAAATACTGTAAATAACTGAAAGGCATTTGAAATGCATTATGATTGCTTTTAGAATATTTTTAAAAATATCATATCAACCATAGGAATATCGCAAAAAGAAGAACAGATAAGATATTCAAAGATCTCCACTGATCCTCAGCAAAATTAACAAGCATATACAACATTCTATATAAATATAATGAATAATGTTTTTTTTATTATTATTTTTGTAATGTTTTTGCATGCAGGAGGCATTTCATTAAACTAAAGTATATAACATCAAACTTAAGTATATAAACTATATATTTTATACTATTATCTGTGTCAAAAAAGACCCAAACAGCACAAGAGGGAAGCATATGTGCCTGTCTATTTTTAAAAGGCTCATCAAAGTGACTTTTTTAAATGAAATTATTTTTTTATACCAGGATGACAATGGAGGAAGCCTTACCTTACAGAAGCGTTGGACATCTTTTGCCAAGTCTCAGCTGGTCTGCCAACAAGGGCAAGAGCTCCAGTTCAACAAGCTGCAGGATATCGTCAAGTTGTCCCCAATGGACGATGAGTCTCCTGACAAAACCCTTTTCTACGGGGTTTTTACCTCACAATGGTGCCAATTATTTAAATCAAACCTGCTATCATGACATATATTCACGGTTTTGAAAGATAATGTGACATCTGTTTAAATATTTTCCTCCCATCTCTCTCTGTCTTTCTTAGGGCAGTTCCATCTGGTCTGTCAGCAGTCTGTGCTTTCAGTCTAACAGACATTAAAGCAGCTTTCTCAGGGGATTACAAGACATTTGATTTGAATGGAAACCACTGGACACGTCAACCAAATGTAGACGGTAAAATCGGCAAGGTAACAGACTAAGAGAGTGAAGAGTATCCAACAATAACTAGTAGAAAATAATCAGTGTTGGGGTAACGTGTTACAAGTAACGTGAGTTACATAATATTATTACTTGTTAAATATGTTAAATAATACAAATATCCTTTATGCATTTAATCCCATTTTATTAACCGATGTGTTTGCTGCCGACCTTCGATGATCCACTTCAACCATATACTAATATAAGCAAAAATTACTCAAGATAATCTAACATTTGTTTTCCTTTTTTTTTTTTTATTGCTGAAGAAATGACATTTTTTTCCTTCTGTGGTCTACTGTACAGACATGAATTTAACTTTTCCTGCAGCCTGAGGCTTATTCATTGTACTTTTGGTGTGAAAAGGCTTTTACATTTGCCAAAAATAGAAGTTTTTATATTAAAAATAAACAATGCAAGCCCTGCAGATTTAAAAAGTAATGCAAAAGTAAAGTAACGCATTACTTTCCATAAAAACTAACTAAGTAACGTAATTAGTTACTTTTTGGGGGAGTAACTCAATATTGTAATGCATTACTTTTAAAAGTAACTTTCCCCAACACTGCAAATAATTGATATAAATATTGAGATTTTTTTTTTACATTTGAATTTATTAATATTAACATGTTTAATTTATATTTAATTATTAGAATTGCACCATTAAAATCAACATTACATTATACTGAGAACCCACACATTGTATATTTCCTAATAAAGTATTTTTGCAAAGTTTCACAGTATTTACACTTCTCAGGAAGTCTACTGCTGATGGTTTAATTATAGTAACAAATTAAACTGGAACCAGAGAATATATTTTAACACTTAGACAATGACACTTAACCATTGTGTATCTCATGTCTTCACAGTGTGGATTATTTAATGACAGTGACCGTGTGTTGAACATCGTAAAAAAGAGCTTCCTGACTGAAAAAGCTGTGCAATCTGTGGGGAAGGAATTGATTTTGTCCTCCACAGAAGAGCGCTATAGCCGTCTAGCTGTTCAGAGAGCTCAAGCTGCAAATGGACACAGCTACACCATCCTTTACCTGCTCACTGGTACACACATAATTAATACAGAATGTACTGATTTAGTTGATTTATTATTTCTCATGTATATTTGTGTATGGCCTGATGTCCATTTCTACTTTCTTCAGAATCTGGCTTTCTTCATAAAGTTGTCCTGCTGGCTAAAGGTCCACATATCATCGAGGAGATTCAGATTTTTAAGCAACCACAGACTGTGAAAAACATCCTTCTCTCCACCAGCAAGGTTTTTTTTTTTTTTTTTTTTGCCTTTGTTTTATTCTCCTGATCAAACAATGGTACATTTTTCTCAATTTTAAAGTGGAAATTCACCCTATCAGTTTAATCATCTTATTGTGAATGATTTATCCATGCATATGTTTTATTTTTAACACTAGTTTTTTGTTATAACTCGACCCTCCGTTGAAACGACACCCACACAGCAAAAAATACATTTGGCCAAAACAAACTGTCATACATGTGTATATACTGCCTTATAATGTATATAGCTAACAAACAAGGTCCTGGAAAAAAGTCATCATTTATTAGATGTATGATGTGATAAGGTTTCGTGTAATGGTTTTTGTAAATTTCCATAGGGTGTGCTGTTCATCAGCTCTTCTGAGGGTGTCTTCAGAGTGCCTGTATCCAACTGTTCAGCTTATCCAAACTGTGCAGACTGTGTTTTGGCACGTGACCCGTTCTGTGGATGGGATTCAGAGACCAAAACATGTACTGCTGTGACCAGGATTGGGTCTAACCTGTGAGTTTTCTGTTCTGTATAAATATCTGAAATAAAAGTTAAGATCACATGTCAGTGAATGGGCCAGAAACCACCCACTTAAAAAGCAAATGTCAGTCTGACCCAGTGTTATTTTTGTATTATATATATACAATTATAGTTTTTATATATATATGATATATATGATTTTATATAGATGAAAAGTGCCACTTTTTTTGTAGCGGTGCTTTTGTCTGAAATGGCAGATAGAGTTGAGGTCAAACGTTTACATACACCTTGCAGAATCTGCAAAATGTTAATTGTTTTCCCAAAATAATAGGGATCATACAAAATACATGTTATATTTTATTTAGTACTGACCTGAATAAGATATTTAACATAAAAGATGTTTATATATAGTCCACAAGATAAAAAATAGTTGAATTTACATAAATTACCCTGTTCAAAAGTTTACATACACTTGAGTCTTAATACTGTGTTGTTACCTGAATGATCCACAGCTGTGTGTGTGTGTTGTTGTTTTTTTTAGTGATAGTTGTTCATGAGTCCCTTGTTTGTCTTGAACCATTGAACTGCCCACTGTTCTTCAGAAAAATCCTTCAGGTCCCACAAATTCTTTGGTTTTTCAGCATTCTTGTGTATTTGATCCCTTTCCAGCAATGACTGTATGATTTTGAGATCCATTGTTTCACACTGAGGACAACTGAGGGACTTGTATGCAACTATTACAAACTGTGATTGAAAACTGTTTGAATTTGACGATCAAGGTAAATTTAACTTTTTTTTCTTCTGGGAAACATGTAAGTATCTCCTGTAGCTTCTGAAGGGCAGTAATGAATGAAAAAAAAAATGATATTTAGGCAAAATGAGAAAAATGTATACATCTTCATTCTGTTCAAAAGTTTACACCCTATAATCCAATGTTTTTCCTTCTGGAGAAAAAACACAGCTGTGGATCATTCAAATAACAACACCATATTAAGAATCAAGTGTCATTTTCATAAATAAATTAATGTTATTTTCTCTTGTGGACTATATGTAAAAATCTTTTATGTGAAATATCTTATTCAGGTCAGTATTAAATGGAAAATAACATGCATTTTGTATTATTCTTCTTATTTTGGTAAAATAATTAAAATTTTGCAGATTCTGCAAGGTGTATGTAAACTTTTGAACAGGGTCATTTTTATAAATTAAATTATTATTTTCTCTTGTGGACTATATGTAAACATCTTTTATGTGAAATATCTTATTCAGGGCAGTACTAAATGAAAAATAACATGCATTTTGTATTATTCCTCTTATTTTGGTAAAATAATTAACATTTTGCAGATTCCGCAAGGTGTATGTAAACTTAACCTCAACTCTATCTCACTACTGTTCATGTCTTTTTGTGCTTCAAACACAGGCGGCAGGATGTGGAAAGCGGAAATGTCAATGAACAGTGCACAGAATTCAAAAACACTGTTGCTACAGGTAAACACGTCTTCTGTGACCTACATGACTTGCATTCTCTTACGTCATAACCAGTGCAGGGCTCGACAATAAAGAGTGCCCCATGCTGCGTCGTCACGAAAATGTATCATTTGCACGGGTTTTAAGCCTTGTTAATTTACAATTTCAAGCGATCACTGAGAGACGCGTTCCTGACGGAAAAATAGCCTACAAAAGTATGTCAAAATACCCGTCTCGACGAGTAACTTTGTAGCTTTAACAAAGATTAATCTAATTTATACAGTGGAGTACAGATGCACCGATCGACCGGATACTTCAACCGATCTGTGCTCAAGGCTTGCACAAGAACTGCATGCAATCATTTTTCAAAATGTCATGTGTGTGGAAATATTTCGAACCCTTTAAACATCCGTTAACAGAGGCCAGAAATGCTGAAGACGAACGCAAGGAGGGAAAAAATACTGTAGCAGACAAAGATCACGGTTCACAACGCGCGAAATATTGGAGATATTATCCTAAATATTAAAATGGAGGGTTATATTAATGTATCTCTGAGTGGAACTGACTGAAGAAAAGTTTAGATGGCGTTTTCTTTTCATTTGCCTCTGTATAATGCATTTAAAGTAGCGTTCATAAGCACGACCCTGCTTTGTTTACAGCGGTAACCAAGGAAACGTAGTATGATTGTTATACCATAAGCGCCACCTGCTGGCAGAGATTGAGTTTGCATTTTTTTAGGTCTGCTGTTTTTCCCTAAAGCATCTTTTCATTTGTATAATAATAATAATAATAAAATAATTCTTGAACAAACAAATAATGTTTGAACTTTGTTTGTTAGGCTAGTAGGTTTTGCTGTGATATTGAAATTGGAATTGTGAATTGTACTATTTAATTGGTATGTAAAATTTTGGTGTCATATAAGCTTATTTATTAAAATAAATGACAACATGGGTCAAAAACAATGATAACTGTAACAATTTTTTTTTTTTTTTTTTTTTTTTTTGGCAGGGCCAGTGAAAAATTTGACTGGGCAAGTAAAAATTTGAACCACTGCCAGCAGAAAAAACCCTTAGCGTTGAGCCCAGCAGTGTTATTTGCAACTTATGTTATTTGCATCAGGGGTGTCAAACTCAGTTCCTGGAGGGCCACAGCCCTGCAGAGTTACCCTACCCTACAGAGTTACTTCTACCCTAATTAAACACAACGGATCCAGCTTATCAAGTCCTTCAGGCTTATTGAAAACTACATGCTTTGTGTGTTGGAGCAGGGTTGGAACTAAAATCTGCAGGGCTGCGGCCCTCCAGGAACTGAGTTTAACACTTCTGAACTACATGGTATTTATTTTTGAAGAGGCCAGATTTTCAGTTCATGATCTGAAACAGTGGATGTTTCTTGCTTAATGTAAAAAATCTTGAATGAAATGTTTTCACATCCAGGGAGCTTAAAGGAATAGTTCACAAAAAATTATTTTTGCTAAAAATGACCCTCAGGCCATCTGAGACTTTACTTGTGGATTATTGTGATGTTTTTATTAGCTGCTTGAACTCTCTTTCTGCCGAGTAAGGTAATGCTACATGTCTCCAAATCTGTTCCAATGAAGAAACAAACTCAACATCTCAGATGAATATATTTTCAGCAAATTTACATTTTTGGTTGAACTATTCCTTTAAGAGTTTAGATGCACTGAATGTGTAACTGTAATATTGGGTAAACTGATACCTTTGTCTTTCTCCAGAGATTTGGACTGCACAGTTAAATGAGAATGTGGTTCTGCCGTGTCGCTCAAGATCCAGACTGGCGAAGGTGACTTGGAGATTTTCAAACAGCAGCATCGTTCCCCATTTTCCATACATGCAGCGTGCAGATGGCAGTCTTGTTTTCACCGCCACTCCACAGACTGTGAACATCTACCACTGCGTGTCAGAAGAACTGGGCTTCAAGCAAACCATCGCCTCCTTCTCTGTAACTCTCCCTATCATGCCTCGTTCTTTCCCTCCGCCATCACACCAGCAACCTGACTTCAAGAAAACAGAGCCCATCCCTGATGACTACACATCACTTACGATACCAGACAGGAATGGTGAGGAAATAGCCAGGGCTAATCATCAGTCTACTAGCAATATAAACACAGCTGGAAAAGATGCTGTGTGCATTGCACAGAAGAGTTACTACCCTGAAATGGTTGCTTTTTGCCTCTTGTTTGTCATTTGTCTCTTTGTATTCATTGCTTTTGTGGTCCTTTGGAGGCACAGCATGAGGTGCAACAAAACCACCCCTCAGAAACAAGCTAAAGACACTGAATCAGACAATATCTGGCAAGCAGAACTGGAAGAAAAGAAAAGCTAAGGCCTAAAACCAGCAGTGTCTATACTGCTGGTATAGATACAAACTAAAGAATGATTCTTGACCTTTATTTAGTTTAGAAAATAACAACATTTCTATCATGAAATAAATCAGAGGTGACCGCTAGAATGTTACCAATACATTTCATGATGTTTAGAATAATTTGATTTTATTTATATTTTTTGATTTTAGCTAGTAATGCTTGTTTTGTCAAAACCACTGTTCAACATTGTAAGATTTAAAATGCATTTATTTTATACTAAGTATAGTTCAAGTCTGTTAAAATATTTAGTGACATATTGCTCAAGGCATACTGATATAAAAATTGTAATTAAACTTTATTTGGAGTACTACTTGTGCACAGTCCACATTTCTTAATATTAAGCCTAAAATATGTTTTAATGTCTCTATTACAGAGGATTGTATGTTCTTTAAATAATATCTGTCTTTAAATGCAAAATATTTAAAGTGTACTTATACTTGCAATAGTTTCACTTTAGCACAATCAAATATACTAAAGTATATCTTTAGTTGGGCTTCAGCACTACTTCCGCACAATTAAAGTGCATTAAGTACAAAATTAGTCCCAGTTTAGCAGACTTTAAGTATACCAGTTTAGTATACTATAAGTACAACTGCAGGGTATTTTTATTAAGTGCATAATATGGAAATGTATTTGTAGTATACTTAGCATGAAATAAATGTATGTTAAATACATTTTAGTATATTTATTTTTCACTGGGCTGGTAATGCTGAAATCTAAATTAAGATATTTTTAGGATTTTAGGGTTAGACAGCTCGTTTGCAAAAAAATGTACAACTTAGTTTTTGTACCACAATATACGAATAAAGTCTTTAAATATATATAAGAGAATAAATGTATGAATATAAGAATAAAAGACTTTTAATTTTTTTATGCATCAACTTTCAAAAGTTTCAAAGGAGTGGAAAAAGTGGGAATCAAGATTAGACAGAGCAATGTAAAATAATGAATCATTCATACATGTGCAGTGTTGGGAAGGTTACTTTGGAAATGTAATAGGTTACAGATTACAAATTACCCTATTTGAAATGTAATAAGTAGTGTACTTTTCTAAATTTCTAATAAATGTTTTCAACTGTTGCTCATTTTCTATCATTAAAACCAGGCAGGGATAACCTTACAGTAGTACTTAACACTAATTACTGTCAGCAGTGGCGGTTCTACACGGAGGCCTAGGGAGGCCCGTGCCTCTGTAGACATGTCCCTGGCCACCCCTGTGGCCCCCCCGTGCTGACCAAATAAAACAATTATAAATTTATTAAGATTTTACACACGAGCGCCAAAAGCGGAACTAATGCGACGCATCGTTCTACACGGGTAAATTAGAGCGGCGCACCGAAACACGGTGGCGCTGCTCGGTGAATGAGAGCGCAGCAACAACTAACACACACTGTATTTGTACACTGTACTGTATTTATCATTTTTTTATGGCCCTACCTCTTTTGCACCTGCACTCACTCTTGTACATAATAAATGTTTGTATGATTTTAAAGTAAAATAAAGTTTATAATCTTTAAATATCATTTGTTGTCATTTTTTAATGTGCCCCTCTGGTTAAACACTGGCCCCTTCTTGGCCCCCCTAGTAAAATTTGTCTAGAACCGCCACTGACTGTCAGATTTTCAAATATTGCAAATATTTGTGAGCAAAGCTGACACGATTTTTGGAATCAGCGCTCCAAAATTGTTTAAAAAAAACCCAAAACACTGGAGTTAGATTTTTTTTTGTTAGACTCTGACATAAAGTCTGTCTCGGTGTCTGAAGGGGTTAAATGGGATCAGTGGGAGGAGAAGGAAGTTTTATTTCCCGTTAGAGTTTTTCTGTTGTTCAGTCGGTAAATGAGGTCGCACGTAAACTGATCAGTCAAGAATTGGTAAGTAAACAAGTTACAATATGTTATTTTGTTTAGATACAAACTTTTTTCCCTTTTTTTTCCAAGTTCGATCTACGTAGTTTACAATAATAAAATCACTCTGATAAACAGGCTGCCATGATGGCTGGATCAAAAATCTGGCAAGCTGCCTACCTAGCTACCGTCGTCATAAAATCTAGTAATCTATCTACTTACACAGGATCCTTGGATGTTGCGAAAAATATCAGTGGCGTTTTAAGTAACATTCATACGACGCTTACTGTTTATATATCTCGATGTTTGTGTTTACTATATGCATTTACGACATTAAAAGTTTGTGAAGAATATATAGATATACAGTCTAGTACTTGTCTATGCACAGAATGTTCATATGATCTATTCACGTGAATATTCAGCCGTTCATCCGATACAGTATAGGCTATAACATGGCAGCTCAATAGGTTTTGACACGTACAGGACAGTAAGAAAGGTGCATGAACAAAACACACCTGCTGGATATCTAGATTAGTAGAGTAACGCATAATTAAATTTCAGTCGTATTTTTCAGAAATCGTAACTTTCAGGAAAATCAGGAAATGAGAGGCAGGTTTGACAAGCTAGTTCATGTCTCATTTATTGCTTCCTTGTTGTTACAGCATAAAGGTGAGCCATATTTCTGTGAGATATGACCTCTTCAATGACTACTGAGGCGAATGGAGTGAGGGTAGTGACTCATATTATCCCCCTGGAGGAAAAAACAGAGTCTCCGGACCTAAAGTCAAGCTCGGTCGAACCAGAAAAGTCCAACATGTCACCAAAAACCAGGATGTTCCTAAAGGGGAGGCCTCTGTCACTGGGGGTGAGAGCTATATATGTGTATTCGGATACAATGCTGTTCATAATTTGTATTCATTTTAAACCGATTTTCTGATAAATGTTCTCCTACTGTTTAGAAGAAACTGATTCAGGGCAGTTTGTCAGATTTAACGTATATTTTACTAAAGTGTTTTTGTGTGTTTGTGCAGTTGGTGCAGGTGTTTACTGGTGTGGTGGTCATGACTCTGTGCACCATCACGGTACTTGTGAACATGCTGAATGTCGAGACTGTAATGTGCCTTGGACTTCCCGTGAGTAAACATTTTGAGCCCTAATAATACAAAATATTAGCATTTATGTGAACTTGTAAGTATACACATAAATAAATACACAATAAATGTCACTGAAATATAAATTAATAAATATGATAATTTCTTTACTGAAGAGGAAGTGGTGGGAGAGGGGTGGAGATTTTCCAAAATAAATCCAAAACATTTTTTAAAAATATTCCAAAAAAATTCTAAAAATTTTGGAAAGTTTACAGAAATTTACAGAAACTCTGTTTCTAATTTAGCTTTTTCTTTTCTTTTCTTTCTTTCTTTTTTTTTTTTTTTGCATTAAATTAAAATGTAAGAAAATTTGATTAAGAAAATCAACACTAAAAATCCAACTCTCCGTCGAATATGGACTAACCCAACTGATTAAAGTTCTCAATTAAATATTTAACCCAAAACTCATCTTTTTTTTAATTTTTTTTTTGACTGTACATTTGTACATTTTATTATATGATTTTTATAGTTTGATATACAGTACAAGTCAAAAGTTTACACACACCTTGCAGAGTCTCCAAAATGTTAATAATTTTACTGAAATAAGAGGGATCATACAAAATACATGTTATTTTTTATTTAGTACTGACCTGAATAAGATATTTCACATAAAAGAAGGAAAAACGATGCATTAAGAGCCAGGGCATGACAACTTTTTCAATTTGAAGATCAAGGTAAATTTAACTTAATTTGTTTTCTGGAGAACATGTAAGTATCTTTTGTAGCTTCTAAAGGGCAGTACTAAATGGGAAAAAAAATTTAGGCAAAATAAGAAAAATGTACACATCCTCATTCCATTCAAAAGTTTACACCCCCTAGTTCTTAATGCAGCGTTTTTCTTTCTGAAGCATCAGTGAGCGTTTGAACCTTCTGTAATAGTTGCATATGAGTCCCTCAGTTGTCCTCGGTGTGAAAAGATGGATCTCAAAATCATACAGTCATTGTTGGAAAGGGTTCAAATACACAAAAAAGACTCATGAACTACTATCACTAAACAAAAAAACACAGCTGTGGATCATCAGGTAACAACACAGTATTAAGAATCACGTGTATGTAAACGTTTGAACAGGGTCATTTTTATAAATTCAGCTATTATGTTCTCTTATGGACTATATGTAAACATCTTTTATGTGAAATATCTTATTCAGGTCAGTACTAAATAAAACATAACATGCATTTTGTATGATGCCTCTTATTTTGGTAAAATAATTTACATTTTGGAAATTGTGCAAGGTATATGTAAACTTTTGACTTCAACTGTAATACAGCATTTACTTTTGGACCACAGCCCTCAGTCAAGTGTGTTTTTTCACCCTTCATAGAAAAAATTGTGGGGACCTCTGATATGTAGCATCTTTTTTTTTTTTGGTCAAGGTTAATAAAACAAATAAAATATACATCGAAATGTACTATTTTTAGTATTTTTGTTTTTCAGTTTGTCGTCTCTGGGTCCGTGGCAATTGCTGCACACAAGAGATCCACTTCTACTCAGGTGAGCAGGTTCTCATATTTACTGCATATTTTTAAGTCACACATACCTGGTGTGTTTAGATAGCGACAGCATTCTGCAACCTTTCTAAAATCTGAATAATCTTTAGTATTTCCTGAAGTCTTCAAATGTTTCCTGAAAGCCCGAAAACACTTCATTATGTAAGAAATATACATTCTTATTCTTTGTGTTTGTGCAGATCAAAGCCACGCTGGCCATGAGTGTGATCTGTGCTCTGCTGGCTGCTGCAGGAATCGGCTATTTTAGTTGGGAGCTCAGCATTAGACCAGGGCCGGATCCTTGTAACGGCGGAGATTACTGGTCATGTTCGAGCATGATATGGAAATTTAATGTACGTCTTTAATTAGTGATGATGTCAAGCTTAAGTTTTGGCCTATGTTAAATGAATGCAGATGCAGATGAATATACCTACTTGTAGCATATTCACAGAACAGAACTTGACTTTCTGTATGCTATGTGTGATGTTTTTTATATAGAGTTTGATAGATGGAGTGAGGGGTCTCCTGCTGGTGCTGTGTTTTCTTGAACTGTGCGTGTGCATCACTCTGTCTGTCTTTTCCGCCCAAGCCATCCAACAGGTGAGACCAAACCCAAATCAAACCTCAGTTGAGGTACATAATTATGATTCACCTGATATTATTACATGAGGAAATGTAAATTAATTAAAATGGAAATGGTCTGTTGTGGTTGACGATCCAAGTTCTTAAACTTCAGTTCTTACTGTAGCCTTGATTGTGAAATAAAGATGTAATCAAATTTTTGTTTTTATTTCAGGATGAAACAGATGTCGACCCTTATGGCAGTGAATCCAGTCTCCTGAAGGTTGGGGTGGATTGTGTCTCCAACCCCTGAACAGCCACACAGTTAAGGCCAAGGTTTATGTAGTCAAAGGTTTAATCACCAAATAGGCTAAATGCGATATATATGCTTTATAGAGTTCTTTCTTTTTAATGGGATTGTTTGATATAATACAGGATAGCCATTTTTCACTACATGATTTGTAATTGTTTGCAGTATCATTTGGTATACACATTTCTGCACAGTAATGTTCTCTGAAACCTATTGCACACTACTTGTTGATTTTATGAATAAAATGCACTATATTTCATTATTTCTTTTTTTTTTATTATATTAAGGATGATTAACTGTATTATCATCTACACCAGTGGACAATAACATTCTGTTTATTAAAAGCACATGCTGTTGTTATGTCATCTGCTGCTTTAAATGCTCAAGGTTAATCAGCTGAAAAAAATAATTCTGAAAGTGATTACAACAGTATTTTCTCAATACTTTATTAATGTCGGAGAAAAAGTGCATATTTATTTCTAAAACTATGACTTGCTTTCCAATATAGATCCTAAAGAAAAAGCTTAAGCATTAATTTCAGCCGCATAAAAAAAAAAAAATCAGGCTTTGATAAATGCAAAATTATTACATACTAAGTCATAATTACAACACAAAAATGTGACATTATGAGATGCTAAGTCAGAAAGTTTCACTTGACATAAAATTTGCAAAATTATGTTATAAAAAGTCAGATTTTTGACATACTAAGTCATAATTATAAGATAAAAAGTTGAAATTATGACAGCAAATCATGATTATGGCATCAAAAGTTGGATACATTTTTTTTTTTTATTTCAATGTTCATAATTTGACTTATTTAAGCCATAAATATGACTAAGTAATAATTTAAACTTTTTTTTATCCCATAATTATTTAACTTTAAATGTGAAATTATGAGATGCTAAGTCAAAATTATGTCAGAAATGAATCTTTTTCAACTTTTAATGTCATAATTTAGAATTGATCTCATAATTTTGATTTAGCATGTCATAGTTTTGCCTTTTATGTAATAATTATGACTTATGACAATAACACTAGAGTTGGTTCTCAACCTTTTTGACTCCAAGGTCCCCCACGGTCCAAAGATTTTTACTTTAAGCTCCTCACCCCTCATTTTTTAAATTAGTGGTGTCCATAGATTAAAATAAGTAACTAAAACAATATTTATTAAAATGATTACATTTTTCAAAATCTAGTTAGTTTAGCTTACTTTAAAGCTTTTCATCTTTACTTTACCCTAATCATACTTTAAATCATTAAAGTCATCTTGAGGCTTAATGGAAGATTGCTGAGGGCCACGGACCCCTGGTTGAGAGCCACTTCTTTACTCTTTACTCTTTACTCTAGATATACACACCCATCCACAGCCCATATATGCAATAAATTATTCAGGGAGAACAATATAAACAGCGGTTTTGTGAATTTACAACCCTAAGCTTTTCATCCTACTTTAAATCATTTACGTCATCTTGAGGCCCCATGAGAGTTGGCCAAGGGCCCCTGATTGAGAGCCGCTTCCTCACTCATTACTCCAGACATAACTACACACCCATCCACAGCCCATATATGCAAGACATTTATTTAGGTAGAAGAATATAAACAACTATTTATGGAAGTAAGGCCCCATCTTGAGGCCCCGTGGAAGTTTGCTGAGGGCTCCTAGTTGAGAGCCACGTATATGTCAGACATTATTTAGGGAGAAGAATATAAACAGCTGTTTACGAATTTACAACTCTAAGCTTTTCATCTTGAGGCACCATGGTAGTTTTCTGAGGGTCCCGGACCCCTGGTTGAGAGACACTTCTTGACTCTACTTTTTACTCTAGACAAACACACCCATCCACAGCCCATATATGCAAGATATTATTTAGGTAAAAGAATATAAAGAACAATTTAAGGAAGTAAGGCCCCATCTTGAGGCCCCATGGAAGTTTGCTGAGGGCCCCTAGTGGGCCCCAGACCCCTAGTTGAGAGCCACATATATGCCAGACATTATTTAGGGAGAAGAATATAAACAGCTGTTTCACGAATTTACAACCCTAAGCTTTTCATCTTGAGGCACCATGGAAGTTTTCTGAGGGCCCCGGACCCCTGGTTGAGAGCCACTTCTTGACTCTACTTTTTACTCTAGACAAACACACCCATCCACAGCCCATATATGCAAGATATTATTTAGGTAAAAGAATATAAAGAACAATTTAAGGAAGTAAGGCCCCATCCTGAGGCCCCATGGAAGTTTGCTGAGGGCCCCTAGTGGGCCCCAGACCCCTAGTTGAGAGCCACATATATGCCAGACATTATTTAGGGAGAAGAATATAAACAGCTGTTTCACGAATTTACAACCCTAAGCTTTTCATCTTGAGGCACCATGGAAGTTTTCTGAGGGCCCCGGACCCCTGGTTGAGAGCCACTTCTTGACTCTACTTTTTACTCTAGACAAACACACCCATCCACAGCCCATATATGCAAGATATTATTTAGGTAAAAGAATATAAAGAACAATTTAAGGAAGTAAGGCCCCATCTTGAGGCCCCATGGAAGTTTGCTGAGGGCCCCTAGTGGGCCCCAGACCCCTAGTTGAGAGCCACATATATGCCAGACATTATTTAGGGAGAAGAATATAAACAGCTGTTTCACGAATTTACAACCCTAAGCTTTTCATCTTGAGGCACCATGGAAGTTTGCTGAGGGCCCCGGACCCCTGGTTGAGAGCCACTTCTTTACTTTACTTTTTACCCTGGACAAACACACCCATCCACAGCCCATATATGCAAGACATAATTCAGGGAAAAGAATATAAACAGCTGTTTCACGAATTTACAACCCTGAGCTTTTCATCCAACTTTAAATCATTTATGTCATCTTGAGGCCCTATTAAAGTTTGCTGAGGGACCCAGACCCCTGGTTGAGAGCCACTTCTTTACTCTACTTTTTACTCTAGACAAACACACCCATCCACAGCTCATATATCCAAGACATTATTTAGGTAAAAGAATAGGAACAACTATTTATGGAAGTAAGGCCCCATCTTGAGGCCCCATGGAAGTTTTCTGAGGGCCCGGACCCCTGGTTAAGAGCCACTTCTTTACTTTTTACTCTAGACAAACACACCCATCCACAGCCCATATATGCAAGACATTATTTAGGTAAAAGAATATAAACAACTATTTATGGAAGTAAGGCCCCATCTTGAGGCCCCATGGAAGTTTGCTGAGGGCCCCTAGTGAGCCCCAGACCCCTAGTTGAGGGACACTTTAATGACGGACGTTTTTTAGGGAGAAGAATATAAACAGCTGAATTTACAACCCTAAGATTTTCATCTTCAGGCACCATGGAAGTTTGCTGAGGGCCCCGGACCCCTGGTTAAGAGCCACTTCTTTTCTCTACTTTTTACTCTAGACAAACACACCCATCCACAGCCCATATATGCAAGACATAATTCAGGGAAAAGAATATAAACAGCTGTTTCACGAATTTACAGCCTTGTAGTTTCTCCGAGCACACTCTCGACTCAGCTCTTATCCTCTACATAATTCATAACCGGTTTAAAAATACCCCGCTCTTGGGCGCTTTCAGGGGTGTTTTCTGAAATAAGGGCCGGTGGGATGCGTGAGTTCTGCTCGGGACCGAGCCAACCTGGTTTTCTCCTTGTTTAGCCGCCGCCTCCCCTCATGACATCAACACTGCGGAGAGCCGCCGAGCGCTCAGACTCTGCTGCAGAACGCCAGTGCGCAAAGGTAAGCGAGCGCTCCTCAGCACGTACGAGCACGTTAGTACACTTCAAAAGAGTGAGTGCATTGAAAATATCATTCAAAATCTGCATGAACGACGCGTTGGCTCGTATCCACGGCGTTTTGTTGATGTATGCTGTCGTGACTGTGTTTGCAGCGATTCGTGTGGTATTGATGAGTGATTGGTGATCTATCAGGATGTCGCTGTACGCGTCTCAGATTAAAGCGTTTAAGAGCGCAGAGCCCAAGACACTTGGCGTGAGTTTTACTACAGCACACTATCACGTTATTATGTCGATAATTTGCAGCTGGATCATTAGCTACAGATGTTTTATCAACTAGCCTTTATCATTACGCTTGATTTTATAGTCTGAGCACATTGTTTACATACTGTCGGTATGCTGCATTTTAGTTTTTAGTAATTCAATCAGCGCTGTCCTATAGAAGATCATATTTAAGCTTTAGTTTAATATGAATTAACATGTAGTATATTTCATAAATGACATCTGGCCAGCATCCAAGGACACACCCATATCTGAGATGCAACACACACATACACACTGACAGACTAAACTCAAGATAAAATGATTATAAATTCAACAATCTTGATTTATTGATAACTTGATTATATTGGTTCAAACTGCAGTTTGTTTACAAGTGTAATATTTTGTGTACTTTGGTTCAGGCTATTGAGATCGTAATTGGGGTGTTTACTGTCATTTTGAGCTCTATTGTGTACAAGCTACACTATCATATCCAGCGTGAAATCATCATCCTCATCATCAACGGTGCTCAGGTACAAATACACATGCATTTGTATACATTTAAGATTTTAAAATCAGTCTTGTGACATCTAGCTCTGTTTCCTACAGCTTGTCATAACTGGTGTTGTCCTGGTGCACACTGGGAGGAAGCCATCTAAATGTCTGGTACAGTATGAATACATATTAAAATCATCTGAAAATTAGAAAGTGTCACAAATCATGTCAGTCTTGCTTTCTTCATTAAAATCAGAAAGGACCTTGCATCTCCTCGTCCTGTATTGACCACATTAAGTGCAGTCTCAGCAACAGTAGGCTTGTGTAATTAAACTTTTGACAAGAAAGGTCCTCTTTGAATGTTAGTTTGGCCAAGAACCACCAGCTTAGATTACAAGACATCACTTGACAGGCATTCCACGGTTTGTTTTGTTTTTATGGGGTAGTTTGGAATGGTGTTATTTTAGTATCATTGAGATATTAGTAGTTTTTATTAATATTTTGAATCCGTTTTTATTTTAATAAAGTTTTATTTAGTCATTTAATATATATATATTTTTTTACATTTTTCATGTCTATATAGTTTATTTTAGTTTGAATCTGTTTTTATTTTCATATTTTATATTTTCAAACTTTTAGTAACTTTTAATGTTCTTTTTCATTTTTAGAAGTTGTTTTTGTTTTTAAATATGTCTATATAGTTTTTATAATTTTTTATTATATTATTTATATTATTAATTTAATTTAATTTATTTAAATTAATTATTTTGTATATCTGGTTTTAACTAAATTAAAATTAATTATGGCAACAAGCTAAAATTGTTTTTTTGAGATTTTATTTTATTTTAGTTAATGTTTTTAAAGTTTTAGTTTGATTTTCAGTTTTATTCAATATAGTGGGTTTGCACTTATGCATGTTGCGTGTTAATGTACTACTGAATACATTGTTCTGCTAATTTATGCCGTCTAAACCATGGAAAACATGTGGAAGCTGCTAAATCATATAGAAAAGGACTTAGTAAGCAGGAAAGGGCGCAATATTTTGACAAACTAAAGTTAATAGGTGGTAAAGATACGTATGAGCCGTATTAATTAAGATATTAGCCTAATATTTCACCCACCTGACTGGAAATGATAAGAACAAACATGAATGCTGTCAAGATTCTTGCTCTGGAAATCCTGGTTCAGTTTGGCCAACCACAAAAAAGGAGAAGAGTGCAAAAAACTGTCTGAGGAACAAAAAGCTTTTGTTCCTCAGACAGTTTTTGCACACTTCTCCTTGATTTGTTACAACTTTTGGCAGTCTATAGTACTCTAAATCTTTCTCCTGGTCTGACCGATTAGTACAGCCCAAAACATGACAATAATGGACCATTTTCAGCAGCAATAATCAGCAAAATATGCAAATTTAGTTCGGTTCAGTGGCATTGTTGACGTTCAGTGCCACCAATATGGCCGATTGATTACGCGTCGTGAAAACACTATTGGAAGATTGGAAATGACAGTTGTATTTATTGTTGAAATACATGTCTGTTCGTTTGTCACAGGTGCTGACAACCATTGTTCTGCAGTTACTAACAGCAGCATTTGATATTGTTGGATTTGGGCTCATGGCCAGACACATCCCATTCAGAGGAGAGTCGTACTACTACAGGGACACAGAGGTAAACAAACAGAGACGCCCGTCCTGCTCATCCTCGAGCCAAGACACCTTCATTCCCTCAAGTGACTGAAGATTTTAGATACCTGATTTCATATTAAGTTATTAGAAATAACACAAAAATGTCTTGAGCTGTTAAAAAATGGGAAAATGTTATACTTCAACTGGCCCGCTTGCTTTGTTCATTGCCAGACAATGATTTCAGTCGAATTTTGAGACCTGGCAATTTTATTTCTACCTGTCCTATACGTGAAACAGAAAAGCAGATGATTTTGAGAGTAGGAATCAGGAAGCTGTATATCGATCTGAACGTCGGTCTCTGTCAGACGGCAGACTGTGGTTGAGTGTGTGTGAGTAGAAAGAGAGATGTGACTCCAGGCTCTGTCCTGCTTGTTTCAGTGGTGTTGTGACCCACTTCACTCTGTTTGGGCTTGCTGTGGAGAAGGAGAGAAAGGGGGACATAAAGAGGTGAGTCGCATTACAAGCTTTATGATGCAGTGGGAAAATTGTAAACACGTCCTGAGACTCTGAGCTGCATTCAGTCACTGTAATTCAGTTCAAGAAGAATCTAATCTAATTTTTTACACTAGTTTTAGACTGATCTATTGCAAAATTCTCAGTGTTTTAGAAGAGAATTCACAAGCATTTATTAATTTAGAATAACTTTGCTTTTTGGTGCTGAGTTTAGACTAGTGGTTGACCAATATGGGCTTTTCAGTGACATATGATACCAATAACTAAAGAGTGGCATGGCCATATTGATGTATCAGTGTTGTTATTGTTAAATAAACCATAAATAAACTAAAACCATTCAAATAATTTTTTTCTATATAAAAAATATTTTAAATTATTTATATTAAATTATTTGTTTATGTTCAATTATATTATTTACATTATTTAAAAATAAATAATCTAAAATATAAATTTCAAAGATAAATATTAGACAAAAAAACTTATAAAACCTTAAATGAAAATTAGAAATGTTAGAACTAGAACTGGAACATTAGAAATGCTGCAACTAACTAAAATACAGTACATAATATAAGATGGTTAAATAATTAAAACGTAAACTAAAATATAAGCTGAAAGTATAAAAATAAACGTTAAAATACTATAAAAGTATATAAATTATACTAAAATAACATAGATGTATATAGGTGAATTCAATATAAATATAGCAAATTAAATTTATACATATACTCCACATTTTCTTTATAAAAAAGTGTAAAAATGAAGTTTTGCATAAAGCAAATGGCAAAATATCAAAGTCTATCACTAAATTGGTTTTGGAATATGATGAATTGAAGTATAACATTTTCCATTTTCCCTCTCTGTGGATATTTATATTGTTTTTTTGTGTTATTATTTGCATATAATTGTGATTTACCATGTACAGGTGAGGTCAAAAGTTTACATACACCTTGCAGAGTCTGCAAAATGTTAATTAATTTACCAAAATAAGAGAGATCATAAAAATGCATGTTATTTTTTATTCAGTACTGACCTGAATAAGATATTTCACATAAAAGATGTTTACATATAGTCATCAAGAGAAAATAATAGTTGAATTTATAAAAATTACATACACTTGATTCTTAATACTGTGTTGTTTCCTGAATGATCCACAGCTGTGATTTTTAGTTTAGTGATAGTTGTTCACGAGTCCCTTCAGAAAAATCCTTCAGGTCCCACAAATTCTTTGGTTTTTTAGATTTTTTTGTGCATTTGAACCTTTTCCGACAATGACTGTATGATTTTAAGATCCATCTCTTCACATGAGGACAACTGAAAGACTGATGCAACTATTACAGAAGATTCAAACACTCACTGATGCTTCAGAAAGAAATACAATGCATTAAGAGCAGGGGGGGATAAAAACTTTTTGAAT
This sequence comes from Cirrhinus mrigala, assembly GCA_036247105.1. NCBI lineage: Eukaryota > Metazoa > Chordata > Actinopteri > Cypriniformes > Cyprinidae > Cirrhinus > Cirrhinus mrigala. The sequence continues at coordinate 8,087,891 of CM070022.1, forward strand.
TTGAAGATCAGGGTAAATTTAATTTATTTTGTCTTTTGGAAAACATTTAAGTATCTTCTGTAGCTTCTGAAGGGCAGTACTAAATGAAAAAAGTATGATTTTTAGGCAAAATAAGAAAAATGCACGCATCTTCATTCTGTTCAAAAGTTTTCACCCCCCGGCTCTTAATGCATCGTTTTTTTCCTTCTGAAGCATCAGTGAGTGTTTGAACCTTCTGTAATAGTTGCATATGAGTCACTTAGTTGTCCTCATTGTGAAAATATAGATCTCAAAATCATACAGTCATTGTTGGAAAGGGTTCAAATACACAAAAACGCTATCACTTAAAAAAAAAAAAAAAACAACAACAACACAGCTGTTGATCATTCAGGTAACAACACAGTATTAAGAATCATATGTGTAAACGTATTTTATGTAAAATATCTTATTCAGGTCAGTACTAAAAAAAAAATAACATGCATTTTGTATGATCTCTCTTATTTTGGTAAAATAATTGACATTTTGCAGATTCTACAAGGTGTATATAAACTTTTGACCTCAACTGTAAATACTGGGGTGTTTGTATAAATAGTTTTGTCATAGAACAGTGCTGCTGGAATATACTGTTGTATTTGCATTTTGTGTTTCAGTTCTTAGTGAATGGGATCTTGGTGACACTGATCGGTTTCCTGGTGCTTGCATGTGTCATTGGTTTGGCTGTGTCTCTTTTGGGGGTCTACGCCCTTTCTGTTAGTGCCATAAAGGTAGGTATTTCAAGTCTGCTTTAATTATGTTCTGTTCCAGATATCTATTAACATTTTAAAGGTTGACGGAAGTGTTTTTGAAACACACAACGTTATTCCATGTGTTGACGTAATTTCAACTGAAACAGGAAGACAGGGCGGAACATATTGAGAAGCTCCACCCTCTTTTTAAAATAGCCAAATAGCGTTTCGTTTATTTTCGTTGTTGAGTTCGGTGAACAAGTGACTGATTTCAGCCGCAGCTTCAGCGTCTGTTTATAATGTAGGGGGTGGGATGCTTCGGATTCTAGAGAGCATTTGATTGGATAGAAAGTTTGCTGAGAAGCTGAAGTGCAGGGTGATGTCATCAAAATCGTTAATAGTGGTGGAAGTTAGAGACTGTAAGTTTTGAATGCATAATGCGAATTTTGTCATTGCTCACTAGCTTCTAGATAACCTTAAGGCTACCATGTTCATACTAAAAGCCAAAAAAATTCAATTATGATTTCATGGGGACTTTAAGGCAAATTTGTAATGAAACTGGTTGTTCAATTTACTGTTTTTCCCCCTCAGGAGCTGACACCCATCCCTCACTCAACAGCAAACCAACATTATGGTGTTGGTGCTCAAACCCAGAACATGATCCATGCTGGAAACTGACAAAATAAGAGCCGTTCAGAGCAGAAGGGCACCGTTTTAGCACACTTTTACACCACCTACAAAAGAGGACTGTTTCACCTACAAATCACTCACAGGTAAACAACCACAACTACAGAAAAAAAAACTCTTTTGTGAACTTGTAAATAGTTTTTTGAAAATAAAATGGATAAAATCTTGTTTTTTGCTTGGCTGTTGCTCTCACAGGCTGTAGGACTGCTGTAATTTCGATTGCTCAACTAAATAGTTATTCGTACTTCATTAATTTTCACTCTCTTACAAACTGAAGCTTCTTAGCATGTAAATCTAATCAAATGTCTACCCAGAAATGTAGAGCAGATCCAGTGTTATCGATCCAGTGTTATCGTATGTTAGAGGGGTAAGTGTGTTTATCGTTCTTAGGATATGTGAAATTAGGTATGTAGCAGAAACAGGAATTATGGTGAATGTGAACGGTAAGAAGGCTCTGTGATTCTGTCTTGTTTCATAGCATTTTGTACCACTTTTTGCATGAATCTTTATATCGGTCAACATGTTTGTTTTTAGCCACATGAGGACATATGAGGCTACATTTATGAAGTTGATATTTGTTCATCTGAATTGCAATTTGAAAATAAAAGCTCTTGAAACAAAATATAACAACACTGTAAGCAAGCCAAATGATTTTATATATATGCTTACAAAAAGAAATCAAACTTTTAAGTAAAAGCCTTGATAAATGTGGCCCATGTTCAGTGAAACTCCTCTAAAGCAGAGTAATGTGAATTTAAACACCAGTGAATAACTAAACAGCACCGCTTGGCTTTTTTGTCATCTCGTTTTATCCGTACTGATTCTTCAGGAAAGCTATGATGACTGCCAACTCTGTAAGTGCCACCACTTGTGACCAAAATCATGGACACCCTAATGACTAAAGGTCAGAGGTTGAACCCTCAGTCAAGGGCTCGACTTTGGTGATGTAAAATCCTCTTGTGGAAGCATGTGTCGTCCGTTCTGTGTCTGTAGATCTTTGTCTTTATGACAGCATGTGAGATTTACATTGTGCCTGTTCTCTGTGAACTCTTGACGTGTAGTAAAATGAAAACATGTAGTATGTAGTAATATGGCTGTGTTTGTGTTTGTATTTGATTGAATGACATTTCAAATAAATTTGATTTAATACACTATCTGAGTCTGTCATCGCTTAATTTTTCACAAACAATTAAATCAGCAGATGTGAATATGAGCACTAATTGTATATAAATAAAACTTTAATCTAATTGTATTTTTATAGAATTTTATTGTAAATTCCTGAAGTTTTGAAATCAGTTTTACATCTGAATAATATAAAAAACTGGGTTATATAAACAGACTTTTATTCTAAAACATCAAAAGAGCTATATGAATATGAGCTGACGTTGCGTTACGTCAGCTCAATAGGTTTTTCTGATTTGCGGAAACGTTTCTATTTAATATTCATGAGATGAGCCGTACAGCGCCATAAAGGGACTTTTATTTTGAAACTTCAGAATCCATTTTCCGGAGTGTCGGTTTGGATGGTGTTTGTTATGGTTTGGGGATTGGGTTCAGAGTCTGGACAGTACAAGTTTCTTTCTGCTGTAAACGTTCATTCATGCGCTCTGACAATTTCCTGGATAGTTAAGGGATTCACCCTGATGAGTACTGTATGTAATTCAATATGAATATTTCGTTTAACATTAAAATTGATCAAAAAATGAGGGAAAAGTGAACTATCATATTCTGTTATCATGTCATACAGTATGGAGAAGGTCCGAAAGATCCTGGTTCATCTGTCGAAGGAAAACGCAGCTCCGCAGTGCGCAAGATTCGTCCAGGTCAGCTGAGCTCAAACCTATCTGTGTATCTAAAATAATAATAATAATAATAATAATGTAAAAAATAACAGCCTAAATATATATATATATATATACATAATATATATGTATATAATAATACAATGATTTCTGAAGGAAATGGAATGAGGAACTGGAGTAATGATGCTAAAAATTCAGCTCTGAAGTCACGGAAATAAATTACATTTTAAAATATATTCAAATAGAAAACAGTTATTTACAGTTATTTTAAATAGTAGAAATATTTCATAAATTTACTGTTTTTGCTATACCTTGGAAAAAAAAAATTAATACAGGCTTGGTTAGCAGAATACTCTTCTTTAAAAAACATTAAAGTCGTAGTGTGTGTATAGTAAATACATTATATATATATATATATATATATATATATATATATATATATATATATATATATAATTGTGTGGGTTTACTTGCCTGCAAATTTATAATTTTGGCATTTTCACTTGAAAACCTTTTTTTTTTATTGTTTTTTTTTAGGATATAACTTTTTATATTATAGCTTAAAATATTAAATGTATATATTTTTTACTGTAAGATTTTGATATGGTATACAGTCAGGCTGTATTATATTTATAATTATCAAAGGAGTCTATAGTATGTGCTTATTTAGCTTGGTAAACATATATGTGACCCTTGACCACAAAACCAGTCATAAGTAACATGGGTATATAGCCAACAATACATTGTTTGGGTCTAAATTATCGATTTTTTTTTCATGCCAAAAATCATTAGGATATTAAGTAAAGATCATGTTATATCAAGATACTTTGTAAATTTCCTACCTTAAATATATCAAAACTTAATTTTTGATTAGTAATTTGTATTGCTAAGAACTTCATTTGGACAACTTTAAAGGTGATTTTCTCAATATTTAGATTTTTTTTTTTGGCACCCTCAGATTCCAGATTTTCAAAGAGTTGTATCTCGGCCAAATATTGTCATATCCTAAAAACCATACATCAATGGAAAGCTTATTTATCCAACTTTATATAAATGTTAATCTCAAATCTCAAAAAATTGACTCTTATGACTGGTTTTGTGGTCCATGGTCACATATATGTGTCATTTTTTTTTCCAGAGCATAACTGGACACTTTGTCGGGAGTGTTGAGGATCAGGCAACTGTGAGCTGTTCTTTGGAGAGTAACAGATTTATTGTATGTGACCGGCTGTGTGATGGAGGAGTTCCTCTGAAGGTGAGGGTTATTTTACAGCCATTAGAGTTTTTTTCATTAAATCGCTTAAATCCAGTAGTTTTCTATTTGTGAATCAAACTCACTGTCTAACCCTAGAGGGCGTCATTTTGCCCCATCAAATACCTGTCTCACTCAGAGGCAGACTCCCTGCCCCCAGACACCCTCAGCCGTGGGGTAGACGTGGGCGTGGCTGTGCTGCTGCAGACGGCCAATCAGAGACTGTTGCTAACGCGTCGCGCCTCCAGCCTCCGGATCTTCCCCAATGTTTGGGTTCCGCCCGGTGAGTGTGTCATTCCATACCGACCCTAATAATTCCTCAGATCCCCACTTAAATATGTGTGTGCTCATGTTTTTGATTTACAGATGAGTGAGGTCATTTTGGTCAGTTTTTTTCTGGTTCTGAGGTTCACAATTTTAAGCGGTTATTTTAAATAGTTTCTTTCTCAAATCTTACTTTCCATCAGTAACTGCGTTGTTATCAGCTTAAGTTAAAACAGTCACAGAAATGTGGCCAGCATGTGTATGAGAGAATACTGTGGGGTTCAGGACTAATGGATGTAATTTGTTTGTTCAGGTGGCCATGTGGAGCTGGATGAAAAGGTACATGCTGCGTTACATAAATAGTGTCAATTAATCAGTCGGTCATTAATAAATACTCTCAAGTTCATTTAAAATAAATTGAAAGGATTAGTGTGTGATTAATTGATTTTTTTTATGGGGTCCAATGTCTGAGACTACATGATAAATATTATGTTTAATGTATTATGTTTTGCATTCTAATTATTTTTCCTTTAAAATTATATTATCAGCCTAGCAAACTGAGTAATCCAGTATTTTTAAAAAGCCCTGAGCTGCATGAACTCCACAAGTTTGTCATAATATTTGTACAAATGTACTTATTTGACCTAGATATTGTGAAGAACTGTAAATATTTGCTCTTCATTTTTGTCTTCTGTTTGTATTTGTTTAAAATCCTAAAACGAGATATCTATAGACACACACAACCATTCAAAAGTTTGGGGTCAGTACATTTTTTAAAATTATTTATTTATTATTTAAACTATTTATTTATTTATTTATTTTTAGAAAGAAGTCTCTTATGTTCACCAAGTGCATTTATTTGATTAAAAATACAGTAAAAACAGTAATATTCTAAAATATTATTACAATTTAATATACTTGTTTTCTATTTTAATATATTTTAAAATGTAATTTATTCCTATAATGCAAAGCTGAATTTTTAGCATCATCACTCCAATCTTCAGTGTCACATGATTCTTCAGAAATCATTATAATATGCCGATTTGATGCTCAATAAACATTTCTTATTATTATCAATGTTAAAAAACAGTTGTGCTGCTTAATATTTTTGTGAAAACTGACACTTTTTTGTTTTAGGATTTTTTGATAAATCAGAAGTTTAAAAGAACAGCATTTATTTAAAATAGAAATCTTCTGTAACATTATAAATGTCTTTACTGTTACTTTTGATTAATTTAATGGATCCTTGCTGAAAAAAAGCATGAACTTTCTTCATAAAATATTGCTTTTTATTTCTTTTCAGTTAGAATAACTTGTAAAAATAAATGTTACTGTTATTTTATTTTATAAGTAATTCTTTGTAATATTTGACCCTGGACCACAAAACCAGTCATAAGGGTACATTTTTTGAAATTGAGACTTATACATCATCTGAAAGATGAATAAATAAGCTTTCCATTTATATGTATTTGTTAGGATAGGACAATATTTTGCACCTTCAAATTCAAATTTGAGGGTGCAAAATGTTGTCCTATCCTAACAAATACATATAAATGGAAAGCTTATTTATTGATTTTAAAAATCAATATATTGAGAAAATCACCTTTAAAGTTGTCCAAATGTTCTTAGCAATGCATATTACTAATCAAAAATGAAGTTTTGATATATTTACAGTAGGAAATTTACAAAATATCTTCATGGAACATGATCTTTACTTAATATCCTAATGATTTTTGGCATTAAAGAAAAATCATTAATTTTGACCTATACAATGTATTTGTGGCTATTGCTACAAATATACCTGTGCTACTTATGACTGGTCACATACAATTTGTATATTAAACAATAAATAATAATATATAACATATAATAAATAATAAATAATATTCTGAATGAATGAATGGTATAATGACTCGATTTCTGTGTGTGTCTAAAACTAGCTGTTGGATGCAGGACTCAGGGAGTTGAAGGAGGAGACCGGTCTGAAACTGAGCCCTGGTGAGATCTCCTCTCAGCTGCTCGGCCTGTGGGAGGTGTGTGTTTATAGCACAGTGTTTTTGTGAGACCTGTAGTCAAAGTCCAGAGGGGCCACTGACTGCACTCCGAATTTGACAGATCGAGGCTGATTGTTTGTAAACCGTAATTGTGTAACCTGGAACAGTCGTGCACGGCACACATCTGTTCTCCATCTCAGAGTTTTAATCATTGACATAAAACTGTTGGCTCAAGATGTAAATCTAATCAAGCCAATCTAGATGGTTTAGTTAAATGTTCATGAAACAAACATGTATCAGATGTTCATCCATTGATGTTGTCATCACGTCCTCATTGCCATGTTGTTCCAACTCTGTATTATTTACATTTTTCCTTGAATACAAAAGATGTAGGCATAACATCCAGATTGCTCTTTTCCATACTTGGAAAGTGAATGGGAAAGGACATTAAAAGGACCATAAAAGTTTTATAGAGATACAAGTACAAGTCTTTTAAGCCACACACTAAATGAATGTGAGGAGCAGACTGAAACACTATACATACTTGTTTAATAATAATCTTCATCTCTGCCGTAACTCTCAAATGTCATTGCTTATAATCGAACTTTTTGGCAGTAAGAATATCCATTCACTTTGACTGTATTGAAAAGGCAATTATCAGTGACTGCATCTCATTTTGTGTTTTATGAAATAAAGAAAATAATACAAAGTTGCAATGACGTTAGAATGAGTAAATGACAGCAAAATCTAAAAAAAAACACTACCGTTCAAAAGTTTGGGGTCAGAAAGAAGTCTTTTACTCTTAACAAGGCTGCATTTGTTTGATCACAAATACAGTAAAAACAGTAATATTGTTAAATATTATTATGATTTAAAATAACTGTTTTCTATTTGAATATATTTTAAAATGTAATTTATTCCTGTGATGCAAAGCTGAATTTTCAGCATCATTACTTCAGTCTTCAGTGTCACATGATCCTTCAGAAATTATTCTACACTACCAGTCAAAATTTTTTGAACAGTAAGATTTTTTTTTTTTTTTTTTTTTTAAAGAAGTCTCTTCTGCTCACCAAGCCTGCATTTATTTGATCCAGAGTACAGCAAAAACAGTAGAATTTTGAAATATATTTATTATTTAAAATAACTGTTTCTATTTGAATATATTTGTGAAGATATTTTATTTAAAATATAGTTTATTCCTGTGATTTCAAAGCTGAATTTTTAGCATCATTACTCCAGTCACATGATCCTTCAGAAATCATTCTAATATTCTGATTTGTTGCTCAAAAAACATTTATTATTATTATTATTATGTTGAAAACAGCTGAGTAGAATTTTTTTCAGGTTTCTTTGTGCATAGAAAGTTCAGAAGAACAGCATTTATCTGAAACACAAATCTTTTGTAACATTATAAATGACTTTATCACCACTTTTGATCAGTTTAAAGCATCCTTGCTAAATAAAAGTTTTCATTTCTATAATTTCGTCCTCCGCCCCCCCAAAAAATTATACTGATTCCAAGCTTTTGAATGGTATAGTGTATAATGTTACAAAAGCTTTTTATTTCAGATACTTTCTATTCATCAAAGAATCCTGAAAAAATGTAATCAACTGTTTTTAGTATTGATAAAAATAATAATTAAAAATGTTTCTTGAACAGCAAATCAGCATATTAGAATGATTTCTGAAGGAACATGTAACTAGAGTAACAATGCTGAAAATTTTGCTTTGATCACAAGAATAAATTACATTTTAAAATATATTCAAATAGAAAACAATTCAATTAAAAAAACAGTAACTTTTTTAACAGTAGTATATTTCATTTTATGTATTATGTATTCCCTGTCCAGTCTGTGTATCCACCCATGTTGTCCATAGGACTGCCTAAGAGACATCACGTTGTGACATACATACTTCTGAAGAGCTCTCTATCACACCTGCAGCTTCAGGTACAATTTTAGGTCATCCACACATAAAAACAATAAATGTTGCTGATTTAAAGTCCATGTGCTCCATTAGATTTCTCTCTTCTTTTCTCAGGCTTGTTTGAACCCTGATCCTGCTGAAGTCAGTGCATGTGTGTGGGTCAATGCAGGTCTGGTAAAAGTTGTGGTATCTGCTGTAGACGGTGAGACTGATTCTGTTCAAATACCAGCTGAACTGCCACAGACCATCAGGTACAGAAAGCATCATTAATCTCTATTAAAGCAACAGTTCACTTAAAAAATGCAAATTTGCTAAAATGTTGACTCAACCTTAGGCCATCTGAGATGTAGTTGAGTTTGTTTCTTCAGATTTGGAGAGATTTAGCATTACATCATTTGCTCACCAATGGATCCTCTGCAGTCAATGGGTGCCATCAGAATGAGTCTAAACAGCTGATAAAAACATCACAATAATCCACAAGTAAAACACAACTCGAGTCTTAATTTATGTCTTGTGAAGTGAAATGCTGTTTGTTTGTAAGAAACAAATCCATCAAGACATTTTAACTCAAAACCATCAATTCAGGACAAAATGCTTGTCCATAATCCATAATAATGGTTTCTCCTCTCACATCAAAATCCACCAGCATATGTGACTGTGGACCACAAAACCAGTCTTAAGTAGCACAGGTATATTTGTAGCAATAGCCAAAAATACACTGTATAGGTCCAAATTATTGGTTTTTCTTTTATGCCAAAAATCATTAGGAAATTAAGTAAAGATCATGCTCCATGAAGATATTTTGCAAAATTCTTACTGTAACTATATCAAAACTTAATTTTTGATTAGTAATATGCATTATTCAGAACTTCATTTGGACAACTTTATTTTCTTAGTATTTTGATTTTTTTTGCACCCTCAGATTCCATATATTCAAATTGTTGTATCTTGGCCAAATATTGTCCTATCCTAACAAACCATACATCAATGGAAAGCTTATTCATTCATTTATTCATTTCATGATGATGTATAAATCTCAATTTTGAAAAATTTATCCATATGACTGGTTTTGTGGTCCAGGGTCACATATTTGTTTCCGAACAGTTTTGAACAATTTTCACTTGTAAACGGTGCTTGGTCTGTGCATATTTTATTCCTGATTCAGATGAGACCAATTTTTTCACTGGAGAAACCAAAATTACGGATATCAATTACAGATGGAGGACTTTTAGCTGGAAGCTACGGTTTAAAGTTAAACGTGTCATTGATGAATTTGCTTCTTACAAACTCGCAGCTTTTCACTTCACAAGACATTAATTGGACTGGATTTCTTGTGGATTATTGTGATGTTTTTATCAGCTGTTTGGGCTCCCATTCTGACGGCACCCATTCACTGCAGAGGATCCATTGGTGAGCACTGCTGGGAAAAGTTACTTTTAAAAGTAATGCATTACAACATTATGTTACTTCCTAAAAAAGTAACTAATTACGTTACTTAGTTACTTTTTATGCAAAGTAATGTTATGTTACTTTTGCATTACTTTTTAAATCTGGACAGGGCTTGTTTGTTTTTAATATAAAAAGTTATATTTTTGGCAAATGTAAAAGCCCTTTCACACCAAAAGCCTCAGGCTGAAGGAAATGTGAATTCATGTCTGTACAGCAGAACACAGGAGAGGAAAGTTCAATACTCTTCAGCAATAAAAAAAAAAAAAAAAAAGAACAAATGTTATTTTTATCTTGAGTTATTTTTTGCTTACTACTATGGTACTATGGTACTTAAGATACTGGATATCATAAAGGATATTTGTATTATTTAAGATATTTAATTATTGCAGGTTTGCTTCATATACTGAGTTGCATTTCACCGTTTTTATTTATTTTAAGGAATACTGAATCTGTTTTGTTTTTTTTTTGTTTTTTTTTTGTTTTTTTTTGAGTGAGATGAATTAATCCATGTTCACATTTATTCTAAAGCAGCATCTTACTCCTGATTTTTATTACTCCTGAGGGGGACAGGAGAGCTTTCAATCAATAAATAGGAAAAAAGAGTACCTGGCATTAATTATTTGAAAAAGCAACTCAGATATTTTCTTGTGAATTAAAAAGTAACTTAAACATTTTTTTTTCAAGTTAGTTTTTTCAAGTTTCATAACTCATGCTGCATGTAATGTGTTACCCCCAACACTGTTGGTGAGCAAATGATACAAAGCTCAATTTCTCCAAATCTGTTCTGATTTAGACACAAACTCATATACATCATGGATGGCTTATACATTTTCAGCAAATTTTCATTTTTGGGTGAACTGTTACTTTATGTGTTAATTCTATTGTTTTGAGGGTCTGTTTTTGTGTGTCTTTAGTGTGACGGAGGTGTCTCCACAAGGTGAGCTGAGTGAGATCTCACTGCCTGTTTCTGTCTTCTGTAACCGAGCCCCGGATCACGGCGAGGACATTGAACGTGTCAGCACTGGAACCAAATTTGCCTTAGAACTGTGGTTGAAAACGCTGGAGCCTCATGCTGAGATGGGCTGACAACTCCTTTCTGCTTGCTTCTGTTTATGTGTGTTACAATTTAACTAGTGCCTTGAGGAAGACAGCACCACCTGCTGGACTGGAGCTATTTTAGCACGGCATGTTACTCGGGCACAAGATTTAAATCAAAATGTTGTCAAAACAGCCTGTTTTGAATGAGATCAGAATATGATTTTATAATTATCAGAATGTTTATTTAAGCATTCTAGCTCTGCCAAAAATGAAAATTCTGTCATGAATTACTCACCCTCATGTCATTCCAAACCCATAAGACCTTTGTTCATCTTTGAAATACAAATTAAGATATTTTTGATGAAATTCAAGAGCTTTCTGACCCTGCACAAACAGCAATGCAACAACCAAGTTATAGGCCCAGAAAGGTACTAAGGACATTGTTAAAATAGTTAATCAGTGGTCATCTGTAATATTAAAAATCAGTGGTTCATCTGTAATATTATGAAGCTACAAGAATACTTTTTGTACAGGGTCAGAAAGCTCTCGGATTTCATCAAAAATATCATGGTCAACTACAAGAGGATGGTAAAAACTTTTTCCCTCTGGTAAAGCTGACAAATTAAAGTTGGTTTAATGCAGTACAGTGATTAACTTTTATAATTGTATTTTTTCTTCTGCACACTATTACATATGCTTTGTTTTAAAGGTTTTTTCTGTGACATGACCAACATAATATTTAATTATTTTCAATAACCCCCCAATGATCAGACACTTCTATATGCAGAATAAATTAATCATGATAAATACACAAATTAATTGGATATTTCTTGAACAGTTTGTGTGTGTGAATTCAGGGTCAGTTGAAACAGCAGAGGCAAAAATATGGGAAAAATGAAATTTCATCACAGATTACATTTGGCCACTGAGATAATCGGCAGAATTTCACTTGCCTCACCCTTCCTCTGACACAATTATTTTCTTGTTGTTCAAATACTCCATATCTTGATTTCTCAATCAAGTTAATTCCTGGCACATTTTTTGCCCTCTTTGCTTTTAAAAAGAATTTGACCTGAAGTGACAGATCCATCTAGTTCTGTTCGGTTTATTTCATGCTGTTTGTTACCCAATGCACAAACTAGTTAAAACTCCTGCTTTTGAGCTGTGGTACAACGTGGCACCAAATTTTAGAGTTTGTTCCCCATTAAAATTTGATTGAAATTAAAATAAGATTATTTTGTCCAAATAATAATCAAGTCACCCCAATACCTTTTTCAGAAACTCTTTTTAATTTCACTAAATCACTGTTAATACATCATTACTGTCATCATTCAATCCATTTTTAAAAGTAACAAATTACTTTGTGCAAAGGTATATAGTAGGAAAATAAATTCTAAATCAATAGTAATGGCATGTAAAATCATTTCCCTGTCCGTTCAGCATCTTGCAGTGCAGTGCCGGTTGTATGACAGTTATTCATCCAACATAAGGTTTTCCTCAGGCCTCGTTCTTTACGCGGAAGGCGGGACAATGTTGGGGTCAGAGAACCTGAATGATGGGGTTAAAGTGTGAATTTGAGCTCTGCAGAGTGTTTTACAGAAGTGTGTCATGCTCACTGTGTGTTTCATGTGTGATTTACTATACCTGTGTCCATCATTTGTTCACCACGTACATTCCTGTCCGGTTTTTCGGAGGCTTTTCTCTGACATCCTGTTAAAACAAGAGTCAGTTAGCATTAGATGACAATGAAGTGCATGCATAACATCCGTCAGCATCAGAATAACAACTTTTTATGTCAAAAGTAATCACGTTAGGTACCTTTTTATTAACTTTATCTTAAAATTATTACTATTATTCTTTATTATGTATTTATATAATTGGTTTCATTTATTTCATATTTTTTTATTTTGATACATTTATTTAAATGTTATATATTTATATATTATTCTATAAATTTAGTTAATATTTTTGTGTATATTTTATGTTTTATTTTTATTTACTTTGTTTTTTTATTTTATTTTTATTTTTTTTATTTTTTTCTGTTTTTAGAACTATTTTTTTTCTTTACTTTCTTGTTCCTAAACTATATATAATGTAAAATATTGTTTTTGGTTTTATTTTTTTATTTTTTTATTTTGACCAGTTTTATTTTATTTAAATTTAGTTTAAATATTTGTTTTAGCAAATTTTTCTTTCTAATTTTCTTTAGATTTTCATTCATAATATTTTATGTGTTATTGTTTATTATTGTTTCTTTTTTATTTACTTTCTGAAAAATTGTTGTTTTTCATCCTTTTAACCTTTTTGAGGTCTTGCATAACATGAATTTCATACTGAATATCATCTTTTTTTCTTTTTGATGAATAGTTGCACCTCCATTCGGGTTGGGCTGTTTTGGGTGATTTAGATAATTTTGTTTATATCATCACTGTGAATCATCCAGCTTGTTATTAATATAAATGCCAGAGCCCTAACAAGCGCCTCCGTTCAGCTCTGTTCAGCTCCGTTCAGCTAATCATTCTTTGCTCTGATCAGCTGTCCACCAAAACCTGCTGCTCAGATGCATTCAGCCCTGGAGGCCTCAATGAGGGTTGGATTCAGAATTTAAGTCTTTCTCTCCTGGCTCCCGTTATTGTTCGAATGTAGGCAGGGCATTGTGAGCGGTGACGCCGGGGCTACTGGACGATGGAGGAGACGCAGATGGAGGCCTCACAGTCTCTGAACGAGAGTCGAGTTTCCCACGCTTCAGGTTTCTTAGTCAGAGCCGCACAAAGAGGGGCCTGTGCAGGCGACGGGGACGCTGGAACGCCAGGTAACAGTAGCCAATTTTCCCTAGGTCTGATCTGTGATTGTGGGGTCAGTGTTTTACATGGACAGAGATGCTGATGGAGAACGCTTGCTGAAAACCCCTCTGTTTCCCTCCACAATAAAGCCGCAGATCTATTTATATAGTTAAAATATTTGCGTTTCTATACAGTCTTTGGCTTGTGTTGCTGTGTTAAAATGCTGCATGCTTTTCAACAAGTTTTGATATTAAATTACAGGTTTCTCGATGTTTTCTGACCATAAGGCTGCATTCACACAGTAAGTGTTTTCACTACCTGCTTTTACTGACAGGTGTGACTCTCAAATTGTCCTGTTCATACATCACAAGCCAAGAGCAGATCTATTATGTCTGTACGGGCAGGTAACCATAGCTAATCCCTTCTTTAACTTGAGCGTAATTCCTGTAACTGCTAATCATTGTAAATATCTGTGTGTTTTGAGTAAGGATTTAATACTTAAATTCTTACTCCTACTTTTATACTGCATCAAAAAATGCTGTAGTTCTGTTTTTGTTTTGTATTGTTTGGTTCTGTCTACCTTTTTCTTCCTGTAAGAGTGGATGCGGCCTGGCTTCCAGTCTCATCCGCGTCCAGCTATTTTTAGCTGTACAAAACAGCTTGTTTTCCGGCTTGATATTGCAAATTGGTGTGTCTTACCATATTATTTTAATTATGAACACACTGGTTCGTAGTGCAAACAGTTTTACCATTTACTGCACTTTGTTGTTCTCATTATTACCCTATAGTGGATAATGAACCAGAAGTCTCATCCATTGGCTTATTTTGAAGAAACCATTGAAGAAAAAGGAAAAAAAGGTGAAAAAGCTGTCACTAGGATGGTACCTTTTAAAACGTACATCTTTTATGCCTAAATAGTGTATATTAGGACATTAAAGGTACATATTATTACCTTGAAAGTGTTCATATTAGTACCTTTTAAAAGGGTGCTGCCCCCAGTGTGTAGCATTTTATTAGTATTATTTTTATATTTTTTCAGGGTTCTTTTTCAGTTCAGGGATTTTGTCATTCATTTTAATACTCTTATTTTAAGTTAGCTGCCAGTGCAACTAATTTTTGTTTAAATTTAAACGGATAGTTCACCCAAAAATGAAAATTCTGTCATTAATTACTCACCCTCACGTTGTTCCAAACCCTTAAGACCTTTGTTCATCTTCAGAACACAAATTAAGATATTTTTTTATTAAATCTGAGAGCTTTCTGACCTTGAATAGACAGAAACGCAACTGACACTTTTAAGGCCCAAAAAGGTAGTAAGGACATTGTTGAAGGTCTTACAGGTTTGGAATGACATGGGTGAGTAATTAATGACAGAATTTTAATTTTTGGGTGAACTATCCCTTTAAGTTATCTTATATTTTTAGGTAATCTAATATCTATATTTAATGTCAGCTTTATTTTAATTAACAGTATTAAATAGTAGGACTGTTACTAACAATTATTTAGGTAATCGAATAATTGGTTGATTATTCTGATGATTAATCAAGTAATCGGATAATTATATATATTTTTTTTTAATAGACCTAAGTGAACAAAAGCCTTTAAAATTACTTAAAATACATATATAATAGCAATGAGGCAATAATAATTAGTTCAAATAAAGTATCAAAAGCAAGTTTTATTGAACAAAACTGTTAAAATACATATCATAAACAAGGTACATTATGCATTATAACAAATGACTACAGAGGGCGCCAACCACCTGATGATTGTTTTTACACTTTACTGCTTGATCTAATCCTTGTTTAATATTGACTAACCAACATTTAAATGGAATGTCCACTTAATCTTTAATATTTGGCCATTTCTTTACGACAGAAATGCTATAGCCACTGTAATTTCTTTAATATGTGGACATCAAAACGTGTAAACTCAAAGTGAGGGTTTGAGCTTTTATTTTGAAATCGCGATGAACAGTTACGATTTAAATGATTTACCTTACAAATCTGATGAAATGGCGTTCCTAGATGAACGTTAATAAACCCAAATTCACAACAATCTGCAGAGATGTAGTTTGCACCTGCGCCACACATGTGAATTCACAATAGAATTATGCTTGAATATGATTTTAAATGGGTTTAATATATCGTGCAGCCTTGAAAAACGGTCTAATTATGCGTTTCATGGATTCTCGTCCGTGGAATGCGCCACTTCCGGTATTTTGCCGGTTATTCGACACAAACAGTCGAGGCTCTGTTAAAATCGAGTACTCGAATTGAATCGTGACAAGTCTATTAAAAAGATTCAGATTTAGTTAACAATAACAACACTGTCTTTACCACACAATTTTGTCCGCCCTACATGAATGATTGACAAGCAACAGCAAATATAGCACATTCGCTTTCAAAATGTGGTTATACGTCTTGAAAATTTAAGGCAGCCACTTTATGACCAAACTGTACAGGAGCAAAATACAAGCTAAGTTACGTCATAATGAATTATGAAAATTATCGCACCGCTTGTTTGCCGTTGGATGTATCAAATGTGCTTTGCGTTGAATACATAGGGATGTCTGGATTGAAGTACATGGGAGGATTCATCTCTTCAGCTTCATTCACGAAAACTCTTCGTTTCGGACAACAGCACCAGAGCACCACCTGAGAGGAGGAACACCGTTGTCCTTTAACAGTAAACGGTTAACACTGACAAAAACACTCCCCAAATGTACCAACTTGGCTATTCTTTGAAGTATTTTAACATAAATGCCTTGCTTAAACTGCATATAATCTGATACCAAATTGTACTGCTGCTATACTTGGGGATAGTAATACAGAAGTTGGTCAGTTTTATTATTTATTCAGGTGAATACACAAATATGTGACATATCACAAGTTTGTTTTATTTTAAAGTTCGTACCATGTTCTTCTATAAAACCAAAGGTTTATATTACATTGATCCTAAACCCTCGATCACTCACCAGAATGATGAGGATGATGAGGAGGCAGAGGCTGACAGCCGCCAGCGCTAACAGGGCAACCGCCCATCCAGGCACCAAAGCAGTGGCCATAGTAGGTGGGTGGTTCATGGTTGTGGTCTTCGAGAGTTGTGCTGTTGTAAACATGGTGGAGCTGATTGTTGGTTTCACAACAGTGCTGTGGATGGAGGTAAATGTGTTTTGGGGGGCTGCAGTGGTGGTGTTATTTGGGGCTGTTGTGATGGTGCCATCATTTGGGGTTGTAGTGATGGTGTCAGTGGTGGTGGTGCCATTGGAGGCTGTAGTGATGGAACCAATGGGTGCTGCTGTGCTGGTCCCATTGGAGACTTCTGTGGTCATCCCATTGGTTACTGCATTGTTGGTGCTGTTGGGTGCTGCAGAAATGCTTGTATTATCCATTGGTGAGTTGGTTGTGGTGGTGTTAAAGGGTACGGAGGTGGTGGAGTAGATGGAGTTTGTGATATTTCCTACAACAGCACTGGAGCTCAATGGGAGGGAGGTGGACATGTTGGGTGAGCGTGTGGATGGAAGATGGCTGGTGAAGGATTCAATGTCCGTTATGATTTCAGGATTGGAAGTGAGGGGCGTGGTCATGGAGGGTGTGGTCGTGAAGGGTGTTTCTTTGTGTGTTGTCATTGGTGGTCTGCTGAGGTTCTTTTCTTCTTCAAGAGGTTCTTCAATTGGTAGTTCATCTGTGGGTGGGATTGGATGTACTGTTTATTAGTGATGATGACTTTTTTTTTTTAGTATATTTCTCAGATTTCAGACTTTCATTTTAGGAATCTTTGTAGTTATTTGACAGAATTGTGAGATGCTTACTCGGAATTCTGAGAAAAAAAAAATAGAATTCTGACTTCTTTCACAATTCCATCTTGCAGTTTTAATTTTTTCTCAGAATTCTGCATGTGTATGCAGTCAGTTCAAGTGTCTAAAAATTAGAAAATAAAATAACATAAATAACAAATTGCAAGATGTGAACTAAATTCTGAGAGAAAAAGTCTATAACTAAAAAAACGAAAGCATAAACTTGCAATTTTAAGAGAATTTAAATTGTGAGATTAAAAACTCACAATTACCTTTTTTATATTTTTATCAATTGGTTGAAATAAGCTTCCATAGGTTTAGATGGTCAGTAATTAATGTCAAATCCTCTGTCAAACCCCATTAATGAACAATGTGAAAACAATGTAAAATCAACCATTGCTGACTGTTGTTTTACTTTCAATGTAGCTGAGGTCGATCTCTAGTGCCGGTGATGGTATTTGTTTGTACGCAGGCAAAAAGATTCCTCTCACAAGCTCTGGATTGATTTGAGTCGGCCCAAACAGCAGGCGAGAAGTGGCGATCACAGACCCATTACTGCAAGACAAACAATATAAGATCAGACAGTCTTTGTCACTCTGTTTTATTGGATATAAATGTAAGATTATGAGTTAATCAAACCTGAAAATCATCTCATCTGTCCCCAAATATATCAGATGAGTGGTGTCATATGATCGTTCATAAATATCTGCAAACTGGAAAAGTACAGCAGGAAAAAATCAGTATTTATCAGTGTAAGACCAACTTAGTCATCTTAATTGATAACGCAAAACTAAAATGCTTAGTAATTATGATTTAGGTGATTTAAAAAAAAAAAAAAAAAAAGTAGCATAATGTCACCATGTTTTTGGTACCATAATAATGCTAAGTTTTCTATTACATTTATGCTTTTGGCAAATAATTTTATCCAAAGCAGCTTACTGTTCATTGCACTCAAAATATAAATTTAATCAGTTTATTTTATCACTCTGATAAAATATCATAATACCATGATAACACCATGGTTTCATAGAAGTATGGCATGCATATTACCAAGGTACTTAAACATAAACCATGGTATTTACATAATATTCAGTGATAAATTGTACTTTTTTTGTAAGTGAAATCATTTAATACCATGATATATCACAGTACCATGGTATTTTTATCTGGTATATTTTCCAAAGGAGTTCTAGATAACCACTAGTCATTGATCTGATCATTCACTTTCATCCATAGTATGCTGTATACAGAATACTGTAAATATCCCATGAGTGTTTTACGTATACAAGTATGATTAACAAGAGACCCTCACCAGTTGTTCCACCTCTTGCTTGAGTGTAGTATACTCTGCCGATTGCTGGTCAGCCAGTGAGTCATTATAAACACGGTTGGTGATTCTGAGATCCATGATAACTGAAGTCAAAGCGTGTGGAGTCGAGGCATCTGTGCTTTCAGTTGGGGAATCCACCGCAGAGATATTGACAGAGTTTACACCTAAATCAGATTTCGATATAATGATCATAAAACGTTTTTGTGACTTATTTTTCTTTTTGCAGCATATTTAAAATGTATATTGTAAGGTTTTTGTTCACCCAAAAATTAAATGTTTATGATTAGAGAAGATATTTTGAGGAATAATTGTAGTCAACATTTGAAGTGGATCAAAAACCTTTCATCAAAGTTGTTCTAAAACAAAAAATAATATCCTTTCTTGTCTTAGGATAACTTTGATGAACTTTTTCGATCCACTTCAAATGTTGACTACTGTATGTTTTTGTCCAAACAGTTAAAGTCAGTGGTGTCCAAAACAACAAATACAATGATGTTTATGTATGAAAGAAAAATAAATAAATAAATAAATAAACCCCAAATTTTTCAAAATACTTTCTTTTGTGCTCCACAGAAGAAAGAGAGTCATACAAGTTTAGAACGACATCAGGGTGAGTAAATGATGACACAATTTTCATTTTCTGACCAACTATCTATCTATCTACAAGTTATTTGTCAGTTTTTCATATTTCACATCAATTTTTCATGTTTAAAATTTTCATAAATCACATTTTTAAAACATAGTTGATACTTACCCATGAAAAATACAATCCAGCCAGCAACTAAGGTGATGGAGGCTCTTGGTATAATCTTCATTATCTTTGAAGACAAGTAATCCTTCAGCGTGTGATCTCTGCCAGCAGGTTGAGTCAACATCAACTAATGTTCTGGACTCTGGAAAAAGTGGCTCTTTATCAGAGTGAACAGTCTTTTTATTGTTTGAGCACCTGAGCAGGTACCGCACACAGGTGGGTGGAGCTCCTGCACTTCATTGTTTCAATGCATTTTCCAAAACCTCCAATAAAGAAAAAAACCCAACAAATCAGATCTCAGTCACTTTTTGACAGCTATTAGATCATAATGATTTTGAGACAAAAACCCCAGTGGTCCCACATCAGTGAAGATTCTCAACAGTGTCTCACATCTTTGAAATCTATAAATATCACTTTCTCCAAGATCATAATCTGGTGTATGCTGTCCACAGTTTTTATTTAGCTCTGTGAACTTAATTTATGCCAATATTTGACTAATTTGTCACTTTTAAGTGAAGCATCTGAGACAGAGATATTACTTAAATGTAACTGAGAACACATGAGCAATGAAAGAGCAATATTTGAACAATAAATTGCTCCTTCTGCAATGTTTTTTTTTTTTTTTTTTTTTTTTATATGAAAGGGTAAGAACAGGCTTGGCAACTTTGATCTGAATCATTTCTGTAGGTATGCATTAGAGTCTGTAGTATATAAATCTGATTTGCTTTTGAACAGAGAGATGAAATTGTGGGAGAGGCACAAAACCGGACCACAAAATACGTTGTATGGGTCAAAATTATTGATTTTTGTAATGCCAAAAGTCATTAGGATATTAAGTTAAGATCATGTTCAATGAAGATATTTTGTAAATTTCCTTAATTTCTTAATTCTTCTTAATTCCTTAATTCCTAAATTTACTTAATTTTTGATTAGTAATGCATTACTAAGAACTTCATTTGGTCAACTTTAAAGGCAAATTCCAGATTTTCAAATAGTTGTATCTCGACCAAATATTGTCCTCAAACATCAAAGGAAAGCTTATTTATTCAGCTTTTCAGGTTATGCATAAATCTCAATTTCGAATAATTTACCCTTATGACTGCTTTTGTGATCCTGGGTCACATATAAAGAATAAACAAACATATCTACAGTGGTGCACTTCTTGCACCTCAAATTCAGTATCCAGTCAAACCAAAAATGATTCAGACACCAGATATAATTTTTGATATTTTTTTATTAGTGGGTGCAGGACACTAGTTCATTTATGTAAGTGAGGATAGCAAAATAAAGTAAACTGTGACATATTATACCCCAAAATTCTTCATACAGTGGACTACCAGTAAAATTGATTAAAAAAAAATTAGGACCAAAAATTTGATTTGACACTTTGACCTGACCATATTTTGTTACATACCTTTCTATCAAAGTTATCTGATGTTATCAAGATTAATTTGTTCTGACACAGTTTAGCGCTTGAGTTCTTGTCAGATTTTATTACCATTTTCTGAACTATTGCGAATAACGTGATAATGTGAGAAATGTTGAAGATGTCTGAATAATTTTTGGTTTGACTGTAATTTATTTGTGATTATCAAGATGAATTTGCTCTGACACAGTTTAACTCTGAGTTCTCCTCATATTTTATTACCATTTCTAAACTATAGCGAATAAACTGTGATAATGTGAGAAATGTTGAAGGTGCCTGAAATTTTTTTGGGCTTGACTACTTGCCATAACTTCTCACCATAAATAGCATATCTCACCTCTGCTGAAATGAATCTATGCGATGACATCACCGGTGACATCAGCAGTGACATTATCTAGCAGAAGTGTGTGTGTGTGTGTGTGTGTACCTGGTGTTTCCTACATTACAAAGACCAAATGTCACCACAAATATAGTAATACCAGACATTTTTGACCTTGTGGGGACATTTTTTAGGTCCCCATGAGGAAACAAGCTTATAAATCATACAGAATGAAATGTTTTGGAAATCTAAAGCTGAAAGGTTTGTGTAAGGGGTAGGGTCAGGGGATAGTAAATACTGTTTGTACAGTATAAAAAACATTACGCCTATGAAATGTCCCCATAATTATATGAATACCAGTGTGTGAATCTCTCTCCTCAAGACATTAAACAGCCATAACCACATCTGTCAGCCTTTTTTAAGTATCCCATCTGATAAATAAAATAAGTTTCCAGTTTGCCTTAGAGTTTTGGGCATGTTTGTGTCAGATGGTTCAACAAAATCATCTGCATTCACATAAATATTTAAAATCCCCTGTTATTTTTTCCTCCAGGTCATAGACGCTGTGGTAAGAACTCTTCCTCTCAGATGAGTGATGTTTTATTCACTTGAGGTTTGAGTGTTTGTCTCTGTCTGAAATATGAGTTGTTAAACGGGTCATTTGGTTTTTCCACAGGGCTTCGGTGAAGTGCTTTATGCCACCCTGGTGTTTGCTTGTGGGAGGAAGGACGTCATCCTACCATACACAGTCTGACACCCTGGAGTGAATTTACAGTCTAAGCTGCTTTCATTATTTTACATTGAATAATAATTATTAGTGTAACTATGCATAGTGCTTGCTCCTTTAAAACTGATGTACAGTGTGCAAGGTTCCTTTTGTCCTTTAGCCCATTCTTGGAAGAGTTTCAGAAAATTCTGGAATGTCCCAATGATGCCCAAAGCCCTTTTCCAGAGATTTTCTCAATATGTTGAACTTTCCTTGTCTTTACCCTCGATGAAACTTAATTATCTAAATGGGAACACATTAAGTGGTTACATATGTGTTTTTCCAGGCCATAGATTGAGTGCTTTAAAGGAAGAGAACTAACTCTTGAGTTCACACAAACGGACGGGATGGGTGCTCATGTCCTGAGCAGGAATGTACTGGACTGTATCAGTCCCCTGAGTTTCTGGAGATGATGTCATCATGTGTGCATGTCGTTTTGGCTCATGAATTCTTGGCAGCTGTCTAGAATGGAGAGTTGCAACACATGCGGCTGATTGTCCGTTTGGCCATGATGTGACATCTTTGCTCTCCCCTACTTCAAACACTGATAATATATAACACAAGGGCGTGCAGTTCAGTTAATTTAACCTACAAATAATGCCATGGTAACCAAACTTCCTGCCAAAACACAATACACTTAAAAGTATAAAAAAAAGTCAAAACAGATATTAAATGACAGCAATATTATGGAATATTCCCAAGCCTGCTTTTGTTTGATCCAAAATGCAGCAAAAGCAGTAATATTGTGAAATATTTTTATTTACTTTCTAAAAAAAAAAAAAAAAAAAAAAAAAAAACTTTCTATTTGAATATATTTTAAAATGTAACTTATTCCTGTGATCAGAGCTAATTTTTCAGCATCATTACTAAGGTCTTTAGTGTCACATGATTTTATTATTATTATTATTATTATTATTATTATTATCACTATTTAAAACAGCTGAGTACATTTTTTTCAGGATTCTTTGATGAATAGAAAGATCCAAAGATCAGAATGAAATGAAAAGCTTTTGTAACATTATACACTATACCATTCAAAAGCTTGAAGTCAGTATATATATATATATATATATATATATATATTATACATACAAAAAAAGTTTGAGTTTGCCTAATATATGTGTGTAATTATTATGTATGTATAAATACAAGCACAATTATGTATATATTTAAGAAATATTTACAAGTATATGTATTTATTAGAATTTATATTATATATAAATAAAAATATTTTGTACATACATAACATATTTCTCTTAAATATATACATGAATGTGCTTGTACATAATACATAATAATTACACACAGTACATGCACATATATTAGTCAAACTCAAACTTTTATTTTGAATGCGATTAATCTTGATTAATCGTTTGCCAGCCCTAATATATATATATATATATATATATATATATATTAATAAAAGTATAATAATAAAAAAGTATAATAATAAAAGTATTAATTTCCGTAATTTCTTTCCCCGAAAAAAATAAAATAAAATAAAATAATTACAGAAAAATTATTTCGAAGAAATTACGGAAATTAATACTTTTATTTAGCAAGGATGCTTTAAATTTTTCAAGCGTGATGACAAAGACATGTATAATGTAACAAAAGATTTCTATTTCAGGTAAATGCTGTTCTTCTGAACTTTATATCATCAGAAACCTGAATAAATTCTACTAAGCTGTTTTCAACATAATAATAATAATATATGTTTTTTTTTAAACAGCAGATCAGAATATTAGAATGATTTCTGAAGGATCATGTGACTTGAGTAATGATGCTAAAAATTCAGCTTTGAAATGACAGGAAAAAATGACATTTTAAAATATATTCAAATAGAAAATAGTTATTTTAAATAGTAAAAATATTTCACAATATTATTGTTTTTGCTGTACTTTGAATCAAATAAATGCAGGCTTGGTGAGCAGAAGAGACTACTCTTAAAAAAAAAATAGCATTAAAAACGTTACTGTTCAAAAACTTTTGACTGGTAGTGTATATAGTCTGTTTACAAAAGTGAATGATTTTTCTTGCAGCTACCATAAACAAACACCGTTCAAAACTTTTTAATGTTTATATATATATATATATATATATATATATATATATATATATATATATATATATATATATATATATATATATATATATATATATATATTGTTGCAATTTAAAATAACAGTTAATTTATTTTATTGTTGTAATATAGAATTTATTGTTACGATGGCAACATTTAATATTCAGCAGCCATTAGCCACTCCCTAACCCTAACCCTAACCCAACGTACATCTAAAATCAACTTAATAATATACATACGTTTTAAAGTTATTGTAAGTACACTAGTACGTCAAAACTATTATTTTAAACTGTTATTTTAGCTTTGAATGATACGTTGGGACTTTTATTTGTCGAAGCATCAGCTCCGGGTCACAGGTGTTTGTATTCTGAAGATGGCGGCGCCCAGTGAGTTGTTTTGCTGGAAGGCTGGTTTGGGTTTACCGTCAGTAAATACAGACTGTCTCATCGTAC
This sequence comes from Cirrhinus mrigala, assembly GCA_036247105.1. Taxonomy (NCBI): domain Eukaryota; kingdom Metazoa; phylum Chordata; class Actinopteri; order Cypriniformes; family Cyprinidae; genus Cirrhinus; species Cirrhinus mrigala. Next base: position 8,112,716 of record CM070022.1, read on the forward strand.
TGGTGAGTTTTCATTACTGGTTCATGTAGTCTGGATGTTTATACGGGTTGGGTTTTGCTCATGTTCCGTGTTTGTGCCGAGAGTTGGCTCGGTACCGTTCAGTACAGTGACGGTACCATGGTACAGTGATATCACATAGTCATACCATGTCTCTTAATGTGGCATGTATATTTATAATACTACTAATAATATGTATTTATACCAGAAATTTTTATTGTATTTGTATGATATTTGTATTCCTTGCGTGTTAGTAAAATACAAGGTACTTAAAATGTTTTAAGTGAGAAGCGGTTACAACTGTTTGTTATTATTATGTGTAACACACAAACACATTATTTTAAGTAATACTAGTAAACCAAAATATACAAAACATGTAACCACTATTACGTTCACATTTCACTAGAACCCCAGCTACAATTTTAGTTAGTACCAAATGAAGTTTACATTACACACACTCATTGTTTTGTTTTGTTTTATCAAATTTGTGTTGCATGATCATGGTGTCGAAATACCAGTCAGATCATGCTGCCCTTTGAAAGAGCAAATCTCCAATGTTTACCGTTCATCATTTAAGCTCTTGTGTTAATATCTCAGTTTATTCCACAGCAATGCTGCTTATCAGCAGATATTTTTGTTGCATGAATCATCATGTGGGATACGTTTCCTCCACTTTTCTTATTTTTCCACTTCAGTTTGGTCACACCAGGGCGCCACCTGTCTGTGCTACTGTAAACCACAAACCCACCACTGTCAGCTGGAGTTACTATCAATCTCATCTTCCTTCAGCAGCTTTGGAGACTGCATTCAGATCCATTTTGTTCCTAATCAACAAAGGTTGTATGTGGGCACAGAACCAGGTTACTGTTGTTGGAATCGCATGTTAAAGTGATTAGATTACATCAGCGCTGTGTGTTTTGGATTCTCTAAAGAGTGTGGTGGGATTTTTCCAGCTCACCAGCGGTCGGGATGATGATGTCTGTGCGTTACAGTCTGTCTGCACCTACTCTGGGCGCTTTGAAAACCGCAGGCATGTTTTCCTCCCTGGGACTGATGGTTTAGTAATGTGAAGTTCATTCAGAATTTTCCAGATTATCTCACTGCACCAGAAAGGGTTTAGTTGCATTAAATTGTAACTGCATGTGAAGGTTTGAGGATGTCTGGAGATTTGCCTGGTAGCTGCCAACTTGAAGTTAGGCCTGTCACAATTATAACATTTTTGACAGTGGTTGGTTGTTATGCAAGTACTTTGAATTAATGACGTAATTATTATTTTTCATCAGTTTTGCAGTGTGTGCTTATTACACATGCTTTTTTAAGAAGTTGTACACTACCAGTCAAAAGTTTTTGCTCATGCTGAAAATGTAGCTTTGGTCACAGGAATAAATTACAATTTAAAATATATTTAGATAGAAAACTGTTATTTTAAATAGTAAAAATATTTCAGAATTTTACTGTTTTTGCTATACTTTGGATCAAATAAATGCAGGCTTGGTGAGCAGAAAAGACTTCTTTAAAAACCACATGAAAAATCTTACTGTTTAAAACCTTTTGACTGGTAGTGTATATTAGTCACATGAACATAAATATTTATGGCTTAATGTGAATGAATTGCACAGACATGTAAAATGTATTAAAATTAAAATATTTAACTACCTTGGAGTGCTCCTATAAAAAAAATGCAAAATAATATCTAAAAAACAAAAATTATATAAATATTTAAAAAATGTGATATATAAAAAATAAAATTAAACAGCATAATTAAAAATATATATTTCATTACATTTTCATTTGAAATGATTTTTTGAATGGAATTTAACATTATTTAAAAATTATAATATAATATAATATATCAAAATAATCTGACCAGACATTTCTGTAATAATTATGACAGGCCTACTTTTAAGAGATCTCTTGTGATGTTATGTGCTTGCTTTATTCTACAAGTTTTGATCTTGATTTTAAAATATTGTGTTTATTTGACATTATTAGTCAGTTTTTTTCTTTATGCAGTGCTTGATGTTTTACAGTGGTCTTGGAATTTATACTAACAACTAACGTGGATCTAGTATAATCTTGTCAAAAGATAAAATTTACTGCTTAGTAGTTTGGTGCGCCTTTTCAATTTTAAAATTAATAAAAAAAAGTGTTCAGATGAGAGAAACTATGAAATGTTACTGTTCAGCAAAAACATTTACTATAGCGTTTGTTCATTGGTGAATTAACCCCTGCTGTGGCTGCTTTGTTTCGGTGTGTTAGAACACTGTCCCTTAACGACAGAGCCGTGATTGGACACGCTGTAGGGCGGGGGTAGGGCTTAAAATCGAGACCGTCCAATCATCATCTGCGACACTCTATTTAAGGATCTTATGAGTGGCTTAAACTAATTATTACCATCTGCACTTTTAGGAGAAGCTGTTCTGTCATCCGTGGCCTAATTTCAGCGTGTTTATGTGTACAGCAGGAGTCTGATGAACTGCTTTTACTGTGGGCAAAGTGGATTTCATCCAGCTGTAGTTTTCCTCCTCGTGTTTGCCTTGGACAGTACTGGTTGTTCACATAGGAATGATTTATTTCCAAACTTGATCCCCTCCACTTTACGAGCCACAATTTGGGATTCTGTAGGAATCAATCTAGTAATAAAGCTGAGGTTATGATGTCAGCCTTTGATGGAGTTTACGGCGCTTTTCCAGCTCACCGCTCCACTGCAACCGGGAAACACAGAAAATCTCAGAACTCAATACTCAGCTTTTTCCACAAATCCGCTTTCCTCTCCCCCCTTTTACAGTCACAGTGAGTTTTAGAGTGCTGGTAGCCTAATGGTAAAGAAATCACCCAGAGATTATTTTACTGAAACAGGATCTAAAGCATCTTTAAGCAGCTCTTTTCCATCAAAGGACAGAGTGACATAATTTTGTGGCATAATTATGTCCATCCATTTTCTTTACCCAATTATCCTATGTAGGGTGCTGGGAGAGTTCTAGAGTAAAAATAAAGTTATTCTCTTAAAGTTATTTGTTATACTATTTCCTATTTATTTTATTTGTAATAACTGCTTCATTTATAGTATGTTTACAACGTTTAGAGTTTCACAGTCAAGGTCAGTTGTTCAATAGCTGCTTGAATATTCTTCAAAACTTGTATGACGCTAAGTAATTAATGACAGATTGCTCAGTTTTGGGTGACTTATTCCTTTAAGAATCAAGAGTCATTCTTGGCTTCAGTGAAGTGTGAAGAAACACTCCAGGGAATTTAACCTCAGTGATCAGCAATATAAGATGCTTTCAGTGGAAAGAATCTGCTAAACGACATGCTGAAGGTCTGAGCCAGGTGTGAAGCGCTCAATCTGTCAGCTCTCAACTGCATGTGCTGGAATGTGAAATTACGTCCCTCTTTATCGGATGTCGTCGTAAAACGAGGCATCCCGTCCTAAACCCCCTAACCCAGTCCGAGAGCTAAATGTAGCTGTTTTACAGAAGTCAGCTGTTTATTCAGGTTGTTCTTATTTTTGTTGCAACTTCTTGCTATATTATCATCATCTGTGTAGTATATGATCTGTTTTTTGCTTGTTGTAATTCACTGGAGCTTGCTAAGGAAAGGAGCACAGTTCGTATATAGTTTGGTTTGTAAATTTGTACATATATGATACCTCAAGTGATCACCTAAAATTGCTTTTCTAGCTTGTAAGAGTTATAATGTTGGCCTAGCAGATGGTGAATGGTAAATAAATTCCCGTAAACTTGCATTGAAGGAGGAAGTTGTATCTAGAGACCAGAATGCCACATTTTGACATGAGACCAGGGTCAGAAATAAACTTTTCCATTAAGGGGCAATATTTGGAAATCAATTCCAGGGGTATTTTTTACATTTGTGAGGGCAAGTTTTATAATCACCTTATTATTATATTCACCATGTCATGTTGTCTTTAATGTCAAATACTTAAATTTACCCAATTACTTTAACATTTTAAACTGTTGTTAATACGGTTTTCAAAATTGTAGGCTGTCTAAATTAGACATGGAAAAAACAGGAGCTCATAGGGTTGCAATATTATGACCAAAATCGTTGTTGTACATTATTGCTCTTTATATTTCAATAATCAGGGGCAGTTCTAGGCTAAGTGGATATCCAGGGCTTAGCCCAGAGACATTAATGTATGTATCAGAATACACAGATATACTTCAAATAAAATTGGTTACGCTGTTTATATGCGACTTATTTTTTAAATTTTTAAAGAGACAAGTGAATTGCATAAATAATATTATGAAATTATTGTTTTAAATATCAAATTTAGAACCGAAATATCAAAAGATAGAAAAAAATAGAATGATGCTTTAAAAACGAGACAAGCCACTGTCTTAATGAGTGATTCATTGAGTCATTTATTCAATCGATTCATTTAAAACGGCTGATTCATTCAGGAACAAAATTAGAAATTGTTTTTATGAATGGGTCAGTGAATGGCACAACATGGCTAAAAAAAGAGCAAAAAAACAATATTTTCTGTATGATTTAAATCACTTTTGTTGAATTTTGTTGCCCTTACACTTAGTGAAGTCTGTCACAGACCATGCTAAATACTAACCAGCCTGTTCATAAAATCGTTTGTCCTAGAAAGTCTGTGCATATAATATCATGATTAAAAATCTATATTTTTTGCTATACAATAACACTAATCTAATTTTGACAGATGGTGAGATCTGTATTATGAATGTATAGGCTACAGTAAGTTAAATATACCTGAAACAGCTGCTTTTTGCTGTTTAAGTGCTGGTTTAAAAAAAAAATCACTTTAAATGATCATGAAAACTCAATCTTGATGTACACAAGACATGGTAATAAAAACATTTGGGGCTTCAGACCCTTTAGCCTACCCCTAGCGCCTCCTGATTATTAATATCGATATAGAAAACATTATAAAAACATTTTTGTGTCTGCGTTCGGGCAAGTCATGTCAGTCCGTGATGTTAATCTAGTCTAGTGGAAGTTAAGCAAAAACACCTTCTATAATCACTGAAATGACGAAATCAATCTTTTATTTACATTATATCTGCACTGTTGTTTATAATGAGAATTTGCAAGCATGCACACACACACGACAACAGCTTTGACGTTTTAGCACCGACTAATCTAAGCACCTCTGATTGGCCAATGCATTCCTAAATTCAACAGAAAGGCGTTTGATTGGTAGGGCGGAAAATGCAGACTGAACCGCGGAATCCAGTCATAAAAATGAAATTTACTGAATAACGCGGAATGTTACGGAATTTGTCAAAGTTTGAATGAGTTAATCAAAGTAGGTCATTACACTTAAATCAAACCGCAATATGGACAAGTATCTGTAAATATTACGCCGCAAAAATACCATTTAAATGTAAATCCTGCATGTGTCGCTGTTTAATGAAAGGAGCAGATGAGCGATTATGTTTACTACCAGTGCCAGCCTGTAGGTTTGTGGGGCCCTAGGCAAGATATTGAAAATGGGCCCTGCTATTTTTAAGTGTGAATGTGTATTAATTGTAACACATTCAACAAACATATTTAAAAATATTTAAACAAATTATTTAAAAACAAATAGGAGCACAAGCGAGCTTGAGTAAATAGATACACATAAAATAAAAATAAATAACATAATTCATAATAAATGAAGTATATACAAAAACTAAATAAAATAAACAGCATAAACAAAATAAACATAGGCCAACTAAATGATTAGAAATGCAGGCTATTCTGCTTGTTTTTAAGGATGGATTGATGATCACACAAAAAAAAATTGCATTAGACATTGGATCCGGGTCTAATTATTTAACATGCTCGTAACATGCTAAATGTGGCTCAATGTTTCCTTATCTGTCTGTGGTCATGGGCATCATTGCATGTATAAAACAAGTACTGCAGAAATTAATATTATGTATATTGCTGTCAAAACATCCTTTTTTCCAGCTTTGGAAAGATATTGTTTGGATTCCATTTCTACCACAACTTCACTTTAATCTCTCTATCATTCTTTCATTTCAAATCATTTAAAACTAGCATTCATGTGTAACAAGACTATAAGCAATATTAAGTGAATTCCAAAATCTGAACCGTAACAACAAAATCTAAACTGTAACAAAGAGGTTTTCAGAGTTTGTTGTGCCTGTTTGTAGGGCTGCACAATTTGGCCAAAATGTCACTATCAGTATGAGCAGTTCTGGTTATTGTTATTATTAAATAAAACATAATGATCATTATCAATATATTTTACAGAAAACTGCAGCATGACCTGTTAACGTTAAGGAAAGGTATAAGGATTTATTATAAAATAAATTGCTCAAAATCTTAATCTGTTGGCTTTTACTGAGAGAGAGGAAAACAAACTCCTCTACACTGGAGGAAACACTTACAGAGAAGTGTTATTATTCCTATTTTTAGCCAAAATGTGTTGTGAGCATTAGTGATTGCACACATGTATTAAAATTTTTGATTCATAAAGGATATCCCTAATATGGACAAAGGTATGCGCTATCGCGTAGCTGAATAAAATTCAGATAGAGACGTTTTTACTGATGAAACATGGATACATATCTGTACGATTGGGACTAAATGGTTTATCTCTGTTTTTTAAACCATATCGGGTATTTTTATATGAATAACCTAGATGCAGCTTTATAGAATACCATATAAAATAATTTTGCCTCTTTCTGTGATGTGAAACCACGTCAGATAGCAAAAGGAAGTTATTCCAAACACTCCACTGATGTTATTAAATGAATTTGGAGCAAAAACATGTCATTAAAATGTTCTCTTTAGACAGCAGGTTTGTAAACAGACTCAAACCCATACTAAATCCATGCACGCGTTCTACTGAAGAAAATTTGATCGCACTGACTGATTGCCTGTTGGAAGGGCCGGCACTGTTTACTACACACACTGAAGCGAGCTTGACGTGCGCGGTGATTTCACCATCTGTCGTCTAACTAAATGAGGACATATGTACTTGAACAGTATCTGCTACAATATCACTTCATGAGCATTTGACCGTTCCATTGTAGGAGAACTAGCGTCATATCATCTACACACACAAATGTAAAGACAGACACGGCAACCCATCAAAATAAAAGTCTGGTTTAACTTGAAGACATTGTGCCAGATATATATTACTACTATTACTACTACTACTCCTAAAATGAAACAAACGTTATTTTTTAGGGTATAATCACATAACATTTCTTCCATGTTTTAATTTTAATAGTAAATTCCCCTTAATTTTCAATAATTAAAAGATAAATGGAATTAATGTTTTATGCCTTCATTTGATACCAGAACATTTTAAATACACAACACAAAATTTCTAAGGGGGAAAAAAAATACCTTTCATAGGGCTATTTTAAGAATAAATTTGAATAAAATAAGTACGCATTCAAATAATGCTAAAACACAGAATTTGATATCAATAAAACATACGGTGAGGAAAAAATAAAACATTTCATAGGGCCCTAAACATGTCATTTTTGTTAAACCTTTATTAAACTGATGTGAAATTGTATAAGTTTCATGATTTTAATTAATTAGACATGCTCTTTGAATAATAAAATTTAATGTAACCATTAAAAAGGAGTTGAGAAAAAAATAAAACGGATTTTGTAAGGCCCTAGATTGGTTATAAGGCTCAACGCTTCACAAAAGAGCACGTAAAAGTTTCAATTTAAAATTTCATTTTAATTGCAACAGTCCTAATACGTTGTTAAACTGCATTTTTTGCCCCCTTTGTCTTGCATTTATGGGGCATTTTTGTTCAGTTTGGTGGCATTTTTGCCACAAGCCCTCATTAATTTCCGACCCTGCAACACACTAATAACTAGAATCTGTCTAAACCTGGAAGTTTAAATCTAGTTAACCAAAACTCTAAAATGAAATGAGTGTACATAATAACAATGTCTTTATATATTTTCCAGGCATATGCTCGCTTTGCTGGAGCTCCGCTCAAAATTCACAAGATTTCTAACCCCTGGAGAAGCCCCACAGGTAAGCAGGCCCAGTTTTAACAATCTGTTTCTTGGCAAAAGCTCTGCATTCATTAAGATGAACGTTTAGCGTGTTTTAACTGAAGCGCACAGGCCTCTTCCTCTTTCCTGCCGAGCTGCTGATAACTTGCATCTGTATGTTTTCTCTTTCCACATTCTTGTCTGTCTCCATTATTATTTTCCTTGGCTACGGAAAGTTCCGTATAATTTAATATTAAAGACCAGTGTTCCTTCAACAGTTTCATACTGGGTAGACCATTTGACTTCACAGGAACAACACAGACTTTGTCATTATTTACAAAGAAATTAATAAAAATAAAGACCATCTAAAGCATTACAGTTTATCCTTTTTATCACATTTCAGAGGAAATCCTCTTTGGATGTGTATGATTTATACATTTTATAATATACTGCTACTAAAAGCTTAATAAATAAATAAAATGCATAATTCCTTTATTTCTTCAGAAGATAATAAAAGAATGATCAAAAGTGACAGTAAATTATTGTTACTATAAAAATTCTATTTCAAATAAATGCTGTTCTTTTACACTATATGTTTATCAAAGAATCTTTTAGAAAATGTATCACAACTGTTTTAACTTTGTTAAAAAATAATAAATGTTTTTTGAGTGGCAAATCAGCATATTAGAATGATTTCTGAAGCATCATGTGACACTAAAGGCTTTTGTAATGATGATGAAAATTCAGCTTTGCATCACAGGAATAAATTTCATTTTTTAATATATTGAAACAGAAAAGAGTTATTTTAAATTGTAATAATAGTTCACAATATTACTGTATTTATAGCATGTTTGATCAAGTAAATGCAGCCTTGGTGAGCATAAGAGAGTTTTTTCAAAAACATTTTTTAAAAATCTTACCAACCCCAAATTTTTGAGTAGTAGTGTATGTTGGTCGTTATGTACTATTGGTATGTTTTCTAAAGATCATGCATTTCTATTATTAATTATGTCCAAAATGATAATCAAAGGCATAAATTTGTCATTGATCTTCTTAATAGGCCTATAGAAAAAAAGTTTTTTATTTAACTGATGCTGATGTCTTTACTGAAGGTTCACTTCCTGCTCTCAGGACCAAAGATGAAGGTAGCTGCTCCCAACCTAGTCAGATCATCATTCAGTTGAGGAAACAGGTAATTATCCCTCGCCTGTGAAAAACTTGTTGCTGATCACATTTGCTTTTGGTCAAGCGTTGCACAAGTGTCCCTGTTTATTTCACTCTTCACAGGCTCATTTTGTACCAAACAAAGCTTAATTTAATTAATTTAAGTACCACAGCCTTTCCAGTGAAGCCTGCTGCCATTATAAAAGCACCCCTAATTCGCTTATTAATCATGTTTGATTGCACGATGAAGGTGTCCATTACATTTGAATAGAATGAGACACAATAAACATGTGTTTTCAGGAAAGGTTTTAATTAGGTGCATAATTAAAACCTTGCCTAGAAACACGTTTACAGCAGTAGTGTGGTTCTACCCACAGATCGGATGCTTACAGCTTTTATGCACAAAACACTACACAACGTTTTGGATGCCAAAATGCTTTCTCCTATAGAGTGCTGCAAACCGAGTCCAAAAACCTGGAAATAAGTTCCAGGTTAAAACCCATATTCCCAAACTCAATGGATTTTTTTTGAATAGGTTGTTGGTTAAATGCCTGGAATAACGTCTGTGGTTAACACAAGCTCAAGATATTTTCACAGTTTATTCTACGACTTAAAATACATGTGTAATACTACATTATGACATTTTTAAGCTTTTAAGTGTCTTGGAAAAAGGTGGTTGCTAACAATTGGCAAAATGGGAATACAGAGGTTGTCAGAAAAAGGAAAACTTGCAAACTCTGATTTTCCAACTTGTAGATATTAAATAAAGATATTAAATAAAGGCCAACTTCACCTTTTTACTTTTGCATCCTGCATTCTGGCTTCATAAATTAATAAAACTTGTTTTTGTTAGTGAAGATTATCTTTTTTTGTAAGAATCACAAAGCTTATTTTCTGCAATAATATCTTCTACTTGTTTGGAAAGGTTGCCTGTACCTGTTTTTCTGAACAATATCAGGTGTAATTGTAATACTGGAAATTTGTGTTTCAGAAATACAATGCGGACTATGATCTCTCAGCCAAAGAGGGCGCAGACACTCTGGCCTTCATCTCGCTACTAGAGGAGCGACTGTTACCCGCGCTGGTGAGATTCAAACCCTTAAACTGGAAGAGGAAAGTTTTGTTGGATACATGCTCAAACTCTCATCTCCCTGCAGATCTATGCTTTATGGATCGATCCTAAAAACTACGTAGAGGTGACGCGCCGCTGGCACGGAGAGAACATGTCCTTCCCGCTCAACTTCTTCCTGCCGGGCCGCATGCAGAACAGGCAGCTTGAGCGTCTCCGCCTGATCCGGGGAAACAGTTCGCTGGAGGCGGGAGAAGAGGCAGAGAAGGAGGTTGGTGGGATTCTTGATTCTTGATAGTGTTTGTTTTGGTGGGCGGTGTCTGTTGTGACAATAACACACTCCTTGAGACCCCAGGGCGGCTGTTAGACTGTTAGCCAGAGGAAACAGTGTTGTGGTCCCTGAAGAGGACACTGATAAACCAGCAGATGTGTGGAATCTGGGCTCAAACAGAGCAGAAGTTCCGTTCTGGCAGTGGATTCTATTTTAGATAGTTGCTAGTCTGTTGTTGGGAAACAACTCTGCTTGTTTATGCACTGTTATGAGTCATAATGTGGAAGCTTGTGATCTGCTCATATGTTGCACATATCTTGAATGTTTTTGATATAAATCAGAGTTTACTATTAATGCAATGTATTTAATGCAGTTAAAGAGGACATTGATAAAAAGTTCACTTTTACATAGTGTTTGCATACAAGTGTGTGGACACTTTTTTTTAATTCTCAAAAAAATTACCTAAATTACCTAAATTATCAAGCCGTTTTGATTTTCTGACCAGTATGATGTCATACTGCTCAGGCCCCGCCCACAACAGCAGACTGTCCCGTATTAGCATATTTCGGCCCTCAGCCAGTTGTATGCTGGCTGCCATTTTCTCTGCGCTCGGACAGCTGTAGCAACGTCTTGTAAGCAATGCAGGTGGTTTGTAGTTGGATGTAAAAGTGAGGATAAGAGTCTTCATTTTCTCCCAACATCAGAGCCACTGAGGACACTGTTGATTAGCTTTGTTTTTGATGGAAATGCGCCACCAAATTCACAAAAAAAAACAGAAGAGAGGGGCGGGGTGAGCAGTAGCTCATTATCATTTAAAAAGACATGCACCGAAACAGGTCACTGTGAACAGGGCTGTTTTTGACAAGGTAAAAAGCATTTCATGGAGACCCTAAAGAATACCAACTTGTGGAAAATGGGTATCCGATGTCCCCTTTAAAGCAATAGTCCATCAAAAAAATTTACATTTTGTCATAATTTTCTCCCCCCTGTGTCTTTCCAAATCTGTGTGACTTTCTTTCTTCTACTCAACATGAAATAAGATATTTTGAAGAATGTTGGTAACCAAACAGATTTGGTTCTCATTGACTTGAGTTGTATTTTTGTCCATACAATGAAAGTCAATGGGAACCGAAACTCTTTTGCACTCTTGTTATACAAATATGACAAATACAAATGTTATATTAATAAGGCTAAATACTGAGGTGTAAAACATAATAACTGCCATGAGTAGAGGAAATGAACACAAAAATCTATCCACTGGATTTTTTTAAATGTGGAAATAAGCCGTTTTTTGTGAATGTGTTATAGGCATTTTACGAAAAGTGGCCCTGCCCCTTTCGAACAATTTGGCGTCCCTTTGTGACAGTGAGTTGAAAATGAAACTTTTTTTTTTTTTTTTTTTGATAATTATTGATAATCTCCAGAGAATCTTTCTGCACTGGCTTGGTTCTGATCGGGTGAAAAACCTAGGGCTAGTTTGCAAAAGTAGGTTTTTTAAAAAAAAAATAGTTTTTTTTGTTTTTGTTGTTTTTTCCGACGTGAGCCAAGGATTCCAACGACATAAGATACTTGAGCCTGTGACTGACGGTTTAGGAGTTATGAGCGATTTCGTACTTTTGATCACTGTAGTGCCCCCGTCAGGCCGATTGGGGTGAGCATTGGTGACATTGTAGGTGGTGTGAATACTACCATTCCTCCAAGTTTCAAGTCTCTATGACTTACGGTTTGGTCTGCACGAGATTGCTGATCCCTGGCCATACTTACAATTAGAATGGGGTTTCAGAGATGCGCTGGAAAAATAAGGTAGAGAATTTAGTTGTTTTTTCTACATCTTCTCAGTCTCTGTTCTCTGTTACTCCATCCAGCTTTACCATGATGCTCTGGAGTGCCTGAATCTTCTTTCTCAGCGCCTGGGATCGAACAAATTTTTCTTTGGAGATTCGTAAGTCTTTTACACATCAAGGTTGATCTTTGAGCTTAACACTCAGTTGATTGTGGGTTAGTTTTAATATACATTTGATGTCTTTGTGTGTGTTTTAAAGGCCCTCTTCTCTAGATGCGTACGTGTTTGGTCATCTAGCTCCGCTTATTAAGATCCGGCTGCCTAACTGTCGCCTGCAGCAGAACTTGAAGAATCTAGACAACTTGAACACATTTTGCTCTAACATCTTGAGCTTGTACTTCCCCAGCGAGAGTGAAGGTGAACAACAACAACAACCAAGTGCATGCAAAGAACAAAACGTTCATTGTTCTGTCTGTAGAATAAGAGTCATTGAGTCCTGATGTTCGTGTCTTTTCTGTTTGCAGAGGGCGTCAGTCGTCCGGTGTCCGGCGCGCAGCAGGGGAGCGACTTTGGCAACGAGCCATACAAGCGACGCAAGCAGCTCCTGTCAGTGCTGGTCGCAGTAGCGGCGATGTTGAGCTACGCTCTCCTCACTGGCATAGTCGCTATTGAGCATGTGCATGAGGATGAGCCCATAGGCCCCGCCTCACTCAGAGGCCCCTCCCATGAGGAAGAAGAGGAGGATTGAATGAAGATGAATGAAAGTAGGACTTTTTAGTTGCGCTAGGATGGGCAAGTCTACTTGGTGAAGCAACATACAGGAACAACATAATGTCTTATTTATTCCTTGACTTAAGCTCTAATTGCATGATAATCTTTGGTTTTATATATTTGTTCGGACGACTTTATTTTTTTCCATAGAGCTACACATGCTGCTTTAAACTCTTGACTGGGTATATTCACCTGTGTTTTCTTTTTTACCAAAAAAATAAAAAGCAGAACTGTTTATAGCTACGTTTAGGTGAGAAAGCACTTGTTGTCACCAACCTCAACTTTCATTGTGTGGACCAACTGAGGGTTTTAAACACTTTTATGTTTTTAGCTTTATGTTAATGAGATTGAGAGGTTTGCATCTCTTATGTGCGTTGCTTTGTTTGTTTTGAAGCTCAGTGTTTTTCTCGTTTATCGCACATTTTGTTTGGTGCCTGCAAAAATCACTGGTCTGCTCTGCTGTCAGTACTGGTCTGCTGTGAGATTAACTCATGTTAAAAAATACCAGTATTTAATCAAGTTAGAGTGTTAAAGACATAAATCACTAAAAACAAATAATTTATTCTCCATGTCTCATTCCAAACCTGTGCGACTTGATTTCTTGTGTGAAATACAAAAGGGCATATTTTGGCAAAATGTCAACATTGATTTCCTCTCAATTAAAGTGTAGATTTTGTGCTAATAACAGCTATTTTCTGCAGCCATGCAATAGTTTATGTAAGAAACTTACATAATTATTCACTAAAAACATTCCTCTTGGCTATTGGAGCTTATTTGCACTATATACACTACCAGTCAAAGGTTTTTGAACAGTAAGATTTTTAATGTTTTTAAAAGAAGTCTCTTCTGCTCACCAAGTCTGCATTTATTTGATCCAAAGTACAGCAAAAAAACAGTAAAAAATGTGAACTATTTTTACTATTTAAAATAACTTTTCTATTTAAATATATTTTAAAATGTTTTAAAATATATTTTAAAATTTATTCCTGTGATCAAAGCTGAATTTTCAGCATCATTACTCCAGTCTTCAGTGTTACATGAATTCAGAAATCATTCTAATATGCCGATTTGCTGTTCAAGAAACATTTTTTTTTTTTTTACATTTTTGACATTTATAATGTTACAAAAGATTTCTGTTTCAGATAAATGCTGTTCTTCTGAACTTTCTATTCATCAAAGAAACCTGAAAACAATTCTACTCCGCTGTTTTCAATATAATAATAATTTTTTTTGAGCAGCAAATCAGAATATTAGAATGATTTCTGAAGGATCATGTGACTGCTAAAAATTCAGCTTTGAAATTACAGGAATAAAATAAACTAAAATATATTTAAATAGAACAGAGTTATTTTAAATAGTAAAAATGTTTTGAAATTTTACTGTTTTTGCTGTACTTTAGATCAAATAAATGCAGGCTTGGTGAGCAGAAGAGACTTCTTTAAAAAAATATTAAAAATCTTACTGTTCAAAAACTTTTGACTGGTAGTGTATTTTTATTCAAATATGTATATGCATATTTGAATTTGGACTAGCATGCTTGATCACATGATGTGAGAACCAATAGCGTTCGGCATCATAAATTTGTGCATTGCACATTTGTATATTGTGCCAGAATGATCATTATGGCACATTGTATCGAAAACACTGACTTAAACGTGGTTTAAAATATGTTTTTTGTGACAACACAAGGGTGAATTAAAGATGACAGAATTAAAATTTTTGGATAAACAAATCCTTTGAACCTTTTCAGCTTGCTGCGAAGGACAAAGAAACTCTTACGTTACTGAGGATTAGAAATGGCACTTGCATATTATTCAGGAGACAGTACAATATTAAAGCCAAAAGTTACTGTCCAACGGAATCTTGCTGACAGACCACAAAACTGGCCAAGATGTTTCGGTTCTTTAACTTTCCATGAGGTCCATTTCAGTTAAATTAGATGAGAGTGATTTTTTTTTTTTTTTCTTTCTTTAGTTAAACTGTTTGAAACCGTGGATTTCATGAATACAGCTGATTTGGTTAATGTTACTTATTGTTTGTATTCGTTTTTATCTCCTAAACAGGTTCAAGACTAGTTCACTGATGCGTTATGTGTGTATTCATTCATACACTAGATGCTACAGCGAAGAATAGTAAACTTCAAACTGAACAGTTAAATCTCTTTTAACTAGGTGTTACGTGCTGTAAATATGTATTGCTTATGGATTTCTATTTTCATAATTTAAGAGGCAAATAAATGGTCCTGAATGATCCTGATTCTGCAGTGGCTTTCTTTATTTTTTGCAGATGCACTGCTGCATTGGCACAGAGGGAGTTGCTGATTTTATCTATTACATTGTTGTAACAAGTGACCCTGAGGACCGTGTGTGAGCTGGAGGTTGTAAGAGAGAGAGATATTCTCTTTAAGCCACAGTTTACCTGCCGGCAGTGTTTCCGAGCATCTGAATTGACTGAGCGAGGGCTGTGTGAATTAGTGCCCTGGGGAGACACAGCTGTGTGTTACAGCACCAGACTGGAATCTCTCTCTGGCTCCTGTTTGTTTCCTTGTATTTGTGTGTGGAAACACAGTGAACCCCCTTCCCACCACTAGATCCAGAGCAATCAGGAGCTCCCCGGAGCCGCACGACATCGTTTAATGACCTCAGAAGAATCATCTGGGAAAGAATTCCTGTTCAAGAAGGAAAAATGCATTTGGATCGTGCTCATTTTCCGCACAGGGATTGAGACGGGGAAGCGGCGGGTGGGGTTATGCTCTGAACTATGTGTCATGGACCAAACTGGTTCTGGTTTTATTCAGGGTGTAAAGTTTGATTCATGACTCCATTGTGAAAATTTTACTCAAAACTCATATTTTCCCTTCTGGGAAGAGGGCAGTTTAACAAGCTCCTCATTTAAAGTGCTTTCTGGTGGTGTGTAGTACAAAAAGCTGAACCATTTTTTTTTTTTTTTCTGCTTGCAGGGTCCAGTAAAGCTCAAGTATGACAGAACTGTTCCCCTGACACCTGCTGTTAAAAGCTGTTTCTAGGGAAACTCGGAGGTAATGAAAAATAAACATCACCCCAGGATAGACTGCCGCTGGACTGGATGCTGAAACTGAACAGCCCTCATACGTCTCTGCTTTAAAATGTCAACAGCATTTTCTTTCTTTATGCCAGGAGATTGTGTTTGCAAGCAGACTGGCACAAAATCAAGAGCTGACACTGGAATTATGAACTTGAGTAAGAATAGATGGCCAAAGCCAGTGTTTGCATTTGTTCTTTTGACACTACAAAAGTTCAAATGGTATTACCATGTACAGTCAAACCAAAAATTATTCAGTCACCAGATATAATTTTTGATATTTTATTACTAGTGGGTCCAGGACACTATAGATCATTTATGTAAGTGAGGATAGCAAAATAAAGCAAACTGTGACATATTATACCCAAAAATGATTCATACAGTGGACTACCAGTAAAACTGAAAAAAATTTGGCACCAAAAATTATTTAGACACTTTGACCTGACCATGTTTTGCTTAAGTGTTTTTTTCTTGAATTGCTAGACTGAACAAAATTGAGCATTGCTTGGTAATTGGTCAAGTATTGATAGTTGTGTGACTATTGTCATATTAACAGTTGTCTGAATTTTTGGTTGATTGTAATCCATTACATACCTTTGTATAGTTTATCTGACATCAAGATGAATTTGTTCTGACACAGTTTAATTGTCATATTTTATTACCATTTTCTAAACTATAGAGAGTAAACTGTAATAATGTGAGACATGTTGAAGGTGTCTAAATAAATTTTGGTTTGACTGTATGAAGTATTCTACCATAAAGTAAATACCAGGTCTTTAAATACACTGAGGAATGGTGTAGGATTTACTCAGAAGATGCCAGTAAATTTCACAAATAATTACGGTAACACGTTATTAAATGTGAAATTAAGTAGAAAGACAAAGATAGTATTTTCTTGCAAAACGTGCTCTGTATTTACGACATAAAATATTTTTTACAGTATTTACAATGTTTATATATCAAAGGAGGGATTGCTATCTCAGTTTTTCTTACATATAAAATGTAAAAACAAACAAACCAAAAAACAAATAATTCTACATTATGGCAACATATTGTTGAAAACGGAAGTCGACAATAGATGAGCGTGGTACATCGGAAGAACATTATTCATATTCATATTTTTGTAGACCTACATATCACATGTATATCATAAAAACGTATTTAGTTTTTTTTAAAAATCTTTAAGCGAATTTGCTACAATATGTTTAGTTTCGCGAGACCAACACGGAGACCGAAACAGACACTCGTTACATAATTTGCGCTACTTTTTATTTATTTACATTTTGTTTTACTACTTTTTTCTGTTCGCAAGTGTCAAACATGCGTCCATGGTTGTTGCAGTGGAATTCGAATACTGCTTGTCAAATTTAAACTTTTAAAAACGTTCCGGTGTATTCTTTTTTGGAACGCTGAACGTTTCCTATGTGAACGGCCCCCCGAGTCTACTCGTGCTATCAATCTTGCTAGTGTGTTTTACGCTAGATTAATGTGTTGTATGGTGATGAGGAGGGCGGATTCAGTTCTCAGATCAGCTCATTCTCTCTTTCTGTAAACGCAGCTCTCTCTTTCTCTCTCTCTCTCCCCTGCACAGCGCAGGTTTGTTCCAGTGGAAATATTCGTGCATCGCTGTTTCAATGCATCGCTGAAGAATCTGTTCTGGATATTTTCTGCATCACTTTTGCCTGTATTATTTGTAAACATGAAAGTTTGGGTCAGTCTGTTCGTGTTCATGTTCGTCTGGTTCGCTGAGAGTGCTCAGAAACAAGATGTACCGGGTAATTATTCAAAACATTTTTTACTTTCATAACTTGGATAATTAGTTGCATTGACCTCTCTCAGGTAGATATCTTTCCTATATATCGGCCTATATATTTTAAAAGTTATTTCTCAGTTTTTAATTTGCACTGTTTTGAGAATGTTTGAGAAACGTTCCACCTCGTCCAGTTTCATAAAGGCTCTGAAAGAAAAAAAGAGTCAGTGGACATGATGAGATTAGGTTATTCTGACTGTAGACTGTAGTAGCTACTAGACTATAATAAATACATAATTTACTCACTCTCATGTTGTTCCAAACCTGTATGACTGACTTTCTTCTGTGGAGCGCAAGAAGGGCAAAATCATTATAAATGTGACCAAGGATATTACTCGGGACTCGGGACTTTTTTTTTTTTTTTTTTTGGGGAGGTGAGTCAGATTTTTTTTTTTTTCAATGAATCAGTTGACTCATTTCACAAACCTAGTCTGAATGATTAATTGATCTAGTTCTCCACTTCAATTTGCCGACTTAATGGGAGAGAAATTAAAAACAAATGCCATGGATTGCATCAGTTGGTAAATAGAATTATGATACATAATAGAAATTATGCATTATAAAAAGCTTATTAAAATAAAATTATGTGATTTAATGGTCATTATTTGTGACCCTGGACCACAAAGCCAAACAAAATAATCAATTTTACTTATATGGCAAAAATCATTAGGATTTTAGGTAAAGATCATGTTCCATTAAGATATTTTGTAAATTTCCTACCATAAATATATCAAAACTTAATTTTTAATTAGTAAGATGCATTGCTAAAAGCTTCAATTGGACAACTTTAAAGATGATTTTTTAGCACCCTCAGGTTTGATATTTTCAAATAGTTGTATCTCGGCCAAGTATTGTCTTATTCTAACAAATACATCAATGGTAAGCTTATTTATTCAGCTTTCAGATGATGTATACATCTCAATTTCAGAAAATTCCAGGGTCACATTTAAAAAAAAAAAAAAAAAGATCCTTGCACTCTAAATACTGTGTAAGAGTCACATGGACCGGTTTTGTGGTGCTTTTATTACTTTTTATTTTATTGGTCGTTTTGGTTCTTATTGGAGTTTGACAGCTGTGGTCACTTTGAACTGTCACTGTACGAAAAAAAGAGTAAAATATTCTGCAGAAATTTCCTTCTCTTGGAAAAATAACAGTATGTGCATTTGGAACAACATGACAATATTCATTAAGTGTTCCATTATTCCTCACTGTCTGTGTTTCTCTCTCTCTCAGTGATAGACGTGTTGGGTTTGGAGGATGTGAAGCAGACCGTGGCTGCGGTGGAGAAGATCTCTTTAGCTCTGAAGACTCTCAGTGATGTGTATGTGATGTCTTCCTTCCGTCTGCCTTCTAAACTGGGTGGAGTTCTGCTGGGCCTCTACAACAAGCAGGATAACAAGAAATACCTGGAGGTTGCCATCATGAGCAAGATCAACAAAGGTAATGACCTTTTTTGTTTTTGTTTTGAAATCTATAATCATAATAAACTTGCTTTTTTCTCTGAAACAGCTTTTCTTTTCCATTGACATCACTGCGTAGGCTGTTGTATAATTTTGATCAACATCCAATAGCTTGTTGCTTGTTGTTTCAACCTGCTTGTGTTTGGATTTGGCTCCATTTTGATATGGAATGCCCACTTTTTAACGATCCAATCAGTAGTTTTTTTGACTCATTGAATGTTTCACTTGTAAATATGTCACATCAAAGAGATGGGCTGTGAATGTAGTTTCTGCTCAGAGCATCTCTAAAAGGTTTGTTCTACTCTAGTCCTGGTCCGGTATGTTCGTGAAGATGGGAAGCTGCACACAGTAAACATGCAGAGCCCAAATCTGGCAGACGGACGGACTCAGTCTGTTATTCTCCGTGTCGGTGGCCTGCGCAGAGAGTACCTGAGCCTCGAGCTTTATGTGAACTGTCGTGTGGTTGACTCCGCCCAGCGGCTGCCCCTATTGGTCGCTCTGCCCAGAGATGCAGAGCTGGTGGAGATTCGTAATGGCCACAAGGCATACACTCGGATGCAGGTGAGACTAACATAATCTGATCTTGATAATATGATAACACTTACAGTACCATTCAAAAGTTGGTCTGTATGATTTTTAATTTAGTTCTGTGATGGCAGCGCTCGGTTTTCAGCATCATTACTCCGGGATGATGTCACATGATCCTTTAGTAGTCATTCTAATATGCTGATTTGGTGTGCTTTTTTCTTTGATGAATGAAGTTCAAAAGAACAGCATTTATTTGAAATGGACATATCTTGTAACAATGTAAAAGTGTTTACTATTTTGATAAATTTAATTCATTCTTGATG
Source organism: Cirrhinus mrigala (assembly GCA_036247105.1). NCBI lineage: Eukaryota > Metazoa > Chordata > Actinopteri > Cypriniformes > Cyprinidae > Cirrhinus > Cirrhinus mrigala. Next base: position 8,132,919 of record CM070022.1, read on the forward strand.
AATAAAAAAAAATCTTACCGGCCCCAGATTTTTGGACAGTAGTGTGCATTTCTTTTTTTTATGAACTATGTGAGTTTCCTTTTTGAGTTTCACTTAAATAATAAACCATTCAGGTTTTCACTGAGTAAACTGTTCCTTTAATTTTTATTGAAAAAAAAAAAGAAAAAAACTGAAATCCAGATATCAAGATACACTACCAGTCAAAAGTTTTTGAACAGTAAGATTTTTAATGTTTTTTTTTTTTGTTTTTTTTTTTAAAGAAGTCTCTTCTGCTTACCAAGCCTGCATTCATTTGATCCAAAGTACAGCAAAAACAGTACATTTTTGAAATATTTTTACTATTTAAATAACTGTTTTTAATTTGAATACATTTTAAAATGTAATTTATTTCTTTATTCCAGTCACATGATCCTTCAGAAATCATTCTAATATTCTGTTTTGCTGCTCAAAAAAAACATTTATTATGTTGAAAACAGCTGACTAGAATTTTTTCTTCTAAATTTTTAATTTTTTGAAATAGAAATATTTTGTAACATTATACATGTCTTTATCATCACATTTGATCAATTTAAAGCACCCTTGCTAAATAAAAGTATTAATTTCTACAATCCCCCCGCCAAGCTTTTGAATGTTATAATGTATGTTACAAAAGCTTTTTATTTCAGATAACTGATCTTTCTATTTATCAAAGAATCTTGAAAAAATGTTTTGAATAAAAAAAAAACTGTTTTAAAAAAACTGTTTAAAATAATGATAATGATGGTTTCTTGAACAGCAAATCAGCATATTAGAATGAAGAATCATGTGACACTGAAGACTGGAGTAATGATTCTGAAAATTCACATTTGATCACAGGAATAAATTACATTTTAAAATATATTCAAATAGAAAACTATTAATTTAAATAGTAAAAATATTTCAAAATATTATTGTTTTTGCTGTACTTTGGATCAAATAAATGCAGGCTTGGTGAGCAAAAGAGACTTCTTTAGAAAAACCATCAAAAATCTTACTGTTCAAAAACGTTTGACTGGTAGTGTATATAATCAAATGTTTTTTCTTCCAGGGCTCAGTGGAGTATCTTAAACTGGCACTAGGAGGCACTGTTGCCCAAGCTGGGGCTATTACCGACTGCCCCTTCCAGGGAGACGCCTCTTCTTATAACATAGGTTAGCCAACATCACCACAGGATTGTACATGGAGCTTGAATTTGTGGTTTTTGATTGCTTGCAAAAGCTTTGTCTGAAATATTTTTGTTTAAACTTTGTTTTTCAGTGAATGGTGAGGTTAATTCTATTCTAGGTGAGTTGACATTGGTGAAGTCACGATATGCAATTTGTTTGTTTTTTATTTTTTGATTTAATGTGAAGATATTTGATTCCTTCTGTACAGGTGACCACACTAAAGCTCTGATTGGCCAGCTGATCATCTTTAATCAGATCTTGGGAGAGCTGCGAGAGGACATCAGAGAACAGGTGTGAGTGAGTCAGTGTATATATGTGAGGGAATCTGTTCTGAGCACATTTGATTTGTGTGTTTTTGCACTGTTTAGGTGAAAGAAATGTCACTCATCAGGAACGCTATTCTGGAGTGCCAGATGTGTGGTGAGTTGCAACATCAAACCAACCTGACAAAGCTCATGGAGTCAGACAGCAACAAAAACTGTTTTTAGTCCTATTTCTAGCGCTAACAGTTGGGTTAAGAAAGAGAATGATAACCAGGATTACAGTTGACAACTAGTTGTTTGTCAGGATTCCTGACAATCTTGATAGATTTATATTATTACTATTATTATTATTATACAAACTGTTTATTGCATGGGATCAGAGTGTGCGTAAAAACACTGAAATTCAAAAGTTTGTGGCTTAAATAATTATTTTCTATTTTAATAGATTTTAAAATATAATTTATTCCTGTGATGATGTCTGAATTTTCAGCATCATTACTCCAGTCTTCAGTGTCACATGATCCTTCAGAAATCATTTTAATATGCTGTTTGCTGTTTAGGAAACATTTCTTCTTCTTCTTCTTCTTCTTCTTCTTCTTATCATCATCGGCATGTTGAAAATAGCTGTGCTGCTTAAGATTTTTGAGGAAGTCATGCAAATTTTTTTTTGTCATTTTTTCAGGATTCTAAGATGAATAAAAAAAATTCAAAATGTAAACATTTATTTGAATTCATTTCAATCACCAAAAAAAGGCAAACAGTTTAGAATAAATGTGAAATATGTATTAAAGTTGCTAAAAATAATGACAAATTTGAAAATTGTCTGCCTATTTTCAGGCAAACTTTACCATAAACCTTCGAGTGTTTACCACAGTAAACTCTACAGAATGTATCCCACAATCCAGTGCAACTACCTGGACATTCATTTCACAATTGAAATTCTTATTTCTTATTTAACACATTATTTGGTTAAAATACACTTTTACTTAAAACTGAATTAGAAATTTAATAATGAGGTCATGTGACAAAGTTTGAAATGTTTATCTCAGCATAATGCGTTCCGTTTCAAACACTACTTTTTAATAGTAGGCAGTATACAGTGTATACTATGTATGTGGGAAACAATATGCTAATATTTCATTATGAATACAGGGCTTTAGATTCTTTGGTGTATGTATAACTTCCATGATATTAGATTTCCTGAGCTTATCAATTCTTATTGACTTATCGATGATAATATGTCTCTTTGTTTTGAAGGATTTCATGAGCCACGTTCACGCTGTCAGCCCAACCCCTGCTTTAAGGGCGTAGCTTGCATGGAGACGTTCGATTTCCCAGGGTACCGCTGTGGCCCCTGTCCGGAGGGCATGACTGGGAACGGCACACACTGTCAGGATATAGATGAGGTGGGTGATGGAATTTAGCGCTGATCTTATCTTCTTATACTAATAAGTCTTGGTCTAGAAACAGCTGTGACTGTTTATGTGTTCCGAACAGTCTTGAATAAAAATTCTTTTGTTTTTTATTCATGAGTGTTAGTTTGTCAGAGCTGTTTTATATTATCATGTCTTTGCCCATCAGTGTGCAGAGGCTCAGCCGTGTTATACACCAGGAGCGTGTATCAACACAGCAAAAGGTTTCACCTGTGAGCCCTGCCCAGCTGGAATGTGGGGTCCTCCTCTCTCTGGGTTCGGCGTGGAATATGCTAAGAGTCACCATCAGGTACAGTGCATTTATTTAATCAGAAGTACTGTAAAAACAGTGGTATTTTGAAATGTTATTACATTTTAAAACAACTGTTTTCTATTATAATATATTTAAAATGTAATTTATTTCTGTGGTGCAAAGCAGAATTTTCAGCATCATTACTCCAGTCTTCAGTGTCAAATGATTCTTCAGAAGTCATTCTAATATGCTGATTTGCTGCTCAAGAAACATGTCTGAGTTTTATCAGTGTTAAAGACACTTGAGCTGCTTAATATTTTTGTGGAAACTGCTGATATTTCTTCTGGAATAAACAGCATTTATATAAAAATGCAAAGCTTTTTTGTAACATTATAAATGTTTTAACTGTCATGAAACTGTTATCAATTTAAAGACAAGATGAGCATTTGAGATTAAAAAGTATTTAATTTGTATATTTTTTTAAAATGAAAATAACCGATAGTTTCACTGGATAAGACCCTTCTTCCTTGGCTGGGATTGTTTACAACCGCATTTGGGATTGTTTGAAGCTGCATTTAAACTGCATTTTGGAAGTTCAAAATCAGGGCACATATCAGTCCATTATATAGAGAAAAATGCAGAAATGTTTTCTTCAAAAACATAATTTCTTTACGACTTAAGAAAGAAAGACATGAACATCTTGGATGACGGGGGTGAGCACATTATATGTGAATCTTTGTTTTGGAAGTGGACTTCTGCTTTAATGCACAGAAATTTGATTTAAATTAAAAAAAAATAAAAAATCCTTTGTTCTTCTTACAAAAATGCATTTTATAGAATAATTTTGAATGCTAGAGTCTATAATTAATCATTTTAGTCAGATATTTGAACAGATGAAAGCAGCTAGACTACCAAAAAGTGGCAAACTGTTGGTGAAATACGGAATTTTTGTGAAATGGAATTTTAAATGTCAGTGTTGTGCTGTCAAACAATTAATCGTGATTAATTGCATCCAAAATAAAAGTTTTTGTTTACATAATATATGTGTGAACTCTGTAAATGTATTATGTATATATCAATACACACATATGCATGTATATTTTAAAAAATAATTACATATTCATACATTTAAATATAATTTATATTATATAGAAATATAATTTTTTTATATACAATTATAACATATTTGTCTTAAATATATACATGCATGTGTGCATATATACATAATACATTTACAGTTGACACACATATATTATGTAAACAAAAATTGTTATTTTGGATGTGATTAATTGCGATTAATGTTTGATAGCACTAGAATATACTAAGAGTCACCAACAGGTACAGTGGCCCCCCAAAAAATTTAGGACACTTAAAAAAATGCCTTTACATTAGATAGCAAAATAGCAAAACAAGCAGCAAACAAATGTGTTTTATCAATGAATTTGTTTCAGGAATGCTCTGATGTCGATGAATGTGTTGATTTGGCCAACGCCTGCACTCCCAACTCCATCTGCATCAACACCATCGTGAGTATGAGTCAGAAAACTCAAAGACTTTTTCTCTCAAATCACACGAAGAGTATATGCTAATGTTTTTTAATTTCTTCTCCCTTCTCTTAGGGAGGATATCGATGCGGTCAGTGCAAGGTTGGATATGTTGGGAATCAGACAGCTGGATGTTTCCCTCGGAAATCGTGCGCTTCGCTCAGTTTCAACCCATGTGACACTAACGCTCACTGCATCATTCAGCGGAATGGCGACGTCACCTGTGCTGTATGTTTACACATACATTTTGTATCCTAACCAGATGCGATGTGTAAAGATTTCCGAAACAAGCAGTTTGTCACACAGTCACATCTCATTGAAATGTATTAGATTCTTAAAGCGATAGTTCAACCAAATATGAAAATTCTGTTATCAGTTATTCATGCTCATGTTGTTTCAAATCTTTCTTCCGTGGAACATAAAAGAAAAAAAATTGAGAAATGTCTGTTTTGGTTACCATTGACTTTAACTGTTTGGACAAAAAACACTGTTTGGTTATCGACATCTTCAAAACATCTTCTTTTGTGTTCCAGTGATACAGGTTTTAGTGCTGGGCGATACACTGTTTCAAACGGTTATAAGTCTAAGTTGTCTAAGTTTTCTGATAAACTAATGTATGATTCTCTTAGTGTAATGTTGGATGGGCCGGTAATGGTCACACCTGTGGGAAGGACACGGATATTGATGGCTATCCAGATCGCTCCTTGCCCTGCATGGATAACGACAAGCACTGCAAGCAGGTTTGAAACTCTTTTTTACCAACAGTCTGTTTCCCTGCACACACTTATACTGTATCCACCTTATTTTTCAATGCGGAAGTAAGCTGTTTTCTGGTAATGTGTTAGACGTCCGGTTCATAATCCGCCACTGGGAAATAACGAGAACAATTTCGAAGTGCAGTAAATGGTAAAACAGTTTGCACTACAAACCAGTGTGTTCATAATTAAGATAATACATTAAAATAATATAGTAAGACACACCAGTTTGCAATATCAAGCAGCAAAAGGAGCTTTTTGTGCAGCTAAAAATAGCTGGAAGTGGATGAGACTGGAAGCCAGACACAAAAAATGTACAAATGGCTGCACCCACTCTTATGGGAAAAATAAGGTGGATACTGCCATTATATTAGGGCGGCGGCCCGTCCCCCTTGAAGGTCAAGTAAACTTTATTTTCTATATGGCGCCAGATCACAACAGACGTCATTTCCTACTGAACAGGTCTATGCCTTCTTCTTTTATTAAACAAACGAAAGAGCCCTATGTTATTTATTTTATTTACACAACGGCATGTCATTTCTGTCTCTAACGTTACGTGGAAGCGCGTCTACAATTTCTCCTCCGCTAAAACGCGGACGGTATTGCGGAGTCCATTCATAAAAACGGATTTACTCTATAGCACAGGATGCCACAGAATTCGTAAATTTTTGGATTAATAAATCAAAAGTAGGTCTCTCACTTAATTAGAATCGCGATATGGACTATTGCCTGTGAATATTAAAACGCAAATTGACGGTTTAAATGTGAATCCTCCATGTTCCGCTTGGCTCTGTATGAATGAATGGCGGAGACGCGGCTTTGTTTACTACACAAATACTGAAGCACACGTGACGCTCCCGGTTATTTTCGGCCTCAGCGTCTCATTATATGACGACATAAACGCATGAACTTAATCTCCAGAACTGCTGTGAGAGTCACTTCTTGTAAATTTTACCGTTTCATTTGAGAAAATTAGCATCATATCAGTGTATACACAAAAACTAATAGGCAATAAAGTAATGTTTAACATGTAGCAGAAATGTATTAGTCTTGTATTACTTTTTTACAGTGTAATGTAGGTGTTTAAATAGTCCTATTTCTGGCAGATTTAAATAAAACAATTAAATGCAGAAATTATAATAATAACAGAGAAAAACTGTTTGCTTGGCAGCAAATAAAAGGGTTAGTTAATTTCATTAAAAATAAATAAATGTTTAATACCTGTATTTGATTATGAGAAAAAACAAAACAAAAAAAAAAACATTGTAGGGCCCTGTTGTTCAAAATGTTGAAATTGAGATTTTTTGACTTATTTTTTCACTGAAATAAATGTTTTTGTTATTACACAGAGAGTAAAGTACCGAAAAAAAGTACCGTACCGTACCGTTGGTATCCCCCCCCCCCCCCCCCCCCCCCAAACTAGAATCCTAGGGGAAACACTGTAAACATTCACTAAAATGATGTGACTCTTTATAATTAATGGGAAACCATATTGTTCTGTTTATTCTGGTAGTTTATAGACTTGATTCTTTCCAGTTCAAGTATGATTGTTCGTACATCTTGTACCTTTCAAGCAAATTAAGCTATTCAGCCTAAATGACGTAATGCGTTTACATAGACCAATTTTTTTTTTGCATTTGTTTGGACTTTAATATGATAGATTCACTGTAGCTTGCAGCCGCAGAACTTTTCCCATGTCTGAACACAGGATTTTATGCTGCTCCTGCTTCAAGTGTTGCACTAGGGATGTTCATATTCTGTGTTTTTCAGGACAACTGCATCTTCACACCCAACTCCGGTCAGGAAGATGCAGATAATGATGGGATCGGAGACCAGTGTGATGAGGATGCAGATGGAGATGGAATAAAGAATGTGGAGGTGTGTGTGTGTGTATGTGTGTGTGTATATCAACTATTATAGCATTTATTCATATAGCTTTTATTTTTATATTTTCAGATATATATATATATATATATATATATATATATATATATATATATATATATATATATATATATTATATTTATATATATTTATTTATTTTTTATTTATTTATTATTATTATTATTATTATTTTATTTTTTTTTTTTAGGATAACTGTCGGTTGGTTTCCAATAAAGATCAGCAGAACTCTGACACTGATTCGTTTGGTGACGCATGTGATAATTGTCCCACCGTACCCAACATTGACCAGAAAGACACTGACAATAATGGAGAGGGAGACGCTTGCGATGACGACATTGATGGAGACGGTAAAGACTGTTCAGCTTCATGAACTGATGTTGAAGCTTGATACACATACACATCCTTTGTGTATGTGATGCATGTGGATGATTTGCAGGAATCCAGAACGTTCTGGATAACTGTCCCAAAGTGCCAAATCCAATGCAGACAGACCGGGACAGAGACGGAGTGGGTGATGCGTGTGACAGCTGTCCTGAGATCAGCAACCCCATGCAGGTACATGTCATTCCAAACCTATGTGACTTTTCTTGTTTTGTGGAAAATAAGAGGGCTGTATTTGATTTGAGAGCTTGAATTTTGGTCTGTACCTTATACAAAGCTATTATACAGGTTCAGAAGACTTTAAATATTCCACACATTTCATATGGACTAGTTTTATGATACTTTATGGTTCTTTTTTTGTCTTTTTAAAGCTTGATAGCACCTGTCCCCATTCACTTTCCTGTGCTATTCTTCATATTTTATTTTTAATAACAGTATTTCCTATGAGGTGTACAATTTCTTTGAATTCTTCATAATTTCACCATTTGTGTTCCACAAAACAAGGTCATACAGGTTTGGAACCAGGTTTATAGTATTATTTGTGACCCTGGACCACAAAACCAGTTTTAAGTAGTGCGGGTATATTGGTAGCAATAGCCAATAATACATTGTATGGGTTAAAAATAGCGATTTTTCATTTATGCCAAAACTTTTTGTTAACTGTTTGTTTAAGGGAACTATCCCTGTTAAAAAAATAATTTGAGTAACTGGAAAACAGCTAATTCTTGCTTTTGCTTGCTTTTCTTGCTTGCTCTTGCTTTTTTTATATATATATATATATATAATTTTATGTAAATAATTGAATGAATAATAAACTCAGTTATTACTATTGCAGACAGATGTAGACAACGACTTAGTCGGGGATGTTTGTGACACCAATCAAGACACGTGAGTAAATTCAAACATAAATCACACAATTGGAAGGTTATCCACTGACTTTTTAAAGTTTACCTATTATCCCCCTTTTCACAAAATGTCTCTAATGTGTTTGTGAAGTTTAAGCTCAAAATACCCCACAGATAATTTTTATAGCTTGTTAAAATTGACACTTCTAGGGTTTGAGCCAAAACACACTGTTTGTGTGTTTGTCCCTTTAAATGCAAATGAGCTGGTGCTCCCAGCCCCCTGTTCAGAAGAGGGCGGAGCTTCAAGAGCTCCTACTCCGGCATAGAGGCAAAAACAAAACACGACAATCTCACGCACTGAAAATGTCAGAAACTCTCAGTCCCACTTGTGATTATGAGCTCGAAATATTCAAGCGGTCAACTTCACATTACTTTCATATGCAATTTTTAACTGCCACATTCCTATTCACGATCATTCTGGTAGCATGTGAAGGCAGCATCAGTGAAAACAGCCAGAGACAATGGTAGTTTTAGCAACATTAGCCTCTCTCTTTCAGAAAGGCAATTTGGAAAATAAACGTGTGATGCTTACTTTGTCTGGAACTGATGTTCACGCGCGAAGCGTTGGTATTGATCCCTCTTTCAGAATCAACCTTTGCAAAAATCCAGCGTTGCACTGACCCTCATTTGTGAGGCAGCCTGACGTAAAATGACTGGCACAAACATATAGGGCTTTTTGCGCTGACATTGCATATCTCCAACAGCTACAGCAAGAAAACTGTAATGGTGGACTCATAGTTGCTGTCATAGTTTATTTTCGTCTCAGACACGCAGTAGTGTTTAATGTTGTGTGTTTCAGTGATGGAGATGGACACCAGGACACTCGAGACAACTGCCCTGATATTCCAAACAGCTCTCAGCTCGACTCGGACAATGACGGCATCGGAGATGACTGTGACGATGACGACGATAACGACGGGGTTCCGGACAATCACGCCATCAACGGCATCGGTCCCGATAACTGCAGACTCATTTCCAACCCCAACCAGAAAGACTCAGACAGTAAGAGCATCTTATTGAATGATGGCTAATATTCCTTCTGACAAAAACAAAATCTGTTGCTTGACAAAAAACATTGATAATGAAAGCAGAAAAAAATACAAAATTTTAATAACAGACTATCACACAGGTGACAAATTGTCTGATGAAGAGCCTGCATGCTCAAAACTTTAGTCTGTTAAAGGAGAACTCCACTTCCAGAACAACAATTTACAAATAATTTACTCACCCCCTTGTCATCCAAGATGTTCATGTCTTTCTGTCTTCAGCTGTAAAGAAATTATGGTTTTTGAGGAAAACATTTCAGGATTTTACTCCATATAATGGACTTCATTGGTGTCCCGATTTTGAACTTCTAAAATGCAGTTTAAATGCAGCTTCAAAGGGCTCTAAATGATCCCAGCCGAAGAAAAAGGGTCTTATCTAGCAAAACGATTGGCCATTTTTTTCGAAAAATAAAAATTTGTTTACTTTTTAAGCACAAAAGCTTGTGTAGCACAGGCTCTGGGATGCTACGAATTAGTGATGGGACGTTCTTGAACGATTCGTTAATTTTGAACGAATCTTTAATGTGACTCGGGGAGTGATTCGTTCAGTCACGCATGCGCAACATCCTATTAGGTTCTGTACTGGAATTAGATAACCTGTTTCATGTCTTTGGGTTTTTCGAGTCGTTCGTTCATCTTGTGGGGCTGTCACGTGATGAACGAATGACTCAAACCCAAAGACTCGAGAGATGAACTAATCAATTTTTTTCCGGCTCACACTGCATTGGTTAAGCTTATGGGGCTGTCACGTGATGAACGAACCACTCAAACCTGAAAACTTGTCAGATAAGAGGTGAGGTGAGCTAATCATAGACTAAAAACCCAGGTAAACACTAAATTAATCTTTTCTGTTTCTTATAGCATTATAGTTTTGTCTTGATTGTAGTGTGATAAACGTTTGTTTAAGCAGTACATGTGTTAGGGAAGTAACACGTAACATTTTAATTATATTTTGCTAAAATGAACGAAATGACTCGAAAAAAGATTTGTTCATTTTGCTGAACGAGACTCAAAGGTTAGAGTCGGTAAAAAGATCTGAACTTCCCATCACTACTACGAATCACGTCTAAAATCATTGTCTGTTGGTCTAAGACCATTGTCTTTGCGCATTCGCTTTGTAAACACTGTATTCTGTAGTTCCGCCTACATTCTGCGTGACCTTTTAACGTGCTTCAATAGTATGTGGTGTCGTGAACACGAATCCCAGAGCCTGTGCTACATGAGTTTTTGTGCTTAAAAAGTATAAAAAATGTTATTTTACGGAAAAAATTACAGATCGTTTCGCTAGATAAGACCCTTCTTCCTTAGCTGGGATTGTTTAGAGCCCTTTGAAGCTGCATTTAAACTACATTTTGAAAGTTCAAAATCGGGGCACCAATCAGTACCGTCCTGTAGGTTTGTGGGGCCCTAGGCAAGATATTGAAAATGGGCCCCACTACTTTTAAGTGTGAATGTGTATTATTTGTAACACATTCCACAAACATATGTAAAAATATTTAAACAAATTATTTAAAAACAAATAGGAGCACAAGCGAGCTTGAGTAAATAGATACACATGAAACACAAATAAATAATATATAAATGAAGTATATGCAAAAACTAAATAAAATAAACAGCATAAACAAAATAAACATAGGCCTACTAATATTCATAAATGATGAGAAATGCAGGCTATTCTGCTTGTTTTTAAGGATGGATTGATGATCACAAAAAAAATTGCATTAGACATTGGATCCGGGTCTAATTATTTAACATGCTCGTAACATGCTAAATGTGGCTCAATTTTTCCTTATCTGTCTGTGGTCATGGGCATCATTGCATGTATAAAACAAGTACTACAGAAATTAATATTATGTATATTGCAGTCAAAACATCATTTTTTTCCAGCTTTGGAAAGATATTGTTTGGATTCCATTTCTACCACAACTTCACTTTAATCTCTCTATCATTCTTTCATTTCAAATCATTTAAAACTAGCATTCATGTGTAACAAGACTATAAGCAATATTAAGTGAATTCCAAAATCTGAACCGTAACAACAAAATCTAAACTGTAACAAAGAGGTTTTCAGACTAGCTTTTTCATTATTTACTTAAAAAAAAAAAAAAAAAAAACACTGAGTTTGTTGTGCCTGTTTGTAGGGCTGCACAATTTGGCCAAAATGTCACTATCAATATGAGCAATTCTGATTATTGTTATTATTAAATAAAAACATTAAATAAAACATAATGATCATTGTCAATATATTTTACAGAAAATTGCAGCATGACCTGTTAACTTTAAGGAAAGGTATAAGGATTTATTATAAAATAAATTGCTTTAAAAATCTTATGCTGTTGGCTTTTACTGAGAGAGAGAGGAAAACAAACTCCTCTACACTGGAGGAAACACTTACAGAGAAGTGTTATTATTCCTATTTTTAGCCAAAATAATGTGTTGTGAGCATTAGTGAGTGCACACATGTATTAAAATTTTTGATTCATAAAGGATATCCCTAATATGGACAAAGGTATGCGCTAGCTGAATAAAATTCAGATAGAGACGTTTTTACTGATGAAGCATGGATACATATCTGTACGATTGCGACTAAATGGTTTGTCTCTGTTCTTCAAGCCATATTGGGTATTTTTATGAGTAACCTAGATGCAATCTTTATAGAATACCATATAAAATAATTTTGCCTCTTTCTGTGATGTGAAACCACGTCGGATAACAAAAGGAAGTTATTTCAAACACTCCACTGATGTTATTAAATGAATTTGGAGCAAAAACATCATTAAAATGTTCTCTTTGGACAGCAGGTTTGTAAACAGACTCAAACCCATACTAAATCCATGCACGCATTCTACCAAGGTAAATTTGATCGCACGGACTAATTTTTGGAAGTGGACTAAAGGCTGGAAGTTGCGCACACCGATCGGTGTATGACATTAAAGTACCTCGAGAGCGATTTAAAAGCATGCAGTGCTGTCTGCGCTTTATAGCTCTTGCGGTACTTTGATTGTAAACACGGATCTTTCTGCACAGCGCCGCTTCAAGTCGAACGCACATAAAAATCCTATTGACAAGCTTGCGGCCACGGGGCCCTCCTCTTAAGGTGGGGCCCTAGGCGACCGCCTGTATTGCTTGTTGGACGGGCCAGCACTGGCACCAATAAAGTCTGTTATATGGAGAAAAATCCTGAAATGCTTTTCTCAAAAACCATAATTTCTTCATGACTGAAGACAGAAAGACATGAATATCTTGGATGACAAGGGGGTGAGTAAATTATTTGTGAGTTGTTGTTCTGGAAGTAGAGTTCTCCTTTAATAATTTTTTTTAAATTTTTGGAGCCTAGGTATGCCAACTCTTTCCTGTTTTCATTAATAATCCTTCTGATTAATGACTCGTGTTATTAATTTCTTTCTTGTCATTTAGGTAATGGAGTCGGTGACGTTTGTGAGAATGACTTTGACAATGATGCAGTGCTGGATTTGATTGACGTGTGTCCAGAAAGTGCTGAAGTCACTCTTACAGATTTCAGAGCCTATCAGACGGTCATTCTGGACCCGGAGGGTGATGCTCAGATCGACCCGAACTGGGTGGTGCTCAATCAGGTAAAGCGTCATGGGATTGTTGCTGCTCTCATTAACAAAAGTTCATCATGTTGCACTACTTCTTTTATCCCAGATTCAATTTTAATTATAAATAGTAAATTGAATTTGAAGTTTCTATTTTGCATAAAAATATGTAAACGAAAAAATACTCCTCTTTAAAAAAAAATTGAGGTAAACATACAGTGCCTTGCAAAAGTGTTCATACCCCTTCATTTTTTTTTTTTTTTTTTTCATTTTTAAACTGCTTTAAAAAAAAAAAAAAAATTCCCTTTTTTTTTTTTTTTTTTTATCAGTCTACACTCAATACACCATAATGTCAAAGCAAAAACAGAATTGTCGCAACTAAATAAAAAAACTGAAATAAGGACATTGCATAAGTATTCATACCCTTAACTCAGTATTTAGCTGAAGCACCTTTACAGCCTCATGGCTTTTTGGGTATGTGCTTTGCACATTAGCATTTGGCAATTATCCGTAATTCTTCTCCTCATCTCTTCACCTCTCAAGCTCTGTCATGTTGAATGAGGGCATACGCATATTTTCAGGTTTCTCCAGAAATATTTGATTGCGTTCAAGCCCAGGCTGTGGCTAGGCCACTCAAGGACATTCACGGAGTTGTCTATAAGCCACTTTTGCTTGCACTGTGTGCTTAGGGTCATTATCCTGTTGGAAGGTGAACCTTCTGCCCAGTCTGAGGTTCTGAATGCTCTGGGCTAGGTTTTCATTAAGGCTCTCTTAATATTTTGGTGCATTGAGCACTGAGTCATTTTCTGTACTGTAATAGGTGCTTGTATTAATACAGATGAATTTGTGTTTCAGGGTATGGAGATTGTTCAAACTATGAACAGCGACCCGGGCTTGGCAGTGGGTGAGTTTGGTTTCAGATTTTCAGATTTCAGGAGCTAAACACACAGTGGACTCTCAAACTCAAACTGTAAATCGGTTCTCCACAGGTTACACGGCGTTTAACGGTGTGGACTTCGAGGGAACGTTTCACGTTAACACGGTGACTGACGACGACTATGCCGGCTTCATCTTTGGCTATCAGGATTCGTCTAGTTTCTATGTGGTGATGTGGAAGCAGACCGAACAGACGTACTGGCAGTCGATCCCATTTAGGGCCATGGCTGAACCTGGTCTGCAGCTCAAGGTGCAAATGTTGCTAAATTGCTTTGATTCATAAAAATATATTGAATCACTAATGTCCATATATGACCCTGGAGATTTCCATTGATGTATGGTTTGTTAGTTTAGGACAATGTTTGGCAGAGATAACTATTTGAAAATCTGGAATCTGAGGGAATCTGAGAAAATCGCCTTTGTATTTGTCCAAATGAAGTTCTTAGCAATGCATATTACTAATCAAAAATTAAGTTTTTATATATTTACGGTAGGAAATTTACGAAATATCTATATGGAACATGATCTTTACTTAATACCCTCATGACTTTTGGCATAAAAGAAAAATTTATAATTTTGACCCATACAGTGTATTGTTGGCTATTGCTACACATATACCTGTGCTACTTGAGGTTTTGTGGTCCAGGGCCACATATGAGCTTTGGAGGAGTACGACTTTAAAACTTTGTGTTTGTGTAGGCGGTGAAGTCTCGTACAGGCCCAGGCGAGTTCCTTCGTAATGCACTTTGGCACACGGGGGATACAGATGGAGAGGTGAAACTGCTCTGGAAAGACCCACGAAATGTCGGCTGGCAAGATAAAACCTCATACCGGTGGCAGCTTAGTCATCGGCCACAGGTCGGCTACATCAGGTGAGACCTGCTACAAATGGGACCATTCTGCAGCAACACAATATATAGTCTCATTCAAAAGTTTTTTTTAAAAATAAATGAATAATTTTATTCAGCAAGGATGCATTAAATTGATAAGTGACAGCAAAGACCTTTTATAATGTTACTAAAGTTTTATATTTCAAATAAATGCTGTTCTATTGAACTTTCTATTCAACAAAGGACCCTAAAAAATAAAAAGTAAACAAAAATGTTAAGCAGCATAACTGCTTGTCAACATTGATAATAGTATTAATTATTTCTTGAGCAGCTAGATAACAATAATTTCTGAAAGATCATGTGACACTGACTGGAGTAATGGTTATTTTAAGTTGTAATGACAGTTATTATAGTTAACTAAGTACTAAAACCATAAAAAAGCATTATGTGAAATAAAAATAAAATGTTTATTTATTTTACTTCATCTACTAAAATCACTAAAACTGAAATAAAATTAACACAAATTATATAGACATTTTAGAAAACTAATGATAGTGACAAAATAACAAATGTACAAAAATTGTAAAATCAAAATGAAAAAAGAAACTATAAAAATAAACCCAACTCAAAATATTAATAACAACTATATAGTATAGCGTCTACATTTAGTACTCTCAAACGATTAATCGTGATTAATCGTATCCAGAGTAAAAGTTTTTGTTTACATATGTGTGTGTACTGTGTATATTTATTATGTATATATAAATACACACACATGCACATATATATTCAAGAAAAATGTTATGTTTACATATTAAGTATATTTATATATAATGTAAATTATATTTAAAAAAAATATCTGCATGTAAATACATGTAGATATTTTCAAAATATATACTGTATTTGTGTGTCTTTATATATACACAGTAAACATGTTATGTAAACAAAACGTTTAGTTTTGGATGCGATTAATCGTTTGACAGCACTAATCTAAATGATACAAAAATAACTCACAATATTACTATTTTACTGTACTTTTGATCAAATAAATGCAGTCTTGGTGAGCATAAGACACTTTTTCAAAAACAGTAAAAACCTTTTAAATGGTGGTGTGACACATGCATGTAAATTTTTAGGAAAATGTTATGTTTACATATTAAATATATTTATATATAATATAAATTATATGAATATAATTATATGCATGTAAATACATGTAAATATTTTTTTAAATATATACTGTGTGTGTATGTATACATAATAAATATATACAGTATATATATTATGCAAACAAACTTTTTGGATGCGATTAATCATGATTAATCGTTTGACAGCACTAATCTAAATGACAAAAATAACTCACAGTATTACTATTTTTACTGTACTTTCAAACAAATAAATGCAGCCTCGGTGAGCATAAGACACTTCTTTCAAAAACAAAAACCTTTTAAATGGTGGTGTGACACAAACATGCATGTATATATTTAAGAAAAATGTTATGTTTACATATTACATATATTTATATATAATATAAATTATATGAATATAATTATATGCATGTAAATACATGTAAAAAAAAAATTTAAATGTATAAAAGTATATATACATAAATATATACAGTATATATATATTATGCAAACAAATTTTTTTTGGATGCGATTAATCATGATTAATCATTTGACAGCACTAATCTAAATGACACAAAAATAACTCACAGTATTACTATTTTTACTGCACTTTCAAACAAATAAATGCAGCCTCGGTGAGCATAAGACACTTCTTACAAAAGCAGTAAAAACATTTTAAATGGTGGTGTGAAATACTGTAAACACCACCTTTTTTACACTTTTTTTTTTTTTGGAAAATATTTTAATTGGCTGCATGCCAAAAATGTTGTTCATTTTAAATTATATTTCAACTGCTATATTCCTTTTGTAAGTGTAATTTAAAGTGCTCATCCCTGCTGAAACATCTTTTTTGTCTGTTGGATTGTGGGTCGCCTTTGTCGTCACAAGAGGGTGCAATAGCAGACTCGGTCATTGACTGCACTGGCAGCTGATGGAAGCTTGTGCTGGTATACTGGAGAGAGGGTGGTGGTGGTGGGGGTGGTATGACTAGTTATCCTTAAAATTTCTTCTCAGTTGCCCCCTCCTCTTGCCCCCCCTCACACCCCTGAGACTCTGCTGAGTGGTTGGGCCCCCTGGCCGCCCATTGTTGCAGTTGCCATGCCAATGAAATCCTTGGCAAGAATTTTCTTGGTGGCTGTTCATATGCAGATCCAACGGAAACTACTGTAGTGGACGGCCCGTTAAAGAAAGGGAGAGAACGGACCGCAGAGGACAGTTAAACATGTATTGTGTATGATTTCCTGTACTGCGTAATTTCTTGGCATTGTGTTGTAAATCAGATACTCTTTGCCAAAAAAATGACGAATGAACAGTGCTCAAAAATTTGTTTTTTGATAATGTCAAAACAGAAATTGACTACAGTAACTTATCATTTGATGGTTAAACAGTTCTAAAGCTTTGGTTATTGAACTCCTCAGATCAGATCTAATTCCAAAGTTGCTAATAGTTATAAATACCTACAGGAAGAAAGAGCTGTGTGGAGCTCAATATGTGTGTGTGTGTACACGTGTATGCCCAGTTTTGTGAGACAATGTGTAGCTGAGGCTTTGTAAGGGCCCTTTCAAACACACACACATAAACACACCTGCTTTGTATTCAGTGAGAGGAGTGAATAAAGCACTGGACTTCAGTACGCGCACACACGCTCACGTTGGATTGTGCCGCAGACATGCTCCACTCATACATAATGCAATTTAAGTCCGGCCTGCCGCTAAATCAAATCAGATCTCATTTATTATCAGGTAATTAGAGGGCGAGCAGGTGGAGTTTAGTAGCGGCCTGTAGCATAAAACAGCTCTTGGCTTCATTCAGACTGAATATTCTAGAACAACGGTTCTCAACCGCTGGGTTGTGTCCCAAAATTGGGTCAGCAACGCTATATGTGAATAATAAAATTCAACTAACCTTACAAGTGTGTATTTAGGATGGCAAAATAAAAGGAGTTTTAAGTGGGAGGTGAAAATGTTTCCCATTTTGGATGTGCATCCAATAAGACTCTTACATAGTGCTTATTATTATTTCACTTTGTAGAAGATAAAAACGTAATATTTTTGACATTTAGGTTATTATATTATAATATACACTACCAGTCAAACGTTTTTGAACAGTATGTTTTTTTTTATGTTTTTGAAGAAGTCTATTCTGCTCACCAAGCCTTTGTTTATTTGATTCAAAGTACAGCTAAAGCAGTACAATTTTTTTATATTTTTATTATTAAAAATACTTGCTTTCTATTTGAATGTTAACATGTAATTTGTTCCTGTGATCAAAACTAAATTTTCAGCATCATTACTCCAGTCTTCAGTGTCAAATGATCCGTCAGAAATCATTTATTATGATTTCTCAAGAAACATTTATTATTATTATTATTATTATTATTATTATTATTATTATGAATATTTAAAACAGTTGTTGAGTTGAGTTGAGATTTTTTTCAGGATTCTTTGATGAATAGAAAGATCCAAAGATCAGCATTTATCTGAAATAAAAAGCTTTCTATTTCAGATAAATGCTGTTTTTCTAAATGTTCTATTCATCAAAGAAACCTGAAAAAATTCTACTGAGTTTTTTCAACTTAATAATAATAATAAATGTTCTTGAGCAGCAAATCAAAATATTAGTATGATTTCTGAAGGATTGTGTGATTGAAGTAATAATACAAAAAATTCAGGTTTGAAATTACAAAAATAAATTACATTTTAAAATATATTCAAATAGACAATGGTTATTTGAAATAGTAAAAAATATTTCAAAATTGTACTGCTTTTGCTGTGCTTTGGATCAAATAAATGCAGGCTTGGTGAGCAGAAGAGACTTTTTCATTAAAAATCTTACTGTTCTAAAACTTTTGACTGGTAGTGTAGTATTTAATATACATTATCATCCAAAGATTTGGAATAATTAAGATTTTTTTAAATGTTTTTAAATATATAGATAAATCAGTAATGTTATAAAATATTATCGCAATTTTAAATAACTTTTAAAAAATATATACTTTAAAATGTAATTTATTCCTGTGATGGTAATGGTTTCTGAAGAATCATTTAACTCTAAAGACTGGAATAATGACTGCTAAAAATTCAACTGTGCATCGCAGGAATAAATTGCATTTTTAAATATATTCAAATAGAAAACAGTTATTTTGAATTGCAAAAAATTTTCCCAATATTTCTGTTTCATTGTAATTTTGATTAAATAAATGCAGCCTTGGTAAACAAAAGGATTTTTTTTCAGAAGCATTAGAAAAATCTTAATTATTCCAAATGTTTGACATTTGACCAGTATATTATATTATAATCATTTTTTAATGCATTATTATGTCTAATGTAAATTTGTTAATTTTTCTGTTTATGCCATTTGTGGTAATATTAGTGAATTTCGGTGTTTGATCTTAAGGACGTTTTTGCTCACTTTTGCATTGTAAACAGTTTTAGTGTTCTTTACTTGATATTGTCTAATATTAAATCTAAATCCAGTTGAGATTTACCGATCTTGAGTCCTTTACAGTAGCATTTTAAGGTCACTAAAATGAGTGCTTTTGTGCTCCTGTTGCAGGGTGAAGCTGTATGAAGGCACAGAGATGGTGGCTGACTCCAATGTTGTGATCGACACCACCATGAGAGGGGGCCGCCTGGGCGTGTTCTGCTTCTCTCAAGAGAACATCATTTGGTCCAATCTGCGCTACCGCTGTAACGGTAATCCACTCTTTGATATTTAAATCATGATCCCCAGACCCTCAAATCCAACCCTCAAGTCTTCAAGAAATCTAAAACCTACAAATTCTGAATAAAAGTCATTTATTGACAACAAAAACAGAATTACAACAATAAAACAACACACTCACAAAGCAAATTAACCATATCTTTTCCAGATACTGTTCCGGAGGACTTCAGTACACACCGTAAACAGGTTCTAATGCACATAAAGGTGTGAGAGGAGCAAGACACCCTCCGTCTCTCTCCAGACCCTCCGAGACCCAGCGTGGGGCCACTGAACTCGTGTGCGAGGGGCCAAACAACCAGGACAGATGAGAAATTTACCCAGAGTCTGTGTCACTCCGTATGAGGAGACTGAATGAAAGGAGAGAAAAGACTTTTATTCTACATTTTGTGTGTCATTGCAGAGCCGTATAATGTGTGAGTATGAGAGTGTGTATGTTTGAGGAGTTTATTAGTGTGTTTGCATTAACAAATGTCTTGAAATAAAGGGATATGATGTATTTTCTAGAACACAACAAATACCCAGAAGTACCATGGTTCCATAATCATTATTAATACATGACAAAAACAGAAATCAATTCTAAAAGTACCAAAAATTACATTTTAATATGTCAGCCCCAGAATTTTTGTTCTTTACGCCATTAATGATGAGAGCTAAGCTCAGTTTATATAGAAATACATTAATTTAACATTAGTAATAAAATGAAATTATATTAAAATTACACTATACATTGCATACTGCACAATATTTTGTAAGTAGTAAGCTAGCAACTGCCATATACTCACACTGGTGTTGAATGTACACCTGCGGTCTGGCGCCGCCCTAGTGGTCGAGCTTTTCATAAGATGCTGTTGTGGCGGGAGATTGCAGCGGGAGTCGCGTGTTCCTCGTGGTCAGGGAGGCCGGGACGAGTGCAATATTGGCGGGAGATTGAACAACAGTGCACAACATCCCACACCTGCCAGACCGCAGGACTACAAACACAGTCTCCTGAAGACTTCAGACTTCTCCTCAGAACTACAACAGAAATAGATGTTTTTTTTTCTATAATAAGTTACAGTGTATTACATTTTAAACATTAAAAATATATTTTAAAAATGTAGCCTGTTTTAAAAAAAATAGGAACATTTTTAATTTAGTAGCGAGGGCCAATGCGGCAGGTGGGGTTTGGAGCCCATGAGGCCACTAAAGCCAAACATTGTTTGCATTGTGTAAAACTTTATGAATATTAGGTACTTAGCTTCATGTTTCCCACCAAAGTTGTATAACTTTTTCTCTTTAAAAGACAATGTCAATAATGTTCTTATTAACTCATATCAAATGTAAAACCTTTACAATAACAGACATCTTGTGTAGACATGTAGGACTAAGTCTATAGTATGTGAGAAAAGTAATATTACATTTTTGCTCATTTAAAGCGAGTTAACTGTTCAGTTTGCGTGTGTTTTGATGCAATTCGGGCATCGATGGCAATATTTACCTTTTTTTATTTTAATATACCATACTGACAGATATTTTACGTTTAACTTATATTTTCTTATATTTTCAAAGTCTAAGTTTAACAATTCGAAATCGTCATCGTTCCAAGTGTTCCTGGCGAACGCCTACTGCTAGTTGAGAATCACTGTTCTAGACTACCGGTTGCTTAGTAACGGGGTAATCTGTTGACCAGCGAATAGTCCAGCAGACAAAAATGCATAACACAAAACATAACGTAAATCTATAACGAAAATAAAGTTAAGTTAAGTCACTTAACTGAATATCCTCAACAAAAAATAAATAAATAAATAACAATAATCATGAAATAGAAAGTTTTTCTCATAGCCCAACAAGGAGTTTCATGACTCACCTACAATTTCACAACGCTGTGTTAGAATCGCGTCGCTGTTTGTGAAGTTTTATCTTTTATATATAGTCCGGTTTCATGCTTTTGGCGCGTCTGCTGCTCGGTGGTTCTGGTTTTGCCCAAAATGTGAGGGGCACAAAAGGACCTGCGGCCCCGCAGCGCCCCGCCTCCATCCAGCCAACAAAGAGCCTGAAACTCACTGATGCATGCATGCATACTGCAGACAACAGAGCAGATCACACTCAAACACACACTCACACACAGTCGCAGATCACACTCTGATGCATGCATACTGCAGACACTGAAGGTGCCAGCCAAAACAGTATGCATGTATTAGTGTGTGAAGTACACACGAAACATCTTACAACAAATTTTTTATAATAAAAACACCTTTAAGCGTTAAAAAGATGGTTATGTATACCAGTGTTTAGTTATTCCGAAACAGTTTTGTGTTATTTGCATCAAACTCGCTCTATTTGCGCACGATGGTTCTGGGCTGGTCAATACCGCCACCTGCCGGTCGCGCCCGCAATTGCAACTCTGAGTATTCCGATTGGGGGGTTAATTAAACACCAAAACTTATCCACATTATTTTTGCCTTAAGAGTGGGCGCGGCAATTTTTAAATTTTATGGCTCTGGCTTCCAGTCTCATCCGCGTCCAACTATTTTAGCTGTACAAAACAAATAGTTTTGCTGCTTGATACTGCAATTTGCTGCGTCTTACCATATTATTTTAATGTAAACTATTATCTTAATTATGAACACACTGGTTTGTAGTGTAAACAGTTTTACCGTTTACTGCATGTTGTTATTCTTCTCTTATTTCCCTATATAGCTATAATGAACCGGAAGTCTTGCCCATAGGCTTACTCCCACGTTGAAGAATAAGATGGATAGCTAATAAGTGCAAACACTGACCTCAGTTATTTAAAGAGAGCCTCTTTGCAGGATCCTGAAGGTAGGTCGCTGTTAAATAAGCCCAGAGATGGGCAAATACATCCACAAACACACACATTTAACACCAAACAGAGAAAAGTACAGATAGGCTAAATCACACCAGCAGCCCCTACACTTCAACTACACCCCTTTGAAGCCGTTTAGATTTTCATTAGAACATTTTTTTGTATGTTTTGATGTCTTGTAGATATTTTCATCGTAACAGTGAATGGTAAGCCTGTCATTAGTTGAATTACTTTTAAAACCGTTTAGTCAAAAACTTAGGGTTTAAATTTTTAATAAGGTTGACGTCAAAAGTTTACATACACCTTGCAGAATCTGTGCTGCAGAAACTATTTTTTATTTTGTACTGACCTGAATAAGATATTTGACATTAAAGATGTTTACATATAGTCCACAAGAGAAAATAATAGTTGATTTTTTAAAAACCCTGTTTAAAAATGTACATACACTTAATGGGCAGTACTAAATGAAAAAAAAGGTACACATCTTCATTCTATTCAAAGGTTTTCACCCCCGGCTCTTAATGCATAATTTTTCCTTATACAGCATCAGTGAGCGTTTAAACTTTGTGTAATAGTTGCATATGAGTCCCTCAGTTGTCTTCAGTGTGAAAAGATGGATCTCAAAATCATACAGTCATTGTTGGAAAGGGTTCAAATACACAAAAAATGCTGAAAAACCACATAATTTGTGGGACCTGAAGGATTTTTCTGAAGAACATCAGGCAGTTTAACTGTTCAGGACAAACAAGGGACTCATGAACAACTATCACTAAACAAAAAACACAGCTGTGGATCATTCAGGTAACAACACAGTATTAAGCATGTGAACCTTTAAACGGGGACATTTTTATAAACTCTATTATTTTCTCTTGTTGACTAAATGTAAATGTCTTTTATGTGAAATATATTTTTCAGGTTAGTACTAAATAAAAAATAACATGCATTTTGTATGATCCCTCTTATTTTGGTAAAATAATTAATATTTAGCAATTTCTGCAAGGTGTATGTAAACGTTTGACTTTAACTGTATATATTAATATAAACTGGATTCTTTGTGCTTATTAGTTTTAATCTGTAGGCTATCCACCTTACAACTATGTTCTTTAAATGTGCAAGATTTCTGCTTCATCAGCCGATATAACTAAATAACTATAGAAGAATAAACAACAAAGTACAGTAAAGGGTAAAACTACCCTATTTGCGCTACAAACCGATGTGTTTATGATTATGATAATTCGTTTAAATAATATCATGACAAAATACAAGTTTCCAGCGTAAGGTAGCATAACGAGCTGGTTTTATACAGGTAAAGTGATTAGAAGCCAGTGTCACCGGAAGCCTCGGACAAGTCAGTACAAATAGCCGAGACCGCTCTTACGTTAAAAATAAGACTCGTAACATCTCTAGGAAGATACATATTTGTGTGTTGACAAACAGCTCCCAGGGAGCGATTGGAGTAGCTCTCCGTCAGCTGGTGCGCGTGTGGCAGGTGCGAACGGCGGGTGATTTACGCTTCTCCCTCGTGCGGGACGGTGACGCGGGGGTCACACCGCACATGAGTCCGTCACATGAGCGCGTCAGAGCCAGAAGTGACTGGGAAAGATCTCAGCGACGGTATACAGGAGAGAGTCCTCTGATTCTGTAAGTTTCTATCTGTTATACTATACATGCATGGGTAGTTAATAATTAACAATATAACTGTATAACGTTTATGTTTACATTGTAAAAAATGTATTTTTTTTTTTTTTCGAAGCATGAAGTACTTATACAAGAAAATACTATTTCAGTTTTCACTTCAGCATTTCACGTTTCTATGTAAGTGTGAAATTTACCAGGAATGTCTGAGTATAAATTGTTTATATTCTATCAATTTTAATTTTAGTGTTAATTTTGAGAATGGTTAAGTTTATGCATTTAACCAAACATTGTTATAATCAGCATAAGTACTAAAGTTAGATTAGATTTTTTACTTTTTTAATTTTGAAAGTATTATTATTTTTTTTTTTACTGTAGTGTTACTACCTGATACATCACTGCACCTTGGTATTGCTACAGTATTTTCTTTGTAAGGGACTGTGTCCACAGTAAAACAGTGTAACAGAACCATAGTACAGTATTGGTAATACTACTACTATATTTAATGGTATAATGGTACATTTTTATACATTTCTGTTAGTGCACTTAGTTTATTGTGAAATTAATTGAATTAATTTATTTATTTTAGCAACATGTTATTATGCTCCAAAAGCAGTTATGATTGAGTTAATCTGTTTTCTTAATTTTGTGAAATAATAAGCAGTAAGGTTTGACATCAAATTAAATAATCTGAAAATAAAACAGCATAGAAAATACATTATACTTTGACATTTCATGTTTAATTTAAAATGTTACTAGCTGAATTATGACATTTTAGCAGTTTCTCAGTAAAAAAAATAGTCATAGCATTTTTTTTCAGTGTAAAATAAGCTGTATGTTTACTTTACACACACATACACACACACAAACAGAGCAATGCACGTGCACGCTGTGCCGCTTCCAGTCATGTCTAACAGGAAGGCAGGAGCTGATTCAGGACTCTGTGTTCTGTGTGCCAGACTGAAACAGAAGCAGCTGTTTGTAGGAGGATCCTGTGTCCCGAAACGTTTAGTACCCGATGAGCATTTAGACACGTTTGGAGTGGAAACGAGCTCTCTTTAAAAGTGCTGGCACGCCAGATTCAGCCTGTTTCCACATGCAATGCACTTCAGTGAATGATTCTGAAGCATTCATGTGAAATTAGACCGCAGAAGGAAACGGAGAGCTGTTGAGTTTCTGCTGTGTGTCTCACACCTGCTTCTGTGCCACAGAGCTTTCAGAGCCCAGTCTATTTCCACTGGGGCAGGTGCTGGAGGGGCAGGCCGGTGTGGAGGGGTATATTTAGACCCCCTTATTTCTGCCCTGCAACTCCCGTAACTGCCGTCCCATCAGCTAGAATAAATATCAGCTGTCAGTGTCGGAGCAGACAGGAAGGAAAGCTGTGCTGCCATGCACAATGTGATTTTAATGAGATTTAAGATATTTGCTGAAAATGGGCTCCAGGTTTGTTCTGTTTAAACTTGAATGATTCAAGTCTGTTTTGACAGATTGTTCGTATCGGAGCTGTTGGTCAAGTGCAAACACACATCTGGGTCTGGAGTTTACTTTCGCGTTCCACCACTGTTTGTTCTTGAGTCTTAGTAAATAACGCATCAGTGGTGAAAGTCCAAACTGCGTAATATCCCCCAGCACTATATACATGTGAAGGCACTTTGCATGACAGTTTATCTCCATCAGAAGTGATCTGATCTATTATCTACTGTATGTACAGTAGTTGCAGTATTCAGATTTGTGTGGATTCATGAGTTTCACTGACTGTATGAAGGAGTTCACAACATGTACACAACAGTCCACAACAGTCAACAGTGGAATTTATCAGATTCCTCTTTCTCTCCCAAGGCTGGTCAGCATGACATTATCAGTCTCTTGACGGGTCTCAGGAACTCGATCAGATGAAATCTTGAGGTAAAAGGTTTGTAGACACTTGTTTTGTTGTTTTAACATTATGTATGATGCATGGCAGATCAAAGTTCTTGTATTTAGAAAGAACATGTTTCTAGATTTGAGTGAATTAGTTTGGTTTGTCTCCTTCTTGTGGTTGTTTTATATAGTGTGCTTCAGTGCCCAGAGATTCAGCACCTGTTCGGGCACCTGTGAGCAGGCCGTCCTGCCTGTGTCTGTATGGATGGGAATGGCAGCATCAGCTGTTGGTGGGAATCACTTATACACATTATGGAAACACATTGGGATCATTGTTTCAACAGTCCTGCTCTTTAGTGCTCCTTCAGGTAAAAGTCCCCTTTTAACCTCACAAAATAGTTCAGTGATGGTATCAGATAATAATATTGTGGTACTTTGAAATACACCATGCCAGTTTTATTAGTATTTTTTATATACTGCCATTTATATCCACCATTGAATAAAAAATAAAAAAAGGTAATCACAGCTTTTTATCTCGCAGTTCTGACTTCTTTTCTCAGAAAATCTGATATAGGCTCACAGTTCTGACTTTTTTCTCAGAATTGCGAGATATAATCTAGCAATTGTGAATTATAAAGTCAGAATTACGAGGTATAAACTTGCAATTGCAAGAAAAAAGTCAGAACTGTGAGTTATAAAGTTGCATTTGGAACAGAAAAAGTCAGAATTGCAAGTTTTTATCTCGCAGTTCTGACTTTTTTCTTAGAAAATCTGAGATTTTCAAACTCAGAATTGCAATTGTGAGTTATAAAGTCAGAATTACAAGTTACAATGTTGCATTTGCGTCAAAACAGTCAGAATTGCGAGTTTTTATCTCACAATTCTGAGTCTGTTTCTCGTAATTGTAAGTTTATATAACGCAATTCTGAGAAAAAAGTCAGAATTGTGAGTTTATAGTCGCAATTCTGACTTTATAACTTGCAATTACGAGTTTATATATCTCAATTTTGAGAAAAAAAGTCAGAAGTGCAAGTTTGTATCATGCAATTCTGAAAAAAAGTCAGAACTGTGAGTTTTGAGTTTACATCTCGCAATTCTGACTTTATTTCTGACTATTCTGAGTTTATTTCAAGATGTTCTGAGAAAAAGGTAAGAATTGTGAGTTTTGTGAGTTCATATTCCACAGTACTGACTTTCTTTCTTGTAACTGTGAGTTTGTATCATGCAATTCTGACAAAAAGTCAGAATTGTGAGTTTTTGAGTTTTTATCTTGCAATTCTGACTTTATAACTCCCAGTTGCAAGTTTATATCCCACAATTCTGACTTCTTAACTTGCAAGTGTGAGTTTATATCTCAGTTTTGAGCAAACAATCAGAATCGCCAGTTTGTATCATACAATTATGAGAAAAAAAGTCAGAATTGTGAGATAAGTCGCAATAACTTTTTTTTATATAGTGCGGAAACGGGCCTCCATTGTTATAGTAGCTATTTTGAATTAGCTTTCATTTTAGTCAGTAATTTAATACTTACTAAGTTATTAACTTATTTCAGTGTAGCTTTACTTTATTTGTATTTCAGCTTTAACTTACTTTAAATCATTTATATGCCAAGGCAACATTTAAGAGTTTTTTTTTCCATCTAATGTTTATATTTTATTTTATTTCAAGTTAATTTTAATAAAAAATAATATTTTTAATAATTTCAGTTTAGAATAACAACAAAAAGACTATATTACATTTATTTGCATGGCGCTCCAACATATTTTTAAAAATATGAAATGTGTCTATATGTATATATGTGTTTATATACTTACTTTGTTCATTTATTCCATTTATCTTTCCTTTTTAATTTTAGTAACTTTGTTACATGCTTTTGTAATATTTATTAGGTTTTTAATTTTACAATTTACATAATTTATTTTTATTTCAGTTTTATATTCAGTAATTCATCTTTTTTTTTATATTAGCTGCCAAGGCAAAATGTCTAATTTTCATTAAGTCTTTTAAGTTTTTTTTAAATTAAAAAAATTGCATTTCTTTTTTAACATGGCATTTTTTTACATATCTTAAAAAATATGTTTGGATAAATGCCCCAACCAAAAAAATTTAACAAAAATCATTGTACCATGGTACAATGTTAATAAAACCTGTTCACTGATTTGGAGTCTGACTCATATATCGAGGGAATTCTGGAATTTGAGCCAATTTTTAAAATTGCACTGAAATTTGTTTTCTTTCCCTGCAGTATGTGCACAGTGTCGAATCTTGCGATGCAACTCCGATTTTGTGGCTGCAACTCTGGAAATTGGTGTCATTGGAGGAGGTGGTAAGGAGGGCACTAATGCCGGCTACTGCAGCGCCCTGCGGTCCTATGCGCTCTGCACCCAGCGAACGGCCCGAGCGTGCCGTGGAGACCTGGCGTACCACTCTGCAGTGCAGGGCATTGAGGACCTGCTCATCCAACACCGCTGCCCCAAAACAGGCCCCACAGCGCAGCCGCGACCCCTGCCCCAGGCCCCTCTCTCAGGGGACGGATGCTTCTATGAAAAGGGGTTTATACAGAGGGAGGGCCGGGCCCCAGAGTACCTGCACTGCGGGGTGTTTGGAGACCCACATATCCGCACCTTTAATGACGAGTTCCAGACGTGTGCGGTGCAGGGTGCCTGGCCTCTCATAGACAACCAGTACTTGTACATCCAGGCCACCAGCACGCCCACTAGAGGGAGCTCTTACACCACTGTACTCACAAAGGTTTGGAAAAAAATCACAGGCATACATTTATCTTCTTGTATATCTCTCATATAATTTAATAGTTACCCTAGAATTTTTTAAATAATATTATGTACACTACCAGTCAAAAGTTTTTGAGCAGTAAGATTTTTAATGTTTTTAAAGAAGTCTCTTCTGCTTATTAAGCCTGCATTTATTTGATCCAAAGTGTAGCAAAACTGTAAAATGTTGAAATATTTTTACTATTCAAAATAACTGCTTTCTATTTGAATATATTTTAAAATATAATTTATTCATGTGATCCAGTGTTCCTGGATCCTTCAGAAATCATTCTAATATGCTGATTTGCTGTTCAGAAAACAATTTATTATTATTATTATTATTATTATTATTATCAATATAAACAGTTGAGTACATTTTTTCAGGAATCTTTGATAAATAGAAAGATCCAAAGATTAGCATTTATCTGAAATAAAAAGCTTTTGTAACATTATACAATATACCATTCAAAAGCTTGGAGTCAGTATAACTGGAGTCAGTGAAATTTTCAAAATTAATAGTTTTGTATGCTTTAAATTGATCAAAAGTGATGATAAAGACATTTATAATAAAAAGATTTTCCCACAAAAGATTTGTATTTCAGATCAATGCTATTCTTCCGAATTTTCTATTTATCAAAGAAACCTAAAAAAAATTCTACTCAGCTGTTTTCAACATAATAATAATAAATGTTTTTTGAGCAGCAAATCAGAATATTAGAATGATTTCTTAAGGATCAAGTGACTGGAGTAATGATGCTAAAAATTCAGCTTTGAAATCGCAGGAATAAATTACACTTTAAAATATATTCAAATAGAAAACAGCTATTGTAAATAGTAAAAATATTTTTTTAATTTTACCGTTTTTGCTGTACTTTGGATCAAATAAATGCAGGCTTGGTGAGCAGATGAGACTTAAAAAATATTAAACATTAAAAAAATGTATTGTAATAATAATTACTGTTTCTCAGAAATGAGTTTTATGTAAATAGAAAACTGGTTAATTTTTCTCTAGACGGTGTACTTCATTGCCTTTTATGTCTCACAGTTTAGATTGTTTTCTCGGAATTGCAGGTTTACATTACTGAAAGTCTGAATTATGACTTTATAATTCTAATTTTTGTCCTCAGAATTCTGAGTTCACATGAATAATGTAATAAATAACTCGTAATTGTGAGATATAAACTCAAAATTAAAGAAAAAAGCTTCCATAGAAATACACAACAACTTTTGCCCTGATTTGCAGTCTGGATTCATCAGATTTTTTAGCTTCAGTCTGTAGTTCCATCCAGTCGGAGGATGTCATACATTTATCACACATCTAAAACAAATGTAATTTTCAGTTGTCTGTTTTCATTCATTTTTGAAGATTTGCTAGTTACTGCCATCGAATCTTTGAAAGATATTCAGCTTTGTTTATGGCATTTAAAGGGATAGTTCACCCAAAAATGAAAATACTGTCATTAATTCCTCACCTTCATGTTGTTACGAACCCTTAAGACCTTCATCTTCAGAACACAAATTAAGATATTTTTGATAAAAATCTGAGTTTTCTTACCCTGCATAAACAGCAATAGAAATGTAGTAAGGACATCATTAAAATAAACCTTGTGACATCAGTGGTTCAACCGTAATTTTATAAAGCTACAAGAATACTTTTTGTGCCAAAAAAACCCCAAAAACAACGACTTTATGTAAAATCTCACATGGACTATTTTAACAATGTCCTTACTATCTTTCTGGGCCTTAAATGTGTCAGTTGTCTTGCTGTCTATGCAGAGTCAGAAAGCTTTTGGATTTCATCAAAAAATCTTAATTTGTTTTCCGAAGATGAACGAAGGTCTTGCAGGTTTGGAACGACATGAGTCGTGAGTAATGTGAGTAATTAACGTCTGAATTTTCATTTCTTTAAAGGTTCTTAATTTGCTTATAAAGAAGCTTTATTTTTAAGTGTACTTGAGGGACTCCACATTTTCAGTTAGTCCTTCAACACAAATACTTTTTATTGCACTATTAAAGGCTCCAGCATTACTTTTATCTACTTTAACACCCAATCAAAGTCTTTTATATCACTTCTCCCCTCATATGAGCCTTTCCAGCTTAGAGGGAGGAAACAGATTTGTCTTCTTTCAGAACTGCTGTTCAGTGCTTTCAGACATACTGCGTTGCATTAACGATATTCTACAGCCTGACATCTAATGATAAATTGCTATGAATAATTAATAAGACGTGCATAATGAGAAATGTGCATGAGTTTAGAATCAGTCTAGTTTGAATGTCCTGCACCTGACAATTCTCCGCTTTCTGGTTCTTCATCAGATCACGGTTATCTTGAAGAACTGGCGTGAGTGTGCAGAGCTGCAGATATATCAAGCGGAGCTGGATAACGTTCCTCCGGCGTTTGTGGATGGTTCTGTGACCGGTGGTGATCGCAGAGGACATCAAAGCCTGCGTGTTCACTCTCATGACCCTGGCCGACACGCTGAGATATGGGCTACTCATATAGGGACGACGATAGTTGTGCGACAGGTCGGCCGGTCGCTGAGTCTGTCTGTACGCTCCCCTCGTGCAATTGTTGAGTCCTATACGCCTGAGCAGGACTTGCAGTTGTGCGTGTGGGGGTGTCCGGTCTCGCAGCGTCTGGAGATGCTGTATGCGCATCCATCCATGCCTGCGTACACACATTGCTCCTCACTGCTGCCGGTGCGGGATGTGTATTTCCAAGCTTGCTTGTTTGATTTACAGGCCACTGGAGATTTGAACGCTAGTGCATCAGCTGTCACTGCGTTAGAGGATGCTCGTGCGATGATCTCGGAACCTAATAGGGTTCACCTGCTGACGGACAAGGCAGGTACCAACCCTCCGTCATTGCCAGTGGTGCTGGCCTTAATCGTCTTTGTGGAGACTCTCAGACATGCTTTCTTGGGCCCAGTGTGACATCAAAAACACTGCACTAAAGCACGATATTTAAGGGATATTTATACAGTTGTTCAATGTTTACATCTCAGTGGTTTGGAAGTGTGTTTTGTGAATCAAGGCTGTCTGGAACGGCCGTGGGAGAAAATTAATTTTATTGTATTTGTTTTAATGTCAAATGCACAAGAAGTGAGTTAATTATAAATGTAACATATTTGTGGATATTTTTATCTGGATAAACGTAATTAACCTTTGAAAAAGTAAGCAAAAATGCAAATATGAGTGATATTTGCTCATGTATGTTTTCTCAAAGGTGGATGAAATTAACGCAGGAGTGTATTTATAATAAAGAAAAATTACAAATATTTCCACAGAGCAGAAGTTCATTGTCAGATGCTGGCCCACGCAGCAATAATTAATGAAGGTCATCAGGGTTTTTCTATTTCGTTTTCAGTGTTTTCTAGTATTGTTTTAGTTTATTATTATTGTTTTATATGTATTTTTAATTTTAGTTTTAGTATTTTAGAGCTGCCAAAGTTAATGCATTAGCTGATATAATTTATTTATTTCTTTTTTAAGAAAAGAAATAAATAAAACTAAAATAAAATTAAAAATGTAACCCACTTAAAAAAGAAATAAATAAATTATATCAGCTAATGCATTAACTTTGGCAGCTCTAAAATACTATGGAGGAAAAAATAAAATAAATTAAATGAATTCAAGACTAAATGTAATTGAAAAATACTTTTAAAAATAATAATTTTCCTCTTATTACATTTATTTATTTGTTTGTTTATTTATTTTTAATTTCTGCAGGTTTGGGCCTCCATATTGGAGTCATGAAAAAGGTTTTTAAGTTTAGTTTTTAATTTGTTAACAATGACAAAGTCATTTTTATACTGGAGACACAGAATAATGCAGTTTATGACTTATTGCAATCATAATAAAAGCTAAAATAAATAGATACAATACAATACTGAATCACTGTACTGTCAAACCAGTGCTTATGATTTTCTAACTTTATGTACATTTTGTATTTGGGAAATTTACCAAGAAAATCAGATTTTTTTTTTTTTTCAGTGATTTATTTCCCCGTAGATCTTCCTTGTCTAGAAATTACTACAGAAAGCCTATGGAGGACCATGAAGATCGTATACGTTACGATGCGACATCATATACGAGCGGGTTTGAGATGGAGGCTTCAGTTTCATCTGGATGAGGATCACAGTGATGAAGGTTTCACTCCTTGAAAAGATCAAAAACTGGTTGATTCTGAGTCCTTCACACTTCAGTGACACTGAGAGGTGTTAATTTGATTGATCTTGAATGTTTATATTATACTGGTCTGGATTATTTGATTGAAAACTGTCTTTTCCCTGCACTCTAACCTTGAAAATATCATTCACTATACTTTATATGCTTGTTTTGTGTCCATATAATGTATAGAACAGATAATACTAGATACAATATAGGCAGCCATCCAAAACGGAGGCAGTTGAGCATTACACTTGTCCCACCTTCCTTAAACAGCATTGTAACTGGAGATCGAGGGTTCAGGACAGACAGCATAATTAATGAGGTAAGCAGCTGTTTGTTTATATACATGTATTCTTATCACAGTGAAGAGGAATGGTTTGGTTATATAAACAGACTTCACTTTCTGTTGGCTCGTGTAGTGAAGTGTGTCAGATCAGTCAGCAGATGGCAGTGCTCATCCAATCAGAACTGAGTTTCTGACACACGTTTCAGAGCATGTGGATCGTTTATCTTGCACAAGTTTGGTCATCTCTGATGACCACTGTACATGTCTATTCAATCTAATATCTCTTGTATATTTAGTCAAATTTTCACAAAATACCAAAAACACTATGTGATTTGGACATGTACCAGGATAATGCCATGTAGCAGGGTAATACCATGTTATTTTGAACATTTACCAACGTAATATTGTGTTTTTAGACACTTTTATTTTGGACAAGTACAAAGGTAACATTGTGATTTTTGGCCATGTACCAAGGTAAAACCATGGTATTTTGACATGTACCAGGGTAATACCATATTTTTTTGTAAATGTACCAGGGCAATACCATGGTCTTTTAACAGGTACCAGGGTAAGACCATGTTTTTGGACATATAACACTGCGACGCCATGGTATTTTGACGTGTACCGGGTAATACCATGGCATTCTGGGTATGTACCATGGCAATACAATGGTATTTTGGACATGTACCAAGGTAATACCATGGTATTTTGACAGGTACTAGGGTAAGACAATGTTCTTGGACATACTGTAACACTGCAATGCCATGGTATTTTGACATGTACCAATGTAATACCATGGTATTTTGAACATTTACCAAGGTAATATTGTGTTTTTATCCATGTGCCATGGTAATACCATGGTATTTTCGACATGTACAAAGGTAATATTGTGATTTTAGGCCATGTACCAAGGTAAAACCTTGGTATTTTGACATGTACCAGGGTAATACCATGTTTTTGGAAATGTACCAGGGCAATACCATGGTATTTTAACAGGTACCAGGGTAAGACCATGTTTTTGTACATATAACACTGCGATGCCATGGTATTTTGACATGTACCAGGGTAATACCATGGTATTCTGGACATGTACCAAGACAATACAATTGTATTTTGGACATGTATTAAGGGAATACTGTGTTTTTATCCATGTGCCAGATTAATGCCATGGTATTTTGGACATGTACAAAGATGATATTGTGATTTTTTTTTTTTTTTTTTTTTAGCCATGTACCAAGGTAAAATCATGGTACTTTGACATGTACCAGGGTAATATCATGTTTTTGGAAATGTACCAGGGCAATAACATTGTATTTTAACAGGTCCCAGGGTAAGACCATGTTTTTGAACATATAACACTGCGATGCCATGGTATTTTGACATGTACCAGGGTAATACCATGGTATTCTGGACAGGTACCATGGTAATACAATGGTATTTTGGACATGTACCAAGGTAATACCATGGTAATACCATGGTAATACCATGGTATTTTGAATATTTACCAAGGTAATATTGTGTTTTTATCCATATGCCAGGCTAATACCATGGTATTTTGAACGTTTACCAAGGTAATATTGTGTTTTTATCCATATGCCAGGGTAATACCATGGTATTCTGGATATGTACCAAGGTAATACCATGGTATTTTGACAGGTACTAGGGTAAGACAATGTTCTTGGACATACTGTAACACTGCAATGCCATGGTATTTTGACATGTACCAGGGTAATACCATTGTATTTTGAACATGTACCGAGGTAATATTGTGATTTTAGCTATGTGCCAGGGTAATACCATGGTACTACTACTAATAACATGTTGTTTGGAAATGTACCAGGACAATATCATGCTATTTTAACAGGTACCAGGGTAAGAACATGTTTTTGGACATATAACACTGCAATGCCATGACATTTTGACATGTACCATCGCAATACAAAGGTATTTTGGACACATACCAAGGTAATACTATGGTATATCTTAAGTATATGAGGTGCCTTTTGAAAAACAATGGCAAATGCATTTGGTTATCATTCGGTACTATGGTATACACTAGTACATGCTGTGGCAGTACCATGGCACTGTGACAGTATCAGATGATACCACACCATGCATTTACATAGTACTCTAAGGAACTTCTAACAATACCACATTATTACTGTGGCTTATGTCCAAAATGATGTACTTTTCATAAAATGCACATTGTAGAAATTTGTTAGTACCATTCAGTTTAGGTACAGCTTAATTCTTTAAGCAGAAAGAAACGCCTCTATTATGAACGTGTCACACGTGCGTGTCCGTCTAACATGTTGTTTTGGAGCATGGCACAGGAGTCTCCAGTGCGCTTTCATTCTCCACCCCTGCTCCATATAATTACTCCACCTCCTCATCGTCTCCTGCCCCTTACACACGAGCTGTCCACGCGCTCTGTTCGGTTTCTCATTGGCCTGGGTGGACGCAAACAGCCTGTGTGTCCTATGAGAGAGATGTGCGTGGGGAGCTCCACGAGGCGCATGTGGGTGTCCAGCACTGATGCCCATGTGTGTCCAGCTCGCATCATCAGCACAGCGGCCGTGTGAACTATATAACCACCCACTCCCACTCAGTGTTTACTGACAGATCACCAACAAACGACCAAAACATCTAATAATAATAATAGTAATCAAATAAGTTGGTTAATAACACCAGCCGCATTGGTGAGCTTATTGCGCAACTGATTCATTCAGTTACGTTAGAAATAACTCTATTATAAAACGTTTAGAGGCATTATTGGAATTAATATTCGCAAATATAATGGGTGTACTAACAAAGAAACCAAAGACCTTCGAGGTTCAGTTTAGCGACCCGAACAAGAGCGTGTACAGCGGCGGAGATAAAGTGGCCGGACGGGTGATCGTGGAGGTGGCGGAGGTGGTGCACATCTCCGCCGTTAAACTGTTCGGAATCGGATGCGCGAAAGTCGATTATAATAAAGGAAAGATGCACTGCAGGGATGAGATTGATTACCTGAAATATGAAGAAGTTCTTCACCTCGATCATCAGCCAACAGGTGAGACACAATTTGGTTATTCGGTGTGCGAATTCAGTCAGCATTTCCTGTAGGCATTTTAAGTTGTTAACTTAGCTAACTAACTGTTAACTATCTTACAGATACACTGAAGAAAGATAAATAACTTAATATATTAAAATATACTTACAAAACGTATAATAAAGTGATAAATAATGACTAAACTTACGTTTTTCGATGTACCGTCCAGCGTAAAGCGTTGAAGTACGTACTGTTGCTATAGTAACCTCGTCTAAAGCTACGTCGCTAGCGCACTCTGACTAACTTTTAATCTTAGTTTAGTTGTAACTAAAAAGTTTTAAAACGTAAATATACTTATTTAAAACATATTTAAGAACTCTAATCTTTTGTTTTGACTGCGTTTGGGGTGGTTCAAGCGTTAATTACGGTGTTCAAACCGCCCAAACAAGTGCTGCTACATAGCCTACTGTAGTTTGAATAAAGAGGAACTTGGACAGATGTTTTCACCCCTATGATTTAACTCAGATTTTGGTGTCTCACACTTTGTGCATAGAAGGAAAACCAAAGATGGTAAATTTAAAAAAAAAAACTGGGTGTTTATTCAAAAATCGTTCCTAAATTTAACATTCAAAAGATATAAACATGAGTAAATAATGACAGTTGAGTGTTTCTCAAAGTGTAATCTGTTCTTTGCAGATGCAGATGGCTCCATCACTCTCAAGCCTGGAAACAGATACGAGTTCATGTTCGGGTTCGAACTTCCACAGGCGGGGTGGGTATCATTTCCAGTTTCTGCATTACAAACATTGCATTCAAATAATTTCGCCACAATTATAATGCGCAATCTGTATCTCCTCATTAGGTGCCTTGTTTCCTCCTATGTGGGAAAGTTTGGCTCAGTCCAATACTACGTGAAGGCCATCATAGAGAAATCCGGCCATTCGTATGCAGAATGCAAGCGATACTTTGAGGTGGAGGAACCAATTGACATCAACACCCAAGAGCTCATGGTGATTAAATCCAGACAGTTCACAAATATTTCTGTGAAATGGATGTGATTAAAATGTGAGAGAGTAATTCAGCCCTTTCCTCTTCCTCTAAGGCTCCAGTCACAGGAACGAAACAGAAGAAAGTCACCTGCATGTTTATTCCCGACGGAAGCGTGTCCGTGGTTGCTCGCATAGGCCGAAAGGGTTACTGCGAAGGAGAAGACATTTGCATCGATGCTCAGTTCGAGAACTCATGCTCTCGGATTGTCATTCCTAAAGCCGCCATCATAGCCAAGCACATTTACCGGGCGAATGGCCGCATCAAACAGTTTCACGAGAAGCTCACTTCTGTCAGGGGAGATCACATCATCTCCGGCATGTGTGACATGTGGCAGGGGAGAGTGCTTCGTGTGCCAAAACTGAAACCAACCATCCTGGGGTGTGACATTATCCACGTTGACTATTGTCTGAGGGTGAGTTGAACACCATGGATCAAAATAAAGGTTCTTTATTGGCATTCAACCTTTAATATTCATAGAACCTTTCCATTGCACAAAAGGTTCTTTATAGTGGAAGAAAATTCCAAATGTTTACTGAAAGGTTCTTTGGTGAACCTAAAATGCAAACACCCACTTTTGCAACCACAATTTTTAAAGAGCGCATGTTGTCTCTTTGTCTCTGTGGGTTAGATCTACATGCATATCCCAGGGAGCGAGAAGCTCATCCTAGATCTTCCTCTGGTCATCGGGACAATCCCCTACAATGGGATCAACAGTCGTACCAGCAGCATGAGCAGCCAAGATGGCAGTGGCACCTCCAGCACCTGTGTGTCGCTCCCGTCTTCTCCGCCCAGCTACAGCGAGATCTCGCGGGACAGCCGCATGAATAGTTCCTTCACTCCTCTCCTGGATGATTACGACGAGGATGACAGTCCTATATTCATGCGCATTAGCGAGTATCGTCTCCCCCCTCCCCCAGCATACACTGAGGTACACACGCACATATAAATAGATTTGTATAAACACAGCCTTGACTCTAGTTGAGATTGCACTAAGGATTGTGTCTGTCTTCCTTATCATTAAACAGCAAAACTAAAACTGCCTTGGAAGCGGAGTTCTCCAAAATTTTAAACTCCAGCAGAAGATTGAATGCAGGAAGATTCAGATTTCAGATCTCAGAATGACACTGCTAATGGACCATGCATGCTTTACTCCAGAGTTGCGGACTATGAAATGCTGGGTCATGCCAAGAACTGCTTGTCAGTGAAGTTGTCTGAAGCTGGACTTTTTTGTTGATGTGTGAATCCACCTCTTGAGAATGACCATTGACACCATCATGTTTAATTCTGAAGAATCCTCAGCATCTGAGAAAGTTTTTACATTTGTGACTTTGCCATATTGGTATAATAATCTGTCTGCGCTTATTTCAAATTGGAAAGTGTTGGTGGTAGAAAAGCCTTCGGATTAGAGGGACAATATTTTCGTGATGCACAAAAATGTGATGCAGTTTTGTGAGTGAAAATGATTATATATCATATTGAGTTGTTTAGTGTAGTATAACAATCTTTCCTAGAAGCATGTGTACTGCTAAGTTAATATAGAAATCAGAATATGCATTTATGTGATTATATAGAATAGGCCTGTAGTCAGTTTTTTGAGTATTAGTGCCAAATTAATCCACTTTTGAATTTTGAAATTGATTGTTATGTGCATTTTGTACTCTTGTTTTTTTTATTTGAACTTATCAGTTCTACAGATAACATTAGAGAATACAATAAAAATATTAAATTATCAAATGCAATCAAGTGTCATTCGTATGAGATCCATCTATCTATCTATCTATCTATCTATCTATCTATCTATCTATCTATCTATCTATCTATCTATCCATTTTGTATGTCTACTGCATGTCAGGAAATGCATGAACCGATAAAACACCTTGATGGCAATGCAAGTCACTTTGGATAAAAGTGTCTGCAAATGCATAAATGTAAATTTTAAACTTAAGTCTATCTATCTATCTATCTATCTATCTATCTATCTATCTATCTGTTTACTGAATATCTGAGTACTATATATAATGACATGTTGTGAAATTTTACAGGTACTGTACTAAGAGCGTAGTTTTGTTTTATGAACATCTGGTGTGTAAATGCATTAGCGCATTGGAGTCTGTCTACGCTCTTGGCATGAGGTTGAATGTAGAGGAAAGGTTGCTAGCAGGAAACAAAAACACATAGCAGTGTTATGAGCACCTGTTGTGTGCATCTGAAGGGAGTGTACTCTGGCTGGAAAATATTCAAGAGCTATTTCCTCATGGCCAAATCACTTCCATCCATGGGTTGGTGTTCAGAATAGCATTTCAGTTATGTAAGTTCTAATCCAAATGAGCAAAGTGAACGTGCTGGTGAATATGACACGCTCATCAGGCAGATCAGACCATCTACAGTATATCTACAGTATATTTACAGTATTTTGTGCATATTGTGTGTTTTATCACATTTTTGGTGCAGTTCAAATGTCCACTAGTGAAAATGCTTCCATTTAGTATTTTTAGAAGTCCTCATAAATTAATACACGCAATACAAAAACATAAATAAACGGCACAGATTAAAATAATACGTGAAGATTCTCAGAAAAGAGTTGCCCTGTCCGTAGTCATCCGTGCGGGACTGCATGCGTGCAGGGATGGAACCGAGTCAAGGACGAGATCAGCAATTCTGGAACCATTAAATCAGACATAAGCAACCTGATGCGGCTGTTTACTCACCGTGCAGCTGTTCCTCTTTATAGCGCTCTCTCAAAAAGGAACTGTACCTCTCCTGACCCCCTCCGTCTAACTCACGTACTCGCTCGTTTCCAGCTCTTGAACTTGAACCTTGCTCAGAAATCCAGAGTCTACTCGCATTCTCGTGATCTTTCTCTATGTTTCCCTCAGACTGGAGTGAATTGTGTAATGCCATTGCATGAAGCTGTGAGAGACAAATAAATCAGCAGTTTAAGTTCACTGCATAGGTCAGAAAGGGAGACGTCTTTGAACCTGTGATGGCAGTTATCACACTTTGCATTTGCTGAGCAGTTTAAAGTGAAAACATCAGACAGTCATACTAAGCAGAGATTTATTTAAATGCAGTATATTTGTGTTAACATCTTATTGATGTTTATGTTCAGTTAAGCTAATTAAGCTGATTAATTCACCTATTACAGACAGCTTATGTTTTTATTTTGTTATTTTAACAACATTTTAACACATATATTTGCACAGATATATGTGACCCTGGACCAGAAAACCAGTCTTATGTTGCACAGGTATATTTGTAGCAATAGCCAAAAATACATCAAATGGGCCAAATTTATCGATTTTTCTTTTATGCCAAAATCATTAGGATATTAAGTAAAGATCATTTTCCATGAAGATATTTTGTAAAATTCCCACCGTAAATATAGCAAAACGTAATTTTTGATTAGTAATATGCATTGCTATGAACTTCATTTGGACAACTTTTAAAGGCAATTTTCTTAGTATTGTGATTTTTTTTGCACCATCAGATTCCAGATTTTCAAATAGCTGTATCTCGGCCAAATATTGTCCTCTCCTAACAAACCATACATCAAAGCTTATTTAGTCAGCTTTCAGATGATGTATAAATCTCAATTTTGAGAAATTTACACTTATGACTTATGGTTTTGTGCTCCAGAGTCACATAGTTGTAGCAATATAGCCAACAATACATTTTATGGGTCAAAATTATCGATTTTTCTTTTATGCCAAAAATCATTAGGATATTAAGTAAAAATCATGTTCCATGAAGATATTTTGTAAATTTCTTACCGTAATTATATCTAAACTTCATTTTTGATTAGTAATATGCATTGCTAAGAACTTAATTTTGCAAAATATTTTCATATCCCAAAAAAGCCTATTTGTTTAGCCTTCAGATGATGTATAAATCTCAATTTCAAAAAAACGATTCTTATGATTTAAATCATTTTTATATAATTTTTCAGCAATATAGTGTGAGGCTGTCCTATTTTATTTTATTTTATTTTATTTTATTTTATTTTATTTTATTTTATTTTATTTTATTTTATTTTATTTTCATCATAGCCCAGTTATCGTCAGTTTCTTCAGAGTAATGTGAGTTGTGTACAGGTTGTCCTGCTGACTAATGCTGCTTACCGACAAGGACTCAATGTCATGATTGACAGGAACGATATGAGCCTTAATAAGCAATAGTGTCTCAGTGGTATTGCAAAAGAAATATTTAGCATATTGCATTGTGAAATGCATGTTTTTGTCTAAATTAAAGGGATAGTCCACCCAAAAATTATTTACTCATCCCCATGTCATCTCAAACCCACATCCATGTCTTTTTTCACATTTTGAAAAATGCTGGTAACTAGTTTAGGTTCCCATTGACTTCCATTGACTTCCAAGTCCATTGGAGCAAATAGTTACAAACATTCTTCAAAATATCTTCTTTGAAACAACATGAAGCACTGTTCGAATTTTAATTTTTGGTTGAACTATCCCTTTAAAAATGTAAATGAACTATTTATAGGTCCGATTTCCCTGAAAAATATAAACACTGTGCTATCAAAGCATTGCTTTGTTTGTTTGAGCATAGCAACACAGGCTGAGCCAATGGTGGGAGTTCAGGCGAAACTATTTGTTTTGGTCAACCAATAGTAGATGGGGGAGGGTTTGGGGAAACCTGTTTATTATTGTTATTGCAAATCTGTTTGGTGATCCTAGTGTTAAAAAAAATGTCACACTTCACCTTTGACATGGTAACCAGCAGACACAGTTAATAAATTAAACCTTTCAGTGGAATCGTCCTGTCAAGAATCATTAGTGCAGGACAGTATGCGTGCTGGGATGGAACTAAATCAGGGACAACATCAGAAATCCTGTGAGCATCAAATGAGAGAATCAGAAACCTGATACGGTTGTTTACTCACTATTGCAATTGCAGCTGTTCCTTTTCTTAGAGCACTCTCAAAAAGGATCTGTGTCTTTCCTGACCTCCCTCACGTAGTCTTTCTGTCTCTGTTTCCACCGTTTGAACTCTAACCTAGTTCAGAAATCCACTCAAGCAGAGTCGTGTC
This sequence comes from Cirrhinus mrigala, assembly GCA_036247105.1. Classification (NCBI taxonomy): domain Eukaryota; kingdom Metazoa; phylum Chordata; class Actinopteri; order Cypriniformes; family Cyprinidae; genus Cirrhinus; species Cirrhinus mrigala. The sequence goes on from CM070022.1 coordinate 8,175,399, forward strand.
TCCCAGTCTTTTCTTGCTTTATTCTGTGAGATTCATTATCATTACATGATATTGTGTGAAAAGCATTGCAAACTGTGCCAGCATGAGCTGCCATTCGCTTTTGCTTTTGTAGAGCAGATTAAAATGAAATGTCAAAGTGTTACATTAAGGTGCCATAGTATTAATTATTCCAGTCATCAGCTAATCTTTGCCACAATCCAGCTGTCTTTGGTTTTCTACTGCTATGTGAGAGAAGTACAGTTAGTCCTGCTGACTAATGCTGTCTACTTCTAACAGGGAGAGCGGGACTCTGCTGTGATTGACAGGTGCAACGTGGGCCTTGGTAATTGTTTTACATAGCATGGCCTAGAATGTGAAGCATTTTGTAAAAATGCATAGAGATGATGTCAGTGAGAAGCAGTGCACATATTTCGCATTATGGACAATATTATTTAGCAGACATGATAGGGATGGATGCTTGCTTTATACTGTAAACTGCTCAAAATACTACAACTAGCCTACTACTCATACTACTCAACAAACCCCTAACGGCAAAAAAATTATACTTGGGCACATAAATTGTCCTGCAATTTTTTATTGTGCCACAAATCATGCATATCAACCTTTTTTTAACCAACTGGGCTGAAATCACTGAATTAATCCCATAAACTTTGACTGAAGGACACTGAAGGAACTGACTGAAGCTATTTTTATGGACCAGTGCTCTTATTTTGGCCAACTCAGCCAACGCCTTACCAACCACCCAGAATGATCTAGTTACCACATTACCATATTCATAAAAATATTTTATATAGATATCATTGGTTTTACTTTTATATGCTGAAGTGTCAGCTTAAAAATAAGTAAGCAGGCATAACCTGCAATAGTCTTTTGAGAAACTAAACTAGTAGATACATGTATTTTATTAAAGAGTCATACAGGTACCTAGTGGGTAAACCATGGCATTACAAATGAAAAGGATTTATTTATTTATTTTTTTTTTTTACCACAAAATGTCTCTAATTTGCCTATTTGCATTGGAATTTAAAACCCCTTTCTCTATTTTAACTTTAAATACTACACTAATAGTAATTTAGGTAAAAGAAATATGTGACCCTGGACCATAAAATAAGTCTTAAGTAGCATGGGTATATTTGTAGTAATAGCCAAAAATACATTGTATGGGTCAAAATTATCGATTTTTCTTTTATGTCAAAAATCATTAATATATTAAGAAAAAATCATGTTCCATGAAGATATTTTATAAATTTCCTACCATAAATATATCAAAACTTAATTTTTGATTAGTAATATGCATTGCTACGAGTTTCATTTGGACAACTTTAAAGGCGATTTTCTCAATATTTCTTTTTTTTTTTTTTTTTTGCACTGGAAAGCTTATTCATTCAGCTTTTTTCAGATGATGTATAAATCTCAATTTCAAAAAATTGACCCTTATGACTGGTTTTGTGGTCCAGGGTCACATATTAGAAATAATATATATTTTAAGTGGTCATTAATGAACCATAATTATTGAATTATGAATTATAGAACATTTATTAACTGAAATATGGTCATATTATAAGTAAGGAATACCTGAGGGTTAAATACAAGAAAAATATATAAATGTTGCCTTTCCATTACTCTCAAGAGTAACATGATACTCTAAATGTCATCGACGGAATAATTAATGCATAATATGCTGTAATGTTTATCAAAAATAGCTGCAAATACCTTCATTGTAAATCTGTCGTCTTTCCTGCATAAACCCGTTCAAATGTACTGAAAGGGCTGGCTTGTTTAAGCGCGCCAAAACAGTATTTACTGTTTGACTTCTGTATTAAAACTTACAAAATACTTTGTTTCATTAACTGTTAAGTTATTTTGAGTCTTTCCAGTGATTCAAATCTTTTTAGTCTGTTTACTAAAAAGAGCTATTCATATTTGTTCAATGAATCAGTGATTCGTTCATTAAGTACATCGTTACGCCAGTAATACAGTTAATACCGAAGCAAGTTTTATTAGACCTTATTAGAATTTACGTGTTTCATGCACTAACAAGATTTCGCAGTTCATTCCTGTTGTTCACGAACAAAGTCATTCGTTGCTTCGATTCTCATCAGATTCAAAACGCCGACTCGTTCAGTAAAGGGGCGTAACCCTTCAGAAGGTTGAGCCAATGAAATGTCTCGTCACAAACCGCACTTGAATACCAGTGGTCAAGCTGTAGCGAGTCTTTAAAGGCTTCGATGAACATTCGAAAATAATTCGCTCACTTAAAGGATTCATTCAAAAACGAGCCAAACACTGCTGATACTTTGAGTGCACTGTAAGTCTCTTTGGATAAAAGCGTCTTATACACGTATAAATGACTATGCAGATTTACTTCAAACTGAATTTACAGCGTTTGGGTAGAGGCCAGTCTATTAAAGGGAAGTGGCCTTTAAAATGACTGATCAGGCCATTTAAAGAACGCCTTAATCAGCTGCAGCCATTCATACAGACTGACGCAAAAACCCTTTCAATCAAAGATTAGTTAGTTGTGCTTTGCTCACAACTAACTATATAAAGGAGAATCATTGTTCAAGCATTATTTTTGAATGTGAAAACAATATGTGAACAGAATATGTGGCTTTTCAGGTTATAATTAGTTGTTGGACTGCATCAAAACACTGCAGTATCTGTGAACAAGAATCAACATGAGATTGTCAAGTGCATTTGAATTCAAAAACTTGTTTGGGAGTAAATCTGAATGCTAATATCAGCGGTTGTCGCACTGTCCAGCCAGAGCTGGCCTGTTTTATCTCAGAATCAGGTTTCTGTGACCTTTATCTCAGTACCAGGCTGGCTCATCCAGAGCTGATATTGTGTTAAATGCTGACTTGCTTTTCTATTTGCTGGTCAGTGCATCAGACTATCTCCTACAGAATGTTCTTCTGTAGTCGACATCTATTTGGAAATGCAACACACGAGATGTTCTGTTTAATAATGAATTGCCTGAATCATGTAGCAGTATATTCGTAGCTGTGAGCAGATCCTCATATTCTCAACCTCATTCATATGGGATGAGCGGTGATGTGAATGCGGATAAAGCTTTTACCATGCAGAGTGTCCTACAGACCAAGACCTCAAGTGTCAAAAAGAGTCATGTTCCTGGAATAAATGTGTGTTTGTGTGTGAACAGGGTGTTCTTTGTATAAAACTCAATTATTCACCCTTCTGCTGAGGGCAGGACAGGTTGGAGATTGTTATGTAGGGTGCTTACGTTGCTTTTGTTTTCAGAACACGGCCATCCAGATGGAGCGCTGCATCCTAATTACCAGAGCTGAAGGACAGAGGACATCTCCTCGCCTCCTTAGCTGAAATAACTGGCCTGGTAAGTGCGTGTGTTTGCTTTTCTTTACTTCAGCTTAAAAGGATCCTCAGGGTATTCAACAGGCCTAGATGGAATTTCGATTGAAGATGTGAAGCAGAATGGGTTTAAACATGGTACGATGTGTTAAAGGAATAGTTTACACAAAAATTAAAATTTGCTGAAAATGTACTCACCCTAAAGCCATTCAAGATGTAGATGAGTTTGTTTCTTCATCGAAAGATGGAGAAATTTAGCATTATATCCCCTTAAAATGTGCAAACAGATGACAAAAACATCACAATAATCCACGATTCAAGATTCAGTTGACCTCTTGAAAAGCTAAAAGCTGCATGTTTGTTAAAAAAAAAAAAAAACATAGCCATCATAAAGATATTTTTGACTTCAAACTGTTGTTTTCATCTGAAATACTATCCATAAAATGTGCTTTGTCCAGTGAAAAAGTCAACTCATCTGAATTAGGAGAGAAATATGCACAGATCAAGCACTGTTTACAAGTGAAAACATTTCGGTAGTCCAGTATTTTGGTAGGGCTGTCAAACGATTAATCGCGATTAATCACATACAAAATAAAAGTTTGAGTTTGCCTAATAAACGTGTGTGTACTGTGTGCAGTTATGTATATATAAATACAAACACATTCAGGTACATATATAAGAAATATTTACAAGTATATGTATTTATTATAATTTTTATATAACTTATATATAAATACAAATATTTTTTACATAGATAACATATTTCTCTTAAATATATACATTAATTTGTGTGTATTTATATATACATCATAATTACACACAGTACACATGCATATATTAGGCAAACTCAAACTTTTATTTTGTATGCAATTAATCGTGATTAATCGTTGACAGCCCTATATTTTGGGTAGAAGTAATGGTTTAAAATGATGGACTTGTTTCTTACAAACACAGCTTTTCACTTCACAAGAAGTTAATTGATGGTCTGGAGTCTTGTGGATGACTGTGTTTCCTGTTTGGACTCTCATTCTGATGGCACCCATTCACTGCAGAGGATCTATTGGTTAGCAAGTGATGTAATGCTAAATTTCTCCAAATGTGTTCAGATAAATAAACAAAGTCATCTGCATCTTGGATAGCCTGAGGGTGATTATATTTTCAGCAATTTTTATTTTTGGGTGAATTATTTCTTTAAAGATTATACAGTATTATTGATAGCTAAAAGCATTCTTAAATTAGTTGAAGTATTTAATGAACACTTACATAAGCAATGGGAACTTTGTGAATCATGAGCATTTAAATGCTGCAGAAATCTGAGCTTTTTGATAAATTCGAGTTTTGTGTGCACAGATTGTGTCTAGGCCTAGTAATCATGTCGCTTCTGCTTTGGGAGTTCAGGGTCTGGCTGCAGACAAGCACACTTGGTTTATACACCTGCTGTTTGTGAGGTCATATGCTCTCTTTACAGAGGAATTGGAAAGTTTGAATTGGAAGTGTTGGAATGTTTTAAAAACAGCTTCATTTATTGTGTAAAAAACATGTATATGTATGCTTTTTTTGATCTGTGATATGCAAGGTGAAAAAGCAAATGGTTTGTGCAATTAGTTTGCCATTTTTTTTTTTTTTGCAAGCATAGACTTGAAAACTTTTTTAACAGAATGCTGAACTTAGACACATTATTTGATTGCTGTATTTCAACTCTTTTTAATGTAAAAGGAATTTTAAAATTAACAGGGTTTAAACATTGTTATTTGGATGTGAATATCAGCCAATTTGCATTTCCCCAATTATTTGAATGCATTTAATTTTTACATTTTTAATTAAAAAAAAAAAAAAAAAGTGTCATTTTGTTCCCAGTAGTTATAAAAGCATAGTGAATAGTTGCATTTATTTGATCCAAAAAAAACTAAACAAAACAACAACAACAAAAAAACAACAACAGTAATATTATTAAAGATTTTTGAAGTTTTCTATCTCAGTATGCTTTTAAATATATTTCTGTAATGAAAAGCTGAACTTTCATCAGCCATTACTCCAGTATTCAGTGTCACATCTTTCAGAAATCATTCTAATATTCTGATTTATTATCAATGTTGGAAACAGTTTTAATGCTTAATATTTCTTTGGAACCTGTGATACGTTTTTCAGGATTCTTTGATGAATAAAACGTTAAAAAGAACAGCATTTATTCCAAATAGAAACCTTTTCTAACAATATAAGAATTTACTATCACTTTTGATCAATTTAACACATCCTTGCTGAATAAAAGTTCTTTTAAAATTTTTATTCATCAAATCATCCAAAAATAAAAAAATAAAATCACAGGTTCCAAAAAAATATTAAGCAGCACAACTCTTTCCAACATTGATAATCGGCATATTAGAATGATTTCTGAAAGATCATGTGACACTAAAGAATGGAGCAATGATGCTGAAAACTCAGCTTTGCATCACAGAGATAATTTGTATTTTAAAGTATATTCAAATTGAAAACTGCTATTTTAAATTGAAATAATATTTCACAGTTTTACTGTTTTTTCTGTATTTTTGATCAAATAAATGCAGCCTTGATGAGACTTCTTTAAGAAACATGAAAAATTGTACTGATTCCAAACTTTTGAATGGCAGCGTATATTAAACTATTGGTACACTGCAAAGCTGTAGACACATATTAAGATTAAGGATTGGGGAAATTGAATTAGAAATGGCCAAAAAAATGTTGTATGACAACTGAATTTTAACTTCTTATTGTGGTCCCCATAAACATACAGTACATTATTATTGACATTCATCATCAACCCTGAGCTCAACAGTGTAGCCAGTCTAAAATCAGGATATCTGATTTAACTGTGCATTCTAGATTGTTGGTGTCAAGTGTGAATATATCACTGCTGCGCCTTCATTCGATGGCTCTTATGTCAGTCATCTCCAGCTGCTGTAATCTTCCACTGGAGATGAACTGCCGTCCGCTTCCTTGAATAAAAGCCCAGACTTATTCCTGGAAGGATTCCTCCACCTGTAAAGCACGCCTGAGTCAGCTACTAAATTCATCTTCAGCAAATTTGCCCAACCAGTGGAGTGTTCTCGAGATGAAGAGTCACGTCAAGAACGATTCTTTCACCTCTGTTGATCATTTGCTCAAAGGAACATGACATTTTCTTTCTGTTTCGGATTCTTTTCAGGTGTATCCGGTCAAATGAGATTCCTGAGATGTGAAAGAAAGGGCCATACATTTACAGAGCATTTACTGTGATACTTTAAGACACACACACATATGTGACCCTGGATCACAAAACCAGTCTTAAGTAGCACGGGTGTATTTGTAGCAATAGCTGACAATACATTGTGTATGTCAAAATTATAGATTTTTCTTAAATGCCAAAAATCATTAGGATATTAAGTATGTTCCGTAAAGATATTTTGTAAATTTCCTTCCATAAATATATCTAAACTTTATTTTAGGTTAGTAATATGCATCGCTAAGGACTTCATTTGGACAACTTTAAAGGCAATTTTCTCAATATTTAGATTTTTTCGCACCCTCAGATCCCAGATTTTCAAATAGTTGTATCTATTTGTATATACACATTTTATGTTAGTCAGCTTTACAAAAGCAACTCAGATACAGCCTCATGATGAGGTCGATCAGGGATTTGGGTGTTTTTTTGTTTATCTGCCCTAAATTTCCTTGCTCTGTAGGAAAAGGCCTTTGTGTTCAGGGAAACTTATTTCAGGGGCTATATGTTTAGGATATATAATATAGATAATATCAAAAACATGTATATAACATCTGCTCAGATGGTCCTATTATTTATTCAGCAAATGATGTATGATTATTACAAGAAATAGTCCTATTTAGGGTTGCAAAGAGGTGGAAAATTTCTGGCAAATTTCTAGAAACACTCCAGAATTTTTTATAACTTTCCAGGAACTTTCTGAAAATTTCGGAACGTTGGTTTCCATTTTAAAATGTTCGAAATGATTATTCTATGGAACTTTAATGTAGTATCACACCCCCTACAGGTCATATGACAGAATTGCTCATCTATCTATCTATCTATCTATGGAGACAAAGTCTTGACACAGTGTGACTTTATTGCATAAAACGGCAATAACATGAATATTTACAACCACTTGACTTGAGACTATAAAATATTATGCAATATTGTAACATCCAAAATAAACAATCTACATTTACAGGTCTTTTTTCACAAATCTAAGATGTATAAAAGCTATTTAGACAAATACAAACTTACACTAAAACATGTTTTAAAAGTAAGATTCTAAAATATAATTTCACTTATGAACTAATGCTCATTTACTAAGCTCTAAGAACGTATAGCTGCATTATGAGAGAAGTTTGTGCCTTATTGTCTTTCTCTGTGTCCTCCAGGCATGGCTCTCGGATAAAAACGTTCTTCGTCAGCATTCAACGGTCCTGCCAACCGATCGGATGAGAGGAAATCCACTGCATACAGATTTCAACATCAGCTGCCAAACATAATGATCCAACCCAGAACGGTCCTGAGGGACAGACTGATTCCAAAAACACTCACTGGCCAGAGGAGGGCGCTATGGAGTCGATGTTGCCTGCTTCAATAAATCGCTTCATCCATATTATCGTCACTGTCTCCTCCAAACTCCTCTCCATTGTCAAAGTAGGACATGATGTAATCTGTTTCCTGTTACACACATGCATAGGATTAATTGGCTAAAACTTATTGGATGTTGGTTTAATGCAAGTTAACCTCAATCAAAAGCATTTGTGGCATAATATTTGTGACACAAAAAGTAATTACAATTCATACTTCGTATTTTTTATTTTTTTTTTTAAAAGGCAAAAATCAAGGTTACCTTAAGGCACTTAGTAGTAGTAAATGGGAGATTTTGGGAGATTTTAAAAGCAGAAATTTGAATCTTATAATTTTATAAAAGCACACAGATTATTTTTTTCTTTTAATACTTGTGTGTTATTTGAGCTATAAAATTATCATAATTTTTATAACAAGTATTTTATTATTTATGAATTAACTTCAATTATGTGAACTTCCATTTCATCAAGAGTCTCACTGTAACCCAGTAAATAAAAGGAAGGACAGGTCAAAATAATTATTTTATAGAATATTTTCCATATATACTGACAATCTGTTATTGTTTACCAAAACCCATTGATTAAAATAAGGCTGAAATGAAATATAAATATTAAAATAAAACTAGAAATGTGGCTAAAACTGAAGTGCTAAAATGATTAAAACTGATATATACACTAGCATTCAAAAGTTTTTGAACAGTAAGATATTTAATGTTTGATAAAGACGTCTCTTCTGTTCACCAAGCCTGCATTTATTTGATCCAAAATACAGCAAAAACAGTAACATTTTGAAATATTTTTACTATTTAAAATAAGTTTTCTTTTTGAATGTATTTTAAAATGTAATTTATTCCTGTGATTTCAAAGCAGAATTTTAGCATCATTAATCCAGTATTAATCCAGTCACATGATCCTTCAGATATCATTCCAATATTCTGATTTCCTGTTCAAAAAACATTTATTATTATTATTATGTTGAAAACAGCTGAGTAGAATTTCAGGTTTCTTTGCTGAATAGAAAGTTCTCAAGAACAGCATTTATCTGAAATAGAAATCTTTTGTAGCATTATAAATGTCTATATCATCACTTTTGATCAATTTAAAGCATCCTTGCTAAATAAAAGTATTAATTTTCTATAATTTCTAAAAATAAATAAATAAATAAATAAAAAAGTTATACTGACTCCAAGCTTTTGAATTGTATAGTGTATAATGTTAAAAAAAAGCTTTTTATTTCAGATAAATGCTGATCTTTGGATCTTTCTATTCATCAAAGAATCTAGAAAAAATGATAATGAAAAATGTTTGAACAGCATATCAGCATATTAGAATGATTTCTGAAAGATCATGCTTTGATTACAGGAATAAATTACATTTTAAAATATATTCAAATAGAAAACAGTTATTTTAAATAGTAAATTTTTTTCAAAATTGTACTGTGTTTGCTTTGGATCATAAATGCAAGTTTGGCGAGCAGAGGAGACGTAAAAAGCATTAAAAATCTTCCTGTTCAAAAACTTTTGACTGGTGGTAGTAGTGTGTGTGTTGTGTGTTGTGTGTGTGTGTGTGTGTGTGTGTGTGTGTGTGTGTATATATATATATATATATATATATATATATATATATATATATATATATATATATATATATATATATATATATATATATATATGACAGAAAACAACAAAACTGAAATTAAAATGAAAATATCAAAATATTAATCATTGGTAATACTGTACAATAAGGTTTAATTTGTTAACATTAGGGAACTATATTAGTTAACATGAACTGTCAATGAAAAATACTTCTAAAGCCTTTAATAATCTTATCTTAATTTCAACAATTACTAATTATTAAAATCAAAAATTGTATGTATTAATATTATTTAATGGACCTGAGCTAATATGAACTAGCAATGAAGTTATATTTTTATTAACATTTATTAACAAAAATTAATGAATACTGTACTGCTCACTGCTAGTTAATGTTAGTCACTGCATCAACCAATGCTAACTAATGGAACCTACAGTGTTACCAATCTATCCTAGTATAAGAGTATATAAAAAAATACTAAAATAACACTGCCGTCAGTTGAGGTTTACTTGTATTAAACCCAGTATATTCCTTTAAGTTCAAATCAACTAGACTTAAATTAAACTTACATTTATGCATGTCAGATGCTCTTTCAAGATTTACAATGCATTCAGTGTTTACATTTTATTAAACTGTAAATTTACTGAATTATAAATTGCAGGTTATTTTTCCCCCTCTCAACTAAACAGCATTTCTTTGCATTCCCTGTTGATCTTGATCAAACATACTGGATTAATATCGCAACACAAGTCACTTACATCCTCAAATTCCTCTTCATCATACTCCTCCTCTCCCTCAGCCTCTTCCTCTTCCGGCTTCTTTTTCTCTCCCTCCTCTTCATCAGAACTCCCCGCTTCCTCTTTCTGCTCCAGAGTCTGAATACAAACACACACAGTCTGTCACATTGTGCATGTGTAATAAAATAGATTAAAACTCTTTGTTTTTCCACCCTGTTTTTGCACCTCGAGTTTGCGTATAATCTCCTCTTTGTCCACTCGTGGCTGTTTGAGTTGTTTGGGAACAGCTGGGCCTTCTGCAAGCATATAAGCAAAAGTGTGTTTGTGACAGTGGAAATGACATCAGCAACATCTTCCCATAATAACATCAACTCATTGATCACAGCTCCTCTGACAAAAGACGCAGAATGACTAAAAATAATCTTGTCTCTCCTCTCTTGGTGACAGACGTTCTTCAAGCCTAAAGCTTCATCCCTCTCTCATCTCCTCTTTCTCTCCATCCTTTCATTTTGGAGATGTGTGTGCAGCGCGGCTGAGAGCCGTCTCTCTGATTTCCCCAGAGACGCCGATGAGTCAGAGAACGAAGCGCAGTCCTGCCGGTGCGGCTCGTCTTTACACACTCATTCATGAGCACATCAGCCTCACCTGCTCCCTTATCTGGGCTTTAAAAAGAGCACATTTACAAACGCGTGCTTCCTGGACTGGGCGTCTCTGCTCGACTGCAGCAGAACACAGTGTCCAGTATTAGAGCGTAAGAGCCAGTTAACAGCATCAGACACACTCACTGTCTCTCAGGGGTCTCTTCTCCCTCACACGCAGCTCCTTCGGAAAACGCCTCCAGTCTAAAACACACAAATGGACGTAGAGGATCACACAAGTGTGCAGAGGCGCAAGTGAATCGGTGTTGAATTGTTAACTAAAACTATTACAAACATTTTAAATTTAAAATAAGCTGAAAAAATATACAAATAATAGATAAAAAATGTAAACTAAATGAAATTCATAAAGTGTTGACTAACTAAAATAAGATTAAGTACTAAAATAAAAAAAATAATACATTTACTATTTAGTTTATTTTTAATAATTTTTTATAAACATTTAATAAATAATGTTTATTATTTGAGTGAAGTTGTTCTGATGATTTTTACAGTTTCAGTGTTTAGGCTTTATGTTGTCAAGACAAAATTGCATATTGTTACATCTTGTGGCTATACTAATAAAAAACAGTGTATTTTAACATTTATGGATTCACTTTCGTTGTAAGTATCTTACTATAACCCAGATTTTTCCCTTTTTTGGTAAATAAAAGGAGGGACATAACGAAATTAATTTTTGTGGAAATCAACATTATGTCAATAAGTAATAAGACTAAAATAAATTAAACTAAAAAAATAAATTGAAGCTATTTCTAAACAAAAACAAATAAAAAGGACAAAATAGACAAAAAAAACTTTTTTTTTTTTAAGAAGTTTTTTATGTTCATCAAGGCTGCATTTACTTGATCAAAAATACAGAGGAAACAGTAATATTGTGAAATATTATTACAGCCATTACTCCAGTCTTCAGTGTCAATATGCTGATTTATTACTTTTATCAATGTTGGAAACAGTTGTGCTGCTTAATATTTTTTTGGAACCTGTGATTCTTTGATGAATAAAAAGTAAAAAAAAAACAAAAAAACACAGCATTTATTCAAAATAGAAATCTTTTCTAACAACAGAAGTCTTTGATATCACTTGTTATTAATTTAACACGTCCTTGGTGAATAAAAATATTAATTTCTTAAAAAAAAGAAAAAGAAAGAATAAACATTTACTGACCACAATCTTTTTAATGGTAGTTTTTTTTTATATTGTTACTAAAGATTTCTATTTTAAATAAATTCTGTTCTTTTTTTAACTTTTTATTAAAGAAACCTGAAAAAAGTAGTAGAGGCTGCAACAAAATATTAAGCAGCACAGCTGTTTTCAACAGTGATATTAAATCAACGAATTAGAATGATTTCTGAAGGATCATGTGACACTAAAGACTGGAGTAATGATGCTGAAAATTCAGCTTTGCATCACAGGAATAAATTCAATTTTAAAATATATTCACACAGAAAACAGTTATTTTACATTAAAATATTATTTCACAATATTACTGTTTTTTCTTTTTTTTTTTTATATATAAAATAAATGCAGCCTTGATGAGCATAAGAAGCTTCTTGTGCCAGTGTAAATTAAACTAAATTAATTTAATTTAATTTAAACTAAATTAAACAATAAATTATTTTACAATAATAAATTACAAAAAAAGAAATAAAATTAAAATGAAAACTGTAAAATATAAAAATAAAATTTAAAACTTAATATTATTAAAGACTGAAATATATAAATAATACAAAAATATCACTGAAGTGAATCGCTGAGATAGATCACTCACCTGGCTTCCATTCCAGGTTGTTGTCAGAGGTTTCAATTTTCTGGTACTTGTCAGAATAACGTTCCACATCTGTCAACAAGACAAAATAACTTCAAATTGCTAATCACATATTGCTGTATAAAGGAGTCTTTATACTTGCGAATATTTGCCATCAGTTTTGTCAGGAAAAAAATGTAAACAATGCATAACTATAGACGTATTCAAATAAAGGGGAAAAGAATCATCTGACACAAATTTTGCTTTTTGCTTTCCATGTATTCTGTACGTTTTATACTTTTGATCTGTGAAAAAATTACAAATTTAATTAGATTTAATTAAAAATGTATTATGTAGTCTGATATGTACAAATACAAAAATGCTGCACTTTGTCTTCCTACAGTCTGCATAGCAAAGAAATGCAGGATGTCTTAAAGATGCCAGAGCTCATCCTTGACCCCGTACTGACCTTTCTTGGGTGCAGCTGGCCGGATGTAAAACGGGAGCGTCTTCATGGCTCCTCTGAACTCCTGTTTGAGTGCCAGCATGTACTCAGCCTCCTCACCCACCTGCAGGGGCACCGGTTTCTGATCCAAGGGCTAAAACATCAAACAGAAGTGAGCAGGGACAGCTGATACACATCTGTCTAGTATCAGGGGTCAAACAAACACCTGCTGGGACAGTCAACTCCACTAAATGAAACATTAATGTAAATGAGCTTTTAATAAGCGATATCTGATAGATATGAGGCATGTTTTTTGTCTTAATTATGAACAGTATTTTTAGTGATTTTCAACTTTGACTTTATAACAATGTTATGCTAGTGCTATTTTTTTTACTTGCTATGTTTCTTTAAAATAAATGCCAATTTAATCGTTTGTTGTAATGACATTCAGGCAGTTTTTTGGGGGCCGCTCTACACGTGACAGTCGAACAGGAGTGGATGTCATTAGCTGTGACTTCTGTAGCTCCAACAGTAGCGCATAGCGCCAGCAACGTCAAAGTCGTAGGTTCGACTCTCAAGGAATGCAAGAGTTAATGTGTATCTTGAGTACAATTCCAAGTGAGTACAAGTCGCTCTGGATAAACTCGTCTGTCAGGTGCAGTGATGTAATATAACGAGTATTAGTTTTATCATTCATTCTATCTTGAAACACTCACAGGGAATAGAGGGGTCGGCTGGACGGAGGATGGAGGGAGATTTTCTCCTTTACCGATGCCAACAATCTCCACAGAGAAAGTGAGCTGTCCTCTGCCCCTTCCTGCCATTATCTGAGACACAATCACCACACATGACATTTAATAAATCATACATCAGCTTTATTACTATTATTATTTATTATTTCACGCATTCACGTCACATTCTGCTACAAAAATAGACATTTACAACAAACATATAAGTACTTTAAGTAACATAACTTTTAACGGAACACCTTTATTTAACTGTTATTATATATTTGTTTACACCGCAATGTAATATTTAAACACGCCTCGTTCACTCACAGACAAAGTTCCGCCGAAATCCCTCTCTATTTATAACTTCGTTTCATTGTGCAAAGCATTTATTGGATAATCCGTAAATATTACACGCAGTTGGTTTTCAAATTCAGATTTTATTGATGTAGAATTGAGCGATAAAATCGCCCGCCAAACATCTGCATATTTGCTTTGCCCGCTGCTGAAAATGTTCCTGGCAGAAACAAACGCGCGTTATCTTATGGTTCCGCCTCTGACTGCTGCTAAATTAAATTAACCCTGATTAATGTGAGTCATGCAGAACGAACAACTCAATTTAAAAAAATTATCTGAAGAGCTCTGATGGACGATCAAAAGCGAAAAGATGTTTTCTCATCTATATTATGTTCCAGGGGCTGATTTGTATTAAAACTAACCCATTTCTTTTTGTTATATAAAGGTCACGTTAAAACTGTCATGAAAACGTTTTACAATGCATTCATAGCCTACATTTTATGCCTTTCAGTTATATTGCTATAAATATTACACTACCAGTCAAAACTTTTTGAACAGTAAGATTATATATATTATAATGTTTTTAACGAAGTCTCTTCTGCTCACCAAGCCTGCATTTATTTGATTCAAAACACAGCAAAAGCAGTAATATTGTGAAATATTTTTGCTATTTAAAATAACTGCTTTCTATTTGAGTACATTTTAAAATGTAATTTATTCTTGTAACCAAAGCTAAATTTTCAGCATCATTTCTCAAGTCTTCAGTGTCACATGATTTTTCAGAAATCATTCTAATATGCTGATTTGCTGCTCAAGAAACATTTATTATTATTATTATTATTATTATTATTATTATCAATATTTAAATCAGTTGAGTACATTTTTTTTCCAGATTCTTTGATGAATAGAAAGATCCAAAGATCAGCATTTATCTGAAATAAAAAGCTTTTGTAACATTATACCATTCAAAAGCTTGGAGTCAGTATAATTTTTTTTTTTTTTTTTTTTTTTTTGTAAAGAAATTATGGAAAATAATACTTTTATTTAGCAAGGATGCTTTAAATTGATCAAAAGTGATGATAAATACATTTATAATGTTTCTATTTCAGATAAATGCTGTTCTTCTGAACTTTCTATTCATCAAAGAAATTTGAAAAAAATCCACTCGGCTGTTTTTAACATAATGATAATAATAATGATAAATGTTAAATGTTAAAAATGATAAATGTTTTTTTTTTTTTTTTTTTTAGAATATTAGAATGATTTTTTAAGGATCATGTGACTGTAGTAATGATGCTAAAAATTCAGCTTTAAAATCACAGGAAATTACATTTTAAAATATTCAAATAGAAAACAGTTATTTTAAATAGTAAAAATATTTCAGAATTGTACTGCTTTTGCTGTACTTTGGATCAAATAAATGCAGGCTTGGTGAGCAGCAAAGACTTCTTTAAAAAAAAAAACCCATTAAAAATATACTTTTGATTCATCTAAAAAAAAACCTAAATATATGACATTTGAAACTATTGTGATCTAAAAAATTATTATAAAACTGGGTGAAATTCTTTGTTTATCATACAGATTTTTCCAAAAACTATGTCCCATAGTTAAATGTCATTTCTATAATGTCCAACATTTTTGCCCCATCAAAAGTTAGTGTACCTGGTTATAAGGGACACAAAAGTCTCAGGGAAGAGCATGCTTAACATTAAATATGAAAAATGAGGTTAAATATTGTATTGTGTACCAAGCTATAATTTTGTCAAATTACTTAAATGTGTTTAATTAGGATACATAAATTGTAGCTTAGCAAGACACCCATTTTATTCTAAAATGTTTATAATGTTCGTTTAGAATAGTATTAAACACAAATATTTGAATTGTGGTGGAAATGTTTGACATTTCAGAAAAATCACAGCATTCTCTTGTGATGCATGGCTGTATTTATTATAAGACAAAAGTAATAAACTAATGAGAGTTAAAAAAGAAAAGTTTTTCTAAAAAAGTTTATTTTCAAAAAGTCCAAAAGCACCTATCACTGTAGTTCAATTCCCATCTGTTCTGATGAAGTTTCTTGTAGCACTGAAATGCTTTTCTAGAAAACCTGAAAACAGCTGAAATTCAGCTAAATCTGCATTTGTTAAAAAAAAAGAGAAAAAATAATAAAAGGAAAACTAACCATGATATTGCTGACTCACAGCCTCCCCCGTCAAAATCAGAAAATATGTGTGTGAGTATGAGAGACAGAAATTAAGGATGTGCTCATTTCAATAAGGTAACCTCATTTTAACAAAACACAACATAACACCTAAAAACATTGATTAAAATATTAGGACATAATATTTAAACTAATTTAAATCTGAGCATGTACAGCAAGAGCACATTCACTACTATAACCCCTCTCTCTCTCCCTCTCTCTCTCTCTCCTGCAGCATGTGCATGTCACCGTGGGAACGCTTCTGTCGGAATCCACTGAATCAGTTGCCATAGAAACTGTGTTCAATAATAGCTATAGTCACTGAATTAGTATTTATGCAGTCTGAGAATTGTTTCACACCCCCTGCTTTCTTGCAGAGAGGGCCTTGATATATATTTAGCCCCAAAAATAAAAAAAGGCAAGCAAAAATCCAGATTTATGTTGAGGGAGAATATGCACCTCTGCAAATGTGTGTTTATTGCATTTCATCTTAATTGTTAAAGTGAGCAAATACATGCTTTCTTTACTCTTGCAAAGCCGGCACAGAGGTTGCACACATGCATTACACAAGTATTCCATCAAAGTGCTTCAGAAATTAAATTATGACTATAGAAGTGCTAAATTCTATAATAAATGCTCTGTCATGACAACAACAGGCTGCACCAATGCCGCATCATTTACATTCATCACCGGGTGCTTAAGTGGGTCAGGGCTGGCATATTTTATATTTTGCATGGGTTTAATGCGCCATTGCGTCTTTACGCAGAATTTAGAGCAGGCACAGAGCCTGCTCAGAGCAGCCTTAACTTAAGCACATGCACACATTGCTTAAATGTTATCATGCATCAAATCACAACATGCAACGTTTGCTCTCTTTCTTAGACAAGACTACTTCTACTGCTATTATTATTATTGAAAAACTAATTGAATTCATATGCAACAAATTGCATTCTCTACATCTACTTGTGAGAAACAGAACACCGTTGCACACACATGCAGGGGTGCATTTAAAAAAAAACAGGCAATGGTTCAATGATAAACTTGAAATGATCAAAGAATTAAAAATAATTGAATAAGTTTCCCCCTAGTGGAAAGCAGAGATGTGCATGTGAACAGTCAGTCGGTGGTTTGCTCGGTGAAGCTGGACCTCAGCGAGTCTGTGCGTGATCGTGGGAGCCTCGCATCAGCTCACTGCCCACTCCACGCCCCCGCAGAGTCTCCCAAACTCTCGGTCGCAGGAGGAGAGATGATGTGGGGGATGTAAGACACGGGGATCAGCAGACAGCAGCTGGATTCTCGGGCTAAAATCAGCCGCTCTGATGGAGTGAAGACAGCGGATACACGGTGAGACTCTCTATTCTGCAATGTTGCTTTCAAAAAGCTCTTCATGTGTAGGATAACATTTATTATTATTTCATTTTAATTTTCTGTTAATCTCAGCTAAGCATGGTCGTAATTAAGCAGGCTTAAGTCCTTTATATTGCAGCAATGTCTTAACATTCCCTTGCACTGTCTTTCTTATTATTATACACATCAAACCACTTTCATATAGCAATTTTCGATTCGTCCTATGTTGTGTGGCATGCAAACGACTCATTTTCTAATCAGAAATGGTAGCTGGCTGCTCATTTGGTGAGTTGTTGAAGCTAAATGCTTTATGCAAATGTTTTATTGGAGGAACGGTGTGCATGTGGTTGCAGCTGTTCGTAAGGCTTTATGAACGTTCGTTGCGAATTGCCCTGCAATTCGGATTCTCAGTCTCACTAAATGTTTGCTGGCATTTCCTTAAAAAGGTCACTGAAGATTGCATTGGATGTCTGAAGGAGAAGGTTTAAGATGTGTAAGGTCTCCTGCTGTGATGTTAAATCTCTCACTTCAACAAAACTTAAAATATGAGCGTTTATGTGGAGATTGGTGCACGTTTGCTCTAACAGAGGCTTGAAGAGTGCGTCTGCTGTTTGGAAGTTCATTTGTGGACACTGAAGCTTTGCGTCAGGCGGAGAGCTGACGTGAATAGACACCAAATTTGATGCTTCAAGACTAAAAATAGTCCTGAGCTGAAGATATTTGCAGCTGGCGGTGTGAATCGAGTCTGTAACGCATCAAAATCGGCAACTGCTCCGTTTTGCGAATGGCATTCAGCACCGCGGACAGCGACACATAATCAGCATTTACTCGTTTGATTTGAGTAATATTTTCCACTTGAAGAATCAAAACATGAGAAATGTTGGTGTTTTTCTTATCTGGCTATATTAGAAGAAAATAATACCATTGTACTGGAATGAACACGCTATTGCCAAGGTTTTTGAATGTATCATCGGCAATACCATGTTTTTGGACATGTACCATGGTAATATTGGAGTTTGTTGAAGCACTGTGTATATACCATGCCACATACTTTCTTGTAGCATTTAAAGTAATCAGAAGAATCCCACTTAAAAAAAAAAAAAGACATCCCAGTCATACTTCACTCCAGGAAAGAAATTGAATTTTGCATATGGAAAATTATTCTATTTTTGGAACAATTAGGATTATTGATTTTCTTGACAGTTAGGTACATTTTACACCCCACTTCTCATTATTGTAATATAAAATACTTAGTCATTACTGCCATGTAAAAAAATGTTAAGTATTTATTCATCATGCTAGCAGATATGTTGCATGATTTGTTTTTTTAAGATAAAATAAAGCTTTTTTTTAAAAAAAGCATTTGTATAACATTTTTACTGTATGACAGTAATGCAAAAATGTATCATTTTTAGCTATATTTTCATAAGCTAGTAGATTTTGTTGGCATTATCTTTATTTTTTAAAACAACTTTTTCTTTGAAAAAAAACATTGTTTAACTATTTATAGCAGTATTTTACAGTAATGAGAAATGTCAAAGAATGTATAATTTTTAGCTATTTATTTATAATGCTAGTAGATTATTTGTTGGATTATCATAACTTTTGTATTAAAATAATTTGACCTTTTCTTTGAAAAAAGCATTGTATAACACAGCTTTTAGTGTACGACAGTAAAAATGCTATTTTACAGCAATGAGAAAATGTCAAGGAAAAGTAATTGCAAAAATGTATTATTTTTAAATATTTATTTATAATGCTAGTAGATTATTTGTTGCATTATCTTTAGTTTTTTATTAAAATAATTGTACTTTTTCTTTGAAAAAAAAAGCATTGTATAACACTATTTTTAACTGTACGACAGTAAAAATGCTGTTTTACAGTAATGAGAAATGTCAAAGAAATTTTTTTTTTTAAGCTATTTATGCATAATTCTAGTAGGTTATTTGTTGCATTATCTTTTTTCTTTAAAAAATATGTTGTATAACAATTTTTTTTACTGTAAGATAGTAAAAATACTATTTAACAGTAATGAAAAAGTAACTGGAACAGTAAGAGTGACATAATCAGATGCATTGAATTAATTTTTCCTAAAAACAGTATCAAAATGGAAAAAACAAACGCAGTGATCATAAACACAAGACGTATCCCATATACTGGACAGTATATAAATCATAAGATTTCTGCATTGATCACATGAAGCCGCTTTCCTGTCTGCATAAAACCATATTTTATTTCTGACTTCTGCAGTTCGAGGGGAGAGAAGAATCCATTGGTATGCGGTTGCGTGCAGTTATGTGAAAGGAGGCGCACAGATTGCTCTCGAATTGGAGGAGAATTCATTCTCAGCTCTGTAAATCACTGAACACTCGGTCTAGTCGAGTCAAGTGGTTTTGTTGTCATTCATCTCATTACAGACCAAGTGTAGGGGAAAAACGAACTTGGCACGACATGTGCGGCGTTGAAAACGACAGCAAGACCTAAACATGCCATAGTAAACAATACGGAGTAAACACACGGCAGCGTCAGGAACGCTTAGGACATTTAATTTGAAGCAGATAATCTCATTGCCCCTCCGCAGGACGGTTCTCTTTGAAGCTGCCAATATGAGTGATGAATTGCCTCAGCGGTTCTGATGCGACTGGGTCAAAGGGTCATCGGTGTGCCGCTGATGAATGCTGTTCTCTCAGCTGCTGTAAAAGTGATTGCACCTGCCTCGATCCGTGTGATCTAATGAGGCAAACAGCAGCTCTTGGTGGGGCGATAACGCTTGACTGCGCAGCCCCTTATGGTCACGGGCCCCCTCGCGCAACCTTAGATGCAGCCTTGAGTCACACACACACTGCTGTTACGTAAAACAGAAAGCCAGGGGGTGGGGGCTCTCAGAGGCGTGAGAATGAAGACATGATATTCATTTCCATCATCTGTCGGGAGAGCATAGAGAATTAGATACGATTTGTCCCGACAAGACGGCGCGGTACGTCGCCTCCCTCCTCTGGCGTGCCGCTGAAATGCAGACCCTCTGCAAGTGCTCTTCGGCGTGCTGCAAAATTGGCAAGTTTATTTTGGTCATGTCCAACGGCTCTCCACTACGCTGATCTGTACACACTCGAAGCACCGTAGGGAATGCTGGAAGAGCAAAGGCTTTGTTCAGATGGCACTTAAATCCGATTTATCTATCCGATTCAATCTTGAGAGCTGTCTGCTTGTCTGCCACTTTTCAAGTGATTAAAATTGGATGCGTTTGTTCAGCAAAGTCAATATCTGATATATTTACACATACACCGAATATTGACTGGTCATCCTGACATCCTTCTATACATACTGGATGCAAGTGAAAATGAGTAAAGTCAGGTCGCCTATTCTGTAGCGCTTTATACATAGACTGTGTCAAAGCAGCTTCACAGTGATAAACAGGAAAATAACAGAATCAATTATGGAAGCTCATAGGGGTGCACAATAAATCATATCAATCAATAAATCACATTTTAAGCTTCTTTCATTTTAATAAGCATAATTGTCTGCAATATTTGCACACTGGTTAATCATCCTGAGTGAATTTGAACACACTTGTAAATGAGCACACAGTATGAAGAACCTTTAAAGGGTTAGTTCACCCAAAAATGAAAATTGTCATTACTCATGTCATTCCAAACCTGTAAGACCTTTGTTCATTTTCAGAACACAATGAATTTTTGATGAAATCCAAGAGCTTTCTGACCTTGCATAGACAGCAACACAACTACCACGTTCAAGGCCCAGAAAGGTAGTAAGGACATTGTTAAAATAGTCCATGTGACATCAATGATCAACCGTAATTTTATGAAGCGATGAGAATACTCTGTGTGCAAAGAAAACAAAAATAATGATTTCATTCAACAGTTTCTTCTCTTCTGTGTCAATCTTTGGTGCACTTTCAAGTACCACTACCACTCTTTCACGCACATGTCACATGGACTATTTTAACAATGTTCTTACTACTTTTCTAGGCCTTGAACGTTTTAGTTGCACAGGTGTCTATGCAGGGTCAAAAAGCTCTCGGATTTCATCAAAAAAATCTTAATTTGTGTTCCGAAGATGAATGAAGATCTTACAGGTTTGGAACAACATGAGGGTGAGTAATTAATGACAGAATTTTCAAATTCGGGTGAACTAACCTGTTAAGATCAACAGGATATTTCCATTGTACAAAGGTTCTTTTTAGGGCTGTCAGTTTAACGCATTAACGTAATTAATTAGTTATGAAAAAATAACGCGATTAAAATATTTTAACGCAGTTAACACGCTGGCCCCGCCCCCAGACCTGTACGTCACCTTATATTTCATATTGTTGACTGTTGACAAATATGATGCAGGGCAACAACTCCATAAATGCAGTTATGCCCTAAAATTCAAAATATTGGTGCAAAAAAAAATGCTCCGTATGTGTTTTGTCTCATATTTTTATACATCACATATCACAAGGGCAGCAAGAGCAATATGACATGAGTGATCACAAGTCATCACGAATGTGATTTTATACAACAGTTCAGTAAATAAGAAGTTGAAATTGTGTTATATTTTAAACACATTATGTGTTTTTGCTCAATTTTTGCAGAGAACATATTACCGTTAATGCGAGTCTCCAAGCAACACAGCAGTGTTTTGTTTCTGAATGAATTTGTCTTTTGAATGAATCGTGTGAATTAATGATGCAAAGGCCCATTCATAAATTGGCCCATTTACTTGATTTCTGAATGAATCAGCCATTTGAATGATTCTAATCAAATGAGTGAATGACTCATAAAGACATTTACCACCTGCTGGCAGATTTAGTTTCTTATTTAGAGTATCATTTCATTTAAATAATAATAATAATAGTAATAATAATAGTAATAATAAAGGGATAGTTTACTCAAACAATGTTTAATTCTGTCATCATTTACTCACCCTCATGTTGTTTCAAACCTTTTGTTTGTGGAACATGAAAGAAGGTATTTTGAAGACTGTTGGTAACGAAGCTGTTACGTTCATTATATGAACAAAAAATACTATTTCTCAAATGATCTTCCGTTGCAGCCTAAATGTTTATGTGTAATAAATTTTATGTTGAATCGAAATATTTCTTTCTTAAGTTACAATTTGTAATGTCTACTTGATAGCTTTAAATAGTATTTTGTGGGTATTTTCACAGTCAAATTTATCTTTATCTACACATCATGTAATTAATTAGATAAAAAATTTTAATCGACTGACAGCCCTAGTTCTTTAGTTGGAAAAAAAAGATTTGGGTTTTGGAAAGTATACTAGAGAAACCTACTTAAAATCCAATCAGATGAAATGTACCTTTTATAAATATGTCTTTAAGTCTTTATTTGGTTTGGAATAGGTCTAAAAAAAAATCACAATTTCAATTGTTTTTTTTTGTGCTGTTCAGGCTACAAAAATGAAAGAGATTTGAAGTCGGAAATGCTGCTTGCATGAACAAAGCCACAGAAATGCTGACATGATTGAAAGATGATGACAGTTGTTTGTCCACCTGTATGAATTGAAAGAGTGGAAAAAGTAAGTACGGCATCCTCAATATGTCATTTGTGACATAACATCCATTTTGGAGTTACACAACTAAAGAATCAGACTCCTGTTACGTTTTTTATTTTTCAAGTGATTCTTGTTCTGTTTAGCATCAATACCTTTATTTTATGTTTGTTCTTTTGTGTTTGTTTTGTGGGGTCAAAGACAAAACTGATTAAATTTATGCCTTCAATGCAACATAAGTCACTTTGCGAAAAAGCATCTGGCGAATATAATGTTCACAAACCCTCCCTGAATTGTACCAGGTGTTGCTTGTTTAATCAGTCTGTGTATAAATAACCCTTGTGGTTCTAGACAAGTATCTATAAAGTATGCAAATTTGACTAGAAAACAATTTATTATTTAGAAAACACAGATGTTTGTGCAGAATTGCAGTAGCTGCATGTACATACATATCTATATGCATCTTTTACGCATATATATCCGTACATATCAGCTCTGCTCTAAAACCTAGAAAGACGTCTGTAAAATTAATGGGTCTGGCTTCCAGTCTCATCTGCATCCAGCTATTTTTAGCTGTACACAAACTGGTGTGTCTTATCATATTATTTTAATGTATTATCTTAATTATGAACGCTGGTTTGTAGTGCAAACAGGTTTACTGTTTGCTGCACGCTGTTATTTTTCTCTTTAATTCCCTATAGCGGCTAATAAACCGGAAGTCTTGCCCATAGGCTTACTTCTGCATTGAATAAGGTGGATAGGAAAGTGTGTTAACTGAAATGAAACTCACTGAATAAACTGCACTTTGATTCTTCATATCATGATACATTGTGAGTTTCACTGCGTGACTGAATACTTGACCAAAGTCAAGGGAAACATGAGGAATGTTTTTACACAGACTTATAATTAAGCAAAGGACACCTGTGAATTATGATCACAGACAAGAGCAATAGAATTAAGCTTCAAAATAAAGGTTCTGACATTAACATTTACATTTCTGCATTTAGCAGATGCTTTTATCCAAAGCGACTTACAATATGGAGCCTAAGCAATTTGTCACAGAGCCTTTAGTTTCCTTCCAGAATAAAAATTTCCTGATAATTTATTCACCCTCATGACTTCAGTCAAAAAGAAATTAAGTTTTTTGAAGAAAACATTCCAGGATTTTTCTCCATACGCGATCCCAGCCGAGGAATCTTATCTTGTGAAACGATTGGTAATTTAAATAATAATAATAATTTAAATACTTACCCACAAATGCTCGTCTTGCACTAGCCTGACTTCATGCATTATGTAGTTGCGTTAAAAAGGTCATGACGTGGGCGGAAGTACCGACCCAGTGTTTACAAAGCGAACGTGCAAAAAAAGTCAAACGCCCTTTACAAAAAAAGTAAAACAACAATGTTGGACGATTTTGAATTTGGAGTTTTTTGCCCTACCCTACCTTTTTGAACCTGAGTAGTTACATATATGAAGAACTTTTTCCAACGTGATTATGTAATGCATGAAGAGCTAGTGCAAGATGAGCATTTGTGGTTAAAAAAAAGAAAAGCTTTCTATTTTTAGTACATTGTTGTCATGTAAGAGCGCCGACTTTATTTTTCCACCTTTTTCATTCCTCCCCCCATTTAATTCTCACTGGAGCGTTTAAAACAGCCTGGTCACAATGCACATGTCAGGTCAAGATACATGTAAGGAGGCCTGTGGGTTTCAGCAGGCTGATCTCCTGAGAGACGATGCCTGCCACATCTCTCCAGTGAGTCTATCATGGAGATGAGTCATCCATGCTGCCCCGTGTGTGTGAGACAGGAGATTAACCTCACCGTCTCGAATCCCGGAGACCCAGTCTCTTAAAGATGGATTTTTTTGCGGTTACACTTTCAAAGAACAGTCCTTTTCTTCCTGTTCCTTTCCACCTCTCATAATCAGTATGCAAAAACAGCATTCCTCTTGCTTTCCTGAGCTGCGCTGGCTCGGAAATCACAGAAAATTCCTTAAGAAGGCAGGCAGGAGGAGCAGCTCGGGGTCTGTGGGTGTGTTGGTGTGATGCAGGAGGATGTGAATTCTGTACAGCTTGTACACTGTTGACGTTCACAATGTTCTTCATATTGCCAGAGATGGGCTTAGAGAGCAATGGGATCTGTTCTGAGGGGGGACGGGGGAGGGGGTGATTTTGGGGATGGTTGTTGAAGCCAAGTTAAAATATCATGGAAAAATAAAAACGGTTTAATTTTCCATCCTCAGGCTGTCTCTTTTAAGCTGCAGATCCTGGCGTACTTAGATGAAATAGACAATGATTAGTAAAGCAGCACTGGAATCATCACTTCCTTGAGACTGAACATATGGTTAGCAAATCATACTATAGGTCAAATTAATTAATTTGTGACCACAAAACTAGACTACAGACCACAAAGTAAGTAGCATGGGTATATTTGTAGCA
The DNA here is from genome assembly GCA_036247105.1 of Cirrhinus mrigala. Taxonomy (NCBI): domain Eukaryota; kingdom Metazoa; phylum Chordata; class Actinopteri; order Cypriniformes; family Cyprinidae; genus Cirrhinus; species Cirrhinus mrigala. Next base: position 8,201,020 of record CM070022.1, read on the forward strand.
ATACCAACAATACATTGTATGGGTCAGAATTATCGATTTTTCTTTTATGCCAAAAATCAGTAGGATATTAAGTAAAGATCATGTTCCATTAAGATATTTTAATTTCTTACTGTAAATATATCAAAACTTCATTTTTGATTAGTAATATGCATGGCTAAGAACTTCATTTCAACAACTTTAAAGGTGATTTTCTCAATATTTTGATTTTGCACCCTCAGATTTCATATTTTCAAATAGTTGTATCTCAATTATTATTTGTTCAAGCTTTTAGATGATGTATAAGTCTTAATTTAAAAACAAATGACCCTTATGACTGGTTTTGTGGTTCAGGGTCACATATCATTAGAAAAAGCCAATTTTTTAAATAATTGCTGTTTTTAATATATTAGTTATTTAATATCTATCAAAGTACAGTTAAAATTCAGTGTGTATAAGAATGTTAATTTATTAGGCAATACATTTTATTATATACTTTAAATACATTACTGTTCATTCAAAGGTTTGGGGTTGGTACGATATTTTTTTTTCAAGTCTGTTATGCTCACTTAGCTGCATTTATTTGATCAAAAATAGTATTGAATTGTGTAAAAATTATTACAATTTAAAATAATTGTTTTCTATTTTAAAATGGAATTTATTCCTGTGATGCAAAGCTGAATTTTCAGCATCATTACTCCAGTCTCCAGTTTCACATGATCCTTCAGAAATCAATCTAATATGCTGGTTTGCTACTCAATAAACACTTATCATTATTACCAATGTTGAAAACAGCTGCTGTTTATATATCTGTGGAAACTACAATTATATAAACTACAATTATAATTGTCAGTACTGTAATTTTTCAATTTAGTGCATCCTTGCTGAAAAAAAGTATAAAAAAAAAAAGACTGACCCCAAACATTTGAATGGTAGTACATACTTTGTAGTGGGTTGTTATCTGTTATGTGTTGTCCTGTGGCCAGCATGGGTCCTGGGCTTTTTTTAGTCCGAGTACATCTCAGCATTTCGCTGCTTTATATCACCAGAGCTCAGGTGTAGCAGCGAGAGGAAACCCACTAGGAATAAATCACACAAATTATAACTAGAAGAGTAAGTGTCTCACTGTCTTTAATTAATCAGACTGTGAAGGAATAAGAACATTAAAAAAAATAATAAAAATAATAATAATAATCCAGTAGTACATCTTACATTTGACCTTGCGCATTTGACCTCAGGTAAGTCACTTAACATCACCAGCATGCATAGCTGACCCTCCGTAACAACCTTTCATGACAATACATGGTCGACCATGTAGTCAAACCAATTTAATCCTTCTTTCCTCCCCATTTGTGTAGCTCATTGATCAGTTTCTGTTTGAGAAGAGGCGGGGCTTCGTTCTCAGTGCCTGTATCAATATGCTTTGTGACTTTGGGCTCATTGAATTTCAAATAGGTTCAAGCTGATTTCGATGGATGTGGCATGTTAATAATGCTGTTATTGGACTGGTTGCTCTCCTGTCCCTCGCTCTAATCATCTTAGAGATAGTTAGTGTAATGATCTGATTTTCTATGTTCTGTATAACTCATGCATTGGAAGATGGGAAGGCTTTTGACTGAGGGTGAATGTGCACTCGAAAACATGGGATTTTTTTAGGTATGGAGTTTTTACTGGTCTTAAAATTTTATCATCTTTCATATTGTCACCAGCTTGCACATTTTTTTTTTTCCAAAAAAACATCCTGTACTGTCAAGTTAAACATTGGAAATATGGTTCATTTGCCATACCTTACAATGCCAAAACATAAGATAACAAATGAAACCGTTTTGAACATAATTTTTGTGCCTGGTATCTGTGTGCGAGATGAATGCATATCATAAATTATATGTACGTGTGCAGAGCTGACTGAGCTTGTCACATGTTTCGATACTCTTTGCACCACTCAGGAATTCAATTTTCTTTTCTTTACTGGACTGCCATTATCATCTCTCTCTCCTGCCTTCATTATAGAGAAGATGGAGAGAAGACTGTGTTAAGGAGTACAGAGTGTCAGCCCACAGGACACAGTGTTCAGAACACAGCCGAGTAAGATGGCAACATGTTACAATAAGGTTGTATACATGAACTTTAGTTAAAGGGTTAGTTCGCTCAAAAATTACAATTCTGTCATAAATTACTCACCTTCATGTCGTTCCAAACCTGCAAGACCTCTGTTCATCTTCGGAACACCAATTAAGATATTTTTAATGAAATCCGAAAGCTTTCTGACACTGCATAGACAGAAACGCAAATACCACGTTCAAGGTCCAGAAAGGTAGTAAGGACATCGATAAAATAATCCATGTGACATCAGTGGTTTAACCTTATTTTTATGAAGCTACGACAATACTTTTTATGTGCAAAGAAAACTAAAATAACAACTTTTTTTTCGACAAAAGTCATGCTGGCGTTCTGATGTAGAACCTGGATGCACTCTGCCTTGTTTGCAACTAGAAGCATGACACGGAAGTCTAAGACTGACACGGAAGTGTTCCTATTCAGCTTCCTGCCTGGGTGCAACCAGGTCAATGCAAATTTACACTGAACTAAAAAAAAGCCAGTTCTTCAATTCTGAAAACAGGGCAAATTAGCACCAGTGGGAAGTGAAATTTCAGTAGGTGATTTCTTAACAATGCGCAAATTAGCGTAGTTGCAAATAAAGAATAAAGAAATAAAGAAGCAACAGTACACTGAATAGAACCGGAGGCCAGAAAATTTGCAAGAAGTTTTGGCAGACCTGGTATTGCGTAACTCCTAGTTGAGGGTTCCAAGTCGTCTTTATTTCCTGAAGCAAATTAAAAATAACGTGGCAAACGATATGTTTGAATAATATGGTGTTCTAGCATTCTAAATAAATGAACACATGTGGAAAAAATCCTCTCAGTTCTACCACGTGCTCTCGGTGCCTCCTCCTAGCATCAATAATTGCAGGCATTTCTAGTGCAAAATAGTTTGACATGCTTTATTTGGGCGTTAAATAATGGCGCAAATGCCAGTAATTTGACGTGTGAAAACGTTAGTAAAACGCGTTGCGTGATTCATTTGAATACTCTCCTACTAAAAATTTTGCGTTTGCCGCAAAAATAATTTTTTTTTTTGGCAATTTTTTCTATTTTACTTTGAAAGGACAGTGGAGATGAGACCGGAAGTGAGTGGGAGCGAGGGGGGGTGTAGGATCGGGAAAGGTCCACGAGGCGGAATTCCATCTCGGGACACCCGAGGTGCAACTGCACCATATGTCGGCACACTGCCCACAAGGCTATCGGCGCAGACTTCAGCACTAATTCTTCACTGTTCACATATTCGAAAGTCAGACAACCCTCTGATAAACCACTTCTATTTGTTTTCGTTTCAGGTTCACCAGAATTTGAACCAGGATGTACCAACAGTGCTGAGTCCGGTGGAGGAGAGGGGTGGGGGATTCTGGGATTCTAGAGGCGGAGAGCGAGACATCATGGGTGATGGAGGGGCCTTGCACGCGGAGGGCAATGCCCTTCTGAAGGCGGTGTTCCAGGGCAAACTCCGCCTCGCTCGCCTCCTCCTGGAGGGCGGAGCCTATATCAATGAAGGGAACGAGCGAGGAGAGACGCCCGTCATAGCAGCCTGTCTGGCGGGATATGATGATGCACAGACCCGGCAAAGAATGGTGCGGTACTTGCTTGAGAAGGGAGCAGACCCAAACATCCCTGACAAATCGGGTCGGACTGCCCTGATGCATGCATGTGCAGAACAGGCAGGCAAAGAGGTCGTGTCACTGCTGCTGGAAAATGGCGCCGATCCCAGCTTGAAGGACTATTCCGGGGCCTCGGCACTTGTACACGCCATCAATAAAGGCGATAGAGAGACTCTCCAGGTCCTGCTGGATGCCTGCAAAGCCAAAGGTAAAGAGGTAATCATCATTACCACCGATACATCTCCCTCTGGCACTAAGAAGACCAAACAATACCTGAACTCCCCACCATCACCAGGTATAGTGGACAAGCTCTCTCCTGCTTGCATGTCTCCATCTGAGGTGGAGATTCATACCTCTGGCTCTGTCCCCGGTGAAGAGGAGGAAGGTATCTTCAGCTTTGCCATGACTTCGGCACTCCCACTACCCTCCAGCAGACCACAAGGGGAGAGGAGACCACCGCCACGTAAGCTTCTGAAAAGACTGAACTCTGAGCCGTGGGGTCTGGTGGCTCCTTCTGTACTTGCTGAGAGAGCGGAGCGGATAGAGAGCGATTTAGCAGAGGAGGACAAGTTGGTCTCGGAGATGAATGGGATGACGGTTTCTGGTCCAGGCAGACCTCTCCTGTCACGAAGGCACAGTATAGAGACCCATGACCCATCCTCTCCAAAGCTGATGGACCGGTCCTGTTCGGAAGACTGTGCAGCACTGTGTGGCTCTTCTTGGGCGGATAAAGTCCATCAGCACCAGTCACTGTATCGCAGAAACACGGCCCCTGAGACTCAGGACAATGTGGCTCAGGCACCAACAGGAATCCGTGGCTTACCACACCCCAAACTCACCCGCATGGAACACTACGAGTCAGACACCCACCTGTGCCCTGCTTCCATCCCTGGATCTCCAGATTCTGGACGTGTCTCAGTGGAGCGCCGCAAGTACAACGCCTCTCCCTTGTCGCTGCTCACCAGCTCTTCTCGGGAGTCTCTAGAGAGCATTCCCAACTCGGTGTCTCCTATCACAATGAGGCGGCGTCCAACAGGACTGTTGGAACGGCGGGGATCAGGCACTCTCCTTTTGGACCACATCTCCCACACAAGACCTGGGTTCCTTCCACCTCTCAATGTCAACCCTCAGCGACCCATTCCTGATATCCGTGCCAACGGAAAGCCCACTTCTCCCGTACACTCAGGGAGCAAGATCCTACTGCCGGTCGCGCCGTCGTCCCCAAAACGTGGACCAGACTTCAAGATGAAGAAGAAGCTGATGAGACGGCACTCGATGCAGACGGAGCAGATGAAGCAGCTTTCGACCTTCCGGGAAATCCTCACAGAAAAGGTGATGGAGATGAATGGAGATTGAGAGCAAGAGAGAAGAAGAATGAGAAAGAGTCAGTGCTGGCCGAGAGTTTCCTCACTGGGTTCATCTACATCATCTCTGAGGCAAACCTGCTCTGGTCCAGTTTAGATCCTTTAGAACTTAATACATCCGTCAAACATATGCATTGTGGAGACAAAACCATCTTCAAATCCAGACAATGAGAGAGAAAATGAGTCACGGTCACTCAAGATCACAAAAGGGATCAGTTATTCCAAGATATATATTGGAGATAACATTCTAATATTATTTGCAATTATTCCTTGATTATCAAGAATGCTTGAAGATAGACCCATTAGTGTCAGTAGAAGTGCTTTTGGTGTTTGAAATTGCTGCAACCCTCAGATGAAACCTCATAGATTAGGTTTCTCTAAGTATTAGCGCTGTTATGGCTTTCAGCCTTATTGTTGTGCACTGTCAGAAAAAAAAATACAGAAATTGTACCTTAAGGAGCACCGCTTGTTGATGGGGCATTACGCTTAAAACAAGGGTGTCCAAACTCGGTCCTGGAGGGCTGGTGTCCTGCAGAGTTTAGCTCCAACTTGCCTTAATACACCTGCTTGGAAGTTTGTAGCGTGTTTAGGAAGACATCGATTAGCTAGTTCAGGTGTGTTTATTAGGGTTGGAGCTAAAATCTGCAGGACAGTGGCCCTCCAGGACAGAGTTTGGACACCCCTGCCTTAAAAGGACAAATTTGTAGCTTGTCTGCCCCTAAAAGGTGCATATTTGTACCTTAGAATAGTAATATATACCCTTAAGGTACTACTATGCATCACTTTGGGGTAAATAAGGTACAAAGATGACCCAGTAAAGCCCAAAGTATACTTTACTTTTTATGCATACGCAAGGGAAAGTGTACAGTACGCGCACACTGAACGCGTAACACACGATTTTTGTAACCGGTTGCACATGCGCATTGAATTTGTTTTACAGTAATCAGTTGTTCCAAAAGATGGCAACACTGTCCTAGGCTGTGGTTTCACAGTAGAAAAGGAAACTAAAGAGATGAACAACAACAACAAACTAGCGGAGACTGCAACAACAACAACAACAGACGGGTGCATTGACAATCGCTTGTGAGTGAGAGGGTATGGGAAAGCCCAGCTTTGGTTCAAAAGAGTTCAAAAATATTTGTAATCGGTCATAAATTCTGGGGAAAAGTAGAGTAGACACTGGACGTGGATGAAGATTTCAAGAGCGCTTGTGTCGACCGCCCACGTTCGTGCGCAACATTAAATGGAGTGTACTTTGAAAGGCCACACGTTTGACTAAACGCATACACTAGCGTATATGTACAAAAAAAACAAAAACGAAGTATATTTTGGGCTTAAGGGGACAAGCTGTTGTACCCCTAAATGTATAATTTTTGCACATCCTGTGGAATAATTGGGTTCATGCTAATATTCCTGATAAAATGCACATCCCTCTGTTTTTCTTTGGTAACAACATGAAGTGTAGTTCAAAACTCTAAAATTAATTTCTACGGTCGTTACAGTACAACTAAATTGATTCAAGCAACATTAAAATGTGAACTGAATTTAAAGTTGATTATTTATTTGTAAATAATAGAGTTCTCAAGCCTTATTAATTAATATATATTTATTTCTGCGTGTTTGTTTTGGACTGAAGGTTGGGAATTGCAGTCCTTGAATGGCAAGCTTCCATATTTTTTTCCACAGGATGTAAAGTAGAGGAGTATGGGAGATGGCTGACTGCTGAATATTCCGTTAACAAATGACAGTTTACATTTCTGAAGAACATTTTATTGCATTATGAAAGTGCAATAAAATATTACAGGAATGAATTAGCATAAAAACATTTTTAAAAAGCTATAGAACTAAAAACATAATTGTACCCGTTAAACATACTGCATGATTCAGGGCTTTTGGATGGGTTGCTTATCTTTCTTAAACTCTTATAAGTGATACAAAATAAGTGAAGTGCAATTCTTGAAACTCAAAATCCCAAAGAAACTCTACAAAGCCCATCCAAAACCACACAGATCCACCCTGACCCGACTCAGCGGAGGAGAGAGAGAAACCCCTCGCCTAACGCACACTCCCTCTGGAGACACAGAGCACAGATATTGTGTACATACTGTACAGAGTACAATTGTGTCTCAAGCGTTTGAACGTGCAATATTCCGTGCTGCCTCAGCACTGGTTTCATATTATTATCGTGAATGTGAACAATCACTCGGACGTGCGTCTATGGTTAACATGCTGCGGTAAATAGTTTAAGACGAGCTGGGAGCTCAGTTTACATTCAGAGGAGGAAATCTCTGCACAAAATACATGAGAATGAATTTCCCTAAAGAGCTGCAGTGCACAGTGTGTCCGTGTCAAACACATAGTTCAACTCAAGCTTATGATGTGAGTGAATTTAGTGCTTCTGCTTTGAGATGTTCTACACTTGATGTGAATTAAAACTTAGTGTACTTGAAATGTATCATGAAAACAAAAAGAGGAATATTTTTTTATGCCTGTAGGGTTTTACTCTTGTTTTTTTATTTTTACTGAAACGAATTTTAATGTTTAATACCGAATTGTTGGTGGTGCAATTTCACTTTGACGGTAGCTTTTGTGTTCCAGGGTGTTTGTAATGTTTGGAAATAATATATGAGCAGCCGGAGCTCAATGGCTACAGCAATCTTCCTGAAAACGATCGCGATAAAACCCAACCGTCGCCTGTTAAACCGACGGATCTCTGATTACCTAGCTCTTTGTTATCCTGATGCGATTAGGAGAATCTTGGCACTTTGCTGTGTATTCATTGATTTTTAGCGATTCTCCTCGTTTCATTTAACACACAAAAGCGAGATATTTGATTTGTTTCTAAATATGTTTGTATCTATCTCCAATATTTCTGACCTGCTGTACAAAAACATCCATTTAAATGAGTTGAAATTGTGTTCAAGTGTACCTGAGAAGATGTTAATAGTGTAAAGGCTGTTTTAGGTGCTGTACACAATGGACCTCCGTCTGTGCTACACTGTCGTCGGGTAGTTTTGAGCCCTCCATTCACATAGAAGGGTCACAGTTACAATATCAATGCATCATTTAATGGATTATGGATTAACTATTTCTTGTTATTTTGTATGTTTAGTGTGATACACAGGTCAAATGTAGTAAACCAAATAATTTTAAAAAGTATTAAATTATTTAAAACTAAAATCGCTGTTGTGCTACTTGTCTGCAGCCAATCATTTTCTTCAAGAGCTTTTATCTGCTTTGAATAAATGCATGACTGAGACATCAGTTTATTTTATACCAGTTGTTTTCAACTGGTATGTTCATGGTTTGTTCTAATAGGGTTGTGGGCAGGAAATAAAAACAATGCTATATTGTGTTAAATGCTAAAGCATTTCACGGTCATGTCATACGTCACGGTTCAATCAGTTACCCAGATGCGCGGCCATATTAGAGATACAGCATTGATCGCATGGTTTTGCATGATACTATTGAATATGTTGTTCTGCTAATTTATGCTGTCTAAACCACAGAAAAAAACATGTGGAAGCTGCTAAATTGTATAGAGAAGGAAAAGTAAGCAGGAAAGGGGTTAATAGGTGGTAAAGATACATACGAGCAGTATTAATTAAGATATTAGCCTAATATTTCACCTACCTGACTGGAAATAAGAACAAACACAAATGTGGTCAAGATTCTTGCCCTGGAAATCCTGGTTTAGTTTAGCGAACCACAAACGCCTTTTGTTCCTCAGACAGTTTTTTTTTCACTTTTCTCCTTGATTTGTTATCACTTTTGGCAGTCTTTAGTACTCCAAATGTTTTTTCCGGTCTGACCGATTAGTACAGCCCAAAACATGACAACAATTGACCATTTTCCGCAGCAATAATCAGCAAAACATGCGAGTTTGCCCTCAATTCAGTGCCATTGTTTATATTCAGTGTTGTCATTTAAAAGTATAGACTTATAGACCAATTATCTGTTTGTAAACATTCGGGATGCGCGCGCAGCATGGTTGCAGAAAACCCGGGAGAGATAGCCTTTACGGCTAGAGAATTACAAGGGTACGGCACAAATACTTAGATTTAAAAAGAGTATAGATTATATTGATTAGATGTCATTTTCAAAATGTTATACGCACATTACAAGAGCTTGTCACCCAGCGATAAGCACTGTTATTCAGAGAAATTGGCGTTAGATAGTGGGATAGTCTTACAGATCCGAAACCGGGATGACGTTTTTATAGGCGGTTCAATTGGCAGTCTATGGAGCCATGGAATAAAAGAATAAAAAAGGTAAATTTGATTTTATATTTCAAAATCCTGACTTTATTTTCGCAATTTCGCAGAACTGTAAGATAAAATAAAAAACAAATGTTCGGTAAAATGTTAATAGTAATAGGTTTAAATAATATATCATGCTGTAACGGTAGGGTAGTACATCCCCTATGAACAGCATATGTGAATATTATGTGGACCCATTGTTTAAATCAAATATATGCTTTAAAAGTTGAGTAATCAGTTTTCATCCATAGTATGTCCGATTAAACGTTTGCGTTTAGCTTCAAATCGCGTCTTTGACTACAGTATTGTATAAAAATTATTTGCATTCCGATTTTGACATCAAAAGGCACAAAAATATATATTTTTTTCTCTTTTTCCCTGGAGTTTACCTCCACTTGCTACCAGTTTTTCTGCAATCACTATGCGCGCAGCTGCAAGTGACGTCACTGTGACGTCTACTCGAAATTGGTCTATAAATCTTAATCTAAATCTTATAGTTAGTACTTACTACAGTTACATCAAAAATTATGTCAAGCTAACATGGGATCTGCATTGTGTAAAGTGACTTTTTTGTCATTTTGACATTTCTGAATATTTGTGTACACTCTACACTAAAATTTGGTGTCATGGATGAGTGTATAGTGGTGGATGGAAGACTATTTTTTGTTGATTTTTTTTTTTTTTTTTTTTAATATAAATACATACATAGAGAGATTCATTACAGTAGTCAGGAGAAAGAAAGATGTACAATATACAGTCACTCTCTGCTAATAAAACAATGCATAAATATCTTAATACAGACACAAGTATCTAAAACAAGTTATAAATAATGCCGGTTCAAGTTCCAGGTGCTATGAGGATGCAAGACGCCAAGGCCAATGTGGAGGAATTGAAAGATGATTGGCCGTGACAGGGAGCTGTTTTTTTGCTGTTCTCTATGTCTTACTCTATGAACTGAAACAAAAACAAAATCAGTGATAATTCTCTAAATACATTACATGTAGAGCAAATTTGACTGATTATATGAACAAACATTTAGCCAATCTTAGACTCAAATCTTACCATAAACCAGTCATGGAGCTGCATCTCCTCCAGGACGAGTCTCCGCTGCGGATCAGGCTCCAGACAATCATGAATCATCTGACAGCATTCTGTTTAAAAACAATGAGAGAGATGTTTGATTATTAAGTTATGTTACACCTCATATTTAGATTTTAAATTGTTCATATTTAGAATTCAAGTTGTCCATCTTTGTTCTTTGATTAAGATCTCACCTTGTGACAGCTCAGGTTTGGACCAGTCGTTCTTACTGATCCTGTTCAGGTCTTCGTCATCCGGATAATACCCGCAGACCATCACAAACAGCAGGATACCTAATGACCAAACTGTCGCTGGCTTTGTGTGGTACCTGCCGTCGACATTGAACTCCGGTGGACAGAACATTTCTGTGCCTAAAGGCAAGAATTTTTGATAGTTAATCCATTTCTAAGGCATTTACAGCAGGGTGTGGATTTAACAAGCTAAACAACCCACTAGCAAATCATCAAACATACCATTGAAGGCCATGTAGGCGGAGTCCCTCATGAGCATGCCGCATCCGAAGTCTATCAACTTGACCTCCAAAGTGTCCGGGTTCACCAGGAGATTCTCTAGTTTGATATCACGATGGAAGACGCCACGCTCACAGCAGATGTTAGCGGCATGAATCACCTGTGACATAAAATGCTGTGCCATCTTCTCATCGAGCCTTTGTCGGAGCTTCACGAAATTAAACATGCTCATGCTAGGCATGGGCCGCTCCAAGACCATGACATAGTGGTGTGGGTCGTCCTGCCAGTCTAGGAGTTTGATTATCTGCGGGACATTGGAGCCCATATTGGCCATGAGTGTCAGGCCGATCTCTATGGGGAGGCGTTTAGGATGACCAGGCTAAAAGAAAGAACATATGATGATTAATTGGAGATGCTTTCATGAATATCTTAGAAACTAAAAACCGTGTCTGAGAAGTGATTAATATAGAGAGTGCAGGTTACTCACAACTATGATATATGGCATATCTGGTGTCTTGTCAGCAATTTTCACAGCCACCTGATCAACAAAACAAAGAAGTAACAATTAGCATGTGCACAGAGATCATTCCAGTCATGAATACTGAACTGGTATGGAAAGTTTTGTTAGTAAAAACAGAGTAAGTAAAGAAATGTAACCTTCAGGCCATCCGTGCATCGAGTTCCTGCATACACACAGCCGTAGCCTCCTTGACCCAGCTTCTGGCCAAATTCATATCGCCAGAAAATGTGGCCTATTGAAAGATAAACAAATGTTGAGCATAATTTTATAATGCATTTTATAATTCAGATTAGAATTACATGTTCTAATTCTCTTATATTTATTATACTTACTGTTGTCTGGCTCCTCTGCTTCATTATCTTTATTGGAGTTAAATGGATTTCGGATGCCCTGCTGTCGGAGGACGTCCTGCTCCAGCTGGTCCTCAGGAGCGGGGAGGACCTCAGAGACCGGAGCTTCTCCAAGATCAGGAATCTCTACATTTTGCAGTAGAGAAGTCTGATCTAAACAAGGGAATACCAATAATATTAATCAAATCAGATAAATAATATGAATGAAATATTGCATACGCAAATTAGAGTGGTTCCTCATTTAGGGGAATGTTTGAAAAACTGGGAATGTGAGAATGAGTGTATTGTTTTAGATTATGGCAGAAATCTTACCCTTATCCAGCTCTTCCACTTTATCATCTTTGGAGGAACTACCTGGAATGTGGACGTTCTGATGTAGGAGGACGTCCTGCTCCACCTGTTCCTCTACAGCAGAGAGGACGTCAGAAGCTGGAGCTTCATGAAGATCAAGGATCTCTACAATACTGTGTTGTAGAGAAGTCTGATCTAAAGTGGGGAATACCAATAATATGAATAAAATATCAAATTATAAATCAATCAGCCAAAAAATGTAAATCGATCTGTTTTACTGGGAAAGTGAGAACTGGATTATGGCAGTTAATTTACCCTCGTCCAGCTCTTCCACTTTGTCCTCTTCAGTCAAACTAGCTGGAGCAGGGACGTCCTGTTGTTGGAGGACGTCCTGCTCCAGCTGTTCTTCTACAGCAGGGAGGACTTCAGAGGCTGCAGGTTCTTGATGATCATGGAGCTCTACAATAGGATGGATATCTTGTAGAGAAGTCAGATCTAAAGAAGGAATATTAATAACAAATTGTTGAAAGACTTCTTCAGACAGTTGAAAATCTATTTTTGCATAGTTTACATTCATTGTTATTTCTGTTGTAGTTTTGTTGAGTTGTTTTAGAACATCAACGAAAGTGATAATTGTTGCTTTGGCAACTAGCTGAAATAAATGTACTTTTATAAAGTAAATTTGGTTTAATTTCAGTTGACATTTATTTTATATAAAGTAGCAAAAAGTACTAATAGGCTAAAGCATTCAAATTTACTTCATTTGTGATCTTTAAACTCTAACACTAAAACGTTTGGTGTGATAATAACAGCTAGGCCAATGATTTTTGTTGTGTATACACATATATATTTTTTTTTTTTTTTTTTTTTTTTTTTTTACCATCAGTAAGTCTCAGAAACGATCCCGCCTCACTGTGGTTCACTTTCTTTGCCTTAGCCACGTTGTATGTTCCAGCTCTTCGGCGTAAAAAGTGCAGAAGGCGACATTTCCAAAACCTCTTGTTTTTCTCCTGTCTCCCTGCCTCCTTTCTCACTTCATCTATCACACCAGCACCACCAGGCGTCTCATCGAGCTGATGAGGATGGGTTTCCGCCGTGATGGGCGTGTGTTTGAGCAGCACACATGGTTGGGGTTCGTGTGCACGCTCCACTTTAAGCGCTTTCTTTGGTCGTGAAAACAGCCCCATTTTAACGCAGATATAATGGAATTTTTTCAGACTACTAGAAAACAAACTACTCCGAAACTTTAACCCACAAAATGAGCTCGAGCGTTCTAAGCCTTTATATACGACCACGTGACACGTTCTAATTGCTTCGTTACATCGCAGGGCACTCATGCATGACCTGTTACTTTTGAATAATAACATTCTATTTCATAACAACCTGTGTGTTGTTTAATAGGCCTATACATTACAATTAAGGCAAAATAAATAAATAAATAAATTTAATATGAATGAACTTTTATATTATTATTATTATTATTATTATTATTAATTAGTTCAGTTTACCAAATCATTGTTGGTTTAATTAAAAATTTAATAAATAAATAAATTGGCAAAGCAACCTGACTCAACTGTTTAACCCTTTAACTGTCACTCCCATTTTTGAACACAGACATAAAAATGCACTATCCAGACTTAAATTTGTATAATTCATGAATGAAAACATTTTGTAATAGGATTTTGATGTATATTTTCCATGGTAATGCAATGTCTGATTTTAAAATGCCTTTCAAATGATGAATTTTGAAATTTTAAGTTTTGAGCTGATATATAATTTCTTATGATATCTAAAGCGTGATACAGAAAAAGGCAATGAAGAAAGTCTTTTGTGACAAAGGTCAGAATTCATGTTATGATGTAGATTTTTTTAAGTGGCACTCTTGACCTATATTAATCTATTACTTTTTCTACATAATTTCTAACACAAAAATATGGTAAAATATCTATTTAGGAGTCTTAGTCCTTTCTAACGATGTATAGTTTGTCATGATTAGATTAGGATTTATTTGTAATATGGTAAAGTAAACGTAGCCGTCCCACAGGGTGGACGGTGACAGTTAAAGGGTTAAAAGAGTAATACATTAAACACACTGAAAAACACCTAGTTGAACACATTTTATCTCATCACTTTCTTTATAAGATAAAAACACTGAATACACAGTATACACATTAGGCATTATTAACTCTAAAATCAACAATTGTTGATTTAACATTTAAAAAATTGTCAAGCTAATATGGGATGTTTTTGTATGAAGTGAATATACTTTTTTTTTTTTTGTCTTTTTGACATTTCAGAATATTTGTGTGCACTCTACACTAAAGTTTAGTGTCATGAATGAGTTTACAGCGTGTTGACTTCTCACATTAAAATCTACCAACATATTTGAGGGTAAGTAAATTTTAATGTTTTTTTTTTTTTTTTTTGTAAGATTTGTGCTTACTTTTTGCAGAGCAAACAGTTTTGATGGGCTGGGTTGTCTTATACAATTATTGAATGCTTCTAGTTTAAAAATGGTTATTGAAATTGAGTCGAGACAAAGGTAGGCCTAGATGTCTGCCTACTGGTGCTTTACTGCATCCAATGAAACCAAGCAGATCATTCCAGACTCTGGGCATCTTCCATAAACAGTCGGAGAAGGAGTGACCTTCATCCCAGAGGAATTGATCTTCTCATCCAGTCTCAGAAGCTCTTGCAGTCTCATCTCGTCTGTTTGTTTGACACACAGCAGTGAGAGGACTTGTCCTGCAAAACACTGCTTGTCAGTCTGACACACACACACACACACACATTCCCAGTTGTGAGACACCATGATACAAAGTACAGATTGCAAAGGCCCTGAACTCAGTCATAAGATATCTGCTAACATTAAAACGTATTTCATGAATTTTATCCATAAGTGATATAAGGGCAAATACAGCTGAGCTAATTAATGATAGAGAGATCGAACAAGAAACTCAAACTTTAAATGGAACTTCTCCTATGGGTGAGACTTATGGTTCATTAGCTGCTATCCACAAGTTTCCTACGCCCCACGAGGCCTTGCGTCAAAAGTGGGAGCCTCTTCCGGTTCAAGGTAAACAAGCGGGACGTGACACTCATTCATTCAACAGTTGACAGAGTGTCCGGCAAATGAAGCCTACTGAAGCACCGAGACTTTCCTCTGACTGTTTCGGGAAAAGATTCAAAGCTTCGAGAGTGTCGAAAACAGCGCGCTCTGGTGGTTAGTAAGAAGTAAAGCAGCCAAAAGCCTGTGAAGCTCCGTCGGAAGAAGCATTCACCACAATTTCCATAGATCGATCCATGTTATATGCACAAATAAAAGCCTAACCGTGTGTGTGTTTGTTTGTTGAATTTCTGACTCTGATAAATTAATTTACCCATTAAACAGTGACATTAAATGCCAGTACGAATATCAATATGATGTAACAGAAGAATATAGTGTACACGTATTAATTGCATATGGCATACATTTAATTTTCTTGAAATAATTTGTATTCTTCATATTACTTGACTGGGTATTTTAAAATGTAATTATTAAATAGGTCCCAATGAAAATGTACTGGCAAAGTAAGATCTGAAGGTCCAACATTAGGACACGCAAAGTGAATCGCGCACATGACTGGACAGAAAGTGAGGCTTCTACGAAACGAATTTCTACGTTAACAAGCCTCGAATCGATGCAAGCTCTGATGTCCCGGTTCAAATGTCATTTCACTAGTTGACAGTCATTCAAGATTTAGCGATCCAAACTTGCTAATGATGTGGGAACACAAATTCGAAAAGCATAATGTTGTCCATAAGAACGTAATGGCATCTCTCATAAAGGTGTGCAACTTTACAAAGCAAACAATGGTCTAAAAAACACTTAGCCTCTTCGCTAATTAGCACACAATATACCATTGGTATAATACGTCCGCCGCCTCACCGGAAGTTATACCCACGTTCTTTTTTACAGTAGCGCCCCCCGGAAACCTGTGGATAAATAACGACGTGCAGTAAACCGTAAAACTGTTTGCACTACAAACGAGTGTGCTTATAATTAAGATAATACATTAAAATAATATGGTAAGACACACCGATTTGCAATATCAAGCAGCAAACTGTTTTATACAGCTAAAAATAGCTGGATGCTGATGAGACCAGAAGCCCATAAAATTTACAAATGGCCGCACCCACTCTTACCGGAAGAAAAAGGTGGATAGATTTGCGGAAGGTGAGGTAAGCATATTGTAAATACCCTTGTGTTGTGATTAACGGGCTTAGATGGACATGCTCTGTCCGAACTTATCCTTAAAATATAACAAAACTATAAAATATATATATATATAAAAGGACATGCTAATATTCATACTTCACAAAAAAAAGTGATGTGTTGTTGTTTATTTGCCCCTCTTGTACGGAGTACATGGATACGGCATACATATGCACATTCTTATTTTATTAAATATTTTCCTTTAAACATGAGTAACAGTTATTCAACTGTATTCTCGTTTACATTTTGAGAAAGTGTAAGCACAATGAGTGTAAACCAAAGCTAAGTTCCAACAAGATTTGAATGTGCTGAGTTTATTATAAATTGCTTATTATCAAGATTTTTTGCTTATTTGCTTATTGTCCTTAAGATTAAAAGACACTGTACCTGTTTAAATGCCCTTCTGAGAACTCCTAAAGATCAAAACATATATTAAGATCTATTTCGTCAGTGATTTATGATATGATATAAATGGGAAAAAAGGTCACAAAATCATATCTAAAATGGCCTTTGGGCCAACTTTTTTCATACTACCACACTGGTTCATGAACTAAAAACTATTGCCCCTGAGCACTTAACGACAGACTGAACCTGTAATATGTTTGCTGTAACAGTATTGACTACTGATAGCAGGCAAAAATGACTCACATAGTTGGAAATACAGCAATTATTAGTTAAACAGTTGGAAATTATAATACAGAAGCAAGTAACTAATTTATGTTCATCTTCTGGTTGGGATCTTGATCATCTGTTGTCATTCAGTCATCAGGCCTGAAATAGAAGGTATAGATCCCAGTGAATATCGGTTGATATTGCAATAACACCTCACATTGATTATTAGGTTTGTTGCATTGTCAAAATAGCTCAATTACCTTATAATCTGGTACAGACTGGTCTGTGTTCTGATGGCAGAGCATACTGAGCTGAACTGAAAACTGTTGGTGTTGCTGCACAGTTTGATTGAGTCACAAACACAATATTGTTAACAGTCACGTTAGGCGGAGGCCTGTTCATATAATAGCAATCAACACTGTGCAGCCTGCGAGTCCGTCTTGGCTAAAGACAAGACAGAAAACAAATCCATGTGATCTCATTTCATCCTTTTAGCATGTCAGGATGAGATGGGAATAAAACAGATGTTAACCTCTTGAGTTTTTTTCTTCGGTCTGCAGTAGTAACAGCATTTACTAAAGGCAGTTGAAGCGACAATCATAGAGAAGATGGCGACCAGAAAATCACAGAGCGCGAGGACAATGACAGTCCAAAGAGATGGAAGAAACTGCGGTTTACATAACATGGTTCATATAAACATAATGAAGGAACAGCGCTAAATAAAAACACCTTTACAGTTGATCATATTGGAACTTTCTTAAAAGTTTAAGTAAGTTTAATAACTAATTATTACTAATTATCTAAATTAAATTTAAGTTTTAAATCATGAAATTTACACACTCTAGTGCACTGACCTTACGTTCAGAAGAAAAGGAAATAAACGCTATTATGCCGTTCAGAAAACTCAGTATTTGTGAGAATCTGATCTGAGAAATGAGAAATATCTGCTTTAGGTGAAAGTTTTTAATGTAGTGTATTCAGGAAAACATTATAGAAATAAAATAAATAACTGACCCGACACATGGTTTGTTTATTTGCAGCTGAGACGGTTACAGCTCCGGTTAAAATTGACTACAGAGAACGAACAGAATATATTTCAGTATTTCACGATCAGCGCAGTGTTTTCCAAATGATAAAAGGAAGAAATACTTACAAAGCATAACAAAAGAGAAAAAAAGCCTGTCCAGAATGATAAAACTATACCCATTAGGCCTATCAATATTTCCAGACCCTGTAAGATTAAAAGACAAGTTGGTCTCTGTTTATGAATTCACCCAGAAAACATCAAGACGTTAAGGTAAAACAGTTTGGCTTACCCCGAAAACTTTTGGTCTGATCTCCAGAAATTCAGACTTCCCTTTTAGGTGACATCCTGCCATCTTAGACTCGTGAAGATACAATCTGTTAATACAATACATTCTTTCTCATTCCTGTCAGACGAAGGTTTGCCAGGAACCAGTTGTCACTGTTCACTTTCGTTCTTATAGTTGACACATGAGACGGCAATTAAACAGTGTGAAACTAAATAAATTGTTGATTGCATTTTTAGTAGAAGCAATTCACAGTACAGGCTAAAAATTAGGCTTTACTTTAGGTACAAAGATGGCATTATTTTAAGGATTAACAAAAAAAAAAAAAAAATGCTAAACATGATCATGCAATATCATTAAATTCACTTTTTTTTTTTTTAACACATCTTACTTTCATATATTTATATAAAATCACAATAAGTGGCTTTATCAACACCAATAAAAAATTAAAGATTTATTGCTCTTTTTAAATGAAGCTTATTTAATATTTTTATTTCACAAACTGTACACTATCTTCCTCTCAACATCCAGTCAATTCAGATCAACACTAAATAACATTTCTGTATAATATGAGCAAAATAATCACTATATTAAGAGATCAATTTACCGTGTTGTTGCTCGTCTTAGGTCTTGTCAGTTTTATTTTCTCTTTCTTTTTCAGTTGTAATTTAGGTACAAAGCAGTTTATGAGAGTGTATGAGTGTGAAGTGTCTGAAACTTCACACTATTCTGTGCCTATATACAGCATGCAGAAATATGTTCCTTCATTTATAACACTAGTTCCTATTCTGATAAAACGTCTAATGTCTTACTATTTTAACAATGTTTTATGATGACTAATATAAAAAATATGCACCTACAATGTAAGTCTATGGGCAAGTTACATAAACAAGCTCCTCCCAATCTCAACATGTTAAACAGACTGAGATTTCAAACCAGAATGTTTTGCATGAGCAACTGTAATTTTACATTTCATTCTCATTTTCATTTAGTGTATGCATAAGCATAATACAGATATTTTTTTTTAAATTGATAATATAATACATAAATCATCCTTTGGCTGATCATCCTGATCATCTTCTGTCCTTCAGTCTTCAGCTCTGTAACAGATGGTATGGTCTGTGAATATTCTAACTGACAAAAGTTTTCTATCGTTTTCTAGTTTTCTAATGACAAAAAACACACTTTATCAGGGTGTAGACAGAACAGTAATTCCTTCATGCTTGTCAAAACAGCTCAATTACTGTCTGGTATAGGCTGGCCTGTTTTCTGATGGCAGTCCGTACTGAACTGAATTGAAAACTGTTGGTGTAGCAGAGTTCGGTTGAGTCACAAACACAAAATTGTTAATAGTCACCCCAGGCAGAGGACTGTTCATGTGATAAACCCTAGCGCTGTATTGCCTGTGAACCGGCCTTCGCTAAAGGAGTGAGACAAAGAACAGAACCAACACACATTTATTTATTTCATATCCATAATGACATAAGCACTTTATTAAATGTTTGGTAAAACATCTGTTAAGTACATTAACATAAGTTGATCTGCTGTGAGATGTAAATGTGATTAATTTGTTATATGTTTTTTTTTTTTTCCCACTGAAATAAGCTATGCTGTACACTACCAGTCAAACGTTTTTGAACAGTAAGATTTTTAATGTTTTTTAAAGAAGTCTCTTCTAATGATGCTGAAAATGTAGCTATTTTAAAATATAATCAAATATAAAGCAGTTATTTTAAATACTAAATATATTTTACAATATTACTGTTTTTGCTGTATTTTGGATCAAATAAATGCAGGCTTGGTGAGCAGAAAAGACTTCTTTAAAAACATCAAAAATCTTTTGACTGGTAGTGTATGTTATACAGGTTTGGAAAGATATGTGGTTGAGTAAATGATGCCAGAATTTAATTTTTTTGTGTCAGCTACCCTATTACGTAAAAATCTTTAGACAGTGTATTGAGTTTTACCTTCGCTCTGCAGCACTCACAGGAAGTTGAGGCAAGAATAATAGATACGATGAAGACCACAGCATCACAGACCATCAATACAATGTGAGTCACACCCTGGGTGAATAGCAGAGACAGGAGGATTAGGAACTAAAACACATTTTTGAGTTAGTTAGAATTATTTGACCTAAAAGAAATTGTAAGAAATTTCAACTGGGTTGATATAAAAAGTATAAAGCAGAGATAAGTATCAAGTATAACTGAATAATTGGTTACTAATGCATTTAATACTAACCAACATAAATGCAAATTAATTTCTGGAGCTAGTGAGCAGGAAGTCTATACTTACATCATTAGCAAACCCATGAAATGGGATGGAGATAATAGATATTATGGCATTGAGGTAGTTTAGCGATTGTGAGGCTCTGACCTGAAATGAGAATGGGTAAATCAAAGAATTAATAAAACATAATGTATGCATTTAAATAAAATGAAATGTACAATACTTAAAAGATTCAGACCCATCGCATGCTACGTTTGTGTGCAGCTAACACTGTCAAAGATCCAATTAAAACTGACTGCAGTGAAGAAAATATATTAGTCAATATTTGTTCAATGCACAATATTGCTCTGATAGTGAAATATGACTTACGATGATAGATGCCCACAAAATGTAATATATCCCTTTCCAGATTGTTAAGGCAAACACCGCTATGCCTAATACTATTTCCAAACCCTGTAAAATATAAAACAAGGTGGTGAACGTTTCCACATTACCCCAAAATTAATATTGTATCAGAAAAAAAAAAAAAAAAACTTAAAGCGGGATAGTTTGCTTTACCCCAAAGACCTCTGGCCTGATCTTCAGAAATCTAGACACCACATACTGGTCAAACTGTGATTCTGGCTGCTGAAGAGAGCTGGTTTCACGATCATGTTTAGACATCTTTAAATGCACTGTTGGGATGGGTATTTAGTTAGGTTTTGGTTACTTTACAAATAGGCTTATACATTTTTATTTTTTAATGTTTCCGCAGTTAATAACATGTTTTTCTCTTTACTATCAGCCACAGAAAAAATCAAACACAAAAGAAACTAACTTCCACTTTCTACTCTGAAGCTGATAATCTAGATTTACTGGATTTCTACAGGTCCTGCATGGAAAGCTCTCTCTCTCTCTCTCTCTCTCTCTCTCTCTATTTGATCGTAAATAAGGGACAGGCAACAGTATTTTCTAATACAAAACTTGGAATGATCATGTTCGATCTGCCATTTACAATACATAAGATCTAAAGATCTAAATTAAGGTTGTATTCATAATTTTTAGTCCACATAATGCACAATAATAGTACCGTACTCCAATTTTGTGTCTATTTAGCTGTACTGTATAAAAGATTTGTTCTACAATCTAAGAAAAAACACTGCTGATAAAACAATAGAAACCATCAAAGAAATTCTAATGGTTTCCACTACAAATACTATTACGAATGATACGAAACCAATAGGCTCCATTACTGTAGGTTTCCATTAAAACCAGTACAATTCCCATTATAGCCAGTAAAACCATTACAAATTCTGTGATTGTTTCCATTGTTTTATTTTTTACATTTTTTTTTTTTAATTTAAGCATATATTAATTTAGCCTATATTAGGTATTAGGAGATTAGGTACCTTACCTTTATGCTGCTCTTGTCTTAGGTCTTGTCATTTTCTTTTTCTATTTCTTTTCAAGTTGTAGCCTAATCTAGGAAAGAAGCCGTTTATGAGGCTCCACCTCCTAGGTCGTCTACAAATGAAAATGTCGCTTCACAGCAAAAAGGTCTCTGTCCGTGTGTGAAGTTAGCGTGTTTATGAAACTCCACCGAGTGCTGTGGTTTCTCTCACATGACATGCAGGTGAAGTGCGAGTGTGTGTGTGCTACGGTGTATTTACACTGCATCGGAAGAAATCTGCTCCAAAAAAAAAAAAAAAAAAAAAAAACTAATTTAGGGCGTGTTTGTATCGAGTGTCAATAATCTTTGTGGTTTCAAACATTCCAATATAATCATAGATACACGCGATTACAGTTGGAAAGAAGCAAGCTTTGTTTTTGAATGCTCAAAGTAAATACAGTGTCAATTTAATAGTTTTTTTTGTAAAACAAAGCCAGTCTATTCACATTCACTGTGTCCAAAATGCAAAAAATTAACGTATCAGTATAAAACAACTGCAATGCGCCCAATGTGTAAACAGTATGAATTATGTAGGCAACTAAATGAAGGGAGACTCCAGAACAATCCGTGTATATTCTTAAATGTTTAAGACAGAGTCACCCCTACAAGAGTTTTGGAAAACGATGCATGGAACTTAACACTATCCTGGCTTCTACAGCTATGCAGCAATATGTCTTTTTTCATATAACACTGGTCATATCTGCTATTCTGATTAAATGTCATAAAATACCAAACACTTGAATGAGCTGGCAGAGGCTATTTTTAAATGTTTTATGATGACTATCTTGTCATCTTGTATTTACACACATTCACCTAATAATTACAGTAAAAACATGTTTAACATTACAATATTGAATATAATAAAATCTCTAATGTTAGTATTTATCTAAAACAGGATTTCTAACTAGTTTTCAAGGTTGTAAAAACAATTAAAAAATGTTTACAGTTGTGCACGTATATAAAGGAAGCTTTTGAGGTATCGCAAATAAGTTCTTAAAATATAAAACTGTCACAGTTTTAAAAGAAGTTCACTGAAGGTGCAGATGAACATTAATTGTAGCTTGGTGGAGGTTCAGAAAGACCTGGTTCATAACTTGGTGGAGGCGCAGAAGAAATTGGAACATAGTTTGGTGGAAGTTGTGAAGGACTTTGATCATAGATTGGTGGAGGTGCAGAGGGACTTGGATTGTCGTTTGGTGGTGGTGGTGCTGAAGGACTTGGGTTGCAGCTTGCTAGAGGGGTAGAAGGATATGGATCATATTTTGGTGGAGGTGCAAAAGGACTTGGATGGTATTTTGGTGGAGGTTCTGAAGGAGTTGGATCATAGATTGGTGGAGGTGAAAAAGAGCCTTGTTGGCACTGAAGCACAATATTGTTTTCAGTCATGTAAGGCACATCTCTGTTTATGTAACTGACTGCAACATGTCTTGACTGAGAGAGAGAGACAGAGAACACAACAAAAACAGAAAATTATTATTGTTGCATTCATCATTGGATGTAAATCTAAAGTGGATGTAGTGACACCTATAGTGGCAGTTAATTAACCAGAATTAATCAGAATGCATACGCAGGTTGTATGTGTCAAAAATGCATTTAAATAATCATGGATAAGAAATAAAAAGTGGCTCATTCTGTCTATGAAAGTACTAATATGTAAATCTAATATACATTTCTTTAAAAATATTCTGTATTTTCACATTTAGAAATGCTTATAAATTTGTGGATGTGGTTACCTTGTTATTATATAATTATTTTTGAAATAACCTCTTACATCAATGTTGGTTTAATCAGTTGCTTCTGTAGAGTATAAAACAATCATCTTTTTATGTCAGACTGCTTTTGTGAGTTTTTGTGAGCTCATCTGATTCAGTGAAAAGATCTCTTTCAAAAGAAGAGCTAAGCGAGCATAGTGAGCATGGACATATGGACTACATTTATGTGTTTTTTGTTTATTTATTTATTTATTTTTTTTGCAGAATGAAAGTACCAGTCCTCATTCATCTTTATTATACTGAAGGACATTCTTTCTGTGTTCCATAGAAGAAGAAATACTGCAATAGGGGTTTGGAATGGGATGAGGGTAAGTAAATAAGGCAAAAGTACATTTTTTGTTGTTGATTTTTAAGATAAGAGATCTACTTTTGAACTACTTTTGAACTACTTTTACCTTCATCCTGCAGCAGTCACAGGCAGACGAAGCAACTATAACAGAGATGATGAAGACCAGAGCATCACAGAAAACCAAGAGAATTAGAGTCACACCCTGAGTGAGTATAAAGACAGAATGATTACAAAACTAAAACACCTTTTATTATTAGTTATATATATACTTCTCTTTAAGAAACTGACATAAATTGCACATGATTGATAAAAACATTATAAAAGACTGATTTGTGTAGAGCTTAACTGACTTCAATTTAAAAAAACTTGATATCTGATAATATTAATATTAGCTTTTTGTCTGGTAAAAAGTCAAGTTAGAATATAAATTTTGCAGATATGTTTTCATTTTGTGAGAATGAATGCAGGATACAGAAACTTACATCACTGTCCAGACAGTGAAATGGGATGGAGATAGCAGCTGCTATTGCATTGAAACAGTTAAGAAATTGTGAGATTCTGACCTAAAATGTGAAAAATGTGAAAAATGTAATGCACTGTAGTCTAATGAAATGTTACAGAATTTGTATTAGATATTCAGACTAACCCGACATGTGTTACGTGTACATGCAGCCGCCACCGTCACCGATCCTGTCAAAATCGACTACAGTGAACATAATGAATATTATTCAGTATATGTTCATTGGACAATGCTGTTATGGTGTTGACGTTAAATACTTACAATTAAACATGACCAGAGGAGATATAAAAATCCTGTCCAGATTGTTAAGATTAACATTGTTATTCCTATTGATATTTCCAAAACCTGTAAGATATAAAACAAGACGTTATCTGTTTCCTCATTTACCTCAAATCAAAATGAACAATTGAAGTGGAACAGTTTGTTTTACCCCCAAAATCTTCGGCCTGATCTTCAGGAATTTAGACACCACACGCTGGTCAAAATGTGACACTGACTGCTGCAAAAAGCTGGTCACATCGTCATGTCTATGCATCTTTAAATGCACTGAAAGAAATTTGTGTCGGGATAAGAATTGTAAAAGCATGCTTTTCTCTTCAATGTCAACCACAAGGAAGAGGAACCAAATGTGCACATTCCCAAAGCTGAAAATCAGGATTTACTGGAAGAGTTGCTTAGACGACACATCACAAGGTAATCAGTGTTGCCAAAGACAGCTAATTTAGATTTAGTTTTTTGTTTTCAGCGCAACCTAAAAGTGCAACCTGAAGACAATGACACAGATATCACTATTTTCTTTTGGTACAAACAAAGTTTGTAACGAAGATGTTCACTTGACCCTGCCAGTCACAACACATAAGATCTGCATGGACTTACAAAACAACTATCTACACAGTATATTTCTGCAATAACTACAGTGAGTACACAATGAACAAATATAATTTGCAATGGTATTTTGTTCTAGCTGCTCATTCCAGCTTTTACCTAACCCACAAACACAGAGAGACAGACAATAAATGTGCAGAATACTTACACTAAGTAACATTTTTCAGGCTAAAACTTAAAATCCATTCAGATTAGTAGTATGTGAAGATATGAATTGAATCATTATTGATGTTGACAGTGTGTTTGTCTTGAGATGTTTTCAGTTTGTTTTTCATTTTGTTTTTCTAGTAAGTGGAAGTCATGCTGCTCATGAGACTCCACCTCCACAAAATATGAAGAGAATGATTCTTAAAAGTCACACTGATGTAAACATTGGGTGAATTTTGGCTATACAGTTATTGTAGTATCATATATTCAAAATGTTGGTTGTTTTTGAAGAGTCAAAAAAGTCTACTCAAAAAAGTTGGTATGGCACATTATGCAATCGAGGAGGCAATGATGTGTATGTGTATCGCTGTCCTACAACAGTGTCAGAAAAGCCGAGTGGTTAAGGCGTCAGACTTAACATCTTATGTTGAGATTTCTGGAGGTGTGGGTTCAATTCCCACTTCTGACAAGAGTTTTTTACATGACTAGAAGTCCCAACTTCAGTATTAGAATAAATAATTAATAAGTGATTAATAAATAAGTGATAAATAAGTGATTCATCATCATAATGTAAATGCATTTTCAACATCAAGATCAATGTAAAAACTGATCACTGTAATACTTTTCTTGGTACAATTCAATACAGGGAACCT
Source organism: Cirrhinus mrigala (assembly GCA_036247105.1). Lineage (NCBI taxonomy): Eukaryota > Metazoa > Chordata > Actinopteri > Cypriniformes > Cyprinidae > Cirrhinus > Cirrhinus mrigala. The sequence continues at coordinate 8,227,143 of CM070022.1, forward strand.
TAAATGCCTTTATTTATATTACAATAATAATATATAATTAAATAGTTAAATATTGGAATAAAAACACAGTATAATGTCATGTGACATTGTTTTATAAGTCCTTCATCCAACTAGCCCAAATGAAAGGAAAATACCTGCAGAGCACTTCTGAATCACTAGAGGGAGTTGCAGTACAAGGTTAGAAATTGCCCAGCAATTAGCATTATTGCATTCTCAGCTTGACATCATTTACCTGAAGTATCTGGTGAAACAATAATAATAATTAAAATAAATAAATAATCCAGTCTATATCAGCCGCATGTGAAACAAAGATATTATTTTATTTAAAACATTACAATATTTAAAAATTACAATCTTTTTCAGATCTTTTTTTTATAATCAGTGATATTAGTTGTCATGCATAGTTGTGCCTAGAAGATTTTTAAATAAAACAAATCTGTTTTATCTATTACTCTATCAATAACAATAAATGAATCGTCATATACTTTGGAAGAAAAACACATTTGCATTTGAGCCTTGTTTAGTTTCAGTCCTCATTTGCCACAACAAAGGACCATTTTAGAAAAAAAATCGTTGACAAAAAGAAATAGTGACCATTTACAGCCGCAATGTGCAGTATGATGGACCTTCATTATGCATTAAAAAAATCTTCAGTGGAAGTTAAGTAAAACTGAATGACGATTTAAACATAAATTATTGACTGTAAGTACAAAGCAACAATATATGATATGGTCTGCACACAGTTTAGGGTTAAGTGAGGAGTGAGGAGTTCAAAAATGCATCTAAAATAGAAAAATATATATATATACAAGATATAAACATTTCCTTATAAGTAACATTGTGTGTTATTTGTCATCTGCTCTACACTACCAGTCAAATGTTCTTGAACAGTAAGATTTTTAAGGTCTTTAAAGAAGTTTCTTCTGCTCACCAAGTCTGCATTTATTTCACCTGAAGTACAGCAAAAACAGTACAATTTTGAAATATTTTTACTATTTAAAATAACCATTTTCTATTTGAATATATGAAGAGTTCAGATGCAAAAAGCCACCTCGGTCCAAAAATTAGATAATGATACTGAGTGAATGCATTTGACACATAGTATACGTCCATCAAATACTTTTACTTCAAGCTCGCTAAATCCCAGCCTCAGCCCAAACAGAAGTACTAGTACTTAGGTAGAAACCTATACATAGAAGCCTGATAAAAATGCTTATTTTAAAGAAAAATGTCAGCTGGACTTACAGGCTTTTGCATCTGAACTCTTCATATTTTAAAATGTAATTTATTCCTGTGATCAAAGCTGAATTTTTAGCATCATTACTCCAGTCACTTGATCCTTTAGAAAGCATTCTAATATTCTGATCTGCTGCTAAAAAAAACATTTATTATTGTTATTATGATGATGATGATGTTAAAAACAGCTGAGTAATTTTTTTTCAGGTTTTTTTGATGAATAGAAAGTTCAGAAGAACAGTATTTATCTAAAACAGAAATCTTTTGTGACATTATAAATGTATTTGTAATCACTTTTGATCAGTTTAAAGCATCCTTGATAAACAGAAGTACTACTTTCTGTGTTGCTTATTGGGTCTGATAGGAGTCCAGGTAGTCGTCAGTCTGTAAAGGTTAACGAGACTGCTTTACAACCAGTCCCTACTTAAAGCCTGTCAAGAGTTTGGATAGTTTTTGACCTTCGTGTTTACTGTTATTTCTTTCATTAGGCCTAATAACTCCATAGTGCGTCTTTTAAAACTTTAAGTTGTCTACACGCTCATCCTCACTGTCAGTTTTTTTCCTTTCCCTGGTGGATTGTGCAGGCCGGCCAACCAATAGTCAATCAGCTCTTCCGCTCTTCATCAATATTCATATACGAGCGTCGTTCCGACAATGTGATTGGCTAGGAGAAAAGCCGGTCGCCTGAGAGTGAGCGGATGAAATCACCTGTCAATCTCCGAAAGGGCGGGATTTGCCAAGCCCAGATATATGTAAAAATACCATTCACACGCTCTCAGTGGCTGTGACACGAGCGAAGGGGCTTTTCGAAATATCATATTCAAATCAGTCTCCGGCGAGGGACGGAAGAAGTGTACAGTTTGAACAAATGGAGGAAGATAGCAGTGAACAGATGAAACCCCTTTTAACCACAGTAAGCATAAAGTTATTTGTTGTTGTCTCGTCAGATTTGAGTTGTTGCGGAAGCCCGGAGCGTTTCTACGCGCGTTCATTTCAAAGAAAGAAAAGGGACAAGGGGGATGAGGGAAATGGATGCGGACTGGTTTAAAGCATCACTTCCTCTGGGTTGCTAACGACCCAGGAGCATCCACATTGTCTTAGTTGACTAGATAGGGGTTTGTTTTGATATTGTATTGCTGTGGAAATGTACTTTCATTGTTTTGGGGTGACCACGCTTCTGCCAGGAAGTGTCGTTCAGATCATTGCGTCACAATAACGGTGAAAAGACGAGCGCAGTAGACGAATCTCTCTCTTTCACTGCCACGAAACAGACGTTATAACTTTTGTTTTATGTTTTATTATCTTTCTTCACAAGAATGTTCCCTTTTGATACAATTTTGATATAATACATGAACATTAAAGCGAGAGTCCTGTGTTTATTCTGTCTTTAAGTATTCAGTATTTAGCTGACATGATTTGTTATTTAAAAGCAAGTAAAAAGTTTGCATGTAACTCTTACCATTTTATTTTCCTTTTTAAAATGGCGTTCTATAGTCATAATGTCATAATGGCATCCTTTCAGGATATAAACCCTTGAAATTCAAGTCAACACTTTATCACGTACGTTTGTGAGTGGGAGAATGTCTTTTAAAATGTCAGCTTGTTTAACATGAATTTGTATAGTAAACAATTGATTATTCTCTCTTACTTGCTATTGTCTTTACATAAGTATGCATGAGTAAGTATGCACTTTCCTCTCTCCCTCTCTTTCATTCCTCAGAAGCTTCATTTCCATGTAGTCATAACGACTACAGTAGTATTTCCTTTCCTTCACAAATCATTTGTGCTGTCAGTAAGTACTAACAGCCTTGATGCGCTTTCAGTGCTTGTGTATATTTACATACAAACAGTTGTACGTCATCTACAAATAACAATAACCGTAACACCTACTGAGTGAAGATACAGTGTAAACTTAATATATAAGCATATATGCTTACACTTTGTTTGAGTAAACATACAGTAAGCTTGCAAATTCAGTAGAATCATCTTAAGGGGAAAACTCTCATAACATACAAAATGCAATTGACGAGTCATCAGTACATGGCAGAAACAGACACTGGATGGCTTGTTTGATGCAAAGATAGTATTGCATTCAGAGCATCAGGTGTGTTTACATAATATTTTGCAACATCTAAGATCATGCAAAGGATAAATAAATTTTTTCATGTTATGATTTTTTTATTTACAGTCAAGTTAGCAGGGTGAATATTGTTACTTTTGATTTATCTTTTCAATGCAGAACATAAGGGCTTGCGTTTTCATATAAACAGTAACCTGTGGGTCCATCGCTGTGCTGATTATTATTATTATTTATTTATTTTTTTTCTACAGGCAGTGTATTACTTATACAGAAGTACAGTGTGGTTAATATTATCAAAACCTCAAGATAACGGTCTCTGTCTTGCAACTTGCTACTCTCTTTCCACGGTTGCCAGTCTGTTTATGGAAGCGTAATTTTGCCACGCAATAGAAAATACAAAAGGTAGTTCAGAGAAAGAAAGAATTTTGAAATGTAAATTCATAATTGTGAGATATAAACTAAGAACTGTCAGATATAAATTGGCAATTCTTAGAAGAAAAGTTAGAATTGTGAGATAAAATCAGAATTTTCATTTAAGTCACAATTACCTTAAAAACTTAAAACAAAATCAGCATTTATCTGAAATAAAAAGCTTTTATAACATTATACACTATACCATTCAAAGGCTTGGAGTCCGTATAATAGAAATGATAAAAATTAATACTTTTATTTAGCAAGGATGCATTAAATTGATCGAAAGTGATGGTAAAGATGTTTATAATGTTACAAAAGTCTTCTATTTCAGATAAATGCTGTTCTCCTGAACTTTCTCTTCATCAAATAAACCTGAGAAAACTCGGCTGTTTTAAACATAATAATAATAATAATTGTTTTTTGAAAAGTAAATTAGAATATTAATATCTGAAGGATCATGTAACTGGAGTAATGTTGCTAAAAATGCAGCTTTGAAATCACAGGAATAAATTACATTTTAAAATATATTCAAATTGAAAACAATTATTTTAAATAGTAAAAATATTTCAAAATTGTACTGTTTTTGCTGTACTTGTGGATCACATAAATGCAGTCTTGGTGTTCAGAAGAGACTTCTTTAAGAAACATTAAAAAATCAAAAACTTTTGACTGGTAGCATACATTTAGAATTCTGAGTAAAAAAGTCAGAATTTTTACATATAAACTTACAACTTTGGGGAAAAAAAAGTCCGAATTTTGGATTAAAAAGCCTATTTTTTTTATTCCGTGACAAAATAAGCTTGAACCTGTTGGTATAAGAACAATGAAAAAATACAAGTACAAACAATTTTTACTTAGAAATTGCTAGTAATTTTTACTGTTAATTACTAAGAAAGGTAACTAGCATTGAATATAATGTGAAATTTGGAAGCAGAGAATTGAAATGGTATTCTGTCTATTAATCTTTGATTTATTTACAGCTTCAGAAAATGTTAACAGTGTATGTTGTCAATATTATGTAATGCTGTTTAAGGTCCAGATGGCAAATCTGAAAATCTGAAACTGGAATCCAGATGAGGAATTTGTATCTGGGTTATTGCATAAGTATATGCAGGGCTCGACAATAAGGAGTGCCCGATGTTCCCGGGGCCAGCGTGAAAGGCGCTTGGGACAGTTGACGAATCTGTCACTGGCCCGCTCGGGCCACTGCCGCGTCGTCACGAAAGTTTATCATTCGCTCCTGTTTTTAAGTCTTGCTTGTTTGAAATTTGAAGCGATCACAGAGAGACGCGTCTCTAACGGACAGATAGCCTACAAAAGTATCTCAAAATATCCGTCTTGACGAGTAACTTTGTCGTTTTAACAATGATTAATTTAATTTAATTTATACAGTGGAGTAACGTTACAGTTGTACCGATCGACCGGACATATTTCAACCGATCCCTGTTCCGGGTTTGGACACGAACTGCATTGAATATTTTTTTTTAAACGTCATGTGTGTGGAAATATTACGAGCTCTTTAGGGGCCGTTCACATATCGTGCCTAAAAACACGTGGAAAACGCTAGGCGGGCCGCTTTCTCCTTCTTTCCAAAGCGCTCTGTAGCTTGCGCTCTCGTGGCGTCTGCCGTTGCTAAGCAACCATGACCTGCGCTCTCAATGAAGACGCGGAAGTTTCAGCAAAGCACAGACGGATTTCCAGCACTAAAATCGCTTGCTGTAGCTCTGCTACTAAATTTATTTAAAAATGGCTATCCCTGCACAGCTATGATCAGCTGTTTCTCTATCTTGGCTGAGCTTTCATTGTTGTTACAGGAAAGGATGAAGCTAATTGGTTGGATCTTGTCACATGACCCGCGGTACGCTTGCGGTATTCTGAAAAGTTGAAATGTTTTTATCTAGATGCGGCGCGGACGTGCCTGGAAAAAACCGAGCGTGTCGCACTGCGTGCACGTCGCGACCACATCGCTTCCGTTATGAGCGCGGCTGCCGCGCGTCTACATTTCAAATAATGAACTTGAGCGCGCAAAAGACGCGATATGTAAACGGCCCCTCAAACATCCATTAACAGAGGCCAGAGACGCTGAAGACGAATGCAAAAAGGGAAAGAAAAATACTGTAACGTTAGCAGACAGAGCAAGATCACAGTTCACAATGCGTGAAATATTGGAAATAATATCTTAAATATTGATATTTACTTCATTTGCCTCTGTATAATGCATTTAAAGTTGCGTTCATAATCACGACACTGCTTTGTTTACAGTGGTAACCAGAGAAACGCTTTATCATTATTCCATAAGCGCCACCTGCTGGCAGAGACTAAATATGCTTTCATTCAGTCCGTCTGCCGTTTTTCCCTTAGCATCGTTTCATTTGTAATAAAATTATAGTAATACAATATTTTTTTGAACAAACAAATAATGTTTGAACTTTATATTTGTTAGGCTAGTAGGTTTTGCTGTGATATCGAAACTGGAATCGAGAATTGTACAATTTAAAGGGTATGTAAAATTTTGATGTCATATAAGCTTATATTATTAATAAAAGATAACATCAGTCAAAACAATGATAACAGCAACTATAGTTTTTTTTTTTTTTTTGTGGCAGGGCCAGTGAAAATTTTGACTGGGCAAGTAAAAGTTTGAACGATGGGGCCAGTAGAAAAAATCCTTAGTGTTGAGCCCTGATATGTATTGTTTAGATATCACTAAACAAAGTTAGCGTTCCATTTATCCGAAATTGTTGCAAATGGCCAGTTCCAGTTATGTAACAAAGAGCCTTGTTTTGATTTCCACCTGTTGCTTACTTCTCTGCTATCCATCACTCAGGTGTCTATAGGACAAGGATGCTCCTCTGTTCTCTGCTGTCATCACTTTGTCGGGATATTGGCAATGAGGAAAGAATTCATGGTTCGTTGAGTTTGCAGTATCGTAACGTTACAGCGCTGGTTCAGATGAAAGATTAGACAGGAAGTTTGTCATTGTTCTCTGGCTGGAGGATCAGCAGCTCTCGGGGGTGCTGGGACCCTGCAGACAATGCTGTTGATAAAGCCACAGAGGGCACAGCCGTAAGCTCAGCAGGTTTAGAGTAGTTGGGGACAGTAGTATGAGGCACTGTGACCTGTCAGTGTGCGGTAGTCAACACAGTTGCTCTGCTACAGCTAATTCACAACAAGTCTTTCCGGTCCCACTTGTTGACATCTGTTGAGAGTGATTCTTTGAAAATGCAAAACGGTATTGATCCAGGCGTAATGTTGGCACAATGACCTAAATGTGCGTTAACTAATTTGAAAAATTATTTTGAGGAAGAAATCTGCTGAATGAATTTAAATGAAGCTGAGAATACTGTAGTACAAAGAATATTTATTATGTCACCAAAATAGTTAATAAATGAGGAGAGAAGGGGTGATTTTTTTTTTTTTTTTTTTTTTTTTATGTAGATTTTTGTAAATGACAAAATCTATTATCACAGGTAAAAACAATCAAAACATTTCTTCAGAGGTGGGTTTTGTTTTGCATTTTTGCATCGTAAAATATTTCAGTAATCTTAGATGAGAGTTTAAAACTGTTCAGCAGTGCAAAGTCTGTTTGCCAATGGTTAATATTAGATTAATCTGTTTTATGTTTTTATCTTATCTGAGAAAATGATTTACAGTAGTGTGATACTCCAGTTTAATTGTCATAAATGTCTGCAAATATTTAATAAATGACCGTAGAACGATAATAATAAACCAAGATATTTAATAAATACGCACAGAGCCAAAATATTTAATAAATAAAATAATAATATAAATAATCATGTTTAATAAATTAGTATAGAACCATAATAATTAACCAAAATATTTAATAAATGAGCACAGAGCCAAAGTCATTAAAGAAAATATTTCATAAATGAAATAATATAAATAATAATATTTAATAAATTGATATCGAGCCATAATAATTAACCAAAATATTTAATAAATGAGCACAGAGCCATAATAATTAACCAAAATATTTAATAAATGAGCACAGAGCCAAAATAATTAAAGAAAATATTTAATAAATGAGCACAAGCCAAAATGATTAAAGCAAATATTTAATAAATAAAATAATATAATTAACAATATTTAATAAATTAGCATAGAACCATAATAATTAAACAAAATATTTAATAAATGAGTACAGATCCAAAAAAATTAAAGAAAATATTTAATGCATAAGCACAAGCCAAAACGATTAAAGAAAATGTTTAATAAATAAAATAATATAATTAATAATGCTTAATAAATTAGTATATAACCATAATAATTAACCAAAATATTTAAAAAATGAGCACAGAGGAAAAATAATTAACCAAAGTATTTAATGAATAAAATAATAATATAAATAATAATATTTAATAAATTAGTATAGAACCATAATAATTAAACAAAATATTTAATAAATGAGCACAAAGCCATAATAATTAACCAAAATATTTAACAAATGAGCACAGAGCCAAAAATAATTAATCAAAATATTTAATAAATGTGCACATAAAGAGTGGGATTTTTTTATATGGATTTTTATAAATGACAGAATCTCTAATCACACGTAAAAAAAAAATAAATAAATAAATAAAAAAAATAAAACATTTCTTCAGAGGTGGGTTTTGTTGTTGTGCATTTTTGTGTTATTTTTATTTTATTTATCTTAGATGAGGGTTTGTTCAGCAGTGCAGAGTCTGTTTGCTTAGTATTAGCTTAGTATTAACTTAATCTGTTGTATACTTTTATCTTATCTGAGAAAATGATCTATAATGGTGTTTTTCTTCAGTTTTATTGTCATAAATGGCTGCAAAATATTTAATAAATGAGCATAATTAACCAAAATATTTGAGCATAGAACGAGTGGGATTTTTTTAATATGGATTTTTATAAATGACAGAATCTCTAATCGCATGTAAAATATAGTTAAGGCATTCTTCAGAGGTGTGTTTTGTTGCTGTGTAAAATATTTTATTAATCTTTGATGTAGGGTTGTTGAGCAGTGCAAAGTCTATTTGCCAGTGCTTAATATTAGCTTAATCTGTTTTATGTTTTTATGGTCTTATCTGAGAAAGTGATTTGCAGTGGTGTGTTACTTAAGTTTTATTGTCATAAATGGCTGCAATATATTAAATAAATGACCATAAAACTATAATTAACCAAAAATCTTTAATAAATGAGCACAAAAGGAGTGAGATTTTTTTTTTCTATATGGATTTTTTTTTTCTAATCGCATGTAAAAAAAACAAACAAAAAAAAGTACTAAAAAAATTTTCAGTGGTTGGTTTTATTGTAGTGCATTTTTGTGTTATAAAATATTTTATTAATCTTTGATGTAGGGTTGTTGAGCAGTGCAAAGTCTATTTGCTTAGTATTAGCTTAATCTGTTTTATGATTTTATGATCTTATCTGAGAAAGTGATTTACAATAGTGAATGTTACTTCAGCATGGCATTTGTAAATAGCCGCAAAATATTTCATGACCAGAGTTGAGATTTTTTTTTTTTTTATAAACACGAAATAGCCGATCACATGTAAAAATAATCAAAGCATTTGTTCAGAGGTGGTTTTGTTGCACGTTTTGCATTGTTAACTCTTAGATGAGGGGTTGATGAACAGTTCTTAGATGAGGACTGTTCAGCAGTGCAAAGTCTGTTTGCCAGTACTTAGTAGTAGTCTGTTTTATACTTTTATGAGCTTATCTGAGAAAATGATTTAGATTAATAAATGTTACATCGGTATTGTATTTATAAATAGCAGCATTAGATTTACAATGCTTGGTTTGGTGTAACGGGGCAGACCACAGCCAAATAAGGAAAAGATTTCCCCATGCAAAGCTGACTGGCTCGTGTATGACTGTCATTCAACATCATTACATGCTACTTAAACACACTACTTGATGTATAAAGCTAATGTAATGCTGAATACATCAGAAATTTAAAATCTAGCCTGTGCACAGATCAGATTGTGCTCACACACACACACATTAAAAATAAACAAGCACAGTAAAAAGTGGGAATTTCTCCTTTGTTCTCTTTAAAACAAATCAGAATTTCTACAAACATCTCTTTTGTTTTTCAATCTCCTCTCTTTATATTGTTTCCTGTGTCACCTTGTATGTACAACCTATTGCTTTTTACAACTGAAACGTCATTCTTAACCCAAGTTAAGTGTGATCCTAGGTAATCCTGTTTCATATTTCACATTGCTCATGCTTAAACCCAAATTCTAGTTTGTAAACCCTGGATTACCATGCCTATTTGCATATTTATAAGGCAGATAAAGTGATTTGCTTGATGTATGTTGGCATGCAACTTCATGCAACTTAATGAAGCATTCTATTAATTATCATCAGTACAAGTGAAGGGTGCCTACAGGGTAGCAGTATTTCAGTGTGATTTAAGCTGGAGTGAGTTGTACACTGCTGTGATTGATGTGTCTATAATGAATTTGGCATGATTAACGCTTAGTCAACAGAAAATGGCTAAGGTAACCATTTTATGCTTGTTTTTTTTTTTTTGTCGCAAACCACTTGCCCACATAAATTATTTCAAAATTCATATGTGGGAATGTGTTTTGTTAACTTTTGCAAATGCTTAGTACATCAACTGATAATATCCACTTAAAGGATTAGTTCACTCCAGAATAAAAATTTCCTGATAATTTACTCACCCCCATGTCATCCAAGATGTTCATGTCTTTCTTTCTTCAGTTGAAAAGAAATTAAGGTTTTTGAAGAAACATTCCAGGATTTTTGTCCATATAGTTGACTTTAATGGGTTGATGGGTTCAAATTGCAGTTTCAGTGCAGCTTCTAAACGATCCCAGTCTAGGAATAAGGTTCCTAAATAGCGAAACAAGCTGTCATTTTCTAAAAAAAATAAAAATCATGTACTATCATGTGTATCAGCTTGCACTAGTTTGACTTCCCACACATAGTCACGCTGGAATGGTCACGAGTGTCACGTAGGCGGAAGTGCCGATCCAGTGTTTGCAAAGCGAATGTGCAAAGAAAGTCAAACACCCTTTACAAAAAACAACAATGTCAGATGATTTTGAAGTTTGAGGAGAAAATGAAGTTTTTTGCCCTACCCTGGCTTTCTGAACCGAATTACACAGACACTAACCACGTGTGACTTTTCTAATGTGATTTATATAATGCAGGAAGACTACTTGCTTCTGCAAGACAAGCATTTGTGATTAAAAAGTATATAAATTGTAATTTTTTTTTTAGAAAATGATTAATCGTTTCACTAGATAAGACCCTTATTCCTCGGCTGGGATCATGTAGAGCCCTTTGATGCTGCGTTGAAACTGCAATTTTGACCTTTAACCCCTTGATGCCCATTGAAGTCCACTATTTGGAGAAAAATCCTGGAATGTTTTCCTCAAAAACCTTAATTTCTTTTCAACTGAAGAAAGAAAGACATGGACATCTTGGATTACATGGGGGTGAGTAAATTATCTGGAAATTTTAATTCAGGAGTGAACTAATCTTTTAATATTAATGAGTGAATTCTTGAAGCATCCACATTTTCTTTCAGACAAAACATCTGACAATGGTTCCTCCTAGATTAGAATGGGACTGTTTTTTATTTTATTATTCTTTGCTTAAACCCCCTCCATTCATACAGACTGTGCAGCTTCTCAAATTTAATTACAGGCATTAACAGCTTCACTGGCTGAATGGCACTGACTTTCCCCAAAGGTTACTCTGTTGTCAGGGGAAACAGGTATGCGTTGTTCCTCTTCTTGAACATAGTATCAATGTGCTTGCTTGCAGCTTAGTAGCACTGTGTGAATGCAGCATTTGTTCTGTTTATCACATTTTTTGCATTTTAACAAACAAATACACTTTTAAGGCCCTATAAAAATGTTATATTTTTTACCAAATTACATGAAGTAATATATGTCTGTCAAAGTTTCTTCAAGTTAAAACAAACTTTTAAATTTTAATTCTTAAGTTTCTGTTTGTATATGATATGATGATAGTTTTTCTCAAAAGAAACGGTAAAATGCCCATGAAGTGACTCTCAGAGCAGTTTTAGAGATTATGGTTATGTGTTCTTGTGTTTAGGCTTCAGTATGTGTGTAGTAAACAAAACTGCATGTCTGCGCCATTCATTTACACAGAGACACGCTGAACATGCAGGAATCATATTTAAATAGTATTTTTGACAGACACTAGTCCATATCACGTTTTAAGTGTACTGACCTACTTTTGATTTTTTTCACCCAAATCTAGCATTCAAAAGGCATTACACATTATACAGTAAATTCCATTTTTATGACTGGATTATGCAATGCCGACCACATTTTCCACATCGCAGAAATCATATGGCCCTAAAAACGTATTTTCCTCTTTCTTGTAATATTTTCCTCTCTCTAACATTTTTTTTTTTTTGCCACATTCATTTTGCTTAAAGGTATAATTCGTCCAAAAATGGAAATTCTGTTGTCAAGACTCACCCTCAGGTTGATGAATTTCTGTCTTCTGTTGAGCACAAAAGAAAATGATTTGAAGAATGTTGATGACCAAACAGTTAGTTGCTTCCATTGTATGAAAACAAAAAAAAAGTACTGTCAGAAACTGTACTATACAACTGGCTACCAGCAACTATCATCATAAAGGTCTAGAACAACATGATGCCAGAATTTAAATTTTTAAGTGAATTATCCATTTAAGATGCAATGCAATGATGAGTAAGTGCAATGCAATGGTGAGTAAGGGACATTTAAATCAGTCTAAGTGATCTGATTTTATATTTCCTTGTCACACTATTTGCTTGCAGTGATGATGTAACTTCTAGTATACTTTACACTGTAAGCAATGCAACAACAATAGAACACCTCCATAATAATCAAAAAGGCATAGACACTGTGTAAATGAGAGATTCATTGTGCAGTGTAGACAGTTGTTAATTATAATGTGATTATCTTAGCTTCGGTTGTATTCTGTGATATTGCTTTATGTTTCAAACCCTGAATGCCCTTTAACACCTCAGGGCAATGGCACGCCATCTCGGCAGCTTCCCAGCACTCAGGCCATGTATAGCTCCAGTGCTGTTTGAACCCAAGCACTCACCCCTACTCGTGGAAAAACACATGCACGCTCACAACAACACACCCTCACACTCGGATATAAATAACTCCACATGTTTAGGTCTTTGCAACCAGGAGTGAGACCCATCCAACGTCAGCATGAGAAGTGTGCACTGGCAGCGTCTTGCAGGATTCTCTCTCACTTCTGCTTCCTAGTCAGTGTGACATAGACGCTTTTGCATTTGATCCTTGTAGAAGCAGACTGCCGCTTTAAGGAAGTGCGTGGAGACTTCCTCTTCAGGACAGATCCTGATTGTAGCTTGTCAGTTCTTTTGATTTTAGCGAAATGATTTGACGCTTCAGGTTGATCTTCGATCTTTTTATGACTCTTTTTATAAGATCAATATTTCTGGACCTTCATTGAAGCTCTTGCGTTCTTGCTGACTGATTTTCTTCCAAGTGATGAAGTTTTAAAGTCCCTCCCCATTGTCTGTGAATGATGCAGGACTTCTGGGGAGACGTTGTGAATCTCAGGACCACCAGAGGAGCTACGAAATTCTCGGTATGCTTTTGGGCTCACTCTTGTGTATCTAATGACTTAATACTGTTTTTCTTGATGGTGCATGACTCAGATTCTGCATAGCTCATTGAATATGCCTTGGCTTGGTGTTAGTGCTCGCTCGGGGTGTTCGGTTTCAAAATATTGCCTTGGGAACACAGTACAGTCAGAAATTCAATGTACATGAGTGTTATTTGGTGGCTTTTCATTGAAAAGAGGCGAAGTGTGTCAGTGGTCCCAAGACACATTGTCTGTCACATGTCATTACAGTTTTAAATTCTAAGTCCACATTGTACCCTTTGCTGCGTTTTGCCCTTTGGGATGATATCTGATGCCACGGCACTCAGGAATGCTTGAACAGAGGCCCATGGCGGGACAGGGCCACCTTGGTTTTCTTTAAATACATGGGACTCTTTGTGAATGTACTGGAAGAGAACATACTCATCTCACATCTCACTGCATATATATAGGGCCCTATGATTTCCTCAATGTGGAAAACACAGACGAAATTGTGGAATCCAGTCATAAAAATTGAATTTATAGTATAACGCGGAATGTCACGGAATTTTCCAAATTTTGAATAAATAATGACGCTCACCTCTGCCGCCTCAATATATGAGTATATTAACACATGACCATCATCTCTAGAACTGCTCTGAGAGTCACTTCATGAGCATATGACTGTTTCTCGTGAGAAAAACCAAAACTGCTGTCATATATAAAAACAGAAACTTCACAGCCACCCGTCAAAATAAAATTTTGGTTGATTAACTTGATGAAACTGTAACAGAAGTATATTACTTAATGTAATAATAGTAGTACTACTAATCAAATTAATAAAACATTATTTTAAGGAATATTTACCAGAAAAATTTAAATGCACAACACAGAGTATTTCTAAAAAAAAAAAAAAAGGAAAAAGAAAGAAAGAAAATAATAATACATGAGTTTTTTTTTTAATTTATAAAAATCAATTATTTAGAGATGCTTTTAATAAAATTTAATGAAATGATTAAAATGGAAGCTAGAAAAATAATGGAAAACATGGAATTTGATAAAAAATAATACTGAATTTGAGAAATAAAATAAAATGTATTTCATAAGGCCTTAAAATGTAATTTTTGTTACACTTTTAATAAATTGCTGTTAAGTTGTGTAAGTTTCGTGGTTTCAAATAATTTGACATGCTTTTTATTTATAAAATTTTATTTAACCATTAAAGAGTTTAGAAAATTTTAAACTAGAAAAAAAAACAGAAACTAGAAAAATTAAAACAAAAAATGGAATTTGGGAAAAAAAATAAAATGGAATTTGGGAAAAAATGGATTTCATAGGGCCTATATATAGTCTGTCTATGTATGTGTGCGTGTGTGTGTGTGTGTGTGTATATGTATGTATCCATCCATTTACCTATATGTATATATGTGGACAGATATATATCGATATGTAGGTAGGTAGATAGATATAGATAGTGTTGGTTCAGTTCTGTTCAATAACTTTGTGAAGTTCATCAGTTATAAAACAAGTTCAGTTCAGTGGTTTGGCTCGAGTCAGTTGTTGATTCAATACTGACTCAATGTTGACTGTTAAGAAGAGCTATAAAGCAGCTCTACAGAAAACAGTAGTGTCATTACTTGGCTCAATTGACCCTTTGCAGGGAGCTTGATTGACAGGCAATCTGACCAATCATAAAGCCAAATCTGTCATATTGTCTGACAAATGAGTCAGAGTAGATTAACTTCGGTGGACTTAAACTTAAAAAATGATGTGTATTCATATCTTTTAGCGGTTGAAGCAAAATTCCTTATGATGTTCCCTCATGTTTACTTTGTGCTTTAACTAGTAAATTTGAAAACACGCTTGGTTCATGTACCGCTTGAACTGAGGTGCTACAACAATCTGTCACGACACATTAAAGAGCCACAAAACAATATTTATTGTTTGAATTTATTAAATAACAACGTTTGCAAACTAAGACTTTTTCATAGCAAAAGTAACCTACTTTGACTTGTCTGTCGGCATGTTGTCAGTGTCCTCTTTGCTCCGCAATGTATTTATCACTGCGTCAGAACATGATGTGTGGCATGAGAGCGCTATGGCTTGTCAGACATAGCAACAGTAACAAAGGAGGGTCAATTCAGGAGTTTTGTGAAGGGTCAATTCAGTTCTCATCCACAGTGTCACTGCAGTCAAATCAATATTATTGAATATTAAGCTTACAGAATAGAGGTGAAATTATGGTTCAGTACTTGTAATAACCTGCTTAGGAAATAGTTTAATGAACAAAAACCCTAAATATCTTTGTGGATATTTTGCACTTATCTCATCTCTGTTGTGATGTTTTGCACGTACAGGAGTTTTAAGGTAACCTCACAGGTTGTTTCAGTTCATGTGGCAACCCTGCCACTATCGTACCACACGTTCTCACATCATGATGGCCAACGTATTATGCAATTGTCATTTGGGTTTAGCAGAATTTATTTTTACACTGTGCTCCTTTTGAGTGAGCTCAGAAAAATGTGGCCTGAAATAGTTTCGGGGTAAGAATAGCTGTGAATGTGATCTGACTATGGTTACATCATCCTTGTCATGCAGCTGCCCAGAGGACATAGTCGCGGCTAGTGTTGGGCTCTCTATCGTCTATAGTCTATCGTCTGCCTGTGAGATCGCCGATACCCGATATTATCAAGCTAATTTATTTAATTATTTACTGCGTTTCATTGCCGGCAAATGAACCAACTCCAGCATAAGGCTAAAAGCAGCCTAATGTTTTCAATATGGCTTCATTTGTGTTTAACATGATAACAATTTAATAGAAACTTTGTAAGTTCCTAATGCTTATATTTCCTTAGTTATTCAAAAAGCAGATACAGAAAAGGAGCAAAGAACATTTACGTTATCAGTGAACGTCATCACTGACTAGCCTAGCCTAGTCTAGCATGAGTTTATGCACTTTCAAAATCACTCCTGGTACCGTAAGTGAATACAATAATTACATCACTGTATGATGAATATATTTATTACCTCTTATTTACACTGCACACGTCTGCAGCGCGAAGGGAGGCCGTTTCCCCCCAAAACGAGTTACTGTGTCCCCATTTTCCATCTTCTCCCCTCCTTGCTGAACGGGATCGATTTCAAAAGTGAAAGTAAAACCGGAAAAACAGCGCGCATAAGAACGCGTTTGCACGCTTTTGCGAGCGTCAGCAGCTGCACGCAATTACAGATTGCATGCTTCCCACCCGAAACACTCCCTCCTGCTCACCTGATTTGTGCCTTTCTCTGCATCCCAATGTGCATACTATCCACCCTATCTGCCCTAAATAGGATTGAAATTTACTAGTATCACATAGAATTTAGGGAGGATAGTATGCACATTGGGACGCAGACTTTATACCAGCCACCTCGCGAAAAGTTTATGAAGCGCCCCAGAAGCGCTGCTTCGCTAAAGTTAGGCGCCTAGTCTATTTTTGACGGATAATAATAATCGGCTTGCTATCGTCAAAGGCATCAGCAACAGGCGATATCTCTGACTATCGTCGATACACAATACTATCTTCTATCGATACAACCCTAGTCGCGTCTGTTGTTTGTTTTATAGTTCTGAGCAGGAATGTGCAATGATAGTCAAATAGGGGTCCTATAACCAACCAGTTGATTTAGTAAGGTTGATAAATTTGTCTAATTTATTCTTAGATATTTGGTTTAGATATGCAGACATCATTTTGTGCTTTAGTTTTTAGACAGTTCGCAAAGATTTCTTTCTTTGAAAAAGTCATAAAATCAAAAGTCACCATATATATATTTCCTTAATGCATGCTAATATTGTGCATGGAACACAATCAACTACAAGCTCACATTCATTCATTTTTGGGTGAATTGTTCCTATTAGTCCAGATTAGTCAACTAGTTGTTTTGGACAGTTTGAAAAGTGGTATTTAATTTTTTGTTTAATATTTGATATTTTTAAGTGGTGTCACATGAAAGGAAGTGGTTTCTCACAGATCTATGCAGCGTTCTGTTTGGAAACTTGGCCCGTGCATTAGCTATGGTAGAGAATTATGGGAATTGGGTTATTGTCTGGGGAACTTAAACAAATATGCAGTAGAGGGACTCAGACACAGTCCTGAGAATACCCTGGGTCGCATCTGGAAAAAAGTCACATAATCACCGTCTCCAATACACCAGCTCCTTCTACAGCGACCACCGAAATGTTCTCACAGACGTGCAGATTTCTCTTGGGAAATAAGGGACAACGTTGTCTGGTGCGTTCTGTTGTGTCCCAAGTGTACTTTAGGATCCTTTCTAGGATGCAAGTGGAAAATGTTTCTCATTTCACAATTCACAAAGATTGCAGCTTGCTCCTGCTAATGAAGGACATGGAGTTAACTTTGTATGGGCCCAGTTAAAGCTCATTGTCTTTTGTATAAAAGTAAGTGGGCAGCATATAACAATTACAGTCACTCGTTTATATTGTCTCCAAATGTGACTCAACCTAATAAACCGAAGGGGTTGGAAAATATCCTGCAGTAGATGTATTATAGGCTGGAAGTGGACATCTGCAGCATGCATTTAAAGAAGTTTAGTCTAAGCCCTGTCTTAGACAAAATTATACATTATTGGAATGTCCTGCATCCTAGACCCTCATGGTGGAGCATGGACAACCAAGGGCGTAGAAACCATTATCATTTAGGGGGGACATGTCCCCTTCACTTTACAGGAGATAATCATTATTTTTCAAAGACTCAAGCTTTAATGTGTCCCCGCCACTTTTCAGATCCTGCTTCTCTGCACGCAAGACAGGTGCCAAAAGACAGCAGCTGTTAGATGATAATAGAGTTTCAAAGCACGTCTTATTTTAGAGACGTGTTATTATGAGCACAGGTTAAAAAAACTAGATTTTTATAATTTTTTTTAAACTTCCTGAAGAAGTTTTGAATGGTGACTGGCAATGCATAATTTTTTTCATATTTAAATGTAAAGGTCTTTGCACACTGAGTCCGAAATTTCGCACATTAAAAAATAAATATGACCTCACGTTGTGTCAATCACGTTTACACACTGCCTCCGAAACTTTCGTCCGTTAGAAAAAAGTTCGGATCAGGTTTGAATTATTTTATTTTATTTTATTTTTTTTTTGTTTGTTTGTTTTTTTTTTTTTTTTTTTTGCATTTTCGCATCCGTAGCAAGCATTTTGATAGGAAAGGATGACAAATAAGAAAAAAACGAAAAAACGCATGGTAAGCAGAACCCTTTTTTTCAGCTTTTTAATACAATAATAAGTACATGATCTTAAGAATAGTGTGTATATATATATATATATATATATATATATATATATATATATATATATATATATATATATATGTTATATACACACACACACACACACACACACATATATATATATATATATATATATATATATATATATATATATATATATATATATATATAATATGGCTGTGATTTGGCTGTAGGTAAGTGTGCCGATATACAGCCATAAAGCACGGCTACAAGTGTGATATTGTGTTTATACAACAGTTCGACGGCACGAGTGTATTAATACCTAAAAAAAACAACAACAACAGTGTCTTTAAAAACCCTTTTTTATGCAAACGAATTCCTTCCACCATGGATTCAAATCTCAGTTTGACAGTTTAAGCTGAGCCCAAGCCTCCGTTACTAATTCGAAAATGTCACTTTAGAGCTAGTATTTGCCGTCAAAAACAAGTTGCCATGCCAACCTGCTACTGTAAACAAAAGCTTGTAACGCTTGCCCTGCCTCTGTGGTCCTCTGATTGGTTCACTGTTTTGGAAACTGATATTGATGAGTGGCCCGGCATGTAAAAGTTTAAATTCTGTTAACTTGAATTTGTTAACACAGCGTCTTAAACGCACCACTCACTGCAAGAGACATGAGCACAATGGTCATGCACGTCTGTATAACCCGACTACAGGTGCGGTAGTATGTTTTTAATGGGAGAGTATTAACAGGATTTAAAAAAAAAAAAAAAAAAAAAAAGAGAAAATTACATTGGTTAGAGGTTCTGAATTTTGGGTTCAATTACTTTTTGATTAATTGTCCAGTCCTATTCATGAGTGTAATTACCTGCATCTGATACAGCATTCATTCTTCAGCTCAATCTCATATTCACAATAAAACATTAGTTTAAATTTTTGAACGTTAAAAAAGAATTATGTCCTGTTTAACCACTATAGACACATCAGAGTCAGCGGCAAATTCAAGAAGAACTGACCAAAGTAAGGCTGCTCTCGGCAGGTTAATGAGCACTGAACGCATCTTTTCACACTAAGGGCAACCGAGGGGCTCATAAGCAACTATTACAGAAGGTTCAAACGCTCATTGATGCTTCGAAAGTAAACGCAATGCATTAAGAGTCGTGGGGTGAAAACTTATTTTGTCTTCTGGGAAAAGTGTCTTCTGTAGCTTCTGAAGAGCAGTACTAACTGAAAAAATATGATATTTAGGGAAAATAAAAAAAAATGTCCACATCTTCATTCTGTTCAAAAGTATACACCCCCGGCTCTTAATGCATCGTTTTTCCTTCTGAAGCATCAGTGAGCGTTTGAATCTTCTGTAATAGCTGCATATGAGCCCCTCAGGTGTCCTCAGTGTGAAAAGATGGATCTCAAAATCATACAGTCATTGTTGGAAAGGGTTCAAATACACAAAAATGGGAGACCTGAAGGATTTTTCTGAAGAACAGCGGCAGTTTAACTGTTCAGGACAAACAAGGGACTCATGAACAACTATTACTAAACCAAAAGAACAAAAAAACAGCTGTGGTTCATTCAGTTATCTAGCATATGTAAACTTTTGAACAGGGTCATTTTTATAAATTCAACTATTATTTTCTCTTGTGGACTATATGTAAACGACTTTTATGTGAAATGTCTTATTATTTTATTTACTTATACTAAATAAAAAAACAACATGCATTTTGTATGATCCCTCTTATTTTGGTAAAATTAACATTTTGCAGATTCTGCAAGGTGTATGTTTACTTTTGACTTCAACTGTATGTATGTATAAATGTATCTATATTAATGTGAAACATTTTGCAACAATCTCAGATAGTCATCATTCATTATATTCATCGTTGTTGTTACATCCTGTCTAATAATTTATGTATTTTGGCTGTTCATATCCATAGCTACACAGTTACAGGATGAGTTACAGTCTATGCCAAGTTTAATATTTTATATTTTAGGTTAGAGGTTTGTTCTGATCCCGAACTCTTAGTTTGAGCAATACTAATAGTGATTATTGCCTGGGCTAGATCCAGGGTTTATCTTTAGATTTATGTGGACATGCAGTTTGTAGTTCTGAGCTACTGAGATCATGTTGGCTGAGGTAATAGTTTTGTTAACGCGTTTTGGTTCATTGGATGCAGAATGAACTCTAGTTGTTTATTCTGTGACCTGTTTCCTTCAGTTTTTTGCTTAGGAGCGTATTGTCAAAAACAATAGTCTTAAGCCCACTTATGGTATAAACTCCAAACTATTGCACAATTCTCCGTTATAGCCAGACGAAAGCGGTGGTAACTGGAATGGCACCCTCTTGTGTTGCCATGGATTGTTTGTTAACTCTGGTGTGACAAATTCATCCGTCTTTATCTCTCTCTGTTCAGGGCAATGATGAGGAAGCTGTTGTTGATCAGGGGAAAACCAGCTCTACCATCCACACAAACTTTGAAAAAGAAGAACTTGAAAGTAAGTCACTCCCTCCATTCACTTAACCCCCCTCCTTGATTTACCCCTTATAATCATATGCTTTGGTTTTTTGTGTGCGCTGTCTTGTCCTCAAGCATACCATCTGGTCTTTTGGCACATGGAGGTGTACAGTAAATGTCTGCATTACTTTGGGTGTGTTTTAAAGCACAATGATTAAAACCATTCCTCCACTCTCAATTCTTCCACTCTCTGGCTGAGTTCATTGAGTTTTTTTTGACCTCAAACGTGTCTAAAACCACCCCCCTTCCTCTCTGAGGGCTCTCCCACGGGTCAACGGTATGTTTTCAGCTGATCTGATCCTGCTGTCAGCTTTCTGCATGTGTTCTGGAAGCTTGTGCGTGTTGGAAAGAAGGCACTAGGTGTTTGGTGACAGTGCACTGCCAGATGAGTAAGGCAAGAAATGTCTCGAACTCAGAAGAACTCATTCTTAAAGTGACTCGTGCATAGTGAGGAGACATCTGACCTACATCTTACAATTATGGCATTCATAGACTGTGAACTGATTCCCTTAGTAGCATGAGAGTTGCACAGACTTTAGCCAAAGTAAATGGCACATTTAAAGGGATAATTCATCAAAAAATGAAAGTTACCCCACGATTTACTGACCCTAAAGCCATCCTAGGAGTATATGATTCTATTCTTTCAGACGAATATATTCAGAGTTTAAAAGTTTAAAAATATCCTGGCTCTTCCAAGCTTTATAATGGCAGTGAATGGCTTTTGAGATTTTGAAGCAAAATCAAGTGCATTCATCCATCATAAAAAGTATAATACTTCAGTCTTCAGTTTCACATAATCCTTCAGAAATCATTCTAATATGCTGATTTGCTGCTCAAGAAACATTTATTATCAATATTTTAAACAGTTGAGTTTTTAAATTGATCAAAAGTGATGATAAAGACATTTATAATGTTACAAAAGATTTCTATTGCAGATAAATGCTGTTCTTCTGAACTTTCTATTCATCAAAGAAACCTGAAAAAATCAGCTATTTTCAACATAATAATAATAATAATAATAATAATAAATGTTTTTTGAGCAGCAAATCAGAATATTAGAATGATTTCTGAAGGATCATGTGAATGGAGTAATGATGCTAAAAATTCAGCTTTGAAATAACAGCAATAAGTTATATTTTAAAATATATTCAAATAGAAAACCATTATTTTAAATGGTAAAAATATTTCTTATATTTATATATTTATATATTTTTTATATTTTTGCTGTACTTTGGATCAAATAAATGCAGGCTTGGTGAGCAGAAGAGACTTGTTTTAAAAAAAAACACTACAATTTTTACTGTTCAAAAACTTTTGACTTAGTGTATATACATAAATAATTCAAATGGGACAATTACTTAAATCAGACAAAATCCTATTCTTGATAAAAATCATTAAAAAATAAAACCTAAATATTTAATATTTGATTATAAAACTGATTTAACACTGATTATAAAACAAAAAAAAATGTATTTAATGTTTAATATTATACTAATTTAATATTTATATTTTTAGGTATTAAATTCATTCTAAGGTATTATGTATTTACATGTTCACATACACTACCATACAAAAGATTGTGTTTGTAAGATTTTATTCTTATATATTGTTTTGAAAGAAGTCAGTAATGGTCACCAAGGCTGGGATCCAGTAAAAAGTGTAATATTTTTAAATATTATTCAAATTTTATTTATTTATTTACATTTTTTAAATATTATTTAAAACAACTGTTTTCTATTTCAGTGTCTATTTCTAATTTAAATGTAATTTATTCCTGTGATGGCAAACCTGAATTTTCAGCAGCCACGATCCTTCAGAAATAGTTTTAATATGCTGATTTGCTGCTCAAACATTTTTATTATCAGTGTTGAAAACAGTTCCACAGCCTTATTTTCATTTGTGTGTTCTTGCCTAAAGAAAGCTGGGATCTACTCGGACTAAGGTCCATTAGAAAGTTCATTCTGTTTTAAAACAGCTTGTTTAAAGAAGTGCTTCGCCAAACAGGTTTACTGTAATTCTGATATGATTGTAATGAGGGAACTTTTCAAAAGTAGCATGTACCGTATGGGCTGCTGCGCTGGCCTCCCGCTCACTTTAATAGTATTAAGATGGATTAGACAACAGCTCGAGATCTGATTAATTAAACTATGCCTGCTCGGGTCATGAATTCGGTCCCAGCAGCATTAACTGCACACTCTATTGCTCACGTAAAACACTCTCCACACTAAACATTTTTGTTTGTCCTCTTTCACTTTCTCTTTGACAGCCGACGTCATTTTAATGGAAGTCACAGGAAGCCATATGGCATATTCAGTATGATGAAGCGTATTTCTCGAAAGGAATTGGTTACATTTACTGAAATATTATTTAATCAGTGGAATCTGTTTAAAGGGATAGCTCACTTTAAAAATTTAAATTCTGTAATTTCCTAAACTTTTAATAAATTGCTGTTTAATATTGTAAGTTTCATAATTTCTTTTTGATGAATAAAATTGAATGGAATTTAACCATTAAAACAAAGTCTAAATAAAATAAAACTGAATTTGGGAAAAAATAAAACAGAATTTTGGAAAAAATAAAATGGATTTCATAGAGTCCAAATGTAACATGTACTTTCGTGACCCATGGTAGAAAGAAAGTCACGTTTGGAGCAACATAAGGGTGAGTAAGTGTAAACTTTTTCTTTCTAGATTTCAGATAGGATTCCTTTGTTATCTTTGTTCATGCCTTTCTGCCAGGCACGTACAATGATCTAATCGTAACGGACGTAGACCAGTGAATCATGTCTTTTTAGTGCCAGTTTTAACTCCTCAGCTTCACGTACTTTGATATCGTTACACTTGTCTTGTTTTTTTTGCCATCTGAGTGCCTTGTCTGATTAGTGTAATTTGTAAGGACCAGGATGAGTTTTCACAGGCATGCAGCTCTGCACAGGGCTGTTGTTTGAAAGCTGGTGTTTAGGGGAGTGTTGAGATAATATGGGATGAAGCTTTAGTATTGGCCGACCCACCTCCACCCCCCATTCCTTATTGCGCACAATGTGTTGCTTTGTATCTGCTCTGCTGTTTTCTTCTCCATCTAAATATGTTTCCCATGTAAACTAAAACCAGTCAGGGCTCGAAATTGCGACTGTTTTGGTCGCATATGTTCCCGGAATTTAATCTGCGCAACCTCAAAATATATTTGGGAGCATTTATGCGAGTGCTAGTCATTGTTGTGGTGCGACTTGTTTTCATTTCCTTACAAAACTTTCGCTAAGTACTGCCCAGTATATGACTGCTGTGAGCTGAGACAGTGAGCTGTTCTATCCAACATTAGCTTACATAACCAATTAAACTTCATCTTTACATTCTTAGCTTTAATGCAGATATTAGATATTAGCCGTCAATCACTCACATTGCGCTCCGTTGGAACTCAGAACCGGCCGGTTTTTGCACAAAACGTTTTCTTTCAAACAATCGCTGTTCCGGATTTGCACTGAATTGCAATTAGGGGTATGCGATATGAACATTGACTATTGACAATTAAAATATCCCTACGATCTGCTATTATTGAAGAAATAAAGTAACCCTATCACACGACAAACATTCACACCAAATGTTTACTTGGCAGCAGAATTCCATTCACTAAACACTGCACTTATTTGCAATCACGCAAGTACATTATTTGCATGTGCTTTAAACCTTGTCGCTTAAAAATTTAATTTGTGTGCTGTTCTGACATGCGCTTACATTTGAAGCGTGCGCAATTAAAAAATGTTAAAAAATAAATAAAAATAAAAAGCCTGATTACTGGAGTAAGTTATCTTTCATGTGTGTGGTTTGGCCCAGGTGTTTTAGGTAGCATAATTTCACAAGGCTGAAGTCTGTCAGACCATTCTGTTCTTGCTTCAGATATTGAAATTATAATCTAATTTAAACCAGAAACGGCTCATGCGTGCAGCATCTTTGTGTGAATTAAGTTTAAAAATGCAGTGGTTGCCTCTAATTTAAATGGCTACGGAGAGTTTGACCTGTAGTAGAGAAAATAAACATCTTGTTCATGTACTCATATTTTCATTCTTTCTTTTCCCTTTCTTATGGCAATAAATAATTAAAAAAAAAAAAAAAAGGTTTTCAAAATCAGCTTATTTGACTGGTGAAGCTATTAATCATCAGGACGTTGCTGGCCGTTCCTTTCAACTGGCAGTTGTGGTGTTCCTTAATATTCATTGGCTGCTCCTAAGTTTTATTTGGTGCTCCTAACTTTTTGAATTTGGGAGCTCCAGTGATATCGAGTAAAAAAAAAGTTAATTTCGAGCCCTGCCAGTAATTGCCATTAGTGTTTAATTTATTTAATCATGTCCTTGGAGACCATTGATCTCAGTGTATATGCAAGTTAACAGTGACTCTGCTTCTTGTGGAATGCATGCATGGAAGGATTGAAGCGTGAGAGATAAGTTCTTTGCTGGTTTTGTGACGCAGTTGCATTGCCTCAATGTGTCTTGAATTTTTTCAAGAGCTGACAAAGTGTGTATTCGGCTCTCAGCCTCCCCTGTATTCTCTGCGCAGACAAGCGTGTGAAATTGGTGTAGGCACAGCAGGCGTTTGCACAGACCACACATGTGTTCACACACGTTCCGCCCTCGTCCTACGAGCCGGCTGAATGAAGTTAGCTTTAAATTGCTTGGTGTTTTCTTTCCTAGTTCACATCGTACTTGTGACGCATACAGCCTCTGCTTCTCAGAAGCCTACCTTCAACACAATAACTCAGGCATGGGAGACAGATTTAACTTTTAAGCTTCCTTTAAAGCACGCCAGAGACAGTTAAGATGTTATTTATGTGTTTGTTAAAAGCACACCGGTTTTCTCACACAGTTTGTTCACAGTGTCAGATTGGTTTACGTAAGATGGTTGCTCAGCAGAAGTTTGGAATATGTGTACAGCAACATAAGAACGTTTCTGTCTTTTTTTTTTTCTCACTCTAAACCATGTAAAACCTGCCTCCATGATGCTAGAGTGGATATATCAGTTCCATGTTGGTTCTTCCATACTGTTTCTGTGTTTAAGGGCTATAATCGGGTCCCCAGTGCATCTACCAACTCAGAAAATGTGAAAAAGAACCCATTAGATATTTTTTGGTTAGCCTAAGCTTGTGAAAAAAAAACGAGCCGCTCAAATTTCGCTCAAAAAAGTTATAATATTACCTAGGCTGGTTTCAGCTGGTTTTTACTGAATCAACTGGATTTAGCTGGGTTTAACATGTTAATCATCCTAGCAACTTGCTTAATCATGTTAGCAACATGCTAATCATGCTAACAACATGCTAGTAACTTGCTAATCACGTTAGCAACATGCTAGTAACTTGTTAATCATAAAAGAAAAATGTTAGTAACTTGTTTATCATGCTAACAGCATGCTAGTAATATGCTAATGATGCTAGAAACATGCTAGCAGCATGCTAATCATGCTAGCAACATGTTAGCGGATTGCTAAACATGCTAAAACATGTTAGCAACAAGCTAGTAACATGTTAGTAACTTGCTAATCATGCTATCCACATGCTAGTAACTTTCTAATCATGCTAACAACATGTTAACAATGCTAGAAACAGGCTAGCAATATGGTAAGCATGCTAGCAACAAGCTAGTAACATGCTAATCATGTAGGAAACATTCTATGTTAATCATGTTAAAAACATGCTAGCCTCATGTTAGTAACATGTTAATTATGTTAGAAACATGCTAACAACATGCTAGTACCATGTTAATCATGATAGAAATATGTTAGCAACATGTTAATCAGGCTATTAACATGCTAGTAACTTGGTAATCATGCTAACAACATGCTAGTAACTTGTTAATCATGTTAAAGATGCAAGCAACAAGTTAGATGCTAACAACGTTAAATCATGTAAGCAATGTGCTAAATCATGATAGCAACATCAGCTTTCATACTTTTACAACTGCTTCAAACATTCAGGCTAGGCTTTTTCAAGCCAACTCAAAGTTTGTTCTCAAACTTGACTCATCTAGTTTACTGTATATTACGCTGCTGCCACACAGACCTAATATAAACATGCAATTTCTTTCCCAGTGTTTTACCTTCACAGATATAGCAGATTGTTTGTAACTCATGTGTTTTAACATAAACTTGTGTGTATTTGTCAGTTTAAGTGCAATAATACATGAAAGAGAACTTCGTTTAGTACTCACATGTCGTGTGACAGCCACTTTCTGTGCGTGCGCTCAGAAAACCCTAATTTAGAAGTTTAAACTGTTATGGCTTTAAACTGCATAATTTCAGTGTGATAAACATGATAATCAAAACCAAACAGGTGTTTTTTGGCAGAGTATCTGAGGTACAAGCTGTAAAGGCACAGCCCTGTTCTGGAAAAGGAGGCGGGGAGCAGCAGCTCATTTGCATTTAAAGAGACATTACAGAAAACAGCGTGTTTGTGCTTCCACTCCAAATAGGCATTTTTAAAGTGAAATTTGAAATGTGGCTCAGGAAATGCTCAGTCCTGAGTTAGACAGTTCAGGCAATTATTAATTCATCTTGTGTGTCTGGAACACTGTTTGTATGTTGTATTTGATCTTGTCCTTTTCTTTTCCATAATGGACTTTAAAAGGACATGCAGTACAGGACAGAGTAATAAAGCCTTTCCTCTTTTTAGGTCACAGGGCAGTTTATGTTGGTGTACACGTGCCTTTAGGAAAACAAAGCAGGCGTAGACATCGCCACCGTGGTCACAAGCACCATCGGAAAAGGAAGGACAGAGGGTCCGAGCGAGAGGACGGGAGAGAATCGCCAGCATATGGTATGAATAGTGCTCTCTATAGACTAATTTTCCGAAATAAATGGTAATAATTTCTTGTTTTGCTTTAAGTATCTTAACTCATTGGCTGTGTTTTTCTCACTAATGGCTGCAGACACTCCCTCACAGAGGGTCCAGTTTATCCTTGGCACTGAGGATGACGATGAGGAGCATATTCCTCATGACCTCTTCACTGAGCTCGATGAGCTGTCCTTCCGCGACGGGCAGGCTTACGAGTGGAAGGAGACGGCCAGGTGAGGAAACGATGTGAAGCCTGGAAGTGTGCGTGTGTGTTGTGGGTGTTTCTTGTGTATTGGTGTGTTATACACTACCAGTCAAAAGTTTTTGAACAGTAAGATTTTTCATGTTTTTTTTTTAAAGAAGTCTCTTCTGCTCACCAAGCCTGCATTTATTTTGATCCAAAGTACAGCAAAAACAGTAAAATATTAAATATTTTTTACTGCTAAGTAACCGTTTTCTATTTGCATATATTTTATGCAGTCCTGTGATCAAAGCTAAATTTTCAGCATCATTACTCCAGTCTTTAGTGTCGCATGATCCTTCAGAAATCATACTTTTACGTATGATATATTTATATTTATGTATTTATGATAGAGACATTTATAATCTTACAAAAGATTTCTATTTCAGATAAATGCTGTTCTTCTTAACTTTCTATTCATCAAAAAACCCCTGAAAAAATGCTACTCAGTTTTCAATAAATGTTTTTTGAGCAGCAAATCAGAATATTAGAATGATTTCTGAAGGATCATGTGACTGGAAAGGCCACCCTGTTTACTATACATTGGTTTTCAGCTTTGGTCCTGAAAACATATTGCCAAACATTATTTGGGCACATTGTAAAATGTCTGAATGTCA
This sequence comes from Cirrhinus mrigala, assembly GCA_036247105.1. NCBI lineage: Eukaryota > Metazoa > Chordata > Actinopteri > Cypriniformes > Cyprinidae > Cirrhinus > Cirrhinus mrigala. The sequence goes on from CM070022.1 coordinate 8,255,910, forward strand.
TTGCATTTGATAACAAAATATCAAACCATGTTTTTTTTTTTGTAAGAACACTATTTTGTAGCCATTTTCGAAATGACTTTAAACCAGCTGGCCTCAATGAATTTTATGTGTGATGTTTTCTTGAGTGATTTTGCATTATATAAACTCTGGAAAACCTCAATGTTTGACCACCAGAAAGTATCAGAATACTTGTTTTAATACATGGTCAACCTCACAATCCTATTTGTTGCAGGTGGTTGAAGTTTGAGGAGGATGTCGAGGATGGAGGAGAGCGCTGGAGTAAGCCGTACGTCGCCACGCTTTCCCTGCACAGCCTGTTTGAGTTACGGAGCTGCATTCTCAATGGCACAGTCATGCTGGACATGAGAGCAAACACCATTGAGGAGATAGCAGGTAACATTTAGCTGCTGGATAAACCCTTATATCTCATCATGAACAAAATGAACGTTTAAAAAAATGAACATCTCCCCCCTATTCCCAGACATGGTATTAGACAACATGGTGGCGTCTGAGCAGCTGGACGAGAGTTTGAGGGAGAAGGTGCGGGACGCCGTGCTGAAGAGACATCACCACCAAAATGAGAAGAAACTCAGTAATCGCATCCCGCTCGTACGCTCCTTCGCCGACATAGGCAAGAAACATTCAGACCCGCACTTGCTTGAGAGGAATGGTGAGAGCTTTTGCTGTGTGACTTTTTCTTTCTAACATTTACTCAAAAGATCACTTTTGAATGTTTCCATTAAAACCACCACTTATTGATCCTTTTTTCCCCACTCAAAAACAAGAGGTAAAGAAAAGTAGGGTGCATAGGGTCCTTGAGTCTGTGGCGAGCAGTTATTAAAGCCATGCGGCAGGAAGTATATGTGACTAGATGCTCTATTCCTTTCAGTGCATTTGACACATGCATGAAACAACTGATTTCAGGCCATTGCTGTGTGCTGTGTTGGTTGCATTTCCTGTCTTGACTCACACAACAACATCCTCAAGGAAGAGCTGAAGTCATGGTGTTGTTTTTGCGTGCACAAGGCCTGTTTCACACCGTTCTTGTAAGCAATGCGTGAACTGCTACATAAAAGAACAGTGACTATATATAATTTATACAAAAGTAATTATGCAACAAATTTTTTTAAAGGGATAGTGCACCCAAAAATGACAACTCTGTCATTTATTACTCACCCTCATTTTATGAAGTTACGAGAATATGATTTTATTTAACCATTACTTCTCTTCCATGTCAGTCTTCGAAATTGCGGTTGAACCACATTGATGTCCTTACTATGTTTCTGGACCTTGAATGTAGTAGTTGCATTGCTTTCTATGCAGGGTCAGAAAGCTCTCAGAATTCATCAAAAATATCTTAATTGTGTTTGGAAGATGAGCGAAGGTCTTACGGGTTTGGAACAACATTAGGGTAAGTAATTAATAACAGAATATTCGTTTTTGGGTAAACTATCCTTTTAAAGGTTTTTTAAAGGTACCAAGTCTGAATTAATTTAATCAAAAATACAGTAAAACTAATATTTTGAAAAAAAAATTTTTTAGAATTTTTTATTGAATGGGAAGTACAAAAGAACAATATTTGTTAGAAAAAGGAAATTATTTGTAATAAATATGTTTAATACAGTGATGCATCCTTGCTAATTTTCAGTTAAACTGCTTGAATCATCTGGATTCATATAGATTTACTAAATGGAAAGTGCTCCATGTTTGGGTCACTGTATGTGGAACTTTCTTCAAACTAAGGCTGCCCTTGACTAAAGATTTTTCTTGTCGACTAGTAGTCGATCATTGTAAGCATTAGTCGACTACAAGTTGCACGTTTATTAATTAAACATATAATCAGAATAATGAGCCTACGTAGCCTAATAAGATTGCCACAGCGCAATAATTTATGGATAAACTAGCGCTTTATTTGTTTTCGGTTTAAGAGATGAAGTCGGCGATGCTGACTCGTAATCTCCGCAGTAGTGATGCGCCTGTATGCATGTCTCATGCGGATTACATAATCTGAGAATAGGCCTACTTGTTTTCTATTTGAAATGGTTCATTTAAAAGTAGACATTTCACTCTCTATAGATATCTTTTTCATGTCTGTAAGGCAAGTATACACAGAGTTTTGAAGTTTCGTGCTCAAGTTCACAGAGACTGAGCCGGCAGAAAGCGCACCCTGTTTGCTTTAATTATTTTACAAAAGCACAATGTTTTGTTGTTATTCTGAGTGCACACAAATAAACGTAGAGTCTTTACAGATTTGAAAGATTTATTACTTTTATCTGTATGACCAAAAATGACAGAGTATTTTAAGAACAAGTGACCACACCGGCGCCTCCATTTGTCCATTTGTCATGCAGTAAGTGCGCTACTGTTCAGCTTCCACCCTCTGCACAGACACTTCAATAGCACACATTTTTCTAGGTTAGCATTAGATTAAGCTGATATGCAAAGTTGCTACCACATACATCTTTCAGATGAAAAGCCATATTTGAGGTTGATGAATGATAGGTGAGTGTATGGATGTCCTGCCCGATGTACTATATTACCACATAGACCAGCAGTTAATGATCTTCGCCACTTCCTGTGGAATTTTCTGTTCAGCGACTATTAAAATTATGATCGACCAAGCCTCTTCTCGTCGATTAACGGTTAGTCGACTATAAGGGGGCAGCCTTACTTCGAACCAAATTTTTTAATGTATTTTACACCATAATTGTATTTTGTATTATAAAAAAAAAAGTCAGTATAAAAAGTGTGTGATGATAAAACGTGTTTACAGAGAATTTTCAACGTGTTTTCTGCTTGGTTCAAAGTTTGTTGTGTTGCAAAAATAGGCTCCATTAAGAAACATCTGTGAAACAGGCCTAACTCTGATTCTTAGAGTTGAATGATGGTTCTGTGATGGTTTGCAACCAAAAAGAAGCTAGCAAAATGAATTAAAGTGTTAACGATCAGTGTGTGATGGTCATGTCTTTGGGTGTTGAATCATGTGACTGATTTGCACTGTCCGTTCTTGCCACCATCTCACCTCCTCACTTCATTCTAACACTCCCAGCTCTCTCCTATCAACATATTTGCTTTTTATTTTATTCATCAATGTTGTTTTGTTCCATCTGCAGTCTGTTTACTTTCATTTCCTTTCTTCATACTTTTCCCTCATCCTATTTGACCTCCTGCTCTGGTCCCATCAGGGGAGGGTCTCTCAGCCTCCCGTCTGTCCCTCCTTAGACGTACCTCCTCCACCTCCAGTCCCCCCAGATCGCGCCGTCACTCCAGAGAGTCCCGCGGTTCCCGTTCCTCCGTCATTCTCAACCAGCTTCTGCCGAGCGCCAACTCCTCCCCTTCCGCCTCCCCTTCCGCCACCCCTCAAAACACGCCCCCCACTGCCCACCGCGCTTCATCATCTCTCCGCTCTCCAGGACCCTCTCAGCAGGGACCCGAGCTGCTGGTGGCACGGGGATGGAGAGAGGACATTCCAGAGGTCGTGGTGTTCCCACCCGAGGAGGAGGAAGAACCGCAGTCATGGTTTTCTGCCAGTCAGGAAGAGCAGGTGGCGCATGACCCGGGCAGGCTGGCACAGCTCTTGCCCCCACCACAGTCAGGCAAATATCCAGCCCATCAGCATGGTGTGTCACCTGCATGATACATTTGCTCGGCCTCTCACTCTTAATAATTGTCCTGAGTGTTTGAGCCTAGAAAACAGTCACTAATTACAGTAGGGTTTTTTTTTTTTTTTTTAAATAGAAAAATTCTCTATGTCCAAATAAGCAATGGGCATTTTAAATACATTATTTCTATTATGGCACATAAACTACTGTTCAAATGTTTGCAGTCCGTAAGATTATTTTTTTTAAAAGGAACCCTGGGTATTAAGACTTGTATGCCTTAAAGCATTAGTTCACTACCAGAACTAAAATTTACAGATAATTTACTCACCTCTTTGTCATCCAAGATGTTTTTGTCTGTCTTTCTTCGGTTGTAAAGAAATGATGTTTTATTACCAAGTTTTGGTGAGGAGCACGATTAGATAATCAACCAATTCGGCACAGGTGTAACTCGTCTAGCTAATCATCCGAACTAGCACAAGTCATATATATGCACACAGCCGACTCGCCTCTGTCATTCGACGGTTTTCCGTCATCCCCCCTCCACCCCAACTCCACACTCTTAATCTATTCTCATCCCATACCTGGGATGGGAGGAGTTCTCTGGGTTCAGGCCATATTCTGGGCACGGAGCCCTCCCCCAGGACAGCAAGCCAAAATATGCTTACTATTTGCTCAACCAGATTAGATGTAAGGGTGAACTTGTGAAATAATAGGGAAAACATTTCAGGAATTGTCTCCATATATTGTACTTTAATGGTGCCAACAAGTTTGAACTTCCAAAATACAGTTTAAATGCAGCTTTAGAGAGCTCTATACAATCCTTTATCGCAACACAACTCTGAAAACAAAATGCTGATACCATGACCACAGTTACTGAAAGAGCTTACAGGTAGCGATGGATAAAGTTGTAGGCTTAAACCAAATGCAGTACCATTGATTTGTATATGCGTTAAAATCTAACCATAAAATATTTACAATTTACTTTTTATTAATTACAAAACCAAACCTGGAGTTATACAAAAATGTAATAAAACTTATTAAAAACATAACACATCCTAAACAATCTGATTATGTAACGCATGCAACTTTCAATGCAGTACCATCAACATTGTCTGTCACATTCTCTCCTGTCTCTTTTTCAAACCTGTCTTTCACACCTTGCCCTCTTTCACCCTGAAATGTATTTTAATGTCTTCTTGTGTCACACTGTATCCCCACTTGTTTTTCTTGAGTTTTGCCATGACCAATCCATCAGGTGTTTCCGTGTGAGATCTTGATTGTCCATATGAGACATTTCGACTTGGCACTGTGTTTTATCATTTTATCCTTCCCTGAAAATACACATTTAAGCATTCATTAAGGGCATTATGTACAGTGACCTCAGAAAGAATTTGAATTTGCATCTTTAGCATTAAATGCAAAATACCTCATAAACGCATGAATGATGCTGTAAAAGTGTTCATATACCATTTGGAGCCACTGTATCACTTGCATGCAATTTTATACCATGCAAGCTTATGGGAGCTTCATTTTGATAAGTAATTTTACTGTCTGCATTTGTTAAAGATCATCCGCACTTAATGAGGTCACAGGTTGCTCTTCTAGCTATTGGGGCACGTGCACACCAGATACTGGGTCAGTAAAACGAATCACCACAAATGAAGCACACTATAAAGGATGGTAGTACCTCACTAATAAATGAGGTCATGCTAAGGAGCAGAAAGCTTCCAATGACGCTTTAGGTCATCGGCCTCTTGGAATACACTTAATTCCAGAAGTGTAAACTGAGCCCGTTGAAATGGGAGTGGGTGATGTCATAGGGTTGCTCCATGTTGTACTTTGCAGCGTTCATGTTGGCAGAGCGTGCAGCTTGCGTGCTTGCAAACCTGAACGGTCTCTAGGGATTGACATTAAACAATTGCAATGACTGATTTGTCTGTTCCATGTGTTTATAGGGAAGACCATAGAAGGAGGGTCTTTTCGCTCTCTTTATTTTTAAGTTTGCTTGACGTCAAGCGGCAGGCTCAGATAGCAGGAGAGCTTGTTTCCACGAAATGTCATCCCAGGCCTACACAGTTTTACAGTGCCTCTTTTAGGATATCGGGAGATATTTTTTGATCGCTGTGCTGTGTGAAGCTAAAATTCTTACGCAAAGCCAGGAACACTTTGTTTTGCCTCGGTTAATGGTTTAACCGTAATGCTCTCCTCAAGTGAACTCATCCTGTCATTCCATGAATAGGTCTATCCAACAACTTCTCTGGGGATATCGCTTTCTAAATGTTTAAAATGCAATCTTACAGCATAGCGTCTATGAATGTACACACTGTAGTGATGTTATCCAGAAAGCATGTGACCTACTCTGCATGTCCACACTCCAGACCACACAATGAGTGTGCAGTTAACCTTCCCTGCATATCATAGCTTTGAGTCACAACATACATCTAACCACCAGTTTCCTCTTTTTTTTCCATCCCAACAGGTCTTCTTGCGTCCCCCCAGTCGGCCCCGGGGAGCCTGGAGAACAGTAAGCCCAGTGAAAGCCGAATGAACGGCGCCGGTGGCAGCAGAGAAAACAGCACTGTGGACTTTAGCAAGGTGAGCACCCTCTACATCATGTGCTGTTGTAAATGATGTCAGTGGCTTTCACTTAAAGCAATAGTTGCACAAAAATGACATTTGTCTTTAGTCTTGGTACAAAATAAAGATCTTAGACATGTGAACAAGGATGCGTTTTTTTTTTTCGTGCAAATAAAGTAAACGGTGACCAGAGACTGCCAAGCTACAAAAATAAAGAAAAACACCATTGAAGTTTTTATATTGCACCATATAAAAGTGATTCATGTGATTTTAAAATGATTCCCAAATGATCATTGGACCTTACATTGTTTGAGGTTCATAAACCTTATAAAAGAAAGCTGGTCACTGCATTTATCATTTCTGTATTCCAGTTCTTCATAGTAAGCCAGTTAAATAATTGTGGGATATGATAATTTGCTTTATCTGTTTAAAAATGTATTTAAAATTCATATTATTGTGCATGATTCTTGGTGTAATTTTAAGCGCTTTTTAGATGAGGTGAGAGATTAATCAGGGAAAAGGGGGTTAATAGACGTAACATTATTATTATTATTATTATTATTATTATTATTATCAATATAGTGCTATTCAAACATTTGGGATCGGTAAAATTTTTTGTTTTTTTAAATCTCTTTTGCTCATCAAAGCTGCATTTATTTGATCAAAAATACTGAAAAAAACAGTAATATGAAATATTATGACAATTTCAAATAACGGTTTTGTATTTTAATATATTTAAAAATATAACTTATTTCTATGATGCAAAGCAGAATTTTCAGCATCATTACTCTCACATGATCCTTCAGAAATCATTCTAATATGCTGATTTATTATCAGTGTTATTAATTTTATATTGTAGCTGTGATACTTTTTTCATGATTCTTTTATGAATAAAAAGTTTAAAAGTACAGCATTGATTTTAAATAGACATCTTTTGTAACAATAAAAGTCTTTACGATCACTCTTTATCAATTTAACACATCCTTGCTGAATAAAAGTATTAACTTCTATCAAAAAAAGAAAGAAAAAAATGTACTGACCCCAAATTTTTGAACAGTAGTGTATATTGTTAAAAAAGTATATATTTTTAAATAAATTCTGTTCTTTTTAATGTTTTATTTATAAAAGAATCCTGAAACAAGTTTTACAGGTTCCAAAAAAAAAAAAAAATTAAGCAGCACAGCTGTTTTCAGCATTGATAATAAATCAGCATATCAGAATGATTTCTGAAGGATCGTGTGACACTGAAGTCTGGAGAAATAAAGCTTTGCATCACAGAAATAAATTATATTTTAAAGTATATTAAAATAGAGACCATAATTTAAAATTGCAATAATATTTCGCAATATTGCTGTTTTTTTTTTTTTTTTTTGTCAAATAAATGCAGCCAAAAAATGGTGAGCATAAGAAACTTCTTTAAAAAACATTAAGAATCTTAATGATCCCAATCTTTTGAACTGCAGATTTTTTTTTTTTTTTTTTTGTGGGCAATTGTGCATTTCTACAAAAAGTTTTTTTTTTTTCTTTTCCCAAATTATTTAACCCTAGGTTTTGATTCTGTAATCAATCTCAGAAAGCGTCTAATATACACCATAATGTAAGTTATCAGGCTTAAAATATAAATAATTATCACAAGAAAGCATTGTTTTCAGCACCAGCTGTTTTGTAAACATGTCATAATGTAATTCAGGTTTGCAAGCAGATTGTAAGTAAAGAATGGAGTTAAAATTTAAATAGGAGATTATGTTTTTGGTGCAAGACACTAACATTATAAATGGATCAAATGACCTTTTTAATTACTGGTGCGAGATTGTTCTGACAATAAATGTCTCATGGCAAGATGGCAGATATATTCCAAACATTGAATGCTCTCCGTGTCTGTCTGGTTGGTATCAGGACAGCCAATCCCCTTTTCACTGTAGTTGCGGCTCTCTGGGAGGGGGCGGCAAAAGGCCTACTGTAAGTCTCTACAACATTATAACTTATAACCTGTATTCCAGTGTGTCGTCATCGAGTGTTTCTGGTCTTCTGTGATGTCTTCTTGAGTGGTTAACCATGGTTTGATTAATGTATTGTGTGCTGTGATTTAATGACGTTTGAAGTGTCTTGCAAGTAGGAACAATGTTTAAGTTTCTACTAAATATTTAAAAATATATATATATTTTAAATGTTTATTATTGAGAGCAGTAGCCAGAAGGTTAGCAAATAAATTGAATTTTCAATTAAAACGTAGTTGTCTTGGTTTGAACGAATTCTCACAGTCTAATGTTTTATTATCGCAGCTTTGTTTCAAAATAAAACAGAAACTCTAGACTGATTTTTTTTTTTTTTTTTTTTTTTTCCTGTTCTGTTCTTTCTGTTTTTCAACTAATCTCTTCCTGGTGCTGGCTGAATAAAGTCATTGTAAGAAGATGGACAGTGTTCAATACCTGGTTTAATTTGATAGTTTGTTTAGATTATGCAATTGATCCTGAACTTCAGATGATGTTCTGTTTTGTTAGGACTAAAGTGACATCTTCCCATGAATCTTGATCCTAGTTAAAAAAACGTGACTAGCTAGGAGAAAAAACATTTCTCCAGACCGGACTGGTCTAGATTTTGCTGTCCTGTGGATTGTGAAATATCACTTCTCTCTCATGTGTCAGTGGTTTGGTGTATTATGTGGTTGTGCATTTGTTGCTTTTTGTTCATTGTCAATGGTTTATCATAGAATTGTTTCTTGTATTTGTGTGTTTTCATAGTTTATGTGAAGTTCCTTGATCACCATGTTAAACTGGCTTAACCTGAGTTTGGCAGAAATTTAGTTCCTGCAGTTCCTGAAACCTGTTTTAATTATTGCATGATTACCAGAAATGAAAAATCCCCATCAAATATCCCACACAGACTTATTTGGTTTCCGGGTTTTGTAAAACCAATACATCATTCTTGAAATTCATAACACATAAACATAAACACATAAACATCTCCTTTTTTGTGCACTTAAGGTGGACATGAATTTCATGAAGAAAATTCCTCCGGGTGCTGAGGCCTCAAATGTTTTGGTGGGGGAGGTTGATTTCCTTGAACGCCCAATCATCGCCTTTATCCGTCTCTCACCTGCTGTTCTTCTCACTGGACTGACCGAAGTGCCCGTTCCAACAAGGTAGCGCTCAAGCACTCCTAAAACACATCTTGCTTTTACATAAACGCACATGAATAGCTTCTTTTCCTAAAGTTTTATTTCCTCAATTTTTTGTTTTACAGGTTTCTCTTCTTGCTGTTGGGGCCTTTAGGTAAAGGGGGCCAATACCATGAGATTGGCAGGTCGATAGCTACTTTAATGACAGATGAGGTGAGGCATCCACTTTGAAGGCTGTATTTAATAATCTAGTGTGCCTATGACTCAAACAGCAGAACATGGGTATACCTTAAATGCAATGGGTAAAAGCATCTGTTGAATACATAGATGTATATATGAAGAGTTCAGTGCCATCTGAAATTTTCTTCTAAAATTAGCATTTTTCTCAGGCTCCTATGTTTATGTTCAGTTATTTAATTTTAATTAATTGCCATGAAAGTAATATTACTGAACCTACACATAGGAGCCTGATAAAAATCCTCATTTTAGAAGATGATTTCAAACAGCTTTTGCATTTGAACTCTTCATATAATAAAAATTTAATTTGATATGAATGAAAGCAGGGCTGTCAGACATTGCTTCTTGCGTCTTGGAAGTTTCTTGAAAATATTTTTATTCTTTTGTTAGCTGAACAATGACGACAAGTTACATGACAGTTCAGCATATTGAACAGTTTTGTACCTCACAGCCTTGTTTTGGCATCTACCCTGACACAAAGGACCATAGAGATCAGGATAAACTCTAACCAGATGCTTTAACCATATTTTTAAGCCTTTAGTAGTGTTTAGGATCTATAGTTTTGTTCAAAAGTTTGAGATCAGTAAGATTTATTTTTTTAAAGAAATTATTTATCAGGTATGCTTTAACACTGAGATACTGAAAGTAACACTATTTATAATGTTACAAAATTCTGTTTTAAATAAAAGAAGTTCTTTTGAACTTTCATAAAGGGATAGTTGATAATATTGATAATAGTTTAGAAATGTTTGTTGAGTACCAAATCAATGAATTTGTGATCATTTTTTACAATATTACTGTTTTTACTGTATTTTTGATTATATAAATGCAGCCTTGATGTGCGAAAGTGATTTCGTTCCAAAACATAAAATTTTTTTTACCAACCCAACTTTTTGAACAGTATTGTAAAGACAATTTGAAGGAAGCTCAGCTTGTCTTTACATTTATGTCTGCATAATTACAATTTCATGTCTTTTCTCACACAATGACAGATCTTTCATGATGTAGCATACAAAGCCAAAGACAGGAACGACCTTCTGTCCGGCATAGACGAGTTCTTGGACCAGGTGACAGTGCTGCCTCCAGGGGAATGGGACCCCACAATACGAATCGAGCCGCCAAAGAGCGTCCCGTCTCAGGTAATCATCACCTCAGAGATACAGACTTCGAGCTGTTGTGGAGTAGTGGTAACCAGAGGTTTTCTGGTTCAACCTCTGCAAGAAACCAGTCATGGTTTAAAGGATTAGTTCACTGCTGAAATTTAAAATTTCTTAATAATTTACTCACCCCCATGTCATCCATAATGTTCATGTCTTTACTTCTTAAGCTAAAAAGAAATGAAGGGTTTTAAGGAAAACATTCCAGGATTTTTCTCCATATAATGGACTTCAATGGGACCCAACGGGTTGAAGGTCCAAATTGCAGTTTCAATGCAATTTCAATGGGCTTTACACGATCCCAGTCGAGGAATAAGGGTCTTATCTAGCGAAACGAATGGTCAAAAAAAAAAATACAAATTTAGTACTTTTTAACCACAAATGCTCATCTTGCACTAGCTCTGTGATGCACGTCTACGACTTCACACATTACGTAATCACATTGGAAAGATTACGCTCGGTTAGTTCTTCGTCTGTGTACTTTGTTTCAAAAAGTTAGGGTAGGGTGAAAAACTCCATCTCATTTTCTCCTCCAACTTCAAAATCGTCTGAAATTGTTATTTTACCTTTTTTTGTAAAGGGCGTTTGACTTTCTTTGCATGTTAACTTTAACACTGGGTCTGTATTTTAGTCTAGATCACGCTTGACCTTTTCGAGCTAGTGCAAGATGGTGCATTTGTGGTTAAAAAGTATGTACATGTTTATTTTTTTAAGAAAATGACTGCTAGTTTCGCTAGATAAGACCATTATTCTTCATCTGGGATTGTGTAGAGTCCTTTGAAGCTGCATTTAAAATTGCAAATTGAACCCTAAAATCTTGAAATGTTTTTTTCAAAAACCTTAATTTTTTTTCTGCTAAAAAAAAAGAAAGACATAAACATCTTCGATGACCTGGGGGTGATTAAATTATCGGGAAATTTGAATTCTGGAGTGAACTAATCCTTTAACGGAGGGTTATCGTTGTGTTTTTATGTCTGCAGGAGAAGAGGAAGATGCCTTCCATGCCTAATGGCTCTGCTCCACTATCAGAGTCTATCAAAGAAGAGGAACACCACGCTGGACCTGAACTCCAGAGGACAGGACGGTCAGAGCTAGTCTAACCTCCACTCCATTTTTATTTTGAGCATATCAACCATATTATTGTTGAGTTGGTCTATAAAAGTACAGTAGGTATCGGCGTATGTTTGGATCCATATGAGGTGCAAAGTGTAAATTAGATCAGAGAGATTCTATTGTACAGTATACCATGCCCTAAATATGGCTGATGAGATTACGTACATGACATACTTAGACGTATTGTGCTTTTACATTAAACCATTAAGGTGTCTGGACTTTAATGACGTGTAAATGTGTGTCAAAGCTGAACCCTGCTGAAAAGTGTTAGGGAGAAAGAAAAGGGGGTGATGTCGGATTTACCTAAGTCTCTTTTGATGAAGGAGGACTTTATTAAACACGCATTAAATGGAGGGGGGTAAAAATGTTTTTATAGTGCAAATTTTGTAAGCCTTTCATGTCGGAGGTATTGAATAAAGGAGGTATATTTAACACTGGCGCCCATCCTTTGATGTGCAGCTTAAAATGGCCGGCTGGAGACAGTTGTGTAAGAGAGACGTCCATTAAGACGTATTTTAAGAGCCCCATAGTGCTCTGAAAATACAGGACACCCTTACCAGCCATTAGGACAAAATGGGAAACCTTTATAATATTGTTTTACTAATTTTGTTCCCATTAATGTAGGGACTTTACATGGTTAACTTCACTGTTGTACCCAACATCTGCAAATTATTTTTTAACTCTAAATTCGATTGCTATTGTGATTATGTCCTTGTAGAATTTTTATTCTTTTATTTTCTTTGTTTCTAACAGGATATTTGGCGGTCTGGTGCTAGACATTAAGCGTAAAGCTCCATTTTACTGGAGCGACGTGCGGGACGCTCTCAGCCTGCAGTGCTTGGCCTCCATTCTTTTCCTCTATTGTGCCTGCATGTCCCCTGTCATCACCTTCGGAGGCCTTCTGGGGGAAGCCACCAAAAACAACATAGTGAGTCAGATTTGTAGACTTGTCTCTGTCTGGAAAGAGTAATGCAAGATTAAATCTCAGAGTCTGCATATGATTCAGATTCACTGGAGTCAAGAGTGTTTATAGAGAATAGTCCTTCCCTATGTCTTATATAAAAGATACAATTTCTACTTCCACAGCATGTGTTTGTTCTTTGTTTGAAGCTTTCCCACATTGTTGATAACATCTCTTTTGTCTGTGTTTGTTTTAGAGTGCCATTGAGTCTCTTTTTGGAGCTTCACTGACCGGTGTGGCCTTCTCTCTGTTTTCTGGTCAGCCTCTCACTATCCTGGGCAGCACCGGGCCAGTTCTAGTTTTCGAGAAGATTCTTTTTAAGTTCTGCAGGTGAGGGAGACTCACTTTCAATAGAATGTCACAATGTTTCTCATTCTGTCCCTCATGCATATATAATTTTGTCACTATTTTGAACATTTTATAAAATATACAGTTGAGGTCAAAAGTTTATACACCTTGCAGAATCTGCAAAATGTTTATTATTTTACCAAAATAAGAGGGATCGTACAAAATGCATGTTATTTTTTTAGTACTGACTTGAATAAGATATTTCACATAAAATACATTTACATATAGTTCACAAGAGAAAATAATAGTTGAATTTATAAAAATAACCCAGTTCAAAAGTTTACATGCACTTGATTCTAAATACTGTGGTGTTACCTGAATGGTCCACAGCAGTGTTTTTTGAGTCCGTTGTCCTGAACAGTTAAACTCCCCGCTGTTTTTCAGAAAAATCCTTCAGGTTTTCATCCCCTGGCTCTTAATGCATCGTTTTTCCTTCTGCAGTTTAAGTGAGCATTTGAACCTTCTGTAATGGTTGCATATGAGTCCCTCAGTTGTCCTCAGGGTGAAAAGATGGATCTCAAAATCATACAGTCATTGTTGGAAAGCATTCAAAAACCACAGAATTTGTGGGACCTGAAGGATTTTTCTGAAGAACAGCAGGCAGTTTAACTGTTGAGGACAAACAAGGGACTCACTAACAACTGACATTTAACAAAAAAACAAAACAAAAAAAAAAACCTCACACACACAGCTGTGGATCATTCATGTAACAACATAGCATTAAGAATCAAGTGTATGTAAACTTTTGAACAGGGTTGTTTTTATAAATTCAACTATTGTTTTCTCTTGTGGACTATATGTAAACATCTTTTATGTGAAATATCTTATTCAGGTCGGTACTAAATAAACAAATAACGCATTTTGTATGATCCCTCTTATTTTGATAAAATAAGTAACATTTTGCAGATTCTGTTTATGTAAATATTTTGACCAACCGTATTTGTGTTGCAGTATTACATTCTGTAAAATGATTCAGTAAAATGAACAGTATGAACTGATTTACAGAACTAAATCAAACTTATAGTACCAACTTAATGGCCAAATAAAAATGTATTTTGGTTGCAAACTTATACATTAATGAATGTTGAGTACTTCATTTTAATGAAATATCAGAACTCTTTTACTGCTGTTTGTCCAGTCAAATTATTGGCCTTTAACTATTGTTTAAAAAAGTTGAAGTATATAAAGTTGAAGTATAGCATGTCACATGGTTGACATTTAAGCAGTTAAAAACCATTCTGATTGCTTCCTCTTATGAAAGGTTGATTTCTAAGCTACCATAGCGCCATCTACTGGTGCAGGAAAAAGTTGGTGCAGCGCTCTGGAGAATACAACACACATTTTAAGCTCAGCATAGCCTCATTTTAATCCTACTTTGTGCAGTTATCCAAAACCATCAGTGTCTGTAGGTTTTTGTTTTTGCATTGCATTATTGCTGTGGTTTCAAACGTCCTTTTATCCCTTCTCTATACAAAAACATTGCTGATTGTATGAATCCAGAGAAGATATTCATATTTCTTCATTAAGCAGTTTCTTTTATCCAGATAGTGTTATAAAACGTCTGTTTGTCTCTCTTCAGTGACTACGGCTTGTCCTACCTCCCTCTACGCACTAGCATTGGCCTGTGGACGGCTTTCTTGTGTATTGTGTTGGTTGCCACAGATGCCAGCTCTCTAGTGTGCTATATAACGAGATTCACAGAGGAAGCCTTCGCTGCTCTCATCTGCATCATTTTCATCTATGAGGCCTTGGAGAAGCTCTTCCAGCTGGGGGAGATGTTCCCTTTCAACATGCACGACAGTTTAGACAACCTCACGTTTTACACGTAAGGAAATATTTACCTTGTTGTGTGCTGTTTACAGTATGTTTATAATAATATATGTTATATATATATATATATAATGGTCAAAAATGAGATAATGATATTGAGTAAATGCTCTCGACACATATGATACGTCCATCAAATACTTTTTTCTTCAAACTCGCTAAAATACCAGCCTCAGCCCAATCAGAAGTACTGGTACTTACATAGAAACCTATACATCTGAGCCTGATAAAAATGCATTTTTTAAAGAAAGACGTCAGATGTATTTAGCTGGATTTGCATCTGAACTCTTCATGTACATTATATATATATATATATATATATATATGTATATGTATGTATATCTTTTTTTTTTTTTTTTTTAGATGTCAGTGTTCACCTCCATCCAATATCACAGACCAGATGGTACAGGCATGGAATCAGTCTGGTTTTAACCCTGAGACCATGAACTGGAGTGACCTTGATGTGCCAGTAAGCATTTCTTTCATCAGACTACAGTTGAAGTGATTTAAATAGTGCTGCTAAAGTAAACATTATGAGGAGAAATGTGACCCTGGACCACAAAAACAGTCATAAGGTTAAATTTTTCGAAACTGAGATTTATACATTATCTGAAAGCTGAATAAATAAGATACAACTATTTGAATATCTGGAATCTGAGGGTGCAAAAAAGTCAAAATATTGAGAAAATCACCTTTAATGTTGTCCAAATTAAGTTTTTAATAATGCACATTGCTAATCAAAAATTTTTGAAAGTTTTGATATATTTACTGTAGGAAATTTACAAAATATCTTCATGGAACATGATCTTTACTTAATTTCCTAATGATTTTTGGCATAAAGAAAAAACAATAATTTTGACCCATACAATGTATTTTTGGCTATTGCTACAAATATACCCCAGGGACTTAAGACTGGTTTTGTGGTCCAGGACAGAGACATGCAGTGAAATGGCTTGCTTTGAGCAGCTGTTTTTGACAAGGTAAAATGGGTTTTACACGACCATTGAGAAGTTTTAACCAAAGTATGTTTTAGACATTTCACGAAGACCCGAATCATACCAACTTGTGGAAAATGGGCATCCAATGTCTCCCTTAAAGGCGTTACACGTTAACTTAACCTTTTATTTGTTTCAGTCCGACATGTTCAAAATCTTTTAAAAAATATATTTTTTTAAAAATAATTTTCTAGTTGGACTTGTTATCCAAATAAATGGAAAATCTTTAATTATTACTTGCTATTTTCTCTCTCTTTTTAAAGAATTGCAAGAAACTCCATGGCGAGTTTGTGGGTCCTGCTTGCGGACATAACGGCCCGTACATCCCTGACGTCTTGTTCTGGTCTGTCATTCTGTTCTTCACCACTTTCTTCCTGTCATCCTTCCTCAAGCAGTTCAAGACCAAGCGCTATTTTCCCACTAAGGTCAGTAAAGTCATGCGCTGACCATGTGCTGATAGGGTGTTATTTACTCTAACGTTTAATTTCTGTCCTCCAGGTCCGTTCTTCAATCAGTGACTTTGCAGTTTTCCTGACCATCATGATTATGGTCTTGGTTGATTACTTGGTGGGCGTCCCGTCTCCTAAACTACACGTTCCAGATACCTTTGAGGTACTATAAATGTCATTTTCTATTATTCATTTGTTTTTGTTCCTCTTGTTAGTTGTTAAACTAGATTCAACAAAACATGTTTGGCTGGTTTTAGGGTCTTTGGACTTTTGACCTTTGTTTCCACTCTTCTAAATTTGGGCAGTGGTTATTTCACAAAGAAAAGTTGGAATCAGTCTTTCTCAGAACACTTGCTCGCACAGCTTTACATCTTCAAAAACAGTTGAAATGAGTGGATCATCATGTGAATAGAGGCAAAACTTTGTTGTAAATAGTCCAGATTAAACAGAAAACACACTTAGCAGGGTTTAGTTGACTCTAAACCACTCCAGCTGTTTCTGTTTTCTGTTATCCTGCTGAGCTTTGACCATTTATTTAACCTCTCTTGTCTAACTGTTTTTCTATGAAGCCTAAGAACCAGGAGTTGCACTTATTAATGCACGTATTGCCATTTATCAGTAATGCTCAAAGGTTTAATAATGTTCAAATCTTTGAAATGTAAAAAAAATTAATGCTTTTATTCATTTAGGACATGTGTGACCACAAAACAAGTCATAAGGGTCAATTTTTTGAAATTGAGATTTTTTTTTTAGATTGAGATTGAGAGTGAAAGCTGAATAAATAAGCTTTTCGTTAATGTATAAAAAATCATAATATTGAGAAAATCACCTTTAAAGTTGTCCAAATTAAGTTCTTAGCTATGCATATTACTAATCAAAAATTAAGTTTTGATATATTTATGGTAGGAAATTTACAAAATATCTTCATGGAACATGATCTTTACTTAATGTCTTAATGATTTTTGGCGTAAAAGAAAAATCGATAATTTTGACCCATACAATGTATTGTTGGCTGTTGCTACAAAAAACCTGTGGTACTTAAGCTCCAGGGTCACACATTTAATTGATTAAAAGTGACAGAAAAGAGATTTATAAAGTTCCGAAAGATATTTTAATTTCAAATAAATTATGTTTGTTTAAAGTTTTTATTCATCGAAGAATCCTGAAAGAAATGCATCACTGTTTCTACAAAAAGCAGCAGAGCTGTTTTCAACACTGACATTAAAAACAGATGTTTCCTAAGCAAAAAAATCATTTCGGAACGATTACGTGACACTGAATATTTTGCACTAATTCTATTTTTGTTTTATTTTTGGTCAAATAAATGCAGCCTTGGTCTTTTAAAAAACGCTTAAAATTTGTACCAACCCTAAACTTTTTAGCGGTGTTGTACAGTATGTGCTTCTTGGATGCTGTTTATTTTGGCTTTGGCTTTCATTCCCATTGTAAATAGGGATGCACAGATGACCGATAAAATTCTATACTACTTTGTCTAAAGAAGTTGAAATTAAAAGCTTAAAACTAAAATCAGCCATTTTAAATGCTATAAGTGAATTCAGATATCACAACATTATAATGTACAGTATGAAATATAGATATTCATTTGTAAAAGATTGTTTGAGTGTTATTAGATTGCGTTTTTAAAGCTTTTTTTGTGAGTTAGATAATGGCAAAGGTGAACTAAATGTAAAAACAGGAGAAATATGCATGTACAATATCAACAATACAATATCAACAATGATAAATTAAAGGGATAGTTCACCCAAAAATGAAAATTCTGTCGTGAATTACTCACCCTCATGTCGTTCCAAACCCGTAAGGTATTCGTTCATCTTTGGAACACAATTAAGATATTTTTGATGAAATCCGAGAGCTTTCTGACCCTGCATAAACAGCAATGCAACTGACACGTTCAAAGCCTAGAAAGGTAGTAAGGACATTGTTTAGTCCAGGTGACAATCATAATGTTATAAAGCTGCAAGGATACTTTTTGTGCACAAAGAAAACAAAAATAACTTTATTCAACTATTTCTTCTCTTCCATGTCAGTCTTCGATATGTTTTCACGGGAGTACCAATTGTGCATTTTATGTTTATAAAGGGAAGAACATTAATGTAAAGTGTTTTTCTTCTGTCCAATAGCCCACCTCTAAAAACCGGGGCTGGTTGATCTCCCCTCTGGGCGACAACCCCACATGGACTTTGTTTGCAGCGGCCATCCCTGCCCTCCTGTGCACCATCCTCATCTTCATGGATCAGCAGATCACTGCTGTCATCATCAACCGTAAGGAACACAAGCTCAAGGTCAGTTTGACACCTGATCCTGTCTGTCAGAGCACTCCAGCTGTCCTGGTGCTCACAATTCTGTTCTTCTGCAGAAAGGCTGTGGGTATCATCTTGACCTTCTGGTGGTGGCCGTGATGCTCGGTGTGTGTTCTGTGATGGGCTTGCCCTGGTTCGTCGCAGCCACCGTCCTCTCCATCTCTCACGTCAACAGTTTGAAGGTGGAGTCGGAGTGCTCAGCCCCGGGAGAGCAGCCCAAGTTTTTGGGTATCCGTGAGCAGAGGGTCACTGGGCTCATGATCTTTGTGCTTATGGGGCTGTCTGTCTTCATGACATCCATTCTAAAGGTACGTCTCAGTTTATAGTGCAAAAAAAAATTCTATAGTAATTATTAACCCTATAAATCTACTGATATGCACGTTTCTAAGGCCTGTTAATTGTCTACATGATCAACAATTTGTTGAAAAACCTGTTTTTCTACTGCATGATTTCTGACATCTGATTGATACTTTATACTTTTTAGTATCATTCTAAAAAAAAAGTTCATGTTCATTTGTCTAAGATGAAGACTAATTGGACTGAAGCAACTTTTTACTTAATTATCCATGCATGTTCTTTTTTCTCTCTGAAAAATCATGTTAAAAAGTATCAAATTTTAAGTCGTTGAATATGCCGTTATGGAGATCACATTAATTTATCAGACATTTTGGGGATGTAAATATTTATGAAAATATTGTTTTTTTTTATATGCTGGGGAATGAGCTCCATATTCTAGTATATCATGCTATACGAGCTATAAAAGACTGATGCATCAAAAATAATACCTAATAAAAATATATATAATTATTTTTTTTTTTTTTTTTTTTTTTTTTTTTTTTTATATATATATTTTGTCTAAAGGTTTAGTGAATTCTTCCATTGCAATAAATAAATAAATATATACTATTATTTCCATATTTCTGGCTTTATAGGGTTAACTGCATTTTTAAAACGGTAATTTTTCTTTTTTTGTAGTTTATCCCAATGCCCGTGTTGTATGGAGTGTTCCTCTATATGGGTGTCTCCTCACTCAAAGGCATACAGGTTAGCACACTTTCATATTCACAATGTTTTTTTTTTTACATTACTGGATTGATTTACATCTTATTTATGCATGCAGCTCAGACTATGAAGGCTATGATGGATGTGTGGTCATGTTGTTTATGTATTCATTGCACTGCAGTTCTTTGACCGTATTAAGCTGTTTGGGATGCCAGCAAAGCACCAGCCTGACCTGATCTACCTGAGATACGTGCCTCTCTGGAAGGTTCACATATTCACAATAGTTCAGCTCACCTGCCTGGTGCTGTTGTGGGTCATCAAAGCGTCTGCTGCCGCCGTGGTCTTCCCTATGATGGTATGTTTGAAATTCACTGTAAAATTTTACAGGTCCTGTTTACACAATGTGTTTTGTGTATTTGATATCTGAATTGCATAGAATTGCAATTCTAATGTATCTCCAGTGTGATTTAACTGCATTTTGAAAACACTGAGCGACATTTAGAACACTTCAGAAGTCAATTCTTGCATTTTTTTTCTTTACAAACCACTCCTTAAAAATGTTAATAGGTATAGAAGTTGAGAAGACGTTTTATAGATCTATTTTTGGGTGAAGAAACTGGATTTCAAGTGTAATCCAGTAAAATCCTACAATATACACTACCAGTCAAAAGTTTTTGAAAACTTTCAAAAGATTTTTTATTTTTTTTTAAAGAAGTGTCTTCTGTTCTCCAAGCCTGCATTTATTTGTTCCAAAATACAGCAAAAGCAGTAAATATTGTAATATGTAAAATAAAATGTTTGATTTTTGTACTATTATTTAAATATTTAAAATAACTGCTTTCTATTTGAATTCTTTTTTTAAATGTAATTTATTCACATTTATGTCACATGATTCTTCAGAACTCATTCTGATATGCTGATTTGCTGTTCAAGAAACATTTTTGATTATTATTATCCATATTTAAAACCATTGAGGGCATTTTTTCAGGGTTCTTTTATGCTGTTCTTCCGAACTTTCTGATCATCAAAGAAACCTGAAAAATTCTTCTCAGCTGTTTTCAACATACTACTACTACTACTACTAATAAATGTTTTTTCCCCAGCAAATCAGAATATTAGAATTCTTTCTGAAGGATCATGTGACTGGAGTAATGATGCTAAAAATTCAGTTTTGAAATCACAGGAATAAGTTACATTTTTAAAATATATTCAAATGGAAAACAGTTATTTTAAATAATAAAAATATTTCAAAAATTTAATGTACAGGCTTGGTGAGCAGTAGAGACCTCTTTAAAAACATAAAAAACCTTACTGTCCAAAAACTTTTGACTGGTAGTGTATGATGAAACATTGTTGATTAAATATATTTTTCACACTGCATGAAAAAATACCAATAATGGCTCCATCAAAGTGATGTACAATTTGCTGTTTAACCTTATTATTACAAATTATTTGTGTAGCTTTGTTTATTAAAAAAATGCATTATGCTATTGGCTATATAAAAGAGTTTAGTGTACTCTGCTCCATTTATCTCCGTTTTACCATGTTTACTGCAGATTTTCCTCAAAATTTTGCACAGAAATTGGATTCTGTCTCTATAGGCTTATAGATTTAGAAAACTGATATTTTTTTTTTTTTTTTTAATTTAATCTTTATTTAGATTGTACTGCTCATCATCCATTGTGACATTGTATTTTGTTTGCCCTCTGTAGGTTCTTGCTCTGGTATTTGTGAGGAAGCTTCTGGATTTCTGCTTTACGAAGAGGGAGCTTAGCTTTTTGGATGACCTAATGCCAGAAAGCAAGAAGAAAAAGGAAGACGACAAAAAGAAAAAGGCAAAAGAGGTACTTGTTCAGGATGTGAACTCAAATTTTAAAGGGGTCACAAACTAAGCAATCAAAATGTCAAGTGTCAAAGTGTCAAGTTGTGGAAAAAACAGTCTTTGCACTGCCATCCTTCTGAACCCAACATTAGAAAAGGGTGGATGATATTCTTGAATGATATTTTCAATGAAGTTTCAGACCGTGTCAGAACTCAGTCTTTTGTTCACTTCAGTTTACTGTGAATTCATTTACAAACAAGGCACAAATTCGACTCAGGATTTTCAGAAAGTTTGAAACTAAAAGACGATGCTATGCTGAATATATTGGGTCGGACAGGAATGTCGCACCACACGAGTAACTGTTTTTACTCTCTTTATGTCTCTCTCTGTCTACCCAGGAAGCGCAGCGCTTGATGGAGACTGAAGGAGGAATAGCGATCCCCTATGATGGTGACCACCTGGAAATCCCTGTGAAGACCCTTAAAGTCAGGTTGGTGAAAGTTCATAGCTCATATACGGTTAGATTTCACAGGATATCCTGTATACTGCAGCTAAGGCATTTCTTTGTGTGGGTTTCTTTTAAGCCTCATTCAGGGGCTCATTCAGTAAGTTTTGACCTGCTTCTTTCGAGACAGATCTGACAGCGTACTCTCCGACACCTCATACGAGGAAGACACGAGCGGAGTGGTTGGTCTTTTGTCTACTTGCAGGCCTGCTTGAGTTCTGGTTACCACATACTCCCTCTTTACAGCTATTAATCATCACTTACATTGAATTAACGCAGAGTATTTTGCACATCACGATGTGTGAGTGCATGGTTACAAGTCTGAATCTTCCTCTGACAGCTTTGCATTGGTTAACAGCCGAAGGAAGCGGCACATTATCCTTTCCCAATGCAGAACAGCTTCAGATGATGATTGATGCTCATGATTTACCTTGTATGTCTGGTAATCGACATTTAATGTGTAAACCAGTGCTCAGTGATATTTAAACGAATTAATCAGGGCCATCTCATTGACAGACAACTGTTTCATTGACCTGTACACTTGTTAGGCTTCACTAACAGGTTTCAAGAGCATTTTAGTGCTAACTCTCATTAACATAAGATTAATTTTATCAATTTCAGTAGTGACTTATTTAGTATTCAATTTTTTTTTTTTATTATTATTATTATTTTTTGCCTCAAGGCCAATTTAGTGCACATTATTAAAGGCTCTCTGGACTTCTTGGTTCCTATTTGTCAGTTAATATGTGCAATTATGTGGTCCGATATTTTCTATAATTACTTAACAGGATTACAAGGTTCGTACAAGGTGCTTAAAGCGCTTGAATTTGACTTTTTGAAATTTGAAATTTTGGAACTTTGCGTATCGCAAATCGATTCATTTAGATCAGAACCTCAAGTTTGTATCGCAAATCATTTAATTCAGATCTGGACTTCAGAGCGTGGATCGCGAATCATTTGATTTGAATCGGAACTTCGGAGCGAGTTCGCAAACAATTGCGTGAATTAAATGCGAAATTCCTGATCTGAAATGACGGTTCATGAATCATTATTTAGTTCGGGATTTCAGAGCGTGGATCGCGAATCATTTGATTTAGAGCTGATCTTCAGGGAATCTTTTGCTTTAGATCGGAAAATGAGAGCGTGGATTGTGAATCATTTGATGCAGAACGGGAATTCGGAGCAGTTTCACAAATGTTTTTCTAATTTCTTTTTCTTTTTTTTTTTTTTTTTTTTCCTTAAACAGTAGAAAACATCAAACCATAAGTGAGATCTTTGATTGAAGTCCTTCAAAATAAAATAAAAAAGTAGTGCTTGAAAAGTCCTGGAATTTTATTTTATTTATTTTAGAACCCTGGCATTAATCATTATTAATCACACAATCTGTAGAATATTAAGAAGTTAATCGATGACAGAAATCTTTTGTAAGATTGTTCTTATTTGGGAAGGTCGGTCCATTTTGTCTCAGACCTGCTTAGTGTACATTTCATAGTTGCTTTATTTTATCTAGAAGGGTCTTATAGAAGAAAAGCAATGCCATAATGTTGATGTTTAGCTTTCTATCTGCTGGTGGAGATGACTTTTGGCGCTTTGATTACTAACATGACGTATTTCTCACGACCATCATCACAACAGCATTAAATGCTCACCTCTGAAATAACATCTAGGGTCTGCGCTGGGAAGGTTTGTCTTTGGTTCATCTGATGTGATTTTCATGCTTTATTAATCAAATGGCCATCAAGCACTGTGCTGGTGAACAGAACGAGAAATGAGTGTGTTGAGATGTGGGCGACCAGCTGTAAGTGCTCTGATGTGTCTTTTCTGCAGCACTGACCCCTCTGTGGTTAACATATCTGATGAGATGGCCAAAACTGCTGTGTGGAAAGCTGTTGCCATGAACTCTGACAGTGCCAAAGTATTGAAACCTAGTGCCAGGTAGCTTTGTTCCTCTAACCTAATCCCTGTTTTTATAACTCTTCTCACATCACGCTTCCTCTCACTGCTTCAGCGCTCTGCCTGCATACATGTAAAGCTGTATAGAAGAACTGTATATTTTAACCAGTAAAGGCCTGTTTGTCCAAGTTTTCAGTTTAATGCATATTGTTCAATTTGATTCAGTGCATATATATATATATATATATATATATATATATATATATATATATATATATATATTAGGGCTGTCAAACGATTAATCGCATACAAAATAAAAGTTTGAGATTGCCTAATAAATGTGTGTGTACAGTTGTTACAATTGTGTGTGCAATTATTATGTATATATAAACACACACACGTTAATGTACATATTTAAGAGAAATATGTTTTTTTTATGTACAAAATATTTTTATTTATATATAATTTAAATTCTATAAAAATTATAATAAATACATATACTTGTAAATATTTCTTAAATAAATAGAAGAATGTGTTTGTATTTATAAATACATAATAATTAACTTTTATTTTGTATGCGATTAATCGTGATTAATCTTTTGACAGCCCTAATATATATATATATATATATATATATATATATAATCTAAATATTTATTTTATTTAATATATAGTGTATTCAATATTTATTTATTTATTTTGCATGAAGGACTTAAAAAAAAAGATTTTAAAAATATTCATTGTAAAAAATTAAATAAATATGATGGATAAATTATAATTTACATACACAATTAAAACTAAATAAATCAATATAAATATACATAATT
Source organism: Cirrhinus mrigala (assembly GCA_036247105.1). NCBI lineage: Eukaryota > Metazoa > Chordata > Actinopteri > Cypriniformes > Cyprinidae > Cirrhinus > Cirrhinus mrigala. Next base: position 8,280,664 of record CM070022.1, read on the forward strand.
GCTGAATGTAAAGTATATTAAAGTATATTTTTGTATTAAAGCATATTTTGGTATTATATATTCTATTATATATATATATATAAATTATATAAAAATATAATAACATGCTTTCAACAATTTATATATATATATATATATATATATATATATATATATATAATTATGTATTTTTATATTATATTTTTTTACAAATATATAATCTGTATAATAAAAATAAAAAATAATAATAAATATAATGAATAATTAAATATTTATTTATTTGGCATGAAGGAAAATATATTAATTGTAATGAAAATGAAAATAATTATGCTAAATAAATTCTGTAATTAATTTAAAATACACAATTATTACACATAATAAAAATACACAAACTATATATATATATATATATATATATATATATATATAGTCTATGTAAAAGAATATTTGTATAAAATATATGTATAATAAAAATGTATATATATATATATATATATATATATATATATATATATATATATATATATATTTTACATTTTTATTATACATTTATTATATATCGTTTTTATTATACTGTATGTATGTATGTATATATATATATATATATATATATATATATATTATTTCATGTGACCAGGCCTTTATCCATTGTTTAAAACCAATGCCCAAGTGTGTGTGCTGGATTTGCTTTTGCATATTTCCTAATGTATGACGTCATGTTCGCGCTTCATTAAATCTGATCACAGTGTGTTGGCGACATTTCGAAAAATTTTGCTTTGAGTTAATTGTACCTCCATCTTTTCTCTCTGTTTTACAGTGAAGAGAAGACGGTTAGTATTAAGATCAATGTGGAAGATGAGCAGGGGGAAAAATGTGTGGATACAGAGACGTCATTATGAGAGACGGACTTACTGAGAGCTCACTGTGGACACTTGCAGGACCCTTAGAGTCCTCTCGTCTGGATCGGTGTTGCTCTGTTCTGTGTGCCCTTCCAACCTGCCTAAGTCAAGCCAAAGGTAGAAATGCCCGATAGCGGGCAGAGAAATGACTTCCAGGTATATTTATCAAATAAGTAAGTTTCTATTTTTAATCACACCAACAAACCCTGTTTTTTTTAGTTTTTTTTATTTTGTACAATTATGTTTTTAATACAATTAAAACACCATGATTTCAGACATTTAGGGTATGTTATGAAGAACTCTGACCTTTAGGATTCATATTATTTTATTATTTTTCTCAAGTCTTTTAGGATTAGTTTTACACGCCAGAATTCTGTTTTTCATGGTACCACATCATGTTTTTTTCAGTACATTAAATGCTGTTTATTGCAGAGTGCTGCTTTTTAGAATAAATAAATGCATATATGAGAAAATGTCTCGTTGAGACCAAAGGTGGTGACATTAGGCTGGACAAACTACTGGAAAAAGAGCATGCAAAGCAAACACTTCAAAATGTCATTTGAAGGACATTTTAAACCTAAATACACAGTAAATTATTGCACATTAATTTTCTCACTGACAAATTACTTGATGATTTATGTATAAATACTATATTAAAACAGAACAGTGCAGAATGAGAACAAACCGAGATTAATTCTCGCAGCCACTCTGAAAATAAATAGCTAAAGTAAAAAAAAAAAAAAAAATTCAAACTTGTAAATTGTTCCAGATTGTGTTAAATGGTTTTCCCCCCACATTCATTCATGTGTTTACATTGTTTCTCTTTGTTAGTGTTATGAAATAGAATTTTGTATTGTTAGTACGTATGATTTTTACAATGTGTTAATCAACTAATTTATTAATGGTCATTTAATGGTCAAGTAGGCAATGCGGAGGCATGAAGGGGCAGGAGGACTGCTGCAGTGTTGTTGGCCTGTCATTTCTTTCCTTTTCTGTTTCTGGTGTTAATGTGCACTTTAGGTAGGCTTACCATCACGGCTGTAGGCCTGACAACAACTTATTTAATCTAGAGCAGTCTCAGGAAACTCCTTTTTTGCACTCTTTCCCCACACTACTTTTTTTTTTTAATGTTTTAAAAAAATCACATGTCCTCCTTTTTGCTTTCCATTTTTATGAGAAATGTGTTTTAATTTTACACTGGACATAAAAAAGTTGCCTTTTTATGCCATTTTGTTCATGCTGAAAAATTTTGAAGTCTACAGATGTTGACTTTTTTTGCAATAATTTCTAATACTCCAGCAGAGCAATTGTTAATTATTTTATTGATTTATAAAATTTCTTTTGAACTCTGGTTTATACTGTTTGCAAGCATATTGCCACCATGCAGTAAAAAGAGATGCTTGTGGAAGCTTCTGTAGGTTTCTGAGTTGCCAAGTATAGTTCATTTGAATTGAGTAATTTGCAAGCTTACTGCCCTCTTGCTCACACAGCGCTTCATAGACCCCACCGTAAAATATGAAATACCTCTGACTACTATACTGTATGTGAAGACACTCTTTGATTTGTAAATCAGTATGTTCATTCTGTACACTTTCACTCTTGCAGCGAGTTGCTTGTTTAAATGTGATCAATAAATGCTGGAGTCTGTGGGTGGGATTGAGTGTCTGGAAGTTGGTTTTCAGTCATATGCGGTTATTAGCCTCACAGTAAGACTCTGAACAAGTATTGCTGCCGTGGTGTTCTGAGCTTCTGTCTGCACAATGTACATGTACTATTACAGACTTCTGCCCAGTTCTGACAGTTGTTTCCCTTGTGAACTGGCCAAATCAAGATTTAGGAAAATGTAGGACAATGTTTTGAATTTGTACAATATAAACACAAAGGGGAGAGAGCTGTCTTTTGTAATGTTGAAGTTGTTTATTAAGGGTATAAAATAAAAGTGTCTTATGTCTTTAATCTAGCCTTTGTGTTGTTTTTATTGTACAGGATTTTTTTAATAATCTACTGTACGTGCTACATTTACACTATGTAACCTTTTAAATAAATACAGTTGAGGTCAGAAGTTTACATACACTATGCAGAATCTGAAAAATTTTATTTTATTAAAATAAGAGGAATCATACAAAATGGATTTTTATTTAGTACTTTTGAACAGAATCATATCTCTTTAATTTAGTACTGCCCTTAAGAATCTACAGAAGATACTTGCATGTTTCCCAGAAGACAAAATAAGTTAAATTTACCCTGATCTTCAAATTCAAAAAGATAGATTCCAAAATCGTAGTCATTGTTGAAAAGGGTTCAAATACACAAAAATGCTGAAAAACCAAAGAATTTGTGGGTTTTTCTGAAGAACAGCAGGCAGTTTACCTGTTTAGGACAAAGGGACTCAATAACAACAACAACAAAAAACAGCTGTGGATCATTCAGGTAACAACACTTTTAAGAATCAAGTGTATGTAAACTTTTGAACGGTTTTATACATTTTCTTGTGGACGATATGTAAATGTCGTTTATGTGAAATATCTTAGTTCAGTACTAAAAAAATAACATGCATTTTGTATGATCCCTCTTATTTTGGTCAAATAATTGACATTATGCATATTCTGCAAGGTGTATGCACACTTTTTAACTGTAAATAAATGCATGTACGTATATTTTGCGTGAAACTATATGCATTCAGCACGTCAAGCCCCTACACAGAGAAACGTAGTTCAAAGTTTGTCACAACGAACGAGAAAAAAAAATGATCATAGATCATTAAAATCAGCAACATTCAAAACAAATTTCCTGTTTACAAAAAAAAAAAATAAAAAAACAATCCTCTGCTAGGATGTCTTGTATCAGTGCATTCGCCAGTCCTTTAAGCAACAATCATACACGAAGATTGGAAGCGCAACCAAAACCAGAATTATTTTTTCACCGCTAGAGGGCCAAACATTACATAGCGTAGGTTTAAAGGATTAGTTCAGTTAAAGAAAAAAATATTGATAATTTACTCACCCCATGTCATCCAAGGTGTTCATGTCTTTCTTTCTTAAGTCAAAAAGGAAAAAAAAAACATTCCAGGATTTTTCTCCATATAGTGGACTTCATCGGGTTCAAGGGGTTGAAGGTTTGCAGTTTCAGGGCAGCTTCAAAGGCCTCTACACAATCCCAGTCGAGGAATAAAGGTCTTATCTAGCGAAACGATTGTTCATTTTCTAAAAATATGTAGGGTGTACTTAACCACAAATGCTCCTCTAGCACTAGCTCAACTTTTTTATTTTTTTTTATTATTATTATGCAGTAAGTCAACAATTACATTTACAAGGACAAAAACAAAAAACAACAATGAGGGTTACATACAATAATCCAAAGCATATTATGTTAGCTTACAGGATTTACACCATGAAAGAGTCTTGATTTCGACGGGGTTATTAGAGTTTCTTATAGAGTTCACATACACATCAAAATCTTTTCTGAAAATAAAAAAGTAAGGGGTTTTCTTTGACCATTTACATTTATGAATGTAAAATTTTGCAAGAAATAGCAATAAATAAGTTTACAGTGAGAAGGGTCTACATTCAAAGAGTAACCAAAAAACAATTTCGGGAGTTATACAGAAGTTTGGAAGTAAATACTTAACAAAATTAGAAAAACCAAAATACTTTACAATAAACACAGTTTCAAAATAAATGATTAATTGTTTCTTCACACTTAAGACAAAAAGAGCAATTGGGGGAAATACTGTTATTAAATTTAGCAAGTTTGTAATTTACCGGGTAGCAATTATGGATCATTTTAATAGAGACTTCAGGAACTTTATTAGACAAGAATAATTTCTGTCGAAGAAGCCCAAACTCTTCCCAATCTATATCACTAAATGTTATTCCAAAAGCTTACACACGCACGTAGAGAAATCTGAGATCTATTAATAATTGAACGAATGTCTTTGTTTGACATGGTATTGAGAAGCACTAGCTCAACTTCACACAGTTGGAATGATAACAAATGACGTAGCGAAAGTACGGATGAAGTGTTTACAAAGCGAAGTGCAAAGAAAGCCAAACGTCCAAACGAAAAAAAAAAAAAAAGATGTTGGAACGATTTTAAAGTTGGAGGAAAAAATGAGATGGAGTTTTTCACCCTACCCTACCTTTTTGAACTGAAGTACACAGATGAAGAACTAATGGCACAACTTTTCCAACGTGTTTACATAATGCGTGAAACTTGTTCTTTTTTTTTTTTTTTTAGAAAATGACTGATCGTTTTTCTAAATAAGACCCTTATTCCTCAGCTGGGATCATGTAGAGCCCTTCAAAGTTTCACTGAAACTACAGTTTAACTTAAGGACCTTGGCTCCCATTCAAGTCCACTATATGGAGAAAAATTCTGGAATGTTTTCATCAAGACCCTTAATTTCTTTTCGACTGAAGAAAGAAAGATATGAACATCTTGGATAACATGGGGGTGAGTAAATTATCAGGAATTTTTTTTTTTTTATTCTGGAAGGGAACTAATGCTTTTAAAGTGTCTGCTAACACCAACCAAATCTTTTTCCGAGCGAACAAGGACAAAAATGAAAACAAAGACTCGGTGGATCATTCAGATAACAAAACATTTATTTGTTGAAATAAAAAATGTTCAGTACCTCACATTTGATAGAACAGACAAAATGAAACAAAGAAAGCTGAGTTCTTCAACACTTCACATGCACTTCAAATGAAATGTAAAGGACACTTCTGAATTACAACAGAACTCATGCTACAAATTGATATCTTTAATAATACCACGGCAGTGATTACAGTCCTTCAGCTTGGTTTTTGAAGGACTATTATTATTCCTACATGATATCAGGAAAGGAATCGGGACAAAAACTTCTGTTGCCATTTCCTGACTCTTGGGAAATGAGTACAACACTAGCACTGGTAAACCTCAGTACAGAAACATGATCCATATTTAATACAAATATTAAAGCAAAAAACAATACTTTCTTAAGCTTTTCTAATACATAACACTGACCATGATTTCCACAAACAAAAACTGTAACAAGCAGTTTATTTACAACCGCTGACTACCAAAATTGAGTTTGCAGATTTAAAAAAATAACACTATCATAACCCTCCCTCAAACTATATATATAACGTTTTTGTAGGTCACTTTGGTAAGAGCGTCTGCCCAAAACAAATGAAAATGTTAAAACTATACACAAAAAGTGTTTTAAAAAACTTCACAGGTTGGAAATCGTAAAAGAGACTGACTATATAAAATATTTTATGCACAAAAATTGACATGATTGAAGTAAACAATTGTCTGGACCATATGCAACCGACAAACAGCAGCAACTTCGACGGCAAAAATCACAGTCATCCTAACAAAAGACATTTCAACAAGCATGAGAGCAGATGGTTAATGGAAAAGTTCATCAAAAAATTTAAATTTGCTTAAGGCCATCCAAAATGTAGAGTTTGTTTCTATATCAGAACAGATTTGGAGAAATTTAGCATTACATCCTATGCAGTGAATGGGTGCCGTCAGAATGAGAGTCTGTTTGGAGAAATCTGTTCTGATGAAGAAACAAACTCGTCCACATCTTGTATCGCCTGAGGGTGAGTACATTTTCAGCAAATTTCATTTTTGGGTGAACTATCCCTTTAAGAAAAGAGGTGATTTAATACTGACTCTCTCACCGCGGTTTAAACATCTCTTATAGCTTATGAAAACAAAACAGACACCAAAGTGGCAGAAGCAGGGCTTGAGGAAAAACACATCTGACCTTTACAAAAATAATCATTGCTGTGTACACATATCAAAGATGGGAAAACAGTAAGGTGAGGGCGAAAAAACTGCTGTTATCTCATATCTCGCACTGTTTTGGAAACTCGCAGGACTTTGTAAATGTTGTTGTGAAAGACGGTGGAAAAGTGAGGACGAGAATCCCTCCACATGAGAGTGCAAAGTGGCACTTTTCCTGTATTCTGGACATCCTCCACGTCCCAGATCTCAGGCATGCTGCAACCGGGCCTGGAGATGAAGAAAAAACATCATGTGAGAAAGGAAATGATCAAACAGTTGTATTAATTTAAAGTATGCGGAAGTTACTTGGAGCGTCTGGTGCACCACGAGTCCTCTAAGATGAAATAGTCCACTTGCAGCTTTATTAAGTTTCGCTTCACTACCTCAGCTGGCTTTCGGCTGTACATGGCGTACACCATCTTTGTTCTTTCTCTGAGTAAGGACAAAATTAAATCTAATGCTTTACATTGGCAGAACAATATTAGAAGAATTGAATATTAGGATAAGAACCGTAATAGTCAAAATGTATGTTAAATCATGTCTACCTCAATCCTGCGTCTTCATAGTGTGGGTGATTCACAATGGCTCTTCCCGTGGACAGTTTCACACTTGCCATGGTAGGCATTGCACCAGCAAACACAGCATCTACAGAAATATCACACGGATGCAGGAATCAGACACTAGTCATGTGATGCGAGACGTTTCATTTTGCACAGCTGAACAGCAAAAGTTTCTTACTAGGGCTTGTGTTGTCCTTGATCCACTCCAGGAGCTCTTCTTGAGGGAAGTTACTGAATTCTCCTATGATGTCCCATTGACTCTGCAGGTTGGTGACTCCTTGGACTGCCATGATGGACAATATTCCCACTACTGTCAACTGGAGTTTAAACTTCTCTCCTACCCAGCCAAACAGCTGCAGAGGAGTTCAAAACATCAGTCACACCACATTATTCATTTAAAAGCTTTTTGCTCAAATCAGCTTCCTTGCATTATGGAGATTTTGGGGTGAATGATAGTACCTGTCTGGAGCAGATCAAACAGGACATGATGCACATGTGAGGAGTGAGGAAGAGCTTCAGTCTCATGATGAGCACAGCCAGCACTGCAAACGCCACCAGCTGCAGACTGTGATACACCATCTAGACAAACATCACAAGATAAAAACAGCCTTTATATACATTAATTAAAGGTACAGTTCATCCAAAAATGACGATTCTGCCAGTAATTACTCACTCTCGTGTCACACCAAACCCTTTGTTCATCTTCGAACATAAATTAAGATATTTTTGATGAAATCAAAAAGCTTTCTAACCCTGCATAGACAGTAACGCAACTGACACATTCAAGACCCAGAAAAGTAGTAAGGACGTCAATAAAATGGTCCATACGACAGTGGTTCAACTAATTTTATGAAGCTACGAGAATACTTTTTGTGCATAAAGAAAACAAAAACAACGACTTTATTCAACAATTTCTTCTCTTCTATGTCAGTCTTTGACTTGTGCTCAAAAAGTATTCTCATAGCTTCATAACATTATGGTTGAATGTCACATGGAGTATTTTAATGACGTCCTTACTACCTTTCTGGGCCTTGAACGTGTCAGTTGCGTTGCTGTCTATGCAGGGTCAGAGAGCTTTTGGATTTCATCAAAAATATCTTCATTTGTGTTGTGAAGATGAAAGGTCTTACGGGTTTGGAACGACATGGAGGTGAGTAATGATAATTTTCATTTTTGGGTGAGCTATCCTTTAAGGAGGGATAAAGTAAAATAAAATAAAAAGCTTGAATCATAAAAAGCTATACATCATTAAAGAATCTTACCACTCCCTTTGCCAACATCTGGGTCCTGAAAAATTGAAGAGCAAAGTTTAGGTCACATAGTAGACATTAGGAAGATTTATTTTTTGGAAAAAAAAAAAAAAAAAAAAAAAATTCAATAATGCAATATTTTTTGCAAGGACATCATAAATTGTTGCTTAAAAGTAACATGTTACAAAAAAATCTGTTTCAAATAAATGCTGTTCTTTCAAACTTTCTATTCACCAAAAAAATCAAAAAAAAAAAAAAGTAGCATTGGTTTCCAAAAATATTAAGCTGTACAACAAAAATTGCTAAGAAATGTTTTTTTGAGCAGCAAATCAGCATAATAAAACGAAGTCTGAAGGATCATGTGACCGTAAAGAGTGTAGTAATGGCTGCTTAAAAAAAAATATATAAATAAATAAATAAAAAAATAAATCAGCTTTACCATCACAGGAAAAACAGAAAACAGTTATGGTAAACTAGTGATATTTCACAAAATTACTGTAATTTTGATTAAATAAATTTAGCCTTGGTAAGCATAAGAGACTTCTTTAAAAAAATACATTAATAAATAAATAAAGTACAACTTTTTCACGGTAATGTAGCTTTTTTTTTTTTTTTTTTTAAAAAAAAAAAACAAAAACTAATCTACATAGATAGATAATTTAAAATAACTGTTTTCTATATGAATATATTTTTAAATGTAATTTATTTCTGTAATTTCAAAGCTGAATTTTTTTGCATCATTACTCCAGTCGCATGAACCTTTGGAAATAAATCTAATAATCTAATATATTTGCTGCTCAAAAAACATTTCTTATTATTATTATTGTGGTGAAGTAGAATTTTTTCAAGCTTCTTTGATGAATAGAAAGTTCAGAAGAACAGCATTTATCTGAGACAGAAATCTTTTGTAACATTATATATGCCTTTATTTAAAGCATCCTTGCTAAATAAAAGTATCAATTTCTATAATTTCTTGCCCCCCCCACCACATGTCAGCATTCTGACCACAAGGCTATCGGCGCCAACAGAAAGCAGTTATTCTGTTTCAAAATATTACTGCTTTTGCTGTATTTTGGATCAAATAAATGCAGACCTGGTGAGCAGGAGATACTTTTTTAAAGAACATTACAAATCTTACTGTTCAAAAACTTTTGACTGGTAGTGTATCCACTGCTCACCGTTCAAAAAAAAAAAAAAACATGCCAATAAAGTGCTGAAGTCATACTTACTGCTCCATTTCATCATCCTCTGGCTTTTCAGTCTTCTCATGTCTAAGCAACACAATAATGTCCTGTATAGTCTGTACTCAGGAAATAAAAGGAGGAAGCATATGGAGGGAACGTTAGTATGTAGATTACTTGGTTTCCTATCTAAAAAAAAAGGCTAAACTCCAAATCAAATGATAAACACCAAACTGACAGAAAACTGTAAACCTAGAACATTGGTGCAAATTGATACAAGCGGGACATACACACTAAAACTTAGGAGAGGGAAATGATCCATTATCTAAGTGAAAACAACTCACCCTTCCAGCAATAAAACCCACGATCAGGATGTTAATTGGAAGCAGCATGGTTTTGATGTACCGGATGAGAGTCTGCAAACACATCAAGTCCAATAAAAAAAAGAGCTTCAAGGGGAAACCGATGACAGATCGCAAGGAAATAGATCACATTACCCACCTCTGTTTCGATGAAGTCAAACTCGGCGGCACACGTGTACATCATCGTGTCAAAGTCTTTGTAGCTTGTGAACTTGGATTTGATCAGGCTGCTGATGTGGGCCTATATTTCAAAACAAATGAAAAAGTCAAAAGCCAGACCCCTGAAGCTAAAGCAAAGTGATGTTCACAGCAAGAGAAAACAGCGCTGTTCTCATTTTACTCACATCATCTGATGCCCCAAAGATCACTGAGAACATGAACTTCAGAATGACAGTGGAGACCACCCATGCAAGGCACTGCATGACCTAACGAAAACACAACTGTGTTTTGGTAGTCAATTCAGCCACATTTTACTGATGCATCAGTCAGTACCAGTTATGCTCTTACCCATGTGAAGAGTCCAGGTTTGAAAATACCAACCAAACGATCCCTGAGTGCAATCACCCCCTGAAATGAAAGCAGACATGTTTCTACACAATATATTTGTGTTTGAGGTCATCTATTTGTACTTAGTCATTGATACTTAATTTGGTCAGATGATAGCACTATTTGACCAGCATTTTCTATGCGAGACAACATTCATCATATCAGCTTCTGGTGTCCTAGGAACTCATTATACCTCCCTTTCCTCAGCAAGAAGCAAACGAGACCTCACACTGTCCAACTCACCCAGATAGAGATCAGTGAAGAGGCGTAGAAGGATGTCAGCAGCATCGAGTTCCCGAACATTAGAAGAAAACAGATGGCCAAGGAGATCTGTCAGAAGCAGTCAGTTCATCAGTGAATCCCAAAGACAACATGAGCAATATTGTGGCTCTATTAATCAAGACTAGATTACGTTACATTACCATGTGTGTCACTAAGACGGACTGCATTTTTGCGGGACTCAGATATCCCAGGATGTATGAAGCAAAAAGGGATGCCACCTGTAAAACACATAAACGTTCTTGTCATAGCATCCTTTGCTATCTTGCTGCAAAACAATTTTCTCACAACGGCTGAAACTAAAAAACCGGATTGCACAATATTCCTGAGGCATGCAATCATGTTAGGCTTATCTACTGCAGGCTTCCTTCAGGCAAAATATCATTACAAATGACTCTGACTATGAAAGAGAACTGCATTATGTTTCTATTTAAAAAAAAAACTATCAACATTGTTCAAATGTTTAGGGTCACGTTTTTTTTTTTTTTTAATTCAGCAAGAATGCATTAAATTGACCAAAAGTAAGAGTAAAAACATGGAACCAATTTCCATTTCAAATTAACTGTTATTTTGAACTTTTTATTCATAAAAGAATCCTCAAAAAAACCCTGATGCATCACAGTTTCCACAAAAATATTACACAACACAGCTGTTTTCAACATTCATATTACAGGAGGAGTTCACTTCCAGAACAAAAACTTACAGATAATTTACTCACCCCATTGTCATCCAAGATGTTCATGTCTTTCTTCAATCGATAAGAAATTATGTTTTTTGAGGAAAAAAAATCTGAAATTATCTTCATATAATGGACTTCAATGGTGCCCCCAAGTTTGAACTTCCAGAATGTAGTTTAAATGCAGCTTCAAATGGCTCTAAATGATCCCAGCCGAGGAAGAAGGGTCTTATCTAGCGTGACGATTGGTCATTTTCGAAACAAACTGACAATTTATGTACTTCTTAACCTCAAAGGCTCGTCATATCTAAGTCACAGTTAGGATATATCGAAAAACTCCCATCTTGTTTTCTTCCCCAACTTCAAAATCATCCTACATTGCTGCAGAAGTACCAACCCAGTATTTACAAAGTGAACGTGCAAAGAAGATCAAATGCCCTTTACAAAAAAAAGGTAAAACAGCAATGTAGGACGATTTAAAAAGTATATAACCTGTCAATTTGTTTCGAAAATGACTGACTGTTTTGCTAGATAAGAGCCTTCTTCCTCAGCTGGATCGTTTAGAGCCATTTGAAGCTGCATTTAAACTGCATTTTGGAAGTTCAAATTTGGGGCACCATTGAAAGTCCACTATATGAAGATAATACCTGAAATGTTTTCCTCAAGAAACATAGTTTCTTATCGAATGAAGAAAGGAAGACATGAACATCTTGGATGACAAGGGGGTGAGTAAATTATCTGTAAATTTTTGCTGAACATCTGAAAAAATAAACTCTGTCAATGCAGGAATAAATTACATTTTAAAACATTAAAATACAAAACTTAGTAAAGTATTTCAGGAATACCCTTATCAGTGGATGTTCAAAGATAAAAGGCTGCAGAATCTAAATGTTACATTAAGCTGCTATCTGTACTTTCTTCAAATATCAGCATTAAACAAGTGTTTGGCTCAGCAAGCTTACAATTTTGTCATCTCTTCCATCACTCACCTGGGTAAGTAAGACAAACTGTGCAAACTGCCACGGCAGCATGAAGAAAATATTGGAGATTCCCAAAGCCATCATAGTATTCTTGCTTGGGTTCCTTGTCCTTACAAAATCAAAAATATCCAACAAGATAGATTTTAATTGTACAGAATAACCCAACTTTGTAAGTATAATCATAAAAAATTTACACACAAGCAGCCTAAATACGCAAACACTACCTAAATGTGTCTGGTGATTGCAATATCTAATAAAACTTTCCTGATAAATTACTCACCCCCACGTCATCCAGGATGTTAATGTCTTTCTTTCTTCAGTTGAAAAGAAATTAAGGTTTTTGGGGAAAACATTGCAGGATTTTTCTTAAAGGAACACTCCACTTTTTTTGAAAACAGGCTCATTTTCCAACTCTCCTAGAGTTAAACAGTTGAGTTTTACCGTTTTTGAATCCATTCAGCCAATCTCCGGGTCTGGCGGTAGCATTTTTGGCATAGCTTAGCATAGATCATTGAATCCAATTAGACCGTTAGCATCTCGCTCAAAAATGACCAAAGAGTTTTGATATTTTTCCTATTTAAAACCTGAGTCTTCTGTAGTTACATCGTGTACAAAGATGGACGAAAAAAGAAAAGTTGCGATTTTCTAGGTCTTCAAGGAACTTTGCTGCCATACCATGAGTGCAGCAGGCGCAATGATATTACGCAGCCGTCAACTCTGGAACTCCGCATCTACACAAACTTAGTGCCGGTCACTTTCAGGCGCTGCGTAATATCATTGCGCCTGCTGCACACATGGCACAGCAGCAAAGTTCCTTGATTATTAGGCCAGAATGAGAGTATAGCTCCTAGCCATATCAGCCTAGAAAATCGCAACTTTTCATTTTTCGTCAGTCTTAGTACATGATGTAACTACAGAAGAGTCAAGTTTTAAATAGTCAGAATATCGTCATTATATATGGTCATTTTTGAGCGAGATGCTATCAGTCTAATCAGATTCAATGATCTATGCTAAGCTATGCTAAAAGTGCTACCGCCTGACCCGGAGATCGGCTGAATGGATTAGAAAACAGTAAAACTCAACTGTTTAACTTTAGGGGAGTTGGACAATAAGCCTATTTTCAAAAAAAAGTGGAGTGTTCCTTTGAATGGGGATTAATGAATTGAAGGTCCAAATTGCAGTTTCAATGAAGCTTCAAAGGGCTCTACACAATCCCAGCTGAGGAATAAAGGTCTTATCTAGCAAAGCGATCAGTCATTTTCTAAAAAACAAAACAAAAAAAACTTCATGCATCTGTGGGTAAAAAGTATATACATTTACATTTTTTTTGTCCAATCGCTTTGCTAGGTAAGACCCTTATTCCTCGGTTGGGATCGTGTAGAGCCCTTTGAAGATGCATTGAAACTGCAATTTGGACTTTCAACCTGCTGATTCACATTGAAGTCCACTATATAGAGAAAATTCTTGGAATGCTTTCCTCAAAAGCCTTCATTTCTTTTCAGGTGAAGAAAGAAAGACATGAAGACATCTTGGATGACATTGGGGTGAGTAAATTATCAGGAACTTTTTATTCTAGAAGTGAACTGATTCTTTTAGCCATCTCCAAGTATGAACAAAAAGAGTCAAATTGCTATGATCACACCAAACTTGGGGAAGCAAGCAAGTTACCGGAGGATATAAGTGAGCAGAAGCATCTGCAAAACCAGGAAGGGGTAGGAGAAGCTCTCTCTTAGAGGTGGCGTCCACATGACCCGAGTACTCTGGGATTCAAAGGTTCAAAAAAAAAAAAAAAAAAAAAAAAAAAAAGAGACAAAACCTCTAGAAGACTGTAGTGGGGGAAAAAAAAAATACACATTTGCTAGAGATGCTTAAGAAAACAATCTGCTTTACCTCTCCATGATTAAAGAAGAAACACAGTACTGTAACAGTACCACCCAGTCGACTGCCACTATCAGAACAGCCAAAAAAGAAAGTGCATGTTATGATCATGAAGGATCAACTCATTTGTAATCAAAACTAAACTCAAACAATACACTTTGGTATCAATCAAAGGACTCTGAGGTGTTTCATCTAGGCTGCATTACCTCAGATATGTTCCATAAATGAAGAAGAGGCTCATCATTGCCCCATTTAACAGGAATACAAAGGTGACATAAAAGTATGCAGGATCCCCCAGACCTGCGGAAAAGCCACTCAAGTAAGTATAATATCTGTGAAATGAAGAACATTTGGCTGTCATTCACACAGTGAATGAAATGGCACCTTCTGCTTTCACTTTTTTCCTCCTCCTCGATAATGGTTTACAAAAATAAACCTTCCCTCATGCTGAATGTGTTAGCAGAAGTGAAAATTGCCAAAGAGTCAGCGAGTGCAAAAAAGAGGTTCAAGACCCATTCCTAAAGCATGCATTTTAATTTCAACTACAATGAAGGAAACTTTTATAGGACAGCAAGACAAAAAAGGTAATAAATTCATAAATTCTTCATTTGTGGTCACAATTTAAAGGGACAGTTCACACAAAAATGATAATTCTGTCGTTAATTATTCACCCTCACGTTGTTCCAAACCCGTAAGACTTGACAGAATTTTCACTTTTGGGTGAACTAGCCCTTTAAGTAAAAAGATTTGTTTGCGTGTCATGTGTGGGGCTCTACAGTTATTTACAACATAATGTACTGCAAATGCTCTAAAATTAAACAACATATAGATGCATGGCCCAAACAATGGACACTTATTTGATGTTTGGCTTCTCCAATACCTTCACAACTCTCCACTGGATCTAAACCCTCCCCTCTGTTGATGGTCCAACACATCTTGGTAGGGATCCCAAAGTAATCCATTGTGCTGGTGTACGCTCTGTACCAGCTGGCCAAGACCACCTGCAGTACAGGAGAGAGCAGAAAAGATGGTTAACGTCAGAGATCAAGACTTTAAGCAAATACTGTGGAGAAAAAGAGATTTCACTAATATTCAGAAGATGCCAGAGGTCATCTCACCTCAGGGTACAAGTTAAACCTCTTTAATGTGTTTATCACCAGAGGGTATTCAGTAAGCCGGTCGTTCATTATCATATAAAGACCGTCCATGAAAGAAGGAGCCTCAATGATGGTCTTGAAGTATGAGTAATACAGTCCCTAAAAAGACAAAACAGCATATGTCACTGTGAGACAATTATCTAAAGCAAGATGTCAACTGAGGTTCAAGCTATATATTTAACAACATGAGTTGCAAGGTGAAGGAGAGCTATATATATATATAAAAGTGTACCAATATCTGAATAGATATAGTATGTGGCAGTAAATTATATAGTAATCATACTGGAAATGAAAAAAAAAAAAAAAAAAAAAGCAATACTAACCATCTCTGTTCGAAAGGCCATCTCTTTTTCCAAGGACGACATGTGGGAAAAGTGTCTGTCATTTTCAAATAGATGTGAAAGATGATACCTGAGAAATACAGGACAGCTTATTTACTTTGTCACAACAAGAGGAAAATTATATTTTTAGATTTTACAGATCTGAAGCTACTTACCAGTGTAAAAATCCCACAATAAGAGCTGTGGAAATAAACACATCAGTTTAGGTGACTGTCCAAAGACAGACCGCTACGTGGCCACATTGAAGGACTTTTATCTGACCCACCAGAATGAGTCTCTATTAGACGAATAGAGGTCGAAGTTTACTACTTACGAATAGATTAATAATTCTGATCAATTATTGTAATCACTTAACGTATGAGTTAAAACTGTGGGTAGTTTACATGTACTGAAAAATAAGATGAGTTTATGCATGGTTATCATTGGTTAATAACTGAAATGAATTGAATGAAATTTGATTGGCTGCTAACTAGAGTTAACATGAGCATTCACCAACACCCTGAAGTGTAGACTGGTAATTTCGAGTTGTTTAAGAATAAAACCGCCAAAGAAAATATGACTTATACACAACTTAGTTGTTTACAAACGAGTTGCTATAATACTGAATAACATGCTAGATGCTAATCTGAATAACCGTTAGCTACCTAGCGGCTAAGAAACAAAGCCTTACCGAGAACCAACACTGATATTCCTCTTGCAAAAGCGGACGGGCTCAAACCTAATTTGCTTCTAATGAACCCTGAAAAAAGTCCGTTTTTACTCTGGAAAGCCGAGCCCTTCCCATCTTTCGCACGCTTGCTTTTCCCCGACACGGACTGACTCCTGTCCTTCTCGCTGCTCTGGTCCTTGGCATTTGATTTTCTGTTTTTGACTACCATGTTTTCATATTTATGTCTGGAACAGAGAAGCCACAGGAGCGTAATTAGGTGATAAAACCAGCTGTTTCACTCTTCCTGACGCCTCACATCTGTGGTCTTGCACAGTTTGAGTGCTGTGGGACTTCACTGATCTGTTGAATGAAGCGGCCATCGCCCCCGTCTGGACGCTGCGCTCAACTGTCAGCTTGACGAGTAACCATGGCAACGAGTTTAAATAACCTGTGGTAACCAAGAACTTTAGCAACCCATGTAAAGGAATAACTGTAGATAACCGACACTTTAAATAACTTGCACATACATAAAATTATATATTATATACAGTGAATAATAAATAATTTAATGATTCATTACGGTTCGTTAACGCTTCCATGTACGAATCTTTTAGTATTTTTGAGAACATATATATTAGGAAGAAACTAAATTACTATTGCATTAAATGAGTTGAGTATTTTGCCACATAATAATGTCGTTTCAATATATAGAATAAATAAATAATAAACGTAATGCATTTTTTGCCAAACGTATTATCACACAGACATCAAGACTTTTTATAGGCTGCATAAATGTAATCCAATAACTGGCCCTAACTATATATTAAATTAATACTAAACAAACAATAAATGTGGTAATATATTTCATTGGCTAAATTCGGAATACTACACAGTGGTCGCGGCGTATATTTCTGATTCACAAAAAAGAAAACAGGCTTATACGAGTCATTCGTTCAGGAATCGGGCTAATATAACTCACGCTGTTTGTTTTTGATTCACTAAAATGAACCGACTCATAAGAGTCATTCTTTCAGGAAGCAGGCTACGATGGTCGCGCTGTTTGTTTTTGATTCACTGAAATGAACCGATTCATAAGAGTCATTCGTTACAGAATCGGACTACAGTGGTCGCTTTGGATATTTTCGATTCACTAAAATGAACCGGCTCATAAGAGTAATTTGTTCGGGAATCAGAATACATTCCATGTAATGAGTTCATATCATAATAATATCATTTGAATATATAGAATAAATCAGAAATAAACGTAATTCCTTTTTTTGGCAAAAGTATTATCACACAAACATTAAGACTTTTTATAGGCTACATAAATATAATCCAATAATTGGCCCTAACTATAAAATAAATAAATACTAAACAAACAATAAAGGTGGTAATGTATTTCACTGGCTGAATCCGGAATATTACACACAGTGGTCGCGGTGTATATTGTATGATTTACTAAAAAGAACCGGCTCATGCGAGTCATTCGTTCAGGAATCGTGCTACCATAGTCGCGTTGTTTGTTTTTGATTAGCTAAAATGAACCGCCTCATAAGAGTCATTTGTTCGGGAATCGGAATACACTGCATTTAATAAGTTCAGCAGTCTTTTGCCAAATAATATTGTTTGAATATACAGAATAAAACAGAACTAAACGTAATACAATTTTTTATTTTTTTATTTTTTTTTGCCAAAAGGATTATTACATAGACGTTTAGACAGATTTTAAACACGTTTTATAGGCTGCATAAATGTAATCCAATAAATGTAATCCAATAATTGGCCCTAGGCCCCTAACTATACATTATATAAATACTAAACAAATAATGCATGTGGTATATTTCACTGGCTTAATTCGGAAACCTACACAATGGTTACGGTGTATATTTTTTGATTTACTAAAAAGAACCGGCTCATACGAATCATTTGTTCAGGAATCAGGCTTCGATGGTCGCTTTGAATGTTTTCGATTCACTAAAAAAACCCGGCTCATAAGAGTCATCTGTTCGGGAATAAACTGCCTCTACTACGAAGCCATGTGTTCAGATGAAAGAAAACGCTAGATGTCGCTGTGATACAGCAAATTCAGCTGTGAGCCGGACGACCGTAACACCTTTGAAAGTAGGCTATAATTTATATAATAGGCATTTATAGTTCACTTCAGTTACATGGTTATTATCAGTTTGATTTTAATGTAAAGATTATATATATTCAACCATGTTTAAGCATATTCACACGACGAAGAAGGTGGTTTGTATTCACGAAGCGTAGTCACACGAGTAACACATAAAAGAGGAATATAATAAGTGTAATTTTACTTTAAGATATACATGTGTTGGCAATATGTATATGATTTTTAAATAAATTAAAACATACAGTGTCACCAAAAAGTATTGGGGCAATTAGAAGTCGCACACTTATAATGTATAATGTTGTTGCATTATACAACCGTTTATTTGGAAGAAAATAGCAAGTTAGTTGTTTTTTTAAATGACCAAATAAAATAATAGATTTAGAGTCTTCATACATCCATTGAAATTACTGTAAAAACGACTTAGAAAAGTACATTTACTTCTGAGAAAACTTCTAGTATAATTTATTTACATATGACATTTGGTTTACAATTTTTTTTAATGTATTGAAAGATGTTTAAGTGTGGTTTAAGTGTCCACATACTTTTTTTGTGAAAAGTTTATGCTTCTATAATAAGTGGTGGGTTTACTATGTAATTTTTTGATGGTACCACAGTAAGTTGGATAGAGTTCTTGCAGTGGGCAAGGAGTCTGAAGGAACAGGAATCTGTTTAGTTTGGAACATGCTGGGAATTAGGACTGTGACATCACAACCGTTTCTCTTCATCTCAAGAAACAAGGCCAGAGCAGACTTCTCAACAGGGTATCTGAAGAGGGAACAGTTTGTTTTCACTGCTCCTTTTTACTTGTAGGCCTTGGGATCAGAAAGAAGCTTACTTTCCCTGGAAAACATGCATGAGAATCTGACAGATACAAAGCCTTACACAGTTTGTCTGGTTCCCATAGTAGATAAAAAACTTGTATATATATATATACAATATATATATATATATATATATATATATATATATATATATATATATATATATATATATACATATACATATATACAGATATATATATATATATATATATATCTTACATACCACTAGACGATGATGATCAGACTGAGTTTAGTCTAATCATATAACAATGCATGAGCTGGGTACAGACAGTTTTGTTCAATGATGGCCTTGGGTGTCAAGCAATGAATTGTTTTCCGCCCTTATACTGATCTCATCACGGCCCTTCACAGCCTCTGAGTGAATCATTGGTGCTAGACATAACCTAAATACAATAACGAGACTCTGTGCCCATCTTGAAAGTTATGGTTAGGAGTGCCACTGAAATGTCTGTGGTGTTAGCACAGCTTGTGGCCACACTGAGGGAATTTGTTTTTTCACCAAACATAGCTGAGATCTGGCTCGTTTGGAGGGTGAGAGCGTAGGTTCTGCTGTTAGCTGATGACACCTCCTGTCCAGGCGCTCGGGTTGCCAGTACACTTGGCCCATCATGAAAGCCAACATGCAGATGCAGCTGCGTCATCATTTGGAAGGCATGTTAGATGGGAGGCTATTTATTCACATTTTTGTGTAGTTTGAGTTATGCACTTAAATTGAAAAGTGATGCATAATATTTTTAATGTATAACACAAAAATCACTGTCATTTAATATTTGTTAAAACGTCTAGTCCTTTATGCAAAAATGCCCTAAAGAGGTGATGACACTGCATTTGAGTTTAATCTGATCATAAAATATACTATTATCAAAAGGAGATTCAGCAAAGCCACCCACTGACCACATGTATAAAAGGCCTGGCTGGTTGAAGTGTGAATCAGGGATCAGTGTTTATGTAAAGGGTTTTCTGTGCCCTGAAGGTTCCCCAAAACTCTGCACAAATATCTCCCAGATGGGCTAAAGACGTGCCAGTATAATCATGGGACAGTGAAAACTGGCTCACATTCTCTCACTCACTCGCTGAGCTAACTTTATAAGTATGAATGTGAGTGTCAAAAGAGGTTAATGCATGAGTACAATCAAATCCAGGTAATAAAAACTATGAAATGACAAAATAAATGTTGTAAAGTTGACAAAAAAAAAAAAAAAAAAAAAAAAAAAATAGAAAATATTGACTAACATTATATTATTTAATTATGATAATAATAATAATAATAATAATAATAATAATAATGTAGTCTGATTATGGTAATCAGAATCATTAGTACAAATAATATGACCAACAAAAAAACTCTGAAATGATATGAAGTTGAATGAAGTTTTACACATAAATTTTTCATTTTTAATTTTAATTTATATATATATATATATATATATATATATATATATATATATATATATATATATATATAGTTAACTAAAATTTTCAGTTTTCATTTTCATTTCGATTCAAAAATGAATAAAAACTACATGGACATATTTAAAGCAAACAAACCAAAAAAATTACTAAAACTTAACCTAATTAACCAATAAGTAAATACATAAATAAAATGTAAATATTCAAATATATATACACACACCGAAAAAAAAAAAAAAAAATTAAAAACCCTCAAACTTGTTATTTCAGTTAGTTTCTAAGTCAACATTTCTCACTTTTATTTTGTTTAACTTGATGTACTAAAATAAAAACAAGAAAATGTAAAATTAATAAAAAACTATACAGACATAAAAACAACGAAAACAAATTAAAGTGACAAAAACAAAACAAAATTACTATAACGTCAATTAAAATTAACAGTAAAAAATATCAAAAGCATAAAATCTGCATTTCTAGTAATAATATTTCACTATATTAATTGTATTCCTTTATTTCTGATCAAATAAATGTAGCCTTGGTGAGCAGAGACTTTCTTTAAAAACATAAAAAATCTTGGTAACACTTTACAATAAGGTGTCATTTGTTAACATTAGCCAGTGTATTTACTAACATGAATGAACTATGAACAATACATTTATTACACTATTTATTAATCTTTGTTAATGTTAGTTAATAAAAATACAGTCATTCATTATGTTAGTTCACAGTGCATTAACTGTTCATAAACACAACTTGTGATTTTAATAATTCATTAGTAAATGAAAATTAACATTAACATTAAGATTAATAAATGCTGTGGAAGTATTGTTCATTATTAGTTCATGTTAACTGATGTATTTAACTAATGTTAACTAATGAACCTCATTGTAAAGTGTTACCAAATTTGACCCCAAACAGTTTTTGCACACTTAAGTAGTGTTTCTTTGTGAAATTATGATGTAGTTGTGCTATTCTGTGTAAGATCTTTGTGTTTGGAGCGCAGTGTGTGTGTGTGTGTGTGGTGCAGTGAGGTAATTGTGTTGCAGCTACTGACTGGCTGTCTGTGTGACATGTTTATTACTGGCAAGAAACACATGCTGTCAATGATCACTTATTCTTAGGGCTTCAGTTATCTCAACATTACGCCCCATTAGTATTCTCTGGAAACCAATTCAATTAGAGCCCTCCTGGGTCCCACAGATGCCATTTATCTGAGAGAACAGAGCATCAATCACACTGAGAGTTTATCAGCTGTCTGAGCAAAGCACAAGAAAAGTGTGTCTGTGCCTAATTCCCTTTACCACACGCTTTATGTATTATTCATTTGATTATTAAACTATGATCTTCAAAAGTGATCCTTTTGTGAATAAATAATGACAGAATGATTATTTTTGCGTGAACTATGCCTTTAAGGTTTCTGTCTGCTGTCGTCCGTACAGGCACACCTGCTCAGAGTGACGTAAGGCTGCAGACCTTGCTTTAATCCCGATACAGCGCTCTCCCGATTACAGCTGCTTTCTGCTCTCACTATCTTACAGTCACCTGCCGCCTCTCCAAGGTGATCACACACACGTGTTGATGTCAGCCGAGCTCCCTGCTTTATCCCCAAGATACATATCATGACTATTATTGGCTTTTAAAGGATGTTCTGTAAAGCAGCCTGGTATCATGTTCGTCAAATCATCAAATGCAAAGATAACTTTTAAAGTTAAGTCTCTTTGAGGTGACACAGACTATTTTTTTGTTCTTATACACTACCAGTCAAATGTTTTTGAACAGAAAGATTTGTAATGTTTTTTTAAAGAAGTCTCTTCTGCTCACCAAGCCTGCATTTATTTGATCTAAAGTACAGCAAAAAAAGTTTAAAATATTTTTACTATTTAAACAACTGTTTTCTATATGAATATATTTTTAAATGTAATTTATTCCTGTGATTTCAAAGCTGAATTTTTAGCATTGTTACTCATGATGAAAATCATTTTAACGTTCTAACATTCTAACATTACTTCCTTCAGAAATCATTCTAACATTCTGCTTTGCTGCTTAAAAAAACATTTTTTATTATTATAATTATGTTGAAAACAGCTGAGTAGATTTTTTTCAGGTTTCTTTGATGAATAGAAAGTTCAGAAGAACAGCATTTATCTGAAATAGAAATCTTTTGTAACATTATAAATGTCTTTATCATCACTTTTGACCAAATTAAAGCATCCTTGATAAATAAAAGTATTAATTTTTACATTTTTTCTCACCAATAAATAAATAAATATAGGTATAATGCATAATGCTACAAAAGCGTTTTATTTCAGATAAATGCTGGACCTTTCTTTCAACTGTTTTTGTTATTTTTATTTAATTTTATTTCATTTAAGTATTTTTTTTTTTTATTTTTTTATTTTTTATTTCCATACACGCACACACACACACGTTGTGTTTCCATGTTTTATGGGGACATTCCATAGGTGTAATGGTTTTTATACTGTACAAACCGTATTTTCTATCACCCTACACCTACCCTACACCTAAACCTAGCCCTCACTGGAGACTGTGCACACTTTTACTTTCTCCAAAAAACTTTCCTCCTTTTCCTCAAAAAGTTTCCTCATGGGGACCTCACAAATGTACATACATACATACATCAACATTTCTCACTTCTATTTAGTTTAACTTTCTGTACTAAAAAAACAATGAAATTTACTATCAGTAAATAAAGACATATTTGAAGAAATACAAATATAAATTAGATTTATATTTATAATTATATATATATTGTGTGTGTGTGTGTTAGCCCTATAATTTTTAATGATTCTTTTTAATGATTCTCACTACCATATATAGTAATTCTTTCATTTAAAAAAATTTACTTTTTTTTAATATTATAAAAAAATCTGTGTATTTTGTCTATACAATGAAAGTCCATTTAAATGATAATTTTTTTTAGTTTTTTTTGTTAGTCCTATTATTTTTAATTGTGATTCACACTACCATAATTTAGTAATTAATTCTTTTTTAAATGATTAAAAAACAATGAAATTTACTATAAGTAAATAAAGACATATTTGAAGAAATACAAATATAAATTATATATATATATATATATATATATATATATATATATATTGTGTGTGTGTGTGTTAGCCCTATAATTTTTAATGATTCTTTTTAATGATTCTCACTACCATATATAGTAATTCTTTCATTTAAAAAAATTAACTTTTTTTTAATATAATAAAAAAAAATCGGTGTATGTTGTCTATACAGTGAAAGTCCATTTAAATTATAATTTTTTTGTTTTTTTTGTTAGTTCTATTATTTTTAATTGTGATTCACACTACCATAATTTACTAATTATTTCTTTTTTTAAACGATTAAAAAACAACATTAAGGCAATATGTGAAGTAATTAAATAATCTTTATTAGATTATCTATATTTCTACAGATTTTTTTCTTAACTTTTTATACATTTTATAAATGGTCATTTCTTACTTTTTTTGTTAGTCTTATGATTTTTAATAGTGATTCTCACTGCCATAATATAGTAACAATTTTTGTCATTATTAAAATCTTATTTTATAAAATATAATAATTACAAAAAAGCTAAATTAAGGCAATATATCAAATAATCACATAATCTTTAACTGTATTAAATAATCTCTATATATTTTGATTTATTTATAGTTTTTTTAATCTACTATTTTTTAGGGGTCAGTGTTGTTTTGAAATGACATACAGGGGGATAAATGATTTTGAAAAATATTTTTATTAGTCCTATTCATTTTTAATAATGATTCTGATTACCATAATATAGTAATTACATTTTTGAAAAGTATTAATATTATTATATTACATATATATTTAAATTTTTTTTTTTTTTTTACATATATATATTTAACTATTTTTCAAAACAACATACATAAGGTTTGAAATGAATTATTTGATAATTAAATGATGACTGAATTTTCATTTTTGGGTAAACTATCCCATTACCTTTAACTAAACTTTTACCCAACACGCTACAATCTGTGGCACTTGCATACATCAAAAGTTCTGATGAATAAACATACTGTGGTGATAAATGCAGGCCGCTTTCAGTCGAGCATTTAATCAGAGTTGTATCAAAAGCACTTTGTGGCTAAGATGTGGTTGGAGGTTGGAGAGGACATGATTGGCTTAGTCCAGTGCAGAAAGATTGTTTCCTTTGGCCCCGTTCAGCGATTTCCTGCCCTGTGATCATCTC
This sequence comes from Cirrhinus mrigala, assembly GCA_036247105.1. Lineage (NCBI taxonomy): Eukaryota > Metazoa > Chordata > Actinopteri > Cypriniformes > Cyprinidae > Cirrhinus > Cirrhinus mrigala. Next base: position 8,305,802 of record CM070022.1, read on the forward strand.
TTCCATATGATTAGACCGATGTGCAGAACATGCCGTCATGTGATGGGCTTATGCCACAGGCCGTCAGTGGGTGTGAGCATAAAGAGAAATGAACTGCAACAGGCTTTGCGAGAGACAGGGTAATTACTGGGAGAGAGCAGTAAAAACCCAACATAATTTACCAGAAGATATTAACATTGGGCCTGATGCCGCAAAAGCAAAGATATTTCTGTCAGCAGCCTACGACAATATTATTTGTTGAAATAGCACAGAACCTCCTCCCCTACACGCACAGAAACACATATGGCACCGCAGCTGAGACACACTGGGCCTGTAATGCAATTACTCCTACAAGATGTCTTTTCATTCAAACCCGACACAATGCGCAGAAGGTTTTCTACAAAGTTGCAGCTGCTCCTCTTTAGTTAATAAAGAGAACAAGCACAGAGAACAAACTGTTAAGTAGTTGGGTGGCGCAGACGCTGCAGGTTTCGTTTTGAAATCAATCATTCGTCTGACATCTGATCCAGCCAATGGCGTCCTGCTGCGCAAAGCAGCTAATTATGCGAAATATTTTTGCTTTAAGCCTCTTACTCAAAGGTATACCTATAGATAGAAATGTGGAAAGCCAATTACTTTAATTAAAGTGGAGGGCCTGGGATGATCTTGAACTCTTTTTGGTGTGTGAGGCCTTTGGAATGCTTTACACACTAGAAGAGACTCCCGTCACTTGTCAACACCCAAATGTTTTAATCTTTCCTTCCTCAGTGCGTATTAAAAGATTATGAGCTTTCTGCATGGCTGGGCGGCACACAGTCCCTTGTTTTGCAGCTTTTAAAAGGCCCCGGCACATGCGGAGGCCCAGGCGGGGCCGGTGACAGGGGCTCTGAGTTCGACTTGGCTAGGTGGCTAGAAGATGAGAGAACTCACAGTAACACACTGAAATATGTTCAGGTGACAAAAATTAGAAATTGAATTTTAGATAAAGATAATAAAGGCTGTTTTAGGATCATTATGGTTATTTGTACCAACAATTACACAACAATTAACTAATTTTCCTTAAAAAAAAAAATATATATATATTTTTTATCAATAATTCTCATATATACTCATATATATATATATAGAATAATAAGCTATTTAAATATAAATAATCTAACTGAATGTTTTTAGAAAATGTAATTGCAATAAAAATAAATAATCTACAAATAGACTGTTTTAGATCATCTATCATTTTTAATTCATCTGTAATTTTTACTAATCTATAATTGTTTATAGGTAATTTAATTGTCATGAAAATAATGTCACAAAGTTACAATTTGCCGTCTTTAATATTTTCTTTAGGAAAAGGCAACAAAAAATGTCAGAATAATAATAAAAAATAAAATAATAATGTCACAAAGCTACAGTTTCTCATTTTTAATATCAATGATTCTCATTAGTATTTTTTAATTCTTAAATCAAAATCAGTATACATTCATACTACTACTACTACTACTAATAATAATTAAATAAAAATAAATAATCCACAAATAGACTGTTTTTGACAATCTATAATTTTTAATGTATCTGTAATTTGTAACTTTTTATAGAGAAAGAAGGTGTTTCATTGCCATGAAAATAATATCACAGTTACACTTTACCATTTTTAATATTAAAAAAAGGTAAATAAAAAATAGAAATCTCATAATAATAAAAATATAATAATAATAATAATAATAATAATAAATAATAAAAGAAATTCTCTAATTTCTTTTTTTGTTAGTCCTATTATTTTTAATGATTCTCCTTAGCATAATATAGTAATTACTATTTTTAATTACCATCATATCGTAATTAATTTTGTAATTCTTGAACTAGTATCAGTATACATACTACTACTACTACTACTAAAATAATAATAATAATAATAATAATAAATAATTATCTACAAATACTGTTTTAGATAATCTATAATTTTTTATAGAGAAAAAGGTGTTTAATTGTCATGAAAAAAGTCACAATTTGTCTAAAATTTGTCATTTTTAATATTTTACTTAAAAACCAATACTATAATAATAATACAAATAAAACAATAATAAACTAATAATAATAAAATTCCCCTAATTTCTTATTTTTGCATTTTTTTATGTTTGTTAGTCCTATTATCTTTAATCATTCTCCTTATTATAATATAGTATATTTACAAAAGTATATTTAGTATATTTTATATATGTCTATTTTTAATTACAAATATTTAATTACCATCATATAGTAAATTAGCGTCAGTATACATACTTACTACTACTACTATAATAATAATAATAATAATAATAATAATAATAATAATAATAACAAATATAAATAATTATCCACAAACACACTGTTTTAGATAATCTGTCTGTAATTTTAATCTTTTTAATATTTTACTTTCTCAACTTTTTGTTGAGAAAATGTATTTACTTGTCATGAAAATGTAAATTTTTTCTTATTTAAATGAATAAAAATAAAATCCCTAATTTTTTAGTATTTTATGTTTGATAGTTCTATTATTTTTAATGATTCTCTTTATTATAATATAGTAATTACTATGTTTAATTACTAAATTTTTATTCTTTTTTTTTTAATCTAATAAAATAAAATAATAATAATAAATTAACAGTTTTATAAAAGTCCCCCGATTTCACATTTTTGATTATTTTATTCTTGTTAGTTCTATTATTTTTAATGATTCTCCTTATCATAATATAGTAATTACTATTTTTAATTTATGATTACTAAATTGTGTACAAATACAAATAATCTACAACTGTTTAACATCATCTATTATTCTTAATATGCTACTTTTGTCACAAAGCTAAAAATTTTAGTTGTCTAAAAAAACACTAAATAATAACATTTAAAAAATAAATTAATAAAAATTCCTAATATCCTAAACCTACACATACTATGCATGATTGTCAGTTATGAAACTTTAAATGAAGTTGAGAATCCAAATCAAGTCTCTAGTCATATGTTACAGTACCTGTGCTAAAAATATTCGTGTTAGCATGTGTTTGTGAGCTTCCACATAAAAAAGCTACCACATTACTCCCAGATTCCATCCTGACACTAAGCTCACTTGTTGGTCCCCTCTCTAAAAAAAAAGTGAGAAATCGCGAGCACAGGTTTGCATTAACACTCCTTACAGGTAGAGAGCAGAGGCGTAATAGCCTCTTTCAGCACCTAAGCGAGGCGGCGTGCTGCAGTAATCTTTCAGCAACTTGGCTCCCCGCTAACAGGCCTGCTCTGAGAGCGCCTTTCAATTAGCAGTTTATTATTGCAGAGGCCCCACAGCACCGGGCGCTGATAGCCACATGCCAATACTGCTACTGACACTTCGGGGGTAAACGCTCTCGCCGTGGGGGGGGTGGGGGCATCGAATTAAGGGACTGACACCTCTCACTTACACCGTCGCCTGGCATCTGAAACAAGTAGCGTTTCCAAACTCACACCTCTTTTGCACGGTATTCTTGTTTAGTTTCAAAGCCAACCCCTGAAGGGGTGTATTCTGATACAAGCCGCACTTTCTCTGAAACACGTTCACGTAAACACGCACACGTGCACGGCAGCGTCCCTCTCTCTGTCCGAAGCCCGGGCTTCTATCTGCCAATGCGCTTGTAGAGATATTGTTAGCATTCCATTTGCCATTTACATTTTCTCTGCTTGACATAATTGAAGAATGGATGCTCTTATGAAAATTAAACTTGCGGTCCTCCCGGGTTACTGTAACCCTGTTAAAATGTAATGAGATTCTTTATGCGTCTTCTCGTGATTTTTTATTAAATAGAATATCAGTATGACTAATTCCCCGGGCCTAAATGCAGACTGGGACACAGCATTATTGATAGGGCAGCGCGTAAGTGGTCTCCCATCCCCAGCCTCTAATGGTCTAATAATGCATTATACCAGTATCAGTGGGCCTGTGGCTTGCAGTGCTTATTGTCGTTATTGAAAACACCTGGCCGGACCATTCATCAAGGTTAAATCAAGAGGGCCCATTTGTTCATTAGCCTGTCACTAAACATCTTTATTTCGTTTCGCCGTCCGAAGGCGGATCGCCGGCCCTGGGATTCGGAGTCCCGGAGTCCTTCCGAGCGGGGAGCGATGCTAAACGGTGTCATTGCGGACGAATGATAAAGAGAAACAGATTACGGCCGTTCCCGGAACACAGGCTATTTCCCTGTGTATGAATTCACCGCACTCATTTATCTGGCCGTCCTGTTTATACGGGAGGGTGAAAAACGGCCCGTCTCGGTTTTTTTTAACCCTCACTGACGTATAAGAAACAGTCTGAGGGGGGGTAAAAAGGGCGACGCTTGTTTTGCTCCAAATATTGACACGTGTAATTAATAGAATATCGGACGCTAATTAATTCTCCCAAATAAATGAGCGAGTCCTCTGAAGCCTATTATGAAATTACTGGCACTGACAACTGAGGTGATTAGTATTAATTATCAAGGCCACAAAAAGGATAGAAGGCGCCCATATGAGCGTTTAAGAGCAAATTATATCTCCCTTTAAGCCATTTATTACGAATAAAATCAATAAGGTAATTTTTTATCTTCTCCTATTATCATCCACAAATGTTAATTTGGAAATTGAACCTTCATGTGAGGTAAACTGCACCTTGTTTACAGTTCTAAATTTTTTGACAAATGTATTCACAAAATGTAAATATAGCGTACTTATAGCTGAAGAGACTAAAAAATGTATTTTTAATGACATGTATGTATAATTTAGGTGTATTTCTAATATAACATAATTTAATTTAATTAAAAAATGTATAATAAAATTACATATACAAAAAATATATATATATATTTTTAAAAAAGATGAGTGTCAACATCTGAATATATATATATATATATATATATATATATATATATATATATATATATATATATATATATATAATTAAATAAATTTAAATAAATATATGTGGGTGTGTGTTATAGCTGTTCTTTGACAGAAAAACAAATGTATAAATATATAAACATAGTATAAAATATATGAATATAAATATAATACTGAACTGAATATAATATAATAATCTGAATATAAAAATATATACTGTATATTATTGCAATATTACTACAGTGAAATATTTTTATTTATAGTTGAAGAGACTAAAAATCATTTTTAATTATATGTATGTATAATTTAGGTGTATTTCTAATATAATATAATAGAATTTAATTTAATAAATTATATACTTTTTGTTATTATAATTATTGTATTTTTTGATATAACAAGTTGTTAAAATTTATTATGCATATTATAAAAATGTATAATATTTGTAATTTATATTAAAAATTATACTATTTATCATTTATATTATCTATATTATAAATGTTTAATATAATAATTTATAAATACTTTAAAATGTATTATTATATTTCTATAATTATATATCATTTATTATATTATATTTATTTCATATATTTATATATATATGACATTTTTTATGTCTTCAGCAATACTATATATAACAAAATATATTAAAAATTTATATTTAAATAAATATATGTGGTTGTGTGTGCAACTGGCTGTTTTTTGAAAGAAAAACATGTGAAAACTAATGTATAAATATAATATCATAAAATAAAATATACATGTAATGAACTGAATATAATATAATAATCTGAATATAATAATATATACTTTATATTATCACAATATTACTTCAGTGAAATATTTGTATTTATAGTTGAAGAGACCAAAACATGAATTATGAATTATACGTATGTATAATTTGTGTATTTCTAATATAATTTAATTTAATAAATAATTGTATATATATATATATATATATATATATATATATATATATATATATATATATATATATATATATATAAATCATATTTTAAAAAATCATTTAAATAAATATAGGTGGTTGTGTGTGTAACTGGCTGACTTTTTGGACAGAAAACTGACGCATAAACATAATATCATAATATAAAATATATATAATGAAATAAGCAATAATGAACTGAATATAATATAATAATCAGAATATAAAAATATATACTGTATATTACTGCAATATTGCTACTTCTTTTCAGTATAAATTAGGCTCTAAGTAAAGATATATACAATGTTAAGTAAGTTACATGATGTAATCTAATCTAATACAGTGAAAAGTTTTTAAACAAACACTCTTCCTGGTTGTTTTGTGGCAGAACCGCTGTTTTTGGCATAGTAAGATCTATTGTATACTTCTGACAGTTTGAAATATGAGACCAAAACTGCTGCGGTTCGATATACTGTACACTATTCTGTGTGTTTGATTGTCAATATGCAGCAGTCAACAACAGTCACTTCCCACTTCCCAGGTTCACAGAAACCTGAACAATGGCATCATAAAACAGCAGCATTTCACAGAGACTGTAAATGTCACGAGCAACGAGGAAAAAATAATACACACTCACACCTTGGCTAAACTGGGCGGAAACCCCGACACGTTAGACGCTGACGAACACACGCGCTGGTCCGAGCCCAGCTGCCGGAGAGGGACACGGCGGGGCTTGCTGTGAACCCGAGTTCACAGAACCATATATCTCTCATGGCCACAGCGCACGGGCGTCCACCAGCCTCAGCCGTCTGTCAGTGTCCCGGGTCACACAGACCAAAGACAAACAAACACCCGCAGCTGGACCTGCACCCTTCTCAGAAATACACACACACAACATCACAATTACGGGTATACATCTTCACCCACATAAACCTCTGTCTTGGTATGGTCATATTTGGACGTGGTGTTTTGTGGGTCATTGTGTGTGCTTTGCTGATTCTAAATCTTGCTGAGACACATATATGTTGGGTAAAAAGGAGAAATTGTATAAAGCCAAAAGCTGCAGGGATGCAGGACGAAAGTATATGTTAGGAGATAAATGGCTAATATAAATAGTAATGAACATTAGTGAGCAGAATCAGCAGCAGATGCTGCGTTTGGGTTAGTGTGGTGTTTATATTGCAGTGAAATGCCAGTAACTCTGGGTGGAGACTGCTCTCACACTGGACGCAGATACTGTGGACTGAACAAGAGAAAAGAAAACGGAAAAAGAGGTTGAGCATGAAATCAAGTTAGCTGAATATTGCTTCGAATCTCAGTTGTATAGCTTGACATTTTATATAGATGGACAAAATTTTATAAAGTCATTCTTGTTCTTTAGTACCTTCCTGAACTGAATGAATATGAATTTTCTTGTGTTATATTTGACTGTATTGTATTTCTATTAAAAAAAGACCTGTCTTTCAGAATACACACAGACAGAGAAAGCGCATCATTTGAAATTCTGAACTTCTTTGATTTTTGCATTTTTATCAAACAGAATGGAATGTGTTAAAAGTCAAGCAAACTAGGACAAAAACTAACTACAAAATGACAGAAAAAACATATATTTTTGAATGATATCTATACTGTTGCCTCCCACAAAAACTAAATCAAAACAATTAAATATTAAAATAAAATAATATATAATTAAAAATAAAATAAAAATAAATAAAATAAAATGACAGAAAAAAAACACATTTTTAATGATATCTATACAGTCTATATCTATACCACAAAAAATAAAATAAAATAAAATAAAACAATTAAATATTAAAATAAAAAAATATAAAATAAAAAAAAAATATTAAAATAAAATAAAGTAATTAAGAGAAATTAGAAAATTACATTAAAGACATAAAAAATTGTAGATTGATCTCAGTTTAACATCATATACCAATTACTAGGCTGTTTTTTCTTTTTGTTTCATTCTTTCTTTTTGGAATCAAGAAAGGAAACCTAAAGAAACACTAGGGATAATTTTAATAATTTAATAATTTAAAACATGACAAAAATGGCAACATAGTCAAACCAAAGTAGTGAAATTACTACAAAAATCTAAAATAAATAATAAATAAATAAATAAAAAAGAATAAAAAAAAAAATCTATAGATTGATTTCAATTGAATATAATATACCAATTACTAGATTTTCTTTTTGTTTGTTTGTTTCTTTTATTTTTATTTTTTATTTTGAAATCAAGAAAGAAAAACCTACAGAAACACTAGGAATAATTATAATAGTTTATTAATAATTAATAATATGACAAAAATAGCAACATGTTTAAACCAAAGTAGTAAAATTATTATGAAAATAAAAAAAAAAAGAACCTATAGAAAAATCTATATATTGATTTTAATTTAACATAATATAACAATTACTTGGTTTTCTTGTCTTTTCTTTTCTTTTTTCTTTTCTTTTCTTTTCTTTTCTTTTCTTTTCTTTTCTTTTCTTTTCTTTTCTTTTCTTTTCTTTTCTGTTTATTTATTTACATTTTGGAATCAAAAAAGGAAAGCCTACAGAAACACTATGGATAATTTTAATAATTTAATGATAATTAATAATATAATTAATAATATGACAAAAATTGGAACATGCTCAAACCAAAGTAGTGAAAATACTATAAAAATCTAAATAAACAAACAAACAAACAATAATAAAAAAAATCTATAGAACGATCTATAGATTGATTTTAAGATAATATACCAATTACTAGGTTTTCTTTCTTTTTCTTTCTATTTATTTATTTATTTATTAAATCAAGAAAAGGAAATCTAATGAAAATTCTTCAGAATAATTTTAATAATTTAATTAATTTTAATATTATGACAAAAATGGCAACATGCTCAAACTAAAGTAGTGAAATTAAAAAAAAACCCAAACAAACAAACAAACAAACAAAAAAACCCTATACAAATCTATTGATTGATTTCAATTTAACATTATATTAATTCCTAGGTTTTCTTTTTCTTTCTTTCTTTCTTTCTTTCTTTCTTTCTTTCTTTCTTTCTTGGATTTTGGAATCAAGGGAGAAAAACCTAAAGAAACACTAGGAATAATTGTAATAATTGAATAATAATTAATAATAAGACAAAAATGGCAACATGCTCAAACCGAAGTAGTGAAATTAGATAAAACTGAACCATTAATGAACATTTATTTGTGATATTTGGATAAAAGAACTATTCATTATAAACTGAGTTTAATATTTTATCCTATATATTAAAATATATATGTGACAAAAATATACTGAATCACAGCAATTTTCTTCAGTGACTTTGTCAGTGATGTTTAACTGAGAGCAGACCAACAAAAACAATGACCTTAGCGGCATAATAAAAGACAAATTATGCTATAAACGTCTCACATATGAGTGACTGCACAGCCTTTCAGAGTAAAAAATGGGCATGTTTCTCACTCTGATATTCACTGCGGAAAAAGAAAGACTTGATTGTCTGTCAAAAGAGGGAGAAAACGTCTTGGTGTGGATTAATTTAGTAAAAAGGAGAAAATTATTCTTCATTCCTTTTAACAATTTGGCATGCATTTGATGTAGGGAGAAAATTATTTTCAATTGTCTGCATCACTCAAGAAGCCCGAGGAGCTATGAATTGCCAAAAGTGATTTGATTATGTTGAGCCTAATGACTTGAATCCATCTTCACATTTATCCTCTCTACTCAAACGCAGACAATGTTCCTTGTCAGCAAATTTTTACAACTGAATGGCTGTCTCCTGTTTTTCTGGCGATGACAATGAGGTTTTTTGCAGGCCTGTATGTTGCAGAGCACAGTAGCTCTTATTACAGAGCGGCCTCAGCCATCATCATCATCATCATCCGCAGCATCACTCTCTCTCTCCATTTCACGGTCAGCCTCTCTCTCTCTCTCTCTCTCTTGCTCCGGGTCAGGCCGAGGGCCCAGGAGGGTGGGAGAGCTTCTTTCCCTCTGGACTGTTTATTTTAATTTGCGGAGTTGCCGGGGACGACGAACAGTGGTTAGTTGTATGCCTTGGCAGCTGCTGTTAAACAACCCACTCGTCTGATGTCATGACAGGATTAGGGTTAAGCGTGCGAGTAACGCGTTGATGACGCATTCGTGATTGAGCTGATCATAATCGGGTCCATTATGATCAACACTTTCATATGGGAGAAGACACTGTGTGATCTAATCAGCAATAGATAGGTAACAAGTCTGTCAGATATAATTCATTATGTGAAATTATTAAGATGAGATGATGTAAAAATAAAGATAATGCAGGCAAGAGCAGAAAGCAACAGAAAAAAGAATTACAAAGGGTGTCATTTTGGAATAAATGAATGAAATTAATGAATATGATTCAGGAAGACTAATAAAAGTCATGAAAATACAAACAAGAGAAGGTTTTATGATTAGGTTTACTGTTGGCAAATATTTTTTGTCTGCTGAAATCAGTTGTGAACACGAATAAATAAAGCCTAATCAAAAAGGGGAACATCTAAATATATAGAAAATAAATAAAAATAGTAAATGTAAATAAATACATTTGAAGAAAAAAACAAACCATAAATAAAGAGGTTTTATGATAAGGTTTTAGACCTAATAAAAGAAATATAAAAAAATAAATTATTACATTTAAACAAACAAACAAATAAATATTTCAAGTAGGTTTAATTACTGAATTAGAATTTATGTTGGCATTATTTCCTATCTGCTAAAATCAATCAATAAACAGAGACTAATAAAAGAAAAGAAAACAATATATATATATATATATATATATATATATATATATATATATATATATATATAATGCTATCAGTTCACATCGTTTGAAATCAAATGAAAACACTAATAAACAGAGCCTAATAGAAGAATGAAGAAATAAATAAAGTCTAATAACATGTAATAAAATAAATAATAATTATGTATTAAATAAATGTAAATACATTTAAATAAATTAAAATTATATATATATATACATTTATTATATTGTAATAGTTTAAATACATGTATTTGTTTTAAGTACATTTAAATATTTTAAATTCTAAATAAATAAATAAATAAGAAAGAAAGACAACACACTTTTCACTGAAATTTGCTAATTTAAATTAAATTAGCAATTAAAAAAGTAGTGCTAAAATGAAAACCTGCATTAATAATTTCACTGCACTTTTTTAATCACTTTAATGTAATTACTGATAAAGAAAATTACTAAATATATTCAATATATTTATTACAGTATATAACAATATATTCAATATATTTTTACAATATATTACAATATATACAATATTTATATACAAAATAAATAAATAAATAAATGAATAAATAAATAAATAAATACGAAAGACAACCCACTTTTCACTAAAACTGAAATTTGCTCATTTAAATTTAAAAAAAAGTGCTAAAATGAAAACTTGCATTAATAATTTCACTGCACCTTTTTAATTACTTTAATTTAACTACTGATAAAAGAAAATCAAGTGAATCAAGTAAAAATGACAGAAATTATAAGTTAAAAATATGTAAATAATTAAAAATGTGTACATCACTGTGAGGATACTGTGAAATATTGATTCATTTTTAATTATACTTTTTTTTCAATCTACATTTAATGAATGAACGAATGACTGAATTCAAAATGACTGAATTTTTTAATCATAAAAAAAATACTGACTGTTTACAGTATATTTTATAACAATATATAAACAGAGCCTAATAGAAGAAAATAATATTAAATTAATGAAAATAAATGAAAAAGTTCAAATAAATACATCTGAAAAAAAAAACAACAACAACTACCAAATAAATAAATACATAAAACCTAATAAAATGTAATAAAATAAATAAAAAAGATTTGAAATACATTTAAATAAATCAACATTTTAATAAATAGAAATGTGAACAAACTAATATTTTTTTCTTGATTTTCTTAGTTCAACTTACATTTTATGATGTTAATATTTCCTCTAAAATTTAAACAAATAATTTTAAGAAGCTTTTAAGTTAGATACTTTAGACCAACTTATATTTTTTTATTACTAGTATTACCTCTCTGCTAAATTGCAATTGAAAACCCCAGTAAATACAGTCCTACAATATTAAAAATACGCTCTAAAGAGATCAAATGTGCACAGCCATTTCCATAGTTACATCGAGCTTTGCTCCGTGTCTCACTTGTCACACCAGCTCAGTGTTTTAGCATTTAAGATGGAGTCAAAGATGCCAGCTGACATCCAACTCACGCAACAAATCTAATAATGAACTCTAGTTTTTAGGGAAGGAGAGAGGTTGCACGCCGGTAGCTTTTATTAGATGATGCCGTTGGAGAAGTCTGATTGGGAAATAAGCGAAGAGGACACCGGAGAGCCTGTGAGACTGAGTGGAAGCTGTGTTTTCAAAAAGAGGAAGACAGAGGAGAGGAGACAGGTGGCGTTTACGCCGCTACCACCGCAATCACAGGAGGAATATTGCTCCTGGCGCGCGGGAAAAAAAGAGAAACATTTCACCGCTTGCGGAGTAGAAAGTCTGTTGGTGAGGGGGGACCCTAATTACATTACCCTAGAAAACTTTTACTTATGGCTAATGGAATTCGTTTAAAATTGAACCATGGGGGCATAAGTACATTTGCATTGATCCATATATGTATAGAGCCAAAGTCAGTCTATCTATTTTGTGAGGGAATTAAAGCGGGTAAGCCCATAGAGCCAGACTGTATAATCCTATGTTAAAAGATCAATACGAGCTGGCCCGCTCATAGGCCTTTTTTTATTTGCTAAAACGCGTGTATGCGCGGGTGTGCGTTTGCCCGCTGTATATTTTGCCAGCGAATTCTTCTGTGTGTGGGAATTGGCCATCTCCCATGCTTACCTGCTTGTTGGGTGGCAGCCCGGCTCTTTCGTGGCTCTTTGGGGTTTTGCGCGCCTGTTAACGCCGTACAAATAAGCAGCGCTGCCCTCCGTTTATTTAGTCTGACACTTGTGACATCCATCGTCTATAAAAGCCCCTGTGACGGCCCCGGCCCTTAAGAGCACAACATAGGATTACAGGATACAAGCAGTGAGTTAAATGAAACACCACATTTTAAAAACGACATAAAACGTTAATATGCTAAAATAAAGTGTTTTTGTACTTCTAATAAGTATTCCTACTAATATGTAATTATTTTAAATAAATGTAAATATTTTAAACCTTTATGAACAAACAAACACAAATAAATAAATAAATAAATAAATAAAGTAAGAAATAAGTAATAGACCATTCCTGAGTAGAATCTATTTCCAAATAATAATGTAATATTTTTTCTATTGTAATATTTTCATGGTTATATATTTGTAATTAGAAATGTAAATATTTTAAATACATAATATATATATATATATATATATATATATATATATATATAGATAGATAGATAGATAGATAGATAGAGATAGATAGATAAAGATACCTTTAGAACAAACGCAAATAAATAAATAAAATAATTATCTAATTAAAAATAAAGTAATACAATATAGCAATAATAATATAATACTTTTTTTCTATTGTAATATTTTTAGTTTTGATTAGAAATGTAAATATTTTAAATACATTTAAATATTGTAAACATTTATGAATAAATGACAAATAAAAGTAATTAATAAAAATAAAGTAAAATATGAAAATAAGTCATAGTACATTCCTGAGAAATTTCCAAATAATAATATAATATTTTTCTCTCTTGTAATAATTTTATATTTATATATTTTTAATTAGAAATGTAAATGTTTAAATACATTTAAATATTGTAAACATTTATAAATAAATAAATAAATAAATTTGGTTTGTAAATGACAGAAAAATGTAAATCTCTCTCTTTATATACATATATCTTTTTCTATATCGCTTTCTTGCTTTCTCTCTCTCGCTCTCTCTCTTGCTCTCAATAATATATTATCTATCGTAAAATTTTCATATTTCGAAATTTTTTATTTCATAATTAAAATAAAATAATTTTAATAATTTAGGTATTTTAAATACATTTAAATATTATAAACCTTAATGAACAAACAAATGAAAATAAATAAATAAATAAATAAATACATAAATAAATAAATAAATAAATAAATGACAACCCCCTTTCCACTAAAACTGAAATATGAAATTTGCTCAATTAAAATCAAAAACTCAAAGTAGTGCTGCCAAAATGAAAACCTGAATTAATAAGTTCAGTGCACTTTTTTTAGATCATTTTAATTTATTTACTGGTAAAGAAAATCAAGCTAGAACAAGTAGAAAAGACAGAAATTATTGTGATTATTGTGTGGTTACTGTGAAATATTTGTTTATTTTTAACTGGACATTTATTTTTTTAATCTACATTTGAATGAATGAAGGAATGTATTTAAAATCACTAACTATAAAAATGTCTGACTGTCTTCAGTATTTTTTTTTAACATCAAAAATGACTGAAAAATCTCATTTCTGTATGCATTTTGTTAACAATAAAAAACTGAAAAAAAAAGAAAAAAAAAAAAAGAATTATTTTTAAAGTGTTCTGTAGCATCCAGCTGGACTAATTTGCATGAATTTAAACTAAGACGGCACTTTGGTTGCATTTCCAACAGTCTCTGTTGCTCACATTGTTGGCAAATCTGCAATTCTCTCATTGACACATACTGTTACTGATGTCTAGCCATTATGTCATTGCAAATCAATGTCTGTGTGATGAAATTCACTAAGAATGAAATGCAAAGTGCTGCAACTTAAAGGGGTCATCGGATGCCCATTTTCCACAAGTTGATATGATTCTTTAGGGTCTTAATGAAAAGTCTATAACATGCTTTGGTTAAAATTTGTCAAAGGTAGTGTAAAAAACACCTTTTTTTACCTTGCCAAAATCAGCTCTGCAAAAATGATCCTGTTCTGGTTGAAGTTCCTTTAAAAGTTAATGAGCTCTGTTCGCCCCGCCCCTCTGTTATCTCTGTGGAGTGACGAGCCTGTTTACTTTAGCCACATTTAGCCGCGTTTAGCCGCTAAATTTGCTAACTAGCACATTATTAGGAAAGGCGATCGCAAAGATTCATAATAAAGGCCTTATCCACATTTCTGCTGTAAGTGAAGCTGGATCATGAATGATTCACGCAAACATAGACGGATATGTGTAGATTGGGAGGCGCATTCCATTTACAAATGTAATCCACTGCATCTTCAGCGGCTCAGATGTCGGGAGTAAATGACGACCACTATGTTCATTATTACATCCAGCAACACAACACCTCAATCGCTCAATCAGAGATATTCTTGTCTAACTTACATCCCTGCTCCTGCATTGAAACAATGGAGGTCAGACTGTTACAGCTGATTTAGGGTGGGTCTGAGGTAAGACGCTCATGTCAATCAACTATCGTGGGAGCGGCCTCTGTCGGTGTGATTTGAAAAAGGGGATATTATTTTTACAGATAATAATAAACCACTGCATGGATTTTTATCATTATAGGGTAGATGTGTACACACACTGCCAACACACATTAATGTTCAAACATGTAAAAGTGAACTTTGCATCCAATGACCCCTTTAATGAATTTAAAAATGTTGTAGGCATAGAGAAATTCCCACACACATCCAAACACACCTTCACACCTCGGCGGGGTCATCCACGACTGTTCACCTTCCCACTATCACTCACGTTCCACTAAAATTAGCGATGGATGAGGACCACAATGACATTCACTGCAGCTGGCAGAAGGTAAATCTGATGACTAAGAAACCCAACTATGAGATTAGACTCCAGCTCTCCTTCCCTAAGTGCTACTCGCTACAAATGGGACCCTAAGAAGATAATAACCTTACAATTGCTTTTATAGGGATTGAGTTATTCTATTAGAAGAGCATGGCAGAATTGCACCTTTATCCTTATGACTGCAGCACATCTGGGATCACAGCCATCCTCCATTTGTCTGGAAGGGAACGGTGATGTTGTGAATGGCATGGGAATCTGGATGATAAATGAAGATGTGTTGAAGGTAAATGAAATGTTACATGTCTTAAAAGTCAACATGAAATCAAAATGGCTATACAATTGCAAAAAAGAGAATTGTTTGATAAAAAGTAGCAACTTTTTTTCAAAATTCCATGGCAAAAATAATCTTCCATAGAAATATTTCATCCTTCACCTAAACTCTGACCTCAGAAAGTCTCCTTGAATTTTTACCCCATCTTATAAAAAGGTCAGGTGTGGAATAATCTCCCTATTCACACCCGTAATTACAGCGCTGTTTCCCTCATACAGTTAGCGAAGGCCCGTGTGGTGCGTGTTGCCACCAAACACCCTAATGGTATTTCAGAGAATCAGCAAACTGGTCAGTAAAAGTGAAAAGGGTCTAATGGCTGATATCCTTCCAGTGGCACTCCTCTTAACACATAATCCCTTTTGTCATCATCTAATGGAATCAAAGTGGCAGGGCCTTTCCCAAACTCCCCCTTCTCCATTTTAAAAACATTACTCGGCAAAGACCAATGTGACCATTTCCCATAAACTTACGCTGAAAGAGGGACCAGAGCCAAAACTACAGATCACAATATTAAAGACAATCTGGCCAATAAGCAACGACCTAGCAACTGCATAGCAACACACTCAAACTCAGAACATCTTAGCAACCACTTTATGGTTCTGCTTGTTTTCTTTTTATTTATTTAAAAACTTGACCCTCTAACACTAGCACCCTATTCTATTTCTATTCTATCTACTTGTTTTCTATTTATTATAAAAAACTGGACCCTCTAAACTAGCACTGTCTATTCTATTTCTATTCTATTTGTTTTCTTTTTATTTATAAAAAAACTGGACCCTCTACACTAGCACTGTCTATTCTATTTCTATTCTATTTGTTTTCTTTTTATTTATAAAAAAACTGGACCCTCTACACTAGCACTGTCTATTCTATTTCTATTCTATTTGTTTTCTTTTTATTTATAAAAAAACTGGACCCTCTACACTAGCACTCTCTATTCTATTTCTATTCTATCTACTTGTTTTCTATTATTAAAAACTTGACCCTCTACACTAGCACTGTCTATGCTATTTCTATTCTATCTACTTGTTTTCTATTTATTATAAAAAACTTGACCTCTACACTGGCACTCTCTATTCTATTTCTATTCTATCTACTTTTGTATTTATTATAAAAAACTTGACCGCCTACTCTAGCACTCTCTATTCTATTTCTATTCTATCTACTTATTTTCTATTTATTATTAAAAACTTGACCCTCTACACTAGCACTGTCTATGCTATTTCTATTCTATCTACTTGTTTTCTATTTATTATAAAAAACTTGACCTCTACACTAGCACTCTCTATTCTATTTCTATTCTATCTACTTTTGTATTTATTATAAAAAACTTGACCCTCTACTCTAGCACTCTCTATTCTATTTCTATTCTATCTACTTGTTTTCTAATTATTATTAAAAACTTGACCCTCTACACTAGCACTGTCTATGCTATTTCTATTCTATCTACTTGTTTTCTATTTATTATAAAAAACTTGACCTCTACACTAGCACTCTCTATTCTATTTCTATTCTATCTACTTTTATATTTATTATAAAAAACTTGACCCTCTACTCTAGCACTCTCTATTCTATTTCTATTCTATCTACTTGTTTTCTATTTATTATTAAAAACTTGACCCTCTACACTAGCACTGTCTATGCTATTTCTATTCTATCTACTTGTTTTCTATTTATTATAAAAAACTTGACCTCTACACTAGCACTCTCTATTCTATTTCTATTCTATCTACTTTTGTATTTATTATAAAAAACTTGACCCTCTACATTAGCACTCTCTATTCTATTTCTATTCTATCTGCTTGTTTTGTATTTATTATAAAAAACTTGACCCTCTACTCTAGCACTGTCTATTCAATTTCTATTCTATCTACTTGTTTTCTATTTATTATAAAAATAACTTGACCTCTACACTAGCACTCTCTATTCTATTTCTATTCTATCTACTTGTTTTCTATTTATTATAAAAAACTTGACCCTCTACACTAGCACTCTTTATTCTATTTCTATTCTATCTACTTGTCTTCTATTTATTATAAAAAAACTTGACCCTCTACATTAGCACTGTCTATTCTATTTCTATTCTATCTACTTGTTTTCTATTTATTATAAAAAACCTTGACCCTCTACATTAGCAGTCTATTCTATTTCTATTCTATCTACTTGTTTTCTATTTATTATAAAAATAACTTGACCCTCTACACTAGCACTCTCTATTCTATTTCTATTCTATCTACTTGTTTTCTATTTATTATAAAAAAACTTGACCCTCTACTCTAGCACTGTCTATTCTATTTCTATTCTATTTACTTGTTTTCTATTTATTATAAAAAAACTTGACCCTCTACTCTAGCACTCTCTATTCTATTTCTTTTCTATCTACTTGTTTTCTATTTATTATAAAAAAACTTGACCTTCTACACTTGCACTCTTTATTCTGTTTCTATCTTTTTATTTTCTTTTTTCTTTTTTTTTCTTCACGTAACACTAACATTCTCTATTCTTTTTCTATTCAAACTTGTTTTCATTTTAATTAATATTAAAAGATAATAACTTGATCCTCTAACAGTACCTCTATCTATTTGATTTCTTTTCAATCTAATTATTAAATTTATTATAAAGAAATTAAAACCTTGCTACGTGTACTGCGTTAGACTAACTGGGACTTGACATATTGTTATATATTGCACTTCCATATTCTTGCTCTTTTGTTGGTTTGATTGCTTCTATTGTCCTTATTTGTAAGTTACTTTGGATAAAAGCGTCTGCTAAATCATTAAATGTAAAAGTGTGTGTGTGTATATATATATGTAAATTTATTTATTTCCAAATAACTCAGTCACTATAAAGTCATAGTAAGTGACGTGGCATGAGTTAATGGCGTGAGCTGGTCTGATTATGCTGCTGTCTATGAAGGGGGATTAACAGAGGCCTTATCGAACGATTTGACTTGACACGTCTCAGTCCTGCAGGTCCTGCTCAGCATTAGTCATATCTGAATACAGTTACCCTTTATGCTACTAATCCCTTTAGTGGCTCATCAATAGCTTTTAGATGTGACGAAAAGCTTGAAGTCTGAGGTGTTAAAAGTCCCCAGGACAAGACAGGTGAAAGGGGGGTCAGTTAACTTTAGGACCACTGAACTGGGTTGAATTACCCAGCCAAAAAAAAAAAAAAAAAGCAGCAGAACAAATAAACAGCAGGCTGGAAATGAGCTGTCGTGAGCAGAAATCATTTTCTGGCATGGTGACAGACATCTCCTCGACCACCCGGGAAAATCCATATCCACGGTCTTCATGCTCCTTTCGGCCCAAGGTTTAGGCCGCCCTCACAATGCCAGGATGCTAAACTGTTTCAAGAAAAAACAGAGCATGAATCATCATGTAGGGGGGTTTTGGCCATGCGCGAGGGTGGCGGGACAAACTGGTGTCACCAGATGTGCTATTTTAAGCATGCCACCACCAGGCAAAGGAAGAAGCGGTTGTATTTCATTTCAAATGTGCTACTGATGTCTTGTTCAGGAAAAGCCGGAGGAAATTAGTCTGGCAGGAAGCCACGGGGTGCGACTCCCTTTCACACAGTAATGGCTACCGGGCAGCGAGCGGTGACCTGAGAAAATGATACCATGTCAGTGATAGCACGTTCGAAAGAGTATTAATTTTAATTAATTTACCCCATAAGAACATGTTTAACACCCAAAAAGTTCACACAAAAATGAGAAATTAATCACTTGTGACCCTGGAGCACAGTCATAAGGGTAATTTTTTGGAAAATGAGATTTATATATCACCATATATATATATATAAGCTGAATAAATAAGCTTTCCATTGATGTATGGTTTGTTAGGACAGGACAATATTTGGCTGAGATACAACTATTTGAATATCTGGAATCTGAGGGTGCAAAAGAAAAAAATAAAAG
Source organism: Cirrhinus mrigala (assembly GCA_036247105.1). Taxonomy (NCBI): domain Eukaryota; kingdom Metazoa; phylum Chordata; class Actinopteri; order Cypriniformes; family Cyprinidae; genus Cirrhinus; species Cirrhinus mrigala. The sequence continues at coordinate 8,325,589 of CM070022.1, forward strand.
AAAAAAATATTGAGAAAATCACTTTTAAAGTTGTCCAAATTAAGTTCTTAGCAAAGCATATTACTAATCAAAAATTAAGTTTTGATATATTTACAATATGAAATGTACTAAATATCTTCATGAAACACGATCTTTACTTAATATCCTAATGATTTTTGGAATAAAAGAAAAATCGATAATTTTGACCCATACAATGTATTGTTGGCTATTGTTACAAGTAAACCCGTGCTACTTATGACTGGTTTTGTGGTGCAGGGTCACATTTACTGATACCTATGATATGGAACACAAACCCATAAGATGTTTGCTCATCTTTGTAACACAAATTAAGATATTTATGATGAAATCCCAGAGCTGTCTGACCCTGTATAGACAGCAACACAACTGACAAGTCGTGGTACTGTTGTGAAAATACGTCAAAGACTGACACGGAAAAGAAGAAATTGTTAAATTAAGTCATTATTTTTGTTTTCTTCATGCAAAAAAATATTCTCGTAACTTCATAAAATAACAGGTGAACCACTGATGTCAAATGGACTATTTTATTGATGTCCTTACTACCCTTCTGGGCTTTAAACATGGTAGTTGCATTGCTATGGAGGGTCAGAAACTCTCGGATTTCATTAAAAATATCTTAATTTGTGTTCTGAAGAAGAACGAAGGTTACAGCATGTGTTTGAAATGACATGAGGCTGAGTAATTAATGACAGAATTTAAATTTTTGAGTGAACTATCCCTTTAAGAACTGCTCACTTAATGGTTCTTTGGTTTTCTTTCGGTTTTCCTACAGAAAAGGGTTATATTGAAAACAAAGTTGCTCTCCCAATGCTTGAATTTATCAGACGCAGGTTTCAAGTCACAGAATTTATGTTGCTACAGCAAATATCCCAGCGTCTATAAGTGGGGATTACTCTAAGCTAGCTTTCAGTAATTTGCAGCTTATCAAAAAGAGTACTTTTCTGCCAGCTACTTTAAGAACACTTATAACAGAGAGGTCAGACCTGGAGAATTTCAGGCAAGTTCACACAAACAGACACCCTGAAACACGCACACATACACACACACACACACACACACACACGCTACTGCCTACATATCCCTGTCTCCACTGTTTTGTTAAATAAACATGGACTCCTTATCATATATGAATATTTACTTCATGATTAGAGACTTACACTACTGTTCAAAAGTTTGGGGTCGGCATTAAACATAGTAAAGCAGTAATATTTTGAAATATTAATCCCAATTAAAATAACTTTTCTATATGTATATATTTTAAAATGTAATTTATTTCTGTGATGCAAAGCTGAATTTTCAGCATCATTACTCCAGCCTTCAGTTTTACATGATCCTTCAGAAATCATTCTAATATGCTGATTTGCTGCTCAAGAAACATTTCTTACTATTACTATTACTATTACTATTAATACGTTGAAAACATTTTTTTCTGCTTAGTAATGGGAATGTGTTGAAACCATTTTTTTTTTCTAGATTCCTTGAATAATTTGACCAATTACAAAAAATAGATTTTTTTTTGTAACAAATATGTAATGAATATGTAACAAGTCTTTACTGTCACTTTGGATCATGCCGATTAATAGCATAAAAAAATTCTGACCCAAAACCTTTGCACGGTAATGTAATAATGTATGAATGTCACTGAATAAGATAAAGTATTAAAAGTGGCATCAACTTTTCTGAGCTATAAGAAAACCTCATAAAATGGCTTGACAAAAGCGGTTCTCTGTCCAATGTTGATGTGTTTCCTACTGAAACAGGAAGTTGGGGTGAATGAATGAATGAACCAAAACAAACAAACAAGCAGTGATTTCAGGACAAGCCAAACATTTTTGGTCCATTTTCCTGAGAAAAAGAAAGACTGTAAGTAATAATAATAATAAAAAAAAGCATTTTTAAGATGCATAGATTTTTATAATGTTTTTTTTTTTTCATTTGCAGAAAGAAAAAAAAAAATACCATGTAGTTATCAAAGCTATCAAAAATAAACTTAAAGACAAAAAACTATTTTTTTCTCAACTATTGTTTAAAATTGCTATATGGCTGGCTTAAAATCATCTCAATAGTTTGTAAATTAAAAATCAGAAACATACAGTCAAATCAAAAATTATTCAGACACCAGATATAATTTTTGACATTTTTTTTACTAGTGGGCGCAGGACACTATAGTTAATTTATGTAAGTGAGGATAGCAAAAAGTCATAAAGTCAACTGTGACATCATATACACAAAAATTCATATAGTGGACTACAAGTAAAATTGATAAAAATGTGGGACCAAATATTTTTTAGACACTTTGACCTGACCATGTTTTGCTTACGTGTTTTTTCTTTAATTGCTAATGTAACCTTTCTACACCACAGACGGAACAAAATTAAGCAATGGTTGGTAATTGGTCAACAAAGAATTGATAGCTGTATAAATATTGTCATACTAAGCTGTCTGAATTTTTGGTTGACTGTAATCCATTATATTCCTTTCTATCAAAGTTACCTGACATTATCAAGATGAATTTGTTCTGACCCAGATTAACTCTTGAGTTCTTGTCATATTTTATAATTTTCTAAACTATAGAAATTAAACTGTGATAATGTGAGAAATGTTGAAGGTGTCTAAATTTTGGTTTGACTGTAATTACTGGAGGCACAAGCAATAATCAAAAGGTGGACATTTATTAATAAGCATTTAAAAAAATATTTATTATTTAATTTTTATTCAACTTATTAATAAATGTTCATTTACTGAACATATTAAGAAATGTTATTTTCCAACCTGTTTTGGATTCATTTTAAGCAAGAAAAATACTACTTTTTAAGCAATAGTTGAGTTCAATAAAACTACAAAACAACCCAGTTGCTGGGTTTGTCCATATTTCACCCAGCACTGGGTTGTTTTTAACCTAGCATTTTTAACCTAACTTGAAACATGTTATCGTTTTTTATAAATGAAATGCTGTCAGATTTGTTATTTGTTATCTAATGCAATGACATTCAATATAGATATTGCAAGTCCTTTTTTGAGGCCACTTGCATCTTATATTTTGTGTTTAGCACATAAAGTATTTTTAAGCCAAATGTGTTTTTAAGAACATGGATCTAGATGTGTGCATCTTTTGCTATTACATTTCCTCAACGTTCCTCTAACGTTCTGTGTCAGCTTCAGAGTAAATCAATTGACATTTTCACTTTGTTAGTTCCCTCAAAAATCACACAGGTTCTGCTCACACCACATCCAGCAGCCCTTTAAGACTTACAGTCACGTCTCTTTCACTTTAGTCTCCCGGTCTCTTCTCGCCTCCCCAATTACAGCACTAATTTCCCTAATGGAGCATTAATGGACAAACAGGCTGCTGAAGCGACGAGGGAATAAAACTCACTGCTCAGCATAAAGCGAGCGAACACAACACAAGCCTATTAGATTTCACAAACAATGGCACTGCGATGCCTTTCCCGAGAGACAAACATCTCCCAAGTAGCAGTCACGGCTACTTAGAATGCAAGACGGGAGCACCGAGGCTTGTTTGCATGTCACGGTGTGACCTTGGCGTGAGTGCCGGCTATCGATTGCGCTCTCCACGTGCTCGCTGTCGTGGTGATTATCTGTGTTGATTCTCAAACGGCCCGTATCCAGTGTCGTTTAGTGCTTTAAGGACCAACGAGTTAATTTGTGTGGCGTATTAGGGAAAATTAACTTCATTGCCAGGTTACCATTGCAAATGGTTGTATCCAGACAGCATTGAGTTGTTTTTTTGTGTTTGAAGATATGTGGTCTCTTAAACTGATATGTCAGCATGGGAAAGCTTTGAAGCTGTGCCCACTAAAAATGGGAATGGTGAAAGATGAGTAGTTGTAAGATCAGTTGTACAGTACTTAGATATTGGCATTGCAGAAGGGTGGGTGTCAGGAAAGACCGAACAAAAAGATCACCACAGTGGCGCCAAGACCCCCTTCTTATCCTAATCATTTGTTCTCCTAACACACACACACACACACACACACAGCTACATCACTTTTCTCTTGCACCAATAACAGTCAGACACAAACGTCACATTGCTGGGAACAGAGTTTGATAATTAATTGGAAATACTCATCTGCCTCTGCAGAGCAGTAAGAGATATAATTTGTTAACCCAGCATGCAGGATCATTAATATCTAACGCAAAGCACAATGACGGTTAAAATCAACACAGTCGTTGAGTTTTACACAAGTAACAGAGGTGCACACAAGTTAACACCACAAAATCTCTCATTTTTGATATTTACGATTTGAGTTTGGGGACGCTCTGTCTCGATTGGGAGCAGTTAAATAATCGTAATGACACCACACAATAGATGATTTTTTGGACAAAAAATCGCTTGCGACCAGCTGCGAATCGGGCCACATCCCCGATTGTTCGGGGGTGCAAATCGGGCTTAATATAGGCCTTAAAATCCTTTAGTGTGTGGCCAGCTTTAGCCAACAGATGCATTTACAAGCCAACACACACACGCACACACACACTTTCTCTTTTAAACATATGTTTAGTTGGAGCCACAGAAAATCGAATTACCATAGCCTTTGTGTCCTTGGCACACGAGTCAGTAAAAAGTAATGTGAAATTATACCTTAATGGAAGTAAAACATCCAGCCAGAAACATATTTGAATGAAAGTAAATAAGCTTTTTTGGACTTTTAAAATGGATTTTATTGGCTAATAAACAAACAAGCAAACAAAACAAACAACAGTTAATTAAAATATGCATATTAAAGATAAATCTATATGTTAAAATTAATATTTAAATAAATAAACTTATAGATTTATAATATATTATTTATACATGATATTTATATAGTTAATTTTACAGGTAATATATAATTACCTGTAAAATTACAGGAAGCCCGTTTTCATATAATTTCAGGTCATTTGCAATTCTGACTTATTTTCTCAGAAATGTGAGACATAAACTCACAATTGCATGTTATAAAATCACAATTGTGAGATATAAACTCACAACTGAGACAGATAAAGTCAGAATTGTAAGATACAAACTCGCAATTCTGACTTTATCTGTCTCAGTTGTGAGACAGTTTGTTTTCAATGATGTTCAATTAAAACATGGCAGAAAAAAACTCTAAAATAGATTATACAACAGAACTTTTATAACAAATGAAAGTCTAATGCAAGTCTACTTTTAAAGTAAAAATAATGACTCACTCTTTACACTTTCCTTAATACTAGTGAATTAATTATGTGTTAGATTCCATGCATAAATTATATATGCAGTGTAAAAGTGATGCAGGTGTATTTACTTCTGCTTATTCTAGTTTACCATCATCCATTATTTATTTTTTGAGTAGTAAGAGCTTCCAGGTGTGCTCGAAGGCAGCATAAATTAAATTGTAAAGAATAAAAAAATAAATAAATCAATAATAAAAACATTTTCAATCACAAATATGATTCAGCAAATGTACAATTCACTTTCAAAAGCAATCATGTAAAGTACAAATCCCCCTAAAATATGTCAATTAAGTCATAAAGTACAATAATTCAAATACTTTATATCCCTGCTGGAGTGACGTGTCTGGAAAACATGAACTGTGGGAGGGAGGAAAGGGTGACGGACAAGTTCAGCAGAAAGAAAAGAAAGCAAGTCAAGAGAGCAGAGAAACACAGCCGCTCTAATCTCAAGTCTGGCTCCACAAACAGTTCGGGTGAGAAGCTCCAGAGGTCAGCTGGACCTGGGATCCAAATCCACCTTCTGAGGAGCAAACAGCCGCTCCCAGATGACTCACACTGGACGACCTTCTCTGGTGACGTCATCTTGAGTGCAAAGAGAACGAGAGTCAAATGCAAAGAACTGGCATGGGAAAAGAACCTACAGTCCTGGTGCAGAAAGTATTGTTTAAGGCACTGCAACCAGTCCTTGTCTTCAACATAACAGTAGTTCATGCAGGGTTCTTCAACATTTTACAGGCCAAAGTCCCCTGCAAGGGCACAAAATCACCTCAAGCCAGACATACCGCTACTGTTCTGGAAGAACGACAGTATCAGGCAGCTGATGGTCAGAATATGAGCCCTAACACTGCTCACATACTCGGACTGCGTGTTTCTCTGGCCCTGCTACATGCGCTGGGGTAAATTCAAAGGGGGGCTGATAAGAGCTGGAGCCAAGAGTTATAAAGCTGACTGTCTGTTTGCATTCCTCACATCTCTCAGTGCCTCCTACCATGCTTAAACACTCACGCTACAACACACACATGCAACAGTCATACTGATACATTAGAAAGATTGATAGTAGAGCAACATAAATTTTCCAGTTTAAGCCGTTGTTTCTTGCTCGTAAATTAAGAAGTGGCGACAGCTAAATATAAATGATAATATTAGCATCACAGATAAATTACGTATGTTGGCTTAGAAAATCAGAATGTATTAATGGTCAGAGTTAAGGGATATTCGCATTTTAATCAAAAACAAATTGTATTATTTGTACAAAGTTTTTAAATATCTGTTGAACAGTCAATTCAAGTATTCAGATGTGTTCATTGCATTGGACTTTTGGCCTTTAGACTACATATATCAGTGAAAAGTGTAATTTTTGCTATGGAAAGACATAATCCATGGAAAAATATACGAGCGAGATCATTTTACTTAGTTATTTTAGAAATCCTTAGCATACTTACTGCAGCATTGGAGTATATGCTTTATTTTGCTATTAGCTATATGGTTGCCAAAAGCTACAAATTAATTGCACAACACAGATAAACTATTTGTAAAATAAACACCATATCTATGATACGGTGCACTGATTAAAGTCATAGTTAAAAAAAAAAAAAAGTCATAATTCATACACTACCAGTCAAAAGTTTTTAAACTGGATTTTTTTTGTTTTTTTAAATTAGTCTCTTCTGCTCACCAAGCCTGCATCTATTTGATCCAAAGTACAGAAAAAAACAGCAATATTTTGAAATATTTTTACTATTTCAATATATGGTTTCTGTTTGAATATATTTTAAAATGTCATTTATTCCTGTGATTTCAAAGCTGAATTTTCAGCATCATTACTCCAGTAACATGATCCTTCAGAAATCATTCTAATATTCTGATTTGCTGTGCAAAAAAACATTTATTAGTTTGAAAACAGCTGAGTAGATTTTTTTCAGAGTTTTTTTTTTTTTTTTTTTTTTGATGAATAGAAAGTTCACAAGAACAGCATTTATCTGAAATAGAAATATAATGTTGCATAATGTTGCAAAAGCTTTTTATTTTTTATTTCAGATAATTGCTTATCTTTGAATATTTCTATTTATCAAAGAATACTGAAAAAAACTTAACTGTTTTAAATAATAATAATAAATAATGAATAATAATAATAATAGATGTTTTTTGAACAGCAAATTAGCATATTAGAATGATTTCTGAAGGATCATGTGACACTGAAGACTGGAGTAATGATGCTGAAAATTTAAGTTTGATCACAGGAATAAATTACATTTTAAAATATATTTAAATAGAAAACAGTTATTTTAAATAGTAAAAATATATTACTATTTTTGCTGTGCTTTGGATCAAATTGGTGAGCAGAAGAGACTTCTTTAAAAACCATTAAATATATAAAAATTTGTATTAAATAGATCAAAATTTACAGTATAAAAATTACAGTTACAAACATATTCTATTTAAAAAATCCTGTTCTTTAGAATTTCATATTCATTAAAGAATCCTTAAAATTTATGATTTCTGAAGGATTGTGTGACACTGAAGACTGGAGTAATAATGCTGAAAATTCAGCTTTGCCAACAGAGAATTAAATTATATTTGAAAATATATTCAAATACAAAACAGGTATTTTATATTGTAAAAATATTTCACAATATTCATGTTTTTACTGCATTTTTGATCAAATAAATACAGCCATGGTGAACAGAAGAGACATGTCTTTTCTTGATTTGTATTATAATATTACAATTCTAAATATTATAAACACAAAGACTGTTTTGCTGTTTTATCCACATTTTGAAATTCAGTGGGAACCAGAAATGTTCAACCCTAAAAAAGTAAAAAAAAAATAAATAAATAAATAAAATAAATTCATCCATACAATTCGACTGGTATATTCCAAGTCTTCTGAGGTGACATGATCACTAGAGTTACAACTATTCCTTTAACAAGAAAAATTAATGATAAATAACAGCGTAGTGTAAGCAGAAGGTGAATTTTTTTATTCCATTTGTGCAAACTTTAGTCTAAAATAGTTCTATGTGAGACATATTCAAGTAAAACTCTTCTCAAACCTAGTTTCAGACCGTATACGTTAGTTCATGAAGTACAGCCCCGTGTCAGACTGAAGGAAAAATGCTGTGAATGCCCAGGCTGACATGAAAATAACCTCTCAGTAAAATACAACATCCGATTTCCCAGAGTATGAATGAAAAGGCTGCTGCTTTTACATGCTGCTTAATGTTTGCGAGTGTTGCCTTAAACCTTTTGGCAACACTGTTTTGCTAAGGAACAGAAAGTGCCCTGTGTAAATAACCTTGTTAGTGCTCTCTTTTGTTCTGAACTTGACAGTTCCTCAACTATATGGCCAGAAGCAAAATTTGCTCTTCCTCAATGGGAAAAGAGCAGACTGCTTTCCTCTGTCAGGATGATAACTGAAAAGAATTTACAACAACTTTAAAGGAAGCATTCACCCAAAAATTGAAATACTATTATCATTTACCCACCCTCATGTCATTCCAGCTCCTTCAATGACCAAGAAACATTTCGTGAACTATATCATTCAATTAATGACTTATTTGAATTATTTGTTTACAAATTAAATGCAGTTAAGCACTTAAATATGCCAGGGAGATCTAGGGGAAGATTTATAATAAACGATTAAGTAATTTCAGTCTGTTCCTCACACAAAGATAACATACAGATATTTTGCATGATTTTAACAATGTCCTTACAATCTTTCTGGGCCTTGAATGTGGTAGTTGAATTGCGGTCTATGCAGGGTCAGAAAACTCTCAGATTTATTAATCTTAATTTGTGTCTCAAAAATGAATAAAGGTCTTACAGGTTTAGAACGACATGAGGGTGAGTAATTAATGATAGAGTTTTTTATTTTAATGATAGTTTATGGCAATTTTGCACCTTTTTAAAAGCTTAAAAGCTCAAATCCACATTCATTGTAATGTAAAATGGAAAAGAGCACGAAAAAGTCTTAAATTTTTCCCTTTTGTGGTCCACAGAAGAAGAAAAAAGGTAAAAGTCACTCAGAAATTTCTACATTTCACAACTAGAAATGTGAAAGGAGAAGTTCACTTCCAGAGCAAAAATTTCTAATTTACTCACCCCCTTGTCATCCAAGATGTTCATGTCTTTCTTTCTTCAGGCGTAAAGAAATTATGTTTTTTTGAGGAAAACATTTGAGGATTTCTCTCCATATAGTGGACTTCTATGGTTCCCAAGAGTTTGAACTTCCAAAATGCAGTTTAAATGCGGCTTCAAAGGGCTCTAAATGATCCCAGCCAAGGAAGAAGGGTCTTATGTAGCGAAATGATTGGTCATTTTAAAAAAAAAAAAAATGGACAAACTATATACTTTTTAACCTTGAATGCTTGTCTTGTCTTTATTCCGGTTCAAGACAGTTAGGGTAGGTCTAAAAACTCCCATTTCATTTTCTCCTCCAACTTCAAAATCGTCCTACATCGTTGCAGAAGTACTGACCCAGTGTTTACAAAGTGAACGTGCAAAGAAAATCAAATGCCCTTTACAAAAAATTTAAAAAAGCGATGTAGGATGATTTTGAAGTCGGGGAAGAAAACTAGATGGGAGTTTTTCGACCTACCCTAACTGTCTTGAACCAGAATACACAGAGTTCACACAGAGCTAGACATAATGAGAATTTGAGGTTAAAAAGTATTATAAATTGTCTTTTTGTTATTATTTTTTTTTTTTTTAGAAAATCACTGATCATTTTCAGCTTTGAAGCTGCATTTAAACTGCATTTTGGAAGTTCAAACTCGGGGACAACATAGAAGTCCACTAAACAGAGAGAAATCCGGAAATGTTTTCCTCAAAAAAGACATATATGACTGAAAAAAGACAAACATCTTGGATGACAAAGGAGTGAGTAAATTATCTGTAAATTTTCTTTAAGTAACACATTGAATTAAATGTTAAATGTGGAAGCAGAAAGACCGAAATATCATTTTTCTTGTAAAACCTGCTCCAATAGTCTTTATTTTATTTATTTAAATTTGTTTTTACAATGTGTGTGAAATGACATAAAGATTTTTCACTTTTTTTGGTCAAATATTCCTTTAAAAGAGAACTCCACTTCCAGAACAACAATTTACAAATAATTTACTCACCCCCTTGTCATCCAAGATGTTTATGTCTTTCTGTCTTTAGTCGTGAAGCAATTATTGTTTTTGAGGAAAGAATTTCAGGATTTTTCTTAATATAATGGACTTCAATTGTGCCCCCAATTTTGAACTTCCAAAATGTAGTTTAAATGCAGCTTCAAAGGGCTCTAAACGATCCCAGCCGAGGAAGAAGGCTCTTATTTAGTGAAACTATCTGTCATTTTTTTCGAAAAATAAAAATGTGTATACTTTTAAAGCACAAAAGCTCGTGTAGCACAGGCTCTGGGATGCGCGTCCACAGGTCGTTCTTGAACGATTTGTTCATTTTGAAAGAATCTTTAATGCGAGTAAGGAAGAACGAGTCATCTCGGGCAGCATCCTATTATTCTGTACTGGAATTAGTTCACCTGTTTCGAGCCTTTGGGTTTTTTGAGTCGTTCGTTCATCTTATGGGGCTGTCACGTGATGCTGATTTTGCTAAAATGAACAAAATCGAAAAAAGATTTGTTTATTTTGCTAAATGAGGCTCAAAGGTCTGAGTCACTAAAATGATCTGAACTTCCCATTACTACTACGAATCACGTCTACGAATCACCACAAGTTCATCGTCTGTGTACTCCGGCTCAAAAAGGTAGAGTATGTCGAAAAACTCCATGTTATTTTCTCCTACAACTTCAGAATCGTCTAACATCGTTGTACCTTTTTGTTTGTAAACAGCGTTTGACTTACCTGCACTTTCTTAGTCTTTGCGTGTTCGCTTTGTAAGTCTGTAGTTCTGCCTACGTTCCGCGTAACGTTTCAGTGTTATTCAACAGTACATGGACGTGCATTGCAGAGCCTGTGCTACACGAGCTTTTGTGCTTAAAATAGTATGCTTTTTTTTTTTTTTTTAAAAATTACCGATCGTTTCGCTAGATAAGAGACTTCTTCCTCGGCTGGGATCGTTTAGAGCCCTTTGAAGCTGCATTTAAACTACATTTTGGAAGTTCAAAATCGGGGGCACAATTGAAGTCCATTATAAGAAGAAAAATCCTAAAATGCTTTCCTCAAAAACCATAATTTCTTCATGACTGAAGACAGAAAGACATGAACATCTTGGATGACAAGGGGGTGAGTAAATTATTTGTGAATTGTTGTTCTGGAAGTGGAGTTCTCCTTTAAGAAATTATTTTCTAATGAGAGGAAGTCTAAACTCACCACAGTGAAGTTTTGGACAAATAGAGGCTAGAAAAAAGGGTTTAAATTGCTAAATAACACAAGTGAAAGCTACTGGGTAATTACAGCATCTGGCTTTCCACACTGCCCTGAGGACTTCAAAATCTGCATTATGACAAGAACACACTTTCACCAATACGGCACACCTTTGAAACCACAAAAAGTCATTCCTGACAGGATGTTAGTTGCTTTTAGAGATACGTCCGATCATAAGTATTAATTGACGGATATAAGCAAGCCTTTTATTTTATTTCTGATGGTTACAATAGATGAACTTTTGCTTTCATATTCATCTTTGTCGTACTTAAAAATAAGATTAGACTTCAAATGTTCTTACTCTCACATGAATCGCATTTCTGCTGCGCCTCGGGGGTCACGTTCACTTTTCAGTAAGAACATAAGCTACCCGCGATTGCAACTGTCATCATTTCCATTTAAAGACTTTGATGTATGGAATTATGCCATTTACACAGATAGGAACAGAGTAATGACAGCTGAAGCTTTGGGAGGATTTGGAGACAATAATGAAGCACACTTTGCACTTCTCTTTGCACTTTCTCACACAAAAGCACGGTTTAAGTTTCCTCTTCTCACTAAGGCCCCCAGGACAGGGCAAAGAAACTTTACTTTTGAGATGATCCATCTGGACACTTTGGTCTCATAATTGTAAGCATTCTTACATGACTAAATTCACACTGCAAAATAACACCTCGGGTCATGAGGAGTATCCGATCTTTGTGTTTAAGACAAGTACCGAATGTTACCTGTGTGAGAAGCTCAGGTGATTTAATGCTGACACCTGGAGATTATGTGAAATTATGGAAAGAGTGTGTTGCATGAGGAGAGGTAATTACGTCTGATAGCTATCAGAGAGGGGGGCGACCGCAGGTCTCTTCTGTTAATCACAGACCAGTCATGGCCAATTAAAATCCCACCCGGCAGCCAAGACTGACGGAGCTGTGGAGGGGGGCATTATCTGCTACTTTCATCTGATTAAAATGGCGCAGAGAAAAGCCGCTAATGGACAGACGTGATTCGCAGATGGGAGGTAGAGGGTATGCATCACGTACACGCTCATCACGTCAAGTAACTTCAAAGACATTCGATTAATTAATATAAAGTATAAACAATTAAATATTGAACTAAAAGTTATTACAATTGCAGTATGTAATATGGCGGTTGAAATGGGTACTGCAGTCTGAATTTAAAATATTAAAAAGAGCTGTTTCTCCCACGCCCTCCTCCTCAGACTTGACACTCACACGGGTTGCCAAATTGAGGAAATGAAAGAGTGGAAGGTGACAAGCCTCGCACTGTAATTTGATGAAGTGATTTATCCTTATATGCAGAGGTTTTTTAGGTCGAGTAGAATCTGTGATCTTATTTCATTTGCTGGCTTCTGTGTTTACAATATGCTGTGTTTTCTACCATCTGGCAACCCGGGCTGTCAGAGCACTGTTGGGTAAACCAGCAGTGGGTGGAATCACACAGATCAAAACAAAAACAGGCATTCCGACACGGAACACACATTTCAAACTTGAATAACTAGCTTTATACAACAGTTCTTTCTGGTCCTTGAATCTGACTGTCTGACAAGAGTGTTTATATTACAGTCCAACAGAACTCCAACAGCCATTTCACCATGTGTATCAATCCACTTGCCGAAGTTGCCTTATTTCTCACAGCGAGTGTTATGGCGGACGGCCAAATCCACAATAATTTTAAAAATAATACTGTTTTGTGTCACGGAATTAGGCGAGAATGTACTTGTTTGGACTTCAAATATGCGGTTTGTCTATTTGAAAATTTGCATTACCGGACATGCCAGCTCTGGAGCGTCAGCAGACATTCAGCACTCATGAACCCGCCTGAGAGCGCCTCACCTCGGCCAGATCTCCGAGAATTTACCCCTGGCTCAGATGTCTCTGTAGTGGTTAAATATGAGATGTAATTTGTTTTGGGTAAATCTAATGGGCAGTCTCTGGTCTCATTTATCTATTTTTTGTTCCAGAGCAAATAGGTTTGGCAAAATCTCCTCATGTTTATATAAATACAATGCTGTATATCAGAGCGCTGCCTGTGTACCTTTGACTGAATTGCCTTTGATAATACACACTATGCAATTGTCACATACATGAACGAGCACTGGTTTGCATCTGATTTGCATCAACATTTTATATATAAATCTAAAATTTTTCCATACATGCATGTTTATATATACATAATAAATATACACAGTAAATACACATATATTGTGTACACACAAACTTTTATTTTGAATTAATCATTTGACAGCCCTACTAGGGTGTTCTGAGTGGATGCTAGGATATTGCTATGCAATTGCTAAGTCATATATTTTCTAAGGCATATTCTATTCTTTAGATATGGCTTGGATTCTTTTTTCAATGTAACTATATATATTTTTGCCCATTTTATTGTCTGCCAGGCAAATAAAATAAAATAAAATAATAATGATAATAAAAATAATAATAACAATAAGTTGGATTGCTTAAAGGAGACATTCATTTCCAGAATAAAAATTTCCTGATAGTTTACTCACTCCCATGTCATCCAAGATGTTCATGTCTTTCTGACTTCAGTCGCAAAGAAATTAAGGTTTTTGAGGAAAACATTCCAGGATTTCTCCCCTAATAGTGGATTCCAGTGGTGGCCAATGGGTTGAAGGTCCAAACTGCAGTTTCAATGCAGCTTCAATGGGCTCTACACAATCCCAGCCAAGAAATAAGGGTCTTATCTAGCGAAACAATTGGCCATTTTTTTAAAACAATAAAAATGTATATACTTTTTAACTACAAATGCTGGTCTTGCACTAGCTCTGTGATGCATGTCACGCATTACGTAATCATGTTGAAAAGGTCATGCACGGATAATTCTTCATTGTGAACTTGAAGTTTAAAAAAGGTGGGGTATGGCGAAAAACTGCATCTCATTTTCTCCTTCAAATTCAAAATCGTCCAACATCATTTTTGTAAAGGGCGTTTAACTTTCTTTGGATGTTTCCTTTGTAAACACTGGGTCAACCTTTCCAACGTCATCATGTAATGCGTAAGTCTGGTCTGTGGTAAGATGAGCATTATTGTTAAAAAGTATAACCTTTTTTTTAATTGTTTTAAGAAAAGATTGTTTCACTAGATAAGACCCTTATTCCTCGGCTGGCATCATGTAGAGCCCTTTGATGCTGCATTAAAAGCCTTCAACCCATTGGCCACCATTGAAGTCTGCTATATGGAGAAAAACCCTGAAATGTTTTCCTCAAAAACCTTAATTTCTTTGCAACTGATGACAGAAAGACATGAACTTCTTGGATGACATGGGGGTGAGTACATTATCAGGAAATTTTTATTCTGGAAATGAACTTATCCTTTAAAAAGTATAGCGCACATCTCTCAGCAAATCTCATGATTTGAGGGTTCACAAACATTGCTGGCTGAGTTATGAGCCAAAGGTTAATGCTTAGTGTTAGGGGTTTGCTCAAATCCACAACCATAAGTATGTGCAACAGTAATAGTTATGTTTGCCTGAATCCGCATTATGCTTTCTGGAAGAACGTTAATGGTGACAGTAACTTTCCTAAAGTAAAGATGTGTCATGCTGAAGGCTCGACTCCTGTCTCCATTAGCAGCTTAATGAGAATCAGTCAGAATCACAAACTGTAACGCACTAATCCTGGCCAAATCCCAAGCATATCTGAGGGGCACCAGACTACTGATTCCCGGCTAATGGGTAGAATGAGGATGAGGATACATTCCAGTAGAAGGACGGCCATTGCTCTTGGTCACGGCCTCTTCCAATCACCACCATTTGGTGGAGTGATGCACAGCATCTATGCACGAGATAAGTTAAGGGTTAAAAGGCCTATTACGTCCCGAAATGCCTTTTGCTCACGCCATGGCCTGCAGTACGAATGAGCTAATGCTAAATCACAAAGATCTATGTGGGAAAAACTTTCAAGTGCGCTCAGAATTGCTCACACTCACGTTTATTCACACAGAGACGTAAACACCTGAGAGAGGTCAAGGTGCTCGTGTGAGCGCATGGATGTCACAGGTTAACAAACACACGGTAAAGCAACAAGGTGGAGACAGGATTCTCATCGAGTACACTTCATCTTTTTAACTCCCCCCCCACAACGAACCGAGAGGAGGTTTACACCTTCTGGTACAAGGGACGTGTTTACACTACACTAAAGCCTCCCCATATTTATTACCAGCAGTGCGATCCCAGGTACTTAAGTGTCTGCGGACGGTGGGAGAGCGGGACAGAAAACAGAGCCGCCACTCTGCGCTCGCAGCTAATCCTCAGGCATCCCGCTCTGCTATCGGATAAGAGGGTCTGGATCGTGATGAGAGATACATTGATTGTTTTTCCCAATATATGTGCTTTTGAATTAAGTCTTTTATGCACATCAATGCTGGATTTATTTGATTGAAAAATCTGTAAAAACTGAAATATTTTTGTAATTTAAAATAACTGATTTTTATTTGAATATATTTTCAAAAGTAATTTATTTCTCTGATGGCAAGCTGAATTTTCAGCATCATTAATCCAGTCTTCGGGTGTCACATGATCCTTCAGAAATCATTTTAATATGCTGATTCGATGCTCAAGAAACATTTACAATTTTTGGAAACTGTATTTTTAGGGTTCTCTGATGAAAAGAAAGTTCAAAAGAACAAAATTTACTTGAAAGAGTATTTTATTGTCACTTTTGATCAATTTAATGCATCATGATTATGTAAAAGTATTAATTTGTTAAAAAAAGTTAAAGGCCACAAATGCTTGATTTTTTTTTGTGTATGATATTTATATTGAGCTATTTTCTGCTGAATTTTTCAAAATTATTCATCTAAAAATTAGGCTGAAAAAATTGGTAATATCGGCTGAAATTGTTGAAAATATTATTTTATTAATATAATAATATAATAATATTAAATTATTATTTTATTTAAAAATAATTAGGGCTGTCAAATGATTAATCGCAATTAATCGCATACAAAATAAAAGTTTGAGTTTGCCTAATATATGTGCGTGTACTGTGTGTAATTATTATGTATATATAAATACACACAAATTAATGTATATATTTAAGAGAAATATGTTATCTATGTAAAAAATATTTATATTTATATATAATATAAATTATATAAAAATTATAATAAATACATATACTTGTAAATATTTCTTATATATGTACCTGAATGTGTTTGTATTTATATATACATAATAATTGCACACAGTACACACACGTTTATTAGGCAAACTCAAACTTTTATTTTGTATGCGATTAATCGCGATCAATCGTTTGACAGCCCTAAAAATAATATATGTGTGTGTGTGTGTGTGTGTAAAAATAATAAAAATTAGATTTTTTGTTCTTCTAACTTCTAATATATACATTTATATATATATATATATATATATACAAAATATGTACAATATTTAAAAAAAAGTATTAGAAGTTGGATTATCTATCTATCTATCTATGCAATAATAATAATAATAATAATATATAATAATATTAAATTATTTTTAATTTATTAAAAAATAACTTTCTCTTGCTATCTTTTAAAAAAATAGTAAGCAGTATACAGAATAAAGTGTGCCATATTCAGTAAGTTCTGAGATCAAGTTTGCTTTTTGTGGCACGTTAGTTGTGGTGTCGGGGCATGGAGGTTTCTGGAGGTTACCTGGAGTGATTTTCATGAAGACAAACAGGCCCCCCCGCCTCGCACTCACTCACACGCCTCTTGTAAGTATGCTGAGGAGAGCGGGAGAGTGAGAGATGGAGTTAAATGGAGAGAGAGATTGAAAGCGAGGGATGAAGATAAGTGGGACGGGATTAAGTTGTCTTGAGTCTGTCTGAGGGTCTACATGGCAGAATGGCAGCTGCTGAAGTGTTTATCAACAGGAGTCCTGCACCGACGCTCTGTTTGTTTTCAGCTGTACGCAGACAGCTCAGCGGTTCACACGCAGAGACGCTGAGGGCGGCGCGAGCTGTTTCATATACTTATAGTCAATGATAAGCTGCTGTTTCATGCAGTTATAGAGACAATGATCGTGAGATTCAAATGCTCATTTCTGTTGATATGTGATGTACAATTCAACCTTAAGTCAACATGCAATAAAAAATTAAACAAGTTTACTTTCTTAATGGTCAAACTGTAAATTTGTCAATATATATTTTTTGACTAAATAAAATAATTTTGCTAACACTTTTGTAAAAACAAAAAAATTTTTCAAATTGTCATCGCATGATCCTGGTCTACATATTAAAAAAAAAAAAAAATTATATATATATATATATAAATTTAAATTAATTTAAATTAAATTAAATTAATTTAATTTCAATTAATATTTCTTTCCACAGCTGATTTTTTAATCAGCTGCTCATATGACATGCACATAAACAAATTACATTTTTAGTTTTTGTTGTGATTTTTTAAAAATTATTTCCTTTCATTTTTTACTATCTATTTTTATTTATTTATTTATTAAATATTTTTTATAATTTGCTAATTCATTATTAGCTTTATACCAACCCCAGGGTTTTCCACAGTTCCCAGACATGGTGGACTACCCTGATGTAAAATAAAATGGCTTCATCTTCATTTTTATGCACGTGCGTCAGTTTATACACCTGTATTTGTCAAAAGTATCATTCATTGCTCAGTGCATAAAATTTTAAATGACTTACATTGAGACAGTCCCTGTTTTAAGCTGTCAGGCAGCAGAGTGCAGTTTCTTATCTATGGTGCCCCTCACGGTCCTCTGAGTTTCTGGTCCTGTGGTCAGCATGGACAGTGTCCATACAGTGGCATGCAGCGATCAGCATGGGCCCTGCTGGGATAAGAATGGCAACGGTGAGGTGTGTGATGAGGAAGGTGACAGGATCCTGTGTGAACTAACTGATAGAGAAAGCTATTCCTGCCCATTCCCACGGACCGGCCCAAAAAACATAAGCTACAGTGTCAATAACACCAGCAACACTGCTGAAGCCGTGGTCGTCAATGGCTGTTCTATGTTACCTCTCAAACTAATTTAATTGAGGTGCTGATGGCCTTTTCTGCACACTTTGATCATAAAATCTGGAAGGAAACAGAACAAAGCACTGACAGGAAGACAGTCACCATGTGGCCAGTCGATTGCGTGTGCATGTGTTTTGAGAGGTTGTTGATTTGAAGAATAAGCACCTACTTAGCTTTTTGAATCTAAAATGTTTTTTGTCTCTTATGCACACAAAAGCTGAATTTACTTGATCAAAAATACAGTAATATTGGGAAATATTACACTCTGAGAAAAGTAATTCACAATGTACTATGTTAATATGAAAGATCTATTGATTTTTTTTTTACAGGTATTTTACCTGTATTTTGAATTTTGCACTGCATTGTGTTTTAGGGTTAAAATAAATATCAGTGAACTTAACATTCATATTAACACAGTATTTTGTCTCATATTTGTCAGTGCTGTAAAATATATCATTCAGATATCATGATTATTTATAGTCACGAAAAACAAATTAATATAATAGACTTAATATAATAGAATTAATAACCATTCTACACTAGCTGAACTTTTCCATTATTATACAGATTTTTTAAATGTATTTCTATTGCAATATATTTTAAATTATATTATTGTATTGTATATTTAAATTATATTTAGGAAAAAAACAAACAAACAAAAAAAACTATATATATATATATTATATATTTTATATTAATATTATATATACGTAAAAACAGTTAAAAATGAAAATAAAACCTAGCCATTCTACACTAGTTTGACTTTTCCATTATACAGATTTTTTTTTATTACAATTTTAAATTATATTATTATTATAAATGTAAATTATATTTTTCAATTATATATATATTAATTATATTATTATATATTTAAACTATATTTTAAATGATATATATTTTAAATTATATTATTATATATGTTAGATTAATATTATATATACATAAAACAAAACTAGTTTCACTTTTTCATTATAAAGATTTTTTTTTATTTTTTATTTTCATTTTTTTATTACATTTTAAATGAACAATATATTTATTTTTAATTACATTATTATATATTTAAATAATATTTTAAATTATATTATTATATATTTTATATTATTGTATATGTGTAAAAACAGATTTTTAAAAAAATATATAAAATCTAACCATTACACACTAGTTTGACTTTTTCACAGATTTTATTAATTAATTTAAATTAACTATTTCTATTGCAATATATTGTAAATTATATATTTTATATTATTATAGAATTTATTTATGATTTTTTCAGCATTTATTTAAAACAGAAATATTTTGTAACATTATAAATGCCTTTCACTTTTTGATCCATTTAACTGGCCCTTGCAGAATATAATAAAAGTATTAATTATTTAAAAAAAAAAAAAAAAAAATCTTACTGACCCCAAACTTTTGAACTAAGTGTACTTTTTTTGCATTGTCGATTTACAATGAAATGGTTGTAAAATCCCTTCTTGTTTTTAATACACTAAAAGTTTCCTTAATGAACGATTTCTGCTCCAGTCGATGTTCGTTTCTATTTTTAGCTCTGCTGTTTGCACTAAAGAAACAAGGAGTGACATGCTTTGTCTGGCATTGAACTCGTGCTACAGGAGAATGGATGCGTTGGCAGTGCGGGAATGAGCTAAGTGATGTTTCGCTCTTTGCCCTGCCGTTTGGCTTTGCGCTCTCTGTGTCATCCGTGGAAAGCGTCCTCTCATTCAGCCGGTCTGTGGACAGATCCTCAGCCTGCAGACAAAACATTGTCACCCATCACAATTGACTGCAGCAGCCGTGCCTCTGCGGCAGACCGGCAGATCCGGCCCTCGTTGGCTCGGCTCAAACCCCCAGCACCGCTGACAGCTCCTCCTTTTGTCCATCACTCAGACTGCTGCAAGCCACCCCTGCACGCAGGCCAAAGCGCAAACAAGAGGACAAAAAAGAGAAAGGAAGACACAGATATAAAAGCCCTCCCCCCGGCCTCCTCTAATCCAATTAGAAGGCTGTAAATTTGATTGGAGTCCTGAGAGTGTGCCTTCAGCTGTCCGTCATTAGCGAGTGCTGAGAGGGGGCTCATACCTCATAGCAGAGGTAAAGACTCAGATCAGAGTACAAGGAGACACGCATGTGAAAATGGAACCGCAAAGGACATGTCTGGACTTTGTACACTGTAAGAAAAAAATCTGTAGAAAAAAGAGAAAAGGTGCTGGTAATTTTCCATTAAGTTCACAGACATTTTCTCTCAACCTTAAAACACAATGCAATGCACAATTTAAAATACAGGTGAAACACCTGTGAAAAGTCAATGCGGAAAATTTATTCATATTAACACTACACTGCCCCACTTTCATGGACTTTTCAGTGCTGAAAAATATGATAAAACATTCAAACTGCATTTTTATTTACAGTCACTTAGTAACAGATGGAAATGAATATAAAACCTTACCATCCTGTGCTGGTTTGCTAGTCTGAGCCAAAAGACCAGCATGTTTTTACAGCAGGGTGGATGAGTTGCACATTCAGAGTCACTGTAAAATAGTAACTGTAACTCAACGAAAATTGAGTATTAATATCAATTTACCATACTTTACAAACACAGTTACACTAATGACCTAAGTTGCTTGCTATTAATTTTATTTTAATTATTATTAATAGTTGTTATTACTTCACTGGCATTTTTTATTACATTGCTTTCTATGTAAGCAAATTAGTAAAATAAAAATAAAACATGCAGTTTTGTTAAAAAGCAAATTGTACAAAATAATAAGGCTTGTTTGCGTGGTCAGTAACAGTAACTTTAATATTTGTGAATATCTTAATTTAATATCTTAATTGTATTTGTCTATAAAATGGTTGGTTTTGTTCATATTAAAAAGCAACAAAATAATACAAAATAATAAGGCTCATTTGTGTGGTCAATAACAGTAACTTTAATAATTTTTATAAAAAAATGTAAACATCTTAATTAAATATCTTAATTATATTTTTAAATAAAATAAAATAAAATAAAAATAAAGACACTGGGTGTTGTTCATATTTAAAAAACATTAAAAAAAAAAACTATCAGGCTTTTTTGTGCTGTTAATAACAGAATTTTTTATGTTATTTTTTAAATAAATAAATAACATTTGTAAATATCTTGTTTATAAAAATATCTTAATTATATTTTTCTATAGAATAAAATAAAATAAAAAAATAAAAAATATTAAAATAAAAACATAAAATAAAAACATAAAATAAAATAAAATAAAATAAAATAAAATAAAATAAAATAAAATAAAAAAAACATGCAGTTTTAAAAACTAAAATATTAAAAAACAAATTGTACAAAATAATAAGACTTGTTTGTGTGGTCAATAACAGTAACTTTAATCATTTTTATGAATAAAAAAATCTACATATCTTAATTAAATATCTTAATTATATTTTTCTATAAAATAAAATAAAATAAAATAAAATAAAATAAAATAAAGACACAGGATGTTGCTCATATATAAAAAATAAAAAAAAAAACAGTACAAAACAATAAGGCTTTTTTGTGCGGTTAATAATAGAAATTGTTATAATGTAATTTTTTTAAAATAAACAAATAACATATATCTCATTTAATATCTCAATATCCCATTAAAAAACATTGAATAAAGAAAGAAAGAAAAAAAGAAAGAAAGACATCAAGTTTGTTCACTTTAAAAAACAAAGTGTACAAAAATTAATAAGGCTTATTTGTGTGGTCAATAATAGTACCGTTCATATTTTTTTTATAAATAGATAAATACCTAATTTATAAAAAAACATTAATAATATTTTTCAATAAAATAAAATAAAATAAAATAAAATAAAATAAAGTAAAATAAAATAAAATAAAATAAAATAAAGACATGGGGTTTTGTTCATATTAAAAAAATAGTACAAAACAATAAGACTTGTTTGTATGGTTAATAATGGAAACTTTTTATATTTGTATATTTTTTTAAATAAATAAACAAATAACATTTGTAAATATTACATTTATAAAAACATATTACTTATATTAACTTTATTAATTCTTATTAAATCCAAGTCTACCGTAAATAGTTGTATTGAATTTAATGCAACAATATACATTGAAATTGCTGTGCATATTTTTAACGTTGAAAATGGACTTATATTTATTTATTATAAAGAAGTTTATGTACAGTATCACTGACAAGGCTTTCATTATATAATAGTCTTGCATCCTACATCACTGAATTCGACTAATTTTAGTCAAATCTGAACTGAAACTTAAAGATTTTTAGAAACAACACAAAGACAGAGGAAACAACTATAAAAACATTGCTTCTGCCAAAGACAAGTAAACCAATAAGGTCATTTGATCAATCTTGTTAGTAAAACAAGAAGAAGTGATCAAAACACAGCCTCATTTCTCCTTTGTCACACAAACACATGCGTCTCCGGGTGGCTTTGTTGGAGCTGGTGGGTTATGGGGGTGGCGGTGGTCAAAACCTTAGATGCTGCGGTAACCAGGTTTGCTAGCCACGCATACAACGGGCCAGCAGGGCCCCTTTCTTTAGGTCATTGTGTAATTATTGTGTCAGAGCTGCATTAGTCTGATGGCTGTCACAGGGCTGTCCTCAAGCTCTTAGGGTCAGACTAATGGATGTAGTTACAGTGGTCGGTAAACAAATTGACTGAGGAATCCATACAGGAAAATAAAAAGAGAAAAAGAGAGAGAGAGACCGAATGAGCAGACAAGAGTTAGACAATAGAGAGAATGACAGGAGAATGAAAAAAAAAAAGGAAAAGGTAAAAGAAGAACACGCAGGAGGGGAAGACGAAACAAGAAAAGGCTAAAATCAATAAAAGTCTGCGGGATCAATAAGAGCTACATTTTCATCTGTAACAGGATTGACTCTCCGCGACCTGATATAACTATTCCCAGTGCATATGTTGAATAGGGGGAGTCCTGCCCTGGGGACGTGACTGACAAGACTGCATCACCCGACCACAATTTGACAGCAATTTTAAAAAACAAATCACAAAAATGACTGATTAACAGAGCTGTGCATTTTATGCAACTAAAATATCCTGGTATATTTATTATTTTTTATAATACACTACCAGTCAAAAGTTTTTGAACAGGAAGATTTTTAATGCTTTTTTTAAAGAAGACTTTTCTGCTCACCAAGCCTGCATTTATTCGATTTAAAGTACAGCAAAAACAGCAAAAACTTTCAATATTTTTACTATTTAAGATAACTGTTTTCTATTTGAATATATTTTAAAATGTAATTTATTCCTGTGATCAAAATTCAATTTTCAGCATCATTACTCCAGTCTTCAGTGGCACATGACCTTTCAGAAATCATTCTAATATGCTGATTTGCTGTTCAAGTAAAAAATTATTATTATTATTATTATTCTCTATTCTTTGATGATTAGAAAGATCCAAAGATCAGCATTTATCTGAAATAAAAAGCTTTAGTAACATTATATACTATAATATTCAAAGGCTTCAAAGAGCTTTTTTGGGGAAAGAAATTATAGAAATTAATATTTTTATTTAGCAGGATGCTTTAAAACGATATGATATTTTTTTATTTCAGATAAATGTTGTTCTTCTGAACTTTCTATACATCAAATAAACCTGAAAAAATTCTACTCAGCTGTTTTCAAAATAATAGTAATAATAAACGTTTCTGAGCAGCAAATAGAATATTAGAGTGATTTCTGAAGGATCATGTGACACTGAGACTGAAGTAATGATGCTTAAAATTCAGCTTTGAAATCACAGGAACAAAATACATTTTAAAATATATTCAAATAGAAAGCAGTTATTTTAATAGTAAAAATATTTCACAGTTTAATTGTTTTTGCTGTACTTTGGATCCAGTAAATGCAGGCTTGGTGAGCAGAAGAGACTTTTGACTGGTAGTGTATATTCATCAAAACATTCTTTTAAACTAATTTTTATTGACTTTTTTTAGAGTCTGGATTTATGTATGAAATTCAGCAATTATGGAAGCTTGTTTCGACCACTGGATAAAAAAAAAAAAAAAGTGACTTTTTATCTGACAATTCTCACAAGATTCTGGGTTTATATCTCCTCATAGATATAAACTTAAAATAATGTTTTTTTTTCTCTCTCTCAGAACTGTGAGTTTATGTCTCACACTTTTCTGTTTTTTACCTCACAATTGCTTTTTTTATTCTGTGGCAGAAAAATAAAATAATTGTGAGGTGTACATTTAGAATTCAGGAAAAAAAGAAAAATAAATAAAATAAATAAAAAAATGTTTTGTGACTATTTCTCACAAGATTCTGGGTTTCTGGATCTCATAATTATGACTTTTTCATTTACATTTTTTTAAAGATATAAATTCGAAATTCTGTTGTTGTTGCTGTTCTTGTTGTTCTTGTTGTTGTTCTATTTTCTCTCAGAATTGCCGGTATATATCTCACAGTTTTCTGCTTTTAAACTCACAACTTTTTTTATTCTGTGGAAGAAAAAAATGAATTGCACAGTGAAATTTTGAATTCAGAAAAAAAATCAGGACTATGAGAAAAAAAGTATGAATTGTGAGAAAATTATGTTTTAATTATTTCTCTTTTTTTGTGGTAGAATAAGGCTTCCATAAAGAATTGCCAATAAATGTAAGTAAGATAACTAATAACTAATAAAAATAACTAATTTTATTAATTTATTTTTATGAAACATCCCGGTCTAGGGGTATGATTCTTGCTTTGGGTGCGAGAGATCCTGGGTTCAGATCCCGGACGAGCCCCCAATTTATGTTACGACCCATTTAGAGTCCAACATAAGAAAGCCATTCTAAACAAATACAACAGTGGCCAGGGCAAAAAGTTAAGATTTTATTGTATAAATAAGAATATGACCAAAAATAGAAAACAGCAAAAAATACATTTAAACAAAAACAAATCATAAACAAGGACTGGTGAGCTAACTAATTTAAACTACAACTTACTCAAGAGTTAAGAAAACTTCCTATCTTCCGAGGAAGAAATCAAACACAACAAAATCTTCCGGCTCAGCTCACTTACCTATGCTTTCTATGTACTCTGTAGTAACTAAACAAACAATCACTCACCATCCTTAAAAGAAAATAAAGCAAACCAAAAATCGAACACAAAACAGAATTCCCAGGGCAAGCCGCCACTGAAGTGCCACCAGCAGCTCTTAAATAGGCAGAGGCTTCAGGTGTTCTTACTAGTCTCTGCCCCCATCCAATTAGCAGCTGCACTCAGGAAAGAAAACAAAGAAAGAAAGAGCAGGGGCTCGTAACACTACAAACAAAACTCATTTTTATGTGAACAACTTTTATTAACTAACCAAATTTAAAGGGACAGTTCACCCAAAAATCTAAATCAGTAGTTACTCATCCTCATGTCGTTACAACGTTCTTTCTTCTGCAGAATATGAAAGAAGATATTTTGAAGAATGTTGTTAAACAAAAAAAAAAAAAAGGGGGGGGGGGGGGTTACATATTTCATGGCCACAAATGAGGTTTTACAACGACATGAGGGTGAGTAAATTATAGCAGAATGTTCACTTTTGTTGGACCATCCCTTTAAGTCTCACACTTTTAAGCAAAAAGAGATGATTCACTAAAAGAATCTGTTTATAAGATAAATTTGTGTATGAATCAGACTAGATAGGTTGTGCTGTAATAGTTACAGATCTAATGTCTAACTGCTTCCTGAGGAAAAACAAACAAACAAACAAACAAAAAACATATGAGTTATCTTAATCTGATTTGCTGGTCTTGTTTTAACAAACTGACAAAACCAGTTAAAGGGATATTTCACCCAAAAATGAAAACTACCCCATGATTTACTCACCCTCAAGCCATCCTAGGTGTATATGACTTTTTTCTTTCAGATGAATACAATCATAGTTATATTAAAAAATCTCCTAGCTCTTCCAAGCTTTATAATGGCAGTGAATTGATGTTGATATTTTGAAGTCCAATAAAGTGCATCAATCCATCATAAAAAGTGCCTTCTGATGCAAATCAATGTATTTTTGTAAGAAAAATATCCATACGTAAAACTTCATAAACTGTAATCTCTAGCGTCCGCTAAATGTTGTATGCACAAGGATTTAAAGGATTTTAAACATTTACAGATTACAGAGAATGGTTAAATACACTCGAATTAAAATGCTACTTTTAAATGTTACATGTTTTATGTCTAAAATGCTTGTTAGCCCTTAAAGACTGAGACAGCCGCCTGCGGCTAAAAATAACTGTTGTTATTAAATGTTTAATAACTTTTGAACCGCTAATCCAATTTGAATGCTTAAGTAGTGAACGTGATTATGTCATCACATTTCCTCAGCATTGATTCGTCATATGACACCAATGCATTTCATTCCTCTGAGCCAAACAGGAACGATTTTTGATGCTTAGTACCACCCACGTGCCCAGATTGGTTCAAACTGCCATCTATTCAACCAATAAACATAGGTTTTGGTCTTTTGAACCACCAATTAGCATGTTTTTTTGTAAATTTGAACAAGTGCAAAGTGAAAGTAAAACGCTTCGTGCGTGCATGAAAACAAACGCATTTGCACTCTTTGAAAAAGCACAGAAATACAAACGACAGAGCCCTTTGACATAACAGAAACCAAAAACAAGAATGAAACAGCAGTACATACCGGATAAAGCACTGGAATTTAGGTTTTCGCGTCGCTATGCGACCCGGTAAAATAGATTCCAACGCAGACTACAGCCAGTGGATCGATCTGTTTGGTTGTTATATTATGTAACTAGTTCTTATATAGTTTATAAAGATCATTTGCTCCGTTTTTTCAGTTGCACTCTGTATATTTCTCTCTCATTTTGTGTGTAGTTTGTGAATAATTTGGACTGTCTGTATTTTTGTTGCACAAGACAATTTGTGCAGTTGTTTTCACTACTTGCTATAACGTTACACTGTTTGTGTTTATTGTTCATACTCAGATTAAGAAAATATTTATCTGAAAAAGTCACTTTTTACTGTGTTTTGTTATTATATAACAATTTTTCTACTGTGACTTTACTCCTGAAACGTTTTTGGACACATCTATATTTCAATAAACTAAATAGGCCTGTTTCTCACTAAAAAGCGCCTATAGTAAAATTGTAATAAATGGCTATAACTTGCTTGGGGAATGTTATATGTAGACAAAATTTTATTTGCAAGTGTAGGACACCTAAATACAATTTTCTAAAGAAAACAATCCAAACCTCAGGAGTTTTTATTTGAGTACACAGTAAAAAACACCCAATTGTTGCTAGCGTTTTTCCTACAATTCTGAAAATTCACTCATTTTTAGAGAAAACAAAAGGAAAATTGAGACTTTAAATAAGCTAGTCATAAACTTCAAGTTCTCCTGAGTATAATGATATATGGCACTTGATGCTGACTGCTAGAATAGGTCTAAAAAAACAAAACAGGAAAAGTACAGGTGCGTCAGGTGCCCCAAAAATGTTCTAGGTCTTTAAGGGTTAAACCAGTTTAAATATATGTAATATTGTAAACTATACTGTACCTAAATAAATTCAGTTTGTCTTGTATTTTGTCCATGTGTTATTGCTTAATATTAAATGTTCATATTTCGATTATTGCTGTTGCCTCCAGTAATTCTGTGTGCATTTTTTATAAGTTCCAGTCCATTTTAAGACAGCAATATAATAATTTTTAAACAATAGTTAACTTAAATAAAATAACCCAGCATGTTTGGTAAAAACATTTAACCAAACCACCTGGGTCAAGATATTTTTCTTACACAAACTCATTGATTTGCTTCAGAAAACCTTTATTTACCCTCTGGAACTGTGTGGAGTACTTTTTATGATGGATGAATATACTTTATTTGACTACAAAATCTTAACACCCATTCACTGCCATTATAAAGCTTGGAAGAGACAGGACATTTTTTAATATAACTCCGATTGTATTTGTCTGAAAGAAGAATGTCATAAGTATGATGGCTTGAGGGTGAGTAGGCATGGGGTACTTTTGATTTTTGGATAAACTTTACATTTCCAGAACCTTCTTAAACCAGTGTAGTGGCGTTTCTGCATCATGTATGAGAATCGTTCACAGGAACAAAAGTTCTAAATCGGATGAGTTTTAAATAAGAAGTACTTCTTGGTTAGTGTATGTTAGTCTGAAACTAGTGGCACAAGAGTATTTGTGACATAATTAATATCTGAAGCGAGAACATTAGTGTACTCCCTGCTAAGTCAGTCACAAATATGCTCACAGTCTTATCTTTTATTGGCTGGCTCCTCTCAGACTTATCTTTTATTGGCTGGCTGCTCCTGATGAGAACCTATAAGCTGGGCCAGGTCTGCCCGACTGTCCCGTAACAGATAAGTCTATCGCCACAGTCTGGGAAAGCAGGCCTGTTTCCACTTTCTCCATCTCCTGTGCTTTTCTTTCTCCTTCATTGTAGGGTATTTGTGGGGACAGACAGGCTGGACAGGATTAGAGTCTGCAGCGCTTGTACATTCATCACGGCCACCGCACGCTCTTTTGATCTCACTGCTGAGTGATAGTAAGGGAAGATGGTCAGAGTCAGGCTTCTGCAAATTACAGAGACCCATAAAGAGAGGTCAGAGAAGAACAGAGATGTTTTTAACGCACCACTTTGTCTGACATGACCAGCTGGTTTATGAAATTATGGTATCCACTAATGAAATGACATGCATAAAATATGTACGCTACAAGTATATATCTGTATGCATGTTACTCACAGTGCTCAAAAAAAATTTTTTTCTTAAAAGAAAAATAAAAATAAAAAAATTAAATAAATAAATTAAAAATAAATACATACATAAAAAATACATTTAACACTATTTTTAAAAATTGAACTTGTGAATATTTACATTTATACTTTTAAATAATTAAATCATTTTACAATTATTATTTACAACTTATTTGAAAATAATAATAGACATTACATATATAATTATAGACTTTTTTTTTTTTTAGCTTGCAGAAACTTTCCCTGTAAACATTTTCACAGAACCCCCCTGTGAAAATGTATAAATGTAAAAATAGAATTTTATAATTGCATTTATACTTGCACATAATTATTCTCAAAATTATTATTCACAATTTATTTACAAATTATTATAAAATGTATTATATTAAATAAATGTACAAACTATTTAAGATTAATAAGAATTAGAATTAGAATTATTTTAGATTATTAAAATTTTTTTCAGCTAGGTAAGATTCCTACTGGCCCTGTCAACATTTTCAAAGGCCCCAAAACAAAACAAAACAAAACAAAACAAAACAAAACAAAACAAAACAAAACAAAACAAAACAAAAACATTATACATTTAAAATCATTTAAATATCTTTTTTTAATTTACATTTATTAAAATATTAGGCCCCAAAACAACAACAACCCCTACAAAATAAAATAAAATAAAATAAAATAAAATAAAATAAAATAAAATAAAATAAAATAAAATAAAATACATTTATACATTCATATTTACATTTGTGCTTGCAAATTTTACAATTAATTATACAATTAAAATGTTATTTATTCTACTTTTTTTTTTATAAAATGTTAGATTTTCTCTTGATAATTTGCAAAAATATCTAGAAATTAAGCATTTTATATTAAGCATTATTTATAAAACTCCAAGACTTTTTCTGGAAAAAATGTACAATTTATTTGAAAATTATTCTATATTATTATAGTTTTTTCAGCTAGGTAAGACTAGGCTAGGCCCCAAAACAAAAAAATTCTATATTTAAAATCTGAATTAATTTAAACATATCCTTTTTTTTTTTTTTTTAATTTACATTTATAGTGGTAAAATATTAGGCCCCAAAACAATAACAACCCCTATAAAAATAAAATAAAATAAAATAATTGTACATTTATATTTACATTTGTGCTTGTAAATTTTACTATTAATTATACAAATTAAAATATTATTTATTATACTTTTTTTTATAAAGTGTTAGACTTTCTCTTGATAACTTGCAAAAATAGCTAGACATTATGCATTATATATTATGCATTATTCATAAAACTTTTTCTGGAAAAAATATGACACAAGTATAGCAAACATAATTTGCTTTTTTTCTTAAAAAAAAAAAAAAAAGAAAGAAAAAAAAGCAGACGTGATTATGCTGAACAGACAATAACTTAATAAAAATACTTGCAGATGGCTAGCGAATGAGATGCAGGTTTTTGCACTGAAATACTATGCATTTAAAGTGTCTCTTTTTAGTGAATTCACCCTTTAGTGTAACCATGTCAGCGATGGGTCAAGAGCAGACATCGAGTCTCATCCAATCAGTCAGTGACCCCAGACCTCCAAACCCCCAGCCAGTGGAATCTGGAGTCAGGAGCCAAAGTTAATCCCTGGCTCTCATCAGGATCTCTAAAGCTGAGCTGGGCAGAGGTAATGTACCATGGTTTTCTCTCTCTCTCTCCCTCCACTACTGACATATGACAGAGCAGTAAAGAGCATCCTCAGCACTCATCTCCATAGCCCTAAATCACCCTAAAGCTAAACAAGACATTCCAAACTCAAAGCCTTTTCACCACAGTAGCACCACAGAGCAGAGAGAAAAATCATCACGATGGCTTTTATCCATCATTACGGGCTGACGACGCGTTATTGTCCTGTCAATGATCCAATCCTTCGTCAACATTTGTGTGTTCTTTAAAACTGTGGTTTTCAGACTTTCAAACAAAGACCCTCAAATATGACAATCCCTTTGCACAATCCCCCTTCCTAAAACATAAAAACATTTAGAAAATATTGAAATATTGGAAATATTGTTAGTTAGTGTAACAGACAAACTAAATGCAATAATTGTTTTCAAACTTTTATATTGTCATTTCGCTAAAGAAATGTATTAAATTATTATCTGGAAAATATTATTATTTTCAAATCAAACCAAAAAAAAAAAAAAAAGAATAAATCTTGCACACTATCCATACTTTTTCAAATTTAAAAACAACAAAAAAAAACTTCTTCTTTTTAACAAAACTTGCATGAAAAAGATGGATATTCAGACTTCTTAATGGTAAAAAGTAAAAACTAGAGTTGCCAACAAGAACGAAACTACGAACTCTAAATGAACTAGAATGATCAATTATGAATTAGAAATAATATCAAAATTGCTCTAATAAGTCTAATAAAGACTACTAAATTAAATAACTGCTTTCAATTAAATAACTATTATTTATGGTGACATTTAACTAAAGCAAATATTTAAATGAAAAAAAAAAAAACTTTAACAAAACGTAACAAAACTATATGAGGACTTTTTAATTTAGACCTTAAAATAAAAAGGTACATTTAAATGTTTATTCATTTAATTTTATAGTTTTACATTTACATTTACACTTCTAAATACTTAAAGCAAATTATTAAAATTATCTGGAAAACATTTAAATTATAGAAACTTTAACAAAACCAAACAAAAGTCTATGATAGACTTAAAAAAAAAGGCTATTTAAAATGTTTATGACTTAAATTTTATAGTTTTAGATTTATACTTCTGTTTAATTACAGCAAATAATTAAAATATTATCTGCAAAATAGTTAAATTACACAAACTTCAACAAAAACTAACAGAAATATAAGGACTTTTTAATATAGACTTTAAAACAAAAATGCTACATTTAAAATGTTTATTAATTTAATTTTATAGTTTTATATTTATAATTCTAATTAATTAAAGCAAATTATTAAAATATTATCTGGAAAATATCTAAATTATAAAAACGTTAACAAAACTATATGAGGATTTTTAATTATGGACTTTAAAACATAAAAATGCTACATTTTAAATGTTTAATAATTTAACTTTATAGTTTTATATTAACATTTAGACTTCAAATTAATTAAAGCAAATTATTAAAATATTATCTGGAAAATATCTAAATTATAAAAACGTTAACAAAACTATATGAGGATTTTTAATTATGGACTTTAAAACATAAAAATGCTACATTTTAAATGTTTAATAATTTAACTTTATAGTTTTATATTAACATTTAGACTTCAAATTAATTAAAGCAAATTATTAAAATATTATCTGGAAAATATCTAAATTATAAAAACGTTAACAAAACTATATGAGGATTTTTAATTATGGACTTTAAAACATAAAAATGCTACATTTTAAATGTTTAATAATTTAACTTTATAGTTTTATATTAACATTTAGACTTCAAATTAATTAAAGCAAATTATTAAAATATTATCTGGAAAATATTTAAATCATAAAAACTAACAAAATTTTAAACTATAAGAGGACTTTTTAATATGGCCTTTAAAACATAAAAATGCTATATTTAAAATGTTTATTGATTTAATGTTATAGTTTTATATTTACATTTATGCTTCAGTTAAATAAAGCTAATTATAAAAATATTATGTGGAAAATATTTAAATGATAAAAACTAACAAAACTTACAAATATATGAGGACTTTTATATAGACTTTAAAACAAAAAATGCTACATTTGAAATATTTATTAATTTAAATGTATAGTTTTATGTTTACATTTATACTTCTAATTATTAAAGCAAATTATCAAAATATTATCTGGAAAATATTTAAATGATAAAAACGAACAAAACTTAAAAATACATGAGGACTTTTTAATACAGACCTTAAAACAAAAAATGCTATATTTAAAATGTTTATTAATTTTAATTTTATAGTTTTATATTTACATTTATACTTCTAAATAATTAAATCATCTTAAAAATTATAATTTACAATTTATTTTAAATGATCATTCACACTCTAAGGCTCAAAAGTAGAAATTTTTAAGTAAGTTTTGAATTCTACTTGACCTGTCAATATTTTCACGGGCCCCAAAACAAATAATAATAGAACAAAATGATCATAATTTCATGATTTTCAACCAAACTTCCAAAAGTTTTGCTTAAGAAAGAAAGAAAGAAAGAGAGATTAACACAGTCATTTCATGACAGTTCAACATATCATTTTATAATATTTATTATATTTTATCTCCACAGTTTTTCACATGGTCACCCTCTCATGGCCCCTGGAACCCGGTTTGAAAACCCCTGCTAAAGAGCAATCCTCCTGTAAAGACCAGCTTTTCCAGCACGTGTGTTTAATTTAAACACGAAAGCATCAACTTTTTGTGATATACTGAGCATTTGTTAATACACCAAGCATTTGCTGGTCCCTTTCAGCAGGGAAATACCCCATAATACTCAAAGTTTCCCCTTTCATTAAAATTTCCCTTCATTAAAAACAGACCTGCGTTAAACAAAAGCACCGCTGATTGTGATATTGGACAGAGGAGCCCTAAGGGCCGTGTCACCCTTTCTGTCCAAAACAAACCTGCAGACCCGGTTCTTACAGAACTCTCTCCATGACAGCTGCACCTGCTCACCAAACCAGCCGTCTGCGCCACAGCCGCACAAACACACAGGATGAGCTTACTGATTGTGCGTCATTGACAGAACCAGGCTTAGTGTGTATGAGGACCAGGAGTGTCTGGTGTGGCTGTGTGACCCATTATCCATTCACTAATTGCTAACAGTTAAGAGTAGAGATAACAGTTTTGGCCAGGAAAGGAAACAGTCATGTATTATTAAAAGGAAATGTGAAAAACAAGAAATCAGACAGGTGGTGTGGCATAGCAGCTAAAACTCGGGGGGTTACCGGACTGTTTTGCTCTTTAGTAAAGCACATAATACTGCAAAGGTTTGTTTATGCAAAAACTGTGCTTTAAACATAAAGTAGTGATCATTTCTGTAGCACTAATGGTACCAAACAGAATTTCAACCCAATAGTTTGGGTGGTCCAATTAAGTCAGGGTCAGCCTCAGCCAATGGCATTGGTGTGGATGGGAAAACCTGTGTGACCAAGCAATGGCAGACAAAGGATGATTTAGTACCATATGATTTCTGTGATTCAGAAAGCATAGATGGAATCGCAGAATCCAGTCATATAAACGGAATTTAACGCGGCAACGGAATGTCATGGAATTTGCCCAATTCTGAAAGAATAAATCAAAAGTAGGTCAGTACACTTGAATCAAAACACGATATGCACTAGTGTCTGTAAATATTAAGCCACAAAAGTACTATTTAAATACAAACCCGCATGTTCTGCACGTCTCTGTTTGAATGAATGATTTTGTTTACTACACAAAATGAAGCATGCAGTGTTTTCAGTCTCTGCCAGTACATGAATACATAAACACAACCTCTAGACTCTGAGTCACTTCATGAGCATTTCTTTTGAGAAAACAGAAAATACAAACAGAAACTAGAAGTCTTCACATCAGCCTATCAAATTAAAAGTTTGATTTAATTTGAAGAAACTGTGACAGAAAAACATTATTAAATGTAATGATAGTACTTTTAATAATATTAAAATTAATAATATTAATTAAAACATTACTTTTAAGGAATATTTACCATTAAAATTATTTACCAAAAAAAAAAAAAATCTAAATAAATAATTAAATAAATTTTAATTGATTTCTTTTTTATAAAATCAATAAATTAGAGATGCTTTTGATTATTTAAATTTAATGAAACCATCAAAATGGAATCCAGAAAATTAACTGAAAACAGAGAATTTGGTAAAAAAAAAAAAAAAAAAACTGAATTTGAGAAAAAAAGAAATAAAACATAGTGGTTTCATAGGGCCTAAAAAAATACTTTTTGTTAAAAAAAGTACTTTTTAATAAATTGCTGTTAAATTGTGTAAGTTTCATGATTTCAGTTACCAAATTTACCATTAAAACAGAGTCTAGAATAATAAAACAAGAAAAAAGAAGGAAAAAAACACCAAAAAAAAAAAAAACGGAATTTAGAAAAATTTAAACGGAAAACACGGAATTTGGAAATTTGAGAAAAAATAAAAAAGCAGAAATTGCACACTTTAAATAAATCCTACTACATTATATTTGATACACAAACTTCTAAGGCCTCTAAATTATCAACATTATTAAAACTTTGATTAAAAACCTGTTGTACACAATATACAGCATGCCTTCTATTGTCTGATTAACTGTTTATAGTTTTTTTTTTTTAGCAAGTAAATGGAATTTAGTATAATTCTAAAAATGTACCAGATATGCACCAGGCACCAGTAAACCTTTACTGATTTTTTATAAAGTAAATGTGAGAATAACTTATGTTGGTAATATTTCAAGGTGAACCCTTACTGGACTGAAGAAACTTAAATTAACTTTTTTTTTTATGTTAAAATCTAAATGGCAAATATGATACAACAGGTATTTATTTTTTGCATTATATGTTTTGCCCCACACTATAAACGACAGAGTTTTGATCATAAACTAAGCATTTAAATATCGTCTTACTAAGACATGTTATTGGAAGATATAAAGTGACAACTGATATTTATATGCATTTTATGCATTTCATTTTCTGCTATACAGTTGTAATCTAATCGAGTTACATTACAAGACAAAATAAAATTGCACCAAATTGGATATTTTTGCTGAGGGCATCTGAATAACAGGTGTTTTATTCCTTCTTGAGGTTGAGCTCCATATTCTCTTACATCATAATATATGAGCAATAATAGCCTAATGTATTAAATATGACACTCAGTGAAAAACACATACACAAATTTTTTTTATTGTTTTCATTGCTTAAAGGTTTAATAAGCTGTCTCATTTCTTCAAATTTCAAAAGATTCAAAAGATTAATTAAGTCAGTTACGCTCACGGCAGCTTTTGGTACAGCGAAGGCTCATGGCAGCCAACACATTCACAGCTCTAAACATAAATCTAGTGAATTACTTAATATAACATTGTCTGCCATTATAATCTAATTCCCACTCCAGATTCCCCCTTGCTTTCCAGTCTAAGCTGTCCTATTAGTGGCTCCTCATTGACTATGACAGCTCTTTAAAGAGATAGTTTACCCACAAATAAAAATTCTGTCATCATTTACTCACACTCAGGTTGTTTCAAACCTTTGTGAGTGTCTGCTGCTAAACACAAAAGATATTTTAAAGAATGTGGGTAACCAAACCTTTTCTGGTCCCCACTGACTTCCATAGTATTTTTTTCCATACTATGGAAGTCAATGGGGACCAACAACTTTTTGGGCCCCCATGTTCTTTATGTTTTTTTTTTTATTTGTTTTTTTTTTTTTTTTTTTTAATATATAAAAAGTTGTTTTTTGTCAAATGTGTCTTTCTATCTATCTATCTATCTATCTATCTATCTATCTATCTATCTATCTATCTATCTATCTATCTATCTATCTACACTGTAAAAAAATATTTGTTGGGTCAAATTAAAATGATTTGTTACCCCGCTGCCTTAAACTTTACTTTTAAGTTTATTCAACTCAAAAAAAAAGTTTAGTAAAATTGAAATGTTAACTTTTACTCAGTGACAACTTAGATATTTGAGTTGATTCAACTTACAATTTTAAGGCAGCCAAGTAACAAACACACTGTAAAAAACAAAAAACACAATTTCTTGAGTCAACGTAAAATAATTTTTAAGTTCATTTTAAGTTCAGTCAACTCAAATAAGTTTAGTCAACTTGAAATGTTAAGTTGTACTTAGTGACAACTTAGATATTAGAGTTGACTAAACTAAAAAAAATTGTTAAAAGCTGACTTTTAAACTGTTAAAAGCTGTGTTTGTTACCTTGCTGCCTTAAAATTTTAAGTTCAGTCAAGTCAAATAAGTTTAATCAACTTGAAATGTTAAGTTGTACTTAGTGACAACTTAGATTTTCGATTTGACTAAACTAAAAAATTTGTTAAAAGCTGACTTTTAAACTTTTAAAAGCTGTGTTTGTTACCTGGCTGCATTAAAATTGTAAGTTGACTCAATTCAAATATCTAAGTTGTTACTTAGTAAAACTTAACATTTCAAGTTGACTAAACTTTTTTTGAGTTGACTAAACTTAAATTTTTAAGGCAGCCAGGAAAATAATTTTAAGTTGACTCAAAAAAAGTGCACAGCTTTTAAGGTTAACAAACTTTTTTTTTTTTTTTTGTTTAGTCAACTCAAATATCTAAGTTGTCAATTAGTACAACTTAACATTTCAAGTTGACTAAACTTAAAATTTAAAGGCAGCAGGGTAACAAATTATTAAGTTGACTCAACAAATTGTTTTTTTACATTCTATCTATCTATCTTTCTATCTATCTATCTATCTATCTATCTAATAATATCAAACATAATACTGATCACATGTCACAAATGCTCACACACAGATACACACTCATCATATTTCTTATCTGTAGCTGCAGACTAATTTTGTGAATTGGAACACTTGAAGCCTCTTTCACTACGATGTGAGGAGATGAAGAAAAATTTGACTGACTTGACAGATGCCAGAGGATGATGAATGTGAGAAACTGAGACAAAACGAAGTGAATGACCTTCATGAAGTCCAGCTTTGAGAAAAAGCCACAATCAGCCTGTCTTGGCTGTGGCCTGTTACAAACAACATGTGTTACCCAAATCAGATTGCTTTTTGTAACAAGCAAGGTTGCCTATTTTTAAAGTTCCACTAAAAAAAGCAATAACTACACTGGAAGTAAGAATGAATCAACTATGAATCAATAGTAAGCCAATGTCTGAAGCACTAACCAGCTAAGAGTTTTTTTTTCCAAATAAAATAAACAAATATGAATAAGCCCTAAACGGTGCCCACGCTGGCCTGGGTGTGAGAGCCTGCTGAAGGAAAGTTTCCTTCTATCAGTGCTGCTGCTTCCCTCTCCAGCCTGCCTGTCTCCCTCTTATCAGAGCAGACCTCCCCCTGCCGGCTCCTATCAAACCCTGCTGTAGCCATTCTCTAACCGTCTACCACTCCGCATTCTCCCTCTCTCCCTGGAACTATTTCTCTTTCTTTTGTCTGCTGCCCCACTATAGTTCAGCATAACACTGCATGCGGTAAAGCTCTCGTCCTCTCTTTGGCTTTTCATAGACTCTCTTGGGATTGGCCTGGTGTTCTTAGCGCACTATCAGAGTGTGAGGGAGCGTTGCGGCTCTGCACAGTGTCTCAGAGCTGGTAGTGTGTGCACAAACACACATACATACACTATGCTGGTTAAAAGTTTGAAGTCAGTGCATTTTTCTTTTCTTTTTTTAAACACTTTTATTTAGCAGTGACATATTACATTGATCAAATGTAATAATAATTTAATAATAACAATGATTTGTGATCGGTTTTATATTTTTGATTTATGTTTAATTCATATTTGATTTATATATGATTTACATACAGTTAAACTGCCTGCTGTTCTTCAGAAAAATCCTTCAAGTTGCACAGATTTTTTGCTTTTCAGCATTTTTGTGTATTTGAACCCTTTCCAACAATGACTACAGGATTTTGAGATCCGTCTTTTCACACTGAGGACAGCTGAGAGACTCATATACAACTATTACAGAAGGTTCAAACGCTCATTGTTGCTTCACAACGCATTAAGAGCCGGGGGGTGAAAACTTTTGAATTTGAAAATCAGGGTAAATTTAATTATTTTGTCTTCTGGGAAACATGTAAGTATCTTCTGTAGTTTCTTAAGGGCAGTACTACATGAAAAATATGTTATTTAGGCAAAATAATAAAAATGTACACATCTTCATTCTGTTCAAAAGTTTTCACCCCCCGGCTCTTAATGCATCTTGTTTCCTTCTGGAGCATCAGTGAGCGTTTGACCCTTCTGTAATAGTTGTATATGAGTCTCTCAGTTGTTCTCAGTGTGAAAAGATGGATCTCAAAATCATACAGTTATTGTTGGAAAGGGTACACAAATACACAAAAATGCTGAAAATCAAAGAATCTGTGCAACCTGAAGGATTTTTCTGAAGAACAGCAGGCAGTTTAACTGTATATAAATCATATATAAATCAAATATGAATTAAATATAAATCAAATATATAAAACCGATCACAAATCATTGTTATTATTACATTATTATTACTTTTGATCAATGTAATATGTCATTGCTAAATAAAAGTATTAAAAAAAATCCAAACTTTTAACCAAAGAACTTTTAACCAAAGAATTTGTGGGACCTGAAGGACTTTTTTGAAAAACAGCGGGCAGTTTAACTGTTCAGGACAAACAAGGGACTGATGAACAGCTATCACAAAAAAAAAAAAAAAAACACAGCTGTGAATCATTCAGGTAACAACAAAATATTAAGAATCAAGTGTGTGTAAACTTTTGAATGGGGTCATTTTCATAAATTCAGCAATTGTGAAATATCTTACTCAGGAAATATATTATTAATTAATTAATTAATTTATTTATTTATTTATTTATTTATTTTTACGAAATATTTATATATGATGTTGTTTTAAACTTTAAAAAAAAAATATTTTGGTCCCCATAAAAAAAATATTAGGCAGCTCAACTGTTTTAACTCTGATAATAATAATATTAAATGTATCTCGAGAAACATCTTTACATATTAGAATGACTTCTGAAAGATCATTTGACACTCAAGACTGGAGTAATGATGCTGAAAATTTAGTTTTGCATCACAGGAATAAATTACATTTAAAAAAAAACTGAAAACTGAAAATTTTAATATTTCACAAAATTACTGTTTTTACTGTATTTTGATCAATGCATCCTTGGTGAGCAGAAGAGACATTTGTTTTGAATACATGTTAAAAAAAAGATACAGACCACAAATTTTTGCATGTTATATGTCACAAATGCACATGATCATACAAGTACAAATACTAAAACTAGTCTTAAAACCACGAGTCTAGTTATCCACACATTTACAAACTAGGGCAGCAGCGATATTTAACACATACATGTTTCGTCCCTATAAACGTTAGCAGGAGCCTTTATCAGTACTCTGTAACCAATCCAAAACAATCTTACTTCTTGTCAGTGAACAGACAAAACTGTTTTGGTCACTCTGACAGAAATGTGTGGTCTTCCACCACGGATACCTTTGGAGTGACGAGATCCTTTTGAATTTCACCCAGTCTGGTTTGGTTTTACTTACACACACATAGTACACAAAAAGGACACACAAGCGTCCCCTGACCACCCACATTCCCTCCCCTGAATGTGCTTGGCCAACAGACAAGAGCTACCATGCATCGTCTCAGTCAGCGCTGAGCTGTCATCTTCCTGTGTTACGTCACGTCATAAGTGTGGGAGCTCTGTTCTGCTCTGCACTTCAAATGTGTGAGAAACAAACTGATGTACATGTCTGCGGACCACCCTGCTTCTGTTCAGATACTGCCAAGATACTATAGCAAAGCTAAAGCGGAGACTAATCTATTGTATATTTGTAGCTCATCATAGTTGATAGAGATGCCACTTTTTATATTAGTCTCATATACAGAAACTATATACAACATATATTATAACTGTTGGATACTATAAAAATAGCAGATGAATATTTTTTTAAGACATTCATCAAAGATGCATTGAATTGAATTAAAAGACATTTTTAATGTTACAAAGGTTTTCTATTTTAAATGCTCTTCTTTTCAACTTTCCGTTCTTTAAAGAATCCTGTTTTCACAAAAATATTAAGCACCACAACTGTTTTTAACAATCAAAATCAGTGTGTTAGAAGGATTTCTAAAGGATAATGTGACACTGAAGACTGGGGTAATGATGCTGAAAATTCAGGAATAACTTGCGTTTTAAAAAATAATAGAAAAGAGTAAACTAAATTCTAATTATATTTCACAATATTACTGATTTTATGTAATTTTATGATTTTATTACTGATCAAATATATTTAAGCCTTGGTGAGAATAAGAGACTAATGTCAAACTTTTGAACAGAATACAGTTTTGGTATACCATCTATATGGTATATACTGAATCATACAAAGTTGTTTTAGCATGAAATCAATACTACACTATGCAAGTTAGTCATGATATATTATCAATACAGTACATACTACTATTTGATCTATTTTTGATAATAGATGGTATCTACACTACCAGTCAAAAATATATGGACAGTAAGATTTGTAATGTTTTTAAATAAGAATCCCAAGAATATTTTTTTAGTATTTTATTTTTTAATATATTTGGGGGAAAGAAATTATAGAAATTAATACTTTTATTTAGCAA
This sequence comes from Cirrhinus mrigala, assembly GCA_036247105.1. Classification (NCBI taxonomy): domain Eukaryota; kingdom Metazoa; phylum Chordata; class Actinopteri; order Cypriniformes; family Cyprinidae; genus Cirrhinus; species Cirrhinus mrigala. The sequence continues at coordinate 8,367,281 of CM070022.1, forward strand.
GGATGCTTTAAATTGATCATAATCTTACAAAGATTTCTATTTCAGATAAATGCTGTTCTTCTGAACTTTCTATTCATCAAAGAAACATGAAAATAATGAAATAATGAAAATGAAAATAATAATAATAATTATAATAATAATAAATGCTTTTTGAGCAGCAAATCAGAATATTAGAATGATTTCTAAAGGATCTCGTAACTGGAGTAATGATGCCAAAAATTCAGCTTTGAAACCACAGGAATAAATTACATTTTGAAATATATTCAAATAAAAAGCTATTTAAAAAGTTATTTTAAATAGTAAAAATATTTAAAAAATGTACTGTTTTTGCTATACTTTGGAACAAATAAATGCAGACTTGGTGAGCAGAAAAGACTTCTTAAATAATAATAAAAAAAATAAAAAATAAAAAATCTTACTGTCCAAAGAGTTTTGACTGGTAGTGTATTACAGTATATAGTATTGATTGTGACATACATTAACAGCAAATGTGACATACTTTGTATATAATATAGAAGAGTACTTTTGTTTATTTGTTGTTTGTTTTTACAGGGTCCAAAAACACCCAGAGGGCCAAAAGCATCATACAAATAAAATTTGAATTAAATTAAAAATGTTTCTCTTCAGGTTTACACATGTAACACTACAAAATATTTTCCAGATAATAATATTCTGAGATATTTGAAAAAAATTTTTTTACAAAAATATACTTATATAAACAAATGCAAGACAATATAAAAACAAAATTTTATAAAAATGCATTAGAAAAAAAGCATGCTGTCTTTATAATATCCATTTACTATTTTACAAACATAGGGCCAGATTTACTAAACAGGGCAAATTCCAAAACAGCGCCAACGGGCGTGAACATTTCTGCAGGTGATTTACTGACAATGCACAAATTAATGACCAAGAACAGCGCAAATTACCACCTGCTTTAAGACATGCTTTTATTGGGGCGTTAAGCAATGGTGCAAATACCAGTAATTTGATGAGAGCAAACGTTAGTAAATCGCTTTGTGTGATTCATTTTAATACTCTCTTCCCATATATTTTGCGTCTGAAAGGGAAACTCCTACAAATGCATATTCAGTAAGGTCAAGCGCAAAAATAACTGTGTCCATGCCTTTTCAGCACTAATTCTTCACTGCGTGTCTCTAGTAAATCCTGACAGTAGTATTTTAACGCCAAAAGACGGCTGACGCAAGCTTTAGTAAATCTGACCCATGGTAAAAATGGGTACGGATAAATAGAAATATATAGAAGTTTATGTCAGGAAGGGAGTCCCTCATAAGGGGATCATCATATTTGGGGTCCTTGGCATCAAAAAGTCTGTAAACCCCTACAGAGTATCATATACAGTGCAATTAATATGACATGCCATCTATAATATCATATAATCACTAGAACTGCCATTGATTAAATGGCGTTTTGGTCTGTTTCCATGAGCAGTTGACCCAAAAATGAATGTTCTGTCACATGTCAGTGCAAACCAGTTTGACTTACTTTCTTCTGTGGATCAAAAAACAAAAACAGGAATAATATTTATAATGTTTCATACAAAAGTCAGAAGGTCCAGTGTTGGTTAGGCCCTTTTGTTTTCCAGGAAATAATCGCATAGGTTTGGAATGACATAAGCGTGAATAAATGATGACAGCATTTTTTGGGTGAACTACCCCTTTAATTATCAACACATGACTGACCATTTGCCATCCCGCACGGCTAATCAAACCCAGTGGTTCACAGCGTTTTGGAAAGCTAGATTATTTCCACTGGTATTGACGATGGCTCCATCCTTATCCCCTCCTTCCTCTTCCTCACTGTGCAGTACCTTTGGCCTGTCTATCAGTCTGGACCAAGGAAAAGCGTGTCACCCAGTCACTCAGGGGGCTCAGATAGGCCTGGCTCCCTGCTAGGCCTGGGACGCGGCTTATCAGCCAAGCCTGGCTCCATTTGAGGGGGAGTGGGCCGACAGCGTCTCCACACCAGGCCTGAGCGCCCCCACCCACCATCCCAAAAAATACTGATAACAAAAAGCAGGGAGTGTGAGAGAGTAGTTCTCGTTTTGTAGCGTCCATTTATAGTTCGCACTACAATAAGGGCATAGTCCATGCAAAAATTAAAATTCTGTTATGATTTGCTCACCATCATGTCGTTCCAAACCTGTATGACTTTCTTTCTTCAGTGGAGCATTAAAAAAAATATTGATAAGCTACTAAAGAGTTTCAGTTCCCATTGACTTCCATTGTTTTTCTGTCCATAAAATGAAAGTCAATGGGAACCGAAACGGTTTGGTTATCAGCATTCTTTAAAATATTTTTTTTTATAAAGGTCATATGGGTTTGGAACGATTTTATTTTTATTATTTGGGTGGACGGTCCCTTTAAGAATGTTTTGGAAATCAGTGTGCATGTTCGCACAATACGCATCCGGCTGCTCAGAAACCAAATCAATGAACCACATAAGTGCAAAATCCATCTTCTATGACAGAGTTTCGGAAGAAGGAGAGTTAAACTTAAGGAAATGGGATTGTGAGTAAATAGGTTAACCAAACCATTATGACCTATTCCCGTATTTGGCTATTAATACGTTGGTTGTTTGCTGGTGAAGCCATTTCAGTGTTGTCATTTCTCTACCTTCGGGCCATTCGGCAAGCTCTAACTTTATGGTGGTGCTTTTCATAAAATTAGCATTGTGTAATGTATTTCCTGTCTGACTCATGACTAGAGAGAAAAGAGGGAGTTTATTAGCCAATAATGCTGCGGCACTGCAGAATGTCACTGTGTGCTGTCAGGCCTGATTTCATTACCTTTCAGGATAAGAAATGCACTGTAATATTGAGGAGAAAGTCCATCATTCGCAGAGGGCATTGACAGGCAGGGAGGAGAGCCAAGGAGCCTCCGCAGCTCCTGGGGGCCATTTCCTCCCGTAATCTGCGAGACCCAGGCCGTTAGAGCATCCTTCCACCAGTTTGCCGTCTCTGATCCCGTGCCGCTATCATCTGCTGGGGCGTCTGTGGGCTACATGTGACCCCATGTATCTCGCACACATACAGAGACGCAGCCGGTCAGCTCATCTCTTATCGCCTCGGCCTGACGGCATCTCAAGACGCTAACTGTCTACAAATATAGTGATTGCAGGAATTGTCAGCACCAGCCCTGTGGCCTGATATCACTCGGACACTCACTTGGGAACCGTTCAGAAGCACAGGGTTTTATCTGTGCCTCTATTGGTCGTGCCAATGTAACGGGAGACAACGTTACATGTTGAGATATACAGGTTGGTCCAGACCAGTGTAAATTTCTTCACAAAGGTGACCCTGGACCACAAAAACAATCATAAGGGTGTTTTTTTGTTTGTTTGTTAGATTTATACAGCTTCTAAAAGCTGAATAAAGCTTTCCATTGATGTATGGTATGTTAGGATAGGACAGTATTTGGCAGAGATACAACTATTTGAATATCTGTAATCAGAGGGTGCAAAAATATTAAAACATTGAGAAAAATCGCCTTTAAAGTTGTCCAAATGAATTTCTTAGCATTGCATACTACTAATCCAAAATTAAGTTTTGATATATTCACGGTAGGAAATTTACAAAATATCTTCATGGAACTTCTTTACTTAATATGCTTATGATTTTTGGCATAAAAGAAAAATGTATAATTTACAGTGTATTTTTGGCTATTGCGACAAATATACCCATGCTACTTATGGTCCAGGGTCACAAATATAGTCATTTACAAACGGTTTTAGGATTTCTGTCAACAATAACAAAGAGGAGATAAAAAATGGCCAATGCAGTGCTAACCGAACAATTCTCATTCAAACATGCCGTTGTCAAAATGTGACCCCGGACCGCAAAACCAGTCTTAAGTAGCATGGGTATATTTGTAGCAATAGCCAACAATACACTGTATGAGTCAATATATTGATATTTTTGCACCCTCAAATTCCAGATTTTCAAATTGTTTTATTTCGGCCAAATAGAGTTTTAATACTTTTTTAAAAGAAGCTTTTATGTGTCTTCAGTCACATGATCCTTCAGAAATCATTGTAATATGCTGATTTATTGCTCAAGAAACATTTCATATTATTAATGTTGAAAATAGTAGCACTGCTTATATTTTTGAGAAACCCATGATACATTTCTTTCAGAATTCATTGATGGATCAGCTCAAAATACCCCAGAGATAATTTATTATATCATTTTGAAAATGCATATTTTGAGTGGAAACACGCTGTTTTCATGCATGTCTCTTTAAATGCAAATGAGCTGTTGTTCCCCGCCCCCTTTTTCAGAATAGGGCTGTGCCTTTACAGCTCATAACCTTAGATATTCTGATAAAAATCAAGCATTTCAAAGCCTGTTTAAACTTCTGATACAGGTTTTTTCGAGTGCACACATCCAAAGCATGCGCATAGAAACCGGTTGTTACACAGCATGTGAGTAGTAAACTAATACTCTACTATTATAGTGAGCACTAAGACTCTTTTATGTCTTACTGCAATTAAACTGTCCAATACACACAAGTTTATGTTAAATACACATAAGTTACAACAACAGTTGATTATGTCTGTGAAGGTAAACAGCTGGGAAAGAAATCACATGTTTATATTAGATCTGTGTGGCAGCAGTGTAATATACAGTAAATAAATCAATAAATCCTCTACTCTCTTGTCTCCTCTGAGGCTGGGACTCTAAATAGTGTTCTGTTCTCGTCTGTGCAGAAAACGACAGAACAGTTAGCATGCTTTGCTCAAACTTTTGCCATGGCATCAGAACTGGTACACCGTTGTCGCTTGCCAAAACAAAATGACGGCACTATGGGCGGAAACGTGCAGATTAAGGGGAAATATTATAATAAGATCCCCATTCTACGTCAAGGGGCGAGCGAAATCTGAGAGGTTCGTTTTTTCACATGCTCGCAGAAAAAGGCTTATAAAAACTAAGTTACTGGGTTGTCCTTTTTCACGTTTTCTGAGTTGGCAGATGCACTGGGTACCCGATTATAGCACTTAAACATGGAAAAAGTCAGATTTTCATGATACGTCACCTTTAAATTAAAATGTAAGTAAAACTGCGTTATTTAAATTTAAAGGATGTTCTGGCAAAAATGATGACTAAAGTCCACTTCCAGAACATAAATTTACAAATTATTTACTCACCTCCTTGTCATCTACGATGTTCATGTCTTTCTTTCTTTAGTGGTAAAGAAGTTATGTTTTTTGAGGAAAACATTTCAGGATTTTTCTCCATATAATGGACTGCTATGGTGCCCCGATTTTGAGCTTCCAAAATGCAGTTTAAATGCGGCTTCAAACGATCCCAAATGCGGTTGTAAATGATCCCAGCCGAGGAAGAAGGCTCTTATCTAGCGAAACGATTGGCTATTTACATTAAAAAAATACAAATTATATACTTTTTATTCTCAAATGCTCATCTTGTCTTGCAGCCCTTGAACTCTGTGTATTCTGAAATCAAACACCCTTAACAAAACAGCGATATAGGACGATTTTGAAGTTGAGGGAGAACATGAGATGGGAGTTTTTCGACATACCCTAACTGTCATGAACAGGAACAAAAACAGTCCAGCCAGAGTAAGACAAGACGAGCGTTTGGCATTAAAATGTATATAAATTGTATTATTTTTATTAAAATAACCGATCGTTAAGCTAGATAAGACCCTTCTTCCTCGGCTGGGATCATTTACAACCGCATCTTGGATCATTTGAAGCCGCATTTAAACTGCATTTTGGAATTTCAATATCAGGGCACCATATCCGTCCATTATATGGAGAAAAATGCTGAAATGTTTTCCTTAAAAAAACAGAATTTCTTAAGAATTTCTTTCTGAAGAAAGAAAGACATGAACATTGTGGATGACAAGGAGGTAAGTAAAATATTTGTAAATTGTTGTTCTGGACTTCTCCTTTAAACATGGTAAAATGTGTGAAATAAAAATGAGAGTGCTAGTTACAATATTCAGTATCAAGCGGTGGGGGATATGTTGAACTTATGTGTATGATGGACAGTTCTGCAGGAACAAATTTCTGTTTGAACTATTTTCATGTGGTCAGAGATGGTAATTGGGGTTTTGCTGACAGGGTTAAGGAGAGCAGGATTAACTCCTAGACAGACCGGGTTCGACTGTGAGCTTCCAGTCTTCCTCCCCCTGCCTGACCTCAACACATGCACACTAGGTCTAAAGTTCAATGTTCTGAGAAAAGAGTTCAAATCCACAGTCTGATAACACTTCCAGTCCAGAGACTGGACACCAATGCAGTGGTATAAAAGAACCCAAAGGTTAAGATCCCAGAAACATCCATTTGTACATTCATCACCAGACCTGCAGAGATAAGGAGAACCCTCACATGATGACTCTGAGGAAGTCTGCTGGGAAGCAGGTGAAGGGTAGAATAAACCACAGCAATCAGATTGCCAGATCTTGACATCTCAGAACATTATACAACCTTCAGACTTCATCACAAACATGATTTTAACATACTGATTTTACTACAGAAACTTTGTGTGTCATTGCTATACAGTTGCAAAGGTGTTCTGAATCATTTTAATACAATTGCTGAGGTTGTTGCCTACTCAAAAATGAAAATTACATCTTATTTTCTTCTGTGAAAGAAGGTATTTAGTGTTATTTTTACCCATACAATCAAAGTCATTGGGGTGACCTTAGTGGAAAATATATAAAAATAAAATATAAAAATAAAATATTTTATATAATAAATAAATATATAAAATATTTGTATAATTTATCATTTATAATTAGGTTACACTTTATTTTAAGGTGTCCTTGTTACAGTGTAATTATACATTTAAGTACTGAGTAATATTAATTAACTACATGAACTTACTATATAGTTAAGGTTAGGATTAAGGTTTGGCTTAGGGTTACTTGCAAGTAATTATGCATAATTAACTGTTATTATAATAGTAAATATATATAACATGTAACAAGGACACCTTTAAATAAAGTGTTACTATAATTAATATTTATGGGTGGGTCCAGTGTAATTTTTCTAGAAATTCAGCCAGATTTGTTATCATTAACTAAAATGAAACCATTAATAAAAAAATAGTTAAATATATTTTCATTAATTAAAATAAAGCTGACATAAAATAAAATGTAAATATTAGATGAAAAAATTAAATTTAAAAAATAAAAAATGAAAAACTGAAATATTGTCTGGCAACTAACTAAAAACAAAAGTTTAAGACAAGGTACTAAATTACTAAAACTAAAACTAAAATAATAAAGTTACAAACTAAATAGAAAAATGTAAATAAAAATGACTAAAAATTACATAAACTAAAGTTTTAAAAGAAAACTGAACACATAAAAATAAAAGTAAAATTAAAATATTAATAAATACTCTTTTAGAATATAAAAATTAAAAGATCACAACATTTTAGGATGAACTAATTAAAATAAAGCTGATGTAAAATAAAATGCAAATATTAGATGAAAAACTTAGACTTAGAAAAAAAAGAACCTTTTAAATATTGTCTTGGCAACTAAAAACAAAATAAGTTTAATACAAGGTAATAAATTACTAAAACTAAACTGAAATAACAAAGCAACATAGAAATATTTAAAAATAAAACCTAAAAAAACAACTAAACAAAATTGCTAACTCTCAAAAAAAAAAAAAAAATCTAACTAAATAGGAAAAAGATAAATAAAAATGACTACTAAAATTTAAAATGAAAACGGAACACATAAAAATAAAAGTAAATTCAAAATACAAAATGTTAGGATGAATTAAAAAAAATAAAGCTGACATAAAATAGAATGCAAATATTAGATAAAAAAAACTACATAGAAATAGTTACATTTAAAAACTAAAAACCAAAAATTGCTAAAACTCAAATAAAAATGTTCAAACTATATAGAAAAATGTAAATAAAAATGACTAAACAAAATTACATTAACTCAAATTTAAAATGAAAAATTAACACATAAAAATAAATTTAAAATATTAATACTCTATAAATACTAAAATAGCGCTGTTTGAAATGACATGAAGGTGGGTAAAAAATTACAAAATGTTAGGATTAACTAATTAAAATAAAGCTGACATACAATAAAATGCAAATATTAGATGAAAAACTTAAAAAACTAACATTTTAAACATTGTCTTCGCAAATAACTAAAAACAAAATAAATTTAAGACAATATATTAAATTACTAAATAACATACTGAAATAATAAAGCTACATGGAAATATAAAAAAATAACTAAAATTGCTAAAACGCAAATTAAAATGTATTCAAATTAAACAGAAAACGTAAAAAAAAACAAAAAAAATAACAATAAATTGCAGGTACAGTTCACTATGTCTATTGATTCTCTGTTCTGTTCCGTCCTTATCATGTGTGATCCTAATCCTGGACATCATGCTATTTGGAGACAAGTTGTAAAAATACAACTCACACAGACCTTACCGTAACGAAGCAAACCTATTCTACTCTAACTCTACTCACATTTTGTTAGAGAGCAACAGGACGAGCAAAGGAGACATCTAGCAGTTTGTAATGGTGTGAATGTCCCTGTCTGTGTTTACTTCACGCCTTTCATAGAGTGCTAATGCAACCAGAGCATTTGACAGCTAAATGAGCCTCACTCGGGACATCAGGGAAGCAGTGACGCTCTCAGTCCCGAGTGCCTGACGAACAGCGGTGGTAATGGACGCTGCCCAGGGGGGCGGGGGGCACGTTATGGGTGGGGGTGGAGATTTTGCGATGACCCCCTGCCATGACAGATGAAGGCCGTCGGTGCAGTAACCAATTTCAGAGAGATTTTCTGCTCCAGCGGAGGCACGAGGAAGCCCTCCTGTACCTCGGCCTCACCTCCCCTCCTTTCCTGTCTTCACGTCCCCCTTGGCACCCTCTCTCCCACCACTTGTCTTATCCTTGAAATTTTTGGTTCTGTCCCTCCTCACAAAAACTCAATCATTGACTAATCAGCAAGATTTCCTCTCCTGAGAGAGCGCCCAGCAGGGGCATTTCAGGGGGAAATGGGCTCAGCGCTGCACTCCCCCTCAGCCCTCCAGCAGCATTTTAATTGAGCGAATATTTAAACTAAAGAGAACATTTCATCGTGGTAACACAAGCCTGACTTCATATGTCAGTCATGGGTGATGAAGACCAGGGCATTGTCTGGTTCACACCTTCACTCTTGGTCTCACTCATACACTTGACAGACTACAAAAGAACTGAGGTTACATTAACTTTTGACACTGTACCAAAATGTAAAAAACGGATTTGTTTTTGACTATAAAGGAACTGAAATTTTATGAAAATAAAAAAAATATTAAAATGGCAAATTTGTAAAAAACAAAAACAAAAAAACAATTCAAAGTTTTGGTAATTTTGACTGACTACGGCGGAACTCAGGATACCTGAAATCTTACAAAAATTAAATTTAAAAAAATTGACTGACTACAAAGGAACTGAGGTTACCTGAAATTTTATGAAAATTAAAAAAAAGCAATAAAATTAGAAATTTAAAAATAATTTTAAAATGCTTTTGACATTTTGACTGACTACAAAATAACTGAGGATACCTGAAATTCTAAGTTTGTGGTCATTTTGACTGACTACAAAGGAACTGGGGTTACCTGAAATTTCACGAAAAAATAAATAAATAAAATTACAAATTTGAAAAAAAAAAAAAATGTAAATGCTTTTGGTTATTTTGACTGACTACAAAGGAACTGAGGTTAAACTATCTGAAATTGTAAATATATATATAACGTAAAGTAAAAAAAAAAAAAAGGTACAAATTACAAAATTCGAAAATAAAAAAAAAATATATATATATATAAAAACAAGAAAAGACTTAAAATTACACATTTGAAAAAGTTTTTTCTGACTACAAAGGAACTGAGGTTACACTACCTGAAATTTTATGAAAATTAAAACAAAAAAACAAAAAAAAAAACATTAAATTACAAATTTGAAAAGAAATTTCAAATGCTTTGGGTTATTTTAACAGCCTACAAATTTACAAAGAAATTTAAAATGTTTTTGTCATTTTGATTGACTGCATAGAAACTGAGGTAACACTACCTGAAATTGTACCAAAATTTAAACAACAAGAAGAAATTTCAAATGCTTTTGACTACAAACTAACTGTGGTTACCTGAAATTTTATGGCGTGGGAGGGTGGGCTGGAAGAAGTATTAAAATTACAAATGTGGAAAAAAAAAAATTCAAATGCTTTTGTCATTTTGTCTGACTATAAACAAACTGAGATTACCTGAAATTTTGTGCAATGTGTAATAAGAAATTTAAAAATGAGAAACAATTAGAAAAAATTCTAATTTTTCTTACGATAAAAATAAAACATGATAGGAAAATTATTATTTGTAGCACAACATCTTCCTCTGAACACCCTGCACAAAGTAACAGGAGTTAACAAGCTGTGCTAATACCTTCAAAAGCCTGAAATAGTTTTTGTCCCTTCAACACTCACACTGCGCTGTATTTGACCTTGTAAAGTGTATTAGGGCAACAGCAAATCTCTGAAAAAATCTCTGCTAAATACTTAGAAAAGGGCTTCTGCATGAGACGGACGTTGGTTAGATTCACAGGATAACAACACGGGGAAACAATAGGCCTTTATTGGCATCTTGCAGTTTTTAAAAAGTTATGCTAGTGTCAGGACTAATTCCACTTGTGTTATCCGTATGGTGGATATTCTGTGTAAAGGCTCAATCCGACAGCCTGCAAAACCCTACGTAAATCCGGACTGAGCTCGATTAGACTTCACAGCTTAAATTAATACAGTTCATGTGCGAGAGTGTTTGAAATCAGCATGCATACACAGAGCCTGAGAAATCTCTGAACAATGAAAACAACTCTTTCTTTGTAAATCTTTTAGGATTTTGCCCTTTCAAACAAGTCACTTTCTTTTAAAAGTGATGGGTTTGAAATGACCTGGGTGTGTACATGATGACAGAATTACGTTTTTGGGTAAACTATTCTTCCAAAGGGATAGTCTACCCAAAAATTAAACTTTTTGCCGTCATTTACTCAGACTCATGTCCTTCCAAACCTCTGTGATTTTCATTTTTCTGTGTAATGCAAACTCAAACTGTGTTTGAGTCAGTCAAAGACAAAAGTCAAAAGACCTTACTTGACATCAGAAGTGACCACATTTGATGAAGAGAATTCTGGGAGCTCTGAAGCAGTGCAGCCTGGACCATAGCAAAAAAAAAAAAAAAAAAAAAAAAGACCCAGGTGAGATGTAGCAGGAGTGCTGAAACAGAGCAAAGGTTAAAGTCAGAAATACTAACAGAAGCTCTTTGCACATGCAGACCTTGGCCTGATCTAGCTAGGTTGAATATTAGTGCCACGGTCCCGGTTTACATGCACCTCACAAATGCTCCTCTTTCCTCTCCATCTTCAGAATGAGTTATCGTAGCATTTACTGAACAGGGTACCTCTCAGAAAAAAATTGTTCAGATTAATTCTGCTTCTAATCCGTTCTGTATTCTAATGAATGTAATGCTGAACTGAGCATTTTTTTTCCATAACCTAATGTGATTTCAATACATCAGGACAACAGCCTTTTATTTATTTATTTTTTCACCATTTAATGTATTATTCTCTCTTTTTGTTCCAAAAGCGTACGACTGACTGATTTCTGTGGTACGCAAATCACATTTTGAACTTCGGCTGTATAAAATATAGCGACTATGGTCTGTCAAGCTCCAAAAGAACAAAGTAAGCACAATATAAGTAGTCCATATGAACCAGGGTCTGTAGTTTAACAATTCTGAAGCTATACAATAGCAAATTTAAGTTATTATTCACTGAAAAACTTCCCCAGCATTATACCTTTCATATCACATTTGCATCTTAAAACTTACAGTGTTAAAATTAGTGCTGGGCAACAATTGATCATGATTAATCGCATTCGAAACAAAAGATTTTGTGTACATAATATATGTGTGTGTACTGTATATATTTATTATGTATATATAAATGCACACAGATGAATGCATATATGTTTAAGAAAACTATGTTATGTTTATTTATTAAATATATATATATATATATATATATATATATATATATATATATATATATATATATATATTTATATATATATGTATATGTGTGAGTGTGTGTGTGTGTGTGTGTGTGTGTATGTATATATATATATACATACACACACACACACACACAAACAAACATGTTTGTTAATAAAAAAATAAAGAACAAAATAAAATAATTAGATGAAAAACTTAAACTAAAAAAATTTTCAATATTGTCTTGACAACTAACTGAAATAAATTTAAGGTGAATCACTAAAATTACTAACTGAAAATAAATAAAAAATAAAAGTGAACCAAAAAAATGTATATTGAAATACACATAAACTTAAAAATATAAAAAGAAATAATACACATGAAACCTTAAAAATATCTAAAAAAAAAAAAAAATAAAAAAAAATAAAATAAAATAAAATAAAATAAAATAAAATAAAATAAAATAATGAAGGCACATAACAAAATTACAAAAAAATGAAACTTAAAAATATAAAAATATATAAAATATAAACTATAAAATATATTTAAAAAATATACATCTATATAAAAGAGATTTCGGGTGTGGGTGGGGGTGGGGGCTGAATTTTAGCCAATAATGACTTTGGTACGTTAACCTAATACAACCAGTAAAAAAACCACAGCTAGTGCTGTGCAATGATTAATCGCAATTAATCACATCCAAAATAAAAGTTTTTGTTTACATAATATATGTGTGTGTACTGCGTATATTTATTATGTATATATAAATACACACATTCATGGATATATTTAAGAAAAATATGTTATGTTTATCTATTCAATATATTTATATTTAATAGTAATTATATCATTAAAAATATATACATGTAAATATCTTCAGAATATATACTGTACAAGTGTGTATTTATATATACATAATAAATATACACAGTACACACACAATCATTAGGTAAACAAGAACTTTTATTTTGGATGTGATTAATCGCAATTCATCGTTGCACAGCACTACATCCAACATAAATAAAGCACATTCAAAATATTTTTAAATAAAATTCCTTTGTGTTTTTTCAGGGAAAATAAAAGAAATTCTAACAGTTTGAATAACTAAATGATGACAGAACATTAGTTTTTTGAGTAAACTGACACTTAAAGTACAGTTTGTACACTTATCCAGTAAGCACTGGTGAAAGGTTGCTCGGTTTGTGCTAGTGAAAATCTGTGGAAGTTAAGGGAGAAGATCAGAAGCAGAGGTCAAAGTAGAGAAAGGACACCAAGTCGATGTCCAAGTAAGAGTCCTGTTTGGAAATGTGATCACCGCTGGAGAAGCACAAGGGGGAAGGGACAGAAGCGGCCGAGTAGAAACACAATTAAAGTGCTCCTTAAAGAGACGTCTGTGGGATTCGGTCCCTGTGCAGTTTGCAGTGTTGTGTTATTGGAGACCTGCGACTCTCGGTGGCTTTTATCACTGCACGCTCACCGCTAAAACCCCAACAACATCGGTGTGATGCTGCAAAAAGGCTTTCAGCATCACAGACATCCTCTCTCCGCACCATTCTCTGTCACACCCTTTCCCCCCGTGGGATGGGCCGCTCATATTCTTCCTTCACAAGTGTGTTAAACCACATTAGTACAGTTTTTAACCACCGGGCTTCTCTATTATTCATGGTGGTGGCAAAGTCAAACATTCCCATTTAAAGATTTTACACTTGTTTGACCAGGAGAATGTCCGATAGTCTTGTACGGACAGGAGAGCATCTCAGAGAAAATGAGCGGAGCGGAGGGGAGGGGAAGGACAGACGCCGTCTCCTTTTTTCCGCAGCTTGCTATTGCCAATGCGACAGAGGGAGGAAAAGAGATAAAGAGAGCTGAAAGACAGAGACAGCGAGAGAGATCCAATCACATCTCTGATGGGGACCTTTGAAGGTTGCCACTTGGTGTGGGGAGCACATGCTGACCGGTGTGACCATAGAGAGGCTGGGCCGCCCGTGCCAGCGCTTTTATCACACACTCACTCTGTCCCACATCAAACAAACACTCTCTGGAAGGACACTGACGTGGGCAGATATAGGACGGTCCTGTCAGGAAAGACTAATATAATAATATTAACTACATTAGGTTAATGTTATGCCAGTGGTTTTTAAACTTTTTCAGGTGGTGGATCGCTTACGATAAGAAAAATATGTAAAAACTACACTCTAAAAATCGTGATGAAATATGGACAAACGCAATGACTGGGTTGTTTTGATCCAACCTTCTTGAAAATGACTATATTTCTTGCTTAAAATGAACCCCAAATAGGTTGGGAATTAACATTTATTGACAGGTTCAACAATTGAACATTTGTGACCTTGGACCACAAAACCAGTCGTAAGTAGCATGGGTAAATTTGTAGCAATAGCCAACAATACAATTTTTCTTTTATGCCAAAAATCATTAGGATATTAAGCAAAGATCACGTCCATTAAGATGTTTTGAAAATTTACTACCGTAAATACATCAAAACTTACTTTTTGATTAGTAATATGCATTGCTAACTTCATTTGGAGAACTTTATTTTTTCGCACCCTCAGATTCCAGATTTTCAAATAGTTGTATCTCGGCCAAATATTGTCCTATCCTAACAAACCATACATCAATGGAAAGCTTATTTATTCAGCTTTGATCTCAATTTAAAAATGTAATTTACCCTTATGACTAGTGTTGTGGTCCAGGGTCAAATTTATTAAGTTGAATAAATAATAATTATATAATTTTTTTTTTTTTTAATTGCTTATTAATAAGTTCACCTTTTGAGTATTTCTGATGCCTCTCGTAATTATGTATCTGATTTTTGATTTACAACCTTTCGGTTCTTTTTTAGTTAGCCATACAGTAATTTTAAACAATAGTTGAGTTAAATAAAATACTCGAAAGTTTTATTTAGGTCAAAACAACCCAGCCGCTGGGTTTTTTCATATTTTACCCAGCATTTTTTTTTTTTTTTTGGATTGTTTTGAATATTTTAAAAAGAATAAAAATATAATAAGCTTTCCAGCAAAATTATGGATTAGTAACCATTACTACCATTCAAAAGTCACTAATGCTCACCAAGGCTGCATTTATTTGATCAAAAATGCAGTAAGAATCAGTCATATTGTAAAAAAAAAAAAAAATGTAGACTTTAAAATAACTGTTCTTTATTTTAATATATTTTAAAATGTAATTTGTTTCTGTGATGCAAAGCTGAATTTTTTAGCATCTTCCCGATCTTTCAGAAATCATAATATGGTGATTTCATGCTCAAGAAACATTTCTATTCTCACTGTTAAAAACAGTTTTGCCTCTTAATATTTTTGTAAAAAACATTTTTTTTTTAGAATTATTTGAAGAATAGAAAGCTCAGAAGAACAGCACTTATTTGAAATAGAAATAAAAATTACAAATGTCTTTAGCGTAACTTTTGAAGTATTTAATGTGTACACTACCAGTCAAAAGTTTTTGAACAGTAAGATTTTTAATGTTTTTTTTAAAGAAGTCTTGCATTTATTTGATCCAAAGTACAGCAAAAACAGTAAAAAAAAATGAAATATTTTTACTATTTTAAATAACTGCTTTCTATTTAAATATATTTTAAAACGTAATTTATTCCTGTTATCAAAGCTAAATTTTCAGCATCATTACTCCAGTCTTCAGTGTCACATGATCCATCAGAAATCATTCTAATATGCTGATTTGTTGTTCAAGAAACGTTTATTATTATTATTATTATTATCAATATTTAAGTCAGTATTTTTTTTTTTTTTTTGTGAAAGAATGATAGAAATTAATACTTTTATTTAGCAAGGAGGTTTTAAATTGATCAAAAGTGATGATAAAGACATTTATAATGTTACAAAAGATTTCTATTTCAGATAAATGCTGTTGTTCTGAACTCATTTTTGCTGTACTTTGGATCAAAAAAAAAAATGCCATTCGAATTAATGATTTAACTCAAAGCACCAACTATAACCACAGTAGAAGGAATGGGCGGTGTAAACAAATTAGTGTTAAAGGTCACACCCAAAAAGTCGAAACCACATCCATCAGTATCGGCAGCCTGTTTACTTGTGACATCTCAGCATTAACCAAACTATGAGCATCACTCTGACAAGTTCTCACTCACTCACACAAGACTAATGACTTTAAGGCACTTTCACTCTTACCCTGGGCTGCCTTCCCCCTCTGATGGGCCCTGTAAAAATGACTGCCACAAGCTGGAAGAACAGAAGGGTTGAGGTGATGAGAAGGCAAGAGGTCAGACTCAGACTTCCTGGGTTGATTTAGCCCTGCTTGAGCCAAGACACCTCATTCGTTTTTCAGTCCTTAATGAGCCTAATCTGAGATACGTCTAATACCCTCTCCGCATTACCCTTACCCTCTACAGTCCGTATTCCCTGCACACACCGCCTGTCCCCAACAGGCTCCGGTCACGGCCCAGGTCAGGGCAAAAAAAGGTTGGGAAGGGGCCGTGTAGACGGCGGGGTGGAGGAGTGCAGCGAGCCGGCGCTGCATTTGAACTTAACCTCCATGTGCCCCAAGACGGACGTGGCAATTAGCACCAGGGCTCAGCATCAAAAAGAACAGCGCAGCGTGAAGCTTGTCTAATTAGTCATATGAACGGAGGCACTGGCTCGGCCACTGCATGCCTGTCAGCCTGGGCCGGCTTGGAAAGGGCTTGCCTTCGCCTGAAAGCGAAGGGGGGAATATGAGGGCACTTCTCACGGGTGAAAACTGGAAAAGCTTCTCTAGTTTCTTTGAACCAGCCTGATGCAACGGGACTTACTTTGCTGCCCTAGAATTTTAAGGTCATTACTAACCATGGCAACTTAGTGCAGCTGAGCGAATGTTTCAGTTTTCCTGTTGAGGTCTCTGAATGGAGGATGATTGTTGCATTTCACGCCTCTGGATTAATCCTGAATATAATTAATCCACTTAATATTGGCCAACAGGAATTTTAATACTGACAATATAATTCACACTTCATGAGATAATAAAAAGAAGAAGGATAATGTGAGTCTGCATAAACTGAAACAAAATGTGGACATTTCTTGATGGACATAAAGCAATACTCACATTTTTCAACACCAACAAAATTAATACAAAATCTAAATAATCTGACAGCACAAAAAGTTAAGTGGTTTAACAACTGGCCACAAAAATTATTTCAGTGTCATATGGGACATTGAGCTGAATAAATAAGCTTTCCATTGATGCATGGTTTGTTACGATAGGACAATATATGGCTGAGATACAACTATTTGATAATCTGGAATCTGGGGGTTAAAAAAAAAAAAATCTAAATAATGAGAAAAATCACCTTTAAAGCTGTCCAAATGAAGTTCTTAGCAATGCATATTACTAATCCACAATTAAGTTTTGATATATTTATGGTAGGAAATTTACAAAATATCTTCATGGAACATGATCTTATTCTTCATATCCTAATGATTTTTGGCATAAAAGAAAGAAAAATAGGTAATTTTGACCCATAAAATGTATTGTTGGTTACTGCTACAAAACACCCATCCTACTTACGACTTTTTTTGTGGTCCAGGATCACATATTTTATAGTAATTTATCCAGCATATTTTTATCCTATATATATATATATATGGTAATATGTATGAATTCTTGACTAAATAATATTGAATTATTAAAATAACGAAAAACAATATGCAATCCCCATGTCTGATGATCATGACGTTAATATTGAGGTGAAGAAGCTATAAACAATTATTTTCACGATTTTCACTCAAAAACATTATTTACATTGAAGAGCACTGATACAGGCCTTAGTAAAATAATGTAATGGTATGGTAATGGTAATGATTTATAAAGTTGTGAATGATTTGGCCTACAATGTATCTTTAGATATACTGATTTCACAATAATTATCAACATATTCATAACATTGTTTACGCGATGACATATAAACAATTACGGGCAGCGCATTAGTTATATCCCAAAATCTTAATTTGGCTCACCATTGTTATATTATTTCAAGTCCGATGTACGGAAATTATTAAAACAGTCGTCTGTTGAAAGGCATCCTTGTTTTGGGACATAATTCAGCAATCCCCGAAATGCGTCCGTCAGGTGTGTTTCAAACATAATTCCTGTTTGTTAGGTTCCTATTATTTTTGCCAGTATGAAATAGACATTTGACCAGTGTTGCCAGATGTCGCAAGAAAACAACCAAACTGGTTTAAAATAAATAAAAACAAGCGAGTTGGATCATCATCATAAAAAAGCACTAAAAAGCATAAGGTTGCATATAACATAATTTAAACAATGCTAAATTGATAATTGCATAACAATGTTTTATTTCAATAAACATATGCTCTAAACTAAAAAAACATCATAATAGGCTACAATGTTGCGCATATATTGCATAAATCATGTCAATACATACAAAGAATAAAAAAACCTATAGAAACTACCATTAATAATGGCATAATATATTTCGCTTGAACAGCAGGTGGGAAGATTTGGCAACTGTGATTAGTAGTAGGTCACATTTTTGTCAAGCACTAGCTAGCAAATTTGTGACCGTGTAGTCCAAAGTCGCTTATAACAAGCGGAAATTGGCAACACTGCACCTGACGGGCACGTTTCAGGGGTTTGCTGTATCTTTAAAAGTCGCCATGGGCCGGCTGGCACATCGGCCCCGAAAGTGTGAATAATATTCAGTAAGGAGTTACGCTAAGTGGGAAAGCTTTTAGCACATTATCCGCTGGCAATTGCACAGTAATCTAATTTTTTTCCAGCCAAGGTCCCTTATAATATATCTGCAGCATTGGATTTGCATTTGAGTGTCGCCTTAATGGGTTTAAACGCTGTAGATCTGGGGCTCTTGCGTCTCTCCAGAGAGAGTGACATTGAGGATGAGGTGATTCCTCAAGCGGAAAAAACACAAGAGTCAGCGCTTTTGGGATATATATATATATATATATATATATATATATATATATATATATATATATATATATATATATATATACAGACTCTCAGGCAGCACGAGCACGCACAGAGAGTGTAGGCTATAGACTACAAAAGCACAGATTGATAGATAATTGGGAATAATTCAAAATTGATAAGCTACTTATTGTGTGTATTCATATATATCTGAAATTTATGCTGTTAAAATAAGCACTTAGAAGTTGTACTCTTAAGTCTCATCACGCCACAGCTGACCAGTTGAACCCAGGTTAGGCATAACGCACCAGACCAGAGCTTTATTTGTAGGAAACGTGTTAGTTAAAATCAGCAGCAATGATTTTACCAAGCTTGATCGGCATAAGCTTACTAAGTGTTTGACTTGACAAAGGGCCTGTGTCTCAATTTTGGCATCAAGGGAGAGCGGTGGCTTGAGGTGGCGTCTAGACAGGATTTGTTCTTATCAAAAGTTCAAAAGGATAACGCAGGGGGAAAAAAACAGAAACGTGTAACTGTTACAAATCAGATAAGGAATGTTACTGAATCTACGAAAATAAAAACACAGATAATAATAATAATAATAATTATTATTATTATTACATTGTACCTTTACACTTAGTTATTTAGGAGACGCTTTTATTCAAATCGGCTTACAAAATTAGGAAAATAGAAGCAACCTAAATCATGCATTTAATTCTAGAATAATAATTTAGAATTGTTTTTAGGCCTATTTATGTTATTTAGTAATTTTTTCTTTAATCTTGTTTTGATTTTTCTGTTCTAATCAATTACTAATGTTTCAAATCAGTAAATGTATCGATTTCCTGATATTTTATCTTGTTTGTAAGGACAGTTCCACACAGGAACGTGTCGTTACAAGCGACAAAATCAGGAAATTAATTAATAGCCTATGTTGTTTTTGCTTTCCAACATTTATATGTATAACAGTATAACTGGAGAATTTACAATTCTTAATTTTCTTTAACTTAAAATAATTACATTAAAGTTTTAAAAACGTCTGGATGGACCTGTGTTTTGTCGGAGATAAGTGTTCTGAATCTAATAGTTTTTCTCATAGCATAAAAATATACTCACTGAAAATGTGGGAACTTAATATATAAGACTCATAAAACAAATAGAATTATTTTAATTGCAGGTGATAAAACATTTGTCATGTTAAGGAAGTCTGTAGCTACTATTCCCTTACAAAATGTGAACATCTAAGTTTTCATGCATGATGGAAGCTTATATACATAACCAGCGTTTTAGTGTAGACAGATGTGACGTGTTAAACACTTATTACGTTCATTTAGCATTTTGACGGCTTTCTCAGGTCTGCGCAGCGCTTAGTATTTGAAATCACTTTGGGCAAACTCATGAATATTAAAACGGCGTTCTGACGTTGCTTGAGGTTACAAAAGTTAATAAATATTAATAGACCACGCCTTTATCAGAAATCTATTCGTTATGATTCGCCAGCTCCCTGACGCCGGCTCACAAGCGTCAAACATTCGACAAATCAGGAAGGTCGACGTCACGAGAACTAATTAATATTCATGAGATCAGCCGTCACAGTAGTATTTTGTAAATACTCCGACCGCTTACAGTGAAGGGTGTTGAAGAGCCAATGATCTAGAAGCAACACAACGATTGGTCGTGGTTGTGTACGACGGAGGGGCTAGTGAAATTAAGGAGACTGCAAGTGTCCAACACTTACAATGAAAACCTTGCTTGTGCAAGAGAACTAGAGGGTGACTGGAGCGAGACACACAATGTCCCAACCGATTCGGAAGTAGCACTCGCAACAGCCTGTAGACTGCGATCTTCCTAGTCCTGACTTAAATATCATCTTGCAATTGAAAGTCGTTTCGGGGCTTTTTGTGCTGCTGAGAATAGTTTTGAGCAATCGCATCATGGAGTACACCTCTTCCCCAAAGCCTCAGCTCTCTTCTAGGGCGAATGCTTTCTCCATAGCCGCACTCATGTCAAGTGGGAAATCGAAGGACAAGGAGTCGGAGGAAAATACCATCAAGCCGCTGGGTAAGAGCAGATCTGAGTCTCTGACGAGTTTTGAGAGTGTTTTTTGGGTTTTGAAAGAGTGACACGAGTCTGCACGTGAGACGTACGGTGACACCGGTGTCAAACTACAGCAGTTTTACATAATGGAAAATAGCCTATTATAAAATAATAAAATAGTATTTAAATAATTGCACAGTTTTCCAGTGGGTTACACAATTGCTTGTGCTTCCGCTTTTGTAAAAATGTAAATATTCTAAGGAAACGGGGTAAAATTGTGACCTCTTAATATGAGGAGTAATTCCATTTTTAAAGCGTTTCAATATATATATTTGAGGAAAACCTTAACGTTACATCAAAAAGTCAAATTATGTATGTGGCCAATTGTGCTGTTTTGTTAAGATTTCGTACACTTGCCTGGCAAATCGAGATTTAATTTTAGAGGTTAACTAACAAACGACAGTTTATTTACATTTGCAATATAAAAATAAGAGTGAAGTCTAAGCAGTAACTGGAAGATTTAAAAACAATAATAGTTGTGGGTTTAATGCCTATTGCATTGTATTTTTGGTGTTTCTGTGCATTTTGTAATAATAAATCCAAGCAAAATTAATTACAATGTAAAATAAAATAAAATAAAATAAAAATACAAATCCATTAATAAATATTCAAGCACATAAAACTATTTATTTTATTGCTTTGTTTTGTTGTTTTGTATATATAAAGAATAGCAGTGAAAATTATGTTTCTACATGCATTTATTTATTTTTACATTTCATATAGGCTCGTAATAATTTAACTAAAAAACGAATATACAATGTTAAAGTGAATAATGTAAATGCAGGTGTAATGTAAATTTTCTTCTTCTGCATAACTGTGATATTATTTAATAGAATTTTGCTAATAAAATACTGCACACTAGTTCCAGACATTATTTAACATTCTTTGTAACTCTAACTGCAATAAATTTGCGTACATATGTATTTAATAATTCACTGTTTTGTTTTTAATTGTAGAACAATTCGTGGAGAAGTCGTCGTGCCATCCAAACCTCGCCGACCTGCCTTCGCTGGAAACCCACGGCGACTTCAGCAGCAGCAGCAGCAGCGGCGGCAGCAGCGGCGCTCCGTTATGTACCGAGCCGCTCATTCCTACGACCCCCGGCGTGCCCAGCGAGGAGATGGCCAAGATCTCCTGCAGCCTTGAGACGAAAGAACTGTGGGACAAGTTTCACGAACTCGGCACGGAAATGATCATCACAAAATCCGGAAGGTAAGCTTACATTATTTTACCTTTCCTATATTTAAAACCAGTACACGAATTTGTTTAGTAGACACATTTAGCAGGCCTATTACTTTTTAGAGGACAGGCATGTTGTGACTAGCCATGGTTTTAAATATGTAAATATGTTAAAATAGGCTACTTCAGCTCGTTTGTTTTACATATTTGAACCTTCATAGGCCTATTCACACACACACAAAAATACGTTTACTCACGTAAATGCCACTTTCGCTCATTATGCTGTTTCAACAGACGAATGTTTCCGACAATTCGTGTGTCATTTTCCGGTGTGGATCCGGACGCTAAGTATATCGTACTAATGGACATCGTTCCGGTGGACAATAAGAGATATCGATACGCCTATCATAGATCCTCATGGCTTGTGGCGGGAAAGGCGGATCCACCTTTACCTGCTAGGTAAGAAGCTTTTCATATTACCTGTAGGCTATGATTTGTTTTGCCATTTATGATAAATTAAAAAGCTGCTAAATCATCAACAAAATTTGAACAGCCGGTGTAACTAAAAAGGAAATAAACAATTATAAAACATTATTTTAGATAGACCTACATAGTTGATGCGGTAATTCGATTTGAATGTGTACGTTTACGTTTACATTTAAAACATAATTGAATTTCGCACGTTCTATAATTTCCTGTTTTTTAAACTCAAGCATTTTTTATCTATATTATCTAGTAATTTTTAGATGCAGATCCAAGTAAAAATGTTGTCAAATGCAGGCAAATCGGATAGCCTACAATGTAAATAGAAATCGAATAATGCGCATATATCCAAACGGATCGACCGCATAAATATTTTTTGTTTGTTTTTTTTTCCAGGTTGTACGTGCATCCAGATTCGCCGTTTACGGGAGAACAGTTATTGAAACAAATGGTTTCTTTCGAAAAAGTGAAGCTTACAAACAACGAACTGGACCAGCACGGACACGTAAGCAGAAAGCTTTATTTTAAATCAGTGTGCAGTTGTGGCTTTACATTTTATTCTGTGTATATCAACGTATATTAATCATACGCTAATGATTTAATGAAAAAAAACAAAAAAAAAAAACAAAACAAAACAAAAAAAATTGTATTTGTATCGGTAAACACAAGTTGCTTTACAAAGATGTTTTGACTGTGAAGACCATTTATTTCATTTGTGTTTTTAAAAGATATGACGATGTAATCAAGTATGATCTTTTCAAATAGCCTTTTTGGATACACAACACAGCATATTGAATGGAAAAATAGACTGACGATAGAACTTGAGTAATTGGTAATAAGTAGTAATGTAGTATAGTAACAAAATAGTAATGCTTGCAGTAATATATATAGGCCTAATAATTCAAGATAAAAAAGAGCATAGAGCCTAGCCCTGGGTTCAGTAATTAAAATAATAATAATAATAATAAATATTTTAGTAATAATTTATTTATAGTTTTTCTGCAACACATATATTCTATAAATTCTATAAATATAAAAAAAATCTAAAATGCAAAATATAAATATAAAACACATAAATTCTCATATTCCTGACCACTTTCTTCAACAGATCATCCTGAACTCCATGCACAAGTACCAACCTAGAGTTCATATCATCAAGAAGAAAGATCACACAGCATCACTTCTTAATCTAAAGTCTGAGGAGTTTCGTACATTTGTCTTTACTGAGACAGTTTTCACTGCAGTCACTGCTTACCAGAACCAGCTGGTGAGTACAAATCAACCAGTTTCCTAATTCCTTTGCAAGGCAGCTGGAAAAGCCAGTGTAGCTATATTTATTGTCTAAATGTTTGTTTTGAGTATATATTTCCTCCACTGGCTATTAAAGCAATTCCGCTGTAAATTATAGACCTATTTTGACTTAAAAAAAAAAAAAAAAAACTGAGTATATTTTGGCAAAAAATAATTCAGTTTTAGTAGAACAGTTTATGTTTAT
The DNA here is from genome assembly GCA_036247105.1 of Cirrhinus mrigala. Classification (NCBI taxonomy): domain Eukaryota; kingdom Metazoa; phylum Chordata; class Actinopteri; order Cypriniformes; family Cyprinidae; genus Cirrhinus; species Cirrhinus mrigala. The sequence continues at coordinate 8,391,522 of CM070022.1, forward strand.
GCCTTATGTTTAATTTAATGCTCATGAAATCATGTGGGAGAGGAATAGAGCTGCTGGATTAATTTGGTTGTTTCCTATTTTCACTACAGATAACCAAACTGAAGATTGACAGCAACCCTTTTGCCAAAGGCTTCAGAGACTCCTCCAGACTCACGGATATTGAGAGGTATGAGGAATTCTGCTGCTAGCCGCGTGTTGATTTCTGACCCGTGTTCAGAGCAGTGAGTGATTGCAGAGGGAGGAGCAGCTGCTCTGGGGAGTGAAGCGCGTGTGTGGCGGGGAACGTTCAGCCAAACTCATTAACAAGTGCACAAGTGGCTTTTCATTAGAGTCTCATTAGACCTAGACATGTGTGGGCGGGTTAGTTCAATAAAAGCTGAAGAAAAAAAACAGAAACTTACAAGTGTGCGCACTTCATGCGGCCATTTAATAATTATTATTAATTAAAAATATTATTATATATATTAATATCACTGAACCAATCAAAATATTTTTTTGCATTAACAAAACTAGATTTAAAATCACTTTTTATATTATATTTTTTTATATATATTTAATATATGTATATGCATTAATTTGCCAACCTGTGAATGTGTTATATGATCTCAAAATATCATATATTTTATTACGTCAATTTTAACATATATGAAGACTGATATACGTATGTATACTACATGAAAATGCACAAGAAAAATGGTCAGTATCGCTCATTCTAACCCAAGATTCACAAGAAAAGTGATTGAATGAGCCAAAAATAATTTGATAAAGCTAGAAATGCTGGAAATGGCCGATTTTGGCAATGTGCTCTCAAATTAGCATTCCAGTTAAACATTTGCCAGCAAGTTCCATTTGAGCCCCCAACGAAAGAACAAGGGAAAGTCAATGACTGCCAAAAATACCACACAAAAATGCATCCTGCTCTCTCTCTCTTTCTCTGTCTCTCTATTTCTTTTTCTCTTTGGAAGGGCTGTGAATTAGATCTGATCAATTGATCTTCAGGGAGCTGCAGAAATCGCATTAGTCTGGAGTCGGGCACTGCACTAAAACACAGCGTAATTCAATTGGGCCCCGTGACTGATTGAAAACAGCCACCCAAGTTGTAGGGCTGCGAGGCCCCTCTCCTCGGGAGCGCATCGCAGATAAAAACACACATATTTGTATTGCGCTGCTGACAGATATTGCACTTTCCTAACCTAATTGGGAGGCTAATGTGGACGCATGGCTCTTGTGATGCAGACCATCTCGGCCTGTCTGAGGAGTCTAATCTAACAGGAGCTAATGCACTTACTGCAAGCCTGGCAGACACACTTCTCTCTACGCACTTGCTGTGTGTTAACATATTTTTATGCGCTTGTTGTTTAAGCTTGCATGAACCGTCTGATCTATTGAACACACAATTTGTACGGTGAAATTGGCATATTCACACCATAATGTATGGTTTAAAAAGTTATAAAGTTCCTCACTTACTTTAGTTTAACTTGATGTAATAATATAATCAAAACTGAAATAAAAAAGGCAAAAACACAACAAAATTATAAAAATTTAAATAATAACAGAAAATATTCCGGCATCATTTACTCACCCTCATGTCATTTCAAACCTGTAAGACTATTTCTTCTGTACATGTAATGAAAGTCAATAGGGCCCAATGTTTGTATAAGTGGTTGTGGATATAGAGATATATTTTGGGCTATTGTCTTTTGGTTTTTGCTGTAGGGAAAGTGTTGAGAGCTTGATCCACAAGCACTCTTATGCCCGGTCGCCCATTCGGACTTATGCTGGTGATGAGGAAACCTTGGGTGAAGATGGCCACTCAGCACACAGTAGAGGTAAGAGAAAATTATACTGTAAAAATATTCTGTTAAATCTACTTTTTTGCCTAAAACAAGCAGCTGTGAAAGCAAGAAATAAAAAGAACAGTGACTATGTTTTCAGGATGACTGTATAGTTTTTACTAAGTGATGTAATCTGAATATACCTATTTACTTGAACTAAATCACCATGGATAACCACCATAATAAAGCTAGTAAAAAAAAATATCCTATGCCATAATTTAGTTAAAATACATTTATTTTATACTAAGTATACTTCAAATACATTAACATATTTATTGACATATCACTTAAAACTTACTGATAGAAAATTATAATTAAACTTTATTTGGAGTATTTCTTTATTGCACAATGGACATTTCTTAATATTATGCCTAAAATGTTTTAGTGTGACTATTATTGTATGATCTTTCTATAATATCAGTATTTAAATGCAAGATATTTAATGTGTACCTGAAGTACACTACCAGTCAAATGTTTTAACAGTAAGATTTTTAATGTTTTTAAAGAAGTCTCTTCTGCTCACCAAGCCTGCATTTATTTGATCCAAAGTATAGCAAAAACAGTGAAATTTTGAAATATTTTTATTATTTAAAATAGCTGTTTTCTATTTTAATATATTTTAAAATGTAATTTATTCCTGGGATTTCAAAGCTAAATTCTTTTTTAGCATAATTACTCCAGTCACATGATCCTTCAGAAATCATTCTAATATTCTGATTTGCTGCTCAAAAACATTTATTATTATTATTATTATTATTATTAATATTTAAAACAGTTGAGTACATTTTTGCTGAAACATACACTATACCATTCAAAAGCTTGCAGTCAGTTTTTTTTTTTTTTTTCAACTAAATTGATAAAAAGTGATGATAAAAACATTTATAATGTTTCAATAGATTTCTGTTTCTGATGAATTCTTCTGAACTTTCTATTCATCAAAGAAACCTGAAAAAAGTTGTTTTCAACATAATGAAATAAAATTTTTTTGAGCAGAAAATTAGAATATTAGAATAATGTGACTGGGGTAATAAAATAAAATAGTAAAAATATTTCAAAGTTTTAGTGTTTTTGCTGGACTTTGGATCATACTTTGGATAAATGCAGGCTTGGTGAGTAGAACAGACTTCGTCAAAAAACATTAAAAATCTTACTGTTCAAAAACTTTTGACTGGTAGTGTATACTTGCAATAGTTTCACTTTAGCACAATCACATATACTTAAGTATGTCTTCAGTTGGACCTCAGCACTACTTCTGCACAATTAAAGGTACACAAAAATATGAACCTTTAGGGTAACACACGACTAAAATCATGCAATAAACATTAACTAAATAGCAGAAAATATAACACAATACACCATACTTTACTAATAACAAAAATAAGAAGAAACAAAACTGTTTATATAAAATGCAATCATATGTCATGCTTCACAAAGTTTTCCAGTTTTTCACCATAAATTATACGCTGTATAATTCAAAGTTTTAACTTCCATTTACCATATAAAGTAAATTTCATGTAATTTTGATTACAAAACATGGATTATTTATTGGCAACTGTGGTTCCATGAAGAATCTTGGAACCTTTTCATTCCGCAAAAGGTTCTTGGTAGCGGAAAAAGTATTTTTAATTTTTTAAAATGTCCTTCATGCTAAGAAAAAATGGTTCTTTAAAGAATTGTTCACTCAAAGATTCTTTAGGGAGCCAAAAATGGTTCTGTGGAATCTTTTGTAACCATAATTTTTAAGAATGTAAGGTGTCAGTTAACAGGTTTTTATTGTAAAGTCTTTTTCTGTACAAATCACTAACATTTTATACATTATAGTGCAAATGTGCTCATTTTATGGTACAAATAATGCATTCAATTCTTTCCCTGCAGGTTCAGCATTCACCGCATCGGACAACCTCTCCCTCAGCTCCTGGGTCACCACCACATCTGGCTTCTCTGGCTTTCAGCACCCTCAATCTCTGTCTGCCATCGGAACCAGCACAGCATCCTTGGCCAGTCCTCTTCCTCACCCCATCCAGGGCTCTCTACCCCCTTACAGTCGTCTAGGCATGCCTCTCACCCCGTCCGCCCTGGCCGGTTCCATGCAGGGCAGTGGGCCGACCTTCCCCTCCTTCCATATGCCACGCTACCACCACTATTTCCAGCAAGGGCCCTACGCCGCCATCCAGGGACTGCGCCATTCTTCCACAGTCATGACCCCGTTCGTATGATTCCTGCCACTTCAGCCTGATAAGATTTCCATATCACCGGCATGCGAAGACATACAGCACCCATACACATGCTTACACGAAAGAAAGAACCACATGTAAATAACATTGACTAACGACCCGGACGTGCTGCTTCGCGCAGTTGTGCTGGAGAAAAAGCAAACGGACACGGATTCTTGTACAACAGAACTTCAAGCATGAGTTTTTAGTGTTGATAAGAGACTCGGAGATCCGTCTTCATCTGCAGATGTGTTAATGCTACCTTTAAAGGGATAGTTCATCTTAAAAAATGAAAATTCTGACATTATTTAATCACCCTCATGTTGTTCCAAACCTGTATGTGTTTTCTTCTTCAGAGAAACATGAAAGAAGATATTTTGAAGAATGTTGATAACCAAACAGTTTCAATTCCCATTGACTTCCTTTGTATTTCTGGTCTATATAATGAAAATCAACTGAACTGAACTGAAACTGTTTTGGTTATCAACATTCTTCAAATATCTTCTTTTGTGTTTTAGAAGTAAACAATAACCGAAAGTGTTTAGGCACCATATTTCATAAAAATATCTTTTTTTGTGTTCTAGAAGTAAATAATAACCGAAAGTGTTTAGGTGCCAAATTTCACCGAAATACCTGCTTTCGTGTTCTAGAAGTGAATGGGAACCGAAAGTGTTTAGGCGCCAAATTTGGTCAAAATATCTTCATTTCGTGTTCTAGAAGTTAACGTGAACTGAAAGCGCTTAAGCGCCAAATTTGGTCAAAATATCTTCTTTCGTGTTCTAGAAGTGAACGGGGACCAAAAACGTTTAGCCGCCAAATTTGATCGAAATATCTTCTTTCGTGTTCTAGAAGTGAATGGGAACCAAAAGTGTTTAAGCGCCAAATTTAGTCAAAATATCTTCGTTCGTGTTCTAAAAGTGAATGGGATCCAAAAGCGTTTAGCCGTCAAATTTGGTCGAAATATCTTCTTTCATGTTTTAGAAGTGAACGGGAACCGAAAGCGTTTAGCCGCCAAATTTGGTCGAAATATCTTCTTTTGTGTTCTAGAAGTGAACGAGAACCAAAAGTGTTTAGGCGCCAAATTTCGTCAAAATATCTTTGTTCATGTCCTAGAAGTGAACAGGAACCTAAAGCGTTTAGCCTCCAAATTTGGTCGAAATATCTTCTTTCATGTTCTAGAAGTGAACAGGAACTGAAGCCAGCAAATTTTGTTGAAATATCTTCGTTCATGTTCTAGAAGTGAATGGTAACTGAAAGAGATTAGGCGCCAAATTTCGTCAAAATATCTTCTTTCGTTTTCGGAAGTGAGTGGGAACTGAAAATGTTTAGGCGCCAAATTTCATCACAATGTCTTCTTTCATGTTCTAGAAGTAAATGGGAACCGAAAGAGTTTAGACGCCAAATGTTGTCAAAATATCTTCTTTTGTGTTCTAAAAGTAAATGGGAACCGAGAGAGTTTAGGTGCCAAATTTTGTCAGAATATCTTCTTTTGTGTTTTGCAAGTGAATGGGAGTCAGCTATCTTCAAAATATCTTCTTTTGTGTTCCACAAAAGGATAGAAACTCACACAGGTTTGGAACGACATGAGGGTGAATAAATGATGACAGAATTTTCATTTTTGAGTGAACTATCTCTTTAATGATTCATCTCATGCCTTTATCGCCACCCAGAGCCAAATGAGAGAGAACGTAACTCACTGAACGTAACACTGGACTACTGCTGTTTCTCATTCTCGTGATCCATCACCTCATAATGATATGATACAGTATCTGTGGAGCTGCCAACCACTCAGCCCTTGTATTCAAAATGTCAACACTAGAGGGCGCTGTGCTGTTTGAAAACCGCAATACTGGATGGAAACAGTATACGTGTGTACATGCTGGACAAGCTGGTTTTATCTTTCTGGTCAGATACATTTATTTTCTGTAAAATCTGTTTAAGGCATTTAATTTTGTTTTATATTTAAAGAGACAGTTCTCCAAGGAAATGGAAGTTCTGTCATCATTTACTCACCCTCACTTGGTTACAAAAACAATATTTTGAAGAATGTAGGTAACCAAACAGTTTCTGTTTGCATTGTGTTCCATTATATTTTTTGTCTTTACAATGAAACTCAAATGGCAACTCAAACTGTTTAGTTACTATTCTTTAAAAAGAAAACAGTGTGATCAGCAACTTATATGAACCTGCGGACAAAGTAAGGAAAATGGACAGGTTTCTGTTTTGTAGCTGGCTAATATTTCTTTCCAGCACCAGAAACTGATCTGTAGCCACTCTTGTCGACAGCCAGCTTGCAGGAAGTCTACACCTGTAAATAATGGGCTAACTTTTAAATAATAGGCTCGTCTTCCTCAGGGGAACGAGGGAAATTGGGTGATTTGTGGCTGAAGTGTTCCTATTTGTATAGTCACATCGACAACAATTCATCAGCATCCTGTAACCAAATCACAGAGAAACAGCGCTTGCTGTAATAGCCAGATGAAGACTGGAGTGTGTGTGTGTGTGTGTGAGTGTGTGTAAGGAAGTTAATGATTCTGCCTTTTTTATTCATCCTTCAAATTTGAACAGAACAGACAAGCATAAATACAAAAACAGAGCCACACAAAATATTCAGTCACTCTTTGTGCATTTCCATGGTTCAGATTGAATGTGTTTGTCTGAGGTAAAGCTGATAAAAAAAATGTGCCCACCATTTCAAGCCTTTGATTTGTTATGAACAGTCTAGTATGTATGTTGCAATATATTAGCAAATGTTTTTTCTTTATTCCTTTTTTGTTTGTTTGTTTATTTGTGTGTATTTCTAAGTCAGCTGTATCCTACTTATAAGGAGACATCTGACGGTTTTTGTTTTGATGCCTTTTTTAAGTGCAATATATTTATTTCAGCTATGAAAAAAAAGATATGGCTAATGTAATATTTGAAGCAATGATAGATGTTATTTGTAAACAAAATGAAATATATATCACCCCAAAATAATGTTGTGAGAGTGTGATTTTTACGTTTGCATTGTTATATGCTGCCATCACAATCGTTGTATCAAGTAACTACAATATATACGATACAATCTTAAAAATAATGGTTCCTAATTGGCGTCTGTGGTTCCGTGAAGAACCTTTAACATCAATGGAACCTTTCCATTCCACAAAAGGTTATTTAAAAACATTTATAGATTATTAGAATGTTTTTCATGCTAAGAAAAAAAAAGGTTCTTCTATTTACGGTATGAAAGTTGCATTGAACTGTTATACAGTAAATAATAATAATAATAAAAAAAACAGTTTGAATTGTGCACAGTCTATAATAATGTAAAATGAAATTTGATTTTTTTTTGTTTAGCTGAAATGTGATCAACGTTAATTTTATTTTTGTTAAATATACTTTTTACTTTTACTATTTACATTAAAGTTAAAGCATTTAAAGGATACACTGAATACACTAAATCAAAATTTGCTGTAGAATTTACTTTGAAACAATTTTCACTTAAAAACTACTAGTAAAAATCACAAATACTCAGAAAGAAATGGCAAGTAACACTTTGAATAAAACTTTTTTTAAAAGTAGAATGACTGAAATAGTATTTTCTTGAAAAATACAATACCATTCAAAAGTTTTTGAACTATAAGATTTTTAATGTTTTTAAAGTCTCTTCTGCTCACCAAGCCTGAATTTAATTTATTCCTGTGATCAAAGCTAAATTTTCAGCATCATTACTCCAGTCTTCAGTGTCACATGATCCTTCAGAAATCATTCTAATATGCTGATTTATTGTTCAAGAAACATTTGTTGTTGTTGTTGTTGTTATCAGTATTTCAATATTTATTTTTTCAGATTCCAAAAGATCAGCATTTATCTGAAATAAAAAGCTTTTGTAACATTATACACTATACCATTTAAAAGCTTGGAGTCAGTATAATTATAGATAAATGCTGTTCTTTTACACTTTCTATTAATCAAAGAAACCTGAAAAAATTCTACTCAGCTGTTTTTAACATAATAATAATAATAATACATGTTTTTTGAGCAGCAAATCAGAATATTAGAATGATTTCTGAAGGATCATGTGACTGGAGTAATGATGCTAAAAATTCAGCGTTGAAATCACAGGAGTAAATTGAATTTTAAAATGGTTGTTTTAAATAGTAAAAGTATTTCAAAATTTTACTGTTTTTGCTGTACTTTGGATCAAATAAATGCAGGCTTGATGAGCAGAAGAGACTACTTTAAAAAAAAAACAACTTTTGACTGATAGTGTATATTCCAATGTTTAATATTTACAACTTCAAATAAATAAATAAATAATTTTTTTATACTGTGAACTGTAGCGTTCACACTGAAATAGCTTTGAAGCAATAGTCAATAAATATTATTTCCAAAAATGACATACAAACGTCTTTTTAATTGAAAAGTACAGCTTCAAAACCTGTTTAAATTCTGACTTTTTTTTAAAGAACACAATTTGTACCAACAAAAGCCCAATTTTCCATCACTTCAGAATCTTTAATGGTTCATGTTTTTTAACAGCGTATTTATTGATTAGTTCAAATAAATGGATTTGCTAGCTCAATCCCCAACAATTATCTGCCTGTTTCTGACTAATCATACACAGAGGTGACACCAATTATCATTTATTATTCTGCATGCGTTATTTGTTTGGCGAACGCTGCGGGGCAGGAAACGTCTGAGGTATCTGTAGCATAATTCTAAATATAAAGATGGCCTCTCTATCACACGGCCATCACTATCATGCACAAACCAACAAATCGATAGCAGGTCGTTAGTCACCGTTTCACCAGGAAGAAAAGGCACTTCTACCCTCTGATAAAAATCAGTTACATCCTTTGAAAATAAATAAATAAGCAAATAAATAACATCCAGTGAGAGGGTGATTGGATTAAAGAGATAGCAGGAGGGCGGTCTGAGGCCGTGAGCTATGGAGAAATAAATTGAAAGGAACAGTTCACCAGGGAGTCCATTTTAAGGAATAAGAGTGTAATTTACACAGCAAGGACTGCCAGCTAAATCTAATGTAATTTCATTCAGTTTTGCATGTTTTTTTCTTTCCCGACATGATTCTTTAATTTGTCCGTAAGACAAAAAGAGCACATTTCAATGATATGGGCAGGAAGGGAAAACTGTCTGCTGTCTCTGCCAGTGAATTAAGGTTAACCCACATCCCCGTCAATAGAGTCCATGTTGTTTATTGTCTCTATTAAACATTGGTTGACCATAGTTTTATAGATGCCTCACTTTTATTTGAAAAACACAAACATAATTAGATAGATTCAATTTCTGAGTGAAACAAAACACTTTTTCACAAACAAAACATCTTCTTACACTCTCCTATTTTTCATTTGACAGAGGATAGAGTTTGTATAGGCTTAAATGTAATGTATGAATCGTGTGGTTAAAGGATGTAAATTGCGGAGACTTGAGCTATTTTATCCCTTTTTTTTTACTCCAGTGAATGTTTCTCAGTCTGGATTTATTTTATGAGGCAACTTTAAAATTTGTACAAAAATGGCATTTTATATTTTGTTTTTAACATTTACACCATTGTTTTCCAGAATAAACAATATACAGTTAATTATTATTATTTTTTTTTTTTACATTTTTGATTAAAATGTAATTTTTGATAAAAATGTAATAGTATATATATATATGTATAAAAGTGCAATTTACATTTTATATATACATATATCATTTACATTTTACATTTTTAATTAAAATGTAATTTAGATTTTATATACAGCATATGTAATTTTAGATAGATTTTTATGTGTAATTTATATATATATATATATATATATATATATATATATATATATATATATATATGCTTTATTTGATTACATTATAGTTGATATTAGATTACATTATAGTTATAGATAATTTACATTTGATATATAGTATATGTATTTATATATAATTTATATTTACACACACACACACACACATATATATATATAAATGAAAATGTAATTTACATATTATAAATAGTGTATGTAATTATAAATGTATTTTTAAATTAAAATTTCCATTTTATATAGCATATGTAATTGTATATGTAATTTAGATGTCTAATTTATATATATATATCTGTTTTAATTAAAATGTCATTTACTTTTTATATATTGTATGTAATTGTATAGATTTTTTATATATGTAATATATATGTAATTATATATATATATATATATATATATATATATATATATATATATATATATATATATGTAAATTTATTTAATTGATTACATTATAGTTAATTTACAATTATATTATATATAAAATGGAAATTACCTTTTAAACAAATAAAATAAATTTTATTTTATCTTTATGTGTGTGTACATTAATACAAAGCAAAAATTTGAAAAATATCCTTGTCCCGACAGCACCTTTCCTAGATTGACTGAATCTGTGTGATTTGTGAATTGTGATTTTGTGAATTATGATTTTAAATACTATATATATATATATATTTACTATTAATAATATTTTGGAATTTTAGCTCAGAGGAAAGAATTCACAAATATATTTTTATTTGTTTATTATTTGGTTTTGTTACCCAGAAGTAGTCTTTGTGACAACTAGCCCCGGTCTCCTCTAATTTATACAGTTATCAATCACATTGTTTTTTTTTTATCCCTTTCTTGTATTCCTGCAGAAATCCACTTAATTCAAGCGAAATAATTTCAACAACTGCATTTGTCTAGGTCTATCCAACAAAGGATGGAGTCATGATGAAATCATGGTCTGTCAGACAGAGATCTGTTCTCCTGATAAGAGTTGTCCTACCTTGGGAAGAGGAACCGTAACCCGATTTGTCCAGTTACTTAGTGGAGTCCGGGTGAAATGAGCCCAATAAATGTCTCTGTCATGCATAATTAATTGCGTTGTTACAATGAACCGTACAAAATCCATCTTCATTTGATTAGAGGTTTTCTGAAGGCACTGAAGTGCATGATGGTCTACTTTGTCTCCATCTCACCTCAGTGTCAGTATATGACTGGACGGAGGGCTGTAGCTCTGGAATGCAGATGACAGCTTTTATTTCAGAAAGTAAAAAGGATTTTGTGGCATTCAGGTAGCATATACATATATCTCTTACCAGTGCCATCCAAGTGTGGCTCTAATATGAATCATAAAGAAATTCTTCACCATGAAAAAAATAATTACACAAATGTGCAATACAATTAAAGTTATATACGTATATCAGGGTCGGAAATTAACGAGGGCTTGTGTCAAAAATGCCTCATAAATTCAAAACAAAAGGAGCAAAATTTGCCCCTGCACAATTAAACAACATATTACGGCTGTCGCGATCAAACTGAAATATGAAAATGAAAGAAAACTGTTAATTTGCGGAATCACATATGCTCACTTTGCGTCAGTTTGTTTTTACGCGCTGTTTCGTACAGCTTTGAGCCTGAACCAATCAAACGCGTATGTAAATAAAAAAACCGATCAATTTTGTAGCGTCAGTGATTATAACTGGAGTTTTTGCTTAACTTGTGCTAGACTAGACTAAGGACATGGACAGACATGTTTGTGTGTGAAGCCAGAATGTGACGTTCCCAAAACGCAGACACAAAACAAAAACGTTCTTATATTTTCTACATCAATATTAATAATCATCATTACAATATAAAGAGCAATAATCTACAATAATGTTTTTTTTTTTTTTTTGTCAAAATGTTGCAGCCCTGTGAGCTCCTGTTTTTTACATGTATAATTTAAATAAAATTTTAAACAGTCTATTGTTACTGACAACAGTTTAAAATACTTATTGGGTAAATTTAAGTATTTGACATTGAAGAGAACATAGTATGGTTTTTATAATAATGCGATTATAAATATTGCTCTCACAAATATAAAAAAAATGCCCCTGAAAATCAATTCCAGGGGCAAATATATCTTAAAATGTAAATTTAGAGTAGCAAAATGTATTAATCAGAGAAAAGAAGCATCTTTGAAATCTGTGCATGTATTGTTTTTTTAAATCAGTGGCGCCCACTAGTGGCATAATTCTAGAAGTGGAGTTGGTAAGCTGAAATAAATCAAAACCATGTATAACGATAAGAAACCAAAACCTGATTTTATTCAAAAACACACCTTATTTCAATGAGATGCATATATTCATATCTGTAAATATTTACTATTTATTTACACACAAGAAAGAGAAAAATAGTTATGCACTAAAGTAACTGCATGATTCACTAAGTCTTATGGTCTTATGTGTTTATCAACCAGTCTTAAGAAAAAGTCTTTCGTAACAACATGGACACAACATCCATGAAACCTCACCCCGACTTGTTGACAAAGGCGGGAAGAAAAGCGAAGAAATGCAATGGCATGGGGGAAAACTGAACACCATTGAAGCAGCATTACAGACTTGCCAGGAGATGGCAGACCATGTTGTACTTGTTTTTGTATTTTATTATTATTATTTTTTTTATGTCTATTGTCAGTTTCTTCTCTCCACTGTCCACAGACAATGTGGAGACATCCGAGTTCAGTTGGCAGCGTGTGGAGGTCCCTCAGGGATGAGGGAGGTGAAGAAAGTGCTGATGAACGACCAAGCGGCCGACAGGAAGCCCGGCTGATGCGGGTCTGCGTTCATTGGATCTTCAGGACCTTCCTCCCCGCTGTCCCCCTCATCATCCTCCATTCCCTCATCCATCATACGCTCCTACAGACAAGAAAAAAGAAGAAATGGGTAAGTTTATTTATTAAAAATACCAATAAAACCACTGATTTGGTTCATGAGAAAGATGCGTTTTTTGAACAGATAAGGTAATTGTCCCAAGTCGTCTTCACAATGATGTGTGACCATTTTAAAATTATTGGCAATATCCGATAACTGCAAAATGTGTCATTTTTATAGTCCCCTGACAGTCTTAATATATAATGACCCTTTTTAAAATAAAGTTTCTAAATATTTTATTCTATACACTACTGTTCAAAAGTTTAGGGTCATGTAAGATTTTTCTAAAAGAAATGAATGTTTGATTTTAGTGAGGATGAATCAAATTGATCAAAAGTGACAGTTAAGACATTTAGAATGTTTCTAATTTCAAATTTCAAATACATTCAAATAAACATTCTTCTATTTCAAATAAATGGTGTTATTTTAAATTTTCCAAAGGATCCTGGAAAAAAAAAAAAAAAAAAAAAAATGCTGCCAAAAAGCTCTGCATTAAAAAAAAAAAAGAAAATAAAAATAAATGAATAAATAAATGTGTATACACACACAATATATTATATATATATATATATATATATATATATATATATATATATATATAATATATATATATATATATATATATATATATATATATATATTATATATACACACACACACACACATTAAAATATATTAAAAAGGTTATTTGAAATTGTAATTTCATAATATTAGCTTTTACTGTATTTTTGCACAAATAAATAAGATACTTCATAAACATTAAACCATAAATAATGCAAAATAAATGAACAGAAAATTACATTATTGCATGATATGTACATATGCACCATCTTTAAAAAAAATCTGGACAGACTGAAAATATTATCATTTCTATTTTGTACATTTTTAAATAACAAAAGTCATTAAAAATTAAGAATTATATATTGAGACCTAAATAAATAACTAAATACTTCATTTTAAAAGTGCATTCATACCTGGGCACCATTTACATGTCCTAGAAGATTGTAGACAATACATTTTTTTAATATCATGGAAAACAAATTCAGTCAAGTGTGTCCAAAGTTTCTGTTCTGTCAGAATATCTTGCTTGCTTGAATAAATAACATTTTAAAATATATTCAAATAGAAAACTTATTTTAAATAGTTTTTGCTGTACTTTGGATCAAAAGGCTTTATGAGCAGAAGGGACTATTTAAACATCTTACTGACTGGTAGTGTATCTGCAACAATACTGGCAAAAGTTGACCTCTTTAACTAACCATCTCTTGCATATCCTGATTTTGTTCAGCCTCGTCCTGTGGGCCTTCTCCAGCTCTTGGATTCTGCAGTTCTGCTCTAAAGGGAAACCAGCCAGCCTGGTGCCTGACGTACACAAACAGAGACAATGAACTGCAAATACAATATTCAACTTCATATAAGTCAACTTCTGCTCATCAGGACGATTCTATTTAGTACATGACCTACAGATAAACCAGCAGCATGGCACCAATCACCACAACGAAGCGGCCGAAGGAGGAATAGAAATAGACGATGCTGAGCAGAATGGCAGCACGTGACACTGTGTACATCCAGTCCAGCCAGTCTCGGTTGAGCTCATCGTCGTTCAACATGGCTCCTCCCTGAGCGTTCATCTGGATGTTGGGGTTGGCAGGTCGGTCCTCAGGGGCGGGGTTGGGCCCCATAGGGGCTGCAGGTTCATTATGCCGAGCTGGCTGAGTGGCAGGGCCAGCGCTGGGAGCGGGAAAGGGGGCAGAGCTGGACGCCCGGGAGGCTGCCATAGCTGCATGACTGAAAGATTGTAAATGAAAGATTATAAACGAAATACTGCAGACAGGTGAACTGTGCACTTAAAAACAAGCGAGTAAAAAAAGTCAAAGGCGTCCATTTTGATTTCATGTCATCTTTGTAGGGGAAAAAAATAAAAAAAATAAATAAAATAAAAAAAAACGCTGTGCCCTATACCCATATACTAGTTGTGAAAAATGTTGAATAATTAATTTTTTAAAATATTTTTGAAATAAGCTTCTTATTCTCACCAAGACTGCATTTATTTGATTTAAAAAAAAAAAAAAAAAAAAAAAAAAAAAAACAGTAAAAACAGTAAAATTGCGAAATATTATTACAACTTAAAATAACTGTTTTCTATTTTAATATATTGTAAAATGTAATTTATTAATGTGATGCAAAGCAGAATTTTTAGCAGCCATTCACGTGTCACGTGATCCTTCAGAAATTATTCTAATATGCTGACTTGGTGCTTGTTATCAATTATTATTGGTGCTGAAATAATAATGGTGTCCTTATTATATTCAATCTGGAAAACAGTTTTTGCTGCTTAATATTTTTGTGGAAACAGTGGTACATTCATAAATTTCTTTCACTTTTGATATATTTTTGATAACTATTTATTATTCATTATTCCAAAATGTTGACCTGTATTACATCTTTATACTCATTTGCGGAACTATTTCCTTAAATCTCAATCTAAGAGAGCTCAGATATATTATTTAGGGTCACACACCTCGTGTCTAATAACAACAGTGCTGTAATAACTTACTATTGCATGTAATAATGCCGGGCATACATCTGCTGCCACCAAAACATTTGCATTGGCATGTACATAGGGTGGGCGGGGAAGCCAGCAGCGGGACCACCTTGCATGGGAAGGGGCATTCCTTCAGGCCTAAGATGGAAAGAAATATCCAAAATGAAACTCAATCAAATCTCAACTCAACACATTTTACTTTAAGCGAGTTATTTGAGAGTGTGATTTGTGCGTTTACCTCTGCATCACACCAGGAGGGGCAGGATTGAGGCCATGCGTTTGTGTTGGGATCCCCCGGTGCCGTAGACCATCAGAGTTGGATGGAGTTTCCTGACTAGGGGTAGAAGATGAGGATGGACCAGCACTGTCTGACGTCTAGGGTGGGGAGAAAAAATAAAAAAATAAAATAAATAAATAAATAAATAAATAAATAAATAAATAATGGACATCATGTTGCAATAAGGTGTCATTTGTTTACATTAGTTACCAAACATGACCTAACAATGAGCAATATACAGTCAAAGGTTTACATCCTCCTTTCAGAATCTCCAAAATGTTAATTTTACTAAAATAAGAGGGATCATACAAAATGCATGTTATTGTTTATTTAGTACTGACCTGAAAAAGATATTTCACATAAAAGATGTTTACATATAGACCACAAGAGAAAATAATAGTTGAATATATAAGAAAAGACCCCGTTCAAAAGTTTACATACACTTGATTCTTAATACTGTGCTGTTGCCTGAATGATCCACAGCTGTTTTATTTGTTTAGTTGTTCATGAGTCCCTTGTTTGTTCTTACCAGTTAAACTGCCTGCTGTTCTTCAGAAAAATCCTTAAGGTCCCACAAATTCTTTGGTTTTCCAGCATTTTTGTGTATTTGAACCCTTTCCAACAATGACTTTATGATTTTGAGATCCATCTTTTCACACTGAGGGACTCATATACAACTATTACAGAAGGTTCAAGCGCTCAATGATGCTTCAGAAGGAAAAACAATGCATTAAGAGCCGGGGGTGAAAACTTTTGAACAGAACAAAGAGGTGTGTACATTTTTCTCATTTTGCCTAAATATAATATTTTTTAATTTAGTACTGCCCTTCAAAGCTAGAGAATATAGTTACATGTTTCCCAGAAGACAAAAATAGTTAAATTTACCCTGATCTCCAAATTCAAGAAGTTTTCACCCCCTGCTCTTAATGCACTGTTTTTCCTTCTGAAGCATCAGTGAGCATTTGAACCTTCTGTAATAGTTGCATACGAGTCCCTCAATTTGAAAAGATGGATCTCAAAATCATACAGTCACTGTTGGAATGGGTTTAAATACAAAAAAAATGCTGGAAAAACCAAAGAATTTGTGGGACCTGAAGGATTTTTCTGAAGAACAGCAGACAGTTTAACTATTTAGGACAAACAAGGGACTCATAAACAACCACCACTACACAAAAAAAAAAAAAAAAAGCCAGCTGTGGATCATTCAGGTTACAACACAGTATTAAGAATCAAACGCATGTAAACTTTTGAACAAGGTCATTTTTTTTTTTTTTTTATAATTTAAACCATTAGTTTCTCTTGTGGACTATATGTAAACATCTTTTATGTGAAGTATCTTATTCAGGTCAGTACTAAATAAACAATAACATGCATTTTGTATGATCCCTCTTATTTTGGTAAAATAATTAACATTTTGCAGATTCTGAAAGGGGGATGTAAACATCAACTTTTGACATCAACTGTATTTTTTATATTTATTAGCCTTGTAAGTTGTCAAGTTGTTTCAGACCTGTATGTCTGAAACACAAAAGATCTTTTAAAGAATATGGATAACCAAACAGTTCCTAATCCCCACTGACTTCCACAGTACATTTTCCTCATACTATGGAAGTTCCAGTTCCATACTATGGAAGTTCCAGTTCCATACTATGGAAGTTCCAGTTCCATACTATGGAAGTTCCAGTTCCATACTATGGAAGTTCCAGTTCCATACTATGGAAGTTCCAGTTCCATACTATGGAAGTTCCAAGTTCATGTTTGGTTACCCACATTTTTCAAAATATCTTCTTTCGTCTTCAACAGAAGAAAGAAACTCATACAGGTTTGGAACAAAGTGGGGGGTGAGTAAATGATGACAATTGTAATTGTTTTGGTAAACTATCCCTTTGACATAAACTAGGATTTAAAAATGCTTTAGAATTTTTGTTCATTGCTTATATTAACAAATGTAGTTAACCATGTTAGCAAAAGAAACCTTAGTGTTAAGTGTTACTGACAAATACAAAAAGTAACTGGTTTTCATGGAAGGCTCCATTTCTTTCTTTTTTTTTTTTTTTTTTAATTCTATGTACTCACTGAAGAGTTGGAATCGGTGTTGCTAACAGGGCTGCTGGAAGTGGGCGATGATGGGGGGCTTTGTGACGCACACACCAGGTGGACCATGTGGTATTCATCTTGCTGTTGGGGTTGAAGAAACCCAGCGATTAGAATCAGTGCAAAAAAAAAAAAAAAACCTGAGCTCTGATCAAATATTTTAAAAGAACAACAACACCACTTTCTGTGTTAGTAAAAAAAAAAAAAAAAAAAAAAAAAAGTGGTCACTATACAAGTTATTGCATCCAGTCAGTGTCATTTGTTATTACTGATCAATGTACAAATGCATTTAACAAATGTCTTTGGTCGCTGTGTCATCTCTCAGTGTTTTTAAAACGCCATGTCAGGTTAATTTTAAAGGCGTCATGTAATGGAAATAACGACAGAACTTTTCTTCTGCATTGTGAAATACATCCAAGTGAAGCAAGTTACAATAGAACACTGAGCTCTGAACTTTTAAATTACAAAAAGTTAAATAATGGAACATGCATGGGTGAACCATTCATAATAAGATCAATAAGATGCACTTAAAAATAGATAGGGTGAAACTCAATTTCATGCCGACTCTAGAACATTAATAAAAGTAATAAAACAAAAGAATAAAAAAAAAAAAAAAAATCACCCCAAGGTTATTTGTGTTTGAAACATTATGATAGTGAGGTACAGTTTTAACATCTCAACAATCAGAAACACTCAAACTGTTTGAAGCTTCATCAAACTTCTCTTCAAAACACTTGACTTTTTTGTTCATTGCATCTGATTTGATGTTTAAACAGAAATCAGAGAACAGGACTGTACCTTTCTTAGCACATCCCTCAACTGCAAGTGATCCTGAAGAAGCCGTCCAGAATAGACAAGTCTCTGGTCCTTGGATGACTGGAGGAAGGAACATAAACATGGACTTTTATATAATTAAGCTTGTCTAAATGCAAGAAAGGTAGGGTTTGCTAAGAAAGATATTCATTTAAATCTTGGCATGTAATAAAAACAATTCATCAGTAAGTGACAGCAAAGTATTAGGAACTAGAATGTGAATGGCACAGTTCTGCATGGGGCTCTCAGGCAAAATACCAGCAATACCAAACATTCCTGCAAAGCAGGTGGCATCTATCTGCCGTTTCCTGAAGCCAACAAGCAATTTCATAGGCTTCTTCTAAAAACACTTAAATCATCATAAAAACATGTTTTAAATCATCTATGAATAAGACCTAACCTAACCGAAGATGCAGTTGAGTTTGTTATTTCATCTGAACAAATTTGGAGAAATTTAGCATTACACTGCTTGCTCACCAACGGATCCCCTGCAGTGAATGGGTGCCGTCAGAATGAGAGTCCAAACAGCTGATTAAAAACCATCACAATAATCCACACAACTGGCTCCAGTCCATCAATTAACACCTTGTGCAGTCAAAGCCACATGTTTGTAATAAACAAATCCACCAATAAACAAAACACCAGTCCATAATCCAAAAGAACATAATTGTTTAGAACTGTTTTTGCTTGTAATTAATAAGCTGTGCATTTCTCTCCTGATTCAGACAAGACAGCAATGTTATGAATAGGGGACTTGTATTTCAGTCATTATTTGCTTAGTACAAACACACAGCTTTTAGCTTTACAAGACATGCATTGGAGTTGTGTGAAATACTTGTGGATAATTGTGAGGATATTAATCAGCTATTTGGACTCTCATTCTGACGGCACCCATTGGAGAGTAAGTGATGTATTGCTAAATTTCTCCAAATCTGTTCCAATGAAGAAACAAACTCATTTACATCTTTGATGGCCAGAGGGTGAGTACATTTTCAGGTATTCTTATTTGTGAGTGAACTATTCCATTAAAGTGTTGCACTAATGATAACTGATATTAACTAACACTTGGTCAAACTACTACACAAAAAAAAGTAAATGCACCTTATATTATGTTCACATAAATACACTTTTTGGATAACTGACAACAGACTGACTTGCTGTATGACAGTATAATAATCTTGACAATATTAACTCACCGGCTTGCTAGGATACACTTTGGAAATGTGTTTTTTCAACTTTTCTACTGTCCAATTCAAAAAACAATTGATGGTCTGGTCATCATACTTCTGGTTGGGTGCCTTGATGACAAGAGTAACGGGGCTGTCAACTGTACCGTGGTCCATGGTTCATAATAAAGCAGCTCTTGAACTCTGAAACAGGGTAGTCACACAGCACCGGTTGTCTTGTTCAAGGGTAGGGATATTTTCCTTCCTTAGATTTGATTCATGGTTGATAAACTCTGCAAGTATCCTTCATGTTGCTCTCCAGGCAGTCTCCACACTTAACATCAGACATACAACTTCAGTGAGAGGAATGTGGCAGCGGCAGGTGGACGCACTCAGCCAGCCTATAATAGATAAACAGAGGGAGAAGAAATATGTTACTCGTCTTAAATGAATACATGACACTTCCTTTTGAATAAAATATCCACTTTGCATGCAAACAGGCCTGTTAAATCACACCACTTTGCATGAAGGCAATGCTAGGTAGAAATTAGGTTGATAAGCTTATTACACTCTTAACACCTAATGCAAAGCATAGCAGCTCCAACTAATGGGCCAAATTTTCATTTTGTGTGTCAGATGTGTTAATTTGCTAATAATTAGAATTATTAATTTGCTTAAATGATCCCAGCAGTTGGATCAAATCTACATATAATGGTATACAGCTGAAACTATTCACTAATTGACATGTGACATCTACATATATGACGATGGCAGAGGCTTTAACAAAAGTAACATAAAACAACGCAATAAACATAAATAATACGAGAATAAATGCATCACGTTCGTGACAGTTACCAAGCACCTACAGATACAAAGCTAGTACCAGGTAACTAAACAAAACATTACGACACATATTACGACCTCAGATTAGCTGTTGGTCTGCTTGAGCAGAAAATGAATATGAATTGTAAAAGTTTTTTCTTTTAAAATTATTGTATTAACGGTTAATGCACAGAAAACAAACAAACATCAGACGATAATGACCAGCTAGCTAGCCAGTGAGCTGCAGGCTTAAAATTAATCCCACGGACAGCGAGAATGCTCGATATGAGTTAACATTAAAACATAGATAGTATTTTGAAGGCATTTGAAGAGAAAACAAAAATTATACGCACCCGAGTAAAAATATCTTCCCCAAAGATTGTTTTCGCGTAAAATGGAGTCGGGCGTAACTCCGGAAATGTCGTCACCACAGCGAAACAGAGCAGGCAGTTCCGTACATTTGGAGATGTTTCCACAGACATAAAAGAAGCACATATGCACTGACCTGAAATCAGCTTTACGAATTCTTTCTCTTATCGAATACTGCTATGGGGTATTGTAGGCTGTTCCTAGTTCAGTATGAAAGTGAGGCTTCTTCTCTAAAGACAAACACAGGTTCGTGAAAATAGAAAGCTATTCCAATTCTGTACTAACTCTTTAAACAGAGTCTTTGAGGAGAATAAAATGTTATATTTTATTTAGTTATTATTTTACATTAAATGCAGCTGAACTATGTAGCTCAATTGACTAACAGGGAATTATTATTATTATTTTTTTAGATAAAAACAGAATATTTCCCCATAACTTTATATGCAACTCGTTTTTGTTAATCAGTCAAAATGAGTCATTCAAACAACCTCAAATCATGGTGCATTAATAAAGAAGCATTTTTGATAAATTTATACACGCTACCAGTCAAAAGGTTTTGAACAGTAAGGTTTTTAATGTTTTTTTAATGAAGGCTCTTCTGCTCACCAAGCCTGCACTTATTTGATCCAAAATACAGCAGAAGCAGTAATATTGTTAAATATTTTATAAATCCAAAAGATCCAAAAATCAGTATTTATCTGAAATAAAAAGCTTTTGTAACATTATACAATATACTTTTCAAAAGTTTAGAGGGGGAGAAATTATAGAAATTAATCATTTTATTTAGCAAGGATGCTTTAAATTGATCAAAAGTGATAATAAAGACATTTCTAATGTAACAAAATATTTCGGTTTCAGATAAATACTGTTCTGACATTTCTATTCATCAAAATTCCCCTCCGCTGTTTTCAACATAATAATAACAATAATAATAATAATAGCAATAAATGTTTTTTAAAGAGCAAATCAGAAAATTTAAATGATTTGTGAAGGATCATGTGACTGGAGTAATGATGCTAAAAATTCAGCTTTGAAATCACAGGAATACATTACATTTTAAAATATATTCAAATAGAAAAGAGTTATTTTAAACAGTAAAAACATTTTTACTGTTTTGCTGTACTTTGGATCAAATAAATGCAGGCTTGGTGAGCAGAAGAGACGTTAAAAAAAAAAAAAAGAAACAGTCCAAAAACTTTTGACTGGTAGTGTATATATAAATATTTAACAGAAATAAGTATTTTGTTTATCTAACAAACAAGTGTTCACATTACATGCAGAATAAAGCCAATTCTCTAAAGAAGGTTAATGATGCCTTTATAATTTTATCTAATTATAAAATGAGAAAGATGAGTGTGTAGATATGCTTTAACATTAAACATGAATAAAGGATACAAAAAAAAAATAAATAGGTATTTTAATCTTGCAATCAAGTGCTCACATTTGACATACAATAAAACAGTTCTGAAATAATCAGCATTTTGCAGTACAGCCCCAATAATCCTATACAATCCAGTATATTTTCTTTATAATAAAAGTCAAACCGTATCTTTCTTCCTCTGTGTTTCAGTTCGACTGTGATTGCTTCAATTTGTGTAAAACCTCCTGAGTGAGTCTTTTGCTATACTTATTAATTTTGTGATGACCAGGCATCCATCCAAGGAGAAAGCGGTGAAAGTCTGTCCAAGCGAATGCGAACATACTTCGCCATTCTTTCTCTAGCTCTGGAAAGTTGGCCTTCTCATCCAAGGATTTGTGTAGCTCTGAAAAGTAGTGATCCAGAAGGCCAGGCACTCTCTTTTCACACTCCTTCTCATCCATACAGCTGCCCAAAAAGTAAATAACATCCTTCATTCCACAACCTCCACCAACATACTGAAAATCAACAGCTGCAACCTGTAAACCATCTTTGGAGAAGCAGAAATTAGCTAGTTTCGCATCACCATGCAGAATTGTCTTAAAGCGGCAGTTGTTGAGGACGCTGTCTATCTCTGCAGCGGCAGCTTTGAGTTTTTGATCCGACATGGCTTCTAGCTCTTCAGGCCTCGTTTCTAAATGCCAATATGTGCCTATAGGCCAAAGTCCTTCTGGTGTAACGTTGAGGAAAAGCGCATGAAAGTTAGCAATCCAACTAAGGCAGGCCTTTATTTCAGCATCATTAACATAGGTTTTTCTCACTGGGAATCCTGCATCATCAAGGTCCTCTAAAACAATCAACTGCTCATCACCAAATGACCGGACAGCAAGGCAAGCAGGAACACGGCAGCGTTCATTGGTAGTGTAGTTTTGGTACCAATGACTTTCTACTTGATAGGATCGCACCTTGCGCTGGTGAGATATGTCGGTGTTCCAGCCTCCCGGATGTTTCTGGTTTTGGGGAAACATCACATGTTTGACAACCACAGATGGACGGTCACATCCCTCCAAATGGACTCGTACTATTTCACCATAACCGCTCCACAAAGTCTGAATCTTTGCACCAATCTGAAGAGACTTTGCTCCACATGCCTTTAAAATGAGGTCTTCATGTTCCTTCTTCATTCTACAGATTGAAATTAGCAGAAAAGTCGGTTTGTGTGTGTATATATATATATATATATATATCGTGATTAATCGCATACAAAATAAAAGTTTGAGTTTGCTTAATATACGTGTGTGTTCTGTGTGTAATTATGTATATATAAATAAAAACACATTCATGTATATATTTAAGTATAGGTATTTATTATAATTTTTATATAATTTATATTATATATAAATTAAAATAATTTGTACAAAAATAACATATTTCTCCTAAAAATATACATTAATTTGTGTGTATTCAAATATACATCATAATTACACACAGCACACACACTTATATTAGGCAAACTCAAACTTTTATTTTGTATGCGCTTAATCGCGACAGCCCTATTGATGCTTAAACAGACATTACAAAAAGAACATAGCCAAGGGATCACATACAAATCCACAAAATAATGACCAATAGTTATAAATTAAACATAATTAACAAACACAAACGCATACACATTTATAATAAATTAAAAATTGTTACTAAAAAAAGGGTTTGTATTATAATGCATCATCTAGCGCCAAGTACTCATTAGTGCTGGAACAAAAACAAGATATAAACAAATTCACTTTAAAATTTGGGCTGAAATTGACAACTTGGATCATTTAGGAAAAGTCTGGATAAAACGGTATCTTGGCTACAGCTTGATCACTGAATGAATAATAAAGGTCAAAATAAAACAAAAAAGAATGCAAGTCATTAAATGTTTTGTCGTATCTCTAAGAGCAAAGGAGAAATCGGATAATTAGCAAGCTGTTGGCTTTATGAGACACCTATGTTTACATTTACCTTACGTATCTTGTAGCTCAACGTGTTCGGCAAAGGACGACGAGAATGAGGGTTCGTCTTCCGGCATACGGAACAATGCATTCTGGGAAATGTAGTCTTTGGGTGAATGACGTGAACCTCAGTATTATTTTGGACAACTGTATTCTCTTTATTATTTCTCAGAAAAGATAATTAGATAGCACAGGAAAATTGACTTTTTTCATAGTGTGTTGTGGATAGTTACTGAAGGAAGGAAAAAATGTACATAACTATAATTTTATTAAGCCTTTTGAGTGACAATGATGAGTGTTCTGTATGGCGTTTTACGATCTGCGATGACCTGGAATGCTGGGAATCCTTTAAAAGATGAGTAAGAAAACATAATCGTTTGGAGAAATTCAGAGTTTTAATGAAACTAAATAACATAATAATATAATGGCTTTTAGAGTCAATATGATTAGCTCTAGAATAACAGAATTTTAGCTGTTGCCCTTTGTCATATCTTAGCAAACAAACACTTTTTGTGCTTTTTCTGTTTGGAAAAAAAGTAAAAGATGGAGAGTCTAATAAATCGAATGAGATTAAACATTAAAACACTGAACACAGAGAATATATCCATAGCATTATATGAGTTTCAGTTCATCATGGAGCATCACAGTTTATCAGGTGAGCACAAATGATAAAATATTCCAGTGGGCTGTTGAGCTCCATCAATCATCTCGGATGTTTGTACATTTTCTGCAGGTTCACCCTCCACTAGAGGTCAGTCTGGACCTTAGTATTTCTACCTTTTACAGTCTATGATTTCTACGCAGCATCTTTACATTCTTATGTTGTTGTAAAACCTTATGAGAACTCCGCGAAGTATTTGTTTAAAAAAAAAAAAAAAAAAAAAAACAGATTATCTTGACTTACAGTGGTATATTTTTGTGTTACCTACTTTAATAGTAACTAAGCAGTTAATTTGTTTTATATCCACCTTTTTCTTCCCGTAAAAATGGGCGCGGTCCTTTGTAAATTGTATGGCTCTGTACCATACAGCTCGTTTTTTCTGCTTGATATTGCAAATGTGTGTCTTACCATATTATTTTAATGTATTATCTTAATTATGAGCACACTAGTTTGTAGTGCAAACAGTTTTACTGTTTACAGCACATTGTTATTCTTATCCTTCTCTATTGGATAATGAACCAGAAGTCTCACCCATAGGCTTACTTGTGCACTTAAGGAAAAAGGTGGATATAAAACACACACACACACACACACACACACACACACACGCACACACAGGTGCACACATCACACGCACACGTTGTGTTTCCATGTTTTATGTCAAATAACCTACATCTGTTTTTGTTGTTGTTGTTGTTGTTGTTGTTTCTTTTTGTTTCTTTGGTATCTCCTAATATCAATTGGAAGAGCAAATATTGCGATAACAGCAGACAAGAAAAAACAAGGACTAAGATAACAGTTTATACTCTAGTTTTGTTTAGTTTTCTGTATTTAAACTTTGATTATAGGTTACATTAATATTTTTAAACAATTATTACATATCAATCCAGGGGTGATCCGTACTTCAACCTCACACAGTGTAAGATATATAATTATATACATATATATATACAGATATAACTCATCTGCATATTTTATTCCTTTTCTGTTTAGATCCTGTTATTTAATATCCTTTTTCTTTCTTCTGTTATGGGTCACGATTTCCATCAATAGCATTACTGGCATGGCCATCTCCTGAATAAGGATTCGCAACCAGGTTTGATTGTGTGGCCTTGCCATATAAAGCGAGATTTCTGGCTGAAATTGATAAATCATAGTCAGAATGTATAATAAATTAAGTATATGAATACGTCAAAATAAAAAGGCACTTTTAATTATGATAATTATGAAATTAAAATAATAGCATTCACACGATAGCATAACTGACATTCATTTAAACAAGTAACTCACTCACCTGTATTTTATCATTTACTAAATAAATTTTCTCTCTCATAGACAAGATGAAGGTCAAAAACTGTTTAAATAATGTTTACCTAAACAGGTCATCTGAGATAAATGTGCTTTATCACACCTGTAATAATATATGGTTTATTTGTTGAGCTTGAAGTAACTTAGAGCTAATTAATAAAGATTATGTTTTTATTATAGTGCATGAAACCATAGGTCAAGTGAACATACAGAAAAAAACAAAGCAAAATAATCCATTCAAGAAAGGCCTTCAATATGGCAAATAACAATGCTGAACCCATAAAATCTACTTAATGTGAAATTAACAGTTTATATGCACTTAATTGTGTTTACCACCATGTGTAAGTGTTGTTACATTTTGTGCTCAATTATGGTGTTTTATTTGACATCACCATCATGGAGAAAAGTGTCTTTTGCACGATAGCAGGTCCAGCCATAACTAGAATCACTCTGTGTCTTAATATTGTTGCAAGACCTTTTAGCACTGCACAATTTCATATGGCTCCTGCAAAGCAATATCATTTATTATCTATCCATTTATTTTATATTATATTTTTATTTTATATATTAATTTAATTGCCATTTGAATCCACATCTCTGAGTTTACAAGAAGAAATCAATTCAAAATTGACTGTTTAAATCCTTTTTGACCACCACCGAACACAGTGCAGTAACTGTTGTGCTTTGCTGTAATTTGCATGCATATTTAAGCCATTATTGAAAAAAGAAAAAAAGAAACCAAACACTGAAATGCTGGAAAGTATTTACAAGAGCAATATTTTATTGCTGTTCCACAACAGTAAGTAGGAGCTGTTAAGAGCAAAAAGAAGAAAGGGAAGAAACGCATGTAAACAATTGAAATGGGTCATTATTATAGCAACAACAGGAATGATACAATTTTTAAATATGTATTATATACAATTATATACATGTATATACACATATAACTCATCTGCATATTTTATTCCTTTTCTGTTTAGATCCTGTTATTTAATATCCTATCACTTTCTTCTGTTATTTAAGTGCTTCTCAATCCAGTGGTGATCCGTACACTTCAACCTCACACAGTGTAAGATATTCTTCCCGTCCTGGAATAAAAACATTAATGTAACGTCCTTCCATCCCATCACATTCAAAGGTGGTGGAAAAACCAGGAGGAACAGAGGAGATCACAGCGCACCTGAAGAAAGAGTGAGTTAAGCATCTTGAGAAACTCTGAACTACCGTCCATATCCAAAGCAAAACCCAGCAGCTACACTGTAAATCAACGTAATTAAATTCAAGTGATCAGATTAAAAACAAAAACACAATATTGCACACATTTGTAACTACATTATATTTACCTTTTTAGCGCTGTACTAATTCTCATACTGCAGTAAGTTCTAAGTACATTTAAAGAAAAATCAAGAGATTCATTTACCTGGGATTGTTATTGCCGTTGTTGTCCAGACTGTTTCCAATCCTGATTTCTGCCCCATTTAACCTTGAAGGAACACTGTCTACTGTGTTTGTAATTACTACTGAAAACACTTTGTGTCTTTTCAGTAGGTCCAGTCTCCACCAGGCATTCAGAGCTTTTTCGGTGTGGGTACATGACCCATGTTTGTAAACACTATCTTTGTTCCCATCAATGGCGTTGGATGCAAAGCCGTTTCCATAGAGGAAAATCTGTGTAGCTCTCCCTTTTAAAGCCACAATTTTACCTACAACAACAACAAAAAAAAAAAGAGTTCCAAGTGAATTCATAGTTTTGAAAAAGAACTTGTCTTATAGTCTACAAATGAAATATAGCACAACATCATTGTTAAATCTAAGATATTGTTTTATTGAATTTCCGCTGTTTTACATCTTTTGATGAATTATCAGAGCCACAATGTTTACGTCCTGATCATAAATATTCATATTCTCACCATCAGGAGCTGGATAACCATAAAACTCAACCTCGCAGAGATTAATAAATCGATTAGATCCATGTATGACCACATTGATGTAACGGCCTGGAACGCCTTTCTTCCATTTGAAAGTGAGGGATCTCCCACCTGGAATGGATGGAATCTTTCCAGCCCTGTATAAAAACAACAGCAGACGGGCGATGTGTGATTGTGCGTGACCTCATCACTAAGAGAGTCTTTATAAATAGTTTTAATGTAGTTTTCTTACAATGGATTGCTGTTGCCGTTGTTTAGCAGAGAGTCACCAATGTGTATCTCGGCTCCATCAAGCTTTTCAGAACAGCAGTCTTTTCGGTTGGTGATAGTTATGGAGGTCACTACGTATTTGTCTAGTAAATCTACCCTCCACCATGGGTCATCTTGTAATTCAGTAGCAGTACAGGATCCATGATCATAATATGGGTCACGATTTCCATCAATAGCATTACTGGCATGGCCATCTCCTGAATAAGGATTCGCAACCAGGTTTGATTGCGTGGCCTTGCCATATAAAGCGAGATTTCTGGCTGAAATTGATAAATCATAGTCAGAATGTATAATAAATTAAGTATATGAATACGTCAAAATAAAAAGGCATTTTTAATTACGATAATTATGAAATTAAAATAATAGCATTCACACGATAGCATAACTGACATTCATTTAAACAAGTAACTCAATCACCTGTATTTTATCATTTACTAAATAAATTTTCTCTCTCATAGACAAGATGAAGGTCAAAAACTGTTTAAATAACAGAAAATATCAATGGGCCAGCTATAAATATTCAGCATGGATGTTTACCTAAACAGGTCATCTGAGATAAATGTGCTTTATCACACCTGTAATAATATATGGTTTATTTGTTGAGCTTGAAGTAACTTAGAGCTAAGTAATAAAGATTATGTTTTTATTATAGTACATGAAACCATAGGTCAAGTGAACATACAGAAAAAAACAAAGCAAAATAATCCATTCAAGAAAGGCCTTCAATATGGCAAATAACAATGCTGAACCCATAAAATCTACTTAATGTGAAATTAACAGTTTATATGCACTTAATTGTATTTACCACCATGTGTAAGTGTTGTTACATTTTGTGCTCAATTATGGTGTTTTATTTGACATCACCATCATGGAGAAAAGTGTCTTTTGCACGATAGCAGGTCCAGCCATAACTAGAATCAGTCTGTGTCTTAATATTGTTGCAAGACCTTTTAGCACTGCACAATTTCATATGGCTCCTGCAAAGCAATATCATTTATTATCTATCCATTTATTTTATATTATATTTTTATTTTATATATTAATTTAATTGCCATTTGAATCCACATCTCTGAGTTTACAAGAAGAAATCGATTCAAAATTGACTGTTTAAATCCTTTTTGACCACCGCCGATCACAGTGCAGTAACTGTTGTGCTTTGCTGTAATTTGCATGCATATTTAAGCCATTATTGAAAAAAGAAAAAAAGAAACCAAACACTGAAATGCTGGAAAGTATTTACAAGAGCAATATTTTATTGCTGTTCCACAACAGTAAGTAGGAGCTGTTAAGAGCAAAAAGAAGAAAGGGAAGAAACGCATGTAAACAATGGAAATGGGTCATTATTATAGCAACAACAGGAATGATACAATTTTTAAATATGTATTATATACAATTATATACATGTATATACACATATAACTCATCTGCATATTTTATTCCTTTTCTGTTTAGATCCTGTTATTTAATATCCTATCTCTTTCTTCTGTTATTTAAGTGCTTCTCAATCCAGTGGTGATCCGTACACTTCAACCTCACAGAGTGTAAGATATTCTTCCCGTCCTGGAATAAAAACATTAATGTAACGTCCTTCCATCCCATCACATTCAAAGGTGGTGGAAAAACCAGGAGGAACAGAAGAGATCACAGCACACCTGAAGAAAAGGTGAGTTAAGCATCTTGAGAAACTCTAAATCACCACTAATATCCAATGCAAAACCCAGCAGTTAAACTGTAGTCAGTGTAATTAAATACAAGCGAAAAGATTAAAAAACTAAAATGATATTGTACCCATTTGTAACTAAGTTATATGTAATTTTTTTTAATGCTAATCTAATTATCATACTGCATTAAATTCTAAATGTATTTAAAGAAAAATAAAGAGATTTAGAGCTGAATTTATTTACCTGGGATTGTTATTGCCGTTGTTGTCCAGACTGTTTCCGATTCTGATTTCTGCCCCATTCAGTCTTACAGAAAAGGAATCTACTCTGTTTGTTATTACTACTGAAAACACTTTGTGCCGTTTCAGGAGGTCCAGTCTCCACCAGGGATTGAGGGTTTTTTCGGTGTGGGTACAGGATCCATGACTGACATCACCATCTTTGTTCCCATCAATGGCATTGGATGCAAAGTTGTTTCCAAGGATGACATTTTGTGTAGCTTTTCCTTTTAAAGCCACATTTTCACCTAAATCAACAGATGAGTTTCAGGTAAATTCACAGTTTTGAATAAAGAACTTACAGTTTAGAAATGGAATATAGAACAACAATATTGTTAAACCTCAACCCTTGTGCATCAATAAAAAAAGTTACACATAGGTCCTCAGTGAACAAAAATGTCCATGTCAAAAAACTGTCATAAAAATTTTGAAGCTTGGGAGCACAGAGTTAAGTCTGGTCTCATTTTAAAGGAGACCCATGGCAGATTATTGTTGAAGTGGAAAAAGTTTAAAAAGTGAAACAAAAAAGTTATAGAGGTTTACGTTTATGAAAACGCTTTATGAACAATATTTTATATGACATATATATTTTATGAAACATGTTGAACTCTAATCCTGCTAAAAAATCAAAGCCATTAATCTAAACAAGTTGTGTTTCAAATTTGAGGTTGATATCTCAAAAAATGAGCTTTCAGGAAGATTTTGTTTCCCTATTAGATGCCTGAAAAACTATGCTGGTGCACACAGTGGTTGGATTTGTGATTTGCAGTACAGTGTTTTCTCTCTCAAATATTACAAGCACGCACACAGTTTTTTTTTTTTTTTTTATGACACACATACAAACCACACTCTGACATCCATACCAATACACCCACACAATTATAGATGCATTATATATCCAATTGGCTCTATAATATACATAAGCAAAAAACAGGAATAAAGCAAGGATTTGCTTTATTGGCCAAATCTGAAAAAATGGCACCATCTGGTAAAAATGTTAAAAAATTAAAATTTGAAGCCTTGCCAACAGAATGAAAGTCTTTTAACAAAAATTGCATAATTTTACAGGTAAATGGCACTGTGATTAAAAATTGTTTCAATAGTGACATTTTTGTCCTTAAGGTCCTGAGAGAAACTATTTTTGTACCTATAGTACAAAATAGATTTATTAAAGGAAATGGGGATGAAATAGTAAAATTCCAATAAAAATACACACCTGTGCCAAAATCTACGCAGCTAGCAATAACACATGCAACATAAAAAAAAAAAAAAAAAACTGAAAAGGACAGTAATGTCCAAAAGGTTGCACAAGGGGTTAAATATGGCTTCATTGAATTTCTCCTGTTTTTGTCTCTTCTTTGATTAATTATTTTTGTCAGAGCCACAATGTTTAAATCCTGATCATAAATGTTCATATTGGTGGCACAGTTGTCTCACAGCAGGAACGTCCCCGGTTTGAATATAATGGACTTGTGTATAGATTAACTGGTTCTCGCCATGAATATAACAATAGATGCTGAAATGTTCATATTCTCACCATCAGGAGCTGGATAACCGTAAACCTCGACCTCACAGAGAGTAAGAACTCGATTAGATCCAGGTATGACCACATTGATGTAACGGCCTGAAATGCCTTTCTTCCATTCAAAAGTGAGGGATCTCCCACCTGGAATGGATGAAATCTTTCTAGCCCTGTACAGAAATTACAGCACAATGTGTGATTGTGTGTATGTAACCTCATCACATTGTTCTTTAAGAGAGCCTTTTTAAATAGTTTTGTAGTTTTCTTACAATGGGTTGCTGTTGCCGTTGTTCAGCAGAGAGTTTCCAATGTGTATCTCGGCTCCATCAAGTCTTTCAGAACAGCAGTCTTTTCGGTTGGTGATAGTTATGGAGGTCACTACGTACTCGTCTAGTAAATCCAATCTCCACCATGGGTCATTTTGCAATTCAGTAGAGGAACAGGAGCCATGATGATAATGTGGGTCATGATTTCCATCAATAGCATTGCTGGCATGGCCTTCTGCTGCCCAAGGATTCCCGACTAGGTCTGATTGTGTGGCCTTGCCATATAAAGCAAGATTTTTGGCTGAAATTGACAAAGCACTTTAGTCAAAGATAATTTTTATACCAAAATATGAAAACAGTGTCTATAATGCTATACCTTTAGCTATAGTTGCATCTGTAAACCAAGGCATCATAGAAATACAAAGCAGGAAAAACACATGAATTTCCATTGTTCTGAAAAAGAGAAAAAACAAGCTTCTAAAAAACTTTACTTTTCATTTACAGTTTCATCATAAATGAAGTCAGGAAATCATTTATAATTCAAATTTATAATGGAATTACTCTGAGAAGTTTAAGATTTAACAGAACGTAACTGAAGTCATTTAAGTAAGTAAAATGTCACACGACGATAACATGTAAACTGATAACATGTACCTGTGTAATATGATCACATTAATGATTAATTGACATTGATATTAACACTTTTAAAATTTGTTTAATTGACTCACCTGTATTATTCCTGTAAAACAGAATAGGTTTCTCTCAAAGAGCAAAGTTATGGGCGTAAAGTGCTGATCATCATCCAAAACTATGGGCCAGCTGTATTTAAATGACATTTAAAGGTGTGGATGCTTTACCTAAATTACCTGATATACACGTGCTTTATCACAACTGAAAAAATGGTTGGGCTTTAGAAGCTCTTCACCATAGAATAATTTGCCGGCTCAGGGTGCTGACCCACCAAAGATTGTCCGATTAGAGACTGAACAAAGATGGTTCCTGGGAATAACCCATTTATTGTCACCACTCAACAGACTGGTTTGTGTGTAGTTGTGGTTGTGGTTTTTCTACAAATAAAAAGTGACAAACATGAATATACATAGTATACATGATAATAATAAGGATAAATTACAACAAACATTTTGGCAATAACACAGCACAATAAATAAATATAATAAGATTTAAACAAACAGTATTAGCAAGATATACTACAAGGCAATCTGTAATTTCTATCTTACAAGCAGCGCGCAGTTGTAACTTGACACCTTATTAGAGCCCAGCGGCTTGTGTAGCGCCACTCTGTCTGAGCTACAAGAGCGCATGCGTGCAGAAAGTTGTTTACCACAAGTTTTACCGTTACATATAGAGAAATATAATGAACGCTGCATCAAACAGGAACATAACTCGTCTTAATGACAACAAATGTAACATTAAACACTCTTAATAATATATACAGATATGTAAACACACAACCACGGGGCTATAGGCACGCTTACTATGAGAACACGCAGATACCTAATAAACATCGTTACCTCACAAGTATAATCACTCGTTTACAAAGGCAGATTTGTCTCGCATCGATTATATGATTGACGATTCAAACTTACTTATACATTTACGCACAACACTTAATCCAAAAGGCAATCTTTCAAGAGTCCGAAAACAAATTGGTGCGCAGTAATTTAGCGTCCATCTCTGCCTCCCGCTGCACTGAACTACTGTCTCTGTGAGGGCGGGGGAGATCATGTGATCCAGGTTTCTGGACGCTGATTGGCTCAGGTGAAGCGCTCTATGTATGTGTGTGTGCCTCAGCAAACAGAAAGGAGAGATTTAAGAAAGAGGGGTTAGAATAACAGAAAAAACTTAGCCTTTTTTACAACAACTGTGATAAATTTTATGTGATACAGTCCAGTCAAAAAGAAAGGACACCCTATTTAATTCCATAGTTTTCAGTATCAGGACATAATAAAAAATCTGGACTGTGGTACGTCTTAAAATAATAATAATAATAATAAAAAACCCAACAACAACAACAACAAC
The DNA here is from genome assembly GCA_036247105.1 of Cirrhinus mrigala. Lineage (NCBI taxonomy): Eukaryota > Metazoa > Chordata > Actinopteri > Cypriniformes > Cyprinidae > Cirrhinus > Cirrhinus mrigala. Next base: position 8,425,645 of record CM070022.1, read on the forward strand.
AACACGTGACATAACACAGTGTTATTATTTATTTACCAATACCAATATTTACCAATTATTTTCCAATACAGAAAAACAAAGTGGTTTCACACCATTCTGGAGGTATTTTGGCCCACTCTTCTTTGCAACGTTGATGTAGTTTAGTGAGGATTGTGGGTATTTGTTTATGCACAGCTCTCACCACAGCATTTCAGTCAGGATGAGGTCTGGACTTCGACTGGGCTATTCATAGTTTTCACGTGCAGTGGTGTTCATTTTCACTTTATTCAATTGATTTTATGTAACCTCCAAAAAAAGAGGGGAAATGTGCAAAACATGAATCGATGGGGCAAGATTGGTGTCTTTTTTCACTTGTTAATAAATCACACTCACTGTGGAATGATAGACTTCAGATTGTTTGGAAATGGTGAGATCAGCCAACAATTGCTTCTCTAAGATCATTGCTGATAACTTTCCTCTTTGGCACTGTGTTAACACACACCTGAAGGCTCCAGACAGGCAAACTGCCAAAACTTCTACTTTTATAGAGGTGCTCACACTTGCTGTTAATCAGTTAATCAAAGGCAAGCCTATTTTAGTTACCCTCTTAATTCCTATGCTAACAGTGAAGATGTCCTTAGTTTTTGTCCATCCTGGCTTTTCCATTTTGGCCTAGTTTTTGTTAAATAAATAATGACATGGTTTGATATGCACTCTTAAAAATAAAACCTCAAAAGGGGTGTTTTTGCAGTGATCCCATGAAAGAACAATTTTTGGTTCCCCAAAGAACCTTTTAGTGAACAGTCCCTAAAAGAACCATTTTGAAGAACATTTTAAAAATCTAAAGAACATTTATCCACTGTAAAGAACCTTTTCTGCATTTGAAACTTTCCATGGATGTTCAAGGTTCTTCATGGAACCATTGGTACCAATAAATAACCTTTATTTTTAAGAGTGTGTCTGTCAGGTTTGTGTCACTTTTATGTGATACTACCCTGACACATCTTGTCTATTGTTATCTTTTTTGTGAGCAAAAAAAAAACCTTTTTTATCTTTTTTGGCGTCGTGAGCTTGTGAGTTTTTAATCGTGCGAACACGCTGGTCATGAACTCTCAATAGCCACGTGTTCTTGTTATGTTTCTTGTTATCTGATTCTGATCTGATCTGATTCTGATGTTTTATGTGAGCCCACGGCTTTGTATTTGTTTCTATGTGCCATGTACTGTCAAATCAATTGTCTAGCCCTGCCCATCTTGTTATCTGATTATTGCTCCACATTTCCTCCCTCAATAAAGTCCTTGTTTACAAAAAAATCAATATATTGAGAAAATCACCTTTAAAGTTGTCCAAATGAAGTTCTTAGCAATGCATATTACTAATTTAAAATTAAGTTTTGATATATTTATGGTAGGAAATTTACAAAATATCTTATATCTTATATTTATTTTATCTTTATATCTTTATTTATTGCTACTTGCGATTGGTTTTGTGTTCCAGGGTAACATATTTTTATCTCGAGAATGAGCAGTGCATTGTTTTCAAAGTGGACAAAAGAGAATATAGAGATATAATTAAAGTTAAGAACAGTTAAATGAGAACAATTAACAGGACAAAATAAAAGTGGACATAACCTACCTAACATGACAAACAAAATCATAGCATTTCTTGAAGGAAATAAAAGTGCTTGCAAGTGGCACTAGTCTATTTGCAGGGTTTGGACACTGAATCATGAAGACCTATCACACAACATTCAGTTTTACAGACCTTTGAACTGAACCTTCAGCTTTTGGCTGGCTCCATCCCTGCATCTTATCTACGGCCTGTTTCTAAAGAAATATCCCATAATCATACACAAAATGGGGCTTTATAGCTTCTCAAACTAGCTTCTACATATTAATTTTTGGGGGTTTGTTCACTGATACACATTATCTGCTTTAAACAAATGCATGTAAACTAATTAAAGTCTAAAATGAACATTAAATAGAATGAACTTGGATAAACTGTTACGAAACTGTACTAAAACATCCTTGCAAATAAATAAATTGAAGTATGATCATTGTTTAAAAGAAAAATGAATTTCTAAATATATACTTTATGAAAATAATAGTGTTAAAATGTATCTCTAAAAGTCATTCCTCACACTTTTCGTTGTGGTTTTCATTGCGCAAAATTAATCGCCCATGTAAATATCCAATCATTAAAGAGCTAAGATAGTCTGTTGTTGACTTTGTGTTTTCACTAGAAACAGAAGTCAGATTTGACAACACACATTTAAAGGTAATTTATTTCATGCCTACACTGCCATACATAGGCAAAACCAAGTAATTACACATTTTGTCAAAAATGACTCGGTTAAATGACTGAAAATCGGGTCTCTCTTTTATATAATACAGTCTGTGATCGATGGGTTTGACTGGATTGTGTTCGTATTTAGACAGCAGAAATATTGTTGCAGAAATAAGTGTTTGTGGCTGCTGTCTACTGTGTGATCTTCGATGACCTGGAATGCTGGGAATCGTTTAAAAGCATAATCATAAAATAAAAGCATAATTATTCTGATAAATTTAGTTTAAATAATAATAATAATAAAAAATAACAGAACACTATAATGGCTCTGCAAGTCAATAAGATTAACTCAAGAATAACAGAATGCTGCCCGCTGCCATGTGTCATATTTGAAAAAAGGATAAAAGATGATATGCTTAAAAACACAAGTCTGATGGAACAGCATAAAAGCTTGAATAGACTTTAATATTTACTAATCATAGGACGTTTTGCTGTATTATTGTGTTGTTGTTGTTTTTCTCAAAAAGAGACTAATAATGTCCAATTAACAGTGATTGGAATGTAGTTTGTTAACAGCTAGATATTTTTGAATTTATATGTGTGTGTATATGTTATATGTTTTATGTTCATTCATTCAACATATTTGCCTACAGTGGGTTGCTGTAGTCATTTTCTTGAGCTCAAGCAATCATCTCAGGGTTTCTGTTGGTGATGGTCATTATATGGTAGAGTATATCTTTGCCAGTCTGAGTAAGTAGTATATTGTGGGAGGAAGTGGTGATGTATAGAAACCATAAATTATTGTTATTAAAACCTCGAATATGCAATATTCATAGAGGAAGTCAAGGGAACGGTTACCACACATTGTTACCACTAGATAGCACTATTTCCCCTGAATCTGTAATAATCTGTCTGTGTTGCGCTATTAGAAATCCAGTGATTACTGGCTCTAGCTAATATTTGCATAATGTGCATTAAATTTTTGTTTAAATTATTATTTTAATTTGCATTAATTTAAAAATGTTTTGTATCCGAATTTTATTAACAGGAATACGAGTTTTGCCAAATGATATTTTAATGTAAATATTATGTTGTTTGAGAGGAAAACAGGATTATATTCTGAATGCGAAAAACTGTGTATCCATCCTTGTATGTTTCTTACAAAAAAGCAGATTTTTACATCACAAGATGTTAACTGATGGACTGGATGTATGGATTATGGATTCTCAGCAATTTGGACTGTTAATCTGACAGCACCCATTCCCTTCATTTGTGAGCAAGTGAAGTAAAGCTGGATTTCTCCATATCTGCTCTAATGAACTCCTCTACATCTTAGATGGCCTGAGGGTGGGTATATTCAACAAATTTCTGTTTTTGGGTGAACAATTCGTTTAGGACATTATATGTCCTGTTTTATTGTATTGCAAACTCGGATAGTGTAAATGTCTGTTTAAAGGAGAAGTCCACTTCCAGAACTAAAATTTACAGATAATGTACTCACCCCCTTGTCATCCAAGATGTTCATGTCTTTTTTCTTCACCCGTAAAGAAATTGTTTTTTGAGTTAAACATTTCAGCATTTTTCTCCATATAACGGACTGCTATGGTGCCCCAATTTTGAACTTTGTTGTACCAGCTGGCAATGTTAATGTGCCATTTTCCGAACAATCTCATAGGGGGAATATTAATAATGAACCACCAGAAAAACTTGAAATTTATCTGGACGACTTGTTTGTAGACATGTTACAGAAGCACCAAAACAAGCGGGAAAAGCGGAATAAGAAAGAGGAAAGGAAGAAACGTCAGAAGCAAAGACGAGAGAGAACCGGAGGAGTACCAGAGGATGACTTTTAAACTGAGGGAATTAATTAAATTGATCAGAAAACAAGGGGATATAAACAAGAGAATAATTAAATTGTTGAGAGAATTAATTGCTTTGAATGATTTTTATTCTGAATTAAATTCTGTTATGGATGATTTGGAAATGCTAAGACTTCAAACCACTGCTCTCGCCTCTAAGGGTTATTAAAATGTAAAGTGGATGTAAGAGGTGAGAGCAGCTCAAGTCAAGTGTTGTTATATTAAAAGGCTGTAAAGGAGATGCATTTGCAAACGTGTTTGCAGATGGACCTCCTAACAAGATTATTGCTTGTATTTTATTTTTAAAGATATGTTGCATTTAAGCACAGAAGCATGAAGTATCTTGTGTTTAGAGATTGCTACACTGTCAGAAAAAAAGGTACCGCAGGGTACAATTATGTTCCCAAAACGAGTTATAAAGGTACAACTTCTCAGATTCAGATGTGAAAGGTACATTTTTGTACCTTGGATTTATTTTATTTTTATTTATATATTTATTTTATTAAGTTTAGCCCCAATTAGAGTAAGTCTAACTCTGTGTTTTTATTTTTTTGTTTATTACTTTAATGTGTGTCAACTCATGATAACATCAAGACACTTTATTAAAGTACCTTAAATGTTACACATATCTTTTCAAACCGTGTATGAAAGCCTGCAACCACTTGTCTCCTACCTGTAAAATGAGACGGATAAAATTAGCAAGCATAATGCTAATGAAATTATTAAATAAAATATTTTTAATAACTGTTGATGTTTTTGTGTAATATTACAGTCAGAAAATCTTTTTTATTAAATATATTTTTTATTAATTTAAAACTTTTAAATTTTGACCTTTGCTATTTTTTAAGACGCTGAATGAAATTTGGAATAAGGACAGTGCGAATGGCAACGTTTAATTACACTCAAGTAATTAGATTCAAAATTTACTTACGCAGACGTAATTGTTGTTGTCCCTTTAAGAAAATTTCCCTCGCTTGGCTTGAGTCGTTGAGTCGTTCTGCGTGAACCCGTGCGCTTTGCTTTCGACGCCTTATAACCTGAGTCAAGGAGCATGCTGTGCGGTGCGTCGCCCAACTAACAAACTTATTTAGACTGCCCGTCAAAAACTTGATTAGAACTAAAAATTGTATTGTCATTTATTAGGAAAATAACAAACGACTAAATTGTCTTTATTCACACATAATAACCAAAAACTAATAAACCAAAACCTTTGGCCTTGACAAAAGCTTGCATTCTTGCTGACATTGTTTTAATGCACTTTTCCACATTCTCTGTTGTTACTGACATCCAAATACTATCTAGTTGCTCCCAAAGACTTGTTTAACCTTGTGCAATCTATCTTTGAATCCATTCAGTCCCAACAATAATTATATTTTAGCATTAGAAACACTACTAATGTACAATACGGACGTATTGACGACACCTAAAAACCAATCCTAATGAACATTAAAATCCAGGTATTAATTTCATTATTGTTGTTTTTAGTTGTCGTGTCAAGGGCCTTATGTTTTCAATTGAATTATTAAATTGTTTAATCGTTTACTTAAAGGGGTCATCGGATGCCTATTTTCCACAAGCTGATATGATTCTTTAGGGTCTTAATGAAAAGTCTATAATATACTTTGGTTAAAAATTCTCAATGGTAGTGTAAAACAACACCCTTTTTACGTTGCCAAAATCAGCTCTGCAAAAATCATCTCATGCTGGTCGAGGCTGCTTTAAATGTAAATGAGCTCTGCTCGCCTCCCTCTCTTCTCTCTGTGGTGTGATGAGCCTGTTTACATTAGCCGCTAAACTTGCTAACTAGCACATTATTAGGAAAGACGATCACAAAGATTCATAAAAAAAACCCTTATACTCACTTCCGCTGTAAGGGAAGCTGGATCACGAATGATTCAGGAGGCGCATTCCCTTCATAAACAAATGTAATCCACTGCATCTTCAGCGGCTCAGATGTCGGGAGTAAATGATGACCACTACGTTCATTATTACATCCAGCAACACAACACCTCAATTGTTCAATCTGAGATATGCTTGTCTAACTTACATCCCTGCTCCAGTACCGAAACAAAGAAGGCGGACTGTTACAACTGATCTAAGGTAAGACGCTCATGTCAATCAACTATCGTGGGAGCGGCCTCTGTGGGTGTGACGCCACAACGACAGGCATCTGAGAATGGCTCGATTTAAAAAAGGGGATATTATTTTTACAGATTAATTAAAAACCACTACATGGATTTTTATCATTATAGAGTGGATTTGTACAAACACTGCCAACACACATTAATGTTTAAACAACGTGTAAACTGGTTTAGTACATGCTTCAGTTTGATGGGTAATTCAATGATATTTTTCTTCTTTTTTATATTATAGACAGTGATGTGGATGGAGAGACTGTTGACATTGGACTAATGGAGTGAATGATTTCATTCCTCTTTGAGGGATTGTTTAAAAAACAAGCAACATTTCATTGATTTATTCAGCAGATGAAGGAGACAGTGACATTAACTCTTGAACCTGTGCCTGTAGAATCCCAGTCATCAGCTGGAGCATGGTAATTGCTGTTTAATAATATTTCATTTGTTTCAGAGAGCAAATGATTTTAAAAACAAATTTTAAAAGTAGCTAGGTTATTTCCCATGCTTCCCTACATATTGCGTTACTGTACTTCTACTAGTGCTTAGTTTATCAATTTCTTGCATCTGTAACAATGTATTAGAGGTGCTTTAAAATTTCAGCCATTTTTTTTGTCAAAAATATCAGCAAAAAATACTACTTGAGCAGATAAGATAACTGAAGCTTTGACATGGAGAAAAAACAGAGAGCACAGTCTCAGCCAGTTTGCCCAGAAATTTTGGTGCATCACTATTATTTATGTTTACTGTATAATTATTTATTAGGTTACCAGAGTGTATGAACTGACAACTAAGATGATCCAGTAAAGGGTAGAGCACATATTTTAAATAAAACTTGTTTGGTAAAATTCTGAAGTTACTGTTATTGTTTGTTAACGTAATAATTTGACTTTTCAGGCCTGAAAATGCTACTTTACAGTATTTGTGCTATTTTATGTATACCTGCATCATTGCAGTGTCTAATTATTGCTTTCTGATTTTGCCATAGTAATATCAGCCTGTCAACAGCTTTTTCTGCAGTTTTTGAAGTTCCGAAGTTTCCATTTGACGTTCAGGCCAAGTTGAACCCAAAAGAATGCCGACTAATGTCATCAGACCGAAACAAAATTATTAGAACATTGTATGAAAGCAAGGCTCAGTACAAAATGTAAGTATTTCTCATTACCTATACCAAGGTTTTAAACGTTTTTTTTTTTTTTTTTAACAGCACACTTGGCAGATGTCTCTGAAATGCAAGTTTAAATTTGAGCTGACACCTTTGGCTGACATCAAAGAAGTAAAAAGACTTAAACAGAAGTTTGGTCATTCAAAAAAGCCTCTGCAACCTGAAGAAAGGAGTTCAAGCAAACTTTTTTTATATATATTTTTACACTTTTTTACCAGTGTATTGCTCTCAAATTAAGTAACAAGATGCAACATTTTAATTATTCTAATGCCTAGAAATTAGAAATAAGTAGGGATGCACCAAAATAAAAATTCTTGGCCAAAACCGAAACAGAAAAATTCTAGATGCACAAATTTCCTGCAGTGAAATTAAATTCTACCTGATTTGTTTTGGAGATTACTGCTTTTGGAGAGGATGCTATATCAATAGAGGGTCATGTGAAAGTCCTGCAGGACCAGTATAAAAGGACAAATACTTGCATTGTTGAAGAGCGAATGAGGAGGCCTTTTAGCAAAGCTGCACAAAGAAGTTTCAAAGAAGAATCCCTCACTGAAGACCATCTTAGTAATTCACTCCTGAACCTTATTTAGCACTTTATTAAGCCTATCAAATTCTTACCTTTGGATAGATATTTACATATTTGTTTGTGTGTCACATCTTATGTTCCAGGAACTGATTTTAAAGCAGCACTTCTCATGCCAGCCTTGTTCAGAGAGAAACTTGAACATTTCATTGTGCTTGGAGAGGTGCGTATATAGTTTATTATTTTTTATTGTTTTGTATTTCTGTGCAATAATTAGACTGTATTTAATGTGGCCATATACAAATGGGTGAATAATAATTATCTTAGTCTTTATGCATGTCAATTTTCTCTCCATCAGTTTAGTCAACTGCTGAGAACATTTGACTGATACAGAATCTGTTCTGTACTTTGTCATTTAGAGTTAACCATCTTCACCATATCCAACCGTTCAAGTGCAGGAGACCACTGTCTGGAAAACTGTGATTCCAAGAAGAGTCACTGCAGTTGATGGGATCGAGATCTGCCAGGCGAGCGGTGTGGATGAAGGGGCTCTTGCGGTATTTTGTGATTATTTTGTCTTCAATTTGACATATCCATCTCATTTGAAGAACACCCTGATGTTGTCATTGTTATTCATACTGTGTGAAATGTGAGAATGAATGGACTGTCCTCTCGCCAAGTGAAGAGGTTGATAAAAGTAGGAAAAACACATGCATTTCCATTATCCTACACGTGAGAAGTAAAATAAGCAAGATTATAAAAATCTGGCATTATCAGTTTTGTTCATAATCTGATTTTATAATGGATTGACTTTGCGTGTTTGTTTTAATATTCATCGGAAAAGCTTTTTTTTTTTCTCATAGAGAACATGAAAGTCACTCTGGGAAAAAAGTGTTCATCATAAATATCAGTGGGCCAGCTGTATATACATGGCTTGGATGTTTTATCTAAATAGGTCATCCTAGATAAATGAGTACTCATCCTAATGAGTAACCAAGTAAGCAAACTAGTGAATTTAGGAACAAAGTAAACTAGGTAAAGCACAGGTACAAGGACAAGTAACAAAACCAAAACCAAACAAAAACATACATGTGACGCAAAACAGTTCCAGAGAAAGTCCTTTTGGGATAATGTGCCTTAATAGGCATGTTGTCCATCTTTAACAGAATTGATCTAATCGGATGAACTAAATTCAGTTAATAGGTAAGTAAGTGTTAAGCTATGACATCATGCACACGGAAACACATTTTGTCAAGTACACTACAATAATAGCAAAGAATTAATTACATTGTTTAATAAAACTAAGAAACAGACTATGTGGTTCTTTACAAGTTTATACCTGTGATTTACAGTTTTTTTCAATTGCTAACAAGCGTTGTTCAATACTGAAGCCACATTTTCAAAACTGTTCACACACTCAGCGATACAGAAGTCTATGCGGACCAAACTGTGAATTATTTTTCATTGCTTTCAGACAAAATGCAGGCAATGACCACATTTTTCAAAATCCACAAACACTTTTGTCATTTATATTCCACAACCTGAAAAACACTATACATTATTAGCTTTTTTTTTTTTTTAAATGCTAACTGTCATGATCTGGGCTGTGGGGCTTCCCTTAGCCACCTGAGGTCGCTGTTTTCCCTTCCCTGCACTGCACTTCCCTGATTGTACACCTGTCTGGTCATTAGCACTCATCTAAGCTCTCACCTGTTCACAATTATCTGGTCTATAAGAACTCTCATTTCCCACTACTCATTCTGGCTGCATTGTCTTCGTGTGTGTTCCTCCGTTTTGATCATGCTTTAGATTGTGTTTCTGTTCTGTTTATTTTGTTCTTTGATTCTAGTCGTGTTGTGCCGTGTTGGCTTTTTGGTTTATGTTTATTTGTGTTTTGTTCATTAAAATTTCCCTCCCTGCATTTTGGACCCTGACCTCATTTCTAGTACATCGAACGTGACACTAACAAACCACTTTCAAAACTGATAAAAGCACATTCAAATGAAATGGCATAGAATGGCAGAATGGCAAACTGTCCATTTCTGCAGGAATTATATTGAAATATAAAATCTTTTATATAGCCAAGTTAGAAGTCCTATTTTTAGTCTTCTTCTTCTTTCTTTCTTTTTGATAAATGGATGGGTTCGAAATGTTTTTGTTTGGAAAAATGGATCAAGGAAGACACATTGGTGGGGAAAAAAAGAGTGGAGTTATGAGAAAAATGTATAAGAAGAAAGATGTATGTTCTATAAGAATAACTGTGTTAAACTGCATCTCTAAAACTCATCCAATACATTTTCTTTGGGAAATGTGTTTACATTGTGGTTTTCTTGGGGCAAATGAGCAGTACTATCCCATATAAAGTATAATGGTGCAATCACTAAACAGTTGAGGTAGTCTGTAGGTGATGTTGCATTGTCAATAGATATAGGGATGAGACTGGATGAGGCAGACAGTTCATGCAATAATCACTTTAATTACACGTTTAATACAGAGGCGAAACAAAGTAACAACACATTTTGTCCAAAATGAGTTTACTGTATTACTGAAATTATCTTATTATCAAATGACTTGTGATAGATGGATTTGCCTTGATCAAGCATTCACAGAGCAAAAATATTAGGAGTAACGTTTGTGGCTGCAGCTTACTGTGTGAATTAACAATCCTGATGCGTTCGGATTAAATTCTACAAGACATTTTACAATCTTCGATGACCTGGAATGCAGGGAATCTTTTAAAAGCATAATTATAAAATAAAAGCATAATTTAGTTTAAAAATAAAATAACACAACCCTATAATGGCTCTGTCAACTCAATATGATTAGCTCAAGAATAACAGAATGCTGCCTGTTGCATTGTGTCATATTTGGAAAAAAGGATAAAAGATGATATGCTTAAAAACGCAGTTACTTCATGTGGAGCATGACAATTATTACAGGTTAATTTTTTTTAAGTGGTTTTCAATCCAGTGGTGATCCGTACACCGCAACCTCACAGAGTGTAAGAAATTCTGCCTGTCCAGGAATAACAACATTAATGTAACGTCCTTCCATCCCATAACATTTAATGGTGGAGGAAAAACCAGAAGGAATGGAAGAGATCACAGCACACCTGAAGAAAAGGTGAATTAAGCATCTGATCAAATTCTAAACTACCATCCATAGTAAGTGTATAAAATATATAAGTGTTGAGATTAATAAACAATAATAATAATTAAAAAAAAAACAATAAGCAATATTGTACCCATGTATAACTAAGTTATGTTACTCTTTTAGCACTATGATTCTCATACTGCAGGAAATTGTCAATGTATTTAAAGAAAAAAAAAAAAAGAAAAGAAATTTGGAGCTGAATTCATTTACCTGGGATTGTCATTGCCGTTGTTCTCCAGACTGTTTCCAATTCTGATTTTTGCCCCATTCAATCTTACAGAAGTTTCACTTGCTCTGGTTGTTATTACTATTGAAAACACTTTGTGCCTTTTCAGTAGGTCCAGTCTCCACCAGGGATTGAGAGCTTTATCCGTGTGGGAACAGGATCCATGAAGGTAAACACTATCTTTGTTTCCATCAATGGCATTGAATGCAAAGCCATTTCCATAGAGGGAAATCTGTGTAGCTCTCCCTTTTAAAGCCACATTTTCACTTACAACAACAGATCCAAGTGAATTCATAGTTTTGAACAAAGAACTCGTCTTATAGTCTACAAATGAAATATAGGACAACAACATTGTTGCTTTATTGAATATCTGCTGTTTTTGACGTTTTTTTTCTCTCTTTTGATTAATTACTTTTGTCAGAGTCACACTGTTCAAATCGTGATCATAAATGTTCATATTCTCACCATCAGGAGCTGGATAACCATAAACCTCGACCTCACAGAGGGTAAGAAGGCGATTAGATCTAGGTATGACCACATTGATGTAACGGCCTGAAATGCCTTTCTTCAAATCAAAAGTGACGGATCCCCCACCTGGAATGGATGAAATCTTTCCAACCCTGTAAAGAAATCACAGCACAATGTGTGATTGTGTGTTTTTGTATCACATTGTTCTTTAAGAGAACCTTTTTAGATACTTGATTTCTTACAATGGATTGCTGTTGCCGTTGTTTCAGCAGAGAGTTCCCAACGTGTATCTCGGCTCCATCAAGTCTTTCAGGAAGCTTTTTTTGGTTGGTGATAGTTATGGAGGTCACTACGTACTCGTCTAATAAATCTAATCTCCACCAAGGGTCATTTTGCCATTCAGTAGCAGTACAGGATCCATGATCTTAATGTGGGTCACAATTTCCATCAATAGCATTGCTGGCATGGCCTTCTGCTGACCAAGGATTCTTGATCAGGTCTGATTGTGTGGCCTTGCCATATAAAGCGAGATTTTTGGCTGAAATTGACAAAGCACATTAGTCAAAAGTTATTTTTATACCAAAATATGAAAACAGTGCCTATAATGTATTGCAAAACACATCTGTATTATTGAAATAAACCAACTGTACAATTTTTTATCTTTACCTTTAGCTGTAGTTGTGTGTGTAAGCCAAGGCATCATAGAAATACAAAGCAGGAAAAACACATGCATTTCCATTGCTCTGAAAATGGGAAAAACCAAGCTTCTGAAAATATGTTTTTTATTTACAGTTTCATCATAAAGGAATTTTATGATTTATGAATTCATTTTATAATGCAATTAGTAGAAGAGTTTTAAGATTTAACAGAATGTAACTGAAGTCATTTAAGTAAGTAAAATGTCACACAGTGATAACATGCACATGAAATATATTTTTAAAAGTACCTGTATAATATGATCACATTAATGATTTATTGATATTGATACTGACATTTAAAAAAAAAAATGCACATGTATTTTAAAACAGAATAAGGGTCTCTCAAAGACAAAATAAAGTTATGGGCATTAAGTGCTGATCATCATTCAAAAGCAAGGGGCCAGCTGTATTTAAATGACATTTAAAGGTGCATATGCTTTTCTAAATTATCTGGTATACACATGCGTTATCACAACTGTGCTAAATTTTATGTGATACAGTCAAGTGAAAAAGAAAGGAAACCCTTTTGAATTCCATGTTTTTTTGTTTTTTTTTTTTGTATCGGGACATAATAAAAAAAAATGGTTCTTGGCAGGTCTTAATTTTGAAAAAACAAAACAAAAAAACTGATCAACAACAACACATGACATAACACACCATGTTATTATTTATTTAGCACAAATAAAGCCAATACGAAAAGGCCATGGGTGACACACTAATTGGTTTTCACATCATTCTGGAGGAATTTTTGCCCACTCTTCTTTATGACGTTGCTCCAGTTTATTGAGGTTGTGGGCCTTTGTTAGCATTTCATTGGTGTCTCCTTTTATCTTACATCTTTTAACCCTATGATTATTCAGATAGGGTAAGGATAGTCAAATCTAACCTATACTATAAAGTACTCACCCGCCCGCAGGTTGTAGTCCTTCAGGAATGATGTAGAAGGCTCCCTTGTGGTTGTTCTTGTTTGGGGCTCAGTTATAAGTATAGTCTCACGGGAGGCAACTGTAACAACAAAATCTCATTTTATTGGTTACAATACAAAGCAGTTAATGAAAAAATAAAACAAAAATTCATACAAGTTATGTACTTCAAACTTAGCGCCCTTTGTTAAGGTATCAGGTGTCCTTCATGCTTAATGCAGGCAGCATCTGAAGAGTAGTTCACTCCTCAGACCTTTTTATAATACTCCTTGGGTAATCCCAATTACTCATCAATGTCTCTCATGACAGATGTCCTTCCTCTTTAGTAGTCTTCCTCTTCTTATCTTACAGTTTTTCTCATTTGCTAAGACACGCTCAGTGAAACTGGGATTCACTTAATCTTCATCATCACATTCTTAGCACAGGAGAAGTCTTCCCTTTCAAATGCCTTAACATTTTTTGATTTGTTTCACACATTTTTCACACCCTTTGTCAAAACAGTCACCACAGATCTCATTGAAAGATCCCAAACTCCATTGGATTCACTGTGTTGAACAAAAGGAAAACATCTATTAACAGCTGATAGAAAGTACTTGCATAATTATGAATATCCAATGCACCTGTGTGAAACTTGTTTGCACAACTCTTCAATCAGCAATCAATCCTCATCCCTCTACAAAAGATGCCACCTCTGTATTGCTATTTGCAAGCATGGATCAAAGATGCCATAGGCACGGAAGGAGAGTAAGAGGCCATGGCAGAGGGGCCCAAGGAAGAGGAGTTTGTATGCGTGGTGGAGGAGCTGCAGCAGCAAGAGGACAAAATCAAGCTCAAGTTCCAAATGAAATTCAGGCAACAATTATTGACCATGTCATCAATCATGGCTTGTCCTTTAGAGAGGCTGGACAAAGGGTCCAGCCCATTCTGAGTCGGAGCACTGTGGCATCTATTGTCAGGCTTTTTCGGAATGAGAACAGGTAATTCACAGTGTTACTGTAATGTATACCACTGTGTATTTCAGCTTTACTGCATTGCCCTGTTAGCAGAACAAACTGTGTCTACAGTAATGCAGATATTTTATCAATCCCATTTATGTGACTGTCATACAGTAATGTCAATTTTGACATGCTTTTTGCTTTTACTTTATAGAATCCACACATTACCACACACTGGCGGCAGAGGAAAGATATTTGGTATTGAACAGGAGTCTGCCATTGTAGATATGGTAGTGGCAAACAATGCAATCAGACTGCGTGAAATCCAGGCAGCAGTAATTGCAGATCAGGGAGTATTTAGAAATATAAACAGTGTGAGTTTGGCAACTATAGATCGAGTCCTTAAACGAAACCATGTCAGAATGAAGCAGCTGTACAGAGTTCCATTTCAAAGAAACTCTGACATCGTAAAGGAGGCATGATTACAGTATGTGCAGGTACAGATTTATTATTGTAATATCTTATTTACCATAGTTACATGCGACTGGAATAATTTGCTTCATGAATTTGCTCTTTTTCTTAGAGAATAATGAAGTTTGAAGCTGAAGGGGCACATCACAAATTCATTTTTGTGGATGAAGCCGGCTTCAACCTCTGTAAAGTGAGGAGACGTGGGAGGAACATCATTGGGCAGAAGGCCACTGTCACAGTGCCAGGTCAGAGGGGTGCCAATATCACCATGTGTGCTGCCATCTCCAATGATGGGGGTCCTTTGCCACATACCAACTATTGGCCCATACAATACAGAACGCCTCATCACATTTCTTGATGCATTGAAAGAAATAATGATTCCACCCGAAGAAAGAGGGCTGTTGAGGCCTGGCATGACTCTGTATGTCATAATTTGGGACAATGTGGCTTTCCACCACTCTTGCCCTTTTTTTTTTTTTTTTTTTTTTTTTTTTTTAAAAAGGTATTTCCACCCATAAGTTTCCTTTGGTAGTGTGTGTGTGTTTTTTTTTTTTTTTTTTTTTTTTTTTTTTCCCAGTATCCATTTGAGTTTGTAAAGTATTATATTGCATATTGATGGCTGTATTTTGTTATCCATCTGTAATGATTGAAAGAATAAATTAATTTGACCACAAGTTGTGGTGTTTGATGGAAATATTTGCTTATGTTGCATGTTTTTAATGTTTTGTGAGTGTTAGAGCATTTTGCTAACAAAATGAGTCATTTTGGCCATTGAGCTTCAGTTTTATCCTGTGTTAACTGTTTTGAAAATGTGATGTCAGAGTGGGCAAATGTGTTTAAGCAATCGAGGAAAAACTGTAATCTTTGTCTGGCTCACCTCTGCTTGATGTTGCAACGTGTTCTCTTCACCATTATCAAACTCAGACATCTAACTTTCACAACTGTTGCTTATTCATCCTAACAAACAAGTTCTGCAAGTGCAAACATTTTTATATTAAAGCATATATGACACCAACTTAAAAACAAGCAAATGATATAACACTGAAACAGGTAAACAGCAATATCAATATCAATATCCAAAAGACCCCCTTCTTGCTATTTCCTGGTTCAGTCTAACACATTTATTACTCTTTCATTTTCAGGTGCATATACCCTTAAAAGGTTTTGGTCTTTTTGTTAAACTTCATTAATTCAATGTATATCTTATCTTCATTTTCCCAATAACATTCATGTACTCTTTTCCCAATGTTCCAATTTTCCAAATGTTTCCCTTTTTAGGTTTCAATACTTCTCTAAGCACCATATTTCTTATAATATCATGTTGGGGCCAATTTTTATACTGTCCAAATTTCTGCCGCAATAGCGGTAAATTGGTTATTTCATGTTGGCATGAAATAATCTCACAAGTTGTTTGCACCGCGCTCTTCCATAATTCAGTTTTTCGTTTAGGTGCGTCAATCCATTAAATAGCTTTTATACAAAACTATGATTCGCACTCACATAAAACAAACTTCTCTTTTCGTTTTATTAGTCCATCACCAGAGGACAAAGACAAGGTGTCACCCATGGTTTTCTCCAGGACCTATGTATTCTATTCCACTTTTCCTGTTTCAAAACCATGTTTTTCTTGTTTGAGTAATGTTAAATATTTCCCTTCTCAATCTACATTTTACCATTGTATTATTACTGTGTATTTTTCCACTATTTCTGTACATTGGCTACATTCTTCTAGCATTCTTCTTTTTGCAATTTAATACTTCTATCTCTACTTCTTGTACGTAAATTTGGTCCACTACTATTAATTGTGTTGCAAAATCAATTAAAGGCCATATCCCTGTTAAGGTTTTGTCCCTACTAAAGTTGCCAGCAATACTTGTTTGGGCAAGCACGGTTCGTTCTGTTTCTTAATTTTCTTTGGCCAATTTTCTCGTTTTTCTCCATCATCCGATTTCATAATTCCTGAAAAATAAAACAAATATAATTAACGGGAGTTTTCTGGGGGCCCCCTCCATCCCTTTCTTTCAACGGTCATATCGAACAACCCTGCAAACGTTATTTCCAAGTCAGTTACATTTTGACCGCACAGGCGAGTATTTCGGGTTCTGTTTTAGTTCTACTAACAGCTTGCACCAGCGCAAACAGTCTTTTGGCATTAAAATTGTACTGTCAGGCTGTACTAAAGACATGCAGAGAAGAGATAGAGCTGAAAAGGCATGTAAAGCACCGCAGTAAAGATAGTTTGCGGTTTGATATTTGTTTTTTCTTTTGGCTATAAATACACAATGCACTGTCACAAACATGCAAATAATCCCGAATGTGGTTCTCCATGATTTGTGAATTCTGGTGATGATGTGCCTTTTGGCCGAAATTTTATTTTATTTTTTCGACTCTTAATTTTATAATGCTTATAGCTCCGAAAGTTGGAAACTTAGCAGACTGAAACCAGTGTCATGTGAACCAGCTATAGTAAGGAATGTGAAAAATATGCACTCTTCATGTTTAACGTATTTTGCCATTAAACACGCAGACTGCTCAAATACAAAAACATTGTTTTTAAGTCAAACTCGATTTGTGAAAACTTTCACAATCGCTATTTATTGCGTAACAGTGTTCCTAATGCTCTGCTCTCTTTTTCTTCTATCAGTATTGGTCAGCTGACCCTTCCCTGAGTCACTAACATCACTATTCTGATCTGTGAAAACTTTCCCAGTTCAGTACTGGTCAGCTGACCCTTTCCTGGGTCACTAACATCACTATTCTGATCTGTGAAAACTTTCACAGTTCAGTATTGGTCAGCTGACCCTTCCCTGGGTCACTAACATCACTATTCTGATCTGTGAAAACTTTCACAGTTCAGTATTGGTCAGCTGACCCTTTCCTGGGTCACTAACATCACTATTCTGATCTGTGAAAACTTTCACAGTTCAGTACTGGTCAGCTGACCCTTCCTAGAGTCATGTAAATCACTATTCTGATCTGTAAAAAAACTTTCACAGTTCAGTACTGGTCAGCTGACCCTTCCTTGAGTCATGTAAATCACTATTCTGATCTGTGAAAACTTTCACAGTTCAGTATTGGTCAGATGACCCTTTCCTGGGTCACTAACATCAATATTCTGATCTGTGAAAATGTTCACAGTTCAGTATTGGTCAGCTGGCCCTTTCCTGGGTCACTAACATCACTATTCTGATCTGTGAAAACCTTCACAGGTCAGTACTGGTCAGCTGACCCTTTCCTGGGTCACTAACATCACTATTCTGATCTGTGAAAACTTTCACAGTTCAGTACTGGTCAGCTGACCCTTCCCTGAGTCATATTAATCTCAACTCTGATCTGTGAAAGCTTTCACAGTTCAGTACTGGTTTGTGAAAATTTTCACAGTTCAGTACTGGTCAGCTGACACTTCCCTGAGTCACTAACATCACTATTCTGATCTGTGAAAACTTTCACAGGTCAGTATTGGTCAGCTGACTCTTTCCTGGGTCACTAACATCACTGTTCTGATCTGTGAACATTTTCACAGTTCAGTACTGGTCAGCTGACCATTTCCTGATTCATGTACATCACTATTCTGACCCAAATTGAACTGTGAATTTTTTCACAGATTAAAATAGTGATGTTACTGACTCAGGGAATGTTCAGCTGACCAGTACTGACCTGTGAAAATGTTCACAGATCAGAACAGTGATGTTAGTGACCCAGGAAAGAGTCAGCTGACCAATACTGACCTGTGAAAGTTTTCACAGATCAGAATAGTGATTAATATGACTCAGGAAAGGGCCAGCTAACCAGTACTGACCTGTGAACATTTTCACAGATCAGAATAGTGATGTTAGTGATTTAGGGAAGGGCCAGCTGACCAGTACTGACCTGTGAACATTTTCACAGATCAGAAAAGTGATGTTAGTGACTCACGGAAGGGTCAGCTGACCAATACTGAACTGTGAAAGTTTTCACAGATCAGAATAGTGATTTACATGAATCAGGGAAGGGCCAGCTGACCAGTACTGAACTGTGAAAGTTTTCACAGATCAGAATAGTGATTAATATGACTCAGGAAAGGGTCAGCTGACCAGTACTGAACTGTGAAAGTTTTCACAGATCAGAATAGTGATGTTAGTGACCCAGGGAAGGGTCAGCTGACCAATACTGAACTGTGAAAGGTTTCACAGATCAGAATAGTGATTAATATGACTCAGGAAAGGGTCAGCTGACCAGTAATGAACTGTGAAAGTTTTCACAGATCAGAATAGTGATGTTAGTGACTTAGGGAAGCGTCAGCTGACCAGTACTGACCTGTGAAAGTTTTCACAGATCAGAATAGTGATGTTAGTGACTCACGGAAGGGTCAGCTGACCAGTACTGAATTGTGAAAGTTTTCACAGATCAGAATAGTGATTTATATGACTCAAGGAAGGGTCAGCTGACCAGTACTGAACTGTGAAAGTTTTCACAGATCAGAATAGTGATGTTAGTGACTTAGGGAAGCGTCAGCTGACCAGTACTGACCTGTGAAAGTTTTCACAGATCAGAATAGTGATGTTAGTGACTCACGGAAGGGTCAGCTGACCAGTACTGAATTGTGAAAGTTTTCACAGATCAGAATAGTGATGCTAGTGACTCACGGAAGGGTCAGCTGACCAGTACTGAACTGTGAAAGTTTTCACAGATCAGAATAGTGATTAATATGACTCAGGAAAGGGCCAGCTAACCAGTACTGACCTGTGAACATTTTCACAGATCAGAATAGTGATGTTAGTGATTTAGGGAAGGGCCAGCTGACCAGTACTGACCTGTGAACATTTTCACAGATCAGAAAAGTGATGTTAGTGACTCACGGAAGGGTCAGCTGACCAATACTGAACTGTGAAAGTTTTCACAGATCAGAATAGTGATTTACATGAATCAGGGAAGGGCCAGCTGACCAGTACTGAACTGTGAAAGTTTTCACAGATCAGAATAGTGATTAATATGACTCAGGAAAGGGTCAGCTGACCAGTACTGAACTGTGAAAGTTTTCACAGATCAGAATAGTGATGTTAGTGACCCAGGGAAGGGTCAGCTGACCAATACTGAACTGTGAAAGTTTTCACAGATCAGAATAGTGATGTTAGTGACTTAGGGAAGCGTCAGCTGACCAGTACTGACCTGTGAAAGTTTTCACAGATCAGAATAGTGATGTTAGTGACTCACGGAAGGGTCAGCTGACCAGTACTGAATTGTGAAAGTTTTCACAGATCAGAATAGTGATTTATATGACTCAAGGAAGGGTCAGCTGACCAGTACTGAACTGTGAAAGTTTTCACAGATCAGAATAGTGATGTTAGTGACTTAGGGAAGCGTCAGCTGACCAGTACTGACCTGTGAAAGTTTTCACAGATCAGAATAGTGATGTTAGTGACTCACGGAAGGGTCAGCTGACCAGTACTGAATTGTGAAAGTTTTCACAGATCAGAATAGTGATTTATATGACTCAAGGAAGGGTCAGCTGACCAGTACTGAACTGTGAAAGTTTTCACAGATCAGAATAGTGATGTTAGTGACTTAGGGAAGCGTCAGCTGACCAGTACTGACCTGTGAAAGTTTTCACAGATCAGAATAGTGATGTTAGTGACTCACGGAAGGGTCAGCTGACCAGTACTGAACTGTGAAAGTTTTCACAGATCAGAATAGTGATGTTAGTGACTCAGGGAAGGGTCAGCTGACCAGTACTGAATTGTGAAAGTTTTCACAGATCAGAATAGTGATGTTAGTGACTCACGGAAGGGTCAGCTGACCAGTACTGAACTGTGAAAGTTTTCACAGATCAGAATAGTGATGTTAGTGACTCACGGAAGGGTCAGCTGACCAGTACTGAACTGTGAAAGTTTTCACAGATCAGAATAGTGATGTTAGTGACTCACGGAAGGGTCAGCTGACCAGTACTGAACTGTGAAAGTTTTCACAGATCAGAATAGTGATGTTAGTGACTCAGGGAAGGGTCAGCTGACCAGTACTGAACTGTGAAAGTTTTCACAGATCAGAATAGTGAATAATATGACTCAGGGAAGGGTCAGCTGACCAGTACTAACCTGTGAAAGTTTTCACACATCAAAATAGTGATGTTAGTGACTCAGGGAAGGGTCAGCTGACCAGTACTGAACTGTAAAAGTTTTCACAGATCAGAATAGTGATTAATATGACTCAGGAAAGGGCCAGCTAACCAGTACTGACCTGTGAAAGTTTTCACAGATCAGAATAGTGATGTTAGTGACTTAGGAAAGGGTCAGCTGACCAATACTGAACTGTGAAAGTTTTCACAGATCAGAATAGTGATGTTAGTGACTTAGGAAAGGGTCAGCTGACCAATACTGAACTGTGAAAGTTTTCACAGATCAGAATAGTGATGTTAGTGACCCAGGGAAGGGTCAGCTGACCAGTACTGAATTGTGAAAGTTTTCACAGATCAGAATAGTGATGTTAGTGATTTAGGCAAGGGCCAGCTGACCAGTACTGACCTGTGAACATTTTCACAGATCAGAATAGTGATGTTAGTGACCCAGGAAAGGGTCAGCTGACCAGTACTGAACTGGGAAAGTTTTCACAGATCAGAATAGTGATGTTAGTGACTCAGGGAAGGGTCAGCTGACCAATACTGATAGAAGAAAAAGAGAGCAGAGCATTAGGAACACTGTTACGCAATAAATAGCGATTGTGAAAGTTTTCACAAATCGAGTTTGACTTAAAAACAATGTTTTTGTATTTGAGCAGTCTGCGTGTTTAATGGCAAAATACGTTAAACATGAAGAGCGCATATTTTTCACATTCCTTACTATAGCGGACTTACCAAGGGGGTTACGGACAAGAGCTTTGCTGTGAAAAAATTCACAGATCAAGCTGGTTCACATGACACTGGTTTCAGTCTGCTAAGTTTCCAACTTTCGGAGCTATAAGCATTATAAAATTAAGAGTCGAAAAAATAAAATAAAATTTCGGCCAAAAGGCACATCATCACCAGAATTCACAAATCATGGAGAACTACATTCGGGATTATTTGCATGTTTATGACAGCGCGTTGTGCATTTATAGCCAAAAAAATCCGAATATCAAACCGCAAACTATCTTTACTGCGGTAACGCACTGTGGCTTCTTTATTTCTGTATTCTTTATTTGCGACTACGCTAATTGGCACTGCGTTTGCTATACTGCGTTGGATCGATAAATGAGATGTTCATCGTAATCTTCGTCTGGCTCACCTCTGCTTGATGTTGCAACATGTTCCCTTCAGCATTATCAAACTCAGATATCTAACTTTTATCTATAAGACATCAACTGTTGCTTATTAATTCTTACAAACAAGGTCTTTTTCTAAGTACTGTCACAAACTTTATCATTTAACTGAGGCCTGTAGAGTCTAAGGTGAATTTCTGCCATTTTTCTGAGTGTAACGCGGTCTGATCTTGAGGTGAATTTGCTGGGACGTCCACTCCTGGAAAGACTGGTGTCTGTCTTGAATGTCTTTCACTTGTGAATAATCTTTGTCACTGTGGAATGATGGACTTCAAATTTCAAATGTTTTGAAAATGCCCATATCAGCCAACAACTGCTTCTCTAAGATTATCCCTAATGTCTTTCCTCTTTGGCATTGTGTAAACACACACCTGAAGGCTCCAAACCAGCAAACTGCCAAAACTTGTGCTGTTATAGAGGTGCTCACAATTGCTGATGATCAGTTAATCAAAGGTAGGTAACAAAAGATTACAGATAATTTACTCACCCCCTTGTCATCCAAGATGTTCATATCTTTCTTTACATCTTTCTTCAGTCTTAAAGAAATTGTGTTTTTTGAGGAAAACATTTCAGGATTTCTCTCCATAGTGGACTTCTATGGTGCCTGCGAGTTTGAACTTCCAAAACGCAGTTTAAATACAGCTTCAAAGGGCTCTAAATGATCCCAGCTGAGGAAGAAGGGACTTTATGTACTTTTTAACATCAAATGCTCATCTTGTCTAGCTCTTTGTGAACTCTGTGTATTGCGGTTCAAGACAGGGTAATTCGAAAAACTCCCATCTCATTTTCTCCTCCAACTTAAAAATCGTCCTACATCGCTGCAGAAGTACCGACCCAGATGTTTACAAACTGGACGTGCAAAGAAGATCAAACGCCCTTTACAAAATTCAATAATTGTGAGTTGATTTAAATTTTTTATCACTGATAACAAAATTGTACTAAAACATCCTTTCTCTGCAAATAAATAAATAAATACATTTAATTATGATACATCGTTTCGAAGAAAAAATATTTTCTAATCGTATGCTTTATAAAAATAATTGTGTTAAAATGTATCTCTAAAACTCTTCCTGCACACTTTTTCTTTAGTAAAATGTGTTCACGTTGTGGTTTTCTTTGTGCAAATGAATCGCCCATGTAAAACTCAACGGTCTAATCATTAAACAGCTGAGATAGTCTGTAGGTGACCCTGTAGTGTCAATAGACAGAAACAGAAGTCTGAGTTTAGAGCGGTAGAGGCACATTTAATGGTGGGGTATTTTATGCCTACACTGCCATACATAGGTAAAACCAAGTAATTACAAATTTTGTCGAAAACGATTTGGCTCAACGACTGAAAATCGGGCCTTATGTAATACGGTCTGCGATCGATGGGTTTGACTTGATTGTGTTCGGATTAAGAGAGCAGAAATATTGTTGCAGAAATAAGTGTTTGTGGTTGCTGTGTGAATAAACAGTCCTGATGCGTTCTGATTAAGTACAAGACATTTTACGATCTTCAGTGACCTGGAATGCTGGGAATCGTTTAAAAGCATAATCATAAAATAAAAGCATAATTATTCTGATAAATTTAGTTTAAATAAAATAATAACAGAACCCTATAAAGGCTCTGCAAGTCAATAAGATTAGCTCAAGAATAACAGAATGCTGCCCGTTGCCATGTGTCATATTCGAGAAGAGGATAAAAGATGATATGCTTAAAAACACAAGTCTGATGAAATAGCATACAAGCTTGAATAGACATATATGTTTAGTAATCATAGGACGTTTTGCTGCATTGTGGGTTTTTTTCCCCCTCAAAAAGAGATTAATAATGTCCAGTTAACAGTGATTGGAATGCAGTTTGTTTACAGCTAGATATTTTTGAATTTATATGTGTGTGTATATGTTATATGTTTTTATGTTCATTCATTCAACATATTTGCCTGCAGTGGGTTGCTGTAGTCATTTTCTTGAGCTCAATCAATCATCTCAGGGTTTCTGTTGGTGATGGTCATTATATGGTAGAGTATATCTTTGCCAGCCTGAGTATTGTGGGAGGAAGTGGTGATGTATAGAAACCTTAAATTATTATGATGATGATTATTATTATTATTATTATTAAAACCTTGAATATGCAATGTTCATATAGTGGAGGAAGTCAAGGGAACGGTTACCACACATTGTCACCACTAGATGGCGCTATTCCCCTGAATCTGTTATAATCTGTTTGTTTTGCACTATTGGAAATCAGGTGTTATGCCGAATTCTAACCCCCGCCAGATTACTGCCCCCTAGTATTGGTAGGTTTAGGGTTAGGTGTGGGGGAGGGGTTAAGATTAGGCAATCAGGTAGTGATTTCAATGAGAGGTGGTGGTAATTTGGCAGGGGGTCGAAAATGGGCACAACACCGGCTCTACTTCACTTCACTTGCATAATGTGCATTAAACTTTGTTTAAATTATAATTTTAATTTGCATTAATTTTAAAATGTTTTGTATCCTAATTTTATTAGCAGGAGTACGAATTCTGCCAAATGATATTTTAATGTAAATATTATGATTTGTATATTTAAGAGGAAAAATAGATTATATTCTGAATGCGAATAACTGTGTATCCATCCTTTGTATGTTTCTTACAAAAATGCAGCTTTTTTACGTCACAAGATGTTAACTGATAGACTGGATGTGTGGATTCCTTGAGGATTATTTTGATCTTTCTGATCAGCTGCATGGATTCTCAGCAGTTTGGACTGTTAATCTGACAACACATGTTCCCTTCATTTGTAAGCAAGTGAGATAAAGCTGAATTTCTCCATATCTGCTCTAATGAAGAAACAAACTCATCTACATGGCCTGATGGTGGGTATATTTTTATATTTTTGGGTGAAGCATAAGTTTACATAATAGGTTTTTTGGTGCTTCTCAGTCTAGTGGTGATCCGTACACTTCAACCTCACACAGTGTAAGATATTCTTCCCTTCCTGGAATAACAACATTAATGTAACGTCCTTCCATCCCATCACATTGAAAGGTAGTGGAAAAACCAGGATGAATGGAAGAGATCACAGCACACCTGAAGAAAAGGTGAGTTAGGCATCTTAAGAAATTTTAAAGAAAGTCAACGTAATTAAATACAAGCGATGGGATTAAAAACAAAAACACAATATTGTACCTATTTGTAACCATCAGACAACGTTACATTTTTAGCGCTGTACTAATTCTCATAATGCAGTAAGTTCTGAATGTATTTCAAGAAAAATAAAGAGATTTAGAGCTGAATTCATTTACCTGGGATTGTTATTGCCATTGTTGTCCAGACTGTTTCCAATCCTGATTTCTGCCCCATTCAGTCTTTCAGGAATATTATCTAGTGTGTTTGTAATTACTACAGAAAACACTTGGTGTCTTTTCAGTAGGTCCAGTCTCCACCAGGCATTCAGAGCTTTTTCGGTGTGGGTACATGACCCATGTTTGTAAACACCATCTTTGTTCCCATCAATCGCACTGAATGCAAAGCCATTTCCATAGAGGGAAATCTGTGTAGCTCTCCCTTTTAAAGCCACATTTTCGCCTACAACAACAGATCCAAGTGAATTCATAGTTTTGAATAAAGAACGTACAGTCTAGAAATTCAATATAGGACCACAACATTGTTCAATCTAAAATTTAGCTTTACTGAATTTCTGCTGGTTTTGAATTTTTGTCTCTCTTTTGATTAATAACTTTTATCAGAGCCACACTGTTTAAATACTGATCATAAATGTTCATATTCTCACCATCAGGAGCTGGATAACCATAAACCTCGACCTCACAGAGGGTAAGAAGGCGATTAGATCCACGTATGACCACATTGATGTAACGGCCTGAAATGCCTTTCTTCCATTTGAAAGTGAGGGATCTCCCACCTGGAATTGACGAAATCTTTCCAGCCCTGTACAGAAATCAGTGTGTAATTGTGTGTATGTAACCTCCTCACATTGTTCTTTAAGAGAACCTTTTTAAATAGTTTTGTAGTTTACTTACAATGGATTGCTGTTGCCGTTGTACAGAAGAGAGTTCCCAATATGTATCTCGGCTCCATCAAGTCTTTCAGGACAGCAGTCTTTTCGGTTGGTGATAGTTATGGAGGTCACTACGTACTCGTTTAGTAAATCTAACCTCCACCATGGGTCAGTTTGCCATTCAGTAGCAGTACAGGATCCATGATTATAATCTGGGTCACGATTTCCATCAATAGCATTACTGGCATGGCCATCTCCTGAATAAGGATTCGCAACCAGGTCTGATTGTGTGGCCTTGCTATATAAAGCAAGATTTCTGCCTGAAATTGATAAATATATGTATACAAAGCAAGTATATGATATAATAAAGAAAGTATATGAATGGGTCAAAAAAAAAAAAAAAAAAGGCATTTGTCAAAATTATATAGCATTTTTGACAGAGATTATTTAACAGGGTTTGTTTGTTTTATTTATTTATATATTTGACAGTAAAGTTAATAAGTTTATAGCTACAAAAAAGAACAATCCGCCATTATTGCCAAGGAGAAAAACCTGCTCAAGTTCTTTTGGGACAATATTCCCCATATACTGAGCATTTTAAAAAATAATAATGAAATGTTATATAAAACCATCTTCCACAAAATATTACTGTTATAAGATGAATAAGGCATTTCCAGAAAAATGTAAACAAATTATGAATAAATTCATAAAACAATTAACAATGAACATTTGTTTAAAAATGTTCTAAAGTAGCATGTGAAAATGTAAAACAAAGATCGACAACTTGCACTGATCAAAATGTGAAAATTTGCACTAAAATATTGAATAATAATAAAATGTATTTAATAGTAATACAATGTGTTTAGTTAATGTATAATTAAAAATATTTGGGTAATTTTGAACTGTACCTTTAGTTGCAGTTGAGTCTGTAAAATAAGGCATCACCAAAATCCAAAGTAGGTAAAACATGTGCATTTCCATTATCCTACACGTGAGAAGTAAAATAAGCAAGGTTATAAAAATCTGGTAAGCATTGTCAGTTTTGTTCATAATCTGATTTTATAATGGATTGACTTTGCGTGTTTGTTTTAATATTCATCAGAAAACTTACTTTCTTATCCTATAATTGAATTCAATAGGAAATTAAGACAAGTATGGAATTAAAATGATGGCATGCACATGTAAACATAACCGACATACATTTAAACAAGCAACTCACTCACCTGTATTTTATAATTTACAAAATTATTAGGTTTTTTATTTTTTTTTCCTCATAGAGAACATGGAGGACACTCTGTTGAAAAAGTGTTTATCATGAATATCAGTGAGCCAGCTATAAATACATGGCTTGGATGTTTTATCTAAATAGGTCATCCTAGATAAATGTGCTTCACCCGCAGGTTTTGTTTGCTGAGTTTGAAGTAACTTGATTATTGTGCTTGCTGTCGTGTAGTGTTGGATAAAAATGACTGCAGATGAACAATGTATGATTGTGTGTACTTTCAGATTACTTTTTATATCCAGCTTGTTTTAAACTTCCCACTGAATGTCCATATGGAGATAAAACAAAGCAAGAAAAGAAAGAAACTATATTCATATTTTTATAACAACATAAAATGCATGACATCCAGAATCTACAGTTACTGAAGGTCACTGGAGATGATAATGACCTAGTATAGTTTTTCACAGCTATACATCACCAGTGTTTGGTAACTTGCATAATTGTTTGTTTCATACATGATCTAAATTTATTTGACATTTGTAAATATAGTCAAAGCTAAATTGTATTACACACAGTAATACGTAATAAATTTAAAAACTGAAAAAAATAAGAATTAATAAACTATGAAAAAATTACTACCCAGCACTAATGAGTAACCAAGTAAGCAAACTGGTGAATTTAGGAACAAAGGAAACTAGGTCAAACACAGGTACAAGGACAACTAACAAAACCAAAACCAAACAAAAACGTACATGTGACGCAAAACAGTTCCAGATAAAGTCCTTTTGGGATAATGTGCCTTTATAGGCATGTTGTCCATCTTTAACAGAATTGGATCTAATTGGATGAACTAAATTCAATTAATAGGTAAGTAAGTTTTAAGCTATGATATCATGCACATGGAAGCATATTTTGACAAGTGAACTATGATCAGTGCCGTCCTGTAGGTTTGTGGGGCCCTGGGCAAGATAATGAAAATGTGCCCCACTAGTGTAAAAAACTGTCACAGAAATTTGACTAGTGAAGATAAAGCGCATGAAATGACTATTTCAATATAGTTTAATTATATATATATATATATATATATATATACACACTGCTCAAAAAAATAAAGGGAACACTTAAACAACACAATGTAACTCCAAGTCAATCACACTTCTGTGAAATCAAACTGCCCACTTAGGAAGCAACACTGATTGACAATCAATTTCACATGCTGTGGTGCAAATGGAATAGACAACAGGGGTGGAAATTATAGGCAATTAGCAAGACACCCCCAATAAAGGAGTGGTTCTGCAGGTGGTGACCACAGACCACTTCTCAGTTCCTATGCTTTCTGGCTGATGTTTTGGTCACTTCTGAATGGTGGTGGTGCTTTCACTCTAGTGGTAGCATGAGACGGAGTCTACAACCCACACAAGTGGCTCAGGTAATGCAGCTCATCCAGGATGGCACATCAATGCTAGCTGTGGCAAGAAGGTTTGCTGTGTCTGTCAGTGTAGTGTCCAGAGCATGGAGGCGCTACCAGGAGACAGGCCAGTACATCAGGAGACGTGGAGGAAGGGCAACAACCCAGCAGCAGGACCGCTACCTCCGCCTTTGAGCAAGGAGGAACAGGAGGAGCACTGCCAGAGCCCTGCAAAATGACCTCCAGCAGGCCACAAATGTGCATGTGTCTGCTCAAACAGTCAGAAACAGACTCCATGAGGGTGGTATGAGGGCCCGACATCCACAGGTGGGGGCTGTGCTTACGGCCCAACACCGTGCAGGATGTTTGGCATTTGCCAGAGAACACCAAGATTGGCAAATTCGCCACTGGCGCCCTGTGCTCTTCACAGATGAAAGCAGGTTCACACTGAGCACATGTGACAGACGTGACAGAGTCTGGAGACGCCGTGGAGAACGTTCTGCTGCCTGCAACATCCTCCAGCATGACCGGTTTGGCAGTGGGTCAGTAATGGTGTGGGGTGGCAGTTCATTGGAGGGCTGCACAGCCCTCCATGTGCTCGCCAGAGGTAGCCTGACTGCCATTAGGTACCGAGATGAGATCCTCAGACCCCTTGTGAGACCATATGCTGGTGCGGTTGGCCCTGGGTTCCTCCTAATGCAAGACAATGCTAGACCTCATGTGGCTGGAGTGTGTCAGCAGTTCCTGCAAGACGAAGGCATTGATGCTATGGACTGGCTCGCCCGTTCCCCAGACCTGAATCCAATTGAGCACATCTGGGACATCATGTCTCGCTCCATCCACCAACGCCACGTTGCACCACAGACTGTCCAGGAGTTGGCGGATGCTTTAGTCCAGGTCTGGGAGGAGATCCCTTAGGAGACCATCCGCCACCTCATCAGGAGCATGCCCAGGCGTTGTAGGGAGGTCATACAGGCACGTTGAGGCCACACACACTACTGAGCCTCATTTTGACTTGTTTTAAGGACATTACATCAAAGTTGGATCAGCCTGCAGTGTGTTTTTCCACTTCAATTTTGAGTGTGACTCCAAATCCAGACCTCCATGGGTTAATAAATTTGATTTTTCATTGATAATCTTTGTGTGATTTGGTTGTCAGCACATTCAACTATGAAAAGAAAGTATTTAATAAGAATATTTCATTCATTCAGATCTAGGATGTGTTATTTTAGTGTTCCCTTTATTTTTTTGAGCAGTATGTATATATATATATATATATATATATATATATAAAGCAAATTAAAAAAATAGGAGTCCAAGTGAGATTGAGTAAAGTATACACAGAAACTAAACAGAGCGTAAACAAAATAAACATAGGCCTTAATATTCATAAATGATAAGAAATACAGGCTATTCTGCTTGTTTTTAAGGACTGATTGATGATCACATGAAAAAAAAAAAAATTATTGAATCATTGGATCCGTATCTGTAATTATTTAACGTAACATGCTAAATGTGGCTCAATTTTTCCTTATATGACAAGTCTGTCTGTGATCATGGACATCATTGCATGTAAAAAAAAAATAAAATAAAATAAAATAAAAAAAATACTACAGCAATAAATATTATGTATATAGCTGTCATGAATCTGGTCGGTGACCTTCGGTCCGCTCACCACCAGATGTCGCTCTCGCTCTGTCACTTCACACAGACTGTTACACTACACCCCGGACTACGTATCCCGTCACCCATCGCGCTGATTGCGTCTACACCTGTGGCCAATCAGGCGCCCTATATAAGCCCCGGACTTTTCTCCTATGACTCACGGAGTATTGTGGTTATTTCTATGGTTGTTTCGCCTATGTTCCTAGTTTCCTCGTTCCCTGCGCTCACCTCTCGTCTCTCTCCAACCGTTTCAAAAAATCATTTTTTTCCAGCCCTGGAAAGCCAGCCCCACGTCAAATAATTTAAAAATAGCATTAATGTGTAACAAAACTTCATTTCAAGAGACTATACTAAGAGGCAATATTAAGTGATTTCCAAAATCTAATCCGTAACAACAAAATTTCAGCTGTAACAAGAAAGGTTTTCTGACATTATTTACCAAAAAATTATAAAGAACACTGAGTTTGTTGTGCCTGTGTGTAGGACTGCACAATTTGGCCAAAACGTTGTTTTTATAAATATGACTAATTCTGATTATTCTTATTACCAATTAAAAACATTAAACAAAACAATAAGTATTGTTTAGGATTATCAATATATTTTACAGAAAACTGCAGCATGACCTGTTAACATACAGTAGGACTAACTTAGAAAGGTATAAGAATTTATTATAAAATTAATAAATTAATTCTGATTTAAAATCTTTGACCAAAAAACAAACAAACAAACAAAAATCTTAACTTTTTGTCAGAAAATCTTATGCATTCACTGAGAGAGAGGGGAAAAAAAAAACTCCTACACTGGAGGAAAAAAAAAAAAACTTACAGAGAAGTATTATTATTCCTATTTTTACCCAAAATACGGTGTTAATTAATATATGTAATACATGTAATAGAATGTTTAGTTCATACAGGAAATCCCCAATATGGACAAAGGTATACGCTTTCGTGTAGCTCGATAAAACTCTAGATAGAATTTTAACTCATGAAACATGAAGACATATCTGTACGATTGCGACTAAATGGATTATCTCTATTCTTCGAGCCATATTGGGCATTTTTATATGAATATTCAATTCAGTGCTAATTAACAGTCTTTATCACTTTATAGAATACTATATAAAATAATGATTTTGCCTCATTCTGTGATGTGAAACTATGTCAGACCAAAAAAGGAAGTTATTTCGAAAACTCGACTGATGTTATTAAATTAATTTGGAGCAAAATCATGTCATTAAAACGTTCTCAATAGACAGCAGGTTTGTAAACAGACTCAAACCCATGCAAAATCCATCCACGCGTTCTACTGAGGTAAATTTGAACGCACAGACTGATTTTTTTTTCATACGTTCTACACATATGCCGCGCTGTACGGAACTGGTGCGCGTAAGGTGTGTGCGGCCTTAAGTTGCGCTGGACACACCGATCGGTGGATGACATTAAAGTACAGCAAGAGCGAGTTGAAAGCATGCAGAGCTGTCTGCGCTCTGTAGTACTTGAGAAACTTTGATTTTAAAACCGGATCTTTCTGCGCTGCTTCAAATTGAACGCACCTAAAAATCCTATTGACAACCTCGCGGCCGCAGGGCCCTAGGCGACCGTGTCTGATGAGTGCAAATTTGTGATTTCTGGGTCCAACTGCGCAGAACCTGATTTTACCAAGTACTACATGTTCCTGGATCAACATCTTTGTTGACCCTGGAACAACATTGTGATTAACCAATCAGATTTGAAAAAACAGTTTATAGTTTTTGTGAAGTTTAGGCTTACAATCTATGTTTAGTGCTTGCACATCAGTGTAATTCATCTATCATTTCCTCTGATTTTAGGGATTACTCATGGGTAAGGTTAAGTTTAGGTGTAGGGATGTGGTCAAGTTTAAATTTTTGGATTAAAATGTTGTTCCAGGGACAACAAAATATGTTGACCCAGGAACACATCTAACTCAGCAAAATCAGGACATGCGTCTAACTGCCATGTCTTTGTGAGATGTAGAGAGGGTGAACAGATGTGTTGCTGGTGACACTGTTGGTAACTGAGGTTAATCAGCATGGCTACCACAGCATTTTGCAGCGACATGCCATCCCATCTGGTTTACACTTAATAGGGCTATCATTTGTTTTCCAACAGGATAATGACCAAAACACACCTCTAGTTAAAAAAAAAAAAGTAAATATGCTTTTCTTCTTCTTATTATTATTATTAATAATAAAGAAAAATGTATGTTCTATAAGAATAATTGTGTTAAACTGTATCTCTAAAACTCGTCCAATACATTTTCTTTGGGAAATGTGTTGACTCTCACACACGGAGGAGACGAGAGGTGAGTGACCAGTGTTGGGTAAGTTACTTTAGAAAAGTAATAAATTACTAATTACTAATTACTTAATGTTGTATTTAAAATACTTATCTAATTACTGTGTCTGAAAAGTGACTTAATTACTCAGTAAGTAATTTAACTAAATACTTCTTAAAAAACAATAGAAATGAAACTCTTTAAATGATAAATAATTAAAAAAAAAAACATATGAGTCAAACATGAAATAGTTTAGCCTTTTAGCTTTCTGAATCATCTTTATTACATTCTATAAAAAACATTCTATAATAATTTAATTTTTTAGTAAGAAATGTAACCTTCTTTAGGTAAGAAACACAATTCCTGAATAACAAAAAAACATTATTCTGCAACATATCTGAATAACAAAAAAGCTTAACCTAAGAAATGTTAAACATGACATGCATCAAGCTGTAAACATTAAACTTCCTTTCAAAGCAATGAGTACCATATTCATACATAATGTATGTAATCATGTCATGTGTTTCAACAAAGTGAACTGTTTCACACACAGGTATTTTGTTTAATATGCACCAAAAAGACGGAGATTCTACAGTACGCAGCGGTAGCATCTCTTCCACAATGTAGCCTGCAATCATTTTTTTAAGCTCATGAGCACCTTCAGACACTTTCTGCGCTGCCGAAGTAAAATCAAGTTTTGCCTGCTTAGCAGGAGTTGCCGCGGTGTTATCCGTCGATGATGAACAAGGATCACTCAGAAGTGTTCGTCTATGCTGCCGTGTCAGGTGCTTCAGTAGATTACTCGTGCTATTGACAGCGGCCGATAGTTTTTTTCTCCCCAGGACATAGCTTACATATTACTGTAATGTTCTTGTCTGCTTGTTTCAGAAAAGTGAAGTGATGGGAATATTTCCATTTCGTAAAACAGCCACTCGCTTCAACCGAGTCCGACATCTTCCGCTTTAGAATAGGACTATGCAGCAAACTGGCGCGAAATCACGTGCACCTGCACTACAACGATTTTAAAGCGGCAGAGTTTACTTTTACCTTTAGAAGATAAATTAATAAAATTAAATAATGATATTCAGCGAGTTTAATTATTTTACAATTTAACGCAAGTACATTATAAGTAACTGTAATTAAAATACCTAAAAATGAACAGTAATCAGTTACTCTACTTTTTCAGTGGAAAAGTAGTTTAATTACAGCAACGCGTTACTTAGTAACGCGTTACACCCAACACTGGTGAGTGACAAACCAAACCAGCGTTTATTAGACATGTAGCCCTCTCGGCTGAACGGCTCACAAGCATGTCTAGGGGGGGATTCCAAGAAAATAAAAATTAAACGTTGCATGAGAGTTACATCTAAATAAACTTTAAATTGTAAATAGCTGTTTGCACTTAAGCAATAACAGGCATTCAAATACACACCAGGATATCGGATGTCAGTAGTAGATAGTGTTTAGAATTATATATTCAGAGCGTGATAGTGACTGTTTACTGTGTTTCTATTACTGTTACATAATGTAAATTCCAGTCTCTCTGAAATCACTCAACTGTACAATAACAATGCAATTTTCTTCACATGAAGAACACAGGAGAAAAAGGCTGTCAATGAACCTTTATATTTATTAAAAGTTGACTCTTTTGTCTTTTTAGTTTCTTGTCTCTCTAGAATTAAATCACTTTAGGTTATATGACCCAATTCACCATTTAGGAACACAATCAAACTGAGTGAATGTGCAACAATTCTGAGTACTCACGAAATCCAGGGAAATAGCAAAGTTCAAGTACACAGTACCAATTCAGAAAACACAATGAAAAGATTAGCAAATCCGATCGTCAGTGACGTCCACTCGCGGAACAGCACTCACGAAGAAGAAGGGAAGAACTCGTCCTCGCGAATCCTCCGTTCGTGACGCAAACTCGGCCCGATCCGCAGCCTCGTTCTCTCTTCTCAATCCATCACCCCGTCTTTGTGCGTTTGGTCGCATCGCTTACTCGCTTTCACTGAACACTACAAAAATGATCATAAGTTCAAAGATGCAGAAATAAACAAGCTTTCCGTATTTAATTTCAGACAATAAAACACGGATATTTTAAATACTTATATGAAAAGAAAACAACATAGGGTGCAGCTGATTAGAACTCAGGAGAGGATGAACGAGTGGGCGGTGCTACTGGTGAAGTGAAGTGGCAGGTGAACGTGGCTGTGGTGAATGCCTGACACGACACGACACCCCCCCCCCCCCCCCGTTAATGTGGCCGTTAAGTTAACATTATGCCAAGTCGTCACAAATAAAACAATGCACGGGAAACGGCTTTGTCGTGTTAGTTGCAGTGCACTATGCAACAAGCTATTGTAAACAAGCTAACGTTAACTAGATAAGTAATTATTTAATCGCTAATATAGCAGATTCATGGAAAATTACATCGGTAATCAGCATTTTTGCCGCAACTAATTTATGAACGAGTCTGCATCAACTACATTAAAGAGAATCGCTTTATTTAAAGTGAATAAAATACCCTACTTACTGGAGTTCAACAGTAATTGAGCCGCAGCCACACACCTGACTTGAACTGGGAAAGCAGGCAGTGGGCCAAACCACTGTGAGGAAGGGGAGGGGGAACTCAACTGTTTCTAAATGCATCTTTTGCGGGGGGGGGGGGGGGGGGGGTTCTGCTTACACAATTAGGTATACATACATACATACATACATACATACATACATACATACATACATACATACATACATACATACTTTTCACAATAGAGAATGCGATTTTTTTTTTTATACTTTTTTTTTTGGGGGGGGGGACAACCCTCGGATGGGGGGGGACATGTCCCCTCCGTCCCCCCCGGGATTTACGCCCATGGGTGAATGCAGTACCTGGGTGGGAGCTGAAGCTGGAAAGTGACGTCATTGATCTGCCTCAGGATTTTGAAGGGACCTATGTAGCGGGGACTCAGCTTGCAATAGGGCAGCTGTAGACGGAAGTCGCGGGTGGACGGCCAGACCAGATCCCCTGGTTGGTATTTGGGAGTGATCCTACGTCTGGCTAAGTGCTGGTGTCGGTGTACTGCCCGCTGGAGATGGTGATGAGCTGAGTCCCACACTCTCTTGCTTTCTCAAAACCAGTGGTCTACAGCTGGAACATTAGAGGGTTCCTCCGTCGGGGGGAACAGTGGAGGCTGGTATCCGAGTACGCACTGGAAAGGTGTTAAGCCGGTGGTATCTTGGTGGAGGGAATTTTGTGCGTACTCGGCCACGGGAGGAACCTGCTCCAGCTGTGTTGGTCCTCGTGACAGTATGCCCAGAGGTAACGTCCGAGCTCCTGGATCTTTCTCTCTGTCTGGCCATTGGTCTGTGGATGATATCCAGAGGAGAGGTTAACAGTAACACCAAGTAGCTTGAAGAAAGCTTTCCAGACATGAGATATAAATTGACGGCCCCGGTCCAACACAATCTCTTCTGGGATACCAAAGTGATGAAACACCTGGTGGAAGAGATGTTGTGTGGTCTCCAGCACTGTTGGTAATCCTTTTAGGGGAAGAAACTTGCATGCTTTAGAGAATCGATCGACGATAACCAGCACACGTTACCTTCCAAGCTGGGAAGGTCGCTCACAAAGTCAATGCCAAGATGGGACCAGGGCCTCTCTGGGATGGGTAATGGTACCAGTTTTTCTGTAGGTAACATACGTGGAGAGTTAGACATAGCACAGACAGAGCAGCTCTGGACGTACCTGATGGTATCTCGGTGCATACTGGGCCACCAGTAACGAGACTGAAGGAGCGAGAGGGTCCGCTTGCAGCCTGGATGCCCAGAGCCCGGAGACTGGTGAGCTGTACCCAGAAGGGTGTGACGCTGGGAGCGGGGAACGTAGATTTTCCCCTCTGGGCACTCCGGCGGAGCAGGCTCCTGGAGAGTGGCGTGCTAAATGTCCTAATCTTGATTCCAGATTATGGGACTGACGATGAGGTTAGGTGGGATGACAGGTTCGGGGTCTGTGGGATGTTCAGATGAGAATTGATGAGAGAGGGCGTCAGCGGTGATATTCTTGGAACCAGGTCTGCAAGTGATCTTGAAATTGAAACGTGTGAAGAAGAGTACCCAACGGGCTTGTCTGGGGTTAATTCTCTTGGCTTCCCGCAAGGTATTGGAGGTTCTTGTGATCCGTGATGATGGTGAACTGATGGATAACCCCCTCTAACCAATGGCGCCACTCCTCCAGGGCCAACTTGATGGCTAGCAATTCTCGATTTCCCACGTCATAGTTTTGCTCTGCCGGAGACAGCTTACGAGAGAAGAATGCACAGGGATGGAGGATAGGAGGCTCACCGACCGCTTGAGAGAGCACTGCATCTACTCCAGTGGTGGAAGCGTCAACCTCGACCGTAAACGGGAGTTCTGGATCTGGATAGTGTAATAGGAGTGCAGTGCTGAAGATGTGCTTGAGTTGTTGGAATGCTTTGTGGGCAGCGGGGCTCCAGGAGAGATGTTTGGTCGGGTCTTCTGTCACACACACACACGGAGGAGATGAGAGGTGAGCGACAAACCAAACCAGCGTTTATTAGACAGATGGATGAAATCACAGAAGTAGAGACAAATTGTAAATGGTAAATCTTAACTGACTGTGAAGGTGATAGTCCAGTTTGGAAAGCCACGTTGGAACCACTGAGCACAGGAGAATTCAAAGGAGAGATCAAGCATGTGGTCAGGAGCTGTCGTCATGGGGTGCAAACGGTAGACCCGACAAGGGGAGACTGGCAGAGTGTCCTTAAATAGGGTGTGTCTGATGAGGATCAGGTGCAGGTGATTAGAACTCAGGAGAGGATGAATGAGTGGGCAGTGCTACTGGTGACGTGGCAGGTGAAGGTGGCTGTGGTGAATGCCTGGCATTGACGTTGTGGTTTTCTTGGGGCAAATGAGCAGTACTATCCTATATAAAGTATAACAGTGCAATCACTAAACAGTCGAGGTAGTCTGTATGTGATGTTGCATTGTCAATAGATATAGGAATGAGACTGGATGAGGCAGACAGTTCATGCAATAATCACTTTAATTACACGTTTAATACAGAGGCAAAACAAAGTAACTACACATTTCGTCCAAAAAGAGTTTACTGTATTACTGAAATTATCTTATTATCACAGAACATAAAATGACTTGTGATAGATGGATTTGACTTGATCAAGCTCATATTCAAAGATATGCTTTAAAACACAAGTCTGATGGAATAGCAAACAAGCTTGAATAGACATATATGTTTAGTTATCATAAGACATTTTGCTGCATTATTGTGTTTTTGTTTGTTTGTTTGTTTTTTTCTCAAAAAGACATAAATAATGTCCAATTAATAGTGATTGGAATGTAGTTTGTTAACAGCTAGACATTTACATTTATATGTGTGTATATATGTTATATGTTTTATGTTCATTCAACATATTAGCCTGGAGTGAGTTGCTGTAGGTTGACTTTTTTTCTTCATGTGGAGCATGACAATTATTACAGGTTTTTTTTTTTTTTAAGCGCTTTTCAATCCAGTGGTGATCCGTACACTTCAACCTCACAGAGTGTAAGAAATTCTTCCCGTCCAGGAATAACAACATTAATGTAACGTCCTTCCATCCCATTACATTCAAAGATGGCGGAAAGACCAGAAGCAATGGAAGAGATCACAGCACACCTGAAGAAAAGGTGAGTTAAGTGTCTGATCAAACTTTAAACTACCATCCATATCCAAAGCAAAACCCAGCAGCTACACTTCAAGTCAATGTAATTAAATACAAGCATTGAGATTAACAAACAATAATAATAAAAAAAAACAATGAACAATATTGTGTCCATTTGTAACTAAGTTCTGTTACTCTTTTAGCACTGTGATTCTCATACTGCAGGAAATTGTCAATGTATTTAAAGAAAAAAAAAAAAAAAACAGAAATTTTGAGCTGAATTCATTTACCTGGGATTGTTATTGCCGTTGTTGTCCAGACTGTTTCCAATTCTGATTTCTGCCCCATTCAATCTTATAGAAGTTTCACTTGCTCTGGTTGTTATTACCACTGAAAACACTTTGTGCCTTTTCAGTAGGTCCAGTCTCCACCAGGGATTGAGAGCTTTATCCGTGTGGGAACAGGATCCATGAGCGTAAACACTATCTTTGTTTCCATCAATAGCACTGGATGCAAAGCCACTTTCAAATAGGGAAATCTGTGTAGCTTTCCCTTTTAAAGCCACATTTTTGCCTGCAACAACAGATCCAAGTGAATTCCTAGTTTTGAACAAAGAACTTGTCTTATAGTCTACAAATGAAATATAGGACAACATTGTTGCTTTATTGAATATCTGCTGTTTTTGAATTTTTTTTCTCTCTTTTGATTAATTCCTTTTATCAGAGCCACACTGTTCAAATCCTGATCATAAATGTTCATATTCTCACCATATGAAACTGGATAACCATAAACCTCAACCTCACAGAGGGTAAGAAATTCTTCCCGTCCTGGAATAACAACATTAATGTAACGTCCTTCCATCCCATCACATTCAAAGGTGGCGGAAAGACCAGAAGGAATGGAAGAGATCACAGCACACCTGAAGAAAAGGTAAGTTAAGCGTCTGATCAAACTCTAAACTACCATCCATATCCAAAGCAAAACCCAGCAGCTACACTGCAAGTTGATGTAATTAAATACAAGCATTGAGATTAACAAAGATTATAAAAAAAAAAAAAAAACAATAAATAATATTGTGTCGATTTATAACTAAGTTATGTTACTCTTTGTAACGCCACGCCAGCAGAGGGAGCCCTCACCCATGCACTGACTGTTCCTGCTCCCTCTGCTGCTTCATGGGTAACTTCCTGTTTGGTGGCCATGTAAGGAGGCCTAAACCAAACAAGCCCCGCGAAGTATTGTTTTGCCTGTGCGGACTCTACCAAGTGTTTTTCCTGATTTCATTGCCTTGATTTGATATTTCCACGGTTTTGTTTCTTGTCATAGTTTTGCCTTGTTTTTGCCATTGTTTTGTTCTGTTTCCTTGCCATAGTTTTGCCTTGTTCTATTGCCTTGTTTATTTGTCACTTTGGACTGCTCACTGGTATTTTGACGTTCTGCCTGTTTTTCTGGATTACGCTATTGTTTTGCCTACGTATTACTGTTCGTTTGGAGATCGACCCTGCCTGTCTTGACTACGATCTGTGTAATAAAGCTCGCACTTGGATCTATCACGCTTCCCTGGAGTCTCCGTTACACTCTTTTAGCACTGTGATTCTCATACTGCAGAAAATGTTCAATGTATTTAAAGAAAAACAAAACAAAAAACGACCTGAAATTTTGAGCTGAATTCATTTACCTGGGATTGTTATTGCCGTTGTTGTCCAGACTGTTTCCAATTCTGATTTCTGCCCCATTCAATCTTACAGAAGTCTCACTTGCTCTGTTTGTTATTACTATTGAAAACACGTTGTGCCTTTTCAGTAGGTCCAGTCTCCACCAGGAATTGAGAGCTTTATTCGTGTGGGAACAGGATCCATGAGCGTAAACACTATCTTTGTTTCCATCAATGGCACTGGATGCAAAGCCATTTTCAAATAGGGAGATCTGTGTAGCTTTCCCTTTTAAAGCCACATTTTCACCTACAACAACAGATCCAAGTGAATTCATAGTTTTGAACAAAGAACTCGTCTTATAGTCTACAAATGAAATATAGGAAACAACATTGTTGCTTTATTGAATATCTGCTGTTTTTGACTTTTTTTTTCTCTCTTTTGATTAATTCCTTTTATCAGAGCCACACTGTTCAAATCCTGATCATAAATGTTCATATTCTCACCATCAGGAGCTGGATAACCATAAACCTCGACCTCACACAGGGTAAGAAATTCTTCCCGTCCTGGAATAACAACATTAATGTAACGTCCTTCCATCCCATCACATTCAAAGGTGGCGGAAAGACCAGAAGGAATGGAAGAGATCACAGCACACCTGAAGAAAAGGTGAGTTAAGCGTCTGATCAAACTCTAAACTACCATCCATATCCAAAGCAAAACCAAGCAGCTACACTGAAAGTCGATGTAATTAAATACAAGCATTGAGATTAACAAACAATAAAAAAAAAACAATTAACAATATTGTGTCCATTTGTAACTAATTTATGTTACTCTTTTAGCACTGTGATTCTCATACTGCAGGAAATTGTCAATGTATTTAAAGAAAAAAAAAAAAAAAACAGAAAATTTGAGCTGAATTCATTTACCTGGGATTGTTATTGCCGTTGTTGTCCAGACTGTTTCCAATTCTGATTTCTGCCCCATTCAATCTTATAGAAGTTTCACTTGCTCTGGTTGTTATTACCACTGAAAACACTTTGTGCCTTTTCAGTAGGTCCAGTCTCCACCAGGGATTGAGAGCTTTATCCGTGTGGGAACAGGATCCATGAGCGTAAACACTATCTTTGTTTCCATCAATGGCACTGGATGCAAAGCCACTTTCAAACAGGGAAGTCTGTGTAGCTTTCCCTTTTAAAGCCACATTTTCACCTACAACAACAGATCCAAGTGAATTCCTAGTTTTGAACAAAGAACTCGTCTTATAGTCTACAAATGAAATATAGGACAACGTTGTTGCTTTATTGAATATCTGCTGTTTTTGAATTTTTTTTCTCTCTTTTGATTAATTCCTTTTATCAGAGCCACACTGTTCAAATCCTGATCATAAATGTTCATATTCTCACCATCAGGAGCTGGATAACCATAAACCTCGACCTCACAGAGGGTAAGAAATTCTTCCCGTCCTGGAATAACAACATTAATGTAACGTCCTTCCATCCCATCACATTCAAAGGTGGCGGAAAGACCAGAAGGAATGGAAGAGATCACAGCACACCGGAAGATAAGGTGAGTTAAGCGTCTGATCAAACTCTAAACTACCATCCATATCCAAAGCAAAACCCAGCAGCTACACTACAAGTCGGTGTAATTACATACAAGCATTGAGATTAACAAACAATAAAAATGAGAAAAAAAAAAAAAAAAACAATATTGTGTCCATTTGTAGCTAAGTTATGTTACTCTTTTTGCACTGTGATTCTCATACTGCAGAACATTTTCAATGTATTTAAAGAAAAACAAAACAAAACAAAACAAAACAAAACAAAAAAACAGAAATTTGGACCTGAATTCATTTACCTGGGATTGTTATTTCCGTTGTTGTCCAGACTGTTTCCAATTCTGATTTCTGCCCCATTCAATCTTATAGAAGTTTCACTTGCTCTGGTTGTTATTACCACTGAAAACACTTTGTGCCTTTTCAGTAGGTCCAGTCTCCACCAGGGATTGAGAGCTTTATTCGTGTGGGAACAGGATCCATGAGCGTAAACACTATCTTTGTTTCCATCAATGGCACTGGATGCAAAGCCACTTTCAAACAGGGAAATCTGTGTAGCTTTCCCTTTTAAAGCCACATTTTTGCCTGCAACAACAGATCCAAGTGAATT
Source organism: Cirrhinus mrigala (assembly GCA_036247105.1). Lineage (NCBI taxonomy): Eukaryota > Metazoa > Chordata > Actinopteri > Cypriniformes > Cyprinidae > Cirrhinus > Cirrhinus mrigala. The sequence continues at coordinate 8,467,804 of CM070022.1, forward strand.
CATAGTTTTGAACAAAGAACTTGTCTTATTGTCATGAATCTGGTCGGTGACCTGCGGTCCGCTCACCACCAGATGTTGCTCTCACCCTGTCGTTACACACTGACTGTTGCATTACACCCCGGACTACATCTCCCGTCATGCAGCGCGCTGATTGGGTCAGCACCTGTGACCAATCAGGTGCGCTATAAAAGCCCCGGACTTTCCCCATGCTGATGACGGAGTATTGTTATTATCATTGTGGAGTGTTATGTGGAGAACTGTGTCGGTTGCATTTAGCGCTCCCCTAGTGCTAGCACTTAAACCGAGTTGTTCCTTAGTTTCCTTCACTGTCAGAAAAAAAGGTACAGTTCTGTCGCTGGGGCGGTACCCTAAGGTACAAAGTGAAAAGGTAAATATATGTACTTTTAAAGTACTAATATGTACTTTTAAGGTACCAATATGTACCTTAAAGGTACCAATATGTACTTTCAACGTACGAAAATGTACCTTTAAGGTACTAATATGTACTGTTTAGGGGTAGGTAAGGTACAAAAATGTACCTTTTTACTTTTGTACCTTAGGGTACCGCCCCAGCGACAGAACTGTACCTTTTTTTCTGAGAGTGCTGTTCCCGGGTTTCCTGAGTTCCCTTAAGTTTTGTATTCTCGCCTGGCCTCCTCGTTTTCGTCTGTCTCGCCACCTGCCTTCCTGACTCTCGCTCGTTGTAAGGATTACCCCTCTGCCTCACATCATGGATTATGTTCGCCACTGATCGACCCATGCCTGCCTCACGGACTACTCTTGTGCCTCTCCCCAACATTCCAGTTCGTTGTTGTTCTGACCCTGCCTGTTTGACCATGTATTTGTCTTGTCCTTTGAATAAAAGCTTGCGCATGGATCGCCTTGCCTCTCGTCTCCCTCTCTACATTACACTTATAGTCTACAAATGAAATATAGAACAACGACATTGTTGCTTTATTGAATTTCTGCTGTTTATGATTTTTTTTCTCTCTTTTAATTAATTCCTTTTATCAGAGCCACACTGTTCAAAACCTGATCATAAATGTTCATATTCTCACCATATGAAACTGGATAACCATAAACCTCAACCTCACAGAGGGTAAGAAATTCTTCCCGTCCTGGAATAACAACATTAATGTAACGTCCTTCCATCCCATCACATTCAAAGGTGGCGGAAAGACCAGAAGGAATGGAAGAGATCACAGCACACCTGAAGAAAAGGTGAGTTAAGCGTCTGATCAAACTCTAAACTACCATCCATATCCAAAGAAAAACCCAGCAGCTACACTGCAAGTTGATGTAATTAAATACAAGCATTGAGATTATCAAACATTAAAAAAAAAAAAAAAAAAAAAAAAAAAAAAAACAATAAACAATATTGTGTCCATTTGTAACTAAGTTCTGTTACTCTTTTAGCACTGTGATTCTCATACTGCAGAAAATTTTCAATGTATTTAAAGAAAAAAAAAACAAACACAAAAAAAAAAACAGAAATTTGGAGCTGAATTTATTTACCTGGGATTGTTATTGCCGTTGTTGTCCAGACTGTTTCCAATTCTGATTTCTGCCCCATTCAATCTTACAGAAGTATCACTTGCTCTGTTTGTTATTACTATTGAAAACACGTTGTGCCTTTTCAGTAGGTCCAGTCTCCACCAGGGATTGAGAGCTTTATTCGTGTGGGAACAGGATCCATGAGCGTAAACACTATCTTTGTTTCCATCAATGGCACTGGATGCAAAGCCATTTTCAAATAGGGAAATCTGTGTAGCTTTCCCTTTTAAAGCCACATTTTCACCTACAACAACAGATCCAAGTGAATTCATAGTTTTGAACAAAGAACTCGTCTTATAGTCTACAAATGAAATATAGGAAACAACATTGTTGCTTTTTTGAATATCTGCTGTTTTTGACATTTTTTTTCTCTCTTTTGATTAATTCCTTTTATCAGAGCCACACTGTTCAAATCCTGATCATAAATGTTCATATTCTCACCATTAGGAGCTGGATGACCATAAACCTCGACCTCACAGAGGGTAAGAAATTCTTCCCGTCCTGGAATAACAACATTAATGTAACGTCCTTCCATCCCATCACATTCAAAGGTGGCGGAAAGACCAGAAGGAATGGAAGAGATCACAGCACACCTGAAGAAAAGGTGAGTTAAGCGTCTGATCAAACTCTAAACTACCATCCATATCCAAAGCAAAACCAAGCAGCTACACTGAAAGTCGATGTAATTAAATACAAGCATTGAGATTAACAAACAATAAAAAAAAACAATTAACAATATTGTGTCCATTTGTAACTAAGTTCTGTTACTCTTTTAGCACTGTGATTCTCATACTGCAGAAAATTTTCAATGTATTTAAAGAAAAACAAAACAAAACAAAAAAATAAAAAAAAAAACAGAAAGTTGGAGCTGAATTCATTTACCTGGGATTGTTATTGCCATTGTTGTCCAGACTGTTTCCAATTCTGATTTCTGCCCCATTCAATCTTATAGAAGTTTCACTTGCTCTGGTTGTTATTACCACTGAAAACACTTTGTGCCTTTTCAGTAGGTCCAGTCTCCACCAGGGATTGAGAGCTTTATTCGTGTGGGAACAGGATCCATGAAGGTAAACACTATCTTTGTTTCCATCAATGGCACTGGATGCAAAGCCACTTTCAAATAGTGAAATCTGTGTAGCTTTCCCTTTTAAAGCCACATTTTCGCCTGCAACAACAGATCTAAGTGAATTCATAGTTTTGAACAAAGAACTTGTCTTATAGTCTACAAATGAAATATAGGACAACAACATTGTTGCTTTAATGAATATCTGCTGTATTTGATTTTTTTTTCTCTCTCTTTTGATTGATTCCTTTGATCAGAGCTACACTGTTCAAATCCTGATCATAAATGTTCATATTCTCACCATCAGGAGCTGGATGACCATAAACCTCGACCTCACAGAGGGTGAGAAATTCTTCCCGTCCTGGAATAACAACATTAATGTAACGTCCTTCCATCCCATCACATTCAAAGGTGGCGGAAAGACCAGAAGGAATGGAAGAGATCACAGCACACCTGAAGAAAAGGTGAGTTAAGCGTCAAACTCTAAACTACCATCCATATCCAAAGCAAAACCCAGCAGCTACACTGCAAGTCGGTATAATTAAATACAAGCATTGAGATTAACAAACAATAAAAATGAAAAAAAAAAAAAAAAAAACAATATTGTGTCCATTTGTAGCTAAGTTATGTTACTCTTTTTGCACTGTGATTCTCATACTGCAGAACATTTTCAATGTATTTAAAGAAAAACAAAACAAAAAAACAGAAATTTGGACCTGAATTCATTTACCTGGGATTGTTATTGCCGTTGTTGTCCAGACTGTTTCCAATTCTGATTTCTGCCCCATTCAGTCTTACAGAAGTATCACTTGCTCTGGTTGTTATTACCACTGAAAACACTTTGTGCCTTTTCAGTAGGTCCAGTCTCCACCAGGGATTGAGAGCTTTATTCGTGTGGGAACAGGATCCATGAGCGTAAACACTATCTTTGTTTCCATCAATGGCACTGGATGCAAAGCCACTTTCAAATAGGGAAATCTGTGTAGCTTTCCCTTTTAAAGCCACATTTTCGCCTGCAACAACAGATCCAAGTGAATTCATAGTTTTGAACAAAGAACTTGTCTTATTGTCATGAATCTGGTCGGTGACCTGCGGTCCACTCACCACCAGATGTTGCTCTCACCCTGTCGTTACACACTGACTGTTGCATTACACCCCGGACTACATCTCCCGTCATGCAGCGCGCTGATTGGGTCAGCACCTGTGACCAATCAGGTGCGCTATAAAAGCCCCGGACTTTCCCCATGCTGATGACGGAGTATTGTTATTATCATTGTGGAGTGTTATGTGGAGAACTGTGTCGGTTGCATTTAGCGCTCCCCTAGTGCTAGCACTTAAACAGAGTTGTTCCTTAGTTTCCTTCACTGTCAGAAAAAAAGGTACAGTTCTGTCGCTGGGGCGGTACCCTAAGGTACAAAGTGAAAAGGTAAATATATGTACTTTTAAAGTACTAATATGTACTTTTAAGGTACCAATATGTACCTTAAAGGTACCAATATGTACTTTCAACGTACGAAAATGTACCTTTAAGGTACTAATATGTACTGTTTAGGGGTAGGTAAGGTACAAAAATGTACCTTTTTACTTTTGTACCTTAGGGTACCGCCCCAGCGACAGAACTGTACCTTTTTTTCTGAGAGTGCTGTTCCCGAGTTTCCTGAGTTCCCTTAAGTTTTGTATTCTCGCCTGGCCTCCTCGTTTTCGTCTGTCTCGCCACCTGCCTTCCTGACTCTCGCTCGTTGTAAGGATTACCCCTCTGCCTCACATCATGGATTATGTTCGCCACTGATCGACCCATGCCTGCCTCACGGACTACTCTTGTGCCTCTCCCCAACATTCCAGTTCGTTGTTGTTCTGACCCTGCCTGTTTGACCATGTATTTGTCTTGTCCTTTGAATAAAAGCTTGCGCATGGATCCCCTTGCCTCTCGTCTCCCTCTCTACATTACACTTATAGTCTACAAATGAAATATAGAACAACGACATTGTTGCTTTATTGAATTTCTGCTGTTTATGATTTTTTTTCTCTCTTTTAATTAATTCCTTTTATCAGAGCCACACTGTTCAAAACCTGATCATAAATGTTCATATTCTCACCATATGAAACTGGATAACCATAAACCTCGACCTCACAGAGTGTAAGAAATTCTTCCCGTCCTGGAATAACAACATTAATGTAACGTCCTTCCATCCCATCACATTCAAAGGTGGCGGAAAGACCAGAAGGAATGGAAGAGATCACAGCACACCTGAAGAAAAGGTGAGTTAAGCATCTGATCAAACTCTAAACTACCATCCATATCCAAAGCAAAACCCAGCAGCTACACTGCTAGTTGATGTAATTAAATACAAGCATTGAGATTATCAAACATTAAAAAAAAAAAAAAAAAAAAAAAAAAACAATAAACAATATTGTGTCCATTTGTAACTAAGTTCTGTTACTCTTTTAGCACTGTGATTCTCATACTGCAGAACATTTTCAATGTATTTAAAGAAAAACAAAACAAACACAAAAAAAAAAACAGAAATTTGGAGCTGAATTTATTTACCTGGGATTGTTATTGCCGTTGTTGTCCAGACTGTTTCCAATTCTGATTTCTGCCCCATTCAATCTTACAGAAGTATCACTTGCTCTGTTTGTTATTACTATTGAAAACACGTTGTGCCTTTTCAGTAGGTCCAGTCTCCACCAGGGATTGAGAGCTTTATTCGTGTGGGAACAGGATTCATGAGCGTAAACACTATCTTTGTTTCCATCAATAGCACTGGATGCAAAGCCACTTTCAAATAGGGAAATCTGTGTAGCTTTCCCTTTTAAAGCCACATTTTCACCTACAACAACAGATTCAAGTGAATTCATAGTTTTGAACAAAGAACTCGTCTTATAGTCTACAAATGAAATATAGGAAACAACTTTGTTGCTTTATTGAATATCTGCTGTTTTTGAATTTTTTTCTCTCTTTTGATTAATTACTTTTATCAGAGCCACACTGTTCATGTTCATACAATGTTCATATTTTACGGCAGCTTTTTAAAAGCCCGAACCCGTTTACAGCCCGACATTATTCAAATATGCGCAAGCACACAGCTCTTTTGGCTTTTGTCAAGAAGGAGTCATTTATACATGTTTTAACAATTTATTAATGACTAACGTAGGCTATAGGCCACTTGGAAGTTGGAACAAAGAAATAAAATAAGTCGTCTGTAACATCGTAACATCTTAGCACTCTAAATAGGCATACACTTAGCCTTTAAATAGACCAACTCGCCAATAAAAATGAGTCAACTTTAACAAATTAAATTAAGATAAATTCTAAATTAAGATGGGTATTTGGCAATAACGAAATTAAGTTAAAGGTTCCGCGGGATTTGCTTCGCCACTTCTCTCCACAATCCGGCCTCAACGCGACGGTGAAAAGCATCTGAAATGTAATAAAAGAATAATGCCAACATTAGCCTATATACTCTGTCTATATTATGCATTTAAGACTCAATTAATATTTAGTTATATTTGAAAGACCTTTACTCACCAAGATTAGGCGACATATTTTTGTGGAGGAAAATGATTGAATCCACTGTAGTTTCAGCGCGGTCCTGCGCTCACTGGTGCGTCCAGCAGCGCTGAACACCCTTTCACTGCTACCGTGAAAGGCCGGGATGCATAGTACTGATCTGGCTAATTTTGTCCAAACGTAATCACCAGAGGCAAGCCTCCGTTTCACCTCCTCAGCATCAATTTTCGCATCTTTCTCGCACTAATCTAAACGCATAACATGACCGCTCATTTACCGTGCATGCCGAAGCGCAAGCCCGAACCCGGCCCGAGCCCGTGTAAAATGATATAAATTAAGCCCGAACCCGTCGGGTCCCGTCGGGTTTCATCGGGTTCGGGCAAAGATCTTCAGCTCTAAAGCACATTAGTCAAAAGTTATTTTTATACTAAAATATGAAAACAGTGCCTATAATGTATTGCAAAACACATCTGTATTATTGAAATAACCCAACTGTACATTTTTTATCTTTACCTTTAGCTGTAGTTGTGTGTGTAAGCCAAGGCATCATAGAAATACAAAGCAGGAAAAACACATGCATTTCCATTGTTCTGAAAATGAGAAAAAACAAGCTTCTAAAAAATATGCTTTTTATTTACAGTTTCATCATAGAGGAATTTTATGATTTATAATTCAGTTTTATAATGGAATTAGTAGAATTTTTTTTTTGATTTAACAGAATGTGACTGAAGTCATTTAAGTAAGTAAAATGTCACACAGTGATAACATGCACATGAAATATATTTTTAAAAGTACCTGTATAATATGATCACATTAATGATTTATTGATATTGATACTGACATTTTAAAAAATGTAAATAAGTAAAATAAAGTTATGGGCATTAAGTGCTGGTCATCATTCAAAAGCAAGGGGCCAGCTGTATTTAAATGACAGTTAAAGGTGTGGATGCTTTTCTAAATTATCTGATATAAACATGCTTTATCACAACTGTGCTAAATTTTATGTGATACAGTCAAGTGAGAAAGATGGTTTTTCGTATCAGGACATAATAAAAAAATCTGGTTCTTGGCAGGTCTTAATTTTGGGGGGGGGGCATGTGGAGGACCTGATCAACAACAACGCATGACATAACACACCATGTTATTATTTATTAAGCACTAATTAAGCCAATAGGTGACACACTAATTGATTTTCACATTGTTCTGAAGGAATTTTGGCCCATTCTTCTTTATGACGTTGCTCCAGTTTATTGAGGTTTGTTGGCCTTTGTTAGCATTTCATTGGTGTGTCCTTTTATCTTACATCCTTAAACCCTATGATTATTCAGGTAGGGTAAAGATAGTCGAATCTAGCCTAAACTATAAAGTACTCACCCGCCCGCAGGTAGCAGTCCTTCTGGAAGGATCTAGAAGACTCCCTTGTGGTTGTTCTTGTTTGAGACCCAGTTTTAAGTATAGTCTCATGGGAGGCAATTGTAACAACAAAATCTCTTATTTTATTGGTTACAATACAAAGCAGTTAGTGAAAAAATAAAACAAAAAATCAGCTATGCTACAGGTTATGTACTTCAAACTTAGCGCCTGTAATGACGGGTCAACAGGGTTGGGATCCATTTGCAGCGTTTATTGACAATCAGCGTAGACAGGCAAGGTCAGTACACAGTCAACAGGGATAACGTAGGTAAGACAATACTCAGAGTCGAGAAGCAGGCAGGAGGTCGGGGCAGGCAGCAGACAGAGTAAACAATAATCCGTATAACAAAGCAGAGGGTTCCAGAGGCAGGCAGCAGGGTTCAGTCAACGGGGAAACAGTCCAGAAATGGTCCACAATAATCCAACACAGAAATAAACGCTCAGAAATGTCAGCCGGGGCAAAACAAGACTTCGCGCTGGAGAAGCGAAACCCGGAAGTATTTATAGGGGAAAGACAGGAAGTGATAGTCCATGAGGTCAGAACCAGGTACGGGGCTTATGGGAGATGTAGTGAGGGATGAGAACTAGTACTCAGGCGATGATGACCTCTGGTGGCGATCGGGGGGAACCACAGAGGTCGGGATCGTTACAGCGCCCTTTGTTAAGGTATCAGGTGTCCTTCATGCTTAATGCAGGCAGCATCTGAAGAGTAGTTCACTCCTCAGACCTTTTTATAATACTCCTTGGGTAATCCCAATTACTCATCAATGTCTCTCATGACAGATGTCCTTCCTCTTTAGTAGTCTTCCTCTTCTCCATCGTAATCTTCGTCTGGCTCACCTCTGCTTGCTGTTGCAGCGTGTTCTCTTCACCATTATCAAACTCAGACATCTAACTTTCACAACTGTTGCTTATTCACCCTAACAAACAAGTTCTGCAAGTGCAAACATTTTTATATCAAAGCATATATGACACTAACTTAAAAACAAGCAAATAATAAAACACTGAAATGGGTAAACAGCAATATCAATATCAATATCAACATCCAAAAGACCCCCTTCTTGCTATTTCCTGGTTCAGTCTAACACATTTATTACTCTTTCGTTTTCAGGTGTGTAGCAAATTAGCTCAAAAGGGAAAATATTTATGGTTAATAATAACTGGTTATAATTAATTATGAATATTTTGATCAGAACTCAAAATTAACTGTAGCAGAATTAATATTACAATTATTTGATCTGTTTGTCCACCGAATAGACAGTATAATCATTTATCAATTCTAGGAAAGGTTATTTTTCTGGCCAAAAAAGAGTAACTTTCCTACTTTAGTCAGTACTAGCAGTAACTTCACTTTTAGTAAAATCAAAATGTAGCATGTAGCAAGATCAAACGTTCAGGGACTTCAAATTGTGAGCAGCACACAGAGACGATCAATTGTGAATATATGGAATTTAATAAATGGAACTGCAGCTAACATACAACTAAACTAAGCAAAACACGTAGAGGAAGAAAGTGAGAAAAGAGAGAGAGAGAAGAAGACATAGAATGGCAGTATTTAGCATCAATTAACGGGTGACCTCATGAGAATCATCAGAGAATCAAAATCACTTTAAAAAGGGCCTCAGCTTAAAACACGCATCTAAATAGTTGTAAAGGTTACTTGTTGCTGAAAAAGAGTCCTGATGCGGTAGACAGTGGAAGTTCTCAATGAATTCTTTTAGGTTTATATAGGTCAATAAGCGAGTCGACCAAGTTACTTGAAGATAAAAACTACTGGAAAATTATCTCAGAGGTGATGAGTCTTGGAAAGTGTCTCAAAGGGTTTGAGCAATGATTGGTTTGAGTTAGGGCATTTTGATAGTTTCCCTACCACGCCCGCCTTTGTGTGAATTGGCCAATACAAAACTTGGATTTTTGAGCGGGAGAACTTCTCTTTGTCTCCATTTATGGCCCATTTGCATGTTTCTTGCTGGCCTGGGAGATTGATGCAGTTTTACCCAAAATATAGTACAAACAGTATGATGCATTTTCAAGTCAAAGTCAAGTCAAAGTCAACTTTATTGTCAATTTTGCCATATGTGCCAGACATACAGAGAATTGAAATTGCGTTACTCTCAGACCCTAGGTGCATACACGTAACATTAAATACAAAAAGTTCAATTTTAAAGATGCAAATAAATACAATTATACATATAATATATAGAATATATAGAAATATCGTGCAAAAAGAGCTTATGATTGTAATAAAGTGACATAAAGTGACATAGTCTTTAGAGGTAGTCTGAGGGTAGTAATTGGGTAGTATGAGGTAGTTAGCAGAGCACCAATACTACACAAAGTGACTGGTGCCGGTCGGTGGGGGGTGTGTGTGTGAGTGAGTGTAAGTGTAAGTGCGTGAGTGATTGTGTGTGTGTGTGTGTGTGTGTGTGTGTCCCAGATCAGGAATATCGTGGGGCAGGAGAAGGGAGTGGGGGCAGAGCCGGGAGAGAATTTAGCTTCCTGACGGCCTGATGGGTGTCACAGTACAGGAGGTTTGTGGGGCAGAAGAAAGGAGTGGAGGCAGAGCCGGGAGAGAGTTTAGCTTCCTGACAGCCTGATGGAAGAAGCTGTCCTTCAGTCTGCTGGTCCTGGCCTGGAGACTCCGCAGTCTCCTCCCTGATGGCAGCAGGCTGAAGAAGCTTTGCATAGGGTGGGAGGGATCAGCTGCTATACAGAGGGCTTTTTTGGTGAGACGGGTGCTGTAGATATCCTGGAGGGAGGGAAGAGGGACACCAATGATCCTCTCAGCTGCTTTCACTATGCGTTGGAGAGTTTTTTGGCAGGAGGCATTGCAGGCTCCAAACCACACAGTGATGCAGCTCGTCAGGATGCTCTCGATGATGCCTCTGTAGAAGGTGTACATGATGGGGGCTGGTGCTCTTGCTCTTCTCAGTTTGCGGAGGAAGTAGAGACGCTGCTTCTGTGATTTTCTAATCACATGGTGTACGCCATTGTTAAGGATATAACAAGCAGATCGTTTTGATACCACGAATGAAACATCTAGAAGATATTACACCAGAGATACATTCATACGTTGAAAATAAGCATTTAGAGGTTAACTCTGTATAGTGACATGGGGATAGTCTGCCAGCCACCAAGCATTTTGGTGCTTGGTACTGGTGATTGCCTCCTCTGTGGAATCCCTTTAAAGTCCAATGGGGAGAAAAGAGTTGATCTGTTTAGCATCTTCGTGATAGCAAGGAGGGAACCATAGACCATTAAACACGCATATAAATGTAGAACGTGAGGCCATGTCTGTAATTTATATGCAAATGTCAAAAGGCTAAAAGGGTCTCTACAACATAAAGCCTAAATGATCATCAATAAGCAGATGCTACAGTAGCATATACTCTTGAAAAGTTTTGGTCTTTTTGTTAAGCTTCATTAATTCAATGTATATTTGGCCTATCTTATCTTAATTTTCCCCAAAACATTGCCCTTTAATCCAAAATTTTCCCTTTTTAGGTTTCAATACATCTTCTCTAAGCACCATATTTATTATAATATCATGTTGGGGCCAAATTTTTATACTCTGCTTCACAACGGTATGGTACTGTCCAAATTGCATTGGATTGACATGTAAATGAGATGTTTATTATAATCTTCATCTGGCTCACCTCTGCTTGATGTCGCAACATGGTCTCTTCGCCATTATCAAACTCAGACATCTAACTTTTATCTTACAGGCATCAACTGTTGCTTATTCACCCTAACAAACAAGGTCTTTTTCTAATTACTGTCACAAACTTTATCATTTAACTGAGGCCTGTAGAGTCTAAGGTGAAATTCTGCCATTTTTCTGAGTGTAACACGGTCTGATCTTGAGGTGAATTTGCTGGGACGTCCACTCCTGGAAAGAATGGTGTCTGTCTTGAATGTCTTCCACTTGTGAATAATCTTTCGTCACTGTGGAATGATGGACTTCAAATCTCTTCTTTTTTTTTTTGAAAATGCCCATATCAGCCAACAACTGCTTCTCTAAGATTATTGCTGATGTCTTTCCACTTTGGTTTTGTGTGAACACACACCTGAAGGCTCCAGACCAGCAAACTACCAAAACTTGTGCTGTTATAGAGATGCTCACAATTGCTGATGATCAGTTAATCAAAGGTAAGCCATTACTTACTCTTTTAAAGGCGAAGTTCACGCCCAGAACAAAAATGTACAGATGATTTACTTAACCCCTTGTCATCCAAGATGTTCATATCTTTCTTCATATCTTTCTTCAGTTGTAAAGAAATTGTGTTTTTTGAGTAAAACATTTTAGGATTTCTCTCCATAAAGTGGACTTTTATGGTGCCTGCGAGGTTGAACTTCCAAAATGTAGTTTAAATGCAGCTTCAAAGGGCTCTAAATGATCCCAGCCGAGGAAGAAGGGACTTATCTAGTGAAACGATTGACATTTTATGTACTTTTTAACAAAAAATGCTCATCTTGTCTAGCTCTTTGTGAACTCTGTGTATTCCGGTTCAAGACAGTTAGAGTAATTCGAAAAACTCCCATCTCATTTTCTCCTCCAACTTCAAACTCGTCCTACATCGGTGCAGAAGTACCGACCCAGAGGTTTATAAAGTGGACATGCAAAGAAGATCAAACGCCCTTTGCAAAATTCTATCATTTTGCATTGATTTAAAATTTTGATCACTGATAACAAAATTGTACTAAAACATCCTTTGCAAATAAATAAATACATTTAATTATGATAAATCGTTTCAAAGAAAAATTAATTTCTAAACGTATGCTTTATAAAAATAATTGTGTTACAGTTTTTCTCAATTGCTTAAACACATTTCTTGAAATTATGCCTCTTTTTTTTTTTTTTACAAAACTCTAAACACAAATCCGTAACTTCTAACTCAATTCCCCAAACTTACTATATTCCATATTCAGGTCAAAATGAAGCGCTCCACTCAAAACGGCACAAAACAGCAAACAACGACAAAAATAATTATTCTTCCCCAGCATCCTGTCTTTGGTCTGGGACAGGCCAAAGAACCTCCTCAACACCACAGACTAAATTGGCCCTGGACAGGCAGTGGGGGTAAAATCCTCTTGCATGCCTGATCCAACCCTGGCACACATCAACTAAAATATATGAGACTGCTTGTTTTCTTGCCCTTCCTATTTCTCTTCCATGTTGTTGTTGTCGTCCTCTTCCTTCTTCTTCCCCTCTTCCTCTTTCACGTCCTAATCTTCCTCTTCGAAATTACACATTACTGTATGCGGGATATTGATTGGAAAAGACCGGATAGGATTCACAGTTACACTTTTACTAGTGGTCTGACAAAAAAAAAAAAGTAAAGATAAAAAAAATGAAATGAAAATACATTACAAAGTAATTGTGAAATAGAAAAGAAAAAGAAATATGGGCAAAGGCGGAAATATAAATTAGAAAGTCCACTGTTTGTAACTCTTGTGTCGTCCTTTGTCTATATATGCTTTCCAATTGAAGGTTCATGAGATGTTGAGATATGCCTTTGAGCTATTTCAGAGAACTGCTTTATCATTGGTTGATCTGTAGTCTCTACGTTAGTGATATTCACTTGAACAATTCATGACAAATTTACAAAAGGTCTAATAGAAATGTGTAGAATATGCTTGACAGTTTATGACAACTAGATCAAAAATTCAGCATTTACCATAAAGACATATACAATGAGCTAATGACTTGATGTTTTGAGGGGTAAGACTATAGCACAGAGAAGTATATACACATGTAATACATTTTGAGCAACATGACAATAGGAACTGATGATGTAGGAAACCGCAGACAAATCAGTTGCATAATCAGTTGCATGAACGTACCAAAGCAAACGCAACTTGTTAAAAAAAAAAAAATAGAAACATTTATGATGTGCACAAGTGACTAGATGATGTGGAGTTTGAACAAGTAGTTTTGAGAATTTCATTTCTGATCTGAGAAATGTACCAAACTGTAAGCTGACTTTGGCCCTTTTATCTCTTTTAAGGTTCTGATTGGTGTGTGATACATTTTGACTTCTAGTGTTTCCACTTGGGTAATTGTGTGCTAATTGAGCTCAAACATTGCAGATTCGAGTGAACAATATTGAATGCTAGTGCTTTCTAAATGACCACATGGTTGTAAGCACTGAGAAATGTAGGGATCTGTGTGTAGAGTTTTGCAATAACAGTTCACCAAATCTGACTCATGTGTTAAAGCAGGGGAATAGTGTTTATAGTTCAGGGAAATGGGTGTGTTTTTTGAAAAATGGCATTATGGTTATGAAATTTTAGTTCAAAAGACTGGTTATAGTGTTTTAGCAATTGAGAAAAACTGTAACAGTAAATGCTAAAATTTTGATCTAGTTGTCACAAACTGTCAAGCATTTTCTACACATTTCTATTAGACGTTTTGTAAATTTGCCATGAATTGTTTAAGTGAATATTGACTTTCATTAATGTAGAGACTACAGATCAACCAATGATAAAGCAGTTCTCTGAAATAGCTTAAAGGTACATCTCAACATCTCATGAACCTTCAATAGACTCTATGCACGAACCCTGCCGACGTATTTCCGGTAGAATCTTGGTCAGCCTATTTACTTCCGCATAGCGCATTCTATAGCAAAGTATACTAGCGGCAAAACTCTTTCATAAGATTAATTTGACAGCAATTTTATAATTCAAGTATTACATATAGTATTATATAGTTATATATTATAGTTATTACCAGAATGGCCCATTAGTGAAAGCTTGGGCAAAGGATTAAAGACAAGATAACATTTGTTGGAGATGATTTTAGATTTATTTTCGTAATAAATAATATAAACATGTATATTTTATACAATGTTGCCTGCACTGCATGAATGTAAACTTTTAAATATTATAAACATTGAACAGTTTCAATACAGTATTATAAACATGTAAATATAAATAACGTTGAACTTTTGCAGTGCAGTACTGTAAACATGTAAATATATAAATAACTTTGAACATTTGCACTGCAGTACTGTAAACATATATATATATATATATATATATATATATAAATTTGAACAGATGCACTGCAGTAATGTAAACATATAAATATAAATAACTGAACATTTGTACTGCAGTAAAGTAAACATATAAACATAACTGAACCAAACCAGTAGGTGGCAGCAAATGGCTGTTTGAATAAGTGAGTTCAACAGATTCGTTCAAACAGCTGATTCATTCAGAAATGAGGCAAGCAACTGCCTTTATGAATTGATTACTGAATCAATGACCCACTTGATTCGTTAAAAAACGTGGATTCATTCAGTAACGAAGCACCGTTGTGTTGCTCGGAGACACAAAACAGTTCTGCTGTGGCAAGGCGGGCTGCACAAGCAACATCTGGCACAACACAAGTCGATCGGTGCATCTCTATTTAAAACGTTAACTTCGCTTAGCTAAAGTCTTGATTGTGTCCTCCTACTCCCAAACTATGCGGCTTCTCTGACTTCCTTATCGACCTGAAACATGTCGCTCTCACGCAGATCTCTTCTGTCACCTGATCCTTACTAGAAACTGAGATATTACTTATAGTTAGTAACGTTCATAAAGTAAAATCCAAAATGTATATAAATAAAAAAAAAATACACAAATATAAAAAATATAAAATGTAACTAGATAAATAAATAAATAAATAAATAAATGAATGAATGAATGAATGAATGAATACAAATACAAATAATGCAAAAACATATATAAACTGTGAGAAATGAAGATGGCTAGAATCAATATTCGTGTAACATTATAGCATGAGAATACTCACCCTCAAAATTGTCGATGTAACTCGAAATATATCATTTGAAGCCCTTCTCTTTCTTACTGTTGAGCTGATTGCCTCACGATACGATTAACGTCATTCACAGTTATCCAGGGAAGCTCTTGTAAACAGCGAGTGTAGTATGTCATCCTCTCCTGCGGCATTTTCACACAGTTGTCGACCAATAGCGAAAACGTCTTCCGGTGCTGCACCGGATGTAACTGAGCGGACTGAGACCAAACGCGGAAGTGATCGTGCATAGAGTCAATTGGAAAGCATTTATAGACAGAGGACAACACAAGAGTTACAAATTCTGACAGCTGAAGTTATTTTACACAACTATTCGACGCTTCCGGATTTTAAACGCGGACAGTGAAAAAGGCCCATTTTTCCTAAAGGAAATGTTGAAATAAAGGCTGCGTCTGAAAGCTCTAAAATGCTGCCTTCGGAGGCAGCATTCCAAGGCAGGAAGGCATCAAGGCACGTCCAAATTCTAATTCTGCTTCACTTCCTGTCTCCGGAGGTACCTTCTTCTGATGGAATTTTGAAGGCAGCATGGATGTATCCTTCGCTACCTTCGATTTCCCACAATCCTGTACGTGTGCGTTATATAGGCTATATAAATAAAGATATTCTGGTGAAATTAGACTTGCTACTTTATATAATAGATGAGATCTTGACCATGATATACTTTATGAATCGTAATAGTGTAAAAAGCATAATAAATAATATTGTTTGTAATAATAGTATTTAATAAAATGTTAAAAGGGTTCAAATGAATAGTGAATAAGAATAATATTTACAATATACTACTAATAATAATGAAACAGCCACTAATACCAATGACCTATTCTGCAATATTACTTGCATCAGTGCTTTTATTTTTTAAAGCAAAAAGTAGCTGCCATTCTCAGTCATCTTCTCCGACGCACAGACCTTCGGTGGGTAATGACATTGAGGTCTTTATGTATTATTAAAGCATTTATATATAACTGTATAAGATTATTTTTTACAAAATTTACAACTTAACTGTTAGGTAACCTAGCAACGGCATCACGTTCTTTCCTTCACAGCCTTTCGAAGTCGGCAGCAAGTCAGCTGACTAGGCTTTCGGACGCAGCCAAAGTCAGCTTCAACGTAACTGACTCTTGTATTTTTTTCTGAAAATGCTTGGTAAAGCTCAGCTATAAACTTTTGATTACCTTGTTTCTTTCCTTTTACTGTAAAATGCATATACTCAGTTACACTCTGTTTCAAAAATATAACTTGAATCAATTCCTTGAATTGTTTCTTTTTACGACCCTTTCAATGAAACTGAAATATACAACTGTAACGCCACGCCAGCAGAGGGAGCCCTCACCCACTGACTGACTGTTGCTGCTCCCTCTGCTGCTTCGCTGGTAACTTCCTGTTTGGTGGCCTTAAAAGGAGGCCATTTACAAACAGGCCCTTGCGAAGTATTGTTTTGCTCATGCGGACTCTACCAAGCGTTTTCCTGTTTTCATTGCCCTGTTTTTTGATTATCACAGTTTGGTTTCTAGTCATAGTTTTGTCTTTGTTTTTGCCACAGTTTTGCCTCGTTCATTGCCATAGTTCTGTCTGGTTTCATTTCCTTGTTTATTTGTTACTTTTCGGACTGCTCTCTCTGGTTTTGGACTCTGCCTGTTTATTGGATTTACGCTCTTGCCTTGCCTTGGATATTACTGTTTGTTTGGTTATCGACCCTGCCTGTCTTGACTACGATCTGTTAATAAAGCTCACAATTGGATCTTACACGCTTCCTACGAGTCCTCATTACAGAATACTTCGCCTCCCCGAGATCCAGCGGCTTTTTGGAATACAGATCATCATGGACCCTGCATCACGCCTCTTCAGTCTCCGCCAAGGTAACCTGTCTATAGAAGATTATGTTGTGGACTTTTGCGGACTGTGTCATAAGGTGGATTTCAATGATGTGGCACTCAAGGACATTTTTCGTAACGGACTAAACAATCCGATTCGTTCTGGCCTACCTGGAGGGAAAATTCACTGGTCGTTGGAACAGTACATTGACTTTGCCCTCCGGTTGGCTGGATCGCCATTTACTGTGGGGGTAGCTGATGAGGAACCCTGCTATCCCCCAGTATCAGCCAAACCTGTGAATTTTTCAATCATGTCTGGAATTATTCAAGTTATGCCAAGCCACAGCCTGTTCACGTCACATCTGCCAAGCCACAGCCTGTTCACGTCACATCTGCCAAGCCACAGCCTGCTCACGTCACGTCTGCCAAGCCACGGCCTGCTCACGCCATACCTGCCGCTCCAAGGCCTGCTCACGTCACGTCTTCCGCTCCAGGGCCTGCTCACGCCATGCCTGCCGCTCCAGGGCCTGCTCACGCCAAGCCTGCCGCTCCAGGGCCTGCTCACGCCAAGCCTGCCGCTCCAGGGCCTGCTCACGTCAAGCCCGCCCGTCCAGAGTCTGCACCTGTCATGGCCGCCCGTCCAGAGTCTGCACCTGTCATGGCCGCCCATCCAGAGTCTGCACCTGTCATGGCTACCCTCCTACAACCAGCTCACAAGATGGCTGCTATCTCCAAGCCAGTCCACAAGATGGCCGCCATCCCGGAACCAGTGCACAAGATGGCCGCCTTCCCAGAGCTAGTCCACAAGATGGCTGCCGTCCCTGAGCCAGTCCACAAAATGGCCGCCACCCCCAAGCCAGTTCACAAGATGGCCGCCATCCCAGAGCCACTCCACAAGATGGTCGCTGTCTCCAAGCCACGCTTCATGATGGCCCACATGCTGGACTCACCCCTAATGGCGGTATGGGCAGCTAAAATGGCTCTCCCTCATGTCACGGCAGCTACCCCTGATTCAAGTCAAGCCGCAGAGCCAAGTCAAGCTGCAGAGCCAAGTCAAGCTGCAGGTGCATCTTCAGAGTCAAGTCAACCTACAGCTGCATTTCCTGAGTCAATTCAAGTTTCCAAGTCAAGTCAAGTTGCAGCTGTGTTTCCTGAGTCAAGTCAATTTACAGCTGCATTTCCCGAGTCAAGTCAAGTTTCCAAGTCAAGTCAAGCTACAGTTGTCGTTCCTGCATCAAGTCAAGTTAGAGCTGTTGCTCCTGTGTCAAGTCAAGCTACAGCTGCCGCTCCAGAGTCAAACCATGTTACAGCTGTAGCTTCCAAGTCCAGTTGAGTTCCAGGGTCAAGTCAAGTTCCAGGGTCAGGTCAAGCTTCAGAGTCCGGTCAAGCTTCAGAGTTAAGTCCAGCAACAGAGTTAAGTCAAGCCAAAGCTGCTGTTCTCCATGAGTCAAGCAAGGACACAGCTGTTCCCCATGAATCAAGCCAAGTCACAGCTGTTTTCCACGAGCCAAGCCAAGATACAGCTGTTGTTCTCCACGAGTCAAGCCAAGACACAGCTTTTGTTCCCCACGAGTCAAGCCAAGTCACAGCTGTGCCCCACGAGTCAAGCCAAGTCACAGCTGTGCCCCACGAGTCAAGCCAAGTCACAGCTGTGACTCCTGAATCAAGTCACGTTACAGCTGTTGTTCCTGAATCAAGTCACGTTACAGCTGTTGTTCCTGAGTCAAGCCATGTTGTTCCTGAGTCAACTCAAGTTACAGCTGGGTTGTCTATGTTATGTCCAACCACAGCTAATTTCCCTGAACCAAGCCACACCACAGTTGTTCTTCATGAGCCAAGTCAAGTTGCTGCTGTTGTTCCTGAGCCAGGCCAAGCCACAGTTGATCATCATGAACCAAGTCAAGCCACAGCAGACCTCCCTGAGTCAAGGCAAGAAACTGTTGTCCTACCAAAACCTCACCAGGTCCCCTCTGACCTTACCAAATCACTTTACATCTCAGCTGACCACCAAGAACCTCATCACGTCTCAGCTGATCCCCTAGAGCCTCATGTATCTACTGACCCAAGCCACGCAGAGCCCACGCTCCCAAGCCACGCAGAACCCACATTCCCATGCAACAAGTCCATAGCATCCACATCCTCAAGGTCAACAGACATCCCACTATCTACTGCGCTGCCTATAATGGCCATCGCCATTTTCAGTGTGTGGGCAGCACACTGTGCTCTAGAGGCCTCATCTGTCCACGAGTCTGCTTCAGAGGCCTCGTCTGTCCATGAGTCTGGTCCAGAGGCCTCGTCTGTCCCCGAATCTGCTCCAGAGGCCTCGTCTGTCCACGAGTCTGCTCCAGAGGCCTCGTATATCCACGTGTCTGCTCCAGAGGCCTCGCCTGACTGCGAGTCTGCCCCAGAGGCCTCATCTGACCATAAGTCTGCTCCAGAGGGCTCGACTGTCCATGAGTTCGCGCCTATACCTCCAGAGGTGTCAGCGCACACTGTAGATCCTCCAAAGGAGGTGGCGTCTATTTATGAACTCACTGCCATGTCTGCCCAAAAATCTGCGCCCATGCCCCCAGAGGTGTCAGCACCTGCTGTAGATCCTCCTATGGGGGCGGCGTCCTCCCATAAACTCTCTGCCTGTCATGTCACGGCCACGAAGGCCTATCATGGACTCTCTGCCTGTCATGCCACGGCCAAGGAAATCATGCATGAATACACCACTCTGCTATGCATGTCACTAGTTCCACTATGGATATCTCTGCTCCTGTCTGCTCTGCCTGCCCCGCCATGGCTTCCTGCTCTGCCTGCCTTGCCATGGCTCCTTGCTATGCCTGCTCTGCCTGCCCCGCCATGGCTTCCTGCTCTGCCTGCCCCGCCATGGCTGCCTGCTCTGCCTGCCCCACCATGGCTACCGGCTCTCCCTGCTCCACCATGCCTCCAGGCCCCTCCGAATCAAGTATGGGGGACTTCTGCTCCAGTGTACCACTGCCTGCCACAGTTCCATGGCCCAGGCCCTCCAGTGTTTCACTTTCTGCTACTGCACCACGGCCCAGGCCTTCCAGTGTTCCACTGTCTGCCATTGCTCCACGGCCCAGGTCCTCCAAGATTCCACTGTCTGCTATTGCTCCACGGCCCAGGACCTCCAGTGTTCCACTGTCTGCCATAGCTCCACGGCCCAGGTCCTCCAGGGTTCCACTGTCTGCCACAGCTCCACGGTCCAGGTCCTCCAGTGCTTCAATGTCTGCCACTGCTCCATGGTCCAGGTCCTCCAGTGCTTCACTGTCTGTCCCTGCTCCACGATCCAGGCCCACCTCCTCTACATGGACCTGGCCCTCCGTCCCACCCCCTGTTTTGCCTCTGTTCCCCCACCCTCCTGGACTGTTGTTGTTTGAGCGCCAGGAGTCGCTCCTGGGGGGGGGGATTCTGTAACGCCACGCCAGCAGAGGGAGCCCTCACCCACTGACTGACTGTTGCTGCTCCCTCTGCTGCTTCGCTGATAACTTCCTGTTTGGTGGTCTTAAAAGGAGGCCATTTACAAACAGGCCCTCGCGAAGTATTGTTTTGCTCATGCGGACTCTACCAAGCATTTTCCTGTTTTCATTGCCCTGTTTTTTGATTATCACGGTTTGGTTTCTAGTCATAGTTTTGTCTTTGTTTTTGCCACAGTTTTGCCTCGTTCATTGCCATAGCTCTGTCTGGTTTCATTTCCTTGTTTTTTTGTTACTTTTCGGACTGCTCTCTCTGGTTTTGGACTCTGCCTGTTTATTGGATTTACGCTCTCGCCTTGCCTTGGATATTACTGTTTGTTTGGTTATCGACCCTGCCTGTCTTGACTACGATCTGTTAATAAAGAGTCTTCCTATGAGTCCTCATTACAACAATAAAATAAACAACTGCAAAACAGGTAAATTAATAAAAAACAATACAATTTCAAGACCCTTCAATTATATATATATATATATATATATATATATATATATAAATGTCCGTGAGGTAAATTAACTTGAGGATGTGATGTCTAACTCAATGTTCAACTAGGAAAAGGGAAATCGATCCTGTCTTCCACCACAATGTCCAGGGAAAATGTTAAAAAAAAAAAAAAAAAAAAAAAAGGTCCTACCACCATGCTTTACAAGGATTGTCCAAGTTTGATTGAAAAACAGACTGGCTCACCAGTTTCTGCCAACATTGTACTACTTGTGGATGGCAAAAACAACGCACATATAAAGAAGTCCAGGAAACCTCTCATCCAACTCCAAAGATGAATTCAGGTACAGGAATTTGAATAAAGTTGAAAAGAAAAGGAAAGGAAAAAAAAAAAAAAACCTAACCTTGCAAAACAAGGCAAAAGCACAGTTAATCACAAATATTTCCTGTTTAACAACTTTAACACTTCAATTGGACATTTTTAACCTTGTAAAACACAGTAATATACATATTTTCAATACTCACATCTTTGTGTTTTCACATTTCCTTAAAATAACATTAATATTGAAGAATAACATCTTCAATTAATGTAAGTGAACTCAATCAGCTCATAGCTAACAACACATAGGACTGCTGATTAGCATAAACGCCCATGTAAGTTACCTTACAAATGTCACACTTATCACCCAAATAGCTTAAACGCTTTTAAAACAATAAATCATCAATTTAACCAATGAATAAACTCATATTTCACCTCTTTACTGACTTTTTCCAACATTTTTACAAGATATATATTCACAGCATCATTTGAATTCACTCAACTCTCAAAAAAAGTAAATAATATTAACTCCATAAAGCATATGAAATAAACCATGAACTCACTTACCAAGAAATGAGTGATATTAATTAGAATTAATCCCTCGTGCACCACAGAAAGGCCGTTTTACACGTATTTCGTCAGACGAATTTGCCCAGCTCCTCGATTACTTTATGGGAATAATACAACTCAATAAACAATTCTCTCTTTTAAGACAGCAAATTTAAATTCAAGTATTGCGTTTAATCTGGTTCTTACTCTTCTCTCTCTATTCGTTACACAGCAGAATCGCAAAAAGAAATGAAACGCCACTCTATCCACCATTGCTTCTTTCACGAGGTGAAAAGCTCGCGTTGATTGAAACCAAAAACACACCTCTAGTTAAAAAAATGTAAATATGCTTCTTTATTTTTTAAGAAGAAAAATGTATGTTCTATAAGAATAATTGTGTTAAACTGTGTCTCTAAAACTCGTCCAATACATTTTCTTTGGGAAATGTGTTGATGTTGTGGTTTTCTTGGGGAAAATGAGCAGTACTATCCCATATAAAGTATAACGGTGCAATCACTAAACAGTTGAGGTAGTCTGTATGTGATCTTGCATTGTCAATAGATATAGGGCTGAGACTGGATGAGGCAGACAGTTCATGCAATAATCACTTTAATTACACTTAATACAGAGGCAAAACGAACTACACATTTCGTCCAAAATGAGTTTACTGTATTACTGAAATTATCTTATTATCACAGAACATAAAATGACTTGTGATAGATGGATTTGACTTAAACAAGCTCATATTTAGAGAGCAAAAATATTGTGAGTAGTGTTTGTGGCTGCTGTTTACTGTGTGAATAAACAATCCTGATGTGTTCAGATTAAGTTCTACAAGACATTTTACAATCTTCGATGACCTGGAATGCTGGGAATCTTTTAAAAGCATAATCATAAAATAACACAACCCTATAATGGCTCTGTCAAGTCAATATGATTAGCTCAAGATTAACAGAATGCTGCCTGTTGCATTGTGTCATATTTGGAAAAAAGGATAAAAGATGATATGCTTAAAAACACAAGTCTGATGGAACAGCAAACAAGCTTGAATAGACGTATATGTTTAGTAATCATAAGACGTTTTGCTGCATTATTGTTTTTTGTTTTTTTTTCTCTCTCAAAAAGGCATGAATAATGTCCAATTAACAGTGATTGGAATGTAGTTTGTTAACAGCTAGACATTTTTAAATTTATATGTGTGTATATATGTTATATGTTTTATGCTCATTCAACATATTAGCCTAGAATGAGCTGCTGTGGGTTTAAGGTAAAGCCCTACAGCATCCAATATGTACTTTTCTCCATTTCGATCCTGTTATTTAATTCAGTTACCTCATGTGGAGCATGAAAATTATTACAGGTTAATTTTTTTTTAAGTGCTTTTCAATCCAGTGGTGATCCGTACACTTCAACCTCACAGAGTGTAAGAAATTCTTCCCGTCCTGGAATAACAACATTAATGTAACGTCCTTCCATCCCATTACATTCAAAGGTGCCGAAAAAACCAGCAGGAATGGAAGAGATCACAGCACACCTGAAGAAAAGGTGGGTTAAGCGTCTGATCAAGTGTTGAGATTAATAAACAATAATAAAAAAAACAATGAGCAATATTGTACCCATGTATAACTAAATTATATGTTACTCTTTTAGCACTATGATTCTCATGCTACAGGAAATTGTAAATTTATCTAAAGAAAAAAAAAAAAAAAATGAAATTTGGAGCTGAATTCATTTACCTGGGATTGTCATTGCCGTTGTTCTCCAGACTGTTTCCAATTCTGATTTCTGCCCCATTCAATCTTACAGAAGTTTCACTTGCTCTGGTTGTTATTACCACTGAAAACACTTTGTGCCTTTTCAGTAGGTCCAGTCTCCACCAGGCATTCAGAGCTTTATTCGTGTGGGAACAGGATCCATGAGTGTAAACACTATCTTTGTTTCCATCAATGGCACTGGATGCAAAGCCATTTCCATAGAGGGAAATCTGTGTAGCTCTCCCTTTTAAAGCCACATTTTCACCTACAACAACAGATCCAAGTGAATTCATAGTTTTGAACAAAGAACTTGTCTCATAGTCTACGAATGAAATATAGGACAACAATGTTGCTTTATTGAATATCTGCTGTTTTTGCATTTTTTTTTCTTTCTTTTGATTAATTACTTTTATCAGAGCCACACTGTTCAAATCCTGATCATAAATGTTCATATTCTCACCATCAGGAGCTGGATAACCATAAACCTCGACCTCACAGAGGGTAAGAAGGCGATTAGATCCAGGTATGACCACATTGATGTAACGGCCTGAAATGCCTTTCTTCAAATCAAAAGTGACGGATCCCCCACCTGGGATGGATGAAATCTTTCCAGCCCTGTATAGAAATCACAGCACAATGTGTGATTGTGTGTTTGTGTATCACATTGTTCTTTAAGAGAACCTTTTTAAATAGTTTTGTAGTTTTCTTACAATGGATTGCTGTTGCCGTCGCTCAACAGAGAGCTTCCAATGTGTATCTCGGCTCCATTAAGTCTTTCAGGAACTTCTTTTCGGTTGGTGATAGTTATGGAGGTCACTACGTACTCGTCTAATAAATCTAATCTCCACCATGGGTCAGTTTGCCATTCAGTAGCAGTACAGGATCCATGATCATAATCTGGGTCACGATTTCCATCAATAGCATTACTGGCATGGCCATCTGCTGACCAAGGATTCCCGACCAGGTCTGATTGTGTGGCCTTGCCATATAAAGCAAGATTTCTGGCTGAAATTGGTAAATATAAATAAATGTAAAGTATATGAATAAGTCAAAAAAAAAAAAAATGTCAATTTAAATGTCAATATAATATTGCATTTTTGACAGTGATTATTTAACAGCGTTTGTTTGTTTTATTTATTTATATATTTAACAGCAAAGTTAATAAGTTTATAGGTTTAATAAAAAACAATCCACCATTATTGCCAAGGAGAAAAACCTGTTCAAGACATAGTCCATGGGACAATATTCCCCTATACTGAGTATTTTAAAATATAATAATGAAATGTTATATAAAACCATCTTCCATGAAATATTGCTGTTATAAGCTGAATAAGGCATTTTCAGAAAAATGTAAACAAATTATGAATAAATTTATAAAACAACAATTAACAATGAACAGTTGTTTAAAAATGTTAGAAAGTAACATGCAAAAATGTAAAACATGTAAATCAACGGATGACAACTTGCTCTGATAAAAATGTGATTTGCAGGAAAATGTTACAACTATGTATTCTGAGCGTTAATGTATAATTAAAAATATCTGTGTAATTTTGAACAGTACCTTTAGCTGCAGTTGAGTCTGTAAAATAAGGCATCACCAAAATCCAAAGTAGGTAAAACATGTGCATTTCCATTATCCTACACGTGAGAAGTAAAATAAGCAAGGTTATTAAAATCTGGTAAGCATTGTCAGTTTTGTTCATAATCTGATTTTATAATAGATTAACTTTGCGAGTTTGTTTTAACATTTATCCCAAAACGTGTATTTTCTTATCCTATAATTTAATTCAATAGGAAATTAAGACAATTATAGAATTACAATTATAGCATGCACATGTAAACATAACCGACATTCATTTAAACAAGCAAACTCACTCACCTGTATTTTTATAATTTACAAAATTACTATTCTTTTCCTTTCTCACAGACAAGATGAAGATCACTCTGCGCAAAAAGTGTTCATCAAAAATATCAGCGGGCCAGCTATAAATACATGGTTTGGATGTTTTATCTAAATAGGTCATCTTAACAAAATGTGCTTCTGTAACATTTCATGTTTGTTTGTAGAACTTTAAAGTGGTAATCTGATGCAAAGTTCACTTTTTCATGTTGTTTAAACATTAATGTGCGTTGGCAGTGTATGTACACATCTACCCTAGAATGACAAAAATCCACCCAGTGGTTTTTAGTTAATCTGTAAAAATATTTTCCCCTTTTTTAAATCAAAGCTTTCACAGCTTTTTTCCCACGATAGTTTGATTGACACTGGCGTCTTACCTTAGACCCGCCCTGAATGAGCAGTAACAATCCGATCGCCATTGTTGCCATGCCGGAGCAGGGACATAGAAAAGAATGGCTCCTAAGAGATTGAGGTGTTCTGTTGTTGGATGTAATAATGAACATAGTGGTCAGTATGTGACTTGGGAGACTTAACAGACTTTCATTCAGAGATACCCATCCTTCTGTATTCACCCGAACTGTTAACCTGGGAAAACTCCGCCTACGCCTCAGTCACTGAAGCCACCTGCTCTGCCATGGCCCTCCATATCCTCGGCTTCGCCCTGGCTCGTTGGCTCTCCGTCTCCGCCTCGGGCTCCACCACCACCTGCTCCGCCGCCGTCGGTTGGCTCCCTGGAGTCGTCAGCCCTTCCTCCACCATGGCTCCTCCCTCCATCGGCTCCAATGTGGGCCATCACCATGACTGTGGCCTGGGCCTTGTCTGACTCCTCCTGCACCTGGTCCTCAAGGAATCCTCATTGGCTCCTCCCTCCGTCAAAGCCTATCTGCCCTTCTCCAGCCTCTCGCCCTCCTCCTGAACCCCACTCTCCCTCCACCGTTGGTCCTTCTACGGCGCGAGGTCGCGCCTACTGGGAGGGGTGAACTGTCACAGTTATGAACCCTTTTGTTGTTTTGTTTTACATAGGTTCTGTCTTCTGTATTGGTTTAGTCCTTTGCATTGGTTTTCTTCCAGTTCCCTTATTTGGTTATGTTCCT
Source organism: Cirrhinus mrigala (assembly GCA_036247105.1). Classification (NCBI taxonomy): domain Eukaryota; kingdom Metazoa; phylum Chordata; class Actinopteri; order Cypriniformes; family Cyprinidae; genus Cirrhinus; species Cirrhinus mrigala. The sequence goes on from CM070022.1 coordinate 8,494,518, forward strand.
GTTCTCATTAGTTCATTATTAGTTAACTCCCATCACCTGTTTTGCCCTGGTCAGCTAACCTATTTAAAGTCTCCTTTCTGTTCAGTTTGCTGTTGGTTATTGTTTAGAGTCACATGTGTTGCCTTGAATTTGTTATTCTTCATGTAGTGTGTGATTTTATAATTAAAGCCTTTTGTGGATTACCTTCATCTTCATCGCCTTTCTTGGGCTACACGTGAAATTAGGTAACAACTCAGTATTAAGAATCAAGTGTATGACGTTTTTGAACAGGGTGATTGTTATAAATGCAACTTTTTTTTTTCTCTTGTGGAACATATGTAAATGTCTTTTATATGAAATATATTATTCAAGTCAGTACTAAATGAAAAGTAACATGCATTTTGTATGATCCTGCTTATTTTGGTAAAATAATTTGCAGATTCTGCAAGGTGTATGTAAACTTCTGATATCATCTGTGTGTGTGTGTATGTGTGTGTGTGTGTGTGTGTGTGTGTGTGTATATATATATATATATACTGTGTGTATAAACCTTACATATAATATTCTTGTAATTTTTACACAAATACTATTATTAAACTGTACTTTTCACTATAAGTTAATATACTTTATGCTATTACTTGATTTACTATTATTTTTCGTAATTGTCTATTCTGTATATATTGCATATTCTGAGTGCTATTATTCATTTATTCATTATGGTATTATACATATAACGTTTGCTATTACAAATCTGTCAACATTAGTATTGTATTCCCGACAGTAGACTTCATTGTATTATTGCTCTTGGCAATGTTGCTTTCTTCTATCGCCATCTCTCTCCTTTTCCTTATATTTGATTTTGTCTAGATAACTACTTATTTTTGTATTTTAGTTATGATTTTTTTTATCGTATATTCTTGTATTTGTATTTTTTTTTTTTTTTTTTCCCCAGTATTTTACTTTTAACTCCCTTTTCTTTGTAGATGTGTATATGAATTGCTTAAACACATTTCTTGAAATTATGCCTCTTTTTTGTGAAACTCTAAACACAAATCTGTAACTTTTAACTAATTTCCCCAAACTTACTATATTCAGGTCAAAGGGAAGCTCTCCACTCAAAACAACTCAATCTTGCTGAATAAACAAACTTTGCTCTCGGACATGAAACACAAACCCTCAAAAACACACACACTACAACACTGTTTTACACACTGATGAGATCAATTCAAAACAATATACGAAAACTTGTAATAAGTGTTGCTTGGCAAAAAAATTCACATGATGAACACAACAAATGTATGCATTTGCAAGTGTTTTAATCCTTAATTTATTGAACTG